>JAZHRO010000051.1:6641250-9552500 GCA_037157565.1 Thalassia testudinum | reverse complement strand
ACCCGCCATTGACGCCGTGCTTCGAGCAAGCTTCAAGCTACTCCAAGGTGTTGTTGCTCCAGGGGATAACTCCAGGCTATGCAGAATTGAGGCCTGCAGGAGTCCAAGTCCTCACACGAGGGCTTCAGCAGCCGCAGCCCCGTCTATTTGACCAAGTACCTTGCTGCTGTGCTGCGTAGAAGAAAGGTGAGACATTTAGTCCCACCTCGGATATGAAGAGCCACTTGTTGCCTTGTAGTACCCAAAAGTGAATGGGGTTGTTTGCCTCCAATCACTGAGGGTGAGGTCTTCCTACACCTTCACTGGTCTTGTCCATGACATCTCCCTTGCAAACCTGGCCTGGACCCGGTAACCCGACCTACACTCCTCACTCACCACCGCATGCCAGTGGGCCTAGACCCGGGTACGCACCTGAATCCGATAACTCGGATACCTGTGGTTCTGGGAGAGCGGATCCTAAGAGAGAAAGAGAGAGGAGAGTTGTGCAGGTAGGGGGAGGGTTTTGCTATAGGGAACTTCGACTGACACTTAACTGGATTTTGAAGAGGAAAGCCAAAGAAGAGTTAGAGAAAGAAGAGGTGAAGGCCTGAGCTGAAGGGCCAGAGAAGACGAAGGCTTGGAGTGGAAGAGAAGGTCGTAGCTAAGGAAGTAGAGAAAGAAGAAGAGGAAGGTCTGAAGAGGACTAGGCTGCAGGAGAAAGGAAGAATTAGAGAAAGAAAGAAGAAGAAAAGAATGAAGAGGCACGCAGACAAAGAAAAGCAAAAAAGGGGCACTGTAGCAAACGTCATTTAAGACGTCTGATTGTAAAATCAGATATTTGATTTCATACTCTCTCCTTTAGTAAATTTGAGTAATTATTCTATGTATTAGACTTATAAATGGTGATTCAAATCACCATTATTTTATCTAAAATTCTTTTTACTCTTCATATACTCATATACTCTACATTGCAAATTAGTTTTTGAGTAACATTTTGCGTTCAAATTACATTAATTATTGAGAATAGTGTGTGAATTCCATTTGCTCCCTGTGCTCGACCTCGGAATCTTTTCCAGTAATAAAAGTCTATTTGTTTTCAAAGCGATTTCGACTATATTACAATGCTTTATTTTAAACTCTATTTCGCTGCGTTAAAGAAAGAGTGAAGAAGAGAGGAGAGGAGAGGTGTTCGAAAATTGACTAAGTGCTGAGAGATAAATGTGTGTTTGTGTTTGTGCCTATGTATATATATGTAACTATGTATAAGTATATGTATAATAGTAAGTGTATATAAATAATGTAAACAAAATATATGTAAATAGTGTATACGTATATAGATAATATCTGTATATGTATATAAGTAAAATATAGTAGTATATATCTATTTGAGCCACTTATGTATATAAATTACACTGAGGCTTTAGTGACAGTTACATCTGTCACTCTAGATATGTATATACGTTAGTATAGATAGATACTTTTACCTTATTGTTGATGCGGCTAGATCGTGTTTTAAAAATTAATGCATTGTAATATAGGCGAACTTTTCGCGAAAACAAATAAAGATTTTATAACTCGAAAACTGGAGTATCCGAGGTCGAACACAAGGAGAAATCTAAGTACTTTCAAAACTTGAGAACACAACTTTTTAAATAAATGACTAGTTCAATAAGAGTGTTATAAAAAGAAATTGCTCAAAGGGAACAAAAATGGACGTTTGATACAATATCAGACGTCTTAAAATAAAGCTCCTCTTCTCTTCCCTTTATGCTTCTGTTTATTTCTTTTCTTCCTGCAACCAAGGTCTGGCTTTCTTCTTTCTTTTCTTTTCCTTTGCCTTCTTGAGTCTTCGTCTGCCCCTTGTCTTCTTCTTCAGTTCTGTTCTCCTTGGCCTTGCTTCTTCTTCTTTGCCTTCCTTGGTTCTATTCTTCTTCTCTGCCTTGCCTCTCTTCTTCCTTGCCTTTCTTTCAGAGCCTCCTTCTTTCTTCTGTTTCCCCTTGGCATCTCTTCTTCTCTGCCTTGCCTCTCTTTTTTGGTTGCAGAGCTTCCTTCCTTCTTTCTTGCAGCGGCTAAGTCCCTGTGTCTTGCACACAACTACGCACAGCAAAACCTAACCCTCTACCCACGCGTTTCTCTCTCTGTAAACCACTCCCAGGACGCTTTCCCAGAGCTAGATAAACGGGTCAGATCGCGTGCCCGGGACCAGGCGCACCAGTGTGAGGGTGGTGCGCGAGGTGTGCTCAGGGCAGGGTCGGGTCGGATCGCGCCAGATCCGCGTGGTGAACTCGTGGACGAGGCACAGTTAGATAGGTAAGGGACCTCACCCCAAGTGTAACTGGAGGCGAAGAGCGTATATAACAAAAACAATATAAAGGGTGTGCGTGCGTCGTGGCTTACCGATGTGGGACTAAAGCCCACTGCTTTCCTTCGCGCGCCCGCAGCAGACCACGCCTTCAATTCCTCAACTGTAGGCTCTGTTGGCTTCACCTGCTAGGTCAGCTACCTTCGCACGGCCGTCCCAAATTCGCAACACCTAGAGCCCTGAAGTTCTGAGGCCTGGAGCTTGTGTGGAGCTTCGTTGAGTCGCCGTCAATGGTGGCCGGAGCTTGAGATCTAGCTGACACAAAAATAGCCTCGCGGCCTAATCAAATCACCGGGGGACCTTCACCGTGTCACGGCGAAGGTGATGAGCTACGTGGCAGGCCGCGGGGCGGCCTAGGCGTGAGTGCCTAGGTCGCTCTGTGGCCGGACGGGTGGGTGTGTTCGAGGGGTTGTTGTGGTGGTGTCGTAGGGTTGTGGATGAGTGGAGGGTGCTCAGTGAGGTGAGGCGGAGGTTATGTGATGGTCGGCGAAATGTGTGGGGTTGCAGAGCGACAGGAGCGTCTCGCCGGAGGGTGGCCGGAGTTGAGGAAGGTGGCGGTGGACAGGAACGGTCGAGGGTCGATTGAGTGAAATAAAGTGAGGAAATGAAAGAGGGGTAGATGGGGAACTTATCTGGACTGTTGGGAGAGAAAGGGGGCAGCGGAGTCAGATGGCTCGTAGTTGCCGTCGTCGGAGAAGATAACCCTGAGGGAGATAGCGGCGACGAGGAGGAGGTCAGGGAAACGTGCGCTTGGTGCGGCGCGACGCGAGAAGATGAGGCGAAGTAGAGTCTGCTGCTGGTATGGCAGTAGAGCGACGAGAAGGAGGAGAGGTAATCGCCAAAGCTTGCGGGTTTCTTGGCCGGAGAGAGGAGAGAAGAAATTTAGAGGATTCTACCGCCAAGACAAGTCTGAGAGATTTCGCAGAGGGTCGAAGGTCTTTTTATAAGTGCTGGCCGAGCTTTCTGGTGCGTGGAGGGCAAGCTTTTGGCCATCGTTGTCTCGCCGGAGAAGGAAGGTGGTTGAGATCCAAATCTCTCGTGCGTTCGCACGAGAGATTGGAAAGGAATCAGAGATCAAGATCGGGCTTAGATGGAACGGGATTCCTCAGAGAATCTCCCTTCCAATTCTGGGAGATCTCTGAGGGATCTGAGCATATCCCCCCTGTCAACCTCGCCGGAGAAGATTCTTCCCCAATAACGGAGGAAGGACTTGATTGTAAGATTGGCGAGAAAGCTAGGGGGGTTTATGTGATGGTTTTCAAAAGATAGGGACCAAAATGTGATTGGGTGTACTAAATTGCAAAGTAGGTCAAGATGACCTCCCCTTAAGTCCAAATTTTGGTAAAAACCTAATTTTGACCTAAGGAATCCAATGGTGAAGTTAGATTTTAGGTCTGACCACGTTTGACTGGACATTTTGTGTAAAAACCCAAATTAGGTCAATTGATGAGCTAGGACCCTATTCTAGGTTAAACTAGGTTCCAAAGGCCAATTTGAATGTTCTAAACCCTAGAGGATATTTTTCCATGAATTTTAGAGGGTTTACTTAATTTTTATCCGGATCGAAACCTTGTTGAATTAAGCGGGTTTGTTTTAGGGTTACCAAATTTCATTTAATTCCTGGACTACACATGAACTCATTTCTGATTAATTCAACCCACTTTTTATCTCATTTAGACCATTTGACCTATGCTCTGTCTCTGAGAAACCCTGTTTATGTACTGCAATGATAAAATTGTAGTTTTAACCTTTATTTCGTGTTTTCTTCTCAGAACACTTTTCCTCCAATTAAGTCCTCTTTTAAGTCATGTAGGAGCTTTTATTCTCTTTATTAGGTCAAAATGAGCTAGCTATGGCTCATGATGAGGCTCTCATCATACCCCCATGCCTACCTTTTTCTAGTCCCTTAGCAAATTTTCAAGGTTTTAACTTCTGTTCTAGACCCTGAGTGTCTGTCATCAATTATGATAAGTGCTTCTCTTTTTTCTTTTGTGATTAGGTCAGAATGCCGACAATAGGCCTAGAGGTACTCAAGTACCAACCAAAATCCGTACCTGACCCGCTTTAGCCTCAGTCATCCACAAAGGTTTTTAAGGCCCACAGAAACTAACCTGGGGTTTATTGGACTCTGCAGTTAAAGCACCTATGCTTAAGACATTTTTAGCCCAGGTTCAGTTTGCAATGCGTTTTTGTAAGAGAGAGATAGAAGATTTATTTGTTTGGAGAGATTTTTCTCTCTTTTATTTTTATTTCTAGCTTCAGATTATCTTCTCAACACGGTCTGTATCGGATTCCTCGTCCCCATCATCGATCCTCAAGGGTCCCTGGTTATCGAAATTTTGAGATAATCCCGCCCATGGCGTTCCGTGGCTGAATTCAGACCCTGGCGATCGACATTTCGTGATAATGCCGCCCACGGTATCTGAACCAGCAGAGTGCTTACATGCCCCCAGTAGGATATTTAAATATCCTAAGAGACAAGCACCGAGGACATGATATGTTGTTGCGCATTTGAGGGGAATTTCCCGCCTCTCCGTGCCGGGAACTCGTCCAAATCAACTTGTGTTGATCGGCCGCTCCTAATCTAGGTGAATTTTGCAGAACATTAAATGCTTTTGCATGATTTGGATATTTATGCACACTGAACCAGATTATGAGTGAATTTGGGGTGCCTAGGTTACCGAATCCCGCAAACTGAAGGTCAGTTAACGAGGCTGAATACTTCCTAAACCTTAGACCTAATACTTAAGCTTCGCATTTTCCCCAACCTCTTGAGGATTATCCAGATTTTAGCGGATACGTGAATTTTTAAACTAAAGAATCTAGCCCAAGAGGCCTAAAATCAGCGTTCCCACTAATCTCTTGTTATGTCACCTTAGCACTTTTTTCTCTTTTCTTGATCTGGTCTAGAACTTCAGTTAATCCCTTAATCTTTTACTAATGACTATTTCTTTTTCTTTTTCATTTTGTGCTCCTTTTTTGGCATTTTACTCTTTTCCTCCTCTCATTTTGTATTACCCTAAATTGTTTCTCCCCTCCTTCAAGTCTCTCTTTTTTTTTCTTTTTTTCTTTTTTTTCAATTGAAACCCTTTCTAAATATGAATTTTCCTGACGTTTTGCACTTTCATACCCCCCCATGCCTAAGATTTGCAATGTCCCCATTGTAAAGTAGGTGGGTTCGATTTTAGCCTAGTTCATGCATTAGGACAGGTGTGTGGTGAGTGAACGGGTTGAAATGACTTATTGCGAACGATTTCTAATCTCGAGTAGGGATACCTGAGGTGAAGTCGGCTGTTCTAATGGATGAACCCTAAAGTGCAATATGAATTCTGCGTAGAAATGTCAGAAAAGGTTTCGGGTTTTTCAAAGAATGACGGGTTGCCTCTCGTTAAGCGCTGAGTTTTACGCCATCGGCTGGGCGCAATGAGCTCAAGGGGAATGGAGGGTAAAGGATGACTCAGCCAAATTTGTATCGATCATGTCAATGAACGGTTTGAGTCTCTGACCGTTCACAACAAAGGGTTCAGGATCGTGGCTGAGTGGGCTGATTTCAATGGCTCCATTTCCAAAGATTTGTTGGACTAGGTAGGGCCCGACCCACTTAGATCGTAGCTTTCCTGGGAATAATTTGAGTCGGGCATCAAAGAGTAAAACCTTTTGACCAGGATGAAAGATCTTTCTAGAAATGTGTTTGTCGTGAAAAGCTTTAACCCATTCTTTGTAAATTCGCGAGTTCTCATACGCGTCATGGCGTAATTCATCGATCTTGCTTATTTGAAGTCTTCTATGGGTTCCAGCCTTAGAAAGATCTAGATTACAATTCCGTACTGCCCAATAGGCTTTATGTTCCAATTCGACGGGGAGGTGATGTGCCTTCCCATACACTAGTCTGAAGGGAGACATTCCTAATTGGGTCTTGTGGGTGGTCCTATAGGCCCACAATGCTTCCGGAAGCCGAGAAGACCAATCTTTTCTGTCAGGTCGAACAATAACCTGAAGGATTTTCTTGATCTTTCGGTTTGATAGCTCAGCTAGACCATTAGTTTGGGGGTGGTAAGGAGTAGAGATTCGGTGTGACACTCCGTATTTGGTCATCAATAACTTGAACTGAGCGTTTGTGAAATGGGTCCCTCCGTCGGAAATTATTGCTCGTGGAATCCTGAACCTTGAGAAAATGTTTTGATGAATGAATTTGATAACAACTTTATGATTGTTGGTTTGGGTCGGAATGGCTTCTATCCACTTGGACACGTAGTCAACTGTGAGTAAGATGTATTCGAAGCCATCCGAGATCGGGAAGGGTCCCATAAAATCAATCCCCCAAATATCAAAAATTTCGCATACCAAGATCGGCTGTAGGGGCATTATGTCTCGATGGCTCATGTTGCCCAAAGTCTGGCAACGGGAACATGCCTTACAGTGATCATATGCATCCTTGAAAATTGTGGGCTAGTAAAAGCCACACTGGAGGACTTTTGATGTGATTTTATGTCCTGAGAAATGTCCACCGCATGCTTGGTCATGGCAAAATGAGAGTATGTCTTTGATTTCCACTTCCGCGACACACTATCGAATTATCTGATCAGCACCAATGCGGAATAGATACGGGTCTTCCCATAGGTAATACTTGGCATCGGAACGCAATTTGTCCTTCTTGGCCTTCAGCCAATTGGACGGAATCTGATGTGATGCCAGGTAATTTACTATATCTGCGAACCATGGAAGACTTGTACTGATAGTCAAAAGGTGCTCATCAGGAAAATGTCCTGTGATGGGTCCGGAAGGGTCAATTATTTCAGAAGGAAGACAGGACAAGTGATCAACTACCACATTTTGCTTTCCCGCTTTGTCGCGAATCTCAATGTCAAATTCTTGCAATAGCAAGATCCATCAGATTAATCGAGGTTTCGCGTCCTTCTTTGCAAGGAGATGCATCACAGCTGTGTGATCCGAGTATATGATAACACGGGAACCTAGAAGGTATGATCTGAATTTTTCTAGGGCAAATACTACAGCTAGCAGCTCTTTCTCAGTAACTGTATAGTTACGCTGAGCCTTATCCAATGTTTTGCTGGCGTAGTAAATGACCACAGGTTTCCCGTCAATTTTCTACCCCAAAACCGCTCCTACAGCGAAGTCAGATGCATCGCACATGATTTCAAAGGGTTGAGACCAATCAGGGGACTGTAGGATCGAGGCTTGGGTGACTCGGTCACGTAGGATCTCAAATGCTTGAGTGCATTCCTTGGAAATTTTGAAAGGCACATCCTTAGAGAGAAGAGTGGTCAGGGGGCGTGCAATTTTTGAAAAATCAAGGATAAATCGACAGTAAAAATCGACGTGCCCCAAAAAATATATGATATCCTTAATCGAGCTAGGCATAGGGAGTTTGGAAATCAGGTTAACCTTAGCTCGATCCACTTGGATGCCTTTCTTCGAGATTAAATATCCCAGGACAATTCCCTCAGGCACCATGAAATGGGTCTTTTCCCAGGAAAGAACCAAATTTACATCGATGCACCGCCTGAGTATTTGGACCAAGTGTTGGAGGCAATCGTCAAATGATGCTCCAAAAACTGAAAAGTCATCCATGAAGACTTCCAGATAGTCACCTACCATATCTGAGAATATGGCAAGCATGCACCGCTGAAAAGTTGCAGGTGCATTGCAGAGACCGAAAGGCATCCTTCGAAATGCGTATGACCCGAAGGGGCAGGTGAATGTAGTCTTTTCTTGGTCCTCTGGGTGGATTTCCACCTGGTTGTAACCGGAGTACCTGTCAAGAAAGCAGAAGAACCTATTTCCCGCTAGTTTCTCGAGGATCTGATCAATAAACGATAATGGGAAATGATCCTTCTTCGTGGAGGAATTGAGTCTTCTGTAACCAATGCAGATCTCCACGAGTTAGCTATTCAGGTAGGAATGACTTCTCCGATTTCAGTCGTGATGATGGTAAGTCCTACCTTTTTAGGCACCACCTGTATTGGACTCACCCAACGATTGTTGAAGATCGGGTAGATGATCCTTGCATCTAACCACTTTATGATCTCCTTTTTCACGACCTCCTATAGGTTAGGGTTTAAGCGTCTTTGCATTCCTCTTGAAGGTCGTGCGCCTTCTTCCGTGTAGATTCTATGTGTGCAGTATGAAGGGCTTATACCAGTCAAATCATCGAGAGTCCATCCAATGGCTCTACGATGTTGCTGGAGAACAGTAATCAAACGGAGTTCCTGGTCAGGTGTGAGTCGAGAGTTGATAATCACAGGAAACATCTGATTGGAATCCAAAAAGACGTACTTCAAATGCTCGGGAAGGGGCTTGAGTTCCATGACAGGATTTTCAGCAGTAACGGGTGGTTCGGGGTCCGTATCAGGAACAAGGGTCGGAGTCATAGGTGTGTCTAGATCATGTTCGCACTCCTCTTTTGGTGGGTTTTGACTTTCTAGTGGTTGATCAGGGATAATCAGGTTGTTCTCTGTGTGCAATTCATCAACCACGGCTCTGATATCACATATTTGCTCTATAACCCTGCAATTAATCCCTTGTTGGGCCTTAAAAATGTCAATCTTCAGGGTTTGATTCCCAAATTTTAATTCTATCTGGCCCTCTTCGCAATTTATGTTGGATTAAGCGTGTCTGTTTTAGGGTTACCAAATGTCATTTAATTCCTGGACTGCACATGAACCCATTTCTGATTGATTCAACCCACTTTTTATCTCATTTAGACCATTTGACCTATGCTCTGTCTCTGAGAAACCCTGTTTATGTACTACAATGGTAAAATTGTAGTTTTAACCTTTATTTCGTGTTTTCTTCTCAGAACACTTATTCTCCAATTAAGCCCTCTTCTAAGTCATGTAGGAGCTTTTATTCTCTTTATTAGGTCAAAATGAGCTAGTTATGGCTCATGATGAGGCTCTCATTACTTATGTTGTGTATACATTTCACTAAGGCTATAGTGGCATATATATATGTTACTGTATGTATAGAAGATGTTACTAAAGATATTAGTATGTTAATATAACTTAGTATAGTATATATTAGTAGCTATTTTTATACCTATATTTAGGTATTACTTAGAGTAGTTATATATAATTAACATAGTGTAGTTACATAGAGATTTTAATGCTTGTTATTTGTACAATTGCTTAAGGCATTGTAGTGTTAATTAATTGATTCTTTTTTTATATAATTAACCAATTCATTCATTAATTGATCATTGATTTATTTGGTAAATAAATTTAACATTTTTGGAATAAAAGAACAGTTTTTGGATATAGTGAGTGAAGTATATCAATAACTGCCTCCCAATGAATGACCTGAAAACTAATCATTAAAAATTGTAAATAAATAAAATAATGTGACATCGGTTTGCATTATGACAAATATACTACAACGACATTTAAAAGACCATTTTTATTGCAACACGATCGTTGCTTGTCAGTCACCGATGCCTGCTGGAGGTCCCTCCTCGCTGTGCACAAGGAGAGAAAGAGATAGGGCTAATCAGCCCCCCTCCCTCAGCCTCTAGTGACCTAGGGTTTTGGTGGGGGGTTGGAGGCTACATGTTTGGTGGGATATCAAGAATATCGATCCAGGATTGTTGCTCTAATATCAAGTTATGAAAATAAGTTTCTTAATTCTAGAAAGAAACCCACATCTCTTTTATAGAGAGAGATGTGGGTAAATTATCACAGAGGACCATAAGAATAACAACAGTACTAATAGCTCTACTAAAATAAATAAAAGATGCTAACTCCCCTACTGTAACATATTACTTCTAGTGGGGCTTGGAATAGTCGCCACCCCTTTCATCAACATCCTCGGTGCCCTCCTCAACAACATCAAAACAACGGAAGAACTACTGGTAGAATTCGCATTCTTATTTACTATATATTGATGAATATCTAATATCTCATGCACTATTTTGTCAATCAAGATTCAAGCATGGAGACGAGCCAGTCGACCGACATCGTAAGGGTAATCAGCTATAGTTCTAGTCTGGTTAGTGGCAACATGAGGAGGATGTAGAGGATGATATTGATACATTCTCTTCTTATGCCATATTAAACTTAATTCTTGATATATATTGATACATCTTCTAATGCCACTTTTTAACTTAGTTCTTGATATTGTAGATTTTTGGCCCGTGATTATGTCAGGTGAGGACAAATTTTGGGAGGCCTAATTGGAAGGATGTTTTTGCGAGAATAGCTACTGAACATCCAAGAGCTACAATAGGTAAGATCAAAAGTGCCTTTAGATCCTGTTTGTTCATCGGGAAATATAGTAGGTATGATCAGAAATCAAGTACCTTAAAGTGGAAAATGGAGAATCCAGGGAGGGGGAGGGTATTGATATTCTCCTTGTAACGACAACCGATGAATATTGGAGGGTCATAGATGTAAAATTGGCATCATAACTATAGAATTTATAGGGATCTGGATATTATAATGTAGCAGGCAGATCCATCATTATGGTTACCAAACAAAAGCATCCTTGAATCCTCAATTCATATGAAATTGTTGTAGATAAAGATCAAAAACTAATGACTTTGGGAGGAATATGGAGAATCTAGGGATGATGTTGATATTCTACCTATAATGGCCACCAATGAGTATTTGAGGGTTGTACATGTAAAATTGTCAAAGTAACTATGGAATTCATGGGGAGATAGCTGTTACAATGTAGCAAAAGAATCTGCCATTTTTGGGTAGCAAACAAAAGAGTCTTGAATCCTATGTACATAGAACATTACAATAGGTAAGATAAAAAACTAATGACATTACGAGGCAAGTGGAGAATTCATAGTCTCCTTCTATGAACAACTCACGAGTACTTAGGTAAAATTTTCATTGTAACAATGAAATTCTTCACATCTACATGAGCTATTTTCACAAGTTTTATCCATACACAAGGTCCAGTATGAGTCTATTTTCATCCTAACTCCAATTTAAGAATATATGATGTAGATTATGTAAAATTAAGTGAAATTGGATTGTTATTGCCTAAATCATTGGTCCTATTCTCGAGCTTATTTTTCAATTCTACACAACAATCAAAATCCTCAAGCCACCAGTTACAAAGATTTGATGCAACCATGATTGTATTTGGGTGCAGGTACCAAAACATAAAAGGTAACACATTGCAAAACGAAAGGAGGTAAGAGAAATAAAAAAGTAAATTTAGAAGTGGGGATCACGTCATGTATTTTCACTTGACACAAGTACTATCATGTAGTGATGTCCACCACCGCTCATAAAAGATACCACCACTTTTAAACAAAAAAACATGCAGATGCAAAATAGTGTTTCGTCGTTGCAAAATCACAATTTACAAGTGCAATGGTTTTGCATCGATATAAAATGGCCAAAATCACCTTCAAAACCATTTTACACTAGTGCAAGATCACGAGATACACTTTAGCACCATTTTGCACATTGCAAAACTATTTTGCACTGGTGCATTTTGCTTCAAAATGAAAAAATAGCTCTGTACCCACTAACCACAAAGTGGTGATGGCTTTTTTAAGTAGAGTGAAACCTATCACAAAATAGAACTTGCATTGCATTTTGAATTCCTTTACATTAAATACCAGTTTTACGGTGAAGATCATGCCAACCATATCCATACATGCTAAGGCTCCTTCCTCACATTATTCCATGGTTGGATATACACATAATAGCAATTATAAAGCCAGAAATGAAGACAAAGGGAAAAGGATGATACTTTCTGCTTACTGATCGAGGCCCTTGTTGGTGCTAGAGCACCACGATCATTTGTTTTGATGATAACAAAACACGTGTCATTTAATATTTGCACTTTGAGTCCTAGATTTCAGGTCAATCGCAAATGGATACGTGATTAGATGGAGTTCGAGCTCGCATCCAAGACGGATTGGACGAGCTTGATGGAAAACAGAGGAGATTCGCGAGGAGTGATAGATTGAAGAAGGAAGGAGATGAAGAATAGGATAGATTTCCTTCTCTTGTACTCCTTGTATTTTTCGTTATTTCTGTTGCTCTTTATTTTTGTTACTTAGATTCATGTTAAAGAGCCTCAAAGTACCCTAACAGTAGTCCTAGGAACACCTGCACAACCCTAGGATACTTAGGTTTTCTGTAGAACACTTAGAAAACCAATATAGGGTTCAAACAGAGTTTCCAGACGTCTAATTCCCAAATCAGACGTCTGATAAAGTATTTTAAGACGTCTGACTGTTGTTTCAGACGTCTGATAACTATTAGGCTGGACATAGTTATTTCTGTCTGATGAAATCAGACGTCCAGACCTTAGACCAGACGTCTTAGGAGACGTCTGATGGATTTGCCAGACATCCAATTAGTGGACTGCTAGCTGCTTAGCATACACTCAAGAATATGACCGTTAGAGCCTTATCAGACGTCCATAAGACTGTCCAGACGTCTGATAAATGACCGTTTTGCCTCGGCTGACCCAAAATCTCTTCTCAGAGATTTTCTAGCCGTTGCAACGTTTGGAAATCCATTCCCACAGAAAAAGTAGGTTTCCAGACGTCCAGACATAGTGCCAGACGTCCTGTATGTCGTCTGATGGACTTGCGCTAGAACCCTGTTTAGATCTGATTCAAGTCAGGAAGAGACCCACCCAAAATCAGACGTCTGACCTTGAAATCAGACGTCCTAAAGTGAAGTTCCAGACGTCTGATAAGCCTGTCAGAACAATGATTGTTCCTGATTTCGGGCTGATTCTCTTGGACTTTGTTCCCAACGGCTATAGAACCTTTCCTAAGCCTTCCAAAGCCTTCCTAAGGCCTCTCTAAATAGAGGGGAACCTTTGCAACACAAACACACACCAAGACACACTAAGACACACCTAGAAACACCGAGACACACCTTGCAATATACTTTCAAACCTTTTTGTGTCCCTCTTGCTCTCTAAGCTCAAGCTCCATTCTCTTGAGAGCATCAAGCTGTTGCGCACCCGCTCTCCTGCCGTAGTTCACGAGAGCTAAGTTGCGCCGTTGCGTGGCTCACGCAACGCGTCATCAACTCGACGCACTCCTTGCAAAGGGGAGTTTCCTAATTCCTATAGAAGCTAGGTTCATAATTACTTTGTTGGCTCTATAGGATTACTTGTTTATTTTATCTTTGCTATTTGGTTGGGTATTCGCTTTGCGAATTCCTGTCTCCTTCGCGAGACAAAATCCTTCTCGTGGAGAGAAGGGGTTGAGGTACGCTACCCTCATTTAAGTAGCGTGGTTGTATTGAGGTTGAATCACCCTCGTTTAAAGTGATTCGGTTTAGTGGATTTTGATCAACTTGGTTGATCGGAAAATCCTAACTCGAGAGGGTTAGGTGGTGGTTTTCACCCGGTTTGGGTTTCCACCTATAAATTCTTGTGTACTTTGTGTGATTATTATTTTGTGAAGATTGTTTATTTCAATTCCGCAATTATTACGTCACCCCCTCCTGGTAGGGACACGAAAACTACAGCCCTTAGAATAGGAACCTCAACTCAAACACACAATCGCAAAGAATGTACGCAGGAGGTTTGATAACTAGTTCCACCGAAAGGGGGTGTACGTTTGGGGGGGGGGGGAATACCACTACAAGAGTATTGAGTTTTGACGACCGTTAAAAATGGTCGACAATGTTCAAATAACCATTGAGAAAAAGGGTCGAGGAATGTATTGTTGCTATTGGGTTTTCTTGACCGTTTTAGAACAATAATGTCGGGAAAAAGGTGGACCACCACTCGACGTTTGCTTATTTCTCTCGTCTATTTTCGATTGTCGAGAAATCTTTTTCTCAACTATTACAAATAAACGATCGACGAAAATATTTACCTCAACCGGTATTTAGGTAGTCGACTAAGATCATATTCTCGACCGTTTATCAATAACGGTCGAGAATGTTTATATTGTCATCCGTTTGTAAATGGTCAAGAATATTAATATTCTCAACCGTTCGTATATAATGATCGAAAATTCCAATATTCTCGTCCGATTTCAAACGGTCTAGAACAGTAATATTGTCGACGTTTCTTAAATAACGGTCGACAATACTAATATTATCGTCTATTAAAAATGTTTGAGAAAGCTTTTTTTTTAATGTATTTAATTTATGTGAAAGACCTGTAAAGAACTACAGATCTAGTAAAAATATAATCAATCACACAACTTAGAACATTTTTGCATCTAATTGAAACAAATGAAATCAAAATAAAAATTTCATATATGAAATAACGCATACAGAGTTCATTACAAATGATAATGTATATAAAAAATACGATCATGCTGTAGCACCAATGCCTCCAACATCACTACCACCTAAATCGTCATCATCATGATTATCTCTATACTAATGAAAGGACAGGTGATCAATACCTCCCTTCTGAATTAATGGCAGCAGCTCCTTGATGGTCTTGTTGGATTCCTTGGTTTGCATCGCGTTGTTCCTAACTAGCGTCGTCAGATCATCGATCTGCTGGTCCTCCTCGTCTTTGCGGTGTAATGCCACAATCTCCTTCCTTATCTCATGCACCTCAGCTGAAGAGGATGATGCTCCCCTTCTCCCATACCACCTCAAGATGGTCTTGCTCCTCCCTGTGCTACGGATGTACCCGCCATGCTCAAGTAGAATGACAGTCCGACAAGCCTCCTCTACTGTCAATGGCTACTGAACTACAGCAGAGTTGGCATCTTCAGGAGAATGCATTAAGTTGATCATATTATCATGAAAGATATTGAATTACATTAAGTAATTTCATTTAATTATATAATTATGAAACCAAATAAAGTATTATCTTTTTTAACTTACATGTCTCTGTTGGTATGTGTCACGAAGCTACTCTCTATTTCCGTCATCACTCATCTTGATATGAGTGACCTCATATACTCCCACCTGATCAAGTTGGGCACCTTGATGCATGGCGAACTATAATAATTTGAAACAGTTAATTTTAATAAAATTAGAAATTTTTGTAAGGTTTAAAAAAAATAATAATTTAAGGTACCTACGTACATATATGGATTTCATTGACCCTATGCTCCTCCTACCTAAGACATGGGTCTTCGGTGGAGCCTTAGCCCTATTTTCCTTATTCTTCTTAGCCTACTCCTGAAATAAATGTACAATTTATTAACTTAGAAATTAGTTAAATAAATGATAACATATGAAATACTTTTAGCTGCATTACTAAATCATGCCAATGGTCGCACGCTTGCTTCCAATTGGAAGGTTGTATCAAAAGAGGCGCATTATGCAATGCCTCATCATGATTCATATTCTTATAATACTAAAAAATATAATTGTAATGTTAGAAATAATGTTTGAATTATGGTAAAGGAAATAAACAAATACAGTTAAAATTTATTTTTTACCTTATTCTTTATCTATAATCTCCAATCTTTATGAATCTTCGCTACGTGCTTAAGGATATATTCGGCGATATTCGGATCATCGCCCCAATTGAAGGTGGCTTGCATTAGTAAGAGAATAGAAATTGTTACATAATTTAAACTTATATAAAGCAATGTACATAAGTTATTAATTTTTACCAATTACCTCTAACTCTCGAATGAGCTGCATTTTCAGCTCGTTTGGCACCTTCCTCCAATCAAAGTAGGATAGTGGGAAGATCGCCTTCGTTAGCATACCCAGTCTGCTGGCGAATGGAGGATAGTCCACTGCTTCCCCCGCTGGTGTGATCCGCACTGAAATGCGAACCCCATTCTCTCTAAGTCCCTATTCCGCATGAGACCTCTTCCCCTACGTGCACCTATAAGATAGAATTATAACATAAAATTAAATAACAAAGAAATAAATAAATTATAACATTTACCAAACCTTAAATTCGTACCTAAACTGCGGAAGGTGGTGATGGTGCAGAACATCCCAGCTGAGAAGGATCTGGGTCAGCTGTCTGCTCTAGCTGATTATCCAAGCCAACGTCCTCCTCATCAACTGAAGAACTATCCTCCTCATCGGCGGTCGCATCCTCCTCGTGGTCAGAATCCTCTACTAGTAGATCAGTCAGAGGAGGCACCGGACTCTTCTCCTTCCCCCTACCTCCCCTCCCTTGACTTTGGAAATATCGAGACACAACTCCAGGCCTCAAAAACTGCTGGTGAGGTGCCTAGGGCTAAGTAGGCTGCTGTCGGTGGTGAGCCTGAGGCTGAGGCTGCTGGAGGGGGGTCTTAGGCTAGTAGGGGGGCCTCAGGCTTTTGGGAGGCCTAAGCCTCCTCCCTGCGACTCCTATTAGCCTTCTTCTTGAAAATAACCTGTGTAAAAACATCACAAATAATCAATTTTTTTAAAAAAAATTCAGCAGCAATTCCCCTATATATTGTGATTTTTCAAAAGTCCTGTATAAAATAAGCATATATAAATGAAACTAAAAATGAAATGATATCTCCCTTTCCCTTTCCCCTCCATGTCCCTCCCCTTCTCCCTTCTTCTTTCTTCTCCTCTTTTTCTCTTCCCCTTTCTCCTTCCCATTCCTTCATTTCCCTTCCCCTCCCCTCCATTTCCCTTATCTTCCCCTTCATTTCCCTCCACCTCTCCCTTCCTCTTTCTTCTCCTTCTCTTTCTCCCTTCTCCTTCCAATCCCTCCATTTCCCTTATCTTCCCCTTCATTTCCCTCCACTTCCCCCTTCCCCTTTCTTCTCATTCTCTTTCTCCCTTCCCCTTTCCCCTTCCCATCCCTCTATTTCCCTTACCCTCCCCTTCATTTCCCTCCCGTTCTCCCTTCCTCTTTCCTCTCCTTCTCTTTCTCCCTTCTCCTTTATCCTTCTCATCCCTCCATTTCCCTTCCCCTCTCCTCCATTTCCCTCCACCTTTTCATACCTCTTCTCTTTTCCTCCATTCTCCCCTCCATTTCCCTTTCTCCTTCTTCTTCTCCACATTTAACAAAAAAATTCAATATACAAAAAATAAATAAATGCATCATTCCACACAAAAAATAAATCTAAGTGGGCACACCCCACATAAAAAATAAACCTAAGTGGGCACTAATGAGTTGCGACTCATCATAGTTAAATCGCCTAAGTTAAGCTAAAAAATAGGTTAAACACTATTAAATTAACATATAAAAAGGGTTAAATGTGGAAAATAGAGAAAAAGACCTAAAACATCAATTTTATGTTAAAAATGCATAATTAGGTCATTAAATGAGATATTCTTTTAAATAAGATTAAATAGTGATCCAAGTGCAAATTAAACACACAAATGAGTTTAAAAGTTCAAATTAAGAGTGTAATTAACTTCTTAAATGTTCAATTAAGCTTCAATAAAAACTTAGGTGCATTTGGACATCATTAGGACCTTGCAATTATAGATTTACATTTAGGTCCTCCTTCCATTATATTTCATTCATAGAACAATTAGCCAAGGAGCTACTTGAAGGCCTCAAGGACCTATCTGCAATATCATAGGGACTGCTCTGAAATGTTTCTTAACTACTTATGGGCTTCTGTGTTAATTCTCTACCCCTTCGCAAGGGGCCTTCCTTACAATTACATCAACACAACACCAGCCACCTGCAACCACGAGAAAGCACTATAGCACTGCAAGAACTTAAGAGATCGTGACCATTGATTCTCTATACCCCATTCTATCCGTGGCTTACCTTGATTAGAAGCTTCGCCACCTCACCCAGATCCCATCCAACAGCTACTTTTTGATTTGAAATTACACACGCTCTCTCCTTAAATCCCCGTCGCCCATGCCCTAGGAGTCTAATTCCACCGTACGGTGAGGAGTTTCACTCTGATCATTTACTTAAGGAGCTCTGCAGCCTCGTGTGTGGGAGATGGCTCCCTTCTACACCTCTCGAGCCAATCATTCTTCCCCTCCAGCTATTCTCCCCATATTTCCCCATTTTCACGGCCATTGGTGGTGAAATTCCACTTCTTCCCTGACTCTCCTCGCCGCTAAGGACTTCATAGCACCTGAGGGTGACCCAGAACTCCACTAGCGAGTTTTCCCTCCGTTGAAGCACTTTCTCCCTCCGTTCTTCGTCTCCATCCACCAAGTGGAGATCCAAAGGTCCCATTCCTCCATTTAGATTAGGTTTACTGCTTTCTAGATTAATTGTAGTGATAATTAGAGTAGTTTAGCAGTAAAATTTAGACATAGATTAGCCCTGATCTGATGCATGACTGTAGTGTAGCTTAGGAGTAGGTTTAGTATAGAAATTCACATTTTCACCTCCTCTGATCACTTCAAACCAGAGGAGACGAATTCCCCCATTCATTGATCACTGTTTTCTCCCCCTACACGTTTCCATTTCACTTTCTGATTTCCTCATGTTTTAATCCACAATCCACCCATCCATTTGGAGTCAAATCCCCATCCCAGTGCTTTCAAGCTTTGAGATGAGGATTTGTGCTCAAATCTACACAAGGGTCTCTTCACTCATGTCATTTTGTTCACAATGACCCCTGATCTAATTTTGAAAAGAATTGATTCACTTGATTTGATTTCAAGATGGATTTCAAAGTAAAATCACAAGATTTTGGTCAAATTGGGTTTTCAAGGATTTTTGATCAAGTGGATTGATATATTTGTGTTTAATTCAGACCTTGGCTATGAGTTTGAGATGTCTTGATATTACATTCTTCCTCAAACAAGCTACTTCTGAATTGAGTATGAACCGAGGCTTTCATGGACTTGAATGTATGGTAGAGCCAAGGAGAATCAACCTTGTTGATTGGAGGCTCTATCAAGGATTTTTATGTGGATTTGTTTCTAAGATTTTGATTTTTAACCTATGAGATTCTTAATATCCCTTATGGTTTTTAACACATTGGGATTCAGCTGAATTTAATGAATTGATTCCAACACTTCCTACATGCTGTCTATAGCATTAGGAAGGTGTTAGATCGTGGTTTTTCTTCTGATTTGAAATGAAAATGCTGACAAGGAATTTTGATTCAGAGTTTAACATCTGAGAAAGATTTTTATGTCATTTTCAAGCCTTCTCAGAGTTTTAAGAGGTTTTTTGTTGGGTTTTGAATCCCAAATCCATCATAGTAAATTGCTGCATGATGCAGCTACATTTTAACCGAAATCAAGAAAATTATTCCCATACTTAAACATTTTGCATCTCTGATCAGACTTTTTCAAGTCTGATTCGAGATATGAATGGACTAAATTAAGGAACTGGTTTGGTGAATTGGAGGTCCAAACCTACTGTAGATGTTTTTTCTTCTCTGATTTTTGGACACTGCAGTAAGTACCTGAGCTAAGTTAGGACATCTGGGCTTTGCCTTGGATGTCCGGAACTATTGCTGCAATGCTGCTACTTTTTTGTTGAATTCCAGCAGCAACACTACTGCATCTGTTTCTGCTGGATGGTCTGAAGTTGAGCAGTAGGCTTAGGTTTAATTATTTAGAATAGTTGACACGTATGTAATGTTGTAGTTTACATGTACAAGGTTTCATGTATCTGAAATAAAAATTTAATTACATTTGGATGGCTTGTGATTTGAATTTTAACTCATTTGTCAGCTAGCTTGCATGCTTAACTGTCCAAAATCAAAATTAATGGAAATCCAAGTTGAATTTCATGCTTAACCACTTGCACTTTTTCCATATCACATGTTGAGCATAACTGAGCCCCTTTACTATTTATTCCAGCCTTCAAACCCTCATTTAGGCCTTAGACTTACTTGGAAACACTCTTAAAGGCCTAAAATGTGTTTCATTTGAAAATAAATAAAAATACTAGAAAAAATCCAAAAAAAATAAAATAAACCTATCTTGGTGAAGATTTGTTATACTTTTAAGTACATACCAAGTTTCATGGTATCCTGAACCCCTAACTTGGTCGAACATACCAGCCGACGGTTCAATATACCTTGGAATTTAATAAAAGAACACAACTATGAAAACACCAAAAATCTCTCCATTCTTCGCATCTCTTTCTTTCTCTCTCACCTCCTATCTCTATAAAACATATAAAACCCATAAAAAGTGGACAAACTCTAAAAATACACAAAAATATCTTGTATACTATGTATATACATGTAAATATAGGGTATATATTAAGCTATCTAGGTATATATTGTAAAATATATATATAGTAGGTATAAGTAACTTATGTATATACTATATAATGTAACTTAAATATTTAAGATAGCTTAAATTGTACATAGCTTATTTATATAATTATTTATTAATTATACTAACTTATATGTATTGTACTCTAAGTAAATTAATAAAACCCTAAAAATAAACATATTTACTATTGATATTGTACATACGTAATTATATATATATATATATTATGTACATAAAAAACCCTGTACCATAATTTAATTATGTAAATATAGTAAATAATTAATTTATTAAGTTACTAGCTAAGTTATTAGATTAAATTGAAACAAATTAGTAATTTAAGTTAAAGCTGAACTAACTTATACTGTAAATTTATATTAATGTATTTTAAGTAAATTAAGATAATTTAATTACATTTATAATGTATTATAATATTTAAACCTAATTTATATATAAGATAGCCTGAAATAAGCTATTTAAATGTAAATAAAAATAAAATAAATGTTGTAAAATACAATAAAAATCTGTATTAAATACGCTAATATGTATATTAATATTGTATAGGGTCAATTAGACCATCCATTAACTAATTTATACATAATTAAGAAATAAAACCTAATAAATAGTATGAATAAACTGTAAACTTTGACTAATTTATTTATATAGTAAACATAATTAATTTTGTAAATAAATTATACAATTATGTAGCACTATGTAAATACTTTAATATCATATAATTTAATTTTTAATTTTAATAATTTATGACCCTCAAATCGAGAACTAAACATTGCAAATCAGAATGTTGTGCATTGGAAATTCAGCGCTAAACCTCTGTAGCTTAATGCCACATCATGTGATGTAGAGCGCTTTGAGCACTATAAGTTGTTTTTGTTAGTCTGCCTTCTCAGTAGACAAGCGCTGGGCACAAAGAAACCACATACCCCTCTGAGCATATCAGAGCATTGATTGGGTATTGATGAGTGTGTGCAGTGTGGGTCGGGGGCCTAACACTATGTGTAGGCCTGTGTGGGCCCAATATTGAGCATAAATTGAAATTAAGAGGCTAATTAAACAAATCAAGGTGGCCTTAGTAGAGGTTTGGTCCCATCTGTAAGGGTGCTGTGTATCCCTCGAAAAGGTCACTCGCCAACTTAAAACCTAATTTTTTACTAAGTGAGGGTTAATAAGGGGTTAAGAAGAAGAAAAAATTGAGAAAGAAAACGGCTAAGTGTGAAGAGCCCTCAGAGAGACTAAGGAAGGGGAGTGAACTCAAAAAGAAACCAAGTGTTAGAAAAACATAGCAAAGAAGTAGTATGACCGTGTATTTGTATTTATAGTGTATATATATATAAGTATACTGTAAATAATAAGTATCTGTATAATAAGTATACATAGTATAACATATGTTTGAGCTATATATGTATATAAATAACAGCATAGCTTTATTGATAGAATAATCCGTCACTATAGATAGAATAAGTGTCACTATAGACCCTAGTTTTTACCTTAGGTTATGTACATAGTTTTTTTTCCTAAGGTTTAGCGACGTTTATATATGTCGTTGTACATATTATATATGTTACTATATATATTAGTATATTAAGTTAAGTTAGTATAGTATATATTATTACTTATTATTGTATATATATGTAAGTACTAGTATTATAAGTTATAAATAGATAGTATATAGTGATTAATTATAATGTTTGATGCTTGTTTGTAACTATTTCAATTCATTCTCTTATCCATAATTAAGCTATTTATTCATTTATGGATTATTCATTAATTAATTCATTTATGATTGTACGTAAAATTGATCTTTTTGGAATTAAAGAATAATATTGGACTTAGAGAGTGATGTATATCAATAACTGTCTCCTAGTGAATGACCTGAAATAAATCAGTAAAAATTATGTAATTAAAAAAAATTTATGTGATAACGGTTTGTATTTGTGACTTATACTACAACAATGATGATTTTTATACAAACTGTGGTCGATCGCTTCAGGCACACCCCACATGTAACATGATAACGGCATTTTAAAGAAAAAAAGTAGTAAGAAACTCACCATAGTGACAAAATGGTCCATAAATTGTGCCCAAATAGTAGGAGAATGAGAAGAACCTATATGAGAAGGCAATAAAATAAATTTCAATTTTGAAATATAAATGAACATAAGCTTTGATAAAGGATAAAACAATTTAAAGGAAATTTAAACAAAATAGATAACTAAGAATTTCTTAAATTATTTATATTTATGGTTATGGATTAATACTTTTGACAAATTACCTTATATGTCAATGTTAGTTGCACCAGGGACAAGTTCTTCACTTTGTGGGTTTTGTTGATATACTCCAGATTCAACATCTGGGTGTAGATCTTTTCTCGCATCGTATTGTTCACGCAGTTGAACTCTAACTGGTATAATCCACCCATTTCAGCTATTATTAGCACATAGAATACTTGTGCTACTTGACAAGCTAGTGTAAATGGTTTTGATGATTGGAGGATGCGACGGTTCTTACTTAAGCTCAAGAAACCGTGTTTCTTATCAACTTTGAATCCAATGCCTTCTTTAAAAACATCAAACCAATCACACTTAAATAGAACCACCTTATGGTCAAACCTGAAACTTATTTCCATAATCTCTTCAATTTGACCGTAATACCCATCACAACCAGTGCTTAGGTCACAACTAACGACAACTCCCACCCATTGCGTGGCCTTCGCATCATCAATGGATCATACTTTGAATCTGAAATCGTTAATTATGTATCTGAATCGTAACGTCTATATGTCAAAGGTGTATTAGCAATTACATCAAAATCCTATACCCACCATTGATCCCCATCTTCTTTCAGTTTATTTACACAATCCTTGAACCAATCAAGGAACTGCAAGTCATGTGTAGATGACATAGAGGATGCTTTGAATTCATTATAAAATTCATCCACTCCTAGAATTTGCTTTAGAATGTACAAGTGTGCTAATCGTCAGTCCATTTCCGAGATGGGCTTAACCTCCGTCCGGAGGATCGACTTTCCTCCGATGTTAAGTATGGACAGACAATCTTCATTATTACCATTAAATTCTCCATCATAGTTCCGTTCAAGATGATTAAATCGATTGTCTATTTCATTCATGTACATGGCACAAAAGTTAATACATCCTCCTACAAGATAGCCTTCAACGATTGACCCTTCTGGTTTAGCCTTATTCAAGACATAATCTTTCAGTTTCTTCAAATATTGTTCAATTGGATACATCCATCTGTATTGCATGGGTCCAAAAATTCTTGCTTCATTCGAAAGATGAAGCGTGACATGAACCATCACGTCAAAGAATGCAGGCAGGAAAATCTACTCCATTTTAGAAAGTGAGATCACAATTTGTTTATCCCAATAGTCTAACAATTCAGGATCTAATGTCTTTGAACAGATAACTTTAAAATATCTACTCATCTCTGTGAAAGAATCGACTACTGGATCAGGCATCACTCCACGTATCGCTAACAGGAATAAGATTTGCATGTACACATGAGAATCATGACTTTTTAACCCAGTAATCTTCTTTTACGCTTCATTTATGCAGTGTGAAAGCTGCGTTGAATACCCATCTGGAACCCGAATGTCTTTAAGGAATGAGGAAATCCTTCACCTCTACTCTTCGATAAGATTGTATGTAGCTTTTGAAAAGTGAGACCCTCCTTCAATGTGCAATTCAGGATGAATACCCAAAATTTTCATATCATTCCTTGTTTTAACTATATCCTTTGGGTTGTCTGTTAGATTTAATACATCAAGAATGTTGTTCATTACATTCTTCTAAATATGCATAACATCTAATTATGTCGCACTGTCAAATCCTTCCAATATGGAAGCTCCATAAAAAATATGTTTTTCTTCTTAAACCCTGAATGTCGCAAGGAAGTCAAGTCATTCTTGAAAAGATGACCTAAACGTATTTCTCCGAGCTGTTACAATGTCTCCATGATTTTCATCCCCGACAGCCTAATAGAACATGTATCAAGTTTATTCTTCGGATTCTTTGACGAATATCGACATGCTTTATCATCAAATATGTCCTTGAATTGTGACGTTTGCCATCTGTGTTCAATTGGCAAAAACCTACGATGCCCTAAATAACAGAACTTCTTACTTTCAGGCAATCTCAGGTGATGAGTATCATCCATACAGATGGACAAGCGAACTTCCCCTTCATACTCCATCCTGGCAAATTCGCATATACTAGAAAGTCACTGATTGTCCATAGTAATGTTGCATGCAACTAGAAGAATTGTTTCTTATGTGCGTCATATGTTTGAACACCACAGTACCGTAGGACTTTCAATTCATCAATCAATGGCTGGAGATAAATATCTATTGCATTTACTTGGGTCCTGGGATAAGGAGTGTCAACATCATGAATGCAAATCGCATGCATAGACATGGGGGCAAGTTGTAAGTTACCATGACCACCGGCCATATGGAATATGATGGATACATGCTCTTGAATGGGTTGAATCCATCGCTTGCAAGACCTAGTCTCACATTTTGTGCCACCTCTACGAATAATGCATGATTTTCGTTAAATCTGTTCCACTCATCAGAATCTATTGGATAACGGATGCGTCCATCTTTCGATTTATTATCCTGATTTCATGACATCAGTTTTGCTATTTTACTGGAAATGAATAGGCATTGTAGCCTAGGGATCAGTGGAAAATAATGGAAAACCTTCTCTTGTTGTTTCTTCCCGCCGGTGTTTGTTGACTTACCCACCTTATATCTCTCCTCACTACATTCAGGATAGTTAGTCAACCCTGAGTACTCATTTTTGTATAGGACACGGTTATTATGACAGACATCAATCTTCTCACATTTTAGTCTGAGCCCATGTATCTGCTTCTTTGCATCATACCATGACTTAGGATACCCAGCAGGATTATTCAGCAGATCTCCAATGAATTCCAAAACCTCAGGCATTAATTTCATTGTGGCTCTAATCATCACTTTCATCTGAAACAATTTCAGAAGGAATGACAACTTGGGCATTGACATTATTCCAGGAGTAATAGGATCCTCTACTGCCTTAACTGCATCGTACAACTCATTACAATCTCGTAATGTCTCATCGTCATCTGCATCTCATGGTCTGCTGCTTTCATATCATGTAACATTTCATCCAATTCATCTCCTTAATTATCATCACTTCCTTCAAAGGCTTCAATTCTCTCATTTCTAACTTTTCTCATTTGCTCACCATGAGCTGTCCAATTTAGATAATGTTGCCACCAACCGTTACATGTCACATGCTCCAAAACTGTGTCTCGGTCATAGAAAAACCCATTCAAACAGTATCTACACAGGCATAAAATCAAATGAAAGAATGCACCTCGTCTAAATGTCTTCCTATCATCATGAAATGCCCACTCTAGAAATGAAATCACTCCATTCTTGTATTCTTGGTAATTTGAATTCCTCAAACTGATCCATGTCTTATCTATGATAATTAATCTAAATGGAAAGGACAACCACTCATAAGTTGGACTCGAATAAAGTAAAAATGTGTATTTTAAGTTCACTCATAAGTTAGACTCGAATAAGGAAGAAATGTGTATTTTAAGAAGATTTTCACTTGATAGCCCATCCTTAAAGATTTGATCACAACATTACTTCTTACATGCAACCAGTGTTTGGAGAAATTTCGATAGCATTTCCCTGCATTTCTCCAGTATAACCCCCAAGGCTGACCTTAACTACATCCCCAATAGCCCCCACTAAAGGGTGCTTCAGGAATGGAGCTAAGATTAGTTGGTATACCAGAGAAGAGCAAGAAAATATGATCGAAATTTCTCTAAACACTAGTTACACGCAAGAATTAATCCTAAGTTATGATCAAATCTTCAAGGACCCCCCTTTGACGACACTTATGACATGTTATAAAGACAATACATCGTGCATGTAAGTGAGGTATACACACACTCTGCATTGTCCGTAAGCATGATCATAAGTCTCGATAGGCTAGTATTTTGACACAATTATATCCCTCCCACAACCTGTTACCTAGGGGTTAGAATTCCTATTGTCTATCATGAAGTGCTTCTAAATTTGTGCAAGTGTGTGTATCTAATTGATATAATACAAAAAACTGATAATCGAAAATGTTATTTTCAAAATATTTCCTTTATTACAAACTTCATCTACAAAAATTTAAACCTTTAACCCTTAAACACTAAACCCTAACCTGAACGTTAACCCCTAAACACTAAACCGTAACCTGAACCCTAACCCCTAAGCACTAAACCCTAGCCTAATTTGTAACCATTAAACAAGTCCCTTAAAATCTAAATCCTACACCATAAATCAAACACCTTTATGCTGAAACTCAAAACTTGGCCAACACCCTAAAACCTAAAATCCTAAATCCTAAAACCTAAGCCATAAATCGAACACCCTAAATCCAAAACCCAACACACAACACCCAAACAATAAAACTTTAAACTCTAAACTCAAAACCCTAAAACCTAAACCAACACCCAATCCTAAACTCTAAATTCAAAAACGTAAAACCCTAAACCTAACACTTTAAACCCTAAAATAAAACCCCATACCCAACTTGTTTAAACTTAAAATCCAGTTCCATCATCAATCAAAAACCTAAACCCAACATCCTAAACCCTAAACCTAGAAAGTAAACTCAAAGTTGAATAAATTTCGACAGAGTTTCCCCTATAATATGCCCATTCTCCAATTCCTACATATAAAACACAATATGTAGGCACACCCTACCTTCAGATCAAATAAAAAAAGTAACTAACATGTGGGCACACCCCACATTTCATGTGCACACCATTACATAACAATAATGACAAATGGAAGAGACCATTGAGCATTGAAGCTAAATTGATGCATTTTAGCTAAGCATTGATGCATTGAAACATACAATTTAATTACATTCATAATTAAATCTATAACTAAAGACTATAGTAAAAATGAAAAATTAATGGAGGCAGAAGGAGGTGGTGGTGGTGGTGGCAGGTAGTGATGGTGGTGGTAGTTGCGTGGTGGTGGGGGCAAGAGGAGGTGGTCATGGTGGTGGCAGGAGGTGGTGGTGGTGGTGGTGGGGCCGGTGGTGGTAGGGCATGGCAGCTGGGTGGTGGTGGTGGTGCGCGCTGGTGGTGGGGGTGGCGGTACGATGGTGGTGTTGCTAGTGGTGGCAGGGGTGGTGGCAGTGGGTGTTAGTGGTGGCGGTCGTGGCGGCAGGGAGTGGTGCTGCTGGTGGTGGCGGGGGCCGATGACAAGGGGAAGGTGCTGGTGGTGGTGAGGTGCTGATGGTGGTGGCGGCCGGCTGATTGTGGTGGTGGCGGAGGGACGAGGTCGGCCGACAAGTTGTGGTGGTGGTGGAGGGAGGAGTCGGGTGGAGGAGTAGCCAGGTGGAGGAGGAAGAAAGGGAGGGAGGACGGCTACCTGAGGAGGAGGGGTCAGTCAACGAAGAGGAGAGGCCGGGGGTGTCGTGGAGGAAGGGGGTTGCGGAGGAGGAAGCTTGGAGGAGAAGAGGATTTTGGAGGAAGGGGGAGGGAGTCGGGGCAGTGCGAGGATTTAAGTCGACCTTTCTCAACCGTTCCATATAAATGGTCGATAATGGCATTTGAAAATTACCTTTTTCAAGGTGGCAGGTTATGAAAAGCTTATTGTCGACCGTTTTAAGATTAATAGTCGACAAATATCTTATTTACAATCGTGTATAAACAATCGAGAATGACCTCAAATTATCTTTTGAACGTGGCAGTTGATGAAAAGCTTATCATCGACTGTTTTCTATGAATGGTCGAAAAATATCTTATTGTAGACCATTTATAAACGGTCAAAAATGACCTCAAATTAACTTTTCGGTTCGGTGGTTCATGAAAATCTTATCGTCGACTGTTTTATTATTAACGGTCGACAAATCTCGTATTCTCAACCTTTACAAATGGTCGAGAATGTCCTCAACCAAAACTCCTACGCAGTAGGTGGGAAACCAACCATTTTACCTTACAATGGTTGAGAATATTATTATTAGCGATCATTGTAAAACGGTCGAAAATTTACTATCAAGAACAACACATTTTCTACTAGTGTACTCCCAATCTTTACTAGTGATTTAATGGTACAATTTCTCTGTTATTTTCCTTTCTTTTCAATTGCATGAAAAAATAAAAGCTAGCTTACCCCAAATATTTATAGGGTGAACCTCCTATTGTAGGCTTCTTTTCCGTTCCCACAATCTCGGGACTTGGCTGTTAATGGTATTTAATGAGGTAACCACTAGGTGACCGTTAGAATATATGTCGGTGACATACTCGTAAGATTCCTCTCTGATCACCGCGGTCAACCTATTGGTTGGCTATTCCTCGTATCCGGCATGGCCTGCCTAATTGTCGGGTATATGGACCCGAGAAAACAGATTTGCCTTGAAGTGTCAAATCTTTGTACTCTTTCGGGTAGCCAGATCTTTCGTGCGGTCAGATCCGTGAGGTGATTTTTCTCCCATCATCAGTTGTCCCCACTCTCTTTGCCTGGGTCATCGGCAGGGAGACTAGCAAATTCTATCTTTCTTTTTTTTTTTTAGTTCGTGTGTACCATGCCCCCAATGATGGGTCAAGTGGTATCCAAACGGCCCCATCATTGAGAAATAACCACGAAGTATAGCATGTATGTTGGCGGGTAATTAGCCACCAGCCACTTATATGGATAAGTTAAGGCCTATTCATTCGTGGATCATCTAGTTAGGTAGAACAACCCCTATATATCTATAAGTATTCGGGTGGACAAGGCACTACGTACTTAATTTATAGGCATATCGCCGCCTGTTTCTTTAGGAAAGAATAGGTGTGTTGTCGCCTGATTTTTCAATTGGCCTTAAGAAACCAGTTGCTTGGGGATTTGATTGTACGATGTAAGTATCGTCTTCCATGAGTGATGGCCGATCACTGCAGGGTTAATTTGTCTCTTTATGTGGACAAGATGTGCATTAATTGCCACAATTATGAAAAAATCACATCCCGATATTCGGGATGGATAATGGGGTCTGCGCTTGTCAATCGAATCAGCTCATAATGATTATAGGCACAAGGGTATTAATTGTGCCTGGTGATTAGTAGGATTTAATAGCGTTGGCATCCGCACTCAACCTTGGCTTATAAATAGGGGTAGTTGGGGTAGTAAATGCCCCTACCCCTGCATTCTCATTGTTGAAGAGAAAAAAACCCTAAACCTCGCAAGCGTTGCTGTCCCCAGAGGAGTGATCCCGTCGGAGAAGAAGGGTAGTCTTTTCTTGCCAAAGTTTCTTACTCTAAAGAGGATGTCAGGCACTGGGAAAGGTGAGCCATCATCCTCCGCTCTCCATCTCTCTAATTAGACGTTTGGGTTATATACCTTCAAATTAGCCTTTGGTAGAAAATCCCCTTTTCAAGGGTTTTTGAGGGAACAGGGACTCAGAGACATCCTAGTCCAGGCACCAGGCATTTTAACTCGTCTATGTTCCTTGGTTAAAGGGGACTTTTTTGTGATTGTAAATATGCCATTGAAAATGGCCTTAAGAGTTCCTTTGAACCCTTTTCTTACATCTTTTCTTTTATACTACGGCCTTGTACCTTCTTAACTCAGGCAAAACTACTGGCTTGTTTTCAACATTTTCACTATTATCTGCTTCCATTTGGGCATCCACCCACAAATGGGGTTGTTTCGACTTCTTTTTGGATTGATGCCGCTGATAATGAAGAGGGGCAAGCCTCTCTCTAGGACCTACACTTTATATAGTTGGTGGACTAGGCATAGAATAACCGACCTACCAGATAGTTTAAAGGGGCAGGACCATCATTTTTTCCTTCTCCATAATGTGGAGAAGCTAGAAGTCCCCAATTCTTGGCAGAACTTGCCCGAGAAAGACTTACTGCCTGGCCTTCATGAGCTTGACCCAGTAGCAAATGCAAATGTAGATGCGGGGAAAATAATGGATTTTGGGCCCATAACCCGCTTTGAGTTGAGGCGGTTAGACGTGCGGGAAAAACTCACATGGGTGGTAGCTTCTTACCCTACGCCATGTAAGTTATGAGGAAATAACTTTGACTGGCTTGTTTTTTACATGACATTAACTGTGGTCCCTTTACTTTTCCAACCTTTAAACTATTCATCGGACCAGATACTCTGAGGCGACGTTCTGGAAGTTCTCATGGGACCAGATAGGGCATGGGGAAACACGAGTCTTGGGGGGGAGAGTGAAAGCAGTCGACCCCCTCATCGCCAGGAGAGCAAGAGGAGGGGGAGAGAGGAGGCTTTTAGTAGCCCTGAGGAAGTGCCCCTCAAACGGAAAAGGAGACAAGCAGGAGCTATGCATATCTCCTCCGACTCTGAGGGGGTGGGCAGTGAAGAAAGCATCCCTTCCTCATCTTCCTACTAACCAACCTCAACAGGAGCTGAGGGTGCAGAAGTCCTCACTGAATGGGATGAAAGAAGCCAGGTGGGCTTTCCGCCTACCTCATCCGGTACTCCCAGCGCATTCGCCTGCGTGGCCGAGTAGGAGACCACTGGGAAAGGTTTCACCGTTGGAAGTGCATTTAAGCCACTGGAGTCCATGGACGAAGCCCCTAGAACTAGTACTTCGGCTAGTTCTCAGGATATAAGTGGCTATGTACCTTTTGAGCAGAGGGCTGTAAGCTCTACCCAAGTCATGCTTTAGGCGAGACCCCCCAGTCAAGAGCTTGTAACTACCCTATAGGCCACCATGTTTGGTTTGGCGGACCATCGCTAACCCTCAAGAGTTCATCAACATCTCAAGCTCAAGGGGTAGGGGGCTCCACAGGTGTCGACCCCGCCTTGACTAACCTCGAGAGGTAGGTGCTACGACACCTACAGGATACTGTCATCTAGGCTAACCCTCCAAGCGGGAGGGTTAATTTGAAACACATCTATTTCTACTGTCTTCATGTTATAAGTTGCTCTTCTTAACTTACGCCCTCCATGGTGCTTTCCTGAGTATGTTACAACAATTCCTATCTTGTTGCTATGTAGGTGGACACTCCGGGCTTAAATTTATACCCGGCTATATTACGAGCGAATCTCTTCTAGTCTAGCTTCACCACCCCCAGCGAAGCGGTGGACATGGAAGCAAAGTGGGCGGTTACTACTAGGGTGGAATAGAGGAATTTTATCCGCCAGCTAGAGGAGGCCAATGTCTCCTGCCTGAAAGTGAAGAAGGAGGCTGAGGGTGCTATGAAGAAGCTAAACTCTTTTGGGGACCTCCCTTCTAGTTTCAATCGTGCCTGCAAGGAGACAAATGTTGCCCGACTAGGGTTACAAACAGTCAAAAAGATGGCTACCAAGCTTGATGATTGTCTCGAAAAGATCCACCAGAAGGATCTTAAGAAGATAGGGGAGCTTGAAGACAAGTTGGAGGGGGTCGTCACCAACTTGTCATAGCTAAAGGAAGAGATCTAGGTGTTCAAGACATGCCATTCTTCTGCCATGGAGGAGTATAAAAAATCCCTTGAGGAAGAGCGCCTCCACCTGAGCAGCACCATGGACGACCTCGCCAAGGCTAGGGAGGTGTAGGAGAAGGTGGAGGCTCAGGAGATGAGGTGGAAGCTTGTCACAACTCGCTAGCTTGTTGAGGAAGGGGCTAGAAAAATCCGAGAGTTGGAGAGTGCTCCTGTAATAAAGAAGGATCCTGACATTGTGATGGAATTTTTTGCACTCGATCATTCCACGAAGAACAATCGAGACCTTGTCTCTACTAAGGCTAGGAAGTACACCTTGGTGGCTGTGCAGTCTATTCTAGTGGGCGGACATAACTCGGCACAGGAACTTTGCGGTTGGTCCATTAACCAATTAAATGCTGAGTATGTCCGCCAGAAGGAGAAGGGTCTTATAAAATATAAGGCTCCCATCTCCTCGTCTAGGGACTAGGCTTACAATCTAGCTCCTGAAGAAGGGTTGGACAAGACTAGTCCCACCAGAGCCTCACATGCTATCGGAGATAGTGAATAGCCCTTTGGCTATCTCAGTCCCACTATGAGGCCAGCTCAACTCCCCAACTCCCAAGGTCAACCTTCCTATTGATTTGTAATGAAGCCCCACCTTTTTAGTTAGTGAAGTTGCTTTCCCCCCTTTTTCTTAACTTTTCACTTTTTTTTGTGGGTCCTTTGATGGGAATGTCCCCTAGTAGCAATTGTGACAATGTAGCTCTTTTCATCAATTAATGAAAAGAATAGAAACTTTCTATATATTATTGTTCACTTGTAAGACATCCTTAAGTTGCTAGCATGCCATGAGTGAGGGGTTGGCCTACCCCTAAGCGTTTACAATTTATAATAATCAGCATCATTACCTTTACCAATTTTGCAAGGTCCTTCCCAATTGGCATCCAGTTTGCTACCTGACTCTGCCAACTAGGATGCCCGCTACGACGTAATACCAAGTCCCCTTCAGAAAATTCTCTTCTTGACCTGCCTCTCATGGGCAGTGGCCATCTTTTCTTTGTACAGGGTCGTTGCCTTTGATGCTTCCTCTCTAACCTCATCTACCAAGTCCAACACCAAGTAGACTTGGTCTTCATTACAAAGTGGGTCATATAATTGGGAACGATATGTGGGGAGGATTATCTTAATCGACAATTGAGCCTTCATACCGTACACTAAACTAAAGGGTGTGTGGCTGGTCGCAGTCTTTTGACTTGTGCGATACCCCCATAGTACATCCGACAATTCATTCGCCCATCTTCCTTTTGCAGAATCCAACCACCATTTAACTGCAGCAATGATTGTACGATTGGATATCTCCGCTTGTCTGTTTGCTTGGGGGTGGGTGATGGACGTAAAACTTAAGCAGATATCCCAACTTGTACAAAAATCCTTAAACTTTTTGAAGGCAAACTGGGTACCATTATTAGTAACAATGACTCTTAGGCATCCATAATGAGCAATAATGTTTTTTTGCACAAATGTTATGACCCTTTCAGCTGTCGAGCTAACCATGGTCTCTACTACAATCCATTTTGAAAAATAGTCCACTGCCCCCAAGATGAAACATTTTTGAGTAGGTGTTGGCAGGAAAGGACCAACAAAGTTCATTCCTTATTTGGAAAAGGGGATTGAAGACATTATGGACATCATCTTTCTAGGTGGGAGATGATGGACTGAGGTCAATCTTTATCATTTATCATATTTTCATACAAACTCTTGGTACTGTCGCTTCATCTAGGGCCAGAAATAACCTGTTTGAAATAAGTGGGCTACCAGGGCTTTGTATCCTTCATAATTGCCACAAATACCACTGTAGGCCTCTTGGATTGCCTGAGACACTTCCTCCAGGGTAAGGCAACATAATAAGGGGGTTGAATAACCCCTCTGTTACGACCTGATCCCAAAATCCTACAGGACTCGAGACCGGCCTGCCTCGACTAGTCCCAAGACCTAGTCATCCAATGAGAAATAACCAAAAGCAGGAAATAATTCACATCCACACATACAATGTAACTAAGCAGAAAGAAATAATAGAGTAAAAGAAATAGAGCGAAAGGTCTATCAATATTACAGGCCATCACAACTACAACAGAGGGAAGTACAACGGAAAAGTAACTGAAATAGTATTTCATAGAACAAAAATACTCACTACCACAACAGAAGCTAGGGAAATAGTAAGAAATGCAGCTAAGGTTGGGCTTGACTGGACCCAGCTCCCTCTGTAGCCGGTGGTGCTGGCTGCTCAACTCCCTAACCTGAACAAGGTTATGAAAGTTTCCGGAGACAGCGAACACTGAGTAGAGTGGTAATTTAACCATTTACATGTAATTAAGACATGCTATTAATTAATGCAATTAAGTAACTATCCATTTTCATTTAGTTCAACCAAGTACTTCTAATTTGTTGTTCCTTTATTCACTTAAATCATTTCTTGATCTGGCCTGTTCCTCACGGGAACGATCTTGATTGCACTCTTTTCCATGATGTAGGAGGTACACGTGGTGCTTTCCTGGCCGAGAGAGTCCCCCGTAGTATTCCTAGACCCAGGCAACCACCCCAAGGTCACCGTTGCGATGTAGCGGTGACTACGACACGAGTGATAAATGCGTAGGTAGCTATCCCGCACTGGCATGCGATCAATCATTTCCGCTAGTGGGTACGCCTAAAGGTACAGCACGGAACAGTATAGGGCCTTGCCCTCTCAGAACATAACAGAACAGGGGTCTCGCCCCTCCACAGTCAGCGTACCCTCGTCTGACTATCTCGGTTTTACCAGTGGGCCTAACAAGAGTTGGTGTAGGGCGGCTAATCCTAACCTCGGGCCCCCTGGGGCAACTAGCTCCCTCCCTACACCAAGTAGCTCACCTCGGTACCATGTACACGAGGGCCAAACAGAGTCGGTGTAAAGTGTCTAGGACTGACCCCGGGGCTCAACCCAACGGGCGGCTAGTACCCCTCTACTCTAAGAGGATAGTGGCTATCCTTGGTACCACGTACATAAGGGCCAGCTCACTTCCCATCTACAGGAGTTCTCCTCCTAATTCCCTGTAGGGTTTATGCTAGTATTCCTTTCATTTCATATTCCAGACTTTTACATTTCTCTATTTACATTACCGGTTCCATTCTTAAAACAGGCAGCTCGTGATTTTCTTACTGACAAGGCATCACCTTAAAATAACCAATACATTTACTAGCATTTAAAGTTGTACACACATCTCAACTAAACAGTGTAGCTCAACCATACTCATTTGTTCCTGTCCTAGGGTTCATTCTCATCCTAGGGTTCTACATGTATCTCAAGTATACAATATAGCTCAAACCATATTGATCTGTACCTGCCCTAGGGTTCATTTGCATTCTAGGGTTCATTCAAGTTATTCTAAACATGCATTTCATTTATTTAAATCTTAATATTAATGTAAACCACTCTACTGGCAAACACGAGAGGAATGGGGGCTCAGATCGCAGATCCCGTTGCCTCCGTAGCTCTTAATTGTATATGTCTCCACTGGGTGGAGACATATACAATTAACCAACCGCATCAAATGAGTCCAAAACCGTATACAAGTGGCACTAACTCGTAGAGAAACTCAAGCGAAAAATAATGGTAGTTCATTTACGGAAATCCGATTCCATTTGGGCCCTAAACGGGTCAAAAACACCTACACTATCCAAAATCAGATGTCTGGGTCTATTCCCAGACATATTAAAAGACGTCAATACTCACCCTGGGTTTCTTGCAGCTACCTTGGAGTCCGGACCCTTCCGCGATCGTCTGAGGTGAGTTCCAAACATCGAACTCTCCTTCCAGTCATCTGGAGATATGGTCAGATGTCTGGCGACGTGTCTAGACGTCCAAAACAACCTCAAAGGGTGCACCCCATGCCTTTCCAATGCCCTACCCCCTGCGTACGTACGTGTAGAGCTAAAAATGACTGGACAAATCTCTACAGTGAGGCCTGCATGGCCGTAAACCACACAAAAGCATGTACCTTAGCACTGAGTGTGCTTTCAAACGTCCGGCTTCACCTTCGGACGTCCTTCTGCTATTCCATATGTCTAGGATGTGCTCTAGACATCTGATACTAGAAAATGTCCACTACACAGAACTCTCGCGAGCCTTCTCCTCCATGCAGCCCCTCCGCACCACCCGCAACTGCTACACTAGCAGCTTTAGGAGGCTGCGAAGCCCACCTTCGCGAGTGACGTGCTATTGTGCGTGTGTGTTAAGAAGTGTCGTTATAGTCGCACTTGCAACGTCGGCTTTAAAATAAGTAAACGGAGGTGAGTCCCAGTGTCGGTCTCAGGGAGGCGTGGAAATCGGATTTTTGCTTATCACTTGTTGTCACGGAAAGTGTGGAGTTTTGCTTGCACAAGATGCGATTTTGAAAAGCGAGAGAGAGATAGAGAGAGAGACGGTTTAGGGTTAGAAAGTTCTTTGTTTGATCATGCAACTTGAACGGAAAATAACTTCATTAATCATGCACTTGTAGTTCATAGCTTACAACATTAAATACATGCTTCAAACAAAAGTAATGGAAAGCTTAAAAGAGAGAGAGAGTGTGTGTGGAGAGCGACGAGGCAGCCACGGCGGTGGAGGAGGCTCTATCAGTGGCTTGTCGTCTCCGGCAATTACAAGAGGGCCTAAAACTAGCTAAGAGAGGGGTGGAGTAGTTGCAATGGGAGTGAATGCCTTGAATGAGTGGTTGGAGGGGGTTTAAATAGGGTTAAGGGCTTCCTAAAAAAAGAAGGGGCTTTAGCGACGTCGAGAGCGTCACTAAAACCACTCCCAAAAGCGTCAGTGAAGCCCTCCAGCCGTTGGTCAGCTGCCCGCCTTGTTTCTTCTTCTCGTGCGATCCACGGCTGCTGCGTGAGAGCCGTCCGATCAAAGATCGAACGGCTGAGATCTCTCCTCGGCTGCGCTGGGATCGCACCTCGGGCGTGCGTGCGCGCGGACGTCATCGCACGGCGTGCGCGCGCGCGTGGGCGCCCGTAAGCTGCGGTTGCACCGCATGGTGAAATCTCGGCTGCCCGCTGCTAATCGGACGGCCCAATTTCGCCGTGTGCTACCTCCGTCTTCAATTTCAGGCTCCGCGCGGCTCGAACCCGCGTCGCGTGCGTGCGGGTGTGCGCGCTAATCATTGCGCCACGCTCGCGCTTTGTCGCGGCGACTGCGGGCGAGCGCGCGAGTCTCGGTTGTTCGATCGAAGATCGACGGCCGAGATCTGATCTCGTCTTGATGAAGGCATGTCGTGCGGTGGAGTGGGGGGCTGACGTGGTGCAATATGAGCCATTGATCTCCAGATCAACGGTCAGAACTTCTTGGGCCCATTGTAGGAGCTCCGGATGTCGGATTTGGCCGATCTTGAGTTCGTCGGACTCCGTTCGTCGTTCTGAATCCATCCGTGTTGTCCGATTTCTCATCTGAGGCCTACTTTGACAAATGCTTACAGAAACGACCATTAATACAGTTTTATAAGCAATCTTGGTACATGATGCATGCAATGCTCCCATTCTACTTATGTTGTGCCTTTTATTCTTAAGATGGGCCATATTCAACATAATTATCACCCCCTCGTGCAGTGTTATCATACCTCCATGCTTACTCCTTGCTAGTCCATAGCAAGGTTTATTCTAGCCTTTATTTCCTTTCAGAATTTAAGAAGTGATTGCTTAGGCACTTTGTTACTTGTCAATAAGAGGAAATATACGAAGATCTTAATCTACAAAGACTAAGCAGTGCCCGGGTGTCTGCCAAAATACGAATCGCCCGAATCCTTGCTTTAATGTATAGAACTATACATATATATGTATATATATATATTTTTAGAATTTTTTCAGAATTCAGTGTGGGTTGGTAACTTTTTATGGCTACCCAACCCACCCAAAACTTGGTTAAAACCCTAAGCGCTAAGCATATTGGTGTGAATGTTGTGATAGACTCACTTAACGGTAATTGAGACAGACTTCGAGTTTCTATGCCTCTAGGTGACCGGAAAAGGAAATAAATTTGCCTGAAGGTGTATTTGTTCGATTGGTAGCTTTCTCCCTACTTTTGTTTTAATTGAGGTCAACACAAGGATTTTTCCAGTGTATATCTCCCCGGCTTGTACTACTTCCCCGCTTCTTCCTTAAGTGTTTTGGTCTTTTTTGTGCAATTATTGAGCTGGGCTCTGGACAACCAACCAATGGGCTGTTACCCACGATCACTTGCTAGCCATACTTGTGCAGTGAAGTGTGGTTTATTTTCTTTTCTTCTTCTTCTCTTCTTTTTTTTTTTTCTTTTCGTAGGTGGCTTCCCTGATCTCAAATGTACCTAGAGGCAATGAAGAAGAAATAGCCTGTGGCTGGGTTTTGGACAACCTGCCAATGGGCTGTTACCCACTACAACTTGCCAGCCATACCACCCTAGAGAGTTCATTAGCTACCCAATTTCTGTCAAAGTCTCCGAGAAGTGAGTCTTTACAAAAATGTGTGTAGATGCTTAGACTCAAAGTTTTTCTGAGTTAGAGGGTGAGTTGATAAGTCATATACTTATTACCTTATTTAGTAGGTGGATTAGAATAGCTTAAGGTTGCAAGGATTCAAAGCTAAATCCATATTTTAACGGACACCAGGGCTGATTAAGCATGAAGGCCTGCAAAGTCTAAGTGTTTAAGTTCTTTTTGTATTATTTCCCACTATTGACATGTTTCTAATGCCTAAGTTTTCTTCCTAAATTCAATTTTTTTTTAATTTATTCATTCATTCAGACTGATTAATTGAGCTCAGGATTATGCAATTTACCACCCCCATGCTTAAGTTGGACAATGTCCTCATTGGCAAGTACATGGATGCAAAAGGGTTCAAAAAGATAGTACCTGAGTGACGTAAACTAGCAGATCAGTCTGAATCTTCTGGGTTGCCTCCCAGGAAGCACTGAGTTTAACGCCTCCAGCTGGGCGGTGCTCGGTGTCAGCCCTCAACGAGGGTGACACTTTCCTTTGGGGGAACCTGGGCCAGGAAATGCTTCAATCTTTGACCAATAACTATAAAAGTGTGCCCAGTGTTAGGATCAATGATTTCAACTGCCCCATTAGAGTAGGGCTTAACCACCCGAAATGGTCCTGTCCATTTGGACTTGAGTTTCCCCGTGAAGAGTTTTAGGCGTATGTCAAACAGCCAAACTTGTTGGTTAGGCTCAAAGGTTTTTCTATGAATGAGTCGGTTGTGGATGACATTCATTTTCTCCTTATACAGTCGACTATTGTCAAAGGCATCCCTACGAATTTCTTCGAGCTCAAATAATTGGAGCGTCCTCTACGCACCAGCTAACTGGGGATCCATGTTACATTGCTTGACAACCCAGTAAGCCCGGTGTTCCAATTCGACAGGAAGATGGCAGGCTTTGCCAATGACCAGGCGATAAGGCGACATGCCTATCGGGGTCTTGAAAGCGGTCCTGTATGCCCATAGGGCATCATCAAGTCGTGTGGACCAGTCTTTCCTGTCAGATCTCACAGTCTTCTGTAAAATGTTCTTGATTTGTCTATTTGAGACCTCAGTCTGCCCATTTGTTTGTGGATGATATGGGGTGGCAATGCGGTGGTTTACCCCGTATTTTCTAAGTAGGGCACATAATTGGGAATGGATAAAATGGCTTCCACCGTCACTGATCATGGCTTTGGGTATTCCAAACCGAGAAAAGATGTTCTTCTTAACAAAGTCCATGACAGTCCTGTGATCGCATCGTCGGGTGGCGACAGCTTCAATCCATTTGGAAACATAGTCTACCGAGACCAGGATGTACTCGAAGCCGTTGGATGGTGGAAAGGGGCCCATAAAATCGATACCCCAAACGTCGAAGATTTCGACAATCAAGATGGGCTGAAGGGGCATCATATCTTTCTTGGTCATGGTCCCCAGCGTTTGCCAGTGTGAGCAAGTCTTGGCAAAGATGTGTGCATCCTTAAATAGGGACGGCCAATAAAATCCAAACTGCAAAACTTTTGCAGCTGTTAACTCTCCAGAGAAGTGGCCGCCACACGCTTGGTCATGACAAAAGGAAAGCACACTCTGAACTTCGTCTTCGGGGATACACCTCCAAACAGCATGGGATCATCCCAGAAATAGTGCTTAGCCTCAGCCAAGAACCTGTCCCGTTGCTGTCTGGACCAGCTGTGCGAGGTTTGTCCTACAACCAGGTAATTGACGTAGTCAGCATACCATGGCATTTTCTTGTCTTGCACGGCTAGGATGTGTTCATCAGGGAAGGCATCAGATAGAGGTAGGGAGGGTCCAATGTGGTCTGGATGAAGTCTCGACAAGTGGTCAGCCACCACATTCTTCGATCTGGCCTTGTCTCAGATTTCCAGGTTAAATTCCTGCAAAAGCAGGATCCATCTGACGAGCCTGGGCTTAACGTCCTTCTTGGCTAACAGGTGCTGGATGGCTAAATGGTCAGTGTAAATAGTCACGTGGGATCCCAGCAAGTACGATTGGAATTTTTCAAGTCCAAAGACTACTGCGAGCAACTCTTTCTTTGTGACAATATAATTACGTTGGGCCTCGTCCAACGTTTTGCTCACGTAGTAGATCACCACAGGGCTTCTTGTCTTGCCTTTGTCCCAGGACAACGCCTATGGCAAAATCTGATGCATCACACATAATCTCAAAGTCCTGGGACCAATCTGGGGGTTGAAGTACAGGTGCGGTGGAGACTAAGTCTCGGAGGGTGTGATATGCTTGGATGCAATCAGGAGACATGTGGAATATGGCGTCGTTGGCTAGAAGGTCGGTCGAGGGTTTGGAAAGCTTGGAAAAGTCTTTAATGAACCTTCGGTAGAAGCCAACATGTCCTAGGAAGGAACGAATCTGTCGAACTGAACTAGGTGGAGGAAGTTTGGAAATTAAATCAACCTTAGCCCGATCTACCTCAATGCCCTTATGCGATATGATGTGACCGAGGATAATTCCTTCTTGAACCATAAAATGGCTCTTTTCCCAACTTAACACCAGGTTAACCTCGATACATCGTTTCAGGATTTTCTCCAAGTTGCTCAAATAATGGTCGAATGAATTCCTAAATACAGAGAAATCATCCATAAAGACCACCAAGTATTCACCCACCATTTCTGAAAAAATGGCTAGCATGCAACGCTGGAAGGTCGCAGGTGCATTGCATAACCCGAACGACATTCGACGGAATGCAAACATGCCATACGGGCAAGTGAATGTGGTCTTTTCCTAATCTTTCGGAGTAATTGCGACTTGGTTATATCCCGAATATCCATCCAGGAAGCAAAAATACTTCTGCCCTGCCAATCTTTTAAGGATTTGGTCAATGAATGGCAAGGGGAAGTGGTCCTTCTTAGTGGCTTCATTAAGCTTCCTATAATCAATACACACCTGCCATGCGGTGGTGGTGCGGGTGGGGATGGATTCGCCATGATCATTGGTGACAACGGTGAGCCCAACTTTCTTTGGAACCACTTGAGTGGGACTCACCTAGGGGCTATCGGAGATAGGGTAGATGATGTCGGCGTCAAGCCACTTGATAATTTCTTTTTTAACGACCTCCCCCATGTTTGGGTTTAAATGTCTCTGCGTCTGGCGGGAAGGTCGGGCCCCGTCTTCCAGGTAAATCTTATGGGTGCAATAGGTGGGGCTAATTCCTCTTAAATCTGAAATGGTCCAACCAATGGCGGCCCAGTGTTCTGAAAGGGTCGCAATCAACCTAAGTTCCTGATACTTGGTTAGATGAGAATTAATAATCACTGGGAAGGTCCGGTCAGGTCCCAAGAAGATGTACTTGAGATTCTAGAGCAATGGTTTAAGCTCAGGTGTGGGTGGAACCACAGTCGATGGGAAGGGAAAGGGCGGGAGTTGATCAACATCGATTTCTTCAAAAGGTGTCGTGTGATGGTACTCAGCCTTATAGAGGTCCATGGGTAATGATGGTGATGGGTCAGAACAGTCACTACGGGTTTCGTGGTTTGATACAGAACGAAGGGTGAGGCATTCCTCGATTAGAGTTTCCACGGGATCATGTTCCTCAATGCTATTGCAATCAAAAGACTTTGTCGCCTGGAAGATATCCAATTTCATTTTCCTGTCCCCAAAGGCGATTTCCATACATCCCGTGTCGCAATCAATGTTTGCCTTAGCCATAGCTAAGAAAGGTCTGCCTAAGATTATGGGTGCGTTCTGTAATTTTTCAGGGACTTCCATGTCGAGCACCAAAAATTCGCATCCTCGACCCGTACAATCACATCCTCGACAACCCCCTTCAGGGTTTTCACTGATCTATCAGCCAGCTGGATGGTGACAGGGGTTGGTGTCAGCTCCCCAAAACCAAATTGGTGGTACAGGGTTGTTGGAATCAGATTGATAGAAGCACCTAGGTCCAGGAGCGCTCTATCAAATATCATGTCCAAGATATTGCAGGAAATCAGGGGTGCTCCTGGGTCAGTTTGCTTGAGTGGAAGGTTGCTTGATATTACGGAACTTGCTTGCTCAGAGAGTACAACCTTCCTAGGTGCTTGAGGTCTCGGCTTACGCTTGGGTGTACAGGCATCCTTTAAAAACCTGGCGTAAGCAGGGATGTGTTTGACGGCTTCAAGGAGTGGAATATTAATCTATACTTGCTTAAAAATTTCCAACGGCTCCTTAGTCTCCACAGTATTCTTCTTTTCCTTGATTGTTTCCAAGGCCTCAGGGTAGGGTGTCTAAATGCGGATTGGTTCCATGTCTGGGTCCTTGGTTGGTGCCTCTTCTGAGTCGGGTATTTCAGCAGGTGAAGTCTTGGGGAGAGTCGGCCATTTGGGATCCTGAGTTTTGGAGCCGCTTCTCAAGGTTACCGCATTCGCAGAGGCATTGAGGCCATGGGTTGATCCTTGAGAAGACGAGGACGAAGAAGCGCCAAACCCAGGAGGTGTTTGCAGGGCTGGCTGGACCATGTGAGCCTGCCCGGGGTTTCTTTGGAACCCTTGAGAATTGGGGCCTCTGTTAATTATGTTTCGTGGGTTCGGTTGTGGTTGGGAAGGTAGGGATCCTTGTTGTTTACATTCCAAGAGTTGGCTTAACTGTCCCTTTACCAAGGCCATTTCCTCCTAATGTTTCTGGTTCATGTCAGCCATCATCTTTATTACGGTATCCATTTGGTTTTGTGGGGGAGGGGCTGCCCTATTCCGATTATATTGGGGTCTAACTGGTGGTCCTTACTGATAGGGGGCAAATGTGGCTGCTGGTTTGGCCTAGGCTGGTTTTGGAATTGCGATGGTTTCTGGTTTGTCCAACCGAAGTTGGGGTGGTTACGCAGCCAGTGTTGTAAGTGTTGGAGAAAGGGTCAGGTTTCGCATAACCTTGGATGGCTTGCACATCTTCTAGGGTAACCGATGTTGATGAAGAGGGAAGGGAGTAATCAATGGTTGAGGGAGCAAAGGTCCCTCCCTGGAACGTGGTTAGGGGTTGTTCCAGGTTCAATTGGGTAAAGGGCTGGACCAGGTCAACATTATGTGCTCCCTTTGCTAGGGAGAAAGTCTGCAAGGGGTTCCTGGTCTGGTTCAGTAGCTCATCAATCTTTCTGTCCACCAATTCCACTCGATCTAACTTCTTGGCAATGATGTCCATGTCAACCATTCCAAAATTTTCTTGCACCTCATAAATCCCGCCACGGGGTTGACTGGACCTGTTAAACTGGTTCATGGAGGCATTGTTGAGCGAATTCTTGCTCATAGACTCAAAGAGCTCAAACGCGCTCTCCTCGTCTTTGTTCAGGAAGTTTCCCCCACATGAGGCATCGACGAAGTTCCGTAGGTTGCTGTCCAGACCGTGGTAGAAGATCTGGGCCAATTGCCACCTTGGAACTTCGTGGTGTGGGCATTTCCTCAAAAGCTCATTAAATCTTTCCCACGCCTCATGAAATTGTTCCCCGCCCTGGAGTGTAAAGGTAGTGATAGCTCTTCTGAGGGCATTGGTCTTTCCTATGGGGAAGAATTTCTTTAAAAATGCATGCCTCAGTTCTTCCCAGGTGGTGATGGGTCTACCTAGGGTTCTAAGCCAATGAGAAGCCTTGTCTCTTAATGAGAAGGGAAAAATCTTGATTAGAACAATGTCAAGGCTAATGTTCCTAGGTTTCACAGTTCGCGCTATGCAGTCGAGATCCTCTAGGTGCTGAAAGGGGTCCTCATTTGAGCTTTCATGAAAGTGGCTCTGGATCAGACTTAAGACATTTGGTTTTAGCTCAAAATCATCTCCCCCCTCTTGGATCCTAAGGTGTGGCTCAACTCTAATAGCAGAAGGATTATAGAAATCACGGAGGGGCCTCGGCTGATCCTGATATGGTGGTAAATCAAGTGGTGGTTGTCCTGGTATGTTTTGGAAAGGTGGTGGTGGTTGTTCTTGTGGGTTCTGTAACCATTGTATGGCTTGCATGATGGTGTGGATTTGTTGTTGTTGTAGCCGGTGGTTAGCATTGATTTGAGCTTGGATGATGGCCATAGCGTCTGGTGGGGGTTGATCCTCAGCCTCATCTACCCTAGGTTCAGCCATGTTAACAGAATTACGTCGCCTAGATTCCTGCCCCAAAACACACAACTCGGGATGCAGTGAGCGTCTCCCGTGCATACACTAGAGAAGAACAGGAGGGGATGCGGAGGGCGACAGATGCGAGAAATGTGTTTCAATTAAGCACACAAGCCTAGTCCTTATGGTTTATTCCTTAGGAGACCTAGAAATCTCAAAAAGGGTGATTAAGTTCGTAAGCACTGGACTCCCCTTCCCAAGGCTAATCTGGCCAGGTTGATTACGAGGGGATTGCAGGGAAGGTTCTTCCTTTGGCTTGCGCCTTTGGTTCCATAGACCCCACAACCGCGGTCGTTTGACACTGCCCCACAGCCTAGTCACCAGATTCTACCAAGAGAATGAAAGCCAAGTGCCTAGCGCACAGAACCTCGCCTTTTGAGACTTAACTCAGTCTTTCCTAGGGCACGTCTACTCAGTTTTAAAGGGTTAAGATAGTGCTTGTGCTTGGGGTTATGTGATGAGGCGTTGATTTGGGTGGTGCCTCTTAATTTTTCACTTTCAAGGTGTGTGCTTCTAGCAAAACATGGTTTTCAAGCAAGGATTTGTTAAGATGTGGTGTCTTTTAGTATTTCATCCTTACTTTAGTACTTTTTAGGGTTGACGTGTCTTAATGCTTTCAAACAAGTTTCAGTGGGCACGTTAAGTTTTGCACACAATTCGGTGAAAGTAGATTTCCTTTTATTCTGTAGAGTCTCTAAAACCCTAGTGTACTCATCCTAATGATCATGCAACTTCTATTAGATGAGTCAGTTTTAGGGTTGAGTGGTGCGGCCCAGGTCAACTCACGGTGGCTTCGCAAACACCACTCAAGAAAAAGAAAAGAGCACTCCAAGAATTTATTTAGAATGTTAGAGTATACATTTTTTTGTGGGGTGATGTGTTAAGGATGTGGGTCAAGCAATCGTACACCACGTCATTTTTTTTTAGTTTTCTCACGCAAGCAAACAATGAGAGAAAGATTACTCACTATCGGTCCTCGTAGCGCCTACTCCCTTGCTACCGTCGTGGGATGCGTCGCTTCGCCGTCCACGCGCCGAATTCCTGCAACCATCAAGTAAAAAGGAAAATAGGGCATTAGACGATGTGAGGATGAATGTGGAATGGAGGTGATAAAACAAATCCGTTGCCTCCCCGGCAACGGCGCCAAAAACTGACGTGCTGTTGTGCGTGTGTTAAGAAGTGTCGTTATAGTCGCACTTGCAACGTCGATTTTAAAATAAGTAAACGGAGGTGAGTCCGAGTGTCGATCTCAGGGAGGCGTGGAAATCAGATTTTTGCTTATCACTTGTTGTCACGAAAAGTGCAGAGTTTTGCTTGCGAAAGTTGCGATTTTGAAAAGCGAGAGAGAGATAGAGAGAGAGACAATTTAGGGTTAGAAAGTTCTTTATTTGATCATGCAACCTGAACGGAAATTAAAATGACAATTGAATGGAAAATAACTTCATTAATCATGCACTTGTAGTTCATAGCTTACAACATTAAATACATGCTTCAAACAAAAGTAATGGAAAGCTTAAAAGAGAGAGAGAGTGTGTGTGTGTGTGGAGAGCGACGAGGCAACCACGGCGGTGGAGGAGGCTCCGTCGGCGGCTCGTCGTCTCCGGCGACTACAAGAGGGCCTAAAATTAGCTAAGAGAGGGGTGGAGTAGTTGCAAGGGGAGTGAATGCCTTGAATAAGTGGTTGGATGGGGTTTAAATAGGGTTAAGGGCTTCCTAAAAGAAGAAGGGGCTTTAGCGACGTCCAAAGCGTCACTAAAACCACTCCCGAAAGTGTCGATGAAGCCCTCCAGCCGTCGGTCAGCTGCCCGCCTTGTTTCTTCTTCTCGTGCGATCCGCGGCTGCTGCGTGAGAGTCGTCCGATCGAAGATCGGACGGTTGAGATCTCTCCTAGGCTGCAATGGTATCGCGCCTCAGGCGCGCATGCGCCCGGGCATCATCGCCCGACGTGCGCACGCGCGTGGGCGCCCGTAAGCTGCGGTTGCGCCGCGTGGCGAAATCTCGACCGCCCGCTGCTGATCAGGCAGCCCAATTTCGCTGCGCGCTACCACCGTCTTCAATTTTAGGCTCTGCGCGGCTCGAACCCATGTTGTGTGCGTGCGGGCGTGCGCGCTAACCATTGCGCCACGCCCGTGCTTTATCGCGGTGACTCCGGGAGGGCACGCGAGTCTCGACCGTTGGATCGAAGATCAAGGGCCGAGATCTGATCTCGGCTTGATGAAGGCGCGTCGTGCGGTGGAGCGGGGGGCTGACGTGGCGCAATATGGGTCGTTGATCTCCAAATCAACAGTCAGAACTTCTTGGGCCCATTGTAGGAGCTCCGGATGTCGGATTTGGCCGATCTTGAGTCCGTCGAACTCCGTTCGTCGTTCTGAATCCATCTGTGCAGTCCGATTGCTCATCTGAGGCCTGCTTTGACAAATGCTTACACAAATGGCCATTAATACAGTTTTATAAGAAATCTCGGTACATGATGCATGCAATGCTCCCATTCTACTTATGTTGTGCCGTTTATTCTTAAGATGGGCCATATTCAACATAATTATCACCCCCTTGTGCAGTGTTATCAGCGAACTCATTCTCCTCGCGCACGAGCTCCTCCCCTCGAGCTCCTCCCACTCTCTCGTAGCTCCCTCGTGAGCTCCCCTCTCCTCCTTCTCCGCGTCTCGTCTCTCTCTCTCTCTTCTTCCTCGCCACATGCCGCGCTAGTGGCTGGAAGGAAGGTGGCGGTCGGCAGGAGGGAAGGATGAAGGTGGTGGTCGATGGAGATGAAGAGAGTGGCGTGGGGGGGGAGTGGGGATTAAATAGGTGAGGGTTAGGGTTTTGGGTGAGGAGAGAGAGAGAGGTGTGTGCATGTGTGCACGCACGGAAAAAGAATACAAGTGATGAGAGCCTCATCATGAGCCATAACTAGCTCATTTTGACCCAATAAAGAAGATAAAAGCTCCTACATAACCTAGAAGAAGGCCTAAATGAAGGAATAAGTGCTCTGAGAAGAAAACATGAATTAAAGGTTAAAACTGCAATTTTACCATTGCAGTGCATAAACGGGATTTCTCAGAGGCAAAACATAGGTCAAATGATCTAAATAAGATAAAAAGTGGGTTGAGTCAATCAGAAATGGGTTCATGTGCAATTTAGGAATTAAATGACATTTGGTAACCCTAAAACAGACCTGCTTAAATCAACAAGGTTCCGATCAGGATAAAAATCAATTAAACCCTCTAAAAATCATGGAAAAATATCCTCTAGGGTTTAGAACACTTAATTTGGCCTTTGGAACCTAGTTTGACCTAGAATAGGGTCTTAGCTCATTAATTGACCTAATTTGGGTTTTTACGCAAAATATCCAGTCAAACAAGGTCAAACCTAAAATCCAACTTCACCATTGGATTCCTTAGGTCAAAATTAGGTTTGTACCAAAATTTGGACCTAAGGGGAGGTCATCTTGACCTACTTTGCAATTTAGTACACCCAAATCACAATTTGGCCCCTATCTTTTGAAAAGCATTGCAGAGAGCCCCCTAATTTTCTCGCCACCTTTGCAATCAAGTCCTGCCGCCATTGTTAGGGCAGAGTAGACCTCTGGCGAGGTTTAGAGAGGGAATACTCTCTGATTCCTCAGAGATCCCCTCCCAGAAATGCAAGGGAGATTCTCTGAGGAATTCCCTTCCATCTAAGGTCAATCACGATCTCTGGTGTGAACCCAATCTCTCGTTCAAACGCACGAGGGATTTGGGTATCCACCCTCTTTCCTTCTCCGGCGAGCCGTCGGAGATAATTGCGCAGCCCTCCGCACACTAGAAAGTTCGGCCAGCACCTCTAAAAGGATCCCCAAACCCGGCCGCTAATCTTCAGACTTGTTTTGGCAGAGATTCCCCCAAATTTTCCTCTCTTCCAACTCCAGCCAGGAAACCCGCAAGCTCCGGCGACCTCCTCCCCTCCTTCTCGTCACTCTACTGCCATACCAGCAGCAGAGTCCACTTCGCCTCTTCCTCCCGCGTCGCGCGTACCAAGCGCACGTTCTCCTGACCTCGTCCTCGTCGCCGCTCCCTCCCTCAGGGTTCTTCTTCTTCCACGATGGCAGCTACGTGCCATCCTCTCCCCTGCCTCCCTCCCTTCCAGAACACTCCAGATACCTTCTCCATCTTCCCCTCTCTCTTTTCCCCCTTTTATTTCATTTAATTGCCCGTCGACCGTCGCTGACCACCCTCATCTTCCACGTCACCGACCGACCTCCGACGAGCCGCCCCCACCATTTCGCCCCTCCACACGGCTCGCCAACCGTCTCATAAGCTCCGCCTCACCACAAGGAACAACCTTCGCCCATCCTCCATCCCTCTACACCTCCACAATAGCCCCCCAAACTCACCCACACCTTCGGTCACAGGATGACCTAGGCACGCACACCTAGGCCGTCCCATGACTTGCAGCACCGTGCACCACCTTCACCGTGCCACGGCGAAGGTCCCCAGCCGGTCTGATTAAGCCGAGAGGCTTGTTTTGTGTTGGACAGTATTTCAGCTCCTGCCGCCATTGACAATTGAAGCAGCTTCGCAGCAGCTCCAGGCTTCAGCAGCTCTAGGCTTTAGGTGCAGTGGACTCGGGCGAGCGGTGCGAAGTGATCTGGTCCAGCAAAGAGCGCTACGAAGCCCACAGCCTTGGCAATTGCACGAAGAATCTTCTGCGGGTGCGCGCGGGAGCGGGGCAGAACAAATAGTCCCACATCGGCGAAACGCGAAGCGCAGGTATACTTTAAATTATTTTTGTGATATTACCTCGTTGCCTCCGAACGCACAAGGGTGAGGTCCCTCACCTTATCCCACGCTCGCCTTGTCCGCGGTTTCACCTCGCGGATCTGGTGGGCTCCGACCCGACCCAACCTGAGCACTCCTCGCGCATCACCCACCTGCCGGTGCGCCTGGTCCCGGGTGAGAAATCCGACCCGATTACCCGCGGCTCTGGGAGAGCATCCTTTGAGTGAATTGCAGAGAGAGAGAGAGACGTGCGGGTAGAGGGATAGGGTAGGTTTTGCTCCCTTGTGCAGGCAGGCCAGGCGTTGAAGAAAAGAGACTTAGTCGCAAGGAAGAAGAAGAGAAGAAGCAGAAGAAGAGGCTGAGCGAAGAAGAGAAGAGAAGGAAGAAAGAAAAGGACTGCAGAGAGAAGGAAGAAGACCAAGGAAGGAGAAGATTTCGCAGGAAAGAGAAGTTCAAGGAAGAAGAAGACCTGTAGATCGGAAGAAAAGAAGAAGGAACCTACGAAGAAGAAGGTAGAAGAGAGAAGAGTAAGCAAAAATCAGAGAAGGCCAAGGCAGAATCAAAACAGGAAGAAGAATAGTTGCATTTAAGACGTCTGATATAGAAATCAGACGTCTAATCCTGTTATCTTTTAGCAATTCTTTTTATAACTCTCTCTCTTTGAATCAATTGTTCTTCATTTAAAAGTTGTATTCCTTAATTTTAAAAGTACTGAGATTGCTCCCTGTGTTCGACCTCAGATACTCTAGTGTTTCGAGTAATAAAATTCTCTATTTGTTTGAATGCTTTGTCGGCTATATTACAACGTATTATCTTTTAAAACCCGATCAAGCGCGATAAACAACAAGGTACGGTTCTTTAACTTTCAGACGTTCGACCCTCTATCCAGATGTCTGGACAGATGTCTGACGGCTAATCCAGACATCTTAAAAAACCCAAAAGTGTAGTGGGTCATTTCAACATAACAAACTTAAAGGAAGTTTCGTCCCCGAAACTTGAGCCAAGTAGGGTGCTGAAAAGGTAGCGTAAAAGTGCATAACAAACTTAAAGAGGATCAAAGTAGATCTGAGAAGATGTACCCTCAAAAAGCTCTAAGTATTGTTCTCGCGTTGCCGCCTCAGGCTCCCAAGTGGCCTCCTCATATTGCTAGCTTCTCCATAGGACTTTCACCAGTGATACTTACTTCCATCTCAGACTCTGGACAGCTCTGTCTAATATCTGTACTAGCCTCTCGGGATAGGTCAGGTCGTCTCCCACTTCGACGCTCTCGTGGCTCAAAACATGGCTGGATTGACGACGTACTTCCTAAGGTTTGACACGTGGAACACGTCGTGAACTCCAAAGAGCTGGGGAGGAAGGGCAAGCTGGTAAGCAACGGGTCCAACCTGCTCCAAAACCTCAAAGGGTCCCACAAACCTCGGCGCAAGCTTTCCTTTTACCCCAAAACGCTGCAAGCCCTTTATGGGCGAAACATGGAGAAAGACGTGATCCCCAACCTCGAACTATACCTCCCTGTGCTTCCTATCGACGTAGCTCTTCTATCTGCTCCTGACAGTGCAGAGTTGCCTGTGAATATGCTCTATCACTTCCTAACTCTACCAGATTAGCCTGGGGCCAACCTCCCACTTGGTCCCACCTCGACCCAACTCAATGGTGCGGTACACCTCCGTCCATACAGAGCCTTATAAGGTGCCATGCCGATGCTCGAATGATAGCTGTTATTGTACGCAAACTCTACCAGGGACAAATGCTCCTCTCAGGAGCCTCTCCAGTCTAGCACAAAAGTGCGTAGGAGGTCCTTGAGTGTCTATATGGTGCGCTCTAACTACCCCTCGATCTAAGGGTGGTATGCGATGCTGAACCTCAGATGGGTCCCCAATGCCTGCTGAAACTCTGTCCAGAACTGGGAAGTGAAACAAGTATCCCTGTCGATTACGATCTCGGGAGGGACTCCGTGCAGATGCACCACATCTCTAACGTATCTCTCTACTAGCTATGCTGGCCCAAAGGTGACTTAGATCGGCAGGAACCGTGTCGTCTTCGTCAACCGATCTACTATCACCCAAACTACGTCATGTCCCCACTGGGTAATTGGTAGACCCACCACTAAGTCCATGGTGATGCTCTCCCACATCCACTCTGGCACACGAAGTGGTTGTAACGGCCTTGCAGGCCTCTGGTGCTCAGCCTTCACCTGCTGGCATACCAAGCACTGCTAGACAAACTCACCAACATCCCGCTTCATCCCTCTCCACCAGAAGACATGTCATAAATCATGGTACATCTTTGTATTTCCGAGATGTATGGTGAACCGGGACCCGTGTGCCTCAGTCAAGAGCTTTCTTAACAACTCATCTCTAAGAACGCATAGGCGCCCCCTCATGCGTAGTATCTCGTCTAAGAAGGAAAAGTCTCCTGGATCCTCAGTCAACACCTTGTCTCGCAGTGTCTGTAAGTACAGATTGGCCATCTGTCCTGTAATGATGCGGTCTATCAGCTCTGGTCGTGCCTGTCGCGTCACTGTCACTACCTCGCAGTACCCTTGTGACTCTCGGGGTCGCCAACTACCCACCTCCTCTATGAGTCTCCAACTCTGTGCCTGCAAGCTGGCCAAGTGGGCGGGCGCCTTCTGGCTCAAGGCATCGGCCACCACATTGGCCTTCCCTGGGTGGTAGGAGATGCTGCAGTCGTAGTCCTTCAGGAGCTCTAATCAACGCCTCTGTCTCAAGTTGAGCTCCTTCTGGTCAAATAGGTACCTGAGGCTCTTGTGATCAGTGAAGATCTCGAATGTCTCACCATATAGGTAGTGCCTCCATGTCTTCAATGCAAAGACAACTGCTGCCAGCTCTAAGTCATGGGTAGGGTAAATATGCTCTCTCCTTCAACTCCTAAAAACACACCTTGCACTCGTCAGTCCAAGTAAAGGGCACGTCCTTCCGGGTCAGCTGAGTCATAGGACGCGTGATCTGAGAGAACCCTCTAATAAACCGCCAATGGTAGCCTGCTAATCCCAGAAAACTTCATACCTCTGTAACTATGCGTGGTCTCTCCCACCTGAGCACGGCCTCAACCTTGGCTAGATCCACGGCCAATCCGTCTCTCGAAATCACGTGGCCCAAGAAAGTCACCTATCTCAGCCAAAACTCTCACTTACTATACTTGGCATACAGCTTGTGTCGTCTCAAGGTATCCAGGACCATACGTAAATGTTGTCCATGCTGCACGTGATCTCGTGAGTAGACTAGGACATCACCGATGAACACCACCACAAATTGGTCTAAATACGGTCTGAAAACACAGTTCATCAAGTCCATGAAAGCAGCTGGGGCGTTGGTCAACCCAAACGGCATGACCAAGAACTCATAGTGCCTGTACCGAGTACAGAAAGCTATCTTGGAGACGTTGGTCTCCTTGATCCTCAACTGGTGGTAACCTGACCTCAGATCTATCTTAGAGAACACCGTGGCGTCTCTCAACTAGTCAAAGAGGTCATCGATACGAGGCAGTGGGAACTTGTTCTTGACGGTGACCCGATTCAGCTGTCGGTAGTCGACACAAAGTTGTAAGGTACCGTCTTTCTTCTTCACAAACAACACAGGGGCTCCCCATGGGGACACACTCGGCCTCACAAAGCCCTTCTCCAACAAGTTCTATAACTGTGACTTGAGCTCTCGCAACTCAAGTGGCGCCATCCTATATGGTGCAGTAGAAATGGAGGTGGTCCCCGGTACTAGCGAGATCTCAAACTCGATCTAAACTCGATCTCACGCTCAGGCGGTAATCCTAGCAATTCCTCTAGGAAAATGTCGGGGTGCTCACAGACCACCGGAATACTCTGAAAGTTAGCCATGGGACTAGGCTCTACTACAACACAAGCCAAGAAGCCCTTACACCCCTGGCCCAAAAGCTTCGCTGCCCAAAGCGTAGAGATGCACCTAAAACCTCCATCCACCGACTGGTCATGAAACTTAAAGGGAGGCAACCCTGGTATGGAGAAGACGATCTTCCTCCCAAAATAGTCTACCAAAGCGTGATAGGCAGACAGCCAGTCCATCCCTAGAATCACGCCAAAGTCCTCCATTGGGATTACAATCAGGTCGGCGAGAAGTCTGTGTCCCCTTATAGCAACCTCGTAGTCTGTAAAGACCTCCACTGCTACGACCAATTGTCCACCTGGCCCTCTAATCAGGAATGAAACCTCTAACAGTACACTGCCTGGTCCTAAACTGATGGCAAAACTCGAGGAGACAAAGGAATGTGTGGCACCATAATCAAAAAGAACATAGACTAATCTGCTAGAAATAGTAACCATACTTGCCACCACAGAACCTGAAGCCCTGGCATCTCAGTGTGTTAGGGCATTGCTGCGCCCCTCAGTCCTAGGCACAGACGAAGCGGCCATGCTCAGGGTTCGGCGAGCAGCAGCTAGCCGGTACCCTCCTCGTGACTATTGTCCTCCTTCACGTGCCTGGTGACCGCAGCCGCCAGCTCGGCCTCCTGCACTCAGTGCGAGGAGCATCTACTGCGCTCTAGCCATAGATGGGCAATCCCTTCTGATGTGGCCCGGCTGGCCACACTGCTTGCAGAGAGGAACACGGCCTCCTCCCTCAATTGGTCTCTACTGGTGGCTGGGTGGGGGTCCAGTGCTAGCAGCTGGTCCTTGTCTAAGGATCCCAAAGGCCACCGGTGGCCCCACAACACGAGACTGCTCTCCTGCGACCACCATGTGCCTCCTCTCCCGATGGCCCTGTAAGTACTCTGCTGGTAGGGCCTCTTCCGTCCGCCGTCAGTGTCTCGCACGGTCGGGTTGGTCTCCTCATAAGTCATGGCCACCTCAACCACACAAGAGAAAGTGGGTAACTTCAGGGGTTTCACATACCCCCGAATCGCCGGTTGAAGCCCCTCAGTAAACCTCCACAGGCCTCCTCCTCAGTAGACGCAGCTGTCGGGGCAAAGCGTGACAGCTCTAGGAAATGCGTGCGGTACGTGCTAACTGTGATCGCCCTCTAACGCAGAGTGTGGAACTCCCGCCTCCTCTGGGCCTGCCAGTTCTGCGGGAAGTACTACTCGCAGAAGAAAGCCACGAACTGGTCCCACGTCAGCTCTCTCCCCCCCTGGCCTCTAACTATCCTCCACTACCTGTGGTTGTGCTCTCCAACTGGTACGTGGCAAAGGCCACGCGGTACTCTGTAGGAAGGCGGAGGGTATCGAACACCTTCTTTATCTGCTCCAACTAGTCCTCCACCTCAGACGGGCTCTCATCCTCCTTGAAGGAGGGGGGCTTCAGCTTCCAGAACTGGCCGAAAAGCTCGTGGTAGAGCTACAACGGGGGAACAGGTACACCTCCAGGCAAGGAGGGCTCGTGCTCAGAAGTGTCTGAGAGTGGTGGGGGTGGTGGAGGATCACCCCTTCCCCCTCCAGCCCATACGACACTACAGCGGTTCCCCTATCCTACAGAGGACTCTCCCTCCACGTCCTCAGGGAGGGGTGGCCGAGGAGGCTGCTGGAGCTCCTCTCGTATGATATCTCGGATCATCTAGAAGAGATCCTGGGCATGGATGCCCGGAAGGAGAGGTGGGTCGGCTGGTGCCTCAGGTCCGGCACATCCGCCCCTTCGACCTCACCCACGGGCACGCCCGTGGCCTACCTCGGAAACTCCCCGATGAGGCATCTCCTACAATGAGACACAGGAAAAAGAGTAGGAACTATCAATGATAACATATTATATCAAGAGATAAGACTCGAAGCGAAGATCAAAGCAATGCGTTGTGATGGCTATCCTAGTTACATGCAAATGGGTGACTATTTTTCAGATCATTTGGTTCACTTCTCGGGATGACCTTGCTCTAATGCCATCTTGTTACGACCCGATCCCAAATCCCTACAGGACTCAAGACTGGCCCACCTCAACTAATCCCAAGACCTAGTCGTCCAACGAGAAATAACCGGAGTAGGAATAAATTCACATCCACATATGCAATGTAACTAAGCAGAAAGAAAACAAAAGACAGTAAAAGAAACAGAGTGAAAAGTCTATCAATATTACAGGCCATCACAACTACAACAGAGGGAAGTACAGCAGAAAAGTAACTGAAATAGTATTTCATAGAACAAAAATACTCACTACCATAACAGAAGCTAGGGAAACAGTAAGAAACGTAGCTAAGGCTGGACTCGACCAGACCCAGCTCCCTCTACAGCCGGTGGTGCTGGTTGCTCAACTCCCTGACTTGAACAAGGTTATGAAAGTTTTCGGAGACAACGAACGCTGAGTAGAGTGGTAATTTAACCATTTACATGTAATTAAGACAAGCTATTAATTAATGCAATTAAGTAACTATCCATTTTCATTTAGTTCAACCAAGTACTTCTAATTTGTTGTTCCTTTATTCACTTAAATCATTTCTTGATCTAGCCTGTTCCTCACGGGAACGATCTTGATTGCAGTCTTTTCCATGATGTAGGAGGTACACGTAGTGCTCTCCTGACTAAGAGAGTCCCCTATGGTAATCCTACACCCAGTCAACCACCCCGAGGTCACGGTCGCGATGTAGCAGTGACTACGGCATGCGTGATAAATGCGCGGGTAGCTATCCCACACTGGCACGCGGTCAGTCATTTCCGTTAACGGGTATGCCTAAAGGTACAGCATGGAACAGTATAGGGCCTTGCCTTCTCAGAACATAATAGAACAGGGGTCTCGCCCCTCCACAGTCCGCGTGCCCTCATCCGACTATCCCAGTTTGCCCAGTGGGCCTAACAAGAGTCAGTGTAGGGCAGCTAGTCCTAACCCCGGGCCCCCTGGGGCAGCTAGCTTCCTCCCTACACCAAGTAGCTCACCTTGGTACCACGTACACGAGGGCCAAACAGAGTCGGTGTAGAGTGTTTAAGCCTGACCTCGGGGCTCAACCCAATAGGCGGCTAGTAGCTCTCTACACTAAAGGGACAGTGGCTCTCCTTGGTACCACATACACAAGGGCCAACTCACTTCCCATCTACAGGAGTTCTCCTCCTAATTCCCCATAGGATTTATGCTGGTATTCCTTTCATTTCATATTCCAGACTTTCAAATTTCTCTATTTACATTACCGGTTCCATTCTTAAAACAGGTAGCTCGTGATTTTCTAACTGACAAGGCATCACATTAAAATAACCAATACATTTACTAGCATTTAAAGTTGTATATGCATCTCAACTAAATAGTGTAGCTCAACCATACTCATTTGTTCCTACCCTAGGGTTCATTCTCATCCTAGGGTTCTACATGTATCTCAAGTATACATTATAGCTAAAACCATACTCATCTATTCCTGCCCTAGGTTCATTTGCATTCTAGGGTTCATTCAAGTTATTCTAAACATGCAATTCATTTATTTAAATCTTAATATTAATGTAAACCACACTACTGGCAAACACGGGAGGAATGGGGGCTCAAATCGTAGATCCCGTCGCCACCGTGGCTCCCACATACTCGACTGGTTGGAGACCTATACAATTAACCAACCACATCAAATGAGTCCAAAACTATATACAAGTGACACTAACTCGTAGAGAAACTCAAGCGAAAAATAATGGTAGTTCGTTTGAGAAAATTCGATTCCATTTGGGCCCTAAACGGGCCAAAAACACTTACACTGTCCAAAATCAAACGTCTGGGTCTAGTCCCAGACGTCTTAAAAGACGTCAATACTCACCCTAGGTTTCCTGCAGCTACCTCAGACGTCCGGACCCTTCCGCGATAATTTGAGGTAAGTTCCAGACGTCGGACTCTCCTTCCGATCGTCTGGAGGTACAGTCAAACATCTGGTGATGTGTCCAGACGTCCAAAAGCACCTCGAAGGGTGCACCCCACGCCTTTCCAACGCCCTGCCCTCTACGTACGTATGTGCAGACCTAAAAATGGCTGGACAAATCTCTACAATGAGGCCTGCATGGCCATAAACTTCACAAAAGCACGTACCTTGGCACTGAGTGTGCTTTCAGACGTCCAGCTTCGGCTCCGGACGTCCTTATGCTATTCCAGACATCTGGGATGTGCTCCAAACATCTGATACTAGAAAATGTCCACTACGCAGAACTCTCGTGAGCCTTCTCCTCCACGCAGCCCCTCTGCACCGCCTGCAGCTGCTACACTGGTAGCTTCAGGAGGTTGCGAAGCCTACCTTCGCGAGCTCCGCCTCCTCACGCACAAGCTCCTCCATGCTCCTCCCACGCTCTCGCAGCTCCCTCGCGAGCTCCCCTCTCTTCCTCCATGTCCCATCTCTCTCTCTCTTCTTCCTCGCCACATGCCGCCCTAATGGGTGGAAGGAAGGTGGCGGCCGGCAGGAGGGAAGGATGAAGGTGGTGGTCAGTGGAGATGGAGAGAGTGGCGTAGGGGGGAGTAGGGATTAAATAGGTGAGGGTTAGGGTTTGCGGTGAGGAGAGAGAGAGGTGTGTGCGCGCGGGAAAAAAGAATACAAGGTACGGTTCTTTTACTTTCAGATGTCCGACCCTCTATCCAAACATTTGGATAGACGGCTAATGGCTAATCCAGACATCTTAAACAACCCAAAAGTGCAGTGGGTCATTTCACCCTCTTATACAAGTTTTCGCCTGTTAGTGTGTAGCATGAGGCCTTCAGCCGGAAAGGTTTGGGGTGAGGCTCCCCAGGAGGTAACTCGACTATATTTAGGAAAGTTATTATTAGAGTCATTCAAGAGGTGTTGGCTTGATCATGAGTGCTTGTGGAGGGAGCTCTGTAGGTTTACTTAATGCAAACAAGAGTGTATCATCCTCTTGCCCTACAGGAATGGTGGATGGCAAGTAGGCCAGGGCATCTGCTAGTGGGTTGTTGGACTGGGGTATCAGCTTAACCATGGCGGTCTTGAAAGTTAACAACTCCTCTTTTACTTGTTCTGTGTAGAGGCTCATATTAGGATCTTTAGCCTGATATTCACCATTAATACGGGTGGCTACTAATTGAGAGTCCATGTGGACTTTTAAACATGAGGGTCCCATGGATTTTGCTACTCGAAGGCCAGCTAATAAGGCCTCGAACTCTACAACATTGTTGGAGGAGGGAAAAGATAGCTTGATGGCATACTTATGAGTAGTGCCATCGGGAGCCGTTAGAGCGATTATGGTGCTGGCCCCTGCCATCATGGAGGACCCGTCAACGTATAATTTCTACGATAAAGTGGTGGGAGAACCTGGATCTGTGAACTCCGCCATAAAATCCGCCAAGACTTGGCCTTTAATGGATTTTCGTGGCTGATATTTAACATCAAACTACGCCAACTCCATGACTCATTTCAGTTGTCAGGTAGACCCAGTTGGCCTATAAAGCATTTGGCGCAAGCGGTAATCCGTGAGTACAACTATTGTGTAGACCTGGAAATATGGGCGTAGCTTTTGCGGGAAGCTACCAGGGCAAGGCCAAGTTTCTCGATCACAGTGTACTTTACTTCTACCGCTTGGTAAGTCTTACTAAAGAAATACAAAGGTTGTATTTCATTACACTCACATAATAGGACAGCGCTAACGACAGTCGTAAAAGTTGTCAGATAAAGGAACAAGGTTTCCTTGCCATTGGGAGCTGTGAGAATGAGGGGTTTTTGAAGGGATTTCTTGACCTCTTCGAGGGCTTGATGGCATTGAGGGTTCCAATGTGCTAGCATGTAGCCTTTCCCCTTCTTGATACATTTGAAAAAGGGGACACACTTGTCAGAAGATCGAGACAAGAAGCAGCCTAAGGCCATGATCTTACCGACTACCGACTAGATTCCGTTTAGATTAGTTGGGGGCATTAAAGCCATAATCGCATGAATTTTGTCGGGGTTGGCTTCTATCCCACTGTTAAAGACCATGAAGGCCAAGAATTTTCCCGAGGATACGCAAAACACGCACTTCTTAGGATTCAAGCGAAGCTGAGTGTCCCTCAAAACTTGGAACACTGAGGCTAAGTTTTCCAAGTGTTGGGAAAAACTTAATCCTTTTTCAAGCATATCATCAATATACACTTTAAATAACTTTCCAATTAGATGAGCAAACACTAGATTTAGAAGATGCTGATAAGTAGCTCCAGCATTTTTAAGGCCAAAGGAATGACTCTATACTGAAATAGACCCCTATCAATTACAAACAAAGTATAGGACCTGTCATCTGGAGATAGGCTTATCTGGTGATAGCTACTATAAGCATCAAGTAAAGACATGTGTGACTATTCGCTACAAGAGTCTACGAGGGCATCGATCTTCGTCAGGGGGAACTCATCCTTTGGGCAGGCATCATTTACATTTGTGAAGTCCACACACATCCTTGATTTTCCATTTGATTTCTTAACCATCATAATATTGGATAGCCATTTTGGGTAGACAGATTCTCAATGAATCCGGCCTCCAATAGCTTGTTTACTTCCACGATGGCCTCCTGATGAGTCCACTTTAGTGGATAATTATTTGGCCTAAGGGTATTGGTTCCATATTCTTTATATGCATGCATGTTAGTTCATAATAAGTAAATGTAAATTGTCATCAACCAGTTAACTCTAGTAAGATAGAGTGTAAAATAAATATTAGTATAGATTTTGCTTTGGTATACATTCAAATAAGAATATCTCTTTCAAGGATACTTGCAGAAAGAATACGATATATTGTGAGAAGTCAGGTGCATGTTTAAAAAATCCAAAGCCACCACCTCGACACACTGCCTCTACCTCAACAAACGGACTCCAAAGCCACTGTGTCGCCACTGCCATTGAGAAAGCAGAGATTTTGGGAGAAACAACAGAATGAGAGAGATGTTTTTAAAAAAGGAAAAAGAAACCACATGCTGAGGAGCATCTCCCTCCCACTTGCAGGGATCCTCTTCTTCCTTCTCGACCAAGGCTGGAGAGTGCACTGTGGAATTTGCTTACACTGTAACCCAAGAGCACACCTTGGTCACCACCACGACCAGCTGTGCGGTGACAACGGATGGTCCCATCACTGCAACGCCCACAACTCCATCTCACTCCCTCCATCTTCCTTCTACCTCACCACCACCGCAAGCCACCACCAAAACCACATCCCTCCTCTTCCCTTCTCCTTTTTCTTCTTTACTCTTATTCGTTTTCCACTACATAATAACTGAACACCACCACCATCATCACCCGACCCCATCCCCTGTTCACCTTCTTCTCCAACAAAGAACCTAAACCCACCACTGCCACACCCTCACCGTAACAGCCCATTCCCTCACCATAGGAGACCACCACGATCACCATCACCACCGAGGCTCTCTAGCCACCCGCCCGCACCTCCTCGCCTACGCGCGCACCCAACAATGCAACCATGCACGACTGCTCGTGCGCTCATTGTAGCAATAGGACGCCCACCCACCGCCTACATCCTCTCCGACAAGCCGGCTCCGGCCATGCCGCGACGCACTTCCATCCCCGCCGTGTAGCCCTCATCTCAACTGATCTCCTCTGAGCTCTAGCTTGTAGGCGATCCTCCTTCCCGTGTGCGAGGAGGAGAGAGGAAGGGTCCCCTATTTCCCATCCAATTTCTATTTACATTTGATGCCCTTGCCATTGAGATTTAAAAATAATTAATATAGTATTCGATTGGAATTGATCTCATGCCCTCTCTCTTTCTCTTTATTTCTCTGTGGTGCTCTCTCTCTTACGACTGGTGACCTCTCTCTCTTCATCTTATTCCCTCACGTATGGTAAAAGTAAAAGATGGATAAACATTTCCTATGCAATTAGTAGAAGATGAATGTTATTAAATTATTGCCCCAAATATTTAATCACTCTCCTTAAGTATGCATAGTATAATTGTTCTCTCTTCAACGATATATCTTTGGTAATCTGGTGCGACTCTGTTTAATATTTATTTCTTTTACATACAAACATCTGGTCAATCATTTTGATTATGAAGGTTTCATATTTGTAAGTTTATTGACTTAGTTCCTCCCTATGGATACGACTTAATCTCTTGTTGTTAGATTGAATTATTTTCTATGTTGATTGAGAGATTTTCCATCACATAAAATACATCAACGACTCATCTTTTTATTGCAATCATTTTAATTAAGAGAGAATCTCTCTATCACCTCCTACCACTACTTAGCTGACTTATGCCGTTGGGCTTGCTTGATTGCTCGAGAACCCAGCTGGATATTGAGTCGATACTCGATCAGAGATAGATGTACTCCCGGCAAGTCATTGGCCGACCATACAAAAATGTCCACATTAGCCCTTAACAGGAGGAGTAACTCATCAACTTCAAGCACGGGCAATTCGGTTCCTATCTGGACTAGTTTGTTAGTTACATCAGGATACAACTGGATAGCTATGGTTGAGGAACTAGGCTTCATTTCCTGTGCAGGCAATTGGATAGGGGGTTCATCCTCTCACAGGGCATGGACCAAATTTCTCTTCTTTCCCCATTTATGAGGTTTGGGAGGCCTTCTCTCTATTGAGCGTTTGAGCTCAATGCATAGTAATTCTCTACCGATTTATTGATCTCCATGGACAATTCCAATTCCACGCGGGGAATGGAAGAGTATGAACTGGAAATGCGAGGAGGAGATTGCCCAGAAAGTGTGGGTCATAGGGTGACCTATGATGTCGTCAAATGAAGGTGGTCATCCTGTTGAGGTGCTTGTCTCCATCATATATTGATACAGGCAAGCTAATCTCTCCTCTCGATATTACTTTGCGGTTCCCAAACCCTACTACCGGGAGGGTTGGCGAGGACAAATGTTCCTCGCTAAGACCAAACTATGTAAGGGTCTTAAGGAAAAGGACATCCACTGCGCTACCCTCGTCTACAAGGAGATGGAGTTGTTGCCATCTGTAGGTTCTAATGGAGGGGGTGAGATTTGCTTGATATGAAATAAAATGCGAAAATAAAATAACAATCTCACAAATAAAGCAATCACACAAGTACACAAGAATTTTTAGGTGGAAACCCAAACTCGAGTAAAAACCACCACCTAAGCCTCTTGACTTAGGATTTCCTGATCGACCTAGTCGATCAAATCCACTAAAGTACTACTTAAATGAGGGTAGGACAACCTCTTACAACAACACTACTTTGAACGAGGGTAGTGTACCTCAAACCCCTCCTCTTCACAAGGAGTATTTTGTCTCAAGAGGGAGGCGGGAATTCGCAAGGTGAATACCCAACAAAGACAATACAACAATATCCTATAGAGCCACAAAGTATGTAGGTAAATCTAGCTACTATAGGCAAAGAAGACTTTCCTTTGATGGAAGTGTGTTGGCTTAGCAACACGGGTGCGTGATCCATGCAAGGCACGACGACACTCTCGTATGCAACGGGGAGAGTGGGTGCACATCAAATATGGTGCTCTCTTGTGTGGACTAGAGGATCTTGGAGAGCAACAACATTTTTAGGTGATTCCTTTCTTCTCTTGGACACAATATGAGTGGAAGTAGTATTCTTAGGTGTGTATTGCAAAGGAAGGGTCCTCTATTTATAGAGGCCTTAGGAAGGGTTTAGAAGCCTCTTCTAGCCGTTGGAAGGCTTCTCTAGCCGTTGGGAATAATCCTAAGGCAAATCAGACAGAAAACAAGGTCATTAATGATTCTGACAAGGTTATCAGACGTCTGTTTATATGATCAGATGTCTGGGCCATCGTCTGATCTAGGGATTGGTCATCTGATCTAGAGGGATAGAATATCTGGATTGGGTTAGATCAAGACAAACGTCTAAAGAAGTGTTTTAAGATGTTTGAGAATCTAATTAGATGTCTAATTCTAAATGGGTTTCCTTCCTATTTTGTCGAGATTGAAACAGGGTTCTAGTGTTAATTTGCACAAACAACATATCAGATGTCTGGCAATAGGTCTGGACATCTAGAAACACAAATCATTGCGGGAATGGATTTCCTGAGGCTCAAACGGCTATAAGGTCTAATAAGAAGTAATTAGGGTCAAATATTAGCCTAACGTTTATTTATTAGATGTCTGGGATAAACTACGGACATCTGAAAGTGAATGTGAATCATATTAAGGGTTAATCCTCAACGATTAGATTTGTCAAGCCAATGGTCCTCTAGTTGGACTCCTGGCAAGGTCATCAGACGTCTGGACTAAGTGATGAACGTCTGAACCTGATAGATAGAGAGTCAATTTCTAGCTTAAGTGTTCTGGACATCTGATCAAACAGTCAGACGTCTTAAAGTCTAAAATCAGTCGTCTGATGTCCAAATTGGACGTCTGATCAGGCTATCTGATGCCTACTTTGGTTTTCTAAGTTCTCTATGAGATGTCTAAGTATCCTAGGGTTGATTATATGATCCTAGGACTACTGTTTTGTTACTTTGAGGCTCTTTAACAAATGATCTAAGGAAATAAAAAGCAAAGACCAAAAAGACAAATACATAGAAGAAACAGAAAGAACTTCTATCTTATTCTTCATCTTCAAGCTCTCGCTCCACGTGAAGCTCCTTCTCTTCCAACGAGCTCCTCCAATCCACCATGGACACAAGCTTGAGCTCCTTCACACTTGTATCCATTTGCAATTATCCTAAAACTCATAAACTCAAATGCAAATGTTAAATAACAAGTGTTTTGTTATCATCAAAATTAACAATCATGGTGCCCTTACACCAACAATCTCCCCCTTTTTGATGATGACAAAGCCATAAATATTAATCCAAAAAATTAGCTCCCTTTTTGACATTATCAAAAAGGTTTAATCAATTTTAGTCATCCTATACTCCCCCTTAAAACATGCTCTTCTAATTTACTCTTTTTAACATAACAAGAAAGCTATTCATTTATCTATTAACTCCACCTTTCTAATGGAAATATAGCTATATTTATTTAAAACCTCACCCTTAATGATGGACAAATAACTTTATCAAATTTGTAACTCCGCCTAGCTACATGCTATAGATGAAAAAATAGGGTAAAAGGGTGTACCTCACTTACCATGGCCAATAACATGGCCTAAATGGAGGTTGATGCCAAAATAGATGGAGCTCTCATTCGTAGCTTGGAGGTCCGGGATTCGGAACTGGTCTCCAATTTAGCGGTTGACATGCAACTGTTTGATCACCTGCTGGTCTTCTTGTCAATCTTCTCTGTTGGTGCTAGAGCACCATGATCATTTATTTTGATGATAACAAAACACGTGTCTTTTAACACTTGCTTTCGAGTTCTAGTTTTCAGGACAAATTGCAAATAGAGACAAGTGATTAGACGGAGTTCGAGCTCGCATCCATGGCGGATTGGAGGAGCTGGACTGACGCGGAGGAGCTTCGCGAGGAGCGAAAGCTTGAAGAAGGAAGGAGATGAAGAATAGGATAGATTTCATTTTATCTTATTCTATGTAATTTTGTTTCTTTGTTTTGCTCTTTATTTTTGTCTTAGATTTTATGTTAAAGAGCCTCAAAGAACCCTTAAAGTAGTCCTAGGAACACCTACAATACCCTAGAATACTTAGATTTTCTGTAAAGAACTTAGAAAACCAAAATAGGATTCAGACAGCCTTATCAGACGTTCAATTTGGAAATCAGACGTCTGATATTGACTTTTTAGACATCTGACTGTTTGATCAAACGTCCAAATCATCTAGGCTGGACTTAGTAGGTTCTATCTATTAGAATCAGTCGTCTAGACGTCTGATGCCTTTGCCAAATGTCAAATTAGTGGAACGTTGGCTGTCTTGGTAAACATTGAGGAAATGACCGTTAGCCTCGTATCAGACGTCCGTAGAGGATTCCAGATGTCTGATATATAATCGTTTTGCTCGGCTGTAACGACCCAGTTCCCGAGCCCCTACGAGACACGAGAACCGGACCGACTCAACTAATCCCAAGACCTAGTCGTCCAACGAGGAAGTAACCAAAAGAGCAGTAAAATAAACCACATTCAACATGAATATAACTAACAGTAAGAAAATACAGCAGCAAGGAAAGAAACTACTACAGTATATACCACCACAACAGTAGAACAACATTCATAACTAAATATGAACTTCAGGTAAAGAAAAGTACAGCGGAAACAAGAACTACTCACTATAACGGAACAAAAAGAGGTACAAGAAACAGTGGTAACTCTACTGGACCCTACTCGGCCCAGCGTCCTCTGCAGCCACTGACCCTGGCTGCTCAACACCTGGTCCTGAAAGGTAATGAGTGTAACATGTCAGCAAAACGCTGAGTAGAGTGGCAACTAAAACTAACGAAACAGTAGAGTGTACAGTAGCTGTTAAGTTCTGTTACTTTCTTTATTTAAGTATTTCAATTTTCTCACGATTTATCTATTTCTCAGATCTTTCACTTGATCTCGAATGTTCCTCGTGGGAACGATCTTGATTGTAGTCTTTTCCGAACAGTAGAAGTAGCACGTGGTGCTCTCCTGGCCGGGAGAGTCCCCCGTGGTGATCCTACTCTCAGTCAACCACCCCAAGGTCACTGACAGACGTAACGGTGACTACGGCACATGCGGTAAACGCACGGGTAGCTAACCCGCACTAGCACGCGGTCAGTCGTTTCCGTTAACAGGTGCGCCCAAAGCACAGCACAGAACCAGTACAGGGCAGAGCCTCTCAGTAACAAGGGTCCAACCCCTCCACAGTTACCAAACAGGGGCCTTGCCCCTCCACAGTCCGCGCACCCTCGCCTGACTACCCTGGTTTGCCCCAGTGAGCCTAACAAGTCGGTGTGGGAGGCTAGCAGAACCCCAGGGCCCGTGGGGTAGCTAGTACCTCCCTACACTAGTAGCTCTCCTCGGTACTACGTACACGAGGGCCAGCAAGTCGGTACAGAGTGGCCAGTCCTAACCCCAGGTCCCTGGGGCGGCTAGCTCCGCTCTGCACTAAACAGGGGGACAGTCGCTCTCCTTGGTACTCCGTACTCAAGGGCCAGCTCACTTCCCCAATTCTATTCCATTCACTTTCCAGGAGTTCTACTCCTACTTCCCCGTAGGGTTCCAGCTCAGAACGTCTAAGTTTCACCTTCCAGTTTCACGTTATCACAATCCATGTTCTCAAACACGTTTATTTATTCAACAGGCAGCTGTTAATTCAATTACAGGTAGCTATTTATTCCTTTCCATTTTTCCAAGACTACAGTATTCATCTGTTCCACTAGTTTTCCCGTCCTAGGATTCATGCCGTATCCTAGGATCTATCATACAATCTAGTTTTCCAGCCCTAGGATTCATGCAACACCTAGGATATATCATTCGATCTGTTTTTCATTCCTAGGATTCATGCAATGACCTAGGTTCTATTTATGATTCCACAATTTAACAGGTTATACTTAAAAGCCACTCTACCAGGTACGACGGGAGTAATGGGGGCGTGATCGGGAATCCCACGTGCCTCCGCGACCCCCAAGACTGCAACAGAACGAGGTCTTATCACAAGGATCAAACACAAGGAGTGTCTCAAAACAGTGTATAGCTACTGTAGACGGGTAGAGGATTTAATTCCGGAAAGAACGCAACTCGAAACGCGGAAAACGGAACCCGAACGGGCCCTCAACGGGTCGAAAACGATGACACTGTGCAAAATCAGACGTCTGGAACTTCTTCCAGATGTCTTAAAAAGTGGATCAGAGAATTACCTTGTTCTGCGTGGTTTCTCAGACGTCCAGAAGCCTGCGGGGACGTCTGGCCTAGTTCCCAGACGTCTGATGGTCACCCCGGACGTCTGGAGGTCGCTCCCGCCGTCTGGTACTACAGCTAGACGTCTGATTCGCGTTGGATGGCGAATCACCGAGCCTGCGCGCACCCAACTCTCTCTCTCAGTACGGTCAGTCGACAGGAAGGAAGAAGACGGAAGAACTCACCTTTCAGACGTCTGGATGGTCTTCCATACGTCGCCCCCGCCGTCTGGCTATCAGCCCAGACGTCTGATTCTGGAAATGTTTGCAGAATCAGGCCGCGACTCGCCCTCCGCTCGCGACGCCGCGCCTCGTCGCACCTCGTGCGCCTGCTGCTCGGACCACAGCAGTACCCCCCGCGTCGCCCCGCGCCGGCTGCACTCCCCGCCGGCCGGCCCTGGCAGCCCCGGCGAGCTCGCCCTCACGGCTGAGCGCCGCTCTCGCACGCAGCACCTCCTCCGCGCTCACTGCGGCCGCCGTTGCCGCTGCAACCTCGCGCTCGCTCTCGCGCTCACTGGCTGAAGGAGAAGAGGAAGGAGGCGGTGGTGACGGAAGAGCGTGTGGCCTTTTAAGGCCGCGCAAGGAGAGAGAAGGAGCGCGGAGGGGAATCTGCAGCAGCAGGAGGAAGGAATAAGAGAATATGCGGGTCTGCGCGCTCAGGCGCGCAGAAGACCCGCGTGTGTCAAAGATAACAGATTTCTAGACGTCTGGCAACGATCCCAGACGTCTAATACGACGTCTGGAAGTGATTCCAGACGTCTGGTCCGACGTCTGGCCCACTTCCCAGACGTCTTAAAAGATGTTTGGGGCACGCGTTCATAACATCGGCTGACCCAAAATCTCCTTTCAGAGATTTTCAATCCATTGTACTTCCTTGGGAATCCATTTTCGCATAACAATAGATTTCCAAACGTCCAGACCTTGTGCCAGACGTCCTATATGTCGTCTGATGGCCATACACTAGAATCCTGTTTAGATCTAATTCAAGTTAGGAAGGAAACCTACCTAGAATCAGACGTCTGACTTAGTTCCCAGAAGTCTTAAATAGGTTTCCCAGACGTCTGATGCTAGGACCAGACGTCTGATGACCCTGTCAGAATCATGATTGATTCTGACTACGGCCAAATTTGACTTGGAGTTGCACCCAACGGCTATGGAAGCATTCCAAGGCCTTCCAAAGCATTCCTAAGCCCTTTATAAATAGAGGAGGACCCCTTGGCTTGCAAAATACACCCAAGACACACCTTACAAGAATATTTTCACTCTCTTGTGTCAAAAAGAAGTAGAAGATCAAATACAAGAAGCTTTAGCTCTACAAGCACTCACTTCACACCTAAGAGCTTCGTCCTGCTGTGCACCCGCTCTCCCGTCGACGTTACGAGAGCGCTATTGTGCCAAAGCGTGGTTTACGCACCCACGTCGTCACATCGACGCACTTCCACCAAAGGAAAGTTTCCTAACTTCTATTGAAGCTAGGTTTAAAATATTTGTCTCTATAGGATTGTTATATTCGCTTTGTGAATTCCCGTCTCCTTCACGAGACAAAATCCTTCTTGTGAAGAGGAGTTTTGAGGTACACTATCCTTGGTCTAAGTAGTGTGGTTGTAATTGAAGTTCAGTCACCCTCGTTCAAGTGACTGGGTTTAGTTGATTTGATCGACTAGGTCGATCGGGAATCCTAACTCAAGAGGGTTAAGTGGTGGTTTTCACCCGGTTTAGGTTTCACCTAAAAATACTTATGCCTTTTGTGAGATTGCTTATTTTTGTGAGGTTATCTATTTTAATTCCACACTTTATATTACATCACGCATATCTCACCCCCTCCAACCAGGGAATTACATTCTCGTCTTCCTCTTTGGTCATGACGTTGGTCCACCTAGTTTGAGTAGACCATCCTTCATCTTGTAGGTCCATTCCTTTATGTTGAAGTCTCCCTTGAAACCTACAAAATAATTTTCAAGTTGATCTTTCAGTATCCAAGTTAGCTTAGATCTAGATTTGTTAGTTGGTCTCCTTGAAGGAGATCCTTTCTCAACCTTATGTCTGGTGCTAACTTTATCATTAGAGAAATTATCTAATTTATTCATCAAATTATCAGAATTTTTCCTAAGGCATGCAAGTTCTTTTTCTATAACATGCATCTTAGTTTTTAAACTATAAATTTCTATTTTTAAACAAGTATTCTCCTCAATCAATCTACTATTTTCATTGACTATAGTTTTATTTTCTAACAAATTATCATTTTCAGAATTGTTATAATTAGAACTAATTTCTAGATCCTTAATTTTAATCTCTAATATTTCATTTTCAGATTTTAGAAAACTAAGATTCTTTTTAATACTTTTGTTTTCTACTTTTAATGACTTACTAATTTCATAAAGTACATCAAAAGCATCTTGTAATTCAGAGCTTACCTTGTTGTCATCTTCATCCTCACCATCGCTTGTGATGGCCATGAAGCCCATACAAGCGACTTCATTTTTCTTCTTGGGATCCTCCTCTTCTTCTTCCTCCGAGGTCAAGTCATCCCAAGTAGCTTGGAACGCTTTCTTCTTATACTTCTTCTCCTTCTTCTTTTCTTTCTTGAGAAGAGGACATTTAGGTCGAAGATACCCTTTCTCATTGCAATGATAGCAACGTCTTGGGCTATCTTGCCCCTTCTTTACCTTCTCGTTCTTTGAGTTTCTACAAGATTTAGAAATTTTCTTAAATAAAATCCTAAGATCTTCATTGTCGGAACTTACCTCGCTGTGCAAAGCGGCTTTGAAGGCAAGAGTCTTCCTTGGCTTCAGCTCTGGTGTGTCCTTTTGCTTCATCTTTGTCTCATAAGCCATGAGATTGCCTGAGAGATCCTCCATGTTGAGCTCCTCAACTTCATTAGCCTCCTTGATGGCGGTGATCTTTTGTTCCCATTCTGGTCTGAGGGAACGGAGAAGCTTTCCTTGAAGCTCCCCCTTTATAAAGGTCTTTCCTAAGGCCTTCAAATTATTCACTATGAGAGTGAACCTAGTGTTCATCTTACTTAAAGTTTCATTAGATTTCATAGAAAAATATTCAAATTCTTGAGATAAAATATTAATCTTAGAGGCTCTTACCTTGGAGGTACCTTCGTGAGTTACCTCTAGAGTGTGCCATAACTTGTATGCAATGGCGCATTGAGATATCCAGTTGAACTCCTCCGGGCTTAGCACGCAGTACAACACATTCATTGCTTTTGCATTGAGGGAAAGCTCACAAGTTTGCTGCTGTGAGTAGCCTCCTTTGGGTCTCGCCGGGACTTCGTATAGGGTTTCACATCGTCCCCATAACATGATGTCAGTGGCTTGAAGCCACATTCTCATCCTTAGCTTCCAATAGCTATAGTTGCTTCCATCGAAGTAGGGCGGTTGGACGATAGATTGCCCCTTCGAGTGTCTCGTAGAGAAAATGCTTCCCTCCATAGAATCCTTGCTGGGTTGTAATGCCAATTTGTAAGACTTGCTCTGATACCAAATGTAGGTTCTGATGGAGGGGGTGAGATTTGTGTAATATGAAATAAAATGAGGATATGAAATAACAATCTAACAAATAAAGCAATCACACAAGTACACAGGAATTTTTAGGTGGAAACCCAAGCTCGGGTAAAAACCACCACCTAAGCCTCTTGACTTAGGATTTCCCGATCGACCTAGTTGATCAAATCAACTAACGTGCTACTTAAACGAGGGTAATACAACCTCTTACAACCACGCTACTTTGAACAAGGGTAGTGTACCTCAAACCCCTCCTCTTCACGAGGAGTATTTTGTCTCGTGAGGGAGACAGAAATTCGCAAGGCGAATACCCAACAATGACAATACAACAATATCCTATAGAGCTACAAAGTATGTAGATAAAACTAGCTACTATAAGCAAAGATGGCTTCCCTTTGATGAAAGTGTGTTGGCTTAGCAATACAAGTGCATGATCCATGCAAGGCACGATGGCGATCTCGTATGCAACGGGGAGAGCCGGTGGACAGCGAATATGGTGCTCTCTTGTGTGGGCTAGAGAATCTTGGAGAGCAATAGCACTTCCAGGTGATTCCTTTCTTCTCTTGAACACAATATGAGTGGAAGTAATATTCTTAGGTGTGTATTGCAAAGGAAGGGTCCTTCTCCATTTATAGAGGCCCTAGGAAGGATTTAAAAGCCTCTTCTAGCCATTGAGAATAATCCCAAGGAAAATCAGACCGAAAACAAGGTCATTAATGATTCTGACAAAGTTATCAGACATCTGGGCCATCATCTGATCTAGGGATTAGTCCTCTGATCTAGAGGGGTAGAAGATCTGGACTGGGTTAGACCAAGATGGACGTCTAAAGAAATCTTTTATGACATTTGGGAATCTAATCAGACGTCTAATTCTAAACAGATTTCCTTCCTATTTTGTGAAGATCAAAACAAGGTTCTAGTGTTAATTTGCACAGATGATAGATCGGATGTTTGGCAATAGGTCTGGATGTTTGGAAACACAAATCACTGCGAGAAAGGATTTCCCGAGGCTCAAATGGCTATAAGGTCTGATAAGAAGTAATTAGGGTCAGATATTAGCCTAACGTCTATTTATCAAACATCTGGGATAAAACTATGGATATTTGAAAGTGAATGTGAATCATATTAAAGGTTAATCCTCAATGATTAGATTTGTCAAGCCAATGATCCTCCAGTTGGACTCCTGGTAAGGTCATTAGACGTCTTCTAAGATGTTTGGACTAAGGGATGGACATCTGAAACTGACGGACAGAGAGTTGGTTTCCATCCTAAGTGTTCTGGACGTTTGATCAAATAGTTAGACGTATTAAAGTCTAAAATTAAACGTCTAATGTCCAGATTGGACGTTTGATCAGGCTGTCTGATGGCTACTTTGGTTTTCTAAGTTCTCTACGAGATGTCTAAGTATCCTGGAGTTGAGTATGTGATACTAGAACTACTGTTTTGTTACGTTGAGGCTCTTTAACAAATGATCTAAGGAAATAAAAAGCAAAGGCCAAAAAGACAAATATATAGAAGAAACAGAAAGAACTATCCTATTCTTCATCTTCAAGCTCTCACTCCACGCGAAGCTCCTTCTCCAACGAGCTCTTCCAATCCACCATGGACGCGAGCTTGAGCTTCTTCACACTTATATCCATTTGCAATTATCTTGAAACTTATAAACGCAAATGTAAATGTTAAATAACAAGTGTTTTGTTATCATCAAAATTAACAATCGTGGTGTCCTTACGCCAACACTATCCAGCCAGGAAGAGAGTTATTAACATGGGATCTGTATGATTAGCTATATCCAGAAGGGGGAGAAGAGCCTCGAGGTGGCATGCCTGACAGAACTCCTCTCACCCCATTGCAAAGTGGGGTACACCTTCCGAGTGGTCCCCATAGGTGAAGGGGTGACCCTTTAGCCGGTGGCAATGTTGACCTTGACGATCACTGGTCGAGAGATTTCACTTTGAAGATGATGCGTCAGAAAATTATGTCGTCGCAGTAATGGAAATCATGGTGAAAATCCCGAACAAAAATGGCATGTTCGAGGGTATGGTTGGTCTCGTGAGTGGAGGCGACAATGCGTCGAACGGTGGCCAGTGTTGGTGGTTGCATGGAGGTGGTTGAATGCCGGTGATGGGTTCTTCTCTATTGACAGAGGTTGAAGAACAAGAAGAAGAGGAGGAGGAGGAGGAAGGGGAGGCCGGCTGCTATGGTTGTGGGCGTTAGTGTGCACGTGCACGCAAGGAGGGCGCGCTAAGGTTGCACGCGAGTGCATGCGCAGGGTTGTTGTTGCATGGATGGTGATGCGCGTGAGGGCACACACACAAGGGTCGCGCGCGGGTGAGGGCTATGGCGTGCATGGCCGGAGGTGTGAGAGGGGCTAACGCGGCTGGTGCGTGCAAGGGAGTGCGGGTGACTTTGAAGAAGAAGAGGCCGATGACCTTGCTACTGTTGGGTTGTTGTTGAGGCCATTGGTGGAGGTTGAAGATGAAGACGGCGGAGCACGGTGATGGACGTCAAGGAGAAGCATTGTTGTGAAGCTCGCGATAGAGATGAGATGCAATGGCAAGTTGAGAACGCAGTAGCAGACACAGTGGTGGCGTGGAGGTCGTTGTGGTGAATGCAATCGATGATGAGGCATCGCGGTTGTGGATGTCGGTGCTGTCACCACCGACCGCAGTGATGGATTTGTCGTGGATGAGACGTGGTGGTGATCGTGGCCATCGGTGGCGAAGTGCGGTGGCGAAAGGTGGACTTCACAATGGACGGGCGGAGCACAGTTAGTGCTTGGTGGTGGCACACGGTGGAGAGGTTGCCTCTCTATTGGTTGCCCGTGGGGAGGAGATGTGGAGAGAGGGGCTTCCTCCCCGTGGAGGAGAGATAGCTCCCCCTTATCCTTCAGCCTTCCTATTATATAAAGAGAAGAGAGAGAATCAGAAAAGGAGAATCGGCATTCCAAATTTCCAAAATAGACAAGAGAGATTTGAGGGAGAGAGAGAGAGAGAAAGGAAGGTGTGCTTGATTAATTGAGAGGTATATATGGATGCCTCTAAATTTGATCCCCTTGCTCTTTCTGCTAAATCAAAATCCCACATTACTATGATATCTCATATTGAGATTTGATGAGATGCCTTTTAAAGTGAATAATTAATCCTTCCACATAAAAATTAATATAATTAATGCATGAAATGATAAATCTAAAGCTCACATCATTTTTTCAATACCAAGCATGCTTTAGATTAAATTGTCGTCAACATAATTATGACTTAAGCACTAAATTAGTCCACTAAAGTGGACCTATCAATCACATCTATTTATTCTTCGACTAAGTGTTGTGGACATAACACCAGCTAAGGAGACAAGACTCTAGCCGTGTGACCTCCTGAATGCCCTACCCTTAATGCTGCCATGACCTAGCCGTGATATTCCTCAGGCAGGAGTTCTAGCAGAATCTCCTGTTGGGCTATAAGGGCCATGGTCTCCACTACCTGTTAACACAGGTGAGATCGATTTTTAAGAGATAGATGTTGTTGCAGTATAAGTGAAATCACCTTGTAAACAAATAAGAATTTTTATTACTCGAATGTTGAGTCCAAGGTCGAATATAAGGAGCAAAAGGAATTTATTTACTAATCTCAATCAATGTAATTTGAACACTTAAATCTACTCAAAATCTAATTCAGAATATAATGCAGGAGTTTATGAATTATAAAATGTAACAAAATAGAGAGATTGAGAAGAATTGGATAAAAAGGTTGATTCTTCTTCTCTTGGCTCTCTCTTCCTTTTCTTTTCCTTCTTGGTTCTTCTCTGCCTTTTCCTTCTTAGCTTTTCTTTCTTTTCTTCTTTGATTTTGGTCTTCTTCTTTTCTTCTTCCTTGATTTCTCTTTCTTCTTTTTCTTCCTTTCCTCTGTGTGCTTACCTTAGCTTATTTTTCTTTTCCTCTCTGACTTTGGTTCCTGGCTTCTTCTTCCTTTCTTTCTTTCCTTCTTATTCTTCTGTTCTGCCTTTACTTCTGCCTTTGCCTTTTCTTCAGCCGCACCTTCTCTGCTACAGTGCTTCTTCTTCCCTTCTTGTGCCTTTTGCCCTTTGATTTTCTTCTTCCTTCTTGCCTTGGCTTACTTTAGCTTCTTCTTCTACCTTCTGCCCTTTGCTTTTCTTCTTCCTTCTTCCTTAGCTCCTCTACGGCTACAGCTTCCTCTTTCTTCTCCTTTCTTCGCGGCTACACCTTCCTCTTCTTTTCTTCTTTTCCCTGCACACACGAGTGCAAAACCTACCCCTACCCTCCCCACATACACTCTCTCTCTATTTCTCTCTTAGGTTCGCTCTCCCAAAGCCAGCCAATCGGGTATTCAAGTCGGGTTACACGCAGCCGGGTCCAAGCACACCGGTGTGGGTGGTGCGCGAGGAATGCTGGGTAAACGGGTCAGGTAGCCAGGTCCGCATGGCGTGGGTCGCGGACGAGGCAGGTGAGCGAGCGAGGGACCTCACCCTGTGATCTGAGGCAATAAGGTGCAAACACAAATTCAATTTAAACCACTCACCTGTGCTGAAAACTTCCGAGGTGGGACTAAAAGTCCCACCCACTTCACTCGCGCCTGACGGTGATTGCTTCGCCTAATTGTTGCGGCTGGATGCTCTCTCAAAGCCACTCCCTGGCTAGATGTGTGCACGAGACCAACCCGCGTCACCTGGGCCTGTTCGCTTGGAGCGCAACTGTCTGGAACGAGCTTGCAAGCTCCTTGCTTGTGCTTCAATGGCGGAAAGGGGGTCAGACCTGAAACACACAAATACGGCCTTGCAGCGCTGTCAAACCACGTGGGTAGCTTCACCGTGTCACGGCGAAGGTGAAGCGGTGGGTGGCTGGCCATGGGGCAACCTAGGCGTGCATGCCTAGGTCGCTTTGTGGCCGTGAAAGTGGGTTTGATCGAGGGGCGAGTGTGGAGGTGTTGGCGGTCAATGGAGATGTGGATAAGGATCAGTGAATGATGGCGGAGGTTTTGAGGGGTCTGGCGAGGCGTGTGGAAGCGTGGAGCGATGGAAGCACCTTCGTCGGTGGTTGGCCGGAGATGAAGAAGATGGTGGTGGTCTGCGGCGTCCAGGGGATAAAAATACAAATAAAAAATGGGGAAATAAAGAGAGGAGAGAGAAGAGATTTGACCAAACTAAGTGGACAAAAGGGGCTAGGAGTGCGGTTGGCCGTACCTGCCAATGCCGGAGAAGAAGCTTCCAGTGGAGGGAGAACGGCGACGATGAAGGGCTAAAGGTGCGTGCGTAGGTATGGTGCGACGCGGAGGAAGGAGGTGAAGACGACTCTGCCACTGGTATTGTGGTAGAGCGATGAGAAGGAGGAGGAGTCGCCGGAGCCTGCTGGACACTTGGCTGGAGGAGAAGAGACGAAGTTGGAGGGTTTTGTCTGGCCAAGCCAAGCTGATTCTTAGCGGCCGGATCAGGGGGTCTCTTTATAGCATTTGGCTAAGGCTCTTGTGCTTGGAAGGAAAGCTTCCAAGTGCAAGAATCCTCGCCAGGGAAGGACTCAGTGAAAGACCCAAATCTCTCGAGTGTTCGCATGAGAGATTGGTGCGAATCAAACCTTGGAATTGCATTCAGACGAAAGGGAATTCCTCAGAGAATCTCCCTTTCAAATCTGAGAGATCTCTAAGGAATCAGGGAGCAATCCTCCTTGAATCCTCGCTGGAGTAGGACTCCTCCGCTGTAATGGCAGAGGGACCTAATTGCAAAGGGTGGCGAGGAAGATAGAGGGGCCTGCGCAATGATTTTCAAAAGCCAAGGGTCAAAATGTAATTGGGTGGATTATTTTGCAAAGTAGGTCAAGGTGACCTCCCCTTAGATCCAAATTTTGGTACAAACCTAATTTGGACCTAAAGAATCCAATGGTGAAGTTGTGTTTTAGGTTTGACCACGTTTGACTGGATATTTTACACAAAAACCCAAATTAAGGTAAATAATTAGTTAGGACCCCTATCTAGGTCAAAATAGGTTTCAAAGGCCAAATTGAAGGTTATAAATCCTAGGAGATTTTTTCATGAATTTTAGAGGGTTTATTTGATTTTTATCCAGATCCAAACCTTGTTGAATTAAGTGAGTCTGTTTTAAGGTTACAAGATGTCATTTAATTCTTAGATTGCACATGAACCCATTTTTGATTGAACCAACTCACTTTTTATCTTCTTCAGACTATTTGACCTATGTTTAGCCCCTGAGAAATCCCGTTGATGTACTACAATGGTAAAATTACAATTTTACCCTTTATTTCATGTTTTCTTCTCATAACAGTTATTCCTTGAATTATGCCCTTTTCTTGGTTATGTAGGAGCTTTTGTTCTCTTTTCTAGGTTAAAATAAGCTAGTTAGGGCTCATGATGGTGTTCTCATCACTACCTCCAGCTACGGAAAGGATACTGTGTGGACTCCTTAGAGTTGTTGAAGCTTCTCTCGATGGTACTCCTCAGATCTTCCATAGGTCGCTTGCCTTTATCTTAGCCTCCATTTTGTTTAACAAAATGGGCTAAATTACCATGCCAGATTTGGGACTCGATCTAGTCATGAAAATCCCGACAATCCTCTGTGGCATGCCCTTGGGCCTGATGGTACTTACAATAAGACATACTCTCTATCTTCTTCTTTAGAGGCTTTGGTTATGTCTGCCCAGGGCCTCATATCTCTCATTGCCAGGGTGGCCTGGCGAATAATCTCGATAATCAAGCCTCCGATGCTAGTCACTAGAGGATAAGCCCCCAACTGCTTGTCCAACTCTTACAAAGGCAGGAGGAGGGCCTTTAGTGGACCAGGGGTCTTCGTCCTTCTAGCTACTAAGCTCGTGCTTCATCTTTCCGAGCTATTTACACAGGTAGGCATTTTCTTCTTCCACCACACGGTGCCATTTTAGTTGGTCGTTGGTGGAGGCATCGGAGAAGGTGGAGGCTCAAGAGCTGAGGTGGGAGCTTGTCACAACTCGCTACCTTGCTGAGGAAGGGGCTAGAAAAATCTGGGAGTTGGAGAGTGCTCCCGTGATAGAGAAGGATCCTGACATTGTGATGGAATTTTTTGCACTCGATCCTTCCATGAAGACCAATCGGGACCTTGTCTCTACTGAGGTGGGAAGTACACCTTGGTGGCTGCGCAGTCTACTCTAGAGGGCGGACATAACTCAGCACAAGAGCTTTGCGGTTGGTCCATTAACCAATTAAATGCTAAGTATGTCCACTAGAAGGAGGAGGGTCTTATAGAAGATAAGGCTCCCATCTCCCTGTCTAGGAACCAAGCTGACAGTCCAACTCCTAAAGAAGGGTTGGACAAGACTAGTCCCACCAGAGCCTCGTGTGCTGCCGGAGATAGTGAATAGCCCTTTGGCTATCTCAGTCCCACCTATGAGGCCACCTCAACTCCCAAGGTCAACCTTCCTGATGATTTGTAATGAAGCTCCACCTTTTTAGTTAGTGAAGTTGATTTTCCCCCTTTGTTTTAATTTCACTTTTTTTTATGGGTCATTTGATGGGAATGACCCCTAGCAGCAATTGTGACAATGTAGCTCTTTTCATCAATTAATGAAAAGAATAGAAACTTTCTATATATTATTGTTCACTTGTAAGACATTCTTAAGTTGCTAGCGTGCCATGTGCGAGGGGCTGGCCTGTCGCTAAGCATTTGCAATTTATAATAATTAGCATCATTATATTTACCAATTTTATAAGGTCCTTCCCAGTTGGCATCCAGCTTGCCACCTGACTCTGTTTATTGGGATGCCCGCTACGACGCAATACCAAGTCCCCTTCAGAAAATTCTCTCTTGAGCTACCTGTCATGGGCAACGGTCATCTTGTCTTTGTACAGGGTCGTTGCCTTTGATGCTTCCTCTCTGACCTCATCTACCAAGTCCAACGCCAGGCAGACTTGGTCTTCATTACTAAGTGGGTCATATAATTGGGAATGGTATGTGGGGAGGATTATCCCAATCGACAATCGGGCCTCCATACTATACACTAAACTAAAGGGTGTGTGGTCGGTCATAGTCTTTTGACTTGTGCAATACCCTTATAGTACATTCGGCAATTCATCTGCCCATCTTCCTTTTGCAGAATCCAACCGTCGTTTAAGTACAGCAATGATTGTCTGATTGGATACCTCCGCTTGTTTGTTTTCTTGGGGGTGGGCAATGGACATAAAACTCAAGCGAATGTCCTATCTTGTACAAAAATCCTTAAACTTTTTGAAGGCAAACTGGGTACCATTATTAGTAACAATGACTCTTGGGCATCTATAACGAGCAATAATGTTTTTGTGCACAAATGTATGACCCTTTTAGTTGTCAGGCTGACCATGGCCTCCGCTTCAATCCATTTTGAAAAATAGTCTACTGCTCCCAAGACGAAACATTTTTTAGCAGGTGTTGGCAGAAAAGGACCAACAAAGTTCATTCCCTGTTTGGCAAAGTTGATTGGGGATATTATGGACATCATCTTTCTAGGTGGGAGATGATGGACTGAGGTGAATCTTTAGCATTTATCATATTTGCACACAAACTCTTGGTACTGTATCTTCACCTGGGACCAGAAATAACCCGTTTGAAACAAGCGGGCTACTAGGGCTCTATATCCTTCATAATTGCCACAAATACCACTGTAGGCCTCTTGGATTGCCTGAGATGCTTCCTTCGGGGTGAGGCAACGTAATAAGGGGGTTGAATAACCCCTCTTATACAAGTTTCCGCCTGTTAGTGTGTAGCATGAGGCCTTTAGCTGAAAAGCTTTGGGGTGAGGCTCCTCGGGAGGTAACTCGACTATATTTAAGAAAGTTATTATTGGAGTCATCCAAGAGGTAGTTGGCTCGATCATGAGTGCTTATGGAGGGAGCACTATAGGTTTACTTAATGCCTGTAAGAGCATATCATCCTCTTGCCCTATAGGAATGGTTGATGCCAGGCGAACCAGGGTGTCCGCCAGTGGGTTGTCGAATTGGGGTATCAGCTTAACCGTGGTGGCCTTCAAATTTAACAACTCCTCTTTTACTTGTTCTGTGTAGAGGCTCATATTGGGATCTTTAGCCTGATATTCACCATTAATGTGGGTGGCTACTAATTACGAGTCCGTGTGGACTTCTAAACATAAGCGTCCCATGGATTTTGCTACCTAGAGGTCGGCTAACAAGGCCTCATACTCTACAACATTGTTGGAGGCGGGAAAAGATAGCTTGATGGCATACTTATGAGTAGTGCCATCAAGAGCCGTTAGAGCGATTCCGATGCTGGCCCCTGCCATCATGGAGGACCTGTCAACATATAATTTCTACTGTAAAGTGGTGGGAGGAACCGGATTTGTGAACTCTGCCATAAAATCTACCAAGACTTGGCCTTTAATGGACTTCCGTGGCTTCAAACTCCACCAACTCCATGACTCATTTCATCTGTCGGGTTGACCCAGTTGGCCTGTAAAGCATTTGGCCCAAGGGCTAATCCGTGAGTACAACTATTGTGTAGGCCTGGAAATATGGGCATAGCTTTCTGGCAGAAGCTACTAGGGCGAGGCCAAGTTTCTTGATCACGGTGTACTTTGCTTCTGCCCCTTGGTAAGTCTTACTAACGAAATACAAAGGTTGTTGTATTTCATTGCGCTCACATAATAGGACACCCTAACGATAGTCTTTTTTTTTTTTTTTGAAACTGCGAGGAAAGCTATCGTGCTACGATAGCAATCTGGAGGGCATTTATTTCATACTATAAAAAAAATAATGGAGAACTACACATTGGATCCCCATCTATATATGAGGGACCAGCACTCATTTACAATTTGCTCGCAACAAATTGGTCTCTCGTGAAATAACTTCTCATTTCTTGCCCTCCAAACACACCACAAGGTTATAGCCATACGTATATATGGCCTTCCTAGTATTGTAAACCTCTGCCATAGGGACCCCCATGTAGGTAGAGGTTCCTGGCATATTTTTCTCCAAATCATATCAGTGACTAGACATGAGGAAAATATGTGGGACAAACTGTCAGTGTGCAACCCACATAGATAGCAATCATTTAATGTTGTCCCCATTCTTTTGTGTCTAAAATCTCCCGTGATCAGGCCTTCCCTCCTGCACAACCATAAAAAAAATTTGCACTTTCACTGGGATCTTCAATAGCCATATCTTCTTGTCAACCAGGTCACTTTCCATATTCCTGCTAGATTTGATAATTCTATCATATGCCTGCTGGGCTGTGTACCTACCATTCCAACTATATGTGTCTTCCACACCCTTCCTTGGACTGAACTTCTGCAGATCTAAGATCAGGTTTTGCCTTTCCTCCCATTGCCGGGTACCCTCTCTGCTGATTTCAGATTCATCAAACGTCCAGCAGTCGCCAGATTCTGACCATAAGCTATTGACAGGGGCATCTTTATCTACAACAGCTGAGTATGCTCTTGGATAGGAATCTTTTAGAATACCCAGTGGTGACCAATGTTCATTCCATAAGCTAAATTCATGGCCATCTCCAAGCTTGGGCTGCATCAAATGCCACTTGCTTTTGATAGCTAGAATGACTGATCTCCAAAAAGGGGATGGTTTGGCTGGGAATAACCTCTTCAGCATACTATTTGAGCCACCATAACAGTCTTTAATAAGTTCAGTCCATAGTTCTTCCTTGCCATCAAAAATCTTGATTGCCCATTTAATCAAAAGGGCCTCATTAAATTCTTTAAGAGCCTTGATCCCCAATCCACCCGCTTCCTTTGGCCAGCATATTTGATCCCACTTCATAGGCTGCATGAATCTCCCCTCATGTCTAGCCCATTTCCAAAAGAATTTCTTGCGCATTACATCTACACATTTCCAAATAGATTTCGGGGCTTTGAAAATAGAGAAGTAGAACACCGGGATAAAAGTAATCACTGAATTTAGAAGGATCAGTCTTCCACCTTTTGACAAAAATTTACTACTCCATCCTTCCAACTTGACAAAAATCTTGTCAAAAAGAACATTCCAATCACTCTTCCTCAGTTTTGAGCACCGTAGTGGCAGTCCCAGGTATTTAATTGGCAGCTTAGAGTGAGGCATTCCCAGCGTAGCTGACAGTGTTTCTTGCTCGTGTTCATTCAGGCCAAAGCAAATCAAGGTAGATTTCTCCCTATTTAGTTTCAAATCTGATATGTCTCCGAAAATCTTCACCATGTGTGCTAGACCTGATATGTCCCAGCTCTAACGACAGTGATAAAAGTTGCCAGATAAATGAACAAGGTTTCCTTGTCATTGGGAGCTGTGAGAATGAGGGGTTTCTGAAGGAATTTCTTGATGGCATTGAGGGTTTCGATGTGCTAGCATGTAGCCTTTCCCCTTCTTGATACATTTGAAAAAGGGGACACACTTGTCAAAAGATCAAGACAAGAAGCAACCTAAGGCCACGATCTTATCGACTAACGACCAGATTCTGTTCAGATTAGTTGGGGGCGTTAAAGCCATAATCACTTGAATTTTGTCGGGGTTGGCTTCTATCCCACTGTTAGAAACCATGAAGGCCAGGAATTTTCCCGAGGATACGCAAAACACGCACTTCTCAGGATTCAAGCGGAGTTGAGTGTCCCTCAAAACTTGGAACACTGAGGCTAAGTTTTCCAAGTGTTGGGAAAAACTTAATCCTTTTTTAAGCATATCATCAATATACACTTCAAATAACTTTCCAATTAGATGAGCAAACACTAGATTTAGAAGATGCTGATAAGTAGCTCCAGCATTTTTAAGGCCAAAGGAATGACTCTATACTGAAATAGACCCCTATCAGTTACAAACAAAGTATAGGACTTGTCATCTGGAGATAGGCTTATCTGGTGATAGCCACTATAAACATCAAGTAAAGACATGTGTGACTATTCGCTGCAAGAGTCTACGAGGGCATCGATCTTCGTCAGGGGGAACTTATCCTTTGGGTAGACGTCATTTACATTTGTGAAGTCCACGCACATCCTTCATTTTCCATTTCATTTCTTGACCATTGTAAAATTGGATAGCCATTCCGGGTAGACGAATTGCTCAATGAATCCTGCCTCCAATAGCTTGTTTACTTCCACGGTGGCCTCCTACCACTACTTAGCCGATTATGCCGTTGGGCTTGCTTGATTGCTCGAGAACTTAGCTGGATATTAAGTTAACACTCGATCAAAGATAGATCTACTCCCGGTAAGTCATTGGCCGACCAAACAAAAATGTCCACATTAGCCCTTAACAGGAGGAGTAACTCATCAACTTCGAGTGCAGGCAATTCGACTCCTACCTAGACCAGTTTGTCAGTTGCATCAGGGTACAACTAGATAACTATGGTTGAGGAACTAGGCTTCATTTCCTGTGCAGGTGGTTGGATAGGGGGTTCATCCTCTCACAAGGCATGGACCAAAGTTCTCTTCTTTCCCCATTTATGAGGTTTGAGAGGCCTTCTCTCTATTGAGTGTTTGAGCTCAATGCGTAGTAATACTCGGCCAGTTGATTGATCTCCATGGACAATTCCAATTCCACGTGGGGAATGGAAGAGTATGAACTAGAAATGCGAGGAGGGGATTGCCTAGAAAGCATGGGCCGTGGGGTGACCTATGATACTATCAACTATTGCTGCTAACCCTGCTACTATGAAGGTGGTCGTCCTGTTGAGGTGCTTGTCTTCGTCATATATTGATACCAACAAGCTAATCTCTCCTCTCGGCATTACTTTGTGGTTCCAAAACCCTACTACCAGAAGGGTTGGTGAGGACAGATGTTCCTCGCTAAGACCCAACTGTGTAAGGGTCTTAAGGAAAAGGACATCTACGGCACTAACCTCATCTACAAGGAGACGGAGTTGTTGCCATCCAACCAGGAGGAGAGTTATTAACAAGGGATCTGTATGATTAGTTGGATCTAGAAGGGAGGAGAAGAGCCTCGTGGTGCCATGCCTGACGGAACTCCTCTCACCCCATTGCAAAGTAGGGTACACCTTCCGGGTGGTCCCCATAGGTGAAGGGGCAGCCCTTGTGCCGGTGGTGGCGTTGACCCTGAAGATCACGTCTATTTGTTCCTTGACTAAGTGTTGTGGACATAACGCCAGCTAAGGAGACAAGACTCTGGCCGTGTGACCTCCTAAATGCCCTACCCTTAATGCCACCATAACCTAGCGATGATATTCCTCATGTGGGAGTTCTAGAAAAATCTCCTATTGGGCCATGAGGGCCATGGTCTCCACTACCTCCAGCTCCGAAAAGGATACTACGTGGACTCCTCGAAGTTGTTGAAGCTTCTCTCAGTGGTACTCCTCGGGACCTTCCATAGGTTGCTTGCCTTTATCTTAGCCTCCATTTTGTTTAACGAAATGGGCTAAATTACCATGCCAGATTTGAGACTCGATCTAGTCGTGCAAATCCCAGCAATCCTCTGTGGCATGCCCCAGGGCCTGATGGTACTTGCAATAAGACCCACTCTTTGTCTTTTTCTTTAAAGGCTTTGATGGGGGAAGTAAGTCTTTATTAGTTGACTAGACTTCAGCTAACACGTCTGCCTGATTCACAGCCAGGGGAGTGTACTCTTCATAGATTCCTGGGTTGGCGAGGGCCATTAGGTTGGTTCTTGTTCAGTCAGTCCCTTAGATTCGTGAAATTCCCTTTCCGTTTATTGAGGTAGTTGCCCCTTTGGATTGATATTGGTGTCACCTTGGCTGGGATCTTCCTCTCCTAGGGGGAGGCACGATCTTCGCCATGTCCATTTGCCAGACGGCTATGAGAGTGGAAGGAGTCATCCTATTCTACAAACTTTGTGGCACGATCCCACAGTTTTACCATGTCTCTAAGAGGAAAATCATCAATATCATACCAGAACCTTTGAGTCATGAAACTTGACTTAAAGTACTAGATAGTGATGGCATCATGCGACCACTTGCATTTGAAATACCGAGTCTTGATTTGGTCTAGATAAGTTTGGAAGGAGTCTTGTCTTCTCTGTTGGATTTCCGACAACCTCTCTGGATTATCCCTGATCCGCTTTTGGCTGGTGAAATTTTGACAAAATTAGTCGACCAACTTTTGGAATTAAGTGATTTGGCTGATTGACAGTTCATTAAACCACTCATGAGCCATCTTGGATAAATAAGATAGGAATACTCGACAGAGAACTCCATCTGGGCATCCGTGGACTAACATCATCTGCCTGTAGCTCCCAATGTTAGGGTTTGACGTCCCATCATATTGAGCCAAGATGGGTTGTTTGAACTTCTTAGGGAGTGGGTCGGTCATCACGTCCTCGATGAAGGGGTACCTGGTTATGTCTGCCCAAGGTCTCATACCTCTCATTGCCAGGGTGACCTGGCGAACAATCTTGAGAACCAGGCCTCCACTGCTAGTCACCAGAGGATAAGCCCTCGATTGCTTGTCCAACTCTTTCAAAGGCGGGAGGAGGGCCTTTAGCGGGTCAGGGGACTTCGTCCTTCTAGCTACTGAGCTCGTGCTTCATCTTTTCGAGTTGTTCACGTAGGCGAGCATTCTCTTCTTCCAACACACAATGCCATTTTAGTTGGTCGTTGGTGGGGCTAGAATTTTAGGGTTCTTCTTGCTGGGTTTTGACACGATCTCTAATCAGCCGAATCTTTTGCAACTGCTCCTTCACTAGCTGTTGCTTGGCCCATAGGGCCGCCAGCTTAACCTCGTACTCGTCTTCCTTCACTTACATATCAAGGAGAGCATCTCCTTGGGAGCTCTCCTGATGGGAAGGCTCCTGCAGGAGGCTTGGTGGTTGCACCCCCTTGCCTTTGCTTGGTTCGAAGGGATGCTGGTGTTTCATTGATACGGAGACACTAGACTTCATAGGGCCAGGCTTCTTAGAATTAGCGTGAGAAGAATGACACATAGAGGGAGCTATTGCAAGGTGGATGAAGTTAAGAAACATAGTATTGTACATTTTCCCACAGACAATTGATCGAGGCCCTTAGAATAGGAACCTTGATTTAAACACACAATCGCAAAGAATGTATGCAGGGGGTTTCATAACCCAGTTCCACTGAAAGGGGATGTATATCTGGGGAAGGATGATACTCCCAAACTTTATTAGCGATTTAGTGGTACAATCTCTCCATTATTTTCCTTTCTCTCCAATTGCGTGAAAAATAAAAGTTAGTCCACTCCAAGTATTTATAGGATGAACCACCTCCTATTGCAAGCTTCTTTTCCATTCCTGCAATCTCGGAACTTGGCTATTAATAGTTTTTAATGAGGTAACCGCCAGGTAACCGTTAAAATATATGTCGATGCCGTACTCGTATGATTTCCCTCTGATCACCGTGGTCAACCCGTCGATTGGCTGTTCCTTGGATCTGGCATGGCCCACCTAACAACCAGGTATATGGACCTGGGTAAATGGATCCACCTTAAAGCACCAGATCTCTATACTTTATCAAGTAATCGGATCTTCCGTGCAGTCGAATCCTTGAAGTGATTTTTCTCCTCTCATCACTTACCTTTGAAAGACACCTATTGTAGATTCCTTTTCAAATACTACCACAAGAATATCTTCTCAAGTTTTCCTTATATTGTTGCCATTTGTTGTGTTTAGGTAAGACCGTCGGGTGATAATTCTTGATTTATATTTGAAGTAGAAGAACTTTTAGAATATATTGAATTTGTCAAAATTAGTTCCTTTTCTTGGGTTATTTTGGAGGTTTCTTGTTGTTAATGGCAATGCTATCCGAGGGTCTTTTATTTTTTTGGACTGCAAGATATGCATATCCAGGAATTGAATTGGGCCTCCATGATCCAAAAGCCAATGTCTAAACCAAACTTGGGTTTTAGCCGACGTTTTAAAAACTGAATTGATTGTCGAATCGGTCGGCCTCCAGCTTTGACGTTTAATGGTCCAACCAATAGTTTGAATTGGTTGAATCAGAAGATGACATCATCTTTTGGAAAATCTGATGTCAAAAAATTATATATATATTTATTAAAAATATATTTTTAGAAATTTAATTATCTGATAAATCAACAGCTTAATAACTAAGATATAGAAGTTTGAAATGTCATGTCAACCCATTAGAAAAAGATACGTGCAAGAGAAGCGATGGTGGAAAGAGAGGAGCAAAAGCGACGTCGATGTTGGAGATTCATGGCGATAGGGATCGAGATGGTGGGGATGAGGGTTGCAAAGAGGTGTCGGAGGTAGGGGAGGGAGGAGTCAAATACAAGGGATTAAGAAGAACATTTGAGTTGACCGATTATGGAGGATTATTTCTACTTTTATTTAAAAAATTAATAATAATAAAGGTGATTCAATCGATGAGTCGATTTGATTGATTCGATTAATTGAATTAAATTTTTTTTCAATACACATCAATTTTGATCTTCATTCTAAACATCAATTGATTCACCTGAGTCCTCGCTAATTTTTGATCCAATCGATACAGCTAGTTCAATTCAATATTTAAAATACTGATTTTAACTGATCAAAATGAGGATATACTCTGCCAGGACCGAGCAGATGCCCTACTAATTAAGCTGGCTATAATTACTCAGCGAAGTTGATCTACAATACGTTGAACTTTTGGGGGAATCTCTTCACTCAACATTTGAAATATTTGGAACAAACAAGTACACAGTGGCACTCATGGTCATTTTCTGCTAAGTTACTTACCTCTGGTGGCCTATAAATGAAGGTTTGGTCCCCGCGCTCTCTGGCAAATCTCCTTACTTATCCGCAATAAACCGTGACCTCATTCCACTAGAATTCTTCGATGAAAATTGGGAATTTGAAGCAATTTCGATAAGTTTACTGTCTTGCTAATTCTCTTTGTTGCAACAATCTTTTGGCATCCTAGAACAAAAATATAATTGGATTTCTGGCTTGAAAAAAATAAAAAGACGCCGATTAAAATCTTTACCGGAGCAAATGATTCCTAGTTAGTTGTTCTCTCTTCGAATCAATCCATGAAGGTAGGCTGGCTCTAATTGTTTTGTTAGAAACGTCTAAGCACTACTTTTCAGATGGCACAACATTGAATATGGGTAAACCGGTGGAAAAGTGGTTATTTCCAGCACATCAACCGCCCAATTAATATAGGATGGAGATGCAAACTTAAATCTCTCTTGACAAAATTAAAAATATCCTTATCGCTATCTTGATCGTTCTTTTATAGTCTAGGATCTTCCTTTCCATTCTATCTTGCTTTGTTTTGACGTCGTTGGAAGGGACCATTGCATATAGAAAAATGGATAATTGAAGTCACTTTTCACGATGTTTTCCACATCTCACCATTTGCAAGGAGGTTTGTACTCTCAGCATATCAAAGCACATGTACCACCTCCTTCTTCACGTATCACTTGTTACGAAATTTTCCCTTCTTGTGATCCTACCATCGACATATGTGCGGTATTTTTTGAACCAAGCTTCTTGGGTTTCGTGATGTGGTGTTAGGGAGGTTCTTCGTGTGTGTTTAGGAGAAAGGCATTGATGTGAGTGGGTCTGCTAGAGAGGCCCTTGATCCAAACTCCACCTTCCACACGATTGGTGGGGTGGAGGTACGCATCTCGTGGGCTTGCGGTGGTGCAGACGTCTTCTTGAGGCCCAATGCCAAGATGGGTTTCCTCCTACCTCCCCCTCCGCCATAGTTCCCCGTGGCCAATGTCGTGGAGAAGGGGTTCCACGTTCATCAGCTGCAGCAAAAGAGGCCCCTCTCCTGGGTGCTGCAAACGGAAGGGGGTGGCCATCGCGGTGAGAAAGGTGGCGATGCAGTGGAGAAGAATCTTTACGATGGCAACGAAGGAGGGGAGGAGCACGAGAAGGCGGGCACACGCAAGGGCATACAGGGCGACTTGCACGCAGCGACGTGGCAGGCGAGTGCTGCACACAGGTGGCGCACGAGGTGAGGGAGGTCCTCGATGCACACCAAACATGTTCCTACGCGTAGAACTGGACAATGCTCCACTACGGCTGCACCCTGCCTTCAGGTCCTACGACCTCTCCCTCGACATACTTGTCGACGTGGGTTGCATGCGAGCCTCCTGTCCAAACTTTTTACGTGGTTGTTGCACAAGGGGGAAAACACCACAAGAGTGTTAAGTTCAACGTGGATACTCGAGATAGATCTATCACGTGGTTTTAGCACAATGGAGGTTAAAGGAATTTCACACCTTTGTGCACGAGGTGTGGACTCACATCAATTTGCAATGAATTAAGGGAGAATTTTGAACCTCCCATACACATGGAAAAGGAGATCAAGAAGCGGTAGTTTTCAAGATGAAGCATGAATGGGCAAGGCTGAACAAAAGGGTTAAATATTACATATGGTACATTATTAAGATCATTGTTGCTGATATGTTCTTTGAGCCATTCTGCATAAGTTGGTGAAGTTTCCCGATAGACCATAAGCTCCATCGGGCACCATAATGCAATCCTATGAGCTGCTGTGGTGATATTGATTCCAACTTGAAGTGTACTCAATTTGAATTTAGTTGGATTGATCCCTTACCATGATTTGATTGGAGTAGTAGCCATGTACATAGCAAACATCCTAGGTGGTTACCTATGATTTATTTAAACATGTATGCCTCATGCAATGATATTTTTTTTTCTTTGTGATTAGTGCAATCATGAAGATTGAGTTGGTCAGATGTAAGTAAAGATATTACAATTTCGAGCCCGGCTAAAATATCCAAAATAAGGAACACCTTGATGCATCGAAATTTGAACATCCATGGGACTTAAGCAGCAAAAAGATGATAATATTATTGGACATATGAATGCTTTAATTTTCTTTAAATTGATATTTCCAATGAGGAACACCTGGTCGTTGGGGATACCGTGAATGCAACGTAAACGAAATATTATGTTCATATACATGCTATTCCTTCAAAGCACATATGCTCTAAAGAGCACACATTCATTGGGTACAAATTATTGAAGATAAAGTTAACTTTTTCATCAAAAAAAATCACAAAATCACAAAATAAAACTCCAAATCACGAACATGTAGTACATAACCAAAAAAAAGATTTGATAGATCCGTATTTTTGCATATTGGATAGCTTTGAGTCCATTCATGATATGCTTTTACTTGTGTACAGGTATGTGCAACTGTATGGACTAACGGCCATTGGGAGCAAGGAAATCAGAGCATGCCTTCGTGCCCTGTGCGATGCTATGTGCTCCAAGAGGTGCTCACCGGTGTGTGATCTAACGCCCCGGCCAAATCATCCGCCGCAACACCTCCAAGAGGAGATGTACTTGCTCGTGGGCCATGAAGTCGGCTACGTGCTGTGGCTGTGATTTGAGCTGCACATGGATCTCTCCCACCCACTCTTACGAGGAATTAGGTTGAAAATGAACCTTGCAATCTAGAACCCCCCCTGCACTTGCTCTTACGAGATCCACATGCTCTTCAGGCTCCACCACCCCCCTGCACCCTCTGAGCCTTCGAGGACTACTGCCAAGCCATCAGGTCCCGCGTCGGCACCAAAACCCGCTACGTCGCCAATGGTAATGAGCTCATGTACTTCCGTTCCACCCCCTTCTCTTGTCCGGAGACGAAGGCTACCTCCTTCGTCGGGATACGGACATTTGCCGGTAACGGCGAGGGCCACTGGAGTGCCATCGACGTGCGCCACCGTACTTTGTCGATTATGCAATACATATGTGCATGTGCTTTGTCGTTGTGTGCTTCATTGCTGTGTGCTTACGTGTGCTTCCTGATAACACCACGCAAGGGGGTGGTAATTAGGTTGAATATGGCCCATCTTTAGAATAAAAGACACTACATAAAGTAGAATAGGAGCGTTGTATGCATCAAGTACCAAGATTGCTTATAAACCGTATTAATGGCCATTTGTGTAAAGTATTTGTCAAAGCAGGCCTCAGATGAGCAATCGGACCGCACGGATGGATTCAGGACGACGAACGGAGTCCAACGGACTCAAGATCAGCCAAATCCGACATCCGGAGCTCCCACAATGGGCCCAAGAAATCATGACCGTTGATCTGGAGATCAACGGCCCAAAACGCGCCACGTCGCCCCGCCCCGCCGCTCTCTCGCCCTCAAGCCGGCCAAGAACGAATCTCGGCCGTTGATCTTCGATCGAACGGCCGAGATCCGCGCGCTCGCCCGCGGTCGCCGCGACAAAGCGCGGGCGTGGCGCAAAGGTTAGCGCGCACGCCCGCGTCGCAGCGACGCGCGTTCGAATCGCGCGGAGCGGAAATCAAGCGCGACCGAAGGGCGCGGCGAAATTGAGCCGCCCGATCAGCAGCGGGCGGTCAGGATTGCGCCACGCGGCGCGACGACAGCGCCCGAGCGCCCACGCGCGTGCGCACGCCGGGCGGAAACGCGCGCGCGCACGCGCGCCCGAAGCGCGATCTCAGCAAGGGCGCGGGAGGATCTCAGCCGTCCGATCGGAGATCGGACGGCTCTCGTTCATCATCCACGGATCGCGCTTGGAGAGAGAGAGGGGGCGGGCGGCTGACCGGCGGCAGAAGGCCTTCACCGACGTATCTGGAAGCGGTTTTAGCGACGTTCTGGATGTCGCTAAAGCACATTCTTCTTTTAGGAAGCCCTTAACTCTATTTAAACCCCCTTCTACTACCATTCAAGGCATCCTCTCCCACTTGCAACTACTCCACTCCTCTCCTAGCTAGTATTAGGCACTCTTGTAATCGTCGGAGACGACGAGCCGCCGACGGAGCCTCCTCCACCGCCGTGGCTGCCTCGTCGCTCTCCACTCTCTCTCTACCTCTCTCTCTCTCTCTTTTAAGCTTTCATTTACTTTTGTTGAAGCATGTATTTAATGTTGTAAACCATGAACTATGAATGCATGTTTAATGAAATTATTTTTCATTTAGTTGCCATTTTAATTTATGTTTAAAGTGCATGATCAAAACCAAGAGCTTTCTAACCCTAAACTCTCTCTATCTCTCGCTTTTCAAAACCATCTCTTTCGCAAGCAAAACTCCGCCTTTTTCGTGACAACAAGTGGTAAACAAAATCCGATTTCCACGCCTCCCTGAGATCGACACTCGGACTCACCTCCGTTTACTTCTTTTAAAACCGACGTATCAAGTGCAACTATAACGACACCTCTTAACACACACGCACGAAGGCACGTCAGTTTTTGGCGTCGTTGCCGGGGAGGCAACGGATTTGTTTTATCACCTCCATTCCACACTCATTCTCACATCGTCTAATGCCCTATTTTCCTTTTTACTTGACGGTTGCAGGAATTCGACGCATGGACGGCGAAGCGACGCATTCCACGACGGTAGCAAGGGAGTAGGCGCCTCGAGGACCGATAGTGAGTAACCTATCTCTCATTGTTTGCTTGCATGAAAAAGATAAAAAAAAAATCATAAAAACTAAAAAAATTGGCGTGGTGAATGATTGCTTGACCCACATTCTTAACACATCACCCTACAAAAAAATGTACACTCTAATATGCTGGATAAATTCTTGGAGTGTTCTTTTTTCTTTCTCTTGAGTGGTGTTTGCGAAGCCACCGTGAGTTGACCTGGGCCGCACCACTCAACCCTAAAACTGACTCATCTAATAGAAGCTGCATGATCATTAGGATGAGTACACTAGGGTTTTAGAGCCTCTACAGAAGAAAAAGGAAATCTACTTTCATCAAATTGTGTGTAGAACTTGACGTGCCCACTGAAACTTGGTTGAAAACATTAAGACACGTCAACCCTAAAAAGCACTAAAGGATAAAATACTAAAAGACACCACACCTTAAAAATCCTTGCTTGAAAACCATGTTTTGCTAGAAGCACACACTTTGAAAGTGGAAAATTAAGAGGCATCACCCCAATCAACGCCTCATCACATCACCCTAAGCACAAGCACTATCCTAGCCCTTTAAAACTGAGTAGACGTGCCCTAGGCAGGACTGAGTTAAGTCTCAAAAGGTGAGGTTTTGTCTGCTAGGCACTTGGCTTTCATTCCCTTGGTAGAATCTGGTGACTAGGCTGCGGGGCAGTGTCAAACGACCGTGGTTGTGGGGTCTATGGAACCGGAGGCGCAAGCCAAAGGAAGAACCTTCCCTGCAATCCCCTCGTAATCAACCTGGCCAGATTAGCCTTGAGAAGGGGAGTCCAGTGCTTACGGACTTAATCACCCTTTGTGAGATTTCTAGGTCTCCTAAGGAATACACCATAAGGATTAGGCTTGCGTGCTTGATTGAAACACATTTCTCGCATCTGTCGCCCTCCGCATCCCCTCCTGTTCTTCTCTAGTGTATGCACGGGAGGCGCTCACTGCATCCCGAATTGTGTGTTTTGGGGCAGGAATCTAGGCGACGTAATTCTGTTGAAAACATGGCTGAACCTAGGGTAAATGAGGCTGAAGATCAACCCCCACCAGATGCTATGGCTGTCGTCCAAGCTCAAATCAATGCTAACCATCGGCTTCAGCAACAACAAATCCACACCATCATGCAAGCCATACAACGGTTATAGAACCCGCAAGAACAACCACCACCTTTCAATGACATACCAGGACAACCACCACTTGATTTACCACCATTTCAGGACCAGCCAAGACCCCTCCGTGATTTCTATAACCCTTCTGCCATTAGAGTCGAGCCACACCTTAGGATCCCCGAAGGGGGAGACGATTTTGAGCTAAAACCTAATGTATTAAGTCTAATCCAGAGCCACTTTCATGGAAGCTCAAATGAAGACCCCTTTCAGCACCTAGAAAACTCGACCGCATAGCAAGAACAGTAAAACCTAGGAACATTAGCCTTGACATTGTTCTAATCAAGATGTTCCCTTTCTCATTAAGAGACAAGGCTTCTCATTGGCTTAGAACCCTAAGTAGACCCATCACCACCTGGGAGGAACTAAGGCATGCATTTTTAAAGAAATTCTTCCCCATAGGAAAGACCAATGCCCTCAGAAGAGCTATCACTACCTTCACACTCCAGGGTGGTGAACAATTTCATGAGGCGTGGGAAAGATTCAATGAACTTTTGAGAAAATGCCCACACCAAGAAGTTCCAAGGTGGCAATTGGCCCAGATCTTCTACCACGGTCTGGATAGCAACCTACGGAACTTCGTCGATGCCTCATGCGGGGGAAACTTCCTAAACAAAGACGAGGAGAGCGCGTTTGAGCTCTTTGAGTCTATGCGTGAGAATTCGCTCAACAATGCCTCCATGAACCAGTTTAACAGGTCCAGTCAACCCCGTGGTGGGATTTATGAGGTGCAAGCAAATTCTGGAATGGTTGACATGGACATCATTGCCAAAAAGTTGGATCGAGTGGAATTGGTGGACAAGAAGATTGATGAGCTTCTAAACCAGACCAGGAACCCCTTGCAGACTTTCACCCTAGCAAAGGGAGCACATAATGTTGACCTGGTCCAACCCTTCACCCAACTGAACCTGGAACAACCCCCAACCATGTTCCAAGGAGGGACCTTTGCTCCCTCGACCCTTGATTACTCCCTTCCTTCTTCATCAACATCGGCTATTCTAGAAGATGTGCAAGCCGTCCAAGGATATGCAAAACCTGACCCTTTCTCCAACACTTACAACACCGGCTGGCGTAATCACCCCAACTTTGGTTGGACAAACCAGAAACTACCACAATTCCAAAACCATCCCAGGCCAAACCAACAGCCACACTTGCCCCCCTATCAGCAAGGACCACCAGTTAGACCCCAATATAACCAAAATAGGGCGGCCCCTCCCCCATAAAACCAAATGGACACCCTAATAAAGATGATAGCTGACATGAACCAAAAACATCAGGAAGAAATGGCCTTGGTAAAGGGACAGTTAAGCCAACTCTTGGACTGTAAACAGCAAGGATCTCTACCTTCCCAACCGCAACCAAACCCGCGAAACATAATTAACAGAGGCCCCAATTCGCAAGGGTTCCAAGGCAATCCCGGGCAGGCTCATATGGTCCAACCGGCCCCACAAACACCTCCTGGGTTTGGCGCTTCTTCATCCTCGTCTTCTCAAGGATCACCCCATGGCCCCAATACCTCTGCGAATGCGGTGACCTTGAGAAGCGGCACCAAAACCCAGGATCCCAAATGGCCGACTCTCCCCGAGACTTTACCCGACTTAGAAGAAACACCAACCAAGGACCCAAACATGGAACCAATTCAGACACCCTATCCTGAGGCCTTGGAAACAATCAAGAGAAAAAAGAATACTGTGAAAACTGAGGAGCTGATGGAAATTTTTAAACAAGTACAAATTAATATTCCGCTTCTAGAAGCTGTCAAACACATCCCCGCTTACGCCAAGTTCTTAAAGGATGCCTGTACACCCAAGCGTAAGCCGAGACCTCAAGCACCTAGGAAGGTTGTACTCTCTGAGCAAGCCAGTTCCGTGATATCAAGCAACCTTCCACTCAAACGAACTGACCCAGGAGCACCCCTGATTTCCTGCAACATCGGGGACATGACATTTGATAGAGCGCTCCTGGACCTAGGTGCTTCTATCAACCTAATTCCCACAACCTTGTACCACCAATTTGGTTTTGAGGAGCTGGCACCAACCCCTGTCACCATCCAGCTGGCGGATAGATCAGTGAAAACCCCGAAGGGGGTTATCGAGGACGTGATTGTACGGGTCAAGGACTTCTATTTCCCAGTCGACTTTTTGGTACTCGACATGGAAGTCCCTGAAAAATTACAGAATGCACCCATAATCTTAGGCAGACCTTTCTTAGCTACGGCTAAAGCAAACATCGATTGCGACACGGGATGTATGGAAATCGCCTTCGGAGACAGGAAAATGCAATTGGATATCTTCCGGGCAACAAAGTCTTTTGATTGTGATTACATTGAGGAACATGATCCCGTGGAAACTTTAATCGAGGAATGCCTTACCCTCAGTTCTGTCTCAGACCACCAAACCCGTAGTTCTGACTCGTCACCATCATTACCTGTGGACCTCTGTAAGGCTGAGTATCATCACATGACACCATTTGAAGAAATCGATGTTGATCAACTACCGCCCTTTCCATTTCCATCGACTGTGGTCCCACCCGCACCTGAACTTAAACCATTGCCCGAGAATCTCAAGTACGTCTTCTTGGGACCTGGCCAGACCTTCCCAGTGATTATTAATTCCCATCTAACCAAGGATCAGGAACTAAGGTTGACTGCAACTCTTTCAGAACATCGGGCCGCCATTGGTTGGACCATCTCAGATCTAAGAGGAATTAGCCCCACCTATTGCACCCACAAGATTTACCTGGAAGATGGGGCTCGACCTTCCCGCCAGATGCAGAGACGGTTAAACCCTAACATGCGGGAGGTCGTTAAAAAAGAAATTATCAAGTGGCTCGACGCCGACATCATCTACCCTATCTCTGATAGCCCCTCGGTGAGCCCCACTCAAGTGGTTCCAAAGAAGGCTGGGCTCACCGTTGTCACTAATGATCATGGTGAATCCATTCCCACCCGCACCACCACCGCATGGTGGGTGTGTATTGATTATAGGAAGCTTAATGAAGCCACTAAGAAGGACCACTTCCCCTTGCCATTCATTGACCAAATCCTTGAAAGATTGGCACGGCAGAAGTATTTTTGCTTCCTGGATGGATATTCAGGATATAACCAAGTCGCAATTGCTCCAGAAGATCAGGAAAAGACCACATTCACTTGCCCGTATGGCACGTTTGCATTCCGTCGAATGCCATTGGGTTATGCAACGCACCCGCGACTTTATAGCGTTGCATGCTAGCCATTTTTTCAGAAATGGTGGGTGAATACTTGGAGGTCTTTATGGATGATTTCTCTGTATTCGGGAATTCATTCGACCATTGTTTGAGCAACTTGGAGAAAATCCTGAAACGATGTATCGAGGTTGACTTGGTGTTAAGTTGGGAAAAGAGCCATTTTATGGTTCAAGACGGAATTGTCCTTGGACACATCGTTTCGCATAGGGGCATCGAGGTAGATCGAGCTAAGGTTGATTTAATTTTCAAACTTCCTCCACCTAGTTCGGTCCGACAGATTCGCTCTTTCCTAGGACATGTTGGCTTCTACCGAAGGTTCATCAAAGACTTTTCCAAACTTTCCAAACCCTTGACCGACCTTCTAGCCAACGACGCCACTTTCCACATGTCTCCTGGTTGCACCCAGGCTTATCATACCCTCCGGGACTTAGTCTCCACCGCACCTGTACTTCAACCCCCAGACTGGTCCCAGGATTTTGAGATTATGTGTGACGCATCAGATTTTGCCATAGGCGCTGTCCTGGGACAAAGGCAAGATAAGAAGCCCGTGGTGATCTACTACGCGAGCAAAACGTTGGACGAGGCCCAACGTAATTATACGGTCACAGAAAAGGAGTTGCTCGCTGTAGTCTTTGGACTGGAAAAATTCCGATCATACTTGCTGGGATCCCACGTGACTATCTACACCGACCATTCAGCCATCCGGCACCTGTTGGCCAAAAAGGACGCAAAACCCAGGCTCATCAGATGGATCCTGCTTTTGCAGGAATTTGACCTGGAAATCCGAGACAAGGCCGGATCGAAAAATGTGGTGGCTGACCACCTGTCAAGACTTCATCCAGACCACATTGGACCCTCCCTACCTCTATCTGATACCTTCCCTGATGAACACATCCTAGCTGTGCAAGACAAGAAAATGCCATGGTATGCTGACTATGTCAACTACCTGGTTATAGGACAAACCCCGCACAGCTGGTCCAGACAGCAACGGGACAGGTTCTTGGCTGAGGCCAAGCACTATTTCTGGGATGATCCCATGCTGTTTCGCCTCTGTGCTGATCAGATCATCAGGAGGTGCCTCCCCGAAGACGAAGTTCAGAGTGTGCTTTCCTTTTGTCATGATCAAGCGTGTGGCGGCCATTTCTCTGGCAAGAAAACAGCTGCAAAAGTTTTGCAGTCTGGATTTTATTGGCCGTCCCTATTCAAGGATGCACACATCTTTGCCAAGACTTGCTCATGATGCCAAACACTAGGGACAATGACCAAAAAAGATATGATGCCCCTTCAGCCCATTTTGATTGTCGAAATTTTCGACATTTGGGGTATCGATTTTATGGGCCCCTTTCCACCATCCAACGGCTGCGAGTATATCCTGGTCTCGGTAGACTATGTTTCCAAATGGATTGAAACCGTCGCCACCCGACGATGCGATCACAAGACGGTCATGGACTTTGTAAAGAAGAACATCTTTTCCCGGTTTGGAATACCCAAGGCCATGATCAGTGATGGTGGAAGCCATTTTATCCATTCCCAGTTCCGTGCCCTACTTAGAAAATACGGGGTAAACCACCGCATTGCCATCCCGTATCATCCACAAACAAATGGGCAGACTGAGGTCTCAAACAGACAAATCAAGAACATTTTACAGAAGACTGTGAGACCTGACAGGAAAGACCGGTCCACACGACTTGATGATGCCCTGTGGGCATACAGGACCGCTTTTAAGACCCCGATAGGCATGTCACCTTACCGCTTGGTCTTTGGCAAAGCTTGCCATCTCCCTGTCGAATTGGAACACCGGGCTTACTGGGCTGTTAAGTAATGTAACATGGATCCCCAGTTAGCTGGTGCGCAAAGGACTCTTCAATTATCTGAGCTTGAAGAAATTCGTCGGGACGCCTTTGACAATAGTCGGCTATATAAGGAAAAAATGAAAGCCGCCCACGACCGACTCATTCATAGGAAAACCTTTGAGCCAAACCAACAAGTCTGGCTATTTGATGCACGCCTGAAACTCTTCCCAGGGAAACTTAAGTCCAAATGGACAGGACCATTTCGGGTGGTCAAGCCCTATTCCAATGGGGCAGTCGAAATCGCCGATCTTAATACCGGGCACACCTTTACAGTCAATGGTCAAAGATTGAAGCATTTCCTGGCCCAGGTACCCCCCAAGGAAAGTGTCACCCTTGTTGAGGGCTGACACCAAGCACCGCCCAGGTGGAGGCGTTAAACTCAGCGCTTCCTGGGAGGCAACCCAGCGGATTCAGACTGATCTGGTAGTTTACGTCACTCAGGTATAATCTTTTTGAACCCTTCTGCATCCATGCATCTGCCAATGAGGACATTGTCCAACTTAAGCATGGGGGGGATGGTAAATTGCATAATCCTGAGCTTAATTAATCAGTCTGAATGAATAAATTAATTGATTAAAAAAAAAATTGAATTTAGGAAGAAAAACTTAGGCATTAGAAACTTGTCAATAGTGGGAAATAATACAAAAAGAACTTAAACGCTTAGACTTTTCAGGCCTTCAGGCTTAATCAGCCCTAGTGTCCATTAAAATATGGATTTAGCGGCGAATCCTTGCAACTTTAAGCTATTCTAATCCACCTAATAAATAAGGTAATAAGTATACGACTTATCAACTCACCCTCTAACTCAGGAAAACTTTGAGTCTAAGCATCTACACACATTTTTGCACAGACTCACTTCTTGGAGATTTTGACAGAAATTGGGTAGCTAATGAACTCTCTAGGGTGGTATGGCTGGCAAGTTGTCGTGGGTAACAGCCCATTGGCAGGTTGTCCAGAACCCAGCCACAGGCCATTTCTTTTTCGCTGCCTCTAGGTACATTTGAGATTAGGGAAGCCACCTACGGAAAAAAAAAGAAAAAGAAAATAAACCACACTTCACCGCACAAGTATGGCTGGCAAGTGATCGTGGGTAACAGCCCATTGGTCGGTTGTCCAGAGCCTAGCTCAATAATTGCACAAAAAAGACCAAAACACCTAAGGACGAAGCGGGGAAGTAGTACAAGCCGGGGAGATATACACTGGAAAATCCTTGTGGTGACCCCAAGTAAAATGAACGTAGGGAGAAAGCTACCAGTCGAACAAATACACCTTCAGGCAAAAATTTATTTTCTTTTCCGGACACCTAGAGGCGTAGAATATCGAAGTCTGTCTCAATTACCGTTAAGTGAGTCTATCACAACATTCACACCAAGATGCTTAGCACTTAGGGTTTTGACCGAGTTTTGGGTGGGTTGGGTAGCCGTAAAAAGTTACCAACCCACATTGAATTCCGAAAATTCTAAAAAGACATATATAGATATATACGTATACATATGTATACAAAGCAAGGATTCGGGCGATTCGTATTTTGGAAGACACCCGGGCGCTGCTTAGTCTTTGTAGATTAAGATCTTCGTATATTTCCTCTTATTGACGAGTAACGAAGTGCCGAAGCAATTACTTCTTGAATTCTCCAAAGAAATAAAGGCTAGAATAAACCTTGCTAGGGACTATCAAGGAGTAAGCATGGGGGTATGATAACACCACGCAAGGGGGTGGTAATTAGGTTAAATATGGCCCATCTTTAGAATAAAAGGCACTACATAAAGTAGAATAGGAGCGTTGCATGCATCAAGTACCAAGATTGCTTATAAACCGTATTAATGGCCATTTGTGTAAAGTATTTGTCAAAGCAGGCCTCAGATGAGCAATCAGACCGCACGGATGGATTCAGGACGACGAACGGAGTCCAACGGACTCAAGATCAGCCAAATCCGACATCCGGAGCTCCCACAATGGGCCCAAGAAATCATGACCGTTGATCTGGAGATCAACGGCCCAGAACGCGCCACGTCGCCCCGCCCCCGCCGCTCTCTCGCCCTCAAGCCGGCCAAGAACGAATCTCGGCCGTTGATCTTCGATCGAACGGCCGAGATCCGCGCGCTCGCCCGCGGTCGCCGCGACAAAGCGCGGGCGTGGCGCAACGGTTAGCGCGCACGCCCGCGTCGCAGCGACGCGCGTTCGAATCGCGCGTAGCGGAAATCAAGCGCGACCGAAGGGCGCGGCGAAATTGAGCCGCCCGATCAGCAGCGGGCGGTCAGGATTGCGCCACGCGGCGCGACGACAGCGCCCGAGCGCCCACGCGCGTGCGCACGCCGGGCGGAAACGCGCGCGCGCACGCGCGCCCGAAGCGCGATCTCAGCACGGGCGTGGGAGGATCTCAGCCGTCCGATCGGAGATCGGACGGCTCTCGTTCATCATCCACGGATCGCGCTTGGAGAGAGAGAGGGGGCGGGCGGCAGAAGGCCTTCACCGACGTATCTGGAAGCGGTTTTAGCGACTTTCTGGATGTCGCTAAAGCACATTCTTCTTTTAGGAAGCCCTTAACTCTATTTAAACCCCCTTCTACTACCATTCAAGGCATCCTCTCCCACTTGCAACTACTCCACTCCTCTCCTAGCTAGTATTAGGCACTCTTGTAATCGCCGGAGACGACGAGCCGCCGACGGAGCCTCCTCCACCGCCGTGGCTGCCTCGTCGCTCTCCACTCTCTCTCTACCTCTCTCTCTCTCTCTTTTAAGCTTTCATTTACTTTTGTTGAAGCATGTATTTAATGTTGTAAACCATTAACTATGAATGCATGTTTAATGGAATTATTTTCCATTTAGTTACCATTTTAATTTATGTTTAAAGTGCATGATCAAAACGAAGAGCTTTCTAACCCTAAACTCTCTCTCTATCTCTCGCTTTTCAAAATCGTCTCTTTCGCAAGCAAAACTCCGCCTTTTTCGTGACAACAAGTGGTAAACAAAATCCGATTTCCACGCCTCCCTGAGATCGACACTCGGACTCACCTCCGTTTACTTCTTTTAAAACCGACGTATCAAGTGCAACTATAACGACACCTCTTAACACACACGCACGAAGACACGTCACTTCCAGTGTTACCTCGATCGGGTGCTCGCAGTTAAGAGCACATAGCTCTCAACTCGTGGGGCAGGATGCAAGCAGTGGCAAGCGGGTGTGCGTGCATGCATGGGATCATATTTGTAGCCCTCGATTGTCATGGATTTTAGCTTATATTAAAGCTTGTATATACCATTGCCCTCGCATATATATATACCCTTATCAATAATATACTTTATTTTTAAAAACTAACCGCTCTTATTGCCCTTTTTAGATTTCATGAAACTTCTTGGCCTTTTGGATCCTTTTTTTTTTCATTTGAAGGGAAGGAAAAAAGAGTATATGCCATACATTAAATGCTACATAGAATTGATCATAGCAAACCTATACACGCCTTTATATAATTTGGTCACTTGCTAAACATATAGTCTTTTATTTTCCTAAGGTAATAAAGTGTATCCTCTCAATTTAACATTCATCATGTTCATTGAACTTTGCATCTATGGTTACACAGCATTACTACTATGTGCATGAGTATCACAACACCAATACTATAAGATTATATAGCATGGTAGGTACTACATTCATGAGTGATGTAGCACCTATGTTGTGTGGTTGTATAGCACTAACGTTGTGAGTTTATATAGTATCAATGCTGCTCTGTTCTAATATCATTGCTGCGAGATTTTATTATCGATGGCACTTTGCACGTATTGGTACTTGAGCGAGAGGATTTATAACTTGTAATTGTTTTTCCACCTTTACTTGTTGCCAATTCCTCTTTACTCCTCGACTAGATACTCTTGGAGATGATTTGATCAATATAAAATCTAGTAGTACTTGCACAAAATAAATCTCTCTTTCCAAGGTTGTGTTTTGTTTTTTTGCAAAAAAGTAGTTGGTGCAGACTTGGCACTTGTTATCCTACCATTTTTTCATTTTTATGAAAAGATAAATACATTAGACATGAGATTTTAACTCGTGACTTCTTAGAACACAAAACTATATATTTATGGCATAAAAGAGAAACTGTGTTCTCTACTTGTTTTAGATCGCTAGCATGAGTGGGTATGGCAACCAATACACAATTTCATGTGCCCATTTCAGCACTGGGAGTAAAGGGGCCTCTAAGGACTAGTTAGTTAAAAAGAAAGGAAAAAAAATAAAAAATATATTATAAATCGGGTAGTTCAATTTGTAAGTAAATTTATATCACTTAAGTAAAATCGTTAAGTCTTCAATTTAAATCTTGATTAATCTAAAAGAATCGATTTACATACTATATATCCTCTCTCGTAGGATGCAACAATAATATACATTCACATGAACTGTCTTTGTGAATGAGTCATGTGTACGTCTTCACGTGTCCTTTTTCCTCAACGAATAGGTAAATTACCACGTGAACTTTCGTCATGTTAAATTATTAATCTGTATCAAGTTTTAAATCTGGATGATATCATTAAATATATGGCATCTAGACGAGGGAATTAAATAACTTGAGACTGAATCTGCATCACCTCTTTTCTAAAACAACATGGAAGAGAGAGTTAAAGAAAATATATAAAAATGCCCAATAAATATAAGAATATTACATAGATACCCCTATATTTATGATTTTTCACATAAATGTCCTCATGGAGCTCTTCAATTTCTAACTCACTCCCCTCCATCGGTTTCAACATGGAAATTAAGCAAATCTATATGAGATTTAAGATCGAGTAAGATCCTTAGCATCCATATATAAAATTAACATTTCGATTGAAATATTAAAAACTAAAAATGTAACGTAACTCGATGATCTCCTCGCCTGAATCTAGATGAAGTAAAAGCTTGAAATCATGGTAAGTGCATAATCGAGGAGATGGGGTAAAAATGACAGTAGTTTGAGTTCTAAACCAAGAGAGAAGGGAAAAAAAACCTCTGTTTCCCAACCTTTTCCCACAAAATAGCAAGTTTTCTCTTGAAACAAAACTCCACGAGTGTCCATGAAAGAGGTGTCTAATTTGTTGGATCTTGTGTGTAAATATACAAAGCTCAAGATGCATATAAAATATTAGTAATTCAAATGAATAGGCATGTAAAAAGTTCCAAAATACTCCCATAGGATAAAAATAAAAATAAACCATGTGATTATAAGATATGGTCAAATGAAAACTCTTAAGTTTGATAATGAATAATATTGATCCTTTGGTCCCTTTCAACTTTTTCCTTTTTTCCCTTTTGACCTAACCCTAAGCTTGCATGCCACCTTTTGCTGGGGCCCCGTCTGTCCATCACATCGATTGAGGCCTCTGTGCTTTCGCTCGTCAACCTTCTCCACCCTTACTCCTCCCTTCATTCAGTGGAACTTGTTGCATTTAGGTAGTGCTTGATAGATCGTGATCTTCATCCGAGTCGATGTAGTTGTAGCGTTGTGATCTTTGTTTGGGTTACTGTGGTCGACTTCTTACGATGTCTCCGGTTGTTTAACTGCTGCGACATCCTTAGCATCCTCTTGTGACGCATGTGCCCTTACTATCATTGGTTGTTGGCGTTTACCAGTCGAGTCGCTCCCTGTCGCCACTTGCCTTCGTTTTTTACGTCTTTGTCCTCTTTTTATGGGACCACATGAAATATCGAGTTTATCACGACCGAGTGGATTATCAGTTTTATCTCCAACCTATTGTCAGTCGTGAACGCGGTTGCCAATGTCTTCTTCGACAGTGCTTTAATCCTATCTACGATGCGTAGAGTAGATTTTCCTTGCTACGAAAATTGTATTTTCAATGTTTTTTTTTCTCTTTTCTTGTTTTTTGATTTTGTTTGCTTGTCCTTTTATTGTGGGATCCCCTATCATGTCCATCATGTCGATTAAGGCATCTGCGCTTTTGCTCGTCGACCTTCTCTACCCTTACTCCTCCCTTCATTCAATGGAACTTGTTGCATTTAGGTAGTGTTTGATAGACTGTGACCTTCATCTTGGTCGATGTATTTGTAACATTGTGATATTTGTCCGACTCACTGTGGTTAGCTTTTTGCGATGTCTCCGGTTGTTTGACTGTTGTGACGTCCTTAGCATCATCTTGTGGTGCATGTGCCCTTACTATTGCTGGTTGTTGGCATTTACCGATCGAGTCACTCCCTGTCGCTACTTACTTTCGTTTTTTATGTCCTCGTCCTTTTTTTATGGGACTGTGTGAGATAGGCTTATCACGATCGAGTGGATTATCAGTTTTATCTTCAACCTATTCTCAGTCGTAAGTCGATTACCACTGTCTTCTTCGACGGTGCTTTAGTCTTATCTATGATGCATAGAGTAGGCTTTCCTTGTTACGAAAATTATATTTTCGATATTTTATTTTCTTTTTTCTTATTTTTTAGTTTTATCTTTTTATCATTTTATTGTTGAATCCCTCCATTGAGAAAACATTGATATTTTCTCCATTTAAAAAGAATAAAATCATCTATTTTCTTTCTGTGTACTTTGAATCGTGTTCTATTATATTTTTTTCATTCCTTTAATGGAATGTCTGATTTGTTAAAAAAAAAAGCTTTCCCAATTTCTACGTTACATGAAGGGTTGTGTGCAGAGATATCCTCTCCTACTTGTCCAGATAGGTTGTGGGTCGCAGAAAAAAGAAATCCGCTGTGACCGTGTGAGGAAGCGCCGAAGTGGCAGTGCCTATTTTATGCCAGAAACGCAACTACCGGCGACCGGCGTGACCCCTTCTTCTCTCCTCTCCTCCCACCTCTGTTGTTCTGCGAAGAACACCACCACCAATCGAAGAGGTGCGCTCCAATTCCCCCTTCAATCGATCCAATCCACCAGGCCATCCCCCTCACCCGACGAAGATCGAATCTTGGCGAGGAACCCAACGAGAAACTCACCCCGAAATGGTCTTTCCCGACCGAAAGGCGCGAACCTGACGCCCAAAGATCGCATCTTTTTGAGATTCCCGAGATGGGTTCTTCTGGGGTTCATACCGTGGGGATCCACGTGCTGGAGAGGCGCCTCCTGGAGGAGGAGGAGCCCATATTGTACGATGCGTTGTTCGACGAGGAGATGGAGGAGAGGTATGTGAGGTACCAGACGGCCTGGTGGGTGTTGTACTCGCTGCTGCTGGTGTTGGCGTGGGGCATTGGGTTGCTCATGTTGGCGTATCTCCCGGTGAGGAGGCATGTGCTGAGGAGGGACTTCAGGTCCAGGAGGCTCTACGTGACCCCCAATGCAATTGTCTACAAGGTGACTGAGTGGGGGAGGTGGTGGTGTTCAAAATCTGATCTTTTTGATGGTGTTGATTAGGCTTCTTGTGTTGGTTGGTTTGATTGGTGTTTGTTGCTTTAAGATTGCAATTTGGTATTGTGGGTTTGGATTTCTGTTGTTGATAGTTGGAATGAGTTGGGTGATGAGTGGGGAGAAAGTGTTAGGGAGATTCGATTGGATCTTTACTGATGGCATTGGATGAGACGTGTTAATTCTAAAAGGATTTGGAGGAAAGTGTGATCTCAATTGTAGAGTGGTTCCTAGATCCAGGAGGTTGCATGTGGCCCCCAATGCAATTAATTGTATGTAGGGTGATTGGGAAAGGTGGTGGCCTTCCAAATCTTATCTTTTTTGATAGTTCTGGTTGGGTTTGTTATGTTGGTTTCTCCGGTGATGCCTGGGCATGTTCTTTGGTGGGCTGGTTGAGATGCTTTAGGATTGCAATTTGGTGTTTTGGTTGTTGATAGTTGGGATGATTTGGGCGTTGGGGAAGGGGAAGTGTTAAGGAGAGTAGATCAGATTTTTAGTGATGCCATTGGATGGAAGGTGTTAAGTCTGATAGCATTTCGAGGAAATTGTGCTCTCAAATGTTGAGTGCTTAAGAACCTTCCCAGGTCCAGGAGGCTGCTGTGTGATCCCTGGTGTAATTATCTACAAGATGAGGTGGGAAGGTGGTGATGTTTAAAATTTGATCTTTTTGTTGGTATTGATTGGGCTTGTTGCATTGGTTTCTCTGGTGATGCATGTGCGTGTTTTTTTGTGAACTCATTGAGATGCTTTGGCATTGCAATTTGGTGTTTTTGTCTTTGAATTTTCGTTGTTTGTAGTTGGAATGAGTTAGGTGATGAGTGAGGAGAAGTGTTAAGCAGCTTGGATTGGCTTTCTAGTGGTCATTGAACCAGAGGTGCTGATTCTGAAAGCAATTGGAGAAAAATGTGGTCAAGTATTGAGAGGTTAAAGACCTTTTTGCACCCTCTGGTGATTTAATTTTAGTGCTTGAATGGGTCCATTTTCTGGGTGACTTTAGGATTGTGTTTGGTTTTGGGGGTTAGAATGATATGGTTGTTGAGTGAGGAGAAGTGTTAAGCAGCTTACATTGGTATTTTAACATTCTAGTGGTATCACGAAATAGATTCTGGAAGCATTTGTATGAAAACATGCCAATTGTTTTGGGAGTTTGACTTTGTTATGCTGTTTGTTATCTAAATTTTAGTCTGCACCACACGATTCTCTGCTGATTGGTAGGTAAGAAGAAAAGCATTCTGGGTTATTTTCTTGCAGTTACACTTTGGTTCCTTTTATGTTGTTTTAGATGATGTGCCACTTTTCAACCGAATTTTTGTTATTGGATGGCATTTGAGAGTTAGGATGAGATGGTATTCATGAAGAGAATATTTCATGGCTTGATCAAAGACAGGTTTTCAAGCTTCATAGAGTTGGGGGTAATTATGAAAGTATTTTTGGGAATGGTATGCACCATCATCCTATAGTACGCCAACCTTTTGATCCAGTAATTTAATTGATCAAGTTTGAAGCATTTGGAGGTATCCTCGTTTGCATCTCACCGTTTTTGAGAGATCTAACACCATTTTCAGTTGATTGGAAGGTGGCAACACAACATTGTTCTCTTGATTGTTATGAAAGAAATTTGTTGAGGGGAGAAGAGAAAAGAGTTTCCTATCTCAAAACGAAACCCTAGGCCTCTTTATGTAAGAGAGAGCCTTGGGTGAATTACATCAGTGACCCCTCAAACTCTCAGAAAATCTCATATGCACTCTTACATACACATAATAATACTACTAATACTTCCCCTCAAGATGGAGCATATATATCTAAAATGCCCAACTTGGAACACAGAAATTCATGACGCTTCTTAGGTAATGCCTTAGTAAAAATATCTGCCACTTGTTGCTTTGATGTAGTAGTAGGTGTGCATATCTTTCCAGAGGTCACCATGCCCCGCACAAAATGACAATCCACCTCAATATGTTTAGTACGCTCATTAAACACAGGATTAAAGGCAATGAACACAACTGACCTATTGTCACAGAACATTGGAATTAAATTTTCAACTTTAATTCCTAGATGCCTTAGGAAGTTAATAAGCCACATAATTTCACAACTAGCATGTTCCATTGCCCTATACTTTGAATGTGCCATTGCCTTATACTCTGCCTCAGCATTGGACCTGGACACCACTGTTTGCTTTTTACTTTTCCATGTTGCTAAATTCCCCCCAAGAAAGGTAGCATAACCAGTGGTCAATCGTCTATCCTATGGACATCCTCTGTAATCAGCATCAGAATACGCATGTACATTTAAATGACCATTGTTCTTTATGTAAAGTCCTTTTCCTGGACTTCCCTTGAGATACCTCAGGATAAGACACAATGTTCTAGTGACTATACCTTGGATTTTCCATATGTTGACTGGTCCTATTAACTACATAACTGATATCAGGTCTAGTCATAGTAACATACAAAAGTTTCCCAACAATACTCCTGTACCTACCTTTGTCCTTAAACAACGGTTCATTTGTCTCTGGCAATTGACCTAATGGCCCTGTAGGTATCATAGATGGTCGTGCACCAAGTAATCCAGTTTCACCAAGAAGTTCAAGTATATACTTTCTCTGGGAAAGTGACATCCCTTTGGAGTTTCTGGCAACCTTAATGCCCAGGAAATAACACAGTTTTCCCAAATCTTTGGTTACAAAAATGTTCTGTAAATATGCCTTTGTTTCCTTGATCCCCTGATATCATCCCCTGTGAGCAGCATATCATCAACATATACAACAATAATAGTAACTTCAAATTCTTTTCATCTAATAAAAATAGAGTGGTCTGAGGTAGACCTGCAGAAACCAATCTCCTGTACTGCAACACTAAGCCTCTCAATTCATATTAAGGAGGTTTCCTCAGTAAAAGAACATGCCTCCCTCTAATGGTTTGAGGGTGTCTCCCCCTGAGGTGGTTGGATGAACTACTGCACTGAGGACTTCTCGAAGCGGGGAAGATGAAGGCGATGCTGGGACACGGGTCCAACTAAGGTGTAGGGGGAGGAGGTGTGATGATGGCGATGCTCGTGTTGGAGGTAGCTTTGTAGGAGCCCCCCCTCGCTATGGAATGTCGGTGCTTCCGGTGCCTTGATCGGGGACACCAAGCAAGCGTGTGCAAGGACCCCCTCCAATGTTGGCGCTGCAGTTCCCTTGGTCACAGGAGGGTCTCTTACAGGGGGCCTGCAGGGGGAGCGCGTGGTAGAGCCCTTCCTCCACCACTGGCAGAGGGACCTAGAGCGAAGGTTGATGTGCCATGGTCGATGGAGGCAAAGGAGCTGGGGATGGTGCTGGCTGGCACGTTGGTGGGAGAGGTGCTTGAAGGGTGGGTCTCGAGGGATGAGATCCTTGCGATGTTAAAGGTGGAGGAAGGGAGCTAGGGTAGAGGGAGCCTATTACTTGTAGGGCCGAGCTTTTTCCTCGTGTTGGGTTTGTTGGAGGAACTTCGGGCCAACCTGCGGTTCTTCGAATCACAGTTGCCTAGGGGCATTGTTCGGTGGAGGACGTCGTCCTTCCATGATGGTGCGCTTTGGGAGCATCTGTCGAAGAAGGCACAACTTCACCTTCGCATCAAGGGGAACCCTCTCTAGCTCCACACTATTGCAGTGGTCGAAAGGGGTTAGGCTATCTGCACCACCCCTTGTTGCTGAGGTCGAAATTAGATCGGGGGCTTCGGTAATGGGGATGCTCGTGCTCCAACATGGTGGCATGTCTTGGTTGGTGCGCTATGCGCGAGTCGCTGGGGGCTCGTTTGCGGAGTTGGTGGTTGCTATGATGTCACCATCAGTGGGGGCTAGAGCGGTGACGGTGCATGGCCCTAACGTCGCTAGGGCTTTGCTAGGTCCCTGGGAAGGCAGAATGACAACGGATGACATGGTTGCTTGCGAAGGGCCTCGGGAACCTGCGAAGATCTTTGCGTGTAGGGAGGGTGTTGCTAGGGCTCCATTGCACACCTCGAGAGGTGACATCCGAGGGGGTTAGCGATAACCTGGTGGGAAGATGTGCTCTCTGTGCAGTCCTCGTATGTGGGTCGTCATACAATCGTGATTGATGTTACCCGCCAAAGTGGCAGGGTGTAGATGGTCATCGCCATGGTTTATGGTCCAAGGGATGCTGCAAGGAGGGATTAGCTTTGGGAGGAGCTTGCCTTGTTGGGTACGATGGTACACAACATGCCTTGGTTGTCAGGTGGGGATTTCAACATTACGCTTTGTCTAGAGGATCGACCAGATGGTAGGGGGAGGCAGGACCCTAGGTCGGATCAGTTTATTGAACTGGTCGCATCTTTTGGCCTCCTTGATCTCCCAACCACGAGTTGCCTTTACACTTGGAGGGGTGGCAATGGGCAGAGATTGTGGATTGACAGGTTCCTTTCCAACTTGGAACTGATAGAGATTTTTCCCCTCGCAATAGTCAGCCCCATGGACAGACCCTTCTTCGATCACACACCTCTCTTTTGGCAGTCTAATGAGGCGGTGCGGCTTAGCACATACTTCAAGTTTGAACGATTGTGGCTATTGAAGCCGGGTTTTAGAGACATGGTGGAGCAGAAGTGGAGGTTTCCGGAAGTGGTGGGCACCGCGTTCTCCTGATTGGCTGGAAAACTTGACTGCTTGCGTGCCCACCGCAGGGATATAGGAAGGAGGTCTGCCAAACTAGAGCGCAGAGGAAGGCAGAAGCTCTCGCAGAGATTAGTAGGCTTGATAGACTTGAGGATGGTGGTACCCTCACTGCAGATGACAGTTCGCGTAGGGCAGCGGAGCTATGGGTGGTGTAGGAGGACAAGAAAGCGAAGGTGGAATGGAAGTCCAGGTTGAGACAAAAGTGGCTCAGAGAGGGCAACTACAATACAAAGTTCTCCCATCAAATGGCCTCAGCCAAGAGGCGGATCAACTGGCTGGACAGTCTTATCGTCGGGGGGGTGCACCATGAGGGGAGGCATGAGCTGGGGAAGGTCGCGGCAAGGTACTTTCGGGACTTCTCGGATAGGTAGGCCCCGGGTACATGGCAGTGGATGGGAGAGGATGCACGTAACCTCTTTAACAACCAGGCCACCTCCTTGGTTTCTGCCTTCACGAAAGAGGAGGTTAAGGCGGCTGTTTGGGGCCTCAACACCAATGGTTACGCTAGCCCGGATGGTTTCCCTATCCATTCTATAAAGAGTTCTGAAGTGTGGTCAAGGAGGACATTATGGAGGTTGTGGTGAAGTTTTAGGCTGGTGGTGCAGGCTTCGACAGGATCAATCGATCCTACCTCTTTCTTCTTCCCAAGAAGGAAGGGGCAGAGGATATTGATAATTTCCGCCCAATTGCTCTATCAAATGCTGTGCACATTATTGTGGCCAAGGCGATGGCTAACATGTTGAGAGGGCTGTTGTCGGACCTGATTTCTCTAGTACAAACAACTTTCATCCCTGGCAGAGGCATACTTGATGGGTTTGTGGTAGCCATTGAGGCCATTGCAGCCTAAAAGAGGGAACGGAGGTAGGATTTCCTATGGAAGGTGGATTTTGCGAAAGCGTATGACGTGGTGAGGTGGTCTTTCTTGTAGGCCACTTTGGCAAAGAGGGGTTTCCCACGGAGATGGATCGACTAGACCAAGGGCTTTGTCACTACGACGTCTTTTGCGGTGCTTGTCAATGGTAATCCTGAGGGAGGATGGGTTCAGCTAAGGAGGGGGGTTAGACAAGGCTGACCGTTGGCCCCACTGTTGTTTCTTCTGGTTGCTGAAGTGTTGGCTATGGCGGTGAAGCGCTGTTGTAATAGAAGGGTCTTCCGTGGCTTAAACCCGGGGGGAGACTGTGCGATCCCTATCTTACAGTATGCAAATGACACCTTGCTTCTTATGGAAAGGGGGAGTAGAAGGCAAGGAGGGTCTGCCTTCTTTTGGGCATGTTTGGCGAGGCGTCTGGCCTCAGTATTAATTTCTACAAGTCCACGTTTGTGGATTTTAGGATGCCGATGTGGGAGCAACAGGAGTGTGGGACAGCTTTGGGGACAGAGATGGGGTCCCTGCCCATTACGTACCTTAGGCTCTCGCTCTTTGACAGATGGCTCAGGTTGCAGGATTGGCTCCTGTTGTTGGAGAAGATGGAGAGGGTGGCGGGGTGGGCCTCTCGCCTCCTTTCACGGGGGACCCCTGCATAACCTCCAACAAGCCCTCCGAACCTCCTACCAATCTGACCATCCATTTAATGCGAATGCTTTGGTTGACTTGTTCCACTTTCCGTACGGCCAGCTGACAAACATCCTCCCAAGCAACAAGCCTGGTGCCCTTTCCAACACTCCCAAAGCTGGACCACAGGAAGTCTCGCATCATACTTGCGATTTTCTTCTCAACCTAGAGCAGGACCTTGAACACCAACAAAAAGAAAGCTAGCATGGAAGATAGAACCAACTGAAGTAGTATGAGCCTTGCATTTCATCAAGGGGCTGGCAGAGGATGCTCCAAGAGAGATTTTTTCACATTGGTCGTAGGGGATGGCCAGGACTTCTGGTTTTGGGTGGGATGACTGGCAGGGAGATGGACCCTTGTGTGACAGGTTCCCTAGGTTCTGCTTTAGAGCAGTAAATAAGGAGGTGGTGGTCAGCGATTGCTGGTTGGACGCTCGATGCCTTGGGATCCTAGGGGCACTGTTGGACAGGAGTTGTGACGACCTGCAGGATCTCTTTAGGGTACTGGAAGGGTGGGGCTTGGAGCAGGACAGGGGCAGTTGGCTCTGGGACTTGGTGGACTTCTCAATGAGGAAGGCCTCTGTTAAGTTAGCGCATTCAGGGCAACCAGTTGACATTGATCTGGCACGTGACTATAGGTTGACCTGGGCAGCGAACTGTCCACTTAAGATGGGGTTTTTTGCTTGGTTGCTCAGGAGAGGGCATCTGGTCACTAAGGCTTGGAAAGCAAGATGGATGCTTGGTATGGACACCACTTGTCAGATCTGCAGTGTGGGAATGGAGGATGGCCATCACCTTTTCAATGTGACTTGGAAGCTCAAGTTTGGAGTCAGGTTTATCCTACATGGATTGACGCTCCACTTTGAATGCATTTTGGGCGAGCTTCTGTAAAGGCAGCAACAATCCCGAGGGTTCTGTCTTCAGGGTAAGGATGGAGAGGGCTAGGGTCCTAGTGGTGTTGTGGGAGATTTGGCTATGGAGGAACGATGTGGTGTTTAGGGGAGACCGACTATATGTGGAGCATTTTGTTGCATCCATCTCCTCCCAGCTTGTGTTTTGGGACTCTGAGGATTAATGTAATGTTTGATGTAATGTAATTTTGGCTCGAGGTAGCGTGATAATATAGTGGGTGGGGGCCTACATGACCCTCACCCTTCTCCCTTTAAAAAAAAAACACTAAGTCTCTCAAACCAGGCTCGGGATCTCTGTTTTAGGCCATAGATAGCCTTCTTAAGCCTACATACTTGGCCCCCCTCAACCATAAAATTGAGTGGTTGGGACATATATACTTTCTCCTGCACATCACCATATAAGAAAGCATTTTCACATCTAGTTAAGACACTTGCCAATTTTTATTTACCGCAAGGGAGAGAATGACCCTGATAGAGGTTAGGCGTGTCAGTGGGGAGAACGTATCGAAGTAGTTTACCCCATAGGTTTGAGTATAACCTTTTGCCACAAGTCTGGCTTTTAGCCTCTCAATAGTGCCATCCAGTTGATACTCCACAGTAAAAATCCATTTGCAATTTTCAACTTTAGCTCCTGGTGGGAGATTTGTCAAGTCCCATGTACCACGAGACATAAGGGCATCCATCTCAGTTTGCATAGCTTATCTCCAGCTAGGATCTTGGAGGGCCTCATCATGGTGTCTAGGAACCACCATAGTAGTAAGAGATGTAGTAAACCTCTTAATAGTGACATAGGGTGTAAAGTAAAAAATCTCACCAGCTTTCTCAGAGCAATAGGAAGCTCATCTTGCTGCTATGGTGGATTGTCCGGATCTAATGATGGTGAGGGGACGTAAGGCTCTTCTTGATCTTCCACCTACATGACAGGTAACGGGACAGGAATGGTAGAATTATGAAGATGCTCATACATTTGCGAAAACCACTCAAGGTTAGAGCCCTCGTGAGAGAAATAGGGAGTTCTCTGAATAAAAGAGACATCGGCAGACACATAGTATTGTCTCTCAACAGGATCATAACATCAATACCCTTTTTGGGTTTTAGAATAACCCAAGAAAACACACTTAACCGACCGGGGAGAATTTGACAAGGATCTTAAAGAGGTGAACAAAGCGCATGCACCCAAAAATCCGTAGTGGTAATGCAAAAGGTGTGGTATCTGGCTATAACAATAGTAACGGTGTCGTTTTACGAAGCATAGAAGGAAGTCTATTTATCAAATAAGTGGATGTTAGGATGGCATCCCTTGAAAATGCTTAGGTACATTTGTGGCGAGCATTATGGTTGGAGCAACGTCGAGCAAATGACATAATTTTCGTTCTGCAACTCTATTTTGTTGCGAAGTGTGGGCATAGGAAGTTTTATGAAGGGTATCATTACTTGGAAATCTTCCACATCTTTTTGTATAAATTTTAATGCATTGTCATTACGAAGAATTTTTTTTTTTTTTGAAAAGTGAAAGGGTAGTTATCCAAATGATAACCACCCACATTCAATTCATTCCATCAAAAAAAGTTACACTAGAAATTACATATTAGTTCTCCAGAACTCCACCTGGGACTGAATGGAGTAGAAAAAATTCTCAACATAAGGTCTCTCACCCCTGAAAACCCCTTCCTACCCAGCCACACACCTCATAAGACAACCAGAACCTTAGCTCGATCCCTATTGGATCTAAACGAGTTTAGCCCGTCACTTGCGTTTCCCCAATGAAAAGAAGACTAGAAGATAAGCACATCCCGATGGACAATTTAGTCTATCCTCAACTTCTACCACACCTGCACCACAAACGGATACTGGAAGAAGAGGTGCTGAATGTCCTCCACTCCATCACAAAGGGAACAGCTCACATAATCTATCTAGGCCCATCTCGATCTCCACTTTTTCGTCATGATCCTCCCCCTCCTCAACAGTCATGCGAAAATTTTCACCTTCAATGGACATTCTACCTCTCAAAAGGGTCTACAGTCCCTCATGAGCTCAATGTACGAGCTGGCCATGCTACAACTTGCTCTACGGAAAACCTCTGCCACCGAGAAGTCTCCCTCTTCCCAGGAAAAGGAGTCCTCCCCCTCCTCTAGTTCTCATCCTTCCAACTCCTGTAACATCTGAAACTCTGCACACCTCTGATCCGAGAAGCCTCCTCGAAAGATCGGACACTAGGCCCCAGTCCAACAGTCCCCCACCAAAGCTGATTGATCCACCACTCCACTAAAGAGGCAGGGGTACCTGGCACTGAGAGGTGATTCAACCCCCTACCAGTCATCCAGCCAGAACTTGAAAATGTCACCCTCTCCCAGCGTCGAGGAGAACATCTGCACCTTCTTCGCCACCTCTACCAAGCCTCTGAGAAAGAAAGAGGCCCCTAAAGGAGGAGACTCCAAGGGTCTCCAAGATGCAAATGGCCCGTACCAGCACCTCATGGTGTTACCAAACAAACCATTTTCACAGTCCCTAAGTTTGGCATTCCACTTTATAAGCAGGCTAATATTCACCTTGTCCACTTCCCTAACCCCTAGGCTCCCCTCCTGCATTGGCCTGTACACCTCCTCCCAGGCCACTAGCCTCGCCCCTCTCCCTGCTGCCCTCCTGTTGGACCAGAAGAAGTCTCTCATCAACCTAGAGATCTTCTCAATCTGTCTCAACATCCTAAAAACAGAGAGAAAATATGATGGTATAGATGCCAAGACTGCTTTCACCAGCACCAGTCTCCCTCCTCTAGACAAAAGTCTAGATGACCACCCTGCCAACTTACCTTCCATCCTCTCCAGCAAAGGGAGCCAATCTTGCAATCTAAGCCTCCTATCTGACAACGGGAGGCCTATATACACTAGTGGTAATGATCCAATCTCTGTCCCAAGTGCACTACCCACCGCCTTCGTCTTCTCAGCCATCATGTTTATCGGGACAAAAGTTGATTTGCTGTAGTTAATCTGCATCCTTGATGCAACACCAAATAACTCCATGACGATCCTCATCCTCCTAGCCTTCTGGCCCGCTCCTTCTACCAAAAGCGGAGTATCATCAACAACTGTAAGATTGCCGTCTACTCATCCTTTCCCGTTCTAAAGCCTCTGATTAAACCTGTATCACATGTCTTCCGAGTTGCCCTCGCCAAGGCATCTGCGGCTAGCACGAATAGCATAGGTGCAAGGGGGCACCCCTCCCTGACCCCTCTCCTGAGCTGCACCCACCCTCCCGCTGGATTTCCATTAATCAGAATCGAGAAGGATGTCATCACACACCTCTTCATCCAACCAATTCACATTGTTGGAAAGCCTCTCTTCAGTAAGGACACCCACAGGAAATCCCACTACACCGAATCGTAAGCCTTACCGAAGTCAACCTTCCACAGAAACACATTCTTTTTTTCCCTCTTCCAAGCTGTCAAAGCCTCCATAGCAACAACAAAATCGTCCAGAATTCCCCTCCCCGGTACAAAGGCTGTTTGCACAAGGGAAACTAAGTCTCCAAGGATGTCTTTGAGTCTGTTAGCCAGCACCTTAGCAACAATAAGGTAGACTGCATTAGAGAGCGCAATTGGACGGAAATCCTGAATATCCTCTGCACCTTCCGTCTTGGGTAGCAAGAACATATAAAACCTGTTTAGCTTGTTAAAGTCCCTATTTCCTTCCGCAAACTCCTCCATCATCTGCATCACATCCGTCCCCACCAAAGACCAGAACTCCCTAAAAAGGAAGACTAGGAAACCGTTCGGTCGAGGGCATCCCTCCTCATTCAACCCCCAAATCGCCTGTCTCACCTCATCCTCCGAGAAGCTGGTCGTGAGGCCTTTCACCTGGGCCTCAGAAATGCACTAAACATCCTCACCCCTCCACTGCCACCTGTCTCTACCGCGCCTGCCTGTGAAATCTCTGAAGTAATCCATTGCAGCTCTACCCACCTCCTTCCTACCTAAATAGGCCTCTTTGTGAACCAGCAACCTCTCTATCCAGTTCCTCCTCCTCTTGGCAGATGTCATTTGGTGGAAAATTCTGGTATTAGAATCTCCCTCCTTCAGCCACTTCTGTCTCGATCTCGACTTCTAGTCCACCTTTGTTTTCCTATCCTCCTGCACTACCCACGCCATCCTCAACCTGATCTCCCTATCCTCCACTAAGATAAGGGCCTGCTCTTTCAATCTATCAATCCTGGTAATCTCTGTCAAGGTCTCTTCTTTTTTGCCTCTCCTGGTTGCTCGAATTTCCCTCTTGTAGTCCTTCAGGTGAGCCCGCAACATAGCCAACTTCCTTGCCAGTCGAACCGTAGCCGATCCCTCCACCTCAAAAGAGGCCCATTTCTCCTCCACCATGCCCCGGAAACCCTCCTCCAGCAGCCAAGACTTGTCAAACTTGAAGTAGGTGTCATAGTGCACCCCTTCATTAGGTCACTACATTAGGGGAGTATGGTCTGAAAATAGTCTCTCCAAAGGGGATGATACCTCCGCCATGGGGAAAGCCTCTGCCATCTCCATGTTGGATAGAAATCTATCTATTCTGGACATCTGACCGCTGTTATTCCTCCATGTAAAGGCACACGACGTCGAGCACATATCTATAAGGTTATGCGTAGCCATAAATTCTACGAACTCATCTGATCCAGGGTCCTGTCTCCCCCGCCCCCCCGATCTATCCTCCAACTGTAAGGTAACGTTGAAGTCCCCTCCAATCAACCATGGACTCCCATGACAATCTACTACTACGACGTAAGCTCCTCCCACATCATACCTCTAACCTGACATCTAACAGGCCATAAACCCCCGTGATCACCATGTTAGCACCACCCAGCTTCCGTACTAGCTTCGCAAAGATGATATGTTCCCCCTCGAAGCAGTCTACCAAGGAGAAGACATCTTGTCGCTACCCTAGGATATGCCCTCTGGACCGACCAGCTACTCCAATAAAACCAAAATCCCCCCATCCAGGTGCCCCCGATCTCCCTCCAGGTTTTAGCATCACAGTAGGAAAGTTTGGACTCCTGTAACAGCATGACATCTGCTTTCCACGAACGAATGTACTGACCCAATGAAGCCCTCCTCGATGGGTCATTAAGACCCCGCACATTCCAAGTAATTACCATTCATTTGGAAACGGTGGACGACTCCCTCCTCGACAAGCGAAAGTCGCACATTTCTGCAGTCCATTGAACCTCCGCTTCATCATGATTCAAGGTCACCGTCACTGAAAGTCGCGTTGTTCTGTCACGGCTATCCACCACCACCCTCTGAACCTAGATCGATCCACGATACCGCCATTTCCGTTTGTATCGAAAGGGTCCACCCCAGCCACTATCCACCATTCGTGGCTTCCAACCAGACAGAGGGACAATTGTGCGATTGTCCTCCGCTAAAGAGATGCCCTCAGCTTGCTGCTAAGACACATCTCCTTCCAAAAGCATCTCTGGCTCCATCGTCACCACTTCAGAGCTCCCGGCCCCCATCTTCATAGCTCCCTTCTCCGCGTCCAGTGTAAAGAGAGGCTGGTCATCTCCTCCAGCGACAACATCCCTCTCCTCGTCCGGAGCAGCGTGTCTTATCGTCGAGGTGAGGCTCCATCGCTGTCGAGGGGTTGTCTGGACCATAGCCTGTCAAAGGGATATTAAAGATTGGACGATGGTTCTCACTGCAATCGGAGCCACCATCACCACTATTCGGATCTTGGGAGGATCCAACCTGAGCACCTGACCTCTTAAAAGAGGGAGACGAAGCACCATTCAGTTAGGCTCCCTCAATCTTGTGTGAAACGGGCTCCGCCTCCCGCTCCTTCAATCTCGCCGTAGATTGTGCCGCCCCACCTTCCAAACGCGGTGACTCCTCTGAGATAGTCGTAGCATGCGCAATAAATGGTTGACATTCCGCCTTCAACGGACTCAGCTCCACCTTAGCGCTCGAACGTTTGGGTTCCCGGTCTCCATGCAAAACCCTAGCCTGGGCCACCGTCTTGCCGCCGGAGTTCACCGCCCCTCCAACCACCTCTGCATACGATGCCCTCTTTCCACCAATCCTCTTGCGAGTGTAAATGACCACCCACGAAAGATTACCGTGGTGGAGTACCTTCGTTATCACCGATGCCCCCACCTTCGCCTCAAGTTGTCCAACCAAGAGACCAACTACCTCACACCTTCGGAGGTGCATGAAGGGGGAGACCACCACGCACGTCAGTGCCCAACCCCTCGACTCCAACAGCGTAAGGGTTCTCTGCAGACCCTCGCCTAGTGGCCAGTCTCCAGGCACTTAAAGCATCGGTTGCCTCGTGCATCCACCTCCTTCAGATCCATCGCGACCACCCTCTTTCGCCACTCTACCACCCTCCACTCCCCGAGGTCTCCGGCTCGATCACTTTGCTGGTGAGAGAAGGCTCTGCTCCCCTTCCCTCCGCACTCCTATGCTCCTACCTCTCTCTCGCTCGCACTCGCTTCTCTCCTGCTCATCCTCTCATTCTCCTAGCTCAGTCTCCAGTGAACTTTTAGGTGGATCTCTGGAAAAAAATTCGAAACTAACCTTGTGTTGAAATCAAATCACAATTGCTTTCGAAGTCCTCCAACACGAGCACCTCTAGTGCCAATGTAGGGAAGAGAAGAGATGGTTCTTGTTTATCGACCACCCCATAATCTAAGCACACAAATAGATTGGGATCAAAATCCAAGGAAACATGTCAGATGCGATCTGTTGTATTGCTGTCACTATGAAGAATTTTGATGCACTTAGAATAAAAATTTTGAACTTAATTGAAAAATTTTGCAATAATAGAAGTAATTTCAGATTTATCATGCATAAAAAAAGTCCAAGAAAGATGGCTAAAGTCATCAACAAAAATCACAAAATATTGGTAGACATTCTAGTGAGTTATAAGACATGGACCTCAGACATCACAATGAACTACCTCAAAAGGAATCGAGCATCATTTATTTTGTCTAGAAGGAAAGGAAACATGGTGATGCTTGCCAAGATGACAAACTTCACACTGTAAATTATTTGGTATGACGGACTCTGGAAACATTTTCTGCAGATGTGAATTAAAGGATGGCCCAGTCAACGATGCCAAAGAACTAAATCCATGAAGACAGAAGCAGCACCAGCGAACGTGGAAGCATCAATATAGTAAAATCCATCACGTTCAATCCCCCTACCAATTATCATCTTCGTCTGGATGTCCTGAAAGTGGATAAAGTGCTCATAAAAAATAACTCGGCATTTAAGCTCCTTACACAAACTATAAACATATAATAGACACAATGGAAATTCTGGAGCATAGTAAACAGTGGACAGCCTCAGCTTGTTTGCAAAATAAACCTCTTCAACTCCAGTGATGGGAGAGTATGTGCCATTAGCCAGGTGAACAGAAGTAATATCATGTGCCTTCGCATAGAAACAATAATATCTTCCTTACCAGTAAGATAACTTGAAGCACATGAGTCAGCAATCCATGATGAAGATGTAGTGGCAAGGTTCGCAGAATTACTAGTGGCAACCAGAGAAGCGGTAGTGTCAGACAACAGGCTAACGTAGAATGGCCATAAGAAGAGTATAGTCATCCATCGTCAAAGTAGGGGCAGGAGATGACATAGGAGCATAAGTAGAGTGCATGGAAGAAGGCATCTCTCCCTCAACCACTCCAGCAGTAATGGAGCAATTCCTTAGCCAAATTTTGCCCAACACTTCTCTGAGGGGTGATTAGTCCTTTGACAATAGATACAAGGTTCATAAACACGATCTCGTCCACGACTATGACCGCCTCCATAGCCACAACCCCCTTGAAATCCACCTCTACCTCCAGATGTGGCAAAAGCGGATGCCTCAATGTTCAGTGTCGTAGAAACCATCGGAAGATGACTAGCATCTGTAGATATCTTCTGTAGACGACCATATATTGTCTCCAAATCAGGCTTAATCTCAAGGGCTAGAATGTTCTCATGGGTAGATGAGAACTTGGGGTTCAACTCATCCAAGAATCTGTAGACTTGCCATGCCTATCCTTGGTTAGTTTGAATATCACAATAGGAAGGTTCGAACACATTTAGCTTTTCAAATAGCCCTTCTATCTCAGTATAATAATCAATTAGCATCCTTTCTCCTTGAGACATGGACCATATATGGCGATATATATCTGAGAGGCGAGCATGATTGGATTTCTGAGAATATTTCTTGGACAGGCTCTCCCACATATCCTTCGTTGTCTTCTTATATAACATATTTGATGCTATCTGATGCTCCACACTATTCATTATCCAGTTCATCACCAAATAATTGTTTTGTTCCTTTTTTTCAAAGTCCTTATGAGTTGACTCAAGGGGGCTACTAGTAAGAATAGGAAGTTTCTTGTGGTCACCCACAAATATTTTAAATGCTTGTGCCCATAGTAGGTAATTTTGAGACCTATTCAACTTAATAGTAGTCCTTTGAACCATTAGAGAAGCCGAGGTAGTCATCGGTTTGACTTCGATTCAGTTGATGCGGAAGCCATGATTGCAACCAAATAGAAGCATGAAAATACTAAACCAGATCTGATATATGGGAAGCATTAACTCAGATCATATATGAGATCTTAGATCTGAGGGAGAGAGTGGTAGAACTTGCTCTATGGTTATGGGAAGCACCAACCATAACCTAATATTCTAATGTAGATGTAGTTTAAACCATGTTTTCTTTGATCAAGACACCCAAAGAACCACACAATAAGGATCAAATCGATCCAAGATGGCCCCAGCAGCCCTGCAAATTGCCGATGGCGCCATGGCAGCACTACAATCGCTAGCGGTGGTGCCTAGGTGCTCCGGCAGCACAGTTGATGCTACTAGGGATGATGCTACAAGCCTGAAATGGCCCAGCGGTGTTGTAGATCGCCGGTGGCGGCACCTAGGTGGCGTTGTAGAGGTTGCAATGTTGGCAGCGGTGCCTAGGTGGCGCGACAGAGGTTGTGGATGCTCCCCTTGACTGTGCTACACCCTTAGATGGTGAAAGGCAGCGTAGTAGACCAGTTGGCGGTGCCCGATGGCACTACAAAGGCCGCCAGCAGTGCCCCTTGGACATGCACCAATCTGCCCTTGATGTATTAGGGTTACTTTTGTGGATTAGGGTTTATTTGGTGGGAAAGGTAATAGAGCACGAAGGATCTAGGATCCATCTTGCTCTAATACCATGTTGAGGGGAGAAGAGAAAAGAGTTTCTTATCTCAAAACAAAACCTTAGACCTCTTTATATAAGAGAGAACCTTGGATGAATTACATAAGTAACCCCTCAAACTCAAAAAATCTCATATGCACCCTTACATACACATAATAATACTCTAACAAAATTGATAGGTGATATGACATCAATGGTCCTTGCAACCAATAGAATCTTTTCAAAGTATTGAAAATGCTTTTGGCTATCCATTTGTTTTTGTATTTTCTTTTAGAATGATTCAATGAGTCCATGAAGGAATTATATCAAAGTAAAATTCAGATCTACAAGTCATTCCAATTAATGGTTCCTCTATCCTAGTCTGGAAGGAGATGTTATTTAGTATACTATTTGCAGAAGCGATATCTACCTTTTTTGTTTCAAGTTGTTGATCTACATTTATCATGTCATCGTCTTTAGTTTGTCTTTAATGCTGTAGCTGACATGTATTTTGTTCTTTTGTTGGAACTTCCATTTTGAAAAAGGCGTGGGTACAAAAACACATAAGTTGACGCATTTTGCGACGTAAAGAGATGTAGAACCATTTTGCACCTGTGTAGAATCATTTTGCATTGTAAAACATGTTACATGATGTGTTTTTGTGCATTTCCTCTTTTCAAAAGGATGGAATTATACTTTGTGAAACATTGACATCATCTCCCGTATCTTTTGGTTTTATTCTGCAGTTCCTAATTATAAGCCATCTGTTCAATGAAGGTTACAAGACCTGTTCCTATTCCGTGCTTGGGCGTTTTGAAGAAAGAAAAGTATATTCTTCTTCCCTCTGTTGCAGACGTGGCAGTTGAGCAAGGTAGTGGAGGTTTGACTTAATGGAAAACGATATTAGGAATTGTGCACCTGCTTGATTCCATTGATAGCTAATGCCACTTATATTCCTAAGCTACGTGCATAAATCAAAGTACAACATGAATTTTACTAGTCGCTAACCTATAATTTGCATTTACATTTTACTTGGCACCGTGCCCAGGTTCTTTTATCTCCAATATTTCATCACTTAAATTACATTTCAATGTTAAAAAGGAAACTGTTTCTAAAGCAGCTTACAGGTTTTTATACCATGTGTGCTGATGTTATTGCCTTCTCACAACTTTGGTCAGGCTATCTCCAATCTATTTTCGGTATATACTCCGTCAGAATTGAGAATGTTGGTGTAAGAAGGCCTTCAATCGATGATGTTCATATCCATGGAATTGCAAATCCTAGAGCGTTTAGGAAGGTACTTCTTATCAAGGAATAAATGATGTGTCCCTGATAGATAAATGCCCGATTAGTCCATCTCATTGCATTGCTATTTTACAGGCTGTTTTAACACGTCTTTACAGTATGAAGGGCAAGACCTTGAACAATTATTCAACAAATGAAGAAATGGTGGCATCTAGTTCTCTCCCTCCCTCTGGACCCTTGGTATGCAGAAAATGAGTAATTCAACATTTTGCACATTTTAGTTAGTACCTTTTCGTCCTGCGTTCACCACCATGCTTAAGTTGGTCCATACCTTCTATTTAAAGGAAATGACTATCCTAACATTTGGATTATTAGTCTACCATATTACTGATTGGAATATTAAATGAAAATACCTTGTAAGTATTCATGGTTGATTGCAGTTCGCGTTACTGTAAGTCATCTTTTATTGGGAATTGGAGTTGAGTTGGTAACTGACAGCATATAAGGTGATCTTATAGTCAAGAATCCTTGAAAAAGATACCTGGCAAAATCTTCTGCTTTTCTTTCAGTAATAGGCATGATTAATTCTGCTTCTCATATCTAAACAATTGGATTGACTCCAAAGTTTGGTGAACATGTAAATCAGCAAACGCTATGCATTGGGTGCTAATGCTACATGCTTTGTGAATCGAGCTCCTGATTTTTTGTTCAATGGCAGACTCCCTTCTCGGCTGACCCTCTGCATTCTGGAGATATAATTATACAGAAGTTGGAGGAGGTTGAAGGTTCTGTTAAGGTAAACAGAGCTTGCGGTTTTCATCTTAGCTCATTTTGATATTGATTTGTAAACTTATTAGCATCGATGCTTAAACAGAGGGTCCAGAATCTGCTTGAGAAGATGCCCCCGAAATCATCATACTACTCTACAGCCTGAGAGAGGTAAACAGATTTTGCGAACACAGAATGCTGATTGTTTCGTGAATGGTACCTCACCTTACCTCATGGCATTTTCTTTTGCAAATGATTAGTTTGTATAATCCTTTGCAGTTCTAATAAATCAGATTGTTAACCTTCTACAATTCAAATCCCCACTCGCAGAGGTGGCTGTGAAAACTCACTTGTTGCCACTCTAATCAAAACAGACAAGCTGTCCATTAGATTCCCCAGTTTCATGTAATCCGTATCCTTGAGATTGTTTGCCTTATTTTCCAAAGAACCTCAACTTAGGACTGTCAAAAAAGTTATGGCTTGATAGGCTCATGTTAGGCTTGGGTTAACAGGGGTCCACGAGCCCAGCCCAATAGGTTAATGAGCTGTTCTCAAACGAAAATTTAGGCTTGATGAGAATATATATGTATCTATTTATGCATGTACTGATGGCAAGTTATTAAAATCTTCTCTATAGTAATCATTAGTCCCACCCTTGAAATATAATTTTAACACAGGTAGGCTTGTTAATGGACTTGATAAGGGTATTTTAAAATATATTACATCATTAAGCTCATTTAGTATAATAATGTTAGTTGGACTTTGCATCTCAAGTGAGTTATACAAGCGTTGTCAAAAAAATTGAGCTTGATAGGTTGGCTTGGGCATGGACTCAATTGCACAATGAGTCGAGCCCAAGTCAACATTTAGGCTTTAGGCTCAAACCTCATTAGGAAGGGTCCAAAAGGAACTCAAGTCTGCTCATTCTTGATAGACAACCTTACCCCTAATAGACAAACAGAAAACTGGGCAGCTTCCCAGGAAAAAGTTCATATTGATCTAGGCAGCAGATTCACCATCATTGCAATCCTAATATTCTCTCTCCTTTTTTTTTTCTCCTCTTCGCAGTACAGTTATTGAACAGACGAGGTTATAGCATCACCGGGATATTCTCTGCATTTTTGAGTTAGACAGGAAATGGAGCATCGGTATACAGTGCGAGGCACTTTCTTAATTATTTTGGATGTCTGCTGGACCCTGAGGGTGATGTGGTGTGTTTTTTTTTTGGTTGGATGTCAAGTAACTTGCTTGGATTTGTGTGAAGAAATTAAAATCACAGTTCCGCGCTGATATTATCGGCTCTTCTTCGTTGTACATAACAATCTGCGAAAGACTCATAACAGGGAACAGCGACATAGAATGCGACACTCATTCCATGGAAAATGTATATGTTCTACCACCAGCCATGGTTCTACATGCTGATTGCACTCATAGATTTATCGGAATTGTGTCATTTCTATTGCAGGTAAAGATGTCTGGTTCTGAGAGGGTTCTTGTGGCTTCTATGTTTTGGATGTAACCTGCAGGTGCGGGTGTGGGTTGAAATGGCTGAAGTAGATGAGGTAAGGATGATGATTCGTTGCAGAAATAGATGAGGAAATATCTGATAAGAAGATGCACACACCTAATTTCAATTTGCTATTCAAGCAAAGGGTTATCTGCATATGCCCTAATGGTTAGTAAAGAAGGTAAAAATCACCATATACGTTGAGGCGCACATGCCTTGAGCTTGAGCTTAGCTGGGATGATGTTGGGTCCTTGTCAAGAAGGCCCTACCCCTTCAAATGATGGCCGTTTCAGGACATCTAACAACCATGTAGAGATGGTGATCCTATTCAAAGAAGCCTGAGGAAGGGTTCAAATTAAGTGACGTACCTTTAGTCTCTAGAGATTTTCATTAGTCATTACCATCATGAGTCATGACAAACAATTAGTCATCTCAACTAAACTTTGAGCTGCTACAAGATCTCTTAGAAATCTAATCTCAACATCTTCATCGTGTGATTTATGAATCCATCCCAAGTAAATCAATAAAAATGCACTTGGTTCTCCAATTGTCCATCCATTTCATGATGCACCCCTTGTTTGTTTACATCTATCATGCCAAATCCAACGCTACCTTTGTCACAAGGTGGAGCAGTTTTTCCTTTTTCCCTTTTATTTTTTTTTTCTTGTGGTGCAGCACTTTTTTGAGGAATGCACACTATTTTGAATGATATATGCAGCACCTTTTCGTCGATGCAGAACACATTAGAATATTAGCACCTATTTGGTGCTGGAGATCTTTTTAAATATTTATTTCTTAAATGTTCAGATAATTATAATATTATCTGTACATTTAACTAAAACTAATGTTAAGTAAAATCTATCGTAATACATCCTTTCAAGAGACTCAATCCAAACGTGCTCGAAGGATATGTTGCGATAAATTCGAATCAACGTATCAAAATAGTATATCACGAACTTGACACCTATCTTAATTAAACATTTATATATCTATAGTTTATCTTGATATTTAAGAAAATAAACATCTAGAAAAATCTTCTCAAGTGGTGATTTATGCTAGAGCACCCACCATTTGTGTAATCATTTAAATAAGGATTAGCTAGAGGTAAAAGGTCAATATAATAACAACACTCCCCTAGAGAAAAGGTCATGCGCACGCAAGTCTAGGAATTTCTTGTTTGTTTAACTTCAAAATGAGCGATAATGGAGAGGTGGCATTATTCTCAAATATTTCTATGGGAAGAAAGGAGATGAGTAGGCCAAAGTAATTCTTTCCTCACCATGATTCACTCTAAACAAAACGAAATTTGTTTATCAGCAAAATGGTAACTTGAGACCTTAGGCAAACTACATTTACAAAGAGAATTGGTGGTGTTATTCAAACACTGCATAGAATAGCATTTTGAACAGGTCCCTTTCCTTTTTGTTTGAAGTAAACATTTTGAACGAATCAGTGTGGCTTGTTTTAATACTAAACTAGTGAATCAACCTGTGCTTCGTTGCTGGACGATGTTATGCCATTTAATTTTATATTCCTTGAGTAAGATGGTAATTGAAACTAAAGGTTTTTTTAACATTTGGAATTGAGTACAAGTAAGAACTTCTTTTTGCTACTCTTCAAAATCAGATGTATATGGTTTCTAAAAGTTATCGAGCAATAACTCTTTCTACTTTTTTTTCTTAATCTATTAGTTAGGAGCCCTTTGTGGAAAGGAATGAAAGAGAATGTTATTGAAAGGTAGAAGTAAATCAAAAGTACCTCATTATGCTTACAATAATTTATAATCATAAATTTTGCAACTTCTAAAAGTTAAGAGGGATTAACACCCGTGTCCGTCTACATGTGTCCAAATATGGAGACAAAAAGGTGGGGATGGAATGCGAAAAACATTAAAAAAGAAAAGACAAAAGGCCTATTGTCCCAGCCCTTTATAAAACTTGGCACTCGTTGAAATGACTAATTCAATTATAGCTGACCTTGTCTGGCATATTATAGATTTTAGTTAAATTAATTTTTACCTTGTGTGTTATATGTCGGAAGCGTGAAAAGTTAATAATATAAAAATTTAATGTGTTTTTTAATAAGTATATTTTAGTTTTAGATCGGTAAAAAATTAAAATATCATACATTGTAAAATATATTTTTTGTTGTATCTTGATTTTAATTTGGTAAGAAATAAAAATATTGATTGAAAAGTAAAATATATCACACGTTGCAAAATGTATTGCCATACATTACTATGAAATTGTAAAAGTCATTTATATGAAAGTCTAACATGATTTTCAATCGATACATTTCGATTTTCGATCGATGGAAAACCAATACGTCACATGTTGAAAAATATATTTCCTGATGTATTTTGATTTTTGACCAGTGAAAAATAAAAAATAATGTTCGAAAATCAAAACACACCACACATTACAAAATGCACTAACTGGTGTATTTTGATTTTCAATTTATCTTAAATTGTGTTTACATTGACTCATTTTATATATTTATTATTTCATATTCTCTTTGAAACATACTTAATATTAATCTTTAATGAAAGAATACAAGATAAAGAAGACGGTGGCAGAGATAAAATTTGAAATCAACATACTCATTAAACAATGTGCAAGAAAACCAAATAAGGGGAAAAAGGAAAAAGAGATGAGAGAGAGAGAGAGCGACGAAGAGAATTGTAGCAATCAAAAGGAAAAAGAAAAAACAGTGGAAAGGGGGAGTAGATAAATATACAGTAACTTCTATGGTACCTGTGTGACTCAATTTCACAGAGAAATCGTTCATACGGTCAGGATGTTACACGAAATTCACCACGCCCCCTTAACATAAAAGCTGAATGCAGGGGTGTATGCTCTACCTGATTGTGGAAGAGAGGTGTAACATCAGACGTTGAATGCTATCATTTCTCAATATCACACGGACCTTAATAATATATTATGGATCAAGTAACAGAACGTAGATACAGAATGGTACCCTTCTAAACGATACACCAATTGAATTCAAATAAAGGAGAAAAGTCCATATATGATTTCTATTCGTTCTTTCTTGTACCGTAAACCAAATATAATAAAGAAATTAATTGAATTAAGATCAATGGATATTAAGCCATGGGATCATCGAGGGACATGTGAATGAACTCCTTGCACTCGGAGAAATTGGAGTTGATGCAGCAGCCACGGTGCAACACGCTTGGGCAACCACGTTTTAGGGTCTCTTTGAACGATAAATTTTGCATGCGGTGAAATTAAGAGGTAAATTTAGGATAAATTGGTTTTGATGTTTGGAGTGGTTTGAGTCGAATTATGAGATAGATATGAGTATTTTAGGAGATAAGTAGCGAGGATGTTTTCCAAGAGTAGAAATAAATTTATCTCACCCTCATAAAATAAACTTTCCCTAGGTTTTGAAGCTTTCACCTAAGATAACTTTATCTTGGGATAAAGTTCGCCAAATAAGAGATAAATCATTGTATCTTGCATAATAAATAGTCTCTTAGGCGATGCTTGGATCACAAGATAAATTTTGAAGGATAAATTATGTTGTGTAAAAAATAAAAGATTTATCCCAATATACATATGTTTTGGTGTTTGGAATAGTCATGGGTTATGTCAATGAATAAATTTGTGGTATCTTACATTTGAAGTGTTGTGTGTCCAGTAAGGAAGATGTTGTTGGGGGATAAATTGGTAGTTATGTTGGGAGAAGACAGCAAGATTCGCAACACACGGGATACATCAAGCGGAATAAACTATGGGATACCTCAATTCCACCTCCCCCATGGACTTGATCTCATCCCGTATTTCGAAGGCAAAACATTGGATAAAATTCCCCTCGGGCTAAACCTAACAAATAGGAAATACGAGCCTCAAACCCATGACCCAAACAAACCCTTAGAGGTCGAGGTAGCGAAGGAGCTTCTAGAAAGAGATGCCTCGTTGCTCTTTACATGGAACTCCCATGCCCTCGAAACAAATCATGATCTCCCAGCAAGGACACTTTCCTACAACCACCAATTTTCAAAGCATCCCATACCATGAAATGCCTCCGGTGCACCACACAAATGCAATCTCAGCTCAGGATCATCACAAAAAACAAAAAAAAAAAAAGGAACATGTCACTTGAATATTAACGATAATGTTGGTGGAACCATCACGATTCCCCTCTTGTGTAACACAAAGACAACACCAGAAAACATGTCACTTGCACCATAAGGGAAAAAGAGGGGAAAGTAAACCACAAAAATTTCAACCAATAATGCCAACAACTGGAAGCTCTAAATCTAGCTTTTAACTGGAATCATTCACTACCTAAGAATAAAATCAAACACTTGTGATGGATTTACCACCCATCTTCTTGTATATTAGCTGTGAACCAAATTGTTATTTACACCCGACTTGTCAATATATAGTCTATGGAAGAACTACATAATAGTCCAATAAGAAATAAGAAAAGGCAGCCACTCCAACAATAATGAAAGTCAAGTGAACTGTGCAAAAAAGGGCATATAGGGAGAAGTATGAAATACAAAAACATGGGGTCACGCAATAGACATATCAGGTATTGCAAAAGAATCAACAAATAGCCATAATCAAAAGTCTTCGGTGTTTGTGCATTTAATTTGGATTGGATTGGACACAAAATACATCTCCAGAAATCACTTGAAAATTTGATATCTTCTTTGATCCATCTCATGCTTGTGATGATGTTCCTACACCAGCTTAAACCTGGTTGTGAAATTTCGTATGGGCCTTCACATTTCCAATCCTATATTAACCTCAAAACAAAACGGTTATTACAGAGTGTCGTGATTTTTCTGAGCTAACCCTATTAATGTTCACATAATCACAAGGCTCAGAGATCCATGCAGGTTGTGAGAGAAAATGAGGATTATTGGAATGACAACTCAAGAAATGGAGAGATGCCATAAAACCTAACGGGCTACAAATGCATTACAATGTCCGTCCAAATAGAATTGACTCTCAACTGGTCAAAAGACTTCCAAAGTTTTTGGATGTAAAAGAACTCAGCCAAATAGCTGAATTACAAACACTTACGATGGCACTTAATGTGATATTATAGTGGGTACTCAAAAGTGCTGCCTTTAATAATTTTAAGGATGATATGAGTAAACACTGCAGCTACATCTCTAACAAAAGGTATGGCTTGAGAGCAATGCTTACACTGTTGCTTGAGCAACTAGGGTAAAATGTTACAATCCTGTGATTATTGTTCCCTAGTCATGCAGGAATTTGCAATTTTCCATGTAATAGTACCTCCCTTGGCGATGGTAAGGACATAGTTGATGTTGAATGGGTTGTCTTTGACGTGATGCCAACCAATTCTGCGTATCATTTCCGGAAAAGTAAGAACCCTGATCTGTAATTCTTTGAATGTTCTGAACATTTCGAGCCTGCGTGCACGCGCCTTTATAGTTAAACCTAGGAGCATACAATGGCTGAAAATGAGAAGTCCTGAAAGTTGAAGTGTCTTGTAGAGTTTGTTTACCACTGAATTCGTTTATAGCTTCCCATCGGTTAGTGTTGAACGCATGATTCTTCTGCTGAAAGAGTCCCAAAATGGACGGCTTGGCAACTGTGGAAGTGTTACCGATGGTAGCTGGAACTTGGGAAAGGCTACTGGGATGCTGCATGACATTAAAGTCACAAGCAGTTTGCTCCTGTCTCGTGGCAGAAACATGGTTACGCTGCTGTGAAAGAGCCACATTTAGTGGCTTTACACTTTGAGAAGAGTGAGCGACAACTTGAGGACGGATACCATTACATTCTTCAGCCTGAAGTGGCAGCATCTTAACTTGACAACCATTATGAGAATATGAAGATGCTTTTGAAATGTGACTGCAATCTTTTTCATGTGCATGTGGTTGCTGAAAATTTTGCACTGTCTAGGAATATCTTGATTTGACGGCTTTGACGACGGAGGCTGATTTAAAGTGGACGGGATATTCTCCTTGTTCATGTCTTCATGCCTGCAGTCATATACTGAAAACATGAGGAATGAAATGGTAGCATGGATTCTAGAGGCAATATTTTCGGGGTTCTTCCTCATCTGGTTAAGCAAAAATGTAGAACATTCAATTTGTTTTTGTAGCATATAAACTATGTTGAGAAAAATGATGTAATTAATTTATTATGAAACCCTACGCCTCTATGAGAGGAGGCTAATGGAATATTGTGAACATACCCCTCTACTGTAAGACAATAGAGAATAAGAATTGTTAAGAGAATGTGTAGTTGGATATGAGAGATCCAATTACAAAAGAATAATACCGCATCGTGTAATGTGGAGAGTTGAAGTGCGTGGTGACCTATAAATAGACATTGTACCCCTCATTTATTTCTTGAGAAGAATATAGAAATATTAGCCATATTGGGGCCATCTCTCGTGGTTTTCTCCCTGCTGTTTATGAGTAGGATTTCCACATAAATCCAAGCGTTCTTTATTATTTATGCTTTGATATTATCATGTGTTTCTACTTGTTATATTTAACAACATAGTATCAGAGCAAGTCAATTCTTAGGTTATTTTTTAGTTCTTAAGATTATCTTTTATCATTTGTTCTTTCAAGTTCTATTTTGTTCCATGATCGTTTGGAGAGGAGCACGTGGTAGAATTGGAGCGTCGAAGATGAGCCACCATGGCTTATTGGGTTTGAATCCTAACACGTGATAGAGAAACGTCGCAGTGCCAAGTTAGGATGATGGCTGAGGCAAGGCAGAGTAAGAGTGTAGCAAGTTTTGCCACACAAGGCAAGGTGAGCGCAGTGAGCAAGGATGGCACTTGATCGTAAGGAGGATCACGCCATGATTGCGAAAGCAATAGGTGGAGCTGACCTTGCAGCAGGGAATGTGCAGCAACGATCTCGCGTGAAATCATGAGAGTGGTTTTCGAGTCGATGGGATTGTGGTCAGTGCTATAGGCCCTAGGCAAGGCTACAGGCCTTCAGTGCCATCGAGCGATGCACCTGAAGGTGCTGCTTGAGGAGACCAGTAGTGCAACGGGTGACGCTGTCCTACAGTCACAAGGGGGCGACGTTGCACCCCTTTGGATCTCGAGCATTGACAGAGATCTCATGTGAGATCGTGAGTCAAGAGCAACGACAAAGATGGAGATGGGGTTGATCGCAATGATCCCTCGCATGAGATCATACAAGGGCGATGAAGTCAGAGATGGTGGCACGTGAGATTGAGAGGACGTGGCAGCGAAGGCGAGATCGCAATGTCAATCAAGAATGATCAGCTTGCACGAAGATTGTGACACTAAGGGGGGCGCTAAGACAAAGGAGGCACTGAAGGAGTTGCTACGTGTTGAACGTCGGAGGACTACGCTATCGAAGTTGGTTTTAAAAACCTGTCGTTTTAGTTCAAGTAGCGAAGAACTCGGGTTCAACAATTAAAATTTATACCGGAAAAGAAATCTTGGGTGAACTCAGGGAGGCTACGTCGATCAAAATTCGTAATTATATTTTTTTTGTGTTTTTGTTTAAAAAGTGGAGTAATTACAATGAAATGTAATCAAAATAAATAATAAGAGAGATAAAATTCTACTCTAAAGAGCAAGAAAAAGGAATGGGAGAGAGAAGTTATCCTCCTCGACGATCGCTTGGAGGATGAGCCGGACGAGATAACGCTTGGAAGACGAGGAACAGAGTGGGAAGAAGGTCGAAGCAAGAGGAACGAGAATGAGGCAGCACGTCGTCGTCGTCGCGAGATCCGCTTCCGGAATGGGGGCGAAAAATTGATTTTAGCTCTTGAGGAGCATCCCAGGTGTGGGACAAGCTTATCTCCTCGCCGTCCAATCTTTATCGCACGGCCTCGCTCGCTCGCCTGCTCTTCAATTTGAGGAGCAGCGCGACTCTAACACGCACCCTTCGCTCACGAAGGGGTGCTCAACCCCTGCGCTACGCCTTCTCTTTAGGCAAGCGGACGCTTTTGTGCACGTGACTTCACGGCCGTTGGATGAGCATCCAACGGTCGAGATCGAGCGGGCGGGTGAAGAAGGAAGGCTGCAGCCGATGCTGGGTGGCTATGATGGCACCATGTGGCACCATCTAGGCAGTCCATCTTCTGAGTGATGTAGATGGTGCCACAAGTGTCGAATTGGATCAATTTTCGTGCCGTTAGGCTGCGATCGTCGATCCGAACCCATCCGTGTGGTCGGATCTATCGTCTAAGGTCGGATTAACACCATTTTGGCTCTTGCTTTTTAAGGTTCCTCAGTCTCTATCTAGTGCTACGGATGTCCGATTAGGACGATCTTGGAGTCGTTGAACTCCAATCGTCACCCTGATCAGATCCATATGGTTGGATCTTCGATCCGAGGCCCTGATAAAAAGTTGTCCTGTCCCTGACCATAAAAAGGAGACAATTACTATACAATTTATACAACTTGATCTAAATGCATGATTATGCATGTTATGCACTATTTACAATGTATGATGCTAATGTGACACTAAGAACATGCATTAATAAACATTTTAGGTTAATCAGATGTATGCACATCACACCCCCATACCTATATTTTGCTAGTCCCTAGCAAAAACTACATTCTATTTATAAAAGAATTAGGTTGGATTACTTAGGTATAAGTTATTTTCAATATTAAGAAATTTTTTACTCAGGATCTGAACTTTCAAAAACACAATAACGTTCAGGTATCTGCCAAAATGCAGACTCCCTCAAGCCCTCGCCTTATTCAAAGAAAATTTTCTTTCTCTTTTTCTTTTCTAATTTTTTTGGATTTTTGAGTTTAGGGTTAAAGAGTGGCTTTCTATGGCCACTCAACCCACCCAAGATTTGATGAGAATCCTAAGTTCTAAGCATCTTATTGTGAATGTGATAGACTCGTTGATCGACAATTAGAACGGACTTCGGGTTTCTACGCCTCTAGGTGATCTTAAAAAGAGAGTTCTGCTTAAAGGTATATCTTTACGACCGGTAGCTTTCTCCCTACTTTTATTTTTATGGGGTTAACACAAAGGTGAGTTCAGTGTATATCTCCCAGGCTTATTCTACTTCTCTGCTTCTTCCTAAGTGTTTCGAAAATTTTTAGTGCATTTCTTGAGCTAGGTTCTTGACAACCGGTCGATAGCTGTTACCACCAACAACTTGCCAGCTATCGTGCCGCAAAGTGTGGCTTATTTCTTTTGTTTTCTTTTTTTTCTTTCTTTTCTCCTTTTCTTTTTCTTTTTCTTTTCTTTTTAACTTTTTTTTCCTTTTAAGTAGGTGACTTCCTTAGTCTAAGATTTACCTAAAGGCAGCAAGAAGAGAATGGTCCAGTGACTGGGCTCTGGACAGCCTATCTATGGCTGTTACCCACGATAACTTGCCAGCCATATCACCTTAGAAGTTCATTAGCTACCTAATTTCCGTTAAAATCGTCGATCAACAAGTCAGTGATAAGATAGTGTGTAGATGCTTTAGATTTAAAGTTCCCTCAAATCAGAGGGCAGGTTGATAAGTCGTGTACTTATCACCTAAACTTATTTAATCAAATTACAATAGAATTCAGGATGACGAAGACTCGAAAAATAAATCCACATTTTAGTAGATACCCAGGCTGATTAAGCCTAAAGACTTGAAGGGTCTTTGTGTTCAGATCCTAATGTAATATTTCCTAAGATTGAAAAGTCCTAATGTCCAAGTATTCCTTCCTAATTCAAAATTTTTTTTTATGTATATAAGAAGAGAAATAGAATTTACAAGAATTTCAAAAATGAATCCACCCCCCCATGCCTAGTTGATGTAATGTCCACATTGAGAAAAAGAGACATGAAAGAAAGAGTAGAGTACGGAAGATATCACCTGAATATGAAACTTAAGTCAGTTCTGAGTTAGACTGTATAACTACTGAGTTCAATGCCGTTAGTTAGGCAAAGTCTAGCCAAAGAAGTCACAATATGACTAGAGCAACTGTGTCTGAGACGGGTTCTGGAAGAGTATGGTCAATAACAGGCTTCAGACGTTGACCGTTGACTTTGAATGAATTACTCGTCTTCGAGTCAGAGATCTGAACAGCTCAATTTGGAAAAATCTGGTCGATAATGAACGGGCCGTTCCATTTCGACCTAAGTTTACAGGGAAAGAGCTTAAGTCAAGAATCGAATAGCCAGATCTTCTGGTTCGACTCAAAGCTCTTGCGGGAAATCAATTGGTCATGTAGAGCTTTGGTCTGAGCCTTGCAGATCTTGGCATTCTCATATGCATCATTTCTAAGCTCCTCTAACTCAGATAGTTGGAGTTTCCTGATCTTCCCGGTTAAACTCAGATCTAGATTGCACTGCTTGATTGCCCAGAATGCCCTATGTTCAATCTCTACAGGTAAATGGCACGCCTTTCCATATACCAGACGAAATGGAGACATGCCGATGGGCATTTTATATGCCGTACGATAGGCCAAAAAAGCATCCTCAAGCTTTTGAGTCCAGTCTTTGCGATCAGGCCTAACCATTTTCTGCAGAATATTCTTCATCTCCCGATTGGAGATCTTAGCATGTCCACTCGTCTGGGGATGATAAGGTATAGAGATTCGGTGATTAACCCCGTATTTAGCTAGCAAATTACGGAACTGGACATTAGTGAAATGAGTGCCACCATCACTGATGATGGCCCTCGAAATCCCGAACCTGCTGAAGATGTTCTTGACAAAATTGATGACCACCTTGTGGTCATTGGTTCGAGTGGGAGTCGCCTTAATCCATTTGGACACGTAATCAATAGCGACGAGAATGTACCGATGTCCAAATGAAAGGAGGAAGGGTCCCATGAAATCGATGCCCCAAACATTGAAGATTTTGACAAGAATTGGGTTTAGGAGCATCATATCTCTCTTAGTTATGCTCCCGAGTGCCTGGCATCGGGAACACGACCTTGAGAATTCCTGGGCATCCTTGAATAAAGACGGCCAATAGAATTCAGATTGAAAAATTTTTGTAGCCATCTTTTTCCCAGAGAAGTGTCCACATGCAGATGCATGGCAAAACTCAAGTATACTGTTGAATTCGTTCTCAGTAACAGTGTAATTCCTTTAGGCCTCGTCCAGAGTTTTACTAGCATAGTAGATGACAGAGGGCTTCCTATCAACTTTCTGACTCAAAAAAGCCCCGACTGCGTAATCAGAAGCGTCAATCATGATCTCAAAAGGGGCAGTCCAAACCTGTGGTTGCAGCACCGGACCACAAGTGATTGTCGTTTTAAGAAAATTAAATGCCTTACGGCATGATTCGTCGAAATCAAACAGCATTTCTTTGGCGAGAAGATTGCTCAGAGGACGAGCAACCTTCGAAAAGTCCTTAATGAATCTCCTGTAGAATCCCACATGACCAAGAAATGATCGAATTTGTTTAACAGATGTAGGAGGGGGGAGTTTAGCGATAGCATCAACCTTAACTTTATCCACTTCAATTCCCCGTTTAGAGATTACATGACCTAAGACGATGCCTTCTTGTGTCATGAAATGACTCTTTTCCGGACCAATCTTGTTTTGATGCATCGTTTAAGAATCATTTCAAGATTAGCTAAACAAAAGTCAAACGATTCTCCAAAAATAGAGAAATCGTCCATGAAGACTTCTATACACTCTCCCACCATGTTAGAGAATATAGCCAGCATACACCTTTGAAAAATTGCAGGTGCATTGCATAAGTCGAATGGCATCCTACGGAAAGCAAAGGTTCTGTAGGGACAGATGAAAGTAATTTTTTCCTAATCCTCGGGATGGATAGGAACTTGGTTGTATCCCGAGTAGCCATCAAGAAAATAGTACTTCTGCCTGGCAAATCTTTCCAAAATTTGATCAATGAAAGGCAGAGGGAAATAATCCTTTTTCGTGGCCGTGTTCAGCTTCCGGCAATCGATACAAACCCTCCAAGAGGAAGCTGAATGAGTTGTGACAGATTCTCCTTTCTCATTAGTCATAACAGTAATCGTGGCTTTCTTGGGAACAATTTGTACGGGACTTACCCAAGGACTATTAGAGATCGGATAAATGATCTGTACATCAAGCCACTTAATAATCTCATTCTTGACCACTTCTCGCATATTTGGATTTAATCTCCTCTGCATCTGGCAAGAAGGGCGGGATCCATCTTCCAAAAATATTCTATGATTACAATAAGTTGGCTAGATCCCCCTAAGGTAATGAATGGTCCAACCAATTGCCTCATTGTGTTCCTTCAGGACTTTAATCAGTTTAATCTCCTGTTCCTTTGTTAATTTAGCATTGATAATCACAGGGAGTGTCTTGTGTGGTCCTAAAAACTGATATTTTAGATTCTCAGGCAATGGTTTCAGTTTAAGCTGGGGCGGGTTGATGATTGAAGGTAAGGAAGATCCTGATGAAGACTCATCAAGAGGAAGAGGTTGAGAATGAACAAAATTAATAACCTCTTCAGAAGATAGCGGGTCTACCATAGAGGGTTGCGGGTCTAATTCATCAGCAGAGGAGGAACTTTCAAATGCAAAAACGATAATACAAGTTTCAATATTCACATTATCGTATTCAAGTTCCTCAATAAATCCACAATCCTCGAATTTATTAATCGCCTTAAAAATATCCAATTTCATTCGTTGATCCCCAAAGGTAATTTCTATGCTACCGCTTTCACAGTTAATGTTGGCCTTAGCGGTAACCAGGAACGGACGCCCCAGAATGATGGCCGTGTACCTCAGATTTTCAGGTACATCTAGGTCAAGGAAAAGGAAATCTACAGGAAAATAAAAATCCTTAACCTTAACAATAACATCTTCAATAACGCCTCGCGGATTTGTGACCGAACAGCCCGCTAACTGCAACGTTACTGAAGTCAGCTAAAGTTCACATAATCCAAACTTCTCGTAAAGAGAAGTAGGAATTAGGTTGATGGATGCACCCAGATCCAGCAGTGCTCTATCAAAAGTGTAATCTCTAATGACACAAGAAATCAAAGGAGCACCTGGATCTCTCTTTTTCTGAGGGAGGTGGTGCAGGATAACAGAACTAGCCTGCTCGGAGAGTACCACTTTCCTCGGAACAGATTCTCTCGACTTACGCTTCTGTGTACATAAATACTTTAAAAATCTCGCGTAAGCCGGTATATGCTTGATAGCGTCGAGGAGCGGGATATTGATCTCGACATTCTTGAAAATATTTAGAAGCTCCTCATTACTATCAATAGACTTCCTTGATCTCATCAAGGCTTCAGGAAAAGGAACATAAGTCGGATCTTTGGAATCAGGTTCCTGAGCCTTGATTTCTTCTCCAAAGTTCTCCTTTCTCTCAGGTTATTTAGGATTCGGTAAATCAAAACAGTGTGATTGTAGATCCTGAGTTTGTTTACAACTCTTCAAGGTAACAGAATTTGCGGATGCATACGAGTTTGGGCCTTGGGGAGGGTTAGGAAAGATTGGAGGGGCTTCATTAGCCAAGAATCGTTGATTTGCAGAAGAAGAGGAAGGACCCTGCTCAACCACCTGAGCATGTGCATGTGGGTCCCTCTGATTTCCGTATGCATGGGCTTGATTGCCCGAATTCAGGATATTTCGTGGGTTGGGTACGGGTTGAGATGGTAGAGATCCGGGTTGACGAGAGTTAGCTTTGAGCCCGGTTTGCAAGTTGTCCATTGAGGTTTTCATTTGCTGCATGAGCTGGAGCATGGATCCTTGCATCTCTACCATTTGTCGGTTCAATTTAGCCTACCCTACGAGTTGACGGGCATTCCAAGTTGGCTGATTGACCTGATTCGGGGGCAACTGAGTATAAACATGACCCTGACCCATTGGTCGTTGTGGAGCATAGTTGCTGGGTCGAAATTGGGTCTACTGCCTCGGGTTTTTCCAGGAGAAGTTAGGGTGGTTTCTCCAACCCGGATTATAAGCATTGGAGTAGGGGTTGGATCTAACATTCTCCTGTACAGCACAAACATTCTCATAGGGTGAGGATGGGGAGAAAGAAAGGGAAGGATCAGAGAAACTAGGATTAAAGGCCCTAGTTTGGAACCTGTGGGATTCCGAATAATGCTGGCTCGCAGGTTGGGCTACATCAAGTTGATTCATGAACTCCCGTCCAGAAGGAGCTTGCGACGAATGGAATCCTGAATTCTGGGATTGAGTGGATCGAGAGTTGTTCATTAAATTTCCAACCATCTACTCTTCCATTCTCTTAGCAACCAAGTTCACCTTATCAAGTTTATTACAAATCAATTCCATATCGAATGAATGAGAATCGTGAACTTCATTAACATTCGATCTGGGCTGCTGAGACCGGTTAAAAGTATCCATAGAGGCAATGATTGATCGAATTCTCGTTCATCTCCTCAAACAAATCGTGCATGCTATCTGCGTCTTTGTTGAGGAAATTGCCTCCGCAAGAAGCGTCCACGTGATTTCTGAGTTGCTCAGTCAACCCGTGGTAGATCTGCACGAGTTGCCATTTTGGCACCTCGTGATGTGGACACCTCCGCAATAGGTCCTGGAATCGCTCCCAAGTCACATGAAACTGCTCCCCCAGCCATTACGTAAAGGTAGTGATTGCCTATCTCAAAGCATTGGTACGTCCGACAGGGAAGAATTTCTTCAAAAGGTCGATTTCAACTCATTCCAAGTTGCAATTGGTCTTCCTATAGTCTTGTACCAATGAGCGGCTTTATCCTTAAGAGAGTGGAGGAAGAGCCTTATGATCATTTGCTCCTCATTCACGTTTCACGCCTTGATGGTCTAGACCAAAGTGGTCAAGTCTTCCAAGTGCTGAAACGGGTCTTCAGAGCTAAGCCCATGGAAATGTTTGTTCAGGCGTAACACCTGGAGCTTGATTTCTACGTCTCCGGTAAGAATCTCGACGCCGGGACGTTCCCTGTAATTTGAATGATCATAAAAATCCTTCAAGGGTTGAGCCCCCTGCAATCTCTGGAACCATTCTTGCATTCTCTGCATTTGTTCCAGTTGCCTTTGAAATACCTCCTGTGGATCCTGAGGCAGAGGAGGCTGTTGATTGGCCATGGGATCAATTTGGCCAAAATCCAATCTATGCCTCCTAGAATACTCTAGTGGTCTTTCCAATCGGGGATTCAATGACCTTCCCAGCATAAATTAGAAAAAGGTCGGAAGGACTGGGGATAAGAACCCTGCAGCACAACAAAACAAGTCTGTCCTTAAGTGGGGTAGTCTAAGGATCTACAGACTTCCAAAACCCATCTTAAGATTATAAACAATTTACTCTATTTATGCCTGCTCAATCCAACCAGTTAGAAGGAGGGACTGGGGAGAAGGTTCTTCCTTCGGCTTGCGCCTCCGGTTCCTAGTGTACGCCCCAGCAGTGGTCGTTTGACACTATTCCCCTAGCTAGACATCAGATTGATCAATATAAGTAGGTTAATCGTAAATAATCTTAGACTAGGCCCCGAAGAGCGAATCAGTCCTTAAGGCCAACGTCTACTCGATTTTATTGAGGCTTGGGATTGTAGTGCTTATGGAATGTGGTGGGCTCTTAAAATGGGTTGTGCCCTTAATGATCGACTGTGTAAGTGCGTACACAACTAGGGTTTTCAAGCAAGATTATTTGTGATGAGTAGATTTTAATGTTCAAATCTTGCTTAAGTAGCTTTTAGGGTTTAGAATTAGGTTGATTTCAATCAAGTTTGAGGCAAACCAGGTTTTCAAGCACGGGTAAAGATTGCTTTTCATTTAAAATTAGAAATAAAGTGGAGTGCCTGGTCTGAACCTAGATTGAAAATCCTAAGAGGAAGCTACTTAGTGAGTTGATTTTAGAATGAGTGGTGCGGCCTAAACAACTCAAATAATTGACCACAATTGCACCACTAGGTTAGGCATACAGAAATGATTAACCTAGAATGATTTCTACTCTTTTATGTGTTGATTTGTATGTACCGGTTCCACAGATCAGAATCCAGTTGAGTAGAAGAAAATCAAGTAGGTTAAATGCCTTGAATATGGGTGTTTGTTGTGTGTATATTGAATTACCCCACAAAATTATCTTTTTATTTTTTTAATATACGAGGGTGAAATGTGAGTGTGAGTGGAAATCCAAACAACCAAACTAATCCTACGATTTATGCAAACACCTAGGTTAATTGAAATTTGAATTTAATGTGATGAAATGAAAGCTATGGAGGGGGAAGAATGGGGAGCACTTACATGTGATGTAATGTGAGTCGTCTTCAATTATACTTTACTCCGATCTACCGCTTGACGATTCCCTGATAGAGGTATCTGCAAAATAATAGGCACGAGAGAAAGCAAGTTTGAAGATAGTAAATTGCGTGAAATGCAAAAAGATTGAAAAATCGTTGCCTCCCCGGCAACGACGCCAAAATGTTGAACGTTGGAGGACTACGCTATCGGAGTTGGTTTTGAAAACCTGTCGTAGTTTGAGTAGCAAAGAACTCGGGTTCAACAATTAAAATTTATACCGGAAAAGAAATCCCGAGTCGATAAAAATTCGCAATTATATTTTTTTTGTTTTTGTTTAAAAAGTGGAGTAATTACAATGAAATGGAATCAATATAAACAATAAGAGAGAAAATATTCACTTGATGTTGTAAAATGTTTGTACAACTAATAAAGCGAGAAATTATACTAGAAAGTAGGAAAATTATACTCTAAAAAGCAGGAAAAAGGAATGGGAGAGAGAAGTTATCCTTCTCGACGATCGCTTGGAGGACGAGCTGGACGAGACAACGCCTGGAAGATGAGGAACGGAGCAGGAAGAAGGTCGAAGCAGGAGGAACGGGAACGAGGCAGCACGTCGTCGTTGTCCCGGGATCCACTTCCAGAATTAGGGCAAAAATTTGATTTTAGCTCTTGAGGAGCATCCTGGGTGTGGGACAAGCTTCTCTTGAGCTTTAGAGAGGGAGAGAAGATAAGGGATGAGAAATTCGTATGGAGGGTATTTTGGACATTTTAATTTCAAAAACATTAATATGGGACCTTTAGTGACGGACTTAAACGTCACTAAAGGTCCGTCGTGGGCGGTGCACTCCCGCTCTTCTCTGCCCAAAACGAACGCGCACCCTTCGCTCGAGAAGGGGCGCTCGACCACTGCGCTACGCCTTCTCTTTAGGCAAGCGGGCGCTTTTGTGCGCGTGGCTTCTTGACCGTTGGATGAGCATCCAACGGTCAAGATCGAGCGGGGGGTGAAGAAGGAAGGCTGCGGCCGATGCTAGGCGGCTATGATGGCGCCACGTGGCACCATCTAGGCCGTCCATCTTCTGAGTGATGTAGATGGTGCCACTGGTGTCGGATTAGATCGATTTTCACGCCGTTAGGCTGCGATCGTCGATCCAAATTCATCCGTGCGGTCGGATTTGTCGTCTGAGGTGTGGATTAACACCATCTTGGCCCTTGCTCTTTAAGGTTCCTTGGTCTCTATCTAGTGCTATGGATATTCAATTAGGGCGATCTTGGAGTCGTTGAACTCCAATCGTCGCCCTAATAAGATCCGTATGGTTGGATCTTTGATCCGAGGTCCTGATAAAAAGTTGCCCTATCCCTGACCATAAAAAGGAGACAATTACTATACAATTTATACAACTTGATCTAAATGCATGATTATGCATGTTATGCACTATTTACAATGTATGATGCTAATGTGACACTAAGAACATGCATTAATAGACATTTTAGGTTAATCAGATATATGCACATCACTACGCCAAGAAGGAAAACAAAGAGATCCACGCGAGATATCTTAGGCAACGGTGAGATTTTTTGTTTTGGGTATTGTTACATATTTATCCCTCTATCTCTTTTTTTTTATTAGCTTATATAGTTGGAGAGAATGAAAATTCTTATATAACCAAGAAACCCCATCCCTCTTATATAGAGAGGTGATGGAACAATCACAGTATATGTCCAGACAAGAATTGAAAATAACAACAAAGTACAAAATAATCAAAGGGGTATCTAACATATTCACACTCCCCCCAAGTTGGAGCATAGATATCAATCATTCTCAGCTTGGAACAATAGACATCAAATGCAAGATGTGAAAGAGGCTTAGTGAAGATGCCTGTTGTCTAGTCTTTAGACGCAACTAAAGTAGTATAGATGACTTCGCGATATATCAGGCCCTTGGTATAATGGTAATTAACCTCGACATCCTTGGTGCGTTGATGGAACATCGAGTCGTTTGCTATATAGATAGCAGCATGGTTGTTGCACTTCATCTCCATTGTTTCCTCAACCTGGACATATAAATCCTACAATACTGATCTCACCCAGACCATCTCTGCCGCAGTCTACGCTATGGCATGATACTCAGATTCTGCACTGGACCTAGATACATGTTTTTTGCTCCTCCAAGTCACAAGATTTCCCGTCACATAAGTCCAAAACTTGTGATAGACTTCTCATCTGCCATACATCTTGCATAGTTTGCATCAGAATAGCCTATCACAATCATGGACTTGCCTCTACTGAATAAAATATCACGACCTGGTGCTCTCTTCATGTACCTGAGCACTTGTATTGTTGCATCCCAATGTTGCCTGGTTGGTTTGTCTATGAACTGACTAAGTTTCTCCACAACAAGTGAAATATTTGGGTAAATAATAGTGAGATATAACTTGCTAACTAATTGCCTATAGGATCTACTGTCAACAGGCTCAAACCCAGTGTGTTATAGAGATGTACTTTAGGATCCATGGGTATGTTGGTAAGCTTAGCTCCAATATCCTCGTCTCCTGTAACACATCAAGGGCATACTTGCGTTGTTTGAGAACTATACTGTCCCTGCTCCGTGCCACCCCAATACCCAGAAAATACCGCAGCTCACCCGAGTCCTTCATTACGAAGGAATTTATTAGCTTATGCTTGACCTTAACTACCCCAATTCTCTCATCACCGGTAACAATAAGATCATTAACATAGACAAGATGTGCCACAACACCTCCCTTGCTCTTCCTGATAAAGAGCGAACGGTCTGTAGAAGATCTCCTAAGTCCCATAGCATGTATCGTCTCTGACAACTTCTAGAACTATGCACGTGGACTCTGCTTCAACCCATAGATGGCCTTCCTCAGTCTACATGCACACTCCCCCTAAGTCTGAAAGCTTGAAAGGTGTTACATATAAACTTCCTCCTAAAGATCGTCGTAGAGAAATGTGTTCTTCACATCTAGCTAATATAATGGCTAGTCATAATGTCTAGCTACAAAGATGAGGATGTGGACAATCGAAAGCCTCACAATAGGAGGAAAGGTGTCAAAGAAATTCACCCCATAGCCTGGGTGAACCCCTTTGCAACCAATCGAGCCTTGTGGCGTGAAATGAACCCATCTGGATTATACTTCAATGCAAAGATCCACTAGCATCCTACCACTTTAGCACCCCTAGGAAGGTTAGCAAGCTCCCATGTCCCACAAGAATGAAGGGCAGCTATCTCCTCCATGGCTTGATGCCATTTCAGATCAAGCATGGCTTGCTAATATGTTGCGGGAATATGAGTAGTGAATAGTGTAGCGGTGAACATGGCAAACGACCTTCCTAGATTGGCAGTAGACACTGCCCCAACAACCTGGTATCCATAGCTATAGAAATTGGCAATCGGTATTCAGTCGGTGAGGTTACCGACTGAGTATATGGTATGCAGGTGATTAATCGAGGATTAATCGATGTATTTTTTAATATTTAAAATTTTAAATATAATTATATATATCATTATACATATTAAGTATACATATGTATGAATTAAAATATCACACATATATTAATATTATTTTTTCGATATACATATTCTCTCAATATAATTTCTAACAAATAACTATCAATATCACAAGACAAAATAAGACAAATAACTCAGATTGGTGCATCATAAATATGGAGACAAGTTGGGGTAAAGGAGACAGGAAGGGGGACTCAGGATCGAGGGTTTTGCTAAGGCTTTTGTGCGTTGAGAACTTGGGGTTATGGGAGAAGTGAGGTTTAGTTGGATGCATTTAGGCATCAGGGTTTAGTCAGGTTTTGGCTTAAAGGTGTATTGCATGTGCATCAAAGATAAAAAAATTAAAACCTTAAAACTTACTCGACTGATTAATCAGTTGGTTGATCGGATAATCAGTTGATTAATCGGGTAGACTGACTATAGAGTCGAATATAAGTACTCAGTTCGTTTTTTGATTGCATAAGATTATGCGACCAATTAATTGGCCGCATAAATCGATTTTTGCACCCTTGCTGGTATCGAGTACAACTACAAGGTGCCTTCCAAATTGCAATTGGAAGGTCAAGATCCTCTACCCCTGTCTCCTGCAAAGGAGTAGGGGAGGCATTATCCCTAGAAGCCTAGCCAGAAGAACCTACAGCATCACCATTAGGATAATTTACGTCAGTATCAACACATACCTAACCTGGGGAGGAGGATGGTGGCTGAGGGGGTGGGAAGGCGTGCTACCTATAAGTCATTGGCAACCTGTAAACATGAGGTGGTTCCAAGTATCATGCATTATCTGAACCACTATCCGAAGTAGTACTATCCAAACTATGAGTAATAGGTATTTGTTCCAAAGTAACTGGTGGCACTAGTAATGGTGCAAGATCATTCTTAAAGGACAACTGTCTAACAGTAGAAAAATATGGGACAGGCTTATGAAAAGTGAGATCCGCACTTACATAATGCTTGCCCAATGGATCATAGCACTTGTTTCCCTTCTAAGTACTATTGTATCCTAGAAATACACACTTTACAACCCTAGGTGCTAACTTGTCCCGTCCTGATCCCCTAATGTGAACAAATGCTCCACAACCAAACACCCATGGTGGTACATGAAACAACTCCTTATTCAGATGAAGAACTTGCCAAGGAATCTGCTACTGTATTGTCAAATTAGGCATCCGATTAATTAAGTAGCAAGCAGTAAGTACTGCATCTCCCTAATACATCTGTGGTACATTATGGTGAATGAGTAATGTCCAGGCCACAACCAACATATAATAGTATTTCCTCTCAACCACCTCTCAACCACCTCATTTTGCTTGACGTATGGGGGCAAGAGGTCAGATGAATAATATCAAGGGACCCGTTAAAGGTAGCCAACTTCACCATGCAAAACTCAAGTGCATTATTGGAACATACAATCTTAACAACAGAAAAAAATTGAGTCTTTCTTTGAATCACAAAAGTTTTAATCATAGTGCCATTGCCCACATCAGATCTATTCCGTAACAAGAATAACCAAGACATCTAAGAATAATCAACAATAAGTAAATAATAGTGATGGCCTAATCTATCTGGAACTCTACTTGGACCCCAAACGTCCATATGTTGCAAATCAAAATAGCAAGCACAACTCTGAGAAGAACTGGCAGGAAAATTGGAACGATGATGCTTCCCTAGTTGGCAAGCATCACAATAAATCTTCGCAATAGGTGAAATATAAGGGATGACCCATCTCAGCCTGTCCAAAAAAGGATGTCCGAGTCGACGATGCCACTGAAAAGTTGTATCTGCATTAAAGGCAACTCCTCGGTAAGCAGCAACAAAAGGTGTCTAGATCAGGCCATACACACCCCCTCATGTTTGCCACCAATCTCCTCGTAAGCTTGTCCTAAAAAGTACAACCCAACTCGTCAAAGATATCATGACAATGTAGATTCTTGGTAATCTTGCTAACAAATAAGAGACTAACAGGAAAACCAAGGACAAATAAAATATCTGGTAATCTCAGTAAAGGGTAACTACAACAACTCCTTAACCATCAATCCTGGAATGCCTACCATCAATCAGCAACCTAACTGGTCTTACTAGAAGGAACAGACTGAATGCGCTGAAAGCAACTATGGTCTCCACTCAGATGGCAGGATGCACCTAAATATACTAGCCACATGGTGCCATCAGAAAGTCCACTACTGGTGTTCAAGGTAGGAACAATACCTGGAGAGGCAAAAGTGATAGTATCAGTGGAAGTAGTGGACTCCTGTGTTAGTTGGGCAAGATGTCGTACAGCTGCATCGTACTCTGCACGTGAAACAATATCACCCAGCTCATCTGAAGAAGAAACAACTTGGTTGGTCGTGAGAGGTCTACCATGCTTGGACCAGCATATAGCCTTAAAATGTCCAACTTTGCCACAATGAGAGCATATAGTTTGAGGCTTTCCTGTCTGACCCCGGCCATACCCTCTCCCCATGCTAGGAGTACCATGGCCATTACGTCCACTAGTAACCACAAGTATAGTAATCTACCCAATATCAGAAGAAGAGATCTTCACAGCAATTCTACTTATCCTCAACCTAGTTCCTCCTCGCCAAGGCCATCTGGTGAAAGAATCTTGTGTTTGAATCACCCTCCTGCAGCCACCTCTGTCTCGACCCCATCTTCCATTCAACCTCTACCTTCCTGTCCTCCTCATGCACCACTCGGACCATCCTCTCCCTGCATTTTCTATCCTCCACAGAAAACGGACCCGAGATCCTCCTGCCTGTTAATCTTAGATATCTCTGCCAACGCCTCTGTCTTCCTACCATGCCTAGACTCCCTAATCTCCTTCCTGTAGACCCTCAAGAGGTCCCACAGACCTGCCAGCTTCTTTGTCAGCTGAGTAGTCGCTGACCCCTCCACCTTCATCGACCCCCACTTCACCCATGATATGAAGCCATCCTCCATCAGCCAAGATCTATCAAACTTAAAATAGGTGCCAAAAAAATCCCCTCGTTGGTTCTCCACAAAAGAGGCATGTGATAAAAAAAAAGGCCTCTCCATGGGAGAAACATCCGCCAACGAGTATGCCTCCATCAGCTCGACATTGGAAAGGAACCTGTCAATCCTGGATTTCTGACCGTTAGCATTCCTCCAAGTATAAGCGCAAGAGATTGGGACCATGTCAACAAGGTCGTTGTAGTTGCAGCATACTTTAGGGATTTCATAGGGAGGTGAAGCAGAGGGAGTTGGAGGTAGAGGGGGGAAGATGTGGCATGCGTTACAATAGATCAGACCTTAAGTCTCACATCGGCCTTCATGGAGGGTAAGGTGAGGAAGGCGGTGTGAGGTCTCAATAGAGAGGGTTGCCCTGGTCTTGACGAGTTCCCCATTGTTTTTCTCAAAGAGTTTTGGGTTTTGGTCAAGTCTAAGGTGATGCAGATGATGGAGTTTGCGGCTGGTAACAGGGGCGTCGACAGGTTGAATAGATTCTATCTGTTCTTGCTACCTAAGAAAGATGGGGCAGAGGCGATTGAGGACTTCCGGCCTATTGCGCTATCGAATGCAGTTTATCTCACTACTGCTAAGGTCCTGGCAAATAGACTCTGTGTCCTTCTAGATGCTCTTATCTTGTCAATGCAGACGCAATTTGTTACAGGAAGGGGAATTCTGGATGGCTTCGTGATTGCCTTGAAGGCTCTGGCTGCTTGGAGGAGGGAGAAGAGGAAGGCCTTCTTGTAGAAGGTTGACTTCAGTAAGGCCTATGACTCCGTGCAGTGGGATTTTCTTTGGACTTCCTTGGTAAAGAGGGATTTTCCCCAAATCTGGATTAATTGGATGAAGAGGTGTGTGACTACGACCTCTTTCTCGGTCTTGATTATTGGGAATCTTGCGGGAAGTTGGGTGCAAGCCTAGGAGTAGGGTTAGGCAAGGATGCCCACTTGCCCCACTGCTTTTTGTGTTGGCGATAGATGCCCTTGCAAGGGTGACGCATAGGTCTTGTGCTAGGGGGTTGACAAAAGGTTTTGGGGTTGGGGCTGGGAGAGAGGTCCTGATGTTACAACATGCAAATGAAACATTGTTTCTGGTTGAGGGGGTTGTTCTGGAGTCAAGAGGGATGAGGATACTATTGGAACTCTTTGGAGAAGCATCGAGGCTGAGGATTAATTATCAAAAATTATGCTTCATTCCACTGAACATGGTAGGCGAGGACATGGAGGCGGTTGCTGAGGCTCATGGGACTGGGGTGGGTAAGTGATGAGAGCCTCATCATGAGCCATGACTAGCTCATTTTGACCTAATAAAGAGAATAAAAGCTCCTACATAACCTAGAAAATGGCTTAATTGAAGGACTAAGTGTTCTGAGAAGAAAACATGAAATAAAGGGTAAAACTGCAATTTTACCATTGCAGTACATAAACAGGATTTCCCAAAGACAAAACATAGGTCAAATGATCTGAATAAGATAAAAAGTGGGTTGATTCAATCAGAAATGTGTTCATGTGCAATCTAAGAATTAAATGACATCTGGAACCCTAAAACACCGGTCAAGATAAAAATCAAGTAAACCCTCTAAAATTCATGGAAAAATATTCCTTAGGGTTTAGAACATTCAATTTGACCTTTAGAACCTAGTTTGACCTACATTGGGGTCCTAGCTCATCAATTGACCTAATTTGGATTTTTATGCAAAATGTCCAGTCAAACATGGTCAAACCTAAAATCCAACTTCACCATTGGATTCCTTAGGTCCAAATTAGGTTCATACCAAAATTTGGATCTAAGAGAAGGTCATCTTGACCTACTTTGCAAATTAGTACACCTAATTACATTTTGACCCTTATCTTTTGAAAATCATTACATAAACCCCCTAGCTTCCTCGCCACTCTTACAAACAGGTCCCTCCGCCATTAGTGGGGAGAAATCCTTCTCCAGCGAGGAAGGGAGGGGGAATACTCCCTGATCCCTCAGAGATCTCCCACCAGTTTTGGAAGGGAGATTCTCTGAGGAATCCCCTTCCATCTGAGCCTAATCACAATCTTTGATTTCTGTCCAAATCTCTCGTGCGAACGCATGAGAGATTTGGAGACCCAACTACCATCCTTCTCCGGCGAGATGTCGGTGGCAGAAGGCTTACCCTCCACACACCAGAAGCTCGGCCAGCACCTATAAATTAACCCCCAACTCCGGCTGCACCTCCTCAGCTCGACTTGGCCGGAATTCCACCTCGATTTCCTCTTCTCCTCCGACCAAGGGGTCCAGCGAGCTTCAGCGAGCCCCCCTCTTTCTCGTCGCTCTGTCACAATACCAGTGGCAGAGCTGTCCTCCTCATCCTCCTCCGCGTCGCGCAAGCAGCCCTAGCCCCGTCGTCGCCGCTGTCTTCCTCCACTGGACGCTTTCTTCTCCGACGACAGCAGGTACTGCCAGCCGCTCTCTCGCCCCCTTCGTTCACTTAGTTAGGTTAGAACTGTTCGTCTCTATCCCCTCTTTCATTTCCTTCATCATATTTCACCAAACACTCCTCGACCGCCACTGTCCACCACCATCTTCCTCATCTCCAGCCACCCTCCGGCGAGACACCCCCGTCACTCCACAGCCCCACACGTCTCGCCAACCACCGCATAACCTCCGCCACACACCACTGAACATCCCCCACTCATCCACAGACCCTTTACACCACCACAACCGCCCCCCGACCAAACCCATCTGTCCGGCCACAGAGCGACCTAGGCACACACGCCTAGGCCGCCCCGCGGCCTGCCACCTACCGCCTCACCTTCACTGTGACACGGTGAAGGTGCTCCTGTGGTCTGATGGAGCCGCAAGGCCCTTTTTGTGTCGTGCAGGATCAAGCTTCCAGCTGCCATTAACGACTCGAGCTCAACTGTTCTTTAGCTCCAGGCCGTAATCGACCGCTCCAAGGCTTCCAAACTGCGCGGGTTGTGAGTGTGCGCAAGCCCAGCCTGATAAAGGGTGCTGTGGGACCTGCAGTGCTACAATTGGAGAACGATCTCCTGCGTGCGCGTGAGAAAGAGTGGGGTAATAATAGTCCCACCTCGATAAGCTGTAAGGTGCTGAAGTAGTTTAAATTGATTTTATGCTATGGTTGGGTTGCCTCTAATACACTGGGGTGAGGTCCCTCACCTAAACACAGCGCCTCATCCGTGAGCTCATCATGCGGACATGGTGACCTGACCCGATACCCTCCGGAGCACTCCTCACGCACCACACCCACGCCGGTGCGCCTGGACCCGGGTACGCAACCCGACCCGATAACCTGGCTCTGGGAGAGCGTGCTGAAGAGTGATATACACAGAGAGAGAGACGCAAGTGTAGGTAGGGGGTAGATTTTGGTCTCTTTGGTTTGTGCAGGGAAGGAACTGAAGAAGGAAGCAGGGACTTAGCCGCTGCAAGTGAAAGAGAAGGAAGCTTCGCAGAGGAAAAAGAGAAGGAAAGGCCAGGTAGAAGGAAGCAGTGAAGCCAAAGAGGAGGAACTGAAGGAGAAATAAAGAAAAGGAAAGACAAGCAGAAGAAGAAGAGAAAGCAGAGCCAAGGAAGGAAGAAGACCCGCAAAAAAAAGGAGAAAGAAAATAAGAAAGAAGTAAGGCAAGAGAACTGCAGAGAAGAAAAAAGGAAGAAGCACAAAGAAGAAAGGAAGAAAATCAGAAGTCAGAAGAACAAGAACAAGATAGGAGAAAACATATTTTTAAGGCGTCTAATCCCATCATCAGACGTCCAAATTCCTTATTTTTGCCACAATTAACTTTTAAACTCATGCATATATATTTTGAATTAAGTTTTGAGTAACTCTTAAGTGTTCAATTACATTATTGAGATTAGTAATAAATTCCAATTGCTCCCTGTGTTCGACCTCGGATACTTAGGTTTTCGAGTAATAAACTTTTATTTGTTGACAACGCTTGGTCACCTATACTACGACGCAACTGACTGTTAGAACACGATCAAGACGCGTCAACAGTAAGCTGTCCTTGGTTTACCTGGGGCTACCATTATCAGATCATCGCCTTAGATTACAAGATTAGATTCCACTATTGGAGAGAATCGAGAGGAGCTTGGTGTGCTGGTCATCTAAGTTGCTATCGGGGGGGGGGAGGTTGACATTGGTGAAGGCAGTTTTGTCGTCAATTCCAACATTTCTTATCCATTTTCAAGGTTCCATGTCGAGTGGAAAAGATCACAGGGCTGATGAGAGACTTCTTTTGGTCTAATGTCGGGTCGGTAGGGAAGGGGACGAGGATAGTGGCTTGGGAGGAGGTGTGTCAACCACTGCAAGAAAGGAGGCTGGGTGACGTGGGGAAGGTTAATTTGAAACTTCTTGCGAAGTGGATTGTGAGGTTGGTGGGGTAGGAGAGAGGTATGTTTGGTGACATCATGTGATAGTGTTATGGTTCCTTTCACTCCTGGGGACCGTTGGAGGCTCCTCCTACGGGGGTGTCCCAGTTCCTCAGAGGCTTGGTGGTGGTGTGCGGTCTTTCTTCTCACCAGTCCTTGGGGATGGTGATGTGTTCAGATTTTGGCTTGATGATTGCCAGGGGGGTTGGGGATAGCCTCGGTGGCAGGTTTTCTCGTCTATCCGAGAGGGTTGTGGACCCAATTGCTATGGTTGGTGGTTGCTGGGACGGAGCATGGTGTCTATCTTTTTGAGGGGGACTCTCAGACCAGAGATTAGTAGAGTTTTAGCAGATGCTTCAGGAGCTAGAAGGCTGGGCTCCAGGTGCGGGGGGAGACACCCATGGTTGGGATGATGGAGACTTTACCATTGTGAAGGTGTTCCGTAGGTTTGGTTCTGCCTTGCAGAACGTGGATGTGGATCTCTCTAGAGACTGCAGACTCCTAAGGTGTTGGCGGTGTTGTGGGGTATATAGCCGAAGAGGAATGGTGTGGTGTTGAGGGGAGACAAATCTTATGTGGAGAATTTCTTCTCGTCCATCTCCCAGGTGTCCTTGTGGGAGTCCTCTTTGTAATCGGGGAGGTATTTTTTTGGGTGATTTGATGGAATGAATTCGGGTGGTTATCATTCGGATAACTGCCCTTTTACTTTTCAAAAAAAATTCTACTCATCTGACTATATGCTTCCTCAAGAGATGGAAGCTCAGAAAGTGTCAGAATCTGTGACCTATCAGCCTCATACTCGGGCCCAAGTCCACTAAGAAATTGTAGAACTACAGACTCTCTCTAGTACTCCCTTTATGTGGCAAAGGTACACATAAGTCTGCAAGCATTATACTTCTCCAGGAGCCCTTCAAGGTAGCATAGTATTGAAACAACTGGCCCTCCTGCTTTAGACTACTGATCTTATGGTGGATCTCAAACACTTTGCTAAAATTCTTTTCATGTGAATATGTATCATGCAAAGAATACCATATCTCCTTGGCCGTCTTATAGTACATAATGCTGTCTCCGATCCGAAGCACAATAGAATTCATGATCCTCGCTTGAACCATGCTATTGTCTTTTGTTGAGTTATGTTGTAGTGTTGTGAGGAGCTATTTGTCATTTGTTTCTATTTGTTAGACTTATGATGTTATTTTTCCCTTGCCTCTCTATATAAAGAGACATAGGGACTGCTTAATAATAGAGAGACTTCTTTTTCTCTTCAACTTGGTATCAAAGCTCCAGGTTGGGGATACCACAAAATAAACCCTAACCCTACCTCAAACCACACCACCATCGGACGCCACCGCCATCGCCTGAGGGCTGTGCAAACCCTAACAACACCACCCCAACTCCTGCAGCGCCGCCTCGCCAGCTACTATCGATGCGGTGTAGCAGCGCCACCTAGATCTATAGCAACCACTGCCGCAGTAGCAGCCATTGTCTAAGCTTCGACACCTACAGCGCCACCCCGACCCCTACTGTTGATGTGGTGCGAACTCTAGCAGCGCCGCCCCGACCCCTGTAGCACCGCCTCGCCGCTTCGCCACCTCTATAGACCCGCAGCACCGCCCACAAGCCCGCAGCGGCCACCTCCAACACCACCTACAGGCCCGGAGCATCGTCTACAGGTCGTAGCGCCACCTAGTGCGGCAGTGACCATCGCCTAAGCTTCGCCTAACGTGGCTAAGACCATCTTCAATCATTGTAGGGAGGTTCTTGAGTATTGTGGAGATGGAGATGTGAAGCAAGAACCTCCCTATAGTTGGTATGGCCTCCTTGATCTCTTGATCTGATCTAAGGTGTGAATGCTTATTTTGGGGTGTGTATTCCCCAGTGAAGTGTTGGATATTCTGTCAGTGGATTGTGGGGTGTGTATTCCCCAAGTTGGTGTTTTCTTCAAAATTTCAGATCTTCCAGTTAGGCTTATTTGTGTGTGTTTGAAGCTACCATGTCAGCATCAGATGATTCTGAGGTGTCTTCAGGACAGAATACAGATAACAGGGTGTATAAGAGCCCCTTCTTTGCTCCTATTACAAAATTGGATGAGATCAATTACCCCTGTTGGTCTCAAACCTTCCTTGTTACTGTGGAAGGTCATGATAAGAAGCATGTGCTCCTAGAAGCACCACCAGAGCAGAAAATAGGGAAATATGCAACTTGGAATCAGGATGATGCTATGGTAAGAGCCTGGATCCTAAATAGCATTATTCTAAGGATTGGTGATGAAGTTATGTACTACAGTTTTGCCAAAGAGATGTGGGATGGCTTGAAGTCGGCTTATTCACATGAGTTGAATTCAACTCAAGTATTTCAGATTCACTATGATCTGTGTCATCTCAAGCAGGAGGAGATGAGTTCGTCTCAGTATTACTCAACTATGAAAGGATTATTTGAAAAATATAATGCATGCAGACCGATGTGCACTTCGTCTACTTGCAGAGATCACAGGAAGGAGTTTGTAGCCCACATGTTCCTTGCAGGGCTGAGTGATCACTATTCAGCAGCCCGTTCACATATTCTAACTCTTTCTGAGATCCCTCCTATTGAGGAAATCTACAGGAGGCTGAGTAGGATGCAAATTCAGCCTACTCATGATGCAGTTGTTACCACTACCATCTTCAACTCATGCTGCTGTCAACACTCGTGTAGGCCGTGGAGGCTTCTTTCGTGGAAAAGGGAGAGGCCGAACTGATGGTGGTCACGATAAACCTACATGTTCTTATTGTGGCAGGCTTGGCCATGTTGAGGCTAAATGTTGGAATAAACTGGGCCGTCCTACTGTGGTCAACCAGGCTTCTGTTACAGCTTCTCCAGGTGTGAGCACTGAGGTAGTATCCCATGCAGAGGCAGACTATGATGCCATTGTGCAATGGCTAGCACAGTTGACCCATGAGAAGACTCAATCCTCCAACACTGCAGCCTATGCATCTACATCAGGTACGAAAGGAACATGGTTGATTGATTCAGGTGCATCTGATCATTTGACAGGAAACTCCCAGTGCTTTAGGGGATTACAGAAGACATCCCAGGAACGTTCTGTACATCTGGAAGACGGTAGACATGCCCCTATCTGTGGTAAGAGAGGGGCATCTGTTACACCCTCCATGCATCTTGATGACGTATATTATGTGCCAGACATGACAATGCAACTACTATCTGTTAGTTCTATTACTAAGCAGTTGAATTGTCATGCTATTTTTGATGCTGTTGGATGTACTTTTCAGGATTGCATGACGGAGAGGACGATTGGTGGTGGCCATGAGGAGGGGGGTGTACATCAGCTTGTTCAGAGTCCAGTTGCTGCAGCCTATCAAACGAGTACTGCAGGGAGTGCCTTCCAGTGGCACAGAAGACTAGGTCATCCTTCCTTGGACAAGCTACGTCGTGTCATACCTCACTTGTCTCCTACCATGAAGATTCAGTGTGATGCATGCCAATTAGGAAAGCATCATCGGGCCAGCTTTCCAGCATCTATCCAGTCTACCAGTTCTGCTTGTTTTGATTTATTGCATTGTGATGTTTAGGGTCCTAGCCGTGTAGTAGACCGCCAGAATTTTAGGTATATATTATTTGTAGATGATTTTTCACGCTTATCTTGGACCTTTTTGATGAGGAATAAATCAGAAGTTGGCTCTTTGATTTAGTAATTTGTGATGTTTGTCAAAAATCAATTTAATATATGCATTAAGAAAATCTAAACAGATAATGCATTAGAATTTTGCATAAAAAAACTGACTGATTTGTATGGATCACTGGGTATTATACATCAGACATCATGTCCTCATACATAACAGCAGAATGGGATAGCTGAAAGGAAACACCATCACATTCTGGATACAGCTAGAGCTTTACTTATCCAGAATAGTATTCCGCATAGATACTGTGGCGATGCAGTTCTTAATTCCTACTATCTCATTAACAGGCTCCCTTCTTCTGTGTTACATGAGCAAATTCCATGGAGCATCTTATATCCTGATGCTGACTTATTTCTTGTGCCACCAAAGACCTTTGGATGTGTGGCATTTGTACATCTCCTTCAGCCTGGTCGTGACAAATTGGCACCAAGGACAGTTAAGTGTGTATTTTTGGGATACTCATGCACACAAAAGGGATACAGGTGTTTCGATCCTATACATTAGAAACATTATGTGAGCGCAGATGTGACTTTTCATGAGTCTATTCCTTATTTCTCTACCTCAAGTCATCAGTTGAGAGAGATAGAGGTGGATGCTCCTATGCCTGTACCTCCTATAGCCTTGGAGGATTTTTCTCAGAGCAGTGGTGTATCGACTACCAATCATACTGTAGACACTTTCAGACCTGTACCACCTGATGAAAAGACATTTAAGGGTGATATATATCAGCTGCTAGTCACTTACATAAACATGACACACCCCTCCTCTTCAGTTCCTACTGAGCAAGCCACCATCGTCCTCCTCCGTTCAAGTATGTATTAGGAATACTGATGATTCTTCTACTCATGTGTCTTCAGGGTTCCCTTTTCTGCTCACAGATGAGGATATGCCCATTGCTACCAGGAAGGCTCCGAGATCCTATGCCCAGTATCATGTTGCTGGCAGTGTGGTTTCTACAAGTTCTCTTGGGTCAGAGTTTCATGCTTTTACAGTTGCATCTCTAGTACAGAGATACCTACTTCCTACCAGCAAGCGCTCCTACATCCACATTGGAAGGCAGTAATGGAAGAGATGTCGACACTTACTGATAGAGGTACATGGGAGTTGTCTGCCTTGCCTTCAGGTGCGCACTTGGTTGGAGCCAGATGGGTCTTTGCCCTGAAATATAACCTTGATGGGTCTATTTCTCGGTATGAGGCTCGTCTTATAGCCAAAGGATTCACCTAGACCTATGAGGTGAATTTCTTTGACACTTTTCTCCTGTGGCACGACTCTCCACGGTCTGTATTCTTTTCTCGGTTGCAACCTATCATGGATGGCATCTTCACCGGCTCGATAAAAATGCCTTTCTATATGGAGATTTAAAGGAGGAGATATACATGCAACAACCACCTGGTTTTGAGGTTCAAGGGGAGTGTGTTGCAAACTTCGTAAAGCTATTTATGGCCTTAAGCAGAGCCCTAGAGTCTGGTTTCAGCATTTGTCTGAGGCACTCTATGATTAGCATGCAAAGATCTTCCTCTGATCATTCTTTGTTTGTTAGGAAGACCAGCACCGGTACAGTGGCTTTGTTGGTATATGTTGAGGACCTTATTCATACAGGCGATGATGTAGATGGTATTACTCAGGTGAAGGAGTATCTAGCTCATCAGTTTGTCATGAAGGATCTTGGAAAGCTGAGATATTTTCTAGGCATTGAGATCGTCAAGAGCAAACAAGGCATAGTGATGTCTCAGAGGAAGTATGCACTTGATATTCTTCAGGAGACAGGCATGCTTGGATTCAAGGAAGCCAACATACCTATGGATCCTAAAGCGCATTTATTTGAGGATACAGTGAAGCTAAAGGACAAGATGGTCTATCGGCATCTAGTTAAAAAGTTATCGTATCTAACCATCACCAGGCCAAACATCAGCCTTGCAGTGGGTAAGCTAAATTAATTCTTAGACAAGCCCACTAATGTTCACTGGCAGGCGGTTATGCAAGTGTTGAGGTACATTAAGGGATGTCCTGGCAGAGGCATTTTATTCCAGAAGAAGAAGAGTCCTATGCCTGTAGTGGCTTACTCTGATGCAGATTATGCAGGAGACATGGCAGATAGGTAGTCTACTACTGGTTTCTGCACTTTTGTGGTTGGAAATTTGGTGACTTGGAGGAGTAAGAATAGAGTGTTGTTTCACGCTCTAGTGTTGAGTCTGAGTATAGGGCTATGACTTATATTGTAGCTGAGATGATATGGATCAGATCTCTGCTAAGAGATCTTCATGTTGAAATCCAGGAGCCTATGGATATGCACTGTGATAACCGGGCTGTGACATATATTGCTAATAATCCTATGTTTCATGAGAGGACGAAACATGTGGAAGTTGACAGTCATTATACCAGGAGCCTGATTCAGCAGGGTTTACTTCATACTACGTGTCTTGCTTCTACTGATCAGACTGTTGATGTTTTCACCAAGCCGCTGCCTCACCCCCAATTTGAGAAGTATAGAAACAAGCTAAGCATGGTGGATATATATGCTCCAGCTTGAGGGGGAGTGTTGAGTTATGTTGTAGTGTTGTGAGGAGCTATTTGTCATTTGTTTCTATTTGTTGGACTTATGAGGTTATTTTTCCCTTGTCTCTCTCTATATAAAGAGACATAAGGACTGCTTAATAATAGAGAGACTTCTTTTTCTCTTCATCTTCTTTCTTCCATGTGGCATATTTCCCCGTCTTGTTCTCTAGCTTCGGCTCCATCAAGATGTGTTCCTTATCGTGTCCCTTAACTATCATGAGAAACGTATAAGATCATCTAGCATAATTAGTCTCATCCAACTTCATGATAGGAACAAAAAATGAACTCTTGTAGTTCCTTACATTCGTAGCGGTCTCAAATGTCACCTCTGAATTGCTGGATGATGCCATCGTGACTATAAGGAAGAGAAATAGCCACCAAACTAATTTGAAATTTTCAATTTCAGATATGAAACATGAAGATTAAGAAGATGGTGATCTCTCTATCATGATATCCAAGACACCGAAGTTTCATAGATCACATCAATGAGGATGCGCACTAGGGCATGAGAAAACCTCCAACGATGCTGCTTAAGGGGTTACGCCCCTCTCACTGGCGTTGAGGCTACCTAACCGCCTACAAGCGATGGCGGTAGTGGTGCTATAGCCGTTAGGCAGTGGTGGTCTTGGTGCTGTTGCTGACGGCGATGGCAACAGCAAGTAGGGGCAACCGATGTGAAAAGAGAGAGAGAGACAAGGGTTAGGATGGAGGGCTACGAAGGCCTTGTGCGGGTGGGATACCGAAGCATCAATCTAGGATCGCTCCTTTGATACCAAGTTAGAGAGAATGAAAGTTCTTATAGAACCAATTCTATAGCTCTTTATATAGAGAGGTAAGGGAACAATTGCAGGACATGTCCAGGAAAGAATAGAAAATAACAAAAAAGTTCAAAATGACTAAAGAGGTATTTAACATACACACACACATGCATACACACACACATATATATAAAAGGGGAAGAAGAAAATAAGGAACGACAGGAGGATGTTAAAAGAAAAGATAATTAAAAAAAAGAAAAAGGGAAAGGAAACATGTGGGGAAAGAAATGATAAAAAGGTAAAAGAAGAAAAAATTTGAGAAAAAAAATGATGTTTTCAAGAAAATATAGAAGCTCTTCTCTAATTTTTGTTTATTCTCCCATGGAGTATGGAAGAAAGGGAGTGTTGGTGCCAACCTAGTATTATCATTGATCCCATATGGGAGACTCATTGTTTGAGATCTCGACATAAGAGAAATATTCTATCTAGTCTCTATATGGGAGGCCAATGTCGAGGTCTCTAAAGGAGAGGCCCATGTCGAGTTTCATGGGGGAAGGCACAATCTTGAGGTCTCTAAAGGAGAGGCCCATGTCCAAGATCTCCAATAGGAAGGCACCAACACTAGTCGAGATCTCTAGAGGAGAGGCCTATGTTTGAGCCACTACAGCAGTTCCTCCAGCAGACTCCAACCTTTGCTGATGTGTTGTCATCAGCATATCCACATACAATCAAGAACAAGGATGCAACTTACGTCATTCTCTTGTAGAAGAGCCATGACCCAGTTGCACCAGTTGAAAATGTTGTGTTCTGCTGTAGAGAGAGGATTTCATTATTTTACAAGTGATAATTTGATGCTCCAACTTGAGGGGGAGTTGAGAGAATGCGTAGTTAGATAACTGGATATGAGAGATCCAATTACAAGATAATACTACCACAACATGTAATGTGGAGTGTTGGAGTGCGTGGTGGCCTATAAATAGGCATTATAACCCCCATTTGTTTCTTGAGAAGAATATATCGGGGTCTTCTCTTGTGATTTTCTCTACTCTTCATGAGTGGGGTTTCCACATAAACCCAAAATTCTTTATTATTTATACTTTGATATTATCATACATTTATGCTTATTATATTTAACAACAGTAACAAAACAAGTACAAAAAAAGGACAAAAATATGAAAAACTCTCAACACTCCCCCTCAGTTGGAACATAAATTTCCATCATGCTCAACTTTAAACATCTATAAAAGGTGGAGCGAGGAAGTGCCTTGGTGAACATATATGCTACTTGATCTTCAGATGACACATGCATAGTGTGAATGTACCTCTTCTGGATCATATCCTGTGTATAATGACAATTTACTTCCATGTGCTTGTTTCTCTCATTAAAGGGTTGATTGTTGGCAATGAATAATGTAGCTTTTTATCACACCTATCTCCATAGAATCAGCTATAGGAATCTAAAGATCCATAAGTACTAATCGAATTCACATGAGTTCAATTGTGGCTTGGGCCATAACCCTACATTCCAACTCTACACTCAACTTGGCCACTATGGTTTGTTTCTTACTTTGCCATGTGGCAAGATTCCTCCAATGAACATATAAAACCTAGTAGTGGATTTCCTAGCCTTTCGGCACCTAGTATAGTTTGCATTAGTGTATGCCATTCACTCTTAATGAATCACTTCGAGTAAAAAGTAGTTCTTTCCCTGGTGCAGGCTTCAAGTACCTAAGAATCATAATTGTAGCATCCCAGTGAATTCTCCATGGTTTGTCCATGAATCATATTATTGTCACATACATCTTTCCAACAAGGCATCTGACTACCTTGCATCCATTAGAGCAGAGTTATCCTCATATAGGTGCACATTTAGGTCAATAAGGACGGAGGCTAGCTTGGCACCAAGCATACCCGTCTCCATAAAAAGATCAAGTACATATTTTCTATGGGAAAGAGCAAATCCCTTTGCATTGCGAGCAACTTTAATTCCTAGAAAATATTGAAATGGGCCCAGATCCTTCATAACAGAGTGTTTCGCTAGAAATTCCTTAGTAGTGGCGATGCCTCTAATATCATCTTTAATCAAAATAATGACATCTACATAGACTAGCATCGCAACTCTTCCCTTTTTGGTCTCTCAAAAATAAGGAGCTATGTGTTGCAGATCTCTTAAACCCAATGTGCTTGACAACTTTAGATAGTTGCTGAAACCATGCACATGGGATCTGTTTAAGGCCTTTTATGGCTGTATGTAATTTGCAAACCTTAGAACACTCCCCCTTTACCTCAAATCCAAGGGCTACTACATATAAAGACCTCTTGGAGATCATCATAGAAGAAAGCATTTTTGACATTCAATTGATATAATTGTCAATCGAGATGAACTACGACTGAAATGAGAATTCAAATTGTAGGGAGCCTGGCTACCTAGGACAAAGTGTCAAAATAATATGTTCCATAGATTTACGTATGTCCTTTCGCCACCAGTCTCGCCTTGTATTATTCCACAGATTCATCAATCAAATATTTAATTGTAAAGACCCACTTGCATCCTACTATAGTAACATTAGATGGTGGGCCAACAAGGCTCCACGTCCCACGTAAGAGTAGGCCTGACATCTCATCTTTCATGGCCTTTGGATCTCCAAGCACCTGTTGATGAGTAGTAGGTACTTGTACACTAGAGAGAGCCATGGAAAACTTCTTGTATGTTAGAGACAAGCTAGCCATGAACACATGCTTAGAAAATAGGTTGAATAGTGCATGTCCCGATCTCCTTCCGTAAGGCAATCGGCATTTCAAGATCAACACCCCCCCCCCCCCCCCAGTGATCATCTACAGACTCATTTATGTCAACCAGCTCTACTGGTGGAGAGTCATTCTGAGGTGCCACAATGCCATGGATAGTATCTAGTACATCAAAACTAGATGGAACATTAGTAGTATCGGAATAAAGGGATTACCTCAAGAGTAGATGCCGTAGATGGAGGCCCTAGCACTGAAGGTGAAGGGTCATGTTGTTTAAGCCGATGAGAATAGACCGGTCTGAATCTCCTATCCTATCCAACATCAAGCATCAATCTCTATTCAACATCAGGAGTAAGAATATGAAGGATCAACTCAATCTCAAGGGTAGAAGTAACAATATGAGAACCCACCAAGGAATAAAATGGAATAGACTCAAAGGAGACATGGGCATTGACAAAGTGGCATCTGCCAACAAGATCATAGCATCGATACACTTTCTGGGTCTGAGTTCAACGAAAATGCCTTTGACAGCTTTGGGTGACAACTTGTCCTTGTTAGGATCAGAGATATAAACAAATGACATGCACCCAAAGACCTTAGCAAGCACCCCAAAAAGCTCCTTGTCAAGGAACAGAAGAGAATAATAAACCTCCTCATCAAATGTCATAGAGAGCATTTGGTTTATCAAATAGCACGTAATAAGCACAACATCTCCCCAATAAGGGGAATGCTTTCCAGAGAAGAAGGGTTTAAGCAACATCCAAGGTGTGGCAATGCTTTCTTTTTGCAACACCATTTTGTTGAGAGGTATATGGGTAGCTTGTTAGGTAGGTTATCCTATACCCTCGAAAGAGACCGAAGAGAATGAGTATAAAACTCGAAAGCATTATCGGTTCTAACAATTCACACATCATTGGAACCAAATTGATTTATTATTTCAAAAAGAAAGTTCTTGACTACACGCCAACTTCAGACTTAGATTTCAACAAGAACTAAGATAGTGTAGAGAAATCAACACCACAAGATAAAATTTGTGCCCCATACAATCAAGAGCATGACTCAGACCCCAAACATCAAAATGAACAAATTGGAAAGGTGACTTTGCACTACGACATTGTCGATAAGGAAACAAGCTCCTGTGATGCTTCTCTAGTTGATAGGTCTTACACTAGAAAGTGATAGTGGGTGGAATTTGCGATATGACTCGTCACAACTTAGTCAAAAGAAGATGCCAAAATCTCATGTGCCAAAGATAACTAGAGTGGCCTCCAGCAAAAACAGTAGCCTAGCCTGCGTATGGTGATTGCAAAAGGCAATAGACCTCCCTTCCTTACAACCACAGCCAATCACCTACCCCATTAGTATATCCTGAAACACAAGTGAGATAATGTCAAATATGGCTCGACAATTCAATTTTTTTATAATATGACCAAATGAAAAAAGATTAAAGGAAAATATGGAGCATAAAGAATATTTTGTAGTCATATATAAGGTAAGGGGCTATTTGAACCTCCTCCTGGTTCACGACAAGGGGATTTGTCCATCAACCACAATTATAGTCCTCCTTAATGAGTCAAGTTGTAATTTGGCAAATTGTTGAGCCTTCCTGCAAATATGTCTAGAGGCAGAATCTACCAACCAATTTGCATCGACAACCCCAGCATGACATGCAAGACATATAACTGATGACTTGGCAACGACGGCAGTATCTCTAAACCTAGAAGAGGAGCTCAAAGTAGCAACAGGAGGTGTTGATAACCCATGATGAGAGAGCCTTTAGATCAACTCATCATATTCTGCCTTAGTAGAAGGCTCTAGACCAATCTCTGTTCTAGTAACAGCTGATGTGCATTGATAGGTTTTCCATATTTGGTCCAATAAGTATCCTCTGCCTTGGTAGAAGGCTCTAGACCAATCTCTGATCCAGTAACAGCCTGATGTGCACTGATAGGTTTTCCATACTTAGTCCAATAAGTATCCTCAAAATGACTTAAGTTTCCTACAATGTAAACATTGGGGACAAGCACACCACTGACCTCCTCATCCTCGTCCACAGCCACAACTAAATTGTCCAGTGCCTCTGCTACTTCCTTATAAAGCCGTCATAGTCAATGATGTGTGCTCAACGTGTGCAGACAGTGAAAAGGATGCCATAAGTGTGCTCAAGAAGTTATATGCCTATTCCATAGTGGGTCTCTTTGATAGCATCAACATCTAGGATTGTGTTGCCTCATAAGTAGGGTCCAACCTAGCTAGATAGTGTCCAACCATGGTATGTGCCCTGTAGAGTTTCTACGACCCGTAGGAGCATACATGAGTCTCGAATTTAGCCTCTCAAAGGGACAACTTCAATGTAGAGTAGTACTAAGCAAGTAGCCTACCATCTTGCCTCATATGGGCAATCTCATGGTAGAGATGCAAAATGCATGCTGCATTCTTGTCCTAAGAGTATGTATGGCAAATTGTTAGCATATAGTATTTCTTATTTTTTATGCTTTCTTGTACGGGCTTGTGGGTATTTAACTCCTGAGGGGCGATTCTGTACTTTCAACCCTTTGGTCTCTCTCTATATATAAAAGAGCCTAGGGTTTTCTATAATGATTTGAATCATTTCTTCCAACTTTGTATCAGAGCAACGGTCTTAGACCAGAGCTCTAGGTATCCCACCCTCAAGGCCTCCAAAAACCAACCACCCTAACCCTAGCAAGACCCTTAGGAGGCACCACCGGCGTCGCCACCTCCTCCCAGCACCGCCACAATCACTAACAGAGCGAGGAGGCGGCGGCGGGGCTTCTCAAGTGCTGCTGCATTGCTTGGGGCGATGCTGCAGCGGCTGATCCTTGCCGTTGCAGCGCTAATCCCCGCCACAGCAGCATCGTTCCTCGCCTGAGGTAGCGCTGCACCGCTGGTAGGGGCTCTACGGTGCTGATCCTCGCCGCCTAGTGTCTCCTCCTGCTCTCCATCGCGGGGAGGTTCTTTTGGTGCTGCTGAGTCGCTTGAGGCAGCTCTAGCCCTTCACCATCGTAGTCCCTGTTAATTGCCATCGCGGGGAGCCGATACCACCTTTGAAGGCTGCTATGGTGCTGCTACTCGCTGGAGCACCGACACAATAGCCTCCCGGAATCACTGCTGGGGCTGTGGCACTCCTGATCGTCGTCTTCGACCGGTCAGAGTCAAATGTTGCGCAAAGGTGACATTATATATTCCAGTTGATGGATATTCATGGTGAAAATTCCAATTTTAAACAATTAGAAATAACTTGCAAAAGTGAAGAGATATATGGACTAATTTTTTGGAGTGTGTATTTCCTTTATTAGATGACTCTTGGGGTCAGTATTCCCCTGTGGTATTGTGTGCTGACTACGGGGTGTGTATTCCCTGGACCTTGATGTTTGATGCAGGAATGTAGATCCGTGTTCTTGTTTCTCTGGGTGTGGTCTGCTTGACATCAATGGCAAAACATGTGTCTGGTGCACCAGGAGCAGTACAGGAGCCACCATGGAGCAGGATGGCCGATCGACTCTAGTGCATCACAGCATCTGTGCGGTGATCAGACCTACTTTTGGTCGCTACAGTCTATTCCTCCAAGGAGGATCGTACAGGTAGCTGATGGCAGATACACCCCAGTTAGGGGAAAGGGGGAGGTGTCTGTGACCCCTAGTTTGCAACTGTCTGACACATTGCACGTACCAGAATTCCCGCTCAGTCTGTTGTCCATGAGTAGAATCACGAAATATCTCAACTGTAGAGTGATCTTCAATGATGTCAGATGTGTTGTTCAGGACAAGCTCACTGGGAGGATTGTTGTCAGAGGTACAAAGGAGAATGGTGTTTACCATCTGGGACAGGAGCCATTTGCAAGAGTTACTTGATATGGTAGCGAGAGTGTTCTATAGTGGCATGTTCGTCTTAGCCACTTGTCTCTAGATCGCGTCAAGAGAGTGATTCCATATATTTCCCCAACTGCTACCATACAGTGCAGTGCTTGCCAATTGGGTAAGCACCATCGATCCTCTTTTCCTACTAGCATCTCTACTGGATCCTCGACATTATTTCAATTGCTCCATATGAATGTATGGGGATCAAGCAGAGCCCTAGATCGGATGGGACACCAGTACTACCTGGTTGTTGTAGATGATTTTTCTAGAGCCACGTGGGTGTTCTTACTAAAAAACAAGGCAGAGGTTGGAGGATGCATAGAGACTCTTCTTCTAAAGATCAACACAGTATTCAGCCACGGTGAAAATAGTGCGGACTGATAATGCTCTTGAGTTTTGCATTGCCAAAATTAAGGAGTTTGATAGGACACGTGGGATTGTTCACTAGACCACTTGTCCTCACACTTTACAGCAGAACGGGGTTACAGAGCGGAAGCACAGGCACTTGTTAGATATTGCCCATACACTATTGGTTCATCACAATGTGCCGCAGAGATACTGGGGGGATGTAGTTCTGACAGTGACTTATCTCATTAACAGGATGCCCAACTCAGTTCTTCATGAGCAGATACCGCTTCTTCGTCTGCATCCAGACGATGAGTTATTTCATGTACCTTCCAAGACCTTTGGATGTGTTGCATTCGTCCATGTGCCATCACTTGGCTGTGACAAGCTGGCTCCTCGCGCTATCAAGTGCGTATTTTTGGGTTACCCTAGGACATAGAAGGGATACCGTTTTCATGATCCTCTGCAGAACAAACATTATGTTAGCGCTGATGTGACATTCCATGAGGATACACCATATTTCTCAGTCACTGGATAGAGGAGCTCTTGTGATGATGTGGCCTTTCTTCCCCTTCCTATTCCGTGTACAGAGACTCAGGTGTCTACTCAGTCCAAATCTCCAGCTGATAGACAGATGAGCCCTTCCTCCCTGGATGACCTTGAGAGATTGCACGGGTCATTACATACCTATCACAGGCATTACACTACTTTTTAAAGGCCTCCTTTCTCACCAGCAGCTGATAGTTCATAGGTAGTTGAGAGGATACCTGATGCCAGTAACAGTTTGGTTAGACCTGGCTTCCTAAACAATGTAGATCACCACAATGGTGAGGCTCCTTCTGCAACGACTCAATCAGAGGCATCAGATGATTCAGATCTCCCTATTGCCATTAGGAGGGCACTGCACACCCGTGAGTCTAGATATCGGGTCGTAAGTAGTTTGGCTACCGAGGGTCTTACTCAGTTTAACAGCTTTTGTCAGGCACTTACAGTGTCACATATTCCATCTACCTACCAACAGGCCATGCTTGATCCAAAGTGGCATCAAGCCATGGAGGATGAGATGGCAGCACTTCGGAGTAGACAGATTTGGGATCTCATCTCACTTCCTACTGGTGCATGACTGGTTGGCTCCCGATGGGTCTTTGCCTTGAAATACAACCTTGATGGGTCTATTTTGAGGTATAAGGCCAAGTTAGTAGCAAAGGGGTTCACTCAGACATATGGGATGGACTTCTTTGATACTTTCTCCCCTGTTGCACAATTTGCCACTCTCCGGATACTTATTTCTGTTGCTGCTCACAAAGACTGACCATTATACCAGCTGGATGTGAAGAACGCATTTCTCTACGGCAATCTTTAGGAGGTTTACATGCAACAGCCCCCGAGTTTCAAGGTTTAGGGGGAGTGTGTATGCAGATTGAGGAAAGCAATCTATGGATTGAAGCAAAGTCCAAAGGCCTGGTTCCAGAAGTTATCAAAGGTGCTCCACCAAATTGGTCTGAGGTGATCCACTTCAAATCACTCCTTATTTACTAGGAAGACTGACAGGGGGACTGTGGCGCTCCTGGTAGGGATGACAGAGATGGGATAGATGAAGTCAAGAGGCACTTATCAGAGAAGTTTGTTATGAAGGATTTGTGGACAGTTGAGGTATTTCTTAGGTATTGAAGTTGCACGTGGCAGGGATGGAGTGGTACTTTCTCAGAGGAAGTATGCTCTTGATCTTCTTCAGGAGACCGGCATGTTAGCAACAAAAGCTGTAAATATTCCCATGGATCCCAAGATCCATTTATATAATGAGAGATCTGAGATAGTTGATAGTAGAGCCTATAAGCAGCTAGTGGATAAGCTCCTTTACCTTACAATCACTTGTCCAGACTTATCTTTGTCTGTTGGTAGGCTTAGCCAATTTATGGATAAGCCAACTAGGCAACACTGGGAGGCTGCAATGTAGGTGCTTAGATACGTGAAGAAAGCACCAGGATGAGAATTATTGTTCAGCAAGGGAATGCCCATGGGGATTGTAGCATACTCTGATGCTGATTATGCTGGTTGTGCTAGGGAGAGAAAATTTACCACAGGGTTTTGCACCTTTGTTGCAGGCAATCTGGTTAGATAGAGGAGCAAGAAGCAAGAAGTTGTATCTAGATCCAATGCCGAGTCAGAATACAGGGCCATGGCCCAGACAGCCGCTAAGATGGTCTAGATCAAGTTAGCTCTGTTAGATCTTCATGTTCCTCTGGATAGATCTATGGAGATGAGATGTGGCAACAGAGCAGCGACTTACATTGCCAATAACCCCATGTTCCATGAGAGGACAAAGCATGTTGAGATCGACTGCCATTACACTCGGGATCTCATTCAGCGTAGGTCGTTACATACCATGAGTGTCACTTCTGAAGAGCAGGCTACAAATGTCTTCACAAAGTCCCTGGTGAGATCTACCTTTGAGGCATGTTGTTCCAAGATGAGCATGATAAATATTCATGCTCCAACGTGAGGGGGAGTGTTAGCATATAGTATTTCTTTTTTTTTGTACTTTTCTTATACGGACTTATGGGTGTTTAGCTCTTGAGGGGCGATTATGTATTTTCAACCCTTTGGTCTCTCTCTCTATATAAGAGAGCCTAGGGTTTTCTATAATGATTTAACTCATTTCATTCAACTCAAACTATTTCCCACATTTCCTTTGCAGTCTAATAATACATAATCTTGCAAGAGCACATAGGAGTGTAGGCATTTAGCCTTTCAAAGGATGACTTCAATGCAGAGTAGTATTGAGCAAGTAACCTACCCATCTTGTCTCATATGGGCAATCTCATGGTGGAGCTACAATATGCGTGTTGCATTCTTGTCCTACGAGTATGTATGGCGAAGTACTTCCCACGTTTCCTTTGTAGTCTTGTAATACATAATATCTGTAGCAATCCATTATATGGTTGTGTTCATCATCCACACCCTGACCATGGTGTTTAACCTTCTTCCATGTGGCATAATTGCCAACGTTTTAGTTGAATGTGATAAATAATACAGAAGCAATAATATCACAATATAAGAAACCAACGCTAAGGTTTTACATGGAAACCCCACTCACGAAGAGTGAGGAGAAAACCATAGGACAAGCATCCTATGGACGTGTTTCTCTTTGTTTCTTCTTAAAGAAATAAGTGGGGAGTACACGCTTATTTATAAGCCACCACATAAATGACAGTACCACTTCACTATGTGAGACTAAATAACCACTACACAATTCTCTCAATACCCCCCTCAAGCTAGAGCATGGAAGGCTCAGCTTGTAACACAAAGAAACCCACTCTACATAACAGAGCACAACTCTCTGGACTAATTCTTGCTTGTAGGCAGGTGTGTTGATGACAACACATCAGTGAGATCTGGAGCTGCTGGACGAACTGCTGTAGTTGGCTCTAACAAGGGCCTCTCCTCTAGAGACCTCAACTAGTGCTGGTAGCTCCCCATTTAGTATCACTACATGGGGTCTTCCTCTGAAGACCTCGAAACTGGATCCCCCTCTCTGGAGTTCACAAAACTGAATCTCCCACATAGAAACCTGAAATGGGCCCTTCTTTTGAGGACCTCGAAACTCTGGACCACCCAGAGTTATGATTTCTCATGTAAAGTTCAGGAACAAAAGACTCCCGAATAGGGGATGATTACAATAGGCACAACACTCCCCTTTTCTCCCAGATTCATGAGTGAAAAAAATAATATGAAATACAATCAAAATAAACAATGATGATAATACTAGAAAAAAGCTTTTCCATCTTTTCTCTTCAATTCAAACTCCTTTTGATTTTTTTCCTTCTTTTCTCTTCTTTTTTTTCTCCTTTTTTTAATATAATTTTTATTTTTTTTATTCCCAAAAGAATTCCTTCTAATTTTTCTCTCGTTACTCTTCCTTCTTTCCTTTTTTTTTTGTTCACGTGACTCACCAACAACTCACTCAAAAGCCATAACAAAAAAAAAAGCGATGGTAATTACCCTAAATCTCCACTCACGCTCTTGTCTCGCGAGATTGGGGCTAATCTCTACTGCCATCATCGCCGAGTCATCTTCGTTCTCTCCGTGAAGTAGCTGTGCGCGAGATCTCCGTCTAAGATCACCATCTTCATCACCTGCTTCCTCTCGAACACTCGCAGATCTGCGCACGCCCCTTGTGCCCGTGATGGACCCCGACGAGCACACCTCTGACGAGTGCCCCTCGCGCCCCTCACATCTGTTCTTTCTTTGTCGCGCTTTGTTCGCATGATTGGTGCCTCCATGCTGCGATCCTCCTCGTCACTGTCATCCTTCCTTACCCCTTGAGGCCCTTACTCTCCAGCGTGCGTCGTCTAGAACATCCACCGCGTCCTTAAATAGCATAGCGCCTCTTCCGTTGGGGGTTAGGGTCATCGCCTCACCATGATCTCCATCGAGGAGATTCTCCTCGAGCGATCCCAATTAGAAACCCTAGCGAGGGGCAAATCGCCACACCACATACTCCTCGTTGCCAGGCCTCCTCGATTCTCTCAGCATGGTTAAGGAGGCTTGTGCCCGATATTCCTCCTCTTCCGGATGAACAAAAGGAAGCTCAAAGAACAAAATAATGATAATGATTTAAAGATCAAATAAACCCAAGAATCGATTGCTTTAATATCAAGTTGAATTATGATAAATAATACGGAAGCAATAATATCAAAGCATAAGAAATCAAGGAACACTTGATTTTACATGGAAACCCCACTTACGAAGAGTAGGGAGAAAACCACGAAAGAAGTATCCTATGGACGTGTGTTTCTCTTTGTTCCTTCTCAAAAGAATAAGTGGGGAGTACAAGCCTATTTATAGACCGCCACACACATGACAAAGTCCTACTTCACTATGTGGGACTAAACAACCACTACACAATTCTCTCAACCACATTGAGGACCAATTGCGACCAAAGTACATAATTGGACTTGTCGAACTTCGCGATTAGGCCAAGAAAGGGGTTCTTGAAATTCCCATGACTTCCTTCTCCTTAAGCAAAAGAATCAACTACTTCGAAGGCCATAACTCCCACAATCAGTGTCCTACCACTTCAAATGAGCGAGAAATCTTCACTATTAGTGCATAGAAATCATCCCCTACTTAGTTTGCAACCATATGGATGAAGAACCAAAACATAAAGCCAATGCCTCCTTTTCTCCCTTCAAACAATGGTAGACCAATAAGAAACACATCGTGGCAATGCTTTGATGACCGTTGTAGTGCTCCGACGATCGCCGAACACAAGTGGAATTAAAAGGGGTTTGCGGTGACCCCTTTTAAGCCTTGGATGGGCTAAGAGGAGGCCCTAATGCTCCCCCTGTCTCCTATAGGTCTAGCGGCAACGTTGGTAAGTCAAGGCCTAGTGGTGACGCTGCTAGCAGTAAGGGTTGGCCAGAAGGGGTCCTACCAGTTGACTAAGGGCTGGCAACCCCTCCATCGGTGAGTTAAAGGTGATAACTCCCCCTGATCTTCTTAATGGAAGTTGTTACCGTGTCTTTGGATTAGAGGCAACCAAGGGCACGATTCCCAATGTAGGAGATTCCTTTCTTGATGGATTTAGGATCCTAATGCAAGAGAAAAAACCCTAATCCCTATTTAGTGGAGAAAGGGGATGAGAGATGTATAAAGGTTTGATCTAAAATCGTTACTCTGATACCATGTTGAGAAAAATGATGCAATTATTTCACTATGAAACCATAGGCCTTCATTTATTGAGAGGAGACTAAGGGAAAACTATGAACATAACCCTCTACTTTAAGACAATAGGGAATGTGAGAGTTGGTGCACATATGGAGGCTTGGAGGCTTCCTTAGCGTGGGAAAAACAGTCCATACAGGTATTGTTCCATGTTGGAACACAGAGAGAGAGAGAAGGGTAGCTGACAGTAGAGAGAGAGAGGAGAGGAGTTGAAATTGTTGGAAGAATTATTTCATTGACTCAAATAAGAAAGGATTATAAAAGCTCTCTTTTATAAAGAGAGAACATATCGCAATCCTCTAAAACAAGTATCAAACACAATCCTAATCAACTCATATCTCCTAAAATTAGAAATGACTAAATCCTCTAAACTACTTGCCTAAAAGATAAAATACCAAACCAAAAGACCAAACTTGGACTACAAACAAAATCCTATTTGATCCCTTAGGGTCGGCGCCCCTTAAGATCAACAAAACCTGCCACATGGCACTCCACGTGGCCCAAGTGTCCCGGCACATGGCATACCCCTTTTTCTAAATCTCAACACTCCCTCACAAGTCAAGACGCAGGAGATGGCAAAGACTTGGTGATGTTGCTACACTGTTCTTCTCTAAAGAGTTGAGAATGGTCTTCGTGCCTCTCCTTCTATACTCGAGAGTCAAGCCCTTTATCTCGACGTTCCTTGATGGATAGGGTTCCACGTGGCTCCTTAAAGAGTATGGCGCCTTGCTCGTGAGCCGGAAAAGACCCTCGATTTTTCTTCGAGTCAAGGTCACCAAGAAAAAGTGAACAAGTTGATGCGGCCTTGGTGAACTTCTAGAGGCTACACTAGGCCTCTTCTTCTTCATGTTCTTGAGTCGGAGTTGATGCAGTAACCACCGGTCCTGACGCACCCTCGATAGTCAATGCTCCTTTAGCACCTTTTGATCTTCTTGAAGTACTTGGCACCCTTTGTTCCAATAGAACCTCATCTTTTGCAGAATAAAAAATTGGATACAAAGGCGCCATACGAACTAAAGTACCTTTTGATAAATCTCCTCAAGCTTCTTTCTAGTTCCTTGATCAACCAGCTTGTCTTCTCCTGTTGACAACCTGGCTTCGATGGTGGTAGTGTCTGTCATCTTCCTCGGTCTATAATCCTCCTACTCCGCATAAGGCGTTGGATGTGATGAGAAGAATTTGTCAAAGATGAAGACCACGCACGTGTGGCCTTGAAGAGAACATGCACAAGAGAACAAATTCCTTTTGTGTGTGTGACCCTTCTACTTCAATGTACACATAGCAAAGAGCCTAGACTATAGGCTCTGATACCATGTGAGAGTTGGCGTGCATGTGGAGGCGTAGAGGCTTCCTTGGTGTAGGAAAAAAGTCCACGCAAGGATTGTTCCACATTGGAACAGAAAGAGAAAACGGAGGGTAGCCGGTGGTAGAGAGAGAGAGAGGAGAGGAGTTGAAATTGTTGGAAGAATTATTTCATTAACTCAAATAAGAAAATATTGTAAAGGCTCTCTTTTATAAAAAGAGAACATATCGCAATCCTTTAAAATAAGTAACAAACTCAATCCTAATCAAATCATATCTCTTAAAATTAGAAAAGACCAAATCCTCTAAATTACTTGCCTAAAAAATAAAATACCAAACCAAAAAGACCAAACTTGGACTACAAGCAAAATCCTACTTGATCCCTTAGCGTCGACATCCCTTAGGTTCAACAAAACCAGCCACGTGGCATTGCCACGTGACCCAACTATCCTGCCACGTGGCCTACTGTTCCACGTGGCATATCCCTTTTTCTGATTCCCAGCAGGGAACAAGTAACGAAACAAATACAAAAAGGACAAAAATATGAAAAACTCTCAACAAACTAAAACTGCATGCACTAGGAACTGAAAGATCATAGAGTGCATGTAGTTTTTTTTGCTTAAATAATATGCCAGAACATAAAATAAATATGATATTATCACGTTTACACTTCAGCATTCTCTCTCGAGGTGGTCTGGACATAACAATAGAAATTTGATTCACCAATTAAGTAGCCAATAGACAAGAAGAATGTCAACTTATTATCTTACCTATTACGGAAGGAATTTATAAAATGTTGACCATGGGTTAGGATTTGAATGGAATAAATACAATGCTAAGGAAATTGTCAACTACCTTCTATTGTGATTCTTTTTTGTTTCTTTCTGCTGAATTCTAATATCTCTAGAAGTCCTTGCTAAAGAACCTCTCAAGTGTTTCTCCGACAAGACTTTCCTCCTTTCGTCCTCATCTTCCCATATCTGAAAGATGACAACCTCTAGTTAATGCATTATCATGAGTTGTTGCCAGTTATTCACAAGTTTCCTCGGTTCAATATAACATAAACATATGCCACACAACTGTCTCATTGTTTTAATTCTGTAAAGGTTCCTTCCTTTAATGAGAAGGGGGTAAAGAGGAGGCAATGGCTTCTCTCCTTTGCTCCAAAGAACCTCGATCTGATAATGAAGAATCGTGATTTATACCAAGCTTCAATTTAGATTAAAAAAATGCCTTTACCAACCCAACATGATATATTCTTGAGCAGCGCTTACTGTGAAAGTGTGTTGTTGCTTGGCTGCTCCATAGCTTTCCTTTACAATTCTTCCCACAACAGTTCTAATCCCACATGGTGGTCCTGTGGCACTCCGTGATGCAATGCTGAACCTGACAGGAAACACAAAATATGGAAAAGTAAGAGAATTGTCATTCAACAGAGAGAGAGAGAGAGAGAGAGAGAGAGAGAGAGAGAGAGAGAGAGAGAGAGAGGAGGGGGGAGGAGGAGGGAGGCAGAGGAAAAATACATTTCATAAACTTTTTGTTGAAACAATACTACGTCTCCAGTGCAAGCATCGCCTACAAATGAGACCCATTATATAAGATAAAACAACCGTATATAACCACTAATACTTCCATAAAAATGGAGCTCTTTTTGTAAAATGGATTTTTGAAAAGCAAATTTTCAGAGCTAAAATGTCAAGATATGCTTCAATACAGATTATTTTAAGTGCTTATATTGATAGCATATAGAAATTGTTATGTATACCACAAAGTGTGTTCTATCTGAAGACATATTAAGAGACGGTTTTCATATTCCAATTAGTATCCAGGCATCAGATTAGAATTTTTAGGTCTCCATATGTATAGAAAAGACTCAATACGTAGGTCTGGTCTCTCTGTCACCCAAACATTTTCCATTTCTTGATCCTCCTAATATGGATAACTGGAAGTGTATTATGTTGTTTACTCCCATATAGCATCTCATTCCAGCTAAAATATTCAACATGCTCTGCAAAGTGGTTGTTTTGTCATCAAAGTTTTGCTTATTGAGTAAGATGAGGTGATGATCATGTGTGACCATCTAGTGGTGAAACATAGGGACACTACAAGAAAGATGATCTCAATGGTTCAAGCTGGGGGCATACTCCTAGGGGGATGTGATCCAACTCCCCATTAACAGCAAGTCTTGGAGCAAAGCTGAGGTTCAATGGTAGGAGGAGAGAAGGGGAGTTTTTCCAAACTACTTTGCTATGGAAGACAGCAACTGATGTCCCTTACCGGCCTCTAAGAGCTTCAATGCATTCCATGTATATATTAATTTCAACAGAACAATCAGGCTCTTAGTCAAAAATAACAAGCGGGAGAGTTCGACAGCAATATTCCTGGAGTTAAACATCCTCTGGAATGGACGATCTTGTTGAGGATCTGTTATTTTAGTTGAGGTAAAATGTCTGTTATGGCAGTGGTATTAGGAGTGAAATGCATGTTATTTCAGGGAGAACCAATCTGTAGATATCCCCTGTTATAAAAAGGGATGAATGAGCATCAAGGTGGTCATGTTGATTTGGAGGATACCCATTCTCTATCTTCTTCCTCTGATGTTCGCCCCTCTTTCCCCATTTCTCATTCCTCCTCCACAAACTGGCTATTACTCGATCACAGAGTAAAGCCAAAACTTCTTCCACCTCTCATCACCTGTCAAAGTGGTGTGCCTAAGCCAACCTCAAGCCCCTTTTCCACCATATCACCTGAGGACAGGACCTCCAATATCCAAATGCTCTCTATCACGCAACGGACAAGCTTCACATGGAGTTCAAGCAACAGACCTCGCAGATGAAGAATTCTGCTTCGTGAAGCGATGTTGGACGGTAACAGGAGGGCATCAGAATCAGGTTCTATGTTCTAGAACAAAGGAAAAAGATTAGATTTTCCTTCATTCCATGGTTCTTTGGATCTGGCAGCTTGGCATACAAAACAGAGCACTAGTTTGTGTTGTACCTTCGATCTACCATGTTTTTATCATTGCCCTAGATTGTATTTTCTTATTTTCTCTATGGGGATGTTATGTACTTTTCCCACCTCTCTATATATTGAGAGGTAGGGCTTCTAAATAATACTATGTGATTTATTCCATCCCACGTGGTATCAGAGCAGCGATCCTAGGCCAGTGCTTGGATATCCCACTGAAAACCTAGCCTCCGTATCCTCCACCTCAACTCTAGATCTCCCTCTCAAGGGTGCCACCGATCCCCTTCCTTATCACCTCCCCTCACAGTAGCGTTGGAGCCACCCCAGCACCGCTACTAGGGCCTGTAGCAAGGAGTTGGGCCCCTAATGCCGTAGCTAAAGGGTTGCAACACCCTTGCTCCACTACTAAAGGGCTGCAACAGCCTTGCGTTGCCACGTGGGGGCTCCCCTACCCTTGCACGCCGTTGCATGGGGACTCCCCTTCTCCTGCACTGTTGTGCGATCGGTAAGGGGGACCTTTGGCATGTGCATCACCACGTGGCGGGCCTCTCTTCCCCTGCACTGCTATGTACAACCTTAGTGTTGGTGGGGTGATCAAGATCACCCTCCTTTCTTCTCAATTGAGACTGTAGCAACCTCATGAAGGAAGAGACAATCACCGTTAGGACTTCCTCGTGCCCTAGTGGTGGTTGCTACGCTTACAATCCTATTTTCATATCACACTTGGTTATGCAGCAAGGAAGTTATGATCTAAATATTGGTTTCAAATCTTAGAGTTTTTTTCTTCTCGTCACTTGGTGCGATAGCCTTATGTGATGGCTAGTGGTTGGTTTCGATTGAAGGCATCTTCAATTTCTTCAAAGGTGACATCGAACTCTATATTGTAGAAGCGGACGTACAAGAGTACCTTTTTTGGTCCTGTGGTCAAGTTAGATGAGAGTAATTATCCATGATGGTCACAGACCTTTCTCATAACAGTAAGAGGTCATGATAAGGAGCATATTCTCCTTTAGCTGAAACCAGAGCAAAAGACTGGTAGGAATGCTACATGAAACAAGGATGCCACCATCGTCTATGCTTGGATCATGAACTGTATTATTCCACGGATAGGTGATGAGATCATGTATTATCAAACAACGAAAGGAATGTGGGATAGTCTGCATGATACTTATTCTTATGAGGAAAACTCGAATCGAGTCTTCTAGATTTATCACGAGCTCTTACAACTTCACTAGGAGGGTTGTTCTCTATTGCAGTACTATTCTGCTATGAAGGGCCTTCTTGAGAAGTACAATGCATGCAGACCAATTTGCACTTGCGCTACACAGGAGTATAAGAAGGAAGCTGTTGTCTTACGGTTTCTTTCTAGCCTTGGGCCAAAATTTTCTACTGCACGCTCCTAGTTACTTTGTCAAAGCTTCCTTCCTTTAAGGAGGCTTACAGTAGATTGAGAAAGATTGCCTTTACTCAGTCTTCTGCTGACAAACCACTGCTTTTATTGCTATCTCTGGACGAAGCAGGGGAACCCCTGCACCACAGGGTAGAGGCCAGGGTCGTGCACCTAGTGGGAGAGGGCATACCTCATGTACCTTTTGTGCTAGGCCTCGACACATTGAGGCCACTTGTTAGACTAAGCATGGTTGCCCACCTACAGCCAATCAGGAAGTTGCAGGTTTTGAGATGTCTACTGACACAATTTCCAAAGCTGAATTTGATTAGTTACTTTGACGTATTTCTCAGTTGACTCAGCACACTTCTACTGCACCTGAGATAATTGCCTTAGCCCACTCTTCAAGTATAACATTGATTCTGGAGCCTCACATCACTTAAGTGGGGATCAACACTACTTTAGTCGTCTCGATCGTTGTACACAAAGCAGGACAGTATAGGTTGCAGATAGGAGGCCTTCCCAAATAGCAAGATAAGGGGAGGTGTCTGTTACCTCCACATTGAAGTTGCATGATGTTTTATTTGTGCCAAATTTCCCCATGAGCTTAGTTTCTATCTGTCAAATTACTAAGGAATTAAATGTGCCATCTTTGATGCTCAAACTTTTGTTTTTCAATACAAATAGACGGGGAGGATGATTGGTGATGTTTGTGAAGAAAGGGGTGTCTATCGCCTAATCCAGACTCCATATGCTGCTACTTGCAATGGGGGAGTCTCCTTTGCTACTAAGAGCTCATTCCAGTGGCACCGCTGCCTCGGTCATCTTTCCTTAGAGAGGCTCACACGTGTAATTCCCTATATTTCTCCTACAACTGAGTTCACTTGTGATGCTTGTCAGCTAAGCAAGCACCATCGTGCCTCCTATCTTGCCAATCATAGTCCTACGTCTACAGAGTTATTTTAGCTTCTTTATATGGATGTGTTGGGCCTTAGCCATATTCCTAATCAGCTGGGTCACCATTATTATCGCGTTGTCATCGATGATTTTTCCCATTTGTCGTGGGTATTCCTGTTAAAGAATAAGTGTGATGTTGGTACTGTTATTGAGCATTTTTGTTTTGGAAATAAAGACAGTTTTCTACTTTTATTAAAATTGTGAGATCCAATAATGCCCTTAAATTTTGTATTAGGAAAATACTTGCCTTTTATAATCCCATGGGATCATGCATCAGACTACTCATCCTCACTTCTTAGTAGAATAGGGTGACTAAGAGGAAGCACAGACATTTACTGGATGTAGCACGCACTCTCTTGATTCATCATAGTTGATTCATCATAATGTTGTTTCCCATAGGATTTCCCTGCACACCTACAGCAGAAGAGGTCCGGTACACCGTCGCCGAGGAAGGGAACAACCCCAAAAGCGTCGCTTGCATCGCCGGGGTGCCTCGCTCCAATCCCTATGCCGCCACCTTAAGGGGCCTAGGTAATGATGCAGGGGCCAGTGCTCCTCCAGTGGCCCCTGTGGTTGATCGCCTGGGGGTCCACTGCCCAATGGGCCCCTGTAGGGGCCCTTCACGACATCCCCTGCCAGTGCTAGAGGCTGGTGGAGCTGCCCCTGCATTGGCGAGGAAGAGGGAGAGAGGGAAGTGGCGACAAGGAGGACAAGGTTTTTGGTGTTAGGGTTTCGAAGGGACTTTTTTGGTGGGATACCAGAACACGACTTAGGATCGCATGCTGATACCAAGTAGGAGATATTGATCAATATTATTTCTCAAAAGAAGCCCAACACCTCTTTATATAGAGAGAGATTTGGGAAAAACTAAAGAGTAGGTCCATAACAGAATAAGAAATAACAAAATAGATCAAAAATAGTAAAGATAAAATAGAAGTCTCAACATACTAAAACGACTTTGTTATGGCAATTGTGGATATAGCATCTTTTCAAAAAACTTGTGCACATAGCAACAATGAGATGGAATATATGTAATATCTAGAGCAACATTTAGATAAAACCCATCAGAAAAACAAAGTTACCTAAATGAACTCGAAATCTCTAATCGTTTTCCACAAAATAAAACCAAAGTTCAATAAGGAACTCTATATTAGTAAAGGTAAACAAAAGATTTAAAACATGAAACTCAAAAAGAATCGGCCAGTACATCATAAAAGGAGATATTCACTGGATGTCTTGTGTGAGGATGTCTAACAAAGGGGAAAGATCAATCTTTGTTGCCTATAGAGAAGCTCTTTGAAAGTTGATATTTTAGGATTACTTGTAAACAGAAAGTTAGCCTATCTTATTTTCTAAGGTGTTAAATTCAAATAGATGCTACATATTCACCTTTGCATAACAACAAAAAGCTAATTGGATTTGCATGATTTTGTTAATACATGAAGTTATCATGCCTCATTTAAATGGTAAATCAAGGTGGTGATTTAAGGGAGGAGTTAGCATTGTAAGAGACCGTTTAAATAAGGGCATCATTACCCACAAAAAAATTAGATGTAAGCAATTTGCATATTTCCCTTATTGCATGTGCACATTAATTTAGAATTTTCATTGTAAGGATGTAGCATTCCCAAGAGATATAAAGCCATAAAACATATGAATAGAATACAATTAAATTTAGTACCTTGGCAATTTAAAACAAAGCTGGAGGCTGGGTATTTCTTTTCGCTTCCCCTGTCAATGACCCTAAGAAATCATTAACAATAATGATGTGAAAATAAAATTAATCCACCAATATGTGAGATTGTTGAAATAAAGATCAATTAGAAACATCGCAAAAGAAGAAAAGCAAAGAAAACACTTGAACACAGCCATATTTTTTTAGAACTCCACCCATCACAAAGATTAGTGCTCTGAATGCCCACGACATGCCCATAGAATGTTGGTGAATGACCTCTTTCTAATATTGGGCCATATCAACACACATGTGATGTTGAAGTGCACGAGTGTCAATGAAATTTCACCAAATATCAATAAAATGTCAACTATTTCAGCAAAATGGGTGGCATTAGGCATAATTCCTAGGTGGTTACAATATTTTAAGGTTTACATAAGTGCTTAGTAATCGATTTCTACCCACTACTATTGTTGCATGCTTGTTGCAGTGATAAGAACTCTAACAAGTGTCTTCTCTCCCTCTTTGGATCCTTAAAATAATTTAGCTTCTCTAGAGTTAAGTAGTATTTATTTCTTTTTCTCTAAGCAAGATTTAAGTTACAATCCTTAGACTTTTTTATCCTATTATGGGTTTAACAATTATTTTGTAGATCTAAGAGTTTATAGTAGATTAACTAGTTCTATAATTGTTATATGTTTTATAGAGTTAAATTATTGAATCTTAGGAGTCAATGACTAAATATTACGATTGAGATTTGTGTAATCCGAAGTGTGAAGAAGTCCTGCAAAGGTCGCACGAGTCCCTAATCTGCTGGAGGAAGATCAAGAAATAGGTCAGTAGACCAAGGAAAACCCCTGCAGAGGCAGAGAGACTGTCTGCAGGAACTGGCAGACCAACCTGCAGTGTGCAGCCGGTCTGGAGGGCCTATACCAGCCTGAACCGGTGGCCTGATCTGCTGGTGCACGTGGAAGGGCAAAGGTCCTTCCCTGATTTAGTCAACCCTATTGTTTGAAGAAGGGAGAGGAGGAGAGAAGCTTGATTGGAAGAATTTGATTTATTGCTCAAAGAAAATAACTTGGGAAGACTCTATTTAAAGAGAGGACATATCCCTAAAAATAGTAACCAACATTCCTATTTCTAGAGATAAGATCTTTCCTCGTATGGAAAGATCTCTCTCAACTAAACCAAATCTCACAACTTTTATTCCTACATTGACTTTACTAAAAATAGGAAAACCACCAATTTTGGTGCACCCAGGTTTGGGAACCCAAACCACCAATCATGTTGGGCCTTCAGATCTTGCCACGTAGCACTACCACATGGCCTGATGGTTGCCACATGGCAGATGTCACGTGGTCAATTTCCAAATCCCAACACTCCCCCTTAAGTCAAAGGTCGAGATGCCTTCGACTTGGTCGCCTTGGTCTTCACTGGTGAGGCTAGACGCCCCATCATTCTTCTTCATCTGCATCATTAAAATTTCTGAGTGGCATCTTAGAATTCGCAACAAAACCTATTGCAACTTTAGAGGTGGTGGCTTTATCTTCGACAACCTTGCATGTGGTGGTGAGAGTCACAGTTTTCTTTTCTTCTTTCAATGAGAAAAGGATTTTCTTAAGATCTGAAATAGTGAAGGAAGTAAGGTCCTTGTCACGAGGAGGATAACCATATTTGGTCCAGCATGTTTTTGAATCGAGATTGTTGTGTCCACAATGCTGGCATTGAGGAAAGATGCGACTAGATCCGCGTCCTCTTCCACGCCCAATTCCTTCCTTGGTAGCACTCAAGGCTGTGGACTCAAATTTGTCTGCAATAGGTGTCTCGGTTGGACTTGAGATCTCTAATTTCTCAAGGCAACCATAAATCATCTCGAGGTTAACGTCCTCCTCCATAGATAAAATTTGGTCACGAATAGGTTGATATCAAGGATGAAGCCCCCTAGAAACTTGATAGCTTGCCATGTTGCTCGTGACTCGGATTGTTTGTTACAACATACTGGCTCGTAGATGTTGAGTTCCTCGAATAGACTATCTTTGCATAATAAACATCAATGGACAAATCACCTTGACTTGTATTCCAGATGCGCCAATAGATGTTAGCAAGCTTGGCGCACCCAATCTTCTTTGCAAATCGCCTCTTGAGGATCTCCTAGATGTCTCTTGCCGTTGCCTTGTATAACATATTAGAAGTAATATTATGATCAACAGAATTCATGAGCCAGTTCATTACCAGATAATTCTCCTTCTCCCACTTCTTCTTGGCTACATCTTTTATTTTGAGTGCTTCTTCAAAAAGGATGTTCAGCTTCTCTTGCTCACCAACAAAGATCTTGAATGCACGTGCCCAGAGAATGTAGTTGGAAGAACCAATCAATTTGATTGTGGTTCTGTGCACGAGCATCTTAGTTTCACCAAAAACTTGTATTTCTGAATTCACCATCATCCTCCAACATAGTTTGAACCGGAAAAGACTTCGATTCTGATTGGGGGCCGAAAAAGATTGGCCTAGCAGGAAAAGACTTCAGCTTTTAGAGGTCGAGAAAGACTTCGACCTTGAGTGGAGGTTGATGCAATTTGGTGGTGCAATGCTACACCTTTTCACAATAATGGCCCAGAGCATTACTACTCTGATATCATGTTGAGATTTCTGCAATTTGGAGTGTGGACAAATCCAGCAAAAGCCGCACGAGTCCTTGATCTGTTGGAGGCAGATCAAGAAATAGGTCTATAGACCAAGGAGAACCCCTGCAGAGGTAGAGAGACTGTTTACAGGAACTGGCAAACCGGCCTGCAGTGTGTGGTCGATCTGCTAGAGGAAGGAGAGGCCAGACTGGCCTGAACAAGTGGCCTCATCTACTGGTGCATGTGGAAGGGCAGAGGTCCTTCCCTGATTTAGCCGACCCTATTGTTTAAAGAAGGAAGAGGAGGAGAGGAGCTTGATAGGAAAAATTTGCTTTATTGCTCAAAGAAACAACTTGGGAAGACTATTTAAAAAAGAGGACATGTCCCTAAAAATAGTAACCGACATTCCTATTTTTAGAGATAAGATCTTTTCGCATATAGAAAGATCTTATCTCTCAACTAAAACAAATCCCACAACTTTTATTCCTAAATTGACCTTACTAAAAATAGGAAAACCACCAATTTTGGTGCACCCAAGTTTGGTTCTTGGGAACCCAAACCACCAGTCATGTTGGGTTCCACGTGACTAATGCCACGTAGCAGATGTCACGTGGTCAATTTCCAAATCCCAACAATTACTTTGGTAGGATTAATGTTTAAATGTTTATCAAATTTTTCTAGCAAGATTACATGAATTTCATACAATTCTAATCGTTTGGTATAATTTCAAGATTTTCTTGGCATGCCTCTGTTGAGCTCCTTACTCTTATTTTATATTTTATGTTATTTCTTATTTCTTTATGGGCTTATACTATTATTTTCCAACCTCTTTATATTAAGAGGTAGGGTTTCTAGAATAAGCAAGTTCATTTCCTTCAACTTGGCTTCAAAGCAATGATCCTAGATTAAGGCTCGATATCCCACCAAAAACCTTAGCCTCCCTCACCTTCCACTGAAAACCCATCTCCAAGGGTGTTGTCAGCCCTTCTCTTCCTCTCCGGTAGCCATGCAGTAGCGTCGGTAAGGCCCAGACGGGCCCTAACATCGTCACACGGTCACCCACGTGGTCACCACATAGGTGTAGCCACCTGCAGCAGTGCCTCCGAGGCCCAACAAGGACCTAGCACGGCCACAAGGGCCACACGTAGCCCTACAACAGGTCCTACTGCTTCGATTGTCTTTGCGCAACCTATAAGGAATCCCCGTAATCTTGCAGGCCCTGCATAGAGGTTGCTTCTTAGTAGGAGTAATTGTGTCACTCTCCTCTCTTCGAATCTAGATAGCAGCAAACCCAAGAAGAGAGAGGCAGACACTCCCAGGGCCTATTCTTGCCCCAGAAGTGACTGCTACGCCAGCACTACTATATTTTCATATCACAAATGATATAAGACAAGTTTTCAGATCTAATGGAGTTCTTTTAGTTTGGTTTCCTCTTGATTTGATGATTGATTTCTTTCAAATTGGTTGACCATGTCGCCGTATATTGATCATTATGGCATGATCTCTCCTTGATTCGATATTTTAGTGTCTTTTCTTGGTAGATTTGTGGTCCTACTGTAGAGATATGGCCTCTTCTGTCGTTGAGCCAAGTATCTTTGAAGCAGAGAGATCAACAGGAGATACAATGACCATGGCACAGAGTATGAGAGGCTACTCCGAGGTCTTTGGCATCATGATAATTTTCGAGGAGGCACCGATTTGGTTTCTATTACACATAACAGAATCAAGGTAGTATATAGTGGTTGATTAATTCACGAGCTTCACGACATCTTAGCGGAGATCGAAGTTATTTTAGTCATCTTAGGGTTGGACCTGCAGGAAGGACTGTTCAAGTTGCAGATGGCAGGCACTCCAGGATAGGAGGTTAGGGGGAGGTGCTAATGACCTCTACGTTGAGATTGCTTGATGTTCTATTTGTGCCAGACTAGCTTGCTTTTGATCGATACAATTACTAAAGAACTTAATTTCCATGCCATTTTTTATGATGTCGAGTGCATCTTTGAAGACAAGTTGACAGGAAGGACGATTGGTAGTGGTCATCTAGAGAGTGGTGCTCATCATCTGGTTCAGTCTCCACTCGCTGCTACATGTCGAGGAGAAGTTTCTTTTTCTATTAGGAGTACATTTCAATGGCACATCTGACTTAGATACCTCCCTATGGGTAGCCCCCAATGAAGTATTCCCCACATCTCCTATAGCCACGATCAGTTGTGATGCCTGTTATATGGGTATGCACCATCGTACCTCCTATCCTGAGAGTACTCATTTGAGGTCGACAGCTTTGTTTGAGTTGGTACATATGGATGCATGGGGTCCAAGCCGGATTCCAGATAGGTAGGGCCATCGTTACTACTTAGTGGTTGATGACTTTTCACGTATGTCGTGGGTATTTCCTTTGAAGAATAAATTAAATGTTGGATCTATCCTTGAGCATTTTCTGTTGGAGATAAAGAATCAATATTTAGTTGTTAATTAAAGTGATGAGATCTGATAATGTGCTTGAGTTATGCACCACTAGGTTGTTTGCTTTTTACAGGTCTCGTGGGATTATACATCATATCACTTATGCTTATACCTCTCAGTAGAATGGGGTGATTGGGAGGAAACACCAACACCTTCTGGATGTGGCCTGCACTTTGTTGATTCACCACAGTGTGCCTTCGTTATTATACTAAGGAGATGCAGTTCTTACAGCATATTACTTGAATAATAGAATGCTCAATTTAGTACTTCATGAGTAGATTCCTTAGCACATTTTGCATCCTGAGCGAGAGCTTTTGCACGTGCCACCATGTGTGTTTGGTTGTGTTTCCTTTATTCACCTTTTTCCCTATGTTGAGACAAACTTCTACCACAGGCAGTCAAGTGTGTGTTTTTTGGATATTCACAGACTCATAAGGGATATATGTGCCTAGATCCCAATGATAGGTCAACTTAAGTAGACTATAATTATGCCTAAAGAACATTCAATTTGGAGATTAAGGAAGGTTTCGAGCATACATTGCATTTGAAATCATATATTGATATACTATTGACATGTGGATGTTTTTGCAGGAAGTAATTGAGAGCCAAATGTGATGTTAATGTTTTAATTTTCATCAAAAAAAGGCAAAGAATGACTCCTGGTTCTTTCTTTTCTTCGTGTGGGATTGATTACAATTCCTTCTTATTTGAGGATCCCATCAAATATCTGAATTTTAAAAGCACAGACTGCCCCTCGAGTTTGGCTGACATTCTAAAAGTAGCCCCATTACTCTCTCTTTGATATTCTTTTCATCAAAAATCACATACAATTTGGGAAGATCTCTCCCCGCCGCTCGTCCACTCTCTCTCTCTAGACCACTCACGTACCCCCCACCCCCCTCTACATGGCACACCCCCCTTCTCTCTAATTCCTTCTTTCTTAATATTCCACCATAATCCCAGTCCTCTCTCCTCAATCACCGAGACCGCATCTCCCTACCTCTTTTTCTACGTGCATGCGGCTACCCTTCACACGAGGGCTCGATAATTTCTCCTCACTGCGCACAGCGATGCCTGCCACACCCCCTTCCTTTTCCAGCACACCACCACCTACACAATCTCTCCCCTCTCATGGACCAAGACTCCAACGCCCTCGACTCCACTCTCCTCGCCACTGCTACCTCCCTTACGCACGTAGAGCAATACACCCCACGACCTCTCCACGTCAAGCTCTCTGCCTACAACACACGTAGATGCTCACGCCTCCTATGTTCTTCGACCATGCACGACAACAATAGACTGTGCTCCCCCCTGCGATCAACAAGGACAGAGACCACACACGTCACTCTGCATGCAGCCCACAGAGACCACACGTCGCTCTCGTAATTGTACCAAATATCCAATTATAGGAAGTCCATCTACTGAGGGACTAGGTCTGCCTTTGGGAGTTTCTGTCATGCACTTTCTGCCAACCAAATTCCTGTCACCTATCAGCAAGCCATTCTTAATCCTAGCGCCAGGTCATAGAGGATGAGATGGCTGCACTTAGAGCTCAAGGTACTTGGGAGCTTATGCCCTTGCCAACAAGAGATACTGTCATTGGTTGTCGTTGGGTGTTTACACTCAAATACAACCCAGACAAGTCCATTGCCAAATACAAGGCCCATCTAATGGCCAAGGGCTTTACTCATATGTACGAGATAGACTTCTTTGTTGAGTTATGTTTTATTGGCTCTTTTATTTTATTTTATTGTGAAATGATATCCCTGTAATTTCTTTTCTAGTGCCTCTCCTATATAAAGGCACCAAGGCCTCTCTGGAATAAACTAATTCATTTCGATCCTAACATGGTATAAGAGCAGTAGTCCTAAACCAAGGCTCTAGTATCCGACCAAACCCTAGCCTCCAAGACACCACCATTCCCTTCCTCTCTCCTCTCCAGCGCCGCCGGCCACCAATAGGGCCAGCAACGTCGACATAGGGCAGCACCAACCCTTTACCAGCGTCGCGGACCTCGTAGGAGGCCAAAGCCCACCAACATCATCGTCGGCTCCCTCTTCAGTGGCTGTTGGGCCACCGCTACCCCTTGTAACACCCACTAGAGCACCGTCCGGTGGTCCCACTAGCGTCGCCCCTTCCTTGGTTGGGTCTAAACAGTCTTTGGGTTCCTTTCTAGATATCGTGTTGGCCTAGATCAAGGCAATTGGGACCCCTGAATCCCTTTTCTACTTCATTGGGATTGTGAAGATCGATGATTACTGCTAGAACTGGAGTTACCGGTTCACCTCTATCTCCACAGTCCCTTCTAGAAGAGTTTTCACATGTTGGAAGGCACCACTGAGGCCTATTCTATACCCTAGCATGTGCAAACGTAGCATTTTTTGGTACCTACAAGGTACATGATCTGAAATCAGTGTTTCTTGTGGTCTTTATGCACGGTTTGGAGGCAACTGAGTCTAAAATTAGAGTTTTCAGACCTTAAAATTACTATTTTTTGTGGATCTCGACTCCGAACATCATGAAGGATCAAAAGGAAGCAGTAAGTGACACTGTGGGGAAGACATCTACCACAAGCGCTCCCCTTCACATGCAGGGGACATCTATCAAGTTGGATGGATCCAACTTTCTGCTTTGGTTCACCTCCTTTTCTCAATTTGTTGTATCCCAATGAAAGAAGTATATCCTGACAGGTGATGTTCCTACTATGAAATCTGTAGATTGGGAGGCAAACAACAATTGGGTAGCTACATATCTCCTCAACAGCATGACTCAAGACCATTGCCAAGCAGGTCATGGCATATATGCCTCAATGAAAAAGATGTGGGAGGTGTTGCATGAGATTCACTCCTACATGAGCAATATCACCAGGTTTTACTGTGTTGTAGAGGACATTCATACTCTTTGGAAAGGCACCATGGCATTGTCTGAATATTATGGCATCATGAAGAACCTGAAGGATGAGTAAGATGTGTACCAGCCTATTTCTACAGATGCAGCTGTTATAGCCAAGCAGAGAGAGGTTATTTACTCTATTCAACTTCTATCTGGGCTTGGCTCTGAGTACAAGGCAGGGAAAGATCAATTCATGACTATGGATGAGATTCCCACACTAGCGCAGATTTATGCTCGTCTCTCGAGGCTTGACACCTCAGATCCTGTGACCACTTCTGATGCCTCTACCATGGTTGTTGTTGGTTGTGGTAGGGGAAATTCAAGGGGCAAAGGTGGTCGGGCTCGTAGTGGTGCATTTGGACGTGACCGAGGTCAGAGTTCCTTCTTCTGTGAGTAATGTCACAGAAATAGACATGTGTTGGACCAATGCTAGGTGAAGCACGGATATCCACAAGGTATGGATCCACGTGCCCATCAGGTGTCTGCAGAGGATACTTCTCAGGTGTAGGAGGATGATAGCCAAATTTCTATTTCCAGAGCAGACTATGAGTGCTTCATGGCTTCTCGGGCATCTACTTCTACCTCAGTTCAGAGACCTATAGGTTATTCAAAGATATCAGTTAGATCCTAAGCTCCTGCTTGACTTGCGGATTCAGGTGCCTTCTCTCACATAACTGGTGATACCACATTGTTTTCTTCTCTACGGAATCTTGCTACTCCATTCCAGGTTAAGGTAGCAGATGAAGGGTTGTCAGCAATTACTGGTCTTAGGAACATCTCTACCTCTTCTAGTTTACCTATATCGAATGTTATGCATGCTCCCATATTTACTCTTAATTTGATGTCAATTAGTCAGATTACGAAGGATTTACAGTGCAAGGCAGTGTTTCATGATCAATATTTCTTCTTACAGGACCTCCAGATGATGAGGTGGATTGGTGGGGGACTTGAGGAGAATGGTCTCTACTAGATCATGTTCCACCTTCACTTAGTGCTAATGCTGTTTATGCCACTACTACCCCCCAGTGTCATCTCCACCTTGGTCATCCCAGCCCTCCTGTCATTCGTCGCCAGTTTCCTGAGATATTTTTTCCTGAGTTTTCAAGTGTGAAGCCTGTTAGTTGGGTAAACACCACAGGTCTTTCTTTTCGTCTCAACATAAATAGACTAAGTTTATATTTGATTTAATTCATGTTGATGTTTGGGGCCCATGTAGGGCCAAAAGTATTAAAAGTTTTCGGTACTTCCTTATTCTTGTGGATGACCATACTAGGATGTCCTAGGTGTATATGATGAAAGAAAAGTTCAAAGTTTTTGATCTTGTAAAAAATTTTGTTCAAGGAATAAAGACTCAGTTTTCCACTATTATAAGAGTTTTCCGAAGTGAATGGTTTGGAATTTGTGCATGCCAAGGTTACACATCTTTTCCAATCTCTAGGTATTATTCACTAGACTTCTTGCATTCATGATTCCCAACAAAATGGGGTAGCTGAACGTAAGCTTCGTCATTTGCTTGATGTGGCTCATACTATTATATTTCAGATGACTGCTCCATCTTTTTGGGTTGATACTGTTCTTACGACCACATAGTGAATCATATTTCTTCTGTTTTGGGGGGTGAAACTCCCTACTCCCTTATGTTTCCTGACAAGGAAATGTTTTCTATCACACTAGTTGTTTTTAGCTGTGTTTTTTTCACTTATACAACCTGGATAAGATTTCTCCTTGATTCGTGAAGTGCATCTTTCCAAGTTATTCTAGAACCCAGAAAGGGTACAGATGCTATGATCCTGTGTTACGGAAGTTTTATGTTTCTGTTAATGTTATTTTCTTTGAGAAGATACCCTACTATCAGACACAAGGGGAGCAATCCATTTCTTCCCATCTTAGTGATGTTCCTCTCCCTGTGATATCTGAGCCACCACAGTCGTCTCAGTCACCACAGACCACTGAGCCACCTACATCTAGGGAAATCAACCTGGTCTTGGTCCTTTCTCGTGTCATCTTGAGGTCCTTAATACAGACATGTTTCCTAAGCACTTTCAATGTAGGGCTCCGGATGTTACTCAGGTGGAGGAACCATTGTCTACCATTTGTGCTCAATCTCCACCAGCCATTGATGACTTGTCTGAGAACCAGGTACCTACTCCTGAGGATACTACTCTGGACCTTCCTATTGCAAAAAGGAAGGCTCCATAATCTTGTGTTAAATACTTTATACCTCAATTTATGTCACTTAACAGTTTGCCTGCAGTTGGACGACAGTTTCTCTGGCTATTGACAGTTTATAGATACCATGGGACCATCATGAGGAATTCCAAGGTCCATTTTGGACATTGGCAATGAAGAGGAGATGGCAACCTTGCAGTCCTGTGGCACATGGGATCTTATTGATCTACCTCCAGGTGCTACTGTTGTGGGATGTAGATGGGTCTTCACTTTCAAATGTCATCCAGATGGCATTATGGTAAGATACAAGGCAAGCCTGATGGCCAAAGGCTACATTGAGACCTTTGGAGTTGACTACTTTGAAACATTCTCCCCAGTAGCACATCTCAATTTTGTCAGGATATTGCTTTCTCTCTCGTTGTGAACAAAAGCTGGAGTGTTCATCAATTAGATATAAAAAATGCATCTCTATGGAGACTAGGAGGAAGTGTATATGAACAGTCACCCGATTTTCCCATTTAGGGGGAGTGTCAAAAGGTGTGCAAGCTGAAGAAAGCTATCTATGAATTGAAACAAAGTCCTAGAGCTTGGTTTGAGAGGTTAAACAGGGTAGTTCAAAAGTATGGCCTTAATAGATCATCTGCTGATCACTCTATTTTTACACTGCGTGGGAAGACAGCTTCAGTCATTCTTATTGTCCATGTTGATGATATACTACTAACCAAGGTATGAAGTGCCGATATCGATATCATGCCAATAAATTTCCGAGTGCGCACTCATGGGCATGTAGAAGGCGTACCGTGGAAACGTCCGTGTATCGATGTCAGGTTACTGAAGTTATCGATGATAAAAAATTATCCGTATAAATATTGTCCATGTTGAAGATCTAATCCACTAGGTAGGCTGAGAACAGCAATAGCAATAGGAGCAAAGTACGCCAGTAGCAGCAGGAGTGTGCGCCAACAGCAACAACAGCAACACAACAGATCTTACCGACGGCATATCGATGGTTTCGCCGACATGCTAGCAAAACACTTGCATATCGATAACTTTTCCGTATGGATATGCCTATTGCCCAAAAATGGGCATATCGTAGGCATCTAAAACGTTGCTACTAATTGACAATGACAGGCAAGGCATAGAAGAAACAGAGTTGCTACAATCACAATTTGTGACCAAGGATTTAGGTCTTATCAATTATTTCCTTGGCATTGAGGTGTAGCATATTGGAGGACTTATGCTATCTCAATGTAAGTATGTTCTTAACATGCTGAGAGACACTGGTATGCTAGGGTGCAAGCCAGCATACATGCCTATGGATACATCTTTGCTTCTTGTAGATGATGACAATCCCCTACTACAGGACATGACTAGTTACCGTGCAATGGTTGGTAAGTTATTGCATTTGACAGTTACTCAACTTGACATTGCCTTTATAATTGGGAGGTTAAGACAGTCACCAAGGGAAGTCCATTGGGACAAAGTTGGATAAATTCTCAGGTACTTGAAAAGTGCACTTAGGAAAGGACTTTACTTTAAAAACAATTAGCACTTAGATGTATGTGGCTATTCAGATGCAAACTATGCTAGAGCACATGAAGATCGAAGATCTACTACAGGATATTATATGTTTGTTGGGGGTAATCTGACTACATGGAGAAGCAAGAAGTAAGCAGTTGTCTCTAGGGTCAAGTGCCGAATCTGAATATAGGACCATGGCTTAGACTACTTGTGAGCTACTTTGGGTCCAATCTATTCTAGAGGATTTTGGAGTACAGGTCTCTAGTCCTATTCCTATGCATTATGAGAACAAGCCTGCCACGTTCATTGCAAATAAACCTATCTTCCATGATAGAACAAAACACATTGAAGTTGCAAACTATGCTAGAGCACATGAAGATTGGAGATCTACTACAGGATATTGTACATTTATTGGGGGGTAATCAGGTTACATGGAGAAGCAAGAAGCAAACAGTTGTCTCTAGGGTCAAGTGCCGAATATGAATACAGGACCATGGCTCAAGCTACTTGTGAGCTACTCTAGGTCCAATCTATTCTAGAGGATTTTGGAGTACAGGTCTCTGGTCATATTCCTATGCATTGTGAGAACAAGGCTACCACGTTCATTGCAAATAATCCTATCTTCCATGGTAGAACAAAATGAAGTTGATTGTCACTTCATCAAAGAAGCTATTGCAACAAAGAAGATTTCTATACCGTACATATGTATTGAAGATTAACTTGTAGACATCTTCAATAAAGCACTTCCCAAGAAATGACTACATCACATTAGTTCCAAATTGAGCATGTTTGATACGTATGCTCCAGCTTGAGAGGAGTGTTGAGTTATGTTTTTGAATCTTGTAGTGGCTCTTATTTTATTTTATTATGAAAGGATATTCCTGTAATTTTTTTTCTGGTGCCTCCTATATAAAGGCACCAGGCCTCTCTGGAATAAACTAATTCATTTTGATCCTAACATTCTTCAATACCTTCTTCCCAGCAGCTCACCAAATAGTGCTTTAAGCGGTAAATCAATGTTAATTAAAAGTTAATTCATCTGCAAATAGAAGTTGGCAATTCAAATTATAAATGATTCACAATCCACAACACATTATATATGGTGGAAACCCAAAATCAGGTAAAAAACACTACCTAGGTCTCCCAACCTAAGATTTTGCCTCGAGTCAATCTCGAAATACTAATTGGTACTTATGGGATACCAAATCTTTTGTACAAATCCTCTTGATTCCCCAATCAACAGTAACCCCTCTTAAGAGGAAAGGAGCCCACAATCTGGACCCTCATATTACAAGTGAAATGAATAGAGTAGAACTGAAATAAAAATAGATTTTCTACTCCCAAGGATAGCCCCAATAAGATTTGCTAATAAATGAATAAAAAAGATGTCTAGGATGCATGAAAGAACTCCCTTAGTGAGTGTAAGAAGATGATGTAGCTAGGAATTAAGGTGGCTAAGCTCCAAAAAAGTTGAACTTCAAGATCAAGAGCTCCAATCACCTCCAATGAACACCAAAAATCAGATTTAGCTGAAGGTGAGCTTGAATGTGCTTTTGAATGTGTTGTAGGGTGTTCTCTAACCCCCAATGGGAAATGCACTCATATATAGAGGGATGTTTGGACTAGAACGAGTGCGCAAAAAACCCCTCTTTAATGGTTGAAAAGTTTTACAATTTGATTTTCCAACAGCTAATTAATTTGGTCAAAACGTGTTTTACCTAATGTCATGTATATGTCATCTAACGCTAGGTGAACTAACTTTATATTCTTAATTAGGTACAAAGTTCGCTAACTCCTGATCGCACGTTGGCTGACAGAGGAGGGTCAATCTAACATTAGGTAATTCTTATTTAACGTTAAGTATAAAGTTCAACACAAAGTTCATTATCTACTGGAAGCTCTGGCGGACACCCAACCTACTATCTAACGTTAGGTAACATATACCCAACATTAGATGGCCTGTAAAAAGCCCTCTAGCTATCCAAAGGGTGAATTTAGGTTCCAATGAAAAACTAGAGCCAAGCACTAGCACCTATAGACTTAGACATATTTTGACCTATTTAAGCAAAGTGTGGTGTTCTTATGGAAATTGTATATAAGGCCCCTAAGTTTATGCTAATATGAAATCTAATTAGGGCTCTCCTTACATTCTAAAAAGTATAAAATTACAACTCATTTCCTATGTTACAAAGAAACCTAATAAGCAAAAGAACTTGGCAAGCATGGTCTCCTCCTTCTTGGCTCCGAATTTAATTAAAATGACTTCAACCTAAAAATCATTCTTACAACATCTATACATAAAATCTAATTTTAATCCCAATTACTTGAGATGTTTGTTATCATCAAAACTATCATTTAAGGATAATGTAGTGCCTAATTACTTATGCACCTACACCCAACATCGATACGCACTATGTGAGTGTTGATGTTACCTTTCATGAGCTATTCCATATTTTTTCACTGCTGCCCAGAGAATATATGAGGTTACAAAGGCACCCATGCCTATACCTTTTGTTCCCTTGGAAGAGACCTATTTCTGCTCCCTTGGCTACTACCACAAGAGCTGTGAGGTTTTCCAAGCCAGTTATTACCTACATGTATCCTCACAGTACTCTGCAAATACCATCCTCACCCTCGACCACATGCTCTTCTTCATAGACACCATCTTCTCCAGTTTAGATGACCACAGATGGTTTGCATATTGATGATACAATGCCTAATTGTGATGCTACAGTTCCAGGTGTGAATATCTCTACCTCAGAGCTAGTATAAGAGGATCTGCTAAATGATCACGACCTTTCGATTTCTATTCGGAAGGCACCTCGCAGTTGTGCTAAATATCTAATTACAGGAAATCTATCTACTGATGGACTAGGTCTACCTTTGGGAGTTTCTGTCATGCACTTTCTGCCACCTATCAGTAAGCCATTCTTGATCCTAGCACCAGGTCATGGAGGATGAGATGACTGCACTTAGAGCTGAGTTACTTGGGAGCTTACGCCCTTGCCAACAAGAGCTACTATTGTTGGTTGTCGTTTGGTGTTTACACTCAAATACAACCCAAACAAGTCCATTGCCAGATACAAGGCCAATCTAGTGGCCAAGGGCTTTACTCAAACATGTGGGATAGACTTCTTCAATACCTTCTTCCCAGTAGCTCACCTTTCTACAGTAGGATATTGGTCTCAGTGGTAGTTCAGGTAGATTGGCAGCTTCACCAGCTTGATGTGAAGAATGCATTTTTCTCTGGTGATTTTCAAGAGAAGGTTTACATACAGCAGCCCCTAGGTATGAGGCTCAGGGGGAGTGCGTATGTAGATTGCAAAAGGCAATATATCATCTGAAGCAGAGCCTGAGAGCCTGGTTCTAGAAGCTCTCTCAAATGGTAGAGTCTATTGGGTTTCAACGATCATCATCAGATCATTCCATGTTTGTCAGGAAGACAGGGAAATGAGTAGTAGTGCTTTTGGTGTATATTGATGATTTGATAGTCGCTGAAGATGATATGACAGACATGGTTGAAATCAAGAGAACCTTGGCAGATCAAGTTATTATAAAGGATCTAAGGCCACTGCTATATTTTCTTGGGATAGAAGTTGCCCGTAGTAAGTGTGGCATTTTTCTATCTCAAAGGAAGTATGCCCTAGATGTCCTCAAGGAGACTAGCATGCTGGGTGCCAAACAAGATAGTATCACCATGGATCCCAATGCACGGTTGTATGACAGGGAGGGAGAGATTGTGGATAGTAGGCAGTATAGGCAACTTGTTGGGAAGCTGCTATACTCGACCATCACCAGGCCCGATATTTCATTTGTTGTTGGGAAGTTGAGCCAGTTTATAGAGAGGCCAACCAAGTAGCGTTGGAATGTTGCTATGATCGTGCTCAAGTACATGAAGAGAGCACCAGGACAGGGACTTCTCTTCACAAGGGGAGCCTCTATGACAGTGGCTGGATACTCCGATGCAGATTATGCTAATAGTTATGATGATAGGAAGTCCACAACAAGCTTCTGCATTTATGTTGCTGGGAATTTAATGACCTGGAAAAGCAAGAAACAAACTGTTGTTTCCAAGTCGAGTGCAAAATCTAAGTATAGAGTGATGGCTTAGACATCTGCAGAGTTGATGCGGGTGAAATCCCTCTTGATAGACCTATTGTTCAGATTGATGGACCTATGGAATTGCGATGTGATAACCGGGCTGCCACATGTATTGCTAACAACCTCATGTTCCATAAGCACACCAAGCATATAGAGGTGGATTGCCTCTACACCTGGGATTTAATCCAACTTCTTTATACCACGCTAGTCACATCAAAAGATCAAACTGCTAATATTTTTACCAAGCCCTTACCTCATTCTGCTTTTGAGATTTGTTGTTTCAAGCTTAACATAATGAACTGAAATGTTGAGCTCTTAGTCTTATTTTATATTTTCTGCTATTTCTTTTTCTTTATAGGCTTGTACTATTATTTTCCCACCTCCTTATATTGAGAGGTAAGGTTTCTAGAATAAACAAGTTCCTTATTTCCTTCAACTGCCGCCAGTGTGGCTCCTGTGAAGAGAAAATGTGTCATTTATTCAACAATAAGAAACCCTAGTCTCTTTTATATGAAAGAGACTGGGGGTAAATTACAAATGCTTCCAATGAAAAATAAAAAATAGTATAACTATCCCATAATAAGGATACATCCACACCTCCCCTCAAGTTGAGGCATAGATATCTGTCAACCCCAACTTGTTGTAAAGAAATATATGTTGCTTCTTCTTGAGAGCTTTGGTTAGAATATCGACCAACTGCATCTCAAATGTGACATGAGTTGTGCTTATCTTCCCTTCCATAACTACATTGTGAGCAAAGTAGCAATCAACCTCTATGTGTTTAGTTCTTTCATGACACAAGATTAGAGGATAAAAAAGTAGCAAACGTGTTATCACAGTATAGTGGCACTAGAGTCGATCCTGATATACCAATGGCATTGAGGAACCCTACTATCCACATGATCTCACAACCCGTATAGGCCATGGCATGATACTTTGCCTCTACACTGGATCTAGCAACAACAGTTTACTTTTTACTTCACCAAGACATTAAGCTACCACCTAGGATCACTACACAGCCAAAAGTAGATCGCCTGTCGCCAATGGAGCCAACATAGTCAGCATTAAAATAACCAACATCAAGGGAACTATGATCTTGGTAATAAAGTCCCTATCATGAACTCCCTTTAAGATATCTCAGAATAAGGCAAGCATCCCTCTAGTGGTTGTGCCTAGGTTGATCCATATGCTGACTGGTACGATTGATAGAAAATCTAATGTATGGTCTCGTTACTATCAAGTAGAGTTCCCCAACAATACTGCTATAACGTGTAACAACCTCAAATAAAGGATCATCCTTAGTGATTCACCTCTCTGTAGTGCCTCCACAAGAACTCCAAATGGCTTGGCTCCTAAGAGTCTAGCCTCCTTCAAAATCTATAGTGTACTTCCTATGAGATAACGAGAAACTTAATGCCTATTTCACAGCCTCTATCCTAAAGAAGTATCTAAGCTCCCCAAGATCCTTCGTCAGAAATGTGATGTGTAGAAGATCCTTCATCTAGTGTATACCATCCTCATCACTACCTGTTACCACCATATCATCCACATGTACTGCGAGTATGACTACCTTCTATGTCTCCATGTCTTTAGCTCTCCCACTGAAGATAGAATGGTCAGATGAGGACTGACTAAAACCAATCTTTTATATCTCCATGCTCAGTCTCTCAAACCATGTCGTGGGACTCTATTTTTGGCTATAAATAACTTTCCTAAGCCTGCACACACGCTCCCCTTGAATGACGTAGCCAAGTGGCTAGCGCACATACACCTCTGTCAAATCACCATACAAAAATGCATTTTTTATGTCTAATTGATAAAAAGGCCAACTGTTGTTGACAGCACCAGACAACTGAATGCAGATAAAAGAGACGTGAGGCATACGAGAATGTCTCAAGGTAATCAATGCCATAAGTCTGTATGAATCCCTTAACCAAATACGCCTTGAACTAATCAATTGATCCATCCGCCAAGTATTTAATTGTATATACCTAACGACAGTTAACAAGTGTAGCATCTTATGGACAAGGTACCAACTCCAGGGTACCACGAGAAGTGAATGCATCCATCTCCTCATCCATAGTAGCCCTCTAACAAGGATCCTAGGTCACCTCAATATGATCTCAAAGAAGAATAGTACTGGTAAGAACCAAGGCAAAGTGTAGAACATCCTGCTACAAATGCGCAATAGTGATATAGTTGAACATCGGATGAAGAGTGCACAATCTGCTAGACTTTCACAGTGCAATCGGTCTGTCATCACTCTCATCTGGAGCAGCCTATGTGGAACCTCATGTAAATGTTCTTCGACTAACTCTAAAGCAATGGATAATGGCGTATGTTGCCAATGATACATAAGTGTCTCCCAAAGAGCAAGGCCAATATTGGCTCTCTCCTCAGAGTAATAGTGAACCTTCTCAAATATGGTAGCATCAGCAATCACAATGTATTGCTAATGTACTAGATTGTAGCATTTGTAGCCTTTTTGGGTACATGAGTAACCTAAGAAGACACACTTCACTGCCCTAGGGGAAAAATTATCCTACACTTCAAAGGCCTGAACAAAATAGGTGCATCCAAAGATACAAAGTGGTAGCACAAATGGTCTATCCATGTCTAAATGCAAGACCTGGTATGGTATGCCTCTATGTAAAATTGAGGACGGAACACGATTGATATATCTCCTTAGAACTGCTTCAGAACCTTCATATACAACATCAAGGACCTCACAATATCTAACAAATGACACAATTTACGTTCCGCCACACCATTCTATTGAGAGGTATGTATATGCACAGGATGTCTAATGTAAGATGCCCCCACTGATGAAGGCATCCTATAGGCATAAACTCCAAGACGTTATTGCTATGAAGATTCTGTATGGGGGCTAAATATCATGTTTGTATTTCAGCAAAATATCTCTGCACAATCTGAGGGATTTTAGATCAGGTCTTCATCAAGAAAACCCTACAAAATGTGTGCAGAAATCAAAAAAGTAGAGGTTGTCCTTGATTCCTCCAATGATTTCTTTTATCTTCTTATCCCGAAAATAACAATGCTTATCATTAAAGATCACATGGCACTGGAGGTCCTTGCAAATACTGGTCGCAAACAAGAGATTCATCGAGAACTCTAGAGCACAATGCACATCCAAAAGCTCCCTATCAAGGGACACTTGAACATTCCCAACTGTAGTAACCGAAGAGATCGACCCATTGGCCACCTTTACCGACTTGACTTTTTGAGGTTTTGTTGATGTTTTCAACAAAGCAAGGTCTCCTGATGAATCAATGCTCCAGAGTCGATTATCCATTGTCTGGGTTGATCTTTAGGCACCATCTTCTTCCTTTCAACTGATAACGCTTGGCCATAAGGGTCTAGCATCCACAAATGCCATCGACACACAATCCACAATCCTCTTATCACAATGAACGATGGGTATAACATGGACACAACGTGGGAGATGATCCCAAGCACAACCAAGGAGGCAATAATAATAGAAGACATTATATCTCTGATTAGGCCCTAGCAGCAATATGGATGACAACAACAGCACCAAGGCAAACATGGACAAGTCTATAGGGGACCAACATGGATAGATCTATGTTGCTAAACAGATCGACGAGGTCCACAGGTACAAGATCACACACATCAACATGTTGTTGGGCGATGGGGAGTAATACACTACTAGGTGCAAATCTGATGGGCGATGGACAGTAGCACATGCACTCTAATCCACAGATCTGATAGGTGATGGGCTATAAGGCCAATGAGTTGTTGGGTGATGGATCACACGCAGCACTTGATGGATGATGATCTTACATGCGCGAGTGATCCACGGACAATATTAGAGAGTCCTCGCAACATCGTTAGATCATCCACACCATCGGTTGATCATGCACCACGGAGATGGAAAGGGTAAATTGGTGGACTGTACCAAATCATCGATTTAGAATTGTCGCTCTGATACCATATCAAGAGAAAATGTGTCATTCATTCAACAATAAGATATCCTAGCCTGAAAGAGACTTCGGTAAATTACAAATACTTTCAATGAAAAATAAAAAATAACATAACTATCCCATAATAAAGATACTTCGACAGCTCAAAAGTTGCCTATTTTTTAAAGTCGTCGAAGTCATCAAAGTTCTAGCATTTCCTCAACATGCCTCTACCGTACCCACAAAATGGATATTCCAAAGTGTCGAAACAACATCAGATTCAGCATTCAAAACGTTGACAAAGATTATATGTGGTAATACATTATTCATGTGCATGATAATGCAACCAATATATGCCATTAAAATTTAAAATAGGAGTTCTTATTCTAGATTACAGTTGGAACCTTCCTCAACCAAGCACAAGTACAAGCCAATTCAAGCATGCAGTGGAATGCTTATATCCCAATTGAAAATATAAAATGGTTTGGGTCAAATAAAAGCAACAACAGTAGATGACCACACTGTTTAGATCAAGTACAAGACAATAGCACGTGATCACACCTAGAGTTGATGGTTTCCTGAAATAGATACATGATTACAGGAACGACTGATAATTTAAAGCCACATCAGCAAACTGTAAACAATAAAAGACTCAAAGAAGCACATTAGTAGGATTTCAGATATCAAAATTGACTACAATACATGTGAACACAACCATTTGGAGGAGCATGGTTACCACAACCATCATAAAGTTTGAACTCTTCACCCTAGAAATTAAAGGCAGAGCTATTTATCCGCATCATGATTCTCTGTTCCACAAATACTCCTATTAAATGAAATACAACAGATAGATTCATACCTTGCCAAACATAATGTGGAAGTGAAAGTCCACATAGATGAGGATTAAGGAAGGAGATGCAAACATAAAGTTTTTCCATGCTTGTGCTAATGGACAGAATCACAGGAACTAATCATAACAATTGATGGACAGTGAGCATGAGACAGCATAAGAAGGGAGGCAGTGTGATATCTTTTCGACAACACACTTCAGGAGATTTTACGAGAGTAAGGATAAGGGTGAATGGCATTGGAGGAGATTGGATGTCCCACACCTCACTGAGGGACAGAAGGCCAGACTTGTTGAGGACCTACCGGACGAGGAGGTGTGGAAGGCTCTGAATGGTTTGAATGAAGATGGATCCCAAAGCCTAAACAGTTTTCTGATTTTCTTTTATAAGATGTGGTATATGATAGGAGAGATGTGCTACCTATGATTCTAGAATTATGATAAAGGGTTCAAATGCTTAAACAGATTTTTTCTATTTTTCCCACCTAAGAAAGATTTGGTTGAGACAGTAAATGATTTCTCGCACATAGCTTCATTGAAAGCAGTCTACCTGATTGTATCCAAGGTCCTCGCTAACTGTTTGAAAGTAGCATTAGATTCACTGAAGCTCCTTGTACAGTTTGTATTCATCAAAGGAAAATTTCTACCAGCTGTTTTATTATAGAATCTGGGATTATATCAACTTGGGAGAGAAGGAAAAGAAAGGCTTTCATGTGAAAGGTCAATTTTGCCCAGGCTTTTGCATGCAATTTTTATGGACATCATTTGGTAAGTAGGTGTTAGAGTATTAGAATTAGTTAGTATAGAATCTTCTTTTATTTAAATTTAGTCTATTTAATTAGGTTCGAGAGTCCTAGTCATTTTCTTATTTGTGTTTGACAATTTCCTATTCCTAATAGGTTTCTTATGTAATTTTTCTAACCCAACTCTTTATATAATGGGGGTTAGGGTTCTTAATTTCAATAACAAAAAGACTATTTTCTCCAACATAGTATCATATCAAGATTCATGTTCCCAACAACTACCGCCCACCTCTCTTCTTTGCCATACATGAAGCGCAGCTACCCCTACCACATGCCACCAACCTCCATGTGTGTCACCATTGCGCCAATTCTCCTTGTCATGAGCACAAGCGCGTGGCTGCATTACACCTCTTAACTGCCCGCATGCCTGATCTATCGTGTTGCACACTAGGTTGGTGCGCTATCTAGAGCACGCATGTGCTAGGCCTGTGCGTGTGCATGCAAGGCCCTACCTAGCACTATGCACGCTACACCTGCTGCTGATGTGTGCCCTCCTGTGCATGGGTCTTTTCTTGCACGGTGCACCTATGTGTGTGCTACACCTAGCATCTCTGAACGCATTTGCTACAGTGCCCATGCACGTGTAGCGCATGTGCACTACCTGCTATCGTTGATGTTGTTGCGACTGATGTTGCCACTGTGGATGTCACTACTGCTACCAATGATCCTTAAAGCATAACGACACCACAGATCACTATCTCGACACCAACGAGCTCCAATGACCCTAGCAACCAGGACAATGCGTTCCTATTGTGGAGTTACGAACTCCATTTGCTCAGTTTGACAAATTAGGATCTAGGCAGCATGTTGTTGTGGTTTTGAACCACCTGGTGTTCAACACACAAAGGTTGTCACGATTCCAATCCTCCAAACGAGAGTTGGGCCTCGACTGAAGGTCCCAACCTTCATCTATTGCTGCCGTTATTGATTTCGATCAACCCTTATCTACTCTCGAGATCATGATCTGCCACTATTCAATCTCTATGATTCAGTCTCCCTGATCAGATCTTAATCGGGGAACTTCTCTTATCCTACGTGCCTCATGCATGCCTAATGTACGCATTGTTGCATACCTTTTGGATAGCACCTGACTACTCCTGCCTACCGTTGTGTGCATGGTGCATGTTCCTATACACAAGATCGTGCATTACTACCTGACTAGCAATCCTATTGTCTACATAGTAGACTTCGAATCTTGATTACTTAGGATCGTCTCCTATTGCCTGATTGCTCCTACTGCCTGCCTACTCCAACAAGACTACTGCCTATCCGCTCCTACAACCAAAAGATGTCTTCATTGAGGGAAGTCAAATTTTATCTATTGGGCATGATTGTTATCCATGCTCCAACTTGGGGAGGAGTATTAAAGTATTACAACTAGTTAGTAAAGAGTCTGATTTTATTTAGGTTTAGTCAATTTAAGTAGGTTTGTGAATCTTAGTCCTTTTCCTATTCTTGTTTGCTAGCTTCCCATTCTTGATGGGTTTCTTATATAATTTTTCTAACCCAACTCTCCATATAAAGAGGGTTATGGTTCCTAATTTCAATAACAAGAAGACTATTTTCTCCAACAACGGGGATTTCCAAAGACATTCTTTAAGGTCCTTCCAAATGGCAATCTAGCAAGGTGATGAATTAAGCCAAGAGGAGTTCGTCAGGGGTGCCAATTGGCACCATTCTTATATATTCTTGCTATGAATGCATTGGCAATTAGCTCATTCATTGCTTATTCAGCAGATCCTTTTTTGAGGTTGTCAACTTCAAATAGTCTAATATAACGATCCTGCTTTTACAATTTGCAAATGACACTTTATTTTTTTGTTGAAGTATCACTGGAGGAACCTGAGGATGTGGGTGCCTTGGTAAGTGTATTCGATTAGCATCTAGGCTATCTATTAATTTTAATAAATCTGTCTACATTTGTTTTGGGATAAACAAGAAGGAGGCTAATTCAATTACAAGCATATTGTCTTCTGCAAGAGGCACTTTACCAACTATGTATTTGGGCTTACTTTAGCAATGTCTACCTTGTGTCCTAAAAATTTTTCCCTTCTACTTCAAAATATGTAGGGAAGGTTGCACAGTCGGACGGCTAAGCTTCTATTGTTGTACCACTTTAGTCTTTTAGTTGTATTTTTTAATCTTTTTGTATGGGGTTGTTTGTACTTTTCCTACCTCTCTATATATTGAGATGTAGGACTTCTGAATAATGTAATGCAATTCATTTTATTCCACTTAGTATCAGAGCAACGATCTTAGATTGGGACTCAATATCCCACCAAAAACCCTAGCCTCCCTTACCCTCCACCAAAACCCCTCACCATCGATGCTCTCTTTCACTCCAAAGACCCTCTCTCTACTCTCCAGCGGACCTGCAGCAACACCACCAAGGCCCAGTAGGGCCCTAGCATCGCTGCAAGGCCTCCAACAGTGTTGCGACAGTCCCTGCAACAGTGCCGCCAAGGCCTAGCAAGGCCCTAGCACCGCCACAGGGACCTGCAATCCACACATCTTTGCAGCAACCTTTGCTATGGCTGCTGTGCACCTTGCACCACCTGTGAAGGGCCTCTATGGTCTTGTGCAGGGGTTCCTCTTCACATGTATCTGCGCATGGAGGCCTAATGTTGGTAGGAGTGAGTATACTACCCTCCTTTCTTCTATCCTAGACAGCAATGAGCTCTAGAAGGGAGAGGCAGTCACTTTTGTGGTCTCCTACCCGGAAGTGATTGCTACAACTACAATACCATATTTTTCAGATCACAGATAATCTACAATGGAGTATCCAGATCTGATTTATAGGTTCAGATTGAGGTTTTCGGATAGTCGGTGATTGATTGGATGTTTTCATATTGATTTGTAGCTTTTGGAGTGGTTCAATTAAAGGAAGATGTCTTGAATAATTTTAAATCTTAAGAGTGTTTACTAAGTTTATTATTATGTTAGACTTGATGATTTAGTGTCTCTCCATTAGCTTTCATGGCTGGAGGTGGTGTGATGTCTATCTGGAGCGTGTGCAAGCCCTCTCCTTAATTCCTGAGAGGACTCTATGATGACAAGAGAGGCATTACTCTAGGTGTATAGGAAGTATGGTGCTTCTCAAGCGAGTATGGCTTATTCGTCTCAAGCAAGAGATGCAAATTAGCTTGTTGATTCAAGAGCTTCTCAGCATATCTGTGATGATGAGAGACAGTTCACCACCATTCATTCGATTCCACCATGTAGATTTGTGCATGTTGTTGATGGGAGACAATCTCCCATATCTGGTTAGGGGGAGGTTCGTGTAGCCCAACACATGAAGTTGGAGGCTGTGCTTTTAACCCTTGACTTCCCACTGAGTTCGCTATCAATGAGCAGGATACGATGGAGTTGAACTGCAAGGTGATCTTCGATGCTATGTCTCTTACTTTTGAGGATATTCTCACCAAACACATTATCAAGCGTGGTTGTGAGGAGGGTAGTGTTTATCGTCTCCTGCAATCACCCTATGCAGGACATGCTTTACTCTCATCATGGGGTGCTACTAGCTACCTATGGCATCTTAGGTTTGGTCATCTCCCCTTGCCAAAGGTTAGACATGCTACCACAGATTTCTCCTACCGATACTTTTCAATGTGAGGCATGTCAACTTTGGAAGGATCATTAGAGTACCTTTCCTATGAGTCAGCTTTGAGGGTCCCAAGCCTTATTCCAGTTGCTCCATATAGATATTTGGGGACTTGGCCAAACTCCAAATCGTCTAGGACATAGATACTATTCGACTATTGTGGATGACTTTTCTTGTCTTACTTGGATATTTCTATTAAAGGATAAATCTGAGGCAAGTGACATGATTTATGCATTTTTAGCAGAGATCTGGACTTAGTATGAGGCAAAGGTGAAGATTATTAGATCAAATAATGCATTGGAGTTCTACACCACTTCACTGTGCAACGTTATCGTAAGCATGGCATCAATCATCAGATGATTTATCCCTACACATCTCAACAAAATGGTATGGTAGAACAAAAGCATAGGCACATTCTTGATGTTGCACGGACACTCTTGATTTAGAATAGTATGCCTGATAGATACTAAGGAGACACGATAATGACTGCTTGTTATCTTATTAACCGAATGCCTTCTATTGTTAGTGCCTCCTCAGGTCTTTGGATGTGTTGCATTTATGCATATCCATGGGCCCAACAGGGGTAAACTTCCTCCTTATGCAATCAAGTGTGTTTTTCTTGGATATTCGCGGACTCAGAAAGGATATTGATGCTATGATCCTATTGGAGGACGTTCCTACGTTAGTGCAGATGTCACCTTTCATGAATTCGTTACATACTTCTCTACTGCCAGGAGACGTCTTTCTCCTGAGCTTATTGAGGCACCCATGCCTATCCCTCCTATACCACTGGGGGCGATCCCTATCACTGAGACTGGGTCCCCACCATTAAAGCCAGCACTCTCTGGACCTAAGAGATTTCATGAACCTCTAGTTACAGGTTTCCAATTACATATCAGCAGGTAGCAGGTGTCCTCTTTATCTGATCCTACTCCACCCTAGCTTTAGATGCCCACAAGAGACATTCACAGTGATGATGTAGGGAGTTCCAAGGATAATAGTGGAGGATGTATACCCAATGTTGAGATGGAATCAAAGCAATTGCAGGATGCAGAACCACCAGCCAATCTTGACCTTCCAATAGTTGTTTGGAAGGCTCCCTAAAGTTGTGCCAAATACCCAGTAGCAAGGGCCTTGTCCACAAAGGGGCTTGGGACTACCTTTTATTAGTTTTCTTGTGCATTATTACCAGTGTAGATTCCTTTCACATCAGCAAGCCATGCTCGATCCAAAGTGACATCAGGCCATGGAGGATGAGATGGCTGTTCTTTGTTCTCATAGTACCTGGGAATTTACTACTTTACATGAAAGCATAGCAGTGGTTGGATGCCAATGGATATTTGCAGTCAAATACAATCCTGATGGATTAGTTGCCATATACAAGGCCTATTTGGTTGCTAAAGGGTTCACGCAGACACTTAGCGTGACTTCTTTGATACTTTCTCTTCAGTTGCAGATCTATCTACTATGATTTCTGTGTAGAAAAATTTCTACCTTTTTTAGAGGGAATTTCTTATTTTTATAGCAATCTACACAAGAATGCAATTCCCTTTTCACAATAATGCGATGCATATTGCTAGCATATTTTCTAAACAATTTAAAACTTGATGAACTATGCTTATTGAGTTAAATAATAAAATAAAGCATATTAAAGTCTTTGTGTATTTTTTCTATTTCTTTATTGTCTTCTTTGTAATTTTTCTCCTATGCTCTCAATAGACACGTAGAATTTCTTTATAAAGTGAACATTCTATTTTTCTCAACATGATATCAAAGCAACAATCTTAGGCTGGTATCCCATACCTCCTTGATTCTCATCTTTCTTTTTTCCACGAAAAAAAGGAAAAGAGGCCCAAGCCTAGAACGTAAAGGAGTACCCATTGGACCTCCACCAAAGGCCACATCATTACCATTGCCAGCCTCCTGATCGACCAACAACAGCTCTTACAATTGACTATGGTCACTATCAGTCAGTAGTAGCCCAAAACGAAAGACGGTCAGCACCTACTCTCACCCCCATGCCTTCTCTTGGCTAGTGCAGTACCCTGTCACCTTTACTGGCCCTCTCTAGTGGACCTCCACTACCCCCACCATCGAGTATGGGCCTACTCCATTGCTACTACAGTTACATTGGTCTACCCCACCTCAACATGCAACAAAGCCTCTACTCTGTTGCCAGCAGCTCTACTCCATCTCCTATAGGTCTACTCCACCACATGCAGGTCTACTCTACCACTTAAAATAGTATCGAGTTTCCTCCATACCTAGCTAGACCCTTTAGCACCATCAAGATGCAGCTAAGACCCCAATAGCAAATCCCTAATCTTAGTCTTTATATTTACTTTTCACTAGACATGCTTTGAAACGGGACTAAGGACTTTCTTGTAGATTTCTACACCCCAACTTGAGGGGGAGCATTGAGCTTAGGAACTTTCTTTACTATTTATTTTACTTTTGGGGTATCTTTGTAATTTTCCCAAACCTCTTTAATATAAAAGAGAAGCTAAGGTTTCTCATTTGGAATAAGACATTCTTTTCTTCTCAACAATAACAAAATAAGAAATCCTAACTTAACTCTCAAGAAACCTATTTTAATTATTTCTATTTCTAATTTATCTTTAAAACTCCCCCCAAGTTGAAGTGTGCAACACCCAACTTGCAGGAGGTAAAAAAACTAGGACCCCCTAATGTAAACAACCAGAAGAGCAGGCAGCAAAGCAAACTATAGCAAAAGTAGCAATAGCAATCGCAATAAACAAGCAGAGTTAGAATAAGTACTAGATAGGAGAATACTGCAACAAAGTAGCAACCATAGATGACAATAATAAGGTTGTAGTAATTGTAATAACCAAACACAATAGTAGTAGGGTTGTAGCAGTAGTAGCAGCCATAAATGGGATAACGTTCCCAAGCAATCAACAATAGTGGTGGGAGAATAGTGCTCAAAGTTCCTACTATTCATCAACTTTAGCAAAGAAGCCATATGACAGATCAGAATTCCCAGCACCTTGGTCTGGAAAAGCAATAGTAGCAAGGGTAGGGGCAAAGGTTGAGAGGCTGCAACCATAGCAGCAGTAGAGGGGTGATACGCATAGGATTGTGCACAAAGAAAATAAATCTCGCATGGTGGTGCAATGCATGAGGACAACAAGCACTCTTGCGTGTTCTGCAGTAGTAGGACCTTCACATGCGAAGGAGCGTGTACGACAACAGGAAACTCGCGCGTGGAGCGCACAGAGAGGCATGCATGCGATGGCATGCGCGACGAGTAAAGAGAGAGGGCATGCGCAACGAGGAAACCTCCTAAGGTCGACAATAGGGAAAGGAGGGTCTCACGGATTACCATACGGTAGTTGTTGGAAAATAGTTCTCATTGATTGAAAATAGAAATCAACTCTTTATATAGAGAGAAGGGATAACAATAGTAATCCTAATCCTAACTATTTTGGTAATAAACTAGAATCAAATCAAATCCTAATGATAACATAGAAAAATAAAAAATCCTAACTTGACTCTTAAGAAACCTATTTTTATTATTCTTATTTCTAATTTATCTTTAACAACCACTAATCTCTTGCTACCTTGCATCCATTTTTATTCAAATTCATCTTAAATATTTCATATCTTATCAACTCATCTTGAATATAAATAGGTTATAAATGATATTGATAAGAACATACTCTATATGCTCTCTTATCCGCCCAAGAAGAACATCCTTGTTTCCTGTCAACCTTAGGCCATGCTTCCTAAGGTAGACCTTGCATTGGTCAACTTTCAATTTGTCCAATTGTCCATCTGTCAATGTGAACAAGAGACTAGTTAATCAATGAAACAAAGATAGTTATAAAAACATAATATTGCAATCTAGAATAGAAAAAAAAATAGGAAAAAATTGTAAGCCATAGAAACAAATATTATTGTCAATAAATTCATAGAATCAAAGAGAGACGAATTTAGATAAGATGAGCATTAATATGGTTCATTCCTATGTAAAACTAGTTGATGTTAGTTGGCTACCAAGTACTAAGTTAAAAGATGCCTTGACAAGCATGATCAACTAAGTCAAAGTAGCCAAAGAGTAGGAGTAATAAGCTGAAAGAGAGTGTCTAGCATAGAGGTGAAAGTGACTTGTGTAACTTTTTCTTTAAAAGTTGGTGAGATCTCTCCAACAATTACCTAATACAAAATTTTTCAATGGCTCCCAACTTGGTTTTTCTCAATTTGCACATATGTATTTGTCTAGGTGTTTATGAATATCAAGATCCTACAAGTGTAAAGCATGTGCCATACACAAGCAGGAGGATCACCATCCCCACATCAAAAATCATGTCGATGTCCTCAAAATTAAGATACAAAGTAAATGTAGGAGGGAGGGAGGTCGACATATGTTTCATCATTTGGGCTTGAGAATATGACTTGTAAGGCATTTTTAATAACACTCTAACCTTCCTATTATTGGAAGAGAAAGAAACTTCTTGTCTTTTTCCAAGAAACCCTAGCCTCTTTGTACAAACAGAGGCCAATGGATAAAATACAGGGAAAATCTCATAAGAAAATAAGAAATATCAAAAACACCCCAATAATGACTACTGTAACACCCCCTCAAACTAGAGCATATATACCAATCATGCCCAACTTGTTACATAAATAATCATAACGTTTCCGTGGAAGTACCTCCTTAAGAATATCAGCCACCTGGTGCTCAGAAGTAGCAGTAGGATTGCTAATCTTCCCTTCAATAACCATATTTCTGACAAAATGACAATCAACTTCAATATGCTTGGTGCACTCATGAAAAACTAGATTTGAGACAATGAATGTAACAAATTGATTATCACAAAACATTGGAATAAGAAGGCATACTTTGATCCCCAGATTAGCCAGAAAGTGTACCATCCACATAATCTTGTACGTCGTGTAGGCCATGGCACGATATTCAACTTCAGCACTGGTCCTAAAGACCACAATCCACTTTTTCTTACTCCTCCAAGTGACTAATTACTACCAAAACAAGTGGTATCTAATAGTAGACTTTTTATCCACCGTAGATCCTACGAAATCTACATCAGAATAAGCATGCAAGTCCACATGTCCATTATTTTTCATATACAGTCCCTTTCCAGGATTACCTTTAAGGTACTTTAGAATTAGGCAGACTGTATGCCAATGACTATTGTAGGGGTTTTCCATGGATTGCCTTGTGCTGTTGGCTGTAAAGCTAATATTTGTCCTGGTGACAGTAACATATAGTAGCTTCTTAACAATTCTCCTATACTTTTTCTTGTCCTTAAACAATGGATCATCTTCCTCCTTTATGTGTCCCTATGACTCAACAAGAATAAAGGAAGGGTTGGCCCCAAGCTGACCTATCTCTTCAAAAAGTTCCATGACATATTTTCTCTACAAGAGAATCATGCCACTAGAATTTCTGGCTACATTAATGTCTATAAAATATCTTAGACTGCCTAAATCCTTTGTAACAAACATTGATTACAAGAAATCCTTAGTTTTTTAATCCCTGTGACATCAACACCAGTGAGAATCATATCGTCAACAAAAACAACTAAAATGATAGCACCTAACTCCCTGAGTCTAACCAAAACAAAATGATCGAAGTGGATCTCAGAAAACCAATCTTCTAGACTTCACCATTGAGCCTCTCGAAGCACACTCTGGGACTTTGCTCAGGCCATATATCACCTTCCGTGGGCAACAAACCTACTCCCCCACAACCACATAATCTGGTGGTTGGGTCACATAAACCTCCTGTAAGTTTCTATACAAGATATTCTTGATATCAAGTTGATATAAAGGCCTATGTTTGTTTATTGCCATAGAGATAATGAAACGGAGTTGTGCTGAGCCACTAAAGAAAATATATCAAAATAATCAACCCCATAGGTCAATGTATGGCCCTTTGCAACTAGCCTTATCTTTAATTTCTCAGTAATACCATCTAATTTGTACTTTACTATATTAACCCATCTACAATCAACCATCGTTGCCCCATCAACAAGATCAATCAACTCCAAGGTGCCACATGTAGTGAAGGTAATCATCACCTCATCCATGGCCAATCGCCAACTTGGATCCTATGCAATTTCATGATAATTCTTAGGAACTACCATAGTAGACAAAACTATAGAGAAATTCTTCAAAGTAGGGCTAAAATGATCAACAGTAGTATAATGTGACATAGGATAAAGAGCACTTCTTATTTCCTTTCGTGGAGTAATGGGCAAATTCTCTAGTTGCTAACTTGGAGGAGCACCCGGAATACACTGGTAGGGAGGATGAAGTAAATGGTCTCTCCTCAAGAACTAAAACCTGCATGGAAGGTAAGGGAACAGACTCAGGATCCTTGTAATGATGCTCATAAGTATGGGGACCATCCAAGTGAGGAGCCCTCATCAAAGAAGGCATCCTTTCAAAAAAATGACACATCAACAAAAGCATAGTATCTAACCAATCAAAGTAGTGATACCCCCTCTAAAAGCGAGAGTTTCGTAGAAACACGCACTTGACCGATCTATGGGAGAGCTTATCAGTGACCCTAAAGAGGTAGACAAAATAGGTAAAGCCAAAAATCTACAGTGGTAAGCTAAAGAACTCAGCATCAGAAGAATGGCATCCCCATTTGGTACAGAAAAGGGAACGTTATTTATGAGGTATGTAACTGTAAGAATGGCATCCCCTAAAAATACTTGGGCACTTTCATGGCAATAAGAAGGGTTTGTGACACATCAAGAATATGACAAAGTTTACCTTTAGCTACACCATTTTGCTAAGAAGTATAGGCACAAAAAGCCTGGTGAATAGTGCCATTTTTGGTAAAAAAAAAGTCCTAGATATCACAATGCATAAACTCAAGAGTATTATCCCTGTCGATGATTTTAATGCTAGTAGAATAGAAATTTTGAACTTCATTAAAAAACTTGGATAGTATAGTACTAATCTCTAACTGATCCTTCATCAGAAACACCCAAGATAAACAACTATAATCGTCCACAAAAATCATAAAATACCAAAAACCAGACCGATAGTTTATTCAACAAGGACCCCAAACATCATAATGGACCAAATGGAACGGAGGACTCCAATTAGTCTCTCCAGGAGGAAAAGGAACCTAATGGTGTTTCCTAAGTTGATAGGCTTCACAGTCAAAAGAAATTGGAATAAAGGAGTCAAGAAACATTTGTCAAAGATCATGATCGATAGAAATAAATGTAGCACCAGCAAAAATCTGAGTGGCCTTACTATGGTAGAGGCCACCCTTCTCAATCCCCCCACCAATCATCTTCCCCATCTAGATGTCCTAAAAGAAAAGAAAATATTCATTAAATATTACCCGATAGTGAAGATCTTTACATCTATAAACGGATAAAAGACTCAATAGAAACTCAGGACCATAGTAGACATTAGATAGCGGTAAAAAGGTAGTAAAATGGGCATTGCCAATAGCAATAATAAGATAATAAGAACCATTCGGCAATATGACAATAGTGATGCCAAGGGACCTCCATATGGAAGTAAGAGCATCCATCTTACCAGTAAGACGATTGGATTCACCAGATCCACTACCTAGGAGGTGGATGAAGTCGTAGCCAAGTTGGTTGTAGTACCTGCAAAATTAGCAAAGGAGGTGGAAGCACCCTGAGGCTTTGTGGATAGAGTAGTTTGTCTAAGAAGTTGCAGTAGACATGAATAGTCTTCTGTAGATAGAGATGGTACTCTACCAAGTGAGAACTCCTGAATCACTACAGAGTTAGCTATACCTAATGGACCAAATTTTGCCCAACAGCGCTCAGATGGGTGAATACAACGCTTGTAGTGAATACAAGCTCATTAGTGTGTACTAGTCCACATCCACGTCAACGACCTATTAGTGGACCTCCATGCCCACTAAGAATTGCAAAGGTAGATATCTCTGTGAAAGGTATAATCTACACTCACATCAAAAGTAATTTTTTGCAATCTCCCAAAGACAAATCCAAGTCAGGAATGTCATCCATAGCTAAGATCCAATCTTTAGCAGAGTGTTATCTAAAATTCAGACCATCTGGAAACCTATAGACTTGCCACACCTAACGCTAACCAGTCTGAGTGTCACAGTAGGAGGGTTGAAACACATTTAGTTCCTCAAACAATGCCTCCATCTCTACATAATAATCAATTAAGGAACGCTCCCCCTAAGTGGTGACCATATACTACAATAAACATTAACTAGACAGGCATGATTAGATTTCCAAGAGAACTTCGCCAAGCTATCCTATATCTCCTTGGCACCTTCTTATAGAGAAGATTTGCAGCAATCTGTGGCTCAATAGTATTCATCATCTAGTTCATAACCAAGTAGTTGTCATGTTCCCATCTCTTAAAAATAGTCAATTGAGAGTAAGCGGTAAGCTTGTCAGAATATAAAGCTCCAGTGACAGATCTTGAATGCCTAGGACCAAAAAAGATAAGTTTGGACACCATTAAGTTTCATAGAGATTCCCTGGAACACCACAAAGGTAGAAGAAGCTAAAGGCTTGGCTTCAAGAGTAGTAGATGATCCCAACATTGCCATCTAGAGGTAGAGGAAGCAATAGACAAGAAAGACAAAGATCGAGATCTCTCACAGCATCACCATCTTAAGAATTGATTTGGAATAACATTTTCCATGCAGATCAAACCCAGAACAAAACTCCCTAAGTCACGATCAGATTTATACACAACCCAAGGCATAAGAGGATCATCAGAAATAACCAAAAATAAGCTTAGAAGACCATCAACAACATGCCAAGTTGTTGCTAGCGGCACTACAAAGGATCCAATAGCATTAGCAGCACTACTGGGAGCTTCGACGGTGTTAGCAATGCTACTGGGGGCTTCGACAGTGCTTGTGATGCCGCAAGAGGTAGTGAGAGGCCCAGCAGTACTGTGGGGTGCGATGCTAAGCCCTTGGCAATGGCACTATAAAGACCCAACAACGATGCTAGGGCCAACAGGCACGCTTGTGATCATGGGCAAGATCTGGAGATTAATGCTCGAGAGATCACAGAGAAGTAAGAGATCTCTATTTTCCCTATATTTTTTGTGGAAGATACCAGAGCATGAAGAGTCTAAGACCCACCTTGCTATGATACCATGTTGGAAGAGAAAGAAACATCTTGTCTTATTCCTAATGGGTAACATACAGGGAAGACTCATAAGAAAATAAGAAATATCAAAAATACCCCAATCAGGACATACTCTAACACCTACTTTTAGGCTTGCTCTCACACGTATGCAAGTGCCAAAGTGGTTTATACCTGTTCATTCACTCCCCATTCACTCATTTTTTGCCACTTCCTAATCCTAATGCAAAAACTAAAGCAACAAAGTACTTTTACTTCTCAATTCATGCTCCGCATCTAAGGATCACTCACTTTAGTAGTTCCCAATTTACAAAGCCTCTCAATCAACAAGGCTTCTAAATTAAAAATTACCTCTCAATCTACGCCTCCCTCCCTAAATCATGATCTGCACCCATGGATCATTGTGCTCTAGTCCCTCAACTTCCAACTCCCTAATCATCATGGACAACCTTGACTTTATGAGCTCATGTGGGCCAATCTAGGCACCAAACATAAGGGTCAAATGCATGGTATTATTTTGGTTATGCACAAAATATTTTCCAAGATGAACAAGGAGCAAACTAAATCAAGGATACCATGTCAAAATATTCTCTTTCTCAGACAATAGGCTCTCTTCTATCAACTTTTAGTTTGTGCAATAGTCCATCTGAGGCCATGGAGATACAAGATACCTTGGCTTTGGTCTAGGTAGTTTTGCATAAGGTCAATCATGATTAACTACTTAATTTCATTGATCTATGATGTGACGATTTGCACAATACGGGAGCGTCGAGGCTCTCCTACGAGAGAAAATATGGCTGTAGCAGAGTGCTACCAATGATGGATGCACGTGTGAACAAGAAGAGAAAGATGGCAGCTGGCAATCTTAAAGAGAAGGATATTGGAACCTAGTTCCACTTCTCTTTTGTGTTTTGATGTTAACAAAATCATTTTAAAGTTTAATGCGATTATGAAGTGTTACATGACTATACAAGAAATAGAATTATGGATGCTAGCAAGCAACAAGATAGCATTGAAGATATGAAGGCAGAAAATTATAGATTTTGATTCATTTATTGTATTTTAGAATCTTTGCATGTCTCCTAACAAGTAAAAAATAATCTAGAAGTTAAAATTAAAGTAGAGATAATTAGGATTCATATTAATGCTTAATCGTTTATCTTTTCAACTCAAAATCGATTCTTTCAAAAAAAAGTCATATAGATTAGATGGGTTTACTCTAAAAAATGACTTACACTTATAATATTAGGTATTTGTAGCAAATAGCGGTACTGGTCATAAGTACCGGTACATGTTAGACATAGGTAAGGGCCTAAGTCCCAAACTGCGAACAAGTACCGATACTCATTGTGAGTACCGGTACCAAGTGATCACAGTTTGTGCACTTGGTTTTGCCTGGACCTTACAAGTACCGATACTAATCACCGGTATCAATACATGTAGGTTACAACCCCATAGCCTGTGAGTCACAAGTACCGGTAATTATGATTAGTACTGGTACCAAGTGGCTTTGTTGGTACTCAACAAAATACACTGAGTACCAATACCAGTGATCAGTACTGGTACCCCAAGCACTGTTGAACTGACTGTAGGCAATCAGTACCAGTACCAAAAGTTTAGTACCGGTACCAACTAACCATTGTACCTAATCTAAACGGATATTTTACAATTAATCTTAATCCTACACTTCCCTTTTTGCCCCTAACGGCTAGTATTAGTAGGGAAGGGGTTTAGTGCCCTATATATACACTCGTTGAGTATCATTTGCACATAACCAATAAGCTAAAAATATTCTCTTTGCCTACACCCTCTTTTTCCAATTTTCTAGCTACAAAGGAGCTTGTCTTGTTGCTCTCTTCACAAGGCTATTCTCTGGTTGCAACAAGTTCCCAAGGCGATTGCATTCTTAGAAAATTATCTATTTTTGCTTTCGCATTCTAGTTAGAATTTATATATCTATTAAGAAATACACTTATTGGAGACTTAGGAATTAGTTGTAATCTTTTGTTTATATCTTGCTAAAAATATTCTCTTTGCCTACACCCTCTTTTTCCAATTTTCTAGCTACAAAGGAGCTTGTCTTGTTGCTCTCTTCACAAGGCTATTCTCTGGTTGCAACAAGTTCCCAAGGCGATTGCATTCTTAGAAAATTATCTATTTTTGCTTTCGCATTCTAGTTAGAATTTATATATCTATTAAGAAATACACTTATTGGAGACTTAGGAATTAGTTGTAATCTTTTGTTTATATCTTGCTTACACCTGTAATCTTTATTTCTTTTTGTCATCTTATAATTGGGCTGAGGTAACCCTTTAATTACCTCAGGTTATTAGTAATTGATTCCCTCCAGGTTGAGGGAATCAGGTTAAAAAATCCTAAGTTGAGAGACTAAGGTAGTGGAGTACCCAAGTGAGGGGAACTACTATACATCTCGTGTGTTTTTTGTGGCTTGATTATTCTTGCAATTTTTATATACCATACTATTCATCCCCCTTCTAATGTGCTTGTACCCTACAGATCCTACAGGTGGTATCAAAGCAGGTTGTGAAAAGAAGTAATTATTCTCTCTCGCAATGGCATCATCAGCCAAACGCACCGAAGGTCAGTCCTCCACACGTCCTCCCTACTTCGATGGGACAAACTATGGATACTGGAAGAGGAGGATGCAAATCTTCCTCAACGCCATGGATGAAGACTCATGGACTCTCATTCAAGAGAAGTACACGGATCTGGAGCCAGAGGAAGGAGTTGTTTGGACAGCGGATCAAAAGAAGATCGCTGGGAATGCAAATGCAATGAACGCGCTCTATTGTGCGTTATCAAGGGAGGAATTCAACCGTATCTCTGCGTGCGAGTCCGCATACGAGATATGGAACACACTTCAAGTCACCTACGAAGGTACTAGTAAAGTTAAAGAAACACGCATATCTATTTTAACAGAAAGCTATGAGTGTTTCAGGATGGAGAAAGGTAAAACAATCAAGTCAATGTACACGAGATTTAGAGACATTATCAATCCCATGAAGAATTTGGGAGTGAAGTTTATGGAAGAACTTGTAAGGAAGATCTTGAGATCCCTTATAAGTGATTGGTCTCCAAAGTTCACGGCGATCCAAGAGGAGAAGGATTTATCAACTCTCTCCTTGGATGATCTGATTGGAAGCCTCATGGCATATGAGGTCCAATTGGAAAACATGAAAAAGAACGAGGAGAGATCTGTGAGCAAGGAGCTTGCTTTTAAAGCCATGAAAGAGAATTCAAACTTCAATGATTCTGACTCCGACGAAGAAGATGAGCTTGCTCTTCTAACGAGAAAATTTCGAAGATTCATCTGAAAACAAGGTAAGAGAGTCAATAAATTTTCAAATGACATTGTTTGTTTTGAGTGCAAGAAGGAACATGTACGAAAAGATTGCCCTATGATCAAGAAGAAAAAAGAAAAGAAGGACAAAGAACTCGATCGAAAGAAGATCTCAAGAAAAGCATACAAAGCAACTTAATCATAGGGCACGGAATCATCTTCTAAAGAATCTGAAGAAACGAAAGTTACACATCTTTGCTTAATAGCGAGCAACAACGGATCTAAAAACGAGGTAGATTCTGAAATTACTTTTGAAGAAATGCTACAATCTTATAAATATTTATATCATAAAGCTAAGATAATTAAAAGGAAAATAAGATCTTACATGATAGTTATAAGACACTAGGAATAGAAAAATCTTATTTAGAAATAGAATTAGAAATGTCAAAATAAACTAACAATCAATTGTATGCAAAAATAGTAGAATTAAAAGATATTTATGAACACTTTAAGGGAACTTTAAATAATCTAAAAACAACTAGGTTGAATACAAAATTTTGTAATAATTTAAAAGCTAAGTTCAATAATAAAAAGAACATACAAAATAAATCACATATACCTAGACATACATAGATTTATCAAAAGGTCAAAAATCCTAAGAATTATAGATATAACACAAAGGTGATCTATAAACCTAAGGATTTAAAGGGTACTAACCATCAAGGACCCAAAAAGAATATGGGTACCTAAAATAGATTTGATAAACTGTCTTGCAGGTCAAGAAGGACAAATGGATCCTAGACAGTAGGTGTTTCAAGCATATGACAGGACACTCCGACCTCTTTATCAAATGGGTCAGAATACAAGATGGAGGACAGGTCAAGTTGGGCAACAACAAACATTGTCGCATTATTGGTGAATGTACAATAGGTAATTCATCTGAGCAGGTATATCATGTTCTTTTAGTAGAAAACTTAAAACATAACCTACTTAGTATTAGTCAAATATATGATAATGGATGTGATGTATTATTTACTAAGGTTGGTTTTAAAATATTAAAAGAGGAAACAAATACGATTTTAATTGAAGGGTTTAGATATGAAAATAGTTATGCTCTTCATTTTTCACAAGAGATTTGTAGAATGTCTGCTTGCTTCCCATGTTGAAGTAGATCTATGCCACTATAGGCTAGGTCACATTAATCACAAGCATCTTAATAGGTTAGCTAAAATTAAGTTAGTAGTGGGCCTACCCAAACTAACTTATAAAAAGAATGCCTTGTGCAAATCTTGTGAACTCGGAAAAATACACAAGGCTTCCTTCAAACCTAAAGACTTAGCTTCAACCACACGACCTTTAGAGTTGTTACACCTTCATCTATTTAGGCTAACACGATTTGAGAGCCTAAATGGATCAAAATTTTGCCTAGTTATTATTGATAACTTCTCTAGATTCACTTGGGTCATCTTCCTGAAACATAAAGATGACTCATTTGATTCCTTCCGAAGTCTTGCTCGAAGACTTCAAAAGGAAAAATCATCCTCAATTCTTAGACTTAGGACTGATCATGGGTGTGAATTTAAAAATGAAAATTTTCAAATTTTTGTATTAGTTCTGACATAACCCATGAATTTTTATTTCCTCGAGCACCATTTCAAAATGGTGTTGTAGAGCACAAGAATCTCACTCTACAAGAATACGCCCAAACTTTACTCTTAGAGTCTGGACTTCAAAAATATTTCTAAGCTGAAACCATTAATACGACATGGTATATTCTTAATAGAACTCTCTTAAGGCCTATTATTAAGAAAACTCCATATAAGCTTTATTATGAGAAATTTCCTAAGATTTCATATTTTAGGGTGTTTGGAAGTCGGTGTTATTTATTAAACACCCACGATCGGCTTAATAAGTTTGATGCTAAAGGTGATGAAGGCATCTTTATTGGCTATTCAACAAAAAGCAAAGCTTCTCGAGTCTTTAATAAAAGGACTTTTGTTATAGAAGAATCCCTGCATGTTTCATTTGATGAAACAAACTTAGGAGAACCTGAACCAAATCATTTAGATTCTGATGAAGATATCCCCTTCATCGATGTATCAAAAATGGAAGATACACGAAATATATATGATCTTCAAAAAAAGAATGGGTGATATTGAACCCTCGAGAACAAATTATAGGTGATATTGAACAAGGTATAAAAATCAAATCTCATTTTAGAGCTGATTTTGTCCTTAATGCCTTTGTTTCTCAACTTGAACCCAAGAAAGTTGATGAGGCATTAAAAGATGAATCATGGGTTGTAGCCATAGTTTAAAAAAACGTGCCTCGAGGCTCTTGAGGCATGCGCCTCGAGGCGAGGCATGCCAAATTCGCCTCGAGGCTTAAGCCTCAACTCTAATCTGCGAGGCATGCGCCTCGCTTTGTCGAGGTGTGGCTGAGGCGCTGGAAAGGCGCTGCCTCGGGTATTTTGCTTTGTTAAATGGTCATGTGCTAGTTACATGACCATTTTTTTGACGTAAGCTTTGGCTCTAGCCCTAAACCTAAAATACAAAGCTAAAAAACGTGAGCAGCCTCCAGCACCTCATTGCAGCCTCCACCAGCAGACCAACAACTCCTGCTCCACCGCATTGCAGCCTCCACTGGCGAGTAGCTCCACGCAACGCAGCGTAGTGCTCCAGCGCCAGCAGCGCGAGCACGCAGCGGTAACGCTCTACGCAGCACAGGCTCCAGCGCAGCGCAGGCTCCACGCAGCGCAGCGCCAGGCTCCAGCATAGCGCAGGCTCCACGCAGCGTAGCGGCAACGCAGGCTCCACTCAGCATAGGCTCCACGCAGTGCAGCTCCAGCAGCGTAGGCTCAAGCGCAGGTCCAGCTCCTACACAAGTCCAAGACTCCGAGTGCAACTCCAGCTCTAACTCCAGTGGCAGTGCTCCACTCTTCAGCAGGACGCATTTAAGGTTGAGGTTAGTATGTTGAGGTTGAGCTTAGTATGTTGACTATAAGTTTAGGTAATTTCATTTAGGTTTATTTTTCAAGTTTAGGTCATTTAGGTTTATTTAATTACCAATCTCTTTTATGCTTTTAGACATGGCGCCAAAGGCAAGAAGAGGAGGAAAAGAAGGATCCACTGGCACTGGCAGGTCTGATCCTAGATGGAAGTATTGCACGGAAATTGACCTTCAAGGATCTCAAAAGGAGAAAGAATATAAGTATGTGAAGTGTAACTTCTGTGGGAAAACTATCACAGGTGGCATTGCAAGACTAAAGGAGCACTTAGCGAAGACACAAAAATGTGGGAGCATTTGCAAATGTGCCACCTGAAGTTGAAACTGAAATTAAGGCCTTCTTAGCAAAGAAGTTGGTAGAAGAAGAGCACTTGAAGAAATGAAAGAAATCCGTCGCATAGGTGCATATAGAGTAGGTCCATCTGGGCATGATGAAAATGCACCTACAGGATCAAGTGGTGCGCAAGTGGTGAAGGGTTCTATGGATTTATTTGTTACAGGAGTTGAACAGAAAGTATGGCCTAGAAGTGATGGACCTGATAATGCTCCTCAATGTCCTCCAAAGCAGATTACTTTGAATTCTTCTTGGATGAAAGAACAAAGAATTAGAATGTGTCGTAGTATTGGTAGATTCTTCATTGAGAATGGATTGTCATTCAATTTGGCAACCAGTCCATCTTACTGGCAAATGCTTCAAGATGTAACTATGGAAGGGGATTCAGAGGTCCTATAATGCATGAGTTACAAACTTGGATTTTGAAAGAAGTCAAGACAATAGCTACTGTGATGGACCAAGCGAAAGCATCTTGGGAAGAGATTGGATGTAGCATAATGTCTGATGGTTGGACAGATACAAAAGGACGCACCTTGATCAATTTTTTTGTTAACAACCGAAAAGGTACGTGGTTTCTAAAATCTATTGATGCCTTTGATGAGATTAAGAATGCTAATTATCTCTTCAAATTGATAGATGATGTTGTTGAAGAAATAGGTAAAAGCAATGTTATCTAAGTGATAACAGATAATGCATCAGCTTATAAAAAAGCTAGAGAGAAATTGATGGAAAAAAGGGAACATTTGTATTGGACTCCGTGCGCTACTCATTGCATTGACCTTATGTTGGAGGATATCATGAAGCTACCTCTTCATGACTCTGTTTTCAAGAAGGCCAAACAAATAATTAGTTACATATATGCACATGCTTGGGTGGTGACCACGATAAGGAAGCATGTAGGAGGAGACTTGGTGAAACCTGCCGTCACTCGGTTTGCTATTGTTTTCCTTACCTTGCAAAAATTACTAACAGCAAAAGATGCTCTTGAGTCTTTTCACCTCAAAAAGATGGAACTGTAGCAATTATGCATTGAAGGTTCAAGGGCAAGCTGTACAAAATATTGTCCTCAAAAGTAGAATATTTTGGCCTAGTGTAGCCTATGTGATAAGGACAATCAAACCGTTGGTGTTGATTTTAAGAATGGTGGACGCTGAACAATATCCACCTATGGGATTTATTTATGAGGCTATGGATAGGGCCAAGGAAGGTATTGCTAAAAATTTAGGTAATGATGAAAAGAAGTACAAGATAATCTGGGACATTGTTAAGACCCGTACTGTTTGAGCCTTTTAAGATATCTGGACTGTGGGTAAGATGTCTGGACTATGGGTCAGACGTCTGGACACCTTCCCAGATGTCTGGAAATCGAAAATCTTTGTGTACGAATTCGCGTCTGCGTGCATGCTGCACGCAGACAGTACCTTCTCGTTTTTCCTCCTCTCTCTTCCCCCACCTCCAAGCAAACCCTAAGCCCCACCTTATAAAACCCCTCCTCTCTCATTCTCACTTCCCAGCCACCTTCCTCTCTTCTTTCCTACAGCGAACGAGAACGCGAGAGAGGCGTGAGGAGAGGAGCGGCATGAGAGGAGGTGAGCTCGCAAACTCGCATGGGAGCTCACTGTTGAGCGCATGGCCGAAGCGGCACGTGCGCGAGGCGGAGGAGTGCGTCAGGGAGGTCCTCTCCGACACTACTCCAGCCGGAGTTGCAGGCGAGGGGGCGCGGCGCGGCCACGCACGACGTGAGAGCAGCGGAAGCAGGTTCTGGTTCTGGATTTTTCCCAGAATCAGACGTCTGGAGTAATCTCCAGACGACGATGCGGACGTCTGGAGGTGGTTCCAGACGTCTGAGGAGAGGGCTTCATGAAGGTACGTCCTCTTTGCGGATACGGCCATGCAGGCCGCTCCGCCGATCCCTTTTTGCATGCCCATTTTGAGAGATTCGGTGTCTGCGTGCAGGATTCGCTTCGGGAAGGCACGGGGCACGTCCGCCTACGCATTTCAGACGTCTGGGCAACATACCAGATGACGGAAAGCGCTTCCAAACATCCGGAGAGGTGGTCGGACGTCTAAAGCTGGGTCCAGACGGTCCAGAAGAGTTCCTAGACGTCTGAGGATTGGCGCAGAGACTTAGGTACGTTACTGGACCCTTTTAAGACGTCTGGAAGATGTTCCAAACGTCTGATTTGAGACAGAAACCCTATTTTTGACTAGTTTAGGATTCGTTTGAGTTTCGTTTTACTCAAATAAGATACTGATGTATTCTTTGTCAGTTCTTCTACTTGTTAGAAGGCTTTTTATACTGTTCTGATAGTTCCCTTGTGATTGTTCCTTGTGATAGGACTTCGTTCCGTTGCGGTTTCGGGACTTGCTGAGGCACGTGAGTCTGCCATTCAAGTTCCCACTACCCCTAGGTTTACTGGTAGAGTGGCTTCCCCTAATTTAATTATAACCTAAATGCATGTGTGGAATGAATGATTAGAACCTAAGATATGACATGAATCCTAGGACAAGAAACACTTGAAATGCCTGTATTGGATGATTGAATTGCAGTCTTGAATGAGTAGATAGGATGATAACAATTGCATGTAAATGGATAACAGCTACCTGTGAAATATGAAGTACTTGTGCTAGCTAACTGTTGCATATAAATTTCATGTTGTATACGTTAAATGACATGATACGAGCTGTATGTATATAAAATGAGAATGGTAATGTGAATGATGGAAATACGAGCTACCTGTGTATAACCTGTAAATGGAAATGTAAACGATAGCAATACAAGCTGGATATGTAAAACTTGAGAATGGAAATCGAAATGATGAAACCTGGTATGGCATGGCATGAGAAATATGAGCATGAACCCTACGAGGAATTAGGAGTAGAGCTCCTGGAAATAAATGGAATGGAACTGGGAATGTGAGAGGAGAAGTAAGCTAGCCCTTGAGTATGGAGTACCAAGGAGAGCGACTGTCCCCTCGTTTAGTGCAGAGCGGAGCTAGCCGCCCTTGGGTTGGGACCCGAGGTTAGGATTGGCCACTCTCACCGACTTCTTGGCCCTCGCGTAACAATACCGGGGAAAGCTACTAGTGTAGAGAGAGAGCTATCCACCCCACGGGGCCTGGGGTTCAGCTAGCCACCCTACACCGACTTGTTAGGCCCACTAGGCAAATCAAGGTAGTCAGGCGAGTGTGCGCGGACTGTGGAGGGACGAGATCCCTGTTTGGTTCTTAAGGGCTAGACCCCTGTTACTAAGAGGGCTAGGCCCTATACTAGTTCCGTGCTGTACTTTGGGTGCACCCGCTAATGGAAACGACTGACCGCGTGCCAGTGTGGGGTAACTACCCATGCGCTTATCGCGTGTACCGTAGTCACCGTTACATCTGTCAGTGACCTTGGGGTGGTTGACTCGGTGTAGGATCACCACGACAGACTCTCCCGACCAGAAGAGTACCACGTGTGCCTTCTACTCTTCGAAAATGACCGCAATCAAGATTGTTCCCACGAGGAACATTCGAGATCAAAAAAGAGACCTGATAAATAAACCAAGTGATGAAGAAGAATAATCAGTTAAAGAAAGTAATTGAAAAATAACAGCTACCTATCCACTTTTACTGCTTTAGTTAGTTGGTTGCCACTCTACTCAGCGTTCGCTAACTTTATGTACTCATAACCCTTTTCAGGTCCAGGTGTTGAGCAGCCAGAGCCTACGGCTGCAGAGGGTGCTGGGCCCAGTAGAGCCCAGTAGTTGTACCTTCTTGCTGTACCTCTTTCTGCTGTAATGAGTTTAGACTCTTGTACTTTTATATTATGTTCTTTATGTTCCTGTACTTGTTACTTTCTACTGTTGTGGTGGTGATAGGTACTGTAGCAGTTTTTACTTCTTTACTGCTATAATTTTTACTGCTAGCTGCTTAGCATAGTGAATGTGGTTTACTTTCCTACTTTTTGGTTACTTTCTCGTTGAACGACTAGGTCTTAGGATCAGTCGAGTCAGTCCGATCTTGTGTTCTCTAGGGATTCAGGAACTGGGTCGTAACAGACATCATTGACACAAGATGGGACAGGTAATTGCACACACACTTTTAAAGTTGATTCAGAAGTAAAGATGGGTTTGTACTAATGCTTCCAGAGGTTGATTCCTGACAAGGATGAGAGGTTGAATGTGGATCTCCAAACATATGCATTTGTTAATGGAAGATGATTATTTGGATGGTCCAATGCCATTGAGACTCGTTTTAAGAGGAGTCCTAGTAAAGTTCTTTCAATGATCCTATCATTTAAATTAATAAATTTTGTTAATTTTTTCCTATATACTATAAACAAAATTTCCATTACAGCGGATTGGTGGAGAGCATTTGGTGATAAAACACCTGAGTTGAAGTTTGCCATGCGCATTTTAAGTTTGACTTGTGCATCTGCATGTGAGCGAAATTAAAGTGCTTTTAATCAGGTAAAAAGTCTAAATTTGTGTTTTAAATTTAGAGTAACATATAATAATTAGGCTATAAAATTTAATGAACTTTTCATTGAGTAGGTCCATACTAAGAGAATGAACAAACTGAGACAAGATAAACTCAATGACTTGGTTTATTGTATGTTCAATTTGAAATTGAAACACAAGAAGGTGAAGAAAAAAACAATGGATGATCCTCTATACTTAGAGGAAGTGGACTCAGATGATGAGTGGATTGCTGAGCTACAACTTTGTGAAATAGAGATTGATGCTTATGAGGAGCTTGATGCAACTGTAGCTCTAGAAGAGGATCCTTTTGATCTTGAGCAGTTAGTAGGAGCAGACGGAGGAAGTAGAAGAAAGAGGTAAAAGAGAAAAGACAAGGGTAAAGCTAATATGTATTTTTTTATTTTGTTGAACTATAACGTTTAAAGTTACAAACTAAGGTTTTAACATCTAAAAAATTATTTAAAATGACTTATCTTTTAGGCAAAGCTATTATTGACGTTGAGGAGGAAGAGTTCCAAGAGAGTGATAGAGATACTAAGGAAGATGTTGATAATGAGGCTAGGATGAAGTTTATGGATGACTCTTGGGATGATGCGACCAGCCCTAGCAACAGCATTGATGAGCTTGACGGTGTTCAAGGAGGAGGAGACTAGAGTCTACAATGTGTTGTAGTTCTTTTGAGTTTTTAATGTGGATATTGTAATCTCCTGGTTTGAGGGGTTGAGATATAAAGTGCGAAAATAAAATAAAACAATCTCACAAAAATAGTAATCACACAATGTACACAAGTATTTTTAGATGGAAACCCAACCCGGGTGAAAACCACCACCTAACCCTCTCGAGTTAGGATTTTCTGATCAACCAAGTTGATCAAATCCACTAACCGAATCACTTAAACGAGGATGATTCAACCTCTTACAACAACACTACTTTGAACGAGGGTAGTGTGCCTCAAACCCCTTCTCTTCACGAGAAGGATTTTGTCTTACGAAGGAGACAGAAATTCGTAACGCGGATACCCAACCAAATAACAAAGTAACAAAAACAAGAATAGTCCTCTAGAGCCAACAAAACAATTCTTAAACTTAGCTTCTATAGGTGTTAGGATGCTTCCCTTTGCTTGGAAGTGCGTCGATGACGCAGATACGTAAACTACACAATGGTACAACGGTGCTCTCGTGAACTACGGTGGGAGAACGGGTGCGTAATTTGATTGATGCTCTCTAGATGTATAACTAGACTTGGAGAGCTAGAGCTTTCTTCTTAATATCAAAAGACAGAAAATGATGTGAAAGTGTGTTGCTTAGTGTGTCTTTAAGTGGCAAGGGTTCTCTATTTGTAGAGAGCCCATGAAGGCTTTGGAAGGCCTTGGAAGGCTTCCATAGCCGTTAGGTACAACCTCCAAGAGAATCAAGTCAGAATCAGGATCAATCATGACTCTGACAGGGTTATCAGATGTCTGGTTCTCGCATCAGACGTCTGGAAAACCCGTTTAAGACGTCTGGGAAGGTTCTAATGAATTGTCATCAGACAACATACACGACGTCTAGCATTAAGTCTAGAAATCTGAAAATCTACTTTTCTGCGGAAATGGATTCCCAAGGGAGTGCAACGGCTAGAAAATCTTTGAGAAGAGAATTTAGGTCAGCTGAGGTACAACGGTCATGTATCAGACATCTGGGGTCCTCTACGGACGTCTGATACGATGCTAACGGTCATTTTCTCAATGTTTACTAAGGCAGCTAACGTTCACTAATTAGACATCTGGCAAATTCATCAGACGTCTGCTAAGAAGTCTGGACGTCTGATTTCATCAGACAGAACTAACTAAGTCCAGCCTAAATAATCAGACGTTTGAGTCAACAGTCAAACGTCTTAAAAGTTTTTATCAGACGTCTAAAACTCAGATTAGACGTCTGAAAAGGCTGTCTGAACCCTATTTTGATTTTCTAAATTCTCTACAGAAAACCTAAGTATCCTAACGTTGTGCAAGTGTTCATAAGACTACTGTTAGGGTTCTTTAAGGTTCTTTAACATGAATCTAAGAAATACAAATAAAGAGCAACAAAAGAAACAAAAAATACATAGTACAAAGGAAAGGAAATCTATCATATTCTTCATCTCCTTCTTCAAGCTATCACTCCTCGTGAAGCTTCTTTGTTCTCCATCAAGCTCCTCCAATCCGCCATGGATGCAAGCTCGAACTCCGTCTTAACCACATCCCCATTTGCAATTAATCTGAAATCTAAGACTTGAAGTGCAAATGTTAAATGACACGTATTTTGTTATTATCAAAATAAACGATCGTGGTGCTCTAGCACGAACAATCTCCCCCTTTTTGATGATAAAGTATAAAAAATAATGCATAAAATCCTCCCCCTTTTTAACATTATCAAAAATGTTTAATCGATTTTAAATTTCCTGTAACTCCCCCTTAAAACATGCTCTTCTATAATTAGGTTGAATTTTTTTTAACGAAAGTAATGTCCTCCCCCTTTTTGTAACAAGATAGCTATTATTTTTCTCCCCCTTTTTAAAGGAAATATAGCTAATTCAACAATATCTCCCCCTTAATGATTGACAAATAGCTCATAATATTAACTCCCCCTATCTATATGCTAATGATAAAAGGATAGGGTAAAGGGTTTTACCTCACCTACCATGGCCAATAAAATGACCCAAATGAAGGTGGTAGATGCCATATCGGATGGGGCTCCCATCCGTGCTTGGAGGTCTGGGCATTGGCGCCGGTATCCAGTCTGGCGATCAATGTGTGGCGAGTTCAGTTGTTCGTCGTCTCGTTCGGTTGTTCGTTGCCTCGTCGGTCTTCTTGTCCTTCTTCTTGGTCTACTATTTGGTCCTCCCAACTCGAGTTGACCGTTCTTGAGCTTGTAGGTCCAATCTCTTGTATTATAGTCACCCTTGAAACCTACAAAATAAGATTCCAATTTTTTATTCGGTATCCAAGTGAGTTTGAATTCGGATCTGTTAGCGGGTCTCCTTGATGGAAATTCTTTCTCAATCTTAGGGCTATGCAAATTATCTATTTTGTTGATTAATTTGTTGGAATTTTCCCTAAGACATGTGATTTTTTTTCTATAATATTCATCTTAGTCTTTAAATCAGAAATTTCTAATTTTAGACTAACATTTTCCTCAATCAACTTATTATTTTTAATGATTAGGTTATGATTTTCTAACAATAAGTCATCATTTTTAAGACTAACTTGTAGATCCTTAAGTTATTTTTCTAACCTTTCATTTTCATTTTTAAGAAAACTAAAGTTCTTTTTAATATTTTTATTTTCTACCTTAAGTGATTTACTAACTTCAAATAATTCATTGAAAGCATCTTGTAAATCAGGATTTACCTCATTGTCACTGTTGCTATCACTTCCTATGGCCATAAAACCAAAGCAAGCGATTTCTTCTTCGAGGTTCTGCCCTTCTTCCTCTGAGCTCGTGTCATCCCAAGTTGCTTGGAACGCCTTCTTCTTAAACTTCTCATTTTCCTTCTCCTTTTTGAGAAGAAGGCACTCTGGTTGTAGATGCCCTTTCTCGTTGTAGTAGTAGTAATGTCTTAGGCTTTCTTTCTTTTTTTTCTTTGACTCCCTACAAAACTTGGAAATTTTCTTAAGTAAAATTTTAAAGTATTCATCATCGGAACTTACCTCTCTATCCGATGCAGCTTGAAGGCGAGAATCTTCTTCGATTTTTGCTTCGGTGTATCATTCTTCTTCTGCTTCAACTTTGTCTCGTAAGCCATTACATTGCCTAAGAGATCTTCCATGTTGAGCTCCTTCATCTCGTTTACCTCCTCAATTGCGATGACCTTTTGCTCCCATTCCGGTCCAAGGGAACGAAGTAGCTTTCCTTGAAGCTCCCCTTGATGAAGGTCTTACCTAAAGCTTTTAAACTATTTACTATGAGAGTGAACCTAGTGTTTATCTCACTTAAAGATTCGTTAGACTTCATAGAAAAATACTCAAATTCTTGAGAAAGTAAATTTATTTTAGAAGTCTTTACCTTAGAGGTACCCTCGTGAGTTACCTCAAGTGTGTGCCAGATCTCGTATTCGGTGGCGCATTGCAAGATTCTATTGAACTCCTCTGGGCTGAGCACATAATACAACACGTTCATTATTTTCGCGTTAAGCGAGAGTTACCGGATCTGCTGCTGCGAGTATCCTGCGGCCGGTCTTTCTGGGATGTCGAAGGGGGTCTTGCAACGATCCCATATTGTGAAGTCGGTGGCTTGAAGCCACATCTTCATCCGTAACTTCCAGTAGCCGTAGTTGCTTCCATCGAAGAAAGGCGGTCGGACGGTGGACTGCCCCTCGACGATTCTGGTGGCAGTGACGCTTCCCTCCATCGGATCTTCTTGCTTAGTTGTTACGTCGAAACAGCGAGAACCTGCTCTGATACCAATTGTAATTTTCTTGTTGGAGGGGGTGAGATATAAAGTGCTAAAATAAAATAAAACAATCTCACAAAAATAGCAATCACATAATGTACACAAGTATTTTTAGATGGAAACCTAACCTGGGTGAAGATCACCACTAAGCCCTCTCGAGTTAGGATTTTTCGATCAACCAAGTTGATCAAATCCACTAACCGAATCACTTAAACGAGGGTGATTCAACCTCCTACAACACTACTTTGAACAAGGGTAGCGTGCCTCAAACCCCTTCTCTTCACGAGAAGGATTTTGTCTCACGAAGGAGACGAGAATTCGCAACGCGGATACCCAACCAAAAAACAAAGCAACAAATAGAAGAATAATCCACTAGAGCCAACAAAATAATTCTTAAACTTAGCTTCCATAGGTGTTAGGATGCTTCCCTTTGCTTCGAAGTGCGTCGCCGACACAGATACGTGAATTACGCAATGGCACAACGGCGCTCTCATGAACTACGGTGGGAAAGCGGGTGCGCAATTTGATTGATGCTCTCTGGATGTAGAACTAGGCTTGGAGAGCTAGAGCTTTCTTCGTAAGATCAAAAGACAAAATGATGTGAAAGTGTGTTGCTTAGTGTGTCTTTGAGTGGCAAGGGTTCTCTATTTGTAGAGGGCCTAGGAAGGCCTTGGAAGGCTTCCATAGCCGTTGGGTACAACCTCCAAGAGAATCAAGTCAGAATCAGGATCAATCATGACTCTGACAGGGTTATCAGACGTCTGGTCCTGGCATCAGACATCTGGAAAACCCGTTTAAGATGTCTAGAAACTAAATCAGACGTCTGATTTTAGGCGGGTTTCCTTCCCGACTTTACTCAGATCTAAACAGGATTCTAGTGAATTATCGTCAGACGACATACAGGATGTCTGGCATTAAGTCTGGATGTCTAGAAACCTACTTTTCTGTGGAAATGGATTTCCAAGGAAGTGCAATGGCTAGAAAATCTCTGAGAAGAGATTTTGGGTCAGCCAAGGCACAACGATCATGTATCAGACGTCTGGGGCCCTCTACAGACGTCTGATACGAGGCTAACGGTTATTTTCTCAATGTTTACTAAGGCAGGCAACGTTCCACTAATTGGACATCTGACAAATTCATCAAACGTCTGCTAAGACGTCTGGACTAAGGTCTGGACGTCAAATTTCATCAGACAGAACTAAGTCCAGCTTAAATAATCGGACGTCTGAGTCAACAGTCAGACATCATAAAAGTTTTTATCAGACGTCTAAAACTCAGATTAGACGTCTGAAAAGGTTGTCTGAACCATATTTTGGTTTTCTAAGTTCTCTACAGAAAACGTAAGTATCCTAGGGTTATGCAAGTATTCTTAGAACTACTATTAAGGTTCTTTGAGGTTCTTTAACATGAATATAAGAAACAAAAATAAAGAGCAATAAAAGAAACAAAAAATACATAGTACAAAGTAAAGGAAATCTATCATATTTTTCATCTCCTTCCTTCTTCAAGCTATCGCTCCTCGTGAAGCTCCTTTGTTCTCCATCAAGCTCCTCCAATCCGCCATGGATGCGAGCTCGAACCCCATCTTAACCACGTCTTCATTTGCAATTAATCTGAAATCTAAGATTTCAAGTGTAAATGTTAAATGACACGTATTTTGTTATCATCAAAATAAACGATCGTGGTGCTCTAGCACCAACATATATTTCATGTACCTTCCTTTTAATCTATGTTTTAACTCTTAAGTCTCCCAATGGTTTGGGAGACTTAAGTTGGTTTAGTTTGTGCTTTTATTATGATTTCTAATCTTATATATTATATGGATGTTTATCTTTTCATTTAAATGTCATCTCTCATTTAGTTTCGTTCTTTCAATGTTGTGATAGAGAAAAAATGTTATGAACTGTGTCATTTATGTTATTATTTCCTTATTAGCACTTGATAAGTATATATCATTTCATTTTCTATATTTTTTATGCAAATCCTGAGGCTTACGCCTCGCCTCGATGGAGGCAAACCGCCTCGGTATCGCCTCACGTTTTTTAAAATCTTGGTTGTAGCTATACAGGAGGAGCTACTTCAATTTACAAGGAACCATGTATAGGACTTGGTACCCGCTTCCGAGGATAATTCAATCATTAGAACTAAGTGAGTGTTCCGAAATAAATTAAATGAATCTGGTTCAGTAATCAGGAATAAAGCCAGACTTGTAGCTCAAGACTATAACCAACAGGAGGGTATTGACTTTGATGAGACATGCTCCTGTTGCTCGCTTAAAGTCCATATGGAAGCCACTTGCCTTTGCAAGTGCAAAGGATTTCAAGCTATATCAAATGGATGTCAAGAGTACTTAATGGATATATTAAGGAAGAAGTTTATGTTCATCAGCCTCACGGGTTCGACGACCCAGCACACCCAGAGCATGTATACAAGCTAAATAAGGCGTTATATGGACTTAAACAAGCTCCTAGGGCCTGGTATGATAGGCTTAAGACCTTCTCCAGCATGGATATAGAATTGGAGTTGATTCAACTCTTTGTAAAAGAACAAAAAGACATCCTACTGGTTCAAGTATATGTCGACGATGTTATATTTGGATCAACCAAGGAGTCCATGTGTCAGCATTTTTGTGAGACTATGAAGACTGAGTTCGAAATGAGTATGATGGGTGAACTCAGATTCTTTTTAGGACTCCAAATTCAACAATTAGACACAGGAATTTACATTAGTCAAACAAAATATATTCTTGAAATTCTCAAAAAGTTTAACTTTGAAAATGTAACTGGCGAAGAGACTCCATTTGCTGTATCTACTTCTCTTGGTGAAGACTTATCCGGTAAGAGGGTAGATGAAAAGAAATATCAGGGTATGATAGATTCACTACTATATCTTAAGCTTCTAAACCTGATATTCTTTTTGCTACATGTTTATGTGCGATATTCTAATCCGAACCTAAGAAATCTCATTTTAATGCAGTAAAAAGAATATTTAGATACCTAAACAGCACAAAAGATCTTGGACTTTTTTATCCTAAAGCATAAACCTTAGATCTATTATCCTATAATGATGCAGACAATGCAGGGAGTCGGACAGACTGAAAAAGTACTAACGGTACATGTCATTTTATTGAAGAATCTCTAGTCTCATGGTTCTCTAAGAAATAGACTTGTGTTTCACTTTCTATGACTGAAGCTGAGTATATTGCTGCTTTACTTGCTTGCGCTCAGGTCATTTGGATGAGACAGACTTTGTCTGACTTTGAATTGATTTTTGCGCAATCCAAAATATTATGTAATAATACAAGCAAAATAAATTTATCCAAAAATCTAGTACATCATTTACGTACCAAACACAAAGATATTCAACATCATTTCCTTAGAGATAATGTGCTTCAAGGTTCCATTCAATTAGAATTTGTAGATACAAAACCAATTGGTAGACATCTTTACAAAACCTCTTGCAGCAGAGAGATTCTACTTTATAAGAAGAAAATTAGGACTTTGTCCAATAAAACAGATTCAAAACTAATAAATTGATTGATATGTAATTTATTTGTATTTATAAAAATCCCTAAGGGCCTTGCTGCAATTTATCCATTTTTGTTAAAAAGGGGTAAACTGTAATATTTTCATATGTCTGAAAATATCAGGGTATTGTTTGCAATATGATTACTTAACTTAGGTTGTTGAGTACATTATTTTTCAACACCTAAGTTGATTGAAATTTTTTCCAACCACTTAAGTGGTCATGTGACTGGCACATGACCCATCCCATATAAAAGAGGCTAAGTGCAAACACTTGCCTCATTCCACTCTTTGCAAAGCCTAGTTCACCTCCTCAAGTGTCTCTCCAAGCCCTAACCAAGAAGAGAAGAATCATCTCTAAGCATCAATTCTAGGTACACTCTTATCTTCTTATCAAATCGTGCTTCCATGAGTCAATCTTAATCTTATTTTTCGCTCTCTCAAAACCTTTCCTGCTGCTGTAATATTTTCTTGTCAGGTGCCAGATGGTACCGGCACCCATCATCGGTACCGATACTAGCTTAGCACAGCAGTGCCTGCCTTAGAGAATAAGTATCGGTACTGGAGATGAGTACCGATACTAGCTCGAATTTCTAGTTAGAATAGAAATCATATTCTGTTTTGAGCTAATACCGGTACTCATCTCCAGTACCGGTCCTAAGCCTATCATACTAGGCCCTGGGAGCTTGTTTAAGTCCATATAACGTCTTATTGAGCTTGTATACATGCTCTAGGTGTGCTGGGTCCACGACCCCGGGAGGCTGATGAACATAAACTTCTTCCTTAATATATCCACTAAGAAAAGTACTCTTAACATCCATTTGATATAGCTTGAAATCCTTTGCACTTGCAAAGGCAAGCAGCATCCATATGGACTCCAAGCGAGCAACAGGAGCATATGTCTCATCAAAGTCAATACACGCCTATTGGTTATAGCCTTGAGCTACAAATCTGGCTTTATTCCTGATTACTGAACCAGATTCATCAAATTTATTTCGAAACACCCACTTGGTTCCAATGATGGAATTACCCTCGGGAGAGGGTACCAAGTCCCATACATGGTTCCTTGTAAATTGAAGTAGCTCCTCCTGCATAGCTACAACCCATGATTCATCCTTTAATGCCTCATCAACTTTCTTGGGTTCAAGTTGAGAAACAAAGGCATTAAGAACAAAATCAGCTCTAAAATGAGATCGGATTTTTATACCTTGTTCAATATCACCTATAATTTATTCTTGAGGGTGATCCTTATGGTGTACCCATTCTTTTAGAAGATCATATACATTTCGTGTATCTTCCATTTTTGATACATCGATGAAGGGTGTATCTTCATCATCAGAATCTAAATGATTTAATTCAAGTTCTCCTAAGTTTGTTTCATCAAATGAAACATGCAAGGATTCTTCTATAACAAAAGTCCTTTTATTAAAGACTCGATAAGTTTTGTTTTTTGTTGAATAGCCAATAAAGATGCCTTCATCACCTTTAACATCAAACTTATTAAGCCGATCACGGGTGTTTAATAAATAACACCGACTTCCAAACACCCTAAAATATGAAATCCTAAGAGACTTCTCATAATAAAGCTCATATGGAGTTTTATTAATAATAGGCCTTAAGAGAATTCTACTAAGAAGATAACATGCCGTATTAATAGCTTTAACCCAGAAATATTTTTGAAGCCCAGACTCCAAGAGCAAAGTTCGGACGTTGTTGAATGGCGGATGACTACGCTATAGGAATTGATTTCGAAAACCTATCGTTGTACTTCAAGTAGTGAAGAAATCCGTTCAACAAATAAAATTTATACTGAAAAATCTGTAAAGAAATTCCGGATCGAACTCAGGGAGGCTACGTTGATCGAAACTCACAATTATATTTTTTTTGTGTTTTTGTTTAAAGGGCGAAATAATCACAAAGAAATCAGTATAGACAAGAAGAGAGAGAGAACATTCACATGATATTGCAAAATGTTTTTATAACTAAGAAAGAAAATATTACACTAGAAAGAGAGAAATTATTACAACTAAAAAGTAGGAAAATTCTACTTTAGAAAGTCGGAAAAAGAATGGGAGAGAGAAGTTATCCTCCTCGACGATCGCTTGGAGGACGAGCCAGACGAGACAATGCCTGGAAGACGAGGAACGGAGCGGGAAGGAGGAACTGAAGGTTCTACCCAACTGTAGATTTCTCCCTACTTGGAGGGGTGACGTAATAAAATTGCGGAATTGAATATATAAAGCAATATCACAAAAATCAATCACAAAATGTACACAGGTATTTTTAGGTGGAAACCCAAACCGGGTGAAAACCACCACCTAACCCTCTCGAGTTAGGATTTTCCGATCAACCTAGTTGATCAAATCCACTAAACGAATCACTTTAAAACGAGGGTGATTCAACCTCAGTACAACCACGCTACAAGTACGAGGGTAGCGTTCCTCAACCCCTTCTCTCCACGAGAAGGATTTTGTCCCACGAAGGAGACGGGAATTCACAAAGCGAATACCCAACCAAAAGACAAAGATAAAAGAAATAATAGTCCTATAGAGCCAACAAAATAATTAAACCTAGCTTCTATAGGAAATAGGAAACTCCCCTTTGCAAGGAGTGCGTCGACGATGACGCGGTGCGTGTGCCACGCGATGGCGCTACGTAGCTCTCGTGAACAACAGCGGGAGAGCGGGCGCGCAAACTGAATTTAGCTCTCAAGATGATGGAGCTTGAGCTTGGAGAGTAAGAACTTCTTGGACACAAGAGTGTGAAAGTGTGTAGCTAAGTGTATCTAAGTGTATTTCTAAGTGTCTCTTATGTGTTTTTGTGTTGCAAAGGCTCCCCTCTATTTATAGAGGCCTTAGGAAGGCTTTGGAAGGCTTAGAAAGGGTTCTATAGCCGTTGGGAACAAAGTCCAAAAGAATCAGGCCGAAATCAGGACAATGATTACATTTGACAGGGTTATCAGACGTCTAACTCTGGCATCAGACGTCTGGAAGGCCACTTTAAGACGTCTGATTTCAATGTCAGACGTCTGATTCTATGCGGGTTTCTCCCTGACTTGAATCAGATCTAAACAGGGTTTTTGTGCAAGTCCATCAGACGACATATAAGACGTCTGGCACTATGTCTGGACGTCTGGAAACCTACTTTTACTGTGGGAATTGATTTCCAAACGTTGCAACGGCTAGAAAATCTCTGAGAAGAGATTTTGGGTCAGCCGAGGCAAAACGGTCATTTATCAGACGTCTGGAAAGGCCTAAGGACGTCTGATAAGGCTCTAACGGTCATAATCTTGAGTGCCTGCTAAGCTAGCCAACGGTCCACTAATTGGACGTCTGGCAAAGTCATCAGACGTCTCCTAAGACGTCTGGTCTAAGGTCTGGACGTCTGAATTCATCGGACAGAACTAACTATGTCCAGCCTAACAGTTATCAGACGTCTGAAACAACAGTCAGACGTCTTAAAATTCTTTATCAGACGTCTGATTTGGGAATTAGACGTCTGGAAGTGCTGTTTGAACCCTATATTGGTTTTCTAAGTATTCTACAGAAAACCTAAGTATCCTAGGGTTGTGCCGGTGTTCCTAGGACTACTGTTAGGGTTCTTTGAGGCTCTTTAACATAATTTCTAAGGAAAATAAAGAGCAAGAAAAATAAAGATAAAAGTACATGAAAGGATTAAAAAGAATCTATCCTATTCTTCTTGTCTTCTATCTTCAATCTGTCGCTCCACGCGAACCTCCTCTGTTTTCCGTCAAGCTCCTCCAATCCGTCCTGGATGCGAGCTCGAGTTCCATCTAAATACGTCTTCATTTGCAATTGACCTGAAATCTAGGACTCAAATTGCAAATGTTAAATAACACGTGTTTTGTTATCATCAAAACAAATGATCGTGGTGCTCTAGCACCAACAATCTCCCCCTTTTTGATGATGACAAAACCGTAAATAATAATGCATAAAAATCCTCCCCCTTTTTGACATTATCAAAAAGGTTTAATTGATTTTAAATTTCCTATTACTCCCCCTTAAAACATGCTCTTCTATTTATTTTAACAAAGGTAATGTCCTCCCCCTTTTTATAACAACAAGATAGCTATTATTTTTCTCCCCCTTACTAAGGGAAATTTAGCTAACTTGTATCTCCCCCTTAAAAATTGACAATTAGCTCATCATTTTTAACTCCCCCTATCTAAATGCTTATGATAAAAAGATAGGGTTAAGAATTTTACCTCACCTACCATGGCCAATAAAATGGCCCGAATGGTGGTGGTGGATGCCATATCGGATGGGGCTCCCATCCGTAGCTTGGAGGCCTGGGCATTGGCGCCGGTCTCCAATCTGGTGGTCGACGTGCGGTGGGTCCGTCGTTTGTTCGCCGTCTTGTCGGTCTTCTTGTTCTCCTCCTTGGTCTACTCCTTGGTTCCCCCAACTTGAGTTGACCAGCTTTGAGCTTGTAGGTCCAGTCCTTTATGTTGTAATTATCCCTGAACCCTACAAAACAAGATTCTAATTCTTTTTTCGGTATCCAAGTGGGTTTGGATCCGGATTTGTTAGAGGGTCTCCTTGATGGAGATCCTTTCTCAACCTTAGGGCTATAAAAATCATCTACTTTATTGATTAGTTTGTTAGAGTTTTCCCTAAGACATGCAATTTCTTTTTCTATAGTTTGCATCTTAGTCTTTAAATCATAGATTTCTAACTTTAGACTATCATTTTTCTCAATCAACTTATTATTTTCATTGATGAGGTTATGATTTTCTAATAATAGGTTATCATTTTTAGGACAAGTTTCTAGATCCTTAAGTTTTATTTCTAACCTATCATTTTCACTTTTAAGAAAACTAAGGTTCTTTTTAATGCTTTTATTTTCTATCCTAAGTGATTTACTAATCTCAAAAAGTTCATTAAAAGCATCTTGTAAATCCAGGTTTACCTCATTGTCGGAGTCGCTTTCGCTGTCGATGTCGCTTTCTCCGATTGCCATGAAACCAAGGCACGTGGTTTCCTTCTCTCCGAGATCTTCCGAACTCGTCTCCTCATGAGTGCCTTCCAACCTCCTCCATATCTCGTGAGCGGTGGTGCACTCTTGGATTTTCTCGAACTCTTCCGGACTCAACGCGCAATACATGGCATTCATTGCCTTTGCGTTGAGTGAAAGCTCTCGAATATGCTGCTGCGAGTATCCTCCCGCGGGTTTTTCTGGGATGTCGAAAGGCGTCTCGCATCTGGCCCAGACCGTGAAGTCGGTGGCTTGAAGCCAGGTCTTCATCCGCAACTTCCAGTAGGGGTAGTTGCTCCCGTCGAAGAACGGCGGACGGGTTGTGGACTGCCCCTCGGAGATCCTGATTGCTGATGTGCTTCCCTCCATTTGATCTCTTGCCGGGTTGTTACGCCGAAACAGCAAGACCTGCTCTGATACCAAATGAAGGTTCTACCCAACTGTAGATTTCTCCCTACTTGGAGGGGTGACGTAATAAAATTGCGGAATTGAATATATAAAGCAATATCACAAAAATCAATCACAAAATGTACACAGGTATTTTTAGGTGGAAACCCAAACCGGGTGAAAACCACCACCTAACCATCTCGAGTTAGGATTTTCCGATCAACCTAGTTGATCAAATCCACTAAACGAATCACTTTAAAACGAGGGTGATTCAACCTCAGTACAACCACGCTACAAGTACGAGGGTAGCGTTCCTCAACCCCTTCTCTCCACGAGAAGGATTTTGTCCCACGAAGGAGACGGGAATTCACAAAGCGAATACCCAACCAAAAGACAAAGATAAAAGAAACAATAGTCCTATAGAGCCAACAAAATAATTAAACCTAGCTTCTATAGGAAATAGGAAACTCCCCTTTGCAAGGAGTGCGTCGACGATGACGCGGTGCGTGTGCCACGCGATGGCGCTACGTAGCTCTCGTGAGCAACAGCGGGAGAGCGGGCGCGCAAACTGAATTTAGCTCTCAAGATGATGGAGCTTGAGCTTGGAGAGCAAGAACTTCTTGGACACAAGAGTGTCAAAGTGTGTAGCTAAGTGTATCCAAGTGTATTTCTAAGTGTCTCTTATGTGTTTTTGTGTTGCAAAGGCTCCCCTCTATTTATAGAGGCCTTAGGAAGGCTTTGGAAGGCTTAGAAAGGGTTCTATAGCCGTTGGGAACAAAGTCCAAGAGAATCAGGCCGAAATCAGGACAATGATTACATTTGACAGGGTTATCAGACGTCTAACTCTGGCATCAGACGTCTGGAAGGCCACTTTAAGACGTCTGATTTCAATGTCAGACGTCTGATTCTATGCGGGTTTCTCCCTGACTTGAATCAGATCTAAACAGGGTTTTTGTGCAAGTCCATCAGACGACATATAGGACGTCTGGCACTATGTCTGGACGTCTGGAAACCTACTTTTACTGTGGGAATTGATTTCCAAACGTTGCAACGGCTAGAAAATCTCTGAGAAGAGATTTTGGGTCAGCCGAGGCAAAACGGTCATTTATCAGACGTCTGATAAGGCTCTAACGGTCATAATCTTGAGTGCCTGCTAAGCTAGCCAACGGTCCACTAATTGGACGTCTGGCAAAGTCATCAGACGTCTCCTAAGACGTCTGGTCTAAGGTCTGGACGTCTGAATTCATCGGACAGAACTAACTATGTCCAGCCTAACAGTTATCAGACGTCTGAAACAAAAGTCAGACGTCTTAAAATTCTTTATCAGACGTCTGATTTGGGAATTAGACGTCTGGAAGTGCTGTTTGAACCCTATATTGGTTTTCTAAGTATTCTACAGAAAACCTAAGTATCCTAGGGTTGTGCCGGTGTTCCTAGGACTACTGTTAGGGTTCTTTGAGGCTCTTTAACATAATTTCTAAGGAAAATAAAGAGCAAGAAAAATAAAGATAAAAGTACATGAAAGGATTAAAAAGAATCTATCCTATTCTTCTTGTCTTCTATCTTCAATCTGTCGCTCCACGCGAACCTCCTCTGTTTTCCGTCAAGCTCCTCCAATCCGTCCTGGATGCGAGCTCGAGTTCCGTCTAAACACGTCTTCATTTGCAATTGACCTGAAATCTAGGACTCAAATTGCAAATGTTAAATAACACGTGTTTTGTTATCATCAAAACAAATGATCGTGGTGCTCTAGCACCAACAGGAACAAGCAGGAGGAACGAGAACGAGGCAGCACGTCGTCGTAGGATCCGCTTTCGGAACAAAGGCGAAAACTTGGTTTTAGCTCTTGAGGAGCATCCCGGGTGTGGGACAAGCTTCTCTTGAGCTTTGGAGAGGGAGTGAAGAGAAGAAAAGGGATGACAAATCCGTATTGTAGGAGTCTCCTTTTATAGTTGAAAGAAGTGAGGGCATTTTGGACATTACAACATAAACATTAATTCAGGACCTTTAGTGATGGATTTAACCGTCACTAAAGGCCTGAACGTGGCCGACGTGTGTGCCGCTCGCTCGCCTCTGCGCTCTTCAACGCTCGCGCACGTTCGCGTGCGCTCAGCCGTCGGATCAAGAGATCGGACAACTTAAACTACCTTCGCTCGCGCTGCACGCCCGCGTACGATCGCACATTTGCGCCGTGCGTCTGATCGCGCGTGGGCGCTATTGGTCGATCTCCGCCGCTAGATGCGCATCGTGCGACTCCAATCGCACGTCCACTCGCAGCGAATGCTAGCTCGAACACGCGTTGCGCGCTCGCGTAACACGCTCGACCGCTACGCTGAGCGTGAGTTTGTCGCGCGGGGAGTTTTGCGCACGGCCGATCTCGGCCATTAGATCTTCATCCGACGGTCTAGATCAAGCATTGCTTATGCCTTCAGATGAGAACGCAAGATGAGCAGTGGCAAGGCGTATTCTCGACCGTTGAATTGGCATCCAACAGCTGAGATCTGTCGAGCGGGTAAAGAAGAGTTGCGACCGGTGCTGGGCGGCTATGATGGCGCCATCTAGGCCGTCCATCTTCTGAGTGTTGTAGATGGTGCCACGGGTGTCGGACTGGACCGATTTTTGCACCGTTGAGCTGCGATCGTCGATCGAACCCATTCGTGTGGTCGGATTTATCGTCTGAAGTACGGATTAACACCATCTTGGCCCTTGCTCTTTAGAGTTCCTCGGTCTCTATTTGGTGCTACAGATGTCCGATCAAGGAGATCTTGGAGTCGTTGAACTCCAATCGTCGCCCTGATCAAATCCGTACGATTGGATCTTCGATCCGAGTCCCCGATAAAAAGTCACCCTGTCCCTGACCATAAAAAGGAGACGATTATTATACAATTTATACAACTTGATCTAAATGCATGATTATGCATGTTATGCACTATTTATAATGTATCATGCTAATGTGACACTCAAAACATGCATTAATAGACATTTTAGGTAAATCAGATGTATGCACATCACACCCACATGCCTATCTTTTACTAATCCCTAGCAAAAACTACATGCTATTTATAAAAGAATTAGGTTGGATTGCTTGGGTATAAATCATTTTCAACATTAAGAAATTTTTACTCAGGATCTAAACTTTCAAAGACACAACAGTGCCCGGGTATCTGCCAAAATGCAAACCGCCTCAAGCCCTCACCTTATTCAAAGAAAAATCTCTTTTACTCTCTTTCTTCTTTTCTATTTTTTTTTTTTGGATTTTTGAGTTTAGGGTTATAAAGTAGTTTTCTACAACCACTCAACCCACCCAAGATTTGATGAGAACCCTAAGTTCTAAGCATCTTATTGTGAATTTGATAGACTCGTTGATCGACAATTAGAACGGATTTCAAGTTTCTACGCCTCTATGTGACCTTAAAAAGAGAGCTCTGTCTAAAGGTGTATCTTTACGACTGGTAGCTTTTTCCCTACTTTTATTTTTATGGGGTCAACACAAGGGTAAGTCCAGAGTATATCCCCCCGACTTATTCTACTTTTCCGCTTTTTCCTAAGTGTTTTGGGAAGTTTTAGTGCATTTCTTGAGCTGGGTTTTAGGCAACCAGTCGATGAGCTATTACCACCGATAACTTGCCAGTCATGCTCATGCGGTAAAGTGTGGCTTATTTCTTTTATTTTCTTTTGTTTTCTTTCTTTTCTCCTTTTTCTTTTCTTTTTGACTTTCTTTTTCTTTTTAAGTAGGTAGCTTCCCTGGTCTAAGATTTACCTAAAGGCAGCAAGAAGAGAGTGGTCCAATGACTGGACTCTGGATAACCTACCTATGAACTATTACCCACGATAACTTGTCAGTCACATCACTCTAGAATGTTCATTAGCTATCCAATTTTCATTAAAACTGCCGAACAACGAGTCAGTGACAAGATAATGTGTAGATGCTTATACTTAAAGTTCCCTCAAATCAGAGGGCGGGTTGATAAGTCATGTACTTATCACCCAAACTTATTTAATCAAATTAAAATAGAATTCAGGATGGCGAGGACTTGAAAAATAAATCCACATTTTAGTGGATACCCGGGTTGATTAAGCCCAAAGACCTGAAGGGTCTTAGTGTTCAGATCCTATTATAATATTTCCTAAGAATGAAAAGTCCTAATGTCTAAGTATTCCTTCCTAATTCAATTTTTTTAATGTATATATAAGAGAAATTTACAAGAATTTCACAAAACTGACAAAATAATTCATAAAAGAATCCACCCCCCATGCCTAGCAGATGCAATGTCCACATTGAGAATAAAATACATAAAAGGAAGGGTAGAGTACGGCAGATATCACCTGAATATGAAGCTCGGGTCAGCTCTGAGTCAAACTGTATAACTGCTGAGTTTAATGCCATCAGCTAGGCGAAGTCCAGCCAAAAAAGTCACAACATGGCTAGAGCAACCATATCTGAGACGGGTTTTGGAATACTACGGTCAATAACGGGCTTCAGACGTTGACCGCTAACTTTGAATGAATTACCCGTCTTCAGGTCAGAGATCTGAACAGCTCCGTTTGGAAATATCTGGTCGATAATGAATAAATCGTTCCATTTCAACCTAAGTTTACCGGAAAAGAGCTTAAGTCGAGAATCAAATAGCCAGACCTTCTGGTTCGACTCAAAGCTCTTTTGGGAAATCAATTGGTCATGTAGAGCTTTGGTCTAAGCCTTGTAGATCTTAGCATTCTCATATGCATCATTTCTAAACTCCTCCAACTCAGATAGTTGGAGTTTCCTGGTCTTCTCGGATAAACTCAGATCTAGGTTGCACTGCTTGATTGCCCAAAATGCCCTATGTTTAATTTCTATGGGTAAATGACACGCCCTTCCATACACCATACGAAATGGAGACATGCCGATGGGTATTTTTGTTAGTTCAACCACTCGTATATAATATTTTGATGATTTTACAAAATGAAGAAAATGAAATAAAAAATAAAGCGTAGCATATTATTTTCTCTCTGTAATAACATATTTGCAGGATTTCAAAAAGCTTTCCAAGACGTGAGATTAAAAGCGTAAAGACGAGTGGCATAAGTATTAGGTCTTAGGCTTTTTCATGTAAACTTTCAAAAGTTGTAATTTTCATTTTATTTGAGTCTAGAAATATTGTAAAGAGCCCCCGAACAAAATCTATAAATAGTTAACTTAGGCTCTCTACACTTAGGATAAATAAGAAACAAAAACCAAACACTTATACTTTTATCAGACGTCTATAACAGTGGTCAGACGTCTGATTTTCCACTTTAAGACGTCTGACAAGTGTATCAGACGTCTAATTTCAAAGATTTCTGCCTTTATTTGTCTCCTCATAAACATCAGTCGAAGGACTTCACTTTCAGACGTCAATAATCTTTAACAGACGTCTGATTGTTTACCCAGACGTCCTCATACTAACCGTTAGACTTCGTCTATGCAAAAACAATTTTCAGACGCCTTGACACACTTACAGACGTCTGCCTTTGAATCGTTGGCCATGATTTTCTATGCGTATCTCTTCACGGCCACAAAATCTTTTGGCAGAAGAAGTAGGGAACAGTATTTAGGTTTCCAGACGTCTGGTAATGTTCTCAGACGTCCATAACGTCTGATCCTCTATACCTAGAACCCTTTTTGGATCTGATGACAACAGGAACGAATCCACCATTCATTAGACGTCCAATGAAATAATCAGACGTCTTATGAGATAATATCAGACGCCCTTCTTTTGATCCAATAGAGTCTATTGAGATGTCCTGCAATATTAGACCGACCAGAGGTAAAATCAGATGTCCTGTAAGACGTCTGATCCTATAATTAGACGTCTGATGCTGCTGTCAGACTCATCATTGCCCTGATTTTGTGTGGATTCCGTCCTAAACTCTTGGGATTTGTTTCCAACGGCTAGAAGAGCTCTCCCAAGTGTTCTTGAAGGTTCCAAACTTGCCTATAAATCTCTTGCTCCATTAGGCAACACACACCTCTTGAGATACAAATCCATTAGAAAAATCTCTTGCTCACTACTTTAAGCTCCATTTTGCCCTTGTGCTGTGCTAATACTCTGATCAAAGGGCAAATCCATACTCCCGGCTCACTCCGTTCTGCAAGTCATCAGGGAGTTCTTTTCATGCTTAGTAGATAAGAAAGCAACTAAATTATTGGGGTGCTCCATAGGTGTTATTTTGCTTCATAATTTCTGTACTTTGGGTATCCGGTCTGTCGGGTCCCCGTCTCTTCATTTTGAAGGGAGAAACCTCCGTTTAGGGATCGGAGGTGGGATTTGTAATTGAGGTACACTACCCTCGTTTAAGTAGTGTAGTTAGTGGATTGATCACTTTGTGATCGAAAATCCTAAGTCAAGAGATTGGCTTAGGTGGTGGTTTTCACCAATCTTGGGTTTCCACCTAAAAATAATTGAGTACATTGTGTGATTGAATCTTTTTTATTACAATATTCTATAATTTCACTATTCACCCCCCCTCTAGTACAATTTCAATTTTATACGCCGTACGGTAGGCCTAAAGAACGTCCTCAAGCTTTTAGTCCAGTCTTTGCGATCAGGCCTAACCGTTTTCTGCAAAATATTCTTGACTCCCGATTGGAGATCTTAGCCTGTCCATTCGTCTGGGGATGGTAAGGTGTGGAGATTCGGTGATTAACCCCGTATTTTGCCATCAAATTACGGAAGTAGGCATTAGTGAAATGAGTGCCACCATCGCTAATGATGGCCCTCGAAATCCCGAACCTGCTGAAGATGTTTTTCTTGACAAAATCGATGACCACCTTGTCATCATTAGTTCGGGTGGGAATCGCCTCGATCCATTTGGACACGTAATCAACAGCAACGAGAATGTACTGATGTCCAAATGAAGGGGGGAAGGGTCCCATGAAGTCGATGCCCCAAACATCAAAGATTTCGACAGAAAGAATCGAGTTTAGCGGCATCATATCTCTCTTAGTTATGCTCCCAAGTGCCTGGCATCGAGAACACACCTCGAAAATTCCTGGGCATCCTTGAATAAAGACGGCCAATAGAATTCAGATTGCAAAATTTTTGCAGCTACCTTTTTCCCGGAGAAGTGTCCACACGCAGATGCATGGCAAAACTCAAGTATACTATTGAATTCGTTCTCCGGAACACATCGACGAATAATCTGATCAGAGCCGATGCAGTACAGTTCAGGGTCCTCCCAAAAGTAATATTTGGCCTCAGATTTGAGTCTATCCCGTTGTTGCTTGATCCAATACTGGGGGATTTGACCAACGGCTAAATAATTAACAATGTCAGCAAACCACGGGGTTTGGACACCTGAAACTGTAAGGATGGTTTCGTCCAGAAAATATCAACAATCGGAACGTTCAAACGAGAAGAATCACTCAGAAGTCTCGACAAATGATCCACTACCACATTCTGTACCCCAGATTTATCCTTGATTTTAAGATCAAATTCTTGAAGCAGAAGAATCCAACGAATAAGCAGGGGTTTAGCATCCTTTTTGGCAAAGAGATGTCTCAAAGTCGAGTGTTCAATATATATAATGGCGTGAGACCGTAAGAGATAATCCATGAATTTCTCCAAAGCAAATACTACGGCTAGTAATTCCTTCTCAGTAACAGTGTAATTCCTCTGGGCCTCATCCAGAGTTTTACTAGCATAGTAAGTAACAGAGTGCTTCCTATCAACTTTCTAACCCAAAACAGCCCCGACCACGTAATCAGAAGCGTCAGTCATGATCTTAAAAGGGGAGGTCCGAACCGGTGGTTGCAACACCGGAGCACAAGTGACTGCTATTTTAAGAAAATCAAATGCCTTACGGCATAATTCGTCGAAATCAAACGGTATTTCTTTGGAGAGAAGATTGCTCAGAGAACGAGCAACCTTCGAAAAGTCCTCGATGAATCTCTTGTAGAATCCCACGTGACCAAGAAATGATCGAATTTGTTTAACAGATGTAGGAGGAAGTTTAGCGATAGCATCAACCTTAGCTTTATCCACTTCGATTCCCCGTTTAGAGATTACATGACCCAAGACAATGCATTCTTGTGTCATGAAATTACTCTTTTCTCAGCTAAGGACCAATCTTGTTTTAATGCATCGTTTAAGAATCATTTCAAGATTAGTTAGACAAGAGTCAAACGATTCTCCCAAAATAGAGAAATCGTCTATGAAGACTTCCATAAACTCTCCCACCATGTCAAAGAATATGGCCAGCATACACCTTTGAAAAGTCGCAGGTGCATTGTATAAGCCAAATGACATCCTACGAAAAGCAAAGGTTCCATAGGGATAGATAAAAGTCATTTTTTCCTGATCCTCGGGATGGATAGGAACTTGATTGTATCCCGAGTAACCATCAAGGAAACAGAAGTACTTCTGCCCGGCTAATCTTTCCAAAATTTGATTAATGAAAAGCCGAGGGAAATGATCATTTTTCGTGGCCATGTTCAGCTTCCTGTAATCGATACAAACCCTCCAAGAGGAAGCTAAACGAGTTGTGACAGATTCTCCTTTCTCGTTAGTCACAACAATAGTCCCGACTTTCTTGGGAACAATCTGTACAGGACTTACTCAAGGACTATCAGATATTGGATAAATGATTCCTGCATCGAGCCACTTAATAATCTCCTTCTTGACCACTTCTCGCATATTTGGATTTAATCTCCTCTACATCTGGCAAGAAGGGCGAGATCCATCTTTCAAAAATATTCTATGATTGCAATAAGATGGCTCGATCCCCCTAAGGTCATGAATGGTCCAACCAATTACCTCATTGTGTTCCTTCAGGACCTTGAGCAGTTTAATCTCCTGCTTTTTTGTTAATTTAGACTGATAATCACAAGGAGCATCTTATGTGATCATAAAAACTGATATTTCATATTCTCAGGCAATGGTTTCAGTTCAAGCTGTGGCGAGTTGATGATTGAAGGTAAGGAAGATGATGATGAAGACTCATCAAGAGGAAGAGGTTGAGAGTGAACAAAATCAATAACCTTTTCAGAAGATGGCGGGTCTGCCATAGAGGGTTGTGGGTCCAATTCATCATCAGAGGAACTTTCAAATGTAGAAACCATCATACAAGTTTCAATATTCACATTATCGTCCTCAAGTTCCTCAATAAATCCATAATCCTCGAATTTATTAATCACCTTAAAAATATTCAATTTCATTCTTTGATCCCCAAAGGTAATTTCCATGCTACCACTTTCACAGTTAATGTTGGCCTTGGCGGTAGCCAGGAACGGACGCCCCAGAATGATGGTGTGTTCTTCAGAATTTCAGGTACATCCATGTCAAGGACAAGAAAATCTACAGGAAAATAGAAATACTTAACCTTAACAATAACATCTTCAATAACGCCTCGTGGATTTGTGACTAAACGGTCTACTAACTGCAGTGTTACTGAAGTCAACCGAAGTTCACCTAATGTAGAAACCATCAGAGGAGGAACTTTCAAATGTAGAAACCATCATACAAGTTTCAATATTCACATTATCGTCCTCAAGTTCCTCAATAAATCAACAATTCTCGAATTTATTAATCACCTTAAAAATATCCAATTTCATTCTTTGATCCCCAAAGGTGATTTCCATGCTATCGCTTTCACAGTTAATGCTGGCCTTGGAGGTAGCCAGGAACGGACGCCCCAGAATGATGGCGTGTTCTTCAAAATTTCAGGTACATCCATGTCAAGGACAAGAAAATCTACAGGAAAATAGAAATCCTTAACCATAACAATAACATCTTCAATAACACCTCGTAGATTTGTGACTGAACGGTCTACTAACTGCAGTGTTACTGAAGCCAACCGAAGTTCACCTAATCTAAACTTCTCGTAAAGAGAAGTCGAAATTAGGTTAATGGATGCACCCAGATCCACCAATGCTCTATCAAAAGTGTAATCTCTGATGACAATAAATCAAATGAGCACTTGGATCTCTCTTTTTCTAAGGGAGGTGGTGCAGGATAACAAAACTAGCCTGCTCGAAAAGTACCACCTTGCTCGAAACAGATTCTCTCGACTTACGCTTCTGCGTACATAAATCCTTTAAAAATCTCGCGTAAGCCGATATATGTTTGATAGCGTCGAGGAGCGGGATATTGATCTCGACATTCTTGAAAATATTCAGAAGCTCCTCATTACTATCGACTTCTTCCTTGATCTAATCAAGGCCTCAGGAAAAGGAACATGAGTCGGATCTTTGGAATCAGGTTCCTGAGCCTTGATTTCTTCTCCAGAGTTCTTTCTCTCCTCAGGTTCTTTAGGATTCGATAAATCAGAACAGTGTGGTTGTGAATCCTGAGTTTGTTTACCACTCCTCAAGGTAACAGAATTTGCGGATACGTACGAGTTTGGATCTTGGGGAGGGTTAGGAAAGATTGGAGTGGCTTCATTAGCCAAGAACCGTTGATTTGCGGAAGAAGAGGAAGGACCCTGCTCAACCACCTGAGCATGTGCGTGTGGGTCCCTTTGATTCCCGTACCCATGGGCTTGATTGCCCGGATTCAAGATATTTCGTGGGTTGGGTACGGGTTGAAATGGTAAAGATCCGAGTTGACGAGAATTAGCTATGAGCCCGATTTGTAAGTTGTCCAGCGAGGTTTTCATTTGCTGCATGAGTTGGAGCATAGATCATTGCATCTATACCATTTGTCGGATCAAATCAGCCTGCCCTACGGGTTAACAGGCATTCCAAGCTGACTGATTGACCTAATTCGGGGGCAACTGATTATAAACATGACCCTGACCCATTGGTCGTTACGAAGCATAGTTGCTGGGTCGAAATTGGATCTGCTGCCTCGAATTTTTCCAGGAGAAGTTAGGGTGGTTTCTCCAACCCGGATTATAAGTATTGGAGTAAGGGTTGGATCTAACATTCTCTTGTACAGCACAAACATCCTCATAGGGTGAGGATAGAGAGAGAGAGGGAATGATCAGAGAAACTGGGATCAAAGGCCCCAGTTTGGAACCCGTGGGGTTCCGAATAATGCTGACTCGCAGGTTGAACCGCATCAAGTTGATTCACGAACTCCCGTCCAGAAGGAACTCGCGATGAATGAAATCCTGAATTCTGGGATTGAGTGAATCGAGAGTTCATTGAGTTTCCAGCCATCTACTCCATTCTCTTAGCAACCAAGTCCACCTTATTAAGTTTATTACAAATCAATTCCATATCGAATGAATAAGAGTCATGGACTTCATTAACATTTGATCTAGGCTGCTGGGACCGGTTAAAAGTATCCATGGAGGCATGATTGATCGAATTCCCACCCATCTCCTCAAACAAATCGTGTGTGCTATCTGCGTCTTTGTTGAGGAAATTGCCTCTGTAAGAAGCGTCTACATGATTTCTGAGTTACTTAGTCAACCCGTGGTAGAAAATCTGCACGAGTTGCCATTTCAGCACCTCGTGGTGTGGACACCTCCACAATAGGTCCTGGAATCGCTCCCATGCAATATGAAACTCCTCCCCTTGTCGCTAGGTAAAGGTAGTAATTTCCCGTTTCAAAGCATTGGTACGTCCGACAGAGAAGAATTTCTTCAGAAAGGCCGATTTCAACTCATTCCAAGATTCATTTGGTCTTCCTATAGTCCTGTACCAATGAGCAGCTTTATCCCTAAGAGAGTAGGGGAAGAACCTCATGATCACTTGCTCTTCATTCACGTTTTGCGCCTTCATGGTCTGAACCAAAGTGATCAAGTCCTCCAAGTGCTAAAACGGGTCTTCAGAGCCAAGTCCATGGAAATGTTTGATCAGGCTTAACACCTGGGGCTTGATTTCTATGTCTCCGGCAGGAATCTGGACGCCGGAACGTTCCCCGTAATTTGAAGGATCATAAAAATCCTTCAAGGGCTTAGTGCCGTACATTCTCTGGAACCATTCTTGCATTCTCTGCACTTGTTCCAGCTGCCTTCAAAATACCTCCTGTGGATCCTGCAGCAGAGGAGGCTGTTGATCGACCATGGGATCAATTTAGCCAAAATCCAATCTACGCCTCCTATAATACTCTAGTGATCCTTCCAATTGGGGATTCAATAACATTCTTCCCAGCATAAACTAGGAAAAGATTGAAAGGACTGAGGATAAGAATCCTGTAGCACAACAAAATAAGCCTATCCTTAAGTGGGATAGCCTAAGAATTTACAGATTCTCAGAACTCACCTTAAGATTGTAAACGATTTACTCTACTTGTGTCTGCTCAATCCAACCAGTTAGAAGGAGGGATTGGAGAGAAGGTTCTTCCTTCGGCTTGCGCCTCCGGTTCTTAGTATACCTCCCAGCCGCGGTCGTTTGACGCTACTCCCCTAGCTAGACATCAGATTGATCAGTACAAGTAGGTTAATCGTAAAAAATCTTAGACTAAGCCCTAAAGAGTGAATTAATCCTTAAGGCCAATGTCTACTCAATTTTATTGAGGCCTGGGATTGTAGTGCTTACGGAATATGGTGGGCCCTTAAAATGGGTTTTGCCCTTAATGATAAATTGGGTATGTGTAAGTGCGTGCACAACAAGGATTTTCAAGTAAGATTATTTGTGATAAGTAGATTTAATATTCAAATCTTGCTTAAGTAGCTTTTAGGGTTAAGAATTAGGTTGAATTCAATCAAGTTTGAGGCAAACCAGGTTTTCAAGCAAGGGTGAAGATTGCTTTCCTTTTAAAATCAGAAATAAAGTGGAGTGCCTGGTATGAACCTGATTGAAAATCCTAAAAGGAAGCTACTTGGTGAGTTGATTTTATGTTGAGTGGTGCGACCCAAACAACTCAAACAATTGGCCACAATTGCACCACTGAGTTAGGCACACCAAAATGATTAACCTAAAAAAATTTCTACTCTTTTGTATGTTAATTTGGGTGTACCAATTTCACATATCAGAATCTAATTGAGTAGAAAAAAATCAATTAGGTTAAATGCCTTGAATGTGGGTGTATGTTATGTGTATGTTGAATTACCCCACAAAAATATCTTTTTAGTTTTTTTATATGCGAGGGTGAAATGAATGTGAGTGAAAATCCAAACAACCAAACTAATCCTAGGACTTATACAAACACCTAGGTTAATTTGAATTTGAATTTAAAGTGATGAAATGAAATCTATGGAGGGGGAAGAATAGGTTACACTTACAGTCGTCTTCAACTGCACTTTACTCCGATCTACCGTTTGACGATTCCCTGATAGAGATATCTGCAAAACAATAGACACGAGATAAAGCAAATTAGAAGACAGTAAATTACGTGAAATGCGAAAAGAAGATCGGAAAATCATTGCCTCCCCGGCAATGGCGCCAAAATGTTGAATGGCGGATGACTACGTTATCAAAATTGGTTTTGAAAACCTGTCGTAGTTCAAATAGCAAAGAAATCAGTTCAACAAATAAAATTTACACCGAAAAATCTGTAAAGAAATCTCGGGTCGAACTAAGGGAGGCTACGTCGATCAAAATTCGTAATTATATTTTTTTGTATTTTTGTTTAAAGGACGGAATAATCACAAGAAAATAAATATAGACAAGAAGAGAGAAAGAACATTCACTTGATATTGCAAAATATTTTTACAACTAAGAAAGCGAGAAAAGATTACACTAGAAAGTGAGAAATTATTACAACTAGAAAGTAGGAAAATTCTGCTCTAGAAAGCAAGAAAAAGAATGGGAGAGAGAAGTTATCCTCCTCGACGATCACTTGGAGGACGAACCGGATGGAGGTGATGCCTAAAAGACGGAAGACGAGGCAGGAAGGAGGACGAAGTCGGAAGAACGTGAACGAGGCAGCACGTTGTCGTCGTCGCGGGATCCACTTCCAGAACATGGCCAAAAAATTGGTTTTAGCTCTTGAGGAGCATCTCGGGTGTGAGACAAGCTTCTCTTGAACTTTGGAGAGGGAGAGAAGAAAAGAAAGGGATGACAAATCCGTATGGTAAGGGTCTCCTTTTATAGTTACAAGGAGTGGGAGCATTGTGGACATTACAACATGAAAAACATTAATTCAGGACCTTTAGTGACGGATTTATCCATCACTAAAGGCCTGAACGTGGCCGACATGCGCGCCGCTTGTGCGCCCCCTCGCCTCCGTGCTCTTCAACGCTCGCGTACGTTCGCGCAAGCTCAGCCGTCTGATCAAGAGATCGGACTGCTTAAACTGCCTTCGCCCATGCCGCGCGCCCGCGTGCAATCGCACGTTTCGCCACGCGTCTGATCGCACATGGGCGCTATTGGTCAATCTCCGCCGCTGGATGCGCATCATGCGACTCTAATCGCATGCCCACTCGTAGTGAATGCAGGCTCAAACGCGCATCGCGCGCTCACGTAGCACGCTCAACCGCTGTGCTCAGCGTGAGTTTGTGTCGCGCGGAGAGTTTTGCGCATGACCGATCTCGATCGTTGGATCTTCATCTGACGATAGAGATCAAGCGTTGCTTGCGCCTTCAGATGAGGAGAGCGCTGGATGAGCGATGGCGCAGCACGTTCGGCCATTGGATGGGCATCCAACAGTTGAGATTTGTCGAGCCGGTGAAGAAGAGCTGCGGCCGGTGCTGGGCAGCCATCCATCTTCTGAGTCTTGTAGATGGTGCTACACGTGTCAGATTGGATCGATTTTTATGCCGTTAGGCTGCGATCATCGATCCGAACCCATCCGTGCGATCGAATTTGTCGTCTAAGGTACGGATTAATACCATCTTGGCCCTTGCTCTTTAGGGTTCCTCGATCTCTATCTGGTGCTACGGATGTCCGATCAAGGCGATCTTGGAGTCGTTGAACTCCAATCGTCGCCCTGATCTGATCCGTACGGTTGGATCTTCGATCTGAGGCCCCGATAAAAAGTCGCCTTGTCCCTGACCATAAAAGGAAGACGATTATTATACAATTTATACAACTTAATCTAAATACATGATTATGCATGTTATGCACTATTTACAATGTATAATGCTAATGTAACACTAAGAACATGCATTAATAAACATTTTAGGTTAATCAGATGTATGCACATCAGGTGTATTCTTGTAGAGTGCGATTCTTGTGCTCTACGACACCATTTTGAGATGATGCCTGAGGAAATGAAAATTCATGGGTTTTGCCAGAACTAATACAAAAACTTGAAAATTTTTCATTTTCAAATTCACACCATGATCAGTCCTAAGTCTAAGAATTGAGGATGATTTTTTCTTTTGAAGTCTTCGAGCAAGACCTAGGAAGGAATCAAATGAGTCATCCTTATATTTCAAGAAGATGACCCAAGTGAACCTAGAGAAGTCATCAACAATAACTAGGCAAAATTTTGATCCATTTAGGCTCTCAAATTGTGTTTGCCCAAATAGATGAAGGTGTAACAACTCTAAAGGTCGTGTGGTTGAAACTAAGTCTTTAGGTTTGAAAGAAGCCTTGTGGATTTTTTTAAGTTCACAAGATTTACACAAGGCATTCTTTTTATAAGTTAGTTTAGGTAGGCCCCCTACTAACTCATTTTTTGTTAATCTATTAAGATGTTTGTGATTAATGTGACCTAGCCTACGGTGGCATAGATCTACTTCAACATGGGAAGCAAGCAGACATTTTACAAATCTCTTATGAAAAATGAAGAGCATAGATATTTTCATATCTAAACCCTTCACTTAAAATCGTATTTGTTTCCTCTTTTAATATTTTAAAACCAACTTTAGTAAATAATACATCACATCCATTATCACATATTTGACTAACACTAAGCTGGTTATGCTTTAAGTTTTCTACTAAAAGAACATTACGTAGATACTCGGAGGAATTACCTATTGTACATTCACTAATAATACGACAACGTTTGTTGTCGCCGAACTTGACATGTCCTCCATCTTGTATTCTGATCCATTTGATAAAGAGGTCGAAGTGTCCCGTCATATGCTTGGAACACCCACTATTTAAGATCCATTTGTCCTTCTTGACCTGCAAAACAGTTTATCAAATCTATTTTAGGTACCCATTTTCTTTTAAGTCCTTGATAGTTAGTACCCTTCAAATCCTTAAGTTTAAAGATCACTTTTGTGTTAGATATATAATTCTTAGGATTTTTGACCTTTTGATAAATCTATATATGTCTAGGTGCATGTGATTTATTTTGTGTGTTCTTTTTATTATTAAACTTGGCTTTTAAATTATTACAAAAGTCTGAATCCTCTTTCATGGCTTTAAAAGCAAGCTCCTTGCTCACAGATCTCTCCTCGTTCTTCATGTTTTCCAATTAGACCTCATATGCCATGAGGCTTCCAATCAGATCATCCAAGGAGAGAGTTGATAAATCCTTCGTCTCTTGGGTCGCCGTGAACTTTGGAGACCAATTACTTGTAAGGGATCTCAAGATCTTCCTTACAAGTTCTTCCATAAACTTCACTCCCAAATTCTTCATGGGGTTGATAATGTCTCCAAATCTCGTGTATATTGCCTTCATTGTTTCACCTTTCTCCATCCTGAAATACTCATAGCTTTCTGTTAAAATAAATATGCGTGTTTCTTTAACTTTACTAATACCTTCGTAGGTGACTTGAAGTGTTTCATAACTCGTACGCGGACTAGCACGTAGAGATACGATTGAACTCCTCCCTTCATAACGCACAATAAAGCATGTTCATTGCCTTTACATTCCCAGCGAACTTCTTTTGATGCACTGTCCAAACAACTCCTTCCTGCAGCTCCGGATCCGTATACTTCTCTTGAATGAGTCCACGAGTCTTCATCCATGGCCTTGAGGAAGATTTGCATCATCTTCTTCCAGTAACCATAGTTCATCCCATCAAAGTAGAGAGGACGTGTGGATGACTAACCTTTAGTGCGCTTGGCTGATGATGCCATTGAGAGAAAGAATAATTACTTCTTGTTTCGCAACCTACTCTTCAAATCAAATCATCCAAGGAGAGAGTTGATAAATCCTTCGCCTCTTGAATCGCCGTGGACTTTGGAGACCAATCACTTTTAAGGGATCTCAAAATCTTCCTTACAAGTTGTTCTTCCATAAACTTCACTCCCAAATTTTTCATGGGGTTGATAATGTCTCTAGATCTCGTGTACATTGCCTTGATTGTTTCACCTTTCTCCATCTTGAAACACTCATAGCTTTCTGTTAAAATAGACATGCGTGTTTCTTTAACTTTACTAGTACCTTCATAGGTGACTTGAAGTGTGTTCCATATCTCGTACGCGGACTCACACGCAGAGATACGGTTGAACTCCTCCCTTGATAACGCACAATAGAGCACGTTCATTGCCTTTGCATTCCCAGCGATCTTCTTCTTTTGATCCGCTATCCAAACAACTCCTTGCGGCTCCGGATCCGTGTACTTCTCTTGAATGAGTCCACGAATCTTCATCCATGGCCTTGAGGAAGATTTGCATCCTCCTCTTCCAGTATCCATAGTCTGTCCCATCAAAGTAGGGAGGACATGTAGATGACTAACCTTCGATGCGCTTGGCTGATGATGTCATAGCAAGAGAGAATAATTACTTCTTTTCGCAACCTGCTCTGATACCACCTATAGGATCTGTAGGGCACAAGCACACTAGAAGGGGGATGAATAGTGTGGTATATAAAAAATTACAAGAATAATCAAACCACAAAAAACACACAAGATGTATAGTGGTTCCCCTCACTTGGGTACTATACTACCTAAGTCTCCCGACTCAAATAAATAGGGTTTTTCCCCTCAGTGCATTCTATTAAGTAATTATCCCGGGTTAAGGGTTATCCCAAGTTTTTCCCATCATTTCAACGCAAACTCCTATATAATAATTTTCAATCATTTTCACTTTTACTATTAAAAAATACCCACTACACCCTTCACTCTCACTTTTAATATTAAACAAATACCCACTAACATTCTCCACTCCTACTTATACTATTAAACAAATATCCGCTAACATCAAATTAATACACCAATCATTTTAACATTATACTTAACCCTCTCCTTATTCCACCACCCAAACAAACACCATTTCCACTTATTTCATTTTAACCCCCCTTAACCCCATTACCAAACACAGCCTTAGAGATTTGTTTCTCAATATAGAAGTTTTGTTTAGGATTTGAATTAGGAGTGGCACTCTCTATATAAAGGGACAACTCCCATCATTTGATTTTTGAGATTGACAATAGTATTTCCTATTTCTCTAATCTCCAACATGGTATCAAAGCCATGATCCTACCTCTCTTCCACCTTTAAACCCTAAAAAAAAAAGAACTGCAACCCTCTCTCTCCACCATAGAGACCCGAAGCTCTCATCTCTCCACCAGGAAGACCCGAAGCCCGCTCCTACACCACGAAGATCGGCCTCCTCTAGCGTCTCTCTTCTTCACCACAGCCACCTCTCTCCATCTCCCTCTTCCTCATCACTGTCAACCCCTCCTCTCTTCCTCACCATCACCTAAGGCCTACAGGCAGCCTTAGTGGCATCATTAGCACCACCTTTGGCCTGCAAGAGCCTTAGTGGCATCACCACCTTCGAGCTACAGAAGTCCACCAGCATTGCCCAACACCTCCCTAATGGTGTTGCCAATGCCACCAAACCTTAGTGGAGCTTCCTCTTCATTTGATCAGCCACAGTAGGGCATCGCCAACGCCTTTTAGGGCTCCGGTGACCATTCCTCCAACATCGCCCAACCCAATCTACTCTGATGGTCAATCACCGCCACCAAGTTCTTCACAACCTTGCCTAGCAACACTTCAACTCCACAATGCTGCGAGCACACTGTTAGCCCTTGTTGTAGGCTTCCACAACGTCGCCCAACTTGTCCTCCGCCTCCAGTGGACACACAACTGCCTCCCTTCTCCTACTGCACCACCTACAACCACCCTCGATCAACAGCACTGCCCTCCTCTCCAAGATCTATTGTGCTAGCGGCCAACAACGACCACTCACCTAGCTGTGTATTATTTTCTAGCTCTCATAGCAGACACGGATACGTCTGTTACCTCCCGAGACTAAGATCTCGACTTATGTTCTCATTCAAAGGACCACTATCAAACTTTCTGGGTCCCCAAATTATGTTCTATGGTTACGTCCATTTCGTATTTTCGTTAGAGGACAAGAAAAGCTGCATGTTCTGACAGACCTGGCTGTCGAACCTAAGGAAAATGCCAAATATAGGAAGTGGGAGAAAGAAAATTACCTCAATATGAACTGGCTAATGAATAGCGTTGATCCAATTATTGCATCCAACATGTTATATAAGAAGACAGCCAAGGACATTTGGGACACACCGGAAAAGGGATACTCCATGTAAACAAGCAACTCTTGCAGGGCAGACATTTATAGGCATATAAGGAATACCAATCAAGGTGACATGTCCCTAGTTGCCTATTTCTCTACTCTAGATAGTCTATTTGAGGAGCTTGTCGTCTTTCAGCCTGCCTGCTGTGACAAGCATCTTACTAAGTAGGCAGAATGACAGACTTATAGATTTCTAGAAGGCTTGACACTACAGTACCAATCCACCAGTGACCAGATTCTATCTTCTGATACGATGCCTGGTCTCAATAAAGCATACAGTCGCCTCCAGAAAATCAAGACAGATTCACCACCTACCGCTCCAACTGTTCTTTTTGACATCTCTGCTCAAGCTGTCGTTGGTGGGAGGGGTGGTCGTTTTGACAACCGTAGACAAGGCTGGCCAATCCACTCTCCATGCATTCACTGCCAGAGAAATAATCACCCCTCTAATCGCTACTGGAAAAAATTTGGCAAGCCAACATGGGTGTCTCAACCCACTTCTACTGAATCTCCTACTACTCAGGTTGTGCTAGAACAGTTGACTCTACCATTTACTACAAAACAGATTGATTGTCTGAGATGTTTATTGTAGAACAAGTCATCCACTACTGTTGTTATTGTGGCTGAGACCGCTACTACTACCACTACTAATCAAGCCACTTCTTCTCAAGCCTTTAATCCTACTACTACCATTGCCTTTCATGCAGACAAGGATGATTAGTGGGGGAGATCTACCCTCTGACCAGCTCTACTGCTACTACTACTACAACCTCACTAAAGGCATTGGCGACTGCTACTTCTGCTACAGTCCTCTCCGATTTACTATTGCTTCTCCGACCTACTACTACTACTACTAGTTGCTGATCTACTACAGCTCAATCTACACTTGCTACTTCTACTACAACCTTCATCTACTCTTTCAGTCTACTACGAACTCCTCCAACTGCCTACATTGCAGGGGAGTTCATTTTTGTAACGAGTTGGGCGTCGCACGCTTCAACTTGTGGGAGAGTGTTAGAGATATTAGAGTCATATTAAATTAAGGAAGTTAATTAGGGATTTTTCTGTCAGAGATTTGTTTCTTATTACAGAAGTTTTGTTTATGATTTGAATTAGGAGTGGCCCTTTCTACATAAAGGGACCAACTCCCATCATTTATTTTTTGCGATTCAAAATACTATTTCCTATTTCTCTAATCTCCAACATTAACTTTTCAAACAAAAAAATAAATAAATAAAAGAAACCACAAATTCATTGTTGAATAGTTTTACTCCAAATATTGGATAAGTAGATAGAAATTAAATCTAATGAAAGTTGAACGAATTATTGCTTATTCCTTCACTGTCCAGAATGAGAATTAATAATGATTCTGCTGAAACATTCTTTGGTGACCATCAATCATGTAACATCAAGCAAGCTCAAGCTCTTTCTATTATAATAGCTTCTAAATCTCTGGTGTTTGAAAATAATTTCCATACATTTTTGTTTGCTTCGCAATTTCCACTTATGCTTATCAAGTAATATGAGGGTAACACATGCAATGAACTACATTTTGTCTCTCTACACGGTTTCAAATCCAGGAAAAATCTAAGTTCTTGGCATCCTGTTATGGCCAAATAAGATGAAGCTATTCCCACACTTTCCACACCCAGTTAAGTTCTGCCCCCATAGGAATGAGCTCCTTGACTGTCTATAATATGTATTGACCATGCAATGAGAAGTTCCTCAGAACATCCAAAGAGCAGTCCTAGTATACAATGTAACAGGGCATGGACTCCTAAAGATAAAATGCTAACTCACACATAATTCTTCCATTCCAACATGAACAAATCCTCTGAGGTACATTTCCCTTTTATCTAGCCAAGAGGAACATCTCTCTTGCCTGCCAAAGCGTGTCATATTTTCTTGATAAACTGTTTGATTCTTCAACTTTTAGCTTGTCCATTGTTTTGTCAGTCTGCCACGAAAAGGTTGGCTCAGTGGTAAGAGCCCCCCATTAGCATCCAAGAGGAAGAGGTCATAGGATCAAATCCCACGGCCCACACATTTACCTTCACAAAAAAGAAAGAAAGAAAGAAAGAAAAAATCTGTCGGTCCAACTGAAGCAAAATTCACCAGCTTTCTTTCTTCTATCAACTCCCAGAGAAAAAGTGCTATTCAAATAGAGCAATTACTCTTGCACCCATATGTAAATAAACAAGTGGAAAGCTATTGCCAAGACCCCTCTTCACAAATGGGCTAAATGCAGAGATAAATTGACAGAGAGGAAAATGTTGACAATGCTAGCATTTCCTAAACAAAAGTCACATGCTACGGCCGTAGATGCTTAGTCTTTTAGTAGGAATGTCCAATGTTGGCATCCCACACACCTGTCAATGATTCATTAGGTAAAGCATTTTACCTCAACATAAACTTTCCAAAAACTCAGAATTGACGGTTTAACCCAATCAAAAAGTTGTAGTAGTCTAGCAGTTGATCTACCATGCTACAGGGTTAAAATCTTATCCTTCTCAGGAAAAAAGTCAGCCGTCTCTTTTTATAGCGTAACTGATTCAAAGGCATCTTAACATGAATTGGTTGAAAATCAAAAGCAGCAGAGTCTCCTCTTTCTACAAAATAAAGCCAAAAAGTAGAGAAAAGCCACAGACCAAAACTTGGAGGACCACAGGGTCGAAGCTAAAAGCAACTGATCATTCCAAAAACTCCTTTGCATCAAATGCAAAATATCATCTTCGGCAGCCTCACAAATAACTTCTACAATACACATGATAAGAGTGCCTCTCTGAGAACAAGCACGAACTCATGCATCATATATGTCACGTTTCCTGTCAAATACCACATGGGAATTTCCACAAACACCAAATAGGCATAAACCCCACACGTCATTCCACCAACCATTTTGTCCAAATTAACACCACGTGGAATAGCAGGGAGAACCTTTGATCATCTTCTCGATCTCCTCGTAGGTCTTCGCGTCCTTTGCATTCAGCTGCGGCACCTTCACCTCTCCCACGTCCTCCTCTGCTTCCCCATCGCTCTCAAAATCCAACTGCTTACCAGCTCTGGGAACCGCACAAGAAACCAACCAGAACCCACGTCCCAAAATCACACAAAACTCAGCAAATAAAAAAAAGAAAAAAGGAAACCCACGAACAGATTCTTGGAGAAAATCACCGGGGGGCATCCAAAATACCACCTTGGACGGGTCCTCTTGAGGGAGATCTTCGAGATGCTCGACCGGGTTTCCTCGAGGAGGTCGGAGGGGTCCTTTTCGGGGTCATCCGAGACGCTATCGTCCTCCGTCTCGAACCCCTCGCACTCGCTCGACAGCTCCCCCTCTTCCTCGGATGCGTTCCTCGCCATTGATGCCGGCGGTTCTGGTGCTTGCGGGGAGAGGAGAGTGCGACTACGATTCGTCTCCCTTTCCTCCCCTCCCCCTTTTAACGGTCGAGTGGTCCTTCTCAAAATTTGAATGGGGATAAACTGTAAAGAGGGCACTGCTGGTTCGTCTACGTCATGGGATATCCCATATTTAGCAAGATATCCCATGTTTGCGAATGAGGATAAGGCTGTGTTTGATTGTGGTATATCAGGTGGGATTGGGGCTATCAGGGTGGATTCGGGTGAGGAAGCGTGGGATATGATGGAGCGTGGGATGGCAGCGGTGTGCTAATGCAAGGTTTGACATAATGTATCGGGTGGTGGCAGGTTGACTGGGTGTAGGATCACCACAGGGGACTCTCCTAACCAGGAGAGTACCATGTGTACATTCTACTCTTCGAAAAAGATTGCAATTAAGATCATTCCCACGAGAAACAGTCGAGATCAAGAAAGAGATCTGATAAATAAACCAATGGGTAAAAAGAAATAATTTGTGAAATAAAGTCATTGGAATAAATAGCTACCTGTTCACTTTTACTACTTTAGTTAGTTGGTTGCCACTCTACTCAGCGTTCGCTGACTTTGTGTACTCATAACCCCTTTTCAGGTCCAAGTGTTGAACAGCTCGAATCTCCAGCTGCAGAGAGTGCTGGGCCTAGTAGAGTCCAGTAGCGGTAGACTTCTGTTGTAGTACCCTTTTTGTTGTAGTGAGTACAAACTCTTGTACCTTTACTTTTCCGTACCTTTACGTTCCTGTACCTTGCTACTGTTACTGTTGTGGTGGTGATATGTACTGTAGCAGCTTTTCTTTCCTTACTGCTTGTACTTTTTACTGTTAGTTACATAGTATAGTGAATGTAGTTACTTTCCTGCTTTTTGGTTATTTCTTGTTAGACGACTGGGTCTTGGGATTAGTCGAGTCGAGCCAGTCTCGAGTTCTGTAGGGATTCGGGAACTGGGTCGTAACACATACTAACAAGAAGATGTTCTCTAAGAGGAGAGTCCCCAATCCAATGGTCCATCAAAAAGGCTAATATTGCCCTTGTGAATTTTCCAGGCTATATAAGGGACGAGAATCCTCCAAGCATCATAAAGAAGGCATCATCTAGTAGGAAAATGAGCGTAGGGCATATCGTTGAGAGACCCATAAAGGCTCCTCATCAACCTAGAGTATGGGGTATTAAGAAAAGTGATTCTTCACATTCTCATCATTCTAAGAGGCAAGAGAATGGCTTGCAAGTTATGCTCCTGGCTCCCATGCCACCAAAATCCTTTTGTTTACAGATTTTCACCTAAGTGATCCAATAGGCAACAAGACCAAACTCAGAAGTACCCTAGAAGAATTTAGTAAAAGCAGAGTTAAGATGATTAATAATTCGTTGGGGTATATAAAGAATAGTGAGAACATGAATTGGAATAGAAGTCAACACATGTTTGATGAGGATTGGACAACTTCCAAAAGAAAGGAGAAGCTCTCCAACTAGTAAGCTTGTTCAAGATCTTATTACCTATAGGTTGAAAATAGGAGCAACAAGTGAGAGATTCGAAAATCGAACAACCTAAATGCATAAAAGGAAAGGATCCCAGAGGGTGATGATGTATTACTCATCATAGCTAAAATATCCAAGTTAAGGTAGAAACTAGGTTAAACGCTACATAATTAACACATGAAATGGGTTAAGTGTGAGAAATAACAGAATTGACCTAGAAAAACAATTTGTGCTAAAAACACAAAATTAGGTCATAAAATGAGATATTCTATTCAAAAGTATAAAATGGTGATCCAAATTGCAAATTGAACACATATTTGGGTTCAAAAGTACAAATCAAAAGTGAAATCAACTTCCTAAATGTTCAATTAGGCATCAATAAAAACTTGGTAGCATTTGGACTTCACTAGGACCTTGCATGTAGAGTTTTACATCTAGGTCCTTAGGTCATATACATTTATTCACATTAAACTTCTCAACGACCCCATTCATAGTCGACAGGGACTGTTAAGAATGCGTGCCCCGGACGTATTTTAAGACGTCTGGGAGGTGGCCCAGACATCTGACCAGACGTCTGGGATCACATCCAGACGTCTTGCCAGACGTCTGGGATGGTTTATAGACGTCTGAAAAAAAACGTTATCGTCGACACCCGCGAGTCGCCTGCGCGCCTGAGCGCGCAGACCGCATATTCTCTCTTTTTCTTCTGCGGCTGCAGACGCCTGCGGCGCCTTCTCTCTCTCCTCTCCGCGCGGCGTTAAAAGGGGCGCGCCTCCCCTCCCGTCTCCACCGTCTCCTCCTTCTTCTCCTTCCTGTGCGCGAGAGCGAGCGGACGCGAGGGCGGCAAGCGGCGGCCGCAGTGAGCGCGGAGGTGCGGCGTGCGAGGGCGGAGCTCTGCCGTGAGGGCGAGCTCGCCGGAGCGGCTTGGCCGGCCGACGGAGGGCGCAGGGGGTGCGGAGCGACGCGGAGAGGGACCTGCTGCGGGCTGAGCAGCAGACGCGCGAGGTTCGACACGGGCGGCGTCGCGAGCGGAGGCCGAGCAGGGCCCTGATTCTGGAAAAATTTCCAGAATCAGACGTCTGGGTTGATAGCCAGACGGCAAGGTCGACGTCTGTAAGATCATACAGATGTCTGAAAGGTGAGTTTTCCGCCTTCTTCTTCCTTCTTGACGACTGACCGTACTGAGGAGGGGGGGGTTGGCTGTGCGCAGGTTCGCTGATTCGCCATCTTTTGCGAATCAGACGTCTGGGAGTTGTACCAGACGGCGGGAGTGACCTCCAGACGTCCGGAGTGACCATCGGACGTCTGGGATCTAGGCAGACATCCCCGCAGACTTCTGGACGTCTGGGAAACCACGTTGAACAGGTAATTCTCTGATCCACTTTTTAAGACGTCTGGAAGGAGTTCCAGACGTCTAATTTTGCACAGTATCGTCTTTTTCGACCCGTTTAGGGCCCGTTCGGGCTCCGTTTTCCGCGATTCGAGTTGCGTTCTCTTCAGAATTAATTCCTCTACTCATCTACAGTAGCTATACACTATTTTGAGACACTCCTTGTGTTTGATCCTTGTGACAGGATCTCGTTCAGTTGCAGTCTTGAGAGTCGCGGAGGCACGCGGGATTCCCGATCACTCCCCCATTACTCCCGTTGTACCTGGTAGAGTGGCTTAAGTTATTAATAAAATCTGTTAAAGTATGAAACCATAACTAGAATCTAGGACATTGCATGAATCCTAGGAATGAGAAATGTATGGAATGATAGCTCCTAGGTGATGCATGAATCCTAGGGCTGGAAAACTAGTTGTATGCTAGATCCTAGGATGTGGCATGAATCTTAGGATGGAAAAACTAGTGGAATGTATAATACTGCAGTCTTGGAAAAATGGAAAGGAATATAAAGCTGCCTGTAATTTGAATTAACAGCTGCCTGTTATGAATAAAGAAACATGTTTGAGATCATGGATTTTGAGAACGTGAATCTGGAAAGTGAAACATATGATGTTCTGAGATAAAGAGCTGGAACCCTACGGGGAATTAGGAGTGGAACTCCTGGAAAGAAAAAGGAATGGAACTGAGATGTAGTTTGTACTGTCTCTTGGGTACGCAGTACCAAGGGAAGTACCTGTACCTGTTTAGTGCAGAGTGGGGCCAGCCGCCCCAGGGACCCGGGGTTAGGATTGGCCGCTCTGTACCGACTTGTTGGCCCACGGGGTTAGGAGAGCTAGTAGTGTTAGGAGAGTACTAGCTACCCCACGGGCCCCGGGGTTCTGCTAGCCTCCTTCACCGACTTGTTAGGCCCACTAGGGCAAACCAGGGTAGTTAGGCGAGGGTGCGCGGACTGTGGAGGGGCAAGGCCCCGGTTTGGTTACTGTGGAGGGGTTGGACCCTTGTTACTGAGAGGGCTCTGCCCTGGTTCCGTGCTGTGCTTTGGGCGCACCCGTTAACGGAAACGACTGACCGCGTGCCAGTGCGGGCTAGCTACCTGTGCGTTTATCGCGCGTGCCGTAGTCACCGTTACGTCTGTCAGTGACCTTGGGGTGGTTGACTGAGGGTAGGATCACCACGGGGGACTCTCCCGGCCAGGAGAGCACCACGTGCTACTTCTACTTTTGGAAAAGACTGCAATCAAGATCGTTCCCACGAGGACATTCGAGATCAAGTAAAGGACCTGAGAAATAAATGAAATAGTGAGAAAAATTGAAAGATGTGAATAAAGGAAGTAATAGAACATAACAGCTACTGTACACTCTACTGTTGCCTTTAGTTAGTTTGCCACTCTACTCAGCGTTTTGCTGACGTGTTACACTCGTTACCTTTTTCAGGACCAGGTGTTGAGCAGCCAGGGTCGGCGGCTGCAGAGGACGCTGGGCCGAGTAGGGTCCAGTAGAGTTACCACAGCCTTTTGTACCTCTTTTGTTTCTGTTCTAGTGAGTAGTTTTTGTTTCCGCTGTACCTTCTTTACCTGCAGTTCTTGTTATATGATAAATGTTGTTTTACTGTTGTGGTGGTACCTACTGTAGTAGTTTCTTTCCTTACTGCTGTACTTTCTTACTGTTAGTTATATTCATGCTGAATGTGGTTTATTTTACTGTCTTTTGGTTACTTCCTCGTTGGACGACTAGGTCTTGGGATTAGTCGAGTCGGTCCGGTTCTCGTGTCTCGTAGGGACTCGGGAACCGGGTCGTTACAGGGACCTATCTGAAAATTCTAAGGGCTATGCTGCAACATTTCTAGCCACTAATGGGCTTCGATGCAACTCTTCTACTCCTTCACCTTATTAGAGCTTCTTTACAATTTCACCAAAACACCTATGGGCACATCTTCACTGTTCACTAGTAAGAACACCTTGCATCGTAGTCGTTCATCCCATGTTTCCATGATCTGACAGCCAAACCAAATTCAATCTTCGCGCGCGATTGTGCATAGGTTCACCATCCTCCCTAGATTTGATCTAGCAGCTAAGATTCAATTTGAATGCTTGTGCCCTCCTTAGAGCCAAGCATCCACCGTCCAAGCCCTAGGCATTTGATTACACCCTCGCAGTGATTGATTCACTCCAGAGCTTACTTAAGCCCCTCTATAGCTTGCGTGCACCCCTAATGATAACGTCATCATCAGTTATATCTAGCTTTAATTAGTCATAATCAGCATATAAATGCTCCTACATAACCGCCAGAAGACCATAATTCATTACAGATCCATTCTGAGAGAAATGCATTAAAATAGGGGTAAATCTGCAATTTTAATAGAATATCCTAAATGCAGAATAATCATAGGGTTTGTTAGGGGTTAATTAAAGGTAAAATGGTAAAAAATGTCTAATAATTGGGTTCATGCAAACAGAAACGGGTTTTCATATGTTTGAGAATTAAATAACATCTAAAATCCTAAAAACTGACCTGCTTAATTAGCTAAGGTTTCGGTCAGGATAAAATTCACCTAAACTTTCTAGAAATCATAGAAAAATATTCTATAAGGTTTGGTACTTTTGATTTGGCCATCAGAACCCATTTTGACCCAAAATAATCTCAAACGGAAAGTTATCCTAATTTGGGTTTCTACGTAAATTACCCAGTCAAACTTGATCAAAACCAAAATCCAACTTCACCCTCAAATTCCATGGGTCCAAAGTAGGTCTGTACCAAAATTGGGCCCAATCAGAGATCACATTGACTTAGTTTGCATTCCAGTCCAGACATTCTTTTTATCACACAATGGCCCTTAACTCTTTGAATTCTTTACAAATAGGCCCCTAGGTTTTCCATCTTCTTCACAATCCGATCCTTGTGCCATTAATGGAAACTCAGACCTTCACCGTCGAGACTCGAGCGAGGATTTCTCGCTCGATTTTCAATCAATCGGTCCCAAAATTGAAACGAAGATTCTTTGAGAAATTCCCTTCCAAATGAGACCGTTCATAGATCCTAAATCCCTTTGGTTTCCTCATGTGAACGCTTTGAAAGCACGTGTATCAATGTTGCGCGTGAAGGTCGAAGTTCGCAAGCTTGTTTCCAAGCTTGGACCTCCATCCTAAGGCCTATAAATGGTCCTACATCGTGTTCCTCACCTCTTTAGCTAAGTTTTGGCCTCAAAACCCTCTTCAAACTCCTCCCTCCATCATCCTATGGCCTCCTAACGGTCAAATTGGGAGTGCCACATTCTTCTCCAACTTCTTTCGCCTCTCTACGACCAAATCAGAGGCTCCCAAGTCCCTTGATTCCTCGCCGCTCCTCCACCGAAGAACCCTTCGTCCTCGGTAGCGGATGCCCCCTACCTCCTTCGTCTACAATTCTAGGTCCTAAAGCTCCCTTATCCCCTCTATTCTTTTCCCCCCTCTTTAACTTCTCAATTCGACCACCATATCACCGCCTCCCTCATCATCTTCCCCAACTCCAGCACATACTCCAGTGAGTTCACGCCACCATTACACACTACCAAACACCTTTGTTTCACATCCAAAAGCTCCGCCACACTTCAAAGAGCAAAAGCCCTCTAATTATTGAGGCTATCAGCCTCTCCATGATCCCACCGAACTCGAGATCCACCACACGTCTTCCCTGACTTCATCTGACCTCCACGCTTCACCAAACACCACAAAACCACCACCATCACACTCCACACCCTCCGACGACACTCCTGGACTATTTGATTAGGGCATTTGAGCCCGTGCTACTCTTTTCAGGTACTCTTCGCTATCTGCCATCACCATCGTCTTCCCCAACTCCATCCACTCTCCTCTGGCATCGAGAAGCCCTACTACTACCTCCAGGTCTTGCAGGCTTCAACCAGACACCCTTCCAAAACCTCAATTGAGATGAACCTGCAGCGCACCCACGCCAATTGAAGGAGACCACTTGCTGCAGCTTCGCGAGTAGGAGGATGGGAACATAGTCCCACATCATGGATCCCCAATGCCCCAACTGAGTATTTTACAAATCCCTCACACCAACCCCTCGCCCAATACATGAGGGGTCAGGTCCCTCTCACACGCACGCACTCCTCGGTCATCATGCACACCCGGTGACCCTGGTCCGAATACCCGATAACCCGAACCCGTATACACAATTGAATACCTTGGATTGAGAGAAAGAAAGAGGAATTGCGAGAAGGAAATAGGGGGTTTTTGCTCTTGTTTGCTAAGGGCGGCTTAACACTTAGCCACTGAAGACGGACCTTTGTGCTTGAAAAGAAGGCTCATAAAGAAGGAGAAGTCTTAAGGAAAGCCTTGAGAAGAGGAGTTGCTGATAAGAGAGAAAAGGCTTAGAAGCCTTATGCCTTTGAGTTGCTGAGGCTAGGTAGTGAATACTTAAGTTGTCTGATTCATATACCTGTCGTTTGAGGCATTGTGTCATCCAAGCTACTGTTCATTTATTTGGTTTAATTAGAATATTTGATACATGCTTAAATAAAGGAGTTAAGTGGTTTAATTGGAATATTTGTTTTTGATTCTCTTATTTTTTCTGCTCCATCATATGTTAGTTCTCATTGAGTATATTTTTGCCTATATCATTCATTGAATATCTTGTATTTTGCTCCGTTTATTATGCTCATTTATATTCAATAGAGATTAGTGTTGTGAATTTCCTACTTGCTCCATGTGTTTGACCTCGGACTTTCTTGATGATCTTTCGAGTTATAAATATTATTTGTTTTCGCACAATTTCGACTATACTACAACAAAGTATTTTAAAACCTCGATTTCCTGCATCAAAAACCCCATCGACCTCCCCTCCTACTTTCTTGAGGTGATCCTTTCCTCCCTCTCTAGTAACTTCTTACCAGTTCACTCGCCGTGCTTGTGATAGAGGTGTGGCTTTTCTTCCTCAATTTCTCCTCATCAAGTTGGATTTCGTAACACCAGGAGATGACCCTGGAGCTCCTCTTGTGGGCTCTTCACTTGCTGGAGACCTCCCACCCTTCTTCCTCCTCAGCTGCCGGCTTTGGATCCACAAGTCCCATTCGTCTAATTAGATTAGGATTTCCTACTTTCTAGATTAGTTTTAATTTTAGTTAGTGTAGTTTAGATTAGCCTAGGAGTAGATCAGATACCTAGATTCATGGATATTGTAGTTTAGCTTAGGAGTAGATTAGGGCAATTCCTCACCTCCTCTGATCAATTCAGATCAGAGGAGACGAATTCACTAGCATCCACCTGATACATAGCTTCCTGATCATCCCATTATCACATTCATTTCTTTCCCTTGAAGTTTTACTCCATATTTCATCCTTCCCATCATAGATTAATTAGATCTGAAGTCCACAAATTTCTAGATCCAATTCATGCTCAAATCCATCTAGGGGCCCTCTGATCCACTTCAGATGTTCACAAGGACCCCTGATGCAGTTTTGATTAAATTAATTTGCTTGATTGACTCAAATTTGGATTTCATGCATAATCGCAAGATTTTGAATCAGTTTGGCTTTAAATGGTTTTAATCAAGAAAATTGAAGTATCTTCATGCAATTGGGTTATTTGTGATGAATCTGAGTTGATTTGAGGTGATTTTCTTCCTCAAATGAGCTATTACCCGATTTAAGCATCAATTAATGATTTCTGGAATTTTGGCTTTTGAATGAGATGTTAGAGCCAATGAGAATCATAGCTTTGATTTGAGGACCTAGCATTATTTTGAATCTAATTTTGTCATTGAGTTGGGTTTATGAATGAGTTTTCAAGGGAAATCAAAATTTGAAAGGGGTTTTCTACGATAGTTTGAAATGAATGATTTGGATCTTCATCTTGAGGTTTCTAAGAAATTAATCTTTCAAATTTTCAAAGTGTAATAGTACTTATGATTTCAACGCATGAATCGAGTTAGATCTGAATTTTAAGATGGGTAAATTAAAAGGACTGATCTGAATATGACAGTCCAACATTAAGTCAAATTAGAGTATTAGTTTGGTCTGATCATGTTGCTGTATCAACTTCTAGCTACTGACTTCATAACTAGGGAGCTGCTGAAATAGCAGCAGCGGTTGCATTTGGAATTTAAGATAACTGAGCTTCTTCACCAGCATATGATCAGCTGTTTTAGAGCACCTATTGCAGCAGCAATTGCTGCTAGGGAATTACAGCAGCATTAGCTTTGTTGAATTTGAGTAGCTATTTCAGCCACTGTTTGAATGAGTGTTGGGATGGATATGATTTGTTTGAAGTTGACATGTGGTGTATTTTGTTAGAACATTTTTGCAAGCGTTCATGTACTTTAAATTGATTGAAATTCAATTAGGATTGCTTGTAATCTCTTGTTTAAATTCTTTTGTCAACTACTTGTATTGAGTATAACTGTCCAAATGAGAATTTTGATGAAATTAATGTTAAAAATCATGTTTATTGATCTCTTTTGTTGTGTGCTGATTGTTGAATGTTTTGAAGTGTTTAAACTGATATCCCAGCCACTCAAACACATCTAGAGGCCTTAAGTTCTTTATTGAAAACCCTTTCTAGGCTTAAAATTGTGTTGGTTTGTATATTAGTAAAAATCATAAAAAAAATTATAAAAAAATAAAATAAAGGTGTCTTGAATAGGATTAGGTATTTTTCTAAGTGTGTACTATGTTCAAGGTAATCTGAACCTCCGGCTTGGTAAAACATACTAGCCAACGATTTAGTCTACCTGTGAATTTAATAAAAGATAAAAACTTGAAAAACACCAAAAATAATTTTATCTCTCTCATCTCACTCTTTCTCTCTTATCCCCTACCTCTACTAAACCTATAAAAACCCTAAAATTCAGAAAAACCCCAAAAATACCCACAGATACCTTGTATATTATGTATAAACTTGTATATAATAATTTAAACCTAAGCTAAGTGTATATATTGTATATTATGTACATAATAAGCATATATAACTTATATTTGTATTCTATGTATTAAATTAAGTATTTAAAATGATTTATTAAATATATAACTTTATTGTATTATTATCTATTAATTTATATAACTTAAATATATAATAAACTAAGTAATTATATAAACCTATTTAAATGTACATAATTATACCTAATATTGTACATATGTATTTATATATGTATTATGTACTATACAATATCTGCAATTTAATTTAATTAAGTATTTACAGTAAATAATTAAGTTATTAAGTTAATTAGGTAATTTATTAACTTAAAATAAAATAAAATATTAATTTAAGTTAATACTGAAGTAAATTATAAGGTACACTTGTATTATATTAAATTAAGTATTTTCAACTTATTTATATTGTATTTATGCCATATTATAGTATTTATAAATTATTTATATGTAAAATAACTTAAACCAATATTTAAGTGTATATAAATTAAAATGAAGCTTATCAAATATAATAAAATAATTTATTATGTATATAAACCCTCTATAAGGTCAATTGTACTATTACTTAACTAATTTATACTTTAATTAAGTAATTAACCTCTAACTTAACATGTATAAATAGTCAACTTTAGCTAATTTTATTGTATAATTAAATAACTTATTTTTGTAAATTAATTGTACAATTAGGTAGCCCTATATAAGGGCTATGTAAATATATAATTTATTTTTAAATTAAAATAATTTATGGCCCTCAAATCGAGGGCCAAACATAGCAAATCAATGTGCTGTGTGACGCATAACAGCACTCAAATAGGGCGCTGGAAAGCGCCACATCGTGGGTGATGAATTGCACACAACAGTATAAATGATTTTCGTGCCCTACGTTGCTCAGTTGTTAGCACAGGGCGCAAAATAAAATCCCATACCCACTCCTTTGACCTGAAATGAGCATACATGATACGTTTGCACAGTGGTGGACCGGGGGCCACGCATTATCGTTGGGCCTGTGTGGGCCCAATAATGGTCCTGAAATTGGATACTAATGCACTAATTAAAAACAAGGGCAGGCCACTAGTAGAGGTCTGGTCCCACCCTAATAGGGCTACTGTGTATCCCTTGAACGTGGTTAGCTTGCCATCTAAAACCTAACTTTTGGGTTAGTGAACAGTGAACCGACCGTGTGTTGAGAGAGGCCCTAAAAATTGACTACGTGTCGGAAGAGGAAGGGAGGAATTGTGAGCTGCAACGGCTAAGTGTTGCTGCAATATGTGCTTATGTGTGTTGTAATATGTGTGCGTGTGCATATATGCATATATATATATATATATAATATACGTATAAGGTATATATGTATATAAATAAGGTAAATAAGTAATTATAAGTATGTATACATATACTGTAATATATATATATACATATATATATATACATACATATATATATATATGTATATATATATATATGTATGTATGTATAAGTAGGGAGTATGTTTGAGCTCTCATATATATAAACAAATAACACTAGAGCTTTAATGACAGATATATATGTCATTATATATATGTATATACATTAGTGTAAGTAACAAGTTTTACCTTAGGTTATGTAAATATGTTACTAAGATTTTAGTAATGTATATATATGTCATTGTAAATATACTTATATGTTAGTATAGATCGCTATTTTGCCTTATGTTATGTAAATATTTTACTAATGCTATAGCGACACTTATTTATGTTACTACAAATATAATATATGTTACTATAGATATTAGTATGTTAATATAACTTAGTATAGTAGATATTAGTAGCTATTTTTGTACCTATATTAGGTATTACCTATATTAGCTGTAAATAATTAACATAGAGTAATTATATGTAGTTTTTTATGCTTGTTTGTGTACATATGTTTTCAGACATTATGATGGTTTGTGTACATATGTTTTCAGGCATTATGATGGTTTGTGTACATATGTTTTCAGGCATTATAATGCACACTAACTAATTCTTTTGTAAATAATTAACCATTTCTTTCATTATTTGATTCATTACTTCATTTTGTAAGTAAAATCAACATTTTTGGAATAAAAGAACATTTTTGGACCTAGAGAGTGATGTATATCAATAACTTCCTCCTAGTGAACGACCTGGAAACAAACCAGTAAAAATTATAAATAAATAAAATTGATGCAACATCGATTTGCACTTGTGACATCTATACTACAACAACGAAACATTAAACACTATTTTTAGTGCAAATCGGTCGTCGACAATCAGAGGGCACCTAGAGATGTTAAGGACTTGCGATAGCCAACCAAAGGGGAAGTGCTTACCAACAACGCAATAGCTTTTGTGCTTGTTTACTATTTTCCTAGAGGAATCTTCAAAGACTTTTATAAAGTTAAAAGGCTTCTTAAGATTGTGAGCAATACCATTAGTGAACCGATAATGTCATCCACATAAAACAAGGCAATAGGGGCTTGAATCCCTCTTTTAACAAAATAAGGAACAAGATCCTTAGTAATGGTCATATTCTTAAGACTCCTAATAAAAGGCTCCATTATTAAGTTAAACAAGAAAGGAAAAGGAGGGCCGCCTTGATGCAACCCGCGAGAAACTGGGAAAAATTTAGAGGAAACTCCATCCACAAGGATGGAGTAGCCACTATGTTCAACAGAGGCTTTAATCAAAGAGAGGAACTCATTAAAGAACCCAAACCAATTGATGACCTCGTAAAGGAAGTTCTGATTGACATGATCATTCGCTTTCTATAGATTTGATAAGCATGCACATTTATGTGTTGACATACTTAATTATGCTACTTTGTAGCATTAGTTGCAATAGATGTAGAGTTTACTATAAATATTTGCATGCACACATGTTAGGCTTTAAGATTGCATATCTGAGCCTATTTATTACATGTTAACTTATTGAGGCTTTTTCTTATGAAGACATTGTGTGTCAAATCAGGTTAGAGTGATTCAAATTGTATAAGAGGAGAGGAGAAGAAATCTTGTCATTTATCTCCCTGAAAACCTAACCCTAACCCTAGTCAGAACTTGCCTTATTTAGTCCTTGCCTAATACCCTAATCATGAACCCCAATCCTAACCTAAACCATCTCCATTCAGCTCCCCAACACTAATCCTAACCCTACACCTCATTCCTAACCTAATCCTAAAAACCAAGCTCACACTCCTAGTGACACTCTCCAAATCCTATTCCTACTCCCATCTTCTAGAAGCCCTCCACCTTATCCACTTGCCACATAATTTTTGTACACGTAAAAATGCAACAATCATTCTTTGGCATTATTTGATTATATGTGGCATCCAATCATCGTAATTAGGTACCCAATCACACCCTTAATTATCTACCAATCAATTCCAAAATGTAGACATAATTAAGGTGTGAACAAGCCTCCCTTCTAGAAGCACATCCAAACCCTTGCCTTAGCCTCCAAGACACCCCCCACCACCCTTGGATGTCCATTATATTCACTTCCCAAATACTATTCATGTCCAAGAAAATTCCATATCCCTCCTCCCATGATTTTAGCCAATTAATATTTTAATCTTAATACTAAAATTTGTGACAGCCTGACATACCTTACTACTTTAACCATAACTTTTTCATTTTAAATCCAAATTGAGTGATTCAAGTTGCATTTGAAAGATGATTTCAAGGTATACAACTTTCCTTCTATGTACAATTTGAAATTTGAAAATAAAGTGGTAAAAAATTCAAGACAAGGAAGTGAAACCTTAAAAGGTTGTTGCAACACCCTCTATAAATATCCTATTCCTCCATCTCCACCACCATCTAGCCTTCCTCTCTAGGTTTTCTTCTTCTTCCCTTGCCTTAGGTATTAGACTCTCCTTAGGTTCTATAGTTTTAAATCTTCCTTAGTCTCCATTAGCAACTTCTTCTTCCTTACCTTCTTCTTCACTTAGGTATATACCCTAGCTAGCTTCTTCCTCCTTCTACACACCCACCTTACTCCTTAGCTTCCTCCATCTTCTTTACGTTTTAGTTAGGTTCCTTAGCCTCCTTAGATCCCCAATTTGCCCATAGGTTTTCCTAAAGCATTCCTCTACTTTCATATTCTTCCTGAGTTCTTCGTGCTTCTCCGAACTTCTACAAGCACTCCCATACTTCTTTGCACTTCGGAGATCAAGGATGACCTCTACATCACCGTCGCGAGTTCTCTGAGGCTTCTCCACATTGCTACGGCTTGATGTCTTCACTTCCTTCTCTTCTTCTTCTACTTGTTATTTTGCTTATTGTATTTTGTTTTCTAGTTGTAGACCTTATTTTGAACAGTAATAATATTTCCCTAAGTTTTCTTGTCTCTCTATTATGTCTTCTTGTGTTTGCTTTATTCGTACAAAAACCCAAAAAAAATTCAAAGCTCCAAAATCCCCAAAAAAATTGTCCTTAGGTTAGTAGTTTAGGAATTGGTATTGTGTTCAGAGTATAAGTCCTAGGTTAAATAATTCGTTGTGTGGTGCAATCAACATCAAATCACCAAATTTTGCTTATTGATAGGGGTTCAAGTATATTTTTCTATGCCAAATTTCAAATCATAACTCTATATATTTTATTTGTAAAAATTCTTGCATTGATAGTGGGTTAGATAAAAAATAGAATCAAATTTTTCTGACTTCCCATATTTCTCTTGATTTTCTACTTATCTGAATTGCACAAAATTACTTACATTAGTTCTCTCTTCAAATCAGAAATCTCCTCTAAAATTGGTGAATTTTTCTGATGGTCATAATTTTAGGGTCCAATAGAGTATTTGCTTAGGTGTCAGTTATGTCAATTTGTCCTATGTCTTATTCGAAAATTCAAAAAAATTAGAAAAAAACTTCATAGAATCCCAAAAAAAATCTTAGTTGGCTAAGTTAGGTCAAAAAACATCGAAACATCCTTGCCTCTCTATGAGACAACCTGTATTCTAGATTTTATGTTTATATCTTTTGGATATGGTTTATAAATTACGGACGACATGTTTTTGCATCTACAACTCCACATTTATTTTTGATGCAATTTCATGATTAAGGTCCAATTGAAAAATGACATTAAAACCATGATATTTCCTATCAAGGAGTTGGACAAACTCAAACGTAATGGTAGCATGGTAAAAAATGGAGGGATCTTGAATGAAACCAGCTTGCTTAGGGGAAACAAGTCGGATCATAAGAGGAGCTAGCCGAGAAGCTAGAATGGAAGAGGAAACTTTCTAACAAACATTGCAAAGACTGATTAGGTGGAAATAAAAAAGGGTGCAAACTTGATCTCTCTTGAGGATAAGGGCAAGGAAAGTGTTGTTAAAGGCACGAGGGGCAGACTTGGTTTGAAAGAAGAATTAGATAGCCCTAACATCATCCTCCTTAAGAATGTCCCAATGGTGGAAGAGAAATTCAGCATTAAAACCATTAGGCTAAGGGGATTTGTTATGAGGCATTTGTTTAAGATAGTTTAAAACTTCTTCCTTGAAGGAAAGAGTAGTAAGAGTTAGGTTGTCTTCAAGCAAAATAAGATCCAAAATATTCAGAAGAAGGTCATAGGGGTCAGAAGTAGGGCTAATAGTGAGAGGATCACGATGGAAATCAAACCACTTCTTCTTAGCAACAACCTAGAAGCCCCCACCAATGGAATGTGTCAAGCTAAAGTAAGACTTTTTTGCAGCACAACAAATAAAGATGGTGAAAAAGAATTTAGTATTCACTTCACCATTGGCAAGTCAGGAGATTTTGTCCTATGCAAGAAAATCAAGATATTTATTCCGAATATCTTCGAGCTTATCCTTTGCAGTTTGGAATCTAAGGAACAAATCATCATCCCAATTGGTATGGAGGTAGGAATCAAGATTAAGGAAATTTTGTTCTGTCATTTTGTAAGCTTTAACAATGTCACTAAACACCAAATAATTCCAGTTAATTAACTTTTTCTTAAGAAAATTGAGCTTTAGACAAAGTTTAGTGAGGGGATCGTGACTGCTAAAAATAGCAACACTCAGGGTCTAGGTTTTATGGACCATCATCTTGAATTTAGCATGTTTTAACCACATAATTTGGAAACAAAAAGGAGAAGAACCTGCTGGGGTGTCTAGTTTGAAGGAGATAAGGATAGGGGAGTGGTTCAAGTTTCTTCTAGGAAGGTAACATCTAGAGGGGGCATCTATCAAGCTTTTGGTAAATACGATAGGCTTTTGACCATTGCACCAGAAGAGTTGGTTCCCATTAAGGGGAAGCTCCATAAGTGCTACGTCATCAATAAAGTCATGAAAGTTCTAAGCTATAGAGGCTTACAAAGGTCTACCCCCAATCTTTTCATCAAAGGAGAGGATGCAATTGAAATTGCTACCTAGCAACCAAGGACTAAAAAACATAGATGAGTGGTAATGCAAATGCGACGAAAGGGATTGGTGAGAGTTGAAATCATAAGAGGAATACACCCAAGAGACAAAAAGAGAGCTATCATTAACAAAGATGCAAGTCAATATACACTGCATGAATTCATCAAAAATCCTAACAGTGATGTCATTACACCAAAGGACTTGGATATGAGACAGTGGGATTACCCCAAACATTATTCAGACCAAGGTACTTAGAAAGGGACCTGGGGTTAGAGGCTTCAACAAAAGTTTCAAAAAGAAATAGGATCTGCGTTTTTTGTTCATAACAAATCAAGCAAAGGTGATTAAAGAGTACGCCGGCTAAGGATCCCCCTACAATTCCAAAACACACTTATTCATAAAGAAAAGAAAAGGAGGAGATTAATCAAGGAAGAGTCCCAGCACACAAGCAATTCCTAGTTATCCTTCCAATCCTGCCCCCTGACCACCACCACGTGATCCCCTCCCCCTAGAAGAAGGAAGGGGGTTAACAACAAGCATAGACTCAACAAAGGTTACATACCCTAAATCAAAAAAACATTCGTTATCATCATCATGGGTATTTTGAGCAATCATGTTGATGCCTTCATTAGACTGCTTAATGACTTGGTGATTCTGACCAAATCAACTTGGTTAACAAGGAAATAAATACCCAATTAGAAATTCCTTCATCATTTTTTTAACATATTCTACTTCAACCTAATCATTCCACTCCCAAGTAGAAGTCCAATAGGACACCTTACGCAAAACCTTTGTGAGAAAAATGCTCATGATGATATTGACCAAAGCTAGCTAAGAATCAAAAAGTTCCTTGAGACTAACAAATTTTTGTTTAACAACTGATTCATTACTAATAGAATTTTAAAATTGTTCCTCAAATTTATTGTTTCGATTAATCAGGGTTTGACAATGAAAGGAAGGACTAACAATCAAACATGACATCGAATGCTCCAAAACATGATCAATATTAAGTGTAGAATCAATATGGGTAGACATCAGCGTAGGGAGAATCGTTAAGGAAAGCTATCAGAAATGGGGAAGACAACATACCAACACCCTCATAAGAGGAGGAATGGGAAGTTTTAGTCTGGTGGCTAAGGTGGGAGGTTCCAGTGGCAATGGAGGAGGGGTCGTGTTCTTTGTCTGTCGCAGAGGCCTTCATCTTCCTAGCCTTACCTTCCAAATCCTCTTAGCCTTATGATGGTAACACCATCATTCACCATAACTATCTTGATTTAGTTAGAACCAAGAGATAAATGCTCCTAAATGATCACCTGAGAACCGTAATTCCATTCATATCTGTTTTGAGGAGAGAGCAATAAAATAAGGGTAATTCCATTGTTTTAACATCACCTAATGAATGCAGAGTAACCACAAGATCACCCAGGGGTTAATTAGAGGTAAAATGAGCATTAAAGACCATGAAGTAGGTCAACACAGACAGAAACAGGGATTCACACATTTCGAGAACAAATCGGTGCATAAAACCCTAATTCTCAACTCCACTTGAATTGAAGATGTTCTAGTTAGGATAAAATTCATCTAAACCTCCTAAAATTCATAGAAAAATATTCTAAGAGGTTTGGTACCCTTGGTTTGACCATCTAAACTTATTTTAACCTAGAATAGAATTTAGATAAGATTTTGCCCTTATTTGGGCTTATGTGCAAATTGGCTAGTCAAACATGGTCAAAACTGAAATGCAACTTTACCATTATATTCCTTAGGTATAAATTAGGTTAGCACCAAAATTTGGGCCCAATCAAAGTCCATCTTGACCTAGTTTGCAATTCAATCCTTAAAGTCTCTTTTCTTCACAACTAAGCCCCTAACTTTCAAATTTATTACGTTAGGGTCCCTAACTTCTTATAATTTGCTTCAAATAGCTCCTTGTCTCCATTGTTAGGTCAACCAACCCACAAACGTCTTTGACCCAAGAGAATCCTCATCAAATCACCACCAAATCTTACCAAATTTGGTAGGATTGGAGTTCAGGCCTTGAAATATCATGTGAGTGTAATCTTAGACCTTGATTCAAGGTAGAAGGACCATGCGAACCTATGAAAATTGTGGGGTTTCTTGATTCCAAACCGAGGCTCAATTAAGCCTTTTTCTTCATTTAGAGCTCACTCTCGAGCTCTATAAAAGCTCCTAAAGGTCCCAGGTTCCTCTCGAGTCCAGTCCCAGGCCAATTACCCTAATTTCTTCCCTTCTTCGACCAACTCCACCGTGGCTCTGGAGACCTCGCTCCCCATATCTTCCTACGGCTAGCCAACTTCCAAATTGGCCAGGCCACAATCTTCCTCGCCTTCTTCCGCCTCTCGCCGACTAACGCGGAGTCTCTTTACCCCTCTCCTTGTCACCCTCTCACTCACCAGAGCATTCATCGTCTCCGATGTCGGCCAATCACAGTCGATGCCAAACTCTGTCCCTTTCATCCCTAATCCAGGTCTGCTATCTTCCTCTCCCTCTCTAGCCTCGATTCCACCCTTAACCTTCCCAATTCAGTCACTAAACCACACTCTCCCCTGTCATCTTCTTCGCCTTCAGCGAAGCTCCAGTGAGCTTTGCTTGATCGCTACACACACTCACACCACTTGCAAACACCCCCATAACCTCACCCACACTTAGGGGAGCAAAATCCCTTAAGAAATTGATGGCTTTGTGTGACAACCCGAGTCCCACCAATCGACGAGACCCGAATAGCCTTATGCTAAGAACTAGCACAAAAACCTACAGGATCACAGTTGCCCAACATAGAGTCATAAAACATCAATAGCCAACATTCATTCATAAGCATTAAATGAAAGAAAAATAAAGTGCTAACAACATAATCAAAGTTCACCTAAAGTAGAAACAAATGAAAGTCTCGTATAGCTACCAAAAAGACAGGAATTAAAATTCTACAAGCAAAAAAAAGAAACTACTACTACGAGCCACCGACTCAGTACGGATTGTCTTCTTAGATAGGATCCAATTCTGTAGAGGTCTAACCAATAGCAGCCGTGGCACCCGATTGCTCAGCAACACTTGAGTATGGAACCCGAGACAAAACGTTAGTGAAAACTGAGTAAAGTGGAACAACTAAACATGTAACTCAAGTAACAGAGTATAGGAACAAGGCACTATGTTGATAATTTGTATGTTTTACAATCTATTTCATATCTAGTCCCTTTTGTAGTTTGCCCATATTCTTATGGGTCTCAAACTGTTAATCAACTCCTCGGGCACGAAATGATCTTATGACTTCCTGTGGTGCAAGATCGGTATAAGCCGCCCTCCTGGCCGGGAGGACTGCTTATACCCGTTGAGTCACCACGCTCCGTCACCCTAGGGTCATTGCGAAAAGGGGTGACGACTACGTTGTGTAGCGTGAACACGTATAAGCACTGTGTACGCTGAACTACAGATAGCCTATGACCCACCCACAGACCGAAAAGAACTGCTCCAAACCTCGAGCCTTGCAGTTTGCTATCCCAGTTGGCAACTAAGCCTGACCAAAGAGTCGTAGGGAGGCTAGCTACTCCCTAAGCTAGCCCTTGAACCCGATCTTAAAAGACTTAAAGCTACGACCGAAATCTCGGCAAGTAGTGGGGCTGAAACTAGTTATCTAATCCTTTTATTTTCCTGACATATCCATCATATTATCTATCCAATTTCCAGATAACTGTAGTTCTTATCTTGTCAATTATGAGAACCCTAAGTAATTTCGTATTACTAATTCCAGGGTTAACAATTATTCATACTATCTCCCAAATTATCCATTCAAAAGAAATTTCATCTTTTACTAGTGGTTCCATACTATTTTGACAGTTTTAAAGACAATAGAACTTGTTTTATGGAAAACGGGTTTCGTTTCATGCAAGCAATAATTGGGGTATATGTTCTTGTTAATTCTTTGTTATCCACATAAACCATTATTTCTTGTTTATAGTGCCACCATTCAAGGAGACATCGGAGGGTTCCAACTCAGCAAAAAGGATTAGTGCACGTGAACCGAGGCAGTACATACGAAAATCGCACAAGTCGAGTTCTTGATTACTCTAAAAAAATCGACTAGATTGAAAAGAGCGATAGAATACTCTACCTAATGTCACCGGAGGGTCACAGTGACTCCGAACTGTGTGCACCGAGCCTGGAAATAGTCTCCACACTTGCCTCAGGATCCGCACATGCACTAAGGAGAAGACCTGGTTCAATTGGACCTACAATGGGGTTGGAGATGCCTAATCACATTTCAAATTTTTCAATAAGGATAACATACTCAAAAGTAGAAATAACCCATACTAACGCATAGTACGCATTAATATGATTCTAACAGTACCTTATTTGTCAAAATCCGAGGTCGAGAAGGCCTTAAACCAGACGAAACAGCGCGAGGGGTCCAAAGTCAGACCAAACTGCCCTCGCATGCGCCACCCGATGTGCCCATGCATGCGCCACTCGTCACACACTCACTCGCCCGTGGATCGTCACCCACACGCATCCGATGCGTGACATGCAACGCCAATCTGACGCTCTTCGCACAATCGTGCGCTGCTACCTCACGTGTGTGAGCTATGTCGCTCTCGCCTGCCACGCGTCGCCGATCTAGCAGTTGCCACCAGATCGAATGGTGCATGTTTTCCACCGTCGTTGTCTCTACGAAGATTGCGGTGGGAACCCCTGGTTTTGCAAATTTGCAATTGGGTCCCTACGAATAAATTTTTTATTTTTGGAGAAGAATTTTCTTTTCTCTTTCTCTCTTGATTAGAGAGAGTTAGAGGCAAATGACAAACCAAGGGACCTAAGGGGTCCTTATATAGGCCTTAGGGGCAGTTGTGATTAGTTTTAGTTGGGTGAAATACCCAAAATTCCCCTAGGGTTGGGTCCACCTTACATTTAGGTCACTAGTGACTTTGTTTGGCCATAACTTTAGCTATACAACTCAGAATTGCACGAAACAAGCGTCGTTGGAAAGCTTGCGATGAGAAAAATCCAATGATACCACATATGATACCCTTATGACAAAGTTTGACTAGGGTTTAACTCAAAATACATGATTCTTGGCAATTTAAAGGGTTTTGACACCAGCACCAAACCCTGATCGGGTTTCCAGGTTCGAACTGACCCGAACCACTTTGTAATGACTCAGAACTTGGATTTTGGGGCGTTACAGATATAAAAACTTTAAAGGGAGTTTCATCCTCGAAACTCGAGCGAACGTGGAGGTAAAAGAGAAAGTCGAGTAGGTGTATAACAACCTTAAAGAGGAACAACCGAGGGAGTCAAGGACTTACCCATGAATAGCTTTAGGTAATTCTGCATCATTTCTGCCTCTAGTTCCCAGGTCATCTCCTCATAGTTCTGGCTCCTCTAAAGAACTTTTACCAGAGAATCTCCTTCTGCAGCCTCCAAATGATACGGTCTAGTATCCGTACCGACTGCTCCTGACAAGTCAAGTCTTCTTCTATCCCTACGTTTTTGTAGTTGAGGACCTGGTCTAGATCCGACACGTACCTCCGCAGATTGGAGATATGGAAGACATCGTGGATGCTGACTAGCTTAGGTGGCAGGGCGAGTCTATATGCGACTGGTCCAACTCCCTCCAGTATCTCAAACGGGCCAATGAACCGCAGAGCCAACTTGCTCTTCACCCCAAATCTATAAATCTCCTTCATTGGTGATACTCTGAGAAACACTGAGTCACCAACCTCAAACTGCACATCTCGCCGTCGGCGGTCTGATAACTCTTCTGCCGACTCTGCGTAGTGAGTTTCTTCCGAATCTGCTCGATGACCTCCTTACTCTACCTGATCAATCGGGGACCTACCTCTCACTTCACACCTACCTCATCCCAAGCAAGGGGAGAGGTGCACTTCCGACCATACAACGCCTCATACGGAGCCATGTCACTACCGGCGTGATAGTTGTTGTTGTAGGTGAACTCCACTAGGGGTAGGTGCTCCTCCCAAGAGCCTCTCCACTCTAGTACACAGGACCTCAACAAGTCCTCTAGTGTCTGAATGGTTCTCTTGGTCTATCCATCACTCTACGAGTGGTAAGATGTGCTCAGATTCCGCTGTGTACCTAATGCCTACTGAAAACTTCCCCAGAAATGGGAAGTGAAACATGCATCACTATCTGAAATGATCTCCTTGGGAACATCATACAATCGTACTATCTCCCGTATGTATAACTCTGCTAGTTGCGAAGGATCATAAGTCACCTTGATCGACAGAAATCAAGCTGACTTTGTCAAACGATCCATAATCACCCAGATAGGGTCATGTCCCCTCTGAGTCAATGGTAATCCAGTTATGAAGTCCATGGATATACTCTCCCATTTCCACCTGGTGATGAGAAGAGGTTGTAACTGGCTGGCTGGTCTCTGATGCTCAACCTTCACCTGCTAACATACCAGTCACTGTTTCACAAACTCGCCTATGTCATCATGCCACCAAAGTCGTTCTTTAGGTCATGGTACATCTTAGTGCTCTTGGGATGGATGGTGAGCATGCTGCAATGGGCCTTAGATAACAACTCCTTCCAAAGCGCTTCATTTCTCAGAACACACAATTTGCCATGGAGTATGAGCACTCCATCCTCAAAGGTGAGCTTGCCTAAGTTTCTTGTGAGTATCTGATCACAGAGAATGTATAATCTGGTATCCTCTATCTGTTGGTTAGCTATCCAGGAAATTAGATTAATTCAGGTGTGCCTTATTATCGTCAACTCCCCCAGATGTCTGCTCACCCGTAAGGCTTCCATTGGGCTGCTTCAACCATATTGGACCATCTTTGCGACTGAAGAATTGCCAACCTGGATGGGGGTTTCCTACTAAGAGCATCTGCCACGACATTCCCCTTCCCAAGGTGATAAACTATCGAATAGTGGTAATCCTTGAAGAGCTCCAACCAACGTCTTTGTCTCAAGTTCAATTCCTTCTGATCGAAAAGATATTTTAGGCTCTTGTGATCTGTGTGGATCTCGATGGTCTCCCCGTACAAGTAGTGGTGCCAAATCTTCAGGGTGAAGACTATGGCTACGAACTCGAAGTCATGTGTCAGATAGTTCTTCTCATGAGGCTTTAGTTGCTTTGAGGAATAGACAACCACACGCCCATGCTGCATCAGAACTTAGCCTAGTCCTTGGAAGGAAGCATCCGTGTATACGATAAATCCGCCACCGCTACCCAAGATGGTAAGCACAAGGGCTGAAGTCAACTTCCCCTTGAGTGTCTAGAAACTGGTCTCACACTCGTCAGTCCAGACAAAAGGAATATCCTTCCTCGTTAACTGGGTCAACGGGAGGGCGATCTATGAGAAGCCCTAGATGAATCGCCTAATCGGCTAGACCCTGGAAGCTACGAATATCTGTCACTATCTTGGGTCGCTCCCACCTCAGTATGGCCTCAACCTTGAAAGGATCTACAGAAATCCCTACACCTAACACCACGTGTCCCAGAAACTCCACTTGGTGCAACCAGAACTCACACTTGCTTAATTTGGCATATAACCGATGCTCCCTCAGTGCCTCCAAGATCAACCAGAGATGCTGCTCATGCTGTGCTTCATCACGGGAATAGATGAGGACATCATCGATGAATACCACAACGAAGTGGTCAAGATAAGGCCTAAAGATCTGTTTCATCGAGTCCATGAACGCGGTCGGGCGTTCGTTAGTTCGAATGGCATCACCAAGAACTCGTAATGTCCATAACGAGTTCGGAAGGCAGTTTTGACACGTCTCCTTCTCTTATCCTGAGCTGGTGGTAGCCTGAACGCAGATCGATCTTGGAGAAAATCGTGGCCCCACGGAGCTAGTCGAACAATTCATCGATCCGGAAAAGGGGATATCTGTTCTTGATGGTTACCTTATTCAGCTGCCTGTAGTCAATGCAGAGACATAAGGTACCATCCTTCTTCTTCACGAACAAAATTGGAGCTCCCCAAGGTGAGGCATTGGGCCGAATGAACCCCTTCTCCAGGAGTTCCTGAAGCTGCGTCTTCAACTCCACAGGTGCCATTCGGTATGGGGTAATCGATATTGGATTAGTCCCCAGAATGAGAGAGATCTCGAACTCGATCTCTCACTCAGGTGGAAGTCCTGGGAGATCCTCTGGGAATACGTCGGTATATTCCAGTATGGCAGGTACTCTCCCCATCTCTAGTTTCTCTCCGAGGGTTGTCGATACATAAGCAAGGTATCCACTACACCCCCCTTCAGTAGCTTGTTTCCTGTAAGGATGAGATACACCTGATCGGTCTACCCTCGAATTTGCCATAATACTCCAGCTGAGGTGCTTCAAGAATCGAGAAGACAACCCTCTTCTCGAAACAGTCCATTGATGCATGGTGTCCTGACAACCAATCAATGCTCAGAATGGCATCAAAATCCTTCATCTCGATCTTCATCAGGTCGGCTAACAAAATGTAGCCCCCGATGTCTACCTCACAACTCCTGAATATCAACTTAGCTACACATAGTTGCCCTACTAGACCCTTGATGACTAATGGTTCATCTAGTAGTCCCTGCTATTTCTTTAGTTTCACAGAAAACTTGGGTGATATGAAGGAATGGGAAGCGCTGAAGTCAAACAAGGTAAACACCAAATGTTGGTCAATAGTCACCATACCTGCCACCACAGATGGTGAAGCCTATGCATCCCTTAGAGATAGTGCGTATACTCTTCCTACTGGTGGGGGTGCAGAAGAACCGGCCATGCTTTGAGGAGCCCTTAGACTAGGAGCATTCTCACCTCCACAGGAACACTAGGAATCCCCACCACGGGTCTGGTATGTTTGAGTCGCTCCCCCATTTTGTCCACCTTGAGTCATTGTCTTGGTTGGGCAATCCTTCTTAAGGTGGCCCTACTAGCCACACTTGTAACAAGATCTCAACTCCTGTCTTGATCGTGTTTGCTTCATGGTTCCCTAAGTTTGAGTCAGTGCGGCACAGTGGGATTGAGTGTACCCCGAAGTCAAAGTCGGTGCTTGCTGTTGAGGGGTTGGGGGTATAGATGGTGTTGCTCTACATGGCTGGTACCTCTAGTCCCTCCACTTCTGAAATCCTCCTCGAAACTCTGATTTCTACCCTAGTCCTCCGCCAAAACTCCTACAGGTCTCAGCATTGCCCTATTCATACTTCATAGCAATTTCCACCACTTGGGTGAAAGTGTCCAACAGTAGTGGGCTGACATATTTTCGTTTCTCCGACTGAAGTCCCTACATGAACTTCCAGCACTTATCTGCCTTAGAGACCACTGCAGTCGACTTGAAATGTGAGAGCTCGATGAAATGAGTCTGATATTCGCTAACTGTCATTGAACCCTGCCTCAGGTTGTAAAATTCGAGTCTCCTCTGGTCCTATCAGGTCCTGGGGTAATACTGGTCACTAAAAAGCTTGAGGAAGTGACCCCAGGACACCACCCAGGCGCCCTCCTGCTTGCGGACAAACACCCACCAGCGATGCGCTGCACTGGTCAGCTGGCATGTCACGAAGGGTACTCTACAGTCCTCCAGTGGGCGGATAGTGTCGATAGCTTTCTTGATCTGCTATATCTAGTCCTCCGCCCCTTTAGGATCCTCATCCCCATTGAAGGTTAGTGGCTTCAGCTTCCTGAACTCGGTGAAGATCTACCGATACCGATGTAGAGGATCTGCCGATTCGTCCTTTGATGGGGGAGGCTCATGGTTCTCCCTACTCTCCTCCTGTAAAGGAACACACACACTCGGAACCGAGGGCTTGTTTGAGCACGAAAGTCGTCTTTTAGAGAAATACGTCGTAGTATAGGACGAAAATCACACAAACACTTAAATTTATAAAGCTCAAAATCAATGTGAGTCCGAGGTTGTTCGCAGGGAGCAAATGTGAAATTCAATCACTAATCACATTCAGAAATAATGAGCACAATAATAAAGAAATGCAATAAGAATCAATAATAAAAAATATATGCAATATCAGCTCCAATTGTATCTCAAGAAGTCATGAGATAAAACGAATAGAAGCTAAAAAATAATGATGATTTTAATCACCACTTAATCCTCTAATTAAGCATACATCCCAAGCATTCAATTTAACCAAATATTTCAACAGTAACTTGAATCATATATCAGTTAAGAACTGCAAATAAACCCACAGTAGTTAGGACCAAAGGCCTCAATTAGACGTCGCACATGAGGCTCAGACACCTTAAGTCAGCACCTCAGCGAACCAAGGCAAAGCACCACAGAAGAGACACAAGGGTCTCATAGGCTAAGTGCTGAGAGAGGAGGACGCGAATCCCGAGGCTGCAAAACTTACCCCTACCCTCCTCAGAGTTTCCCCTATAAGAACTAAGTCAGACCCGGGAAATCGGGTAATCGAACCTCAGCCCAGACCTACGAGCATGATTGCACGTGAGGACACATGAGCGGGCATGTGTGAGCGCACGTGCATATGTGCATGTATAGGGACCTCACCCCCGTGCTCTCGGAGGTAGCAAGCGTAAGGCAGTAGAACACTTTATGTGGCCCTCCTGGACTTGTGATGCACGAGGTGGGACTAAATGTCCCCTTCTTCCTTTGCGTATGCTGCTTGTAGAAGTTTGGCTTCAATTGATGCTGCTGCATGCATCCTTCGTCGATTGCAACTGCAGGTTGCTTCGTGGAGGGATTCTGCCCTTGCTGAAGGTCGTAGTGAGGTCGAAGTTGGTCAGTGCATGGCGGGTGAAGGCGGAGATGAGCGATGTTACGACCCAGTTCCCGAATCCCTACAGGACTCGAGACCAGCTCGCCTCGACTAATCCCAAGACGCAGTCGTCCAACAAGAAATAACCAATAAGCAGGAAAATAAACCATATTCACATATGTAGTATAACTAAGCAGTAAAACGTACAAGCAGTAAAGGAAAGTAAAAACTATTATTCCAGTACATACCATCACAACATAAGAAACAACGGAAACGAAAGCAACAGTAACAAGAATAGTAATTAAAAGTCTGAAACTCACTACAATAGTAAAGAGGGTACAACAAACAGTGCTGAAAACTACGACTGGGCTCGACTAGGCCCAGCACCCTCCGCAGCCGGAAGCTCGAGCTGCTCAACTCCTAGACCTGAACAGTGTTTTGAAAAAGATGGAGTCAGCGAACGATGAGTAGAGTGGTAACCATACTATCTAAAGCAGTAAAAGTAGCAGGTATAATTATCTTTTCTAGTTATTTTATTTTACAGGTAATTCCTTTTCACCCCTTTTTGTCAACTTTCAGATTTTTCTTGATCTTGCATGTTCCTCGTGGAAACGATAATGATTGCAGTCTTTTTCGAAGAGTAGAAGGTACACGTGGTGCTCTCCTGGCTGGAAGAGTCCCCTGTGGTAATCCTACACCCAGTCAACCACCCCGAGGTCACTGTCAGACGTAGCGGTGACTACGGCATGCGCAATAAGCGCACGAGTAGCTACCCTGCACTGAAAAGCGATCAGTCGTTTCCGCTAGCGGGTATGCCCAAAGTACAGCACGGAATAGTATAGGGCCTAGCCCTCTCAGAAATAGGGATCTCACCCCTCCACAGTCCATGCACCCTCGTCTGACTACCCCGGTTTGCCCAGAGGGCCTAACAAGTCAGTGTAGGGTGGCTAGCTGAACCTCGGGACCCGTGGGGTGGCTAGCTCCCTCCCTACACTAGTAGCTCACCTTGGTACCGTGTACACGAGGGCCAACAGAAGTCAGTGTAGAGTGGCTAATCCTAACCTCGGGTCCCAACCCAAGGGCGGCTAGCTCCGCTCTACACAAAAGGGGACAGTTGCTCTCCTTGGTACCAAGTACTCAAGGGCCAGCACACTTCCCATCCACATTCCAGATTTTCCATCTAACCACAGGAGCTCTACACCTAACTCCCCGTAGGGTTCATGCTCATGTTCACCACATTATTCCGATTCAGATTCCATCATTCACAATTCAGTTCTCGTTTATATACAGGCAGCTCGTATTTCCACAATTCAAAACGTGCAACTAATGATTTCACAGGTAATTGTCTAGTTATCTCAGGCAGCTCATATTCTAACAGGCAGCTCATACTTTATTACAGGTAATGGCTAGCAGTTTAACTTATTCATGTATACAAACACAATCATGCAGAACAATTTGGTTTAATTATTTCTCTGTCCTAGGGTTCATGCCACATCCTAGGTTTTCAGTTGGCTAATTTCATAGATATATTCTTATTTAATAAGATTAACAGGGGTGGACCACTCTACTAGACAATCTGGGAGTACTGGAGGCTCGAACTGCAGACCCAGGCACCTCTGCGAGTCCCAGACACGCAGCAGGTCGAAGTCCTATACCAAGGAATACATCACAAAGGAAGATTTAGAACAATGTATAAAGGTTTTTAACACATAGAGAAACTCACAAGGAAACCACAGATACTTCGTTTGTGTAAAACGAATCCCGATTGAACCCCAAATTGGTAAAAAACGTGTCTACAAACCAAAATCAGACATCTGGACACAAGTCTAGACGTCTTAAAAGTTACAGAATCTCACCTCAAGTTCCTACGGTGCCCTTAGACGTCCAGGACTCCCTTGCGATCATCTGAAAGCGGTTCCAGACGTTGGACCACTCCTCCAGTCATCTGGAAGCACCTCTAGTTGTCTGGTGAGCTGATCAGACGTCAGAAAGTGCGTGGAAGGGTGTTTTGCGCACCTTCCCAAGGCTACTCCTGCATGCGACAGAGCAGCCACCCTAAATCAGGCTGGCATATCTTCTGCGGTGTGGCCTGCGTGGCCGTAACCGCGGAAGAACGTACCTTTGCGATACAGGTGCTCGCAGACATCTGGTCTTGACTCCAGACGTCCAGAGGCTCAGCCGGTCATCCGGACAGCACTCCAGATGTCTGATACTAGAAAAATTCTAGTATCAGAACGTGCTCCCGGTGCTCCTCGCAGCGCTTCTCCTCTCTCCACCACAACTCCAGCTGCTACAGGTAGTTGAGGAAGACGCTTCGACACCTTCCTCCTCCTGTACGCATCGCGGTGGCCGTGCGAGCTTCGACGAGCTTCCACGAAGCTCCCGACCTCGGCCTCCTCCTCCTCCTCTCGCACTTCTCCTCTTTCTCGCTCTCTCTCGCTCACCCTCACTCGCAGCAATGAAGGTGGGGTGTGGTGGTAGTGGTGGAGTGGAGAGGAGAGGAAGGGGGGGTGGCTTTTTATAGCTAAGGGATTAGGGTTTGGCAGGGGGGAAGGAAGAAGGAAAAAGAGAGAAGGAGAGTTTTGCCTGTCGCCCATGTGCAGAACGCAGAATGCGTACAGATTGTTAATTTCCAAATGTCCAGGAAAGGGTCCAGACATCTGACTGACAGTCCAGATGTCTTAAAAGGCTAAAAGTGGGACGGGTCTTTACAAACGACGTCGACGATGGTACCTGAGATACACGAATACAGCCTCGTGGCCCAATTAAAAGAGCTCAGATGCTTCATTGAACCACGGTGAGTTTGCTGGTGGTGGGAATTTGCTGCAAGCATGTGTGTGGTGCTCAAATGGTGATGGGGAAAGTGGCCAGAGTGTGGGTTGTTCGGCGGAGCAATTGGGTGGTTGTCCGGCCAAATATAATTAAGGCTTTTGTAGATGAAGTCGAGGTGAAGCTTTTGGGAGTGTTGGTGGGGCATTTGGTGGAGTGTAATGTCGGCATAGCCTCACCAGAGGCGTGGCCGGTAGTGGAGAAGACTACAGGGGGAGGAGGTGATTTGATGGATGACTTGAGGGGCTAAGGGGTGAAATCTAACCTAGAGATATAGAGGGAGAGATAGGACTACTTTACTGGACGAAAAGGGGAGGAATCCGCGGTAGTGTGACTTGCCAGCACCGTGGACGAAGAATTCTCTGGCAAGGGAGCAACAATGAAGAAGGGCTCAAATGCGACGGGGCTTTGGCCGGCCACCGTTGAAAGAAGGTGAAAAAGGTTGTGCCTCCAATTTGATGGTTGGAGGCATGGACGAAGGAAACGAGGGAGCCGCAAAAGCGTAGGTCAAAGATGGCCGCAGGTAGGGTAGAAGAGGGTTTTTGGCCTTGAAACCTAGCTAACGAGGACGGTGGATTGATTGTGAGCTTTTATAGAGCTCATACCCAAGCTCTAATTGAGGAAAGGAGCTCTATTTGCTTGGAGAATAGGGCATAAGATACCCACGGATTTCGTGAGTTCGCTAGGGCACAACATCGGAAATTAGAAGCCAAGATCTGATTCAAATGATTCTTTGCAGTGTGAACATCAATCCCATCAAATTTGGTGGCATTTGGTGGTGATTTGATGAGGATTTAAGATGGTCAAAACACGCCTATAAGTAGCACTCTAGAGTATTTTTCTCTTCTAATATGAGTCTCTTGTCTTAAGAGTGTCCTTGGGTATTTATAAAGGTGCTTGGAACACTCTAGGTAGGCCTAGGGATGTTAACTAGTAGTTGGTGAACCTAATTAAGTGAAATACAATATTTAGGAATCAGAACAAAAAGTAGATCCATCAGATAGTAATGATCGGTTGGCACCTAGTTGGCATGTTATAACTTAGTCAGTTGACTAAAATATAATTTTAGTCGACACCCCATAATAGTCCATAGGGGTAAAATGGGCCTTCAATGGTTAAATGGTTATTAGTTGGCCTAGATTATATTAGCTGGTCGATTGATGGTCAGCTTGATAGAAGTATCCAAAGTTCTAAGTTCTTTGACTTTGGATTTTTAGTAGCTGGTTGACACCTATTATAGTATTAACTAATGCCCTATATATAAAAGGACAGGTTGGCTAGTGCTTAACTGACTATAAGGGTTCTCTTGGAAAATTAACGTAATCAATAGTGCATTTAATAAGTTTAAGTCCCAAGGTGTTTTGAACATTACAAGGCCTAATGTTCAACTATGAGTCGGTGACCAATCACCACCCTATATGGCAGCCAATCAGTGAGCGGGTCAATTGGTCGATTGGTTACTAAAGAGCTAGTTGACCAATATTGAAACTGGTCGGCACCCTATGTTTGCTTTGTGTTGTTTTACGGCATTTTAAGCTTGGGTTAGGTTTTTTAGGTTACTTAACAGATACCTAAGCTAATTAACCTTCTTTTAAGGCTCTTTAACATTATTCTAAGGAAATAGAAAGCAACAACAAGATTACATAGCTTACATTAAATGAAGATTACCTTATTCTTCAATGATCCTTTGACTCAAACTTTAGCTCCAAAACTTCTTTAAAGCTTCTTCCTCAAAGTCCTCCTTGATGCTTTTGCTCACCATCAAGCTCTTTCATCTCCATAGATTAAAACCTTGAGCTTCCTCAACATCTTCAACCAACTGCATTAACTTGAAATCTCACAACTCAAATACAATTATTGAATACAAATTCTTTTTTTATCATCAAATCAAATATCAAGGTGCATTTGCACCAATAGTCGATTGGATCAAAAAAAAAGAAACCCTATAGGTCTCTTAATCCTTAGCCTCTCATCCTTCTATATATAGAATGAGGAGGAAAGGTGAGAGTATAGGTATGCTATAAAAGAAAAGTACAACTAATTTGAATCTAAATTTTTTTGGATCCAATTAAATTGTGACACTTGCTGATGGTAATTTTGAAATGTAGCTATTTGAGACAAAAATAAAGGTAGAAGTGAATAATATTGTGTTTATGGAGGGGAAACAATACTGTAGTTGAAGTATGCTTATGTTAAAAGCAAATAACAAAACTTGTTAGTGCATTTACAATCTGGGTACAAACCATTATAAGGGACGCTTACAATTTGAAGATCTTTTGAAACCTTGAATTGGGGGAACTAGAGAAGAAGAAACTCAACCCCTACAACAGGGTAACATACTCATGTTACCATTCTCGGCTATTAGATAACTTTCTCACTTGCCTTTTATTATTCGTCTTTATCGAAGATAAAAGGGTTGGAGGACTTCACGACTACGTTAATTCCTAATAATCAATTGATTAACCATATGAACCGTGTCAAAAGAAAATGTAAATACAGATACAAAATAAAAAATGCAGAGCTTGTCGAGCTAAAACATGACGAGAGATCGGTAGAGAACCTCATGTGGCAAGAGGAACAAGGACAAAACAACAAGATATCTTTTATATGCAAACCATTCGAAGAAAAAGATAAACATTGACATAATACTACAATACTACATCTATTTGGCGAAAAAAATACATTAGTAATCTTTTAAAATTCAAGTTGAAATAATACTACAATACACATCTATTTGACAAAAAAAATTACATAACTAATCCTTTAAAATTCAAGTCGAAATGGACAAGATGTAAGTGATGTGAAAATCAAGCATGGGCATGTCGAAAAGCCGGGTAACATGCCAATAGGGTGTGCCATACTCTCCTCCCGTAGGAAAAGTAGGGCTACACCTCAAATCTTGTCCCCCCTTATGCAAAATAGATGGTCCAGGTTTAATATTTAATTAGGGTGGATGAGAGTTTGGAGGATGGGGAGTGCGGGAACTTAGGTTGCCTTTGGCAACGGATTTGGAGGTGGGAGGTGAGTGTAGAGATAGATTTGGGGTGGGACAAGGACTTTTGTTAAAGGATTTTAAAATTTTTAACTTCATATCAATATTACATTAATATAAATATATATTAAAATATATCAACTTTAATATAATATATTTATTAAAATATATTTATAATATTACATCAACTTTGATATATATTAAAATATATCCACTCACATTATATCATCATATTAAAATTTATCTACTAATATTATATCACTATATTAATTATTGCGAACTCCCTAATAGTTATAAGTCTACAAACCAAACACCTTCCTTAACTACCTCACTCCAATTCTATCTTCAATTTGTCCAAACCTCCAACCAAACACAACCTTAGAGCTAGTTTATGTTGCGGAATATATTGTATAGGATACAAACTTACAAAAAAGGGATATCCTATGTTGGTGTTTACGTGTAACCCGAGATAATTCTGTGAGGATGTTTACGTGAATATGGGATAATATGAGAATAAGCAGGGGATAGAAAATTAGGGCATTTACTTGGAAATAAGGGATGAAAGGAGGGTTAAGTTGTTAAAAGATAACTAGATGTCACGACTCGAACCCAGATCCCTACAGGATCCGAGACGGGCTCATCTCGACTAATCCCAAGACCCAGTCGTCCAATAAGAAAATAATCAAATAACATGCATGAATCCACAACCACACAAGTACAGTAGCTAAGAAGAAAGAAATTGGTAACAAAAGGAGAAATAGAATAATAATACTAGAATATTACATGCCTTCAAGAATAGAAATACTGTCATCACTACAAAACTAGTACAGATAGAGAACATAACGGAAAGTACTGAAAGTATAACTACAGGAACTCACTACAACTTGCAGTAGAAACTATAGCGAGGCTCGACTAGGCCCAGCGTCCTCAGCAGCCGGTAGCTCGGGCAGCTTAAATCCCTGACCTGTACAAAGTTATATAACTGGAGTCAGTTAATGCTGAGTAGAGTGATGGCTAAACATAAAATACAATTAGCAGGTAGTTTAACATATTACCTTTCGATCCAAATTATCTTATAACGGTTTTCTGTGTAGAGATCTCTCATCAAGGTCCATCTCATTACTTAATCTTCTTGTTCCCTAAAGGAACGATTTTGCTTGCAGTTTTCCCGTGATGTATGATGCACACATGGCACTCTCTTGGCTGGGAGAGTCCCTCCGTGGTAGTCCTACACCTGGTCTACCACCCCGAGGTCACAGTCGTGACGTAGCGGTAACTACGGCACATGTGATAAGCGTGCGGGTAGCTACCTCGCACTGGCACGCGGTCAGTCATTTCCGCTAACAGGTACGCCTCAACGTACAGCGCGGAATAGTATAGGGCCTTGCCCTCTCAGAACAAAACAGGGGTCTCGCCCCTCAGGGGTCTTGCCCCTCCTCAGACTGTGTACCCTCGTCCGACTATCTCGGTTTTCCCAATGGGTTAACAAGAGTCGGTGTAGGGTGGCTATGCCTAACCCCGGGCCCCTTGGGGCAGCTAGCTCTCCCCTACACTAAGTAGCTCACCTCGGTACCATGTACACGAGGGCCAGCAAGAGTCGACATAGAGTGGCCAAACCCACCCCGGGTCTCAACCCAAAGGCGGCAAGCTCCCCTCTACACTACAAGGGATAGTTGCTCTCTTCGATACCATGTACACGAAGGTTAGCTCACTTCCCTTAATGGCCACTTGTGGGCGGCAAATTCCAGAACCATTTGGTTCTCTATACTGCAGTATTCTTATCTCATTCTACATCCCCGTAGGGTTCGTACATGAACTTTTCTTTATTCCATATCTGGTTTGTTACATACAGAACATGCATCTCAGTTTCCATCGTACGAGTTCATTTTTCCTATTCATAATGTAGTTCATTTCGGGTAGTACAGGCAGCTTATGATTTATTCAATCATTCATCTCTCTACACATGCATCTTTTCCATCCCTAGTGTTCATGTCACAACCTAGGGTTCAATTGAATAATTACATTCTTGTCATACACTTATTTCTTCTTAGGGTTCATCTCACATCCTAGGTTTAACTAATTTCATGCATTTTATTAGTCTTGGAGATTTATAGTCAGAACCACTCTACCAGGATAACCAGGTGGAATGGGGGCTCGTACAACAGCTCCCGACATCTCTGCAGGTTCCTTACCCCTAACAAACTGGAGACCTAAGACGTGGATGGATAGGTCAAAAGGATTCCAAAAGATACAGACAAGTTACTATTACGTGAAGAAATTTGTACGAAAAATAGCAATGTTTTGTTTATGGAAAATCGACATCGTTTGGGCCTTGAACAGGCCTAGAAACATGAGGTTTGACAGAAATCAGACATCTGGGAAAGATCCCAAACGTCTTAAACCAACTTGCAGGCATACCTCTGTTGGGGCACCTCTATCAGACGTCAGGAACGCAGTGCCGACGTCCGGAGGTTTCGTCAGACATCTGGAGATGCTCCCATACGTCTGAAATCGCCTCGGTCCTCGCTCCGCCACGCCTCCCGACCTCTGACACATGTGTACGCATTATCAGGACTTGGCAGATAAATAGCGAAAAAGTAAATCTCTACCAGACATCTCACAATACCTTCGGACGTCCTCCCCGACGTCTGGAGGTCACTCCGGACGTCTGATTCCATGGAAAAATGACTTCCACGGAACTGCTCTAGGCTTTCCTCGCTGCAGACGCTGCAGCAGAGCAGCACGGCACCCTCCGCTCTCATGCTCAGACTCGCTCCCTGCTTGCTCTCTCTTCGGCTCCTTGCTCTCTCTCTCGGTCGGCTGTAATGGTGTGAGATAAGGGGGAGGAGGAGGGGGGTTTATAAAGGGAGAGGAGGTGAGGGGAAGGGCGTGGCGTCACAGGGAGTGGTGTGGGGTGCAGGGATGGCCGTTGCAGGGTAAGGCATGGGGCGTGGGCGAGGGAGTGGCGTATGCACGGTACGCGTCGAAAAGAAAAAGCATTTTCAGACGTCTAGCTTTCTCTTCAGACGTCTGGGAAACATTCCAGATGTCTTAAGGGACTAAAAGGTGATGGGTCATTTTAATATAACAAACTTAAAGGAAGTTTCATTCCTAAAACTTGAACTAGCTAGGGTGTTGAAAATAACGTAGCAGCGTATAACAAACTTAAAGAGGACCGAAGTAGGTCTAAAGAGACATACCCTCAAAAAGTTCTGAGTACTGCTCTCGCATTGCCCCCTTAGGCTCCCAAGTTGCCTCCTCGTACCGCTGGCTTCTCCACAGGACCTTGACCAATGGTACCTCCTTCCGTCTCAGACTTTGGATAGCTTTGTTTAGTATTTGTGCCAGCTTCTCAGGATAGGTCAGGTCGTCTCCCACCTCGATGCTCTCGTGGCTAAGGACATGGTTGGGATCGGCGATATATATCCTGAGGTTGGAAACGTGAAATACGCCGTGCACTCCAGAGAGCTGGGGAGGAAGGGCAAGCCGGTAAGTGACGGGTCCTACCCGTTCTGAGACCTCAAAAGGCCCCACAAATCTCGGTGCAAGCTTCCCTCTCACCCTAAACTGCTACAAGCCCTTCATGGGAGAAACACGAAGGAAAACATGATCCTTAACCTCAAATTGTACTTCCTTACGCTTCAGATTAGCGTAGCTCTTCTGCCTGCTTCGGACAGTACGCAGTTGTCGATGGATCTGCTCGATCACCTTCTGACTCTGGCGTATCAGCCGGGGACCAACCTCCCACTTGGTCCCTACCTCAACCCAACTCAAGGGAGTCGTACACTTCCTCCCATACAGGGCCTCATACGGTGCTATGCCGATGCTCAAGTGATAACTGTTGTTGTATGCGAACTCTGCCAAGGGCAAATGCTCCTCCTAGGAGCCTCTCCAGTCTAGTACGCGAGCATATAGAAGGTCTTCAAGGGTCTGAATGGTGTGCTCCGACTGTCTGTCTGTCTGGGGGTGATAAGCTGTACTGAATTTTAGACGAGTCCCCAAAGCCCTCTGAAACTCTACCCAGAACTGGGAAGTGAAACGAGTGTCTCTGTCAGAAATAATCTCGCGGGGGACCCCGTGAAGGCGCACCACGTCTCTGATGTATCGTTCCACCAACTGTGCGAGTCCGAAAGTGATACGCCCCTCAGCTTTGGTATCGTTCCGCCAACTGTTTAGTATCCACCATTGAAGCTGAAGCTCTGGCGTCTCTATGTGTCAGGGCGTTGATACGCTCCTCAGCTCTCGGTGCGGAAGAAGCAGCCACACTCTGTGTCAAATAGGTAGCCGCTGGCCGGTACCCTCCCCGTGACTGCTGTCCTCCCCCACGCGCCTGGGAACCACGACCACCTGCATGGCCTCCAGTGCTCGGTGCGGGGTGCATCTACTGTGCTCCGGCCATGGACGGGCAGTCCCTCCTGATGTGGCCCGATTGGCCACACTGGTAGCAGAGGAGAACTCGACTCCCGCCCTCAGTAGGTCCCTACTGACGGCTGGGAGGGGGTCCAGTGCTGGCAGCTGGCACCTGTCGGGGGACCCCAAAGGCCACTGACGGCCCCGCAAAGCTAGACGGCTCTCCTACTGGCGTCGCGTGCCTCCTCTCACGTCAGCCATGTGAGTATTCTGGCTGGTAGGGCCTCTTCCGTCCGCTGTCAGTGTCACGTGCGGCCGGGTTGGTCTCCTCAAACGTCATAGCTACCTCCACCACTCTCGAGAACGTGGGCAGCTTCAAGGGTTTAACATACCCCCGAATGGCAGGTTGGAGTTCCTCAGTGAACTTCCACAGGCGATCCTCCTCAGTAGCCATAGCTGTCGCAGCGAAACGAGACAGCTCCAGGAAACGCGTACGATACGCGCTGACAGTCATCGTCCCTTGGTGGAGAGTGTGAAATTCCCGCCTCCTCTGATCCTGCCACGTCTCGGGAAGTATTGCTCGCAGAAGAGGGTCACAAACTGATCCCACGTCAGCTCTGCCCCCTCTTGGACTCTGACTGCCCTCCACCACCTGTTTGCCGCGCTCTCCAGCTGATACGTGGCGAAGGCCATGCAGCACTCCGCAGGGGGGCGAAGGGTGTCAAACACCTTCTTGATCTGCTCTAACTAGTCCTCCGCCTCAGTCGGGTCCTCATCCCCCTTGAAGGAGGGGGGCTTCAGCTTCCGGAACTGTCCAAAAAGCTCGTAGTGTCGCTGTAGTGGGGAAACGGGCACGCCTTTAGGCAGGGAGGGCTCATGCTCGGAAGGGTCAAAGTGCGGTGGGGTCAGTGGAGGACCACCCCCTTCCCCACGTCCAACGCTTCGTCAGTCTCGTGGTCCCACAGAAGACTCCCCGCCACGTCCCTAAGAAGTGGCACCCGTGTAGGCGGGTGGAACTCCTCTCGTACTATCTCCCGTATCAGTGATGCGTGGGTTCCACTCAACTCAGCAATTAAGTTAATTTTACTTAATTAAGAGTAGAAGAAATCACATAGGTTAACTCGAAGTAGTGTCGATTGTGTAGTATAGGGTCGAATTAACCTAACATTTTAGAAATTTTTACTGGTTGAGTCCAGGTCGTTCACTGGGAGGCATAATAATTTTCTCCAAATTCACCAATTTTCTTTTATCTCTTTAAGTTTAGGAGGTATAACTAAGTTGATTTTCAAAACATGAATTTTGTCAAAATATTTAAAGTATAAAGGATATACAAAATTCCATATGCAAACATATTTACTCAAAATGTTGTACTTTATTAATAAGTAAACATGCTAATTTTTCAATTTTATTTAATTCTAAGAAATTAAGGCAATTAAAAAGTTATTTTATTAAAACATGTCTTTTTACATTTAAGAACAAAAAGATACTGATGCAAGAAAAATTCATTTATTTTCATTTATCTCTTCAGCCTCTAATCTTCTTCTTTATTTCTTTTATTTCCTTCTATATCTCGAGCTCTCTTTCTTCTTACCTTTCTTGTGTTGTTCCTACCTTCTTATCCTCCTTCTCTTCTTCTTTTTCCCTTTAATCTTCTCCTGCCTTCTCTTCTTCCCTTAGTTTTTCTCCTTTGTTCCTTAATCTTTTTTTCTTAACACTCCTTACCGCCTGTGCCTTCTTCTTTAGCTTTTATCTTCAACACTTAGCATCCTTCCGCGGCTTCTCTTTTCCTTAAGCTTTCAGCTGAATCGGGTTTTTTTTACTTTTTTAACCAAAAGTTTTTTTATTTGCGGCGAGGTCCTTTCGAGGATACACAGCACCCTAAGACCAGGGTGGGACCAGACCCTACTCGGTCCTTGCCTAATCTCAATTAGGTTCATTTCGGTTCATTTGTTAATCGGTTCACAGTCTCGAGCCGTATCGGCTCGACTCGGCCTCCCAAGCCACACTCGCCCTCCCAGGGCACAATCACTTCCGCACGCCCCCAAGGGCGCACACCCACAGGCATAAGCACGCACACTCAGACATGCAATGCTCAGATCAGATCAGAAGGAATCGAAACCGGTGCGCTGAGCGCTGACGACTGCATAGCCGAGGAAACAAATTGGTTTTATCCCCAAGCGTGCACTTGTGAATAACCGAGGTGGGACTAACCTACCCGTTCCAGACCCAAATTCAAAACTTCATAACTTTCTACCCAGAGCTCCAAATTGAGTGATTTCAAGTTTGTTGGAAAGCTCTATGGGTAATCTACACAATTTCAGGGTCAATTTAATGTTTTAATGATGTTTTGCTCTTCAATTTAAAAGATGAAATCAGGGGTTCCTACGGGTTTTTTTAAGCCTGGAAGTAGTTTTAAATCAGGAGAGTCCTCAGATGGACTTCTCTCTTCTATTAAAAAGTCTGTACATATTATATAAGTAATTTTGCTTCTGTTAGAGTAGGTTTTAAACTCTTAAGACCTTCAAAACCTGCAGAGAAGCTTTTCTCTTCTCTGAAAGCTTCAGAGTTTGATTTTCAGACATCAATATGTGTAACAGACACTTTAAAGTGTTCCTAATCTATTTAGATTAATTCTAAGGGTTATAACAAATCAATCTGGGTAGGTTTTAAGTTTAAATTTCATCAAAACAGTACTCCTGTTGATTTGGGTTCGAAAGTAACCCAAATTGGCAGAAACAAAATCTTCACTAAGTACATCATCTGAGCTTACTTTAATTACTTTCAAATCATCAAATAAGATCCCAAAAACAGTTTTCACATCTCAATTCCTCAATTCAAGCTCAGAACTCCATTATCAAACTCATGTTTGACTGTGGAAGCTTGTAAATTGACTTTCTGTTTAAAGCTTCCTCCTAAGAAATTAATGCCTCAATCAAAGTCTCCTCAACCTCAGAAACTCATTCAGATCTTCAGAAAGTTATTTCAACCTTAATTCTTAGGGTTTCAGGCTCGCCGCCTGAACTGAAATAGGTATGCGTTCGACAGAATCATGGAAAGATTGCTACAATGTTTTGAAGGTTAAAATAGCTTCAATGCATCGCATTGAAGCTTCTGAGCTCCTTAAATGTTTCTCAAATCCTTCCTAACAGACTTCTCCAACTCACCGGAGTTGGGGAAGATGAAGTTCAAATCTATAGATCCAGTGGTTAAATCCTCAAACAAATTTCTTTAAAATAATCAGTAATCCTTATTATACTATTCTGGAGCCACTTAGCAAGTTTAAGAGGCTATAACACAAAAATGGCTCGCCAGAGCTCGCTGGAGCTCCGGTGAGTCCAGAAAATGTAAAATTATACATATAGATTGACAAAATTAACCATTTTTAATCCAAAAATGATCTTGAGGTTGCAAGGAACCTCTTTATCACATTAAATTCTTCATTTGTTCATTAAAATGTAAGATTTGACAGTAAGTTTGTTTTCTTAAAGATTTGAGTGGTTAAAGCTCAGGACTTGATTTAACTACTTGATTGAGAAGTTAAATCAAGTCAACAGATGTTATTATTCATAAATATGTATTTAATTTATAATTTGAACTGTTCCTGAGCAGTCATGAATAGCGAGCTCAGGAACTTAATTAAGATTTAGGCATTTAATTATAGATGATAATAATAAGTATTATAATGTCGATTAGGGTTCATTAGTGGTGATAGGTGATGAAAGAACCCAATGGAGGTGGAATTAGGCCGATTACTGTCACCATAGACAGTGTCAGTAGTCGGTGAAGGTGAGATTAGGTGATTTAATTAATGATTAAGTGAATTAGAAGTGAACATGGAAGATACAGGAAGGTGTACAGTGAGTTAAAAGATAAAATTAAAGCTCTGTCGAGCTCAAGGAACTCGCTGGAGTTAGAGGAGATGAAACTAAATTCTAAAATTACTCTAACCTAACTAACTAAACTAACTAACTAAGCTAACCTACTCCTACTACTAATAGTCTACTGTTACCTGGACGAAGGGGTCAATAGGGTTCCGCCAAAGTCTCATGGCGGACGACGAAATCAGATGGTGGAAGAAAGATCTCCGACAAGCGGATTTGAGGTAGAGCAGAGGAATCCTTAGGTCGACGCCTTTGTCAGAGGTGCGGAAGACCACGGCGGATCTCCTCAGCTACTTAAGATGGACGGAGGAAGTCGGAAGATGGAATGGGAAATCGCCGGAGGTTTGGAAGAATGGCCTATCGAAGTCGGCTACAGTGTTAGAAGAGGGAAGGGAGCCAACTTGAATAAAGTCAGAGGTGTGAGGGGGTATTTATAGCAGTTTGCGGCGAAGAGAGTGGCGGGGTCTGGCCGAAGAAGGAGCTCGAGGAGCTTAACCTCCGTCATCGTCTCCGACGACGGTGAGGTTATCTCCCACTGAAAAATAGGATTCTCGGTTAATCCAGACCGATGGATGAAGTGGAGGTGGTGAGCGCAAGCTGCAAGAGCTTGGGCAAAGAGGAATGATGTCGGCAGGGCGGTGATCGTGCGGTGGGGTGACTCTCTGCCGCCAACCGTTCATTCGGCTGGAGAAGAAGAAGAAGACGAAGAGGGACTTAGAAGTAATAAAACTTAAGGACCCATTTGAGAAATAAGGACCCGACTGTAATGAATATTAAGGACTAAAATGTAACCCCAGGTTTTGAAGGTTTATTTTAACTTAAATCTTTTTCAAATTTTTATATATGTTAGTAAATAAGGTAAATATTATGTTTACACCTTGAATTTACATTTTTGACCTTTTTAGATTAATTTATTAGATTAAGTAAAATTACTTAAGTTATTACATACTTAGGTATACATTATATTTAAGTTACTTATCTTATTAATTAAGGAAATGATTAATAGGATTTCGAGTCCAATTATTATCTAAATTATCAATATAGATATATGTATATTTATATATATATATGTATATAAATGTATGTATATATATCAGTATATATATATGTGTATATATATATATATATAGATATATATATATATACTTATATTTATACATATAGTAGTACCTATACACTTATGTATTAGTATACATACATATATGTATGTATGTATACTAATACATAAGTGTATATGTATACTAATACATAAGTATATAGGTACTACTATATGTATAAATATAAGTATATATATATATATGTATATATATGTATATGTATATGTATGTATATATATATGTGTGTGTGTGTGTGTGTGTGTATATATATGTATATATATATCATTATATATAAGTATACGTATATATATATGTTTATAATAGAGTATAAGTGTGTGTGTGTGTGTGGAAGTGTTAGTGTATGTGTGTGTAAACGTTGGTGAAGAGAGTGAGAGAATGTTGTGAAAGAGAGAGAGAGAGCGGGAGAGAGCAGCTGCTCTGTTGGAGGCGAGGGCACTGTTAAGGCATCTGGGCTTCAGGGTTGATGTCTAGAGGTTCAAGTTTGCATGCAGGTGCGCATCCACACAGACAAGCGCGCGCTGGAGGGCGAGGGCGCAGAGAGAAGATACGCAGCGCACCGTGCTGCGCGAAGGCTGAAGCGGGCGCTCTCAGGTGCGCGCGAAGGGAGCAGGAGATGCAGGCGTTGGGAGAGGGTTGGTAGATGCACGGGTGTGTCCGGGCGACGCGGGCGGAGACGCGCGGGCGGGCGCGTGCAGGGGCGAACGACGGTAGCGGCGCGCTGGGTGACCGGTAAAGTGAGAAGCTCACCGGTCACCCTACTGTAGCCATAGTGTCGCGCAGACTCGCGTGAACTGTGGCTACAGTGGTTGTCCGCGCCACGCAACCGGGAGCTGCAGGTGGTGCGAGTGTGGCAGGCTCGCGATTGGCTCGCGCGGGCTGGTTGCGAGGAAGAGAGTCTGCACCGATCGATTGCAAGCGCGGAGAAGCTCACGACAGAACTTGCGGAGAGGGAGGTGAGGGCGCCTGCAGCTTGCGCGGAGGCTTGCAGGTGCTGGCAGGGGTGCGGGGAAGCGCTTGGTCGGCCACTGCAATGACACGCGGTGGCTGGTTGCGGGTGGAAGAGAGAGCGACAGGGCAGAGAAAGCGGATGGCGGAGAGGTCTGCAGGCGCACGCGGAAGGGGCTGGGGTGCCTGCAGGCGCGCACGGAAGGGGCTAGGGCTGCTGCTACTGCCGAGCTCCAAGCTTCAGACCTTGAAGCTTGCGGCCATGGCTGAAGGTGCTGGAATGGAAAAAAAACTAGAAAAGAGTCACCACACCCACCGGCTCTTTGAAGGGCTGGGCGGTGGTGGTCTTACTGTGGTGTTGTGCACCACAGTGAGGGCTCCTACTCGCCGGGTGTCTCCAAGGAGGGCCGGCGTATGGAGGGAGAGGGAGGAGAGGGTGGTGGCCTGGAGAAGAAGTGCTGGTGTGGTTTTTTCGGCTGGGACCAGGCCTCTTGCAAAGGATGGAGTCGTGGTCTTTTATAAAGGAAGAAGGCCAGGCTAATGCATGGCGTGGTAGGGAATGGCAGCTGCAAGGAAGGGCTGGTAGGGAGAGGCAGCCGTAGGGAAGGGCAGCTACAGGGAAGCATGGCACGAGGAGAAGATGCATGCAGCTGCGGGAAATTCAAGTGAAATAAAAAAAATAAAAAAAGATGGTGAATTAGCAGAGATGCACTTGAGGAAAAAAAGTAAATTGCAAGGCCATTTATTTATTCTCCTCTCCTCTCAATTAAATGCATGTATGCATGTATTTTTACAATGCAACTATGGAGACCTAATATGCATGGGTAATGCTAGGAAATAGCACAAGATGGCACAATTATAGGCTTATTTTTGCGGTGCAATCATACCCCCATGCCTATCTTTTTCTAGTCCTTAGCAAAACAGTATTTAGAAATGATCTTAAGGTGAAGATTTTCTTCTAAGGCGATATAGGTGTGTTTATTGTTGGATATTGTGAGAACCAATTGTAGAGAAGACTACCAGTACTTTAAGTCTCACATGACATAGATCATCTCTCGACTACCCAGGACTCTTGATATTTAAACCTTAAGTACGATTTCCAGGATCCAGGAGGTTTTTGCCGTACTCGAGAGCTCAAGAGATTATGGCTTGTTCATAGTGAAGGATCAAGACTGACCAGATGAACATTAAGACTCAAGCCTAGGGTTTCACGAATTTTTAAGTAAAGGTTGGTCCCAGTTTCAGCTCATGTTTTCGGATTGTCCCTTAAGAAGATGACGGAAACTCAACTCCCATTTTCTGACATTTGTGGCTCACAGGAAAACAAGGTATTTATGACATGCCCTGAAGAACTTCTTGTAGGGCGAAGACTTTACAGACATTTGTGAGATATACTGACTTATTTGCAACCTTTTTTTTTGTGAAACATGTGTCAGTATATCTCTTACAACTTTATTTAAAGGAGCACACTTTTTCTTTTTGGTGGGAGAGTTTCTTTTTGGTAGAAAGAGTTTCTCCTAAATGCAAGACTAAAACCTGGGATAAAAAGTTTACCTGCATGCATAGGTAAGGACTCCACCTTCCCTAATGAACACTAGGGTTGGATCTTATGTTCACCTGGTCTTTCCTGATATGTGTAGTGTGAACCAAGTTTACTTAAGCTCTCAAGTAAAAGTAAACCAACGGATCCTGTACTAGTGTCTTAGGTACAAGAATACACCCTTAGTTAGGAGAGATTCCAATCTATTTTGTCAATGCTCAAGTGAATTAAGCCGAGCCTGAGCGAATCAAGCTTCTATGTCCTGGCAAGTCTTCAAAACAGAGGTTGAATATCTATAAACACTTGTTGTATTTTTGTTTCAGCCTTTAGATCATTACTAAACACCATTTATTATTATTATTATTATTATTATTATATATTATATATATTTTTTTTCTTTTTCTTTTTCTTGCATATTTGTAAATAGGTGGGAAATGTATGATACCATAAAATACCCAGATCCTATGGATGCCTATCCACCCCCCTATGCCAAACAATGCTATGTCCTCATATGCATGCAGGGAAGGGTAGAGAAAGGATGAAAGATCGGGTAACAAGAGCTGAAGTGCAGGGTATACAGCAGGGTGGTAGGGTGGGTGGATGGTGGGTGGTGAAAGATCTGGCATTTTCTGGGATGAGAGTGTCCCAGGCGGAATAGAAAACAGGTCAGGAGGAAGCAGTTGGCCCTCAGATTGGCCAAGAAGAGGGGCTTCTTGGATAGATGGATCCAAAAGGGAATAACCCCAGTGAGTAAGATGTGGGCTTAAGGTCCCAGTGTGGAGTTGCAAATCCACCTGATTTGGCAGGAAAGAAAGGGCAATCCGGTCTTCAGGAGTGTGGACTGGCGGTGAGTAGCCCGGATATGACTCAGACCACAAGGTATGGGAAGTGGAGAAAACCTCGTCAGAAGTCTGGCCAGGAGAAGGTACAGGACAAGGGAGGGATGGGGAAACGTCATAGTATGTGTTGATCAGGCAGTCGTCAGGTAATCCGCAGCAGTTTGAATAGGTCCCAATTAATCCGATACACGCACTGTCGGTCATGTCCTCATCAGACGTGTCATCCTCGATGCAATCGCAATCAAAGTTCTTGGTTGCCTTGAAGATGTTAAGCTTGATCTTTTCAGATCCAACGACAATCTCAATACAGCTTGACTCATAGTCGATAAGGGCACGGGCTGTGGCCAAAAAAGGTCGACCAAGGATGATCGGACAATCAGAAATTGAACTAGGAACTTCCATATCTAAAACAAGAAAGTCAACAGGAAAACAGAGACTGTTGACCTTAACCACCACGTCTTCCACCACACCCTTTGGGATTTTGACAGAATGATCTGCCAACTGTAATGTGACAGGGGTGGGTTTCAGATTTCCCAAGGAGAATTTTTCGAGCATGATGGTTGGTATGAGATTTATGGAAGATCCTAGATCAAGCAGGGCACGGTTAAAACTGCAGCCATGGATGCTACAGGAAATGAGTGGTGTGCCCGGATCTTTCTACTTCGGTGGTAGGTTTGATAGTATAACACAACTCGCATGAGGCGAGAGAACCACCGGATTTTTAGTTTTCTTTGACTGTCGCTTGGGTGTTATGTAGTCTTTGAAAAATCGGGCGACAGTAGGTATGTGGTCGATAGCCTCGAGCAGGGGTACCTTGATTTCTACATCCCTGAACAAATTACGCAGATTATCAAAGGCCTGCGTATCTTTCTTATTGCCTTTTGGCTCCCTTGGTAGAGCCTTAGGGTATGGGATTGATTCTGGCAACAATTTGGGGGTATCATCCTCTCACGAATGCGGAGCGCATCCCGAATGAGAGGGCGATGACGAAGAAGACGGGCCAGGATCAAGTCGAGGCGGATTGATGGTCTTCTTACCACTCCTAGTAGTGATAGCATTGGACGATGCGGGTCCAGTGGGATCATACAGCAAAGGAGGGTTCGCAATGGGGACATAAGAGTGCAGTGCTGCAGCGGGATTAGCCTGAAATCCCGGTGGAATGCTCGGAGCCTGCAGAATTTGATGAACCTGCCCCTGAGAAGGTCGTACCAATGGTTGAGAACCACAAGGTACGAAATTTCGCGGGTTTGGGACAGGTTTGGCGGGAAGAGTGCCCTGAGATCGAGTCGCCATGCGTAGTTGACTGATCTCAGCATTCTGCTGCGCCAGTTGGTGCTGAAGAGAGGTCACGTTCTCTTCATGGCGCTTTGACATATCCGTCATCATTCGCATCAATTTATCAAGAGGACTTGATGCGTGTTCAGTTTGTGGTACGCAAGGGCCTGATGGCGGATTCGCCATAGGATTAGACTGGGCCCTTGGGATGACGGGTGCGGACGGTCTCATTGGTTCACCCGCGGGATTTTGGCGCTGCGGGTTGTTGGATCATGCGAAGTTTGGATGATTACGCCACCCTGGGTTATAAGTGGCAGAGATCGGGTTGTTCCCCAGGGTGCAAGCATCTTCTATGCCAGAAGATGCGTCCGCATGTAAGTATGCATCCAAGCACACGGAGGCTTGGCCCTCCATGTCGAAATACTGGCTCACTGAAGCGAGTTCCACATGACTTATCGAGTCGCTTGGTGCGACAGTCGGTAAGGAAGGACTTACGGGGTTTCTTGGGATAAGCCTGGTGTTGGAAGAATTGGAATTGTGACGAAGTGGTGAGGTGGTGTTTGCCAGAGATCGGGTTGGGTTGGCCAGAAGCTCGTCCATCTTCTTGTGCATGACGGAGACTTCATCCAGTTTTTGTGCAATAAGGCTTAGATCAGTGGATGAATGGGAGGGTCCCGTGTCAACTTCGTGGACATTTTGGGGCTGGTTGGTACGATTAAAGGCAACAATGGAAGCATTGTTCATCGAGTTTTTACTCATATTTTCAAACAATTCAAATGCTCCATTCTCATCTTTATTCATAAAGTTCCCTCCACAGGAAGCATCTGCAATCTGCTTCAAAGTCTCATTTAGCCCATAGTAGAAAATCTGGGCTATATGCCACTTAGGCAGACCGTGGTACGGACATTTCCTGAGGAGGTCGTTATACCTCTCCCACACCTCATGAAATTGTTCGCCGTTTTGTTGCATAAATGAAGTGATAGCACGACGAAGCGCATTGGTTCGCCCGATTGGGAGGAACTTCTTAAGAAACGCTGTTCGCATCTCTTCCCAAGAGTGGATGGTTCTCCCAAGGGTGCGTAACCACTGCGACGCTTTATCCCGCAATGAAAATGGGAACATTTTCGTGAGGACTATAGGTACCCCGACATTTCTTGGTTTAACTGTTTCAGCCAGTTGGGTTAGGTCTTCCAAGTGGAGAAAAGGATCTTCACTTGCAAGACCATGAAAGTGGAAATTTATTAGGCCAATTATGTTCGGTTTCAGTTCAAAGTCGTCCCCGCCCATGGGGACCCAAATTTGTCCTATGGTCTCTATAGCAACGGGGTTCTGATAAGAGCTAAGAGACCTAGGCTCCTCCCGTTCGGGAGGGTTCTGCATTTCCTCCAAGGTTTCCCGAATGGCTTCAATTTGCTCATTATACATTTCCATTTGGGCTTGGAGGCGGGTTATGGGATCTAAAGCTCCACCACCTGGTGGGTTCTGAGGGCGGTTTCCTCCCTCGGGATTTGGGGGTGGGCGTGCAGCCATGTTTGTGGTGGAGGAGGACGATTCGGCTTCTTTTCTAGATTTATCAGGCAAATCAATCAGTTCAGGGTTTTGTGACCTCCTCCCAAACATGCACTACCGCAGGAAGAGTTGGGGAGATGAAAAGGGAAAAGAGATGAGAGAAATGACGCCGCAAAGGTACACTTGATGACAAATCAATTCAATCAAATTCCTAACCTCTACAGTGTGCCCTTAGACCTAAAGATCTAAGTTACCTACGATCACGAACTACGGAACCGAATGCGAGCACCGCGGAACCACCGAGCCAGATTGAAAGGCCGTTTGCCCCAGTCTTAGACACCCGATAGCACGCGGGAACTCTCACCAGCACGTAGCCGCTACACGTAGGTAGTTAGACCTCCAATCCGTAAGAAGGGTCAAGTTACTACCAGTTTTAGTTAGAGGCTTAGGGTCAAGTGCTTTTGGAATGTGAAGGGCATTGTTTATGGGTAATGCCCAAGTGATTGATTTTCAGAGTGTGTCAAACAAGCATGCAACGGGTAAATCTCCCCGTATTGAAGTTTTTATTGGTGAATGGTTTTTAGAGTTCAGCCTATCGTAGTATGAATTTTAGGATTTCTCTAAATTACCAATTCAACCAATCTCCAGGTTTTTGAAAGAATACAGGTTTTCTTTCTAAGCCCAACAAACCCTTCTTTAATATCAGTTAGCTAATGTATGCTAAAATGCAATGGGCTACCCTAAATGGAGATTTCTATGTGTGGATGCACGAATCAGTTTTAAATTAGTGTGAAAGGGAGCCAAAGCACTTCAATTCAAGTGCTCCCAATCACCAGAAAGATGTCCACACAAGGCTCAATCAACAGATAAAGAAACTAAAATTGTTGGTGTTGAAATACTCGGGATTGAATCTGAGGCAAGTTGAAAAGTCGTGGTGGGGTTGGAATCAACTCAATTCCAAGTCTCCCCACCAAAAAATGTGATCCCGAATTGTAGATAAGTGAGGCAAAAGAGGAGTGCAATCAATCTTTTTGTATTTGCCTCAAAGAATACTTCACACGGCAAAAAAATTCAAGAATCAAGATTCTCGGATTTTTGCTATGCAAAGTAGGGCAGGAAATCCCGGGGCGTGGGAGTGAAGACAATCAATCAAACAAGTGAATTTTAACCCACTTGCCCCAAGAGATCCCAAGAAGTTTTTTCTAGTTTTTTTTTTATTAGGGTGACAAGTTAACCCTAGTTGCTAAGAAAAGAAGACCTACTTGTTCGACAACGTTTGCGAAGCTCCAATGCGGTGTCGGCGTCTTCACGCTCTCGTTCCCACCTTGGATCTGCTCACATCTTCGACTTCGTTTGCTTGCCTTCTCCTTGCACCAGGTTCACCTGCACACCAAAAACAAAGATACCCGTGAAGAGAGAAGAGAAAAATTGAAAGGAATTGAATAGAAACTTACTTGAAGGTGCACTTCCCCAGCAACAGTGCCAGAAAAGGTATGGCGTCGGACCCGAATAGGTTGTTAATATGATGATTTTATCGTTGAAGTGTGTATAGTGGTTAACCTAAATCGAACCTAACCATCTCTTTACAAAATTTTTAACCTGGCCTACTTGATTTTATCTTGTCACTTTTAGGCCCAGGGTCGAACTCAGGGAAGTGGGGTTACAAATCGAGTTTCTACGCCTTTCCTACAACGAGTCTCTTCCGTTCGTTTATTGTGTTTTTGGTGTTTTTTCTTATTTAGATTTTTTTTTTGGTAATCTTTGTCCTTGAGGCACACCCTCAAAATTGGATTCTTGGCTTTGAGCCAAAATAGAGTTCCAAAACGGGTCTTGCTATTCGCAAGATGGAGTACCTGCAAGTCAAAGATTATCTTTTCTCTTTTATATATATTTTTTTGTCTTTTTACCATCAGGAAAGCGAAACAGAAATAAAGTAAATATAGTATATATATAGGTATACATTATGTATATAAAGGGGTGGGGGTGGAGGCAGAGATGGAGTGTAGCACGGTGTCGAGTCGGTCGTCGTCTAGAGAGTCGCAACCAATAGGACTAGGTGCCGCGTGGAGTGTGGGATGGATGGTGGAAGATGTATGTGACCACACTTTTTGTACGCAGGTATCGGGGAATATCAGCAACTGGTGCAGATATTCCCGCGATGAAGCGTATGGTAAATAATGTGAAAATATATATATATATGTATATATGTAAATATATCTATATGTATATATGGTTATAAATAGGTATATATATGTATATATATGTGTATATATATATGTATATATATAAGTATATGTATATATGTAGCTATATGTATAGATAGATATTTGTATAGATGTATATATATATATTTATATATATATATATGTATGTATATAATACTATATAGATGTCTATATATATATATATGTATATATATATATAATAATATATGTATATATAGGTATATGTAGCTAGATATGTATATATATAAATGTATATATAGATGTATATATAAGTAGGTGTGTGTGTGTGTGTGTATATATATATATATATATACTTAGTTATATAGGTAATAATATATATATATATAGATATATGTATATTTATATATATATATGTATATAAATGTATGTATATATATCAGTATATATATATGTGTATATATATATATATGTATGTATATAGATATATATATATGTGTATATGTATGTATATAGACTAGTACATAGTTATATAAGTACTAATATATGTGTATATATATATATATATACATATACATATACATATATATACATATATCTATATACTTATATATATATATGTGTGTGTGTGTATATATGTATATATATATATCAATATATATAAGTATACATGTATATATATATATATGTTTATAATAGAGTATAAGTGTGTGTGTGTGTGTGGAAGTGTTAGTGTATGTGTGTGTAAACGTCGGTGAAGAGAGTGAGAGAGTGTTGTGAAAGAGAGAGAGAGAGAGCGGGAGAGAGCAGCCGCTCTGCTGGAGGCGAGGGCGCTGTTAAGGCGTCTGGGCTTCAGGTCAACGTCTGGTGGTTCAAGTTCACGCGCAGGTGCGCATCCATGCAGACAAGCGTGCGCTGGAGGGCGAGGGCGCGGAGAGAAGATACGCAGCGCACCGTGCTACGCGAAGGCTGAAGCGGGCGCTCGCAGGCGCGCGCGAAGGGAGCGAGAGATGCAAGTGCAGGGAGAGGGCTGGCAGACGCGCGGGCGTGTGCGAGCGACGCAGGCGAAGACGCGCGGGCGGGCGTGCGCATGAACGAACGGCGGTAGCGGCGCGCCGGGTGACCGGTAAAGTGAGAAGCTCACCGGTCACCCCACTATAGCCACAGTGTCGCGCAGACTCGCGTGAATAGTGGCTACAGTGGTCGTCCGCGCCGCGCAACCAGGAGTTGCAGGTGGTGTGAGTGTGGCCGGCTCGCGGCTGGCGCACGCGGGCTGGCGCGCGAGGAAGAGAGTCTGCGCCGGCTAGTTGTGAGCGCGGAGAAGCTCGCAACAGAGCTCACGGAGAGGGAGGCGAGGGCTCCTGCAGCTTACGCGGAGGCTTGTAGGTGCTGGCAAGGGTGCAGGGAAGCGCTTGGCCGGCCACTGCAGTGACGCGCAGTGGCCGGTTGCGAGCGGAAGAGAGAGCGACAGGGCGGAGAAAGCGGAAGGCGGAGAGGTCTGCAGGCACGCACAGAAGGGGCTGGGGCTGCTGCTGCCACCGAGCTTCGAGCTTCAGACCTTGAAGCTTACAGTCATGGCTGAAGGTGCTGGAATGGAAAAAAAACTAGAAAAGAGTCACCACGCCCACTGGCTCTTTGAAGAGCTGGGCGGTGGTGGTCTCACTGTGGTGGTGTGCACCACAGTGAGGGCTCCTGCCTGCCGGGTGTCTCCGAGGAGGGCTGACGTATGGAGGGAGAGGGAGGAGAGGGTGGTGGCCTGGAGAAGAAGTGCTGGTGTGGTTTTTTCTGCTGGGACCAGGCCTCTTGCAAAGGATGGAGCCGTGGTCTTTTATAGAGGAAGAAGGCAAGGCTAATGCATGGCGTGGCAGGGAATGGCAGCCGCAGGGAAGGGCTGGCAGGGAGAGGCAGCCGTAGGGAAGGGCAGCTGCAGGGAAGCATGGCACGAGGAGAAGATGCATGCAACCGCAGGAAATTCAAGTGAAATAAAAAAAATAAAAAAATATGGTGAATTAGCAGAGATACACTTAAGGAAAAAAAGTAAATTGCAAGGCCATTTATTTATTATTCTCTCCTCTCAATTAAATGCATGTATGCATGTATTTTTACAATGCAACTATGGAGACCTAATATGCATTGGTAATGCTAGGAGATAGCACAAGATGGCACAATTGCAGGCGTATTTTTGCGGTGCAATCAGTAGCTATTTATTTTAATTACCTTATTTCATAAAATATTCCTTTTTACCCATTGGTTTATTTATTAGATCTCTTTCTTGATCTCGACTGTTCCTCGTGGGAACGATCTTTCTTGCAATCTTTCCCGAAGAGTAGAAGGCACACGTGGTGCACTTTTGGCCGGGAGAGTCCCCCGTGGTGATCCTACACCAAGTCAACCACCCCAAGGTCACGGACACACGTAACGGTGACTACGGCACCCACGATAAGTGCGCGGGTAGCTACCCCCCACTAGCACGCGGTCAGTAGTTTCTGCTAACGGGTGTGCCCAAAGTACAGCATAGAATAGTATAGGCCTAGCCCTCTCAGTAACAGGGGTCTAGTCCCTAAGAACCAAACAGGGGTCTCGCCCCTCCACAGTCTGCGCACCCTCGCCTGACTACCCTGGTTTGCCCAGTGGGCCTAACAAGTCGGTGTGGGGCGGCTAGCTAAACCCCGGGCCCCATGGGGTGGCTAGCTCTCTCCCTACACTAGTAGCTCTCCCCGATACAGTGTACACGAGGGCCAAGAAGTCGGTGCAGAGTGGCCAATCCTAACCCCGGGTCCCAACCCAAGGGCGGCTAGCTCCGCTCTACACTAAACAGGGGACAGTCGCTCTCCTTGGTACTACGTACTCAAGGGCCAACTCATTTCCCCACTCACGTTTCCAGATCCATTCCATTCATTTCCAGGAGTTCTACTCCTAATTCCCCATAGGGTTCATGCTCATGTTCCTCATGCCATTCCATACCAAGTTTCGTCATTTCCATTTCCATTCTCAGGTTACACACATGCAGCTTGTATTTCTACCATTCACATTTCCATACTCAGGTTATACACAAGCAGCTCTTATTTTATCCTTTAATGTATACAACAGGTAAGGTCACATGTAACTATTTGATTAGCACAAGTAAATTCACATTTTACAGGCAGCTCTGGTTCATTACAGGCAATTGTTAACATTTCTATCTAATCATCAAGACTGCAATTCAATCATGCATACAGACATTTCAAGTATTTCTCATCCTAGGAATCATGCCATATCCTAGGTTCTAATCATTCATTCCACACAAACATTCAGGTTTATAATTAAATTAGGGGGAAGCCACTCTACCAGTCAACCTAGGAGTATTAGGGGCTCGAACGACAGGCTCAGGTGCCTCAGGAAGCCCCGAACCCGCAACGGAATGAAGTCCTATAACAGCGAACAATCACAATGGAACATTTAGAATAGTAGAGAAAGTCTTCTAACAAGTAGAGGAACTCACAAGGAACACACCGGTATCTTGTTTGCGTAAAATGAACCCCAAATAGACCCTAAACGGGTCAAAAATAGGGCTACTGACTCAAATTGGAGGTCTGACACAATTTCCAGATGTTTTAAAAGTGTCCAGAAATGCACCTCGAGCTCTGTGTCGACCCTAGATGTCCAAGAACTCTTCTGGACCATCTGAACCTAGCTCCAGACGTCCATCCTCCTCTTCGGACGTCTGAAAGTGGTTCCTGCCGTCTGGCAAGCCGTCTAGATGTTTGAACTGTGTGAGAGGGCATGCCTCGCACCTTCTCGAAGTAAATCCTGCATGCCACCAGCAAAATCTTCTCAAAATGGCCACGTGAAGCGTAGCTGCGGAGCGGCCTGCATGGCCGTATCCGCAAAGGGAACGTACCTTCGAGAAGACCACTCTTCAGATGTCTGGAATCGCCTCCAGACGTTCCCTCCGTCGTCTGGACGTCACTCCAGACGTCTGATTATGGGAAAAACCCAGAACCAGATCCTGCTCCCGTTCACTCACGCCGCACGCTGCTGCGGCTTGCCTCCTTGCCTGCAGCAGTGTCCGGGATGACTCCCCCGACGTACTCCTCCTCCCACACGCACCACTCCGACGGTGGGCCCTCCGGTGAGCTCCCACACGAGCTCGCAAGCTCAACTCCTCCTCTTCACCTCACACCACTCCTCCTCGTCGCCACTCTCGCGTGCACTCGCTCTCACTAGCTCTCTCGCTGGGGTGGAGAGGGAGAGAGGAAGGTGGCTAGAGTGGGGAAAACGAGAGAGGGGGAAGGGGGTTTATAAGGTTGGTGGGTTAGGGTTTGCTAGAGGCGGGGAGAGAGAGAAGAAGGGAAGGAAAAAGAGTGTACTGTCTGCGCACCGCCCGCATGTAGACATAAAGGCTTGCACAAAAATTCCAATTTCCAGACGTCTGGGTAGCTGTCTAGACGTTTGACCGGTAGTCCAGACATCTTGAAAGGCTCAGGACAGAATGGGTCTTTACATCATAACAAACTTAAAGGAAGTTTCATCCCTGAAACTTGATCTAGTTAGGGTGTGGAAAAAGAACAATATACGCAAAACAAACTTAAAGAGGACCGAAGCCGGTCCAAAAAGATGTACCCTCAAAAAGCTTTGGGTACCGCTCTCGCATCGCCGCCTCTGGCTCCCAGGTAGCCTCCTCGTACCTCTGGCTCCTCCACAAAACCTTCACCAGGGGTACCTGCTTCTGTCTCAAACTCCAGACGGCTCTGTCTAATATCTGCACTGGTCGCTCGGGGTAGGCCAGGTCGTCACCCACCTCGACATTCTCGTGGCTCAGAATGTGACTGGAATCGGCGACGTACTTCCTGAGGTTGGACACGTGGAACACGTCGTGCACACCGAAAAGCTGGGGAGGAAGGGCAAGCCCACCACCAAGTCCATGGTGATGCTCTCCCACTTCCACTCTGGCATTGGAAGTGGCTGCAACGGCCCTGCAGGACTCTGATGCTCGACCTTCACCTGCTAGCACACTAAACACTGCTGCACAAACTCACCTACATCCCACTTCATCCCTCTCCACCAAAAGTCGCGTCTCAGATCATGATGCATCTTTGTGTTCCCAGGATGTGTGGTGAACCTGGACCCATGTGCCTCAATCATGAGCTCTCTCAACAACTCGTCTCTAGGAATGCACAAACGTCCCCTGATGCACAGTACCTCGTCTATAAAGGAGAAGTCTCCAGGGTCCCCTGTCAATACTCTGTCTCGCAACGACTGCAGGTACATGTCTGTCATTTGTCCTGTGATGATGTGGTCTATTAGCTCTGGTCTCGTCTGTCGGGTCACTGTCATTGCCCCACAAAGCCCCTGTAACTCTAGGGGTCGCCAACTGCCCAACTCCTCCATAAGCCTCCAACTTTGTGCCTGTAAGCTAGCCAAGTGGGCGGGCGCCTTCTGGCTCAAGGCGTTAGCCACCATGTTGGCCTTCCCCGGATGGTAGGAGATGCTGCAATCATAGTCCTTCAGGAGCTTTAACCAACGTCTCGGTCTCATGTTAAGCTCCTTCTGATCAAACAAGTACCTGGGGCTCTTATGATCTGTAAATATCTCAAAAGTCTCATCGTATAGGTAGTGCCTCCATGTCTTAAGTGCGAAGATAACAGCTGCCAGCTCTAAGTCGTGGGTAGGGTAGCTATGCTCATGGGGCTTCAGTTGCCGCAAAGTGTAAGCAACAATGTGACCCCACTGCATGAGAACACCCCCTAACCCCTGCAACGAAGCGTCCGAGTAGACAACGAAACTGCCGCTGCTGTCTGGGATGGTAAGCACAGGAGCTGAAGTCAGCCTCTCCTTCAACTCCTGAAAACACTCCTTACAAGCGTTTGTCCAAGCAAAGGGCATGTCCTTCCGGGTCAATTGTGTCATAGGACGCGCAATCTGTGAGAAACCTCTGATAAACCGCCAGTAGTAACCTGCCAGTCCCAAGAAACTGCGGATCTCTATCACTGTACGTGGCCTTTCCCACTTAAGTACTACCTCTACCTTGGCTGGATCCACAGCCAAGCCATCCCTTGAAATCACATGACCCAAGAAGGTCATCTACCTAAACCAAAACTCGCACTTGCTGTATTTGGCATACAAGCCTACGTCGTCTCAACGTGTCGACAACCATCCGCAAGTGCTATCCATGCTGCGCCTGATCCCGCGAGTAAATGAGCACATCATCAATAAATACCACCATGAATTGATTTAGATACGGTCTGAACACCCGGTTCGTCAAATCCATGAAAGCAGCAGGGGCATTGGTCAGCCCAAACGGCATGACCAAAAACTCGTAGTGTCCGTACCGAGTGCGGAAAGCTGTCTTAGAGACGTCGGTATCCCTGATCCTCAACTAGTGGTAGCCAGATCTCAAAATCTATCTTGGAGAAAACCGTGGCACCCCGCAACTGGTCAAACAAGTCATCAATCCTCGGCATTGGATACTCGTTCTTGATGGTGACCCTATTCAGCTGTCCATAGACCACACAAAGGAGTAGGGTACCATCCTTCTTCTTCACAAATAAAATCGGGGCTCCCCACGGAGACGTACTGGGCCTCACAAAGCCCTTCTCCAATAGGTCCTGCAACTGGGACTTGAGCTCTCGCAGCTCAAGTGGTGCCATCTTGTAAGGTGCTGTAGAAATGGGGCTGGTTCTCGGTACCAGTGAGATCTCAAACTCGATCTCACGCTCAGGCGATAGTCCTGGCAGCTCCTCTGGAAACATGTCGGGGTACTCTTTGACCACCGAGATGCTCTGAAAGTCTGCTACGGGGCTGGGCTCTACCACTACACAAGCCAGAAAGCCCTCATACCCCTGGCCCAAAAGTATCGCCGCCTGAAGTGCAGAAATGTACCTGATGCCTCCATCCATCGGCTATCCATGAAACTCAAAAGAAGGCATCTCCGGTATGGAGAAGACGATCTTCCTCTCAAAATAGTCCACCAAAGCGTGGTAAGCGAACAGCCAATCCATCCCTAGAATCAAGCCAAAATCCTCCATCGGTTTCACAATCAGGTCAGTGAGGAGGCTGTGTCCCCCAACCCTGACCTCACAGTCTGTGTAGACCTCTTCAGCTACAAACAGCTGACCACCCGGACCTCTGATCACAAACGGATCCTCTAACAACACACAGTCCTATCCCAAACTGACAGCGAAACTCGCAGCAACAAACGAGTACGTGTCACTGGAATAAAAAAGTACGTAAACTAATCTGTCGAAAACTGTAACCATACCTGCCACCACTGAACCTGAAGCTCTGGTGTCTCTATGTGTCAGGGCGTTGATACGCCCCTCAGCTCTCGGTGTGGAACGGGTAGCCGTTGGCCGGTACCCTCCCCGCGACTGCTGTCCTCCCCCACGCGCCTGGGAACCACAGCCACCTGCTTGGCCTCCAGCACTCAGTGCGGGGAGCATCTACTGCGCTCCGGCCCTAGATGGGCAGTCCCTCCTGATGTGGCCCGGTTGGCCACACTGGTAGCAGAGGGGAACTCGACTCCCGCCCTCGGTAGGTCCTTGCTAACGGCTGGGCGAGGGTCTAGTGCTGGCAGCTGGCCCATGTCGAGGGCCCCCAAAGGCCACTGACGGCCCCGCAAAGCGAGACGGCTCTCCTTCGGGCGCCGCGTGCCTCCTCTCACGTTGGCCCTGTGAGTACTCTGGCTGGTAGGGCCTCTTCCGTCCGCTGTCAGTGTCACATGCAGCTGGGTTGGTCTCCTCAAACGTCATATCTGCCTCCACCACTCTCTAGAACGTGGGCAGCTTCAGGGGTTTGACATACCCCTGAATGGCAGACCGGAGTCCCTCAATGAACCTCCACAGGTGCTCCTCCTCAGTAGCCATAGTTGTCGCAGCGAAACGAGACAGCTCCAGGAAACGCGTATGATACGCACTGACAGTCATCGTCCCCTGGCAGAGAGTGTGAAACTCCTGCCTCCTCTGATCCTACCACGTCTGCGGGAAGTACTGCTCGCAGAAGAGGGTCACAAACTAGTCCCACATCAGCTCTGCCCTCTCCTAGCCTATAATTGCCCTCCACCACCTGTGTGCGGCACTCTCTAGCTGATACATGGCAAAGGCCACGCGGCACTCCACAGGGGGCGAAGGGTGTCAAACACCTTCTCGATTTGCTCTAACTAGTCCTCCTCAGTCGGGTCCTCATCCCCCTTGAAGGAGGGGGGCTTCAACTTCTGGAACTGTCTCAAAAGCTCGTAGTGTCACTATAGTGGGGAAACAGGCACGCCTCCAGGCAAGGAGTGCTCGTGCTCGGAAGTGTCAGAGTGCGGTGGGGACGGTGGAGGACCACCCCCTTCCCCATGTCCAGCGCTGCGTCGGTTTTGTGGTCCCACAGAGGACTCCCCCCACGTCCCTAAGAAGAGGCACCCGTGTAAGCGGGTGGAGCTCCTCTCGTACTATCTCCTGTATCAGCTGGGCGAGGTCTTGGGCCTAAACGCCCGAAAGAGGTGGCTGGTCCACTGAAACGTCGGACTTAGCACATCCGCCCCTCCGACCTCGTCCACGGCCACGACCGCGGCCCGCCTCAAGCACTCCATGTCGAGGCATCTCCTGTAAGGAGAGGCGAAAGACAGAACAAAAGACGTCACTCTAACGGACATTCATCAAAAGAACCTCAGAACATATGCCGAAAGGTACGTTGTGGTGGTTGCTCTAGTTACATGCATGTGAATCAGTTATTCTCAAGCTAGTTGGTTCATTTCTCGAGATGACCTTGCTCTGATACCATCTTGTTACGACCCGGTTCCTGAATCCCTACAGGACCTGAGATTAGTTCAACTCAACTAATCCCAAGACCCAGTAGTCCAACAAGAAATAACCAAAAAGTAGGAAAGTAAGTACATTCACTATGCTATGTAACTAATAGTAAAAAGAAGTACAAGCAGTAAGGAAAGAAAAGCTACTACAGTACATATCACCACCACAACAGTAATAGTAGCAAGGTACAAGAACGTAAAGGTACAGAAAAGTAAAGGTACAAGAGTCTGTACTCACTACAACAAAAAGGGTACTACAACAGAAGTCTACTGCTACTGGGCTCTACTAGGCCCAGCACCCTCTGTAGTCGGAGACTCGGGCTGCTCAACACCTGGACCTGAAAAGGGGTTATGAGTACACAAAGTCAGCGAACGCTGAGTAGAGTGGCAACCAACTAACTAAGCAGTAAAAGTGAACATGTAGCTATTTATTCCAATTACTTTATTTCACAAATTATTCCTTTTTACCCATTGGTTTATTTATCAGATCTCTTTCTTGATCTCGACTGTTCCTCGTGGAAACGATCTTGATTACAATCTTTTCCGAAGAGTAGAAGGCACACGTGGTACTCTCCTGGCTGGGAGAGTCTCCCGTGGTGATCCTACCCCCAGTCAACCAACCCAAGGTCACGGACAGATGTAACGGTGACTACGGCACATGCGATAAGCGCACGGGTAGCTACCTCGCACTAGCACGCGGTCAGTTGTTTCCGCTAACGGGTACGCTCAAAGTATAGCACGGTATAGTATAAGGCCTAGCCCTCTCAGTAATAGGGGTTTAGCCCCTAAGAACCAAACAGGGGTCTCGCCCCTTCATAGTCCGCACACCCTCACCTGACTACCCTGGTTTGCCCAGTGGGCCTAACAAGTCAGTGTAGGGTGGCTAGCTAAACCCCGGGCCCCGTGGGGTGGCTAGCTCTCTCCCTACACTAGTATCTCTCCTCGATACAATGTACACGAGGGCCAAGAAGTCGATGCAGAGTGGCCAATCCTAACCCCGGGTCCCAACCTAAGGGCGGCTAGCTCCGCTCTACACTAAACAGGGGACAGGCGCTCTCCTTGGTACTACGTACTCAAGGGCCAGCTCACTTCCCTACTCACGTTTCCAGATCCATTCCATTCATTTCCAGGAGTCCTACTCCTAATTCCCCATAGGGTTCATGCTCATGTTCCTCATGCCATTCCATACCAAGTTTCGTCATTTCTATTTCCATTCTTAGGTTACACACATGTAGCTTGTCTTTATATCATTCACATTTCCATACTCAGGTTATACACAGGCAGCTCATATTTTATCCTTTAATATATACAACAGGTAAGGTCACATGTAACTGTTTGACTAGCACAAGTAAATTCACACTTTACAGGTAGCTCTGGTTCATTATAGGCAATTGTTAACATTTCTATCTAATCATCAAGACTGCAATTCAATCATGCATACAGACATTTCAAGTATTTCTCATCCTAGGATTCATGCCATATCCTAGGTTCTAATCATTCATTCCACACAAACATTCATGTTTATAATTAAATTAGGGGGAAGTCACTCTACCAGTCAACCCAGGAGTATTGGGGGCTCGAACGGTAGGCTCACGTGCTTCAGCAAGCCCCGAACCTGCAACGGAACGAAGTCCTATAACAAGGAACAATCACAAAGGAACATTCAGAATAGTATAGAAAGTCTTCTAACAAGTAGAGGAACTCACAAGGAACACACCCTTATCTTGTTTGCGTAAAACTTACCTCAAATGGACCCTAAACGGGTCAAAAATAGGGCTACTGACTCAAATCAGACATCTGGCACAATGTCTAGATGTCTTAAAAGTGTCCAGAAATGCACCTCAAGCTCTGTGTTGACCCCAGACATCCAGGAACTCTTCCGGACTGTCTGGACCCAACTCAAGACGTCCGTCCTCCTCTTCGGACTTCTGGAAGTGCTTCCAGCAGTATGGCAAGCCATCCAAATGTCTGAACTGCGTGGGAGGGCGTGCCCCGCACCTTCCCGAGACAAATCCTACACGCTACCAGCAAAATCTTCTCAAAATGGCCACGCGAAGCATAGTTGCGGAGCGGCCTGCATGGCTGTATCCGCAAAGGGAATGTACCTTCACGAAGACCTCTCTTCAGACGTCTGGAACCGCCTCCAGACATCCTCTCCATCGTCTGGACATCACTCTAGACATCTGATTCTGGGAAAAACCCAGAACCAGAACCTGCTCCCGCTCGCTTACGCCGTGCGTGGCCGCGACTCGCCTCATCGCCTGTAGCTCTGGCTGCAGCAATGTGAGGGATGACTCCCCCGACGCACCCTTCCTCCTCCCGTACGCGCTGCTCCGGTGGTGCACCCTCCGGTGAGCTCCCACACGAGCTCACGAGCTCAACTCCTTTTCTTCTCCTCACGCTGCTCCTCCTCGTCGCCGCTCTCGCGCTCACTCGCTTGCGCTAGCTCTCTCACTGGGGTGGAGAGGGAGAGAGGAAGGTGGCTGGAGTGGGGAGAACGAGAGAGGGGGAAGGGGGTTTATAAGGTTGGTGGGTTAGGGTTCGCTGGAGGTGGGGAGAGAGAGAAGGGAAGGAAAATTAGTGTACTGTCTGCGCACCGCCCGCGTGCAGACGCGAAGGCTTGCACAAAAATTCCAATTTCCAGACGTCTGGGAAGCTGTCCAGACATTTAACCGACAGTTCAGACGTCTTAAAAGGATCAGGACAGAACGGGTCTTTACAGTATGTCCCCTCCTAATTGCTCTATCAAAGAAGTCCTTAGCTCCTTGGATGATTTTCCTTTTCTAGGATTTCTTCCTAAAACCTTGATATCTCAATTAGGATCCCTCACCCTTTTAGATAGCCCTGATCGCCCAATTTGGAAAAGGGATCCCTCTAGCCAATTTACCACTTCTTTTGCTTATAAACTTCTTGAGCAGCCTTCTCCCATGTGTGCATGAGGCAAAATCATTTAGAAGCTCTTTTTACCTATGAACTTCCTTGTGCTTCTGTGGAGATTTCTTCATAAAAAGCTTCCCACTGATGATTTGGTTAGGTCTAGGGGCATCCCCCTTACCTGTTGTTGCTACTGTTGCCTCGATAATCCTTAGATGAATTGTTTCAGCACCTTTTTTGCTAAAGTAAGCTTGTTAAGCTTGTTTGCAAATCTTTCTCCCTAAAGAAGGCTTAAACCATTGCTACTTTATTAATCATGCTACATGGTCCATTTGGAATCATTCCAAAATTGATAATGTCAATCATTCTGGAAAGGGAATTTTGAAAAGTTATGGTATAATTTTGATTTGAAATCATGGACGATGACAAATCACCCTTCCATTTTTTGTCTTCATTGGACTCGTCTCCTTGATGACTTCAAAATTAACTATACTTGTCACTTTGTTTGGACCATAACCTATGGTGCCTTGATTATTCATGATAATGCTGGTCGTTTTATCTCTGCTGGAGGGGGCCCTTGCATGGCTGCAATGCCCTTCATCATGGATTCTCAAGTCTCGCTCATGGCTTTATAATTCTCTTTCCAAAACAAACTTCAACCTATGCATATTGATAGCACCTCCTCGACTCTCTTCTTCTGGTGGCAAAAGTCCCAACTCTACCTTAGTACTCTTAGGTATGCATTCCTTTCATTTAGAAATTCAAGCATCTTATTATCTCTTTTTTTGTGTAGGATAGTGAATTCGGCAGTGGTGGAGCTTATGCCAAAACGGGCTCATGTGACAATTGTGGCTCCTAATTGTGCTCCTTTTTGGATTTCTATGGATAACATATGCCATTTACCTTCAAGGGTTAGGGGTTTCATGCATTTTATACACTAACCACACCTTACATTATGGTCATTTGAAGAGTTAGGGATCGACCAATGTGATGAAGGAGCTTGTGACTATGGAGATAGATGCTGATTATGCTATAGAGAATTTCAGTTTCAAGGTTAGAATTTTTGTATCTTGATTCCCTAGCCTTACCTTACAGATTCTGAGTCCATCCTGTGAATGTCCCATGGCTGGTTTGTGAAAGGTACTGGTCTTTTTGTAGTTGAGGAAACCTACTCTTGAGTTGTCATCATTGTCAATATTTTGATTGATGTCGAGGCCTGACTTCTTTAATATATTGACATGGATGGTAGGCTCGACATTGGCCTTTAGTGATATTGGAGATTTTTGTCTTTGTTATTTTGTTCTTTTATCATTGTGCTTAGCAGGTTAGGTCTATGTCCCCTACCTTTTTGCTAAATGAAATTAGTCTTTTCTTAAACAAAAGGTATTGATGTAAGTTAAAATGCGCTGTTGGTGATAACTTTAACATACTAACCTTTGTCACCAACTAGGATGATGATTTCATTCTTAATGTGTCATTTGCATTGAGATGATATGTAAAAATAGTTTTTTTATAGTGATGTTAAAAGATATTTGTTACAACTTGACTCCCGGATCCCTATAGGACTCAAGACTGGCTCGCCTCGACTAATCCAAGATCCAGTCATCCAACAAGAAATAACCAAAAAGCAGGAAAGTAAACCACATTCACATATGCAATATAACTAAGTAGAAGAAACATACTGTTACGACTCGGATTCCCGAATCCCTACAGGACACGAGATTGGCTCGCCTCGACTAATCCCAAGACCCAGTCGTCCAACAAGAAATAACCGAAAAGCAGGAAATAAATCACATTCACATATGCAATGTAACTAAACAGTAAAAGAATACAAGCAGTAAAGGAAAGTAAAATTTGCTAGTTCAGTACATACCACCACAACAACAGGAAAGTAGAACAAAAGCAAGAGTAACAGGAACAGTAACAAAAAGTCTGAAACTCACTATAGCAGAAAAGAGAGTACAACAAAAGTACTGAAAACTACGACTGGGCTCAACTGGGCCCAGCACCCTCTGCAGCCGGTAGCTCGGGCTGCTCAACTCCTGGACCTGAACAGTGTTATGAAAAGATGGAGTGGTAACCATACTATTTAAAGCATTAAAAGTAGCAAGCATATTTATCCTTTTCAAGTTATTTTATTTTACAGGTAATTTCTTTTCACCCCATTGGTTTACTTTCAGATTTCTTTCTTGATCTTGCATGTTCCTCGTGGGAACGATCTTGATTGCAGTCTTTTCCGAAGAGTAAAAGGTACACGTGGTGCTCTCCTGGCTAGGCGAGTCCCTTGTGGTAGTCCTACACCCAGTCAATCACCCCAAGGTCACTGATAAACGTAGCTGTAACTATGGCACGCGTGATAAGCGCATGGGTAGCTACCCCGCACTGGCATGCGGTTAGTCATTTCCGCTAGCGGGTACGCTCAAAGTACAGCACGGAACAGTATAAGGCCTAGCCCTCTCAGAAATAGGGGTCTAGCCCCTCAGAACCAAATAGGGGTCTCACCCCTTCACAGTCCGCGCACCCTCGTCTGACTACCCCAATTTGCCCAGAGGGCCTGACAAGTTGGTGTAGGGTGGCTAGCTGAACCCTAGGCCCCGTGGGGTGGCTAGCTCCCTCCCTACACTAGCAGCTTGCCTCGGTACCGTGTACGTGAGGGCCAACAGAAGTCGGTGTAGAGTGACCAATCCTAACCCTGGGTCCCAACCCAAGGGTGGCTAGCTCCGCTCTACACTAAAAGGGGACAGTCGCTCTCGTTGGTACCATGTACTCAAGGGCCAGCACACTTCCCATCCACATTCCAGGCTTTTCCATCTAACCACAGGAGCTCTACTCCTAACTTCCCGTAGGATTCATGCTCATGTTCACCATATTATTCCAATCCAGGTTTCATCATTCACAATTCAGTTCTCGTTTATACACATGTAGCTCGTATTTTCATAATTTAACACATGCAACAAGTGATATCATAGGTAACTATTTAGTTATCTCAGGCAGCTCATATTTTAACAGGAAGCTCGTATTTATTTATAGGAAATGGCTAACAATCCAGCTCATTCATATATATATACAAGTTCAATTACGCAAATAATTGGTTCAACCATTTCTTGTCCTAGGGTTCATGCCACATCCTAGGTTTCCAATTGTCTAATTTTCATAGATGCATTTATATTTAATAAGTATAACAGGGGTCGACCACTCTACCAGACAATCCGGGAGTACTAGAGGCTCGAACTGCAGCCCTACGCGCCTCTGCAAGCCCTAGACACGCAACAGGTCGAAGTCCTATACCAAGGAACACATCACAACAGAAGGTTCAGAACAGTGTATAAAGGCTTCTAATATGTAGAGAAGCTCACAAGGAAACCACAGATATTTCATTTGCATAAAACGGATCCTGATCGAACCCTAAATAGGTAAAAAATGTGTCTACAGACCCAAATCAGACGTCTGTAAACAAGTCCAGGTGTCTTAAAAGTCACAGAGACTCACCTCAAGCTCCTGCAGCGACCTTAGACATCTAGGACTCCCCCGCGACCGTCTGAAAATAGTTCCAGACGTCTGACCAGTCTTCCGGTCGTTTAGGAATGCCTCTGGTCGTCTGGTAAGTTGTCCAGATGTTCGAAAGTGCGTGGAAGGGCATTCCATGCACCTTCACAAAGCTTCTCCTAGGCACAACAGAGCAGCAACCCACTTTAGCCCAAACAGAATCATCTGCGATGCGGCCTGCATGGTTGTAACCGCAAGGAAGACATACCTTCGCAATACAATTGCTTTCAGATGTCTGGTGTTGACGCCAGACGTCTAGTCGGTCGTCCAGAAGACACTTTGGATGTATGATACTGGAAAAATTCCAGTATTAGACCGCGCTCCTACACTTCTTGCCGCACTCCGAAGCGTCTCCCCTCGCTCCGTCGCAACTCCAACTGCTGCAGCTGGTGGAGGACGACGCTCCAATGCCCTCCTCCTCGTGCACGGGCCGCGGTGGCTGTGCGAGCTTCCGACAAGCTTCCACGAAGCTCTCGACCTCGATTCTCTCCTCCTCCTCACACATGCTCCTCCTCCTCACTCTCGCACTCACTCTTGCGTGCCCTTGCTCACGGCAGTGGAGTGGGGGTGTGGTGGTAGTGGTGGAGTGGAGAGGAGAGGAAGGGGGTGGTCTTTTATAGCCGAGGGGTTAGGGTTCGGCAGGGGGGAAAAGAAGGAAGGAGGGAGAAGGAGGGTCTGCGTGTAGAACACAGAGTGTATACAGATTTTTTTCAATTTCCAAACGTCTGGGAAGGGGTCCAGACGTCTGACTGACACTCCAGATGACTTAAAAGGCTAAAATCAAGACGGGTCTTTATACGTACAAAGCAGTAAAGGAAAGTAAAACTGCTATTCCATTACATACCACTGCAACAACAAAACAACGAAAACAGAAGTACACAGTAGCGACAAACAATAAGTAGAAGCCTAATACTTACTACAACAGTAAAGAAAACAAGGAAGTGCTGAAAACTATGGCTGGGCTCGACTGGGCCCAACACCCTCCATAGCCGGAAGCTCGGGCTGCTCAACTCCTGGTCCTGAACAGTATTCTTAAAAGACAGAGTCAGCAAACACTGAGTGGAGTGGTATTTATACTATTCAAAATAGTAAAAGCAACAGGTTTAATTCTTTTTTCTATTTATTTGTTTAATGTGTATTTCCTTTTCACCCATTTTTCTCAAACATCCAGATATTCTTGATCTTGCATGTTCCTCGTGGGAAGAATCTTGATTGCAGTCTTTTACATAGAGCAGAAGGTGCACGTGGTACTCTCCTGGCTGGGAGAGTCCCCCGTGATAGTCCTATACTCAGTCAACCACCCCGAGGTCGCTGTCAAGACGTAGCGGTGACTATGGCACGCGCGATAAGTGCACGGGTAGCTACCCCGCACTGACACGCGGTCAGTCATTTCTGCTAGCGGGTACGCCCAAAGTACAGCACGGAACAGTATAGGACCTTACCCTCTTAGAACATGGGTCTCGCCCCTCCATAGTCCGCGCACCCTCGTCTGACTACCCCAGTATGCCCAAAGGGCCTAACAAGTCGGTGTAGGGTGGCTAGTTAAACCCCGAGCTCCGTGGGGTGGCTAGCTCTCTCCCTACACTAGTAGCTCGCCTCGATACAGCGTACACAAGGGCCAACAGGAGTCGGTGTAGAGTGGCAAATCCTAACCCCAGATCTCAACCCAAGGGCGGCTAGCTCCGCTTTACACGAAAAAGGGGACAGTCGCTCTCTTTGGTACCACGTACTCAAGGGCCAGCACACTTTCCGTCTACATTCCAGGTTTCCATCTATCCACAGGAGTTTTACTCCTAATTCTCTGTAGGGTTTATGCTCATGTTTACCCCATTTATTCCGATCCATATTTCACCATTCACAATTCGTCTCTCATGTATATACAGGCAGCTCGTATTTCCATAATTCGATACATGCAACTGGTGATTTCACAAGTAATTATTCATAAAATACAGGCAATTGCTAATAGTTTAGCTAAATCATGCATGCAAGTACATCATGTAGCACAAATGGTTCATTCATTCCTCTATCTTAGGGTTCATGCCACATCCTAGGGTTCCATTCGACTATTTCCACAAGCACATGCTTGTTAAATATTATTAACAGAATTAAACCACTCTACCAGACAATTCGAGAGTAATGGAGGCTTGAACCGCAGACCCAGGCGTCTCTGCGAGTCCCAAACACGCAGCAGGTTGAAACCTCATACCAGGGAAACGTCACAAAAAGGAGGGTTCATAACAATGTACAAAGGTCTCTAGTACGTAGAGAAACTCGCAAGGAAACTACAGGTACTTTGTTTGCGTAAAACGAACCTCGATCGGACCCCAAACGGGTCAAAAACGTGCCGAATGTTCAAAATTAGGCATCTGGGAATAAGTCCAGACGTCTTAAAAGTTACCAGAGCCTTACCTTAAGTTCCTGCAGTGTCCTCAGACGTCCAGGCCTTCTCTGCAATCGTCTGAAGGCAATTCCAGACGTTGGACAATGCCTCCGGTCGTTTGGAAGCTCCTTCGGATGTCTGGTGATCTGATCAAACGTCCAAAAGTAGGTGGGAGAGCGTTCTGCGCTCCTTCCCAATGTTGCTCCTACGTACGACACCCACAGCCCCCAAATCAGATCAAACATGCATTCTGCGGTGAGGCCTGCATGGCTGTTACCGTGAAAAAGAACGTACCTTCACGATAAATGAGCTTTCAGACGTCTGGCCTTAACTCCAGACGTCCAGGTGCACCGTCAGTCGTCTGGACTTTACTCCAGACGTCTGATACTAGAAAACTTCTAGTACTAGAACCTCATCCCAGCGCTCTTCGCTGCGCTTTGCCTCGCGTCGCCACAGCTCCAGCCGCTGCAGATGGTCGGGTGGCTGCCTCCCTGAGTTCTCTCCTCCCGCACACGCCCGTGGTGGCCGTGAGAGCTCCACCGAGCTTCCACCGAAGCTCTCCAACCTCGGCCTCCTCCTCCTCCTCCCGCACTCTCCTCCTTCTCCCTCTTGCTCTCCCTCGCTCGCCTCCTCTCGCCACTCCCACAAGCTCTAAAGGTAATGGTGGTGGTGTGTGGAGTGGAGAGGAGAGGAGGGGAGGGGCTTAAATAGGTGGCGTGGGGCATTTTAGGGTTCGATAAAGAAGGGAAAGGAGAGAGAGGAAGAAGGTCCTACGCGCAGGACGTAGTGTGCGTACAAAAATTTCATTTTCAGACGTCTGGGAAAGGGTCCAGACGTCTGACTGAGACTCCAGACGTCTTAAAAGATTAAAAGTGTGACGGATCTTTATAATATTTGAATGCACTCAATGTTTAAGGAAAGATTTGTTTCTATTTTATTTATGGACAAGGAATATACATCAAGAGAAACCCTAAAACGTGGTACACAAATTAACAAAGAAATAGAAATATAGAGATGCTACTAATTAAGAATGCATCTCCAATCATGGCTATTAGTGATAGTTGCACATGATGATCAATCCTGTAGAATATATACTATTCACTGAAAAGGAATTTTGTAACAATAGAGTTTTTCTTATACCAAAAGAAACTTATAGACCGTTAAATGTTCTTTTAGAAAGTAGAGCCAAAGTTTTGTAACTTTAATATATTTGAAATGGTTGATGATAACTTTAATTACTCGGAACATCAACATATTCAATCAATTCATAGTGTCCTAAAAAATTAGTGTTAAATTATGGATGATAACATAATTTTTTATTGAACTAGCTTTTCACTTATAAAAATAGTCTTCATTCTAAGTTTTGCTTATCTAGAGTAACTTTCGATATTTACGAACTAATTTATGGTGAATATCTATCTATAGTTATCTATTCACATCTAGACACACATAAACACCCACACACAAGCATGCATACATATATAAATGTATCAGCTTACTCATTTGTATCGTAGAGTGCCTTGTTAAATTCACAAACTTACGATTTCAGTTACACTAGTTGAATTTTTTTTTATAGACGTCAAGAGAGAATTCTTAAGTTATAGATCAAAAGTTGCCTCTCTTCATATATGCAATTCAAATATTTTTAAATATAATGGCCTATCATATTAATTTATATAAGGTATATAATCTTCCACATATTTCACTCAAAATTCAATTTAATCATGAAACGTATTGTAAGTTTGTGAATCAATTATTTTCCTAATAACTAATAGCTCTAATTTAGCTATAATGGATCAAAATATTATATATGAATGTCCATAATAGGATTAAGAATAGGAGGGAAACTAATTGACAAGGCTTATAGGTTTAACCTCATAGATACAAAAGAGGTTGTGGGTGGTTGTCTATATAACTATAAGATGTTTATTGCTTGGTATTAGCCTCTAGTCCACTTGCTATTATTGTACATAATTAGAAGTATTATATTCGTGATCCTAAATTGTCTAGGATCCCATTGCTAGCTATATATGATATTTAGGAAACACATTGTAATAAGGCACATTTCAATTATCTTTACGCACATTAAGCTATTCCTCTGTGTAATCATATTGAGAATTCTCTTTGTAAACCACGATGACATAAGATGTTCTATTGTTTATGTGACTAAACCATCTAACAAAGGAATAATTGACTTTAATGGCCATCAGTTCATGAAACCAATGAGGTTGAGACGAACTCATTTTACTTTAAAATTATTTATTCTAAGAAACTAATTCTATTTGTTGGCCATTAGAACCTGTCCTTTTCGTTGGCCACCTCTCAATCTAAGAAAAATCGTGTAGAAATAAGGGTTGAACTCTATGCGCCAACTTTAATTAAGTCGAAAAGTACAAGCCTTAAGTAAGAATAACACGACACATCCAATGTGCATTATAAAACAAGTGAAGGCATGCGTTGCCCGTTACTAGTTTCACAAGAACAATAGAAATAAAAGAAGACAACAGCAATGTTACAATCTCGAAGGAATTAAACAATTCCATCAAAGCAACATTTTAAATGATACCGATAGATTAAATTAATATATCAAAGCTTTGAATTTTTTATGATTCAATTTCTTACACTGCAAAATGGGAGTATATGTACTAATGTTAGTGGTTATCACGTTCATGATTTAATATTCAATCACCTTAAATTAAATGATCATTCTTAGAATTCAAAAATGGTTAGCACATTCATAGCACAAATGACATCTAAGAATATGCACCGAGCTATTACCATATACTGATTCCCTCATGCTTCTGATTTAAATAAAAATAACTTCTTGTACTATTGATTGAACTTGATGAAAGGTCCCTTTTGTTCTTTAATTAAGGGTGCAAGAATGAAGTACCACAGGCAAAATCTAGGGAAAGATCCAATATAGATTACAAGGAATTTAAATTCCAATTGTTTATGAGCTGGTATGTACATTTAATAATTACACTAGTTACAATTTCAAAAAGGTCCTATGGAAATTTTTTTTAGCGTGATAGTATTTGATAGGCAAGTTAAGTGAATTAATTTACATTTGTTCATCGCTTAACCCACTTATTATTTATGTTGGGTTAAGAGAAATTAATCTGATGCAAACTTACTCTATCTCTTCTATGGAATGAGTTTAACCTGATTAATTAACACTTATGCCAAAACCTACTCATTTAGTCACCCCTCCCATACTTCTCTAGTTAGTCAACAAACATATTTGTCTTACCAAACACCATCTTTAAGGATTCTAATTATCCAATGGTAGCAACAGAAGCTGGAGAAGTTGTCTTTTTGAGTTTGGAACCTTTTGCTTTTTAAAGCAAATACTACCTTCTCTAATATTAGACAGTAAACAACTACAAAAATAGCCATATAAAGAGAAAATCAAGCTTTATTAACGGACTTGCACTATGTTTTAAATTGACAATGAAACAAAACAAGAAACAAACATGGAGTCAAACTATTTTATGACTTTTTATGGAAGAAGTCAATAATATTTCCTTAACAAATACGTGTGTCATTTGAGGCAATTAAAGGTCTTCCAAAGTAACATAGGTGGATTTTTTGTCCCTAATTCTAGGGTTAAGCATATCGTCATCACCAAGGGATCCTAAACCTTGGATATGCCATCACATAATCACCATAATGGAAGGATTCAACTTGTAAATCAATTAGAAACATTTCCTACTATGTGAAACTTTAAAAAATAAGACCCACTTAAGGAATAGTTGGGCACCTATTTATAAAGTGCTCGATAGTCTCTAATTCTAGAAGTGAGCATCATCGATAAGGGATATCCTACACCTTGCATGTACCATCACATAATCACCTCCACCATAATGGCAGGATCCAACTAACTTGTAAAGTTATTAGAAAAATTTCTTACTATGTGCAACTTTAAATAATATGACCCATTTTCGGAATAGTTAGGCACCTATTTATAAATTACTTCGATAATTAATACTGGTTTCTAATCTAAGGATCATCATGTTAGTTCAACCTCTTGTTAATAAATATTTTGATGATTTTACAAAATAACAAAAAGAAAATAAATATGATAAATCCACTATTTCCAATTTTCAAAATCAACTCCGAGTTATAGGTATCAAGCTGTCTCTCAAGAGCCAAACTCGAGGATAAGTGTAGTCTAGGTCCTAGGTTATCGTACATCAATTTAAAGAGTTGTAATTTTCCCTTTATTGAGAGCTGTAAAAGAGGCCCTAGCTAGATATAGGAATCCTTATCGTAGTCTCTCAACACTTAGGCAAAAACCTAGAACCAAACCCAAATTCAAATAAAAAATACTCTTTAGTATCAGACGTCTGATTTGTCCACTTAAGTCATCTGATGTATAGATCAGACGTCTAATAGCCAAAAATAGAGCCTTAGTAAACTTTGCTAAAAGGCTTCAGACAATCCACCTTCATATCAGGCATCCTGAGTCCACACAAGATGTCTGAACACACTGTTAGACATCCGATAATGGACTGTTAGACCTACTCTAAGCCAAAATCACACTTTGCTAGAATAGAATCCTATCAAATCAAGTTAAGAATATTTAGTATTTATTCCAAAAGTCCAAAACTTGAACGTATGGTTAATCTGACTTAAAGATTGATTTGTCAAAGAAAATCTCGATTTTGAGATTCTCTATCATCACACTTTGCTCATCATTACTCTTAGACATCCAATAGAAGTATCAAACGTCCTATAGACGGCTGATCCCTAAATACAAGTACACTGTTTGGATTTGATCATTTCTAGGAATAAATCCTCCTATTTTTAGACGTCCAACTTTTCTCCCAGATGTCTTAAAATATAAATCTAGGCATTCAACCTATTTTGATAAGTACACTATTTAGATCGAATTAGTTCTAGGGAAACTAACCTTTATTTTCAGACGTCTAGACTTTTGATTAGATGCCCAAAACCCTTATACCAAATGTCTAGTATAAGGGTTTTGGATGTTTGACCAAAAGTCTAGATGTCTAACACATTTTTAGTCATCTGATTCTTCTTTTAGACCTAATTATTTCTTGATCTCATTAGGATTTTGACCAAATCTTTTGGGATTTGTCTCCAATAGTTAGGAGAAGACTCCCAAGCCTTCTTGAAGGTTCTCTTGAGACCTATAAATAGTGCCTAACCACCTATGAGGCAAATACACCCATTAGAGATAGATTTCAAGTTCCACATCTCAATTTGTTCCATATACAACTTGCCCAACTACTGTGCCACTAGTCTTTTGAGAAAAACTTTGTCTCCCTTACTAGTCAGCTGCTAGCAACCATCTTAGGGAATTTTCTATTAACTATAGTAGCTAGATTATCTTGTTGGGGTGCTCTATAGGTTGTGCTTAATTTTTGTTTTACTTTCATACCATTGTACTTAGGTGTCCAGCCTGTAGGATCCCTATCTCTTCCTAGTGAAGGGAGAAGCTTTCGTTTAGGGATCATAGGTGAGCTTTGTAATTGAGGTGAACCACCCTCGATTTGAAGTGATGTGGTTAGTGATTTGATCACCTAGTGATCGAAAATCCTAGGTCAGGATAACTGAGGTGGCAGTTTTTTCCTGATTTGGGTTTCCACCTAAAAATAGTGGTCTTATCTTTGTGTGATTGCATTTTATTCGATTATTATTTTTCAATTAAACTATTCACCCCCCTCTAGTGTATTTTCACATCATGCTAAAATTGTGGTTGAATCGGTTAAAAATGCATGATGTGTGAAAGCACATCAAAAAATATATGTTGCCATATCACATTATATATATTGTCAATGCTACTTGATTTTCGTTGGGTGCCAGTTAAGAAATGAGCTATGCAACGCACGATAAGGTGGCCAGGAACAACCGACTGTGTACAGACAACAAAACCTATTAAATAACCTTAAAACAATAAAGTATAATAACGTTTCGCAAACCAGTCGTCACCTCCCCACCCACCCCAATGTTTTGAAAGGCATATTTTAGAAAGAGAGCTCCGTCTAATTGACTCCTTCAAAGCAATAGCACCAAGTGACTCCATACAAAAGTTTCTCGAAAAATAATAATAGAGGAAAGCAACAACAGCAAAAAGATGGAGAAAATGATCACATCAACAAGGTATGCATCTAGAACTCGAAGTTTAGATTATCAATTGATGTATTACGAACTTTCGTTGATTGAAAATGAGAATCAACCGATGTAAACAACAAAAACCCAAACATTTCATTAAGAGTTTTATTAAATTTTGGATAAAATGATCAATATCCATCGATTGAAACCAAAAATCAACAGGTGGAAACAGGGTCTTGGATTAAGAATTTGAAACTTTTGGGTTAAATATTCAATATACGAGTTGAAACCTTTAGGGTTAGGGTAAACCCTCAAATCGAAACCCTAAACCTAAATAAGAATCAACCAATTGAAATAATAAATGCCAAACTCTTTGATTACTCAATCTAGAACAAGAATCCACTGGTTGAAAATGAGAATCAATAGGTTCAAAAGGAGAATCAATCAGTTGATTGTCTCGTTTTAACACATCTTCTCTCTTTTACAGGGAAATTGATCACAAGTGCACCTTGCTCTCCATCAAAAAAGCACTAAAGAACGTCAAGGAATATGTAAAAGAGTTTCAAAAGACAACCTTTGCTCAACTTGTTAACAAGGAAAAGCTTTATCCACAACTGAAAGACAATGAATTGTATAGTTAGCTTGTACCTGCATACAACTCTGACACAAAAGAGTTTAAACTTGGAGAATTAAAACTCAAACTAACAACTGATCACATAGAAAAAATGATTTGATTGAAGAATGAAGGAAGGAAGCTGATGTTAATTGATGGAAAAAAGAATGCCAATGAGAGACCTAGCATATGGAGTGAAAACTTCCAAACATTGAAGCCAAAGATTAGATGTATAGCAGAGAAACTACAAGAATTCAACAAAGAAAAGGAGAAGAAGAAAAAGAGAAAGAAATAAGAAACCATTAAGGACCGAAACAGCAAATTGAAAAGGAGACCAAGTTGCTAGTCCTCATAGCAATTGGATCATTCCTACTACCATATGAAGAACAAGCAATCATAACATCATTATTTGATACTGTAGAGGATTTGGAGTCAATAAACTCCTATAATTGGGCTAAAGTTGTAAACAACTTACATGAAGGACTGAAGGATGCAAAGGAGAGAGAACAAGCACAACACATAAAATGTTGTGTCATAGTATTAACACTACCATGGGTAACAGAGATGTTCAATGTCTAAGAGCCCATAAATGAGGAGGTGCAAATAGTGGTTGAAAGGTACAACCATGACAAAACATTCACGTATAGCCCAAGCCAAAGAAATTGGTCTCCAATTAAAGGAAGCAACAGGAACGTTTCTAAGGGAGAAACCATTTGGTCAAGAACAACAACAAGAAAGATAAATAAAGAGAAAATCAAAGGAAAGAAAAGAAAGCTCAAAAGAATCTCCACAAAAAGAAGGAAAGGAGAGGAGGAAATTGTGCAAGGGAAAGAACAAAAACATGAGATGATAAAGGTGAGAAAAGCTTATCTCAAAAGATTGAAGGGGGAATTAAAGGTAAAGAAAAACAATGAGAGGTTAAGAAGGATGATTAGAAAAAAAAAGGAAGAAATACAACTCTAATGAAGCATAAGTGCATTGATGTGCACACATCTAATTGGCCTAAAATGTCTATTTATGCATGTTCCTAGGTCTATAGAAGCATCATGCATTATAAATATTGCATAACATACATCATCATTCATTTAGATTAGTTTATACAAATTATAGGTTAATTTACCCTTTTTGTGGTTAGGGGACAGGGCGATATTTTTCTAGGCCTTAAATTGAAGATCTAATTGTACGGATCATGTCAAGGCCACGATCGGAGTCCAACGCCTTCAAGATCGCCCCGATCAGACCTCCGTAGCATCAGATGCAGTCTGAGAAAGATCAGAGGTCAAGGGGCAAGGTGTTGCAAATTAGTAACTCAGATGACAAATCCAACTGCATGGATGGGTTCGGATCGACAACCGCAGCCCAACGGCATGAAAATCAATCCAATACAACGTCTGTGGCACCATTTACGAGCATTTGAAGATGGATAGCCAATATGGCACTACATAGCACCATCCAAGCTACCTAAAGCCACCAACGCTCCTGATCATCAAAGAAGCCTTGATCTCAGCTGTTGGATCTTGATCCAACCGCTAAGAATGCTCCACGTCATCCCTTCCCAATGCTGCACACTTACTTAAGGCTAAGGTCTACGTGATCTCGACCGTTGGATCTCCATCCAATGGCTAAGAGCACTACGACCTTAAAATAGAAATGTGACAAAAGGGGGAGGATAGCACAATGGTCCAGTGCCTTATCTTCAAGGAGCGATGTGGGTTCGAATCCGAGCGAGCAGATTAAATCTACTGAAAGCGATAGCGAGCGCAATTCACCCGTTGGATGGCCATCGAGCGACGGCAGTGGTGGCCACATGGCGGCACGGATGAGCAGCTTTGTCCACGCGTGTGATAACGCACAATCTAACACACCAAGCGTGCGATCTAAAGGCGTGGCGAGGATGGATTTGAACCGTCCGATGCGGATCGAGTGGCTAAGAATGCACAACCCTTCGCTCGTTGAGAAGCGTTTGAAGGCGAGGAGGTGCGTGACGTGGCACGATGTGGAATGCCGGATCAGAGATGAGTAGCTCTCTTTTGTCACACTCTTTAGCAAATATCGGCCTTTAGCGATGTGCACAAACGTCACTAAAGTGACTACATTTATTTTAAAGGCCTTAAAAAGACCCTTTTGCCCCTATGACCACACCTATAAATAGCCATCTCCCCTTCACTTTTTCTTCATCCATTTCTCTCTTCTCTTACCCTCTCCAAAGCTCTAAGAGCCAGTCTCAAACTCAGGATGCTCCACTAGAGCTAGAGTAAAATAATTTTGTCCGACTTCTCACCCCCATTCGTGGGCACCCGTGGTTGTCTCCTCAACCCCATTCAGGAATCGAATTTTACTGCGATGCCACCCTGCCTTGTCCTCCAGCCCCGTTCTCCCTCGTCCAGCATCTCACCACCCTCTTCCGGGCGCTCCATCAACACAGCTCATCCTCTAAGCGGCTGTAGAGGAGGATTTTCTCATCCCTATCGTTTTGCTGCTTTATGGTATAGTTTTGTTTTCCTTAAGTAGTTGTAATAGACTCTAGAATATTTAAATGTAATATTTGTTCATTCTCTCTCTATTTTTCTATTTCTTTGTATTATTCTCTCTCTTTCTTCTATTATTTATTCTTTAAGTAGTTTAGCTCACGTAGATTAAATTAAACTAGCTAATCTGCTTTATTAAAATAATTTCAAGCATGATTTTTAATCAAATGTTCGACTCCCTGTGTTCATAAGGGACTCACTAGATTTTTGGTTATAAATTTTATTTGGTAGTGGATTTTCTTGCAAATTTTACAACGACTCGGGTTTTCCAAAAACTCAACTTTTCATAATGATTTTCTCGCTCATCATGCATTCATCCAACAATCATAAACAAGCCAAGAAGAAACTCATGTCAGTAAGGAAGAGGAAAGAGAACAACAAGATCAAGAGCAAAGGTTGCAAGAGGAGGTTAGTACATAACTTTATTTTCATCTAAAACTTCATTAAGTCAACCGATTGAATCATTAATTTCAATCGATTGATTCTCTCCTTCTCAATGACTATAAGTCATTTTCAATTAGTGTATTTCCATTTTCAACTGATTTTTTGTCATTTTCAACTGGTTGATTCCCTCCTTTCCAATAGCTTTAAGTCATTTTCAACTGGTTGATTCTCTCTTTCCATTCATTCTGACACATTCCACCAATGCATTCCATTTCAGGAGAAGCAAGGAGACAAAGAGGCACTCAAAGAAGAAGAGTAGCAACACGAAGAAAAGGTACATGGAGAGGAGATTATGTACCATGAAGAAGATACAAATGAAGATGAGCAAGTACTCCATGAAGAGGAGGCAAATGTAGAGGAGATCGTGCACCATGAAAAGGAGCTACACCAAGAGGAGGTGCACTAAGAGAAGACACATGAAGAAGTGCAGCTGCACTGAGAGGAGGTGCACTAAGAGGAAAGACATGACTAGGAGTAGCTGGACCATGAAGAGGATCAGATACACTCTTTTCAAAATTTAATCGGTTGATTGTCATTTTCAAAAGATTGATTGTTGTCAATCGATATAATTTTTCATATTCAACCGCTTTGAATAGGTTTATTTTTCAATTTTCACTAGTGGATTCCTTACATAATATGCAATAGAGTAATTTTCAACTTATGTATTTCCATTATCAAATGGTGTATTTAGATTTTCAATCGATGTATTTCCACTTTGAATAGGTTTATTTTTCAATTTCAACCAATGGATTCCTTACATCATATGTAGCAAAATAATTTTCATTATCAACTAGTGTATTTCAATTTTAAATCGATGTACTTTCATTTTTAACGAGTGTACTTCTATTTTAAACTGGTGCATTATGCATTGAAGATTAATCTAATGACCTTTTTTATATAAATAGCATGTGCACGTTGGTCGTTTAGATCTCAATGAGGAAATACAAGTACCAGAAGATACGCTAAGGATGGTAGCAAGTTGAAGTTCTATATTAATTTAGTTGTGTGATAATTTAACACAATTAACCTCAATCAATGAACAAAACAGGATAATTGGATTCAAAATCCAACAAAAGAGGAGGCAATAAAGAAAAAAGAAGAAATAGAGGGACGTCCTTTCACCACAACCGAAGAAGAAACAAGCACATAAACCTCCAAAGAAACAACCACCAAATGAAAGCCAAGGGCATTTGGGAAAATAATAAACTTGGATGAAGAAGTACTGAAATGCCTTCCACATTCAGAGAGAACAATGATTGATAGATTGACGGAGGCAAGGAAAGACAAGATCGAAGTACTGTGGAGAATGGGCAACTATTTTGTACAAAGAAAGTCGATGCAAGATGTTTTACTCACAAGTGGCTTCATGAATGAAAATGTGAGTATAGAAAATATTCTATAAAACATTAAATTATGAGAACTTATCTCACTAACATTTTAAACTGCACCAATTGCAGGTACTAGATGTCATCATATATAGTAGTAAAAGACAAACTCATACAAGAAGGAACAATAATAAGGACACTTGTCCTTGATACAAATTTTTTTATTTATGTAAAGCATAGAAATAATAGGCAAATAGATGTATACCTAGAAAATCTTGGAGAACTATTTCAAAGATGTAAATACATAGCAATACCAGTAACTATAAATAAAGTAAGTCATTGGACACTTGTGGCTATCAATACAAATGAAAAGGAGTTGACCCAATACGATGGTGACAAGCACTATTACCCCAACAAGACACACCGAGATGCTCAAAAGGTTGTAAGTATTTTTTATGCATTTCTTTGTATAATATAAATATAAGATAAATAATGATACAAATAATTTCAAGTGCAGTTTAATGACATGAAAGAGATACTATTTCAAAGCAGAGGGATGGATAAAGAAGCATGACAAGAGCACCATTACATATATGCACCAAAGCAAGGGGATACTAGCAACGATTACAGCATCTTTGTGGTTAGATGGATAGATTGTTTGCTACATGATCTTGATCAATGGAGCAAACAAGGAACGTTAATGTACATAAGTATAAGGCACTGTACATGTCAATGATTTTTCTCCATAGATGTACCTATGGAGAAAACATTTAGAGTTCATTTGTAAACTTGTAACTAATGTAAATATTGTTCCATGCAATGTAAATATCGTTCCATGCAATGTAAATATACTTTGTTTTATATTCAAAGATGTTTTGAACATTCAAATTTGTGTGATGAATGGTCCATTACCAGGATGAAATATTTTTTCCAACAATATATAGCTGCAAACAAGGAAATGCACTGGTGGAAAGAGAAGAGTCAACTAGTTGAAATTGAGAAATACACCAGTTAATTGTCATTTTTAATCAGTGTAAAGAAGTGAATATGAGAATACACCGGTTAATTTTCACTTTCAATTGGTGAAAAATGTGATAACACTAAAAATACTAACATGAAAATTAATCGGTGGAATATAAAAATACATCGGTGGGTTATTATTTTCAACTGGTGTAACAAAAGAATAAATAGGTTGATTGACATTTTCAACCAGTGTAATGAAGTTAAACACAAAATGATAGATCTAAAATAAAAATCAACCAATGGTATATGAGAATACATTGGTTGATTGTCATTTTCAACAGGTGTAATGAAGTTAGAACACAAAATAATAGATCTAAAATGAAAATCAACCTGTGGAATATGAGAATACATCAATGAATTCTTATTTTCAACTGGTATAATATGAGAACACACCGGTGTAAAATGAAATAAACCTCTTATATAATCAAACTCTAAAGCATATCTCTTACGCTAAATGCCAATGTATTGAAAAAACATATATATATATTTTAAAATATTTGTACATGAATGAATAAAAAAAAAATCTAGAAATTAAGCTCCAGAATTAGTTCTTAATAATGATGCACCACTATCTATCAACTTTCTTTCCTTCCTCCTCTTCACTCACATGATTTTTTGAATCTCTTCTTATGAGGCCTAGTAGGATGCCTTAAATCATGAATACTTTGACAATTCAAGCCATCATAAAAATAAAATAAGAAAGAAAAAGTGAAACATTTATTATACAAACAACAAACAAACAACAAAAAAAAAATAACGTAAACAATTATACCTTCAAATCAACCTCAATGAATGACATTAGTTGCTTGAATGCATCATCAAGAATCTTAAAGCAAATCCCATGATTTGAAAATGATATTGCACTAAACATCAGCAAACCCAAGAATCCTTGAGCATATACCTTCATATCTATCTGTAGGATCATCAAGTGATAGGAAAGCCTCTAAACTACTCAAAACAGAAGGAAGCTTGACATATTTTCTCCAACAATCAAGAATATATTGAGGTAGAAGCTCATATATACCAAAAACTATCAAAACAAATATGCAATGCCTACAAAGAATCCCTTCGATGTTAAACATAGAGCACACACATGACACTGATCATGAACTCTTCTCAAATATCACAGAAATTGGCAAAGAACTAGGAAAACCAAACACCTCAACCACAACTGAATGGTTGCCTTAATTTCCATTATCGAATGATAAGGTTTTCTTTAATTAAATAACATTTTGCAACTCCTTCTGAAATTGAAAGAACTTTGTCATTGCATATGCATCCCTAACTTAAGCCTCCATAGGTAACTTTGAATACCGTTGATGGTGGAAAACTACGTGTTCGAAGTTGGATTCGAAAACCTATCGTTGTAGTTCGAGTCACGAAGAAATCCGTTCAACAGATAAAATTTATACTGAAAATCCGTAAAGAAGTTCTGGGTCGAACACAGGGAGGTTATGTCAATATCAAAATCCGCAATTATATTTTTTTGTATTTTTGTTTAAATGGCAAAATAATCACAATGGAATCAAAATAAACAATAAGAGAGAGAGAACAATCACTTGATATTTGAATAATGTTTTACAACTAAGAAAGAGAGAAATAATTACACTAGAAAGTGGGAAACGATTACAACTAGAAAGCGAAAAATTCTACTCTAGAAAGCGGTAAAAGAAGGGAGAGAGAAGTTATCCTCCTCGACGAATGTTTGGAGGACGAGACGGATGGAGCTGATGCCTAGAAGACGGAGGATGAGGTAGGAAGGAGGACGAAGTTGAAAGAACGGGAATGAGGCAGCACGTCGTTGTAATCGCGGGATCCACTTCCGGAACGGGGGCGAAAACTTGGTTTTAGCTCTTGAGGAGCATCCCGGGTGTGGGACAAGCTTCTCTTAAGCTTTGGAGAGGGAGATAGGAGAAGGAAGGGATGAGAAATTCGTAGGGTAGGGGTCTCCTTTATAGTTGCAAGGATTGGGGGCATTTTGGTCATTACAATATCAAAAACATTAATATGGGACCTTTAGTTGTAACGACCCGATTCCCAAGTCCCTACGAGACACGAGAACCGGACCGACTCGACTAATCCCAAGACTTGGTCGTCCAACGAGGAAGTAACCAAAAGAGCAGTAAAATAAACCACATTCAGCATGAATATAACTAACAGTAAGAAAATACAGCAGTAAGGAAAGAAACCACTGCAGTATATTCCACCACAACAGTAGAACAACATTCATAACATAATATGAACTGCGGGTAAAGAAAAGTACAGCGGAAACAAGAACTACTCACTACAGTGGAACCAAAAACAAAAAGGTACAAGAGAACAGTGGTAACTCTACTGGACCCTACTCGGCCCAGCGTCCTCTGCAGCCGCTGACCCTGGCTGCTCAACACCTGGTCCTGAAAAGTAACGAGTGTAACACGTCAGCAAAATGCTGAGTAGAGTGGCAGCTAAACTAAAGAAACAGTAAAGTGTACAGTGGCTGTTTTAATTTTCTTTCTTCCTTTATTTACGTCTTTCTATTGTCTCAAAATTTATCTATTTCTCAGATCCTTCACTTGATCTCGAATGTTCCTCGTGGGAACGATCTTGATTGCAGTCTTTTCCGAGCAGTAGAAGTAGCACGTGGTGCTCTCCTGGTCGGGAGAGTCCCCCGTGGTGATCCTGCTCTCAGTCAACCACCCCAAGGTCACGGACAGGCGTAACGGTGACTACGGCACGCGCGATAAACGCACAGGTAGCTAACCCGCACTGGCACGCGGTCAGTCGTTTTCGTTAACGGGTGCGCCCAAAGCACAGCAAGGAACCAGTACAGGGCAGAGCCCTCTCAGTAACAGGGGTCCAACCCCTCCACAGTAACCAAACAGGGGCCTTTCCCCTCCACAGTCCCCGCACCCTCGCCTGACTACCCTGGTTTGCCTAGTGGGCCTAACAAGTCAGTGTAGGAGGCTAGCAGAACCTCGGGGCCCGTGGGGTAGCTAGTACCTCCCTACACTAGTAGCTCTCCTCGGTACTACGTACACAAGGTCCAGCAAGTCAGTACAAAGTGGCCAGTCCTAACCCCAGGTCCTTGGGGCAGCTGGCTCCGCTCTGCACTAAACAGGTACAGGTACTTCCCTTGGTACTACGTACCCAAGAGACAGCACACTACCACGTCTTTCTTTCTCAGTTCCATTCCTTTCTCTTTCCAGGAGTTCCACTCCTAATTCCCCGTAGGGTTCCAGTTCTTTTAACTTAGCACATTCAGGTTTCACCTTCCCAGTTTCACATTCATACATCCCATATTCCCAGACATGCTCATTTATTCATAACAGGCAGCTGTTAAACCAATTTACAGGTAACTATTATTTCCTTTCCACATTTCCAAGACTGCAGTATTCATATATTCCACTAGTTCTTCCCATCCTAGGATTCATGCCATACCCTAGGATCTATCATACAATCTAGTTTTCCAGCCCTAGGATTCATGCAACACCCTAGGATCTACCATTCATTCTAGTTTCTCATTCCTAGGATTCATGCAATGTCCTAGGTTCTATTTATGGTTCCATAATTAACCGATTATACTAATAAACTTAAAAGCCACTCTACCGGTTACAACAAGAGTACTGGGGGCGTGGTCGGGAATCCCGCGTGCCTCTGCAACCCTCGAGACTGCAACGGAATGGGGTCCTATCGCAAGGATCAATCACAAGGAGTTTCTCAAAATAGTATATAACTACTGTAGACGGGTAGAGGATTAATTTTCGAGAAGCACGCAACTCGAAATGCGGAAAACGGACTCCGAACGGGCCCTAAACGGGTCGAAAACGACGAAACAGTGCAAAATCAGACGTCTGGAACTTATTCCAGACGTCTTAAAAAGTGGATCAGGGGTTACCTTGCTCTGTGTGGTCTCTCAGACATCCAGAAGCCTGTGGGGGCGTCTGGCCTAGTTCCCAGACGTCTAATGGTCACCCCGGACGTCTGGAAGTCGCTCCAGTCGTCTGGCACTGCAGCCAGACGCCTGATTCGTGTTGGGTGGCGAATCAGAACCTGCGCGTACCCATTTCCTCTCTCTCTCAGTACGGTCAGTCGAAGAAAAGGAAGGAAGACAGAAATAACTCACCTTTCAGACGTCTGTATAGTCCTCCAGACGTCGTCCCCGTCGTCTGGCTGGAAGCCCAGACGTCTGATTCTGGAAAAATTTCCAGAATCAGAGCGCGACTCGCCCTCCGCCCGTGACGCACGGCCGCACCGCGCCTCGTCCACCTGCTGCTCGAGCTGCAGCAGGCCTCCCGCGTCACCCCACGTTTGCTGCTTCCCCCGCCAGCCGGCCCTAGCAGCCCTAGCGAGCTCGCCCTCACGGCTTAGTGCCTCTTCCCACGCACAGCACCTCCTCCCACGCTCACCGCGGCTGTCGCTGCCACCGCTCACTCGCGCTCGCTCTCGTGCACCAGCTGGAAGGAGAAGAGGAAAGGGGGCGGAGGTGACGGGAGTGAGGGGGAGGGCGTGGCCTTTTAAGGCCACGCGAGGAGGAGAGAGAGAGCGGGACAAAGGGCGCAGGAGGGAGAGGGAAAAGAGAGAGAGAGAGAGAGACGCTAGCAGGTCTACGCACTCAGGCGCGCAGACGAAACACACGTACTGAAAATAACCGAATCCCAGACGTTTGGAAGGGGTTCCAGACGTCTGGTCAGATGTCTGGGACACCTCCCAGATGTCTTAAAAACGTCTGAAGCCGCGCGTTCGTAACAATATAACAAACTCAAAGGAAGTTTCGTCCCTGAAACTTGCGCTAATTAGGGTGCGGGAAAGACGTTGAAAAAATCATAACAAACTCAAAGAGGACCGAAGTCGGTCCGAAAAGACGTACCCGCGAAGAGCTCCAGGTACCGCTCCCGCATTACCGCCTCAGGCTCCCAGGTAGCCTCCTCGTACCGCTGGCTCCTCCACAAAACCTTTACCAGGGGTACTTGCTTTCGTCTCAAACTGCGGACGGCTCGGTCTAGAATCTACACTGGCCGCTCGGGGTAGGTCAGGTCGTCGCCCACCTCGACGCTCTCGTGACTCAGTACGTGACTGGGATCGGCTACGTACTTCCTGAGGTTGGACACGTGGAACACGTCGTGCACACCAGAAAACTGCGGGGGGAGGGCAAGTCTGTAAGCAACAGGTCCAACCCGCTCCAAGACCTCAAAGGGCCCCACGAACCTCGACGCGAGCTTCCCTCTCACCCCAAACTGCTGTAGGCCCTTCATGGGCGAAACATGAAGGAAGATGTGATCCCCAACCTCAAACTGCACCTCTCTGCGTCTCCGATCCGCGTAGCTCTTCTGTCTGCTCCTGACAGTGCGGAGTTGCCTGTGGATCTGCTCGACTACCACCTGACTCTGCCGGATCAACCTGGGGCCAACCTCCCACTTGGTCCCCACCTCAACCCAACTCAAGGGTGCCGTACACCTCCATCTGTACAGAGCCTCGTAGGGAGCCATGCCGATGCTCGAGTGATAACTATTGTTGTATGCAAACTCCGCTAGGGGCAGGTGCTCCTCCCAAGTGCCCCTCCAGTCCAGTACACAGGCACGCAAAAGGTCCTCAAGTGTTTGTATCGTGCGCTCAGACTGTCCGTCCGTCTGGGGGTGGTAAGCCGTACTAAACCTCAACCGCGTCCCCAGGGTCTGCTGAAACTCAGCCCAAAACTGGGACGTAAAGCGGGTATCCTGATCGGATACGATCTCCCGCGGAACTCCGTGTAGTCGAACCACATCGCGGATATACCTCTCCGCCAACAGTGCTGGTCCCAAAGTGACTTGGATCGGCAAGAATCGCGCCGTCTTCGTCGGTCTATCCACAATTACCCAGATTGCGTCGTGTCCTTGCTGGGTAATAGGTAGGCCCACCACCAAGTCCATGGTGATGCTCTCCCACTTCCACTCTGGCACTGGAAGCGGCTGCAACGGCCCTGCAGGCCTCTGATGCTCGGCTTTCACCTGTTGGCACACTAAGTACTGCTGTACGAATTCACCCACATCCCGCTTCATCCCCCTCCACCAAAACTCGCGTCTCAAGTCGTGGTACATCTTCGTGTTTCTGGGATGTATGGTGAATCTGGAACTGTGTGCCTCAGTCAAGAGCTCTCTCAACAGCTCCTCGTCCCTGGGACCGCACAACCGTCCCCTCAGGCGCAACACCTGGTCTGCGAAAGAGAAGTCCCCTGGGTCTCCTGACAGTACTCTGTCGCGCAAGGACTGCAAGTACGGATCGGCCATCTGTCCTGTGATGATGCTGTCTATCAGCTCTGGCCTAGTCTGTCGCGTCACCGTCACTGCCCCACAATACCCCCGTAACTCCAGGGGTCGCCAACTACCCACCTCCTCCAAAAGGCCCCAACTCTGTAACTGTAAACTGGCCAAGCGTGCGGGCGCCTTATGGCTCAAGGCATCAGCCACCACATTGGCCTTTCCCGGGTGGTACGAGATGCTGCAGTCGTAGTCCTTCAGGAGCTCCAACCAACGCCTCTGTCTTATGTTGAGCTCCTTCTGATCAAAAAGATATCTGAGGCTCTTGTGATCTATGAAAATTTCGAAGTTCTCACCGTACAAGTAGTGCCTCCAGGTCTTCAGCGCGAAGACAACAGCTACCAACTCTAGGTCGTGGGTAGGGTAGGTATGCTCATGGGGCTTCAGTTGCCGTGAAGCGTAAGCGACAACGTGACCCTTCTGCATGAGAACACCTCTTAACCCCTGCAAGGAGGCGTCCGTGTACACAACGAACCCGCCACTACTGTCAGGGATGGTGATCATGGGAGCCGAGGTCAACCTCTCCTTCAGCTCCAGAAAACACTCCTTACAGGCGTCTGTCCAAGCGAAGGGCACGTCCTTCCGGGTCAACTGTGTCATAGGACGAGCGATCTGTGAAAAGCCTCTGATGAATCGTCTGTAGTAGCCTGCCAGTCCCAGGAAACTGCGAATCTCAGTGACTGAACGTGGTCTCTCCCACCTGAGTACTGCCTCGACCTTGGTTGGGTCCACCGCCAAGCCGTCTCCAGAGATCACATGACCTAAGAAGGTCACCTCCCTCAACTAGAACTCGCACTTGCTGTATTTGGCGTACAGCCTACGTCGTCTCAGTGTGTCCAGAACCATCCGCAAGTGCTGTCCGTGCTGCGTCCGATCTCGAGAATAGATGAGTACATCATCTATGAATACCACCACGAACTGGTCCAAGTACGGTCTAAACACCTGGTTCATCAGGTCCATGAAAGCAGCGGGGGCATTGGTCAGCCCAAACGTCATGACCAAAAACTCGTAGTGTCCGTACCGGGTGCGGAAAGCTGTCTTGGAGATGTCGATCTCCCTGATCCTCAACTGGTGGTATCCCGACCTCAAGTCGATCTTGGAGAACACCGTGGCACCCCGCAATTGGTCAAACAAGTCATCGACTCTCGGCAGCGGATATCTGTTCTTGATGGTGACCCTATTCAGCTGTTGGTAGTCCACACAAAGGAGTAAGGTCCCATCCTTCTTCTTCACAAACAGTATCGGGGCTCCCCAGGGAGATGCACTGGGCCTCACGAAACCTTTCTCCAAAAGGTCCTGCAACTGGGACTTGAGCTCTCACAGCTCAAGCGGTGCCATCCTGTATGGCGTGGTGGAGATGGGGCTGGTCCCTGGTACTAGTGAGATCTCAAACTTGATCTCACGCTCGGGCGGTAGTCCTGGTAACTCGTCTGGAAACACGTCAGGGTACTCTCTGACCACCGGGATGCTCTGGAAGTCTGCTACAGGGATGGGCTCTGCCACCACACAAGCTAGGAAGCCCTCGCACCCCTGGCTCAAAAGTCTCGCCGCCCGAAGTGCCGAAATGCACCTGAACCCTCCGTCCACTGGTTGTCCGTGAAACTCGAAAGAAGACAACTCCAGAATGGAGAAGACGATCTTCCTCTCAAAACAATCCACCAAGGCATGGTAAGTGGATAGCCAATCCATCCCCAGAATCACTTCAAAGTCCTCCATCTGTAACATAATCAGGTCAGCTGGCAGGCTATGTCCCCCGACGCTGACCTCACAATCCGTGTACACCTCTTCAGCTACAAACAACTGACCACTCGGACCTCTGATTACGAATGAATTCTCTAACAGTGTATAATCCTGGTCCAAACTAACTGCGAAACTGGCTGCGACAAACGAGTGCGTAGCGCCGGAATCGAAAAGTGTGTAAACGAGTCTACCGGAAACTGAAACCATACCTGCCACAACTGAGCCCGAAGCTCTGGCATCCCTGTTTGTCAGGGCGTTGATACGCCCCTCAGCTCTAGGTGCGGACGAAGCAGCCACACTCTGCGTCGAACAGGTAGGTGCTGGCCGGTACCCTCCTTGTGACTGCTGTCCTCCTCCTCGCGCCTGGGAACCGCGGCCTCCTATGCACCCTCCAGTGCTCTGCGTGGGGAGTATCTGTTGACCTCCTCCCCTAGATGGGCAGTCCCTCCTGATGTGGCCCGGCTGGCCACACTGGTAACAGAAGGGAACCCGACTCCCGCCCTCAGTGGGTCCCTGCTGTCGGCTGGGCGGGGGTTCGGTGCTGGCGACTGGCCCCTGTCGAGGGCCCCTAAAGGCCACTGATGGCCCTGTAAAACGTGACAGCTCTCCTGTGGACGCCACGTGTCTCCTTTGAGTTCTCCTAACACGCCTAGTGTGACGGCGGAAATCTCGTTCCACCACCAACTCCCCTGTCGTACGCTCGGAAGGGGGAGGAGGGGGTGACGAGATAGGTGGAAGCTGAAATTCTTCTCGAACCACCTCTCGAATCAGTTGGACGAGGTCCGGAGACGGTATGCTCAGTAGAAGAGGAGGGGTAGTATGTACTCCAAGCCCGACACATCTGTCCCTCGGGCCCCAACCTCGGCCGCGCCCGCGGCCCACCCTCCTAATTCCACGACGAGGCATCTCCTACAATGGAGACACGAAACAAAACGAAACGCGTCAATACGAAACGATACCTAACGAAAACGTCTAAGAGTTCATGTCAAAAGATATGTTGTGGTGGCTACTCTAGTTATAGACATGTGAATTGGTTATTTTGCAGTCAGTTGATTCACTTCTTGGGATGACCTTACTCTGATACCATCTTGTAACGACCCGATTCCCGAGTCCCTACGAGACACGAGAATCGGACCGACTCGACTAATCCCAAGACTTGGTCGTCCAACGAGGAAGTAACCAAAAGAGCAGTAAAATAAACCACATTCAGCATGAATATAACTAACAGTAAGAAAATACAGCAGTAAGGAAAGAAACCACTACAGTATATTCCACCACAACAGTAGAACAACATTCATAACATAATATGAACTGCGGGTAAAGAAAAGTACAGCGGAAACAAGAACTACTCACTACAGTGGAACCAAAAAAAAAAAGGTACAAGAGAACAGTGGTAACTCTACTGGACCCTACTCGGCCCAGCGTCTGCAGCCGCTGACCCTGGCTGCTCGACACCTGGTCCTGAAAAGTAACGAGTGTAACACATCAGCAAAACGCTGAGTAGAGTGGCAGCTAAACTAAAGAAACAGTAAAGTGTACAGTAGCTGTTTTAATTTTCTTTCTTCCTTTATTTACGTCTTTCTATTGTCTCAAAATTTATCAATTTCTCAGATCCTTCACTTGATCTCGAATGTTCCTCGTGGGAACGATCTTGATTGCAGTCTTTTCCGAGCAGTAGAAATAGCACGTGGTGCTCTCCTGGTCGGGAGAGTCCCCCGTGGTGATCCTGCTCTCAGTCAACCACCCCAAGGTCACGGACAGGCGTAACGGTGACTACGGCATGCGCGATAAATGCACAGGTAGCTAACCCGCACTGGCACGCGGTCAGTCGTTTCCATTAACGGGTGCGCCCAAAGCACAGCACGAAACCAGTACAGGGCAGAGCCCTCTGAGTAACAGGGGTCCAACCCCTCCACAGTAACCAAACAGGGGCCTTGCCCCTCCACAGTCCGCGCACCCTCTCCTGACTACCCTGGTTTGCCCAGTGGGCCTAACAAGTCGATGTAGGAGGCTAGCAGAACCCCGGGGCCCATGGGGTAGCTAGTACCTCCCTACACTAGTAGCTCTCCTCAGTACTACGTACACGAGGGCCAGCAAGTCAGTACAAAGTGGCCAGTCCTAACCCCGGTTCCCTGGGGCGGCTAGCTCCGCTCTGCACTAAACAGGTACAGGTACTTCCCTTGGTACTACGTACCCAAGAGACATCACACTACCACGTCTTTCTTTCTCAGTTCCATTCCTTTCTCTTTCCAGGAGTTCCACTCCTAATTCCTCGTAGGGTTCCAGTTCTTTTAACTCAGCACATTCAGGTTTCACCTTCCCAGTTTCACATTCATACATCCCATATTCCCAGACATGCTCATTTATTCATAACAGGCAGCTGTTAAACCAATTTACAGGTAACTATTATTTCCTTTCCACATTTTCCAAGACTGCAGTATTCATATATTCCACTAGTTCTTCCCATCCTAGGATTCATGCCATACCCTAGGATCTATCATATAATCTAGTTTTCCAGTCCTAGGATTCATGCAACACCCTAGGATCTACCATTCATTCTAGTTTCTCATTCCTAGGATTCATGCAATGTCCTAGGTTCTATTTATGGTTCCATAATTAACAGATTATACTAATAAACTTAAAAGCCACTCTACCGGTTACAACAGGAGTACTGGGGGCGTGGTCGGGAATCCCGCGTGCCTCCGCAACCCTCGAGACTGCAACGGAATGGGGTCCTATCACAAGGATCAATCACAAGGAGTTTCTCAAAATAGTATATAGCTACTGTAGACGGGTAGAGGATTAATTTCCGAGAAGCACGCAACTCGAAACGTGGAAAACGGACTCCGAACGGGCCCTAAACGGGTCAAAAACGACGAAACAGTGCAAAATCAGATGTCTGGAACTTATTCCAGACGTCTTAAAAAGTGGATCAGGGGTTACCTTGCTTTGCGTGGTCTCTCAGACGTCCAGAAGCCTGTGGGGGTGTCTGGCCTAGTTCCTAGACGTCCGATGGTCACCCCGGACGTCTGGAAGTCGCTTCAGTCGTCTGGCACTGCAGCCAGACGTCTGATTCGTGTTGGGTGGCGAATCAGAACCTGCGCGTACCCATTTCCTCTCTCTCTCAGTACGGTCAGTCGAAGAAAAGGAAGGAAGACGGAAATAACTCACCTTTTTGACGTCTGTACAGTCCTCCAGACGTTGTCCCCGTTGTCTGGCTGGAAGCCCAGACGTCTGATTCTGGAAAAATTTCCAGAATCAGAGCGCGACTCGCCCTCCGCCCGTGACGCACAGCCGCACCGCGCCTCGTCCGCCTGCTTCTCGAGCTGCAGCAGGCCTCCCACTTCACCCCACGTTTGCTGCTTCCCCTGCCGGCCGGCCCGAGAAGCCCTGGTGAGCTCGCCCTCACGGCTGAGTGCCTCTTCCCACGCGCAGCACCTCCTCCCACGCTCACCGCGGTTGTCGCTGCCGCCGCTCACTCGCGCTCGCTCTCGCGCACCGGCTGGAAGGAGAAGAGGAAAGGGGGCGGAGGTGACGGGGGTGAGGGGGAGGGCGTGGCCTTTTAAGGCCGCACGAGGAGGAGAGAGAGAGCGGGACAGAGGGCGTAGGAGGGGGAGGGAAAAAGAGAGAGAGAGACGCTTGCAGGTCTGCGCGCCTGAAACACGCGTGCCGAAAATGACCGAATCCCAGACATCTGGAAGGGGTTCCAGACGTCTGGTCAGACGTCTGGGACACCTCCCAGACGTCTTAAAAACGCCTAAAGCCGTGCGTTCGTAACATTAGTGATGGACTTAAACGTCACTAAAGGTCCGTTGTGGGCGACGGCGCACCCACTCCTCTTCCATGCCTAAACGCACCCATGCACGTTTGGGTGATCTCATTCATCTGATGAGAACATCATCATGAGCCCAATGAAGAGAATAAATGCTCCTACATAATCAACTGAAGGACATAATTCACTGCATAACCTTTTTGAGAGAAACACAAGAAACAAGGGGTAAAACTGTAATTTTACCAATGCAGTACAACCACGGGTTTTCTCAAGGGCTAAACAAAGGTCAAATGGTCTTAATAAGATAACAAGTGGGTTAGATTTGACAAAAAAGGATTTGTGTGTGTTCTATGAATTAAATGACTTCTTGAAATCCTAAAAACAGACCTACTTGATTAACCAAGGTTCTGGTTAAGATAAAATTCACTTAAACCCTCTAAAAATTATAGAAAAATATTCTCTATGGTTTAGTACCTTCAATTTGGCCATTAGAACTCATCTTGACCTAGAATGGGGTCTCAGACAGATATTTACCCTAAATTAGATTTTTGCATAAATTTCCTAGTCAAACATGGTCAAACCCAAAATCGAACTTCACCATTGGATTCCTTAAGTCCAAATTAGGTTTGTACCAAAATTTGGACCCAAGATGAGTTTTCCTTGACCTAGTTTGCAAAAAGGTCCAATCTGATTACATTTCTACCCATAACTTTCAAAAACCCTTGCTAATAGTCCCCTAGCTTTCTCGTCGTCTTCACAAGTAGGTCTCTCCACCTTTATCGCAGAGGAAACCTACTCTAGCAACCTTTAACTTGGAAGTTCTCCTTAATTGCTTGGAGGATCTCTTCTAAAATTGGAAGGAAGATCCTTTAAGAAATTCCTGTCAGTATGAACCCATATTTGAGATCTGATTCCCTCCCAATCTCTCATGCTAACGCATGAGGGATGCAAGTATCTCAACAGCTTCCATCGCCGGCGACCTTCCAAGCTTGGGAAGCTTGCTTCCCAAGCCTTAATCGACCTCCAGAGCTCAATTTAAAGTAGCCCAGACCTCCCCGACCTCTCCACTATCGATTTTAGCTGCGAATACCCCTAATTCCTTTCTTCCCCTCACGGCCATAGGCTCCTCGACATCCGGCGACCTTCCCTACTCCTCCTCGTCTTCTGACCGCCATACCTACGACGGATTCCTCCTCCTTGACTTCGTCTGTGCCTTGCCGTACCATCAGGCGCTACTCTCTCTTTGTCCTCGCAGATCCCACCTCACCGGAGCCACCTTGGTCTCCGGCATCGGCCACACCAGACCTGATGCCTTCTCTCACCCCTTTCGTCCCTTGACCTCCCAGATAAGTCCCTGATTTCTCTACTTTCTTCTCCACCCTCTACTTTCCAAAATCGACCACTACCGCCCGTCGCACCTCCATCTCTTCCATCTCCGACCACCAACTCCGGCGAGGCCATCCCACCTCCAAAGGCCACCACAACCCTCGCCGACAAGCCCACGAGCTCTGCTTCACTTCACTGATCACTTCCCCTCACTCCACTCACTGCGCCACTCACCCAAACACCTCCCCGAACACACCCACTCACTCGCACACAGTGTGCCCTAGGCACGCACTCACAGGCACCCTCTAGCCATGCCAACACCCCCAGCACATCCGTCGTGCTCTAGCGAACCTTCCTGAATGATTTGATGTGGCCGTGAGGCCATCCTTGTGTTTTCAGGTAGTAGGCCCCATCCACCATTGGCGTAAGCTTGAAGCTTTCTCGCAATAGCTCCAGGCCTTGCTACTCCAGGTGCTGCTGTCCCAGGCTGCACGGAATTCCCTCGCATATGCATCCAGGCTCTCAATTCTAGTCGAAGGCCTCTGCAGCTATTACAATTGGAAGCCTTGCTACTGCTGCAGTGCGCAAAAGGAAGGTGGGACATTTAGTCCCACCTCAGAATTGAAAGAGCGCTTGCACCCAAATAAATTGAAAAAGTGCAGAAGGCTATTTGCCTCCAACATTGAGGGTGAGGTCCTCCTCCCCCCTTCACCGGAATCGTCCACGGTACTGCCCATGTGTACCTGGCTGACCCGACTACCCGCCTGACTTCACTCCTCGCTCACCACACACGTCGGTGAGCCTGGACCCGAGTCTGCGATAGGTCCGATTACCCGACCGGCTAAGGCTCTGGGAGAGCGAGACTGAAATAGAAAGAGAGAAAGAGAGAGGAGAGCTGCGTGGGGTTAGGGGGGTTTTTGCTCTGAGAGGATTGGCTCCAACACTTAGCCAATTCAGAAGAAGAAGAGGAGGTCAGGCAGAAGAAGAGAAGAGAAAGAGAAGGACCTCAGAGAAGGAAAAGGCCAAGGTAGAGAAAAAAGAAGAGAAGGCCAAAGGAAGAAGCGAAGAGAAAGAGAAGAATCGAAGAAGAAGAAGAGAAAGCCAAAGAAGAAGAAGAAGAAGAGAAAGCCAAAGAAGAAGATGACAGAAGCTAAAGAAGAGAAGGACAACAGAGAAAGCAAAGGCATAAGAAGAGAAGGATCAGACATTTAAGTCGTCTGATTCCTTCATCAGACGACAGATCATTGGCTTACATTGCATATTCATACATTGAATTGCTTGGTGATATTGTAGGAGTATTTGGTGATCTACATCACCATTTTACTCCCATATTTTTGCACTCTGATACTGATATATTGCATGCTCTTTTAATTCTGAATTGTGATCTTGATTTCTAAATACCAATTTACTCATTGTGTTCGACCTCGAGAATCTTTTTCGAGTAATAAAATTATATATGTTTTGAATGCTATTTCGACTGTACTACAACACAACACTTTTTAAACCTCGACTTAGCACACTTAGCACCGTCTGATCATGAGATCGGATGGTTGAGATTGATCCTCGTAGCGCCCATTCAAAATGCCTCTGCCGCGCTCCTGCGTGCGATGAGGCATGCAGATGCGCGTCATCGCATGCGTATGTGATCGAAGAATCCTCCACGTGCCACGTCTCCTCCTCTCGGCCGCCCGATCATCATTTGACGACCAAATCACGCCCGCGCCCGTCTGGATTGAGGTGCTCAGCACGACTCGATTGCGCGACCCCTTGCTCGCCCACAGGGGTGCGACCGTTGCGTTGAGGCCTCCACTTTGTCGTGTGGAGGGATTAGGTGCGTGTGATTTGCGGCCATTGGATGGGCATCCAACGGTGGAGATTTGTCGAGCGGTGAAGAAGAAAAGCAGAGGTGGGTCGTTGGGGCCAGTTGGGCGGCTGAGATGGTGCCACGTGATGCCATCTTGGCCGTCCAACTTTTGTGTGTTGTAGACAGTGCCACGAGTGTCGGATTGGACCGATTTTTGCGCCGCTAGGCTACGATCATCGATCTAAACCCATTCATGCGATCGGATTTGTCGTCTGAAGTGCATATTGGCACCATCTTGGCCCTTGATCTTTAGGGTTCCTCGATCTCTATTTGGTGCTACGGATGTTCGATCAGGGCAATCTTGGAGTCGTTGAACTCCAATCGTCACCCTGATCAGATCCGTATGGTTGGATCTTTGATCCGAGGCCCCGATTAACAAGTTGCCTGTCCCTAGCCATAAAAGGAGATAATTACTATACAATTTATACAACTTGACCTAAATGAATGGTTAGGCATGTTATGCAATATTTACAAGGTATGATTCTAATATGGTACTAAGAACATGCATTAATAGACATTTTAGGTTAATCAGAAGTATGCACATCACACCCCCATGCCTATCTTTTACTAGTCCTTAGCAAAAACTACATGCTATTTATAAAAGAATTAGGTTGGATTACTTGGGCGTAAATCATTTTCAACATTAAGAAATTTTTACTTAGGACCTGCGCTTTCAAAAACACAACAACGCCTGGGTATCTGCCAAAATGCAGACTACCTTAAGCCCTCGCCTTATTCAAAGAAAGATCTCTTTTTCTCTTTTTCTTCTCTTCTTTTTTTTTTTTTTGATTTTTGAGTTTAGGGTTACATAGTGGCTTTCTACGACCACTCAACCCACCCAAAATTTGATGAGAATCCTAAGTTTTAAGCATCTTTTTGTGAATGTGATAGACTCGTTGATTGGCAATCAGAACGGACTTTGGGTTTCTACACCCCTAGGTGACCTTAGAAAGAAATCTGCCTGAAGCTGTATCTATACGACCGGTAGCTTTCTCCCTACTTTTATTTTTTATGAGGTCAACACAAGGGTGAATCCAGTGTATATCTCCCTGGCTTATTCTACTTCTCTGCTTCTTCCTATGTGTTTTAGAATTTTTAGTGCATTTCTTGAGCTAGGTTTTGGACAACCGGTCGATGAGCTGTTGCCACCGACAACTTGCCAGCCATATTTATGCAACGAAGTGCGACTTATTTCTTTTGTTTCTTTTTCTTTCTTTTCTCCTTTTCCTTTTTTTTCCTTTTCTTTTCTTTTTGAACTTTCATTTCTTTTTTTTTAAGTAGGTGGCTTCCCTGGTTGAAGATTTACCTAAAGGCAACAAGAAGAGAATGATCCTATGACTAAGCTCTGGACAACCTACCTATGGATTGTTACCAACTGTAACTTTCCAGCCATATCACCCTAGAAGGTTCATTAGCTACCCAATTTCCGTTAAAACCATCGAACAACGAGTCAGTGACGAATAGTGTATAGATGCTTACACTTAAAGTTCCCTCAAATTAGAGGATAGGTTGATAAGTCATGTACTTATCACCCAAACTTATTTAATCAAATTAAAATAGAATTCAGGATGGCGAGGGCTCGATAAACAAATGCACATTTTAGTGAATACCCAGGCTGATTAAGCCCAAAGACCTGAAGGGTCTTAGTGTTCAGATCCTACTGTAATATTTCCTAAGATTGAAAGGTCCTAATGTCCAAGTATTCCTTCCTAATTCAAAATTTTTTTTATGTATATATAAGAAAATAAGTAGGATTTACAAGAATTCCACTGACAAAATGATTTAGAAATGAATCCACCCCCCATGCCTAGCTGATGTAATGTCCACATTGAGAATAAAAGACATGAAAGGAAGGGTAGAATGCAGAAGATATCACCTAAATATGAAGCTCAGATCAACTTTGAGTCAGACTGTACAACTGCTAAGTTTAATGCCGTCAGCTAGGCGTAGTCCAGCCAAAGAAGTCACAACATAGCTAGAGCAACTGTGTCTAAGATGGGTTCTGGAACAGTACGGTCAATAACAGGTTTTAGACATTGACCGTTGACTTTGAATGAATTACCCATCTTCGGGTCAGAGATCTGAACAGCCCTGTTTGGAAATATCTGCTCGATAATGAATGGGTCGTTCCATTTCGACCTAAGTTTTCCAGGAAAGAGCTTAAGTCGAGAATCAAAGAGCCAAACTTTCTAGTTCAGCTCAAAGCTCTTGCGGGAAATCAATTGGTCATGAAGAACTTTGGTCTAAGCCTTATAAATCTTGGCATTCTCATATGCGTCATTTCTAAGCTCCTCCAACTCAAATAGTTTGAGTTTCCTAGTCTTCCCGGCTAAACTCAGATCTAGATTACATTGCTTGATTGCCCAGAATGCTCTATGTTCAATTTCTACGGGTAAATGGCACACCTTTCCATACACCAGACGAAACAGAGACATGCAGATGGGAATTTTATACACCGTACAGTAGGCCCAAAGAGCGTCCTCAAGTTTTTGAGTCCAGTCTTTGTGATCAGGCCTAACTGTTTTCTACAGAATATTCTTGATCTCCCGATTGAAGATCTCGACCTATCCATTCATCTGGGGATGGTAAGGTGTGGAGATTCTGTGATTAACCCTGTATTTTGCCAGCAAATTACAGAACTGGGCATTAGTGAAATAAGTGCCACCATCGTTGATGATGGCCCTCGGAATCCTGAACCTGCTGAAGATGTTCTTCTTGACAAAATTGATGACCACCTTGTGGTCATTGGTTCGGGTGGGAATATCCTCGATCCACTTGGACACGTAATCAACAATGACGAGAATGTACTAGTGTCCAAATGAAAGGAGGAATGGTCCCATGAAATCAATGCCCCAAACGTCGAAGATTTCGACGGGAAGAATCGGGTTTAGAGGCATCTTATCTCTCTTAGTTATGCTCCCAAGTGCCTGGCATCGGGAACACGACCTCGAGAAATCCTGAGCATCCTTGAATAAAGAAGGCCAATAGAATCCAGATAGCAAAATTTTTGCAGCTGTCTTTTTCCCGGAGAAGTGTCCACCACATGCAGATGCATGGCAAAACTCGAGTATACTCTTCAATTCGTTCTCCAGAACATATCGACGAATAATCTGATCAGAGCCGATGCAATACAGTTCAGGGTCCTCCCAGAATTAATATTTGGCCTCAGATTTGAGTCTATCTCGTTGTTGCTTGGTCCAATCTTGGGGGATTTAGCCAACGGCCAAATAATTAACAATGTCAGCAAACCACGGGGTTTGGACACCTGAAACTGTAAGGATAGTCTCGTCTGGAAAAGTATCAGCAATTGGAATGTCCGGACGAGAAGAATCACTCAGAAGTCTCGACAGATGATCTTTCACCACATTCTGTACCCCAGATTTATCCTTGATTTCAAGATCAAATTCTTGAAGCAGAAGAATCCATCAAATAAGCTGGGGTTTGGCATCCTTTTTGGCCAAGAGATGTCTCAAGGTTGAGTTGTCAGTATATATGATGATGTGAGACCCTAAGAGATAAGCCCTAAATTTCTCCAAAGCAAACACTGCAGCTAGTAATTCCTTCTCAGTAATAGTGTAATTCTTCTTGGCCTCGTTCAGAGTTTTACTATGACAAAGGGCTTCCTATCAATCTTCTAACCCAAACAGCCCTGACCGCGTAATCAGAAGCATCGATCATGATCTCAAATGGGGCTATCCAAATCAGTGGTTGCAACACAGGAGCACAAGTGACTGCCGTTTTAAGAAAACCAAATGCCTTACGGCATGATTCGTCGAAATCCAACAGCATTTCTTTGGCGAGAAGATTGCTCACAAGACGAGCAACCTTCGAAAAGTCCCTGATGAATCTCCTGTAGAATCCCACATGATTAAGAAATGATCGAATTTGTTTGACAAATGTGGGAGGAGGAAGTTTAACGATAGCATCAACCTTAGCTTTGTCCACTTCGATTCCCAATTTAGAGATTACATGACCCAAGATGATGTCTTCTTGTGTCATGAAATGACTCTTCTCCCTGCTAAGGACCAGTCTTGTTTTGATGCATCGTTTAAGGATCATTTCAAGATTAGCTAGACAAGAGTCGAACGATTCTCCCAAAATAGAGAAATCATCCATGAAGACTTCCATAAACTTTCCTACCATGTCAGAGAATATGGCCAGCATACACCTTTGAAAAGTTGCAGGTGCATTGCATAAGTCGAATGGCATCCTACGGAAAGCAAAGGCTTCGTAAGGACAGGTGAAAGTCATTTTTTCCTGATCCTCGAGATGGATAGGGACTTGGTTGTATCCTGAGTAGCCATCAAGGAAATAGAAGTACTTCTGCTCGGCTAGTCTTTCAAGGATTTGATTAATAAAAGGAAAAGGGAAATAATCCTTTTTCGTTGTTGTGTTCAGCTTCCTGTAATCAATACAAACTCTCTTAGAGGAAGCTAAATGAGTTGTGACAGATTTTCCTTTCTCGTTAGTCACAACGGTAATCCCGGCTTTCTTGGGAACAGTTTGCATGGGACTTACCCAAAGACTATCAGAGATCGGATAAATGATTCCTACATCAAACCACTTGATAATCTCTTTCTTGACCACTTCTCGCATATTTGGGTTTAATCTCCTTTGCATCTGGTAAGAAGGGCGGGATCCATCTTCCAAAAATATTATGTGATTGCAGTAATATGGCTTGATCCCCCTAAGGTCATGAATGGTCCAACCAATTGCCTCCTTATGTTCCTTTAGGACCTTAATTAGTTTAATCTCCTGCTCCTTTGTTAATTTAGCACTGATAATCACAGGGAGCGTCTTATGTGATCCTAAAAACTGATATTTCAGATTCTCAGGCAATGGTTTCAGTTCAAGCTGGGGCAGGTTGATGATTGAAGGTAAGGAAGATGCTGATGAAGACTCATCAAGAGGAAGAGGTTGAGAGTGAACAAAATCAATAACCTCTTCAAAAGGTGGCGGGTTTACCATAGAGGGTTGCGGGTCCAAATCATCAACAGAGGAGGAACTTTCAAATGCAGAAACCGCCATACAAGTTTCAATATTCACATTATCGTCCTCAAGTTCTTCAATAAATCCACAATCCTCAAATTTGTTAATCACCTTAAAAATATCCAATTTCATGCTACCGCTCTCACAGTTAATGTTGGCCTTGGCGGTAGCCAGGAACGGATGCCCCAGAATGATGGGCGTGCTCCTCAAATTTTCAGGTACATCCATGTCAAGGATAAGGAAATCTATAGGAAAATAGAAATCCTTAACCATGACAATAACATCTTCAATAATGCCTCGCGGATTTGTGATCGAACGGTCTGCTAACTGCAGCGTTACTAAAGTTAGCTGAAGTTCACCTAATCCGAATTTCTCATAAAGAGAAGTTGGAATTAGGTTAATGGATGCACCTAGATCCAATAGTGCTCTATCAAAGGTGTAATCTCCGGTGACACAAGAAATCAAAGGAGCACCTGGATCTCTCTTTTCCTGAGGGAGGTGGTGCAGGGTAACAAAACTAGCCTGCTCGGAGAGCACCACCTTCCTTGGAACAGATTCTCTCGACTTATGCTTCTGTGTACACAAATCCTTTAAAAATTTCGTGTAAGCCGGTATATGTTTGATAGCTTCGAGGAGCGGGATATTGATCTTGACATTCTTGAAAATATTCAGAATCTCCTCATTACTATCAACAGACTTCTTCTTCCTTGATCTAATCAAGGCCTCAGGAAAGGAACATGAGTTAGATCTTCAGAATCAGGTTCCTAAGCCTTGATTTCTTCTCCAGAGTTCTCCTTTCTCTCCTCAGGCTCTTCAGGATTCGGTAAATCAGAACAGTGTGGTTGTTGATCCTGAGTTTGTTTACCACTCCTCAAGGTAATTGAATTAGCAGATGCATACGGGATTGGGTCTTGGGGAGGGTTAGGAAAGATTGGAGGGGCTTCATTAGCCAAGAACCATTGATTTGAGGAAGAAGAAGAAGAGGAAGGACCCTGCTCAACCACCTGAGCATGTGCGTACGGGTCCCTCTGATTCCCGTACCCATGGGCTTGATTGCCCGGATTCTGGATATTACGTGGGTTGGGTACATGTTGAGATGGTAGAGATCTGGGTTGACGAGGATTAGCAATGAACCCGTTTTGTAAGTTGTCCAGCGAGGTTTTCATTTGCTGCATGAGCTAGAGCATAGATCCTTGCATCTATATCATTTGTCGGTTCAATTCAGCCTGCCCTACGGGTTGACGGGCATTCCAAGCTGGCTGATTGACCTGATTGTGGGGCAGCTGAGTGTAAACGTGACCCTGACCCATTGGTCGTTGCGGAGCATAGTTGCTGGGTAGGAATTGGGTCTGCTGCCCTGGGTTTTTCCAGGAGAAGTTAGGGTGGTTCTTCCAACCTGGATTATAAGCAATGGAGTAAGGGTTGGACCTAACATTCTCCTGTATAGCATAGACATCCTCATAGGGTGAGGATGGAGAGAAAGAAAGGGAGAGATCAGAGAAACTGGGATTAAAGGGCCCAGTTTGGAACCCGTGGGGTTCCATATAATGCTGACTCACAGGTTGAGCAGCATCAAGTTGATTCACAAACTCCTGTCCAGAAGGAGCTCGCGATGAATGGAATCCCGAATTCTAGGATTGAGTGGATCGAGAGTTGTTCATTGAGTTTCCAGCCATTCTCTCCTCCATTCTCTTAGTAACCAAGTCCACCTTATCAAGTTTATTACAAATCAATTCCATATCGAATGAATGAGAGTCGTGGACTTCATTAACATTCAATCTGGGCTGCTGGGATCGGTTAAAAGTATCCATGGAGGGATGATTGATTGAATTCTCGCTCATCTCCTCAAACAAGTCATGCGCACTATCTGCGTCTTTGTTGAGGAAATTGCCTCCGCAAGAAGCGTCCACATGATTTCTGAGTTACTCAGTCAACCTGTGGTAGAAGATCTGCACGAGTTGCCATTTTGGCACCTCATGGTGTGGACACCTCCGCAATAAGTCTTGAAATCGCTCCCAGGCAACATGAAACTGCTCCCCCAGCCTCTGGGTAAAGGTAGCAGTTGCCCGTCTCAAAGCATTGGTATGTCCAACAGGGAAGAATTTCTTCAAGAAGGCTGATTTCAAATCATTCCAAGTTGCAATTGGCCTTCCTATAGTCCTGTACCAATGAGCGGCTTTATCCTTAAGAGAGTGGGGGAAGAGCTTCATGATCATCTGCTCCTCATTCATGTTTCGAGCCTTGGTGGTCTGGACCAAAGTGGTTAAGTCCTCCAAGTGCTAAAACAGGTCTTTGAGCCAAGCCCATGGAAATGTTTGATCAGGCTTAACACCTGGGACTTGATTTCTACGTCTCCAGTAGGAATCTGGATGCCGGGACGTTCCCCATAATTTGAAGAATCATAAAAATCCTTCAAGGGCTAAGTGCCCTGCATCCTCTGGAACCATTCTTGTATTCTCTGCATTTGTTCCAGCTGCCTTTGAAATACCTCCTATGGATCCTGAGGCAGAGGAGGCTGTTGATCGGCCATGGGATCAATTTGGCCAAAATCCAATCTACACCTCCTAAAATACTCTAGTGTTCCTTTCAATCGGGGATTCAATGACCTCCTTCCTAGCATAAACTAGGAAAGGTCGGAAGGACTGGGGATAAGAACCCTGCAGCACAACAAAACAAGCCTATCCTTAAGTAGGGTAGCCTAAGGATCTACAGACTCTCAGAACCTACCTTAAGATTATAGACAATTTACACTACTTGCGTCTGCTCAATCCAACCAATTAGGAGGGATTGGGGAGAAGGTTCTTCCTTCGACTTGAACCTCCAATTCCTAGTGTATCCCCCAGCCGCGGTCGTTTGATGCTACTCCCCTAGCTAGACATCAGATTGATTAGTACAAGCAGGTTAATCGTAAACAATCTCAGACTGGACCCTGAAGAGCGAATCAGTCCTTAAGGCCAACGTCTACTTGATTCTATTTAGGCCTGGGATTGTAGTGCTTATGGAATGTGGTGGGCCCTTAAAATGGGTTGTGCCCTTAATGATCAATTGAGTATGTGTGAGTGCATGCACAACCAAGGTTTTCAAGCAAGATTATGTGTGATGAGTAGATTTTAAGGTTCAAATCTTGCTTAAGTAGCTTTTAGGGTTTAGAATTAGGTTTAATTCAATCAAGTTTAAGGCAAACCAGGTTTCTAAGCACGGGTGAAGATCACTTTCCTTTTGAAATAAAAAATAAAGTGGAGTGCCTGGTATTGACTTAAATTGAAAACCCTAAGGGGAAGCTACTTGGTGAGTTGATTTTAGGTTGAGTGGTGTGGCCTAAACAACTCAAATAATTGGCCACAATTACACCACTGGGTTAGGCACACAAAATGATTAACCTAGACTGATTTCTACTCTTTTATATGTTGATTTTTGTGTACCAGTTCCATAGATCAGAATTCGGTTGAGTAGAAGAAAATCAATTAGGTTAAGTGCCTTGAATGTGGGTATATGTTGTGTGTATGTTTGATTTATCCCACAAAAGTATCTTTTTGTTGATTTTTTTTTTAATATGTGAGGGTGAAATGAATGTGGGTGAAAATCCAAGCAACCAAACTAATCCTAGGATTTATGCAAACAACTAGGTTAATTGGAGTTTGAATTAATGTTGTGAAATGAAATCTATTGAGGGGGTAAAATGGGGAGCACTTGCAATTGTCTTCAACTGCACTTTACTCCGATCTACCTCTTGACGATTTCTTGATAGAGGTATCTGCAAAATAATAGACACGAGATAAAGCAAGTTAGAAAACAGTAAAGTGCGCAAAATATGAAAAGAAGGTCGAAAATCATTGCCTCCTCAGCAACAGTGCCAAAATGTTGATGGCGGAAAACTATGCGTTCGAAGTTGGATTCAAAAAACTGTCATTGTAGTTCGAGTCGCGAAGAAATCCATTCAACAGATAAAATTTATACTGAAAATCCGTAAAGAAGTTCCGGGTCGAACACAGGGAGGCTACGTCAATATCAAAATCTGCAATTATATTTTTTTGTATTTTTGTTTAAAAGGAAAAATAATCATAATGGAATCGATATAAACAATAAGAGAGAGAGAACAATCACTTGGTATTTGAATATTGTTCTACAACTAAGAAAGCAGGAAATGATTACATTAGAAGGCGGGAAACTGTTACAACTAAAAAGCGAAAAATTCTACTCTAGAAAGCGGTAAAAGGAGGGAGAGAGAAGTTATCCTCCTCGACGAATGTTTGGAGGACGAGACGGATGGAGCTGATGCCTGGAAGACGGAGGATGAGGTAGGAAGGAGGACGAAGTTGAAAGAACGGGAATGAGGCAGCACGTCGTTGTCATCGCGGGATCCACTTCCGGAATGGGGGCGAAAACTTGGTTTTAGCTCTTGAGGAGCATCCTGGGTGTGGGACAAGCTTCTCTTAAGCTTTGGAGAGGGAAAGAGGAGAAGGAAGGGATGAGAAATTCGTAGGGTAGGGGTCTCCTTTATAGTTGCAAGGATTGGGGGCATTTTGGTCATTACAATATCAAAAACATTAATATGGGACCATTAGTGACAGACTTAAATGTCACTGTAGGTCTGTCGTGGGCAATGGTGCACCCGCTCCACTTCCACGCCTAAACGCACCCGTGCAAGTTTGGGTGATCTCAGCCATCTGATCGTGAGATCGGACGGTCGAGATCGATTCGCGCAGCGCCCGTTCAAAATGCCTCTACCGTGCTCCCGCGTACGATGAGGCGTGTAGAAGTGCGTCATCGCGCGCGTACGTGATCGAAGAATCCTCCGCACGCCACGTCTCCTCCCCTCAGCCGCTCAATCTTCATCTGACAGTCGAATCGTGCCCGCGCCCACACCCATCTGGATTGAGGCACTTAGCACGGCTCGATCGCGCAACCCCTCACTTACCCACAGGGGCACAACCGCTGCGCTGAGGCCTCCACTTTGTCGCGTGGAGGGATTAGGCACGCGCAATTTGCAGCCGTTGGATGGGAATCGGTGGAGATTTATTGAGCGGGTGAAGAAGAAAAGTAGAGGCGGGTCCTTCGGGCCGGTTGGGCAGCTGAGATGGCGCCACGTGGCGCCATCTTGGCCATCCATCTTCTGTGTGTTGTAAACGGTGCCACGAGTGTCGGATTGGATCGATTTTTACGCTGTTAGGATGCGATCATCGATCCGAACCCATCTGTGCGGTCGGATTTATTGTCTGAAGTGCAGATTGGCACCATCTTGGCCCTTGATCTTTAGGGTTCCTCAGTCTCTATCTGGTGCTACGGATGTCCGATCAAGGCAATCTTGGAGTCGTTGAACTCCAATCGTCACACCTATCAGATCCATACAGTTGGATCTTCAATACGAGTCCCTAATTAACAAGTTGCCCTGTCCCTGACCACAAAAGGAGATAATTACTATACAATTTATACAACCTGACCTAAGTGCATGATTATGCATGTTATGCAATATTTACAATGTATGATGCTAATATGGTATTAAGAACATGCATTAATAGACATTTTAGGTTAATCAGATGTATGCACATCAAATACAACACAAGAGACTTGAACTGAGTTTTTTTAGTCTTCTCTAGTATGGTGATAAACGCCAGTTTATCATTATTCTTTCGCATTAAAACAATCCTAGCTCTTTGGGTTTTGCTTCGCAAACGGGTTTTTGGGTTGCATTTAGTCATAAATTAGATTAGGCATGCATTACATTTTTCATTATCTTTTTAATGTGTTTTTGTGAGTGCTATGGATAAACAGATTGACAGATCCCTAGAACCCTAGCACTCAAGAAGACAATAGGTGAAGGAGAAGCTCAAACTAACTGGAACTCAGCTTGATCTAGCTCACCATAGCTGGAATCTAGCTCACTTGGACTAGGGTCAGCTCATCCTAGCTCCATTCAGCTCATCTCAACTGAATGGCAGCTCAAGAGAGCTCATCTCAGCTCACCCTAGCTCAGGTCAGCTCAGATCCATCTCAACTTAGCTGAGTCTAGCTCATCTCATCCCCCACGAGTTCACAGGGAGCTCTAGCTAGCTCAGTTGAGTTGTCTGGAGTTCACCTCAGCTCAGAACCAGCCTGATCTAGCTCCACTCAACTCCAGCTAGCTGAAGATGAATTCATTCCAGCTTAGGAAGCTCAAATCCAGCTCCCGAGGACTCAATCCTCCTCGGGAGCACCTTACCCAACTCACCTTAGCTCAATTCAGCAGAAGCCAGTTCACTTTAGCTTGGCTTAGCAGCTAGCAAAGAACTAGCAAGCTAAGCCAACTAGAGTAGCCCCATGTTGACCTCTTCAGTAGCTACCAGCTCTATTTCAGCTCCACACTCTTCATATCCATCTCCTCTCCTCAAACCCTAAGCTCCACATGCCTACTCCACTCCACTACTAGCTAAGCTAGCTTAGCTTAGCTAGACTTCAACTCCCTTGGCCATCCACCACATTTAATTCAACCCTAGCTAGCTCCACCAACTAGTCCACCTAAGCTAGCTACCTCCTTCTACTCCAAGTTGGTGCCACCACCATCACACCCCTTCACCCCATCACCACCACCAAAAGCCACCTATTTACCCTCCAAAATAACCTTCTAGAACACTTCCCTTTTGGCACGAACTTTCCCTCCAGAAACCCATCAATCGCCACCCTACACCTAAGCCTTAAACCCATCTCCACCATCCACCTAAGACCCCTTCTAGAAACTCTATAGTTTGCACCAAATATAGGTGCCCTTTCACCACCATAACCACCCCATGCCACCCCTTTAGTTGGCACCAACTAGCCCTAGCCCTAGGATCATTCTAACTACCCATAACCACCACCTAAACACATCCTATCCCTCCACCTAACCCACGCCTACTACCCCCCTCTCCACCTCTATAAATAACCATCATATTCCACCACAAAAATTCACCCTTGGATACAACTTTTCTACCTATATTTCCACCTACATAGAAGGTCACGAGAAGAAGAAGAAGAAGATTAAGGGGATATTCTGTCCCCTTGGTGCCTTCCCCTCTCCTCTTCTCTCTTGTGCTCACGCCAGCCAAGGAAGGAAGCCAAGCATTGGAGGACAACCTAGGGTACACGCCTAGCCTAGGAAGTGGAGGAGAAAGGGTGGTGCACGCCCACCCATGGAGGAAAGAATTGAGGTGGAGAGCATCCACCTTGAAGGAGTTAAGCATGCCCCCCTCCCTAGGGCTTGCTTCGGAGGACACCATTCTGGCGGAGCTATAGAAAGGAGTTTCTTTTCAAGCCTGGGAGCTACCAATCTTGGAGCAAGAAGAGCTTCATCCTCTTCATCACCATCATCATCCAAAGGATTTGTCTTTATTTTGTTCTTGCAAATTTTTGTAGAAGCATTCATCTACTTGTAGACAATTTCCTTTAATATAAAAAAGAAGTTGCCTTGATGTCTTGTTGTACTCTTTTTATTGCATTACCTTGATTTCTATTTAGTGTAGTTCACTCCTCCTTTTTAATTAACCTAGGCCCCCATGCTCCTAGGTTGAGCTTAGGAAGAGGATAATTTTTGTCACTTAGATTAGCATACTAGGTGTAGTAATTTTTCCCCCAATAGCTTCACATATTGCCTTGATTTCAAAAACATAAAAATGATATATTGAAAAGACCAAAAAGAAAGTTGATTTTCACTTCCAAGCAAGAGACTTATTTTTGCAAATAAATTGCCTCCTTGGATTACCCTAGATACTCCACTATCTAGGAATATAAATTTTAAAAGCGTATGCGATTTCGCGTATTGCAACGATTGTGAAAACCTTAATTACAAATCATGCAATTTTTCGCATCATATGGCTTAAAGCCGAAGCTCATATTTCCTCATAAATTGCTTCAAGGTGGATTTTGAGTTAACATACCCATCAAAGAAGTCATTTATGCCCTCACTTCTTTGAGTGCTCAACATGCTAGACCAAAACATATAATTAAAAAAGCATGGGATCAACATGTGTCAAACCTCATACAAGTCAGAAAACCATTTATTATCCTCCAAATTTCTATCTTTAATCATAGTAGCCCACCATCTTCAAACTCTTCTTTCCACTTCGGATTATGAACAACTTCCTTAAAAGCATCCATAGTAACTTCATCCTTAGGAAATTTTTAAGGAAGCTTATTTTTAATATGCCACATATACAAATGATGTTGAATACTAGGAAAAATAACTAAAATAGCATTAATAATTGCTTAGAATTGATTTGTAATGATATCCTTCGATTGTACACCCCACATGCATGACAAGAAAGTTGAAAACAATCATTTGCAATTCTCCATTGTCTTATCTCCAAGTAGAGCACAATCAAACAAAACAGTGTCAATGGTTGTTTATATCAATAAATGGAGCAAAGGGCATATTATAGCTACTGATTAAATATGTTGTGTCAAATGAAATAATATCTCTAAAAATCTTATAACACAATTGACTACTAAAGTTAGCCCAAAACATGTTTCGAATGCATTTATCATTATTAAAATTTATTGAATAGAAGAAGTTGCTAATATTCAATTGCATCTTAGCAAAATAACCTTGAATGGCATCAGCATCCCCCACACCAAGCTTTAAATTTCTCATTCTAGGAATAAACTAATAACAAGAACAAAAGAGTTGAAGAGTGGAGGAAGAAGATGAGAAGAAGATGAGAGCAACAACCGGAGACAAGAAGAAATTTTCAAATAGGAGAGAAGTGTGCATGTAAAATAGAGAGAGAAAAGGATGTAGGTGGGGACACTATATATGGATAGCCCTTGGTGGGACCCACCTGCATTACAAAAATAGTTGCATGGGAGTTTCTTTACTTTTTGGCATTTTCATTGACATATACATGTCAACCTGAGATTATTTTCTAGTTTTTTTACTTGCCCCTTTCTTTTTTTTTTCAACTAGTCCTTTCTCTACGGTTTTATTTTCTATCCTTTGTCTAGAAATGCCTTAAGTTATATATCTTTGGATGCGTGCCTGTAGAATTATTTGTAATCACAACACCTTTAAGTCTTTATGTTTGCATGGATATCTCTAAAGTTGCATGCATGTCTTTATTAAATATTCACTAAAAATCAAATGAATTAGATTTAAAAGTAGGGATGTGATAGGATGCGGATCGAATATGGCTATTTTTATATTTGTATTTATTTTTCTAAAGTAAAATAACGATTCGGTAAGAATATAGGATATGAATTAAATTTGGATAAAAGTTAGACACAGATGTAAGTCAGAGGGTTTTTTTATCATAAGGGGCATGGGTTGGGTTATATTTTGGGATAGGGGGCAGGAATTGGGAAAGAAATTATATGGGGTAATAGGTCACTAGATGAAGGAGCGACCTACAATGGTTGCTACTCCGTCCAGCGGCCTATCACCAATCCCCACCTACCAATGCCACATCGAGTTGAGGTCACCAGATCCTTCGACAAGCTACTAGATCATCCAGCAACCTCTGACCAACCGTTACACCAAGTGAACGTTGGGCAAAGATTGCTAGATGATCCAGCGACCTGGTCGCTGGATCATCCAGTAATCTTTGACGGACCGTTACACTCGTGCTAATGTTAAGTGGAGGTCTCTGGATGATAGGTCGCTGGATCATCCAACGACCTCTATCTAGCCATTATCCTTGCCCTACACCCCCCTCCCTGACTCGCCTATATAAACACCCCGCCCTCCCCTCTTCTCATCACACATCCTTCTCCATTCCCTCTTAAAAAATTTCTCTTCATTCATTGATCTTGTTGAGATTCCCTCCCCAACTCTGAATTTTCTTCCACTCTCCACTCTGACATCTACATTTAGGAAGTAATTTTATTTTTTTTAAAAGAATAGTTAGTATCTTGCATAAAATAGTTAGTATCATGTATAGTTATTTTATATACATTTGTACTAATTTATTTTATTTTGATTCCTATAATAATATATAAGATATTAAGAATTAATAAATTTATAAAATGTAATAATATGTAAAATTATGTCATCTGTATCATGTGCAATAATGTTAAATAAAATTATTATTTTTTATTTGATAATAATAATGATTGTAATATAACTGTTTCTAAATATGTAAGAATTTATTATTTTTTATTCGATTGCAATGTAACTCATGTTTTTACATTGAAATATATATTTTTCATAATGAGAATGATATTATTGAATAATTATTAACTGACTGTTATTGTTAATATATTCATTTTCTAGTAAGAAATAAATGTAAATATAATATTTTATTGAAAATAAATTATATTAAAATTAAACATATTTTATTAGAAATTTTTATCATTTTAAAATAATGATAAATGAAATGGTGAAGTGATAAATAACATATAATAATATTTGAAAATTAATAAAATAATCTTTTTTAACCAGAAAATTAGTAATAAGATTGAGCTAGTAGCAATTAATTAACATTAAAAAAGAATTCGTAAATTTATGACATGACCCTTCCCAAGGGTCGTTCGTAGTTTTCCGAAAAGATAGGGGCGTGAGCAACATTTAAAACCCCCTCGGTTTAGGTGTGTGGGCCTTGCGGGAAGAGAAAGGTTCTGCGGGGGAGATTCCGCAATTTCACTCTCTCTTCCCACACAACACACCCACGCACACACACCCCCTCACAAACCCTCACCTCTCCCTATTTAACACCCCCACCACCCTCACCATCTCCTTCACCTCTCCACATCTTCACCACCTACCGGCAACCACCTCCTTCCCCATCCCCCTTGCATCCTCGAGTAGGGAGGAAGGAGGGGAGCTCGAGATGGAGTGCGGGAGAGAGGGCGAGCGAGAGAGTAAAAGAAAGGGAGAGTGTGGGCGAGGGAGAGGGAGAATGAGGAGCTCGAGAGAGGAGGTGCGGCTAGAGGTGCGACCGAGGGAGCTCATGGAGAGAAGCTCCGCGACCTCCTGCAACCGTTGGAGGAGCTGCTGCCGTCTCTGCGGGCAGAGGGAGCACAAGGAGAAGGTTCACAAGGCGTACTGCGGAAACATTTTTCCATAGTATCAAACATTTGGAACTCCATCCAGACGTCTGGAGGAGCTTTAGGACGTCCAGAGCTGGTGCTGGACATCTGAAAGCACGCGGGGTGCCGAGGTATGTGCTCTGTGCACGCCGCATGCACGTACATCTTCTTTTTACGTGTTGTGTTTTTGAACTCGCGCGCATGCGCAGGTACAAGACGTTGGAAAGGCGCGTGGCGCGCCCTTTGAGGTCTTCTAGGACGTCTACAAACAGTTCTAGACGTCTGACTGCACTCTGTTTTAGATCGCTGAATCGGTGTTTAAGAGTGTTACATTGTGGTACAGTTGAAATAGCATTCAAAACAGATATAATTTTATTACTCGAAAAGATTTCCAAGGTCGAACACAAGGAGCAAATTGGTATTTAGAAATTAAGATCATAATTTAAACCGAAAGAAATTGCAATAGTAGCAGTGTCAGAGTGCAAAAATATGGGAGTAAAACGGTGATGTAAATCACCAAGTACTCCTACAATATCACCAAATAATTCAATGTATGACTATGAAATGAAAGCAATAATCTGTCATCTGATTTGTGAATCAGACGACTTAAAGTGTCTGATTTCCTTTCTCTTTCTCTTCTTTGTCTTCTCCTTCCTTCTTCTTCTTTGGCTTCTGTTCTGACTTCCTTTGTCTTTGCCTTCACAATTCTTCTCTTTCTCCTCTACCTTTCTTTGTCTACTTTGGCTTCTGCTCTTCTTCTTCTTCCTTTTCCTGTTCTCTGTCTTCTCCTTCCATCTTCTTCTTCTTCCTTCTTCAGTTCTTGCGATTGCTTTTTCCTTGCCTTTCTTCTTCTTTGGCTTCTCCTTCTTCAGCTCCTGCCTTTGGCCTTTAGCTTTGGCCTTCTCTTCTTCTTCAGCATGCGACTAGGTGTTGGCCGGAGAACCCTGTAGCAAAACCTACCCTTACTTGCGTGCAACTCTCCTCACTTTCTCTCTTAGGATACGCTCTCCCAGAGCCACACATATAGTCGGGTAATCGGGTCAAGTGCGTACCTGGGACCAGGCCCACTGATGTGCGGTAATGGGTGAGGAGTGCAGTCGGGTCGAGTCAAGCCAAGTCCGCGGGGCATGTTCGCGGACGAGATCAGGTCATGTGAGCAGGACCTCACCCCATGGATCTGAGGCGACAAGGCTACTTCATTTTTTCCTTTTATGCAGGTGCGGGCAATCTTTCACTTCCAAGGTGGGACTAAATGTCCCATCTTCCTTTCGAGTGCGCCTGCAGTAGGTTGATCTCCCAATTGCAGCAACTGTGGAGGCCTTCGACTGGAATCGAGAACCTAGATGCGTGCGCGAGGGAATTCCACGCACCTAGGACAGCAGCACCTGGGCTTGGCAGACCTAGAGCTGTAGCAAGCTTGCTTCAAGCTCCACAACAATGGCGGATGGGTGCCTGAACCTAAGAACACAAGAACGGCCTCGCGGCCATGTCAAATCGCTTAGGGAGGTTCGCTAGAGCATGGCGAAGGTGCTAGGGGTGTCAGAGTGGCGTGGCAGTGCCTGTGAGTGCGTGCCTTGGGCGTACTGTGAGCGAGTGAGTGGGTGTGTTCGGTGAGGTGCTTGGGTGAGTGGGGTGGTGCGTGGAGTGAGAGGAAAGGATCGGTGAAACGAGGCAGAGGTCGTGGGCTTGTCGGCGAGGGTTGGGATGGCCTCGCTGGAGTTGGTGGTCGGAGATAGAAGGGATGGAGGTGATGGAGGTTGGCAGTGGTCGATTTTGGAGAATAAAGGGTGGAGGAGAAAATAGAGGGGAGAGGGTGCTTATCTGGGACGGTGTGGTGTGGCCGATGTCGGAGATGAAAGTGGCTCCGGTGAGGTAGGATCGGTGAGGACGAAGAGAGGGAAGCGCCAGCTGGTACGATGAGGCACGGACGAAGTCAGGGAAGAAGGATCCGCCGCAGGTATAGCGGTCGGACGACGAGGAGGAGCAAGGAAGGTTGTGAATGGAAGAGAGGAATTAGGGGTTTTCGCGGCCAAATTCAAGCGTGGAGAGATCGGAGAGGTCTAGGCTCCTTTAAATAGAGCTCTAAAGGTCGGTTAGGGCTTGAGAAGTAAGCTTCCCAAGCTTGGAAGACTAGATGGCAATAGAAGTTTGTTAGGATACCCATATCTCTCATGCGTTCACATGAGAGATTGAAAAAGAATCAGGGATCAAAGATGGGTTCAGATTGGAGGGAATTTCTCAAAGAATCTCCCTTCCAATTTTGGAAGAGATTCTCTGAGAAATCAAAGAGATCTCCTCTGTCAAACGTCGCTGGAGTAGGTCTCCTCCGCGATAATGGCGAAGGGACCTACTTGTGAAGACAACGAGAAAGATAGGGGGCTGGTTGTAAGGTTTTTGAAAGTTATGGGTAGAAATGTGATTAGGTTGGACCTTTTTGCAAACTAAGTCAAGGAAAACTCATATTGGGTTCAAATTTTGATACAAACCTAATTTGGACCTAAGGAATCCAATAGTGAAGTTGGATTTTGGGTTTGACCACGTTTGACTGAAAAATTTATGCAAAAACCTAATTTATGGCAAATATCTATCTTGGACCCTATTTTAGGTCAAGATGGGTTCTAATAGCCAAATTGAAGGTTCTAAACCCTATAGAATATTTTTCCATGATTTTTAGAGGGTTTAAGTGAATTTTATCCTGACCAAAACCTTGTTTAATCAAGTGGATCTGTTTTAGGGTTTTAAGAAGTCATTTAATTCACAAAAGTCACATAAATCTTTTTCTGTCAAATCCAACCCACTTGTTATCTTATTAAGACCATTTGACCTTTTTTTAGCCCTTGAGAAAACCTATGGTTGTACTGCATTGGTAAAATTGTAGTTTTACCCCTAGTTTCTTGTGTTTTTCTCAGAAAGGTTATGCAGTGAATTATGACTTTCAGTTGGTTATGTAAGAGCATTTATTCTCTTCATTGGGTCAAAATGAGCCAGTTAGGGCTCATGATGGTGTTCCCAGAAAAGATTAGATGTCCTTGATCGAGCTAGGCATAGGGAGTTTGGAAATCAGATTCACCTTGGCTCGATCAACCTAGATGCCATTTTCTGATATGAGATGTCCCAGGACAATTCCTTCAGGTACCAGGAAATGGCTCTTTTCCCAGGAAAGAATCAGATTCACGTCAATGCACCGCTGATAACACCACACAAGGGGGTAGTAATTAGGTTGAATATGGCCCATCTTTAGAATAAAAGGCGCAACATAAAGTAGAATAGGAGCATTGCATGCATCAAGTACCAAGATTGCTTATAAACTGTATTAATGGCCATTTGTGTAAAACATTTGTCAAAGCAGGCCTCAGATGAGCAATCGGACCTCATGGGTGGATTCAGAACGACGAACGGAGTCCAACGGACTCAAGATCGGCCAAATCCGACATCCGGAGCTCCCACAATGGGCCCAAGAAATTCTGATCGTTGATCTTCAGATCAACGGCCCAGAGAGCGCCACGTCGCCCTGCCCCCACCGCTCGCACACCCTCAAGCCAGCCAAAGACGAATCTCGACCGTTGATCTTCAATCGAATGGCCGAGATCCGCTCGCTCGCCCGCGGTTGCCGCGACAAAGCGCGGGCGTGGCGCAACGGTTAGCGCGCATGCCCGCATCGCCGCGACGTGCGTTCGAGTCGCGCAGAGCAGAAATCGAAGGCGAGCGAAGGGTGCGGCAAAATTGGGCCACCCGATCAGCAGCGGGCGGCCAGGATAGCGCCACGCGGCGCGACGACAGCACCCTAGCGCCCACGCGCGCGCGCACGCCGGGCGGAAACGCGCGTGCGCACGCTCGCCCGAGGCGTGATCTCAGCGCGGGCGCCGAAGGCTCTCAGCCGTCCGATCTTCGATCGGATGGCTCTCGATCAGCGGCCACGGATCGCGCGGAGAAGAAGATCGGGGCGGGCAGCTGACCGGCGGCAAGAGGGCTTCACCGACGTTTATAGAAGAGGTTTTAGTGACGCTCTGGATGTCGCTAAAGCCCATTCTTCTTTTAGGAAGCCCTTAACTCTATTTAAACCCCCTTCTACTACCATTCAATGGATACTCTCCCACTTGCAACTACTCCACTCCTCTCCTAGCTAGCTTTAGGCACTCTTGTAATCGTCGGAGACGACGAGTCGCCGACGGAGCCTCCTCCACCGCCATGGCTGCCTCGTCACTCTCCACTCTCTCTCTACCTCTCTCTCTCTCTCTTTTAAGCTTTCATTTACTTTTGTTGAAGCATGTATTTAATGTTGTAAACCATGAACTATGAATGCATGTTTAATGAAATTATTTTCTGTTCAGTCGCCATTTTAATTTCTGTTTAAAGTGCATGATCAAAACTAAGAGCTTTCTAACCCTAAACTCTCTCTCTCACTCTCTCTTTTCAAAATCGTCTCTTTCGCAATCAAAACTTCGCCTTTTTCGTGACAACAAGTGAGAAACAAAATCCGATTTCGACGCCTCCCTAAGACCGACACTCAAACTCACCTCCGTTTACTTCTTTTAAAACCGACGTATCAAGTGCAACTATAACGACACCTCTTAACACACACGCACTACGGCACGTCAACCGCCTGAGGATCTGGACCAAGTGCAAGAGGCAATCGTCAAATGATTCTCCAAACACTGAGAAGTCATCTATGAAGAATTCCAGATAATCACCTACCATATCTGAGAATATGGCAAGCATGCACCGCTGAAAAGTAGCGGGTGCATTGCAGAGATCGGAAGGTATCCTTTGGAATGCGTACGTCCCAAGGGGCAAGTGAAATGGTCTTCTCTTGGTCCTCAGGATGGATTGCCACCTTGTTATAATCGGAGTACCTATCCAAAAAGCAGAAGAATCTATTTCCTGCTAATTTCTCGAGGGTCTGATCAATAAACGGTAGTGGGAAATGATCCTTCTTTGTGGAGGTATTGAGTCTTCTGTAATCAATGCAGACTCTCCACGAATTCACCACATGGGTTGGTATGATTTTTCCAGTTTCTGTCATGATCACAGTGAGTCCTACCTTCTTGGGCACAGCCTGGATTGGACTCACCCACCGACTGTCGAAGATCGGGTAGATGATCCCAGCATCTAACCACTTGATGATCTCCTTTTTCACGACCTTCTGCAAATTAGGATTCAGACGTCTCTGCATTTCACGGGAAGATCATATGCCCTCTTCAGTATAGATGCAGTGTGTGCAGTAAGAGGGGCTGATGCCAGTCAAATCATCGAGAGTCCATCCAATGGCTCTTTGATGTTGCTGGAGAATAGTAATTAGACGGGATTCCTGATCGGGTGTGAGTCTGGAATTGATAATCACAGGAAACGTCTGATTGGAACCCAAAAAGACATATTTTAGATGATTGGGAAGAGGCTTGAGTTCCAGAACATGGTTATCAACAGCAACGGGTGGTTCAGGGTGTGTGTCAGGAGCAAGGGGAGTTATGGGTGTGTCTAGGTTAAGTTTTAACTCCTCTGATTGCGAGTTTTGATGCTCTTGTGGTTGATCAGAAGTAGTCAGGTTTTCCTCAATATACGAATCGTCAACCACAGCCTTGATGTCACATATCTATTCTATAACTCCACAATTAATCCCTTGTTGGGCCTTAAAGATGTCAATCTTTAATGTCTGGTTCCCAAATTTCAGTTCAATTTGGCCCTCCTCACAATTTATGTTGGCCCTAATAGTGGCCAGAAAGGGTCTCCCTAGTATGATTGGTGTGTTCCTCAGATTTTCTGGAGTATCCATATCTAAGACTACGAAGTCCACCAGGAAATAGAAATCCCGAACCCTAACAATGACATCCTCAAGAACTCCTTTAGGTGACTTAATAGATCGATTAGCCAACTGTAATGTCACCTCTGTTGGTTTGAGCTCAGATTTCTCAAGATGGTCAAGTAGGGATGTAGGTATTAGGTTTATGAAGGCTCCTAGATCCAATAAAGCTCTATCAAATTGAATATCACCAATTGTACAGGAAATTAGGGGAGTACCTGAGACTTTTGCCTTAGGTGGGAGTTTGCTCAAAATTACAGAGCTGGCTTGCTCTGACAATACGATTGGGCTCCCACTTTTGGTTCGCGGCTTATGCTTAGGTGTACACACGTCTTTCAGGAATCGTGTGTAAGCCGGTACGTGGCAAATTGCATCCATCAAGGGGATGTTTATATGGACCTGTTCAAAGAGCTTGACCAGATCCTCCTCAGCTGCCATGGGTTTGGTTGTCCTCTTTCCCTTAGTCAAGGCCTCGGGAAATGGAACCTTGGATGGTTCCTCTAGAATAGGTCCAAGTTCTTGATTGGGGACAAGGGTATCCTCGATGACTATCCTAGGGCTTGGGTTAGCACCACCAAGCTGAAAGTGGCTTGGGTAAGATGGGTCATGTGTTGTTTTGCCGCTACGGGTTGTTATCAAATTCAGTCCTACCTGGTTCTGGTTTGGTGTAGGTAAAATAGGTGGCTACTGCTGAAATCCTGAATATGATGTCGAAGCTTCCATCCTATAGGGTAATGGAGTGGAAGGGGTCTGATAAATCATGTGAGCTTGGCCTGGATTTGGGTTCATAACGTGCCTCTGGTTTGACACGTTATTCGGATTCGGTAGAGGTTGTGAAGGGAGTGTGCCAGGTTGGCGGAAATTCGACATCTGGGCGAGTTGGTTGTGAACTCTATGATATCATCTTTGTGCTATTTTTGCATAGCTGCATTTGTCTTTCGAATGTCAGCCAGAGTCTGAAGGATGAGAGTCATTTGATCTGTCTGAGTTGGCCCAGATTGATAGGTGGGGTTGGGCTGAGGCTGAGGCGACTGATATGGATGAGGAGCTTGTGGACGGGGTTGATATGGTGGTCTCTAATTCTGATTGTTTTCCGCCCATAGGAAATTGGGATGATTCCACCATCCAAGGTTATAGGTATTGGAGAATGGGTCATTCTGGATGGCGTTGAGGTCCTCGCAGGTCTGAGGAACCTCAGAAAAGTAAGAGTATGAGGGTTCAGAGTTCCCCCAACTAGAGTAGGTAGGGTCGAAGTTTCCTTCAGCCCTAGAGTCAGACGGGGGTGGATACGGGTCCATCCCCTGAGAAGATCAGTAATAGATGTTATGCACAGCTTCCCTCCCAGAGGGTGGCTGTGAGAACGGGTTTTGCATAGAGGTGGCTCACTGCAGATGTCGAGTTAGCTCATCCTCCTTCTTCTCAATGATAGAGACCTTGTCCAAATGACTGGCCATCAATTCCAAGTCAATAGATGAGGACAGGCCCTATGTCTCATGTGCTCCCCTTGGATTCGTTGACGCGTGGGCATTCGTCCGGTCGAATAAGCCCATGGAGTCATTATTGATAGAGTTCTCACACATATTCTTGAGAATCTCCCACACAGTGTCTTCGTGTTGACCCATGATATTTCCTCCGCAAGTTGCATTGACGAATAATCAGATGTCTTCACGGAGTCCCCGGTAAAAAGACTAGACTTGTTCCCATTTAAGAACTCCGTGATGGGGGCACTTTCGCATGAGATCCAAGAAATGATCCCATGCTTCATGAAGTGGTTCTCCAGGCTACTGTGTGAAGTGCGTGATCTGGTGTTGTAAAACATTCGTCCGACCAACTAGGAAGAACTTCTTCAAAAACTCGAATTGTAGTTCAACCCATGTGTTGATTGGACATGTTTGAGTTCGATACCAGTGAGCTGCTTTGTCCATGAGAGAGAAGGAGAACATTTTCATGAAAAGAATATCCTGATTTTGGACATTTGACCTGAAGGTCTGGGCCAGATGCTTGAGCTGTTTGATGCGCTGAAATGGATCCTCGGAATCGAGCCCATGAAACTTTGGAATAGCATGAATCATGTTGGTCTTGAGTTCAGAATCAGGACCTCTAGCCAGGATTTGGACTCGAGGTTCGATCGCCACTGCAGTGGGATTGTAATGATCTCGCATCATAGGACGCTGCGGTGGGTTCACAAAGTCTTGGAATAAATCATTAAGGTGCTGAAGTTGGTTTTCAAGGTTATTCTCTTCTTCTACGGGTTGTGCCATGATGATGGATGAAGGAGAATTTGGTTCAGATGAATCAGAGGAGATGTCTATGTGATGGGGTTGCTGCACAAACACGGAAGTCGAGGCCTAGCCTCGATGAGAGTGAATGACTAAAGGAGGCCTCAAGGATGGTCTTAAGGGCCTCCTACCGAACATGCATTGATGGTCTGGATGAGAGTAGAATGTGATGAACCCAATCAAGACACCCAAAAATTTTGGATGACTATAGAGGTTCAGGGCGGATGATACCCCTTAGTCAAAAAGCTATCCACCTGAGAAATACCTGGGTAGCCAGAGAGGGAGAGTCCCACAGAGACCCCTACATGGTAAAGCACCCCCACGGGTTACAGGGTTTCCCCCACCTGACCTCTCTTGTCACTGATGTTCCAGGTAGACCAGAATGGGGACTTGATCTCTTAAGTCTACCAGTTTTATTAAAGAGCAAGGGTGCTTAAGATTTCACTTGAACTTTAGATGTATTGAGTGCAAAAAGTGACCTAATTTCAAGGTTGGTTGACCCAACAAGGTGGGCCAACTTCACCTATTTGTCCTTTGAGAAGTTTTAGGTTTCTCTTTTAGGATTCAAGTGAGATTAAGAGCTTGATTCTTAGGGTTTTCTTAAATAGATCAATTCAACCAAGGCTTAGGCACACATCACTTTGGAGAGTTGATTCTTGCTTATGGAAGTGTGTCTCTAAAACCCTAACTTGAAATCCTTAATTGACTCTAATTGTGGTCCAATTTAATTTGCCAAATGTGGTATCAAGGGCTCAAACAAGAAAGTGATAGCCCTAGTTACCTTAAATGGGTGCACAAATCAAGTTTTTGTTGTTGAAATCAAATCAGGCAACTTGATGAATCAGCTAAGAATGGAAAGCAAGTAGCCCAAATTGATTTTATTCCTTTTACCTTTTCAGAATGAGGGGCTTAAGAGAGAGAGTAATCAGAAGTTACCTGCCCTTGGTGTGTTTGATATGCGGCTATCTTTCTTTGAATCTTCCCCCTAAAACAACCACAACAAAAGAGATGTATCAAGTTAGCACCAAATCAAGAATTGTAATCAAGAATTCTAAATTGCCCATTACTCCCCGGCAACGGTGCCAAAATGTTTTAGATCGCTGAATCGGTGTTTAAGAGTGTTACGTTGTAGTACAACAGAAATAGCGTTCAAAACAGATATAATTTTATTACTCGAAAAGATTTCCAAGGACGAACATAGGGAGCAAATTGGTATTTAGAAATCAAGATCATAATTTAAACTGAAAGAAATTGCAATAGTAGCAGTGTCAGAGTGCGAAAAATATAGGAGTAAAATGGTGATGTAAATCACCAAGTACTCCTACAATATCACCAAATAATTCAATGTATGACTATGAAATGAAAGCAATAATCTGTCGTCTGATTTGTGGATTAGACGACTTAAAGTGTCTGATTTCCTTTCTCTTTCTCTTCTCTGTCTTCTCCTTCCTTCTTCTTCTTCTTTGGCTTCTGTTCTGACTTCCTTTGTCTTTGCCTTCATAATTCTTCTCTTTCTCTTCTTTGTCTTTCTCTGTGTGCTTTGGCTTTTGCTCTTCTTCTTCTTCTTCCTTTGCCTTTTCTCTGTCTTCTCCTTCTGTCTTCTTCTTCCTTCTTCAGCTCCTACGATTGCTTTTTCCTTGTCTTTCTTCTTCCTTGGCTTCTTCTTCTTCAGCTCCTGCCTTTGGCCTTCAGCTTTGGCCTTCTCTTCTTCTTCAGCCTATGACTAAGTGTCAGTCGGAGAACCCTGTAGCAAAACCTACCCCTACCCGTGCACATCTCTCCTCACTTTCTCTCTTAGGATACGCTCTCCCAGAGCCACATAGATAGTCAGGTAATCGGGTCAGGTGCGTACTCGGGATTAGGCCCACCGGCGTGCGGTAGTGGGCGAGGAGTGCAGTCGGGTTGGGTCCGGTCAAGTCCGTGGGGCGTGTTTGCAGATGAGATCGGGTCGGGTGAGTGGGACCTCACCCTGTGGATCTGAGGCGACAAGGCAACTTCACTTTTTCCTTTTATGTAGGTGTGAGCAGTCTTTCACTTCCGAGGTGGGACTAAATGTCCCACCTTCCTTTCGCATGCGCCTATAGCAGGTTGATCTCCCAATTGCAGCAGTTATGGAGGACTTAGACTGGAATCGAGAACCTGGATGCGTGCGCGAGGGAATTCCGCGCATCTGAGACAGCAGCACCTGGGCTTGGTGGACCTGGAGCTGCAGCAAGCTTGCTTCAAGCTCCGCAACAATGGCGAATAGGTGCCTGAAACTGAGAACACAAGAACAGCCTCGCGGCCAAGTCAAATCACTCAGGGAGGTTCGCCGCAGCACGGCGAAGGTGTTGGGGGTGTCGGCGTGGCGTGGCAGTTCCTGTGAGTGCATGCCCTGAGTGCACTGTGAGCAAGTGAGTGGGTGTGTTCAATGAGGTGCTTGGGTGAGTGGCGTGGTGCATGGAGTGAGGGGAAAGGATCAGTGAAATGAGGCGGAGGTCATGGGCTTGTTGGCGAGGGTTGGGATGGCCTCGCCGGAGTTGGTGGTCGGAGATGGAAGGGGTGGAGGTGATGGAGGTCGGCAGTGGTCGATTTTGGAAAATAAAGGGTGGAGAAGAAAATAGAGGGGAGAGGGAGCTTATATGGGAGGTCAAGGGACGAAGGGGGGCAAGCAAGGCATCGGGTCTGGTGTAGCCGACGCCAGAGATGAAAGTGGCTCCAATGATGTGGGATCGGCAAGGACGAAGAGAGGGAAGTGCCTGTTGGTACGGTGAGTCACGAACGAAGTCAGGGAAGAAGGATCCGCCGCAAGTATGGCGGTCGGACGATGAGGAGCAAGGAAGGTCACCAGACGTCCAGAAGCCTACGGCCATGAAGGGAAGAGAGGAATTAGGGGTTTTCGCGACCGAATTCGAGCGTGGAGAGATCAGAGAGGTCTGGGCTCCTTTAAATAGAGCTCTGGAGGTCGGTTAGGGCTTGAGAATCAAGCTTCCCAAGCTTGGAAGGCTCGTCAGCTATGGAAGCTTGCTTGGATACCCATATCTCTCATGCGTTCGCATGAGAGATTGTGAAAGAATCAGGGTTTAAAGATGGGTTCAGATTTGAGGGAATTTCTCAGAGAATCTCCCTTCCAATTTTGGAAGAGGTTCTTTGAGAAATCAAAGAGATCTCCTCTATCAAAGGTCGCCGGAGTAGTTCTCCTCTGCGATAATGGTGGAGGGACCTACTTGTGAAGACAACAAGAAAGCTAGGGGGCTGGTTGTAAGGGTTTTTGAAAGTTAGGGGTAGAAATGTGATCGGACTGAACCTTTTTGCAAACTAGGTCAAGGCAAACTCATCTTGGGTCAAAATTTTGGTACAAACCTAATTTAGATCTAAGGAATCCAATGGTGAAGTTGGATTTTGGGTTTGACTACGTTTGACTGGAAAATTTATGGAAAAACCTAATTTAGGGCAAATATCTGTCTTGGACCCTATTTTAGGTCAAGATGGGTTCTAATAACCAAATTGAAGGTTTTAAACCCTATAGAATATTTTTCTATGATTTTTAGAGGGTTTAAGTGAATTTTATCCTGACCAGAACCTTGATTTATCAAGTGGATCTGTTTTAGGATTTTAAGAAGTCATTTAATTCACAAAAGTCACACAAACCCTTTTCTGTCAAATCCAACCCACTTGTTATCTTATTAAGATCATTTGACCTTTGTTTAGCCCTTGATAAAACCCATGGTTGTACTGCATTGGTAAAATTACAATTTTACCCCTAGTTTCTTATGTTTTTCTTAGAAAGGTTATGCAGTGAATTATGACCTTCAGTTGGTTATGTAAGAGCATTTATTCTCTTCATTGGGTCAAAATGAGCTAGTTAGGGCTCATGATGGTATTCCTATCACACTCCCAGACGACCGGAGGGAGTGCTAGATTCCTGGGATCTCCCTTAGATGGCTACATAGAGGTTTGGACATTTATGGAAGCCCCAGGAAAGCAAGGTGAGATTCTGAGGTCATTTAAGACGTCTGGGTCTAACCTCAGACGTCTAATTTTAGTTAGTATGCGCATTTTTAGCCCGTTCAGGGCCCAAATGGAATCGATTTTGCATAAACGAAGTATCATTGGTTTCCATTCGAGTTTCTCTATGTGTTAGTGTCACTTGTATACTGTTTTGAACACGTTTGATGTGATTTAGCCAATTGTATGGGTCTCCAGCCAGTAGAGTATATGGGGCCCACGGAGACTACAGGATATGCGATTCGAGCCCCCATTCCATCGTGTATCCTGATAGAGTGATTTTTCTCAACATTTTTTGGATGACGAGGAACCCTCTGTGCAACTAGAGGTAAACCCCAGGGGGCCAGTCCTGCCGACGCAAGCCTCGGACGTCTGCTGGAGCACCCAATGGGCAACACCATTGCTTGGCCCTATGCACGTGTGGGCAAGCCATGGGCTCGAACCCGTGCACCCCACACAGCGAGGGCTTATGGAGACAAGGGAACCCAACTGGGATACCCCTACCACCCGATTTTTCTCAATATTATGAATTAATTAATCAAGTGCATGCTATCTTAGAATGAATTGATTGAACCCTAGGGTAGAATTGAGTGAATGAATATTGCTTAAGATACACGATTTAATTATGAAATGCATGTTAGAACTCTTAATGCTAGCAAATGAATAGTTACATGATCTGATGCTTCTTTTAATTGTTAAATCACGAGCTGCTTATTATATGGTTGTGAACCAAGTTGTGAAACAACGAGATATGCATGTCATGAAATGAAATGAACTGAATACAATGCATGAACCCCATGGGAAACTAGAAGAGGAACTCATGTTTATGGAATGAATATTGTATGTCGAAGGGAAGTGAGCTAGCCCTCGAGTACACGGTACCGGGAAGAGCTACCGTCCCTTTTACGTGAAAAGTGAGCTGGCCCTCGTGTACAAGGTACCGAGGAGAGCTACCGTCACTTTAGTGTAGGGGGGAACTAGCCACCCTTGGGTTGAGACCTGGGGGTAGGAATGGCCCCCTACACCGACTCTAGTTACTTTAGTGTAGGGGGGAGCCAGTCACCCTATGGGGTTCGGGGTTAGGGTTGGCCACCCTACATCGACTCTTGTTAGGCCCACTGGGCAAACCAGGATAGTTGGGCAAGAGTACGCAGACTGTTGAGGGGCGAGACTTCTGTTCTGAGGGGCGAGACCCCTATTTTGAGAGGACAAGGTCCTGTTCTGTTCTGTGTTGTACGTTTAGGCGTACTCGCTAACGAAAACGACTGATCGCGTGCTAGTGCGGGGTAGATACCCGTGTACTTATTGCGCGTGCCGTAGTCACCGCTACGTCGTGACCGTGACCTCAGGGTGGTAGACCGGGTGTAGGACTACCACGGGTGCTCTCCAGACCAGGAGAGTGCCACATGTACATCCTATATCGTGGAATAAACTGCAATCAAGATCGTTCCTTTAGGGAACAAGAGGATTAAGAAATGTTGTAGACACTTATTAGGACAACTAAATCAAAAACACCTGGTTGAGATAAATGGAAATGAATGAATAGTTATTTTCTTGTTTCTTTTAGTTAAATTGCATATAAATGGCTTAACCACCACTCTACTCAACATTAGCTAACCACGGATTATATAACCATGTTCAGGTCAGGGAGTTGAGCAATTAGCGCCACCGGCTGTCGAGGGTGCTGGCCCAGCTAAGCCCAGTCGTAGTGTTTTTCTCTTTTTTGTTTTAGAGCTCTTTGTAGCAGTGAGTACCTTTAACGTGTATTAGATGTTTCTACTATATTTCTGTTCATGTTATATTTCCTTTTATTGTAATTATGATGGCTATGTATGTTGTAGTACTCTTTCGCTTATGGCATGTAAAAGTTTCGAGACTTCTCGTTCTATTTTCCACTACTACCTCTTATTTATTTTTGCTTAGTTACATTACATGTGTGGTTGTAATATATTTTCCACTTTTGGTTATTTTTCGTTGGATGACTGGGTCTTGGGATTAGTCTAGGCGAGTCGATATCGAGTCCTGTAGGGAGTTGAGATCGGATCGTAACAATTTACTTAGCCAGAAAAGAGAAATGAAAATTATAAAATTTATAAAAATTAAGTAAAAGTATAATTGTGAAATAAAATATTTACTAATGAAATAATATAGGATATCTCATTTGGGAAGAAGTGGAAATTTTTTCTGATATAAAAAAGTTTTTTTGAGGTTAACTTTTTTTTGTTTGGTAAATAACACTTTTATATTTTATTGATTATGCATATACTAACTTTTTTTCCCTTATAATGTACTTTTTTCTCTTATCATGTAATAATAGATGGCACAGTAGAGTGTAGATGATTACAAGCTTATCCAGAAGGACTGTCCTCATATCTCTGATCCGGATCGGTGTAACGTTACACAAGTATTGTAAATTTTCTTATTTTATTTTATTCATTTATATAAGCAATTTTTGAAATTTTTTTTGTAATTATAACAACTTTTATTGTAGGTTAGATTTATTGAAAATACCATAATGATGAATCAAGTATTGGGAAAAAGAAACTTAGTGGAACAATAATTGGAGTTAGCGGGTTTGGGAGCGGCCTCACGTTTGCCAAGGTCGTAATTCGATCATGCACTTATGCATGCTATGGTTGAGCGTTGGCATCCAAAAACTTACACTTTCCATCTGTTAAAAGGAGAATCTATTGTGACATTAAAAGATGTCGCGATTTTGATAGGTTTTTGCATGTATGGTCCACCTGTGACAGGTGTTGTACAACGCAGAGATTGGAGGGAAAAGTGTGTAGAATTACTTGGAGAAGACCCAGATGAAAATTCAAGTAAAAAGAACTTAATCTCTTAAGAGTTAAGTATGACATGATTAAAGTCTAAGTTTGTAGATGTCCTCGAGTTTGTAGAGACAAAAGATGATGCGATTAGATATGCTCGAGGCATCATTCTGATTTACTTGGGAGCTAGTATCCTTCCATATTCAACCAGAAATAGGGTTCCAATTAGGTACTATGAATAAAACACATACAATATTCTCGAGTAAGGGTTTTATGCATATTTGACCAATATTTTTATACATTTACAGGTACTTATTACTACTAGAAGATGTTGGAGTATTCAAGCAACAAGCCTGGGGAGCTGCTTCATTTGCGCAATTGTACTGCCAATTAAATGAAGCAACACGATGTTCAACAACAAACGTATATGCTTTTTTTATGATGTTACAGGTAATTCTTACATTAATTTATATAAACTTTATAAATTTCTTCATTATAATATTTAAATTGTGTTTGTAGTTATGGTTTTGGGAAACCTTCATATTGGGAGGTCAAAAGAAATATCATTTCCTCTTCATTTGGTACATATTGCACCATTAGGCGTATGGTAGGTTCAAATTATTTAACATAATAATAATTATTAAATTCATTACTCTTTTCTTAACATGATAAAGTTATGTTTCAGGTGGAATGGGAGTAAAGAATTTAATAATAATGTGAGAACAACAAATTATATTTACTACTAAAATGAGTTGGATACACAATGCACTCATCAGGTAGCATACAATTATTCTAACTAAATTCCATATTTATCATAAATTCTTGATTTATAACGTAATAACAATATTCAAAATGTTTTCGTTCATATTATAGGTGATTTGGAATCCGTATACAAATGGGAGGGCACAATACATTCATCCCATCTGCTTAGCAAATTCTATAGTTTGGAGATCTAGAATGTGCTTGGTTTATTATAATATAGTAGTTATGCACATTCCTGATCATGTGATGGGACAGTTCGGGTTGAAGCAACACATACCCGAACAGATAGATAGAATAAGACATGTTGATGGAAGAGTAAGGGGTATCTCTACATAGGCATCACATCATCAGTGCTACATTAAATGATGGACTCAAAGGCTGGAAACAATTGTTGAAGAGCTTGATTTACGAGGCACACCTACAGAAGTTAGAGAACGGCACTTACGATGGTATTGAAGGAAGACAAGATGTGAGTGCAAGATGATCGACAGAATTTTCGCTCAAAAAAATAATTTCAAAAATATGTCGTTGCAGTATAAATTATGTGATGGAAAATCCTCCGTTGATCAAAAATAATTAATATTCGAGATTGAACCACAATAACAAAGTCGTATCCATAGGGAGGCATTAACACCAAGAAATTCGCTGCTATTTCAATGAAAAAGAGGTACAAAATCATGGGGAATTCGTTGTCCACGTCAATCACAAGATTAGATAGCTTAGAGAGAATGACTACAAAGACTGACGAGAAATAAAGGAACTGAGAGGGGGTTTTGTTCGCAATTCACCACATACTTTAACCGTAAAAATCAAAACAAAAATCTCCTCGATGGCACTAAATGTAAAAACTATTGTACACAAACAAAGCATTTGGATGTCTTGCACGTGCTTGCATGGGAGGCTGTAGCCATCCGTGAGAACTTTGGTGGAGGTCGGCTACAATGAAAGGATCCCGATGGTGGTAGCAGATCGATGAATGGTGACCAGCAATGGTCGCCGAAGAGGAGGACGGCTCCGGTGATGGAGGCAGTACATCGGCGTGTGTATGCTGTCGATGGTGATTCTGAGGGTGTGGCCATGCTCATGAGGGCACGGCGGATCCGGTGGAGGTGACGGTGTGTCGAACGAAGGGTGGAGAGGCTGGCTACGTCTTGCTTATGTTGGGTTCATTTTCTCCTCTGTCGGTGGAGAAGAAGAGGAGGAGGCCAGTTGCATTGGCTGCTGTTGAGGGTCAGCGTCGGCGGACGCTAACAGTGGTGAGGAGGAGAAGGCAATGCGTGTGCGGTTCTGTTGAGGAGAATGATACACTGATGCAGTTGAGTGGAGTCTGCGGTGCCATGGTCGAGTTGTCGAGGTGAACATAGTCGATGACGAGTCGTCGCAGTTGCAGATGCCAATGCTGTCACCATTGATCGTGGAGGTGGTTCGCAGTGATGGAAGGAGTCGCAACAGTGGTGGCATCGGTGTCGCGGTAGAGGTCAAGGGCCTATAGTGATGGTTCTGGTGGTGGCTGCCTATGGGGGAAGATGATGGAGGAGAGTAGTTTCTCCCTCCGTAGGGAGGAATATGTTGCCCCCTGGTGTTTGCATGGATGGGTTATAAAGGGAGAGGAAGAGAGAGAAATTAATGGGGAGAGAGATTGGATGATTATGAGATATTTTTGGTAAGAGAGAATTTGAGGGAAAAGTTGACGACAGTGGAGAATGTTGGTCTTTTATGGAATCCTCAAAGTAGCCCATATATGATTCTCTTCACAATAAATGATTCCCATCAATATTTTTCTCCTAAAAGAAAATCTTTCCTTAGCTTTGCTATCCCTGATGTCTCTTCAATTACTCCTACAAATAAACGTACATAAATTAGTATACCAACATGTATTATAACCATATGCAAATAGAGTACCATAATAAAATACACATGCATAGATGACAATTCTTGAGCTTAAATAATTTATCAACGTAACACATGCTCTAAATTGACTTCTCGTCCAAATAATCATGTACTTAGGCTTAATTATAGTCCACCAAAGTGGACCTATCACAAGAACAGATGACGCAACCCGTAGTCGCATACAAACCTCGTGGTCCAATTAAGAGAGACTTGGTAAGAAAATAATATTTTAAATAAATTACTAAAATTTTAATTTATATTTTTTAATTTAATAATAATCATTTATTTTGCTTAATATTAGGTAAGTCTTGTCTTCAAAATAAAAGAACAGATGACGAGGTGGTTAAATACACCTCATTTACGTTCAGACATAAGAGAAAAGGAAATGAATGACTTACTTGACCAACTTACCAAGAAGATAGAAGAGCATGGGTTGCGTGATATTGATGACCATGAAGTTGGAAAGGAATCCACGAATGCTGTTTCTGAGGAGAATGTCGGCCCACCTCAAATGTAGTACACCCAACCTCCGATACACTTTACCCAACCTCCTCCGACGTTGTTTACCCAGCCTCCTCCGATGGATTACACCGAGCAACCGATGGATTATACTTACATCTCGACACAGTCTACCCAACCATCATATGCTTACAATCCGTTTGGAGAAGGATCTTTGCAAGTTCCAAATTTTTCTGCTTCTGAGAGTCAGCTGGGTAGTTTTATAGATTTGCTTTTTTCAAATTCGATGCAAGATCCATACTTGTCAAGGTATTCTGTATCGGGTTCGAACCCATCTAGACCACCATTTCAACCTCCACCGATGCCTACCTATCAACATCCGAGACCTTTATATATTTGGAATGAACCGTGAATGCAACAACAAGAAGGCAACGATACTAAAAGTGATAATGAGGGTTATGCACCCGACACTAAAAGTGTACATGACCGATCTAATGTTGGCAACAGGTCTATTCACCTAGGTCGTGACGTTCTTGAGATAGAAAGAGGAAGGGTTGCACAAGAAGAATCGTCACGAGGTAGGGATGAACGCAGAGGAAGAGAAGGTAGGAGACACAAAGGAATTTTTAGTGTATTTAGTAATGCTATAAGTAATGTTGTTCGATGACATTAATTGTAAAAAGTATGAGTTGTAAGACATGTTGAGTTAAATGTCTCAAATGTTGTATTTGATGCTTTATAATTTAATAACAAGTACTCTTTTCTTCTTGAAACAATTGTATGTATATTCCTCAAGCTACATACTTAGACAAATTATGCTGATTGTTCGTATGGTCAATATGTTAAATTATCGTTGTAAAATCTGATGATATTATTATTATGAAAGACAAACAAAGATTAAAAACTTTAATACCAAATTCTATTTAACCTTTGATTCATATGAATATAAGGATTTGTCAAACAAATAATAAATAAAATTCACTCACACAAATGGAGGCACAAGATTTTTAGGTGGAAACCCAAATCGGGTGAAAACCACCACCTAAGCCAATCCCTTGACTTAGGATTTACAATCACAAAGTGATCAATACACTAACCACACTACTTTAACGAGGGTAGTGTACCTCAATTACAAATCTCACCTTCGATCCCTAAATGAAGGTTTCTTCCTTAACAATGACGAGATGAGGATCTGACAGGCTGGATACTCAACAACATCTCTAGACTCAACTAAAAAGAAGATTACAATGTTTTGAAAGTATACAATAAAAAGTCGTAGACCTATGACTAAATGCATCTTCACTATCCTTATCATCTATCTTGGAAAATCCGCGAGACCTGCAATTTTATTATTACAAAGAAAAAATATGTTATTTTCATGTTTTATTCTTTTGACTATATTTTGTAAAAAAACTTATCTTATTTATCTAATATAGTAATGGGAAATAAAGTGGTTATTGAATTTGGATGTAGAACGGGTTAGCTCAACCAACATCTACAAAGACGTGATCGACGCTAACAATGCGCCGCATGCGAGATGTGGAATAGGCGTGTGGGCGCGTGTGTGTGTGAAGGATAATGTGCATGGATTACTACATATGTGTGTGCAACTCGTGCGCACACACACGTGATATAATGCACAGAAATAAAAAGTACTACACATGATGTGTGAATGTAACTCTATGTACGTAGTAGGTTGTTTAGTTGGCAACTCTATTGGGACATGATTTTCTATTGCGTCCTCGTTCCCAACACTTCGAGCATTGAGGGATACGATGACTACTCATTTCATTCATTTCATCTCCAATCCTTTCAACACGTGATCTACCCCCAGCATATCTGATATCTGAAGGTAGTAGCTCCGGAGATTCTCTCTATCCCCAATATCTCTTGTCATGGATTTGATTAAAGGATTCTGCATACCCTAACCAATAATATATTATTTTATAATAATCTGAGTAAAGAGAAAGATGATCAAATCTAATATGTGCACAAGCAGCTAACACATGCTTGCAAACAAGATGCTTTAATTGAATATAACCACAAGAACATATTGCGTTATTTATTCCATTGGTAGAATTAATCTCAATCTCATATGAGTAAGGTTCCTCTCCAATTTTAAGCTTCATTCTACTAAATCTAACAACTTGTAACCTTTGCGAGTTCGAAATTTTCCTATTTACAACTCGGTCAAAATTCGGAGTAACAAAAGTACTTGTTCAAACGAAAGTAAGCCGTTGTAACAAAAGCAATAATTGGTAATCTTCAACAAGCTTTCAAAATATTATTGAAACATTCAGATGCGTTACTTGTCATACTGCCATATCTCTTCCCCCCATCATAGCATAATGTCCAATATGATCAGTTATAATCATTTTCTTTTATAATACATCTATATGCTCCATCACACATGCATTAGATATCTCCTAATATCCGATTGTGATCATATGTTGTTAATACACAACAGATGCATAAAAGCGTCTCTGTAAATCCTTACTTTTAAATCCCGCTATGCATGTTTGCTTTAATATATCTCAAACAATATCTATGTAAATGACATCGTTCCGGGCTAAAATATTGAGGAACTAAATTTCTTAATCTAGGGAAACGATTATTTATGATGCATATACCATCCCGATTGATAATTTCAGAAAGATGCATTAAAAACCAAGCGCAACTACTGTTATTCTCCCCTCTTTCCACAGATGCAAAAGCTAATGGAAATAATTGACCATTTAGATCGATTCTAGTTGCAATTAACAAATGTCTAAGATGAGAACCATATAAATGTGTATCATCGATTAAAAGTGCTAGACGACAATACTGAAATCCCTTAATTAACGGATCGAAAGTCCAAAATAAATAGCGAAATTCCATTTTTACTAGTGATGATGATGGTACATCCATAACATGGTAAATAGTATCCGGATTTCTATGAACCATTTCTCTCATAAATCATTTCAAATCTAAGAAAGATTTCTTTAAGTTGCCATATACATGTTCCAAGGCTTTGTTTCGAGCATACCAAGCCTTGACGTAACTTATCTTTACCTTATCTTTGTTGTCAATTAAAACTTGGATTTGTTTCGAAGATAAGGAAGATTTGCCATAAAATGTGGCAATATGCGATAGAGTATGAACTTTGTGTTACATTGTTTATGATCTCCTAAGGTGTTCGCTATGCAATTATGCTCCTGATCGTATCTAGTCACTGTCCAATCATTAAAAGACTTGTCTATAGATACATGCAACAATTAGGAGTTCTTTCTTTGATGCAATTTCTTTGTGTTGCACACCTTTCTGTACAATCCACTGCCTTAGGTCTTGTTGGAAATCTTCTTTAGTTTTCCATCTTCTCATCATCCAATCCATTCTTTCTCCTCCTTGTTGTTGAGGAAAAAATGATGTCTCATCTTGATTTATTATCCAATTTATCCAATCATTATCATTAGATAAATAAGGTGCTCTATCCATTGGTTCTCCTTCTAAGTCATCATTGTCACCGTCATCGTTATCAACATCTTCATTGTTTTCTACAAAATTTTGATGAGGTTTCTTACTAGCTACGACATTCATAATGATTGATATACCATGATCATCAAGCCCATTATTCTCATTTTCATAACTTTATTCATGTAAATTACTTTGATGAGCCTCAATATTAAAATCAATATTTCTAGGTTCTAAAGTAATTGCTTTTTCTACTGGATGTAACTATTCTTCTGATATACATCTGATAGGAACTTAACATCTCATAATATAATGAATACGATTCATTACTAAAGTCATAATTTGAACATGAAGCTATATTTTTATATTAAGGGTATAGTGGTTGACTTCCTAATGGCTCTGCTACAACATATTAGTTGAATGTACTCTATATACTTCCTAATAATTCTAATAACATTTGAGTTGATTCGTCATTCTCGATATCATAAGGAAATGATCTACCATCTTTGTTTATCCACTTACACTTTAACTGAAGCTTATAATATAATTCAAAATATCCACTAATATTATACACAGTAGATAATAAATTTTTGAATGAAGTACGATAGTTAATTGACGTATTCATAGAATAACCACCGATATAATCAATACCAGAATAAGTAGATATTACTCTACTGCCCCAATAAATCCTAAGTACCACAATATTGTCTACCATGTCTGCATAATCAATAAAATATAAAAATGTTATTTACTAAAAAAGAAAAGTTACCCTCAACAAAGATTTTTTATTATTAGAAAATAACTACAACTAACTATTCTTAAAAAAAAAATCAAGTTACCTTATTGCTAAATGTAGATGTTGGAGTGAGGAGTGGAACAAAATTCAAAGCCTCAACAAGATTGCAATCTCACATTCAGAATTTCAATGAGATTGCAATGCAGAGTTTCTACGTAATCGTGATCTAAAATCTCAACAAGATGAATGAATGAAAAGGAGAATTTTTACGAGGGAATGGGGGAGGATGTGTGATGAGAAGAGGGGGAGGACGGCCATTTATATAGGCGAGCCAGGGAAAGGGAGGAGCAGGGGTGGGGCAACAGTTAGTCAGAGGTTGACTGATCCAACGACCTTCGCCCAACATTTGCCCAGGTGTAATGGTTGGTTAGAGGTCACTGGACTTGTCGAAGGTAATTGGATCATCTAGTGACCTCCGCTTGACGAATTGTTGGTGGGTAGGGATCGGTGATAGGCCGTTGCATGGAGTAGTGACTTTTGTAGGTCGCTCCTTCATCCAGCGACCTGTTATCCCATTTTATTACTTCTCTGATTCCTGCCCCCTATCGCAAAATATAACCCAACCCATGTCCCTTATGCTAAAAAGCCCTAAGTCAGATATTAATATAAGATATAATTAATACAAATATATATTGGATAAAAATGTAAATATATTGAGGGTCTCAATCTTTCTATAAATATATTTAGGTGTAAATATATCATTTTAAGTTTGAATATACAACAATCTAAGTTAAAGTACATACAAATTATTTTAAAAAATTACAAATAATTTGAGTTTAACTAATTTAAAAGAATAATGTACACAAAAGCAATTGAAATATGCAATATATTGATCTAATTTGTCGAATATTTGAATTCTAGTCCACATCTTTTTTGAATTTCGAAATATCACATCTGAATCTATATCTAACATAATTTTGAAATTATCTGAATTTGTATCTGAATCCGACCATATTTGGATATGATCATTAGGTATCTGAATTCATCCGATCCATTTTCATCTCTATCTAAAAGTAAGTTATTTTGTATTTGAAAGCCCCTAAAGTCCACTTCCATTGATCTTAAAAATTTGGTTTCTATTTGTGTAAGGGAGATGGTGAAAGGAGAGGGTTACCTGCTTGGGTGTGCTCATGTGGCATTGGCTTTTTCATTAGACCAATTCAGGATGAGGAGTAGGCACCCTGGGGTTCAAGTTCTAGCTTTACCGAGGGGTGGCATTGTGGAAGCATCATCTCCTCCCGTTTGAGATTATGGGCCATTTAATTAAAAAAGTCAAAAAGTAAGAAAATACAGGTACTGACGTAAAAAGTGACGTGAGGTACTGTTTTCATATTTCACACAGTGTTAAAAACGTGGCCCCAGTTGATAATTGATATTTAATGTAAAGAAACAAAAGAATGTAAGATTTGTTATGTGGTAGACCCCACCACATTCAAAAAAACCACCACACCACTTTAACCTAAAATGCACATGTGATAAATAACTTTACACTGGTGATAAATTATTCTAAGTGACTTTGCACCAGTGCAAAAGGATTTTACACCGGTGATAAATTATTCTAAGGTATCTTTGCACCAGTGTAATCTCATTTCACTACAAGAAATTAGGGTTTTGGTCACGGTTAAAAACTATGACCAAATCACTCATAAACGTCACCAATTAGCGACAACAAAAGTTGCATTGCGGAAGGGCTTTGGTGACGATTTCAAGCAAAACCGTTACCAAAAGCTTTGGTAACGGTTCCACCCAAAACTGTCACCGAAGCCCGCCGTTAGCTACGTTCTGCAACTTTGGTCACGAGGCTTTGGTGACGGTTTTAGGTGGAACCGTCATCGAAGCATAGGGATTTGGTGCCGGTTCCACCCAAAACCATCACCGAAGCTCACCATTAGCTAGGCTCTACAACTTTGTTCACGAGGCTTTGGTGACGGTTTTAGGTGGAATCGTCACCGAAGCATAGGGCTTTGGTGACGGTTCCACCCAAAACCGTCACCAAAGCCCACTGTTAGCTACATCCTACAACTTTAGTCATGGTTATAAATTGTGACCAAAGACTTTTAGTTACAATTGTAGAACCGTGATCGAAGAGAGAGCTTTGGTCATAGTTAATAACCATGACCATAGGTTGGTGTGGAAGAAAGAGAGTTCCTTTGATCATGGTTCCCTAACCGTCACCAAAGGGTCATCGTGACCAAAGGAATTACCTTTGGTGCCAACTAACCAACCATCAACAAAGATTCTCTTTAGTAAGGCTAGTAAATTTAGCTTTCTTACTAAAAATGGGCTGGTTATTGTGCACCAAGGAGGGTCTTTAACAAAATCAGATAAGAAGCAATTATTTCCCAGATGGTAATTTTTGGGAATATATGCCCAAATCACCATATTCTTCCTTCATGAAGGCGCTTCCAGCTATAAAAAGTATGCTTTTCAGCAATGTGTTATGGTTAGTTGGAGATGGGGAGAATATAAATATTTGGAGTGATCCATGGTTGAAGGCTGAAGAGTAAAAGTCGATTAGATAGAGTATACTCCAGGAATTAAAGGCGGCAGATTTGATAAATGAACAAAATTAGAAATGAAATGAAGAAAAAATTTCCAGTAGCTTTGGTGTAAGACTGTAGAAAATATTTTAAGTACTCTAATAGACATGGGACAAGACTTACAAATATGGAAACCACATCCTAATGGGAAGTTCTCAGTTAAGTCTGCATATATGACCTTGCTAAATGAAGAGGGAATCAACTCTAGTCTTACAGAGGAACAAATAGCTATTGTAAAAAGGTTTGGAATATGAAGGATACAGCTCTGAAGCAAAGTTATTCCTCTTGGAGAGCAGTGACTGATGTTCTACCTTTAAAGGGAACATTGTTGAAAAAATTTCAGATTGAAGACTCATTGTGCCCCTTTTGTCGAATTGATAAAGAGGATTGGGTGCATATGATTAAAAATCACCCCTTTGCAAAGGCAATTTGGTTTTATTAGGGTATAATAGCATGACCTAAGCAAGATGGCTGGATGGATGAGATGGAAAAATTGACTGAGCTATTCCAACTAGTAGGGCTAAAAAAAGAACTGATAGTATATTTGTTGCACCCCTTATGGATATATAGATGCAAAGTTGTGAGAGAAGGGGAGACTGTTTCATTAATGGCAGTATAATTCTTAGTGTGCGGGGTATTTTATCATGTCCCTAAATCAATGCAAGATGTCACGTAAACAATCAATATAATGCAAAGGGCATTTCAAATGAAATGTTTTCTTTTCCTAAACAGGGCACTTCAAATAAAATTCAGAAATCCAAAAATACATCAGGGAAATATATCCTTTTCTATCTTGAACTAAAATTCAACATCGAATTAAGAATAAAATTTCATACTAACCATTGCAACATCAAATACATAAAGTTTCTCCCCTGAAGGAATGTGAATTGTCTTTGGTCCTACTTCACCCTTTAGCAACTTGTTAACAAGGCGAATATTGGCAAATGTTCCTCGACCCATTATCTCATCATTTCCACAGCGACTTCCATAAGAATTGAAGTCCCTACACTCAACCCCACATTCAAGGAGGTACTTTGCAGCTGGGTTATCCTTATGAATACTTCCAGTAGGAGAAATGTGATCTGTGGTTATAATATCACCAAAGTTGAGCAAACAATATGCATGTTTTACTCCATGTGGACAAGGAGGAGACATTGTCATATTCTTAAAATATGGGGGATCATGGATGTAAGTTGACTTTGGATCCCATGAGTATAGCTTCGACTTTGGAACTTGTACCTAATTCCACATTGGGTTGCCCTTTGTGATGGCCTCATAGGTGCTTCTGAACATGTCTGGCAGGACACTGGACTGAACTACCTGCAATTACCGATATCATGCCAAGAATGATCCTTTCAAAAAACCTCATGCCAAGAATGAGCTCCATCCGAAAAAATAGAACTTAAGATTTGGGTGAATTACTACCGGAGCTTCCACTTCCAGCTACATCTACTGCTGCTATTGCTACATCTGCTACTGCTGCTGCTGCATGTACATCTGCTACTGCTACTACTGCTGCTGCATCTAGAAAGGTGTACCTACTGCTACTGCATCTGCATTTGCTGCTTCTACTGCTGCATCTGGAAAGGCGACTCTTTATGGAATAAGAATGGAAAATAAGAAAATATATATAATACCTATTAAGCTCCAAAATCTATCTATCTACCTAGGAAATAGACCACTGAAGGAGGAGCATCTCTGCTGCATCTCTACTACTGCATTGCTGAGTTGAATGCTCTGAAGGAGGAGCTGAAGGCTGCAAATAAGCACTTGGTTTATCTGGAAAAGAAGCAGGTCCAACAGCAGCAACAACAAACTTACTTGGGCCTTGCATCATCATGTAATATGTTTGATTAACCAGGAAAGTTAATTTGCAGCCTGCTGTTTAGCAAATCTACTTCTGATACCTTTATTGGCCAGCCTAGCAAATCTACTTGAAAATATCCTGTTGCAATCCCTATTATACAAACTGAACCACTCTTGACAATGGTCCCAGGATGAAGACATTGAGCAGGGTCAAGACCTGACAAAGGCTCTCTCCTCCTACAGCAATAGTATATCACTCCTTCCTGGGGAGCAAGAGCACCTCCTAGTGGCCCCATCCTACCCCTCCTCTAGACCAAAAACCACCTTTCTCCTCCCTCACCACTTGCATTCTCCCTAAATCCCTCCAAATGTACAATATCCTAAGTTGAGCAAACAATATGCATCTTTTACTCCATGTGGACAAGGAGGAGACATTGTCATATTCTTAAAATATGGGGGATCGTGGATGTAAGTTGACTTGGGATCCCATGAGTATAGCTTCGACTCTGGAACTTGTAGTGTGACTCAAGAAAGGGAGAAAGAGGTAGGCAAGGCATGCTTAAGGCGACGATGCGATCCCTTAGGTAAAGAGCCTCACCTTTAAGGCAATGGGTCAGTTCCTTGCCTTACGCAGTTGCTTGGTTGCCTCAGGCGACAACCTCAACAGCACTGACAGGTCATGACCATACAATTGTTTTTCCTTGTTCTTGGCTGAGTTACTCTTCAGGCAAATCTAGAGCATATTTTCATACCTTTTTATATCATGTAAACTGAACGACTTGCCAACATTGTACAGACTTCAGAAACCAGAAAATGACAGTGATGAATCCATGCACATACTACTCAATCATCTCATTAACATTTAGCTTGCTATTTTCTTAAAGGAGTAAACATATCTAAGGTTGACAACCTATTACGGATAGGTGGGTATTGCACATAGAACTATGTTTTGGAAACACAAATTTTATCAAGAACTAGCAAAGCATTTACCAGTCAGCTGCAAAGCCATGTCCTTTTCCTTGAATTATCTCAGGAGCTAAAAAATTTGCTACCCCGCATACAGTAAAAGTCCTATCCTTGGCCAATTTCTTTGCAAATCTAAAGTCTATAAGCTACATTTTAGGACAGAAACATGATCAGAGGACAAAAACTATTTCCTGTTGCAATACCAAAGTAAGTTTGTTAAATATAATTGAAATACAGATCTGTAGATGTCCACATTGGTCAAGCATTAAGATATCAAGAGAAACACCTCTGTAAAGAACTGAATTCTGAATTGAAAAAAATGCAGCCATAAGTGTATTGCACCATAACACTGCAACTCCATCAAACCAGTGAACCAAATGTCTAAAGCACATGGAAGTCGGAAAATGTCAATAACCTTGTGTAATTCTTCCAATGCGATTACAATTGATGTTGCACAAAACCGTGCAAATGATTCATCAAGAGGTGAAGTGAGTATTGAAGCCAGTGGGCAAGCCAGACAAGTGCTTGGCAAAATGCCAGCATGAAACTTATCAAAACATGTGTGCAATACTTGTGGCACACAAGAAGATGGGCTCAAGCTCTTAAACAGATCTCTCTCTTTCAAAACATGTGCTTCTTTTCCAAGCTGCTTGACTTTCCTCTTGGAATATCTTTTCAGGGTACACAACTTTTCTGCTTAGCGATCAAGGAGAATCCATGAACATGTCAATACAATTCACTAGATCATATTCCATATATTTTTTGAAAAAGGAAAGGGTGATCATATTCCATATAGGTGGTAGTCATTTTGGAAGAAAATATAAAGTCAATTATAATCTGTTTCCCAAAGGAGAAGATTGATATCTACCTGATCCTTTAGGCAGCACGATGCGTATCTCTGAATAGTTGGTTGAATACAAAACTGTAACGAGCGCGTGCCCCAGACGCCTTTTAAGACGTCTGGGAGGTGGCCCAGACGTCTGTAAAGACGTCTGGGATCACATCCAGACGTCTGACCAGACGTCCGGGACAGTTTACAGACGTCTGGCGAATAGTTATGCTCGCACGGGATATTCGTCTGCGCGCCTGTGCGCGCAGACCTGCGATTCTGCCCTTTTTCTCTGCGGCTGCAGGCGGCTGCGACCGCCTTCTCTCTCCTCTCCGCGCGGCGTTAAAAGGGGGGGCGCGCCTCCCCTCCCGTCTCCACCATCTTCCTCCTTCTTCTCCTGCCTGTGCGCGAGAGCGAGCGGACGCGAGGGCGCAGCGGCAGCGGCAGCCGCAGTGAGCGCGGAGGAGCTGCGGCGTGCGAGGGCGGGGCTCTGCCGTGAGGGCGAGCTCGCCAGGAGCGGCTTGGCCGGCCGGGGGAGGGCGCAGGGGACGCAGAGCGTCGCGGAGAGGGACCTGCTGCGGGCGGAGCAGCGTACGCGCGAGGTGCGACGCGGGCGGCGTCGCGAGCGGAGGCCGAGCAGGGCTCTGATTCTGGAAAAATTTCCAGAATCAGACGTCTGGATTGATATCCAGACGGCAAGGTCGACGTCTGTGAGATCATACAGACGTCTGAAAGGTGAGTTTCCGCTTTCTTCTTCGTTTTTGTCGACTGACCGTACTGAGGGAGGGGGGTTGGCTGTGCGCAGGTTCTCTGATTCGTCATCTTTGCGAATCAGACGTCTGGAATTTATACCAGATGGCGGGAGTGACCTCCAGACGTCCGGAGTGACCATCGGACATCTGGGATCTAGGAAAGACGTCCCCACAGACTTCTGGACGTCCGGGGAACCAAGCCGAACAGGTAATTCTCTGATCCACCGTTTAAGACGTCTGGAAGGAGTTCCAGACGTCTGATTTTGCACAGTATTGTCTTTCTCGACCCGTTTAGGGCCCGTTTGGGCTCTGTTTTCCGCGATTCGAGTTGCGTTCGTTTCAGAATTAATTCCTCTACCCGCCTACAGTAGCTATACCCTGTTTTGAGACTCTCCTTGTGTTTGATCCTTGTGATAGGACCTCGTTCGGTTGCAGTCTTGAGGGTCGCGGAGGCGCGCGGGATTCCCGATCACGCCCCCATTACTCCCGTTGTACCTGGTAGAGTGGTTTTAAGTATTAATAAAATCTGTTAAAGTATGGAACCATAACTAGAACCTAGGGCATTGCATGAATCCTAGGAATGAGAAATATATGGAATGATAGCTCCTAGGTGTTGCATGAATCCTAGGGCCGGAAAACTAGATTGTATGATAGATCCTAGGATATGGCATGAATCCTAGGGTGGAAAAACTAGTGGAATGTATATTACTGCAGTCTTGGAAAATTGGAAAGGAATATATAAGGCTGCCTGTAAAATTAATTAACAGCTGCCTGTTACGAATAAAGAAACATGTTTGAGATCATGGATTTTGAGAATGTGAATCTGGAAAGTGAAACATATGATGTTCTGAGATAAAGAGCTGGAACCCTACGGGGAATTAGGAGTGGAACTCCTGGAAAGAAAAAGGAATGGAACTGAGATGTAGTTTGTACTGTCTCTTGGGTACGCAGTACCAAGGGAAGTACCTGTACCTGTTTAGTGCAGAGTGGGGCCAGCCGCCCCAGGGACCCGGGGTTAGGATTGGCCGCTCTGTACCGACTTGTTGGCCCTCGTGTACGTAGTACCGAGGAGAGCTAGTAGTGTTAGGAGAGTACTAGCTACCCCACGGGCCCCGGGGTTCTGCTAGCCTCCTTCACCGACTTGTTAGGCCCACTAGGGCAAACCAGGGTAGTCAGGCGAGGGTGCGCGGACTGTGGAGGGGCAAGGCCCCGGTTTGGTTACTGTGGAGGGGTTGGACCCCTGTTACTGAGAGGGCTCTGCCCTGGTTCCGTGCTGTGCTTTGGGCGCACCCGTTAACGGAAACGACTGACCGCGTGCCAGTGCAGGCTAGCTACCTGTTCGTTTATCGCGCGTGCCGTAGTCACCGTTACGTCTGTCAGTGACCTTGGGGTGGTTGACTGAGGGTAGGATCACCACGGGGGACTCTCCCGGCCAGGAGAGCACCACGTGCTACTTCTACTTTTGGAAAAGACTGCAATCAAGATCGTCCCACGAGGACATCCGAGATCAAGTAAAGGATCTGAGAAGTAAATGAAATAGTGAGAAAAATTGAAAGATGTAAATAAAGGAAGTAATAGAACATAACAGCTACTGTACACTCTACTGTTGCCTTTAGTTAGTTTGCCACTCTACTCAGTGTTTTGCTGACGTGTTACACTCGTTACCTTTTTCAGGACCAGGTGTTGAGCAGCCAGGGTCGGCGGCTGCAGAGGACGCTGGGCCGAGTAGGGTCCAGTAGAGTTACCACAGCTTTGTACCCCCTTTTTGTTTCTGTTCTAGTGAGTAGTTTCTGTTTCCGCTGTACCTTCTTTACCTGCAGTTTTTGTTATATGATAAATGTTGTTTTACTGTTGTGGTGGTGCCTACTGTAGTAGTTTCTTTCCTTACTGCTGTACTTTCTTACTGTTAGTTATATTCATGCTGAATGTGGTTTATTTTACTGTCTTTTGGTTACTTCCTCGTTGGACGACTGGGTCTTGGGATTAGTCGAGTCGGTCCGGTTCTCGTGTCTCGTAGGGACTCGGGAATCGGGTCGTTACAAGATGGTATCAGAGCAAGGTCGTCCCGAGAAGTGAATCAACTGACTGGAAAATAACCAATTCACATGTTTATAGCTAGAGTAGCCACCACAACATACCTCTTGATATGAGCTCTTAGAAGTGTTGTTAGGTACCGTCTGTTTTGACGTTTCCGTTTTGTTTCGCGTCTCCATTGTAGGAGATGCCGCGTCGTGGAGCTAGGAGGGTGAGCCGCAGGCGCGGCCGAGGTCAGGGCCTGGGGGACGGATGTGTCGGGCTTGGAATACATACAACCCCTCCTCTTCTCCTGAGTATACCGTCTCGGGACCTCGTCCAACTGATTCGAGAGGTGGTTCGAGAAGAATTCCAGCTTCCACCCACGTCGCCACCCCCTCCCCCTTCCGAGCGTACGACAGGGGAGTTAGTGGTGGAACGAGATTTCCGCCACCACACCAGGCGTGTTAGGAGAACTCAACGGAGACACGTGGCGTCCGCAGGAGAGCCGTCACGTTGTGCAGGGCCATCAGTGGCCTTTAGGGGCCCTCGACAGGGGCCAGTCGCCAGCACCGGACCCCCGCCTAGCCGACAGCAGGGACTCACTGAGGGTGGGAGTCGGGTTCCCCTCTGCTACCAGTGTGGCCAGCCGGGCCACGTCAGGAGGGACTGCCCATCTAGGGCAGGAGGTCAGCAGATACTTCCCGCGCAGAGCACTGGAGGGCGCGCAGGAGGCCGCGGTTTCCAGGCGCGAGGAGGAGGACCGTAGTCGCGAGGAGGGTACCGGCCAGCACCTACCCGTCCGACGCAGAGTGTGGCTGCTTCGTCCGCACCTAGAGCTGAGGGGCGTATCAACGCCCTAACACACAGGGACGCCAGAGCTTCGGGATCCGTGGTAGCAGGTATGGTTTCAGTTTCTGGCAGACTCGTTTACACGCTTTTCGATTCCGGCGCTACGCACTCGTTTGTCGCAGACAGTTTCGCAGTTAGTTTGGACCAGGATTATACATTGTTAGAGAACCCGTTCGTAATCAGAGGTCCGAGTGGTCAGCTGTTTGTAGCTGAGGAGGTGTACACGGGTTGCGGCGTCAGCATCGGGGGACACAGCCTGCCAGCTGACCTGATTATGATACAGATGGAGGACTTTGGAGTGATTCTGGGGATGGATTGGCTGTCCGCTTACCACGCCTTGGTAGACTGTTTTGAGAGGAAGATTGTCTTCTCCATTCCGGAGTTGCCTTCCTTCGAGTTTCACGGGCAGCTAGTGGACGGAGGTTTCAGGTGCATTTCAGCACTTCGGGCGGCGAGACTTTTGGGCCAGGGGTGTGAGGGCTTCTTAGCTTGTGTGGTGGCAGAGCACAGCCCCGTGGCAGACTTCCAGAGCATCCCGGTGGTCAGAGAGTACCCCGACGTGTTTCCAGACGAGTTACCAGGACTACCGCCCGAGCGTGAGATCGAGTTTGAGATCTCACTAGTACCAGGGACCAGCCCCATCTCCACCGCGCCATACAGGATGGCACCGCTTGAGCTGCGAGAGCTCAAGTCTCAGTTGCAGGACCTTTTGGAGAAGGGTTTCGTGAGGCCCAGTGCGTCTCCTTGGGGAGCCCCGGTACTGTTTGTGAAGAAGAAGGATGGGACCCTACGCCTTTGGGTGGACTACCGACAGCTGAATAGGGTCACCATCAAGAACAGATATCCGCTGCCGAGGATTGACGATTTGTTTGACCAGTTGCGGGGTGCCACGGTGTTTTCCAAGATCGACTTGAGGTCTGGATACCACCAGTTGAGGATCAGGGAGACCGACGTCTCCAAGACAGCTTTCCGCACCCGGTACGGACACTACGAGTTTTTGGTCATGCCGTTTGGGCTGACCAATGCCCCCGCTGCTTTCATGGACCTGATGAACCGGGTGTTCAGACCGTACTTGGACCAGTTTGTGGTGGTTTTCATAGATGATGTACTCATCTATTCTAGAGATCGGACGCAGCACGGACAGCACTTGCGGATGGTTCTGGACACTCTGAGACGACGCAGGCTGTACGCCAAATACAGCAAGTGCGAGTTCTGGTTGAGGGAGGTGACCTTTTTGGGTCATGTGATCTCTGGAGACGGCCTGGCGGTGGATCCCGCCAAGGTCGAGGCAGTGCTCAGGTGGGAGAGACCACGTTCAGTCACTGAGATTCGCAGTTTCCTGGGACTGGCAGGTTACTACAGACGGTTCATCAGAGGGTTTTCGCAGATTGCACGTCCTATGACACAGTTGACTCGGAAGGATGTGCCTTTCGCTTGGACAGACGCCTGTGAGGCATGTTTTCTGGAGCTGAAGGAGAGGTTGACCTCGGCTCCCGTGCTCACCATCCCTGACAGTAGTGGCAGGTTCGTTGTGTACACGGACGCTTCCTTGCAGGGGTTAGGAGGTGTGCTCATGCAGAGGGGTCACGTGGTCGCTTACGCTTCGCGGCAACTGAAGCCCCATGAGCATACCTACCCTACCCACGATCTAGAGTTGGCAGCTGTTGTCTTCACGCTGAAGACATGGAGGCACTACTTGTACGGTGAGACCTTCGAGATTTTTACAGATCACAAGAGCCTCAGATATCTTTTTGACCAGAAGGAGCTCAACATGAGACAGAGACGTTGGTTGGAGCTCCTGAAGGACTACGACTGCAGCATCTCCTACCACCCGGGAAAGGCCAATGTGGTGGCTGACGCCTTGAGCCGTAAGGCGCCCGCACGCTTGGCCAGTCTACAGTTACAGAGTTGGAGCCTTTTGGAGGAGGTGGGCAGTTGGCGACCTCTAGAGTTACGAGGGTACTGTGGGGCAGTGACGGTGACACGGCAGACCAGACCAGAGTTGATAGACCGCATCATCACGGGACAGATGGCCGATCCGTACTTGCAGTCTTTGCGCGACAGAGTACTGTCAGGGGACCCAGGGGACTTCTCTTTCACAGACCAGGTGTTACGCTTGAGGGGACGGCTGTGCGTCCCCAGAGACGAGGAGCTGTTGAGAGAGCTCCTGACTGAGGCACACGGTTCCAGATTCACCATACATCCCGGGAACACGAAAATGTACCATGACTTGAGACGCGAATTCTGGTGGAGAGGGATGAAGCGGGATGTGGGTGAGTTCGTGCAGCAGTGCTTAGTGTGCCAGCAGGTGAAAGCCGAGCATCAGAGGCCTGCAGGGCCGCTTCAGCCGCTTCCAGTGCCAGAGTGGAAGTGGGAGAGCATCACCATGGACTTGGTGGTGGGCTTACCTGTTACCCAGCGAGGACACGACGCAGTCTGGGTAATAGTGGATAGATTGACGAAGACGGCACGATTCTTGCCGATCCGAGTCACTTTGGGACCAGCACAGTTGGCAGAGAGGTATATCCGTGATGTGGTGCGACTACACGGAGTTCCGCGGGAGATCGTATCCGACCGAGATACCCGCTTTACGTCCCAGTTTTGGGCTGAGTTTCAGCAGGCTTTGGGGACGAGGTTGAGGTTTAGCACGGCTTACCACCCCCAGACGGACGGACAGTCGGAACGAACGATACAGACACTTGAGGACCTTTTGCGTGCCTGTGTACTAGACTGGAGGGGCTCTTGGGAGGAGCACCTGCCCCTGGCGGAGTTTGCATACAACAACAGTTATCACTCGAGCATCGGCATGGCTCCCTACGAGGCTCTGTACGGACGGAAGTGCACGGCACCCTTGAGTTGGGTTGAGGTGGGGACCAAGTGGGAGGTTGGCCCCAGGTTGATCCGGCAGAGTCAGGAGGTAGTTGAGCAGATCCATAGACGACTCCGCACTGTCAGGAGCAGACAGAAGAGCTACGCAGATCGCAGACGCAGAGAGGTGCAGTTCGAGGTTGGGGACCACGTCTTTCTTCGTGTTTCTCCCATGAAGGGCTTACAGCGGTTTGGGGTGAGAGGGAAGCTCGCGCCGAGGTTCGTGGGGCCCTTTGAGGTCCTGGAGCGGGTTGGACCCGTTGCTTACAGACTTGCCCTTCCCTCGCAGCTTTCTGGTGTGCACGACGTGTTCCACGTGTCCAACCTCAGGAAGTACGTAGCCGATCCCCGCCACGTACTGAGTCACGAGAGCGTCGAGGTGAGCGACGACCTGACCTACCCCGAGCGGCCAGTACAGATCCTAGACCGAGCAGTCCGCAGGTTGAGACGAAAGCAAGTACCCCTGGTAAAGGTTTTGTGGAGGAGCCAGCGGTACGAGGAGGCTACCTGGGAGCCTGAGGCGGCAATGCGGGAGCGGTACCCAGAGCTTTTCGCGGGTACGTCTTTTCGGACCGGCTTCGGTCCTCTTTGAGTTTGTTATGGTTATTTGGACATCCTTTTCCCGCACCCTAGTTGGCGCAAGTTTCGGGGACGAAACTTCCTTTGAGTTTGTTATATTGTAACGAGCGCGTGCCCCAGACGCCTTTTAAGACGTCTGGGAGGTGGCCCAGACGTCTGTAAAGACGTCTGGGATCACATCCAGACGTCTGACCAGACGTCCGGGATAGTTTACAGACGTCTGGCGAACAGTTATGCTCGCACAGGATATTCGTCTGCGCGCCTGTGCGCGCAGACCTGCGATTCTGCCCTTTTTCTCTGCGGCTGCAGGCGGCTGCGACCGCCTTCTCTCTCCTCTCCGCGCGGCGTTAAAAGGGGGGGCGCGCCTCCCCTCCCGTCTCCACCATCTTCCTCCTTCTTCTCCTGCCTGTGCGCGAGAGCGAGCGGACGCGAGGGCGCAGCGGCAGCGGCAGCCGCAGTGAGCGCGGAGGAGCTGCGGCGTGCGAGGGCGGGGCTCTGCCGTGAGGGCGAGCTCGCCAGGAGCGGCTTGGCCGGCCGGGGGAGGGCGCAGGGGACGCAGAGCGTCGCGGAGAGGGACCTGCTGCGGGCGGAGCAGCGTACGCGCGAGGTGCGACGCGGGCGGCGTCGCGAGCGGAGGCCGAGCAGGGCTCTGATTCTGGAAAAATTTCCAGAATCAGACGTCTGGATTGATATCCAGACGGCAAGGTCGACGTCTGTGAGATCATACAGACGTCTGAAAGGTGAGTTTCCGCTTTCTTCTTCGTTTTTGTCGACTGACCGTACTGAGGGAGGGGGGTTGGCTGTGCGCAGGTTCTCTGATTCGTCATCTTTGCGAATCAGACGTCTGGAATTTGTACCAGACGGCGGGAGTGACCTCCAGACGTCCGGAGTGACCATCGGACGTCTGGGATCTAGGAAAGACGTCCCCACAGACTTCTGGACGTCCGGGGAACCAAGCCGAACAGGTAATTCTCTGATCCACCGTTTAAGACGTCTGGAAGGAGTTCCAGACGTCTGATTTTGCACAGTATTGTCTTTCTCGACCCGTTTAGGGCCCGTTTGGGCTCCGTTTTCCGCGATTCAAGTTGCGTTCGTTTCAGAATTAATTCCTCTACCCGCCTACAGTAGCTATACCCTGTTTTGAGACTCTCCTTGTGTTTGATCCTTGTGATAGGACCTCGTTCGGTTGCAGTCTTGAGGGTCGCGGAGGCGCGCGGGATTCCCGATCACGCCCCCATTACTCCCGTTGTACCTGGTAGAGTGGTTTTAAGTATTAATAAAATCTGTTAAAGTATGGAACCATAACTAGAACCTAGGGCATTGCATGAATCCTAGGAATGAGAAATATATGGAATGATAGCTCCTAGGTGTTGCATGAATCCTAGGGCCGGAAAACTAGATTGTATGATAGATCCTAGGATATGGCATGAATCCTAGGGTGGAAAAACTAGTGGAATGTATATTACTGCAGTCTTGGAAATTGGAAAGGAATATATAAAGCTGCCTGTAAAATTAATTAACAGCTGCCTGTTACGAATAAAGAAACATGTTTGAGATCATGGATTTTGAGAATGTGAATCTGGAAAGTGAAACATATGATGTTCTGAGATAAAGAGCTGGAACCCTACGGGGAATTAGGAGTGGAACTCCTGGAAAGAAAAAGGAATGGAACTGAGATGTAGTTTGTACTGTCTCTTGGGTACGCAGTACCAAGGGAAGTACCTGTACCTGTTTAGTGCAGAGTGGGGCCAGCCGCCCCAGGGACCCGGGGTTAGGATTGGCCGCTCTGTACCGACTTGTTGGCCCTCGTGTACGTAGTACCGAGGAGAGCTAGTAGTGTTAGGAGAGTACTAGCTACCCCACGGGCCCCGGGGTTCTGCTAGCCTCCTTCACCGACTTGTTAGGCCCACTAGGGCAAACCAGGGTAGTCAGGCGAGGGTGCGCGGACTGTGGAGGGGCAAGGCCCCGGTTTGGTTACTGTGGAGGGGTTGGACCCCTGTTACTGAGAGGGCTCTGCCCTGGTTCCGTGCTGTGCTTTGGGCGCACCCGTTAACGGAAACGACTGACCGCGTGCCAGTGCGGGCTAGCTACCTGTGCGTTTATCGCGCGTGCCGTAGTCACCGTTACGTCTGTCAGTGACCTTGGGGTGGTTGACTGAGGGTAGGATCACCACGGGGGACTCTCCCGGCCAGGAGAGCACCACGTGCTACTTCTACTTTTGGAAAAGACTGCAATCAAGATCGTCCCACGAGGACATCCGAGATCAAGTAAAGGATCTGAGAAGTAAATGAAATAGTGAGAAAAATTGAAAGATGTAAATAAAGGAAGTAATAGAACATAACAGCTACTGTACACTCTACTGTTGCCTTTAGTTAGTTTGCCACTCTACTCAGCGTTTTGCTGACGTGTTACACTCGTTACCTTTTTCAGGACCAGGTGTTGAGCAGCCAGGGTCGGCGGCTGCAGAGGACGCTGGGCCGAGTAGGGTCCAGTAGAGTTACCACAGCTTTGTACCCCCTTTTTGTTTCTGTTCTAGTGAGTAGTTTCTGTTTCCGCTGTACCTTCTTTACCTGCAGTTTTTGTTATATGATAAATGTTGTTTTACTGTTGTGGTGGTGCCTACTGTAGTAGTTTCTTTCCTTACTGCTGTACTTTCTTACTGTTAGTTATATTCATGCTGAATGTGGTTTATTTTACTGTCTTTTGGTTACTTCCTCGTTGGACGACTGGGTCTTGGGATTAGTCGAGTCGGTCCGGTTCTCGTGTCTCGTAGGGACTCGGGAATCGGGTCGTTACAAAAACCATTTTCCATTCCTTGGCAGAATAATAACTAGATTAATGTGCCAGCAATTCTAAACACAAGAAGATACATGATTGAAACCATTGAAAACATACCAAATCAGACAATTCAATGTTGGTGAATCTGTAAGCATCATCCTTGATGGCCTACCCCCATAAGGAGGTGCTAAAGAATCTTTCGACCCAATAAGCAAATATAGAACACAAACAAGCAAGAGGAACATTTTCATTCTAGATCCTTCTCTCAAAGTACCAACACTACATGGTAGATGCTTCGAATTTCCATTGCATAATTAGTTACGTCATGTACATACTTTCTGTCATCCTACTACACTTGGACAACATGCCAACAGCTGAATCAAACTTCTCCTTTGTAATGACTGTACAAGTTACACTGCCAAGAGCAAGTACACATATCGAAGGAATCTGTTCACCAAGAAGTGCCCACTCCCCAAAACTGCTCCCTTCTGAAAGCTCCAGCTCATGCTCATTACTGTCTTGAGAATGACCATATTCAATAGCAGAGGATGAAAGACTGCTAAGATGTGGATTTTCTATGAAATCTACATTGTAAGTCAGTCGCACCTGTCCCTTTTGGATGATATATAAGGCAGATATAATGTCATTCTGCAGCAATCAACAAACATGAGAACATCAATGAGCAGAACATTTGAACTCTTATTGTCAAAACCTTAAACAGTATATGGATCTAAATCCCTCCAAATGTACAATATCCTCAATGCATCTGTATTTCTTTTTTTTAAAAAAAAAGAGGATTAATGCATCTATAATTTAACAGGAGTGACATGTTATGCTACCTTTTTTTATTGACCTGGAATCTTTGACAGAGAAGCAAACTAAGCAGAATGGACAGGGTAGAGCAGTATGGAATGGTGAGACCAAAAAGGTGAATGCACCATAATGGCAAGAAATCTCCACAATAGCAGAAACATGATGGCGATAATAGGTATAGGTTGCAATTGGGGGCAAACCACTCCAGTGCTAGTGTTGCCAAGAGCTCACTAAAATAGTCGAAACATGACTGTTACATGGTTTTACCACTTACCCTACAAACATAAAGATATAAATATCCAAAACTTAAAGTGGCAACGGTTTCATTTGTTTCTTACTTGTTCGACAGAAAGCTCAGGTTTCACCATATTTGCCCGCACATCAAAATTCTATAATAAACCACACAAGGTACTAATTGGCAGAGGTGCACACTCTTGATTAACTTTGAACCGTACCTGACAATAATAAAGCTACATGAGTTTATAGGTTATTATCTCAAATTATGATCAAACAACAAAAGTTACAACTAGTACATGAGAAAATGACAAATTAAATGTCTTTCCTGCATGCATTGGAAAATCCTTCTACCATAGAATCAGTCATTTTCTCAAGGAACTAACCCCATTTATATTCATATGTGCCAAATGTGGCAATCAGTAAATACCAAGATAAAAAGCTAATATACCAAGCTATGGCCCTATAGCGAATTCAGTTGTTTTCAAACAGCAAATTCAACAAGATATAAAATATAAGTTGGATAGAGTAACAAGTAGTTTTATAGTGTTTAGTGCCCGAGACAGGAGAAATTGGGATGAACTGAAATCTCCCTCAAGGTATCTATGCTCATCCATCCCAAGCAGTGGGTTGCAGTCAAAGCTTTCACCCTATTAGTTTTATTTTTCTTAGCTTGCTCCTATAACAACAAATTATGGAAATTGGTACTTAATCATTTTGCTATTAGAATATAAGTTATTAATATAAACTATTAATTACCTTCGTGTTTTCCTAATCCCAATATTCGCAACACTCCACCCAATGACTAGCTTGTATTCCTGATGTCACATCTCTTAGTGCATCCTCATAATTCTTACCAATAAAGAACTATTTATATATACAGAAAAGTCAGCAACACCTAAAAGTAAATTATTTTATTATGAATTCTATATCTATGCTCATGTCTTACTTGGCTTTTAAGCTTTTCTCTCTAGCTACGAAGTGCCCTCCCTGCTGCTTGGAGAATATATGCAGTTGTCATCGGATTTGTTCCCCAATCATACATCACCTGCATTTTATATTATAATGAATAAATAGATAAAAGATTTTAAGTAAAACAAATGAATGACATAACAACAATATCATATTAATACCCCTAGCTCACAAATGAACTCATCCTTATGTTGCTGAGGGACTTGCCTCCAATCAAAATAACATGGGGGTATCAAAAGTCTCACAAGTGTAGGGATCCTGCTATTAAAGAGTGTGTAATTTGAACATCTTCCGCTACAATTTACATCAACTGTTATTTGAGTCCCTTCAGTTAATTTTCTCAATTCCAAATTCCTTGTCTTTCCCCTTGGCTTTGATTTTATACCTTCAATAAACAAATAGTCAAAATAAAATTGTTATAAAGAATTAATATCAAAGAAAATTAATGTGAGAATTTATATACCATTAGACCCTACTTGACTCTGCTCCTAAGATTGGCTCCGTGACTGACTCTGTGGCTGACTATTCTGCTAAGATTGGCCATATAACTGGATCTGAGGAGGGCCTACAAACTGAGATGGTGCCTGCTGCTGGGATCGACTCTGGGGAGGGTGTAGGGGCTGAGATAGTGCTTGCTATTGGGATCGACTCTAGGGAGGGTGTAGGGGCTAAGCTGGTGTCCGCTACTGGAACTGGCTCCGGGGAGGGTGTAGGAGCTAAGCTGGTGTGTGTTGCTGGGACTGGCTCTAGGGAGGGTGTACGGGTTGAGCTGGTGTCCGCTGCTGGGACTAGCTCTAGGGAGGGTGTAGGGGTTGAGCTGGTGTTGGCTGCTGGGACTGGCTCCGGGGAGGGTGTAGGAGCTGAGCTAGTGTGTGCTGCTGGGACTGGCTCTGGGGAGGGTGTATGGGTTGAGCTAGTGTCCGTTGCTGGGACTGGCTCTGGGGAGGGTGTATGGGTTGAGCTAGTGTCCATTGCTGGGACTGGCTCTGGGGAGGGTGTAGGGGCTGAGCTGGTGTCCGCTGCTAGGACTAGCTCTGGGGAGGGTGTAGGGCTGAGCTGGTGTCTGCAGCTAGGATTGGCTCTGGGGAGGGTGTACGGGTTGAGCTGGTGTCCGCTGTTGGGACTGGCTCTGGGGAGGGTGTAGGGCTGAGCTGGTGTCTGCAGCTAGGATTGGCTCTGGGGAGGGTGTACGGGTTGAGCTGGTGTCCGCTGTTGGGACTGGCTCTGGGGAGGGTGTAGGGGCTGAGTTGGTGTCAGCTGCTAGGACTGGCTTTGGGGAGGGTGTACGGGCTGAGCTGGTGTCTGCAGCTGGGATTGGCTCCAAGGAGGGTATAGGGGCTAAGCTGGTGTCGGCTGCTGGGACTGGCTCTGGGGAGGGTGTAGGGGCTGAGCTGGTGTCCGTAGCTGGGACTGGCTCGAGGGAGGGTGTAGGGGCTGAGCTGGTGTTCATTGCTGGGACTGGATCCGGGGAGGATGTAGTAGCTGAGCTAGTGTCTACTGCTGGGATCGGCTAAGGGGAGGGTCTAAGGGTTGAGGGTGTGTGTGCCTAGGTGGAAGCTAAGAGTGAGGCTGTGATTTTGTTGAGGTTTATACTGAGGCCTAGATTTTGTAAGAGTATGAGGTGGGATCATAGCATGTCGAGTATGAGATCGAAGTCAAGTATGAGGTAGTGGCATAGGGGAAGGCAACTTGAGTTGATTGTCATGCTATGAGTGGCGTTGAGCTTCATGTTGGGGCTTAGGTTGGGTGTCGATGCCACCCTCATATCCTTAGACCTGGTCATCTGGCTCAAATAAAGAGTCATCACTACACATATCAAGACGGCGCTTTTTGTATGCCATCAACTTCTTAGGTGCCATCTACAGATAAAAATAAATTATTAATTAAAAAAATACAATAGAAAATTTACTACTGAATGTAACCAACTTATTTACTCCAACTTGATGCCACTTTGTATTAAATTTCACTTTGATTATTCCAATAGAATAATTTCAATTTGATTATACTTCATGCCACTATGTATAGAAAGCACAAACTTGAAAATAGAAAGCTTACTCTTATATGATTCATTCAAAAGAAAATCATAACTTTGGTTACATGAAATAAGAGAGGAGTTACAAATTATAAAAGGATGATGTCATATTTTTTATATAGTCAACTGTAACAAAAGAAGTATGCCAAAGTAAGTAAAAGATCAACCCAATACAATAAGAAAATCTGCAAGGGAGAAAATATATAAAAAAAATTTTAAGCATGAAATAATTAAACTCTACAAAATAGCTTAATTGAAAACATTTACCTCAAATATTAATATCCATTGCACCATGACCTATTCCTCCATCTTCTAGCACATCTTGCTATGCTTCAGAATTAAAGTTGGGATCCTTATCATGTTCATATCATAATAATCACGCGCCATTGTTCTTATTGGTACTATCTAGCCATTTTTACTATTAACAGGTACGTAAAAAACTTGTTCAACTTGACAAGCTAAAGTAAACGGTTCAAATTATTGAAGAATCGTATGATCCTTGTTCAAACTTATGAAACTAGTTTCTTTGTCAACTTTAACACCATATCTACTGTTAAAAATATCAAACCAGTCACACTTAAATAAGATGACTCGGCAATCATGACTATAGCTGACTTCCACAATCTCTTTGATTTTCCCATAGTAGCCATTACAACCAGTTTGTATGCCATCACATTTCACAATAACGCCTGAATGTTGTGTAGCCTTCACATCATCAACTGATTGCACTCTAAATCTGAAAACATTTATTATATATCCAGAGTGATAATGTGCATGACTTAAAGGTATGTTCATCATTACATTAAAATCTTCTATCCATTGCGGATAATTATTTTGTTTCCTTTCTTACACACGAGTTCTGAACCAGTCAATGAAGTCTTCTTCACATCTAGAAATGTGCGAAGATTGTTGAAATTCATCGTAAAAATCCGGAATCTACTTTAATATATATATATAAGCTAATCGTCGATCATGTTTAGACATTAGTTTAAATTCCGTTCGTATAATTAGCCTTCCTCAGATATCAAATACAGAAAAATAACCTTCCACATTTTCACTGTTTCGTTTATCATCATTCCTTTCCAATCGATTGAATTGATTATCTGGACCATCTATATACATCGCACAAAAGTTGATGCATTCTTCTACAAGATACCCTTCAATAATTGAACCTTCTGGCTTAGCCTTATTGAAGACGTAATCTTTTAATTTTTTCAAGCGCTCAACTAGATACATCCACCTATACTGAACTGGTCCAGCAATCCTTGCCTCATTCACTAGGTGGAGTATAAGATGTACCATGACATCGAAAAATGCAAGAGGGAAAATTTGCTCCATATTGCATAGTGTGATCACAATTTGCTTATCCTAATAGTCTAACAGTTGAGAATCTACTGTCTTTGAACATATAACCTTGAAGAATCGGCTTATCTCCATCACAGAGTCAACCACTGGTTGAGGAAGCACTCTACGGATTGCTAATGGAAACAAGATCTACATGTAAACATGTCAATCATAACTCTTTAACCCACTTACCTTCTTCAGTGCTTCATTTACACATGTAGAAAGTTGTGACGAGAATCCATCTGGAACCTTGATATTTTTAAGAAAAGATAATATCTTCAGTCGTTGCTCATCCTTCAAAGTATATAATGCCTAAGGAAAGTCATAACTGCCATCATCTGTATGATTTACGTGCAACTCAGGACGAATGCCCAATATCTTCAAATCAGTACGGGTCTTCAACGTGTCTTTTAGACATCCGTTAAGTTTAGCATATCTAAAATATTATCCATAATATTCTTCTCAATAGTCATCACGTCAAGATTGTAACGAACTGTAAGATCTTGCCAATAAGGGAGCTTCATGAAGAATATGCTTTTCTTTTTAAATCCAGAATTATGTAAGTCTTTAAGATCTTTCTAAAATAGACAACCCAATCGGATATTACCAATATGTTGTAACTTCTCCATTATCTTGTATCCTGACAACCTGGTTGTATCTGTTCTTCAAAAATTTTTTAGATTTTTGGATGAATAGCGGCATGGTTTACCATCAAATTTATCTTTAAACCTGGATTATCGCCATCTATGTTTATTTGGTAGGAATCTACAATGCCCTAAATAACATAATTTTTTCTTTCAGGTAAACGCAAGTAATGAGTATCATCCATCCATACAAGACATGCCAACTTGCCTTTAGTACTCCAACCAGATAAATTTGCATAAGTTGGGAAATCATTAATAGTCTACAACAGTGCTGCATGCATCTTAAAAAATTATTTTCTAACTACATCATATGTTTCAACCCCGTTATACCATAGCAATTTCAACTCATCGATGAGTGGTTGCATGTAAACATCGATTGCATTTCCTGGTACCTTCTTCCCAAGGATGAGAAGCATCAGCTTCGTAAACGAAGATCTCATACACATCCACGGCGGCAAATTATATGTAAATATCACCACTGGCCATATTGAATATGATGGATGCATATTTTTGAAAGGATTGAATCCATCACTTGCAAGACCAAGCCTAACATTACGTGTTTCCTCTACAAATAGAGCATGTTTGTTATCAAATGCAGCCCACTCGTCAGAATCTGTCGAATGACGCATAAGTCCATCTCATGATTTGTTATTATGATGCCATGTCATCCACTTTACAGTCTTACTCAACATAAAAAGACGTTATAGCTTAGGAATCAAAGGAAAGTAACGCAGTACCTTCCTTGATCGTTTCTTCCCTCGTGCATTTGAACTGGTATTTTCTTCATATCTTCCTTCTCCACATTACAGGCAACTATTCAAGCATTCATTTTTTTTAGTGTATAGCATACAGTCATTCTTACAAGCGTCAATCTTTTCACACTTCAACCCAAGTACGCGAAACTATTTCTTCGCATCATACCACGATTGAGAAAAATCTTTGGGATTATTTAACAACTCTTCTATGAACTTAAGGACATCAAAAATTAACTTAGATGTTGCCTTATTCATCACTTCAATTTGAAACATTCTCAAAAGAAATGACAACCTTGACATGGAATTAATTCCAGGAGCAATGGGTTCCTCTACTGCCTTCAGTGCATCATAAAAATTATTACAATCTCCAAACATATTATCATTATCATGACTATCAGCATTTGCAGCTCTCATCTCTTGTAACATCTCTGCAACATTATCACCTCCAATATTTTCAATGCGATTCTCAACATCATTATCAATAGAAGGATAAGTGATTTCTTCTCCATGCGAGGTCCAGATTGTGTAGTGAGGCCACCAACCAGTACAAATTAGATGCTCAAGTACTGTGTTACGATCATACATATATCCATTCAAACAACTTTTGCATGGACAACAAATTCTCTCGTAGAAGTCTCCTCTTCTATATTGCTTCCTATCTTCATGAAATGCCCAGTCTAAGAATGAAATCACTCCACTCTTATATCGAAAATAATCAAAAATCCTCAAACTAATCCAAGACTTATCCATGGAAACCTATAATCAAATAAACCCACAAACAATGAAAGTAAGTTACATAAAGAAACATCTGATATTTAACACCTAAGTTGTGATCAAATTTAAGGTGCTTCTCCAGTATATCCCCAAGACTAACCTCAACTAGATTCCTTTAACACCCAATTTAAGGTGCTTAAGAAACCTAGGTAAGTTTAGTTAGTATACCAGAGAAGAGCATAAAGATGTCACCGAGATTTTTCCAAACATAGATTACATGTAACAAGTAACACCTAAGTTGTGATCAAATCTTCAAGAACCCTCCTTAGTTCGGAACTTTACCAAACTAAGGACAATCAAGATTTACGACATATTATAAAGATAACACATCATGCATGTATGTGAGATACACATACATTAACGCATTGTCCGTATGACATGATTATAAGTCTTGAATGACCATGTATATTAATACAATTCTGCCTACTCTTTCAACTTGTACTCTGCAAGTTATATTTCTTATTGTTTGTCATCGAGTGCATCTAAGGTTGTACAAGTGTGGATATCTACAAATTGCATAAATAAATACTAACAAAGAAAAGAACAGTAATAACATAAGTCGGTATCATAAACGTACTACTACCAAGAATGGAATATCTTCTTAGTCAATTTGAAGTAGATTCAGTCAAGATCTACTTGTTAAAAGGATGATTATATGGATTCTTATTTAGAATAATATGGCAACTGGACCTAAATTAAAACATCAAAGATTGCTTAACCCTCTCAAGCGTAACACCTCCCATGCCAGTTTGCCCATCCATGTTGAGCCACCAGTTTACCTAACTCAACCTATCCTACTCAACCTGGATAATGATGCTCCTCTCTTCCACCCTCTCTTCCCAACATTTACGATTCTTTTGGGATAATATAAATGTAGCAATAACATTCATAAACTTTCAAAAGTTCATGATGTACATTAGGGAAAGAAAACAAAGGAAACCAGTTGTTTTGTTTTAATTGACCAAAAGTATCCAACCAAATCAAGAAGTATTTGAATTGTATCAAATGCTAGGATAAGTTTTTTAGAATAGTGGACACTTGGATCATATTACGTGAACTTCAAGGCAAATTGTATTCAGACCTTATAGGCAAGACCAATTTTTCATTTGCATCCAACACATGATTGCAAGACAAATACCCTTTACCCACAGAATATTAGATGCGTGGTCCACCCTAATGCATATCAAAAGATCCAAGTTAATTTGTCTTTTTTCTTCTGCTGTCCAGATGCTCTTCCATAACCTTATCGACGTGGCCAAGGGACACTGCTTAGATCCAAGCTTGGAATTACATGAAGGGCCACACTTTAAAGGATCTAAGCTTGAAAATAATTACAAACCTCTCCAATTGGGTCACATTTATGTAAACTCAACTCTTGCCGAATGCAGCAGTGAAAAAACTTAAAGCCTTACTTAATAAAGGTTTAAAGTTCAAAACTAGACAAAATTTAGAAAGATGTAGGGTTTAAACATGATGAAGTATGTGATGGATTAGTAAACGATAGAAGTGATGATTAAATTCTTATATTATTCTTTTTTCTTGTTTTCATTTCTATTACGAGTATATTAACGAAAATAGATGCAATATATAAGTGGATATGATGCAAGTAATTTTTATTTTCATTTGTAATAAAAATTTGTCAAGGTAGATGTAAAGTATACTTTGAGATGATGAAAGTAAGAATAAAAAACAATTATATGATGTCCCTTAATACCATATATTATTCATTTATGCAGTAACTACCCTTGAGGTGAAAGATAATGCTTCATTTTTAATTCTATGACAAATGAACCCGTAGGAGCAGACCAACAACTCCTGCGTCTTCCTTCAGTCCCCAAGTTAAATGAACAGAATAAGTATCCAAGCTTGCAATCATATTCCTTACACATACCTCCTTGATGCCACCCAACTTAACAGCCATTCATAGAGACATCACACCCTAACACCCACCTCTTAGCACACAGTAACCATGCATATGATTATCAACTCACGAGAGATGGTCAAAAAAGCTGCTGACAATTTTAATTACTTCTTTGCAGAATGTTCCATTTCTCACGGCTAACACTTTTTTTTTTGTAGGCTGTAAGCTTTGATTCTTGTCTCTCCATGGATCAATGGCATAACATTTTAAGTACACCGCATGTTTGACTCTTCCATTAACAGCTTTGGAGGTACCATCCAGATTCCTCCCCTCTGGGATCAACTCCAACCAATGGAGATCTCCCCTACTCCCATCACAATCTCCCTTAGCCTTTCGCCCCCCCCCGACCCTCCACCACCCGCGCATTGCAGTTGATCTGCTGGAACTTTATTCTCTTATACTTTACACCTCATTAATTACATTATACATTCATCCACCACGTCCACCAATCAACAACCCCCCTTGGAGATATTTAAAAGCACACACACACCACCAAATAGCAGCAATAAAAGACTCAAACACACAAAGCCTTGTAAAGACCTAAGATTGGAAACTCATCATGTGACCTCAAGAAAACTAGAAGAGAAAAAAAAAATGAAGGCAACAAGAGGATTTCCTTTTGGTCATGAGCAACAAACACCCTCTTCTTCTTCATCTCCACACTAACAAAACACATCATGGGTAGAGGGATTAACCATCTAATAATGGTCTGGTCTGTGTCAAAACTACCATGATGTAGATAAGATTATCTAAGAAGCTTCCTAGATGCATGTTGTTTATGATCAAAAAAAGCTTCCTAGTTTCAAAACTTGCCGGCATACCATCAAACACCTAGCATGCGTGTAAACCCTTGAGCCAATCCAAGGTCAATAGATCTCATTAAGCCACCCCACAGCCAATAGATCCACCAAGTACTACAACAACAATAATAACAGGAGATCAAGAGAAGTGGAGTTGGAGGAGGAGGTATGAAATAAGCGAATAAATAAAATGAAGGAAGAGTGGTGGATTAACCCTACTTGTAGCAGCAGCAGTGGTAATGGAGGTGCTGCTAAGGAAGATGAGGGAGGGAAAGAGGTAGCAGTCTTAAGGGGGAGGAGACGTGCTACAGGGGAGGGGATGGTCAGGGGAGGCACCTTCGTCAGGAGAGGGAAGGGGGTTGGGGATGGTTCGAGGAGGTGACGTCGTCGGGGATTCAGTCGGAGAGTTGAGGGAGGGGGAAGGTAATGCCAGCAGGAGTTGGTTTTCGGTGGTGATCTTGAGGGGTAGGCGAGGTGTTGTTGGTGACCTTAAGGGGGAGTCAGGAGAAGCACCATCGTTGGGAGAGGGAAGGGGGCAGGCAATGGTCAGGGGGGCAAACGCTGTCGGGGAGGGGGCCGGGGAGTCAGGGGAGGGGGAAGGTGATGGGGGCAGGACTGGGTTTTTGGGGAAGTCGGTGGTGAGGAATTTCCGAGGAGGGTGAGTGGGAGGGATGGGAAAATTTTGAAACCGTCGCCAAGGGGAAATGTGGGAGAGGACGGACAGGCGAGGGGAGGCTATGGTGATGGTTTCACTTGAAACCGTCACCAAAGGGATATGCCAGAGAGGGCGCGCTCACGAGGGAAGGCTATGGTGACAGTTCCACTTGAAACCATCACCAAAGGGAAGGATATGGTCACAGTTCCACTTGGAACCGTCACCAAAGGTATCCTATGGTCATGGTCCCACTTGGAACCGTCACCAAAGTAGAAAGCAAATCTCACTCTCCTTCTATGGTCACGATTTTGAGTGGAACTATCAACATAGGTTACTTTTGGTGACAGTTCCCAAAACCGTCACCAAATATCCGTCACCAATTCTCCCTTTCCTAGTAGTGTTTTGCATCGGTGCAAAATTATTCCAAGGGTAGTTTCACTTGTCCAAAGTGATTTTCCACCCGTGCAAAGTATTTTTGACCTATGAGTTTAGGATTTAGGGATTAGGGTTTAGGTTTATGGAAAGTAATTCACGTATGAGAAGTGACTTTTCACTTGAAAGGTAATTTTTCACCTTAAGGTTTAGAGTTTAAGATCCCTAAGGTAGAAAAATCACGTTTCAAGTGTAAAATCACTTATCATAGGTAAAAAAACACTTGAAATTTAACTTTGCACCGGTGCAATTTTACTTTGCATCCATGAAAAATAAGATTGCACCGATGCAAAGTAATTCAAAGTAAGATTACACCGCTGCAATCTTATTTTGTACCGATACAAAATTATTTTGAAGGTGCAAAGTGATTTTGTATAGGTGCAAAATAAGATTGCACTTGTGTAGAGTGGTTTTGCACCAGTGCAAAGTGGTTTCGAAAGTGATTTAAGTGGTTTGCATCCGTACCAAAGTAGTTTGTTGTTAGTTTCAATGGTAGTGGATCCCACCATGTATTAGCACTTTTTTTTGCATAAAAAGGAGAAATGCAGGTTGGGACCACATTTACACTATTGCACGTCAACTTTTGCATTTCCCAACCTGCATCCTAAAACAAAGTGAGGGTTAACTTGTGAGTTGACATATTATATGATAATATTACCTTAAAGAGAAGAGTTAGTGGGACACGTCTTTCAACTAATTGATACATTAGTGTATAATTATTGTCATAGTTTAAATACCATGAGGGCATCAAGATAAGTACGAGGAGTTTGCATCGATCATCTATAATTATAAAGGATTTTTATGTGAATGCCACTAAAATATTTTAAAATTACTTAAATATAATTTAATTCACTATAGTTATGGATATGTCATTAAATAAGTAGCACTGTTTTCATATTTATCATTCCATTAACCATAACCGTTAAACTTAATGATTTTACACTGAAATGTAATAAAAAATTATTTTTAAGTCCTTAAAAATTTTTTAATCCTCAAATTTTATTTTTTTAATTTTCACCTCTTCCCTCACTAGTTCACCTCCCTTCCTTCTCACCTCTGACTACCTCCTCTACCCCCACTCGTCACCCTCCTTCGCCTCCTCTTCTCTCTAATCGCCACCTTCTCCAAAGGTGACATCGAAAAAGAGGTCCCCAAAGCCCACCATCACCATCATAGCATCTTTAGGTGCCTCTTTGACCACAAGCTCAAGAAGGGCGTCATCATGAATGGTGAGAGGTTGAAGAAGGGTGTCACTACAGACAACAAGAAAATGACAGAGGGCAAGGGCAGGCTTATCGTCTTGGGAGGGAGAGGTGGGGTTTAGGGAGAGGGAGCAGAGGAGGTGGTGAGAGGTTGAAGAGGGGGAGTGGAGGAGGTGATCAAAGGTGAGAAGGAAGGGAGGTGAACTAGCGACTGGAGGGTGGGAGGGAGGGGGTGAAAATTAGAAAGATAAAACTTGAGGACAAAAAAAAATTTACAGTGAGAAGTTGAAGAAAGGTGTCACTGCAGACGATGAGAAAATGACAGAGAGCAAAAGCAGGGTCATCATCTTAGGAGGGGGAGGTGGGGTTTAGGGAGAGGGAGCGAAGGAGGTGGTGAGAGGTTGAAGAGCGAGGGTGGAGGAGGTGATCAGAGGTGAGAAGGAAGGAGGTGAGCTAGCGAGAGGAGGGGAGGGAAGGGGTGAAAATTAAAAAAATAGAACTTGAAGATAAAAAAAAATTTGAGGATTACAAAAAAATTTAAAGACCAAAAAATAATTTTTGAAGATTAAAAAATAATTTTTTTTTATATTTTAGTTCAAAATTATTAAATTTAACGATTATGACTAACGGAGTGATAAATACAAAAATAATAATATTTTTTTAATAACATATCAGTAAATATAGTAAATAAAATGATATTTAAATAATTTTAAAAAATTTTAATGATATTTATATAAAAATCCCTAATAATGATCGGTGAACCTCGGTTCCTCCGAAGACCCCTTTGAGTCTAGAATTTGTGGGAATACATATTTTCTATCAACTTTGGATGTTGCTGCCTAAAATGAAAATTAATTTGGAAGAATAATTTTGATCATCCGTTTGATCAACTCCTCGGTATAAGATGGATCCATACGTGCGATGGTATCCTTCTTGTATTTATTTACTTGTAGACTTCAAATCGTTGTACTCTTCTGTCCAGTTATAGCCCTCCCTCGCATCACGAGCAGAAAGACGAGAGGAAAGATAGGCAGATATAATTAGTAAGAAAGTAACGAAAAGCGTACAATAACTCGTTGTACAACGTCTTCGTGGAGAAATAAAATAAAACAAAAATAGGGAGGATCGTGCATTTTAATAAAAAAATTAAATATTATGAGGTCTACCACCGCCATTATTAAAATCATGGGTAAAAATAAATAATATTTTATTAATATAATATTATTTAAATCAGTTGAATATTACTTTTTATCGAATGAAAATAATGAGAAATAATTTTTCATGGATGGAATATCATTTTTCATCGATTGAAATTGGTAGGAAGGTGATTTTCATATAGGATGATTTTTTATTGGTAAAATATCATTTTACACCAATGAAAAAAAAGGTGGAAATTAATTTTTCACACATGGGAATGATTTTCTCCAGGTGGAATATCATTTTCCATCAATTGAATGCTATTTTTCACTGGTTGAAAATGATAGGAAGTGATTTTTCACTTATAAAGAAGTATTTTTTTAACAACCCAAATCGACGACCCAATTATTTAATTGGACAGCAGATCGCGAAACAGACCTAATGCCACCAATCGTGTGTAAATCGAAGCTCGCACGAATTAAATATGCATTATTGAAATAGGAACATGTATGTTTTTCATCTTTGCGATCTTGACCTCGGATCGACGATCTAAAAATACCATTAGCTTCCCGATGTCACGAGAATTCAAACGATATATTTCAAGCAGTGATCAAACCACACATACGCGAAACGTGTGTGAATCGTAGTAAACCCACGTGCAACCAGCCTTAGGAATCACACTATGCAGGTAACTTCCATTTGAAAATCTACAAATTTTATTAAATTTCTTATTTCATATCATCTATGACGCAAAATTTGGAGTTCATTTGACCAATTACAAAAATACTCATCGTTTTTCAAAGAAAATAAAATATATATGTTAATCCCGTAGGCTAATCAAATCTTAATTATATCAATTAAAATCTCATTTCCTAATCCCCTTCTCATAATCGTATTAATTAAAACCTCTTTTGTCCCCCACGTCTCTCTCTCCACCCCGTACAAAACCCACCTAAAGCCTTCGTTTTGTTCCACAACCACGTAACCCAAACTGCAACCCCCGCCGCCACCAAACTTCTCCCGACCCATGCACGTGTGAGAAGGGCAAGGAAAGGAGAGAGACCACAGAAAGGAGGCAAAAGATGGAGGCAGACACGAGCAGGGCAGCAGTGAGACTAAGGTGAGCCCTCTCCTATGTTCTTTCTCTTTTGTTCTTGCATGCGTGGATACATGAGGAGGGAGAGAGATGGGGAGGGAAGAAGAGGAAGAAGGGAAGGAGAAGAAGCGAAGGGGAGGAGGAAGTCGACCTACAGGAAAATGGGGAAGATGACGACGGCGAGGAAGGGAGACCGAGGAGGCCGACGAACGACCGGCGTGGCCGCTCGTCATGCATGCATGGGTGTTGTGCACATCATGCAAGGGGTGAGTGAGGGGAAAAGAGCAGTGGAGAAGGGGAGAGAGAGATAGAGTGAGAGCAAGAAAGGAGAGAAGGCCAGAGACGATAACGTCGAAGGTAGAGACGGCGGGCAAACGGCACGTGGAGAACCCATTCACGTACGTGCATGGGTTGCGCAGAGATAAAGAGAGGGCCAGAGAGCGGGAAAGGGTGGCCGCCGGTGGTTGGAGGAGGGCTGACGAGGGCCACCGGAGGCACATAGCCGGCGGGAGTACGTCGACAAGGAGCATCGGCGAGTTATGTGCACGGGTTGGCGTTGTGCATGGCGTTGCAGAGATGAATGAACGAAGAAGCAGAGGAAGAAGGATGGTTGTAAGTGGTGAAAATTGTATGAGAAAAATGGAAAATGTTTACCACACCGTTTCTCACACCCACTTCGCACCACCATCTGACGTGTGCTTCCAGGTGAATGCATTCACAGGTTCGAGTGCCAGCCTGTCGGACTCGCGTGCCACCATGGCAACACAATGTCCTGCCTAAAATACCAACGTGACCATCAACATGAGAGTTACAGGTTGTCACGTTGGTATGATCTTGTAGTTGTACTATTTTGATCTAGCTCTTTGTGCAGTGGAGTTTCTCCTGCGATTTGGAGCTTCTCCTTCCACTTTCTATCGATTGAAGCTAATCAAAGGAAACTTCCACTCGGTTCGGAATCATTTCCTTTGAAGAGAAACCTTTGATACCCTCAAAGATGGGTAACAACTTCTATATTCCTTATTTACCATTTATTCTCCACACTCGTATATAGCTAAGTACCTTTGTGCTTGGAAGTGGTAAATGCAGAGATCACTGTCGGTGCTATCGTCAAGAGTCATCATGCTATTCGTCTTTCTTTAGCAAACCCGTGTTAAGATGGTGATGCTATTCGTCTTTCTTTGCCGAACCCTTCTAAACATGGTATGAAGAAGTTATCTTATTCATTTATTTCCTTCATATCTTAATGTGTTTTTATTTTTCTGTCTTTTCTTTTGCAGTTGATGTTGTCGTCGAAGTAGTTCCTGTTGTTGACGATGAATGTCTACACATTGATGATAACGAGGAAGTATGTTTTGGTGTGGGCTTGTTGTTTCCCTCTTTGGAAGATGTTCGTAATGCATACGTTAGGTTTGTTGATCGAAGAGGATTTGGCATTATTGTGCAACATTTTACAAAGAAGAATGGTATTGTTGATTACACTACGCTTGGGTGCTATAGAGGTGGGTCACCACCTACTAATCCTTACAACACCGTCTACAAGGCATTCTTCTCCTGTAGTTTAATGTTGTTTCTCTAGGCTTGGGTGCTTTGGTACTTGATGTTAATGTTGTTTTAATTTGGCAGTTGTGAATGCTTGAACATTGTTTTCGTTGTCTTCTGTTGTGGTTGATAATTTTGGAAAGTTCCTTTGTTGGATATTGTAATTCGTTACAATCTTACTGGATTGTAGTTTATCTTGTGATGAGCTAGATTTCGTACGTTAAAAGTTTGAGTTTGAAACCCACCTTTCTAGTTGCATAAAAATCTGCTATTAGATAAAATTATAATCGAAACTCTGGTGAGTCCCGAGTTGAACTCAGGGAGGCGAACATTTGATCAAAAATCACGTTTAGAATTATTTTCAGAAAGCAGATTAGCTAGTCGAATTAAATCTACCCTAGTTATCTACTTAAAGAATAAATAATAGAAAAGAGTGAGAATAATACAGGGAAAAAGAAAATAGAGAGAGAATGAACAAATTTTATAACCATAGGTACATGTTCATTACATCTAATCGCTACAACTAGAAAGCTGAAAATACACTAGAAAGTAATAAAAAGAGAGGGATAAGAAAATCCTCCTCGACGACTGCTTGGAGGATGAACCGCATTGGCGGAGCAGTCGGACAATGGGGATAAGATGCTGGATGAGGGAGAACGGAGCTAGAGAATGGAGAACAAAGTAGGGCGACGTTGTGGTGGGATCCGCTTCCCGAATGGCGACGATAGGACAACTATGGGCACTCCACGAACAAGGATGAGAAAATGGAAAAATTATATTTAAAACTCTAATGGAGCATCCCAAGTATGGGACTAACTATCTCTTTAGAGCTTTGGAGAGGGTGAGAAGAGAAGAGAAGGGATAATGAATAAGGAGGGATGTAGGGCCTTTATATAGTTGAAGATGTGAGGGTTAAAAGGGCATTTATCTTTCAAAAACTAACTCTGCTACCTTTAGTGACGGATACGTGTCACTGTAGACGAACGTCGCTGTAGCCATGCGTGCAACGTCACCCGTGTGATGGAAATCCAAGCGCTCAGAGGTGTCCATGTCACCGCCTTCTCACCTTCAGGCGTTGCATGCCTTATCGCGCCACGTGCATCCTCAACCGTCCAATCGCATGATCGAACGGCTTAAACGCCACAGGTGTTTGATCTTCAGCCGTTGCGTGCACCCACATACGATGGTGTGTCATCGCGTGCATGCGTGCTGCACTTCCATCCAGTGCTCCTAGCCTCACCACGTGGCTGCACCGTGCATTCTCATCGTTGATCGGTCGGCTGAATTTTGTGCTCAATCCTCGTGCAGCTGATTTAAAGCGAGCGGGGCTCAAATGCTCAACCTTTCCTATGCGATAAGGCGCTCAACCATCGTTCTATGCTATTGACTTTGTCAAATTTACGTTTCAAGGCCGCGGTGCCCTCAGCAGTTGGATGAGAATCCAATGGTCGAGATTGTGCAACCTTTGATGAGGAGGAGGAGGCCGATGGCTATAGGTGGCTGGGATGGCGCCACATTGCGCCATCTGGGTTGTCTATTTTCTAATGCTTGTAGATGGTGCCACGATTGTTAGATTGAATTGATTGTCACGCCGTTGGGCTGCAATCGTCGATCTGAACCCATCCGTGCAGTTGGATTTTTCATCTGAGGTACTGATTTACACTACCTTGACCCTTGACCTTTGATCTTTTAGGATTGCATCTGATGCTATGGAGGTTCAATCGACGCGATCTCGGAGGCGTTAGACTCCGATTGTTGCCCTGATCAGATCCGTACAGTTGGATCTTTAATCCAAGGCCCTGAAATGATATTGCCTTATCCCTTAGCACAAAAGGAAAAATTAACCTATAATTTATACAATCTAACCTAAATGTAGAATGATACATGCTATGTAATATTTATAATATTGAATGCAATTATATGCCTAAGAACACACATAAATAGATAGTTTATGTGACATAGATGTGTATACATTATCTTGTATCTAGAATTGTAACATCTTTCTCTTTTATATATTGGACGTTTAATTGTTACTTTCCTTTACTCATTGTAATTGTTAGGTTACTGTCTTTTGTATGATGTTATTTCTGTTTACATTTGATAGGTGTGTCATTTTGTTATTTATTTCCATTGTTCATCTTGCATTAGAGACTACATTTACAAAATGTGATTCTCTTTCATTTTAATAGATGTTACATTTATTCTTTTTTTCTAGGTGAAGATGTTACATTTATTCTTGTGTACCTCCGTTATAGCTTTATATCTTATATAATGGACACTTCATTGTTAATTTCCTTCACACACTCCACTTGTTAGATTTTTGTTTTTATAGCTCAATATTTTATTGATTCTCTTTGGTTCTTCTTTACGCAATTTAAATCTTAAGAAATTAATCTTAGACAATATTTCAGACGGAACTTACTGCCAAAATGAATTGCCCTGCAAAGATGCATACATTTCATATAAATGGTGGACCTCACCATGTTGTTGATTTGTGTGATGATGACAATCATGAAATGTTTGATAATAAGCACATGCGTTTCTTGACCTCTAAGCATCAGGTTCCGCTCTCGAAGCAATATTGGATTGTGTTAATTTTGGGAACTTCCTTTGTTGTATATTGTAATTCGTTACAATCTTACCAGATTGTAGCTTATCTTGTATCTACAATCGTGTTTCACGTGCGTTTTATCGGGTTTTTAAAGATTATCACGTTGTAGTATAGCCGAAAAAATGTTCAAAACAAATAAAGATTTTATTACTCGAAAATCGGAGTATCCGAGGTCGAACACAGGGAGCAATCTAAGTACTTTTAAAAACTTGAGAAAATAATTGGTTCAATGAGAAATATAAAAATGAATTGCTAAAAAGAACAGAATTGGACGTCTGATTTCTGTATCAGACGTCTTAAAATGAAAGTCTTCTTCTTTTGCTGTTCTTTCTCTTCTTCTTCTGCTGTTGCGTGCCTCTGATCTTCTTCTTCTTCACTGTTCTTCTTCTTCTTCTGCCTTGCCTCTTTCTACTTTCTTCTGCAGTATCTTCTTCTTCTTCCTTGGCGAGCCTTCTTCTTCTGAGTTCTCTTTTTCCTTCCTTCTCTTTTCTTCTGCACGGCCTCTCTTCTTCTTCTTTTGCTGTTGCATGCCTCTGATCTTCTTCACTGTTCTTCTTCTTCTTCTTTTGCCTTGCCTCTTTCTACTTTCTTCTGCAGTATCTTCTTCTTCTTCCTTAGCGAGCCTTCTTCTTCTGAGCTTCTTCCTGTGGCTAAGTACTTAGCCTTTCTCCTTCGGCGCTCTGTTCCTGCACACAAGGCACAGCAAAACCTAACCCTTCCCTCTACCCGCACGTCTCTCTCTCTCTGCAAACCGCTCACAGGAAGCTCTCCCAGAGCCGGGTTAACGAGTCGGTTTGCGTACCCAGGGACCAGGCACACCGGCGTGTTATGGTGCGCGAGGTGTGCTCGGTAGTGTTGGGTCAGGTCCGCCAGGTCTACGAGGTGAATCCGTGGACAAGACGGGTGTGATGGGCGAGGGACCTCACCCCAGTGGATTCGGAGGCGATCAGCCGTATGCACAAAATCAATTTAAACCAGTGCGGCACTTTATGAACTTACGATGTGGGACTAACTGGTTGCTTCTCCTCGCACGCACCCGCAGGAAGACCTCCTCGCAATCTCCTCAACTACAGCTTCGATTCCCTTCGCTTGCTAGCTGACTGCCTTCACACAACTCGCCCGCCTTCGCAGCAACTGAAATCCTGGAGCCCCGGAGCATGGAAGAAGCTGCTTCAATCGTCGACAATGGCGGCTGGGCCTCAGAACCTGTCTTGCACGAATATGGCCTCTCGGCCTAATCAAACTATCGGGAGACCTTCGCCGTGGCATAGCGAAGGTGGTGCGATGTGCAGCAGGCCGCGGGATGGCCTAGGCATGCGTGCCTAGGTCGTCCTGTGGTCGGAAAGATGGGTGTGATCGGGGGTGAGTTGTGGAGGTGTAGAGTGGCAGTGGATGGGCGGAGGATGTTCCGTGTGATGAGGTGGAGCTTTTGCGATGGTCGGCGAGTCGTATGGAATTGCGGAATGACGGGGGCGACTCGCCGGAGGTTGGCCGAAGGCGAGGAAGGTGATGGTGGACAGGCGTGGTCGTGGGGCAATCAAGTGAAATAGAGTGGGGAAAAGAAAGAGGGGAAGATGGGGAGTAATTATAACCTACTTGCAGGGACGAAGGGGGCCGGAGAGGCGGGCAGTCGTATCGACTGTCGCCGGAGAAGAAATACCCAGAGGGAGAGAGCGGCGACGAGGAAGTGGGCAGGGAGGCGTGTGCTTGGTGCGGTGTGATGCAGGAAGACAAGAGGAAGCTGGCTCTGCTACTGGTATGGCAGTAGAGCGACGAGAAGGAGGAGGAGTGGTCACCGGAGCTTGTGGGTTTCCTGCCGGAGTGGGAAGAGAGGAATTTTGGGGGTTTCTCCACCAAGACAAGTCTGCAAGAACCGGCAAGGGGTGCTGGTTCTTATAAAGGGGATGGCGGAGAGGGAGGCGCAGGCTGGCGACGTGCCAGCCTCGCCGGAGTGTGGTCGGAGACGAGACCCATACCTTCCGTGTGTTCGCACGGAAGGTGTGGGGGTCGTCAGGCAACATGGTTGGGTCCCTGCGACAGAGGACGTCGCAGGGAACCCCACGTACGTTTTGCAGGGCGGTTGCCTTGCTCTGCGCGGCGCCATGCTCCGTGCAAAGTCGTCGGAGCATGGCGCCGCGTAGAGCTTTGCAGGAGGGACCGTTCTACAAAGAACGAAGAGAAAGCTGGGGCCAAACTGCAAGGGTTTCGAAAGATAAGGGTCAAAAAGTAAATGAAGAGGACCAAATTGCAAAGTTAGTCAAGGAGGTCTCTTCTTAGGCTCAAGTTTTTATGCATGACTAATTTGAACCTAAGGATTTTAATGGTGAATTTTTTTTCTAGGTTGGACCATGTTTAACCAGTCAATTTATGTAAAAATCCAAATTAAATCATTAATTGAGCATGGTTCTCAATGTAGGTCAAAATGGGTTTCTAAGGCCAAATTGAAGGTTCTAAACCCTAGAGATTATTTTTCTCTGAATTTTAGGGGCTTTAGTTAATTTTTACCCTACCTCGAACCTCGTGAATTGAAGTGGGTTTGTTTTAGGATTGCAGAATGTCATTTAATTTCTTGAAGTTGCTGTAACCCTCGTTAGATCATCCCACTTTCTTTCTTATTAGGTTTGTTTGACCTGTGTTTGGACCCTTAATTACCCTGTTTACAAATTACATTGGTGAAATTGCAATTTTACTCCTTATGACTTGTTTTCTTCCTAAACTCAGAATTCTCTGAGTTAAGCCTTTCTTTGAGTTATGTAGGAGCTTTTTCTTGCATATCTAGGTTAGATTGTGCTAGTTAGGGTTCATGATGAGGTTCTCATCAAATCGTAACATCTTTCTCTTTTATATAATGGACGTTTGATTGTTACTTTCCTTTACACATTGCAACTGTTAGGTTACTGTCTTCCTATATGATGTTATTTCTGTTTACATTTGACAGGTGTGTAATTTCCTTATTTGTCTCCGTTGTTGATCTTGCATTAGAAACTATAATTACAAATTGTAATTCTCTTGCATTTTAACAGGTGTTACATTTATTCTTAGTGCCACCGTGACAGCTTCATGTTTTATATGATGGACACTTCATTATTAATTTCCTTCACACACTCCACTTGATAGATTTGTGCTTACAGAGCTCAATGTTTTATTAATTCTCTTTGGTTCTTCTTTATGTAATTTAAATCTTAAGAAATTAATCTTAGACAATATATTTCATATGAAACTTACTGCCAAAATAAATTGCCCTGCAAAGATGCGTACACTTCGTATGAATGGTGGACCTTACTGTGTTATTTAATTGTGTAATGATTGATGAGGTGTGACTCATCATAGCAAAACATAGAAACTAGGTTAAACACTACATAATTAACATAAGAAATGGGTTAAGTGTGAAATTAAGGAAAATGACCTAAAATATCCAATCATGTTAAAAATGCATAATTAGGTCACAAAATGAGATATTCAATTACTAAGTGAAACTTAATGATCTAATTGTAAATTGAACACATATTTCAATTCAAAAGTTCAAATTGAAAGTGAAATCATATTCCTAAATGTTCAATTAAGTTTTAATAAAAACTTGATTGCATTTGGACATCATTAGGACCCTACATTATTGACATTACATATAGGTCCTCATTCATATACAATTTCTTAAGTATAAAACTTTCCAAGGACTTGATTGAAAACTATAGGGACCATTTTGAGAGACTCAGGGACCGCGCTGCCATCCTTTTCAGCCACTTATGGGACTCTCTGTAAATTTTCCGCTGCTTCGCCTATGAGGGCCTTCTTGCAAATTATCCAACAGATCTGTGGTGCAGCAGTCTACTATTCATCGTGAAGAACATGGTGCACAGGCACTATCGATTGTTTGTACTTCTGATCCAATGGCCGATCTCTCTCCAATTTGCACGCGTGCCCGTGGGTAGCCTCACCCCGCATCCCATATCTCATCTAAGGATGGGAAATTAATTTGAACTTTCCCATGCACCGTCCCTCTCCATCCCACCATTGGTGACCTAATGGCTTAATCACACCTCCACGGTGCCATGATCCACTCGAGTAGCTATTTAATCACCTCTCATAGCTCGCGCGAGGCCTATCAGCTCCCCACATACACCTCTCGAGTTGAGCATTCATCCACTATGGTTCTCCTTCCAATATAGCTCTATTTCACTGCCTTGGCAATGCAACTTCATTTCTCTCCAATTTTCCTCACCACTAAGGACTTCGTAGCACCCCAGGGTGACCCAGAGCTCCACTAGTGGGCTTTCACTCCACCGGAGTCTCCTTCCCCAGTTCTTCCTCTCCATCCTCCAGGTGGAGACCCATAGGTCCCATTCATCCACTTAGATTAGATATTAATGCTTTCTAGGGTAGTTGTTAGTGTAATTTAGATTAAGTAGAGTAGAATTAGTGAGATAGTTTATGGATTCAGTGGTTAATTAATGGTAGATTAGGTTAATGGACCCACACCTCCTTTCATCAATTCTGATCAAAGGAGATGAATTTGCTGACATCCACTTGATCATGCAACTTCCTCATCATACCATTTTCGCTTTCACTTCTTTCCCTCAAAGCTTTAAGCACAATTCACCCACTCAATGAAGCATCAATCAGATCTAATGCTCCATAGCATCTAGATCTGATTGAGCACTAATCCCACCTGGGGGGGTCTCCCACACACTCCATAAATCCACAAAGACCCCCCAATCTGATTTGAATTGAACCAATTTGAGCATTTACACCAGAGTTGTTGGTTTTGCTGATTTGAGAATTATTAATTGAATTCGAGGCCGATCTGATTTGAATGATCGAATTGAGTCCTATTATGCTCTATTGAGTTGATTGAGATGGGTTTCAGCTATTTGGATTTGATTTTAATCGTTAAATGTGCTTACGCCCAATTTTTCTTTGAGTTACTATTTGCAAAGGACTTCTGAGGTAGCCAAAGCCTAGGATTTTTTATGCACTAAATTGAGGCTTTGGCAATGACCTGAGTACTTCCTAAGGATTGCCTAGAATCTTTTTGCACTAAGTGATAGTGTGCAAAGTTCCTAGATGATCATATCATGTGGGCGACCTAAAATCAAATGCCCAGATGGGTGACATTTAAGTTGATCTCAATAAGTTTCCATCCGCATTTCAGTGTTTAGATTGAGATTAGAAATAGTTAGTAAAGGTCTGGAAGTTAATTTTGAGTGAGTTTAAACTCCCTTGTTGATTCACTTTTTCCATACTGTATATGGCTATGAAGGAGAGTCAATTAGGATTTTTAGGGTTTGTGACCTTTGTTTTGGTTCTGATACAAATTTAGACCTGATGGAGAATGTTTGTGGAGTTCTAAAATGAAATTTCTTTGGATTTGACACACTGATTTGGACCATGAATATTATGGTAGCATTGGCTGCTGAAATTGAACAGCACAACAGCAGATTAGTCCCTACTAGGATGATCATGCAGTTGTGCAATTGAGTATGCAGGTTAGCTACTTCAGCAGCTAATACCTTCTGAGATTTCATTTTACAGCATCAGAGGTTGATGATTCAACTAAGTAGAAATTGCTGCTATAATCTGTCAGCAACACAAAGTAGATGAGGGGACTTAAAATGGATTTGGTATCATTTTGAGGAATTTACGTTGCTGATTTGTGCACATTGTTAGAACAACATATTCAAGCATTCATGTACAAGTTTAGGCTTTAATTTGATCCAAAATAGCTTGTAAACCTCTTTTGAAATTCTTTATCAGTACATTCATGTATTTAACTGTAATATCTATCATTTTGAAGAAAATTGAATTGAAAATGAGGTTTAAATGTTTCTACATCTTTCTTGTTATGTGCTGAAGATATTTGAAGGCTTAACTAGCTATTCACCCATTTAGAATGCCTTTAGAGGCCTTAGGCTCATTTTAAAACATTCATTAAGGTCACATTTTGGGTTAGCTTGTAGATAAATAAAATATATTAAAAAAATTACAAAAAAATAAAATAAAGGTGTCTTGAGTAGGATTAGCTATTTCTCTAAGTGTTGGTCAAGTTTCAAAGTAATATGAACCTCCGGCTTAGTAGAACATACTAGCCGACAGTTCAATATACCTTGAAATTTAATAAAAGAAACCTAATTCAAAATACCAAAAAGAACCTTCCTCTCTCATCTCATCCTTTCTGTCTCACCCCCTATCTCTACTATACGTATAAAAACTACAAAAATGAGAAAATCCCCAAAAATACTCAAAAATACCTTGTATAGTATATTTATACTTGTAAATATGATTTAATACTAAGCTAAGTGTATATAATGTACAATATGTAAACAATGTGCATAAATAACTTATAAATGTAATCTATATATTTAATTAAATATTTAGAATGATTTCTTGTATATATAACTTTATTGTATAATTATATATATAGTAATTTATATTAACTTAAATGTATATAAACCTAAGTAATTATAAATGCCTATTTATATACCCATAATCATCTGTAATACTGTACATATGTATTTAACTAAATTATATATATTGTATAATACCTGTAGATTAATTTAAGAATAAAGGGAGAGGTGCTTTATTTTATACCCACAATTATACCCATCCCACATGGCATGTTGAGGTGATGCCATGCGAATGAGATGGAGCCACATAGGAGTGTCACATGTGTTCATGGATATAAAAGGTTAGACTAGCTTTTTAGATCCTAAAAGTACTATTACCATTTTTAGCTAAGAGAAAAGTGAGTCACATGGAGTCACATGCATCCCTCACATTCAAATTTAAATTTCGGTGGAGGGAGAGGGAAACTTTATCTCAATTAGGTGTCGTCGACACTATAATAGATGCTAACGGCACCACAATCTCAAATTTTAGTAAAGGCAAGTAGATGCTGACAGTACCACGGTAGATGCTGATGGCATCACCATATGTGCTAATGGCATCACCACCAGTTGCATGAGTTTAAATTACTTATCACTTCTTTTGTTGAGGTGAATGCCATGTAGATGAGGTGTAGCCACATAGGAGAGTCACATGTGCTCATGGATATAAAAGGTTAGACCACATTTTTAGACCCTAAAAGTACTATTACCATTTTTAAGTAAGAGAAAGGAGAGTCACATGTGCCCCTCACATTCGAATTCAAATTTCGGTGGAGGGAAAGGGAAACTCTATCTCTAATAGATTCTAATGGCACCACTGTAGATGCTAACGGCATCACCATTGCTGCTAATGGCATCACCACCAATCGTGTAAGTTTATATACCAATGTCACCACGTACATTTTCATAATGGTGCCCCTCCCACCTATTCAATAACTTTTATAGTGCTCATACTTATTACTTTTCTTGGTATTGTTGCATCAATTACTCATCACTTATCTTGTTGTTGGCATCAATTATGTAAACACCTATTATGGTGCTGACAGCACCACCATAGGTGTTAAAGGCATCTCCCATTGGTGCTAAAGGCATCACCACCAAATGCGTAAGTTTAGATACCAATGTTACCATATACATTTTCATGTTGTTAGCATAAATTACTTATCACTTATCTTGTTGAGGTGGATGGCATGTGGATGAGGTGGACTGACATAGGAGAGTCACATGTACTCATCAATATAAAAGGTTAAATCAACTTTTTATACCCTAAAGGTACTATTAACATTTTTAACTAAGAGAAGGACACTCACATGGAGTCACATGTGCCTGTCACATTTGAATTCAAATTTCGGTGAAGGGAGAGAAAAGCTTTGTCTTCAATAGGTGCCACCGGCACTACAATAGATGCTAATAGCATCACCATCTTAAATTTCGGTAAAGACAGCTAGATGCTGACGACACCACCGTAGATGCTGATGGCATCACCATTGCTGCGAATGGCATCACCATCAGTCGCGTAAGTTTAGATACTAATGTTACCACATACATTTTCATGTTGTTGTTGGCATCAATTACTTATCACTTATCTTGTTGAGGTGGATGCCATGTAGATGAGGTGGAGTCACATAAGAGAATCACATGTCCTCATTGATATAAAAGGTTCAACTATCTTTTTAGACCCTAAAAGTACTATTACCATTTTTAAATAAGAGAAAGGAGAGTCACATGGAGTCACATGTGCCCCTCACATTCAAATTCAAATTTCAGTGAAAGGAGAGGGAAACTTTATCCCCAATAGGTGCTGTCAGCACTACAATAGATGCTAATGGCACCACCAGTTCAAATTTTGATGAAGACAAATGGTGCTAACAGCATCACCATTAGTGCTGACGACATCAATGTTACCACAGTTATTCAAGTTGGCAATTCAAACTAAGATCATTGGACAAACACATTGATTCCTATACATGGATCACAATTACATAAGAGAATTCAACTGATAAGTTCCATTTTTAGTAGATCAATAAATCAAAAAGCTCACTTCAAACAAACATAACAACCACATTTCATAATTGCAACACTTACTTGAACAACCAGAAAAAGAAAAAAAAAATTCCTACACCATCAAGAGCACCGATTGCAAGCTCATAAATACACATTCTGCTTCCAAAAGGAAAAAAAAGCAACCGCATCAAAAGCCTTGTCGAGGGAGAGGTGGGGCTGGAGGGGGCACTGCGAATTCGACCGGAGAGGCCGAGCTGGCTGACGGCCAAAGGAGAGGATGGAACCAGGTTGCGCGACGAGGAGGGCCTCATCTTTGAGGTCACCGATGAGGAGGAGGTGGTTGGAGGTTTGTATACAGGATATCGAGGTAGCCCTCGAGGTTGTGGGTGCAAATCAAGGAATTTGATGGGGAGGACCGATAGCTCTGCTACTCAACAAGGCACTGCTTGGCACAGAGCTCCTCGTCACGCTGTTGAGTGGCGGAGGCGCAGTGGCGACGACTTTGCTCCTCGGCGAGGTTCAGCCTTGTGCAAAGCTCCTCATCGCATTGGCGGGCGGCGGAGGCGCGATGGCGACAGCAAAGCTCATCGTCGTGCTAGGAAGCGGTGACGGCACAGTGGCAACAACGGAGCTCCTCGTTGCGATGGCAGGCAATGGAGGTGACAACGATGGTGACTGAAGGAGGTTGTGGGTGGGTGTGTGGTGTGGCAGGGGGGATTTGTGGCTGGGATGCTCTTTTATAGAAAAAATTTAGGGGAGGGTAGGGGTTACACATGGAATCCTAGTAGGATTCTACCTAGGATTGGGGTATATAATAGAGTATATATAATACTACTCTTAATTTAATGATGTATTTAAAGTAGGTGATTAAGTTATTAAGTTAATTAGGTAAATTTTTAACTTAATATAAAATAAATTAGTATATTAAGTTATTACTAAAGTAATCTTAACCGTACACGTACGTAAATTAATTTCAAGTATTTTCAACCTTATACTGTATTTATAGTATACTACAGTATTTATAACTTAAATATGTATATCATTAACTTAAATGTGTATTTAAATGTAAATAAATTAAAATAAAATCTCTAAAATATATTAAAAACGTATAAGAAATACTTTAGTATGTAAATTAACTCTGTATTAAGTCAATTTCATGTTTAATTAACTAATTTATACTTTAATTAAGGAATTAGCCTTCAATTTAACAAGTATAAACCGCTAACTTTAACGAATTTTTTATATAATTAATTAAGTTATAATTCTAAATTAATTGTACCATTATGCAGCCCTAAATAAGAGCTCTGTAAATATATAATTTATTTTTAATTTAGATTAAATTATGGCCCTTAAGTCGAGGGACAAAATCAGTAAATTAGAACACATTGCATGCGCAACGTGCACTCAATTGAGCGCTTAAGTTTTATGCCACATCGTTAGTGGCAAACTACTTCATGCAGTATAAGTTGTTTTGGTGTCAATTGTCCTTTGATCGTAAGTGCTGGGCACAAAACACATGAGCATATTGGTCCTCGATCCTCATGTACGCTGTGGGCGTGTGTATGGGCGCATGAGCACGTGGGTGGTTGGGAGTCGTGGGCCTATTGGGCCTAAAAAATGCACGAAAATATACGCTAATTGAACTAAGGCTGGTCCCTAGCAGTGGTTTGGTCCTACCTCTAGGAGATGTTGTGTATCCCATGAAAAGGGTCGACACACCCATAAAAAAAACCAATTTTTGTCTAATGAACAGTAGCTAAACCGGAGTGAGGGAGAGAAGAGAGAAAAAAAATCAGCTAGGTGTTAGTAAGAGTGAAGAAAGGAGGTGTTTGAGTGAATAAAAACTAAGTGTTAGAATTGAATTGAGTCGTACATGCTGTGCTTGTGTTGTGTTGTGTGCGTTTGTGTATATATGTATATGTATATATGTATAATAGAGTAGACATTGTTTGAGCTTTGTATGTATATAAAAAACCTTATGGCTTTAGTGACAGTTACATCTGTCACTATAGATATGTTTATATGTTAGCATAGATATTTAATTTTTCCTTATGTTGTGTATATATTTTACTAAGGCTATAATGACACATGATATGTTACTGTATATATAGAATATATGTTACTAAAGATATAAGTATGTTAATATAACTTAGTATATTATATATTAGTAGCTATTTTTGTACCTATATTTAGGTATTATTTAGAGTAGATGTATATAATTTACTTAGTGTAGTTGGATAGAGTTTTTAATGCTTGTTATTTGTAAATCTATTTAAGGTATTGTAGTGTTTACTAATTGATTCTTTTGTTTATAACTAACCAATTCATTCATTAATTGATTCATTTTATAAATAAAATTAGCATTTTTGGAATAAAAGAACATTTTTGGACTTAAAGAGTGATGTATATCAATAACTGCCTCCCAGTGAATGACCTGGAAACTAATCAGTAAAAATTGTAATTAAATAGAATAGCGTGACATCTGTTTGCATTGTGACAAATATACTACAACAACGATATTTAAAACAATGCTTTTATTGCAACACGAACATTGTACAGGTTAATGATCACAATCATGAAATGTTGGATAATAGACGGATGTGTTTCTTGACCTCTAAGCATCAGGTTCCGCTCTCGAAGCAATATTAGATTACGTTGAACAATATATATGGCCGGTACTTGAGCATCAAAGACCATGCAATCTTTTATTGTTGAAGCAGGTGGTCATGAGAATCTTTCTTTCACGGAAGTTGATGTTCGAAATGTTTTGAAGAAGAGTAGGGTGTTATCTTTGGGTGTTGGTGATGCCGAAGCTATTTATCGTTACTTCTGCTGCATGCAATTGAGGTACCCTCGTTTCTTCTATTTGATGGATCTTTATAGTGATGGTCATTTGAGGAATGTTTTCTCAGCTGATAACCATTCGAGGTTGTCATATAAGTATTGACACTACCTACTTAGCAAATAAGTATAGGATGCCCTTTGCACTTTTTGTTGGAGTAAATTGCCATGGTCATTCAGTTTTTCTAGGTTGTGCTCTTTTATGCGAGGAAACGGTCGACGTTTTTGTTTGGCTTTTCATGGCTTGGTTGTAGTGTATAGAACGTACGGCAAATTTCCCCTATCTTTGTTGTCCATTTTGTTAGGGAAAATGCACCACGATCGTTAATTTTGATGATAACAAAACACGCGTACTGTAATATTTGCATTTGAGCATATAAGTTTTAGGATAAATGCAAATGGAAGCAAGCATGAGGAACTTGTACAAGGGCAAAAGCATCAAGAAGCATGGAGGAAACTAAAGGAGGAGCTTCATGGAAGAGATGGAGCTTTGCATGGAGTAAAAGCTTGAAGAGAAGAAGAATAGGACTTAGAATGCTTTATTGTAATTTTTCTTTTATTTTGCTCTTTATTTTTCTTAGAAATATTGTGAAGAGCCTAAAGTATAACACCTTAGTCCTAGGAACACTTACACTATCATAGGAAACTTAGGCAAATCCTAGAACCAATTTAGAAAATCAAAATAGGTTCAAGACAGCCTTATTAGATGTCCAACATAGTTGTTATATGTCTGATATTGACTTTTAAGTCATCTGACACATTGTCCAAATGACCAACCACTTAGGCTGGAATCAATGCTCCGCAACCATAACCTTTAGACATCCTGTCTATTGTCCAAACGTCCAATAAGACACCTAAGCTCTTTACCAGATGTCCTGAAAGATAACCGTTGGCTTTTCTTAGTGAGCCAAGCTAGTGCAAGCTATCATTTATTACTAGACGTTTGTAGAGCTGTCCAGACGTCTGATAAAGAGACGTTGGACTACAACCCAAGCCTGTCAGACCCAATCCAACTACTAGCCCTTGAGAAATCAATTCCCGCAGAAGACCTTTATCATCAGATGTCCAATAGTTAGTCCCGATGTCCAATACTTTGTCTAATCACTTTACACTAGAACCTTATTTAGATTTAGATATTTGTAGGAACAAACCCACTTAGAATTAGACATCCCAATTTATACCCAAACGTCTTAAAATAGCTTTCCAACCATCTAACCTAGATCTTGTTTCCATCAGACAAAATCAGGAATCTGACCCTTTAGATCAGACGTCCAAACTTGTCATTAGACATCTGGCCAGACGTCTGACCCTAAAATTAGACATCAGATTCTATTGTCAGAATCATTATCCCTGATTTCGAGCTGATTTGCCTCGGAATCTTTCCCAATGGCTATGGGCCCTCTCCAAGGCCTTCTTGAAGGTTCCTAGCACATCTATAAATACATAGGAGCCTCTCCTTTGTGAAGACACACCTAAGAGACAATACTTTTCCACCATTTTGAGTGCTTAAGAGAAGTGATGATCAAGAAGAGAAGTGATTGCACAACAAAAATACACTAATAAATATGCCATCTTGTGTTATTTCCTAGCACTGCCATTGCATATTAGGTAGCTATAGTTGCATTTGTAAAAAAGACACTTGCATGCATTTATTTGAGATGGGAGGATAATGAGAATAATTGGCCATGTAAATAACATCTTCTTCAAGTGCTGCCTCGCAATTTCACCTTCTTCATTTTTTTATTTTGACTTTGAAATCGTCTCCCTCGCGCGGCTCAGGGCATGGGGCTTGCAACTCTTCGCGCCATTCCTCTGCTTTGTAGCATGGCTGATCATGCACACCTGCCACATGGCTGTGGCAGGCTCCCTCTTCTTTAAAAAGCCTGGCCATCTTCCTTGCGAGAGGGCAGCCTGGTACACACACCACAACAGACACCCTTCCTCCAGGCCATCGTCCTCCCCTCTTCCCCTCCATACGCAGTATCTCTTCGCTCTGAAGAGACACACTACGAGTAGGAGCAAGCTCACAGTGCTCCCACGACCACCACTGTGAGTTCCACCACCGCCCAGCTCCTCCGAGAGCAGATGGGCGTGGTGGTTTCATTCTATGTTTCCATCGCTGAAGCCCTTGCCACTATTGCCAGAGCTTCAAGGTCAGAAGCTCCAGCAGCAGCAGCAACCACCAGCAGCGGCAGCTGCTGCTGCGCACGCCCCTGCAGACCTGCCGTAGGCTCCTTCCGCGCGCACACGCGCCTTCCAGTGCGCCTGCGCACGCAGAACCAGCCGCAACTGGTTGTCCATCCCGCGCGGCATTGTAGCTACTGTTCACACCTCTCAACGCGACACTATAGCTACAGTGCAGTGACCGGGGATTTTCTCAATTATCCGGTCACCGCACGCTCTCTCTCCTCGCCGCTACCGCCTCCAGCTAGTTGCGCATGCCTGCGCCTGCGTCCGCATATGCCCACACCCGTCTGCGCCCACTCCCGTTCCAGCCCACAGCGCAGTGCGCTGCGTTGCGCTCTCTCTCACACTTCCGCTCCCGCCTGCGCGCAGCCTTGTGCGCCTGTGCGTGCCCATGCATCCAGACGACGCCTGCAGCCCCCAGACAGCTTAACTCGCACACCCTCTTCCTCCAGCATGCACTCCTCACTCGTACACACACCACACTCATACACACACACACTTGTACACTCACACTCACTTGTACACACCTATACATACTTATATATATATACATATATATATTTATGTATATATATATATATACATACATATTCATACCTATACAACTACATATAAGTATATATACATACATACATAAATATATATATATATATATATATATATATACATATACGTATATACATACATATATACATATATATCTATAGATATAAATACATATATATATATATATATATATTTACATATCTATATATATACACATAACTACATATATACCTATATAGTTATAACCCTATCTGTATATATACATACATATATATATGTGTGTATATATATATATTTTTTTTTTTCATACACATCACCCCACCATGCATTATATCGCGGAAATATCTGCACCAATTACTGATATTCCCCGATACCCGCGTAAAGAAAGTGCCTCCACACACACTCCCACACATCCATCCTACACTACACGGCACTTCGTCTTGTTGGTTGCGTCTTTCTAGACGTGGACCAACTCAATACTGTGCTACACGCCATTTCCACCTCCACCCCCACCCCTATATATATAATATATATATATATATACAGACTATATTTATTTCTCTACAAACAACTTATCTTGTTTTTTTTTTCCTGCTATTAAAAAGATAAAAAAGAGTGTAAAAGAGAAAAGATAATCCTTATCTTGCAGGTACTCAGTCTTGCGAATAGCAGGACCAGTTTTTTTTGGAAACCCTAAGTTAGCTCAAAGCCAAGAACAATTTGGCTCAAAGCCAAGGACCTAATTTTGAGGGTGTACCTCAAGGACAAAATTATCAGCAAAAAAATCTTAAATAGAAAAAAATCAAAAACATAATAAACTCATAGAAGAGAAACGTTTTAGGAAAGGCGTAGAAACTTCTTCACCTTTAATCCCTGCCTCCCTGAGATCGACCCTGGGCCTAAAAGTGACCAAGATAAAATTAAGTAGGCCAAGTTAAAAATTTTGTAAAAAGATGGTTAGGCTCTATTTAGGTTAACCACTATACTCACTTTAACGATAATTTCATCATATTAACACAACCTGTTTGAGTCCTAACAAGAAGTTCTTGCTCTCCAAGCACCACACTCCAAACTCTACTGCACCATCATACCAATCTACTTTTGTATTAGGGAAGTCCTTTCAATTATATTAGGATAGCTTAATCTATACTTTGTGGCTTTATAGGTCTCTTGTAATTTTATTTTTCTATGGTTGGGTATTTATGTAGTGAATTCTCGTCTCTTTCGTGAGACAAAATACTATTCGTGAAGAAGAGGGGATTGAGGTACACTACCCTCGACATAAAGTAGTGTGGTTGTAATTGAGGTTGTACTACCCTCATTTAAGTAGTACGTAGTGGCTTTGGTCGACTCAGTTGACCGGGAAATTCTAAGTCGAGAGGCTTAGGTGGTGGTTTTTACCCTTAGGGTTTCCACCTAAAAATTGGTTGTCACTTGTGGTGAATATTTTGTGTTATTGAATTTTATTTTCGCATTTCTTTATATCACAGTATTCAACCCCCCTCTAGTGCAATTTCACATTTTAGTACTATGTTGTTATTATTCTCTGTTTGTAATTTCTGTTTGTTATATAATGTGTTGGCACTGACATGCTGCTTCTTTCTTTATAATGAAGCAAGTGTTGCTCCCAAAGGCATTATTACAGATCAAGCTCAAGTGATTATTACTATAGTTGTGAAAGTCTTCCCAAATGCAAAGCACAGGCTGTGTTTGTGGCATATCATGAACAAGATCCCTGCAAAGATTGGAAAAGATTCAACAACTCAGCACAAAGTGAAGAGAATTGTGCATGAGTGTCTAACAATAGAGGAGTTTGAGAATGAGTAGAGAAATCTAGTCATTACTAGGTCTCTTGAGTCAAACACATGGTTGTCGAGAATGTTTGAGATATGTCATCTGTGGGTTCCTGCATTTGTGAACCATAGGTTTTGGGCGAATATGAATACTACCCAAAGGTCTAAAGGGATGAATGCTTTTTCTAATGGTTTTGTCAACTCAAAAACTACCCTTAAGCAGTTTGTGTCGCAATATGAGTTGGCATTAAATAGGAAGTATGAGAAGCAAGCTAAGGCTGATTTTGATTGCTTTCACAAGTCCCCCCAAACTAGTATTGGATTGTGTATGGAGCAGGAGATGCCTGAAATTTACACAGTTGGTATATTTAGATGATTTCAGTAGGAGTTATTGGAATATTGAAGTGCTCCACATTTCGAATCATTGACTCAGGTCATGGGCGGAAGTGGATTTATGTGGTTGAAAGAAAGATTATTAAATTGGACGATGGCTCAAGAATCATGAAGACGTAGTTGTATAGAGTTTGGTTTTCCAAGGACCAATTACTTGTACATTGTTCGTGTAGGTCATTTGAATCTAGAGGGTTTCTTTGTAAGCATGCGCTTCTGATCTTGAAAGAGAATGACGTTGCCTTAATTCCAGAGAGATACATAATTGATAGATGGAGGAAAGATATTCTCAGAATATCCTCTACAAAGGATTTTAGTCAAACCATTCTTTCCGATGATCCCATCGATAGGTATGAGGGCGTATATAGGAGATCCACAAGAATAACAGAGATTGCTACCTCAACAAAAGAAAGTTATACCTATTGTTGTCAGTTGTTTGATAATCGTTGGCTAAGTTAAAATCTCGTATTTCACATAATGTAAGTGATGTTTCATTTATGGCATTGATGTTGTTATCCCCCTTTTGATGTCTAATTGTCTCCATTGTTGTTGCCATTCTTTTCTTTCTAGGAAGTTTCCCATTCCGCTGAGATGCACAGCAATGCCCCTAAAGCGTTCCCTATAATGGATCCTCACCATTGTACACGTCAAGGTAAACCTCCTACAAAGAGGAAAAAGCCGATGCATGAGATACGAGTGCATGGGTACAAGATCTACACCACAAGCAACTCGACATGTTGGATGTTCTACAGAAGGGACTCTCAATGTTTCCTCAGACTCCATGGTTGGCTTGCTAGCTTTTGCCGAAGGAAGGGCTTCTCCACTATATGGCAATGCTTCATTACCATCCAACGACTCATCAATGGTATTGATGGAATCCCTTCTCCATGTATTGAGTAATACTGCTCTATGCATTTGTTTCATAATGTGGAACCTAACATATGTTTCTCTCCCATTCAGGAAAATGCAGACACTATGAGCTCTGCTAATTGTTCTTATGCTAGTCATCCGATATTACCATTGACCTAGACTTCTTCCATTATGCGTGGAACTTTAAGAGCAAATGGCAAGTAGTTTATTTTGTTGGTTGGGATGAAGGGTCCATTATGGTTTGTTACGACCCGATCCCAGATCCCTACAGGACCCGAGATCAACTTACCTCGACTAATCCCATGACCTAGTCGTTCAACGAGAAATAACCAAAAGCAAGAAATAAATTACAACCACACATACAATGTAACTAAGCAAAAATAAACAAGAGACAGTAAAGGAAATAGAGCGAAATGGTCTATCAAAGTTACAAGCCATCACAACTATGACAGAGAAAAGTACAGCTGAAAGTACTGAAACAATATTACATAGAACAAAAAAAATACTCACTACTACAACAGGAGCTAAGGAAAAACAGTAAGAATGCAACTAAGGCTGGGCTCGACTAGGCCCAGCTCCTTCTGCAGCCGGTGGTGCTGGCTACTCAACTCCCTAACCTGAACAAGGTTATAAAATTTCCGGAGTCAGTGAACACTGAGTAGAGTGGTAATTTAGCCATTTACATGTAATTAAAGCAAGCAATTAATTTATGCAATTAAACAACTATCCATTTTTATTTAGTTCAACCAAGTACTGCTAATTTGTTGTTCCTTTATTTACTTAAACATTTCTTGATCTGGCCTGTTCCTCACGGGAACGATCTTGATTGCAGTCTTTTCCATGATGTAGGAGGTACACGTGGTACTCTCCTTGCCGGGAGAGTCCCCCATTGTAATCCTACACCCAATCAACCACCCCGAGGTCACGGTCGCAACGTAGCGGTGACTAGGTCACTCATGATAAGCAGGCGGGTAGGTCTCCCGCACTAGCACACGGTCAATCATTTCCGCTAATGGGTACGCCTAAAGGTACAACACGGAACAGTACAGGGCCTTACCCTCTCAGAACAGGGGTCTCCCCCACCCCACAGTCCGCGTACCCTCGTCCGACTATCCTGATTTGCCCAGTAGGCCTAACAAAAGTCGGTGTAGGGTGGCTAGTCTTAACCACGGGCCCCGTGGGGCAGCTAGCTCCCTCCCTACACTAAGTAGCACACCCCGGTACCACATACACGAAGGTCGAACAGAGTCGATGTAGAATGTCTAGGCCTGACCCCAGGGCTCATCCCAACGGGCGGCTAGTACCCCTCTACACTAAAGGGGCAGTGGCTCTCCTTGGTACCGCGTATACAAGGGCCAGCTCACTTCCCGTCTATAGGAGCTCTTCTCCTAATTCCTCGTAGGGTTCATGCTGATATTCCTTTTATTTCACATTCCATTCTTTCCAATTTCTCTATTTACATTACCTGTCCCTTTCCTAAAACAGGCAGCTCGTGGATTTCTACTGACAAGACATCATACTAACCAGTACATTTGCTAGCATTTAAAGTTTTTACAGGCATCTCAAGTAAACAGTATAGCTCGAACCACCTGTTTCTACCCTAGGGTTCATTCTCATCCTAGGGTTCTACATGTTTCTCAAGTATACAGTATAACTCAACCATCTGTTTCTACCCTAGGGTTCATTCTCATCCTAGGGCTTTACATGTTTCTCAAGTATACAGTATAGCTCAACCATCGATTTCTACCCTAGGGTTCATTCTCATCCTAGGATTCATTCAAGTTATTCTGAACATGCAATTCACTTATTTAAATTATAATATTAATGTAAACCACTCTACTAGCAAATACGGGAGGAATGGGGGCTCAGATCGCATATCCCGTCGCCTCCAAGGCTCCCGTGTACTCGACTGGCTGGAGACCTATACAATTGACCAACCACATCAAACGAGTCCAAAACCATATACAAGTGATACTAACTCGAAGAGAAACTCAAGAGAAAAACAACGGTACTTCATTTGCGGAAATCTGATTTCGTTTGGGCCCTAAACGGGCCAAAAACACTCACACTGTCCAAAATCATACGTCTGGGTCTAATCCCAGACATCTTAAAAGACGTCAACACTTACCCTGGGTTCCCTGCAGCTACCTTGGACGTTCGGACCCCTCCGTGATCATCTGAGGTGAATTCCAGACGTCGCACTCTTCTTCCGGTCATCTGAAGGTATGGTCAGACGTATGGCGATGTGTCCAGATGTCCAAAAGCACCTCGAAGGGCACACCCCTCGCCTTTCCAACACCCTGCCCCTACGTACGTAAGCACAGACCTCAGAAAAGGCTAGACAGGATCCCTGTGGTGAGGCCTGCATGGCCGTAACCGCACAAAAGCACGTACCTTAGCACAGAGAATGCTTTCAAGAGTCCGCTTCAACTTCGGACGTCCTTCTGCTACTCCAGACGTCTAGGATGTGCTCTAGACATCTGATATTGGAAAATATCCAGTATGCAGAACCTCCGCGAGCTTCTCCTCTGCGCGAAACCCCTCCGTGCCACTCGCAGCTACTACGCCGACAGCTTCAGGAGGCCGCGAAGCTCACCTCCGCAAGCTCCTCCTCTTGGGCACGAGCTCCTCCTACGCTCTCACGTCCCCCTTGCAAGCTCCTCCTCTCGAGCTCTCCTCTCCTCCTCCTCCACATCCCGTCTCTCTCTCAGCTTCCTCTCCTCTCGCCGTGCTAGAAGGAAGGGAGGAAGGAAGGACGGAGGTGGTGGCTGGTGAAGATGGATGGAGTGGCGTGGGAGAGGGGGGTTTAAATAGACAGAGGGTTAGGGCTTGGGGTGAGGAGAGGGGGGTGAGTGCACGTGTAATGCGCACGTAGAAAAAGAACAGCAGGTCTGATTCTTCTACTTTCAGACGTCTGATGGTTCATCCAGATGTCTTAAACAACCCAAAAGGGCCACGGATCATTTCAACGTAACAAACTTAAAGGAAGTTTTATCCCCGAAACTTGAGCCAAGTAGGGTATGGAAAAGTAGCATAAAAGTGCATAACAAACTTAAAGATGATCAAAGTAGATCTGAAAAGACGTACCCTTAAAAAGCTCCAGGTACTGTTCTTGCATTGTCGCCTCAGACTCCCAAGTGGCCTCCTCGTATCGCTAGCTTCTCCATAGGACTTTCACTAATGATACCTACTTCCGCCTCAGACTCCGGATGACTCTGTCTAATATCTATACTAGTCTCTCGGGATAGGTCAGGTTGTCTCCCACCTTGACGCTCTTGTGGCTCAAAACATGGCTGGGATCGGTGATGTACTTCCTGAGGTTAGACACGTGGAACACGTCGTGCACTCCAGAGAGCTGGGGAGGAAGGGAAAGCCTGTAAGCAATGGGTCCAACTCACTCCAAAACCTTTAAGGGTCCCACAAACCTTTACGCAAGCTTCCCTTTCACCCAAAAACGCTGCAAGCCCTTCATGGGTGAAACATGGAGAAAGATGTGATCCCCAACCTCGAACTGTACCTCCCTGCGCTTCCTGTTGGAGTAGCTCTTCTGTCTGCTCCTGACAATGTGGAGTCGCCTGTGAATCTACTCTATCACCTCCTGACTCTGCCGGATCAGCCTGGGGCTAACCTCCCACTTGGTCCCCACCTAAACCTAACTTAAGGGTGCGTTACACCTCTGTCTGTATAGGGCCTCGTAAGGGCCATGCTGATGAGAACCTCATCATAAATCCTAACTAACACATTTTGACATTAGAAATCGAACAAAAAACCTCCTACATAACCTAAGGAAAGACCTAAATCAGGAAATTGTTGAGTAGAGAATAAAACATTACACAAGGGGTAAAATTGTAATTTTACCATTGCAGTACATAAATGGGATTTCTAAGGGTCTAGACATAGGTCAAATGGACTTAATAAGAGAAAAAGTGGGATGTTTTGGGTAGGAAAGGGTTAGGACAAAATCTGGGAATTAAATGACATTCTGTAACCCTAAAACAAATCCACTTTAATTTACGAAGTTCCAATCAAGATAAAAATCAATTAAATCCTCTAAAATTCATAAAAAAATATCCCCTAGGATTTAAAACCTTCAATTTGGCCATTGGAACCTATCTTGACCTAGATTGAGAACCATACCCATTTTTTGACCTAATTTGGATTTTTGTGCAAAATATTTGGTCAAACATGGTCAAACCTAAATCCAACCTCACCATTGGATTCCTTAGGTTCAAATTAGGTTCCAAAATTGGACCTAAGGGAAGGTCGCCTTGACCCACTTTACAAAATGGTCCTCAACAATTACTTTTTAACCCTTAACTTTTTGAAACCTTGCAAGGACCCCCTATCTTTCCCATCATCTTCTTCAATCGGGTTCCTCTGCCACCCGCTTGCACTGGCCATACCTCCGGCGAATTTGCACGGAGGATGGCGGCACGCAAGCATGGGGAGCCGACCCCAGATTTGAAAAGGAGACTCCCTACGTTGTCCCCTGCCGCATGGGCCGACTCCCATGCCCTGTCAGCCGCCATACCTCTCGTGCGAACGTTCGAGTGGTATGGGTCTCACTCCGTCCATACCTCCGGCGAGGTATTCTCGCCTCATCCTTGCGATTCTCTCTCTGCCAACGCCTATTTAAGGAGCAGCACCCTCTGCCACATCCTTCAAGCTTGTTCTGGTCTGAGAATTACCCTTAATTTCATCTTCCTCATCTCCGACCGTCTGCCCGCAAGCTCCGGCGACTTCCTCTTCCTCCTCTCGTCACTCTGCCACCATACCAATGGTAGAGTCATCTCCACCATCTTCCGCCACGCCTCGCTGTACCAGCAGGCGCCCTCCAATGCTTCTTCCTCGTTACCGTCTCTTCCCCTGAGCGCCTTCGTCTTCGGCGATGGCAGCACAACCGCTTGCCACCTCCGCCTTCCCCTCTTCGTCCAGAGACCCATAGATAAGTCCTCTCTCTTTGCTCTTTATTTTTCCCTCATTTATTTCTGTTATTTCACCTCATCGCTCACACACCACCGCCATCTTCTCCACCTCCGGCAGACCATCGGCGAGGTGTATCCACCATTCCACACATCCACCCACCTCGCTAACCACCTCACAAGCTCCGCCACGACTCACTGATCATAACCCCTCTTCCCATTCATCGCCACACGCTCCCAACACTTCCCCCAAACACACCCATCTTCACAGCCACAGGGTGACCTAGGCATGCACGCCCAGGCCACCCCGCACCACGCCAACCACCGTGACACCTTCGCTGTGCCAAGGCGAAGCTCCCTGTGTGTTTTGACGAGGCTATAAGGCCGTTTTGCTTGTGGACAGGGTACAAGTCTCGGCCGCCATTGGAGCAAGCTCGAAGAAGCTCGCAAGCTTCATCCCAGGCGTCAGGCATCAGGCTTCAGGTCCTAGACGCGTGGACCTCCCTCGCACATGTTTCCAGCCCAGCAATTGGAGTCCAAGTCCCCCGCATTTGCTGCAATTAAACAACCACCTACTGCGGAAGCGCCTGCGAGGAAGGTGGGACATTTAGTCCCACCTCAGAAGATCAGGAGAGGGTGAGGTGGCATAAATTGCAAAAGTGTCAGGGGCTTAGCGCCTCTTGACACGGGGTGAGGTCCCCTCACCCACTACGCCTCATTCGCAGTGTTACGACCTGGTTCCCGAATCCCTACAGGACACGGGACCGGACCGACTCGACTGATCCCAAGACCCAGTCGTCCAACGAGGAAGTAACCAAAAAGCAGTAAAAATAAACCACATTCACCATGCAAGCAACTAACAGTTACAAAAGTACAGCAGTAAAGAAGTAAACTACTATAGTACACACCACCACAATAATAGAGAATTTAAAAAGGTACAGGAATATAAAGTTTACAATAAAAGAGTACATAAGTGTAACAAAAATACTCACTACGACGGAAATGGGGTACAAACAAAAGGTACAACTACTGGGCTCTACTGGGCCCGGCACCCTCTGCAGCAGTAGGCTCTAGCTGCTCAACACCTGGACCTGAAAAAAGGTTATAAGTACACGAAATCAGCAAACGCTGAGTAGAGTGGCAACCAGCTAACTAAAAACAGTAAAGGTGGACAGGTAGCTGTTATTTTCAATTTCTTTCTTTCTTTATTTAAATAATTATTCTTTCTTTCATCACTTGGTTTAGTTATCAGGTCTTTTTCTTGATCTCGAATGTTCCTCGTGGGGGATGAGGACCCGACCGAGGCGGAGGACTGGCTCGAGCAAATCGAGAAGGTGTTTGACACCCTTCGCCCCCCTGTGGAGTGCCGCGTGGCCTTTGCCACGTACCAGCTGGAGAGCGCGGCACACAGGTGGTGGAGGGCAGTCAGAGGTCAGGAGATAACCGAGCCGACTTGGGACTAGTTTGTCACCCTCTTCTACGAGCAGTACTTCCCCCAGACATGGCAGGACCAGAGGAGGCAGGAGTTCCACACTCTCCGCCAGGGGACGATGATTGTGGGCACGTATCGCACTCATTTTCTGGAGCTGTCTCGTTTCGCCGCGATAGCTATGGCTACCGAGGAGGAGCGCCTTTGGAGGTTCACCGAGAGGCTCCGGCATGCTATTCGGGGGTATGTCAAACCCCTGAAGCTGCCTACGTTCTCGAGGGTGGTGGAGGCAACCATGACATATGAGGAGACCAACCCGTCCGCACGTGACACTAACAGCGGACGGAAGAGGCCCTACCAGCCAAACTACTCACAAGGCCGACGAGAGAGAAGGCACGTGGTGCCTGCAGGAGAGCAATCACGCTTTGTGGGGCCATCAGTGGCCTTTGGGGGCCCCCGACAAGGGCCAACTACCAACACCGGACCCTCGCCCAGCTGTCAGCAGGGACCCATTGAGGGTGGGAGTCGAGTTCCCCTTTGCTACCAGTGTGGCCAGCTAGGCCACATCAGGAGGGACTGCCAGTCTAGGGCTGGAGGTCACCAGATGCTCCCCGTGTCGAGCACGGGAGGACGAGTAGGAGGCCACGATTCCCAGGCGCGAGGGGGAGGACAGCAATCGCAAGGAGGGTACCGGCCAGCGGCTACCCGTCGGACGCAGAGCGTGGCTGCATCGTCCGCACCTAGGGCTGAGGGGCATATCAACGCCCTGACACACAAAGACGCCAGAGCTTCAGGTTCAGTGGTGGCAGGTATGGTTACAGTTTCCAGCAGACTAGTTTACATGCTTATTAATTCCGGAGCCACGCACTCATTTGTCGCTACCAGTTTTGCTGTTAGTTTGGGGCAGGATTGTGTGTTGTTAGAGGATCCGTTTGTGATCAGAGGTCTGGGTGGTCAGGTGTTTATAGCTGAGGAGGTTTACACGGATTGTGAGGTCAATGTTGGGGGACACAACCTCCCCACTGATCTGATTGTGATACAGATGGAGGACTTTGGTGTGATTCTGGGGATGGACTGGCTGTCCGCTTACCACGCCTTGGTGGACTGTTTTGAGAGGAAGATCGTCTTCTCCATACCGGAGTTGCCTTCTTTCGAGTTTCACAGGAAGCTAGTGGACGGAGACTTCAGGTGCATTTCTGCACTTCGGGCAGCGAGACTTTTGGGCCAGGGGTGTGAGGGCTTCTTGGCTTGTGTGGTGGCAGAGCCCAGCCCTGTGGTAGACCTCCAGAGTATCCCAGTGGTCAGAGAGTACCTTGTCGTGTTCCCAGATGAGTTGCCAGAACTACCACCCGAGCGTGAGATCGAGTTCGAGATCTCACTGGTACCGGGGACCAGCCCCATTTCTACAGCGCCTTACAGGATGGCACCACTTGAGCTGCGAGAGCTCAAGTCCCAGTTGCAGGACCTTCTAGAGAAGGGCTTTGTGAGGCCCAGTGCGTCTCCGTGGGGAGCTCCGGTATTGTTTGTGAAGAAGAAGGATGGTACCCTACGCCTTTGTGTGGACTACAGATAGCTGAATAGGGTTACCATCAAGAACAGGTATCCGCTGCTAAGGATTGATGACTTGTTTCACCAGTTGCGAGGTGCCACGGTATTCTCCAAGATAGACTTGAGGACTGGGTACCACCAGTTGAGGATCAAGGAGACAGACGTCTCCAAGACAGCTTTCCGCTCCCGGTACGGACACTACGAGTTTTTGGTCATGCCATTTGGGATGACCAACGCCCCCACTGCCTTCATGGATTTGATGAACCGGGTGTTCAGACCCTATCTGGATCAGTTCGTGGTGGTATTTATTGATGATGTGCTTATCTACTCCCGAGATCAAGCGCAGCACGGATAGCACTTGCAGATGATTTTGGACACACTGAGACGACGTAGGCTGTACGCCAAATACAGCAAGTGCAAGTTCTGGTTGATGGAGGTGACCTTCTTGAGTCATATGATCTCCAGGGATGGCTTGGCTGTGGACCCAGCCAAGGTTGAGGCAGTGCTCAGGTGGGAGAGACTGCGTACAGATACAGAGATCCGCAGTTTCTTGGGACTGGTAGGCTACTACCGGCGGTTTATCAGGGGCTTCTCGCAGATTGCACGTCCTATGACACAGCTGACCCGGAAGGATGTGCCCTTTTCTTGGACAGTCGCTTGTGAGGCGTGTTTTTATGCGCTGAAGGAATGGCTGACTTCGGCTCCCGTGCTCACCATCCCTGATAGCAGTGGCAGGTTCGTTGTGTATAGGGATGCCTCTTTGCAGGGGTTAGGGGGTGTGCTCATGCAGAGGGGCCACGTTGTCGCTTACGCTTCGCGGCAACTGAAGCCCCATGAGCATAGCTACCCTACCCACGACCTAGAGCTAGTAGCTGTCATCTTCGCACTAAAGACTTGGAGGCACTACCTGTACGATGAGACCTTTGAGATTTTCACAGATCATAAGAGCCTCAGATACTTGTTTGATCAGAAGGAGCTCAACATGAGACAGAGACGTTGGTTAGAGCTCCTAAAAGATTATGACTGCAGCATTTCCTACCATCCGAGGAAGGCCAACATGGTGGCTGATGCCTTGAGCCAGAAGGCGCCCGCCCACTTGGTCAGTTTACAGGCGTAGAGTTGGAGCCTCATGGAGGAGATGGGCAGTTGGAGACCCCTAGAGTTACTGGGGCACTGTGGGGCAGTGACTGTGACACGACAGACAAGGCCAGAGCTGATAGACCGCATCATCACAGGACAGATGGTCGACCCGTACTTGCAGTCGTTGCGTGACAGAGTACTGTCTGGGGACCCTGGGGACTTCTCCTTTACAGACGAGGTGCTGCGCATAAAGGGACGTTTATGCGTTCCCAGGGACGAGGAGCTGTTGAGAGAGCTCCTGATTGAGGCACATGGTTCCAGGTTCACCATACATCCCGGAAACCCAAAGATGTATCATGATTTGAGACGTGACTTTTGGTGGAGAGGAATGAAGCGGGTTGTAGGTGAATTCGTGCAGCAGTGTTTAGTGTGCCAGCAGGTAAAGGCCGAGCATCAGAGGCCTGCAGGGCCGTTGCAGCCACTTCCAATGCCAGAGTAGAAGTGGGAGAGCATCACCATGGACTTGGTGATGGGCTTGCCCATTACCCAGCGAGGACACGACGCAGTTTGGGTGATCGTAGACCGATTGACGAAGACGGCACGTTTCTTGCCAATCCGAGTCACTTTGGGACCAGCACAGTTGGCAGAGAGGTATATCCGCGACATGGTATGTCTGCACGGAGTTCAGCAGGAGATTGTATCCAATCGGGATACCCGCTTTACATCCCAGTTTTGGGCTGAGTTTCAGCAGGCCCTGGGGACACGGTTGAGGTTCAGCACAGCAAACCACCCCCAGACGGACGGACAGTCAGAGCGCACGATATAGACACTTGAGGACCTTTTGCGTGCTTGTGTACTGGACTGGAAGGGCTCTTGGGAGGAGAACTTGCCCTGGCAGAGTTTGCATATAATAACAGCTATCACTCGAGCATCAACATGGCACCTTACGAGGCTCTGTACGGATGGAGGTGTACTACACCCTTGAGTTGGGTTGAGGTGGAGACCAAGTGGGATGGTGGCCCTAGGTTGATCCGACAGAGTCAAGAGGTGATACAAGTAGATTCACAGGAGACTCCGCACTGTTAGGAGCAGACAGAAGAGCTATGCAGATCGGAAATGCAGAGAGGTGCAGTTTGAGGTTGGGGATCACGTCTTCCTTCGTGTTTCGCCCATGAAGGGCCTGCAGCGGTTTGGGGTGAGAGGGAAGCTCACGCCGAGTTTTGTGGGACCCTTTGAGATCCTGGAGCAGGTTGGACCCATTGCTTACAGGCTTGCCCTTCCTCTCCAGTTTTCTGGTGTGCACGACGTGTTCCACGTGTCCAACCTTAGGAAGTACGTCGCCGATCCTAGTCATGTTTTGAGCCACGAGAGCGTCGAGGTGGGTGACGACCTGACCTACCCAAAGTGGTCAGTGCAGATACTCGATAGAGCCACCCAGAGTTTGAGACGGAAGTAGGTACCTGTAACGAACGCGTGCCCCAGACGTCTTAAAAGACGTCTGGGAGGTGGCCCAGACGTCGGACCAGACGTCTGGGATCACATCCAGACGTCTGACAAGACGTCTGGGATCGTTTCCAGACGTCTGGAGAACAGTTATTTTCGCACGGGAGATTCGTCTGCGAGCCTGTGCGCGCAGACCCGTGATTCCCCTCTCTCTCTCTCTTTTTCCCTCTCTCTCCGCAGCTGCAGACCTGCCGCGCTCTCTCTCTCCCCCCTCCTCGCGCTACCTTAAAAGGGGCATGCCTCCCCTCCCGTCTCCACCGTCTCCTCCTTCTTCTCCTTCAGCCAGTGAGCGTGAGCACGAGTGCGAGGGCGGCAGCTGCGGCCGCAGTGAGCGCGGAGGAGGTGCGGCGTGCGAGAGCGGAGCTCTGCCGTGAGGGCGAGCTCGCCGGAGCGGCTTGGCCGGCCGGCGGAGGGCGCAGGGAGCACGGAGCGACGCGGAGAGGGACCTGCTACAGTCTGAGCAGCAGGCGCGCGAGGTGCGACGCGGGCGGCCTCGCGAGCGGAAGCCGGGTGGCGCCCTGTTCTGGAAAAATTTCCAGAATCAGACGTCTGGGTTGATAGGCAGACGGCGAGGAAGACGTTTGGTAGATCCTACAGACGTCTGAAAGGTGAGTATTCCGCTTTCTTCTTCCTTCCTGCCGACTGGCCATACTAAGGGAGGGAGTTGGCTGTGCGCAGGCTCGCTGATTCGCCATCCTTTGCGAATCAGACGTCTGGAAGTTGTACCAGACGGCGGGAGTGACCTGCAGACGTCCTGGGTGACCATCGGACGTCTGGGAGATAGGAGAGACGTCCCCGCAGACTTCTGGACGTCTAGGAAACCACACTGAACAGGTAATTCTCTGATCCACTTTTTAAGACGTCTGGAAGAAGTTCCAGACGTCTGATCTTGCACAGTATCGTCTTTTTCGACCCGTTTAGGGCCCGTTCGGGCTCCGTTTTCCGCGATTCGAGTTGCGTTCTTTTCAGAATTAATTCCTCTACCCGTCTACAGTAGCTATACACTGTTTTGAGACACTCCTTGTGTTTGATCCTTGTGATAGGACCTCGTTCAGTTGCGGTCTTGGGAGTCGCGGAGGCACGCGGGATTCCCGATTACGCCCCCATTACTCCCGTTGTACCTGGTAGAGTGGCTTAAGTTTATTTCTAAAATCTGTTAAAGTATGGAACCATAACTAGAATCTAGGACATTGCATGAATCCTAGGAATGAGAAATGTATGGAATGATAGCTCCTAGGTGATGCATGAATCCTAGGGCTGGAAAACTAGTTGTATGCTAGATCCTAGGATGTGGCATGAATCTTAGGATGGAAAACTAGTGGAATGTATAATACTGCAGTCTTGGAAAAATGGAAAGGAATATAAAGCTGCCTGTAAATTGAATTAACAGCTGCCTGTTATGAATAAAGAAACATGATTGAGATCATGGATTGTGAGAACGTGAAACTGGAAAGTGAAACATACGATGTTCTGAGATAAAGAGCTGGAACCCTACGGGGAATTAGGAGTGGAACTCCTGGAAAGAAAAAGGAATGGAACTGAGATGTAGTTTGTACTGTCTCTTGGGTACGCAGTACCAAGGGAAGTACCTGTACCTGTTTAGTGCAGAGTGGGGCCAGCCGCCCTAGGGACCCGGGGTTAGGATTGGCCGCTCTGTACCGACTTGCTGGCCTCGTGTACGTAGTACCGAGGAGAGCTACTAGTGTTAGGAGAGTACTAGCTACCCCACGGGCCCCGGAGTTCTGCTAGCCTCCTTCACCGACTTGTTAGGCCCACTAGGGCAAACCAGGGTAGTCCGGCGAGGGTGCGCGGACTGTGGAGGGGCAAGGCCCCGGTTTGGTTACTGTGGAGGGGTTGGACCCCTGTTACTGAGAGGGCTCTGCCCTGGTTCCGTGCTGTGCTTTGGGCGCACCCGTTAACGGAAACGACTGATCGCGTGCCAGTGCGGGCTAGCTACCTGTGCGTTTATCGCGCGTGCCGTAGTCACCGTTACGTCTGTCAGTGACCTTGGGGTGGTTGACTGAGGGTAGGATCACCATGGGGGACTCTCCCGGCCAGGAGAGCACCACGTGCTACTTCTACTTTTGGAAAAGACTGCAATCAAGATCGTTCCCACGAGGACATTCGAGATCAAGTAAAGGATCTGAGAAATAAATGAAATAGTGAGAAAAATTGAAAGATGTGAATAAAGGAAGTAACAGAACATAACAGCTACTGTACACTCTACTGTTGTCTTTAGTTAGTTTGCCACTCTACTCAGCGTTTTGCTGACGTGTTACACTCGTTACCTTTTTCAGGACCAGGTGTTGAGCAGCCAGAGTCAGCGGCTGCAGAGGACGCTGGGCCGAGTAGGGTCCAGTAGAGTTTACCACAGTCTTTTGTACCTCTTTTGTTTCTGTTATAGTGAGTAGTTCTTGTTTCCGCTGTACTTTCTTTACCTGCAGTTCTTGTTATATGATAAATGTTGTTCTACTGTTGTGGTGGTATCTACTGTAGTAGTTTCTTTCCTTACTGCTGTACTTCCTTACTGTTAGTTATATTCATGCTGAATGTGGTTTATTTTACTGCTCTTTTGGTTACTTTCTCGTTGGATGACTAGGTCTTGGGATTAGTCGAGTCGGTCCGGTTCTTGTGTCTCGTAGGGACTCGGGAACCGGGTCGTTTCAATACCCCTGGTGAAGGTCTTGTGGAGGAGCCAGCGATACGAGGAGGCTACCTGGGAGCCTGAGGCGGCGATGCAAGAGCAATACCCGGAGCTCTTTGAGGGTACGCCTTTTCGGACCGGCTTCGGTCCTCTTTGAGTTTGTTATGCGTATGTTGTTCTTTTTTCGCACCAAGCTAGCGCAAGTTTCGGAGATGAAACTTCCTTTGAGTTTGTTATGTTGTTAAGACTCGCGCCATTAAAGCCCTAGAGTGCGCAAGCTCATGAGAGAGCTCACCGGAGAAGCTCACGGCCGGTCGGGCGTGCGCATGGCGGAGAGGTGTGCCGAGGAGGCTTCCCCTGACGCTGTTGCAGCTAGAGCAGCAGACGAGCAAGCGCGGCGCGGCCGTGCGCAGCACAAAGAAGACGAAGGCAGCTTCTCCCAGACGATGTAGACGACGTCTGGAGGAGGCTCCAAACGGCTGAGTGGTAAATCCTGCACCCTATGCCTCCCTTTGCAGATACGGCCATGCAGGCCATTCCACTGAGGCACTGATACGTGCCATATTGAGGAGATTTACGTTGCGCGTGCAAGATTCGTTTTTGGGAAGGCAAGGGACATGCCCTCCCACACGGTTTAGACGTCTAGGCAAGGCACCAAATGGCGAGGAGAATCTCCAGACGTCCGGAGAGGTGGTTGGACATCTGGAACTAGGTCCAGACGGTTCAGAAGGATCCCTAGACGTCTGAGGAACAGCGCAGAGTGAGGTATGATTCTGGACTTCTTTTAAGACGTCTGGAACACCTTCCAGACGTCTGATTTGAGTCAGGATTATCGTTTTTGACCCGTTTAGGATCTGTTTGAGGTCTGATTTCCGCAATTAAGATTCTGTTCTTCTCTTCGTATAAGTTCCTTTACTTGTTGGAATGCTTTTATCATGTTCTGAGTGGTTTCTTGTGGTTGATCCTTGTGTTAGGACCTCGTTCCATTGTGGATTTGGGGATTGCAAAGGCACGTGGACCTGCCGATCAAGCCCCCATTACTCCTGATTTTGGTAGTAGAGTGGCTTCCCCTAGATTAATTACAAACATGAATGCATATCTGGAATGAATGTTAGATCCTAGGGTATGGCATGAATTCTAGGACTAAAAACACTGGAATAATCGTATTGAATGTATAAATTGCAGTCTTGGATGATTAAATAAAATAATAACAATTGGTTGTAATTGGATAACAGTTGCCTGTGGAATGTAAAGTACTGTTGTTAGCAACTGTTGCATGTATGTTCCTGTTCTTTCAATTAAATACGAACTGCCTGTATATGAAATGAAAATAGAAATGATGAAACCTAGTATGGCTTAGCCTGAGAAACATGAGCATGAACCCTACGGGGAATTAGGAGTAGAGCTCCTGGAAATAAATGGAATAGAACTGGAAATGTGAATGGAGAAGTGAGCTGGCCCTTGAGTACGGAGTATCAAGGAGAGCAACTATCCCCTTGTTTAGTGTAGAGCGGAGCTAGCCACCCTAGGGTTGGGACCCGGGGTTAGGATTGGCCACTTTGTACCGACTTTTTAGCCCTCGCGTACACAGTACCGGGGAGAGCTACTAGTGTAGGGGAGAGCTAGCCACCCCACGGAGCCCGGGGTTCAGCTAGCCATCCTACACCGACTTGTTAGGCCCACTGGGCAAACCAGGGTAGTCAGGCGAGGGTACGCGGACTGTGGAGGGACAAGACCCTTGTTTGGTTCTTAGGGGCTAGACCCCTGTTACTAAGAGGGTTATGCCCTATACTGGTTCCATGCTGTGCTTTGGGCGCACCCGTTAATGGAAACGACTAACAGCATGCCAGTGCGGGGTAGCTACCCGCGCGCTTATCATGTGTGCCATAGTCACCGCTACGTCTGTCAGCGACCTTGGGGTGGTTGACTGAGTGTAGGACCACCACGGGGAACTCTCCCGGCCAGGAGAGCACCACGTGCTACTTCTACTCTTCGAAAAAGACTGCAGTCAAGATCGTTCCCACGAGGAACATTCGAGATCAAGAAAAAGACCTGATAACTAAATCAAGTGATGAAAGAAAGAATAATTAGTTAAATAAATAAAGAAAGAAATTGAAAACAATAGCTACCTATCCACCTTTACTATTTTTAGTTAGCTGGCTGCCACTCTACTCAGCGTTTGCCGATTTCGTGTACTCATAACCTTTTTTCAGGCCTAGGTGTTGAGCAGCCAAAGCCTACGGCTGCAGAGGGTGCCGGGCCCAGTAGAGCCCAGTAGTTGTACCTTTTGTTTGTACCCCGTTTCCATTGTAATGAGTATTTTTGTTACACTTTTGCACTCTTTTATTGTAAACTTTATATTCCTGTACCTTTTTAAATACTCTACTGTTGTGGTGGTGTGTACTATAGAGTTTATTTCTTCACTGTTGTACTTTTGTTACTATTAGTTGCTTGCATGGTGAATGTGGTTTATTTTTACTGCTTTTTGGTTACTTCCTCGTTGGACGACTGGGTCTTGGGATCAGTCGAGTCGGTCCGGTCCCGTGTCCTGTAGGGATTCGGGAACTGGGTCGTAACACGCAGCGCACACCTACGCGAACCTGGTATCCTATCCGACTACCCATGCACTCCTTGCACACCACCCACGTCGGTGCGCCTGGTCCCGGGCACGCATACCCGACCCGATAACCCGAGAAGGCTCTGGGAGAGCTGTCCTGAGAGAGACGCGGGGAGGGTAGGGGTTAGGTTTTGCTTAACAGTATGCCTATGCAGGGAACATAAGAGGAAGCAAGGAAGGAGCGGCCAAGGACTTAGCCGCAAAAGTAGCTGCGGCCAGAGAGAAAAGAAGAAGGACTAGGAGGCACAAAGAAGAAAAGGAAGGAGGAGGAGCAGCAGCTGAGACATAGCCGCAGGAGGACACAGAAGAGAAGGAAGAGAGAAAGCAAAGGCGTAGTAGAAAAGAAGAGAAAAAGACGAAGCCAAGAAGAAGAAGAAGAAGCAGCAGCTGAAAAGAAGGAGACCACAAGCACTGTAGCAAGTGGCCATTTAAAGTGTCTGATCCTTGGAGTCAGACATCTGAAAACAGAGAGAAAGGAGGACAAAAGAAGAAAGAGAGAAGAAAAGAGAAGAGACATTTCTATTTCCTCTCTTTAATCTTTTTGTAAAATAGTATATTGTAAATTATGATTTTCTACACTTCTAGAATCAAGTTTGCTCCCTAAGTTTGACCTCGGAGAATTTTTGTATTTGAGTAATAAAATATAATCAAACCGGTGTGGTTTTACAAAATCCGTCACCACATGCCGATGCTCGAATGATAGATATTATTGTATGCAAATTCTACTACTGGCAAATGCTCCTCCCAAGAGCATCTCCAGTCTAGTACACAAGCGCGTAGGAGGTCCTCGAGTGTCTGTATGGTGTGCTCTAACTGCCCGTCGGTCTGGGGGTGGTAGGCAGTACTGCACCTCAAACGAGTCCCTAATGTCTGTTGAAACTCTGCCCAGAACTGGGAAGTGAAACAAGTATCCCTGTTGGATACGATCTCTTGAGGGACTTCGTGCAGACGCACCACATCTCTGACGTATCTCTCTGCTAGCTATGCTGGCCCAATGGTGACTCGGATCGGCAGAAACCGTGCTGTCTTTGTCAACTGGTCTACTATTACCCAAACTGCGTCATGTCCCCGCTGGGTAACTGGTAGACCCATCACTAAGTTCATGGTGACGCTCTCTCACTTCCACTCTGGCACAGGAAGTGGCTGTAATGGCCAGTGTCTTAAGAGTAAGGACTAATTTAATGTTTACTTAAACTGGTGTTAACACCAGTGTCTGAAGAGTAATGACTAATTTACTTGGGGGGTTAACCCCTCAAAATGGGAGTTAACCCTCGTTTACTTGACTACTTAAAGTTTGGGTGTGGGAGAGTTACAAAGTTAACACCTATTTTGCTATCACCCCTTAGAACTAGCATTAACAAAACAAGTGTTAACCCCCCAAAACAGGTGTTAGAATTATGTGGGTTAACCTCTCAAGTAAACAAGAGTTAACCCTTCAAAAGAGGGGTTAACCCCCTAAGTAAACTAACACTTAAAAGGTAGATTTGAGGTAATTCAGCTTAATACACAATTTCTTTATATGGGATTTATTAAGGTCGTTCTCTCAGCATGCTGCCATGCATCATGCTAAATTCACATGTTTTGAAAGGAAAAATGTTTGACAAACAATAGGTTTTATAAGAAAACCTACACCCCTTCCTCTCACCTTATAAAAAATGGGCTTTGCTATTGGACTGTGCATTTTTGTCTGGTGGTGGGGCATCTAACGATGGAGATGGCTTGTGTAGGGTATTTTGCGAGGTTTTAATTGTGGCAAATAGCAGCTAAAGAGGCTGGCCTTTTGTAATAACCATCCAAAAAAAGAAAGGATGTGGGTACAAAAATGCACATGATGATGCATTTTGCAATGCAACATGTCTCTCCATTAAGTAAAAAAGTAATATAAGTACTGTCATGTGGTGAAGTCCACTACCACTCAAAAAAACCATCATCATTTTAAACCAAAAACATACAAGTGCAAAACAAAAAACACATCGACGCAAAATCAACATGCATTAATGTAAAATCAAAATCTACAGGAGCAATAGTTTTGTACCTATGCAAACCACCAAAATCACCTTTATAATTATTTTACACCAATGCAAAACCATCAAAATCAACTTCAAAATCATTTTGCACTGATATAAAACCACCAAAATCACTTTCAGAACTAACTTACATTACCTTTTAGGTTTCTTTACATTAAATACCAGTTATACGATGGGTCGAATTGCTACGCTAACATGTTTGGTTTTAGAAAACCTGTCGTTGTAGCTTGAAAGCGAAGAATTCGTGTTCAACAAATAAAATTTATACTGAAATAAAAATTCCAGGTCGAACACAGGGAGGTGGACGTTTGATTTAAAAACTACGCGTTTCTTTTTATTTGTCACGAAGTAATTCAATTTAAAACTATCTAATTATTTACAATAAATAGAAGAGAGAGAGAGGGTAAGAGAGAGAGAGAATATTACACATAGAAATCAAAATGAGATGTAGAATAAACAGAGAATTTATCATTAGGGAGATTTGTTCATTACAACTAGAAAGCATAAAACAATTGCACTAGAAAGCGATAAATTTACTCTAGAAAGCATTAAAAGAATGGAGGGAGAAATGTCCTCCTCGACGATTGCTTGGAGGACGAGCAAAACTACACAAGAAAGTAGTAAATCTATATTAGAAAGCAGTAAAAAGAATAGGGAGAGAAAAATCCTCCTCGACGGTCGTTTGGAGGACGACGCCTGGACGAAGGAGGACAAAGCAGGACGAAGGAGGACGAAGCATAAGAACGGGAACGGAGCAGCACGCCATCGTCGTCGCGGAATCCACTTCTGAAGGGGGACGAAAATTTAGACTTTATCTCGCGAAGAGCATCCCGAGTGTGGGACAAGCTTCTCTTGAGCTTTGGAGAGGTAGAGAGGAGAAGGAAGGGATGAGAATTTCATATGGAGGGGGTCTCCTTTTATAGTTGCAAGGAGTGGGGGCAAAATGGACATTACAACTTTAAAATAATAAATGAGGGGTCTTTAGTGACGGATAAAACCGTCGCTAAAGCCTCCTTCGTGGGCGCCGTGGGCGGCTCGCGCACGCAACGCCTACGCACGTCCGCTGAGTCTCAGTCGTCCGATCGCGAGATCGGACGGCTTAAGACGCATCTTCGCCCACTGCCGCTCCCTCCTGGCGCGTACGATGCTGCGTGACGCCGCGCGTGCAATAGCGCGTGAACGCTATCGGGCGCACGCGGCCGTTGAATTGCGATCTAACGGTTGATAAAAACGTGCCCGCTCGCCTCAGAAACCGCTTAGCGAGGCTCGAACGCGCGCCAGCGCCTCACGATAAGGCGTTGGACCACTGCGCTGCCTCTCCCAAAAGGTCGCGCGGATGATTTTAAAGAGCCGCGTCCACAGCCGTTGGATCGAGATCCAACGGCAGAGAGGGGGCGGGTGCGTGGTCTTCATAGAATGTAAGCGGCCGTTTGGGCGGCTGAGATGGCGCCACGTAGCGCCATCTTGGCCATGCATCTTCTGGAAGTTGTAGATGGTGTCACGGATGTCGAATTGACTCAATTTTTGCGTCGTTGAGCTGCGATCATCGATCTGAATTCATCCGTGCGGTCGGATTTATCATCTGAAGTGCAGATTTACACCATCCTAGCCCTTGATCTTCTAGGATTCCCCGGTTACTATCTGATACTACGGATGCCTGATTAGGGCGATCTTGGAGTCGTTGAACTCTAATCGTCGCCCTGATCACATCCATACGGTTGGATCTTTGATCCGAGGCCCTGATAAAATGTTTGCCCTGTCCAAGCACATAAAAGGAGACAATTAACCTCCATTTTATTCAAACTACTCTAAATGCAAGATGATGCATGTTATGCAATATTTATATCATGAAATGCAATCCTATGCTTAAGAACATGCATAAATAGACATCTTAAGTAATGTAAATATGTTTACATTAGCATCTCATTTGTACGTTACAAAAAGTGCCACATCCTACATTTTTATACATTTTAACTAAAAGAAACAAAATTGGGGGAATGATTGAGAATCTGCCTCTTGAATAAGAAGCAAAGAGATTTTGTTCCACTTTGCCTATTACAACAAGATAGAAAATTAACGCCCATAGGACACAAAGCGAGTTTCTTTTTTTTTGCCAAATAGAGCACTTTATTAAGGGGACGAAAAAGGTACACCTAGACGTAGTCTCAAAAGGCAACAAGAGAGATAAGACAACCTCAACCCTCTCGAAGAAAGATAATAAACAGCATCCTGGCTCAAAGAAGGGTACACCAAAATAAAGACACAACAAATCAAATAAAAAGAAAGTAGAAAAGAAGCATCCCTCATACATTTTTTGTACAAGTAAAATACTTGTACCACGCAAGTAGATATAGCAAAACATTGCTGATGGAATTGATGAACTGCACCCATGAGTGACCACATGACAGCGACAAGCCGACCATCCACTCAGTCGTGATTAGCCAGGATTCAACATGGCCCCCAACACAAAAATGGCAACGATTGATGAGGTGGCGAGGCGGAGATGGATCAATCGACATCTAATGGAATCCTTTCATCGGAGACAACATCGTGGACAATAGCAATCGATGCCAATCGAATGCACAACCATAGCCATGCAACTAGAGACGACCACCACCTGAGCCACCCGCGACCAAAGACGACCATGCAACCACCATCAGCACCACCCTACGACTAGAGGAACTCAGCAATTGGAGCTGATTGAGGATGCTTGGATTCACCACGAGTAGCCTTGAACTATTGCGACAATGCAAGATCTGTCTGATGAAGGGGTGTAGGGAGGTGGAAGTCGACGATCAAGAGCGTGTGGGGGACCACAGCTGGCATAGTGGCTGGCCAAGGGCCCCCACAGCAGCAAGCGCTAGGTTTTGAAGAAAAAGGAGAGAAGTCTAAGAAAATATAGATAGGACACATAGAGTTGTGTTGTCAATAAAACTGCAATAAAACAAAAATAGAATGATCCACCCCCAATATTCCCAAAAGTGAAAAAGTATAATTATAGCTGAAGCTTACTCAAATATTGGTTCCAAAGGGAACAATAAGTTTCTCCTGGATAGGACAAATAGGCCATAGAAATCATGAAAGATTTTGTTATTTTTTTTAGCGATGTAGAGTAACAACCGATGGGGAACATCAAAAGGAAAAGTTTGAATGAAAAGCACCACATGTACATCAAATAGGATCCTGACACAAATTTTCCCTAAGGAGATCTTGTGGAGGATATGGGAAAATCTAACCTCATCGGAAAGCATCTAACATTTTTCCACATAAAGTTTTGTATGAACTAAACTCTTTAAAATTCACAATCAATCGTCAACGATAATTCTCTTGTAGCACATGTTTTGCCGAGAGTTTGGTTGCTTTTAAAAATAACTAATTTATATCAAAATTCTACTACTAAAATACTATTGTAATAAGAAAAAATTCTTAAATCTCAATCTAGAAAAGAAACATTTTCCACTTATTAATTACATACCTAAAAGTAGCACATCAATGATCCCAGACTCATTGAGCACATACTCATTCCCATTAACAGTAAGAATCAAATCATCCGAGATGCTATGAACTCCCTGGACTTTTATAGGTAGGAGTTCTTGCAAATGGATTTGGAGGTACATATATTATAAGGATGCAGGTTAGAAATGTAAAAGTTGACGTGCAATAGTGTAAATGTGATATCAACTTGCGTCCCTTCTTTTAATGCAAAAAAGGTACTGACACATGGTGGGATCTACCATTGTTGAAACCATCAACAAATCACTTTGGTATGACTGCAAACCACTCAAATCACCTTCAGAACCACTTTACACAGATGTAATCTTATTTTACACCTGTGCAAAACCACTTTGCACCTTTAAAATAATTTCGCACCGATGTAAAGTAAGATTGCACCCATGAAATCTTACTTTGAACTATTTCTCACCGATACAATATTAGTTTGCACTGGTGAAATCTAATTTTGCATGGGTGTAAAGTACGATTACACCGGTGTAAAATTGAATTCTAAGTATTTCTTTACTTATGACAAGTGATTTTACACTTGAAAGCTAATTTTTCCACCTTAAGGTTTAGGATTTAAGGTAAACCTTAAACACTAAAGATTAAACCCTAAAGCCTAAGATGAAAATCACCTTTTAAGTGAAAAATCACTTCTTATATGTGAAATCATTTTCTATAAACCTAAATCCTAAATCCTAAACTCATATGTCAAAATCACTTTGCATCGATGTAAAATCACTTTGGACAAGTAAAACTATCCTTGGAATAATTTTACACCGATAAAAAATGAGATTGCACCGGTGTAAAAACAAATTAGAATAATTTATCACTGGTGTAAAGTAGCTTATCACCGGTGAAAAATTATTTATCACATATACATTTTAGGTTAAAGTGGTGTGGTAGTTTTTTTGAATGTGATGGGGATCACCACGTAACAACCTTACGTTCTTTTGATTCTTTACATTAAATATCAATTATCAAGTAAGTCCACGTTCTCAACATTATGTGAAATACGAAAATAGCACCCTACATCAATTTTTACGTCAGAACCTACAGTTCCCTACTTTTGACATATTATAATACTTATGAGAATGCAAATATTAATAATAAACTAACACTTTTTATCTATTATCATATACAAGCCTAACATAAATAATAAAGTTGGAATACATAAAAGTTTAAGAATTATAACAATATAAGTAATGGAAATAAATTTATCTTATACTTATAAATTATGTACATAAACATGTTTTATGCATGTGAAATTTCACTATAATATAAATATTAAATAATTAATACATATCTATAATGTATATTACTTAAAAAAAATGACATGAATAATGGGTTGCTTCACAATGGTGAAGCTCTCATGTTCATTATATCCAAACTATATATGATGAGGTTCCTATACATTGCTTCATTTATTTTTTTATTTTGATCTTTCTTTTCGGTAGAGAGACATGACACGGGGAATGGGTGAGAGAGACGGGGTAGGAGGAAGGGGATTAAAAAATAAAATAAAATAACACATAAGTGCTCGGGTAAATAAATGAATAACTATAAATATGTAGATCGTAAAACTTTAGAACTAATTTACTTGAGGTATCAGAAAAATTATGTTAAGAAATATGAAATTTATGTTAACATGTAATTGCATTTAGTTGAAGAGTGGTACTACGATCCGATTCTTGAATTCCTACAGGACCTGAGTCTGGCTCATCTCGACTAATCTCAAAATCCAGTTGTCCAGCAAAAAATAATCAAAAGTAGAAAAGTAAATCACATTCACATATGTAATATAACTAAGCAAAGGAAACATACAAAGCAGTAAAGAAAAGTAATTCTACTGTTTCAGTCCATACCACTACAACAACAAAAACAATAGTAAGAGGAAGTAAATAATAGAGACAAACAATAACTAAATGTTCAATACTTATTACAACAGTAAAGAAACAAAAAAGAAGTGCTAAAAAACTACGGCTGGGCTCGATTGGGCCCAGCACCCTCCACAGCCGGTAGCTCAGCCTGCTCAACTCTTGGTCCTGAACAGTATATGAAAAGTCAGAATCAGCGAACGCTGAGTAGAGTGGTGTCTATATTATCTAAAAATAGTAAAAAGCAACAGGTTTAATTCTCATTTCTATTTATCTATTTTATATGTATTTCCGTTTCACCCATTTCTCTCAAACATCCAGATATTATTGATCTTGCATGTTCCTCGTGGGAACGGTCTTGATTATAGTCTTTTCCGTAGAGTAGAAGGTACACGTGGTGCTCTCCTGGCCGGGAGAGTCCCCCTTAGTAGTCCTACACTCAGTCAACCACCCCGAGGTCACTGTCAAGACGTAGCGGTGACTACGGCATGCATGATAAGCGCACGGGTAGCTACCCCACACTGACACACAGTCAGTCGTTTCCACTAGCGGGTACGCCCAAAGTACAGCACGGAATAGTATAGAACCTTTCCCTCTCAGAACATGGGTCTCGCCCCTCCATAGTTCACGCACTCTCATCTGACTACCCCGGTTTGCACAAAGGGCCTAACAAGTCGGTGTAGGGTGGCTAGCTGAACCCCGGGCCCCGTGAGGTGGCTACCTCTCTCCCTACACTAGTAGCTCGCCTCGGTACCACGTACAAGAGAGCCAACAGGAGTAGGTGTAGAGTAGCCAATCCTAACCCTGGGTCTCAACCCAAGGGAGGCTAGCTCCGCTCTACACAAAAAGGGGACAGTTGCTCTCCTTGATACCACGTACTCAAGGGCCAACACACTTTCCGTCTACATTCCAGGTTTCCATCTATCCACAAAAGTTCTACTCCTACTTCCCCGTAAAGTTTATTCTCATTTTCACCTCATTTATTCCGATCTAGATTTCACCATTCACAATTTATCTCTCATGCATATAAAGGCAGCTCGGGTTTCCATAATTCGAAACATGCAACTGGTGATTTCACGAGTAATTGTTCATTAGTTACAGGCAGCTCATATTCTAACAGGCAGCTCACAATTATAATACAGGCAATTACTAAAAGTTTATCTCAATCATACATGCAAGTACATTATACAGCACAAACGGTTCATTCATTTCTCTATCATAGGGTTCTATTTGGCTATTTTCATAAACACATTCTTATTTAAATACTATTAACAGAATTAACCACTCTACCAGGCAATACGGGAGTAATGGGGGCTCGAACCGCAGACCCAGGTGTCTTTGCGAGCCCCAAACACGCAGCAGGCTGAAACTCTATACTAGGGAATACATCACAAAATGATGGTTCAAAATAGTGTACAAAGGAATCTAGTACGTAGAGGAACTCTCGAGGAAAATACAAGTATTTTGTTTGTGTAAAACGGACCCCGATTGGACCCCAAACGGGTCAAAAACGTGCCCATTGTTCAAAATCAGACGTCTGGGGACACTCCCAGAAGTTTTAAAAGGTGTCAGATCATTACCTTAAGTCCCTGTGGTATCCTCAGACGTCTAGGCCTTCTGTACGATCTTCTGAAGGCAGTTCCAGACGTCGGACAATGCCTCCGGTCGTCTAGACGCTCCTTCGGACATCTGGTGATCTGATCAGACGTCCCAAAGCACAGCGTCCGCACTCCTTCCCAAGGCTGCACCAACGTACGATAACGCAGGCACGGTCAACCGATAAATACCCATGCGTTGTGATATGCATGGCGCAGGGAGATATGTACCTACGTGATAAATGAGCTTTCAGACGTCTAGCCTTACCTCCAGACGTCTAGGTACCCCGTCAGCCGTCTGGACCCCACTCCAAACGTCTGATACTAGAAAACTTCCAGTATCATAAACTCCTTCCAGCGCTCTCCACTCGCTCCGCCTCGCGCCACTGCAGCTCCACCCGCTGCAGAGGGTCGGGAGGCCGTCTCCCTGAGCTCTCTCCTCCTCCCGCATGCGCCCGCGGTGGCCGTGCGAGCTCCGCTGAGCTTCCATCGAAGCTCCCCAACCTCGACCTCCTCCTCCTCCCGCGCTCTCCTCCTTCTCCCTCTCTCTCTCTCGCTCGCCTCCTCTTGCCACTCCTGCACAACTCTGAAGGTGGTGGTGGCTGGTGTGTGGAGTGGAGAGGAGAAGGGAGGGGTTTATATAGAAGGCGTAGGGTTAGGGTTTGGGGAAGAAAGAGGGAGGGAGAGAGAAGGGGAGGGTCCTGCGTGTCGCCCGTGCGCAGAGTGCAGTGTACGTACAAAAATTTCATTTTCAAACATCCAGGAAAGGGTCTAGACGTCTGACTGGGACTCCAGACGTCATAAAAGGTTAAAAGTGTGATGGGTCATTACAAGTGGTGCTAACACTAGTTTGTATTTAGTTGAATTGATATTAAGTTATAGTGTTAACTCTTATGACATTTACTCGGTAGTGTTGTTAAGAATACAAAACATAGGTTGTTAGAAGTATAAGTGGTGTACGATTTTAACACAGGTTTCACTAACACCAATTAAAATTGATGTTAGATAAATCCGTATTAAAGTGAATTTAAACGCATATAAAATTTACCAAAAAGTTCACTTAAGTAAATTTAAAAATTATTTCAAAAGATATACCACAATTGGAAATTTATGCTATGAGGATTTCTTGATTATTAAATGCCAATGTGTTCCGCTATTCGTACAACTTAACATTAACCTTTTCTTTTAGAAACCATCAACTTATTTTTTTCATTGAGAAAAGTCAAACCGCGTAGAGTCGTCCAATGTGAAGCAAGAGAATAATTATACACAAGAATGATCGAAGATGACAGGTTGTTTACAATCAGAAATATTGTATTTAGCTTTTATGAATAACACAAGTAATTAATTATGGAAAAGTAAAGAAATATATGATATAACGTACCTTGCCATGTGTGGAGTACGAGAACATGATTTTAATTGATGTATTTTGATTTTTCAGTGTTAGAAATTATTTTTTATAAATGAAAGATCACTTTCCAACTAAAATGTTACTTTTCATAGGTGTATTTTTTATTTGCAACTGATACATTTTTATTCTCAATAGGAGAAAAGTTATTTTCAATCATTGGAAAATTATTTTCAATTAATGTGTTTTGATTTCTAGTCAAATTATTTGATTTTCAACCGATAGATTTCAACTTTTAATCAATGTGTTTTGATTTTTAACTAATATAAAATCATTTTGATTTTCAACTGATGTGTTTTACAATTTTTTTAACAAGGACATGAGTGAAGGTCAAGTGTTGTAAAATTCGTTGTAACATAAGTTTTCTTACTTACATCCTAATTAATTATAGTTTATAAGGCACATTTGGTTCAACAATTGGCGGACAGAATGGTAAATGTTGACTTATTTTCTACTCAATTATGTAAGATAATCGTTCCATAATTAGCCATATTTAAGTATAAGAACTTTTGAGAGGTTATAAGTCAAAAAGTAAAGATATGCACATTGCAATGTGTTTTGCAATGCATGTTCCCTACTCAACAAAATACACTGGTGCATTTTGATTTTCAATCGATGTATTTTAGTTTTCCACTGATCGAAACACATCAATTGAAAATCAAAATGTATTGGTTGAAAATGAACACACTGACATGTTTTTATTTTCAACCAGTGGAAAACAAGTTTTCACTTAAAAAGTGGAAAGTGATTTTCACTTATGGGTTTAAGGTTTAGGATTACGATTTAAGGTTTAGGTTTATGGAAAGTGATTTTTCACCTTTGGATTTAAACCATAAACCCAAAGGTGAAAAATCACTTTCCAAGTGAAAATTACTTTTCATAGGTGAAGAACCACTTTACATAAGTGAAAATCAGTTGAAAATCAAAATACATAGGCGTGTTTTCATTTTCAACCGGTGTATTTTGAATTTCAACTAGTGAAAAATCAAAATACACTGGTTGAATATCAAAATACATCAATGTATTTTATTTAGCGGAGATGCACACTGCCAAGTACGTTGCAAATGCACATTTTTCTACTTGCATCCATAAGTAAATATCACTATTGTAAGAATATACACATCCAAAAGTACAGCATAAGGATACAACCATAAAATCACAGCACATCTTCAATTATAAGGTAAGAAAGAATGTAACTTAACAGCACGTTGCACAATGTTATTAACATAAATAAAACGACAGTCGACAAAATTTCAAAAAGTAAAATCCAGGTATCATAAATGTAACTTAACAGCCAAAGAGTTTAATCACTTGCTATAAGGTCAAAACCTTATGAATTTGAATTTCAACGAAAAGGAAAATACAAGATTAGAAAGTCAACAACAACATGGACAACCTTCTTCTCACATCAGGTGATCTGATTATGTGGATATGGATTTTTTGCCTTCACGAAGATTTATTTTGGATCATCTGAGGATTTAACTCCAAAAACTAAAATCATGGTTGATAATTTCTTACAATTCTTGATCTTCCTCAACCCCTCTCTCCATGCTCACCAGCTTATATAACGTAACACCTCCTAGTTGGTGCATCACAAACCTCGTCTCTTCATATGTAGAAATCGCCTTAGATGAGTCTTTGTCATATTATCCTCTATTAGTACGATGGAAACTTTTTATGATAATCTTATTTTTGCATTTAATCTTTCCTTTTGTGGCTATACATTTACCTCAACATCTTCATTGCTACCATAAAAAAATCCCACTATGCATAAAGGTGATAATCCAACTTTCAAATCCATATAGCATGATGGGCTCTACTAGTACTCTATAGTACTTTCCCTCAATGTTCAAATTAATCTTCTTATCACATCAAACACTTGGAATTATTATATATTTCAATCAACCTACTTTGGTTTTATATATAACATTGTCATTAATTCCTTTCTCTTGCTGGAAAAATGATCTTGCATCTTTAAGATGGAAACCTTTAGATTTAAAGGCTTACCACTATTACTTGAATTTGTTATTTACTCCACTTCTTGACTCATCCACAAGCATTATGTCATCTATAAAACGCATGTAGCATAATACTTGAACTTGATGTGTCAATCATGTTCTTTATGAAGTTTATATATAACATCAACACTCCTTTCTTATCTTAAATTCTCCATATTATGTCCCTTGAAACAAAATCGTAAGCTTGTTGATAACTACCCTCTCCCAAGACCACATATGACTCAACAATTTTGAGAACAAATGGGGGTGATTTGTCTCAAATAACAAAATTATATAAGGGATATTTTTAGTTCGTGTTTACATAATGTTTTTCTATCCGAAGAAAAGATTCATCAAAATCATAAGTCACCCTTTCCATGGATATGGACAAGTCTAATATCCATAAATGCTTTGGAGTCCTTTATCTTTGTATCTTTTTCTTCCTTCTGGAAATTTTGTTGGTATATATTTTCTCTTTGTTTCCCTAACCTTTAGAGAATTCAAGATAGAGTTAGAAAAGGATACTTCTATAGTACTGATTAATTTTCTATATTTCCTTATGCTTGTATCAAGATATCTTTTGCTTCTTATGAAGGTATACAAATGTATTATTAAGTTAATGTAGGTCATGTTCAAGATTGATAACAATAATAGATTAAAATTTTCTCTTTATTAACTACACGAATATTTTGTGTTTTACAAGTATATATGCCAGATTTTATAACCTAAATAATACTAGCAATACCACAGCCTTTAAACATTTCCTGGCTAAAGAAATGATATTTATCACTTTTTCTTTTTTATGACCTAGAAGCCTTCGTGGGTTGTTAAGACCCGCACTGTTAGAGCCCTTTAAGACGTCTGGAACTTGGGTCAAACATCTGGTCAGACGTCTGGACACCATCCCAGACGTCTGGAAATCAAAATTTTCGTGTACGTCCTCACGTCGGCGCGCATGCTACGCGGAGACAGTACGCGACCTCATTTTCTTCTCTCCTTCTCTCTCCACTCGCCGACGCAAACCCTAACCCAGCATCTTATTTAAACCCCCTCCTCTCCCTCATTCACCCCACCTCCAGCCACCCTTCTTCCTCCAGCGAGAGCGGCGAGTAGCGAGTAGCGGGCGTGAGTGGCATGGGAGGAGAGGAGCAGTGAGGGGAAGGGAGGAGAGCAAGCACAAGCTCGTGTGGGAGCTCACCGGAGAGCTCACAGCCGGTCGGCGTGTGCGCGAGGCGGAGAGGTGCATCAGGGAGGTCCTCCCCGACACTGCTGCAGCCGGAGCAGCAGGCGAGCGGGCGCGGCGCGGCCACGTGCGGCGCAAGAAGGCGAAGGTAGGCACTAGTTCTGGGATTTTCCCAGAATCAGATGTCTGGATCGACATCCAGACGATACAGACGACGTCTGGAGGAGGTCCCAGACGACTGAGAGCTAAGTTCCACGACGTACACCTTCTTTGCGGATACGACCATGCAAGCCGTTCCACCGAGGCACTGTTCCATGCCATATTGAGGCGATTTGCGTCAATGCATGCAGGATTCGCTTCGGGAAGGCGCGGGACATGCCCTCCCACGCAATTTAGACATCTCGGCAAGGCACCAGATGGCGAGAAGAGTCTCCAAACATCCAGGGAGGTGGTCGGACGTCTGGAACTGGATCCAGACGGTTAAGCAGAGTCCCTGGACGTCTGAGGAGTGGTGCAGGAGTTGAGGTATGGTTCTGGACTCTTTTAAGACGTTTGGAAGGTGTTCCAGACGTCCAATGTGAATCAGAATTTCTATTTTTGACCCGTTTAGAGTCCTTTCGAGGTCCGATTTCCGCACTTAAGATTCCGTTGTTCTCCGTATAAATTCCTCTACTTGTTGGAATACTTTTTATCCTATTCTGAGTAGTCTCTTGTGAATGATTCTTGTGATAGAACCTCGTTCCGTTACACGTTTAGGGTTTGCTGAGGCACGTGGACCTGCCGATCAAGCCCCCATTACTCCTGGGTTTACTGGTAGAGCGGCTTCCCCTAGTTTAATTACAAACCTGAATGCATATGGGAATGAATGTTAGATCCTAGGGTATGGCATGAATCCTAGGACTAGAAACACTGGAATATTTGTATGGAATGTATGTATTGCAATCTTGGATGAGTAGATAGAATAATAACAATTGCCTGTAAATGAATAACAGTTGCCTGTGAAATATAAAGTACTGTGTTAGCAAACTGTTGCATGTAAATTCCTATTATTTATGTTAAATGTCATAATATGAGCTGCCTGTATATGAACTGGAAATTGAAGATTGAATGTTGGAAACACGAGCTACCTGCAAATAAACCTGGAATGTGAACAATAAAGTTACATGTGTAGAACCTGAGAAATGGAAATAGAAATGGTGAAACCTGGTATGGCTTGGCCTGAGAAAAATGAGCATGAACCCTACGGGGAATTAGGAGTAGAGCTCCTGGAAATAAATGGAATGGAACTGAAAACGTGAATGGGAAAGTGAGCTGGCCCTTGAGTACGGAGTACCAAGGAGAGTGATTGTCCCCCTGTTTAGTGCAGAGTAGAGCTAGCCACCCTAGGGTCGGGACCCGAGGTTAGGATTGGCCACTTTGTACTGACTTTTTGGCCCACGCGTACACAGTATCGGGGAGAGCTACTAGTGTAGGGAGAGAGCTAGCCACCCCACGGGGCCCGAGGTTCAGCTAGCCGCCTTACACCGACTTGTTAGGCCCACTAGGCAAACCAGGGTAGTCAGGCGAGGGTGCGCGGACTGTGGAAGGGCAAGACCCCTATTACTGAGAGGGCTTTGCCCTATACTGGTTCCGTGCTGTGCTTTGGGCTCACCCGTTAATGGAAATGACTGACCGCGTGCCAATGTGGGGTAGCTACCCGTGCGTTTATCACGCGTGCCGTAGTCACCGTTACGTCTGTCAGTGACCTTGGGGTGTTTGACTGAGTGTAGGACCACCACGGGGGACTCTCTCGGCCAGGAGAGCACCACGTGCTACTTCTACTCTTCGAAAAAGACTACAATCAAGATCGTTCCCATGAGGAACATTCAAGATCAAGAAAGTGACCTGATAAATAAACCCAGTGATGAAAGAAAGAATAATTAGTTAAAGAAAGAAAGAAATTGAAAAACAACAGCTACCTGTCCACCTTTACTGTTTTAGTTAGTTGGTTGCCATTCTACTCAACATTCACTGACGTTTTGTACTCATAACATTTTTCAGGTCCAGGTGTTGAGCAGCCAGAGCCTATAGCTGCAGAGGGTGCTGGGCCTAGTAGAGCCCAGTAGTTGTAGCTTTCTGGTGTACTCCGTTTCCTGTTATAGTGAGTAGTTTGTTACACTTCTATACTCTTTTATTGTGAACTTTATATTCCTATACCAGTTTACTTTCTACTATTGTGGTGGTGTGTACTGTAGTAGTTTACTTCTTTACTGCTGTACTCTTGTTACTGCTAGTTGCTTGCATGGTGAATGTGGTTTATTTTACTGCTTTCTGGTTACTTTCTCGTTGGACGACTGGGTCTTGGGTTCAGTCGAGTCGGTCCAGTCTCCTGACCTGTAGGGATTCGGGAACCGGGTCGTAACATGGGTAAGCTGAGGGAATTGGCAACCCCATAACACCAACCCCTAGGTAATGCAGGGTGGGGCTCGAACTCAGGTCCCTTCTGCCATAGTTAATGGTTACCACTAGATGAGTTGTTGTTACGAACATGGGCATCAGACGTAGTTAAGACGTCTGGGAAGTGTCCCAGACATCTTGCCAGACGTCTGGAACCCTTTCCAGACATCTGGTATTAAATTTTTTCGGCGTACGGGTTAGCATCTGCGCGCCTGCGCACGTAGACTGAACCCGCCGCCTTCGTCTTCTTTTCTCTCTCTCCCCGCGCTGCCTTTAAATAGCGCTCCCCTCTCCCTCACCCTCACTCCACCGCCTTCATCTTCTCCTTCTCCCTGCGAGCGAGCAAGCGAGTGCGGCAGCAGCGGCTGCAGCGAGCGTGCGGGAAGGAGTTGTTGAGAGCGGAAGAGAAAGCCCTACCGTGAGGGTGCGAGCTTGCCAAGGCAACTAGAGCCAGCCGGCGGGAGAGCAAAGAGTGTGGGGTGTTGCGGAGGAGCTGCTGCAGCTCGGGCAGCAGGCGGACGCGGTGCGGCGCGGCCGTGCGTCACGAGCGGAGAGCGAAAAGGGTCCTGATTCTGGGAAAATTTCCCAGAATCAGACGTCTGGACTTACGTCCAGATGACGCAGAAGACGTCTGGAGGAAGGTCCAGATGTCTAACAGGTACAATATTTTCCTATCTTCTTTTACGCGTGTACGACCATGCAGCCGTCCGCCGCGTTCTTTTGCACCTCTTCGTGATGAGAGCGGGCGTGTGTGTGTCCAAGTTCTATTCGGGAGGGTGCGAGGGCTCCCCATCCCACACGGATCAGACGTCTGGCCACAGTACCAGACAACGGAGAGGACCTCCAGACGTCTAGGGTGACAATCGGACGTCTGGGAACTAGGACCAGACGATCCAGCGAGCTTCTGGACGTCTGAAGGACTGCACAGACCAAGGTATGACCTGATCAACCTTTTAAGACGTCTGGAAGAAGTTCCATACGTCTGATTTTGGGTAGATTCATCGTTTTTGACCCGTTTAGGGTCCGTTCGGAGTCCGTTTTCCGTGTTTCAAGTTGCGTTCTTTCCAGATTTATTTCCTCTACCTATTTACAATAATTGTATACTATTCTGAGAAACTCCTTGTGATGATCCTTGTGTTAGGATCCCGTTCCGTTGCCGCTCTAGGGGTTGCGGAGGCGCGCAGGATTGCCGACCACGCCCCTAGTACTCCCGATTTCGTGGGTAGAGTGGCCCTTTAATTTATTTAACAAAAATTATACAATTATGAAACAATTAATAGAGTCTAGGGCATTGCATGAACCCTAGGACTGAGAAATTAGATTGAATGATAGATCCTAGGGTATTGCATGAATCCTAGGACTGGAAAACTAGATTGAATGCTAGATCCTAGCGTACAGCATGAATCCTAGGACTGGAAAACTAGTTGAATATATAAACATTGCAGTCTCGGAAAAGTGGAAAGGAAATGATAACTGCCTGTAAATTGGTTAACAGTTGCCTGTTATGAATGAATAAATACGGTTGAGAACATGGGTTATATGAATATAAAGTTGGAAAGGTGAAACCTAAAATGGCTGAGTTAAAAGAGCATGAACCCTACGGGGAATTAGGAGTAGAACTCCTAGAGAGGGAATGGAATAGAATTGGGGAAGTGAGCTGGCCCTTGAGTACGGAGTATCAAGGAGAGCAACTGTCCCCCTGTTTAGTGCAGAGCGGAGCTAGCCACCCCAGGGACCCAGGGTTAGGTCTGGCCACTTTGTACCAACTTTTGGCCCTCATGTACACAGTACCGAGGAGAGCTACTAGTGTAGGGAGAGCACTAGCTACCCCACGGGCCCCGGGGTTCTGCTAGCCCTCCTACACCGACTTGTTAGGCCCATTGGGCAAACCAGGGTAGTCATGCGAGGGTGCGCGGACTGTGGAAGGGTAAGACCCATGTTTGGTTACTATGGAGGGGCTGGACCCCTGTTACTGAGAGAGCTCTGCCCTATACAGGTTCCGTACTGTGCTTTGGGCGCACCCGTTAACGGAAACGACTGACCGCGTGCCAGTGCGGAGTAGCTACCCGTACGTTTATCGCGCGTGCCGTAGTCATCGTTACGTCCGTCAGCGACCTTGGGGTGGTTGATTGAGGGTAGGACCACCACGGGGGACTCTCCCGGCCAGGAGAGCACCACGTGTTACTTCTACTTTTCAGAAAAGACTGCAATCAAGATCGTTCCCACGAGGAACATTCAAGATCAAGAGAAGGATCTGAGAAATAAATCAACAGTGAATAAATGGAAAAATATAAATAAAGAAAGTAAAAATATAACAGCTACTGTACACTCTACTGCTTCTTTTAGCTTTTAGTTGCCACTCTACTCAGCGTTTCGCTGACGTGTCACCCTTGTTACCTTTTCAGGACCAAGTGTTGAGCAGCCAGAGTCAGCGGCTGCAGAAGGCGTTGGGCCTAGTAAAGCCCAATAGTGTTACCCGTGGTACCTTCTGTACTTTTCTTTCCGCTGTAGTGAGTAGTTTTCTGTTACTCCCTATACTCTCTTTATTGTGAGCTTCATGTTATGTACATGTTTATTTCTCTTCTGTTGTGGTGATGTATACTGTAGTATTTCCTTTCTTTACTGCTATATTTTGTTACTGCTAGTTATATACATGGTGAATGTGGTTTATCTTACTGCTCTTTTGGTTACTTTCTCGTTGGACGACTGGGTCTTAGGATCAGTTGGGTCGGTCCGATTCTCGTGTCTCGTAGGGATTCAGAAAATCGGGTCGTTACAGTTGTACCCTGATCAATGATATCTATCACATTAACACTTGAATAATGATTGCTAAAAAAGATTATGACATAAATGCCCTTCGGAACATCTTATTTCACAACTATATCTCTATATTTTTCATTTAAAACAAATACTCCTAATATGGGCCCTTTAGTGAATTCTTAAGAATTTAAGATGGAAAGTGTAACAACATGGGCCTACACATCAAGCACCCCAAACAATCAAGTTCAAGTAGTAATTCTCGGTACCTTATATTCCACCATTCATTTTCATGAGTTTCTATGTTAGACTATTTTAGAGGGTGTTACAAAAAGGGCACAATTAAGCAAGGTAAAGGTGTGTATAAGAATGACACAGAGAAAAAATAATCTCACAACAAAAAAGACTTTTTATTGAGTGTACAACCTAATAGGAGATATAACCTTTAAACACACTAGAATTTAGGTGATTACAAGAATTCTCTTACACTCTTTAGCTAGTATAATATCTTAGATGCAATAATTTTATATGAATCCGAAACTTTCAAGTTATGCTTTATTTATAGATGAATTCTAAGAGTTGGGGTGAGATTCCTTTGCTTTTAAATTACTGCTAAGGATGGCAACCCAAATATGCCAATGTTGATCCTTGTATAAAGTTGTTATAAGGTCACTTTAATTAGTTGGAGACCTAGAAAAACTATTAATTGCTTTCAAATTAGATGTAAGACTAGACAAAATGAAAGGTGAGAAAATAAAAATCTCTCAAATCAGGCTAGACTCATCTGGTTGGATGGCTTGGTCAGATTTGATTTTTGTATTATTGATTATGCCAAAGATGGCTTAACATGTCTAGGTCACTTTCTATGTTTAGAGTTCAATCTTATTTAACTTAAATCTTTCAATAAGAGTTGAATTGCTAGTACATTTAGCATGCAATGAAATCATTTTGATTATAACGTGACTTTTGAGATCCATTATGTTGTGCTTTTTGTCTTCGTAATCAAGCCATACTATATAATGAGAGTCCCAATCATTTTTAAAACCTTAATTCCTTTCCCCCAAGCAGGCACGCACGTTGTGTGACACCTGAAGATTTTTTCTCATTACTTTCTACCTACTCTTAAACAATGTATGGGGTCTTGATTTTTCACTTTATTTTCTTATTTTAAGAGGTTCCATGTAATGACTCGGGTCTAAATCTGAGTCTAATTGAGAAAAATTATCCTTGACAACTTGTTGGGTGTGGATCCCATAAATCTAAATAACCATCCAACATGCATAAGCCTAAGTTATTAAGTAGTAATTCTCAATCATTTTATATCCCACTACTCATATTCATGATTTTACTATGTAGGACTATTCTTGGAGGTATTATACTTTCTCATACATGAAATCCTGATGTCCTCGTCAAGATTCAATACTTCCAATAGAAGTGGCGTCTCCACCTTGTGGCTTACTCTTTGACCATCCCAAGAGCATCCCTTTCTTCCTAACCTAATGTGATTGGAATGATTGTTGAACCAAAGAGGAATGACATCGAGCTAGGAAAATTAATGGAAGCTTCTCAAAGAGAAGGATTAGACTTCACATTTAGCATCAATAGGTGATGTACCTTTTGGATCGCTAGTTAATTAGGGTTAATTATCGCGTTGTAGTATAGTGTTACAATCCAGACAAATGTCATTTTATTTATATGTAATTTTTACTAGTTTTATTCTAATTCGTTCACTAGAAGTTAGTTATTGATATACATCACTCTCTATTATCCAAAAATCTTCTTTTATTCCAAAAATTTAAGTTTATTTACAAATGAATGAATAATGAATGGAAGAATCAAATAATGAATTAATCTAAGTTAATTATTTACAAAATTGAATGAATTATGTTAATGACAATACTTCAAAGATATAAATAGGTATAAGGCATCAAAAACTGATCTAAACTAATGTAGGTTAATTATATACAATACTATCTAAGTAATGCCTTAATATAGTCACAAAAAACTATATATACAACTATATTACATCCTATACTAATATATACATACTATGTATACTAACATCTATAAATGTCACTAAAGAGCCTTAAAAACACTTATTCACAAAATAAGGCTAAAAAGAATGTATACATATATATATACACCTATATACCATATTAATCTTATACATATATAAACTATATATTCAAACTAACATTTATACACTAATATACTTACTAACACTTAAACTCACACACACATGCACACACGCTAGCTACCCTTATTACACACCACACAGCTAACACACACACAACCCTAACACTTAACTTAACCACAGTTAGTCTCTGCACAAAAATATTTGGAATTTGTAGGCCCACTTTTTGCAGAAAAAATGACACATGGCGCTGGATCAACCACTATTTGTTTTTGCATAGTTTTCAGCCAATAGCGGCCCACATAAATCGACCCAGCCTAATTAGACAACCGAGCTCCCAGCCCACTCGCCTACGTCGAACCCTCTCTTCTCTCTCTCTCTCATTGCACACCACACAGCTACCCTTATTACACACCACACAGCTAACACACACACAACCCTAACACTTAACTTAACCACAATTAGTCTCTACACTAAAAAATTTGAAATTTGTGGGCCCACTTTTTGCAGAAAAAATGACACAAGGAGCTGGATCAACCACTATTTGGTTTTGCATAGTTTTCAGCCAATACCGACCCACGTAAATCGACCCAACCCAACTAGACCGACCGAGCTCCTAGCCTACTCACCTACGCCGGACCCTCTCTTCTCTCTCTCTCAACAGTTGTAGGTCCATATAGGTTATGGGATCCGATCCCTTAACTATGACAACTGGCTTACAAGTGTGATTCAATAAATAGCATTGCAGACGCTCATGCATTTCCGATATAGCACTATCTTACAGCCCAAATTAGCAGGCCAAACCGTGATTTCTAGCCGACATTAGAGGCTAATTAAGATGTTAAATAATTAATTATTTTACAATTAAATTATATGTACAGGTAGCCAATATTTAGGGCTTTCAATTGGTATAATTTATTTATAATAATTAAATATATAATTACATTTAAAAATTCCTTAAAGTTAATGAAAAATACATATTGATTTTAAGTTCAATTCGTTAATTAAAGTGTAAATCAATAAATTAATGGTACAATTGACTTATAAATTAGTTGATTTACATTGTTAACTTATTAGTACATATTTTTAATTTATTTTTATTGATTTATTTCAATTTATATACATTTAAATGCATGCTTTACATATATATACATTTATATACAAATTAAATACTATTCTACAGTATAGATGAGCTATAAATATATTGAAAATACTTTAAACTATAATATACAAAGTATACAACACAATTTATTTCATTAGTTTATTAAATTACTAATTTAAATTATATTAACTTAATAATATGCCTAATTAACTTATGAATATAATTATGTATAATATATAGATAAATAAATAAATATAAGGATTTATTATTGTACATTATAATTACTTTAAGTTATATCTATAGGTATAATTATAATTCTAAGTATATACATAGCTATTTATAAATACATAGGGATTATGTACATATAATATAAAAATATAAATATATATAATTATATTATTATGACATATAATGTATGTTACGACCCGATTCTCGGAATCCCTATAAAACTCGAGACCGGCTTGCCTTGACTAATCCCAAGACCTAGTCATCCAACAAAAAATAACCAAAAGCAGGAAAATAAACCACATTCTCATATGCAATATAACTAAGCAGAAGAAAAGTACAAAGCAGTAAGGAAGTAGAACAACTATCTCAACACATATCACATGCCACCACAATAATAACAGAAAATGTAAAGGAAATAGAAGTAACCAGAACAGTAAACTATGTATCCATTACTTACTACAACAATAGAGAAAAAGAAAGCGTTGAAAGAACGACTACAGCTGGGTCCGACTAGGCCCAGCACCTTCTGCAGCAGGAAACTGGAGCTGCTCAACTCCTAGTCCTGAATAGTGTTATGAAAAGACAGAGTCAGCAAACGCTGAGTAGAATGGTATTTATATTATTTAAGTACAAGTACAGTAAAAGCAATAACATATTTATTTCTCATTTCTATTTATCTCATTTATGTATTTATGTTTCATCTATTTCTCAAAGTATCTAGGCATTTCTTGATCTTGCACGTTCCTCGTGGGAACGATCTTGATTGTAGTCTTTTCCGTAGAGTAGAAGGTACACGTGGTACTCTTCTGGCTGGGAGAGTCCCTTGTGGTTGTCCTACACCCAGTCAACCACCCCGAGGTTATTGTCAAGACATAGCGGTGACTACGGCACGCGTGATAAGTGCACGGGTAGCTACCCCGCATTGACACGCAGTCAGTCGTTTCCGCTAGCAGGTATGCCCAAAGTACAGCACGGAACAGTACAAGGCCTTGCCCTCTCAGAACAGGGATCTTGCCCCTCAGAACCAAACAAGGGTCTTGCCACTCCACAGTCCGCGACCCTCGTCTGACTACCCCGGTTTGCCCAAAGGGCCTAACAAAGTTGGTGTAGGGTGGCTAGCTGAACCCCAGGCCCCGTAGGGTGGCTAGCTCCCTTCCTACACTAGTAGCTCGCCTCGGTACCACGTACGCAAGGGCTAACAAGAGTCGGTGTAAAGTGGTCAATCCTAACCTCGGGTCTCAATCCAAGGGAAGCTAGCTCTGCTATACACTAAAAGGGGACAGTTGCTCTCCTTGGTACCATGTACACAAGGGCCAGCGCACTTCTTGTCTACATTTCCATATTTCCTTTCATCCACAGGAGTTCTACTCCTAATTCCCCGTAGGGTTCATGCTCATATTCATCTCATTTATCCAGGTTCAGATCTCATTTCTCATAATTCGTTCCTCATCCATATACAGGCAGCTCGTGTTTTCATAATTCAATTCTCAATAACAAGCAACTTGTGGTTTCACAGGTAATTTCTCAATTACATACAGGCAGCTCGTATTTGAACATGCATCTCGTAATTATATTGAAGGCATTTGCTATCAATTTATCTTAACCATGCATTCAAGTAAACAATACAACTCAAATAGGCTCATTCATTTCTACCCTAGGGTTCATTCCATATCCTGGAGTTCAATCTGACTATTCCAACCAAGTACATTCTTATTTAAATATTAACAACTGGGTTAAACCACTCTACCGGGTATCACGGGAGGAATGGGGGCCTGTGCCATAGATCTCGTCGTCTCCGCTGGCCCCGAATACGCCACTGGCTGGTAACCTGTACCAACGACCAATGTACATTAGATGAGCTTAAAACAGTAGATACTCAACACGAACACATAGAGGAACTCAAGTAGAAAACAACGATACCTCGTTTGCGGAAATCTGATTCCGTTTAGGCCTTAAACAGGCAAAAAATGCGGTTACTGATCAAAATCAGACATCTGGGACTAATCCCAGACGTCTTAAAAGATGTCAAAAGCTCACCTTGTGTTTCCTGCAGCTGATCAGACGTCCAGACTCCCTCTACGATTCTCTGGGGACAGTTCAGACGTCGAACAAGGTCTCTGGTCGTCTGGAAGCACCTCCGGATGTCTGGTAATGTGATTAGACGTCCAAAAGTTCTTGGGAAAGCGTTCCCCGCGCCTTCCCAAACCTTCCCTGCGTACGAAAACACAGGCATGGTTTCAGCCCAACAACTCCTGCACTGAGATCTTTTGCATGGTGAAAATCAGCGCAGGAACGTATATACCTCGCGCGATACGTGCTTTCAGACGTCTGACCTTAGCTCTAGACGTCTGGACTTCGCTCCAGACATCTGATACTGGAAAATTTCTAGTACCTGAACCTCTTCACGTCGCTTGTCGCACTCTCCCTCCGCCTGCAATGGCAGCTCCAGTAGCTGCAAGAGCATGAGCAGCTCCTCGCCAACGCCCTCCTCTCTCCTGCAACTCCTCCTTGAGCTCCACCGAGCTCCCGCGATTGTCTCCCTCCTCCACCCGCTCTCACTCCCTCTCACTCTCTCGCTCTCGCTCCTCCCCGCTCTCCCTTCGCCGGTGGATCTCCTTCCTTGTTGCGGCTACAGCAGAGGCGGAGGGGAACGTGGCTGGCAGAATAAGGTGGAGGTGGCGGTGGCTGAGTGGTGTGAGGAGGAGAGGAGAGGAGAAGAGAGGGGGTTTATATAGGAGAGGGGTTAGGGTTTAGGGGTGAAGAAAGGAGAGAGGGGAGCGGCCTTTGCGCGCCGCCCGCAAGCAAAGCGCAGTATAAAAAACTCACTTTCAGATGTCCGAGAACATGTCCAGACATCTGGACAGACGTCTGACTAAAACTCCAGACGTCTTAAATAGCTAAAAATGTAACAGGTCATTATACTGTATAACTTAATATAAATATCTACCTAAGTAAATAGAATAGATATATAAGTTATTTATATACTTTATATAGATATAAGGTACTATATATGCTTAACTTATGCTTATTTACGAGTATAAGTACTATATACAAAGGCATTTTTATGGAATATTAATGTTTTTCATCTTTTTATTTTCTTTTTATGCTTTATAAAGATAGGGGAAGAGGGGAGAAAGGTGAGAAGAGAAGAATTCTTTTTGTAGTTTTCTTCTTGTTTCTTTTATTTCTAGACTAAACAAGACCTAAACTTCTACGGTTATGCTCTACTAACTAAAGAGCTCAAAACCTAAATAACTTAACACACATCTAAAACACATCCTAAGCTACCTCAAGACACCTTTATTTTATTTATTTACATTTATTTTTGAATTTTTTCCATATTTACAATATAGGAAAAATGGCTTAAAGAATAGTTAAAACATGAAACCTAATGCCTTAACATCTAAAGTGCTGGAATGAAAGATATGCATTTAGAACACTTCTAGATATCTGTTCAGACCAAATTCACACATCAAACATGATATAACACTTGAATTGACATTGGACTCATTTATGACAAATTTCAAATAGTTTATGTGCTAGCAACAAACTTCAATGGGATTTACAAAAAAATTTTCTTATTATTCTACAACCAAATTCAATTTCTATACATAGATGAATGCTTGATCTATCAAAAATCATCAACAACGCCTGATTGAACTTCATTTCAGCAAAACCTGCTCAGCCTTGAGGTTTAAAACCCTTTTCAGTTTTGTCAGTCATTAGTTACTGATAATAAAAACTCCAAACTGTTTTAAGCTCAAATATTGCATCCCAAGACTTGTTTATGATCTAAGAACATACAACCATGTACAATCTAAATCAAGAAACCTTTATTAACACAAAATCACTAAAAACTTGATTCAAATCTATGTTCAAAACTTGTCACAATCTCATCCAGAATAAAGTAATTGTTGTCATACTGATAAAAGCTTAGCTAAGCAACACCAAACATTCCCAACACATTGATGTAGTCACTTATACATGTCACTTAATCTTTGAAAACCCTTTTAAGATCTTTTTTCAAGTATTAGAAACTTGGTTGAAGCATTAAATCAAAATACCAGCTTGGAACTTGAATATTACAATTAGAAATCCTAGATCCAATTTAAAACAAGTAAATCCCAATCTCAGGTATCGCAAACAACTATTAATCATTCTGAAACTCATTAGAAATTCAATCAGGGCTCATCAAACCCTAAATTCCTAATTTGATTTCCCTTCTGCCACAATAGACAGTGTAGACAAGGAGATCAAATAAGGTATCAAAATCCCCTAAAATCGTGTCTCAGACCTTCTTTAAAATCCTCTAAACATCACACAATCTCCTATTAGAAGATTAAAATCATTCTAAATTAAAATTGGGTGTCGCCCACCAGGGCAATTGATGTGAGATCGTTGTATTGACTAGATCATCTAGGATCCCTATACACCATTGATTAGTGTTCAGGGAGCCTAAGCAATGCTTATGAAACATTTGAATCATTGCAAAGGCCTCAAATTCGTGCATCGGATTTTCATAGGCCCTTACTATCAGTAAACACCAAAACTCAGTATCAATACTAAAAATTAGGTGTGAGCTCATCTAAGAAAATCCAATCAAAACACTTCAGAATCATCACTCCACAATCAATTAAGCATCTAATAGCTTAATTCACTCAATTAAAACAAATTGAAAGCATATTGGATCTATGATCCTTCAATCAGAAGTAAAAATCAAATCCACATCAATCGAGCAAATTGTCACAATTAAAACAATAAGGGGGGCCTTTGTGCTCAGATGAAGCGAATGGAGAGACCCCCAGGTGAATTAAGCACTCTAATGGATTTGAGAGCTACTAAGCTTCAAATCCATTAGCTGGTCTGGTGGATGGGATGGTTGGCGATCAAAACAGTGAGGAAATTATAAAGAGAAGGCGATCGTGAATCGTAGAGGAAGGCTTCTGATCAACTGAATCGGTGTGGATTACACTCTTTAGTCAGGATTGATCAAAGAGGCAAAATCAAAGAAGAAAAGAATTACACTAAAATCTACACTAATTCAATGAAATCAAGTGACTAGTTCTAATCAAAACTATCTAAATTGTACTAGAAAGTGATAAATCTAATCTATAAAGTAGTAAACTACACTAGAAAATCAATTAAAGATCCTAAACTATAAGGACGAAAGGGGACCTGGGTTGCAGCTGGTCACTGTAGTGACGAAAGGAGACGAAGACCTCAAGCGGAGTGAATGGGATCCCTGGATCCACAACGAGTTGCTATGGCAACAAAGTAAGGTAGGAAGTGTGGCCGATGTCACTAGACACAGCAGAAGGGGAGACTAGAGCTGGAGGGGTGGATTACGACCAATTTAAGGAGGAGGGAGTTGATAGCTCACGCAAGGGCCTGGGATGGTGTTTAAATAAGTGCAAGATGGATCAGATGACTGGATACAATGGGCTATGGACGTTGAGGGAGAACGGTGCATGGAGTGAGATGAGAGCGCAAGAAATTTTGGGGATGAAGTAGGGTCGTTGGATGTGATCTAGAAGAGGTAGCGGAGGTGTGAACACCAACTCTAGCAAGTTGGTGGAAGATCCACCGTAGATCGAGTAAATCAAAGGATGGACGGCTGCGATTGGCTGTGTTCTTCAACTATGAACAATGCACGAAGAGAGTTTCCCAGGTCTATTAGGCAAATTGCAAAAGAGGCCCAAGTATGCGAATCAGTTGAACAATTGCAAAACTGACCCATTAGTGATAAGAAGCATGACAAGTCCCTCAAAAGTCACAAATAGGTCCTAGAGTATTTTAACTTTAGAAAATGTGAAGGATTTAATAAAAGGGAAAGACCTAAATATAAAACATTTAATTCAAGGTCCTAGTGTTGTCAAATCTTCATGAAAATTTTATGGCATGTTATTTGAACAATTTAGAATATAATCCAACCATTGATTTATTCTTTTAAACTCAAATTGGTGTTCAATTGGTATTTAAATCGTCCATTTACATATTTAAATATAGAATCTCTTAAAATTGACTTAATTATGCATTTTTAACACAAATTGAGTGTTTTAGTTCTTTTTCCTTAATTCTCACATTTAATCAATTTCTTGTGTTAATTTGATAGTGTTTAACTGAGATTCTAGCTTAACTTGAACATTTTAGCTATGATGAGCCATACATCATCAACAGGGGATTAAATACTACTTGACAACTTGGACTTAAGTATTTTGGGTGATTGTTTGGGTCTATGGGACTCATATCTAACAAGTTGTCAAAGATAAGTTTTCTTAATTAGACTTGAATTTAGGCTTGGCTCATTACATTCCACATCTTGAATTTTTTTAACCCAATAGTGGATTAATTTCTCTTTAAATTCCTTGTCCTCATCCCTATGCCTTACATCTCTACCCTTAAATATGCATTTTTATTCAAGCCAAAATTCTTATAGACCCATGCTTAAGAATAAAGTCATAAGGATGACACTTTTCCCTAAATTAGTTGGGAATAATGTGGTTAATTCTCACAAACTTCTCATGATTCGAGTAGAACCGTTTTTCCATTTTTAAGGGCATGTAGAGCTCTGATACCACTCATTTGCCCCCTTATGTTTGAGATACTTTAGAGAAATATTCAAATGTGGAAAAAATAATATAAAATTTGTCTAAAATTATGTTGAAATGTTATCTAAAAAGAGAACTTTTTTAAATTTAAAATGAGGATGAAACATTGAACAAAAGTTATTTACATTGAACTGTCAAATATTTTCTTACATGGCATCATTGCAATCACTCTTATCTTTTTGGTCTATGATTAACATAATTACATGATTTGATACTTTGGGTAACAAATTTACACCCAAAAGGTCTATAAAAAGTAGAGAAATCAAAAGGGTCATTTGTGTAACCTTTGAGTAGAGAAACGTTTGGACTTCCCTCTGAGCAATAACGATTGTCTTTGATCCTTCTCTTAAGAAAGATGAATCTTTACTCTCTCTCTCTCTCTCTCAATGAGCCATTTAGCCTTTCTCCTACTACCAAGTTTTCCTTTAATGAAATCAAAATGAGAGACCCAAGGAAAATTAAGGAATTTCTGGATAGATGAAACTTAGGAACCCATTACTTATGTTTTACACTCTAAGAAGAGGATCTTCACCAAATCTTTTGACAAGTTTTGTATAATCCACAAGTTTGCTGTAGAGATGGGATTGATGTGTCCTTTTAACCCTTTTTTGATAGAGTTTTTCAATTTCTACATCATTCCCCTTCCAACTCAGCACTAATTGCACTCCCATTACAAAATGCATTTTATTTCTATTTGTTGTGTAACAGAATCATTTCTAGGGTAAAACTCTTAAGGCTCCATCTGGATGAGGTTTAGTGTTTTCCCATTAGTAAAAGTTAAGAAGGGGTAAGTTGTAGAGGTAGTCACATGAATGGTGGGTTAATAGGTGATAGATATGATAGACTGATTGATATGTTGTGAAGTTGTATGTTGATGCAATTTAAATATATAGAAACAGTTGTAGTTTAGTTGTTTTATATTTAATATTGGATTTTTTTTATTATTATTCTGTTGGAAAGTAGAATAAGTAGAGTTTTTTTTTAAAAAAAAGAAGTAGAGTAAGTAGAGTTAGATGTGATAGGTGAGTTAATATGAGATAGGTAGAAAATTAAGTTGCTATTTCTTGTAAACCATGCTTGCACCATGTTACGATTGATGCATTGTTCATTTGCCCTTGCCACATCACCAATCCCATTGTTTTACTCCATAACTAAATGGGGCCAAAGGATTCTTTGAGGGGTATGGCTTAATTCTGTTGTTAGTGACAGGTCTACAATGGTACTTATTACTTCAAAGACAAGCATGTTGGCTACCCATTATTACCATATGAGATTTCTATATGTAGGCTCCTACATGAGAAATATTTTGCCCTAAAATGTAGTAGAAACATTGCCCTTCTTCAACCAATGGGAATTACCAATAGTAAGGAGCCAAACAAGATAGACCTAGAATTACTAATTATTATTTTGACAATGTAGGAATAATGAAGAGGTTTGAGAAAACAAATGGAACGAACCAACGTAAGAATTCATTTAAATGAACTTCAAAAAATCTTTAAATATAAGTAAGTTTATCCTCTCTAATTCTATGTTTTCTTTTGCAGGTGAATTTTAACTTATCGTGCAAACACTCAAGGAGACAATGAAAATGAAGCCTTTGAGGAAATAGTAAGCTAAGAAGCCTTCCAAGGCTCTAACTCCACCTATTGACTCCAAGGAGATTCCCTTAAAGAATTTCCCCATCCCCAACCTACTTAGGTCAAAGTTATTAGGAGAAAGATGGGAGATGCGATAAAGAGGTAATGTCAAGCCACCACTAAAGTGAAGGAAAAAGGAAAGGAGGTAGTTCATTTGGCAGTAAAGGGATGATGTTCAATGACAATAGGCAAGTGACCCTAAAAAAAAAGATTCACCTGAGAGTGGTTATCAATGAGCTAAAGGAGTTGGTTTAAGAAAAAGAGACAAAACAACAAGAGGATGTTGTTTCAACCACTGAGATTCTTGACAACCTCCCTACCAAACACGACATTAACCAATTTAAGAACTTCCCACAAAGAGAGAAGGGAAACTGCCTCAATGCAAGGATTGTTGAAACTAGTCAACTCAAAGTAGATTTCGCCCAAGTGATAGAAGAAGCCCTTCAACTGCAATCAAGAGAGATGCAACAACTCTTGATTTTCATCGTAGTGATTTGGGAAAGTAATAGATACTAATGCCTGTAACAAATATCCACAATTACTATCTCAACCAAGTGCAAAAATTATTTTACAAAACAGTTGAGGATTTCGACATTCTTTTCATAAATTTCCATTTAAAGGAGCAAGAGATGGAAGAAGTTTTAAAAGAAATAAAGAAGTTGAAGAAGAAAAATGAAGAGAATCACATGATCAAATCCTCATAAGAAAATGAAATAAGTCAATTGAGGGAGCAACTTAGGATGAAGAGAAGTATGAGGCTCTTACTCAAATGAATAAGTCTAAGTAAAAGAATCAACAATTTCCAAATCCAAGTGACAAATCTTGAAATTGACGTTATTGTGGATAATAAGAGGCTTGATAAGGTTAAGGAGAAAATCAAGGGTGTTGAGGAGGCACTAAAAGGCAAAGAAGAGGAGTTGGTAAGGAAAATAATCATTTGGAGAATGGCAAAAACTAACTAATAGAAGCATCATGAATTCTTATTTTATATTTTTCCATATCAATTTTGGCCATTTTCCTCAATTTTGTGCATTATATATATTTAATATAGCAAATAATTCATTTTATTTAATTTTATATAATTAATATAATTTTTATTTTTATTTATGTAGGTGCAAAACCAACAAAATCAAAAAATTGCCCATAAGGGCATTGATGTAAAGGGAAGCAAAGTTAGGGACATATTTGCAAGAAAACTTTAGAGTTTTTCTCACAATTAGACCCCTATTAAGTAGGTGAAATCTCTTCAGTTATTGTAATGAAAACATTTTGTTATGGATTGAAGGCATTTTGGCTTGTGACTAATGAAAATTTCATCTAAGTGTGATGATTCCTTAGAGAAGGAAGAATACAACACTTAAAAAAAAACTACAAGTATAGAATTAGATTGAATATAAGACACTAAATAAAATTCGTATGAAGGTTAATAGTATGCTACCTTCATAGAACTAGATGCTTAGTAGCCTCCAATTCATCGGATCGGATTGGACATGCTACCAAAATTTGATAGGGTCCTTTTCAATTAGGTGCAAAATTCTCTCTCTCCAAACATGAAGCAAATGCCTCCACTCACCTTGACATGAGATCATTAGATAAGAATTATGTTTCTTTATCAACTTATAGTGAAACTAAACCATGGCCTCCTTGTTGATCTTCATCTACTTCAGTACTTTATCTTAAATAATGTTTATCAAGTCCAATTAGAGTTTCATGACTTTATTTTTCCCTAGGTTAAACCATGAGCTCCTATATGAAGGTAAATCATCTTTATGTAATGATCAATGAATTTCTTTGGATTCTATATCTATTCTATATCTACATGTGTCTAATCCCAACAACAAAAATCAGAATCATAATCAATAACCTATATCAATAACCTATATCAATAATAAAAGATGGAAGAATGCCACAATTCATGAAGTGAATGATAATTCTAACAGTGAATTAGCCAATTCGCAAGTGGAATCATGGCCTCATGCCCATAGGCCAATTGGGAAATATTTCTTAACTCTTCTATACCCTTAAAAGAATGTAATACAACCCATTAGTCCATTTACCTTTCGCACCATGTAATTTTGTCTTAAAGGCATGGATAATTACCTTGTTAATCACCTCCACTTAGTTGTTAGCTTGGGTTGAGCTACAAATGTAAAGTTCAATTCAGTATTCCATTCATCAAAGGAGTCTCGGAACTTCTTGGAGCTAACATGATAAGAATATGAGAAGAACCACAGCAAGAAATAATACCTTTTTTGACACGAGAGATCACTCTCTTAGTGAAGCTTAACAATGGCTTCCATCCCAATTTACTTAGAGAACTAATCAAGTACCATGACTTGCCTCTTTTTCCTAAAGACGATTCAAAATTTGTTAATAAAATGAAGTCCCTATCTAGTGAAAAGTATAGGACTTGAGATTCCAATCGTTTACAAGAGGAAGACATGAAATTGAAACAAATTTTTGGCATGTACAACATTTTTTGATGAACTTTTAGCATTCTTGGTCACATTTAGCTAATAATACCCAAAAGTGAGTAACTTAAAGGTCCATGTAATAGTTGTTGGTGCAAGTGCACCATGGCCTTTGATTTTGATGATAACAAAACATTAATATTTAACATTTGCATTTGAGATTAAGATTTCAGGTTAAATATAAATGGAAGGAAGCTCAAGCTCGAGCTCCATGGAGGCATAGAGAAGACTTAAGGAGGAAGTACCAAGGAGGAGAGTTATGTGCAACTAATGGAGGCCATGTGGTGTTTTTATAGACACAAGGGGAGGGGGTGGACATCCATAGGCTTCTTGGAGGGTAAGGCTAGGGTTTAGGATTTGGAAATTAGGTTTAGGTTTAAGATTTATCTAAATGGGAAAGTAGAAATCCTAATTGTCTTCAACTTTAGGCCTTTTTATGTTCCTAATATCAAGTTGCACATAAAAGGAAAGTCGAAGCTCTTGAAATCAACTCTCAAATGCAACTTGAACTCCTCAATGTTTTGGAAACGCAGGCAGAAGAGCTATACAGATTGGAAACGCAGAGAGGTACAGTTTGAGGTTGGGGACCACGTCTTCCTTCGCGTTTCGCCCATGAAGGGCCTGCAGCGATTTGGGGTGAGAGGGAAGCTCGCACCGAGGTTCGTGAGACTCTTTGAGGTTCTGGAGCGGGTTGGACCCGTTGCTTACAGGCTTGACCTTCCTCCCCAGCTTTTTGGTGTGCACGACGTGTTCCACATGTCCAACCTCAGGAAGTACGTCGCTGATCCCAGTCACGTCCTGAGTCACGAGAGCGTCGAGGTGGGTGACGACCTGACCTACCCCGAGCAGCCAGTGCAGATTCTCGACAGAGCCGTCCGCTATCTGAGACGGAAGCAAGTACCCCTGGTGAAGGTTTTATGGAGGAGCCAGCGGTACGAGGAGGCTACCTGGGAACTTGAGGTGGCGATGCGGGAGCGGTACTAATGATGATGGTTATTGTTGATGGTTGTTGGTGATAATTGTTGACAATGATAACAATGACACCGATGATCTACAATGTGTACATAACACAATGGTTGTATGATGATGAATGATTATTGTTATGATCATGTCGTTGTAGTATAGGGTGTATAATATAACCTTAAGGATGTCGTATAGTGGTGAGTATGGGTGAGTACCAGTCATTACAACCATTATTATCATTTGCTTATTTATCTAATTTTTACTGATTTTGTTCCAAGTCGTTCACTGGGAGGCAATTTATTGAATTTAATTCGGTCACTCTTTGATTATCTCCAAAATTGTCTTCTTATTCAAAAAGAAACTTTACACTTAAAGAATGAATGAATGTTTTATTTACCTAGTTACTAAGAAGTGCTTGCAAAAATGCTAACTATGAACAAGCATCAAACAATCTATTATTATACTCTAAACTATGTATTTACAAGTTATACTATTAACACTAATATGTTAGTTCATACTACATTAGGATACCATAGTGTAAAAACTTAACTTACTAGTCTTTTATTTATAGTGACATATATATCAGTTTTAGTGACAGATATAAACGTCGCTAAATCTCAGAAAACACTATATACAACCTAAAAGGCAAAACTGAGGTCTTTAGCTACGTTTATAGTGTCATTTTATTCTGTTAGTAATTATGTGGGTTTACTTATACGTATGTGTATTACTTATTCTACTGCTGTATGTACAAAGTCTTTTCTGTTCTTGTTATCTCGTGTTCTCTCTTTTTTTTAAGTCGTCTGTCCTTTCATTTTCTTCTGTGTGGTATTTCAGAGGCTGCGGTGGAGACGGGGTTAGGCTAACGTCCTTAGTGTAAAATGTGTTTAATTAGCGGGCGCGCTTTTCGAGGGATACACAGCACCCTACGGGTGGGACCAGACCTCTACTAAGCGCGCCCTAATCTCAGATTAGGTGGCTTAGTTACGTTTTCAATCTCAGCGTCAGGCCTCAGCCCAACAGCCTTACACGCTCGGGCCCCCCGGCCCCACAGACATATCGAAGTTCAGTACACATAGGGTAATCGGACCACACATAACAGGCGGTGTTTCGGGCGCCCTGCGCCATGACGACTGCTTAAGGTATAACATAAATTATATTTATATGGCTGCGTTTGGTTTGCAGCACACGATGTGGCGCTATTCCAGCGCCACATCGTGCGCTGGAAATCAGACGCAGCTGCGTCTGTGCGCGTTTTTGGCCCTCGATTTGGGGGCCATAAATTATTAAAAAAAATAAAATAAAATATGGTAAATAAAATATTTACGTAATACTACATAATTGATTAATTAATTTTGAATTTTAAATATTTTTACTATACAAATAAATTCGCTAAACTAAGCTGATTATACAGGTTGATTTAGGTGATTAAATAGTTAATTACTTATAAAATAATTAGTAAATGGTCTAATTGACCTTAAACAGTCTTAATTTACATACTTAAATATTTAATACATATTTTTATTGTATTTTTACGAATTTATTTATGTTTTATTTAGGCTAAAATAGCAATTCTGGGTGTTTAAAATTAAAACTAAGTTACAGTAAGTTATACTAGGTATAATTATACTTTGACTAACTTAAATTACTTAATATATATATATATATTCCCAAGTTTATAGATTTATTTACTTGATTATTGCTCTAACTTATTAACTTAGCTACTAAATAAGTAAATATAAATCTGTACATACATATATACATAAATCAGTAAATACATACATAATAGATTAGTATATATACATATTTTTACATAGATTACATATGTATATGAATTTCTGTACAGGTTTTATACATATTTACAGTATAACTATGTATCTAACTGATATGCTATAGTTATAATACTATGAATGGGTATATTTACAGTTTTAAAATAAGTCTATGCCATTAGGCTTTTGTATAAAGTTAGGGAATTAGAGTTGATTGAGTGTTAGTGTTCAATTAAGACAGCAGCCACAGCTACTGTCAGAAGAGATGGAGAGAAGAAGAATGTATTTAGTATGTGTTGTTTACAGTGGCAATGGCTTAAGCCACTGTCAAATGGCTAACTGCTGCTGCAGTTAGTCCACTTGAAGAAAGGGGAACAAAAAATTCACAGATGAAAGGGGAATTTGGAGGAGAAGAGAATTTGGAGATGGAGGGAAATGTAGCTGCAAGTTGCAGCATGTTGCTGTATAACTGTGAATAAGATTAAATTCAAAACAAACTAAACATTGAAGAGATGAAATCCAAATCTGAAAGGGGTTTAAATCTCACGAAAATCTCATGTAAATTCAGCTCAAATACTCATTAGGAAAAACCTTATCAGAAGCATCCTTTCAGATCAAAACTCAAATGGCATTGAGTTAGTCTTCCTAATGCCATAGACAGCATGAAGGAAGACTTAGCTCAATCAATTAAAACCAAAGAAACACAATCCCAGTTTCTTGCAACCTTAAGGAGTATGGAAAACTCCTTAGGTTAGAGAATCACCATACACAAATGATCATCAACACAAATAGTGTATGGCAGTTCTGAAATAGCAAAAAGAGACTAAGAATGCATTAAGGAAATTTAATGGAAGCTGGCGAATGCATTCAAAACAAAGTATACTCAGAATCATGAAAGGCTCTTCTGATTGGCTCTCTGTCATCAGAGAGCTTCTCAGAATCCTTGCCTACAATGAAAATCAAAAATCCCTTCAATTTGTCAGATCTGTCAAAACATTTCAGAGAGTAAAAATCCTTTAAAATCCAAATCAAAAGTGCTCTGACAAACTGAGGCAATCCATTTAAAACAGAGGGGCTTTTGTGAAACAAATGGAGTGAGTGAGAAGCCCCAAATGGTGCTTGTGACGCCACTTTCAGATCTGAGGCAGTGTGCCATCAGATCTGAAATTGGGTCAGGATGTGTGGGTGATTGATGAAAAATTCGTCGTTAAAAGGAAAAACAAGAATCAGAATTTGGATGATGGAAAAACAAAACATGAAGAGGGAGATAAATTGAACAATGAACAGATGATTCTTCCCCTCTGATCTGGACTGATCAGAGGAGGTGAGGGAGGGGATCTAATACTAATTCTACTCCTAAGACTAATCTAACTACAGCTAACATTAAACACTAACAATTAAAACTAAATCTATTCTAAACTACTGCAAACTAAATCTAACACTACTTGTGCAGAATTAAAAACCTAAACTAAAAGGAAGAATGGGACCTATGGGTCCTTAGCCGGCGGCTAAGGAGGAAGAAAGGAGGAGGGTGACTCCAGCGGAGGGAAGAGTCTGCTAGTGAGACTCCAGGGTCGTCCTCAGGTGCTACGAGGTCCTTAGCGACGAGGAGGGTCGAGAGCAGGCGATGATTCCACAGCCGGTGGCTGTGAAATCAGGGGCTAGATGAGGAGGAGAGACTGGAGTGGAAGAATTGATCGCTAAGAGATGTAGGAGGGAGCGATCCTTTGCGCACGACACCACTGAGGTGCTTAAATAGCAGCTCAGTGACTGGAATCACCGCAAGGGTGAGGTTAATCAAAATTAGGCCGGCAGTGAGGATGAGATGAGTAGAGCGCGGGGCGAGTCGAGAGGGAAATCTGACCGTCAGATGTGATCTGGGAAGAGAGGTGAACGCACGCACCGAATCGCGCGAAGGTTCCAATAGAATCCAGCCGCAGATCGAGATCAAAAGTGCGATGGACGGTCGAGAATGGCTGTGTTCTTCGCGTGCTACAGTGCGCGTGAAGAACACAGGCTTCTCTCTCAAATGAGGGAAAACTTGCAGGAAGACCCTTGAACGAAGGGGTAGAAGAATAGCGTGCAGGTCCAAAAGTGAGAAGAACTATAACTGGAAGGGCCTTGCAGTCATACAGAAGGGTCCCTGCGGCTTGCAAAAAGGTCCAAGAAGGAGTTTTGAAGGGTAGAAATGTAATGCATGAAGGACCTAATTGTAATCTATTTATTTCTAAGCCTAAATGATGTCCAATTGCTTTCAAATTTTTACATGTGCTTAATTGAACATTTAAGACATTGATTTTACTTCTGATTTATCTTTTCAAACTTGTTTATGTGTTCAATTGATGCATGGATCATCATTTGTTCTTTAGTTTTCAGAATATCTCATTTTTGTGACCTAATTAGGAGGTTTTAACACACATTAAAAGTTTTAGGTCTTTTCTTTAATTCCCACACTTAACCCTTTTTATGTGTTAATTTGATATTGTTTTGCTTAGTGTCTAGCTTAATTTCGGCCTTTTAGCTATGATGAGTAGCCACTCATCAGGTACCCGGAACTTTTTGAGGGTACGTTTTTTCAGACCGGCTTCAGTCCTCTTTGAGTTTGTTATGCATATATCGTTCTTTTTCGTACCCTAGTTAGCGCAAGTTTCGAGGACGAAACTTCCTTTGAGTTTGTTATGTTGTTATGACCCCAGCATCAAACGTCGTTTAAGACGTCTGGGAATTGGTCCAGACGTCTGGTTAGACGTCTGGAAGCCTTCCCAAACGTCTGGAATTTAATTTTTTTGGCATACGAGTTCGCGTCTGAGAGGATTTGCGCGCAGACTGAACCGTCGCCCTCCTTTCTTCTCTCTCTTCCTCCTCGTCCTGCAGGCATAACCTTCCTTCTCTCTCTACCCACGGCATCTTCAAATACTCCCCCTCTCCTCTCCCTCGCCCTCACTCCACCGTCTTCTTCTCCTTCCTGTTAGCGTGAGGGTGAGCAGGCGAGGGCAGCAGCAATTGCTACCGCGAGTGCGCAAGGAGGAGGGGTTGCAGCGAGAGGGAGGGAGTTAGAGCACGAGGGTGTGAGCTCACCGGAGCAGCCAGGGCCAGCCGGCGGGTGCGCAGCAGGAGCGTGGCGCTGGGGAGGAGCTGCTGTAGCTTAGGCAGCAGGCGAGCGCGGCGCGGCACCGCTGTGCGCAGCAGGCGAAGAGCAAGGAGGTCCTGATTCTGGGAAAATCTTCCAGAATCAGACGTCTGGACATACGTCCAGACGACGCAGGAGACGTATGGAGGAAGGTCCAGACGTCTGAAAAGTACGATATTTTTCCTTCCTTTCTTCTTTCGCGTGTACGGCCATGCAGCCGTTCCGTCGAAGGGTTCTGCTTCGTTCTGTGTTGAGGACGGTCGCATATGTGTGCAGGTCTCGTTCGGGAAGGTGAAAGGGCACGCCCTCCCACACAGATTGGACGTCTGGGCACAGCACCAGACGACGGAGAGGGTCTCCAAACGTCTAGAGTGACAGTCGAACGTCTGGAAACTAAGTCCAAACGATTCAGCGGAATTCTGGACGTCTGAAGGACCACGCTGGATCAAGGTATGATCTGAACCATCGTTTAAGACGTCTGAAAGATGTTCCAGACGTTTGATTTAGGGCAGACTTGTCGTTTCCGTTTTTCGCGTTTCAAATTTCGTTCTTCTCAGAATTAGTTCCTCTACTTGTTTACAGTACTTGTATCCTGTTCTGAGTAGTTTCTTGTGTTTGATCCTTGTGATAGGACCCCATTCCGTTGTAGCTCTAGGGGTTGCGGAGGCGCGCGGACCTGCCGATCACACCCCCAGTACTCCCGATTTTGCGGGTAGAGTGGCTCCCTTTAATTATTTATCAACATTTATGCACTTGTGAGATAATTAATAGATTCTAAGGTATGGTATGAACCCTAGGATTGGAAAACTAGATTGAATAATAGATCCTAGGATATGGCATGAATCCTAGGACTGGAAAACTAGATTGAATGATAGATCCTAGGATGTGGCCTGAATCCTAGGAACAGAAAACACTGAAACGAATGTCGTGAATATATGAATTGCAGTCTTGGAAAAGTAGAAAGAAAAATGATAATTGCCTGTAATTGGATAACAGTTGCTTATTTATGAATGGATATTAACTGTTGAGAACATGGGCTATATGAATATAAAATTGAAATGATGAAACCTAAATTGGCTTAGTCAAAGAAAAATGGGCATGAACCCTACGGGGAATTAGGTGTAAAGCTCCTGAGAAGTAAATGGAATGGAATTGGGGAAGTGAGCTGGCCCTTGAGTACGGAGTACCAAGGAGAGCGACTGTCCCCCTGTTTAGTGTAGAGCGGAGCTAGCCGCCTCAGGGACCCGGGGTTAGGTCTGGCCACTTTGTACCGACTTTTGGCCCTCGCCTACACAGTACAGAGGAGAGCTACTCGTGTAGGGAGAGCACTAGCCACCCCACGGGCCCCGGGGTTCTGCTAGCCCTCCTACACTGACTTGTTAGGCCCGCTGGGCAAACCAGGGTAGTCAGGCGAGGGTGCGCGGACTGTGAAGGGGCAAGACCCCTGTTTGGTTACTGTGGAGGGGCTAAACCCCTGTTACTGAGAGGGCTCTGCCCTATACTGGTTCCGTGTTGTGCTTTGGGGCGCACCCGTTAACAGAAACGACTGACCGCGTGCTAATGTCGGGTAGCTACCCATGCGTTTATCGTGCATGCCGTAGTCACCGTTACATCTGTCAGTGACCTTGGGGTGGTTGACTGAGGGTAGGACCACCACGGGGGACTCTCCCGGCCAGGAGAGCACCATGTGTTACTTCTACTTTTCAGAAAAGACTGTAATCAAGATCGTTCCCACGAGGAACATTCGAGATCAAGAAAAAGATCTGAGGAATAACTCAATAATGAGTAAATGGAAAATAAAGAAAGAGATTAAAAATATAACAGCTACTGTCCACCTTACTATTTTTCTTAGCTTTTGGTTGCCACTCTACTCAGCATTTCGCTAACGTGTCACCTTTTCAGGACCAGGTGTTGAGCAGCCAGAGCTGGCAGCTGCAGAGGGTGCTGGGCCTAGTAGAGCCCAGTAGTTTTACTTGTGTAGTAACCACTATACCTTTCCTTCTGTTGTAGTGAGTATTTTCTGTTACCACTGTACTCTTTTATTGTAAGCATCATGTTTATGTACCTGTTTATTTCTTTACTGTTGTGGTGGTGTATACTGTAGTAGTTCTTTTCTTTTCTGCTGTATTTTGTTACTGTTAGTTATATACATGGTGAATGTGGTTTATTTTACTGCTCTTTTGGTTACTTTCTCATTGGACGACTGGGTCTTGGGATCAATCGAGTCGGTCCGATTCTCGTGTCTCGTAGGGATTCGGGAATCGGGTCGTAACACCTGACGACCTTAACAGATGTCTAATAATAGGACCGTTAGGTTATTAATACCTCTATCAAATCAATAACTTCAATAACCAACTTAGGAGTATTTTAATATTATTTACAGACATCCAAAGAGCCTTTCAGACGTATGATAAAGAGATGTTAAACCCAAAATCGAGATTTGTCAGACCTTATGACCATTAGCTCCTTGGAAATTAATTCTCGAGAGCTACCTTTATCATCATATGTCCAATAACCTGTCCAGACATTCAATAAGATGTCTGATCACTTTGCACTAGATCTCTATTTGGATCCAATTAATTCCAGGAAATAGATCCCATAGAATTAGACGTCCAAACTTTACATTAGTCGTCTGACCAAACGTCTAACTTATCTTTTAGACATCTGATTATGCTATCAGACTCATTTATGACCCTGATCTCAATGGAATTTTGACCCAATCCTTAAGACATTGCCTCTAACAGCTAAGAGCCCTCTCCCAAGCCTTCTTGAAGGTTCCTAAAGACTCTATAAATAGAGGAGGGCCTCTCATTTGTTAAACACACCCTTGAGATAATACTTTCCACTATTAGGCTCATTTTGTGAAGAAATCAAAAGAAGATAGTGTCCAAGCTCTCAAAGCCTGACACTTCACATCCGAGAGCACCGATCCACTATGCTTTCACGACAATCTATTTCTGCAAAATAGGGAAGTCACTTTGCCTATAATAGCTTAGTTTAAACTACATTTTGGGGCTCTATAGGTTTCTTTTCCCGTGACGAATTCTCGTCTCCTTCGTGAGATAAAATTCTCTTTATGAAGAAGAGAGTTTGAGGTACACTACCTTCAGTTAAAGTAGTGTAAATTGTATTATGATTGCATTACCCTCGTTTAAGTGATACGTTAGTGGATTTTATTTACTCAATAAATCGGGAAATCCTAAGTCAAGAGATTTAGGTGGTGGTTTTTACCTGAGTTAGGTTTCTACCTAAAAATCTCTTGTGCATTGTGGTGGATGCTTTGTGGATTGAATTTTATTTTGCAAATTGTTTAGCATTTTATTTCCTACACTATTCACCCCCTCCTGGTGCAAACTATTTTCACTAAGAGTTTTGGTGACACCACGGGTCTGCCACTAACTCCTATAGGTACTGTGAGTGCCTCCTCATGCTCCACATCACCTTCAAGCGTGGTTCCTAAGTCAAGAGTGGTGAGAGATCGAATTAAACACTCTTATGTAAGGTTCAACGGACTTTTCAGTTAGTAAACAGTAACCAAAAATGCAAATAATGACCCCCATCCCCTCACGTCACCTGCCGCACAACTCGCGCGCCTCGTGTGTCTTGCGCACCCACCTCCACCACTTGTGCACACTCGCCTGCCCTCGCACATCACCTGAGAAGAGGGGAGAGAGGTATAGGCGTAGTTTTCGAGGTGGGGTATTTATAGACATAAGGTTAAGGCTTTTGGTGAGGAAATTTGCATATTCGTCTTGGGTTTTTGGTTATTTAATCTGGGGCACAAAACCAACTAATTTTAGGTGCAAACATTGCACAAAAACCCTTAACGTAGGGAAAATGGGTGTGAGGCCCCCCAAGTGTACTCTCAAGTATGAAGAAATTGTAGAATGACCCTTAAGGTTTGGATAATTATTCCAGGGGTCCTGAAGTGCACAAATTAATGCATAGAAATTGCAGAAAGACCCCTAGAGTTTGGAAATTTGTTCCAGGGGTCCTCGAATGCATTACTCAGTGTGAAAAATTTACAAAAAAACCCCTAAAGTTTAGGGATGCATTATTAAGTACGTAGAATTTACAAAAAACACCTTAGGGTCCAAAAAATTACACAACGATCTCCAAAGGTCAAATTAAATGTTCGGAAATGGTCATTTCAATATAATAATCTTAAAGAAAGTTTCACCCCTAAAACTTAAATTGCGTTATGGTTTTAAGAAGCGGAGTAAATATAAAATGCATAATAATTTTAAAAAGGACTCAAGTAGGGAGGGAATGCATACCTATGAAGAGCTCTAGGTACCGATCTCACATCTTTGTCTCAGGCTACCACATTGCCTCCTTGTATCTATGACTCCTCCAAAGGACCTTCACTAGGGGCACCTCCTTCCATCTTAACCTCTTGATAACTTAGTCTAAGATCTGTACTGGTCGCTCTGGCTATGCCAGGTCTTCTTCGACCTCAATGCTCTCATGGATCAGTACGTGGCTAGGATTTTCAACGTATCTTCTCAAGTTGGATACGTAGAGGACGTTGTGCGTGCCAAATAGTTGGGGTGGAAGGGAAAGTCGATAAGTAACAGGTCTAACCCACTCTAAGACCTTAAATGGTCCCACTAATCTCAATGCAAGTTTCCCTTTCACCCCAAACCTCTGGATGCCCTTCATGGGTGATACATGGAGGAACACATGGTCATCAATCTCAAACTATACTTCCCTACGCTTTCTAACGACGTAGCTCTTATGTCTACTCATGACTATGCGTAGCCGTCTATGAATCAACTCTATCACCTAGCTTTGACAAATCAACCTAGGACCAGCCTTTCACTTGGTCCCAATCTTAACCCAACTCTGGAGATTGATATTTCCATATTTATTGACATAATTGATGCCTAACTATTATTAGTTTAAGGGTAAATTAGGCCACATTGCATTAGATTAGGTTAGATTAGTCATTTAGCATAATTTTGTAAATAATGCATTCTTTTGGATTTTTATGTAATAATATTCTTAGCTGTATCTAGTGCCTTGATGTTCTTGTTTGTATTTATGCATTTGCTAGGTATGAAGCTAATTGGAGTTGTGTTGAAAGGAAAAACTAAGTTGGGCTCATTTATGCAGAAGAGATTGAACCACTTCCAGAAACCCTAACCTAATTAACCCTAGATCTAGCCCAAGTAGGAACCCAAATTTTTCCTAACCCAAGACTAATTACCTAAGCTTATTGAGTTACCTATATGGTCAACCATGAACCTCAAATATCAACCAAGTTGGCCAAGCAACCTATTTAATCAAATACACCCATTTACACCTTAGCAACCTAGTCCTAAATCCCTTCTGACAACCTAACCTAGCCTTATTCTACCTTAATAGCCGTCCACCTATAGCCTTTCCAGACCCTTCCTTGGATGTCCAAAACCAACACAAATAGTCACCCTTAGATCCTGTAAAACCTCGAACCTAGATTCTAAAGTCATCTTAGACTTTAGAGTGCTACGAAGAACCTGTTAATGCTTGTCAGGTGCAAATTGGGTTCATGTAACCTGAAAAGGAAGAAATACGAGTTTTAGTCAACTTGGGTCAAATCTCAAGAAAATTCGTGCATATGATTTCATAATTGTTAATGTTGATTCCTTTTGTCGCAAGCGTTCCAATGAGATAAATTTCGTAAATATCGAAAGTCGTCCGTTTAGTTTCACGAAGAATTAATGAGGGATTGCATGGATATCATCGGTTAACATTTCTCTTTTTTTTAATCTTTTGTTCTTCCTTATCCTTCGTCTTTAATTCACCTTCCCATCTATATAAGCCCTTCAAAACCTTAGAACCCAAGATTCCCCACTGCCACCGCCGGTCCCAACTCGTGTAGAGGGAAAACGAAAAGAAATAAAGAAAAAAAAAGAGAGAGATCGGTAGGTCTTCTTCTTCCCCATTCTTCCTCCTCTCATCTACTTCGTCTTCATCGCTTCCTCCTCCTCCCGCGTTGTGAGGCCACGACAGTGGCATGGTTACCTCGTCGCGGTGGTTGGTCGAGAGAGGAGGGAGAGACGCCAGACCACGAGGGGTGGAACAGAGGCGATCATGGCCGGTAAGGGGCCTCCGGTGGCCGGTGTTGCACCGGCGTGGGCATGGAGGTTTGGGTCGTGTTCATCCATCACGTTGAAGGAAAAGAGAGCAAGGAAGGAGGAGGAAGACACCGGCAGTGGTCTGTGGAGGGGGCGCGGGCTGGTATGGTGTCGGCAGGGTCGCAGCGATTGAAGCGTGGTCGGCCGAGGCGATGCGCCGGCGAGGAAGCGGAGACCGCGACTCATGGCTGTGGGTGCAATCGCACCCATGGATACATGCATAAGATTAAAGGTAGGAGAAGGAGAAGAGGGACGAGAGATGCTAACGCGAGGTCGAAGGTGAGGCCGGCGTGGGGGAGGAGGGCGCTGGCGTTGGAACCTGCACGTACGTGCATGGGTTCATAGACGTGCGCAGACAGTGAAGAAGAAAAAGCGGAGGAGGAAGGGGGTTGAAGAGATAGGAGATTGTGACTTCAAAATTTTAAGTTTTTAACATTACCGTTTAGCCCCTAACTATAGTTCTTTAACTATTTGATTTAGTGAGCATTCGAAGTCCGAATTCGATGAGACACCCATCGTTGGAATCAGCATTCTCTGACGTGGTAAATCTATTCTCTCATCAGAAGTGGTAAATTTTGGTTATACCCTTAAGATTCACACTATTTATATTTTGATCCATTTCTATTTTATTTAAAGTTAGATATCCGAAACATATGTGGAAATCAAGAATTTTCGATGCATAATATGGAGTCTCCGTTACCTCCCAATAATATTAGGTAGAGTAGTCTTTCCTTTACCTTTACAAAATTATTATTATGACCCCTCCTTACCATAGACATTAGCTTATGTGCTTTTTTCCTTTTGCTCACTCTTGAATATATGATGTCTGATTTTCCTTTTGTGGGTACTACAAATGTTAGAATGAGTTGTTGAAATAAAAGGATGGAATACACATTGAAGCAATTTGAGTAATTGATAACTCATGCCTTGTATATGGAAATTGATCTTCACTTGTAGGATTGGATAATTAAATTAAGAATTTATGAACATAATTCATCAACCAAATTGATAAATTAATGAGATGTTATATTGTCATATGATTATTGAATTAAAAAGAGACAATATGGTAATCCTCTCTATTGCTTTAGTGAATAAAATATGAATTGAATATATCACGAATGGCTATATGTGAGAATTGCTAATTAACAATTATCCTGGTAATAAATGAACACTTGGATATGATGAAATTGGTAATGAAATATGGATAATTGGATGAGACGATTTGACTAAGTTGGTTGCTGGATCAGGGAGTGGACTAACCTCGATCCTTGCCAATCTGTGATATGTCTATTGGCCAACCAGGCAACGAGCTAGAGGTAGGGGTATGCTAGTATATATACATGATACTTTGGGCTGGATAAGTACCTAGGACGTGGAGAGGGCAATCTACAAGCTAGCGTAGGTCGCGTCTATGCATATAGCTTGTAGTATGCAGCCACCACACTGCCTACACTAAGACCCGGGGGTAATGGAATAAGATGTAGGGTAAGTGCAAAGTTTCCTCGTGGCCAAGAGGATGCTATGTACTTGACATGCCTCTCGGGAAGTCATAGTGAGATCTCCTCTTACCTTCTGAGGAACTGATATGAAATAATTATGATTGAAATATTGAGGATAACACACTATTGGGATAAATTAGAAATAAATAAAAAATGTATTAATAAGGAAATTTTTGAAATAACAAATTAATACCCTTTCTCTTGTTCTTTTAGTTTTCGGGTACTTTTCCTTACTCATACTACTTTAACCAGCAGTTGCTGACGTCTACTTTGGGCTCTATCCTCAAGTACATTTGAGTAGTTAGGAGTCGTTGTGTACGAAGCAACTAGTGCAGGACCTAGTTTAGTACTCGTAGACAGTTTGTGAATTTGGTAGTCCTTTTAGTTGTTTAGTTCATTTCCGTTTTCAGTGAGATGTTTTAGAAATTTTCTCAGTACCTTTCTTTTCAGCTTTTAGATTACTATGGATAGCATTTCACACTATATTTTATTTATTGTAATGCAATATGATCAGGTTGTTTGGTTATATTTATATTTTATGATTATATGCTGGGTGATTATAGTTTTGTTTTTGTTTGACTCGATGACCCACATTTCACCATTCTAAATTGCATGGTGGGGTTCGGGTCATTATAGATCCACCTCCTAAGGTCATCAATAGCTCACCTAAATTACCTACCTAATCCTTACATAAAAACCCTAAACAAACTCTAACCCTATCCTCTTCTAGCTACCACCTATGATTATTCTACAACCCTTAGCCGTCCATTAGATGCCCTTATCTCCACCCTTAGATGATAATCCTATGGCCCAGATATTCCCTCCTAAATCCTATCCCAAGCCACAACAAAAACCTATTTTAGTTGGCCATATCCTTGACCTACATCTCAACCATCCAATCGAGATCTTATGGCCCATAATACACCACCTAATGGCTGACCATATAGACCTAGAAACCACCTTAGTGGTCGGCCATTAGGGTCTCAAATCTATGCCTTACATCTTCATTTTGATGCCATCCTAGTCCTTCATCAATTCCAACAACATCTAACCTATCCTATCCCTCCATCTCTCCATCCTAGCCCTTGATTTCTAACCTATTAATGCTAGCCCTCCATGCCTATACCTAAGACCTCTATATAAGGACCATCCACCCCCCCTTCCTCTTCATGCTTCCTTAGACCTATTTATGCAGCTTAGTCTCTTCTTCTCACTATCTTCAAGAAGCCTTCTTATAGAATCTCACCATCTTCTTCCTCCATTAGCATAGGTTCTCCTCAACTCCACTCCACCCTCACCACCATCTCTATGGCTGTCTCCTCACCTCTCTAGGCAATCTTCCTCACCTCTGGTTCTACTTCAAGGAGGCTACATTCACGCACTACGTTCTGAATTTCTGCTTCTACTTCTTCTACATTATTTTCTATTTTCTCGTAGTCTTTTATTTCTAGTTGTAATAGTTAGACATTTCTATTGGCAATAAAGTTTTCTTTTTAGTTATCTGGTTTGCAATTCATGCTTCTCACCCCCTTCTAATTATATTGTGATTGGTTTTCCACCTTCTCACCATCCTTCTCTTTATAGAAAAATACAAAAAAATTAGCTAGCATTTCATTTTGCTTTTGCATTTAGGCTAGATTCGATTTCCTTGCCTCCCTAAGTTCGACCTGGGATTCGCCAGAGTTCTGGTATTTTATTTTTGGTCTTGGAAAATCACATTGCAACAAACGATTATTTACTTAAGCAGTTTTTGTGAAAATAGGGATCCATGCACTTTCACCCATAGAGTGCATCATATGGCACCAGGCCAATACTCGAGTGGTAACTGTTGTTGTATGCAAACTTTGCTTAGGGAAAATGCTCCTCTCATAAGCCCTTCCAATCTAGTACATAGGCTAGCATTAGATCCTCCAAGGTTTGTATAGTGTGCTCTGATTGCCCATTAGTCTACGGGTGGTACACTGTGCTGAACCACAGCCTGATCCCTAGAGCCTATTGGAATTCTCCCTAGAATTTGGAGGTGAAGCGGGTGTCTTGATCCGATATGATCTCCTTGGGAACGCTGTGAAGGTGCACCACATCTCAGATATACCACTCTGCTAGCTGTGCAAGTCCAAAAGTGACTCGGATGGGCAAAAATCGCGTCATCTTCATCATCCACAATCACCCAGGTGACTCTCTAAATACACCTACCTTTGAACCATTTCTAGAGGAGCCCTTACACACAGTTCTCTTGGAAGCCACCTCTTCTACAGCACATACAGAACCTTCTCGAATTCGATCCCAACCTCGACTCGCAATCGAAATCAACTTCTACTCTGATTCTCCTCAATGATCCGATCGCACATGATTCTTATCCACCTTTTGATCAGGATTTGGACATCGATCAGACTACTAATCACATCCCATCCTTCTCTGATCACTCTTGTAGGGTTCCTACATCCTTCACATACTCTTTTGCATTTAAGGATCCCTACTCTGACCAAGCCAAATCGAATCAACTAAACCCTGGATTTTCATTTCCACATCCTTCTGAGTCACAAAGCATCTGGTAGGCACCACACCTCCTGATCCATACTCATCAACCCACCGACTGATTGGGTTTGGGCTGCATCATCAGCCTATAGATCCGAACAAGCACCTGGTTGGACCAACCAGGCTTTTGATTAAGGTTCTTGTTCTACAAAATTCGTCTGATTTGACCACTCCTCCTTGACCAGTTTCTGCTCGACTGAAGGCATTAAATTTAGCGCTTAATGGGAGGCAACCCATCATTTCAAAAACCCGAGATCCTTCTTATTATCCTTTTGAGCTTCACATCTACTGCACTATGAATTCAGTTTTAGAACAGTCAACTCCACCTCTGGTACCTGTACTAGAGTTTGAAATCATCCGCAACAGTCATCCCGACCCGTTCACCCACCCTTTTGACCCTATTCTAATCCTTAAACCCAAATTAATTTCATACCCTCCAGTTTACAATGAGGACATTGCAAAACTTAGGTATAAGGGGATGTTAAAGTGCAAACACATAAAAACTCATGTTTCTGAAGGGTTCTCACAAAAAAATTACTCATATTCAATAAACCAAAAAAATAAAAATTAAAAAAGATTAAAGAAAATGGAAAGCGGAGGAAATTTTGAGAGGATTAATTGCATATCATTTTGAGGAAGAAAGGAGGTAATTTAAATGTTAAAAAGGAGCTACAATTTGAAATAAAAAAATGAGTCATTAGTAAATGATTATGGAATCTACTTAAGTTCTAGACCAAATCAAAAGAAAAAATTAAGTCCTAGAATAATAGAGAGACAAAGAGATTAGTATAAGTGTTGATTTTAGGCCTCTTTGGCTTGTTTTAGGCTTAAAAATTCACATATCCGTTAAGATCTGGATAGTCCTCGAGAGGTTGAGGAAAATACGAAGCTTATGTATTAGGTTTAAGGCTTAGGGATTATTTGACCTCGTTAATTGACTTCTGGTTTGCAGGATTCAGTAACCTAAGTACCCTAATCCACACACAAGTCTGGTTCAGTGCGTTTAATAATCAAAATCACACAAATGCATTAATTTTGTTCTGAAAAAGCTACCTAGATTAAGAGTGGCTTATCAACATAAGTTGATTTGGACGAGTTCCCAACATAGAGAGGTGGGAAATTCCCCTTGAAGATGCGCAATAACATATCGTCTCCTTAATGCTTGTCTCCTAGGATATCTAAATATCCTACTAGGGGCATGTAAGCACCTTATGCTGGTTTAGGTGCCATGAGAGGGATTATCCCGAAATGTTAATTGCCAGGGCTTGAATTTAGCTACAAAACGCCATAGGCGGCACTATCTCGAACTGTCGAAAGCCAGGGTTCTAGGGGTTGCCATGGCGGTGCTATCCCGAAGCATCGAAAGCTAAGGACTTGCGAGGATTGATGATGGGAGCAAGGAATGCAATATAGAACGTGTTTTTAAGCCAAATCGAAGCTAGAAATAATCAAGAAAGAGAGAGAGAGAGAGAGAAACTCTCCAAAAATGAAAAAAGTTCTTCTGTCCCTCTCTCTTACAAAAATGCACTACAAACTGAATCAGGACTAACCATGTTACATGCACGGGTGCTTTAACCGCGGGTCCAACGAACCTTAGGTTAGTTTCTGTGGGCCTTAGAAACCTTCGCGACAGACTGAGGCTAAAGCTAGTCAGGTCTAGATCTTGATTGGTACTTGAGTACCTCTAGGCTTACTATTAGCATTTTGATCTAATTTCTAAAAAGAGGAAAGATCAGGACTTTGAACATCAAGGCATGGTCTAAAATTTGAGTTAATTCCATGAGATTTTGCTAAGGGACTAGCAAAAGTTAGGCATGAGGGTATGATGATAACGTCATCATCAGCCATATCTAGTTTTAACTAGTCATATTCCATTAATAAATGCTCCTACATAACCGCCAAAGGACCATAATTCACCGCACATCCTTTCTGAGAGTTAAATAGGAAACCAAGATTAAAACTACAATTTTACCATCATATCATGAATGCAGAACAACCGTAGGTTTTCTCAGGGGTTTATTAAAGGTCAAATATACATTAAAGTCTAACAAGAGGGTCTGTGTAGACAGAAACGGGTTTTCACGCATTTCAAGAATTAAATGACATCTGAAACCCTAAAAACAGACCCGCTTAATTCACTAAGGTTCTGGTCAGGATAAAATTCACCTAAACCTTCTACAAATCATAAAAAATATTCTCTAGGGTTTGGCATCCTTGATTTGACCATTGGAACCCATTTTGACCTAAAATAGAGTCTTAGACAAACAGTTGCCCTAATTTGGGTTTCTACGTAATTTACCCAGTCAAACTTTGTCAAAACCTAAATACGACTTCACCATCAGATTTATTGGGTCCAAATTAGGTTTTTACCAAAATTTGGGCCCAATCAAAGATCACCTTGACCTAGTTTGCATTCCAGTCCAGATAAACTCTTTTTATCACACAATGGCCCTTAACTTTTTGAATTCTTTATAAAAAGGTCCCTAACTTTTCATCATCTTCACATTTAGGTCCCTATTTCTATTGGTGTGAATACACCAAACTCCATTGAGATTCGAGCGAGGATTTCTCGCTCAATTCTCAATCAAACTCTCCCAAAATTGAAATGAAGATTCCTTAAGGAATTCCCTTCCAATTAGACCCAACCACGATTCCCGATTCTTTCCCAATCTTCCATGCGAATGCATGAAAGATGTGGGTATCAAGTTTGCACAAACCTTTTGAGCTTCGTAAGCTTGTTTCCAAGCTTGGAGCTCCTCTTTTTAGGCCTATAAAAGGATCAGGGGCAAGAATCCTTACTCCTTAGCAAAACCTGGCCTCAGAAATCCCCTCTTCCTCCTTCTTCGGCCATCTTCAAAGTTTGCTCCAGCGACCTCCTCCGTTCACCCTCGTCCGTCCATCCAACCATCAAATTGGACAGCCCATATTCTTCCTCTCTTCCTCACGATCCTCTCTGGCCAAGGAAAGGATGCCTCTTTGCCCCGTTCGTCTCCGCCATCCTTCAACCACAATCGGAGCATCCCCGCCTCAATTCTCTCCTCTTAGCTCCTCTTTCTCTTCCTCTATCCCTCTACATTATTTCCCCCTCACCTACACTTCCAAACAACCACCACACCGCCCTCCCGCACTTCATCTTCTTCACGACCGGCAGAACTCCGGCGAGCTCGCCCAACCTCCATAGACCACCAAATCACCCCGCGCCACCTCCACAAGCTCCGCCGCACCACACTCATCAAAAGCCCCTTCTAATTTGGATTTCATCCACCAACGCACTCCACCAAACACCACCTCCTTCATGCACCTTCACATCCGTCCGGCCATTACATGCTTTGCCTCACCACAAAACTGCCACCACCATCTTTGTCATGCTTGGTTGAAGCCTCTGAGCCATCTGACCGGGGCTTTCAAGCCCATATTTATGATCTCAAGTTATCACCGAAGCTCCACCACCGTTGCCATCGCCGCCTTATTTCTTCAATCTCCAGGCGATGAATGCTCCAGGTTGCACACGCCTCAGGTTGCACTACCAAGTCACGCGAAGTAGTCCCAGGACCCTTCCCAGTTCCTTAATTGGGGATGTCAACGTCCACAACTGCCTCAATTAGAGGCATCTTCACAGCAGCTGCGCGTGGAGAAGCCCTGTGGGATTTAGTCCCACATTGGGCACAAACAAGCAGCTAATAGTGTTTAAGTTATTTTTGTGCATATGGTTGTTTGCCTTGAGACCATGAGGGTGATGCCCCCACTACACCCGTTCACCTAACCCGATTACCTATCCTAAGCACTCCTCGGCTACTACCCACGCCGGTAGCCCTGGACCCAGGTGCGCATGATCTGATTACCCAGCCATCTGAGAGAGAAAGAGGAGAAGAAAGAAAGAGAGAGAGCACAGGGGAGGGGGGTTTTCGCTTTCTGAAGGAAGTGTCCCTGTGCGACACTTAGTTGCTGGAGGGAATTGCTTCCCCTGTGCAAAGATGGGAAGCTAAAGAGGAAGAGAGCATGTGCATGCTTAAGAAGAAAGAAGAAAGTAGAAGAAGAAAAGAAGAGCTTGAGAAGAAGGATGGAAGAGAAGAGTTGAAGAAGATGAACAGTGCCTTTGCATTGTAGCATCTAAGTACCTCTTGTCTGATTGAGCAATATCTATATTACTGTTGAATAATTTGAGTACTATGGTTATGATACATGCTTAAATGTGGATCTAAAAGGTGATTTAAATCACCACTTTTTAGATTATTTCCATTCTTTTTGATATGTCAAACTTATGTTATACATTGATGATCAATTTTTGAGTAATTATTCTTCCTTGAATATCATTCTTGGCTTAATTATTGTGCTCATATATATATTCATTGAGCTTAGTGCGTGACTGCCTACTTGCTCTATGTGTTCGACCTCGGATTTCTATTCGAGTATAAATTCTATTTGTTTTCGCACTTTATTGGCTATACTACAACGTATCATTTTTAAAACCCCGATTCAGAGTGACAAATAGCAGCTAGAACTCCCTCAAATCGATGTTGTTGCAACTGACATTCGCCTCTATTGAGAGCCTGAGAAGCTGCAATGGATGGGTATGCATTGATTGGGTGTAGTAGCATGGTCAGAAGATGGCAGACGGTGGCGTACAATGGCGGTGAAGTGGCAAAGGATGGCGGTGATCCAGCGAACTTGAAATTCAAGAAAAATGGCCTCTCAGTCCAATTCAAAGTATTCAATAGCTTCTCCTAGATCTAAGGTGATGGCGGTGGTGAGGAGGTGATTTGAGGTCGAAGGTGCCCAGACGATGGCGGACAATGCCGACGATGGTGGAGAACGACAACGAAGGTGGGTGTATCCGGTGGGTCGTGTGCGTGGTCAAAAGTCCCAATATAGTTGGGGCTTCTAATCAGGGAGTCAAGGTGGAGCTTTTGGTGCCAATGGCGAGGTGTTTGGGAGTGTGCAGCGCCAGTGCGAGCTCACTGGAGCTCGTGCCGGACATGGGGAAGATGGAGGGGAAGAGGGTGAATCGGTGGTCAAATCTAACGATTAAGGCCCTAAAAATGATCTAGAGAGGGAGAGAAAGGGTTTAAGGAGACTTAGGGGGAGTGAGAGAGAGGGAAGCGTCTAGCGTTGGCCTACCAGACACGGAGATGATGAGAACAACGATGAGAGATGGCGGCGGCGACGAGGGCGTTGGGGGTCTGTGCTTTGACTGGTGAGAGGCGAAAGAAGTTGAGGACGGAGGATTAGACAATTTGACTGTTGGCCTGCCTGAAGAAGAGGATGGAGATGGTCGCTGGAGCTCAAGTAGACGATGGTTGAAGGAAGGAGGGAAGCGGTGTTTCCAATCGTTTCTTGGCTAATTCTGATCGTAGAACTTCAGCCAACTTATATAGAGCATGTTTGCGAGCTCAAATTGGGAAAATTCGCTCAATTAGTTGAGGATTAGGAAACCTAAAATCTCACAACTTTCTCAAGTTAGCCTAAGCTTTAGGATTCAAGTTAGGGCTTGGAATTGAGTCCAATGGATTCCCCATGATCTAAACACCAATCCCTCTAAATTTGAAGGGAATTGGTGCTGATTTGAGAGAGATATTCTCTCTTGAATCTCAACTTGCAGTGTGTTCACACAACAATGGTGGCAAGGACTGTTTTGTGAAGATGACAAGAAAGTTAGGGGCCATCTGGTAATAAACTTGAAACCTAGGGGTCAGGATGTGAGAAATAGAGTTTTTAGGGACTAAAATGCAACTAGGTCAAGATGGACTCTAATTGGGCCCAAATTTTAGTGTTAACCTAATTTGGACCCAAGGAATCTAATGGTGAACTTCAATTTGAGTTTTGATCATGCTTGACTTGGTAAATTTTACATAAGCCCAAATTAGGGCAAATTCCCATCTGAATCTCTATTCTAGGTTAAAATGGGTTCAAATGGTCCAAGTGAAGGAACCAAACCTCTTAGAATATTTTTCAATGATTTTTAAGAGGTTTAGATTGATTTTAACCTAACCACAACCTTTTTAATTTAAGTGCGGTTGATAATTAGAGTTTTTAGTATTATTTTCACCCTCGAAATGTGTGAAACCCTATTTCAGTCAATGTAAACCCACTTTTTGATCATTTAAGTTCATTTGACTTCAATTAACCCTTGAGTAATCCCGTGGTTAATCTATATTTGTGATGTGCTGTTAAAACAGTAGAATTAGCAATGTTTCCTTGTCGTCTTCTTAAATCAGATCAGTGCAGAATTGCAACCTTCAGATGATCATTTAGGAGCATTTATCATTTGAATCTGACTAATTGTGACTAGTTAGGACCCATGATGGTGTTACCATCACTGAGTGTATAGTAAAGCGGGATCCGTATGCCTCTACCAAGAGGACTCTCAATAGCTCACTGCCTTACGGAACACACAGCTATCATCTCATCAGTAGATTCTCGTTTGTGAAAGTAAAGTCACCCAGATCCCCTACTAGTTCTCTGTCCCACAGTAACTGCAAAGTTGGATATATCATCTTGCCATCAATGATGTGATCCAAAACCTCAGGTCATGCCTATCTCGTTAAAGTTACTGACCCAAGTGTTGAACGCTTCTACTGTGTTTTAAAAACGAGATGCATCGTAGTATAGGTGATAAAATCATAACAACAATTAAAATTTGTAATGCTTGAAAAATGTGTGAGGTCTGAGGTTGTTTGCAAGGAGCAAACATTGCAATTCAATCAACTAATCAAATGGTATAACAATGAGCATAGTATTCAATCAAAACTCAATAAAATATATTCAATGTATATCAAAATGTATGTCCGAAGTAATGGTCAAAAAGAATGTAAAGAGAGAGATATATAGCCAAAAAAAGATGGTGGTTGGAACCACTAATTAGTTGCTAGACCAACTCTCAAATGCCTCCGACACTTAGCTAAATTCTCAAATCAACTCCTCAATTTTTCACAAATCAGATGTTCTAGAAAAGCCTTAGATGGCTTAAAGTTCTCAAGCCAACAACCTTCACAATTATACCTATGTTTAAGCACAAATCCCTAGGGCAAAAACCCCCTTCCTCCCTCAAAAAACCTTTCCTTTCTCTCTCCTCAATCCCAAATCTAATACAGACCCAGTTCAACGCAGGAGAACCGGTCCGACTCGCATGGCATGGGCGAGAGAACCAGTGTGTGTAGAGGTGTGTAATGGGACCCGACCTCGTGTCTTGGGTAAGGGGTGAATGAGTGTTATTCAATAAGTAGTGAAAAATTCCTTAACCAACCACCCATGATGTAGGACTAAGGATGAAGCTTCTTCTTCACAGCTGCAGCAGCTTAGAGACTCTTATTGATTGCAACTACTATGGGTGCTCATTCTTTAATTTAAAGCCCAGATGGCTTCCTAGAAGTGGTCTGCAACAACTAAAGGTTGAATCGAGGCTAAAGAGGGGCTGACGGAGGCGGACGACGACGGGAAGCGACGAAGATGGCAGCAGCTCCGGCAAGACCTACAATACACAAATACGGGCTAAAATCCCTAATTAAATGGTTCTTAAGACTCATCGTGAAGTGAGGAAGATGATGATGGTTGTGATGCAGTGTTTGGTGGTGTGTGGTGGGGTATCGATGACCGTGGTATGGTGGGTTGGTCAATGACAGGTATAGGTGGTTGAAACTCCAAATAATGTTAAGGCTTTTAGTCGCAGGAGATCAAGGAAGGTTTTGATGGTGGCGGAAGGTCATTTGGTGGACTGTGGTGCCGGCGCAAGTTTGCCGGAGCTCGTGTCGAAGGAAGGGAAGACGACGGTGGAACGGCGTGTGTGAAAGTCGATCCTAGAAACTAAGGGTGTGGAAAGAACTTGGGGAGCGAGAGGAGGAGAGAGACAAACTTATTTAGACGATAGGGCAAGGGAATCACTTTGGCATGACTTGCCAGCGCTGAAGAAGATGAAGACCTTCGGTGAAGAGAAGCAGTGACGATGAGGGAGGAAAGAGGTTCTACTGTGGTTGGCGAGGAGTAGAAGAGAGAGAGGAAGATGGTGGACCATCCAAGTTGGCTGTTAGACAGCAGGAGAAGGGAGGTCGAGTGGAGTCAATGGAGCCAAGCCAAAGAGTAGTTGGAGGAAGAGGAGGAAGGTGGTTTTCGGCCTAAACCTAGCTGAAACTGATGTTGAACAATGCAAAGCTTATATAGAGCTCAATTTCGAACATAACTTAGAAGAATTCGCGAATAGGAATCAGGAACTTGGCAACTCAAGATCTAGAAACTTTAAGCTTCACCTGATCTCTCCTCACCAAATCATGACTCAAGGGATGGTATAATTTGTTTCCTATAGCCTGAACATCAATCCCAGAAAATTTGGAGGGATTTGGTGCTGATTTCAGAGAGATTTTCTCTCTTGAATCTCGGCATGTTTGGGTTTAGGTCTCTCTACACTTGAATTAGGAAACTAATGGCAGTAGGAACCTATTTGTGAATGTGACAAGGAGTTAAGGGCCTTTTGGTGAGAAAAACCTAGAATTTAGGGGTTTAGTTGAAATGAACAGAGATTTGGGGACTGAATTGCAAACTAGGTCAAGATGGACTCTGATTGGGCTTAAATTTTGGTGTTAACCTAATTTGGACTCAAGAAATCTAATGGAGAACTTGGATTTGAGTTTTTACCATGTTTGATTGGGTAAATTGCATAGGATCCCAAATAAGGGCAAATTCCCATCTGAATCTCTATTTTTGGTCAAAATGGGTTCAGATGGTCAAAGTGAAGGTAACAAACCTCTTAGAATATTTTTCAATGATTTTTAGGAGGATTATATTGAATTTATCTCGACCAAAACTCCTTCAATTTGAGTGGGGTTGATAACTAGGATTTTGAGTACTGTTTTAGTCCTCGAAATGTGCAAAACCCTAATTCAATCAATGTGAGCCTACTTCTTGGATATTTAAGTTCATTTGACTTTTAATTAACCCCTAATCAACCACTTGGTTAATCTGCATTTGTGATTGGATGTTAAAATAGCAGAATTAACCCTGTTTTTCTATCTTCTCATATCAATTCAGTATGGAATTATGATCATCAGACGATCATTTAGGAGCATTTATCACTGGATGTCAACTAATTCAAGTTAGTTATGATGACTGATGGTGTTACCATCACCAAGGAGCTCAAGAGTCTCTCAAGGTCCCTAGTTGCCAACCTCTTACATCAGTTGCCAACTTTGTACTTGCAAACTAGTAAGGAAAGCAAGCGTCTTTCGACTTAAAGCTTCAGCCACCACATTGGCCTTCCCCAGGTGGTTTGAGATGCTGCAATCGTAATCCTTAAGGAGCTGCAACCAACGTATCTGTCCCAGGTTTAGCTTCTTTTAGTCAAACAGATACTTGAGGCTCTTGTGATCTATAAATATCTCGAAGGTCTCCCCTTACAAGTAGTGCCTCCAAGTCTTCAAAGTAAAGACTACTGCGACTAACTCCAAGTTGTTTGTTGGGTAGTTATGCTCATGAGCTTCAGCTGTTGTAAAGCATAAGTAACCACATGACCCTACTGCATAAGCACACCACCCAACCCTTGTAGAGAGGCGTCGATGTAAACCAAAAACTATCATTTCTATCTTAAATGGTGAGCACATAGCTGAAGTAAGCTTCTTCTTTAACTCCTAAAAATAGGCTTCACACTCGTATGTCTAGGTGAATGTAGCGTCTTTGGTCAACTGTGTCATAGGGCACGCGATTTGTAAGAATCCTCTAGTAAACCTCCTGTAGTAGCTTGCTAGACTAAAGAAGTTGTGTATCTCTATAACTATTCATGGCCTCTCCCACATGTAGAGGTGATGCTCGTGCTAAGATCTGTCACAGGAATAGACTAACATGTCATCAATAAACACTACCACAAATTAGTCCAAATATGGCTTGAAACATGGTTCATCAAGTCCATGAAAGCAGTAGGGGCATTTGTTAGCCCAAACGACATCACTAAGAACTTGTAATGTCCATAACAAGTCTTAAAAGCAATCTTGGAGATGTCGGTCTCCTTAATCCTCAACTGATGATAATCAGATCTCAAGTCAATCTTGGAAAACACCATGGCATCTCAACTGGGCAAACAAATCATCAATGTAAGGCAAAGGGTATTTATTCTTGATGGTGACCCAATTCAGATACTTATAATAAACACAAAGTCGAAGTGTAACGTCCTTCTTCTTTACAAATAACACCAGTGCTCCCCACGAGGATGCACTAAGCCTCACAAAGCCCTTCACCAGTAATTCCCATAACTGAGACCTGACCTCTCATAAATCCAATGGTGCCTTCCTATATGACACAATGAAAGTGCACTAGAGGGGGGATGATTAGTGCTAAAGGTGGTAAACAAACAACTAATTGTATATAATGCAGATTTAATATAAACACAAACAAACTACAAATGAACACAAGGATTTACAGTGGAAACCCAATCCCGGGAAAAACCACTACCTAGATCTCTCAATCTAGGATTTTGCCCCGAGTCCAACTCGGAATACTAACCGGTACTTATGGGGTACTAAACCCTTTTACAAATCCTCTTGATATCCCAATCAAGAGCAATGGGTACCAAACCCTTTTTCAATCCCTCTTGATATTCCAATCAAGAGCAAACCCCTCTTTCTCAAAAGAAAGGGAACTGACAACCTGGGTCCTCAGATTATAAGTAGATTAAGGAATAAAATAGAATTAAAACACAATTTAGCTCCTATGGATAGCCCCAATAAGATATGCAATTAATTATATGAACTAGCTATCTAGGAGGCTAAAAGAACTCCCTTAGTGATTGTGAGAAGATGATGCCAATGGGAGTTGAAGTGATGAAGCTTTAAGCAAGTGTGAGTTGGAGAATCAAAGCTTCAATCACTTCCAAGAACACCAAATCTATGCTTTAGCTGAATGTGGACTTGAATGCACTTTAGAGTGTGTTTTTGGGGTGTTCTATCTCTTGCAAAGAGTGGGAAACCATCTCATATATATAGAGGGGTGAATGGACTAGTTTAGGTGTGCATAAAGCCCCTCTTCAATGGCTAAAAAGTTTCCTAATTGGATTTGCCAATGGCTAACTAATATGCTCCAAAAGTGCTTTATTTAACATTAGGTAAAAGTCATCTAATGTTAGGTGAACTATCTAACGTTAGGTACTCAGTTAGGGGCAAAGTTCGCTATCTCTTGGAGATGTCCAATTTGACCCAAAATAGCCTACCTAATGTTAGGCAACCTCTATCTAACGTTAGGTACAAAGTTCAATGCAAAGTTTGTTATTCCCTAGAGCTCAAGGTGGCCTCAGCCTTACTACCTAATGTTAGGTATATACTATCTAACGTTAGATTACTGTAAAAAGTCATCTAACTGTTCAAATAAGTCTTGATGATTCTATATGGTTCTAGGATGATCCTTTAACACCTATGGATATGTTTTATCATATTTTGACCTATTTAGGCTATGTGTGGTGTTCTTGTGAGAATTACATGTGAACCCCTTATGTTTATGCTAATATGAGATCTAATTGGGGCTCTCCTGACATTCTAAAGAATAAAAGATTACAACTCAATTCCTATAATACAAGAAGACCTAAACTTAAAGAGCATGATCTCCTTCTTCTTGGCTTCATAATTTCGTCAAGAGAGCTTCAACCTGAAAATCAATCTTGCAATATCTATGCATAAGATCCAATTTTAATCTCAATTACTTGAGATGTTTGTTATCATCAAAACCACCATTAAAGGCTAACATGATGCCTAATTACTTATGCACCAACACACAGTAGAGATGGGGCGAGTCCCTGAGAATAGCGAAATCTCAAATTCAATTTCGCGCTCGAGTGGTAACCTAGGTAGCTCATTTGGAAAGACATCACTGTGTAGATCTGGCCCTAAGTTGGCCTCTAATGCAACATAGGCTTGGTACCCCAGGCCTCCTTGACTTAATAGCTTTGCTGCCTGAAGTGTAGAGATGCCCCTGAAACTCTTACACTGGCTGACCGATGAACTCAAACTGTGGTAACTCAGGGATGGAGAAGATGACCGCCTTCTCAAAACAATCTACCGACGTGACATGAGAACAACCACTCCATTCCCAAGATAACATCAAAATCCTCCAGATGGATAGCTATCAGGTTGGTAGGGAGGCTATACTCGCCTATCACGACCTCACACCCCGTATAGACCTCCTTAGCTACAAATAACTATCCTCCTAGGCCCTTAATAAAAAATGGCTCATCTAATAATGTGTTGTGCTGACTCAGAAGGGTGGAAAAACTCGTCGAAACGAAAGAGTGCATTTCTCGAAGGCTAAATAAAATGTAAACCAAGCGTCTAGAAATTGTAACCGTACCAGCCACCACAAATGCAGATGCCCTTGTTTCTCTGAAGGTCAGGATGTTGGCATGCCCCTCTTGTTATGACCCAAAACCTAAACCCAAGTTCGACTTTAGATTGAGCATGTCAAGACAAACCCGTTGATGCGTGTCAGGCGCGAATCAAATGCATGCAGCAAGAAAATGAAGAAACATGGGTCATGGTCCACTCTAGTCAATCGCAGGGAAAATTGCACAAATGTCATGAATTTTGGTTTCATTAAATCCCTTCGTCAAGAGCTTTTTAGCGCAACTAATTTTGCGAAAATCAAAAAATTGTAGCAAAAGTTACAAAGGAATTACATCGCATGTAATTATTAGTTAATTAACCTAATTAAGGCTAAGTAAAATGGTTGTTTATCCCTAACAACCCTAGGTGAAATGACCCTTTCCAAGGATCTTTTGGAGTTTTCCGAAAAGTTAGGGGAGTAAACATAATTTTTGATCCCTTGAGTTCGAATGTGTGGGCCTTGCAAGAACAAGAGAGGATAGCGGGGAAGTTTCCATAATTTTTTCCTATCTCTCTCTTCCCACTCACACACCCATGCACACACACACACACTTCCCTCTCCCTCACCAAAACCCTAATCCACTCCCACTATTTTAAAACCTCCCACACCCCTCTTCACTTTCACGCCACCACCTCCACCACCATCTCCTTCCCTTGTTGCCGGCGAGCCACTAGCCCCTTCCTGTCCCCCTTGCAGCCATGAAGAGGAAGGAAAAGGGCAGAACACAAAGGAGAGGGAGATAGGGAGAGCGAGGGCATGGGAGAGAAGAGAGAGCTCGAGGGAGCTTGAGTGTGTGCAACTGAAGAAGCTCGAGGAGGAGACCTCGTGAGTGGGGGAGCTGCGGTTACACCAACGAGGTGCTCGGAGGTGCGAGGACCTCCGAGGAGTCCAGGGGTGCGAGAGGAAGGAGCTGCGGGCAAAGTGCAGCTACGGGAGCTTGAGAAGGAGCTCGTGGGAGAGAGGAGGGCGCCGGAGGAGGGTCCTTGACCTCCTGCAACTACTAAGGTCACTACTGCTGTCACTGCGAGCGGAGCTCGTGAGAAGCAGAACCGCGTGAAGGAGTTTTGCGTACTGGATCTTCCAGTATCAGACGTCTGGAGCAGCAGCGAATGTCCAAAGATGAAGCCAGACGTCTGAAATTACGTGGAGTGCCAAGGTTGCATCCTGTAAGCTCATGCATGCGTGTACGTGAAGTACGTTAGCGCTACGTGTCGTCGTTTTAAGATTTCAAATGCATGTGCAGGTACAAGCCTAGGGAAGGCGTGCAAGCACGCTCTTTGAGGTCCTTTAGGACGTCTAGACGTCTCCACAAACGTCTGATAGTCATATCAGACGTCTGAACAAACCGACAGATGTCTGGAAAGACCCAGGACGACTAAAAAGGGGTTCTAGACGTCCATCAGCAACGCAAAAACACAAGGCGAGTTACTGACATCGTTTAAGACGTTTAGGCCTAGTCCCAGACATCTGATTTCAATCTGTATGCACATTTTTGGCCCGTTCGGGGAACAAACCAAGTCGGATTTACACAAACAAAATACCATTATTTTCCGCTCGAATTTCTCTACGTGTTAGTGTCAATTATATACTGCTTTGAACTTATCTGATGTGACCTAGTCACTAATATAGGTCTCCAGCCTATAGCGTGTTCGAGGCCCACGGAGACGACCGGATCTACATTTCAGGCCCCCATTCCACCTGTGAATCCCGGTAGAGTGGTTTACTTTAATATTAAGAATCAAATAAGTAAAATGCATGTTTAGAATAACTTTATTGAACCCTAGGATGTGAAATGAACCCTAAGGAAGAACCGAATGAGCATTGCTTGAGCTACACTGTTTACTTTGTGATACTTATTAAACCCTAATTGCTAGAAATTGTATGGATACATGATGTGATACTTCTTCAGTTATTAAAACATGAGCTGCCTGTTATATGAATGAGAATCAGAATGCGAACAACGAGATATGCATGTTGATAAATGAAATGAAATGAATATGAGCATGAACTCTACGGGGAACTAGGAGAAGAGCTCCTGTACATGGAAAGAATCTCGTATGTAGACAAGAAGTGAGCTGGTCCTTGTGTACACGGTACCAATGAGACCAGCTGTTCGAGCAATAGATCGGTGTTTTTAAAATTGTCGCGTTGTAGTATAGCAAAATATCGCTGAAACAAATAAATTTATTACTCAAAAAAGTTTCGAGGTCGAACACAGGGAGCAATATGGAATTCAATTCTCAACAATTGCAATTTAAGACAAGAAAGCTATGAAATAGTAAATAAAAACTGCTTCAGAATAAAGTAACATTAGAATCAAGTGTCAGAATGCAAAAATAGAGTAAAATGATGATTTAGATCACCAAACACTCCTTACAATGATAGCTAATGAACTCAATGTATATATGAAATGAAATGCAACTAAATCAATCGTCTGATTAGTAAATCAGACGGCTTAAACTGCTTAAGCCTCTCTGGTCTTCTTCTTTGTCTTTCTCTTCTCTACCTTTCTTGTTTTACCAGCTACAACCCTTGTTCTTTCTTTCTTTCCTTCTCACCCTTTCTTGCCTCTGCAACTCTTCTTCCTCCTTCAGCCCTTCTTCTTTCTCTAGCTTTCTTCACACAGTAGGGGAAACTTCTTGAATTCGGCTAAGTGTTAGTCGGTTCTCACCAAGAGCAAAACCCTCCCCCTACCCACGCAGACTCTCTTTCTCCCTTTAGGATCTACTCTCCCAGAGCCACAGGGTAATCGGGTTATCGGACCTAGCGTACCCGGGTCCAGGCTCACTGGCAGTGGGTGATGACCGAGGAGTGAGGGTTAGGCAGGTTAGCGGGTCAGGCTAGGTCCGTGAGCAGAGGTCACGGATGAGGCGGTGCATGGGTGAGAGGGACCTCACCCCGTGTTTGGAGGAAAATAGCCTACTTGACAAATTCAATTTATGCGTGGTTGCTGGGTCATCTGCTCACGATGTGACACTATCCGCTAGTATTCTCTTCACACAACAGCAGCATCTGATGCTTCGCCAATTAGGTGAACTGCAGCTTCTGGGTCTTCAATTGGAGGACCTGGGAAGGGTCCTGGGGGTGATGTGCACAGTCCTGGAAGTGGAATTGAGGGGATTACGGCTATAGAACTGCGTTCGTGGTCAGAGACAGGGGCAACGGCGGCGACGGACGGAGGGTACCTGAAGGCAGAAATACGACCTCACGGCCCAATTAAACTCGCTCAGGGCCTTTGCTGAACCACGACAAATGTGTGGGTGATGGTCTTGTGGTGTGAGAGGTCGTGTGGGGGGCAGTCGGTGACGGAGGAGATGAACGGAAGTGGGTTTGTTCGGTGGAGTGTTGAAGGGGGCAATAGGGTGAAATAGGAGAGGGGAAATGAGCGAAGAGGTGTAGCGGAGGTTTTGAGGTAGTCGGCGAGGGGTTTGGTGGTGTGTGGAGCGAGATGTTACTTGCCAGAGGTGTGGTCGGAGAGGTGGAAGATAGAGTCATGGAGGCATGGTCGAGGTCGAAACGGCTTGTCGAAAATGTTGGTGTGATGAGGAAGAGGTTAGGGAGTAGTTGAAGGTACTAACGGACAAAGTAGGAAGGAGAAGGCGTCGGTTGTGGTGGTGCCAGTGCCAGAGAAGAGATCAACTCCAGAGAGAGGGAGACGGCAAGGAAGAAGGAGATTAGGGCGTCGGTTGGTACAGCTTGACACGGGAAGAAGCGAGGAGGATGACACCGCACCGGTTGTGGTGGTGTCGACGCCAGAGAAGAGAGCAGGTCTGGAGAGAGGGAGACGATGAGGAAGAAGGAGATTAGGGCACCGGCTGGTACGACTAAACACGGGAAGAAGCGAGGAGGATGACTCCACTGCCAGTATTGCGAATGGAGGACGAAGATGGACAGAGGGGCTCGCAGGAAGTCGAGGAGCTTTCGACTGAGAGAGAGAGAGGAAATAGTGGGGAATCTTGCCTAATTTCGAGCATAAGGAAGATAGTCTGAGCAAGAGATTCTTTTATAGACCTCAAGAGGAAGTCTTGGGCTTGGGAAGCCTCCTAAGCTTGGAAAGCTTGCCGGAGTTGGGAAATTCCTTGATACCCAAATCTCTCATGCGTTCGCATGAGAGATTGGGAACGTTTTAGGGCGGTGGATTTGGTTCAAAAGGAAGGAAATTTCTTGATGAACTTTCCTTTCAAATTTGAAAGGCATTCGTCAAGAAAGCAAGGAGTTCTTTCCAAATTAAGGTCGCCAGAGCAAGTAGGAGTAGGTTTTAATGCCGATAGGGACCTTTTTGTGAGAACGACGACAAAGTTAAGGGTCTATTTGAAAAGATTTTTAAAGCTAAGGGCATAAATGTAATCAGATAGGACCAAGTTGCAAACTAGGTCAAGACAAACTCATCTTGGGTCCAAATTTTGATACTTGGACCAAAGAAATCTAATGGTGAAGTTGGATTTTAGTTTTGACCAAGTTTGACTGGATAATTTTTTGCAAAAACTCAAATTAGGGCAAATGTCTATTTGAGACTATATTCTTGGTCAAAACGGATTCTGATGGTCAAATTGAAGGTTCCAAATCCTAGAGAATATTTTTCTATGAATTTTAGAAGGTTTTCGTGAATTTTATCTTGACCAGAATCTCAGTTAATTAAGTGGGTCTATTTTTAGGGTTTCAAAAGTTATTTAATTCTTAAAACACGTGCAAATCCTTTTCTGATTGTTCTAACCCACTTGCTAGCCTTTTAGGACCATTTGACCCTTAATTAACCCCTAGAAAAACCCATGGTTGTACTGCATTCATGACATGCTAGTAAAATTACAGTTTTAAACCTAGTTTCTTATTTTTCCCTCAGAATGATTATGTAGTGACTATGACTCTGTAGCAGTTATGTAGGAGCATTTTCTAACTTAATTGGATCAAAATGAGCTATTTATGGCTCACGATGATGTTCCCATCAGTAGCTGTCCTTTTAGTGTAGACGGGAGTTAGCCGCCCCTTGGGTTGAGACCTGGGGTTAGGACTAGTCACTCTACACCGATTCATGTTTGACCCTCGTGTACATGGTACCAAGGTGACTTTCTTAGCGTAGGGAGGGAGCTAGCTGCCCCATGGGGTCCGGGGTTAGGACTAGCCACTCTACACCGACTCTTGTTAAGCCCACTAGGCAAATCGGGATAGTCGAACGAGGGTACATGGACTGTGGAGGGGCGAGGCCCCTATTCTGTTCTGAGGGGCGAAACCCCTGATGTAAACATGTTTACACTACTTAAGATATCTATTTATGCATGTTCTTCAGCATAGGATTACATTACATACTACAAATATTGCATAACATGCATCATCTTGCATCTAGATTAGTTTGAATAAAATGGAGGTTAATTGTCTCCTTTTATGTTCAGGGACAGGGCAAAAATTTTTATCGGGGCCTCGGATGGAAAATCCAACCGTACAGATGTGATCAGGACGACGATTGGAGTTCAACGACTCCAAGATCGCCTTAATCAGACATCTGTAGCATCAAATAGAGACTGAGGAACCCTAGAAGATTAAGGGCCAAGATGGTGTGAATCCACACTTCAAATGAAAAAACTAATCGCACTGATGGATTCGGATCGACAATCGCAGCCTAACGGCACGAAAATCGACTCAATCCGACAACCGTGGCACCATCTACATCATCCAAAAGATGGACAGCAAAGATAGCGCCACGTGGTGCCATCTCCGCGGCCCAACTGGCCGCAGCACTCGTCACACCCTCTCTTCTTCGTCGCTTCTCCGTCGTTGGATGCGCATCCAACAGTTGTGGATGCACGCGACTGAATTCATCTCCACGACACAAGCGCCACTGTAGCACAGTGGGTGAACGTGCTCACAAGAAGGCGAGGTGCACGTTCGAGCCTGCGCGAGCGGCTCCTGAGTTTTTAGTTTTTGTTTGTAATATTCTCTCTCTCTCATTCTCTCTCTCTCTTGTATTTATTGTAAATAGTTAGATAGTTTTTAATCAATTAATTTACTTCGTGACAAATAAAACAAACGCATGTTTTTAAATCAAACGTCCGCCTCCCTGAGTTCGACCCGGGATTTCTATTCCGGTATAAATTTTATTTGTTGAACACGAGTTCTTCGATTTCAAACTACGATGATGGGTTTTTCAAAACCAAACACGTTAGCGTAGCAACTCATAGCTTCAACATTTTGGCAACGTCGCTGGGGAGGCGACGCTATTTGATTTTTTTTTTTCGCATTTTCCAACTTACAAATCATTTACCTCACTTCTCTCCTTCCTTATTGTGATTGCAGGTACTCTTTTGAGACGAGCAAAAGTGGTAGATTGGAGTAAAGTGCGGATGAAGGTTCTGTAAGTTATCCCCCACTTCCCACCCATTAGTTTTCATTCCACCACATAATAACACAAACATCAATCAACTTAAGTGTTCATATAAACTCTAAGGTTAGATTGTTTGTTGTTTAACACCTACACCCACCCCAACCTCCACATTTAAAAAAAAATTTAAAAAAAATCTCACAGAGGTACACAACCTCATCTAATTTTCAAACTCAACCAGTGAACCGATCTTTGGAGCCGGTACACATCCAAACACATAATTGAATAGAAATCAAATTAGGTAATCACTTGTGTGCCTAATTAAATGGTGCAACAGGCTGATTGTTTGAGTTGATTGGGCCGCACCACTTCAATTAAAATCAACTCATCAAGTAGCTGCCACTTAGGTTCAACTCTTAGGGATTTACCAGGCACTCCACATTCTTTTTAAGCTTCAAAGGAAAACATCTTCACCTATGCTTTCAAAACCTGGTGTGCCAACAAAACTTGTTTGAAAATACCTAAAGTTGAATCCTAAAAGCTACTAGGCAAGATTTGAACCTTAAATTCATCGCATCAAAAGTAATCTTGCTTGAAAATCACTGGTTGTGCATGCACACAATCACATCAATCAATCATTAAGGGCACAACCCAGATAAAGGGCCCATCACATTCTAAAGCACATTCAAACATAGCCCTAAATAAAATAGAGTAGACGTTGGCCTTAAGGATTCGACTCGCTCTTCAGAGCCCAGAACGAGATTATTTTCGATTAGTCTGTTTCTACTGTTCAATCTGATGTCTAGCTAGGGGAGCAGAATCAAACGATCGCAGCTGGGGTGTACACTAGGAACTGAAGGCGCAAGCCGAGGGAAGAACCTTCTCCCCAATCCCTCCTTCTAACTGGTTGGATTGAACAAACAGAAGTAGATCAAATCGTTCCTTTATCTCAAGACGGGTTGTGGGAGTCTGTAGGTCTTCAAGCTAGCCCACTTAAGGATAGGTTGGATTGCTTGTATTGCAGGGTGCCTTTCTTCCTCCTGTTTATCATCAATCCTTCCACATATTATACGCATTCCCGCTCTTTCCCTCCTATTTTGAATTGTCCTCAACATGACGATTATTCAGACTCGTACTATAATCAACCATCAGTTAGTTGGGATAACTCGGATTGGGGATACAGTTCTAGACCTCCGTGTTTAGGGTCTAACCCTGAGCACTATGATTGTGATTTCTATCCTTCTCAAAGCCACATCGATTATAGATCGCCAACCTTTCATGGACAACCTAATTCGATCTACAATCAGGAAGAATACACCGATCCTTACCCATCCTCTGATTACACTGCCTTTAGGTCATCACCACCTTTTGAACAATCTGAAATGACCTATTATCAGGAAGGGCATAATGAATCTCAATTCGTTAACTCCTCTGCACTGATCCTAAACCCGCCTAACCCTGAACCAACTCATTTGGTTTAGGGTAACCAGGTTCAAGATAAAGTTCTGACTAACTTGAGGAATATCATACAAACTTTAGAAGTTCAGCCAACACCTTCCATTGAAAGATTGGAGCCCTTGATTGAAATGATTGATGATTTGAACAAGTATTTGTTGGATTGGTTCCAGGATGTTAAGGCTAAGAACCCGGGTGAGTTTTTACTTGGGAAGTTAGCGAAATTGACGATGAGATTTGTGGTTACTTTAGTTCAGTTGTGGGATGATTCCCAAGATGAACTCCCTTCAGGAGAGCCAATGTCAGAACCCGCTCAGGCACCTGTTGAGGGGGACACATGTTACAGGGCATACCAGATTGAATTAAAGCAACCAATTAAGGATGATATGATTTCTTCACCTGAGATCCCTAAGCCAGGGTACGAGAAAATGTATGTCTCCATGGATCAGAAAGTAACAGATGATTTTGGGACATACATTAATACGGATTTCGATTTCTTCGATTCTGATGGTGAAGATTCAATTTGCAAAGTCTCATGCGAGTTCACAAAATATGATTTTTGTGAGATGATTGGACCTGAGGAATCTGAAAAATCATTTAATAGCCCAATAACTGAGGAAACTGATCTTATTGGAGCTCACATTACGAATCCAGAATCGCATTTTCTAGATGATTCAATCCAATGCCCTGATTGTCAGTTACACCCTATTGAGCTTATCAATGATTCTGCTTTTGAGATAACTAGACCCAAGTCAATTTTGATTCAGCCACATCTTTTAGACATGGAAATTTCAGACGAGGCGATTAATATGCAAGAGGTCATGGAATTTAACATTCTGATTGAGGAGGATAGGAGTTGGGAAGTTCTGATTTGGGAAGCAAACTTTGGAGGAAATAGAAGACTAAGTCTAAGGGTTCCATTTCATCTGAAATCATCAAACCAAAACCCTTATGACATTTGTTCTGAGGATGTTCAACCTAAGCACACATTCATTGATTATCCTTTTGATATATCTGTATCCCGACCTTTTGGTCTTGGGTTGCATCCTCATAAATCGCAGGCTCGGCCCCGCTTGCATACTGATTTTAGGTATCAACTAATTTTTATCCAGAACATGAGATATTCTCGATTATGGGGTATGGGTCTACACCACAATCTGGTCCACATCTATGGACATCTGCTGGCAGGTCTGAGGTTTCATCTTTTTATTCTGATTCTGACCTACACTTGTGAATTCTTTATTTTTCTTCTTTGTATAATGTGCCTAGCTGAAGGCACTAAATTCAGCATGTATACAGTTCTTTTTAGTTTTCATCTCAGAGCGGACCTGACATTCACGCAATTTAGGTGCTTTCTACGCTATTCCACTCTGTTTTCTGTCTTTTTAATACAATGAGGACATTGCATTAGATAGGCATGGGGGGTGGATATTCATTTCTAAATTTATTCGTCAGCTCCATAGATTTGTTTTATTTTCTTTTATTAAAAAAAATTATGAAATTAGGAAAGAGAACTCGGGTTTAAGAAAATTTTCAATCTTAGGAAATACTACATTATGATCTAAACACAGAGACCCTTCAGGTCTTTGAACTTAATCGGCCTGTGTATCCACTAAAATGTGGATTTACTTTTCGAGTCCTCGCGAACTATTGAACGAACAGGTTGCTACGCTAACGTGTTTGGTTTTGAAAAACCTTGTCGTTGTAGTTTGAAAGCGAAGAACTCGTGTTCAACAAATAAAATTTATACCGGAATAGGAATCCCGGGTCGACCATAGGGAGGTGGAGGTTTGATTTAAAAACACGCGTTTGTTTTATTTGTCATGAAGTAAATTAATTGATTAGAACTATCTTACTATTTACAATAAATAGAAGAGAGAGAGAATAAGAGAGAGAGAATATTACAAACAAAAACAAAAAAGAGATATAGAATGAACATGGAATTTCATCATCAGAAAGATTTTTCATTACACTAGAAAGCGAGAAAATGATTACACTAGAAAGTAGTAAATCTACTCTAGAAAGCAGTAAATCTATTCTAGAAAGCAGTAAAAAGAATGGGAAGAGAGATATCCTCCTCGACTGTCACTTGGAGGACGAGCCAGACGGGACAACGCCTGGACGAAGGAGGACGGAGCAGGACAAAGGAGGGCGAAGTAGGAAGAACGGGAATGGGGTAGCACGTCATCGTCGTCGCGGGATCTGCTTCCGAAAGGGGGACGAAAAATTGACTTTATCTCGTTAGAAGCATCCCGGGTGTGGGACAAGCTTCTCTTGAGCTTTGGAGAGGGAGAGAAGAGAAGGAAGGGATGAGAATTTTGTGTGGAGGGGGTCTCCTTTTATAATTGCAAGGAGTGGGGGCAATTTAGTCATTACAACACTAAAAACATTAATTCAGAACCTTTAGTGATGGATAAAACCGTCACTAAAGGTCTGAACGTGGCCTTCGTGGGTGACATGCGCGTGCCCGCTCGCCTTCCGCTCCTCAATGCGCATTCACGTACTTTATATCTCGGCCGTTTGATCGCGAGATCGAACAGCTGAGATGCATCCATCGCCCACCTCAGCCGCGCACCTCATCGCGTGTGATGCTGCGTCTTCGCCGTGCTTCTAATGGCGCGTGAGCGCTATCAGGCGCGCGCAGCCATTCGATGATGATCCGATGCTCCTCGCGCTCGCTCGCCCACGCCCTTGCATTTCGAACATGTGCCGCCCACTCTCGATAAAGCGTTCGCCCGCTGCGCTATGGAGGAGAGTTGGTCACGGAGACGAATTCAGGTGCGCGCATCCACAGCTGTTGGATAAGCATCCAACGGCGGAGAAGCGATGCTCTGATTGAAGAAGAGAAGGTGCGGCAGGTGCTTCGGCCGGTTGGCGGCTGAGATGGAGCCACGTGGCGTCGTCTGAGCCGTCCATCTTCTGAATGATGTAGATGGTGCCATGGTTGTCGGATTGAGTTGATTTTCACGCCGTTAGGCTGCGATCGTAGATCTGAATCCATCCGCGTGGTCGGATTTGTCGTTTGAATTGTGAATTCACACCATCTTGGCCCTTGATCGTCTATGGTTCCCCGGTCACTATATAATGCAACAGATGTCTTATTAAGGCGATCTTAGAGTCGTTGAACTCCAATCGTCGCCCTGATCACATCTGTACGATTGGATCTTCGATTCGAGGCCCCGATAAAAAGTTTTCCCTATCCATGAACATAAAAGGAGATAATTAACCTCCATTTTATTTAAACTAATCTAAATGCAAGATGATGCATGTTATGCAATATTTATAGCATGCAATGCAATCCTATGCTTAAGAGCATGCATAAATAGACATCTTAAGTAGTGTAAACATGTTTACATCATACACCCATGCCTATCTTTTGCTAGTCCCTAGCGAAAACTATATGCTATTTATAAAAGAATCAGGTTGGATTATTTGGGCTTGAGTTATTTTCAATCACTAAGAAAATGTTTACTTAGGATCTGAACTTTCAAAGACACAACAGTGCCCGAGTATCTGCCAAAATGCAGACTGCCTCAAGCCCTCGCCATATTCAAAGAAAAATTTCTTTTTCTCCTTTTCCACTTTTCTAATTTTTTTGGATTTTCAAGTTTTAGGGTTTAAGAGTGGCTTTCTACGGCCATTCAACACACCCAAGATTTGATGAGAGCCCTAAGTTCTAAGCATCTTATTGTGAATGTGATAGACTCGTTGACCGACAATTAAAACGGACTTCGGATTTCTACGCCTCTAGGTAACCTAAAAAAGAATTCTACCTAAAGGTGTATCTTTACAACCAGTAGCTTTCTCCCTACTTTTATTTTTTTACGGGGTCAACACAAGGGTGAATCCAGTGTATATCTCCCCGGTTTATTCTACTTCTCCGCTTCTTCCTAAATGTTTTGGGAGTTTTTAGTGCATTTATTGAGCTGGGTTCTGGACAACCGGTCGATGAGCTGTTACCACCGACAACTTGCCAGCCATACTCGCGCGGCGAAGTGTGGCTTATTTCTTTTTTCTTTTCTCCTTTTCTTTGTTTTTTTTTTTTAAGTATGTGGCTTCCTGGATCTAAGATTTACCTAAAGGCGGCAAAAAGAGAAAGATCCAGTGACTGGGCTCTGGACAACCTGCCTATGGGTTGTTACCCACGATAATTTGCCAGCCATATCACCCTAGAAGGTTCATTAGCTACCCAATTTCCGTTAGAATCGCCGAACAACGAGTCAGTGACAAGATAGTGTGTAGATGCTTAAAACTCAAAATTCAATCAAATCAGAGGGTGGGTTGATAAGTCGTGTACTTATCACCCAAACTTATTTACTCCAATTAAAATAGAATTTAGGTTGGCGAGGACTTGAAAAATAAATCCACAATTTAGTGGATACACGAGCTAATTAAGTCCAAAGACCTAAAGGGTCTTTGTATTCAAATCATAATGTAGTATTTCACAAGATTGAAAATTTTCTTAAACCCAAGTTCTCTACCCAAATTTCAATTTTTTTTAATAAAACAAATCCACGAAGCTGACGAATAAATTCAGAGCTGAATATCCACTCCCCCCATGCCTATCTCATGCAATGTCCTCATTGTATTAAAAAGACATAAAATAGAGTGGAATAGAGTAGAAAGCACCTGAATTGCATGAATGTCAGGTCCGCTCCGAGATAAAAACTAAAAAGAACTGTATACGTGCTCAATTTAGTACCTTAAGCTAGGGACACTATACAAAGAAGAGAAATAAAGAATTCACAGGTGCATGTCAGAATCAGAATAAACATAAGAAACTTCTGACCTGTCAGCACATGTCCACAGATGTGGACCAGATTGTGGTGCAGACCCATACCCCATAATCGAGAATATCTTAGGTTCTGGATAAAAATTACCCAAAACCTAAAATCAGTATGCAAGCGGGGTCGAGCCTGCAATTTATGAGGATGCAACCCAAGACCAAAAAGTCAGGTTACAGAGAATTCAAGCTCAAAAGGATAATCATTGAATGTATGCTTAGGTTGGACATCCTCAGAATAGATGTCGTAAGGGTCGTGGTTTGATGGTTTCAGCTTAATAGGAACCCTTCGACTCAGTCTTCTACTTCCTCCAGAACTTGCTTCCCAAATCAAAATTTCTTAGCTCCTATCCTCCTCATTTAGCATGTCAAATTCCAGGACCTCTTGCATATTAATCACCCTGTCTGAAATCTCCAAGTCTAAATGATGTGGCTGAATCAGAATTGACTTGGGTCTAATTATCTTAGAAATAGAATCATCGATAAGCTCAACGGGATGTAACTGACAATCAGGGCATTGAATTGAATCCTCTAGAAAATGCGATTTTGGATCCATAATGTGAGCCCTAATAAGATCAGTTTCCTCAATTATTGAGCTATCAAATGATTTATTAGGTTCCTCAGGCCCAATCGTCTCACAAAAATCATATTCTGTAAACTCGTGTAAGACTTCGCAACTTGAATCTTCACCATCAGAATCAAAGAAATCAAGATCCGTATTAATGTATGTCCCAAAATCATTTGTCACTTTCTGTTCCAAGGAGACATACGTTTCCTCGTACCCTGGCTCAAGGATCTCAGGTGAAGAAATCAGATCATCCTTAATTGGTTGCTCTAATTCAATCTGGTCAGCCTCGTAACACGTGTCCCCCCAACAGGTGCCTGAACGGGTTCTAACATTGGCTTTCCTAAAGGGAGTAAATCTAGGAAATCATCCCACGACTGAACTAAAGCAACCACAAATCTCATCCTCAATTTCGCTAACTTCCCAAGTAGAAACTCACCCGGGTTCTTATCCTTAACATCTTGGAGCCAATCCAACAAATACTTGTTTAAATCATCAATCATTTCAATCAGAGGTCCAATCTCTCAATGCAAGGTATTGGCTGAACTTCTAAAGATTGTATGATATTCCTCAAGTTAGCTAGAACCTTTTCTTGAACCTGGTTACCCTGAACCAAATGAGTTGGTTCAGGGTTGGGTGGGTTCGGGGTCAATGCAGGGGAATTAACAAATTGAGATTCATTATACCATTCCTGATAATAGGTCATTTCGGATTGTTCAAAAGGTGGTGATGACCTAAAGGTAGTGTATTCAGAGGATGGGTAAGGATTAGTGCATCCTTCTTGATTGTAGATCGTATTAGGTTGTTCATGAAAGGTTGACGATCTATAATCGATATGATTCTGAGAAGGATAGAAATCACAATCATAGTGTTCAGGGTTAGACCCTAAACACGGAGGTCCGGAATTGTATCCCCAATCCAAGTTATCCCAACTAACTGATGGCTGATTACAGTACGAGTCGGGATAATCGTCATGTTGAGGATAATTCAAAACATGAGGGAAAGCGCGAGAATGCGTGTAATATGTGGAAGGATTCATGATAAACGGGAGGAAGAAAGGCGCCTTGCAATACAAACAATCAAACCTGTCCTTAAGTGGGCTAGCCTAAAGACCTACAGACTCCAAAAACCCGACTTGAGATAAAGGAACGATTTAATCTGCTTCTGTCTGTTCAATCCAACAAGTTAGAAGGAGGGACTGAGGAGAAGGTTCTTCCTTCGGCTTGCACCTCCGGTTCCTAGTGTTCCCCTCAGCTGCGATTGTTTGATTCTGCTCTCCTAGCTAGACATTAGATTGAACAGTAGAAACAGACTAATTGAAAATAATCTCATTCTGGGCTCTGAAGAGCGAGTCAAATCTTTAAGGCCAACGTCTACTCTGTTTTATTTAGGGCTAGGTTTAAATGTGCTTTGGAATGTGATGGACCCTTTATATGGGTTGTGCCTTAATGATTGATTGATTTATGTGTGTGTGCACAACCAGTGGTTTTCAAGCAAGATTATTTTTTGATGTGGTGGATTTTAGAGTTCAAATCTTGCTTAGTAGCTTTTAGGATTCAACTTTAGGTGTTTTCAAACAAGTTTTGTTGGCACACCAAGCTTTGAAAGCACGGGTGAAGACGTTTTCCTTTAAAACCTAAAAGAATGTGGAGTGCCTAGTAAATCCCTAAGAGTTGAACCTATGTGGCAACTACTTGATGAGTTGATTTTAATTGAAGTGGTGCGGCCCAATTAACTCAAAAAATTGGCCTGTTGCACCACTTAATTAGGCACACAAATGATTACCTAATCTGATTTCTGCTCAATTATGTGTTTGGATGTGTGTACCGACTCCAAAGATCAGTTTACCGGTTGAGTTTGAAAATCAGATGAGGTTGTGTACCTCTGTGAGAATTTTTTTTTTATTTTTAAAGTGGAGGTTAGGGCGGGTGTGGGTGTCAAACAACAAACAATCTAACTTTAGAGTTTATAAAAACACTTAGGTCTATTGGTGTTTGTGTTATTATACGGTGGAATGAAATCTAATGGGTGGGGGATAACTCACAGCACCATCAACAACACTTTTCTCCGATCTATCGCGTTTGCTCGTCTCAAAAGAGTACCTGCAATCACAATAAGAAAGGAGAGAAGTGAGGTAAATGATTCGTAAGTTGTAAAAATGCGAAGAAGAATCAAAGAGCGTCGCCTCCACTGCAACGACGCCAAAATGTTGAACGAACGGGTTGCTACGCTAACGTGTTTGGTTTTGAAAAACCTTGTCGTTGTAGTTTGAAAGCGAAGAACTTGTGTTCAACAAATAAAATTTATACCGGAATAGAAATCCCGGGTTGAACATAGGGAGGTGGACGTTTGATTTAAAAGCACTCATTTATTTTATTTGTCACGAAGTAAATTAATTGATTAGAACTATCTAACTATTTACAATAAATAGAAGAGAGAGAGAGAATAAGAGAGAGAGAATATTACAAATAAAAACCAAAAAGAGATGTAGAATGAACATGGAAATTCATCATGAGAAAGATTGTTCATTACACTAGAAAGCGAGAAAATGACTACAGTAGAAAGCAGTAAATCTACTCTAGAAAACAGTAAATCTATTCTAGATAGCAGTAAAAAGAATGGGGAGAGAGATATCCTCCTCAATGGTCACTTGGAGGACGAGCCGGACGGAACGACGCCTGGATGAAGGAGGATGGAGCAGGACGAAGGAGGGAGAAGCAGGAAGAATGCGAACGGGGCAGCACGTCGTTGTTGTCGAGGGATCCGCTTCCAAAAGGGGGACGAAAAATTAACTTTATCTCGCGAGAAGCATCCTAGGTGTGAGACAAGCTTCTCTTGAGCTTTGGAGAGGGAGAGAAGAGGAGGAAGGGAAGAGAATTTCGTGTAGAGGGGGTCTCCTTTTATAGTTGCAAGGAGTGGGGGCAATTTGGTCATTACAACTCTAAAAACATTAATTTAGGACCATTAGTGACGAATAAAATCGTCGCTAAAGGTCCGAACGTGGCCTTCGTGGACGACACGCGCACGCCCGCTCGCCTTCCGCTCCTCAACATGCGTTCACGTACTTTAAATCTCGCGAGCCTCATCGCATGTGATGCCGCGTCTTCGCCGCGTGTCTAATGGCGCGAGAGCGCTATCGGGCATGCACAGCCGTTCGATGATGATCAGACGCTCCTCGCGCCCGCTCGCCCATGCCCTTGCATTTCGAACGCTCGCCGCCCACTCGCAATAAAGCATTCCCCCGCTGCGCTGTGAAGGAGAGTTGGTCGCAGAGACGAATTCAGGCAAGCGCATCCACAACCATTGGATGCGCATCCAATGGCGGAGAAGCGAAGCTCTAATTGAAGAAGACAAGGTGCGACGGGTGCTTTGGCCGGTTGGGTGGCTGAGATGACACCACGTGGCTCCATCTGAGCCGTCCATCTTCTGGATGATGTAGATGGTGCCACGGTTGTCGGATTAAGTTGATTTTCGCGTTGTTAGGCTGTGATCGTCGATCAGAATCCATCCGTGCGGTCGGATTTTTCGTTTGATGTGTGGATTCACACCATCTTGGCCCTTGATCTTCTATGGTTCCCCGATTACTATCTGATGCTACAGATGTCTGGTTAGGGCGATCTTGGAGTCGTTGAACTCCAATCGTCGCCCTGATCACATCTGTATGGTTCGATCTTCGATCTAAGGCTCCGATAAAAAGTTTTCCCTATCCATGAACATAAAAGGAGACAATTAACCTCTATTTTATTTAAACTAATCTAAATGCAAGATGATGCATGTTATGCAATATTTATAGCATTCAATGCAATCCTATGCTTAAGAACATGCATAAATAGACATCTTAAGTAGTGTAAACATGTTTACATCAGCAACCTTAATTCTATTGTAATTTGAGTAAATAAGTTTGGGTGATAAGTACACGACTTATCAACCTGCCCTCCGATTTGAGAGAACTTTGAGTTTTAAGCATCTACACACTTTCTTTGCACTGACTCGTTGTTCAACGATTTTAACGGAAATTGGCTAGCTAATGAACCTTCTAGGGTGATATGGCTAGCAAGTTATTGTGGGTAACAGCCCATAGGTAGGTTGTCCAGAGCCCAATCACTGGACCATTCTCTTTTTATTGCCTTTAGGTAAATCTTAGACCCGGGAAGCCACCTACTTAAAAAAAAAAGAGAGAAAAAGAAAGTCAAAAAGAAAAAAAAAGGAGAAAATAGAAAAAGAAATAAGCTACACTTCGCCGCACGAGTATGGCTGGCAAGTTGTCGGTGGTAACAGCTTATCGACCGGTTGTCTAGAACCTAGATCAATAAATGCACTGAAAATTCCAAAAACATTTAGGAAGAAGCGGAGAAGTAGAATAAATCAGGGAGATATACACTGGATTCACTCTTGTGTTGACCTCGTAAAAATAAAAGTAGGGAGAAAGCTACTGATTGTAAGGATACATCTTTAGGCAGAATTCTCTTTTTAAGGTCACCTAGAGGCGTAGAAACCCGAAGTCCGTTTTAACTGCCGATCAACGAGTCTATCACATTCATAGTAAGATGCTTAGAACTTAAGGTTCTCATCAAATCTTGGGTGAGTTAAATGCCTGTAGAAAGCCACTCCTAAACCCTAAAACTCGATAATCCAAAAAAATTAGAAAAGAAGAAAAAGAGAAAGAAAATTTTCTTTGAACAAAGCGAGGGCTTGAGGCGGTCTACATTTTGGCAGATACTCAAGCACTTTGTGTCTTTGAAAGTTCAGATCCTAAGTAAACATTTTCTTAATGATTGAAAATAACTCATGCCCAAATAATCCAACCTGATTCTTTTATAAATAGCATGTAGTTTTTGCTACAGACTAGCAAAAGATAGGCATGCGGGTATGATGTAAACATGTTTACACTACTTAAGATGTCTATTTATGCAAGTTCTTAAGCATAGGATTGCATTACATACTATAAATATTGCATAACAAGCATCATCTTGCATTTAGATTAGCTTGAATAAAATGGAGGTTAATTGTCTCCTTTTATGTTCAGAGACAGGGCAAAAATTTTTTCGGGGCCTCGAATCGAAGATCCAACCGTATAAATGTGATCAGGGCGACGATTGGAGTTCAACGACTCTAAGATCACCTTAATCAGACATCTGTAGCATCAGATAGAGACTGAGGAATCCTAGAAGATCAAGGGCCAAGATGGTGTGAATCCGTACTTCAAACGACAAATTCGACTGCACTGATGGACTCGGATCTACGATTGCAGCCTAACAGCGTGAAAATCGACTTAATCCGGCAACCGTGGTACCATCTACATCATCCAGAAGATGGACAGCCAAGATGGCGCCATCTCAGCTGCCCAACCGGCTGCAACACTCGCCGCACCCTCTCTTCTTCGTCGCTTCTTCGCCGTTGGATGCACATCCAACGGCTGTGGAAGCACGCGCCTTACTTCATCTCCGCGACACAAGCACCGCTGTAGTGCAGCAGGTGAACACGCTCTCGAGAAGGCAAGGCGCGCGTTCGAGCCTGCGTGAGCGGCTGCTAGGGGGCGGGTGAGCGAGCTCCACTACCTGCTGGGGCGCGCGTGACGTGAGATCGCACACGAGCGTTGCGCGCTAAGGAGTGGGAGGAGAGGCGAGTTAAGTCGTCCAATCTCACGATCAGACGGCTAATATTTACAGATTGTGAACGCGCATTTCACGTGCGAGCAGGCGAGCAGGCGCGCATGCTCCGCCCCATGTTTCCCACGATGGGACTTTAACGACGGTTCTATCCGTCACTAATGACCCCTTATTTAATGTTTTGAAATTTAAAAGACCAATTTGCCCTCATTCCTTGAAACTATAAAAGGAGACCTCTCCATACGAAATCTTCATCCCTTCCTTCTCTTCTCTCCCTCTCCAAAGCTCAAGAGAAGCTTGTCCCACACCCGGGTTACTTCTCGTGAGATAAAGTCAAAATTTCATCCCCCTTTCGGAAGCAGATCCCGCGATGACAACGACGTGCTGCCCCGTTCCTGTTCTTCTCGATTCGTCCTCCTTCGTCCTGCTCCGTTCCCCGTCTTCTAAGCGTCGTCCCGTCCGACTCATCCTCCAAGCGATCGTCGAGGAGGATATCTCTCTCCCCATTCTTTTTACTGCTTTCTAGAGTAGATTTACTGCTTTCTAGTGTAATCATTTTCCTGCTTTCTAGTCGTAATGAGTAGTGTAATGAACAATCTCGTTGTTAATGAATTCAACGTTCATTCTACATCTCTTTTTAGTTTTTGTTTGTAATATTCTCTCTCTCTCATTCTCTCTCTCTCTTCTATTTATTGTAAATAGTTATATAGTTTTTAATCAATTAATTTACTTCGTGACAAATAAAATAAACGCGTGTTTTTAAATCAAACGTCCGCCTCTCTGAGTTCGACCTGGGATTTCTATTCCGGCATAAATTTTATTTGTTGAACATGAGTTCTTCGCTTTCAAACTACAATGACAGATTTTTCAAAACCAAACACGTTGCGTAGCAACTCGTAGCTTCAACAACCCTAATTCTAAGAGGGTAAGGTCCTGTGCTATTCCGTGTTGTACTTTTAGGTGTACTTGCTTGCGGAAATGACTGAGCTTGTGCCAGTGTGGGATAGCTACCCATGTGCTTATCGCGTGTGCCGTTGTCACCACTACGTTGCGACCGTGACTTCAAGGTGATTGACCGGGTATAGGACTTCCATGGGGGACTCTCCCAACCAGGAGAGCACTACATGTACATCCTACATCACGGGAAAGACTGCAATCAAGATCATTCCCTTTAGGGACAGACAAGATTAAGAAACGACCAGATTCTTAAGAGAATAAACAAATCAGAACCACTTAGTTGAGCTAAATGAAAATGAATAATAATTAGTTGCTTGTCTTTTGTTAATTGCATATAAATGGCTTAACCACCACTCTACTCAGCGTTAGCTGACCACGGATTTTATAACCTTGTTCAGGTTAGGGAGTTGAGCAGCCAACACCACCGGCTGTAGAGGGAGCTGGGCCCAGTCGAGCCCAACCTTAGCTGTTACTACCTTTCTACTCTAGAGCATTTTTCTGTTGTTGTAGTGCATACTCGATATATGTATGACTATTTCAGTTAAATTTTCTCTTTACTTTCCGTTGTTGTAGTTGTGATGGCATGTAATATCGTGAAACATTTCGTTCTGATTCCTTTACTATCTTTTGATTATTTCTGCCTAGCTACATTGCATGTGTGGTTGTGGAATATTTTCTACTTTTGGTTTTTTCTCATTTGACGACTTGGTCTTGGGATTAGTTGAGGCGAGCCGGTCTCGGGTCCGGTAGGGATTTGGGATCAGGTCATAACACTAAGGCTCTATAAATAAGCCCACTTAGGATTTAGTCAGAGTTTGAGAACTTGCTTGCAGCACACCAATCGAAGGAGAGAGAGAGATTAGGAGGAGTGAGAAGAGAAGAGACTTCTTCCTACCTTCCTCCCCTTCCTTATTACTTCCTCACTCCTTCACTGCAAGGCTGCAGTGGCAGTAAGCATGGAGTAGCACGAATGACGGTCGGAGTAGACCATAGCCCTTGTAAGGTATCCCTTTCTCCCTTCTCCATTGTTGTGGTTGTGAAGAAGAAGGAGAAGAGGGAGAGGGAGGAGGCATCGAGTAGGTGGGTGAACGCGTCGAGCAGTAAGGAGAGGGCAGCCGCGCTCGTCGATGGTCGACTGTGGTTGGAAAGTGGCCATTGGCAACGGAGTGACGATGGCGGCGCCATGGCCATGGGCACAATCGCATCCATGCATGGATGTGTTCATGAGAATAGACATAGAAGAGGAAGGAGAGGCATGGTCTCCAAAGGGGCGGAGCGTTAGTAGTGGTAACAACGATTGGCATGGCCAACCTGGGCCGGAGGAGGTGAGTGCATGTGCATAGAGAGGCCACATAAACAATGAAGGAGAAGAAAGAATGAAGGTGTTGCGCAAAGGAAGAAGAAGACATGAGGGTTGATAACTGGAAAAATTACGAAAAAAAAATTATAAGTTTTAAATATTGTAATCAAGTCCCTAATGATAGGCTCTTTAATTAATTGATTAAGGAAGCAACTGATGTCTGATTTCGATAAACCACTCGTCGTTGAAATCGCATCGAGGTGTACTTTTATGTGGTAATATCTGATTTTCCATTAGAAGTGGTAAAATTGCAATTTCATCCTTGAGTTTCGTGTCATTTATGTTTTGACACATTATTCTTGTCTTGATTAGAGACGGACGTTCAGAGAGTGCATGGACTTTGAGGAGTCTCTGATGTATTTCTCAGAGTCATCGTGACTCCCTGGTGGCCTTACGTAGAGTATCCCTACCATCCCTTTTTCCGTAGTATGAGATGCATGGTTGAATTCAACTTGAGATTACATTGGTTTTGCATTCCTCTTACAGAGTTTTTCGAGTCCACTTGTTGTTAATTGTCTATATCTGGGTACTTGATTACTTAAATTGATAAGATAAGTGGCCTAAAATAATAATAACGAATTGAAATTATTAAATGATACAATGGTTGGACAAGTTGCTTATTTATACGTAACTGGAATAGAAATTCAATGTTTACAAAATCTTGTATAATGAGATGTTAATCTTTGCCTGGTTCATTAAAATAAATAACCTCTAGATGAATAAAAGAATTTATGATAATTATTGAAATATATAAATATTGGGAAATTCTCAAGAGGCTGGAAGGAAAGAAAGAAATATAAATAGAGATATCTACCATACTTAGGATAGAACAAATGACAAAATTATGAGCGGAAATTGCTGATTGAATTGGGAAATTATGAATGAATATTGGTTAACCAACCTGAAACTTTTAAGGATAGTTTGTAAAGTCAATACTCGTGCCTGGTATCAACGACAAGGTCAAGTATACCTATTAGGGGTAGAGACTGGCTCAGGGAGTGAGCTTGCCTCCCTGCAACTCGTTCCACAAGTTGTTTTGGCCAACCAGGTAGCGGGGTGTTGGGTACACTTTGCTGTTACAAGAGGTTGGATTGGTTGTTCTCGTACCTTGTAGTGGAAAGAACTGGCCATGTGCTAATGTGGGGTAGCTCGCCGCATGTTTATCACACAGACCGTAGTCATCACTTCACCTCATTACCTAGGACCCTAAAGCGGTTAACTAGATGATGGAGTGGATATAGTTCGCTCTCTCGGCCAAGGGGGTGAGCCATATGCAATCTACCGTCTAGGATATCAAGACAGGATTTCTCACACCTTCCGAGGAAAGTAATTTTAACAAATAATGATTAGAATTGTGGAAAGGCATAAATAATGGAATTAATAAAAGATAAATTAAAACAAATGAGAATAGTACCTGCTTTTCTTATTTTTGTATTGTTTAGCTTTATTCTCTTTATGTTGCTTCTGCTACTCTACTTTGTATTCATTGACTTTTTTATGGACTTTGTAATCGGGTCCTAGAGAATTACAGCCGGGCTCTGCGGCTACAGGAGTTGACGGTGTCGGTTAGAGCATAGCAACAAGAGAATTATAGCCGAGCTCTGCGGCTACAAGAGTTGACGGTGTTGGTCCGAGCATAGCAATGTAGTCAGTAGTTATAGACCTAGTTTTAGTTTTTTTTCTATTTCAATTCCCATAGTACTTGTTAATTCTTTTAGTACTTGTTTTGCTATCTCAGTTTGGTCTTCGTACTTGCGATGGCTATGAATATCCTAATTTTTTTTTTGTTCAATTTATTCCTATTGTTATATTTTTATGTGATGTGATGTGCTGTGATTTCTTTATTTATTCTATGTGTATGCAATAGATGACCAGATTTTGGGTGTTTGATGAAATCAACTTAGGTCCTCTACTTGGGTGGGGGTTGTGGTCATAGCACCTTAGCTCCAGGTACACTTGATCTAGCCATGCTCTATGTTGGATGGGTTGTCGCTGTCCTGAATCCTCCTCGAGACCGTTGGCTTCCCTAAGCCTGGTAGCTACGATCGGTTGCCCAACCTCGTGAACTCGATGTTGGAAGTAGTCCAGGGTTGCTCCTGCCTTAGACAGGCACTCCATCCACATATGGCCTTGATGATAACCTCATCATGAGCCCTAACTAGCTCAGTTTGACCTAAGAAAGTGAACAAAAGCTCCTACATAATCTAAAGGAAGCCCTAATTCAAGGGATTACTATTCTAGGAAGAAAACCTGAAATAAAGGGTAAAACTGTAATTTTACCATTACAGTACATCAACGAGATTTCTCAGGGTCTAGACATAGGTCAATTGGACTAAATAAGAGGAAAAGTGAGATGGTTCAGTCAAGAAAGGGCTATTATGAGATTTAAGAATTAAATGACATTCCGTAACCCTGAAATAAATCCACTTAATTTCACAAGGTTCTGGTCAGGATAAAAATCAACTAAACCCTTTAAAATTCATGGAAAAATATCCCCTAGGGTTTAGAAACTTCAATTTGGCCTTTGGAACCTATTTTGTTCTAGATTGGGGTCCTTGCTCAATATTTGACCTAATTTAGGTTTTTGTGCAAAATATCCAGTCAAATGTGGTCAAACCTAAAATCCAACTTCACCATTGAATTTCCTAGGTCTAAATTAGGTTTATATCAAAATTTGGGCCTAAGGGAAGGTCACCTTGACCTACTTTGCAAATAGTCCACCCAATTACATTCTGGACCCTAACTTTTGAAAACCCTTACGTAGACTCCCCCATCTTCCTCGTCACTTTTTGCATTTCGATCCCTCTGCCATTTCAGCAGAGGAGCCATACCTCCGGTGATGTTTCGAGAAGAATTTCTCCCTGTTTCCCCAAGAGACCTGCTCTCAGATTTGGCAGGAGGATCCTCTAAGGAATACCCTACCGTCTGAACATAGTCCCATGACCTAGTTCACACCACATCCCTCGTGCGAACGTGCAAATGGTAGGGTATGGTGTCCGTTGTGTCCTCCAGCGAGGTTCTTGCCCTTGGAAGCTTGCCTTCAAAGCACAAGGACCTCTGACTGCAGCTATAAAAAGATCCCCGGTGCCAGACGCATCTTTTAAGCTTGGATTGGCCTAAGATACCCCCTGAATTTCGTCCTCCCTCATCTTCGGCCAACTGCCCGCAGGCTCCGACGACCTCTCCTCCCTCTTCTCGTCGCTCTGCCACCATACCAGTGGCAGAGTCTTCTCCGCCGTGCTCCTCCGTGTCGCGCCGTACCCGCGCGCGCCTCTCTGACCCCTTCCTCGTCGCCGTCATCCTCACCTCAGGGTTTTCGTCTCCAGCAATGGTAGGAACAAGCCGTCCGCCTCCTGCCCCCCTTCGTCCACTTAGCTAGGTTAGAATTATTCCTCTCTCTCCCCTCTTCATTTCCCCTCTTTTAATTTGCACTTTCGACCCCTCAACACTACAGACCACCATTGTTACGACCTGATTCCTGAATCCCTACGAGACACGAGAATCGGACCGACTCGACTGATCCCAAGACCCAGTCGACCAACGAGAAAGTAACCAAAAGAGCAGTAAAATAAACCACATTCACCATGCATATAACTAGCAGTAACAAAATACAGCAGTAAAGGAAAGAACTACTACAGTATACACCACCACAACAGTAAAGAAATAAACATGTGCATAAACATGATGCTTACAACAAAAAAGTACAGAGGTAACAGAAACTACTCACTACAACAAAAGGAAAAGTACAGTGGGTACTACACAAGTAAAAACTACTGCGCTCTACTAGGCCCAGCACCCTTTGCAGCCGCCGGCTCTGGCTGCTCAACACCTAGTCCTGAAAAGGTGACAAAGGTGACACGTCAGCGAAACGCTGAGTAGAGTGGCAACTAAAAGCTAAGAAACAGTAAGGTGGACAGTAGCTGTTATATTTTTAATTTCTTTCTTTATATTTTTCGTTACTCGTTATTGAATTATCCCTCAGATTCTTCTATTGATCTTGCATGTTCCTCCTGGGAACGATCTTGATTGCAGTTGTTTCTGAAAAGTAGAAGTAACACGTGGTACTCTCCTGGCCGGGAGAGTCCCCCGTGGTGGTCCTACCCTCAGTCAACCACCCCAAGGTCGTTGACAGACGTAACGGTGACTACGGCACACGTTATAAACGCACGGGTAGCTACCCCGCACTGGCACGCAGTCAGTCATTTTCATCAACGGGTGCATCCAAAGCACAGCACGGAACCAGTACAGGGCAGAGACCTCTCAGTAACAGGGGTCCAGCCCCTCCACAGTAACCAAACAGGGGTCTTGCCCCTCCACAGTCCGCGCACCCTCGCCTGACTACCCTGGTTTGCCTAGTAGGCCTAACAAGTCAGTGTAGGAGGGCTAGCAGAACCCTAGGACCCACGGGGTAGCTAGTGCTCTCCCTACACCAGTAGCTCTCCTCAGTACTGTGTACACGAGGGCCAAAAGTCGGTCCAAAGTGGCCAGACCTAACCCCAGGTCCCTGGGGCAGCTAGCTCCGTTCTACACTAAATAGGGGACAATCGCTCTCCTTGGTACTCCGTACTCAAGGGCCACCTCACTTCCCCAATTCTATTCCATTCACTTTCCAGGAGTTCTACTCTTAATTCCCCATAGGGTTCATGCTCTTTTAACTCATCCAATTTAGGTTTCATCATTTTAGCTTTATATTCATATAGCCTATGTTCTCAACCGTAATTTTTCATTCATAACCAGGCAGTTGATAACCAATTACTGGCAGTTATCGTTTCCTTTCTACTTTTCCAAGATTGCAATGTATATATATTCAATCTAGTTTTCCAGTCCTAGGATTCATGCCATACCGTAGGATCTACCATTCAATCTAGTTTTCCAGTCCTAGGATTCACGCAATACCCTAGGATCTATTATTCAATCTAGTTTTTCAATCCTAGGGTTCATGCAATACCCTAAACTCTATTAATTATTTCACGAGTGCATAATTTTTGATAAATAATTGAAAGGGCCACTCTACCCGCAAAATCGAGAGTACTGGGGGTGTGATCGGCAAGCCCGCGTGCCTCCGCAACCCCAGAGCTACAACGGAACGGGGTCCTAACACAAGGATCAATTATAAGGAGCTACTCAGAATAGTATACAATTACTGTAAACAGGTAGAGGAACTAAATCTGAGAAGAACGAAACTTGAAACGCGGAAAACGAACTCCGAACGTACCCTAAACGGGTCAAAAAACAACAAGTCTGCCCAAAATCAGACGTATGGAACATCTTCCAGACTCTTAAATGATAGCTCAGGTCATACCTTGATCCCGCACGGTCCTTCAGACGTCCAGAAGCCTGCTGAACCATCTGGACTTAGTTTCCAAACGTCCGACTGTCACTCCGGATGTCTGGAGACCCTCTCCATCATCTGATGCTGTGCCCAGATGTCCGATCTGTGTGGGATGGCATGCCCTTGCGCCTTCCCGAACAAGTCCTGCTCACATACGCGGCCGTCCTCAACACGAAACGATGCAGAAGCCTTCAGCAGAACGACTGCATGGCCGTACACGCAAAAGAAGAAGGAAGCTAAAGAATATCATACCTTTTAGACGTCTGGACCTTCCTCCAGACGTCTCCTGCGTCGTCTGGACATATGTCCAGACGTCTGATTCTGGGAAATTTTCCCAGAATCAGGACCTCCTCGCCCTCCACCCGCAGAGCACGGTCGTGCCGCACCGCGCTGGCCTGCTGCCTGAGCTGCAGCAGCTCCTCCCCAGCACCACACACTTGCTGCGCACCCACCGGTCGGCTCTAGCTGCTCCGGCGAGCTCACACACTCGCAGTCAAGCTCTCTCTCCCTCTCGCAGTAGCCCCTCCTCCCCACACACTCGCAGCAGCCACAGCTGCCGCCATCGCCTGCTCACTCTCTCGCTGACAGGAGGAAGAAGAAGGCGGTGGAGTGAGGGTGAGGGAGAGAGAGGGGTGTATTTGAAGGCAGCCGCGGGGAGAGGGCGTCTGCAGGGAGGAAGGAAAGAGAAGAAGGAGGGCGGCGGGTTCAGTCTGCGCGCGCATGCGCGCAGACGCGAACCCATACGCCGAAAAAATTAAATTCCAGATGTCTGGGAAGGCTTCCAGACGTTTGACCAGTCGTCTGGACTACTTCCCAGACGTCTTAAACGACATTTGATACCCTGGTTATAACAACCATCACCTTCTCCATCTCCGGTCGACCACCGGTGAAGGCGCTTCCACTGCTTAGCACCTCCACACACCTCTCCAGACCCCTCCTCACCTCCTCCATCACCCACTGAGCACATTCCGCCCTTCCATTGACTGCCATCACCTCCTTAAACGCTCCCCAACCTAACTAACCTTTACGGCCACAGAGCAACCTAGGCCCGCACGCCTAGGCCGCTGCATGACCAACCACCTAGCTAGGCACCTTCTCCAAGACACGTCGAAGCTTCCCATGTGCTTTAATGAGGCTACAAGGCCGTTTTGAGTGATTTCAGGTTAGGCCCCCATTCCGCCATTGGAGCGAGAACAAGGAGCTCATAAGCTCGCGTCAAGCCGCATCAACCCAGGTGTTGCGCTCTAGGGATTGCGGGTTGGTCCCGCACATACAGCTGTCCAGGTGATTGGCCTCGAAGGTGATCCCAGCAGCGGCAATTGAAGGCGAACCTCACTTGCGGGCGCAAACGAAGCAGGTGGGACTTTTAGTCCCACCTCGGAAACTTTAGCGTGAGGTGCGCGACTTAAATTGAATTTGTGTTTTCTTTTGTTCGCCTCCAAACGACACGGGGTGAGGTCTCTCGCCTACACCCCCGCCTCGTCCGCGGTCACCCCTACGTGAACCTGGCTAACCCTTTTACCTTGCACTCCTCGCGCACCACCCACGCCGATGCACCTGGACCCGAGCGCGCGTAACCCGACCCGTATACTCGATTGTCTGACTCTGAGAGAGCAAAGAGAGAAATAGAGAGAGAGTGACGTGGGGGAGGGTAGGGGTAGGTTTTGCTGTGCTGTGCAGGGAAAGGAAGAAGGAGGAGGAGGAGGCAGCTACTGAAGAGGGAAGAAGAAGGAAGAGGAAGGCGCAGCTGAAGCCTAAGGCAAGGTAAGGCCTTTGCAGGGAAGGAAGGACTTAGCCGCATCTAAGGAAGGCTAAGGAAGCAGAGGAAGAAGGACTTGAAGGCAGAAGACAAGGCCAAGGAGGAGGAAGCACTATAGTCGAAGAAGAAGGAAGAGGAAGGTGCAGCTGAAGCCTAAGGCAAGGTAAGGCCTTTGCAGGGAAGGAAGGACTTAACCGCAGCTAAGGAAGCAGAGGCAGAAGAAGGACTTGAAGGCAGAAGACAAGGCCAAGGAGGAAGAAGCTCTATAGTCGCAAAAGAAGAGAAGGTAGGAGCTGAGGAAAGCCAAGTGTGAGAGAAAGAAGAAGGAAGGAGAAGGTGCGGCCAAGCAGAGAATCAAAGGCAGAGGAAAGCTAAGGAAACAAGAGAAGAAAAAGAAGAAAGAAGAAAGCAGAAGAAGAAAAAAAGTTGCAGAGACAGAAGGAAAGGAAGAAGAAAGAGAAGACAGAAAGTGGAAGAAGAAAAAAAGAAGACAGACAGAGGCAGAGAAGAAAGAGAAGGAGAAGGAGCTGAAGGCACTGTAGCAATCGCAAGGTAAGACATCTGATTTACAAAATCAGATGTTTGATTCACAAGGAAAGAGGACATCAGAGAGAGAAAGGAGAAGAAGAAAGGAGAGAACATTCAATTTCTTTTAGCATATTTATTCTCTTTTTAGCTTTCATAAACATTGAATTGCATTGATATTATTTTTTAACATCATCTTTTGAGTGATTTGAGATTGTGATTTTAGTTTTTAAAAATACCAATTTGCTCCCTGAGTTCGATCTTGGATACTTAGGTTTTCGAGTAATAAAAACTTCTTATTTGTTTATAACACTTTTTCGACTATACTGCAATGAGACTGATTTAAAACACGACAAAGCGATATAGCAGGCCCGTTTGGCCACATTGGTAGCAAGTGGGGACACATGTCCTTCCTTCTATCTGCCCTTGGGTGTAGCTAAGTTGCGGTTTGGCACCAAAGGCTGGTCCCTGATGATAACATCATCATCAACCATATCTAGCTTTATTTAGTCATATTCCACCATTAAATACTCCTACATAATAGCCAGAGGACCATAATTCATTGTAAACCATTCTGAGAGATCGACATGAAAATAGGGGTAAAACTGCAGTTTTAACAGCATATCTCAATTGCAGAACAATCACGAGATTTCTCAGGGGTTAATTAAAGGTTAAATGGTCTTAATGGTTTAACAAGTAGGTCTGTGCAAATAGAAATGGGCTTTTGCGCGTTTCGAGAATTAAATGATTTTTAAAATCCTAAAAATAGACTCGCTTAATCTACTGAGGTTTTGGTCAGGATAAAATTCACATAAATCCTCTAAAATTCATAGAAAAATATTCTCTAGGTTTTGGTACCTTCAATTTGACCATCAGAACCCGCCTTGACCCAAAATAGAGCCACTGACAGACTTTTGCCCTGATTTGCATTTTTGCATAAATTACCAGGTCAAATGAGGTCAAAACCAAATTCAAATTCACCATTGGATTCCTTAAGTTCAAAATATATTTATATCAAAATTTCGGCCCAATATGAGATTATTTCGACCTATTTTGCACTTTGGTCCAAGTCTAACTTTCTTTATCTCCAGTAGCCCCTCAGCTTTTGAATTTCTCACAAAAAGCCCCCCAACTTCTTTGTCTTCTTTACAAAAAGGTCCCTACTACACATGAACTCCCAATCCTAAAGCTCCAGCGGCAATCAACCAAGGATTTCTCCTTGATTGATTGATGAAATAGTCTCAAATTAGAATCGAAGACTCCTTATGGAATTCCCTTTTTAACGAATCCGGTCTTAAGCCCAACAACCTTCCTAATCTCTCATGCGAATGCATGAGAGATTCAGGTATCTCATAGGTTTCCTACTCCGGCAAGCCTTCCAAGCTTGGGAAGCTTGCTTCCCAAGCTCTAATCGCTCCCTAAGGCCTATATAAGGATCTCTAGGGCTTGCCCGTTCTTCTCAGCTAGGTTCAAGGCCAAAAATCTCTTCTTTTCTCTATCACCTGCCACCTCCAACCTAAGCTCCGGTGGATCTTCTCAATCTCTCTTCTCCACACCTTCAACAGCCAAATTGGAAGCGCAGCAACCTTCCCCATCTTCCTCCGCATCTCGCCGATCACAGCAGGAGCCATCTTCCCCTCTCCTCGCCGCCGTCCCCCTCATGGAAGATTCATCTTCCCTGACACCGGCCGATCAAAGCCGGTGGTGTTCTCCCTCCTTTCGTCCACTTAGAATAGGTAGTTAGTTTCCTTAGTTCTCTTAGGTTAGTTTTACACCCTCAAAAATAAAAAATACCCCCTCGATGTTCACGCAAGCCGCCTTCGTCTCCACCTCCAGCGACATCACCGACGAGGGTTTTCACTCACTTCAGACACTCAAACCCTCGCCAGCCAGTCTATGACCTCCACCTCGCCTTCCCGCACAAAACCCCTATATCTATTCCACCTTTCGCCGACTCACAACCACCATCTAACAATGCACCTTCACGCTGTCTTCTTCGTCACCGACCACCCTCTACACACTGCCATCCTCCACAAGACCGTCACCACCACCTTCGCCATGCTACAACGAAGATAAGGATCCATTTAACTAGGGCCTTCGAGCCCGTATTCGTGTTCCAGGTCTTCGCTGGTTCGCCATCGCTGTCGCCACCATCCCCGACCACGATCGAGCTCCTCCGACGTCGAGATGACCTAGTGTTACTCTCAATCGATGCAGCTACATCCCAGGAATTGTCCCAGGTCTTTGATTGAGGCCTCCATCAGCTGCAGCCATCCAATTGAGCGGAAGCACCTTCGCTATAGCACACGAGCAGAAGGATGGGGACATAGTCGCACATCGGGCGCAGAAGAACACTAAACAGTGCATAAATTGAAAAAGTGTTGAGGGCTTATCGCCTTAACACTTGGGGGGTCAGGTCCCTCGTTGCCCCTCACATGCCTCGCCCGTGACACTGTGCACGTGGGCCTAATCCAACCCGTATACCCTCCCACGCCTGCGCACACATCGGCTGCTACCCCACTGCGGGCAGCCCTGGTCCCGAGTGCGCTCTAGATCGATTACCCAATAACTGGGTACTGTGCATGGCCCTAGGAGGGCGTGAAAGAGGAAAACCCTGAGAGAGGAAGAGGAGAAGGAAGAGAGAGAGAGAGTGCAGGGTTAAGGGGAGGTTTTGCTCTGTTGTGTATTGGCTAACACTTAGCCAAAAATCGAAGCCTTCCCCCCTATGCATAAAGGAAAAGAGAATAAGAGGAAGGAGAGCTAAAGGGAAGAGAAGAGACAGAAGCCAAAGAAGAAGAGGACCGTAGAAGAAGAAGAGAAGGAAGAAGAGACAGAGCTAGAGAAGATAGAAGCCAAAGAAGAAGAGGATAGAAGAAGAGAAGGAAGAAGAGACAAAGCCAAAGAAGAGAAGAAGAAAAAGAAGAACAACAACAAGAAGAAAATCAAAGAGGAACACTGTAGCAACTGATTATTTGTTCCCTTATTTGATTATATTTGAGTAATTGCTATACATGTTAGACTAATAATTAGTGATCCAAATCACCATTATTTTGTCTAAACTTCTTTTGACTCATCATATACTCATGTTTTACATTGCATATTAGTTTTTAAGTAATTAATTGTGCTCATTTACATTATTTGTTGAGATTAGTGTGTGAATTCCATATTTACTCCTAGCGAACAACCTCGGACTTCATTTCTGACATTCGAGTTATAAATTTTATCTTTTGTTCGAGCTATTTTTGAGGAATTATTACTACAACGAATGCATCTTTTGAAACCTCGATGTAGTCGTCCAACAGTCCTTGCAATGGAGCCCCAATGGCGGTTGGTCACCCAATAGACGGGGATGCCTCAATCGTAGGAGATATGTCCTTAGGGTTCAAGATGTTTCCTTAATTTGTTCCATGCTCATCACCTAGTTTTCCGTAGGATTCAAGGTTCAGTTATTTTATTTCTAACATGCTCATTAAACATAGTTTAGTAGATTGATAGTTTTCCACATTCCATCCATTGGTTCACTTATCACATTATCAATTGAAGAGGAAAAGCTTACATTTAAGTTAACCAACCACTGCCATCAAGGAAGGCAAGTAAAAGAACCAAACAACAATTTCATATTCAATAATATGGCAAAGTGGATGCACTCAGCAAGAAAACAGGGATATTTCATAGATAAAAAAATCAGGTTTTTAACATGCACTTGGGTTACCAAGATAATGGAATTAAGCCATGGGGAAAATGGGATGAGACCACTCTATTAAGCTTCGCTGACATCTACCTTGATTTTATGTACACAAGTCAGGCAAGTGGGTAGCCAGTTTTTGTGGTTGCAAAGGGACAAGGTGTAGAACCCAATCATGCACCGTAGTGGTAGTACTTACCAGTTTAGTAGTGATAGTTTATATTTTTTACCGTAGTTCCTTTGATGTAATAGAATGAACTTTGTTTCCTTTTCCACCCTCTGATTTTGATGTTATGATGGCTATGTCATGAACCTTATTTTAGTTAGTAACTATTTCATGCTTTCCTTAAATTATTTTATTTTATTTTATTGCATGTGTGGAAATGTATAATGTGTCTTACGTTTATTTCTTGTTGGACAACTAAATTTTAGGTAGTTGATGATAACATCATCATCGGCTATATCTACCTTTAATTAGTTATAATCAATAGGTAAATGTTTCTACATAACTGCCAAAAGACCGTAATTCACTACATATCCATTCTGAGAGATAAACATTAAAATAGGGGTAAATATGCAGTTTTAACAGAGTATCCTAAATTCAAAATAATCACGATGTTTCTCATAGGTGAATTAAAGGTCAAATGGTCATAAATGTCTAATAAGTGGGTTCATGCAGACAGAAATGAGTTTTCACACGTTTCAAGAATTAATGGACATCTGAAACCCTAAAAACAGACTCGCTTAATTAATTGAGGTTCCAGTTAGGATAAAATTCACCTAAACCGTCTAAAAATTATAAAAAAATATTCCCTAAGGTTCGGTACCTCTGATTTGACCATTGGAACGCATTTGACCTAAAATAGAGTCTTAGACAGACAATTGCCTTAATTTAGGTTTCTATGCAAATTACCCAGTCAAACTTGGTCAAAAATTAAATCTGACTTTACCATCAGATTCCTTGGGTCTAAATTAGGTTTATGCCAAAATTTGGGCCCAATCAGAGATTACCTTAACCTAGTTTGCATTTCAGTCCAAACATACTCTTTTTATCACACAATGGCCACTAACTCTTTAAATTCTTTACAAATAGGACCCTAGGTTTTTCACCTTATTCACAATTCAGTCCTCGTGCCAATTTTGGAAACTCAAACCTTCACCGTAGAGATTCGAGTGAGGATTCCTCGCTCGATTCTCAATCAATCACTCCCAATTTTGAAAGAGAGATTCCTTGAGGAATTTCCTTCCAAATGAGACCATTCATGAATCTTAAAACGCTCTAGATTCCTCACGCTAATGGTTTAAAGGCATGTGTTCCAATCTTGTGCATAAATGTCGGAGTTCGCAAGCTTGTTTCCAAGCTTGGAACTCTGTTCTAAGCCCTATAAAAGAACCTAGGACACCTACTTTACTTCCTTAGCAAGGTTTGGGGCCAAAAACCTCTTCCTAACCCTATCGCCGGCCCCTCTCCGACCAAGCTCCAGCAATTCTCCATCCCCTTCATCCTATAGGCAGCCAACGAACAAATTGGCTTGCCCATCCTATTCCTCGTCTTCCTCCGTGCCTCACCAGTCAAAGCAAGGGTTGTCCTCCCCGTCCTCGCCACCGTCCCACTAAAGAGAATTCGTCTTCCACAACGCCGACCAGCCAAAGCCAGTGTCAATTCTACCCCCTTCGACTGTTATAGTAGGTTAGTTAGGTTTATTTAGATCCTTAGGTTAATTCCCCATACTCAAAACCCAAAACTAACCCCCGACGCCGCCATTCGCCCTTCATCGTTCTCTGCTCCGACCACATCTCTGGCGAGGCCTTCCCGTCATTCCACCACACCACACACCTCGCCGAAACTTCCTACACCTTTGCCTCATCCACCTGCACAGAACCCCCATCTTTATTATGCATTCCACCCATGCAAATGCTCCATCGGACACAACCACCTTCTCTGACCTATTCCGCCTTCGCCAGCCACCTACATCCACCTTCGTAGCACACCACCGCCACCAACGCCCTCACCGCTCCCGTGCGAAGCTTCTGAGCTGGTTTAACATGGTCGAAAGGTTGTGCTCTTGTTTTCAGGTGTTCTCCCCTTTGTCGCCATTGACGAAGCTTCACGCGACCTTGGAGCAGGTGTTCTTGCGACCTCGCTCCCAAGTGCTCGCTCTAGGTGACGCGGAATCACCTAAGGATCATCTCTATGTGGTCAATTGGGAGCTTTGACTACTCCCCAAATGCCAATCAATGCCACCTACTACTGCTATTGTTCACACTAGAAGAAGCTTGTGGATAGTCCCACATCGTGGGATTAAGAGCGAGTGAAGGCTCATAAGTTGATTTTGTCACATGGCCTTATCGCCTCCAAACACGGGGTGAGGTCCCTTCACCTTACCCGCACTCGACCTGACCCACCTGTTGTACACTCCTTGACTGCGACACCCACACCTTCAACCTTGGACTCGATTACACATACCCGAATACCCGATAAGCCTGGTTTGAGAGAAGAGGAAAGGAAGGAAGGAAAGAAAGAGAGCGGGGGAGGGGTGGGTTTTGCTTCTGAAGGATTTGAGCAACACTTAGTCGCTGGGAAGGAAAGAAGAGAAGAAAGGAAAAAGAAGGGCTATGCGTAAGCAGACGGAAGAAGAAGAAGAAGAGGTTAAAGAGAAGAGTCATGCCTAAGAAAAGAAAGAGAAGGAAGAGCCAAAGAAGAAAGGAAGGAGAAGATCAGAAGAAGAGTACTGTAGCATGCAATAGTTAAGTTGTCTGATTATCGAGTCAGATGTCATTTATTTAACATGATTAAGTAATTGATATACATGTGCTAAAGCTAATAATTGGTGATCTAAATCACCCTTATTTTGTTCTAGGTATCTTTTTGCCTCTAGATTATTGAAACTCGATTCCCGAATCCCTACAGGATACGAGACCGGCCCAACTCGACTAATCCCAAGACCCAGTCGTCCAACAAGAAATAACCAAAAAGCAGGAAAGTAAACCACATTCACTATGCTAAGCAATTAACAGTAAAAGAGTACAACAGTAAAGAAAGTAAAAGCTGCTATAGTACATATCACCACCACAACAGTAAACAGTAGCAAGGTACATGAACGTAAAGGTACAGAAAAGTAAAGGTACAAGAGTCTATACTCACTACAATAAAAAGGTACTACAACAGAAGTCTACAGCTGCTGGGCTCTACTGGGCCCAACACCCTCTGCAGCCGGAGACTCAGGCTGCTCAACACCTGGACCTGAAAGGGGTTATGAGTACACAAAATCAGCGAACGCTAGCAACCAACTAACTAAAGCAGTGAAAGTGAACAGATAGTTGTTTATTCCAGTTACTTTATTTCACAAATTATTCATTTTCACCCACTGGTTTATTTATCAGATCTCTTTCTTGATCTCGAATGTTCCTCGTGGGAACGATCTTGATTGTAGTCTTTTCCTAAGAGTAGAAGTCGCACATGATGCTCTCCTGGCCGGGAGAGTCCCCCGTGGTGGTCTTACACCCAGTCAACCACCCCAAGGTCACGGACAGATGTAACGGTGACTACGACGCATGCGATAAGCGCACGGGTAGCTACCCCGCACTGGCACGCGGTCAGTCATTTCCGCTAACGGGTGCACCCAAGTACAGTACGGAACAGTATAGGGCCTAGCCCTCTCAGAAATAGGGGTCTAGCCTTTAAGAACCAAACAGGGGTCTCGCCCCTCCACAGTCCGCACACCCTCGCCTGACTACCTTGGTTTGCCTAGTGGGCCTAACAAGTCGGTGTAGGGTGGCTAGCTGAACCCTGGGCCCCGTGAGGTGGCTAGCTCTCTCCCTACACTAGTAGCTCTCCCCGATACAGTGTACATGAGGGCCAAGAAGTCGGTGCAGAGTGGCCAATCCTAACCCTAGGTCCCGACCCAAGGGTGGCTAGCTCTGCTCTATAATAAACAGGGGACAGTCACTCTCCTTGGTACTACGTACTCAAGGGCCAGCACACTTTCCCCTTACATTCCCAAATCCATTCCATTTATTCTCAGGAGCTCTACTCTTAACTCCCCGTAGGGTTCATGCTCATATTCCTCATGCCATTCCATACCAGGCTTCATCATTCACATTTCTATTCTCAGGTTATATACGTGCAGCTCGTATTTCTATCATTCACGTTTCCATTCTCAGGGTATACACATGTCGCTCGTATTTCTATCATTTACGTTTCCATTCTCAGGTTATACACATGCAGCTCGTATTCTAGCATTTAACGTATACAACAGGTAAGGTTACATGCAACTGTTTCACTGGTACAGTTAATTCATATTTCACAGGCAGCTCTTGTTCATTAATAGGCAGTTGTTTTCTATCTACTCATTCAAGACTGCAATTTAAACACGCATATAGACATTTCAAGTGTTTCTCGTCCTTAGATTCACGCCATATCCTAATTTCTAATCATTCATTCCACACATGCATTCAGGTTTGTATTTAAATTAGGAGAAGCCACTCTAATAGACAACCCAGGAGTAGTGGGGGCTCGAACGGCAGGCTCACGTACCTCTGCAAGCCTCGAACTCGCAACGGAACGAAATCCTATAACAAGGAACAATTACAAAGGAACATTCAGAATAGTATAGAAAGCCTTCTAACAAATAGAGGAACTCACAAGGAAAATACTGATATCTTATTTATGTAAAACAGACCTCAAACGGACCCTAAACGGGTCAAAAAACAGGGTTACTGACTCAAATCAGACATCTGGAACAACTTCCAAACATCTTAAAAGTGTCCAGAAATGCACCTCAGGTTCTGCGTCGACCTCAGACGTCCAGGACCTCTTCTGGATCGTTTGAACCTAGGTCCAGATGTCCGACCTCGTCTCCGGACATCTGGAAGTGCTTCTAGCCGTCTGGTAAGCTACCCAGACGTCTGAAATGAGTGGGAGGGCGTGCCATGCGCCTTCCCGAAGCAAATCCTGCACGCGACAACAAAATCTTCTCAATATAGCCATGCGAAGCATAGCTCTGAAGCGACCTGCATGGCCGTATCCACAAAGGGAACATACCTTTACGAAGATCTCTCTTTAGACGTCTGGAATCGCCTCCAGACGTCCGCTCTGTCATCTGGACTTCACTCCAGACGTCTGATTCTGGGAAAAACCCAGAACCAGAACCTGTTCCCACTCGCTCTCGCCGCGCGCAGCTGCAGCTTGCTTCCTCACTTGCAGCTCCGGCTGCAGTAGTGTCGGGGATGACTCCCCCGACGCACTCCTCCTCCCGCACGTGCCACTCCGGTCGTGCGCTCTCCAGCGAGCTCTCGCACGAGCTCACGAGCTCAACTCCTCTTCTCCTCACGCCACCTCCCCTCGTTGTCGCTCTCGCGCTCTCTCTCTCTCTCACTAGCTCCTCTTGCTGGGGTGGAGAGGAAGAGAAGGTGGTTGGAGTGGGGAGAATGAGAGAAGAGGAAGGAGGGTTATAAAGAGGGCATTAGGGTTCGTATGAGGGGAGAGAAAAAGGGAAGAAAAAAGAGGGTACTGTCTGCGTGCAGCCCGCGCGCAGACGTGAAACTCGTACACAAAAATTTTGATTTCCATACATTTGGGAAGGTGTCCAGACGTCTTACTAGACGTCTGATTGACAGTCCAGACATCTGACCAAATGTCTGACTGATAGTCCAGACGTCTTAAAAGGCTTAGGACAGAACATGTCTTAACATCATAACAAACTTAAAGGAAGTTTCATCCCCGAAACTTGAGCTAGCTAAGGTGTGGAAAAGAAATATATACGCATAACAAACTTAAAGAGGACCGAAGCTGGTCCGAAAATAAGTACCCTCAAAAAGCTCCGAGTACCACTCTCGCATCCCTGCCTCAGGCTCCCAGGTAGCCTCCTCGTACCTCTGGCTCATCCACAAGACCTTCACCAGGGGTACCTGCTTCTGTCTCAAATTCCGACGACTCTGTCTAGTATCTGTACTGGTCACTCGAGGTAGGTCAGGTCGTCACCCACCTCGACACTCTCGTGGCTCAGAATGTGACTGGGATTAGCGACGTACTTCCTGAGGTTGGACATGTGGAACACATTGTGCACATCGAAAAGTTGGGGAGGAAGGGCAAGCCTGTAAGCAATGGGTCCTACTTGCTCCAGGACCTCAAAGCCCCACAAATCTCGACGCGAGCTTCCCTTTCACCCCAAAATGCTGCAGGCCCTTCCTGGGCGAAACGCGAAGAAAGACTGATCCCCAACCTCGAACTGCACCTCTTTGCGCTTTTGATCGGCATAACTCTTCTGTCTGCTCCTGACAGTGTGAAGTCTATGAATCTGCTCAATTACCTCCTGACTCTGCCGGATCAGCCTATGGCCAACCTCCCACTTGGTCCCCACCTCAACCCAGCTCAAGGGTGCAGTACACCTCCGTCCGTACAGAGCCTCATAGGGTGCCATGCCGATGCTCGAGTGATAACTGTTATTATATGCAAACTCTACCAGGGGCAAGTGCTCCTCCCAGGAGCCCCTCTAGTCCAGTACACAGGCACGTAAAAGGTCCTCAAGTGTTTGTATCGTGTGCTCTGACTGTCTGTCTGTCTAGGGGTGGTACGCAGTACTGAACCTCAATTGTGTCCCCAAAGCCTGCTGAAACTCAGCCCAAAACTGGGACGTAAAATAAGTATCTCAATCGAATACAATCTCACGCGGAACTTCGTGCAGACATACCACGTCACGAATATACCTCTCTGCAACTGCGCTGGTCCCAAAGTGACTCGGATCGGCAAGAAACATGTCGTCTTCGTCAATCTGTCTACAATCACCTAGACTGCGTCGTGTCCTCACTGGGTAATGGGCAAGCCCACCACCAAGTCCATGGTGATGCTTTCCCACTTCCACTCTAGCACAAGAAGTGGCTGCAACGACCCTGCAGGCCTCTGGTGCTCGGCCTTCACCTGCTGGCACACCAAACACTGCTGCACGAAGTCACCTACATCCTGCTTCATCCCTCTCCACCAACAGTCACGTCTCAGATCATGATACATCTTCGTGTTCCCGGGATGTATGGTGAACCTGGACTCGTGTGCCTCAGTTAGGAGCTCTCTCAACAACTCCTCATCTCTGGGAACACACAAACGTCCCCTCATGCGTAGTACCTCGTTTGAGAAAGAGAAGTCTCTTGGGTCCCCTGACAGTACTCTGTCTCGCAACGACTGCAGGTACGTGTCTGTCATCTGTCCTTTGATGATGTGGTCTATCAGCTTTGGTCTCGTCTGTCGGGTCACTATCACTGCCCCACAATGCCCCTGTAACTCTAGGGGTCGCCAACTGCCCAATTCCTCCATAAGCCTCCAACTTTGAGCCTGTAAACTGGCCAAGTGGGCAGGCGTCTTCCAACTCAAGACGTCAGCCACAACGTTGGCCTTTCCTGGATGGTAGGAGATGCTACAGTCATAGTCCTTCAGGAGCTCTAACCAACGTCTCTGTCTCATGTTAAGCTCCTTCTGATCAAACAAGTACCTGAGGCTCCTATGATCCATAAATATCTCAAAAGTCTCACCGTACAGGTAGTGCCTCCATGTCTTCAGTGCGAAGACAACAGCTATCAGCTTTAAGTCGTGGGTAGGGTAGCTATGCTCATGGGGCTTCAGTTGCAGCGAAGCGTAAGCAACAACGTGACCCCGCTGTATGAGCACACCCCCTAACCCCTGCAACGAAGCGTCCGTGTAAACAACGAAACCGCCGCTGCTGTCCGGGATAGTAAGCACAGGAGCAATAGTCAGCCTCTCTTTCAACTCTTGAAAACATGCCTCACAAGCGTTTGTCCAAGTAAAGTGCGCGTCCTTCTGGGTCAAATGAGTCATAGAACGCGTAATCTGCGAGAAACCCCTGATAAACCGCTAGTAGTAACTTGTCAGTCCCAAGAAACTGTGGATCTCTGTCACTGTATGTGGCCTCTCCCACCTGAGCACTGCCTCTACCTTGACTGGATCCACAGCCAAGCCATCCCTTAAAATCACATGACCTAAGAAGGTCATCTACCTCAACCAAAACTCGCACTTGCTGTATTTGTCATACAGTCTACGTCGTCTCAACGTGTCTAGAACCATCCGCAAGTGCTGTCCGTGCTGTGCCTGATCCCATGAGTAAATGAGCACATCATCAATAAATACCACCACAAACTGGTCCAGATAAGGTCTAAACACCCGGTTCATTAAATCCACGAAGGCAGCAGGGGTGTTGGTCAGCCCAAACGGCATGACCAAAAACTTGTAGTGTCCATACTGGATGCGGAAATCTGTCTTGGAGACGTCGGTCTCCCTAATCCTCAACTGGTGGTAGCCAGATCTCAAATCTATCTTGGAGAACACCGTAACACCTCGCAACTGGTCAAACAAATCATCGATCCTGGGCAGCGGATACCTGTTCTTGATGGTGACCCTATTCAGCTGTCTGTAGTTCACACAAAGGCGCAGGGTACAATCCTTCTTCTTCACAAATAATACCGGGGCTCCCCACGGGGACGCATTAGGCCTCACAAAGCCCTTCTCCAATAGGTCCTGCAATTGGGACTTGAGCTCTCGTAGCTCAAGTGGTGCCATCCTATAAGGTGTTGTAGAAATCGGGCTGGTCCTCAGTACCAGTGAGATCTCAAATTCGATCTCACGCTCAGGCGATAGTTCTGGCAGTTCCTCTGGAAACACGTCGGGGTACTCACTGACCACCGGGATGCTCTGAAAGTCTGCCACGGGATTGGGTTTTGCCACTACACAAGCTAGAAAGCCCTCACACCCCTGGCCCAAAAGTCTCGCCACCCGAAGTGCAGAAATACACCTGAAGCCTCCGTCCACCAGCTGTCCGTGAAACTCAAGAGAAGTCATCTCCGGTATGGAGAAGACGATCTTCCTCTCAAAATAGTCTACCAAAGCGCGGTAAGCAGACAGCCAATCCATTCCCAGAATCATGCCAAAATCCTCTATCGGTATCACAATTAGGTCAGCGGGGAGGCGGTGTCCCCTAACACTGACCTCATAGTCTGTGTAGACCTCCTCAACTACAAACAGCTGACCACGCGAACCTCTGATCACAAACGGATCCTCTAACAACACACAGTCCTGCCCCAAACTGATAGCAAAATTCGTAGCAACAAACGAGTGCGTGGCGCCGGAATCAAAAAGTATGTAAACTAATCTGCCGGAAACTGTAACCATACCTTCCACCACTGAATCTGATGCTCTGGTGTCTCTGTGTGTCAGGGTGATGATACGCCCCTTAGCTCTCGGTGCGGAAGAAGCAGCCACACTTTGCGTCGGATGGGTAGCCGCTGGCCAGTACCCTCCTCGCGACTGTTGTCCTCCCCCACGCGCCTGGGAACCACAGCCACCTGCTCGACCTCCAGCACTTGGTGCGAGGAGCATCTGCTGCGCTCTGGCCCTAGACGGGTAGTCCCTCCTGATGTGGCCTGGCTGGCCACACTGGTAGTAGAGGGGAACTCGACTCCCGCCCTCTGTAAGTCCCTATTGACGGCTGGGCGGGGGTCCAGTCTTAGCAGCTGGCCCCTGTCAGGGGCCCCGCAAAGCGAGATGGCTCTCCTGCGGGCGCCGCGTGCCTCCTTTCTTGTCGACCCTGTGAGTACTTTGGCTAGTAGGGCCTCTTCCATCCTTTGTCAGTATTACGTGGTGCCGGGCTGGTCTCTTCATATGTCATAGCTGCCTCCACCACTCTTGAGAACGTGGGCAGCTTCAGGGGTTTGACATACCCCTGAATGGCAGGCTGGAGCCCCTCAATGAACCTCCACAAGTGCTCCTCCTCAGTAGCCATAGTTGTCGCAGCGAAATGGGACAGCTCCAGAAAATGCATACGATACGCGCTAATAGTCATCGTCCCCTGGCGGAGAGTGTGAAACTCCCGCCTCCTCTGATCCTGCCACGTCTGCGGGAAGTACTGCTCGTAGAAGAGGGTCACAAACTGGTCCTACGTCAGCTCTACCCTCTCCTGGCCTCTGACTGCCCTCCACCACCTGTGTGCCGTACTCTCCAGCTGGTACGTGGCAAAGGCCACGCGGCACTCCGCAGGGGGCGAAGGGTGTCAAACACCTTCTCGATTTGCTCCAACTAGTCCTTCGCCTTGGTCGAGTTCTCATCCCCCTTGAAAGAGGGGGGCTTCAGCTTCCGGAATTGTCCGAAAAGCTTGTAATGTCGCTATAGTAGGGAAACGGGCACGCCTCTAGGCAGGGAGGGCTCATGCTCGGAAGTGTCAGAGTGCGGTGGGGGCGGTGGAGGACCACCCCCTTCCCCACGTCTAGCGTTGCGTCGGTCTTGTGGTCCCACGGAGGACTCCCCCTCCACGTCCCCACGGAGAGGCGCTCGTGGAGGCGGGTGAAGCTTCTCTCGTACTATCTCCTGTATCAACTGAGCGAGGTCCTGAGCCTGAACGTCTAGAAGAAGTGGCCGGTCCACTGAAACCTCGAGCCCAGCACGCTAACCCCTCCGACCTCGTCCTCGACCGCGTTCGCAGCCCACCTCAAGGACTCCACGTCGAGGCATCTCCTACAAGGAGACGTGCAAAATAGAACAAAGAGACGTCAACTCTAACAGACATTCAGCAAAAGAATCTCAGAATAGATGTCAAAAGATGCGTTGTGGTGGTTACTATAGTTACATGCACGTGAATTGGTTATTCTCAAGCTAGTTGGTTTATTTTTCAGGACGACCTTGCTCTGATACCATCTTGTTACGACCCGGTTCCCAAATCCTTACAGGACACGAGACCGGCCCTACTCGACTGATCCCAAGACCCAGTCGTCCAACAAGAAATAACCAAAAAGTAGGAAAGCAAACCACATTCACTATGCTAAGCAACTAACAGTAAAAGAGTACATCAGTAAATAAAGTAAAAGCTGCTACAGTACATATCACCACCACAACAGTAAACAGTAGCAAGGTACAGGAATGTAAAGGTACAGAAAAGTAAAGATACAAGAGTCTGTACTCACTACAACAAAAATGTGCTACAACAGAAGTCTACAGCTACTAGGCTTTACTGGGCCCAGCACCCTCTGCAGCCGGAGACTCGGACTACTCAACACCTGGACTTGAAAGGGGTTATGAGTACACAAAGTCAGTGAACGCTGAGTAGCGTGGCAACCAACTAACTAAAGCAGTGAAAGTGAACAGGTAGCTGTTTATTCCAATTACTTTATTTCACAAATTATTCCTTTTCACCCATTGGTTTATTTATCAGATCTCTTTCTTGATCTCGAATGTTCCTCGTGGGAACGATCTTGATTGCAGTCTTTTCAGAAGAGTAGAAGTCGCACGTGGTGCTCTCCTGGCCGGGAGAGTCCCCCGTGGTGGTCCTACACCCAGTCAACCACCCCAAGGTCACGGACAGACGTAACGGTGACTACGGCACGCGCGATAAGCGCATGGGTAGCTACTCCGCACTGGCACGTGGTCAGTCGTTTCCGCTAACGGATGCGCCCAAGTACAGCACGGAACAGTATAGGGCCTAGCCCTCTCAGTAACAGGGGTTTCGCCCCTCAACAGTTCGCGCACCCTTGCCTAACTACCCTGGTTTGCCCAGTGGGCCTAATAAGTCGGTGTAGGGTGGCTAGCTGAACCCCGAGCCCCGTGGGGCGGCTAGCTCTCTCCCTACACTAGTAGCTCTCCCCGGTAAGTGTACACGAGGGCCAAGAAGTCGGTGCAGAGTGGCCAATCCTAACCCCGGGTCTCGACCCAAGGGTGGCTAGCTTTGCTCTCCACTAAACAAGGGACAGTCACTCTCCTTGGTACTACGTACTCAAGGGCCAGCACACTTCCCCACTCACATTCCTAGATCCATTCCATTTATTCTCAGGAGCTCTACTCTTAACTTCCCGTAGGGTTCATGCTCATATTCCTCATGCCATTCCGTACCAGGTTTCATCATTCACATTTCCATTCTCAGGTTATATACGTGCAGCTCGTGTTTCTATCATTCACGTTTCCATTCTCAGGGTATACACATGCAGCTCGTATTTCTATCATTCATGTTTCCATTCTCAAGTTATACATATGCAGCTTGTATTCTAACATTTAATATATACAACAGGTAAGGTTACATGCAACTGTTTCACTAGCACAGTTAATTCATATTTCACAGGTAGCTCTTGTTCATTAATAGGCAGTTGTTTTCTATCTACTCATTCAAGACTGCAATTCAAACACGCATACAGACATTTCAAGTGTTTCTCATCCTAGGATTCATGCCATATCCTAGTTTCTAATCATTCATTCCACACATGCATTCAGGTTTGTATTTAAATTAGGGGAAGCCACTCTACTCGACAACCCAGGAGTAGTGGGGGCTCGAACGGCAGACTCACGTGCCTCAGCAAGCCCCGAATCCGCAATGGAATGAAGTCCTATAACAAGGAACAATCACAAAGGAATATTCAGAATAGTATAAAAAGCCTTCTAGCAAGTAGAGGAACTCATAAGGAAAATACTGATATCTTGTTTGTGTAAAACATACCTCAAACGGACCCTAAACGGGTCAAAAACAGGGTTACTGACTCAAATTAGACGTCTGGAACAACTTCCAGATGTCTTAAAAGTGTTCAGAAATGCATCTCAAGCTCTGCGTCAACCCCAGACATCCAGGACCTCTTCTGGACCGTCTGAACCTAGCTCCAGACGTCCAACTTTCTCTCCGGACGTCTGGAAGTGCTTCCAGCCGTCTGGTAAGCTGCCCAGACATTTGAAATGCATGGAGGGCGTGTCGGGGATGACTCCCCTGATGCACTCCTCCTCCCAAATGTGCCGCTCCGGTCGTGCGCTCTCTGGAGAGCTCCTGCACGAGCTTACGAGATCAACTCCTCTTCTCCTCACGCCGCCTCCCCTTGTCGTCGCTCTTGTGCTCTCTCTCTCTCGCGCGTAACTCCTCTCGCTGGGGTGGAGAGGAAGAGAAGAAGGTGGCTGGATTGGGGAGAACGAGAGAGGAGGAAGGGGGTTATAAAGAGGGCGTTAGGGTTCGTATGAGGAGGGGAGAGAAAAAGGGAAGGAAAAAGAGGGTACTGTTTGCGCGCAGCCCGCACACAGATGTAAAGCTCATATGCAAAAATTTTGATTTCCAGACATCTGGAAAGGTGTCCAGATGTCTGATCGACAGTCCAGACGTCTTAAAAGGCTCAGGACAGAACGAATCTTAACATAGATACATTGATCTTCATTGAAAATTTAATGTGAAGGATTATTATTCACTAAAAATCTATATTTTGCTCAATTTCTTGTGCTCATTTATATTTTAATTGATATTAGTGTGTGAATTCCTATTTGTTCTCTGTGTTCGACCTCATACTCCATTTAGATATTCAAGTTACAAATTTAATTTGTTGAGAGAGCTATTGAAGATTTTGCACTACAACAATGATAACTTAATCTTAATCCTCTCTAAATGCCCATCGACAATAGTGAATGCGATCTAGCTCGATTCCCACCTGGGTTCAAAATAACAAGACAACTCGTAGAACAATTGCACCCCCCTAAGGAGCAAACGGTTATCGACCCCGATCGTGATCGACAACCTCCTATATAATGGGAGGGCATGTACAAAAAAAAAAGGCATGACTTGTAATACTTTCAGAATACACCTCTAGTGAATACTTAAGAATGAGCTCCCCTCCTTACACATAAACCAATTCAGTGGAACTAAATTACCAAACTCTTATGTTCTCACTTTCTTAATACTTATCTTCCTCGCTACCACCTTCTCCCCTACTTTCCTATCGGGCCTTGTGAGCTGGATCAAAAACATGTAACTCCTACATAAAATATGGCAAACTTCACTTATATTTGACATATAGAAATGGAAAACATAAGCTCACAATCAAACAAATAAATCGTCTCGAATATTCTGTCATGATCTAAACTCACCACATAAGGTAAAGGTATGGTATAGTGTACTTAAAAGAACATTACCCACACATAGAGTGGAACATTAGGTTAGGCCGGCCCGATCCTAACCTGAAAAAGCTTGACCTAGTCAGAGCCCAAAGATTATGTGGGTCGAGCCTAGGCCTTAAGTTTTTTAAAAATTTGGGTTTAGGCTCGACCCACCCAGAATTGGAAAAAATCCAAATAATAACCTTGTTTGTATATAATTTTGTGGTGTTATTTTGTGACATATAAATTTATACGTGTAAGTTTCAAAGCATGATTTTTGAATAGGGATTGCAAATAGTTGAGTTGTCATGACTATTTAGATAAACTATAATTTTAGTTGAAAATTTAATAAGTTTTTTTTTTTTTTTAATTTTTGTTGAGTTGTTTAATGTGAAATAATTATTGTAGGTTAAAAAAAAGAAAGTTGTTTTATAGGACTGATTTTCTCTTCCAAGGTTTCATTTATTAAATGAATATAACTAAAGTTGTAAGATAACGTACTTAGTTGAGTTATATTTCGTTCATTGTAGTATATTTTATTTATAATAGTATCCATGAAGTTGTAAGATTATCATAGAAGTATTACTATATTTCAAAATTATTATGATTATACAAATCTAATTTCAACTTTAAATTGAACCTTAATAGGTTTGACTGAACTTTACCTAAATAATAATAAAAAATTAACCTTAGTAGATTTAGTTATATTTTATTTAAAAAGTAATGTAAATAGATCTTAATAGATTTTTTTGAGTTTTAATGGATTTTTCTGAACCCAATTTAAAAACCCGGCCTAAGCAACAAAATTGGGTCTAACTTGACCTGGCCTTCGATAGAGGCCAAGGTCGGACTCGGGTCAATACTCCACCCTATCCACACATATACAAATACACGCACATATTTATCGGATAAAGAGTACACTCATTCAAGCTTGTAAATTAAAACCCGAGATCCATCTAAAAGTTGAATACTTTTCGCAGCATAGAATTCGGCCTGAAACTCCACACAGTTTCCTTGATTTCAAAGATTAGGCAACTTTTCTTGGACCATATCTCTAAATTACCCCCAACGGGACAAACATCCCCTCACGAATAGTGCACCACTCTTTCCATCTCGCTCTCGGCGGCTCAAAACCGCAATCCAAGGTTTATGGTCCACTCAGCCAGCGAAACGAAAATCCCCTCCCGCCGCTCCATCTCCACCCGATTTTCCTCCTCCCTTTCTCCTCCTCGTCTTCGGCCCCTTATGCTCTTCCCCTTACGTATATTTCTTTGTTCCCAACCTCTTCCTTCCTTCCCCTTTTTTTTGTTTTTCTTTTCTTTTTCCTCTGCCCCTGCAAACAACTCCTTTTAATTCTTACAATACAATAGAACTCAAAAAAATCGCATTTTGGCAATCCTCCTCTCTCTCTCTCTCTCTCTCTCTCTCTCTCTCCGTCTTCTGAGCACTTTGGCATTGTTGTTGCTCCATAGTGCTCGCAACTCACCACCATCCCTCCTCTTTACCCACCAATCTTCTTCCGTGGATTCGCCACGAAACCTCTCCTCACGTCGTCCCACTACTCCCCACCCAGATCGATGAGCAGCTCTAGCTTTAAAGTGGGCACCTCTCCCCCTCCTCCAAAACCCACCCAAACCCCATAAAAATCCAATCGTTTTTTTACACCCACCCCACCCTCCTGGAACCCCCCGCACCCCGCAAAGATCGAATCTTTTGGGCCGCGTCGCCTGCCTCTCCTCTCGACAATGGCGTGCTCCGACATCTGCACATGGCTCGTGGCGACGTGCATGTCAGTCGGCTGCGAGAGGGAGAGGCCCCCGAGGCTCCCCTTCCTCCCCTCCAGGAATGTCGCGGGGAGGCGTGGGAGTTGGAAAGCTCGCGCCTTTCCCGCGTCTGGAGGTATGACACACGGTATCAAAACTGCGTCCGTCCGTGCTGTTCGTGTGATAGAGTTGACACCTTTTTCTCCTTTTCCCACCTTTTTTTGTTTTTTTTTGTTTTTTCGGCGTTGGATACGATGGTGGTTTTCCGTGAACCTGAACTTCTTTCCGCTGGGGAATTTTGTTTGTTGGGAATTTTTATTGCTGGAGGGGTCTCTGGAGCTCCAGGAATGGGGTGGATGCCATCCTGTGCGAGTTTGCATTGAGTTGGTTCGGGTTTTGCACAAGCAAAAAAACAAATGGATACAAAATGTGGGCTTGACAATGTATTGTAGGATCAGCCTTCAGGGATAGCATAATTTTAATATTTTGGTAAGTTGGGTATTGGTTTTATGTGGTATATGTGGGAATTGTCCTGGAAATACCGGGTGCCTTTGACTTATCAATGTGGGTAGAAGTTCTTGTTTCGATGATGCATTGGGTCCAGTTGACTGGTAATGATTCAATTGCATTGTGGGCATGTTTGGTTGAGAGGTTAAGTAGATTGTTCCACTTTGTACCAGAAGATCATTTGTGTTCTGGTCCCTGCATTTCGAACCCTTCTGTGGATGGAGTTTCTTGTCCTTTTTCGTTTGGAAAAAAGATCATCTTGCTAAACTATCATGATAGAAATGCTAATTTACCACGGGTACAATGCAATGGAAATTTGCATGCATGCTGTTTGTAGATTTTGTCGATGAGGGTAACACTCTTGACCGAGAGAAGTGACCTGCAGGGAAAGTCACGGCAGCTACCGCTCAACCTGTGAGAGAGGTGGTGGAGAAAAAGAGACCACCTACAAACAAAAGGCGGGTTGTGGTTACAGGAATGGGTGTGGTAACAGCTTTAGGCGATGACCCAGATGTTTTCTACAACAAGCTTCTTGAGGGTATCAGCGGCATAAGTGAAATCGAGAACTTTGACTCTTCCATTTTTCCGACGGTAAGATTTGTTGTTTAGGCAAAATTATATCGTCGACATTTTTCTGGCATGGGCTTGTGGACTGTGGCATGCATTGTTGATGATCATCTGGGGCTGGGCTTGTGGACCATGGCATGCATTGTTGTGAACCATGACATGCATTGTTCTTGATCATACCATATTTTTACTTGCTTAAGTTTGGCTGCATTTTGTAGAGAATTGCAGGGGAAATCAAATCATTTTCAGCTGATGGATGGGTTTCACCTAAATTCTCCAAGAGAATGGACAAATTTATGTTGTACATGATTACTGCCGGAAAGAAAGCATTGGCTAAAGCAGGCATCACAAATGAAGTCATGAAAGAGTTGGATGTAACTAAATGTGGAATTCTCATTGGTTCGTCAATGGGTGGAATGAAGGTAATATTTTTGTAGATGTGTTGAATGCCAATATGAATATTCATGCGGGCTGCTACTGCAGTCTATTGTAGGCTTTTCTGGAGCTAATTTGTGGGAAAGGGATGATAAATATCCTATCTTCTCGTCAAAAAAAGGAAAAAATCTTCTCTATCTTAGGCTTCTTCTAGAGCTAATTTGTTAAGGAGGGATGACAAGCATCCTGTCTTTTGGATGCATCTCCAAATGCAAAATACATAAACACATACACATGCAACATATTAAGTCTACAGTTTTGAAATTTAAATAAATACTTAGCTTACCTAAATATTACATACCGAGTTGTGGGGTTCTTTTGCTATTGTTTCTTCTGCATAAAAGACACCCCTCCAAAAGGGAGGGCTACTAAAAAGATGGCATTTTGAGATATTGGTGGATTATTTTTTCCAATTTTTATCGTAATTTTTCCTTTCAAATGCATGGAAATTTGAAAGGTATCTTCAAGGGTGGGTGATGATTTTCATCCTCCAATACTGTTGAGAACCGTAGAATTTTTTTTCTGGGGCTACCTGCAAGTTGACTTCCATATGTGCATTGTTTTTTTCTTTTTAAATCTTCATCTTTGTTAAATACATCCACTGGAAGAATTATTTTCCTGCAGAATTTTCACTTTACAATCTCTTGAATAAACAGGTTTTCAATGATGCCATTGAAGCCTTAAGGGTATCATATAGGAAGATGAATCCCTTTTGTGTGCCTTTTGCCACAACCAACATGGGCTCTGCAATGCTTGCAATGGATTTGGTAGGTAACAAACTTTTCTCAGCAAGCATATCCGTTGCTTACAACTAGTCTTCACATCTTGCAACACATCACTGGATGTCAGGGATGGATGGGGCCAAATTATTCGATATCAACTGCTTGTGCCACCAGTAACTTCTGTATTTTAAATGCTGCAAATCATATTATAAGAGGTGAAGCTGTAAGTTGTCATTCCCTGCCTATAGTTTGGCATATGAGACTTAAGTTGTTCGGTAAGCCCTGATTAATTGAATGCATCGAAATCATGCAGGATGTTATGCTCTGTGGGGGATCTGATGCAGCAATTATACCCATTGGTAAGATAAGATCACTTGGAAGTTTGGTTTTTGTGCTTGTGCTATAAAAACCATGTACAATGCACTGACATGAATGTGTGAAATTTAGGATTGGGAGGCTTTGTAGCTTGTAGAGCTCTTTCACAGAGGAATAGTGACCCAACCAAGGCCTCTCGTCCATGGGATGCCGTATGTATTGTAGCTTAAAAGCTCAGTTGTTTATCATCACATACACCAAGTTTTCAGTGGCTCTGATAAGCTAACACAACCAGTTTAATTAGACAACTATCTTTTGTTGAGGACCATATGCAAATGCACATATCCATTTGCAGATGGCTTATTCATTATTTGAAGTCAGGGAATGGAAAGTTGATCCAAATTTATAACTGCTGCTTATAATGTATTTTGACAGGACCGTGATGGATTTGTTATGGGTGAAGGTGCGGGTGTTCTTGTATTGGAGGAGTTGGAGCATGCCAAGGTACCATATCGAAATTGAATTGAAAAATATTATGCTTTAATTCTATGTATTTTCATATCTTCACGAAGAAGCTTCTCCTAAGCTCCCGTTACTCCTCTCTTCATGTCTATGATTGCCTTAGCATGGATGAAATTTTTACAGAAAAGAGGGGCAACTATTTTCGCGGAATTTCTTGGTGGAAGTTTTACCTGCGATGCTTATCACATAACTGAGCCTCATCCTGAAGGTAGATGATTTAAGTTCCATTTCCATATTCCGTTGCCATTATGGTGTACAGATGAAAGGATTAACTCGTATTATTTAATTTCCCAACTCAGGCGCAGGTATAGTTCTATGCTTAGAGAGGGCTCTGGCTCAGGCAGGAATATCCAGCAAGGATATCAATTATATCAATGCTCATGCTACTTCAACAATAGCTGGAGACTTGAGAGAATATCAAGCTCTCATCCGTATTTTTGGAGAAACTCCAGAGGTACATTGTTCCCATACAGTCTACTCTTTGAGATACATCATACAGAACTCTTATGTTGCTGTAGTAGCAGCAATCTTTTCATGGTAACCTCAAATAGATATAGCTTGAGGATAGATGCTTTCGTTTTTTGCAGGTGAAAGTAAATTCTACAAAATCCATGATTGGCCACCTCCTAGGAGCTGCTGGTGGAGTTGAAGCAGTTTCTTGCATACAGGTAATCCAATGTTAATAATTTTAGGCCTTGTTCAGTAGAGTTTTAAAATGGGATATTATCCCACATGTCAAGGTTAGGGATGCAAATGAGTCGTGTTCGGGTTGGACTTGGCTAAACCTATGCCTATACTTATTTATAAAATCCATGTCCATATCCTACCTATTAACTTATCGAGTACAAAAATTCAAACCCCTACCCATCAGGTATCCATTTATCCATCGGGTATCCACTAATAAATTAATCTTACAATCAAAGCATGTCCAAATTAGAGTTAAAGAAGGAAAAAAATCTATAACATGATTTATTAATTGTTTATTTTTAACAAGCCCGAAACATAGGGTCTTGCACTACTCCAATTTTATTAATCTCCGTTGAAATTATTACAAAAATAGTCCTTTAAGGGGAACACATCAAAAATAAAAAATAAAAAATATAGAAAATGACAAAATACAAGTACATTTCAAACAGAAATATTATCATCTCCAAAATAAATGTTTAATGGAAGCTTTAGCAGTATTCCCACCCAATTTTCAAAATCGTGGATGGAATCACAAGGGAGATTAGGGTTAGGGGAATGAGAGACTTAAGATAAGATGTACTTATCTTAGGTAAATGGAAATTTTATTTTGGTACTCGGGTTGAGTTGGGTATAGATCCATACCCATACTCATACCCAAACCTGGTCGGGTTTTTTTGGATAAAAGCCATACTCGAACCCAGTCGGGTTCAGGTTGGGTTTTACTCATTCATTTTGGGTTGGGTCGAATTCAGGTTGAGTTTACCAAAACTTGCATCCCTAGTCAAGGTTATTTGTTATAGTAAATAAATAGTACTATGTATCAATGGCCATCACATAAATTTCCACCACTAGTTGCTTCATCACATCTATCTTCACGAACCCACTTCTAATATAAATAAAAAAATCACTTATAACATATCTACTCACTCATCACATCTATTGCCACTAACCTACTTTTACTACAAATAAAAACAAAAATTAGTAACATATCAACTCAACTGCGTATACTTTTGGAGATGTTTAGGAAGCCTCCAGATTGCAAATCAATTACAGGAAATCAAGTTTTGTGCCATTTCATATATCGGAGGGGGAAGTAGTAGCTTGTGGTGCCATGCTTAGGACATACATGAAATCTTGGCCGTTGTCTTACTTAGGCCTGCCATTGACTGATAAGCATCTTAGGTTGCAGGATTGGCTATTGCTGTTGGAGAGGATGGAGAAGAGGTTGTTAGGGTGGGCATCTAGGTTGCTTTCGAGGGGAGGAAGGTTGATGTTGGTGAAGGCGGTACTCTCCTTCGTACCGGTTTATTTCTTGTCTATTTTTAGAGTGCCCCAACATGTGGAGAAGCTTACGGGACTAATGCAAGATTTCTTTTAGACAAATTATAGGTCAATAGGGAAAGGAACGAGGCTAGTAGCTTGGGATGAATTCTACCGTCCTGTAAAGGAGGGGGGCTTAGGGTTAGAGATGTGGAGAATGTCAATCTGAGCTTTTTCAGGAAGTGAATTGTTAGACTGGTGGGTCGAGAGCAGGACCTTCTTAGCAGGGTTCTCTGGGATTGTTATGGTTCCTTTCTCTCTCGGGAGGCTCTCAGGTCCTCGGTGTCGGGGGCTTCGCATTTCATGAGAGGTTTGGTGTTGGTTTTTCCGAAGGTGTGTGGTTTCTTCTCGCCATATGTGGGAAAGGGGGACGCTTTTAGGTTCTGGATGGATGACTCGCAAGGAGAGGGGACCCTTTGCAGCAGATATCCTCGTCTTTTCTCTTGGGTTGCAAATAAGGAGGCAACTATGAGTTGTTGGGATGGTGCTTGGTGTCCCACTTGTCAAGGGGCGTTGTCAGAGTAAAGGTACATAGAGTTCCAGCATCTACTGCGAGATTTGGAGGGGTAGGAACTTGAAGGAGGGAGGGATGCATACTGGTGGGATGAAGGGGTTTTTTTTAGTGAAGAAGGCTTTTTACAGACTGTGTGGAAGCTCTCAAGTAATGGATATCGATCTCTAGTGGGATTGTAGATTGCTTTAGTCAGCGGATTGTACATTGAAGGTTAGAATTTTTGCCTGCCTATTGAGAAGGGGAAGAATGCTCACCAGGGCTTGGAGGGTGAAATGGGCTGTGACAGATGACATTCGTTGCCCGTTCTGTGCAGGAGCAATTGAGTATAGTGAACACCTTTTTTTTGGGTGCACTCTTGTTGCCCAGGTTTGGAGGATGATGGGCATTGACTGGATTGATTATGATAGCCTTTGATGGGTTTTAGTCCTCATTTCGAAAGGGGCAATATTCAAGGAGGTGGCAGCATGTTTAGGATAAGGAGGAAGAAGGTGAGGGAGCTGGCAGTCTTGTGGGGAGTGTGGTTGGGGAGGAATGGTGTTGTGTTGAGGGGCGAAATGTTGTATGTCAAAAATGTTTCCTTAATTTTCTCCCAGCCAGTGTTTTTGGGAATCCGCTTTTTAACTTTAAACGATGTAACCTATCATTTTGAGTAATGAATCTGGGTGATTATCATATGGATAACCACCCTCCGGCTTATCAAAAACACTCACTTTTATCTCTTACTAACTCATTGCTTATCCCACCACTTTCAAACCTTACAACTTCCTAAATGTTACCCAATTTTAAGTTTTAAACCTTTATCAAACGGGGCCTTAGACATGCATGTTGGTGTTCTTTGCCCATTTGTTTATTGACACAGTTCAAACCTCCATGCTTTGCATCAGATGGGTGTGATAATTAATCTTAATGAGTAATATTGTTAGCAAGGCTGTCAAAGGCGAGGGGTTCAAAATGCCCAAGGTGTTAGGTACTTGCTTGAGAAAAATGAGATGTTAAGATGTAAATATATAAAATATTAATAAAATAAATAAATAAAACAGAGATGATACAATCAATCCAAAGTTTTGTTATATAACAATTATTGTTAACAAAATACAACTATGATAACAATGAAAAACAACTACTGTAAACATAACAAAAATAATATAGGCATTGTTACTACCAGGGAAAAAAGAATCATCGTCTCATTCAATGTAACAAGCAATATATATATATATATATATATATATATATATAGAATGCACAAGAGTGTAACAACAAAATCGTTGTGATTAATAAGCCTGCCAGAGAGTGCAAGAAAGGGAGACAAAGCGAGTATGGGATAAGTGCTTGCCTCAGTGCCTAGTGCCTCATGGTGAGGCACTTGCCTAGGCATCACCTAGGTCAAATCAAGTGAGCTGAGGCCTAGCGAGATGCCAAGGCGTTGCCTTGCCTCCAGTTAGCACCTAGTTGAGCACCTTGATAGCACTAATTGTCATCATGTGATATGCTCTACCGTCCAGCATATCTTCACACTACATTGACAGCATCTTCAGATAGGCATGCAGGTTATACACACCTATTCTTAAAAATTATTGTAGAAAATTTCTAGATCTCTTGCAAAACATGTAAATAAGGCATACAGGCAAACTAGCCATGATCCTGGTTAGAATATCATGCATGCCACTGTGTGTAATTCTACAATGTGAGTAGCATAGATTAAAGTTTTCAATAATGGGTTTTAGTTTTGGCTTTACATTTTTGCTTTAACTGAAACATAAGTGGAAAGAAATGATTCAAATGAAAGGCATAGTTTATCATGAGGACCCTATCTTTCTTTATATATAGAGAGAAAAAAAGGTAAATTGTAATACAATCTAACGATAGACAAAAGGTGTCTAACACACCCTTACAAATAAATGTAAAATAGAAATAAAAACAATTAAGTTTGCACTCCCCCTCAAGTTGGAGCATATATATACATCATGTTCAGTTTAGAACAAGAATCAGAAGTAGACTTAGGAAGTGATTTGGTAAAAATGTCTGATCATCTGTAGCAACTAGAGTTGTATAAAAGATGACTTTATGAATGAGATCCTTGGTGTAGTGGTAATTTACTTTAACATGTTTGGTCCTTTCATAAAACATTGGATTGTTGACGATATACGTGACAACTTTATCGCATCTCATCTTCATAGGACTAGTAATCTGTATATGCAAATCTCTCAAAAGTGACTTCACCTATATGAGTTCAGTAGCTGTCTGTGCCATAGCCCTGTATTCTGATTCTGCACTCGACTTAGAGATTACAGCTTGTTTCTTGCTTTTCCAGGTCACTAACTTGCTAGCTACATACGTGTGGAATCCTGTGATGGAATTTTTATTTGCCAAATAACTTGCATAATCAGCATCAGAATATGTCACTATAAACATAGAAGTACCTCGAGTAAATAGAAGATTAAGTCTAGGTGCCTTCTTAATATATCTTAGGACCATCATGGTAGCATCCCAATGCTGCTTTGTAGGTTTAGCCATAAATTGACTAAGTCTCTCAACTGCAAATGCAATGTATGGCTTGGTAATAGTGAGGTGAAGTAGCTTTTCCTACAAGCTGTCTATATTGATTGCTATCCACGGAATGTGCCTCAGCTTCATAAAGATGTACCTTTGGGTCCATAGGTATATTCGCGTGCTTCGCCCCAAGCATTCCAGCCTCCTGTAAAACATCTAGTGTGCATATTTTCCTTAAGACAAAATAATGTCTTGCTTACTACGAGCAACTTCTATCTTCAGAAAATATCATAGTGGATTCAAGTCTTTCATCACAAACTGGTTGGCCAATCGCTCCTTGATTTGCACAATACCATCTATATCGTCTCCTATGACAATCAAGTCATCAACATAAACCATGAGCACTATCACACCTTTCCTAGTTTTTCTGACGAATAAAGGGTGATTCACAGAAAATCTTTGAAAGTCATCAGACTCCACCACTTGAGGCAGTTTCTGAAATCATGCACATGGACTCTGCTTGAATCTATAGATAGCCTTCCTCTGCTTACAGACACACTCCCCCTGCGTCTCATAGTCAGGAGGCTGCTGCATATATACCTCTTGTAAATTACCGTAAAGAAAGGCATTCTTTACGTCAAACTGATGAAGTCATTCACAATATGTTGCAACAGAAACCAATATCCGCACTGTCAATAGCCTCGCCACTGGAGATAAGGTATCAAAGAAGTCCACCCCATAGATTTGGGTGAACTCCTTTGCTACCAGTCATGCTTTGTATGTGGCAATGGTCATATTTGGATGAAACTTGAGTGCAAATATCCATTTGCACCCTACAAGGCTTACTCCTGGTAGAAGTGGTGCAAGATCCCACATGCCTCTTCTTTGAAGTGTAGCCATCTTCTCCTTTATGGCCTGACGCTACTTTGGATGAAGCATGGCCTCCTAGTAAGAAGCAGCTGCGATAGTGGTAATAAGGGCTCTAGTAAATCCAGAAAATGTTATACCAAGATTAGTAGTGTATAGATATCTCGCCACAATTTATACTTGGCATAAGACCTGTGAGCTTTTTGAATAGCAATCAGAATATCAATGTCCACCTGTAGATCCTCAATAGCCTCATCTGTCCTTGCATCATCACTAAGCATCGGAGCATTAGTGTCTAAAGATCATGTTCTCACCTGATGTGGGGAGGCTGGAGGCGGGGGATGAGGGGGCATTTGAAAAGTAGTATGTAGCCTCTGATATGTAACAATAGGGAAATTAAATTGGTTCTTCTTAGTAGTAGGAGGACGGTCATCCATAGGTATCGCGCCAAAGGGAATGGGTGGAACATGCATAAAAGCCTTATCAGTCATAGGAAACAATTCAGGACTGGTAGTAGAAAAATACGGTACAGACTCAAGAAATGTCACATATGTAGAAACATAATAGTGGGAATTAAGTGGATCAAAGTATCTGTATCTTTCTTGGGTTCTAGAATAACCCAAGAAAATACACTTAACCTGTGGTGCCAGTTTATTCCGTCGAGGAGTCAAATCGTGAACAAATGTAAAGCACCCAAAAACACGAGTGTTGAACTTGAAAGGATGCATTAGTCACCAAAGAAACCCTAGCTTTCTTTTTATATAAAAGAGAATTGGGTAAATTACATGAGTACCCCCCAAGAATAAAAGAAATAGTAAATAACTCTTTACAACTCAGCACTCTCCCTTAAGTTAGGACATATATGTCTATGAGGCCCAACTTGTTGCTAAAAAAATCATGGCGTTTCTTCTTCAAGGGTTTGGTAAGAATGTTAGTAATTTGTAACTCGGAAGATATATAAAGGGTACTTATTTTACCTTCTAAAACTGCATCCTGTATGAAATGGCAATCAACTTTAATATGTTTCGTCTGCTTATAGAAGATTGGATTAGAGGCAATGTAAGCAGCAGACTTATTATTACTATATAGTGGAACATGTGTGTCAACCTCCACTTCTAAATCTTGTAGAAAATCAACCATCCACATGATCTCACACATAGCTTGAGCCATGGACCTGTATTCTGCCTCTACACTAGAGCGAGCAACTATACTCTACTTGTTGCTTCTCTGCGATACTAGATTTCTGCCTAGGTAGACAGCAAAGCTTGACGTAGATCTATCCTCAACTGACCCTGCATAGTCTACATCTGAGTATGCTACAAGATCAAGAGGGTCATTCGTATTGTAATAGAGACCTCTCCTTGGGGTGCCCTTCAGATATCTCAGGATGAGACATATCTCTCCAATGACTGTATCTGGGATTCTGCATGAACTAGTTGGCACGACTAACTGCAAAACTAATGTTTGGTCGTGTAATAGTCACGTATAACAAACAACCAATAGTGCTATGATATTTGGTAACATCCTTAAACAGAGGATCTGTCCCACTAGTGCTGTGACCAGAAGGAGCATCTACTGGTATCCCGGATGGTTTGGACCCAAGAAGTCTTGCCTCTTGTAGGATCTATAAAGTGTATTGCCTTTATGACAAGAACAAGCCAGCCTCCGGACGAACAACCTCTATGCCCGGGAAGTAGCGAAGATCACATAAATCTTTGGTGACAAAGGTAAACTGGTGAAAGGCTTTCGTCTTTGCTATCTCATCAATATCATCACCTGTCAAGATCATATCATTGACATAAACTGCCAAGATAACCACTCTCCATATTGCACCATGCTCGGTCCTCCTAACAAATATAAAATTGTCAGTAGTAGATTGCTGGAATCCCACCTTGTTGATCTCTAGATTGAGCCTCTCAAATTAGGCTCGTGGGCTTTGCTTTAGGTCATAGTTAGCTTTCCGTAAGCGACAAATAAGCTCCTCCTAACTATCATAACCTGGTGATTGTCTCATATACACCTTCTTAGCCAGATCACCATACAAGAATGCATTCTTGATATTGTAACAACCACTTCTTCACCATTGCAATAGATAAGATAATCTTGATGGAGGTAATACGAGCAATTTGTGAAAACATTTCAAGGTAATCCACCCCATATGTCTGGGTGAATCCCTTGGCAATAAGTTTAGCCTTGTATCTCTCCATTGTCCCATCATATTTGTATTTGATGGTGTACACTCATTTGCAACCAACAACTGTGGCACCCTCAGGATATGGAACAAGATCCCATGTTTCTCTGGTTTATCGCATATGCATCTCCTTATCCATAGCTGCCTTCCACCTCAGGTTGTGGAGGGCTTGGACAAAATCCCTGGGAACAATTGCAGTGGTAATAGCAGACTCAAACTGTCTGTCTTTCTCTTGGAGATGGGAGATGGTAGTAGTATAAAGAGAAATAGGATGGAGTGTGGTGCTAAGTCTCCTCTGCACGGTCTCCTCCTCTCTATCTGTATCACCCCTATCTAAGGGAATAAGCTGAGCTGGCTCCTCATTAGAGAAATCATCTAACTGTGATCTCCTCTGATACACCTGTGTGTATAACAGGTTCTATGGATGACCCTTCTTCTGAGAAGTAAGGAATCTTCTCGAAGGTCACATCCATAGTGACAATATACCTCCTGCGAACTGGATCATAACACCTGTGGCCCTTCTGGGTCCTGGAGTAACCAAGAAAAACATATTTTGTGGCATGGGGGGCAAACTTATCCTGAATACCATAATTTTGAACAAAGCAGATGCATCCCAAAACTCACAGAGGCAACGGAAAAATCTTGCTACATTCAAGATGTATAACTTAATATGGGATTTGATCTTGAAGCATAGAAGATGGCAGTTAGTTGATCAAGTAGACAACTTAAGGTATGGCATCTCCCCAGAAATGTCTAGGGACCTTTATATGAGACATCCAAGGTCCTAGCAATATTAAGCAAATGTCGCAACTTATGCTCTGCAACCTCATTCTGCTGGGAAGTATGAGCACAAGAAATCTGGTGATTGATCCCCCTGGAGTGAAAGACCTCCTGTAGATCACTACGCATAAACTCTAGTGCATTGTCACTGCGAAAAACCTGAACTGTGGTATTATATTGTGTCTGCACTTCGGATAAGAACTGCTGAACTATTGAAGGAATCTCACTTCGAGCCTTCATTAGAAACACCTAGGCAAGTCTACTCTGTCGTCCACCATCACTGCAAAGTATCTATATTCACCAGTAGATGCAACTTTAGATGGTCCCCAGACATTACAATGTGCTGGGGAGAAAGGTACCGAACTGATACTTGCATCTTTCTTGGGGTAGCTACTCCTGTGATGCTTCCTCAACTGGTAGTCTTCACAGTATAGAGTGAACGAATTAGATAATTCTGGATATATCCGTCGCATTTTCTTCATAGAAAGATGCCTAAGTCTACGATGCCATAACAAAGGATCACGAGAGATCAATACGGCCCTAGTAAACAATGTAGGCGTGTCCAGATAGTACATATCACCTCTCTATGCCACTGGCAATTATTTCCCCTGTGGTGTGATCTTGGAAGTAACAATGTCTCTCATCAAAAGTAACACGACATCCAAGATCTCTGCAAATTCTACTCATAGACAGAAGATTCATAGGAAACTAAGGGGCATAATATACCTTTTCTATCTTCATCTTGGATGTAGCATTAACCTGTCTAATAGTTGTAACTAAAGAAGTTGCTTCATTTGCCACTCGTACCTCTTGGATTCCTCGTGGGATCATAGGTTCCCGTAGACGATCTCTGTCGCCAGTGATATGAACAGAGGCTCCAGAGTCAATCACCCATGCACTTTTGGACCTCTTTCTCCTATCAACTTCTTGGGCTGCACAAGTAAACCTTGTAGAGACGAGTTGATCGCCTTTGGATTAACTATCTTCAACATGGGTGAGAGACTCATTGTCAATACTACCATGCGTGAGAGAAGACTTGTCGCGCCAGACACGCTTCGAACCATCCGGGACCAAGCACCACCGATAGGAATATCACCCTCTGCTGGCAATACCTAGTTACTAAAGGTGGTGGTGTTGGCATAGCTGCACAACCAAAAGAAGCTGGACGTTCTTCTGGCGTCGCGCAATGGTCATGGGTGGCTGTCAGTGGCAATGCTATTGCACTACCCAGACATGGCAGGCGCGACCCTGATGCGCTGTGGCGGTGATCGGTGGCCGGTAGCAGTCATGCTAGTCATACTACACGATCAAGCAGGGGCGGCGGCAACCTCCATAGTCGGAGGCAGTGATGGTTGATCGACGGTGGCATTGGAACACCCCTCTCTAGTGTCGCTGTTGCTACCATCCTACATGTTTTCCGATGATCAAATCCCCTTTGTGTTGGTGATTTGATCATCGTTTTTAGGTGGATATTCGGTGGGATATCGTAGCACTGGCCCATGACCGTTGCTCTGATATCATGTTGAACTTGAAAGGATGCATCAGTCACCAAAGAAACCCTAACCATCTTTTTATATAAAAGAGAATTGGGCAAATTACATGAGTACCCTTTAAGGATAAAAGAAACAGCAAATAACTCTTTACAACTCAACAATGAGGGATAACAAAAAAACAAAGGATGACTAGGATATATAACCTGCCATGGGATTTGCTTATGGATAATAGAGTTCAGCATCCTATTGATCAAGAAATAAGCTGTAAGAGCAGCATTCGCCCAATATAAAGCATGCACAGTTGGTGGATAAGAAGGGTGCGTGCAACATCCAACATGTGCCTATGCTTCCTCTCAGCAATTCCATTCTGTTGAGAGGTATGAGTACAAGTAGTTTGGTAGATAATCCCATTACCACGGAAAAACTGCAACAAGCGAGAAGTGCGAAACTCCAAAGCATTATCAGAATGGAACATCTTAATAGTGTCAGAAAGTTGGCTTTTTATTTCCATAACAAAATTCTTAATAATAGTTCCAACATTAGATTTATTTTTCACCAAGAATAACCAACTAGCATTGGAGAAATCATTAATAAGAATAAGAAAGTAACGATGCCCAAGATGGTCACGAACTTGACTTGGACCCTACTCATCCATATGGACTAAATCAAACAAAGCAGCATACCCAATATGACTGGAAATAGGAAAACTGGCATAGTGGTGTTTGCTAAGCCGGTAGGCGTCGTAGGTGATGGTGGTACTAGTAAGTATGTGGGGTAGAACATGTTTAAGTCTCTCCATAGAAGATGCCATTGAATGGGAGATCCAGTGACCAAAGTAGTCTCCCCCTTACTCATAGAAGCAATAATAGCAACAGGAGAGTGACTTAGACGGTACACCCCTCCTTCCTCACATCTTCTACCAATCGTCTTCCCTGTGAGTCGGTCCTATATAAGATACGAGAGTATGCATAAAAAATAGCTCTGCAATTAAGTTCTTTGGTAATGCGACTAACAGAGATAAAACTGAGTGGAAAATTGGGAACATAAAGAACATTCGGCAACTGCAAAGTAGAAGAAATGGATACTCCCCCTTTTCCTGCAACCTATGATAATCTATCATTTGCCACCTGCATTGTCCTGTCCGGAGGGACAAATCTCAAGTTGGAAAAGCATCCGAAGTACCACATAAGTGCCGTGAGGCTCTTGAATCCACCAACCAGTCTCTGGTACTAAGGGCAGACAATGAATAAGGTTTTAAAAAATGCGATGAGGTTTTCCTTCATCAAGGTGAGGTGTAAGCCCTCGAGGCGGTCGAGGCGTAAGCATCAGGATTTGCATAGAAAACATAGAAAAATGATATGATATATAAATTAAGTGCTAATAAGGAAATAATAATATAAAGAACACACCTTCATAACATTTTGTCTCCATTACAACATTGATATAGCGAAACTAAATGAGAGGTGATATTTAAATAAAAAGATAAGCATTTATACAATATAGAAAATTAGAAATCACAACTAAAGCACAACTAAACCAACTTTCCAAACCATTATGAGACTTAAAAGTTAAAACATACATTAAAATGAAAGTAAATGAGACATCCACATCAAAAACTCAAAATAACTAAAAACACATTGTAGACTCTAGTCTCTTCTTCCTTGAACACCATCAAAATTAAGCTAATCAATGTTGTCGCTAGGGTTGGTCGCATCGTCCTAAGAATCATTCATGTATTTCATCCTAGCCTCATCCTTTACATTTTCCTCAATTTTTCCATTACTTTCTTGAAACTCTTCCTTCTCAACGTCAATAATGGCTTTGTCTAAAAGATAAATAATTTTAAATAATATTTCTTAAAACTTTCGTTTGTAAATTTATAGATTATAGTTCAGCAAAACATAAAATTACATATTACTTTTACCTTTGCCCTTTCTCTTTTGTCTTTTTCTTCTGCTTCCTCCTACTTGTATTCCTTCCATTGCTCCTACTAACTACTCAAGATCAATAAGATCCTCGTTTAGAGCTATAGTTGCATCAAGCTCTTCAGAAGCATCAATCTTTGTTTCACAAAGTTGTAGCTTAGCGATCCACTCATCATCTGAGTCCACTTCCTCTAAGTATAGAGGATTCTCAATTGTCTTCTTCTTCACTTCTTTGTGTTTCAATTTCAAATTGAACATATAATAAATCAAGTCATTGAGTTTATCTTGTTTCAACTTGTTCCTTTTCTTAGTATGAACCTACTTAATGAAGAGTTTACCATTAAATTATTTATAGTTATAGCCTAATGATTATATATTACTCTAAATTTAAAACACAAATATGATCTTTTTACTTGATTAAAAACACTCCAATTTCGCTCACATATGGATGCACTACAAGTCAAACTTAAAATGCACATGGCAAACTTCTTCAACTTAGGTGTTTCATCACCAAATGCTCTCCACCAATCCGCTATAATGGAAAATGTATTTTTAGTATATTGGAAAACAATATACAATTTATTAATTTAAATGATAGAATCATTGAAAAGACTTTACCCGGACTTCTCTTCTTCTAAGTCTTAATGGCATTGGATCATCCAAATAATCATCTTTCATCAACAAATGCATCTGTTTGGAGATCAACATTCAATCTCTCATCCGTGTTAGGAATCAACCTTTGGAAGCATGAGTACAAGCCCATCTTGACTTCTGAATCAACTGAAAAGGTTGGTTTAGGCATTGGGGATTCAGAAAATAGGCAGCATCATGCAAGTGTGTGCAGTTGCCAGTCCCATCTTATGTCAATCAAGGTTTGACATATCGCAATATATCGGCGATATATCGCCGATATATCGCATATCGATGGGTTGGGTGGTATCGATACCACCCAAAGTGTATTTTTCTCGGATATCAACGATACATCGTCGGTTGGGTGGGAAAAATGGTGTTGGGGCGTTGTTGAAATGGGACGGCTGGGCGAGAACTGAACTGTTAGGCGGGAGGTCTGAAGTTGAAAATGGTAAGGCAGGACTAGGCGGGAGGTGTGAGATTGAAAATGGCCACACACATACATATGTTTTTTAGCCATTCCTTTATGATATATTAGTCATAAAAATGTTAATTTGACATGTTTTATATTTTATGGCTTTTTGAGTAATTTTCCAAAAATTCATCGATATCAGTGACATATCAACGATATATCCCCAATATATCCGCTTTTCGACTTGTCGATATGATATCGATATCGATATTTAAAACCTTGGTGTCAATGATATCCCAGATTGTCTTGTACTTCTTTTCATCATTACCCAAATTTTTAGCAATATCTTCCTTGGCCTTATCCATAGCCTCATAAATAAATCCTATGGGTGGATATTGTTCAGCGTCCACCATTCTTAAAACCAACACCAACGGTTTGATTGTCCTTATCACAAGGCATAGTTGCTGCACTTCCACCTTTTTGAGGTGAAAAAAGACTCGAGCATCTTTTGACATTAGCAATCTCTGCAAGGTAAAGAAAGCAGTAGCAAATCGAGTGACGACAGGTCTCACCAAGTCTCCTTCGTGCTTCCTTATCATGGCCACCACCCAACATGTGCATATATATACTTGATGATTTGTGTGGCCTTCTTGAAAATAGAGTCATGAAGAGGTAACTTCATGATATCCTCCAACATAAGGTCAATGCAATTATGCAATGAGTAGCGCGTGGAGTCCAATACAAATGTTTCCTCTTTTCCATCAATCTCTCCAGATTTTTTATAAGCTGATGCATTATCTATTATTGCTTGAATAACATTGTTTTCCTTCACTTCTCCAACATCATCCATTAATTTGAAGAGATAATTAACATTTTTGATCTCATCAGATTTGAATCACGTAACTTTTGTGTTAACTAAAAAATTGATCAAGGTACATCTTTTTGTATCTGTCCAACCATTGGACATTATGCTACATCCAATCTCTGCCCAATAGGCTTTTACTTGGTCAACCATAGTAGTTATTGTCTTGGCTTCTTTCAAAATTCAAGTTTGTAACTCATGCATTGTAGGACCTATGAATTCCCTTTCATAGTTGCTTACATTTTGAAGTAGTTGCCAGTAAGATGGACTGGTGGCCAAATTAAATCATAATCCATTTTCAATGAAAAATCTCCTAATACTAAGACACGTTCTAATTCGTTGTTCTTTCTTCCAAGAAGAATTCAAAGTAACCTGTTTTGGAGGACCTTAAGGAGCACCATCAGGTCCATTACTTCGAGGCCCAGCTTTCTGTCCAACTCTAACAAATAAATCCATAGGACCCCTCACCACTTGCGTACCACTTGATCCTGTAGGTACATGTTCATCATGGCTAGATAGACCTTCTACTACATATATACCTATGTGACGAATTTCTTCTATTTCTTCAAGTGTTCTTCTTCTACCAACTTCCTTCTTTGCTAAGAATGCCTTAGTTTCAATATCAACTTCAGGTGGTACTTTGGCACATGCTACCACATTTTTGGGTCTTCGCTAAGTGTTCCTTCAATCTTGCAATTCCATTGGTGATAGTTTTCTCACAGAAGTTGCACTCCACATACGTATATCCTTTCTCCTTGTGAGATCATTGAAGGTCAATTTCCATGCAATGCTTCCATCCAGGATTAGACTTGCCAGTGGATCCTTCTTTTCCTCTTCTTCTTGCCCTTGGTGCCATGTCTAAAATCATAACAGTTGAACCACAAGGTTTAATTAAAAAATATAACATTTCTTTTCTTAATATCATAACATGTATAATGTAACTTACAAACATGGTAAGTTGGTAACCTAAAAAGAATGATCCTAAAAGACTTAACATAAACGTAACTATAAAAATGTAAATGATGTAATCTACAAGAGATCATTAATCAAATAAATAACCTAAATTGCCTAAATCTGAGAAATAAATAAAACCAACAAAGTCAAATGACCTAAATAATAAAATCGTAAATAAATCAGTGAGCCAACAACAAAATTCTTTTGAATATACTTAAAACACCAAGTGTTCCTTCAATCTTGCAATTCCACTGGTGATAGTTTTCTCACAGAAGTTGCACTCCACATACGTATATCCTTTCTCCTTGTGAGATCATTGAAGGTCAATTTCCATGCAATGCTTCCATCCAGGATTAGACTTGCCAGTGGATCCTTCTTTTCCTCTTTTTCTTGCCCTTGGTGCCATATCTAAAATCATAACAGTTGAACCACAAGGTTTAATTAAAAAATATAACATTTCTTTTCTTAATATCATAACATGTATGATGTAACTTACAAACATGGTAAGTTGGTAACCTAAAAAGAAATGATCCTAAAAGACTTAACATAAACGTAACTACAAAAATGTAAATGATGTAATCTACAAGAGATCATTAATCAAATAAATAACCTAAATTGCCTAAATCTGAGAAATAAATAAAACCAACAAAGTCAAATGACCTAAATAATAAAATCGTAAATAAATCAGTGAGCCAACAACAAAATTCTTTTGAATATACTTAAAACACCAACAAAAACTACCTAAATGACCTAAATAAGTAAAATGAAGGAACCTAATCCCATCACCCTACCTATGGCCTTAGTTAAGGCGATGCTGGGTGACGCTGTTGACCACGTGCGGCGTTGCTCGACCACCGGTGATGCTCCTCCTTCGACGCTGCTACAAGGAGCTCTAAGTGCAACAATGATTGAATGGGGGGGGGGGGGGGGTGGGGAGTTGGCAATGGGATTATGGTTTTTTTTTTGTCATTTTTTGGTTTTAAACCATTAATGGATGTCATGTGCTTGTCACATGACTACTTATAAAGCTTCACACTGAGGTGGGGCCTCAGCAATGCCTTATCGCCTCGTCTATGCCTCGCATAAATGAGGTGCATGCCGCACTGCTAAAGGTTGAGGCTATCGCCTCGAGGCTTTTTTTTGGCGTCTTGCCTTGAGGCGAGATTTTTTAAACCATGTGAATAAGCATTAATGATACTTGAAGTGGAGGTAGCTGCGACTGTCTTTGGAGTAGTCTGGGAAAGATGAGTGATCTTCTATAATAACTCCTCAAACTTTGGCATGGTCACTGTCTCAGGTATAGGTGTAGTTGTCTTTGTCGGCTGGTGAGCAGTGATAGGCCTTCCATGCTTTTGCCAACACGTGGCCTTAGTATGACCCAATCTATCACAATAAGTACAGGGAGGTTTGGAATGGCCTTTTGAGCCTTGTTCACGACCATGACCACGAGTAGACGATGCTCCTCTCCAAGAACCATTAGAAGCAGCCAACGTAGTAGTCTGGCTAGTAGTCTCAGTAGAAGCAATAAGAACTGTAATCCTGCTAAGTCTACTGTAAGTCACCTCAAGAGTAGGTAAGCTAGTCATCGTCAAAATCTAATCCCGTGCAGCCGCATTCTCTGGCCCCAAACTAAAGAGAAATAAGGAAACTGCAAGCTCTCCCTTGAAGGCGAGCCAAGAAGAGCGTGTGTAACTAGGTCTATGGAGTTATGTTGCTCCAATAACCCCTTGACCTGAGAGTAGTATCGGGCCAATGTCTTCCCATCCTGAAAGACTTGAGCGGAATTCTTCTTGTGAGTATATCTCACAAAGAGAATCCTACATCTTCTTTGCAATAGGATAGTACATAATCTCATCGCCTATCTTGGGTATCACGGAATTCATCATCCAGGCATAGACCATTGCATTGCCATGATCCCATGAAGTATTGACTCCTATTTTATTAGTGGGCTTAGGCTAACTGAATATATGCTCCTTTCCGTGATCCTTGATGGTCATCAGGAACATTTGGGATCATCGTGGATAATTAGTTTCATCCAACTTGATCATTGGATTGAAAAACAGACTTTTATATCCCCCAGTGTCTGTAGAAGTATCCGATGTGATTTCGGAAGAATTGAAACTAATAGAACTTAAGGATGCCATCTTGCAATCCCCTATCGCCTACTAGATGAAAAAAGAGCCAAATGAAGCAAAAATCAGATCTAAATTTACCAAAGCATGGTGGCTTTTCAGACCATGAATCACAACTTGAACGGTGAAGTGACCTCTAAATGAGATCTAGTGAGAATGGATCACCTCTCCCTATTAGGACCCTACAAGGAGGTTAAACCAAGGGAGGAGAGTCACCCCTAGTGACCCTTACTGGTCAATGGAGGAGATTGGGGCGTCGTAGTCCCTGCAGCAACCTCTGGTGGCTGCTGTGGCAGTGCACAGGGGGAGCATCGGCGTTGCAGGAGAGGCGGCGGCAATCAAGGGTGACTGCGGCAATGGGGAAGGGGTTGCGCCGCCCTTGGTGACGCAGTAGCAGGCCAAGGGAATCCCGTTGCCTCCTCTTCGCTACACCTGGTGGCAGCAGCGATGCTATGGAGAGGTGGCGACGTCGGTGAAGGCCCCCGATGGCGCTGCAAGGGTTAGGACTAAGGCGGAGGGTGTTGGTGGCTTATTTCGGTAGGATATCTAGGGTATTGGTCTAGGACTGCCACTCTAATATCAAGTGGGAAGAAAGAAAAGGCTTTATTTATTATGAGGGCTCTACCTCCCTTTATATAGAGAGAGGAAAATGGTAAATTATAATACAATCCAATGATAGACAAAAGGTGTCCAACACACCCTTACAAATAAATGTAAAATAGAAATAAAAACAACCAAGTCTGATTTTCTGTATGGGTAATTATGAGCTTGGATTTTTAGTCATGGCCTTTGTTATCTTACTCAGTCTATTTAGTTTGTAGGCTGAAGAAAGAATGCTGTTCAGGCATTCACATACGGTGCACTAACTTTATGACGTAGTATACTTGTGTGGCCTCGTGACCAATTTCCTGAAGAGAACATGGGTTCCATACCATCTACCTAGCTCCAGCAAGATGATTCAAAAGGGCTATGAAATATATATATATATTTTTTCATGCAGAAGTTAGCAATTAGTTTGATTTTGCGAGAGGTAAACATAATTCAAATTTCCTTTTGTAGGGCCCTGTTTCACCCATTCATCTAGAGAGCTGACGTTAAGGTTTTCCGGCGATGTTGGTTGTTGAAATCATGAACCCCCTTAGTGGACGGGGAACCTGGTCCAAATGAAACTAAATCAAGATTAAGTTTTTTTTTTTTTTTTAATGAAGGTAAATATCTTGGCATAGAATTGTGGGGTGCTCTACTATTGAGCCAACAATCCCTTGGCTTTTTAGTCCTTTTTTTGTGAAAGAGAAATGTTTACATCCTTCGTGTATAACTTAAATTTCAATTTTCCATAGTAAATTTATTAGCATTGACCATAGTTTTTTTTTTTTTTTTAGAGGGAAAAGGGTGATGATCCTTTAGATACCACTCAGGAATTCATTAATCAAAACGTGAAGATAAAATTACATCATAAAGTGGTGCTCCACCTCAAAATAAAAGACATCGCAGCCCCATAGCATTGACCATAGTTTTTTTGGTAACCGTTTCTAAAATGTTAAAAACTACGTTTACTAGACATCTAATGTTTTCTTGAGCAGATAATTCCTTTTCCACCACAAAATCTAAACCATCCTATCCTATATTCTGGATTTTCTAACCAGATGTGTGTTTTATCTGTCTGCCTATACCTTTTTAAAAAATTAAGTGGCTTAAAGAAACATTGATATAGCAAGTCATGTCAAAAAGACAACTTTCATACTTTGTGGACGATAGTGCACTTATTTCTGGACAATAGTAACATCACCTAAACAGAGTGAGCAATGTTCCGCCTGTCCGTATTGATTGGATTTCATGCATGTTGGTTGAAGGGCTTGATTTTCATAATAAAAAACCCCAAAGATGTTCACTATAACGATTTAGCTGAGATTTGTTCAAACATATAGGAGGGCATAAAATGGATATGCTGATGCTAATTGCTGCTAGTTTCCTACTAATTTTTCTCTGTTTCTTTTTTGCTTTAATAACAAATGGGTGTAAGTTGATTCAGATGAAATGCCTCGTGACTTCTTATGCATACAAGTTTAACAAGCTCAATCTGAACTTTTCTTTGAATTTCCCAATACATGGTATTGTTATTTAATTGCACTTTAAATATGCAAAATGTTGTTAGAATCCTGTACACTTTTATAACTCATCTTTTATAGAATTTTCTTAGTAGAAGGAAATAAAGAAAACCAGATAATGTAATCAATATACATTAAATAGGGCTGAAACTCCATCCTTCTCTGCAACCTTGAAAAAGTTGATTACTTGGCTACCAATGCTAGTTTGGTTTAGGCAAGATCTGCTATCTATCCTAGGTGGAAGGTGTCGTGGAAGCGAGCCATTTGTCTTTCCATAACCCACAAGCCATATATCACTTAGTTTCATGCTGTTGTCCTTCTCTTGACAGTCAAAAAGGAAAACATGTTTTAATCATTGTGACATACGTTAAAAGAATCATGAGTTCCTAAAAAACTAACTTTTAGAGACAAGATGACATGGTGTATATGATTTTTGACTTTGGCAACTGTGCAAAAATAAAATGCCATGTGGATTGTTCACGTGGCAATGGGGTCATGTGGCCTCCATGTCAAGTGTCCAATAAGGCTATATGGCCATTAGGGTTTTGTGGTTGCTTTTATGTCAAGTGTGGTGTTATTTAGTAGAGATGATTATGAGTTGTTAGAGTTAATTAGGATTTTCTGTTTTGGAAAATTAATATTTGATTTTTTGTTTTCCAGTTTTAATCACTAGGATTTGTTTTCTTTAAAAGGTGAGAAATCCCATCATTGTATCTTTGAGCCAATTAAATAACAATCAATTCCTCCAAGATTCCTCTCTCAACTTCTCTCTTGCTGACACCTTCTCTCTCTTCCTTGATCTCCACACTCCACGCTCTTAGGCCTTGCCACTCTCTCGTAATTCCTTACATGGTATCAGAGCTATCGGTCTAGGCCTACTTCGTTTTCATGCATGGAAGAAGAGGAAACGAGAAGAGGTTCTACGCACAAGGAGTTTCTTCTTGTGCATGAATCTCCAACATGCCATCGGAGCCTCGAATTTCTAACGTGGGAGTTCTCCTTGGAAGTCCTTAGGCACCTTACACAAGGCACAAGGGGATGAGAAGAGGATTCTTAGTGAATCGTCTCTCTTACGCATCTAGTGCCTTAAGTGAAGCGTAGAAGTAGAGAGAGATTTGTTACTTGAAGATGGGGAGATGGCAAAGCACGAGACTCAAGTGACCGTAGGAGAAGGGAAGGTGATTGTTGAAGGCATGACAATTAAATTTCAAGGAGTCTCGAACTATGCCCTATGGGTAAGGGTATTCAGAATATTTGTAGGTGGCCAAGACAAGTTGCATGTCCTACTGAAGGAGGTGCCCGAAACTAAGGACGCAACTAGAGAAGTTAGAGAAAGAAAATTATATGGTGGCGAATTGATTGATGAATTTAGTTGATCCATCAATAGCCTCGAACATGCTTTACAAGAAGACCACATTCGAAATCTGGGAGACCTTGGAGAAAAGGTACTCTAAGAAGTTGAGTAATGCTTGCAATCACCGACATCTACGTGTGGATTTGGGCTGCTAATCAAGGGAACCTTCCCCTTGATAAGTACTATTCGAAGATGGAGGCCTTGTTCAAGGAAGTTGAGATCTTCGAGCCGGTCTGCTGTGACAAGTAGGTCGATACATGTGCCAGATGGCAAGCGGGCAAGTTCCTATCGGGGCTACATCTTCAATATCATTAGCACGACACCAAATGCTGGCCTTGATGAGAAGATGGACCTTGAGACGATCTATAGTTGTCTCGAGAAACTTGAAGAGTCAGAGGCTAAGTCCAATACAACCGTGGTGTCAGAAAACACCACGTTGACCACTACTGAAGGTGGTGTAGGGCGTGAAAAAGGATGAGGCTTGGGTCGAGTCTTCCCACCTTGTCAACATTGAGGGAGCACAAATCACCCACATGGTAAGTGTTGGGACAAGTTTGGGAGACCTCCACATGGGATGTCTAATTTCCTATGGGAGTTTTCTTTCTCGCTTGCCAATTTAAGATCTGGGCTGTGTTGCTTGATGACAAGACCACAATGGTTGTCGCGTCGAATATCGAGGTTGCCTACGAGGCAATGACTTCAGAGGTCGCTAAAGGACTCTTTGTGGCTTATGAAGATTTAAACAAGGAAAGCTCGGGTGTAGAGGACGATGAAGAATGGTGGGGGCACTAGCCTCACCAAAATCGCACAAGTCTTCATCCTACTCCGACCTTGACTTGAGGAGAGTGGAGAAATAAGATGCCACGTGGATTGTCTACATGTGTCGCGTAGCCCTCATGTTAATGTCCAATAAGGCTATACAACCATTAGGGTTTTGTAGTTGCTTTTATCCCAAGTGTACCTTTATTTTGTAGGGATAATTATGAGTTGTTAGAGTTAATTAGGATTTCCTGGTAAATTAGTATTTGATTTTCTATTTTTTAGTTTTAGTGATTAGGATTTGTTCTCTTTAAAAGGAGAGCAATCCCCTCATTGTATCTTTGAGTCAATTAAATAAAGATCAATTCCTCCAAGACCTCTCTCAATTTCTCTTGTCAACACCCTCTCTCTCCCTCGATCTCCATGCTCCATGCGTGAAACCTCCATGCGCCTAGGTCTCTCCATGCTCTCGCAATTCCTCACAGCAATAATTATGCATAACTTTTCTTTATCCTGCAAGAATGATGTTTAGCTTCAGCAAATGATGAGGGTTCATGAGAAGATGGAACTGAAATGACGTAAGCTTGATGTTTTTGGGAGACTTACATGCATTTATTAGGAAAACAACCATTGTAATCTCCCACTCCCGGGGCGGGTGAAAGATTGGATCGCAGTCGGCTTTTGATTCCTTCTTACATGGTTGCTGCGAGTGAGGTCTTGCTCTCTCGTTTTCTTTCCTCTCATAATTTACCCTCTACGCCGTTCGTCTGACATGTAGCCAGGTGAGTGATAGCGGCTCCTGTTTACTAAGAGATCTTCCACCACGTCACATAAAAAAGCACGTACTGATCTGGAATATTACAATATACTCCTTATTGAAAAGGATCACATAAGGCTTAGTACTACTAGAAACGGATGTCTGACCATACTTCTTGGCATGGCCAGCCAGTAATATTCCGTTAAAGGCGAAGGTTTCCTGCCCCTTCCTAGCCAAAGTACGTGTGTCGCGCTTGGAGGAAGAAGGGTGCCTGATGGGAAAGGGGAGGCACAGATGAGCACTGAAAAGGGTTGGTGTACCCCTATAATCCCCCAATCGACACTTGTTTGACTTCAATCTCACTTTGGCTAGCCTACGTTTGCACCTTACTTCCCAGGGTGCGCTGGGAAGTGAGGGCTTTTGAACACGGCCCCTTTCGTCCCCGAGGACTCTCTCATCTAGGGGGGAAGGAGGATCAGAAAAGGTAGATCCTTGTCTCGGCTCGGACGGGTTGGGCAATTCATAACCTACTCCGCAGACTATTAATTCCATGAAAGAGCTCCCCCAGGATTGGAAGAACATAATGAAACAAGAGAATCCTGGGAATCACATACCTTTTTGCAAGGACAGGAGCATCCATTAACCAACAGCAGGTAAAAGGTGAATTCACTATACTCCCCTTGATTCCAAACCCGATTGAGTTTCACCCAAGCTTGAAGGTAACATGGGATAATCACCCATATATATCAGCATCAGCACTACCATGAAAAGGGGGTTTGTGAAGTGTAATTCTTAGTGAATTATGTTATTGATTGGAGTTCTCCCGGGCAGATAGATTCACTTGTAAAACCAACTCGGGAAGTCCGGATTTGAATGATGGGATCTTGCTCTCGATTGGAGGTTCTCTTTGATTGAAGTGGTCCTTGAACATTAGTGAATTTGAGCAAGCTTTCTTGAGGGGCTTTCGCTAGGGATGGCTTTTCGTTTAGGGGGTTAGGCGGCTGGGGACAGGTATTTCGTTTAGGGAGTCAGGTCAGAAATACCCATTTAGATATAACCAAATTCCCACCCGGCGGATAGGAGCAAATCACTGGATGGTGAACTTCAAGTCAAGTTGGGATGCAAGCTACGAGTCGGAGGAGCATTTCAAGTAATAGTGGCTTGGCCCAAGCGGAGATATATATAGTTTAGCTGAGTCCTAGTCCGAGGCGGCAGTTGCAGCTAGGGTTTCGTTTGTAGGTTAGGATTCAGGGCTCGACTCAGACTAAGCAGCCGGGGGAAGCCGGGTTCCATCTGGGGCTTTCGCGAGCAAGGGGGCAAAAACCAATGAGTATTGTGTCGGAGGAGTGCATTGAGCTGTTAATAACTTCATTCAACGAATCAGGCTTCCGAGACCCCGGGATCAGAGCCAACCTTAAGTGAAGCATCAACCTAGTACTAGTATAATCAATAAGCAGACTCACACTCCCCTTCTTCACTTTCCATCCATTGCTCCATTAGGGACACAATCACTCTGACTCGACCAGTTTTTTCTGTAGTAACTCTTAATGAATTACCGGGTGGTGAAGAAGCAAGGCAAGGAAATCAATCCCAAGCAAAAAGAGGACAGTAAGGTTTGATTGGGGGTTTTTCACAGGAGGAAGTGAAGTATTCCCAGGTTAGTAAGGTATTGGTAGGTTATGTTTATTATGTTGAATAAGTTTGACTTGAGTGATTTAGGTCAACAGAAATAGCTAACTATGTGGATTCCCCGGCTGGCCGGGTGCATTTTCAGTAGTAACTACCATCATATCGTTTTCATAATTGGATTCAAATCCCGTTGGGAAGCCAGGTCTTCTTTTGTTTCATCTGGGGTAGCTCGGAAGATGTAGGGAAACCTAATTCAATGAATGCCCCGGAGGGTCAGGTAGTGAATCAACAACAGGGGCAGTGGATAAGAGGGATGATTTCAAGGGTGGATGTTCGTCGATTTTGGAGAGCTAGTTGTAGGAGTTGGATGCTAATAGTTCTGAATAAAGGGGGATTTCACATCTCCAGGTGATTATTAAATGAAAGAAGTTGTGTTAGGTCGGCCCTGAAGGCGAAGGCTATGAGTAGGTTCATCCCCTGAAGGGTCAAGTTCGCATGCTCGGATTCAAGGGTTGATTCCAAGCACTCCATCGTCTCGTCATAGTATAATAAATCCACATCCAGGACTGAGAAAAGCTCTAGTTTGCAGGGAGCATGTGAGGGCCGAAGACGGTAAACAACTTAGGTGGAGTGCCCGGGCAGGTCGACAGATGAATGAAGTGTTTTTTTGAAAGTGCGGTAAGGAGAGTTCCCCGAAGTAAAGTTAGTAGGTGCAGGTGATTAAACTCTAATTTACTGATAGCCAATCGGGTTAACAAAGTGGAGTGCCTCGGTGCACGAGCAGGAGGGAGTTGGTGAGTCTGATGATTTGGCGAACGGTAGTGTAGCAGGGAGTAGTAGGTAATCGAGGTTATGTTTACTCCTCCCCTGCGGGGGAATAGCTCAATCAAAGCCCCCTATAGGGTGGTTGGGTTTACTTTGCTATTAGGGGGTTCTGAAACTACTAATAGGGGCACTGGTTTGATGACTTTGACTCCAAGGGATGGGTAGTTGAGGGTCAAGTAGGGCATTGTAGGGAGCTGATCAAAGGGGTGGAGTTTAGTGAGGCAGGTTTTTCATTAAACAACTGATAAAGAGGTGAGATGGTAAGCAGGGGCTGGATCAAGCTTATTATATATAAACCTCTATACTACCCTGCACTACCTATAGGAAACACTCCCCTTCCCTACTTTGGAATAGGGATGAGGAGACAGGGGGAAGAGACTCAATTAGACAACCATTAAACCCCCACATCCTATCAATAAATGCTCAGCTAAATCAACCCCAACCAGCACCTGTTCCCATTCCCCGAACACACTGGGTAGTATAGAGGGGGAGAATCTTATTCAGTAGTAAAGTATCCTTACCCAATCAACCATTTGCAACAAAGCTCGAGCCTCAATATAGTGGTGCTCAGATAGTTGGTTTTGCCCACATTGATTGTATTCGATTTTCCCCTCATCAGCACCAGATCACTTTTTCAGAAACTCTTCCTTCGAACACCCTGACTAGGTTTTTCATCCACACCAAGGACTACTGATATTATATAGGTCATCCAGTCATCGAGTTCAAACTCCCCTTGCACCTACTTTACCGAACCACTTGCTCCCCTTCCCTAAGGGACATACAACGAATTCCTACCCCCTTCCCTTGCGCGGTAGGTAAGGTTATAGAATCAGTGCCTAACAACCCTGGGCGAATAGGTAATGCAAGTTGTGTGAGAGATGCTCACTAGGTTTAGTCGAAGGGTAGACTATCAGGAATAGAGGGATGTGTTAGCTTAGAACACTTGGAAGAGGGATGAGTAGACTATAGTAGTATAATCAATCGAGTCTTAGGAGAAATCATGGATCAACCAAGAAATACCCTATCGGGGGGGGGGGGGGGGGGGGCTTGTTAAGAAAGAGGAATCAGATGGAAATATCATGAAATTAAGGTTGGATCCTATTCATGGGGATTCCGTAAATATTACAGTACAAACCAAAATTGAAAGTTCGAAAAAATTGGGTGCTACCTTTTATCAATCGAAGATTGGATGCAATTACAAATAGCACCATACCTGACTGCATACCCGGGAATAGTACGGTACCTTCCTGAGTACGAATTCTTTGATTCCAATCTTGCTCCTGGGAAAGCTCTTTCCTAGCTCGATGCGCAATTCGTGAAGAAATCCACATCATGCCCTAGAACTGTAAACATGGGATTTGGGTGGGGACCGAGCGTAATTGGCATTTGCCTGCAAAACCCAATATCATATCTAGAGGCAGACAATAATGCCTTTAAACCCCCTATGCTTACCTATGGGAAGTTCAGCTTCGACAGGAAAGCTTTGATTGAGATTTCATAGTTGTAGCACACCCTAGGAAACGAAGGCTTACCAATTCGAATAGAATTGCTCCACTTCTGGTGTTCCCCGAGGATTTCCCACTCACTTAAGGTATCTTAAGCTTTGAGTCTTGCCCGTGGGAGTTTAGTTATTATGTGAATGAAGGTGATATTACATTGAAGCTTTTTTTGATTGGAAGAGTTCCACGGAGCAAATAAGCGAAGACGACCGATTCTCTGTCGAAGAGTATAGCCCATAATCAGAGCCCAGTTCGCACTAAAGTGTACTTGGCTAGCAATGTGTTTCTCTATTACTATAGTTATGATAGTTTGGAAAGGGTATTTCCAATCTGACTCTTTCACCTAGGTTTTTTTCAATAGTACTCTACCCTCGTCTTGTTTGAATTCTGTTATTCCATCCAGGGAGGGAGTTCTCCTAGGGTTGAACACAGCTTGACTCGATCCAAATGAAATGATACAAAAAAGGGTTTAGCAAAGGTTGGTTGAGCTTGTAGCTTAGGTTGGGGGAACTTGTATAAGAGCTGTTTTCCCGGAAACTACCATGCCATGTTTCTTGGGCACCCAATTCGAACCAAGCCCTAGGGGCTTTACGGGGCTCTTTCACAAAAGAAGTTACTTATTTGATCTGGGCAGAAGCTAATGGTGAAGTAAAGTGTTGATCACCGGGTTTTTTCACTTTGTATCAATATATGCTGCCTATCTATCAGACAGATCTCAATCTGACGTATGCTCAGACCCCACTCTGGAGTCATCCCATGCACTAGCCTCAATCAAGACCCAACCAAGGGGAAGACCAAACCAAATGATTATTTGGTGCAAAGCAAGCATGCACTACCACCCATTAGCAGGGGGTTCGGAAGCTTACCTATAAGAAAGACTCTTTCACCAGGGAGGGAAGTCAGTAGTGTAGTCTCGGTTTCTTTTGAATTGTGTTCGTCCAACCCAAAACTCAAACCCATAATTAAATACCTTGTTAGTTATGTTATGCAAATCTGGGGGAATACTGGGTAAAGGGAGGTCAAAGGTAATCGAGTAGGGCAGTTGAGGTATGAGGTATTCAATCAAGGGAATCAACTAGTAGGTATGATATGAAGTGATTTCCCTCGGCCTGAAATTGATAAATGTCAGAATGAATCCATTCTCTTCTCGGGACGAGTGAAGTCAAGTCAAGTCAAGCGGAAGGGTGGAAGTGAAGCACTTTGAGATGAAGTAGTGCCTTGAAGCTCCCATTAAGTACATAAACGAAGTGTACGTAGTGAAGTCCTAGCTCAACGAGTGAGCTTTCTTTGATTGGAGGAAGAGTTCTACTTGAGGGAAGCATTCTTTGGCAGGGTTCTTTGGCAGCCCTGGGGAACAGCTGATAAACGGGTAGTTCATTCACTTATTATTTCCATAACTCCAATTCACGCTTCAATAAGATCAAATCAGATCCAACCCATTGGCACCTTACATATGTACGAAGTGAAGGTGGATCCACTCGTGGGTTAAGAGGTATGCGATTCCCTCGATTCCCTCGATTCAAGGCTTTCTTTGATTACTGACTGAAATCAATCAATAATCCACTCCAACCTGGGGAGACAAGGGTATTTCTGAGTGAATGGGTAAGGTCCACATATATCAATATGAATTGAGTCTTTCTAGAACAAGAGAATTTCATTGTTGCAACCTGGAGAGTTCCTATTATACCGCCCCCGAAGTTTAGAGTGTGGTTTCCTAGGATCGGGTTTTTACAGAAGTTTAGGATGAAAATTGGGAAGCAAGTTGGAGGTGATGAATGGGAGGTACCGTACCTGCCTGAGTGTGAATTCTTTGATTCCAATCCTACTCCTGGGGAACCTCTTTCCTAGCTCGATGCGTAATTCGGGAAGAAATCCACATCATGCCCCAGAACTGTAAACACGGGAATAGTACTGGGATTATATCTTCAACCAGGATTATATCTTCTTTAGCTAATAGACATCCTGGCGAGTAGGATGCTAAGGAAAGAAGGAAGAATTTAGACAAGACGGCTGTCACCCGACGGATTTCACCAAATACTCGGCTTATTCTTTAGTCAGTGAAATTACCTGGAAAAGCTCCTTACTTTCCCTGACTTTGCCTACCTCCCCTTTTTGAACCCCCTGTGAATTCAGGTTAGGTTTTGCTGGGAATATCTTTCTTTGATTCACCAGGCTTTAGCTCAATTAACATAATGAACTCATCAGCCCTCGGGATCAGGGACCAAGCTTGAGGGTTTTGAACTTCAATTCGAGCTCCCAGGTGAATGAACTAGTCCCGTTGATAAATTGTTCTCAGACAAAGACCTGGGTTTATAACAATGGCTAGAATAATCCTTGAATCAGTGGGAAGCAAGAAGGTAGGAACTGGAAGGCGGACATGGATAGGGTTGACTTCCTACTCGGGCTAGGTTGGTTGGGGTTATGCTTGAAGGGTTTAAGTGCTTCCAATCGAGCTTTTTATTTGAATCCAATCATGAAAACGATCCATTCCCCATCTCACTCCCGAAAAAGCAACTTCTAGCGAGGTTTTGCTTAATACATTGGATGGGACTTGTACGAGGCCAAAGGAAGAGGAGCAAAGCCCCGATTTGCTGTAAATGATAGAGTATCATGCATGATAGGGTGGTATATATTACCGACTAGCTCCCATGTGAATCAATGCTTGGGCCCGCTTCTTTGCTTCCGTATCATTATTAATGAAAAGCTATATATTCACTCTGTAGGGTAGGGGAACTTTAAACATCTTACCTGATCGGGCAATCCATTACCCTAATTATGCAATCTTGGAATGAATCCTTCATTGAATCAATTAGCCGGGTCAGATCTGATATATGCTGGGGCTTTTCAATAGTCTATTACTCCAATAATACTTGTAATGCTTTATCGCAAGGTTCGAAATGTCGATTTCGATGCCGTGCCGATAAAATTCTAAGTGTGCATTTTGTGGGCATGTCGTGAAAATGCTCGTTTTTCGATGGGTATGACGATGAGCATGCTGAGGGCACGTCGTAGGCATGTTGAGGGCATGTCGATGCATACCGACAAAAATAAGTAGTCAAAAAAAACCAATAGCAATCTCGGCATGGGCACTTATTTTGTCGGCATGCCGACGATATCCCTGTAAATCGACACTTTATCCGTGTCGGCACGGCCTCTGCTCGAAAATGACCTTGCCAACGACATTTAAAATGATGCTTTACTGTTGAAAGTGCGGTGAAGTGAAGGTATTTTTCATGGAGCTACACTTTGTACCTCTCTGATGGTCTACTTTACCGTTGAAAGCATGGTGTAGTGAAGGTATTTTTCACGGAGCTACACTTAGTACACTTCGTACCTCTTTGATGGTCTCATACTTCATTGCTTGGGAGATAGGTCCTTCCCGAGTTGCTCCAGGGTCTCCAGAATGTAGGGGAGAGGGGTCCTCTGCCCGCTAATCTCTCCTCAGCTCCTGTGAGTTCACATATGAGGCCGAGTGCTAGGTCCTTCAGTTCAGTCTTCTTTCTACTTGTGTTGTGTAGCAGGATGCCTCTTCTTTTATCTAAGCTTTCCGTCATTGTTATGGGATCGATAAAGGGGGGTAAGAGATTTGCTGACTTCCTGGCAGAGATGCTCTTCGCTTACCTTCGAATCCAATGAGTGAAGTTTTGAATAGCGGAGACTTACCGTTGTTTTAAAATAGGCTCGTCTATGTGCTTACTTCTCCGACGTAGACTTACAGCTCCGACTAGCTCTTTAATCAAGCTTCCCTCGATTCTAGGGAGAAGTGGGATTGGGTTCATTAGGTTTTCAAGGGGTATTTCTCAAGGGTAGCTCAATCATTCTTGGGGATTGGGTTCTCGGCTAGGCTTGAGGGTTAGAGAATAAATCCACTTTACTACATCGAGGGGCTCCAAGGAGAATTCAGAATAGAACAAACACTCGGACGTCCACGGCACGGAGAAAGGACTGGGAATGAAAAGCATGGAATAGTTTTGATGATGAGCATTCGCATGGGAGCTAGCCACGCTAGATACGAGGTTGAGCGAGATGGAAAGGAGTTCGTTCATTAAGGTAAGCACCGGAAAGCCCGGATTCAGTAGAAGTGGGTGAAATTCTGGACCGAAGCGCAATGTAGTAAAGGTATCTTTATCTGACGGTCGGAGGTGAGGAATTTATATAAGGATTCGGGTATTGGTTTCTCAGGTAGACGACAGGTAGGGTGATAAGGAATAAACTAGTAGTGGGAAAGCTGGGGTTACGCTTTTATGGGAACCTCATTCGAACGCGATATAACTCCTATGCCACAAAAGATGGAAACAAAGACCCATCAGTACTTCCCTGCGAACTGCTTAATATGCAATTCTTCAATGGAAGATTCTTAATCTTAATCTGACACTAAAACAGGTCTCACCCGGTTGGCATACTACTTGTGAAATCCACGTAATCAGAGACCTCACGTAAATACTCCACTTCTGCGTATTTGAGCTTATCACAGAACTGGAATTCTCAACTACTGCAAACTTAGACTGAAGAAACCAACCCTTCTCCGAACTTCCCTGCTATTCACTTCCCCCATGCAACTGAGGTGGGACTTCCCTCTTACACTTCCTTGGTTGCTTATTAAGCCCCAGCTTACCTTACTTCCAAACTCGATGCAGGATAAATGGATGCCGGGACTCCATCTTGTAAAGACAGGTTCAAATTAGGTGGGTTTGTCTATCGAAATTACCTAAACCTGGGAAGGGCACAAAGAGAGCACTGATTCCCCGACTGCTGCTGCTACATACCCAGTTGCTGAGGAATCCCTCCCTTTTCGATGGGTTAGGGTCATCTTGCATAGGCTCATCACGCCTGGGTGGGGGGTCACTTCACACATCTCTGAGTAGCCCATCACTCCTATTAAGTATTACCGGGTTCAACACTTTTCTATATACGCATATATGATTCCTTTGTAGTATTGAATGAAGGGAATCCATTCCCCTAGTTCTTCGCATGATTTCCTTTTAGGAAGGGGAGTTGGAGTGATGACTCTAAGTTATAGCAGGGGCCTCTGACCTGACCTGTAATTAACGGACAAGAGGTTTCCCTAGTTAGCGTTCTCACTTTAAGTTAAGGCAGTGTATTCCAAGATCAGGGAGCGTTTTGTGTTTCATTTACAGTGTGAGTGTCCCTTTCCCAGGAGTAAGTTAGCTATGATAGGTGTAAAGTGTATTACATTTGCTTTGCCATATCCGCATTGGGTTGGAACCAAATATGAAAAGAACCGGAACCAGAATTCAAGTATCTCATTCGTGGGAAGCAAAATCGGGTGAACTTCAGTGGAGTGTGTTCCCCTTGGGGAATCTCACTAGAGAGGGTATCGGCCGGGCTCTTCCAAAGGGAAGGAGTTCAGCGCGAAGCGAGGTGGATTTCATTTCCATTTCAAGGATGTTCGCTGTGGGGCATTAGGATTTGGATAGTTATTATTATCCTCCGAGCTCGGAGTCAGATTTTGATTAACAGAATGAGTTGAGGTAGGAATCGGTTAGGTCTAATTGAGAGGCTGCTTGGGAAGCTCCAAGGCAAGGTAAAGTCACATCCAAGGGTAGCTCTGAATCTGAAGCAAAAATAATGTCAAACAGGAGATTCTTGGACATTAACAAGCGAATCAATAGTAATCACATTATCTGTTAATCTTGAGCTGGCGGGGATCAAGGTAGCGTACTCATTCTAAGAGTTCACAAGCAACTCGGAGGAATGGATTCAACAGTGAATTGAGAACCTCCTTAATGCATTGCAAATGGATTGCTCGATGTGGTAAGTTCAGATAGATTTTGTGTTGAGCAATCTCTTTCAACCAGCCATTGAGAGAAGGGATGGATAACTCCATAACAGCATCAAATGGGGGGCACCGGTTGGATGACCTGTTGTTAGATCTCGGAGTTCCGGCCTATAATTTAGAAGACTCACACTATCCGGGAGAAATCAAGGTTATCAATCTGATCTTCAGTGAATTCCTAGTGGAGAGGATGCTTAACAACGCATGGGTAACATCGTGATTCAATCTCGCCCTTTAACACACTACTATTGAGTAATACAGGGTTTCATCTTATATACGCATTATGTATGAAACCCCAGACTCATAACTCACTAATTCATGGATGAGATCTGATATAGGCATATATTGCTCACGGCAGATTCAGTGGCTAGGTTGCGGCGTTAGTCAATCCAGGTTAATAGGGTATTCAATAAATCGGGAAGACTGTCACTTGGGACCTGGATGCGGGATGTGAATGTGAATGAATTTATAGCCAGGTTCCCGGGAGGAAAAGACTTGTTAACCAAATGGCCGGGTTGGTGTAGCAGTAGGGGATTACGGAAAGAGGGAATGCCCGGAGCTTGTTCCTGGTGTCAATTTCTTAGTGGGATTTCCCCAGGTTTGGGTTTTCTTTATGAGTATAGTGGAGAGGAGCTAAGAGCAGGAAGGAGTGTATCAATCCCAGATGGAACCCTAGAATCGGGGTCACTCCCTATGTATTATACTCGAGCTGCATCAAAGGGGAAATCTGGGGAAGAGCTTAGGGGCCACCGGGTGGTAGAGTGGTGATGGAATGGAAAGCAACAAGACCAAGTAGCATTGTCGGAGTCAAGCAATTCAACTTCAAGTCCAGTTCACAGGGTAGGTTAGGATGAAGGGAAGTCAAGAATCTAGTCATTTCCCGGATCAGTAGCTACACTAGGGAGTTCATACTTGGGCATTTTGGAGTGAATAGTGTCCCCAGTGGAAAGAAGATCTAATGAATGCATGAGTGAATGGTGTGAATTGAGTGAGAAATACCCTTTCAAACCAAACTACCCATTTGACTGGGAATCTCTTGGATTGATAAACTTCGTGGTGGTTCAACCAAGAAGTAGTTTTAGGCAATTAGGGAATAGCATGATTGATCGGCGTGGAGAGAGTGTTCGCGGGGTGCAGGGGAGTGTGTTTCCGAGTTTGACTTACCAGACTCACATTGACCGGGCCAACTTTCATATGAATTTCCCGGTCAGGGAGTGTTTTATAGTAACTCAGCTCCAATCAAACAATTCAATAAGCCTGGTTAGCTGAGAGGGAATCTTCGAGTTCAAAGACTACCCACTTATTTACTTAAAGCACGGTGTGAAGCTTAATTGGGGCCTCCTCTTCATTCATTCTTTGATTCCAATCCTAGGGCTCTTTCATTCCGCTTTTTAGTAGTAGTATTCAAACCCTCAATCGCAAGTGTATTGGGCACATGGTGAATTTAATATAGTGTCAACTCTTGGGGTGGTTAAAAGTAACCTAACAAGTCAAGTACCCAATCCCTTGTCCTACGATTGTATCTTCTTTTCGCATGGATACTCTTCAATCAGACGTCACTCATCAGTGAGATTAGTTAATGAAAAGCGTTCTTATACAACCAGGTGGTGAATCAAGGGGAGTTGTGTTGATTGATAATGAGATTGAAAAGTTGCCCCCGTTAGGTAAGAGGAAGTGTCTAGGGGGTGAATAAAGGTCATCTCTGGGGTTAGGGTAATCAAATACAGCTAAGCTCAATTACTCTAGATCACAGGGTTAGGATTGGATGAAGGGTTGGTTTCCTCAGCACTTCTTTGTTCCCTTTGTGATTTCCTTGATCTGGCCACTGTGTGCTTACTGGTTGGACCCTATGGATTTGCTCAGGATGTATACTACAGGAAAGCAAAGGAGGAAGGATGGCGTGCCCGAAGTGCATTCAAGCTTCTCCAGATTGATGAAGAATTTCCAATCTTCCAAGGCATATGCATATCATCCTTTCTGAACTAGCTTATTCTTTGTTATCTCTTATATATCTTTCAAAGGGGAACTCATTACTTGAATGGATGCAAGAAAGGTGGATACCAAATCTCATAGGTGTCAAGCATGTTGTTGATCTCTGTGCTGCTCCTGGAAGCTGGTGTTTGGTTTTTCCATACTATTTGACTCTTCGCTGAATCTAAATTGATTATTTGTTTCCATTGTAATACTAAATCAAAGTCCCTTGTTGAAGATGAAATTGAAGCTTCTTTTGATTGACTAACAATCTCATGACCCTGTGGATGCTACCCCACAATAATTGAAATGGTTAGTGAACTTGCAAGGCAAAGACTCTTGTCAAACGTGGGAAGTGTAAGAAAAAACCAAACCTATTTGGACCTATCATCAATCAATTGATTTAGATCATTCTAGTAGGTCATTCTCGGAGTGTCTTGAAATGGATATCACACTGCATCCCTTGTGGTTTGACAGTATTCATCATTGAAAATTGCATGCTTGTATTGTCTGTTCAGAGTGGAATTTGGCCAGTTCTCCACATTTGCATTGATGATGAGATTGTGTTCCCGAATCATGGCATGCTTGACCTGGTTTTTGCACTATTACCTGTCTGAGTGCTGTATTGAACTAGATCCCAGTGAATTGTCATTCTGGTTTGGTTCCTCTTCATGGTTCTCCCAATGTCCATCTTTACTTGATACATGGTTTTTGTTCTAGCTTAATAGCTGTGAACTATCTACAAATCTGAATCCAATGTGTTTAGTAAATTCCTCTATACTCTCCGCTTGTGAAGGATACAACACTAGCATAGGAATTGGGCTTGCAGGTGGTGGATTTGGGATCTATTGTGAACTTAGAGTGACATGTGGATGCTAAGGGGGAGGTCATGGTTACAGTTTCATGTGTGTTATTACTATCCTTTTCTTTGATGCTTTTGAGTAACAAAACCAAAGAACCTCAGCTTGCATCCGAGATGGGTGAAATGGTGGTTTAACCCAACTGAGGTGCGTTTATGGCTACATTGCACATGTGTGAACATGGGAAGTGAAATGATCGATCAGATTGGTGATGCATTCAAGCTCCTAGTAAACAACCACACAACATTATGAAGTAATGTCAAACAAAGAAATTGCTACTTCACATTCCCTACATACAAACACATAAAGTGATATGCTACATCCAATCCACTATTTGTAATGAAATTGGAAATCAGTCAATCACAATTCCCAATTTGCTACTGATAGACATCCACTCTTGTGTCACCTCAATGTGACTATTGTTTCTGCCAAAGAGCCAAGCCTCTTTCCACTTCATCCTTCCTCAGAGAATGTGAACCAGTTTCCAACCTCAGAAAACAAGACCATCTTGGATTGCTTCCTTGTAAAAGCTAAGCGTCACATCGGATGCTGATAGCTAGGCACATTTCATTAAACTATGATGAATCACAAAGATTGCTCTATCACTTGATTGATCAAGATTTCTTCTATTCAAAACTTGCTTGCCAGGGTCTTTTTTCCCCATCACTTGCCTTCTGTCAATTTGAAGCAAGGTTGCAACACTTGGTATTCGGTATTCAGTTGGGGAGGTCACTATGCTTGTGCCACACAGAGGAGTAATTAGGGATGACTCGGTTGAGTCTTGTCAGATTTATATCTATTTATCAAATGTATGAAGATGTATGATTGGCAGAATTGACTACGAAGCCACAGCTAAATGGAGCTTCCAACAAGTCAGATATCCTATCACATCAAAGTGAGCCATTTTGAAGCTTGCTGAAAGTCACATAAGTAATCAGCCATGTGTCCAAAGTAAATCTGTATCTTCAGTTCCAAGTGCTGTATTACTCATAGTAGTGTGTGATTGAGTAATCAGGTCTTTCATTGCCTAATCGAGACATTATAAACACTCGATGACTCAGGCTAGTATACCAAGTGATAGGCTGAATAGATTGCTACTATCTGGGTTGTGGTCGGAGGATTTGGATCGATTGAGGTTTGCAGAGATGGAGATTGGGGGGGGGGGGGGGGTGTGGCTTGATGGAGGTGCCCATCACACACTATGATGGTGCTCTGGAGGATGGTGTCCCCATAAGGCCTGTATCTATCTTTCGTCTGCGAGGGATACCTCTACGTTTGCATACCAAAGAGGTTGTAGAAGGTGTTTGTGCTTCGTTTGCTAAGGTGAGGAGGTGCCATGATAAATCTTGGTGGATTGGAGGGGGTCTTCTGTGCTCGTGGAAGGAGAGATTCTGGTGGGTCGTGAATTGCCTTCGAAGACCATACTGACTTTCGGCTTGGTCGGTCTTCGTGGGTCATTTTGTTTGAGTTGGTGGGCAAGAGGGTCTCACCGCAACCTTCATTCGCTGAGGTGGTGGCTACTGGAGATTTGGTGGCTAAGGCGGCATCGATGTCGGGATGGTCCAAGGCCAAGTGTGGAAACCGAAGGTTGTGCGTGCTGGCAGCAACAATTGTCATTTCAAACCCATGGCATTAATTTTGCATTAATTTGACAGTGCAGCTATTTTCGAAAAAGCCCAATCGTTGTGCTAGCCTGTTCTAGAACTTCCTGTAATTGCTGCCAGCCTTGACGACAGGGCACCTCCTGAGGATGAAGTGGCACTTAGCGTGATGGGAAATTGCATGGTGGGCCCAAGATGGGGCAGGCTACTGCAGCATGGTGGGTGCCTCCAGAGAATGAAAAGGATTCAGAGTTGGTGAGTACCCGTCTCTTTCTATTTTCGATAGGACGAAGATTGGTTTCCATTCAAAGATGTGTGGCTTGGTTTCCTCTTCGATTTTGCTCGGTGGAACCACCAATGTTTGAGTCCATTTTCCATGGAGCTATTGCGGCTGGGGAGGGGGAGCCACCCCATCTTTTGTTGTCCCTGATGGAGCTTCGTGGTGATGGGGATTCATGGCCTGTTCTGCTGGTGGTGGCAGTGGTGCTCGTCAAGCTGCTGGTTGCGATGGGGATCATGCTATTGATGCGGTGGATTTAGGCAGTGTCTGTTGCTGCTTCTCATTTGGTGACGCGCGGGCTCCTCGTGTCTGCATCACGAGGTGGAATCCAAGAGTCGAGGGTGAGACTCTTCTATTAACATGCCCTAAGTGGACCTTTCGTGGGAAGTTGGGGAGGCCTTCGACGTCATCCACGGGAAGGAGGTGACGAAGACATGGAGGCTGCATCGGCGGGGGATGGAAGCGCAGTTGAAGGGGATCATGTTGCGGGTGGTGTTGGGGATCGGTCAGCTAGGGAGGTGGCTGGTGGTGCAGAGGCGGAGCAGACCAACTGACGATAGGGCTACGCATGAGAATGGGGCTACTGTGGCTGACGACGATGCTTGTGACAAGGCGGCAGTGGCTGCTGCATCGGGGTACCAACGCACGAGTGGTGTACTGACGATTCCCAATGAAAGCTTTCAGTCCTCTCGTGGAACATGAGGGGATTTAATCACCCCTCAAGAAGAGCAGCACTTGGTGGGTACATCAGATTATGGGGTCCATTTGTGGTGTTGCTCTAGGAGACCAAGTTGGACAACTCCAGTAAATGTGGCGGGAAGTGGGTAGTGGATGTTTGGAGAGCTTCCTATCTCTCGATGTGACGCGACACGGTAGTAATATTGGGAGATAAGCTGATATTCAGCGACTGAAGGGGTGATTTGTTTGAGCTGGAGGATTCGTGGGCATGCATGTGTTAGCTATGTTGGTAAGATGCAGTGATAATATTCAAATATTCATCTCGGCAGTATGGTTAGTACCAACAGATGATGTGGCAAGGACTCACCAGAGGATTTGACTCAAGTGGCTATCAAGGTTTAGGGTTGGGGCTGATTGGAGGCGACTTCAACGTCACCCTCTTGATGGATGACAAGCCTGGAGGGAGAGGACGTAGTAGAATGATCGTGGTGGAGTTTGCGGACTTTGTCGCTTTGCATGCACTCTTGGACCTGTTACCCACATCCTGTGTGTTCACGTGGAGGGTAGAAATCCAGAATTGATAGGTTCCTTTGCAGCGTTGAGGTGGCGGAGATGTTCCCATTAGCGGATGTTTGGCAGACAGACCTTCACTTCTCAAACCATACACCTCTGATGTGGCAGACAAATGAGGGAAGACAGTTTGGGACCTACTTAAAATTGGACAAAGCTTGCTGGAGGAGGATTTCAGAAGGGGAAGACAAATGGAGGTCCTCTCGCAGGTTCAGCGGCAGCAAAACTGGAGTCCAAATTGGGTGACCTACAGGTGCTCCTAAAAAATGACAAGGAGGTTAGGGAGAGGCGCAAGAGGAAGAGGAATGAGGCATTGGCAGAAGTGACACGGCTAGACAGAGCAAAAGATGAGGGGTTGCTCTCTTAAGAGGGTGGCTAGAGCCACACACTTGGATACGAGGAAGAGGATAGGAAGTTGGAGGTGGAGTGTAAGGTAGATCCAAGTCTCGTCAAAAGTGGGAAGCTCAAGTGACTCCAATACCAGGTATTTCCATATGATGGCTTCCGCTAGGAGGAGGAAGAACTGGATTGACATGCTGATCGTGAATTATACAACATTCTCTAGAAGGGAAGAGGTGGGCAAAGCAGCGGCGAATTCTTCTCAGGGCCTTCACGGCCAGAAGGACGGGTGGGTGGAGGTGGACAGGTTCGGAGGTGTAACGCATCGGTGAAGAGCAGGCAGAGGGTTACTACTTCAGAGCGGAGTTCTCGGAGTATGAGGTGCAGGAGGCGATTTGGGGCCTGAATGTTGACGGGTGTCCGGGCCTGGATGGCTTTTTGGTCTATTTTGATAAGGAGTTCTGGTCTCTAGTGGAGGATGTAATGCAGGGCAGACTTTGCTGGTGGTAACTTGGGCTAGGCTCAACAAATTCATGTTCCTGTTGCGGCGGAAGCCATTGAAGTAGCGAATACCCAAGTAGCTACCCATTGAAATACCCTTTCTAACACCATCTACCTCAGTGTGGCCGCTTGCCAACAGGCGGGAGTACTTCAGGATATCGTCTCGCCTGTGCAAATGTCGTTCCAGGGAGGAACATCTAGATGGGTTTGTTTGCTGTCGAGATCCTGGCCTATTGGAAGAGGAAGGCATTCCTATTCATTTCGCTAAATTAGTAGGTGAATTTCAGTTAAGCTTATGATTCAAGACAATGGTCCTTCCTCTGGGACCTTGAGGGGTTTTCCTGTTGGGTGGAGTGGATGAAGCGTTGTGTGACGACTTCATTCTCAATCCTAGTGAATGGAAACCCGACGGGAGGCTGGATACAACCTAGAAGGTGAGGCAAGGGTGTTCGCTGCGATGCTCTTTGTCCTTGTAGCTGACACGTTAGCAAGATCTACCTTTACTTACTTTAGAGTAAGGCCTGTGCAGGGAGTCTGTTCAAGGGTTTCACGATAGAGAACTGGCCGTTTCGGTATTACACTATGCAGATGATACCCTCTTCTTTATGGAGGGCTCTGGGTTAGAAGCGAGGAGGTTGTGCCTTTTGCTTGAGATTTTTGGTGAGGCATCGGGGTTGCAGATCCACTTCTCGAAGTCCACATTTGTCCCCATGCACATGACCGCTGAGGAGGTTGCTAGCTGTGGAGATTCACTTCGTACACCGGAAGGATCTCTACCCATTTCCTACCTTGGCGTATCGCTTTCTGACAGGAAGACCGCACAGGAGTGGGTAGCCATTATTGAGAGGATAGAAAGGAGGCTCGCTGGCTTGGGTCTCCATGTCGCAGGCTCGTTCCCTCCTTGCTTAGCTTGCTCTTCCCAGGGAAGGTCTATTTATTGATGGGCGAATGACGAGGATTGAATTCACGAATGCTGGATTCACAATCCACTGCCTTGATCCACATGGCTACATCTACCCTTACCCCCTCGCGCACAGGTTTCAGTCTCTATCTACGCATATATGACTCCCTTAAAAGATCCATTTACTACCAAAATCAAGTGAGGTAGTTTGTTTTTTTTTTTTTTGGGAAGCGAAGCTTCAACAAGCAAGTAGAAGGGGCAGCTTACTTCATTGACTTGACTCTACGGTCCCATTATCTCGAGCTGGGCGGCTTATTGATCGATTAAAGGGTGGTAAGGCTTGTTTAGTAGACAATGAGTGAGCAGTAAGTGCAGGAAAGACCGATGGGTTGGGGAGCGTTGGGTAATTCCCCCGGGTTGGTTGCTTTTGGGAGCGAATCCTCGCCTTTTTAAGCACTTCGACAAAGGGGAGCCAAAGCCACATGCCCTACGCGTCAGCTCTTCTTTCTACAAAGCGGGGGAGGGGGGCTTCGTAGTTGAGGGGAGCGCGTACTCTTCTCTTGTTCTACTAATCTGAAACTATCTTTACCACACCACACCACACCACGCGAGACTCGAGAATGAACCACCAAAGAGCAGCTACCAATAGAATAGGAGAGCCAGCCTGTGACCCACCACCTCCTTCAGCAATCCGCACTCTCGACAGAATAGAAAAGAGGACTGTAGGCCTGTGTCTATGTAGACACCTCAACGAACTCATGTGTACACTTCTCAGCCCGAAATCTCTCAAATACAAAGTTTTCTTTTCTTGTCTGATCCCTCTCAATGAAATTTCCCATGTTGCACTAAGTTACGGATGTATGCATGCAATTTGGGAACACTTTGGGGTGAATGCTCATCCAAACAAGTAGGGTCAATAGTTCAACATTTAGGATGGGAAATTCCGAAACAAAGAAATTGTCGAACCCAACAAGTGCTTTCCGAACCAAGCTAAATAGTCTCCCATTACTAGGCTCACCAACCAACCAGGACTTTGATTCTTATTATTCCTACTATTATGAAGTGAAGTAAGGCCGCAAAACCATTAGGATTGTTTTCAACCATGAGTTCCCATATGACATAAGCATTTGTCGGGTGGCCATTATTCGCCAGGTCTATTGAGTTCCCGTCATAGCACGTGGTTGGTGCACTAGGTTGATCAAGACTTTACTTTAGTCACTCGAATCTGGCACCTTCTCCGCGAGAGTCAACAACTTCTCTTCGAGCTGGGTCCTTCAATCGAGACTCAAATAGAAAATAATCCTCACTATACCAACAATAAACCTCGCTTTTGTCAGGAAATGCTTGCACTGGATTCACTTTAAACACTCCAGCAACGTTCATATGCTCTTCATTCTCATTAAGTATTGCTTCAATATCAGCAACTAAGAAGGGATCTCTCTTTTGATTGATATTAGATTGGATCTTGCTTATGAATTCTTTACGAGTACATTACGTGGGCTTTTGTCAGGCAATGCTTGCACTGGATTCACTTTAAACACTTCAGCAGCGTTCATATGCTCTTCATTCTCATTAAGTACTGTTTCAATATTAGCAACTAAGAAGGGATCTCTCTTTTGATTGATATTAGATTGGATCTTGCTTATGAATTCTTTACGAGTGCAATACGTGGTTCTATGGAGGATTGGTAATGTGGGTATTGATGTTATTAGTGTAAGTTCGTCAATAAATATGGAGTGATATCTCTTTTCCACTTCCTTATCGGTGATAATCTCCCTTTCAACCTTCTTTTTAACCATATACACTCTCAGAGTGACATCATGTGATATAGATTACAACAGATTTGGTAAAGGCTCAACAAATTTCCTTTATCATTTGTTAATGGTATAGATTCACCTATTGTGAAGACCAAATCACTAGATGAAATTGCCTTATATAGGTTATAATTCAAAGTCATTTTTGCATATCACCTTACTTTTAAAGTATCAGGTAAATGATAATAACCTGCATGTGGTTCTATCACTTTTTCGTACCACCTCTTCTCAGTATAATGATGATGCTTATTATAATTGCTCAGAAAATGAAGACTATAATTAGGGGGGAAATTGTTCATATAACCAAATGATAACATCATGCTTTTTTGTTTTAAGAAGAAAGATTGTCCCGGAATACCGAACCAACCAATAGGGTATGCATTGTAGTTTAAAATGGAATGGGGATAGTGCGGACTGGAAAGTGGAATCAGAGGGTTGCCTTGCAAGTTTTTTTGGGTCACACAAGATAAGCTCAACCATTCACGCTTTGTAGGATTTGCACCTACGACATTGGGTTTTGGAGACTCACGTTCTACTGAACTGAACTAAGAGTGCTTTCTTCACTTAAGATATGTCAGGAAAAAGATCCTTTTTGTCCTATCGGGCATACCCCTTCTCTTGTCCCATTTTCATCGATCTCAATTGATCCCTTTTCCCCGTCCCTCGTACCAGGGGGGTAGGGATGAAAGGAAAGGTACCGTGACATTTTTGACCCAAACCAAATGCACTACCAAGTTGCACTACATCCCTTTCTTTTTGACAGTGCCATTGTAGAGATTCTCTGTCTTGTTTTCCACGTCTTCCTTTCCTCTATTTATATACAATATCTCTCTTGCCATTTTGTCTCATTTTTTTTTCATGTAGGCGATTTTTCTAAATCATAGAAAGCAGCAAGGGAAAGACCACTTGGCGCAGTGGAATAGGAAAGAGAGCATCGAGCATAGCTTTTGTGTCACCAGCAATCCTTTTTCGTTTATTGGGAGATTGAAAAAGGCTTTATCAAGCAGACATGATGGTTACGTCGATCGACAATTGAGAAATCCTATCTCCGGGCTCTCACTTTACAGGGTAGGGCTATCTTTCATCGTTGACAGACATGGTTCAACGTTTTTTATTTTGGTTCCTCAATCAATAGATGACTCGACAGTTGTGGTTTTCTATCTAGTATGGGGGCAATGTAGTAAGGAGGAGAATTTTTGATGATGTGTTATTGAATTACACTTAGGAGAACAAACCTGAATTACTGAATTATGCACGGTTATGTGTCCAGCCTACGGTTTGAATTCGAATTGTCTTTCCTTCCACACTTAACAAGCAGCGGCTTTAAGGTTAAGGGCTCCATTTGCAAGCTTCACGGATCATTTCATTACCTTCACTAGCTAGATCACGCCCTTCATTACGAGCTTGTACACATGCTTATAAAGCCACCCTATTAGCTACTGCATCAGGACCCCAAGGGTGTCCTAAAGTTCCTCCGTCGACCTGGCGTTGCATTGCATTGTGGTAGTATGGTTCCAAAGATCTCAGTCAAGGAAGGCATATGCCAAACATGAATACCTCCTGAACCGGCATAACACTTGGCATAGAGACCCAATCTTTAGTGAAGAAACAATCAAAGTGGTTTACGAGGCAATGAATTTAGAGGTCACTAAAGGACTCTTCTTGGCTTTTGAAGATCCAAACAAGGAAAGCTCGGGCGTAGAGGATGACGAAGAATGGTGGGGGCACTAGCCTCACCAAAATTGCACAAATTTTCATCCTACTCCAACCTTGACTTGAGGAGAGTGGAGAAATAAGATGCCACGTGGACTGTCCACATGTGCCACGTGGCCCTCATATCAGCGTCCAATAAGGCCATACAGCTATTAGGGTTTTGTAGTTGCTTTTATTCCAAGTGTAGCTTTATTTTGTAGGGATAATTGTGAGTTGTTAAAGTTAATTAGGATTTCCTGTTTTGGTAAATTAGTATTTCATTTTCTATTTTCTAGTTTTAGTGATTAGGATTTGTTCTCTTTAAAAGGAGAGCAATCCCCTCGTCGTATCTGAGTCAATTAAATAAAGATCAATTCCTCCAAGACCTCTCTCAATTTCTCTCTTGCCGACACCCTCTCTCTCTCTCCCTTGATCTCCATGCTCCATGCGTGAAACCTCCACATGCCTAGGTCTTGCCACGCTCCCGCAATTCCTCACAGCAATAATTATGGGACATCATCTTTGTGGGTGTTCCACCCCAAGTTTGTGCAGTCTATCCAATTATGAGAAGGGCAATACCTGTTGCTTGAATTTGATTAGTATAATGCAGAATTACTCTCCTATCCACTTTAGTATGTAAACATACTCATGCTACTCTGTCAGAAAATATGGTTACTTCAATTTGTTGTTTTCTTCTTGGTAATTGCTCTTTGATGATTAAACAATGAGAAGAAATATGTTCATATTCTTTGTGATTAGACCTCATAATTTAGTTCTAGAGTAGAGATGGAATATCCTTGAAGCACTCAAAACCCTAAAGAATCTTCATTCTGTAGCTTTTTTTTTTTTTTCTTTTTTCAAAAGTAGGAGGATCACTTGAGTTTAGTGATCGTTTGTGATTATTTCCTCTACTGTCATGGTTTTAAATCTTTGAAACCAGAATATCTTTGAAGTACTCAAGATCCTGTAGAATCTCTATTCTCTAGATCTTCTCTAGTTGTCTTCTTTGATTATCTTGTCCATCATCATGGTTGTAATCTTTGAAGTTGGATGTACTAAGCCACACTCTTTACAGCAAATATTGTATATTCTAGATCTACTGAAGGGAATTTGCAATTTTGATAATGTAGTTGTGTTATGCATGGATTTAAGGACTTATTTGACATACTGATGAGGCTGACTCATGTACTTGTCTTTCAGGAAGTCTCCTAAAAACAACTCTGGACTGATTATGGTTCACATCCTATAGTTTCAATTTTTGAAGATGAACGTTTATCTAAAATATGAACCATGGAATCATTTTGCAGCTTCACCTATCATTTTCCACTAAGTGGCTATGGCGAATCGAAGATGAGAGGGTTCTACTAGAGGGTGTCACTTATGTATTTGATCTTGGAAATTTTCCCATCACCACGGAAGCTTCTAATTCCTAGAACTTGTGATTTAAACTTGCATTTTCCACTTGGCTAAAATAGGCCACTAATACTCCTATCCTTGAACAAATCGATACAAATAAAATGCAATTACACAAACATTCACCATAATGTACAATAGATTTTTAGGTGAAAACCTCGAGGGTAAAAATCATCACATAAGTCTTCCCAACTTAAGATTTTCCTGATCGTCCTAGTCGATCAAATCCACTATATGTGTCACTTAAACGAAGGTGACACAACCTCAATACAATTACACTATAACTCGAGGGTAGTATACTTCAACCCCTTTTCTTCATGAAGAGTATTTTGTCTCATGGAGACGGAAATTCGTTACGCGAATATTCAAACCAAAAACGAAAATAAAAAGTAACCTATAGAACCACAAAATACAAGTTAATCTAAGCTCCTATAGGCAAATGGTACTTTCCTGCGATGGAAGTAGATAGACATGAAGTGTGCAGTGGATCGGTGCTCTCAGATGTGTAGTATGAAGTTTGGAGAGCTTTGACACTATCTTCTTATTTTGATCTCTTTACAAAATGAGTGTATAAGGTGGAAAGAAGTACTTCTATATCTGTTTTAAAACAAAGGAGGGCCTCTAGCCTATTTATAGAGGGCTTAGGAAGGTTAAAGAAAGCTTGGGAGCCTTCCTCTAGCCGTTAGAGGCATTTCCCAAATAATTGGGTCGAAATCCAAAATCAATCAAGCCATAAATGAGTCTGATAGCAATATCAGAGGGCAGATTATTTGGTCAGGCATATGGTCAAGGTAAATTGGACGTCTAACTTAAGGTTTGGACGTCTAATTCTATATAATGGGTTTCCTGGCAAAGATAAGACATCCGAATGTTAATTTTAAGACATTTGGGTGTGATATTGGATATCTAAAAGTAAGTGGGTTTGTTCTCAGGTCCATATAGGGATCTAGTGTTAAATCAACATACGTCTTATAGGACATATGAGACAAAAGGAAACTTTTGGGAATTGATTTCCCAAGCGAACGGTTAAATTGGGTTCGACAAATCTAGATCTGGGTTAGATTAGGTCTAACGTCTCTTTAGACATTTGGAAGTCTGGAAAAAATAATAAAGTATTTTCTAAGTATTTCGAGAGGATATTATTCTGACAATTTGATTTGGGTTAAGATAAGGCTCAACGGTTCGATTATTGGACGTCTGAGAAGGTCTTCAGACGTTTGGATCAAAGTCGGGACGTCTGAACATAGGTATGGATGTCTGGACACCAAGTATCATAAACTAAGTGTTTTAGGTCTTAGTTATTGGACGTCTGATAAATCTATCAGACGACTTAAAAGTGATCATTAGACGTCTGAATGCAATGTTGGATGTTTGATACAAAAGTCTGTTGAGTATTTTGGTTTTCTAATTTTGCTCTAGGTTTTGCTTAAGTGTCCTAATGATGGTTAAGTGTGTCTAGGACCTAGGTACTTATATTATGGGCTCTTTAACATGAATCTAAGAAAATAAAAAAATAAAAATTACAAGTACATGGAAAGGAAATCTATCATATTCTTCTTTTCTTGATCTTAAAGCTTTAGCTCTAGGCTCCATCAACAATGCTCCTTGATGCTTTTCTCCATCAAGCTCCTCCATATCTCCATGGACTTGAGTTTGAAATCCTTCACATTTGCTTCCATTTGTATTTATCCTGAAATCTTAATCTTCAATGTAAATGTTAAATCACAAGTATTTTGTTGTCATCAAACCTTTGCACCAACAACGACATAGATCAAGACATCGGTCTAGTTGCTTTTTTGCTCCAACATGCAATTGTTGCTTTTGAAGGCATCTCTTTATCACTACTTTTGTATCTGAACTGTATGATTAGGATTTGACATAAGTCTCTAATTCTGGTTCAGGATTTCATGATCAAAATTTGCTTGGTTGATGTCTATACAGATTTATTTGTGCTAAGTTGGATGAGTATGCACGTGCATAAACATGCAAGCACATGCATACGAAATTATATACATATTTTTTGAAGCCATAAGCATTAATGCAAAAGATTTTAAATATAGAAAATTTGTTGGAATTGGAAAAGGATATGCTGACCTACAACTGACCTGGATTGACCCAACACCCCTCCATCATACATCTTTACCCCCAGAAAACTTCACAAAGGACAAAAAGAAAAGAAAGGAAAAATAGGAGATAACATTCTTTGAGAAAAATAAAAAAGATGTAGAATAAGCAGGAAAAGAGAATCATTTTTTTACCACGTCTATCTTTCATATGTCTCTTGTTAGGATCTCTTTATTTCTTTTTTTGCAACCAACTTTCTAAATTACCAACCATCCTGTCATTTGTACTTTTGTTCTATTCTTTTTTCCTTACCTTGTTGAATTTCTTGCCTCTTCCCTCTTTTTGTTTTGCCTGAGTTGTTGACCAGATTTGATTGCACACTTCGAAAATTTTACCAAATTGGAGGATGTAACTCACTCTAACAAAGCAAGGGCCATAGCCAATCTGCTAATTGTCCATATGGTTGTTATTCAATTTGCTCTACATCGTCCCTTTTCCTGTCTTCTCAAGTAAGTAGACACGATATTCAGATTGGGATTGCCATTTTCACAAGTTCTTGGATTATGGTGCCAACTTCTTTGCATAGAATTTCTCTGTAGATATTATACATGTGATTGGCCCTCTTTCTTGGATCCTCTTTGCATTTTGCAACTTGTTTACTGTCAGAAGGTTATTTTCTTTTTAAGATTGTGAGATTGTATCATGACATGATGCACCATTTTTGTTGTGGGATACTCGAACTCAATCTCGTGATGATGCATCATGCATTGGCTCAAGTGACCATCACAACGATGGCTAGCACATTAATTTTGATTGATGCTGCCATGCTCAGATCTTCTATAAATTGTATTTTAATCATTTCTATGTTTTCATTCTTTAAGTTTTGTCTTTTTAATCCTTCATTGTTCTTCCCAACATTCAGGCTATCAGAACAGGTTGGGTCCATCCAAATATCAATCTTGAAAATCCAGAGGAGGGCATGGTATGTACACATCCCATTACTTTTAGCATATTAGAAATGATTGCTCGGACCCTGGCCAGTTAAATGGTTGAATGTAGCTTTATCCTTTGAAACCAAATGATTTATGGGATTTTGGTTTAGAGGGATAACCTTCTTGGGAGTTAATGGTGCACATCTTCTTGAAGCTTATCCCGTGTACTGGCTTTGATGAGGAATTAGTTGGGGGATAAGCTTTTTTCTCTGTACTTTTCCCTACCTATTCCTTTTCTCCCATAGAAACATTAACCAAACAGTTCTCAGTGGTGATGATAACATTTTTTTCTTCTTGGAATGTGTCAAATTTCATCTGAATTGTGTGGACAACCTTAACCTCTATTTCCCTTGTACCATATATGCTAAAGTGAATTTCCTTATTTCAATAATGGAAAATGTGGTGAATTCAGGATACTTGCCTACTGGTTGGCCCAAAGAAGGAGAAGCTTGATGTGAAAGTGGCCCTATCTAATTCTTTTGGCTTTGGAGGGCACAACTCATCAATCCTTTTTGGACGTTACGAATGACTGACCTGGAATTATGAGCAAAGCTCCCGAGATTATACCAAAGGGGGCCGCCTGACTTATATTTTCGGCTTTCCTTGAAGATTTTTTGAGGTACCGACATCAGGTTTTTGTTGGCAGTGGGATTTCTGTTGCCATCAATTATGTCCCATTATAGATTTTTACAGGAACTAATTGTGAAGTAATGGGTGGCAATAATCTGCGATATTGATCTAAAAGGAGAGACCATCTGCAGAAAGTGATAAGCCGGGACATGCAACATAATGCCTGCATTTGTAACAGAATCTGGATGTTGCTACTTCAATGACTTCTAGCTGGAGCAATTGAGTTTTCAGGGAGTTTTATTTTCAGGTTTACATGTTCAGTGCGTTTGTATTACTTCTTTCCAAGCTTATCATCTTTGATTTGGGCCATGAACTGCAAGTTTGCATCTGAAGCCGTTTGTGAGCTATGCATAATCGTGCCAAATTCATCAATTACTGCATGTATCTGCCTTATTTTTAATTTGTTGGGTGTTCATTAAAGTCAATGTTTTGAAAGTCTCTTTGCTCTTTTGTTTTGCCTTTTGTTATTTAGTTTTGGCCTGTATGACAAACATGTTAAGGTGCTCAATTTATACTTCATTATTTCATCCATATAATACAAAGTGAGTCCTCTTCAAAAGAGTTACTATTCAGCTTGTGCGTGGTTATTGGATTCCCGAGTGATTTATGTATCCTCCATTCTGATCATCTGAATGTTGTCCTTTCGTGGTAGATCTGACTTGACTATTTGTGATATGATTTATGCCAAAAATTATGAACAAATCAAGTGGATGTGGTTATGTTTTTTGAACAGATTAGGAAAGAATCAAGTGGATATGAATAGATTCTTTGTTCAAGTGAAGTAATTAGGATCGATGTTTCACTCATTGGTGGGTATGAATGGCAAGGGTACTTATTCCATCAAGGATGGAAGAGTGCTTACCACAGGGCTAGTCTTGCAAAACAAAGGGGAATCACAACATATCTTATGATCGTGAAGCATATCGTTGCGAATGGAATGCACCATTTAGTATGCTTGCTGTCAGTGGTCTTTCTCATGACAACTTACTAGAGAATACCCATCCCCTAAAGTTATATGTTCAAATAAAGAACGTCTTATCTTGACATATTATGCTTGACATTTTTGTATTGTTAGCTTGGAAGTGCTCAACCCCACAAAGGATAATATAATAAGAAAGGGAACGAGGAGCAAAGTACCTCCTATTAAGAGATCCATGACAAAGTAGCATTAATGTTCAAGGTTCAAGTTCTCAAATTTGACACTGTAAGGCCCCAGCAACCCAATTGTGTTTATTTGCTTATGTATTTAGTGTATCACATTATGTCGAACACTCAAGAATTGTGTGATTACTATACATTTAAACATGAGAATTCAAAACTCCATGTCGTATTCCTAACTCATAGCTGTTCTTGCTGCTACTTAGATGTCATAAATATCATCAAACTTAAGGCAGCCATAAAGAGTGTTTTTTCTCAAGCATCTGGGGAGGGAAGTGTACCTTTCAAGAAGACTAAAGGCCCTACTTGTTGTTGCACATCTGGATGAGAGTTCCTCCCAAGGGTTCCCTTGGGTTCCTCCTGTCGGCGATCTCCAGCATCCTTTCACCGGATCCATGGCTCTTGTGCAATTAAGCCCCCTTTAGACTGATCGATATTCTCTTCTTCTTCAAGATCTAAAAGTTAGGCTGGAGTTCTCTTGTTCCACTTGTGTTCTTATTGCTTGTTTGATGACCCTTTCACCAGCTTCTAGGGTCAATGGACACTTCCTCGAAACGTTCTCTGACGGTTCCATTAGGTCTATGATCTCAGGTGTTGGTGTGATTTGGAGCTTTCTCTGTGGATTTCGACGACTGAACGAAGAAAGATTTCGTTGGGCTAAACTTTTCAAAGATCAAGTCTAAGATCTTGAGAAGCTTCCTTCCCCAACTTGGGTTTCGTTTTCTACCCTTTTTTTCGACGACATCCCCAACATGCGCCCCCTTCTTCCGGTGATTTGTGAGCCCTCATGGAGTCCTTATTTATTGGTTGTTCGCTCTATCATCCTCTACTGTCATCTCCGTGTTTCCTCTACAATCGTGTGATGCTTCTTTGTACTTGTCTTTATCCCAAGCTGAGTTTTTCTTCTATTGGCCCCCTAAATGGTGATTCTCTCATGGGATTTGTGGTTTATATTCCACTACGCTGGTTCTTGCCTTAGTTGCATTGCTGCTAGCATTCCCTTGGCCTATGAACACCTTAAGCTAGAACTGTCGAGGGTTGGGGAGCCCTCGGGCAATCTGACATTTAGTCAAACTCCTTAATCTTTTGTAGTTGATATTTGTTTCACCTTGGAATCAAAACTTAGCAAGGTACCTTCTAACAATTTCTTTTGTAAGTTTTCACAATTCAAGTTTCATTTTTTCTTAGCAAATGGCTTAAAAGGTGGTTTAATGCTGATGTGGAAAGATTCAGTTAATTGTGAGGTTATTAGAGATCACAAGAACTTCATAATTACTAAGATAAATATTTCAGATAATTTTCTCTGATACTTAGTTGGTATTCATGGCCCTCCCTATGGTTATGCCAAGAAAAACTTTTGGAAGGGTATCACTTCTTTAGTATCTCAATTAAAAGGACCCATTTTGTGTTTAGGTGACCTAAACCTCACTCTATTTCTCCCTGGAAAGTTTGGAAAAACTTACTCTTCTCAAGTCATTTACTAATGATTGCAACCTAATTGATCTCGAGTTCTCCGGGCTAGCCTTTACTTGGTCAAACAAGAAACCTAATAACGAGAAGTTGATCTTGTCTAGACTTGACAGAGCATTAGCAATTGACTTATGGTGTAGTACCTTTCCGTTGTCAAGGCTTCTTCATTTGCCCAAATTAAAGAGCGATCACTCACCTATTTTTAGTCAAAACTCTAAAGAAGTGTAGTAGTGAGAAAAAAACTAAGGAAATTCAAAGCTATGTGGACTGAAGATGGATCCTTAAAGGACAAAGTCATTGAAATTTGGGGTAAACCTGCTAATGGGAAATCACTACAAGAGAAATGAAAGGCCATTGAAAAAGGTTTAAAAGAAAGGAGAGGAGAACCTTTTTCCAGTAGGAAAGTTGAGATGAAGAATATTGAGACTAAATTAGCTGATCTGCAAATAGTGAAAAATCCTTCTCAAAATCAAATTGAATTCCAAGAGAAACTTAGTATTAGCTGTGACTATCTTTTATTACTTGAAGAGAAGTTTTGGGCCCAAAGAGTGAAGTGTCACTGTTTAAGTAATGTTGCTAGGAACTCAATACTCCCATTTGAAAGCCTCCCACAAACATAGAAAGAATTTCATGTTATGCTTAAAATTAAATGATGGAATGATGGCTACTAAACATGAGGATATCAGTGATGCCTTTGTACAACATTACTCAAAAATCTCCGAGCCACATGATTATATTTGCTGCCCTAACATCTTTAATCCTGAGGAAGAATTGTCTAAAGCTAAAATTCATTTAATGTAAAAAAATTTCAAATGAAACAGAGATTAAGTTATCCATCTTCTCTATGGGACCTTTAAAATCTCTTGGCCCAGATGTGTTAGTCCCTATCTTCTATCAGCATTGTTGGGACATCATCAAGGAGGATGTTATTAACTTTGTTTGAGTGGCATTTGCTAATGGTGCTATCCATGAAAGTCAAAACCATACTTTTATTACCTTAGTTCCTAAATCCCCTACCCTTATGGAAACCAAAGATTATAGATCAATCAGTTTGGCAAACACTTCCTACAAGATTATTGCAACGATCTTGGTAAATATCTTATGTATAGAATGCTTTTCTCAAGAATTGACACCTCTGATAATATTGACATTGCTAGAGAGATTCTTCATTTTATGAGGAAGAGAATGAACATTATTTTTAACATGGATGAATACATGTTCGTAAAGTTTGATGTCGAAAAAGCTTTTGATAAAATGAGTTGGGATTTCTTGAAGAACCTCTTACACCAACTTAATTTTCCTACTAATTGTGTGAAGCTGATCCTATCTTGTATTTTGATTGTTTCTTACTCCATTCTTATCAATGGTATTCCTAAAGGCTTAATTAAGCCTTCAAAAGGTCTAAGGCAGGGTTGCCCTTTATCTCCATTCCTTTTCATTTTGGAAATAGAACTACTTTCTAGATTTGTTGAGCAAATTAGAGTTGGTTTACTTAGTGGTATCAAGATGGCCCCAATGGCTCCTCCCATTAGCTTATTAGCTTATGATGACGACACTATTTTATGTACTAGAGTTTTAACTTATGAAGCTTAGCTTATTAATCATATTCTTGGGTATTATTATAATATTCCTAGGCAAAAAATAAATTTTCAGAAAGCCTCTATTATATTTGTTAGAGGTATTCTAGAGTTAGGAAATTAGGAAAATTTATTTTGATTTATCTCTTTCTATTTTTAGGGATATAATTTGAATTGGTTTGTTATGAGTTGTTTCCTTATTAGGTTTCTATTGTAATCCCCTCTCTCTATATAAAGAAGGTTAAGGCTTACTTAATGAAAAAAAAATGTAGTTTATTTTCTTTCGCATGATATTAGAGCAAGGATCATCCTAGAGAAAGAAATCCTAAGCCTTGTAAGAGAGAGAGAGGCCCATTGTTGTTGCCACAACCCCTCTCCACGCATGCATAGCCTTATTTTGCACGAGCAGAGAGTGAGCAACAGCCACCACGTGCCTATGTGTGCGCCTCTTCCCTGTCCATCACGCAACACAACGTGGGGGTCTTCTGCCTGCTGTGTACCATGTGCGGGTCTTCCTTGATCACTGTGCACCAATGCACGTGGGGTGCTCCTACTGCATGCTCTTGTGCATGGTGCCTTGTTCCTCCATCTGCCTTGTCCTTGCCTTTAGCACACAACATGTATGCCTTGCTTGCACACCACCACGTGCCTCCTATGCGCCATCGTGTGTGTGCCTAGTGAGTGCTTTTATTTGCTTAGGATCCAGGCATCCTAAAGATATGCTTTGAACCCCTTGATTCGTATTATGGGGGAGGTGGAGCCCCTTTGTACACCCAGCCCCCGTGTATTGAAAACTTGAATTTCTTTTTAATGGGAACTAAAGCATCTACAATATCTTCTAAGACCACCTCTCCTATTTTTATTTCTACTATAGCCTCCTACTGTCTACTATTGCTGCTACTACTGGTACAACCTACTACTACCCACATGATAATGGTGGTAACTACTGAGGAATTTGAGTGAAGGTCCTTGTCTCCTACTTTTGATTACCTGCCTGTTGACTATTGTTGCTTGGGAATATTTTCCTATCTATTGCTAGTACTACTATTGCAGCTACCTCTACTACAGCCATACTACTGTTATTTGTGATTGCTACTTCTACTACAATCTTCTACCACTTGTTACTATTGCTAATTCTACTACTGCTTGGGATTGTCTCCCGTTCCACTACTACCTGAGATCACCTCTCATCTTGCTTAGGATCGTCTCCCATTCTACCACTGCTTGAGATAACCTCTCATCTATTGCTGCTATTGCTTAGGATAGTTTCTTATTGCCTACATGTTACTATTGTCTATCTACTGTGGTTGGTACTTCCTCTACAGCCACAGCTTGCTTCTTTAGTTTGCCACTTGCTTCTCCGCATGTCTACATTGGGAGGGAGTTCACTTTTGTTTCGTGTAACAAATTGGGTGTTGTATGCTCCAACTTGGGAGGGAGTGTTAGAGGTATTCTAGAATTAGGAAATTGAGAAAAGTTATTTTGATTTCTCTTTCCATTTTTAAGGATATGATTTGATTTGGTTTATTATGAGTTGGTTTCTTATTAATATTCTATTGTAATCCTCTCTCTCTATATAAAGAGGGCTAGGTCTTGCTTAATGAAAAAAAAAAATAATACGATTCATTTTCTTCCATAATATTCAATTCCAACTGCTTTGAGGATATTCAAACCCTTCAGAATGATCTATATCTGGGTGCCCCTATTGATAGTAAGAGATTCAATCATCCGATGGCAAAGAAAATTCTTGACAAGATGTCAAAAACCTTGCAAGGATGGAAATTAAACTTGTTATCTAAAGTTGGAAGAACAATACTTGTCAAATATACTCTCTTACATTCCTATTTACTTGTTCACTTGTATAATAACACAAAATATGGCGGATAGAGTAGATAGTCATGCTTATACATTTTGGAGGGGGTGAAAATTTTAATTAAAGGAAAATTCATACTTTCACTTGGGAGAAAATTACTTTGCCTAAGCATGTTGGAGGATTCTCCCTTATTTATGAAATTTGGATGGACATTATTGATTTGGGGATGATTCTTTACTTTTCAAAATAATGAAGGCTATTTATTTTCCAAATTTTGACTTCTGTTTCGCAAGCTATAAATCTTATCATTCAAAATTTTGGAAAGACATTTGTACTTGTTGGAATGCTATGAAGTCACGTGGACTGTCCATGTGGCAGTCAGTAGGCCACGTGGACAGTCCATGTGGCAGCCTTTAGAAAGCCCAATAGGCTCGACGTTAATGGGATATAGAACCCAAGTTTGGAGTCTAAATGGGAGATTTCGCTTATAAAAAAAAAATGCCGTCGTAGGAATGTAAATCGTGCTAGAAAAATTCCTGATCAAATACTATTTAATAGTCAAAACTAACCATGAAAGTCAGGTCGTATCCACAGGAAGGAACAGACTAATAAATCCACCAATATTTTTAGTGCATCATTTGGGTATGTTGTACGAGGCTAATATGATGCAAGGTAGATTCGTAGATATTTTGTAGCACCATGAGAGAGAGAATAACTTGAATGATAATCGATGTGAAATAGAGAGAAAGAGAGGGACACATATGCAACTTCACTTAATATATCAAATATTAAAATCAAAATAAAAGTTTCGGCAATAACATTGTGATGTAAAAAGTAATGTGTCTACCTACTGTAGCAAAATAGGGGACGTTGCTCCCCTTGGCTCATGCAAGGAGATGGAGGATCGACTAGAGGCATGGTCACGTGTGAAGGTTGCTGGTGGTGAGGGCTGTGTGTGGAGGTCGCGGCATGATCGTTGGTGGTCGGTGGCAGCCAGTCGAAGGAGATGAAGCTCGTCGATGAGGTCTGCTGACGGTGAATGGCGATCGAAGGTGACGCTATGTGAGGCCAAGGGTGGTTAGGGGCTCGAAGCAAGAGGGATGGTGTCGACAGTGCGTAGAATGAAGGGCGAAGGGGCCGGCTGCGTGTGGAGGAGCTGACGTGGAGTTTGGGTTCTTCTTCTCTATTGGCGAAGACGAAGGAGAAGAAGAAAAAGATGAAGTCAGGCATTGGCACGACTGGTGGTGCGCGATGGTGCACACGAAGGCTGGAGCGTGTGGGGGTTGCTGTACGCTGGGTAGAGTGCGCGACGAGGGATGGTTGTGTTTGTGTGGAGGAGAGGGCATGCTGGAGGTGTTGGCGCACGGAGGAAAGGGTGAAGGTGCGGTTCTGTTGAGAAGGAGGAGGTTGGCATCTCTGGCTTGCAATGGCTGTGCGTGACTGATACGCGAGGGTGTTGGCTGCGCATGGTGGATGGCACGGTCGGTGCGGGGGGAGAGCAACGTCGGTGGGGTTTGGCGGTTGAAGCAGAGGGAGGCGGTGCTCCTTCTTGTCTATGAGTGGGTGTGTGCAGAGGAGAATCACATTTGGTGGCACATGGTGGTGGAAGCGCAGTGGCGATCTCTATCAGCGAGAGGGGAAGGTGCGGTGGAGGTTGTGGTGGTGCTATTGGATGGTGGCTCGTGGTGATGGTGGGTTCCTCTCTGTTGAGGGAGAAGATGGTTCTCTATTGGGTGTCCATAGGGGAGGAGATGATCCCCTGTTATAAACAAAGAGAGAGAGAGAATCAGAGAAAGAATAATCATGATTTCATGTGACCAAAAGAAGAAAGAGAGAGGTTTGAGGGAAAATAAAAAAGGGGATACAATTAATTGAGAGACATATAAATGGACTCTAAAATTGATCCCCTTGCTATTTTTGCTAGAACAAATTCCCAACATTACTATGACATCTCAAATTGAGATTTGATGTGATTCCATTGCCTCTAAAATGAATAATTAATCCCTTCATATAAAGATTAATGCAATTAATGCATGAAATGATAAATCTAAAGCTCACATAATTTTGTCAATATCATGCATGCTTTAAATTAATCTCTTATTCCAATAATAATATTCTTAGGCTCTAATTTAGTCCACTAAAGTGGACCTATCAAATACTTCCATGCTTAAGTTTTGTTAGTCTTGAGCAAAATCATACAAAACAGACCAAGTCTCTAGGTCATATTTACCGTCAAGATGCCTTATCGTGTCGCATCTCTAGAGATTAGATCGAAATACCAATAATAGGCCTAAAGGTATTCAAGTACCAACCAAGATACGGATCTGACCAGCCTCAGCCTTGGGTCCGCCGCGAAGGTTTTTAAGGCTCACAAAAACTGCCCAAAGGTTCGTTGATCCCAGCGGTTAAAGCACCTGTGCGTATGTGCAGCAAGTCTAGGTTCAGTTTGCCAGTGCATTTTTGATAAGAGAGATTATTTTGAGAGTTTTCTCTCTTTTCTTTTTAAATTCTCCTAAACCCAGCATCAGATTGACCCTAAACACGATCTGTATCAGATTCCTTGTCCCCACCATCAATCCTTGTAGGGTCCTTGGTAATCGATGCTTTAGGATAGCATCGCCCATGGTAGCCCCCAGAACCCTAGCTTTCGACACTTTGAGATAGTGCCGCCCATGGTGTTTTGTAGCCAAGTTCAGGCCTTGGCAATCGATATTTCGGGATAATGCCGCCCATAGCATCTGAACCAACATAAGGTGCTTTTGTGCCCCCGGTAGGATATTTAGATATCTTAGGAGACAAGTATTGAGGAGATGGTATGTTATAACGCATCTTTGAGGAGAGTATTTTTCATTCCTCCTCTTTACATCAGGAACTTGTCTAATCAACTTGTTTCTTCGAGCCGCTCCTAAGACAAATTTTTGGGAAGACATTTTCAGAACACACTTTTTGGCATTATTCTTCATTATGCGCACTGAACTAAACCGGTATGTGATTTTTGGGTACTTAGGTTACCAAGTCCTACAAACCAACGGGCAGGCAACGGGGTCGAATACTCCCTAATCCTTAGACTTACTGCATCAGCCTCGTAACTCGCTCAACCTCTAGAGGAATAGTCTAAATCTTAATAAATATGTGAATGTTTAAGCCCTAAAATAGACCTAGGAGGCTTTAAGTCGGTATCTGATGGGTCCACTTGAGTGGACTAATTTAGTGCTTAAGTATTGAATTATTTGGAGCATAATTTAATCTAAGGCATGCTGATAATGACAAAATGTGAAAGCTTTGAATGTATCATTCCATGAATTAATTACTTGAATATTTATGTGAAAGAACTGAGTATTCACTTTAAAGGTAAGGACTTTACATCAAATATAGATTTGAGATGTTACATTGTGGGATTTTTATGTTATCTTGGTAAAATTTGGCAAAAGAATCATTTTTTGGTATCTTTTAATCCCTTCCTTATTTGCCTTAAAATCTCTTTGATTCTTTATGTCTCTCTCCCTCAAATGGCAACACTAAATCACGGTAGATGATTGTTTCTTTCCTTCTCTAACTCTCTCTCTCGTTCTCTCATTTTCTCCTTATTTAACAGGGAAGGAACGACAAAGAGGGGCGGCTTCCCTAGGGAAAAAGAAAGAAAGAAAAACGGCCTCCATCTCCTTCCCCTCACCGTGCGCCCATCCACGACCGTGAGCCTCCATCGACACTGCCAACACCCTCACCTTGCACCGCGACCACCACTGCGAGCCACCACCTCACCTTCGTTCTTCTTCCCTCTACCTCTCTGCATGTGCAGAGACCACGTCCACCGCGCTCCCTCGCTGTGTCCACGACCTCCTTGCACCAACTGAGAGCTCCTCGACGCCACGTCCTCCTCACTGCAACCGTGTGCCTTTCCCCCACCACGCTGATCACTCATCGCTCTCCTCGGCTCCTACCACGCGTAGCCACTAGCGTGCGCAACAGGCGCAGCACCACCAATAGTGCAGCCTTCCCCCGCGTGCGCAGGCTCTCATGCGCCAGCCCTGCAGCCTTCCTCCTCGCGGCCAGCCTCGCGCACGCCTGCAGCAATGCAGCTAGCCCTGCGCAAACAGAACAATCGTGCCCCCTCCTCTCCTTCATCGTCTTTTCCATCAGCCAACAGAGAAGAACCCAACACCCGTCGGCTTCCTCCACTTGTAGCCGCCACCTCCGGTCACGAAACTCTGCACCATTGACTCCATTGAGCTCGCCTCACCTTCTTGAACACAGCCACGCCCTCAGAATCGCTAACGACAGTCCACATGCGTGCGTGCCCAACCCATCGCCGGTGAGCATCTTCCTGCTGTTCACCTTCGCCGTCCGCTGTTTGTCGTGCAACCATCGCCATCGGATTCCTCTCCGCATCCTCGACCTCCTCCGAGCACACGGCAAGCCCAACTGTCCTCTCCTCCTCCATGTGCATGCGTCGATAGCCAATCCTCTATTTTTGACTCCATTAAAAATTACATTGATTGCCATTGCCGAAGAATGGGATTTTGATATTGGTTATTTTATTGTGGTAAATTTGTGGGAAGCCCTTCTGTTCTTGGTTATTTGTGACAATATTGAAGGATTGGAATTACTAGTTAATGTATTTTGTTTTCTTTCCTCTCATGATGCATGGATATCAATGGCAATTTATTTTTCTTGAACGTGATTATTGGTGATCTTATTGGTTCTATGTCTCTCTATAGATACGACCTGAAGTGTGGTATTATTTCAGTATTTTAGTAACTTTGATTGAGGTTTTTTTTTCTACCACATTACATATTGTGACAACATATTTTTCTGACATCATTTGCAAAGCGAAAAACCTCGCGATCAAATGGCGTTGTTGCTGGGGAGGCAATAGATGCAATAGATTCACCTGATTTTTATTTCTGATTATTCTGAGTTGCGCATTTATCTGATCATTCTTTATCTTTCTGTGCGAGGAATCTGACGGGGCGAGGTGCGGTAGAGCGACGACATCGACCTTGAGTGACGTTCACACGTGGAGAAGACGTAGGAGGCCTGGATCCTTCTCTCACAGGGGATTCTCCTTCGTCGTAGTTTTATTTCTGTCTTCTCGCCCTTGTAGTAATTGGGGCTTATTTTTGGGGGTTTGTCCTCACATTCTTTAGAGGCTAGGGCTATATTTTTTTCTGTGTGAAAGTTAAATTTCTGCTTGCTTGCCTCTAAAACAAACAAAATAAAATATCGAGCTGCTTGCTTAGGAGTTGCATACCCTTAGGTGCGTGCATTTAGGGGTGATTGAGCAGCATACCAGATCTTTTCTCTGCATTGCGTACATCATTGCACGAAGATTGCTGGAGACAGGTATACCTTTCTAACTTTGCATCCAACTCCTGTCCACGCATTTGCATTTGGATTAAAATTCAAAACCACCAAATTGATTGAAGTTACTAATTCAGTGGTCGCCTAATTGCAATTGGACTGCTAATCAGATTTGACCTTAAAACCAAATCACACTTGATTTGATTCAAAGGGACTTGTCTGCGTTTTCAAAATAAAAATGATTTGCGGTGTGATGCACACGTCTGGCACTAAGCACGCACATTAGGCACCGCACTAAGGCTTGATCCCTTAAGGCTATAGGCATAGATCTCTTTATCGGTGCAGACCCTCCTATCGTGCTTTGTGGTGGTGGTATTATCTTTTGACCAAGTGGTTTGATACTTCACGAAGGGGGACACCCCTTAAAGAATAAAAGGGTAGCTAAGAGGCACCGCGCACGCATCGCCTCAAAGGAAGGGTTCGCCTTACTTGCATCCCTTTGTTCGTCCTTGGAGTAACTTCTCACTTGATCACTTGGGAGTATCATCTATGCAAAGTATAGGTCCTAGGGCACTTGAAGGTTGAATTAGGTTGCGTAATTGCAGTGAATAACTTGTTTGGCCATCTATATCAACCAATTCTACCTCAACAACAAAGAAGGTCAAGATCTTAAGTCATCACCCCTCTTATACCACTTACGTGGGAACGGAGGGATAACGCCCTGACCTTTTGACCTATCTTTGGAGTAGAGGTTTCACTTACTCAATCAATAAGAACTTGAATTGTGATTGATATTGTATGCTTGGTAGACACTCTTTTGAGGGTAGTCTAGTGCTTGATCCTGAACCCGAGAGAATTCTTAGGAGAGCCCACCAAGGAAAGAAAAGAGAAGACATGACTGATCAAGGAGCAAATCAACAAAGAACCCTAAGGGACTATTTTATTCCAACCAACCTACCAGCTCAAGCACTGAGACGACCGGCAAGGGATAATCCATATGAAATCAAGAGCAGTACCATATCTTTGTTGCCCTCCTTTTATGGTACTACTTGGGAGGACCCCTACCAGCATTTAGAGGAATTCATCGAGGTCTGCTCTACAGTGAAACTTCAGAACTTTATTGATGAAGCTCTAATGAGAACCCTCTTCCCCTTCTCCCTTAAGGACAAGACAAAACACTGGTATCACACCTTGGATGCAAGGGTGAATGATTGGAACACCCTTAAGGGAGAATTCTTGAAAAAATACTTCCCTATGAGAAAAACCAACCACTTCAGGAGGGAAATCACGGGTTTTACTCAATTAGATGGGGAACACTTCCATGAAACTTGGGAGCGATTCAATGATATGATTCGACTATGCCCCCACCATCAGGTGCCTAAATGGCAGTTGGTAGAAAGGTTTTATACTGGACTATCTGATAGGCATAGGAAAACTGTGAATGCTGCTTGTGCCGGAACCTTTCTCACCAAAACGAAGGATGAGGCTTGGATATTATTTGAGTCACTGAGCGACAATTCTATCCACTTGACGTCAGCTTATCAAGATAGGAAACCATCCATCCTCCAAAGGAAAGCTGAAGCTAGTGAAGTTGGGGTAGCTCAGAATTTGGCTTTTCAGATACAATTGTTGAATCGGAACTTTGAAAGACTCATGACTAACCCACATACTGTCCCACAAATTGCTTCCCAAGTCTAGACTCCTTCTGAATGCTCCATTTGCCAAAGCACTTTTCATGCCACTGTTGAGTGCCATTTGGCTAATCAATTTCCCGATTTAGTACAGGCAAACCTGAATGCTGCCCAAGGGTTTCGTCCACCGCCCAGGAATAATCCTTTTGGAAACACCTACAATCCTGGATGGAGAAACCATCCTAATTTCTCATGGAAGCAAGGTGATGCTTCAAATTTGGGGAATGTAAGAACCCAACCCACCCAACCCTTTCAGGCACAACAATTCCTGTCTCCTCAGCCTAACAATTCTGAGATAGACGATCTGAAAATGATGATGAAGGCCAAGCAAGAAACTCAAAGTATGATCATTCAATTTCAGAATAAGGTTATTCAAGAAATGCAATCTCAAATTGGCCATCTTGTTGAGGCTGTTAGACAACGCGACCCTGGGAAATTTCCCAGCTCATCCGAGGAGAACCCAAGGGGTAAAGGGCCCTTCATAAGGGGGCACGCTAAGGCTGTGACCGTTTTGAGGAGTGGTAAGCAATTCTCCAAACTTGAACTCGCTCCTACGGTTACCCCTCCTACCACTCTAACCAGCACCTACACATCCACCGGGGAAGAACTACTCAGCCCTTCCTCGCTTGAAATCACCCATCCGGAGGAGGTTGTTTTCATTCTACCCTTATCTCGCCATGACAACCCCTCCACTCAGGGGCCGAGAGTGCCTTTTCCTGAGCGCTTATCAGCCCCTGCAGCACCTGTTGATGGCTCATCTGGAGCCGAGGATAGGATGGATGAAATAATGGAGACATTCAAGCAAGTTCACATTAACTTGCCTCTCTTAGATGCTATCAAGAAAATACCATCCTATGCTAAATTTCTAAAGGACCTGTGCACCCAGAAGAGGAAATCTAGGAAACAGGTCTAGGCTAAGGTCGTTTTGCCCGACCTAGTTAGCTCGATCCTACAACAAGGTACACCCCCCAAGATGAAGGACCAAGGAGCCCCGTATACTTCTGTGGTCATTGGAGACCAACGCATCGATGAGGCTTTCCTCGATCTGGGTGCTGGGGTTAATATATTACCGAGCTTTGTCTATGAGCTATTAGGAGGAGGTGATTTGAAGCCTAGTCCTATAATCCTCCAAGTAGCTGATAGATCGCTGAAGACACCACGTGGGCTCTTAGAAGATGTCCTGGTGAGAATAGATGACTTCTTCTTTCCTATCGACCTTTTGATATTAGACACTGACCCTTCCAACATGCCCACCAAACCCTCAATTATCCTGGGGCGTCCCTTTTTGGCTACAGCCAATGCATCGATCAATTGCAAATCAGAGGCACTCAAGATGGGCTTTGGGAACCGAAAGATCCAGCTCAATGTGTTTGATGCCTATAAACAACCAGGATTAGAAGATTGTTCCCAAATCGAGGTGATCGATGAGATTATCGAGGAGATGACACCAGCTCTTTTGTGTGATGATCGTCTCCAAATGGTCATTTCCAAGGATCGCACTTTGAATTTTGAAAGAGGGGAAGATATGCTTGAATTAGAAGAGCTGTTGGGTGTCAAAGTTGAGTCCCTCTCCCCACCATGGACAATCAAGGTAGATCTGCTACTGGAGGTGGGGACATCGAACATAATTCCCTCGATTCAGAAAGCTCCCGAATTGGAGCTTAAACCACTTCTTGAGACCCTCAAATATGCCTTCCTTGGGCCCAATGATACGCTCCATGTCATCATCTCTACTGCTCTATCTGAGACGCAGGAGGGAGCACTAATTGAATGCCTAAAATGGCACAAGGAAGCCATTTCTTGGACTATAGCTGATATCAAAGGGGTTGACTCAACTCTCTGCATGCATCACATTTATACGGATGAATTTGTGAAACCTTTTAGAGATATGCAGAGGCGGTTAAATCCCAACATGCGGGAAGTGGTGAAAAAGGAAATTTTAAAATGGTTGGATGCGGGGATAATCTACCCCATTTCTGATAGTAAATGGGTCAGTCCTATTCACGTGGTGCCCAAAAGGTAGGATTCACGGTGGAGACTAATGAGAAAGGGGAGCACGTCACCACTAGACCCACAACAGGTTGGAGGGTATGCATCGATTACCGCCGCTTAAACACCGCTACCCAGAAAGATCACTTTCCTCTGCCATTTATTGATCAGATACTGGAAAAATTGGCAGGGAATAAATACTTCTGCTTTCTCGATGGATATTCTCGGTACAATCAGATTGCTGTCTTTCTGGACGACTAGGAGTGCACGACTTTTACAAATCCTTATGGCACATTTGCCTTCCGCTGAATGCCATTTGGACTATGTAATGCTCCAGGAACTTTTCAGCGGTGTATGATGTCCATCTTTTCGGACATGATTGACGAGTTCGTTGAGGTTTTCATGGATGATTTTTCCATATATGGCTCGTCGTTTGACCACTGTCTCTCACATTTAGAAAAGGTTCTCACCCGCTGTGAGGAGACAGGATTGGTGCTTAGCTAGGAGAAAAGCCATTTTATGGTTCAACAAGTCATTGTTCTTGGGCATGTAGTGTCCGAGCGAGGTTTAGAAGTGGACAATGCCAAGGTTGAGTCCATTTCTAAGCTTCCTCCGCCCACCAATGTCAAGCAGATTCGTTCATTCTTAGGCCATGCTGGCTTTTATAGGCGCTTCATTAAAGACTTTAGCAAGATTTCTAGGCCACTTTGCGACCTACTGGAGAAGGATACTCCATTTTTGATGCAAAGTGTGCCAAAGCCTTCCAATTTTTGAAGGAGGTCCTCATAACCGCACCGATCCTACAAGCACCTGATTGGACCCTCCCATTTGAGTTAACGTGTGATGCCTCTAATTTTGCTGTGGGTGCGATCCTTGGTCAACAGGTTGATAAAAAGCCTCATGTGCTATACTATGCAAGTAAGACTCTTACGGATCCACAACAAAACTACACTGTGACAGAAAAAGAACTTCTTGCTGTAGTATTTGCTTTGGAGAAGTTTAGGTCTTATCTTTTGGGATCCAAGGTTGTGGTTTACACTGATCACTCAGCCTTAAAACATTTGCTCACAAAGAAGGACACCAAACCTAGGCTGATTCGTTGGATTCTATTATTACAAGAGTTCAACCTTGCTATCTGTGACAAGAAAGGGGTCGAAAATGTTGTTGCAAATCATTTGTCTAGGATCCCAGTTGAGGATTCAACCCCGTCAGGAGACATTCGTGACATCTTTCCTGATGAAACGGTAATGGTGGTACAACCTTCAACACCATGGTATGTTGATGTTTGCAACTACTTGGTCACTAGTGAAACCTCTAGTACGTGGAATAAACATAAGCGAGATAGATTTCTCGCTAGCATCAAGTATTATCACTGGGAGGACCCGGCGCTCTTTAGAATAGGTCGTGATCAAAGTGTTACGGAGATGTGTCCCGGAAGAGGAGCAACAGAGTGTCTTGAATTTTTACAACACACTACACTGCGGAGGAAACTTTAGTGTTAAGAAGACTGCGTATAAGGTTCTCCAGTCTAGTTTCTGGTGGCCTTCACTTTTCAAAGACACACACACCTTTGTGGAGGCTTGTCTTCGTTGTCAACAAACTGGAACAATTGGCAAGAGAGATGAGATGCCCCAACTACCCATTCTTCCAGTCGAGATATTCGACGTTTGGGGCATAGATTTCATGGGTCCTTTCCCATCATCTCATGGCTTTGAATATATCCTCGTGGCAGTTGATTATGTGTCAAAGTGGATAGAAGCTATTCCGACAAAGACTAATGATCACTCCGTGGTCCTACCTTTCGTTAAGGCCAATATCATTTCCCGATTTGGCTACCCTAGGACAATCATTAGTGATGGGGGACCTCATTTCAGGAATGCACACTTCTCCCATCTCCTCAAAAGTCTTGGTGTCACCCACAAGGTGGCCACCCCATATCAATCACAGACGAGTGGATAGGTTGAAGTGTCAAATAGGGAGATCAAATGAATTCTGGAAAAGACTGTAAGACCCGACAGGAAAGATTGGTCGAAGAAACTAGATGACGCTCTATGGGCTTACAGAACGGCCTATAAGACCCCCTTGGGGATGTCTCCCTTCCGTATAGTGTATGGCAAAACTTGCCATTTGCCTGTTGAGATTGAGCATAGAGCTTATTGGGCTATTAAGAATGTTAACATGGATCTAGAACATGCAGGGAAGGCACGCTTATTAGAATTGACCGAGCTTGAAGAATTGAGGAATGAGGCTTATGGCACTACTCAAGCTTATAAGGAGCGCACTAAGGTCTTTCACAATAAACACATCCTCCGCAAAACCTTTGAGTCCCACCAACGGGTCTGGCTTTTCAATTCCAGACTCAAGCTTTTCCCTGGGAAACTGAAGTCTCGTTGGGATGGGCCGTACACTGTCACGCAGGTGTTCCTGCATGGTGTAGTTGAAATTTAGAATCCCTTATCTGGTGAGACATTCAAGGTATATGGCTAGTGCTTGAAACCTTATGTTACATTTTCTGATGGCCAGGTATTAGACACCTACAGATTGGAGGAGCCTTAGCTCCAACTGCTCACCACCTCAGGTTGTGTCTTTCCTTATTTTGGCTTTCCAATGCGGACATTGTTAGATCTAGGCATGGGGGGGTATAACCTGAGGTTGTTTATAGCATTTATACATATTCTGCATGCATAATTAGGACTTTAGTTTTGTTTAAAAAAGAGAGAGAGAGAGAGAAGAAGAGAGATGAAAAGGAAAAAGCCTGAAGAAAAAGATAGGCAAGGAAAAATCATGTTAGTTCCAGCATGTGATTATGAAAGAGTCACTTAAGTTTCGGGCTAGATCGGATGATGAATTAAGTTCTAAAGTACTAAAGAAAAGGAGATAAGTGACGGATACCGACTTTAGGCCTTCTGGGTCTATTTTAGGGCTTAAACACTCACGTATTTGTTAAGATATGAACTATTCCTCAAGAGGTTGAGGGCGCGAGGCTGATGTATTATGTCTAAGGCTTAGGGAGTATTCGGTCCTGTTGCCTGCCCTTTGGTTTGCGGAACTTGGTAACCTGAGCACCCAAAAATCACACACTGGTCTGGTTCAGTACGCATAACAAAGAATAATACCAAAAAGTGTCTGTTTTGAAAATGTTTTCCCGAAAAGTTGACTTAGGAGCGATTTGAAGACACAAGTTGATTGGATGAGTTCCCGGCGCGGAGAGGAATGTAAAATAAGCCCCTCGAAGATGCGTTATAATATATCGTCTCCTCGATGCTTGTCTCTTAGGATATCTAAATATCCTACTAGGGGCATAGAAGCATCTTGTGCTGGTTCAGATGCCGTGGGCGGCATTATCCTAAAATGTCGATTGCCAGGGTCTGAATTTAGCTACAGAATGTCATGGGCGGCACTATCCCGAAGTGTCGAAAGTCAGGATTCTGGGGGTTTCCATGGGCGGTGCTATCTCGAAGCATCGATTGCCAAGGATCCTGCGAGGATTGATGGTGGGGACAAGGAATCTGATACAGATCGTGTTTAGGGCCAATCCAATGTTAAGTCTGGAGGAATTTAAAAAGAAAGAGAGAAAACTCTCAAAATAATATTTCTCCCTCTCTCACTAAAAATGCACAGGTAAAACTGAACCTAACCTTTCTGCACATATGCACGGGTGTTTTAACTGCTGGGGTCAACGAACCTCTAGGCAGTTTTTGCGAGCCTTAGAAACCTTTGCGGCGGACTCAAGACTGAGGTTGGTTAGGTTCGTATCTTGGTTGGTACTTGAGTACCATTAGGCCTATAGTTGGCATTTCAATCTAATTTCTAGAGTATGGTACGATAAGGCATCCTGACGGTAAAATCTGGCCTGGAGACCTGGTTTGATTCATATGATTTTGCTTGGGACTAGCAAAACTTAGGCATGGGGGTATTTGATGGGTCCACTTGAGTGGACTAATTTCGTGCTTAAGTATTGAATTATTTGGAGCATAATTTAATCTAAGGCATGCCGATAATGACAAAATGTGAAAGCTTTGAATGTATCATTCCATGCATTAATTACTTGAATATTTATGTGAAAGAACTGAGTATTCACTTTAAAGGTAAGGACTTCACACCAAATATAGATTTGAGATGTTACATTGTGGGACTTTTATGTTATCTTGGTAAAATTTGACAAAAGAATCATTTTTTGGCATCTCTTAATCCCTTCCTTATTTGCCTTAAAATCTCTTTGATTCTTTATGTCTCTCTCCCTCAAATGGCAACACTAAATCACGGTAGATGATTGTTTCTTTCCTTCTCTGACTCTCTCTCTCGTTCTCTCATTTTCTCCTTATTTAACAGGGAAGGAACGACAAAGAGGGGCGGCTTCCCTAGGAAAAAAAAAAGAAAGAAAGAAAAATAGCCTCCATCTCCTTCCCCTCACCGCGCACCTGATAACACTGCATATGGGGGTGATAATTCTGTTAAATAGGGCCCATCTTAAGAATAAAAGGAACAACATAAGTAGAATGGGAGCATTGCATGCATCATATACAAAGATTGCTTATAAAACTGTATTAATGGCCATTTGTGTAAGCACTTGTCAAAGTAGGCCTCAGATGAGTAATCAGACCACATGGATGGATTCAGAATGATGAACGGAGTCCAATGGACTCAAGATCGGCCAAATCCAACATCCGGAGCTCCTACAATGGGCCCAAGAAGTTCTGACCGTTGATCTGATGATCAACGGCCCTCGTTGCGCCACATCACCCCCTGCTCACCGCGCGTCGCTTTCTCCTTCAGATGAGATCAAATCTTGGCCGTCGATCTTTGATCGGACTACAGAGAACTCCGCACCCGCCGCTATCGCCGCGACAAAGTAGCGGGCGTGGCGCAGCGGTGAGCGCGCACGCTCTCATGCAGGCGACGCGGGTTCGAGCCTGTTTAAGTTGCATGATCAAGCAAGAAACAACTCTAACCCTAATCTCTCTCTATCTCTCTCTCGCTTTTCAACCACACCTTTCGCAAGCAAAACTCCGTAATTTTCGTGACAAGTGATAACAAAAATCTGATTTTCACGCCTCCCTGAGATCGACACTCGGACTTACCTCCGTTTCTTTACTTTAAAACCGGCGTTGCAAGTGCGACTATAATGACACTTCTTAACACACACGCACGAGCGCACGGATTTGTTTTGTCACTTCCATTCCACATCCATTCTCACATCGTCTAATGCCCTATTTTCCATTTTACTTGATGGTTGCAGGAATTCGACGCTTGGACGACAAAGCGACGCATCCCACGACGGTAACAAGGGAGTAGGCGCAACAAGGACTGATAGTGAGTAATTCTTCACTCATGATTGTTTGCTTGCGTGAAAAACTAAAAAAATTGTAAAAATTGAAAAAATTGGCGTGGTGTATGATTGCTTGACCCACATCCTTAACACATCACCGCACAAAAAAAATGTACACTCTAACATTCTGAATAAATTCTTGGAGTGTTCTTTTCTCTTTTTGAGTGGTGTTTGCGAAGCCACCATTGATTGACTTGGGCCGCACCACTCAACTCTAAAATTGACTCATCTAATAGAAGCTGCATGATCATTAGGATGAGCACATTAGGGTTTTAGAGCCTCTACAGAATAAAAGGAAATCTACTTTCACCGAATTGTGTGCCGAACTTGACGTGCCCACTGAAACTTGTCTGAAAACATTAAGACACGTCAACCCTAAAAGACACTAAAGTAAGGATGAAACACTAAAAGACACCACATCTTAATCCTTGCTTGAAAACCATGTTTTGATAGAAGCACACACATTGAAAGTGGAAAATTAAGAGGCACCACCCCAATCAACGCCTCATCACATAACCCAAGTACAAGCACTATCCTAGCCCTTTTAAATCTGAGTAGACATGCCCTAGGCATGACTGAGTTAAGTCTCGAAAGGCGAGGTTTTGTTCGCTGGGCACTTGGCTTTCATTCCCTTGGTAGAATCTGGTGACTAGGCTGCGGGGCAGTGTCAAACGACCGCGGTTGTGGGGTCTACGGAACCGGAGGAGCAAGCCAAAGGAAGAACCTTCCCTGCAATCCCCTCGTAATCAACCTGGCCAGATTAGCCTTGGGAAGGGGAGTCCAGTGCTTACGGATTTAATCACCCTTTGTGAGATTTCTAGGTCTCCTACGGAATACCCCATAAGAACTAGGCTTGTTTGCTTGATTGAACACATTTCTCGTATCTGTCGCTCTCTGCATCCCCTCCTGTTCTTCTCTAGTGTATGCACGGGAGACGGTCACTGCATCTCGAGTTGTTTGTTTTGGGGCGGGAATCTAGGCGACGTGATTCTGTTAGAAACATGGCTGAACTTAGGGTAGATGAGGCTGAGGATCAACCCCCACCAGACACAATGGCCTTCATCCAAACCCAAATTAATGCAAACCACCGGCTTCAGCAACAACAAATCCACACCATCATGCAAGCCATACATCGGTTACAGAACCCACAAGAACAACCACTACCACCTTTCCAAGGCGCACAAGGGCAACCACCACTCGATATACCACCATTTCAGGATCAACCAAGGCCCCTCCGCAATTTCTATAATCCCTCCGCTATTAAAGTCGAGCCACACCTTAGGATCCTCGAAGGGGGAGATGATTTTGAGCTGAAATCGAATGTCCTAAGTCTGATCCAGAGCCACTTTCATGGAAGCTCGAATGAGGACCCCTTCCAGCACCTAGAGGATCTCGACTGCATAGCATCGACTATGAAACCTAGGAACATTGGCCTTGACATTGTTCTAATCAAGACGTTTCCCTTCTTGTTAGGAGACAAGGCTTCTCACTGGCTTAGAACCCTAGGTAGACCCATCACCACCTGGGAAGAACTGAGGCATGCATTTTTAAAGAAATTCTTCCCCATAGGAAAGACCAATGCCCTTAGAAGAGCTATTACTACCTTTACACTCTAGGGTGGGGAACGGTTCCATGAGGAGTGGGAAAGATTTAATGAACTCTTGAGGAAATGCCCACACCACGAAGTACCAAGGTGGCAATTGGCCCAGATTTTCTACCATGGTCTGGACAGCAACCTACGGAACTTCGTCGATGCCTCATGAGGGGGGAACTTCCTGAACAAGGACGACGAGAGTGCGTTTGAGCTCTTTGAGTCTATGAGCCAGAATTCGCTCAACAATGCCTCCATGACCCAGTTTAACAGGTCCAGTCAACCCCATGGTGGGATTTATGAGGTACAAGCAAATTCTGGAATGGTTGACATGGACATCATTGCCAAGAAACTAGATCAGGTGGAATTGGTGGACAAAAAGATTGATGAGCTAGTGAACCAGACCAGGAACCCCTTACAGACCTTCTCCCTAGCAAAGGGAGCGCATAATGTTGACCTGGTCTAGCCCTTAACCCAACTGAACCTGGAACAACCCCTGACCATGTTCCAGAGAAGGGACCTTTGCTCCCTCAACCCTTGATTACTCTCTTCCCTCTCCATCAACATCGGTTATCCTTGAAGATGTGAAAGCTGTCCAAGGTTATGCGAAACCTGACCCTTTCTCCAACACGGACAACACTGGCTGGCGTAACCACCCCAACTTTGGTTGGACAAACCAGAAACCACCGCAATTCCAAAATCGGCCCAGGCCAAACCAGCAGCCACAATTTCCCCTTATTAGCAAGGACCACCAGTTAGACCCCAATATAATTAGAATAGTGTGGCTCCTCCCCCACAAAACCAAATGGACACCCTAATAAAGATGATGGCTGACATGAACCAGAAACATTAGGAGGAAATGGCCTTGGTAAAGGGACAGTTAAGCCAACTCTTGGACTGTAAACAACAAGGATCCCTACCTTCCCAACCACAACCGAACCCACGAAACCTAATTAACAGAGGCCCCAATTCGCAAGGGTTCCAAGGCAATCCCGGGCAGGCTCACATGGTCCAGCCAGCCCCGCAAACACCCCCTGGGTTTGGTGCTTCTTCATCCTCGTCTTCTCAAGGATCAACCCATGGTCCTAATGCCTCTGCGAATGCGGTGACCTTGAGAAGCGGCACCAAAACCCAGGATCCCAAATGGCCGACTCTTCCTGAGACTTCACCCGCTGAAATACCTGACTCAGTAGAGGCACCAACCAAGGACCTAGAAATAGACCCGATCCACATTCAGACACCCTACCCTGAGGCCTTGGAAACAATCAAGAAAAAGAAGAATGTTGTGGAAACTGAGGAGCTTTTGGAGATCTTTAAGCAAGTACAGATTAATATTCTACTCCTCGAAGCTATTAAACACATCCCGACTTACGCCAAGTTTTTAAAGGATGCCTGTACACCCAAACGTAAGCCAAGACCTCAAGCACCTAGGAAGGTTGTGCTCTCCGAACAAGCAAGTTCCATAATATCAAGCAACCTTCCGCTCAAGTGAACTGACCCAGGAGCGCCCTTGATTTCCTGCAATATCGGGGACATGACATTTGATAGAGCACTCCTGGACTTAGGTGCTTCTATCAATCTGATTCCAACAACCCTGTACCACCAATTTGGTTTCGGAGAGTTGACACCAACCCCTGTCACCATCTAGCTGGCTGATAGATCAGTGAAAACCCTGAAGGGGGTTGTCAAGGATGTGATTGTATGGGTCAAGGAATTCTATTTCCCGGTCGAATTTTTGGTTCTTGACATGGACGTCCCTGAAAAATTACAGAACGCACCCATAATCTTAGGCAGACCTTTCTTAGCTACGGCTAAGGCAAACATTGATTGTGACACGGGATGTATGGAAATCGCCTTCGAAGATAGGAAAATGCAATTGGATATCTTCCAGGTGACAAAGTCTTTTGATTGAGATTGCATTGAGGAACATGATCCCGTGGAAACTTTGATCGAGGAATGCCTCACCCTTAGTTCTGTATCAGACCACCAAACCCGTAATGACTGTTCTGACCCGTCACCATCACTACCCGTGGACCTTTGTAAGGCTGAGTACCATCACACAACACCATTTGAGGAGATCGATGTTGAGGAACTCCCGCCTTTCCCCTTTCCATCAACTGTGGTTCCACCCTCACCTGAACTTAAGCCATTGCCCGAGAATCTCAAGTATGTCTTCCTGGGACCTGACCAGACCTTCCCGGTGATTATTAATTCTCATTTAACCAAGGATCAGGAACTTAGGTTGACTGCGACCCTTTCAGAACATCGGGCCGCCATTGGTTGGACCATTTCTGATTTAAGAGAAATTAGCCCCACCTATTGCACCCATAAGATTTACCTAGAAGACGGGGCACGACCTTCCCGCCAGATGCAGACACGTTTAAACCCAAACATGAGGGAAGTCGTTAAGAAAGAAATTATCAAATGGCTTGACACCGACATCATCTATCCTATCTCCGATAGCCCCTCGGTGAGCCCTACTCAAGTGGTTCTAAAGAAAGCTGGGCTCACCGTTGTCACCAATGATCATGGCGAATCCATCCCCACCCGTACCACCACCGCATGGCAGGTGTATTGATTATAGGAAGCTCAATTAAGCCACTAAGAAGGATCATTTCCCTTTTCCATTCATTGACCAAATCCTTGAAAGATTGGTAGGGCAGAAGTATTTTTGCATCCTGGATGGATATTCAGGATATAACCAAGTCGCAATTGCTCCGGAGGATCAAGAAAAGATCACATTCACTTGCCCGTACAGCACGTTTGCATTCCGTCGAATGCCGTTCGGGTTATGCAACACACCTGTGACCTTTCAGCGTTACATGCTAGCCATTTTTTCAGAAATGGTGGGTGAATATTTAGAGGTCTTTATGGATGATTTCTCTGTATTCGGGAATTCATTCGACCATTGTCTGAGCAACTTGGAGAAAATCCTGAAACGATGTATCGAGGTTAATCTGGTGTTAAGTTGGGAAAAGAGACATTTTATGGTTCAAGAAGGAATTGTCCTCAGTCACATCGTATCGCATAGGGGCATTGAGGTAGATTGGGCTAAGGTTGATTTGATTTCCAAACTCCTTCCACCTAGCTCGGTCCGATAGATTCGCTCATTTCTGGGATATGTTGGCTTCTACCGAAGGTTCATTAAAGACTTTTCCAAGCTTTCCAAACCCTTGACCGACCTTCTAGCCAACGACGCCATATTCCACATGTCTTCTGATTGCATCCAGGCTTATCACACCCTCCGGGACTTAGTCTCCATAGCACCTGTACTTCAACCCCCAGACTGGTCCCAGGACTTTGAGATTATGTGTGATGCATCAGATTTTGCCATAGGCGCTGTCCTGGGACAAAGGCAAGACAAGAAGCTCGTGGTGATCTACTATGCGAGCAAAACGTTGGACGAGGCCCAACGAAATTATACGGTTATAGAGAAAGAGTTGCTCACTGTAGTCTTTGGACTTGAAAAGTTCCGATCGTACTTGCGGGGATTCCACGTGACTATTTACACTGACCATTCAGCCATCCGGCACCTGTTGGCCAAGAAGGACGCAAAGCCCAGGCTCATCAGATGGATCTTGCTTTAGCAGGAATTTGACCTGGAAATCCGCGACAAGGCTGGATCGAAGAATGTGGTGGCTGACCACTTGTCTAGACTTCATCCAGACCACATTGGACCCTCCCTACCTCTATCTGACGCCTTCCCTGATGAACACATTCTGGCTGTGCAAGACAAGAGACTACCATGGTATGCTGACTACGTTAACTACCTAGTTGTAGGACAAACCCCGCACAGTTGGTTCAGACAGCAACGGGATAGGTTCTTGGCTGAGGCCAAGCACTATTTCTTGGACGATCCCATGCTGTTTCGCCTCTGTGCTGACCAAATCATCAGGAGGTGTATCCCCGAGAACAAAGTCCAGAGTATGCTTTCCTTCTGTCATGACCAGGCTTGTGGTGTCCACTTCTCTGGAAAGAAAACAGCTGCAAAGGTTTTGCAGTCTGGATTTTACTGGTCGTCCCTATTTAAAAATGCACACAACTTTGCCAAGACTTGCTCACGCTGCCAAACGTTGGGGACCATGACCAAGAAAGATATGATACCCCTCCAGCCCATTTTAATTGTTGAAATCTTCGACGTCTGGGGTATCGATTTTATGAGCCTCTTTCCACCATCCAACGTCTTCAAGTACATCCTAGTCTCAGTAGACTATGTTTCCAAATGGATTGAAGTCGTCGCCACCCGCCGATGCGATCACAGGACTGTCATGGACTTTGTTAAGCAGAACATCTTTTCCCGATTTGGAATACCCAAGGTCATGATCAATGATGGTGGAAGCCATTTTATCCATTCCCAATTCCGTGCCCTAATTAGAAAATACGGGGTGAACCACTGCATTGCTACCCCATATCATCCACAAACAAATGGGCAGACCGAGGTCTCAAATAGACAAATCAAGAACATTTTACAGAAGACTGTGAGACCTGACAGGAAAGACTGGTCCACACGACTAGATGATGCCTTGTGGGCATACAGGACCGCTTTCAAGACCCCGATAGGCATGTCACCTTATCGCCTGGTCTTTGGCAAAGCCTGCCATCTTCCTGTCGAATTGGAACACCGGGCTTACTGGGCTGTCAAGCAATGTAACATGGATTCCCAGTTAGCCGGTGCATAGAGGATGCTCCAATTATCTGAGCTCGAAGAAATTCGTCGAGACGCCTTTGAAAATAGTCGACTGTATAAGGAGAAAATGAAAGCCGTCCACGACCGACTCATTCATAGAAAAACCTTTGAGCCTAACCATCAAGTCTGGCTGTTTGACGCCTGCCTAAAACTCTTCCCGAGGAAACTTAGATCCAAATGAACAGGACCATTTCAGGTGGTTAAGCCTTACTCTAATGGGGTGGTTGAAATCGCTGATCCTAACACTGGGCACACTTTTACGGTTAATGGTCAAAGATTGAAGCACTTCCTGGCCCAGGTTCCCCCAAAGGAGAGTGTCACCCTCGTTGAGGGATGACACGAAGCATCGCCCAGCTGGAGGTGTTAAACTCAGCGCTTCCTGGGAGGCAACCCAGAGGATTTAGACTGATCTGGTATTTTACGTCACTCAGGTACTATCTTTTTGAACCCCTTTGCATCCATGTATTTGCCAATGAGGACATTGTCCAACTTAAGTATGGGGGGGTGGTAAATTGCACAATCCTGAGCTCATTTAATCGGTTTGAATAAAATAAAATAAAAAAAAAAAAATTAAAAAAGAAAAATGAATTTAGGAAGGAACTTAGGCATTATAAACTTGTCAATAGTGGGAAATAAAAAGAACTTAAACACTTAGACTTTTCAGGCCTTCAGGCTTAATTAGCCCTGGTGTCCGTTAAAATATGGATTTAGTTCTGAATCCTTGCAACCTTAAACTATTCTAATCCACCTACTAAATAAGGTGATAAGTATACGACTTATCAGCTCACCCTCTAACTCAGAAAAACTTTGAGTCTAAGCATCTGCATACATTTTTACACAGACTCACTCCTCGGAGATTTTGACAGAAATTGGGTAGCTAATGAACTCTCTAGGGTGGTATGGCTGGCAAGTTGTCGTGGGTAACAGCCCATTGGTAGGTTGTCCAGAACCCAGCCACGGGACCATTTCTTCTTCATTGCCTCTAGGTACATTTGAGATCAGGGAAGCCACCTATGAAAAAAAAAAAGGAGAAGAAAAGAAAATAAACTACACTTCACCGCACGAGTATGGCTGGTAAGTGATCGTGGGTAACAGCCCATTGGTCGGTTGTTCAGAGCCCAGCTCAAGAACTGCACAAAAAGAACCAAAACACTTAAGGAAGAAGCGGGGAAGTGGTACAAGATGGGGAGATATACACTGGAAAAATCCTTGTGTTAACCCCAATTAAAACAAACGTAGGGAGAAAGCTACCAATCGATCAAATACACCTTCAAGCAAATATATTTCCTCTTCCGGTCACCTAGGGGCGTAGAAACCCGAAGTCTGTCTAAATTACCGTTGAGTAAGTCTATCACGATCTTCACACCAAGATGCTTAGCACTTAGGGTTTTAACTGAGTTTTGGGTGGGTTGGGTAGCCGTAAAAAGTTACCAACCACGTTGAATTCCGAAAAAAATTCTAATATATATATATATATATACATATACATATGTATGGTTATATACGTTAAAGCAAGGATTCGGGCGATTCGTATTTTGACAGACACCCAGGCGCTGCTTAGTCTTTGTAGATTAAGATCTTAGTATATTTCCTCCTATTGAAAAGTGACGAAGTGTCTAAGCAATTACTTCTTAAATTCTGAAAGAAAATAAAGGCTAGAATAAACCTTGCTAGGGACTAGCAAGGAGTAAGCATGGGGGTATGATAACATTGCATATGGGGGTGATAATTCTGTTAAATAGGGCCCATCTTAAGAATAAAAGGCACAACATAAGTAGAATGGGAGCATTGCATGCATCATATACCAAGATTGCTTATAAAATTGTATTAATGGCCATTTGTGTAAGCACTTGTCAAAGCAGACCTCATATGATCAATCAGACTACACGGATGGATTCGGAATGACAAACGGAGTCCAACGGACTTAAGATCGGCCAAATCCGACATCCAGAGCTCCTACAATGGGCCCAAGAAGTTCTGACCGTTGATCTGATGATCAACGGCCCTCGTTGCGCCACGTCACCCCCTGCTCACCGCGTGTTGCTTCCTCCTTCAGATGAGATCAAATCTCGGCCGTCGATCTTCGATCGGACTGCCGAGAACTACGCACCCGCCGCTATCGCCGCGACAAAGTAGCGGGCGTGGCGCAGCGGTGAGCGCACACGCCCGCACGCAGGCGACGCGGGTGTGAGCCGCGCGGCGTGAGGAATTGAAGACGAAGAAGCGCACGGCGAAATTGGGTCGCCCGATCAGCAGCGGGCGGCCGAGATCGTGCCACACGGCGCACCCTCAGACAGCGAGCGCCCACGCGCACGCGCACGCCGGGCAACGACGCCTGCACGCACGTGCGCCCGAGGCGCGATCCAAGCACGCCCAAGGGAGGATCTCAGCCGTCTGATCTTCGATCAGACGGCTCTCAAGCAGCGGCCACGGATCAGGCATGAAGAACAGCACGGGCGTGTGACCGGTGGGCTGGAGGGCTTCACCGACGCTTTTGGAAGGGTTTTAGCGACGTCTCGGATGTCGCTAAAGCCCCTTCTTCTTTTAGAAAGCCCTTCTCCCTATTTAAACCCCCTCCAACCACTCATTCAAGGCATTTACTTTCCTTGCAACTACTCTACCCCTCTCCCTCTTATAATCACTGGAGATGATGAGCCGCCGACGGAGCCTTCTCCACTGCCGTGGTTGCCTCGCCGCTCTCCCCCCCCCTCTCTCTTCCTCTCTTTTAAGCTTTCCTTTACTTTTGTTTAAGCATGTATTTAATGCTGTAAGCTGTGAACTAAAGCTACATGATGAATGAAGTTATTTTCCGTTCAGTGTTTACTTTATTTCCTGTTTAAGTTGCATGATCAAGCAAGAAACAACTCTAACCCTAATCTCTCTCTCTATCACTCTCTCGCTTTTCAACCACACCTTTTGCAAGCAAAACTCCACAATTTCCGTGACAAGTGATAAGAAAAATCCGATTTTCACGCCTCCCTGAGATCGACACTCGGACTTACCTCCGTTTCTTTACTTTAAAATCGGCGTTGCAAGTGCAACTATAACGACACTTCTTAACACATGCACGAGCGCACGCCAGCGCCCATCCACAACCGTGAGCCTCCGTCGACACTGCCAACACCCTCACCTTGCGCCGTGACCACCACTGCGAGCCACCACCTCACCTTCGTTCTTCTTCCCTCTACCTCTCTGCATGTGCAGAGACCACGTCCACCACGCTCCCTCGCTGTGTCCATGACCTCCTTGCACCAACTGAGAGCTCCTCGACGCCACATCGTCCTCACTGCAACCGTGTGCCTTTCCCCCACCGCGCCGACCACTCATCGCTCTCCTCGGCTCCTACCGTGCGCAGCCACTAGCATGCGCAACAGGCGTAGCACCACCGACAGCGCAACCTTCCCCCGCACGTGCAGGCCCTCACGCGCCTGCCCTGTGGCCTTCCTCCTCACGACCAGCCCCGCGCACGCCCGCAGCAGTGCAGCTAGCCCCGCGCAGACAGAACAATCGCACCCCCTCCTCTCCATTGTCTTCTCCATCAGCCAACAGAGAAGAACCCAACACCTGCCTGCTTCCTCCACTTGCAGCCACCACCTCCGACCACGAAACTCTGCACCGTTGACTCCATCGAGCTCGCCTCACCTTCTCGAGCATAGCCACGCCCTCAGAACTGCCAACGACAGTCCATGTGCATGCGTGCCCAACCAACCATCGGCGAGCATCTTCTTGCCATTCAATCGTCGCCATCCGCTGTTTGTCGTGCAACCACCGCCATCGGATTCCTCTCCGCATCCTCGACCTCCTCCGAGCACGGCAAGCTCGACTGTCCTCTCCTCCTCCATGTGCGTGCGCCGGTAGCCAATCCTCTATTTTTCACTCCATTAAAAATTACATTGATTGCCATTGTCGAAGAATGGGATTTTGATATTAGTTATTTTATTGTGGTAAATTTGTGGAAAGCCCTTCTATTCTTGGTTATTTGTGACAATACTGAAGGATTGGAATTACTAGTTAATGTATTTTATTTTCTTTCCTCTCATGATGAATGGATATCAATGGCAATTTATTTTTCTTGAACATGATTATTGGTGATCTGTTGGTTCTATGTCTCCCTGTGGATACGACTTGAAGTGTGGTATTATTTCAGTATTTTAGTAACTTTGATCGAGGTTTTTTTTCTACCACATTACATATTGCGACGACATATTTTTCTGACATCATTTGCAAAGCGAAAAACCTCGCGATCAGTATCCCTCACTTATCTCCTCTTTAGCACTTCAGAACTTAATTCATCCTTCGATCCAGCACAGAACTTAGGTACATACCACACTCAACTACTAGGACTAACATAATTTTTCCTTTCCTTTCTATGTTTACCTTCTCTTTTTTCCTTCCTCAATACTTTTGCACTTTAGCTCGCAAAGATTTCATCTCTTCCTTCTTTTTGGTTTTTTCTTTTCTGCAATAAAAGTCCTAACTATATGCATGCAAAAATATGTATAAATGTTATGTATAACCTCAGGTTATACACCCCCATGCCCAAATCTAACAATGTCCTCATTGGAAAGCAAAAACAAGGAAAGATATTACCTGAGGTATAGTGTTTGGAGCTAAGGCTCCTCTAGCTTGTAGGTGTCCAACACTTGGCCATTAGAAAGAATTACATACGGTTTCAAACATTGGCCATTTACCTTGAAAGTCTCACCAGATGAGGGTTTTTATATCTCAACTGCACCATGCGGGAACACTTGCATAACAGTGTATAGCCCATCCCAACGATACTTAAGTTTCCCAAGGAATAGCTTGAGTCTAGAATTGAACAATCAGACCCGTTGGTTGAGCTCAAAGGTTTTGCGAAGGATGTGTTTATCATGAAAGACTGTAGTGCGCTCTTTATAAGCTTGAGTAGTCTCATAAGCCTCATTCCTTAATTCTTCAAACTCAGTCAATTCTAATAAGCGCGCTTTTCCTACATTCTTGAGATCCATGTTGACATTCTTAAGAGTCCAATAAGCCCTATGCTCAATCTCAACAGGCAAATGGTAGATTTTGCCATACACTATACAGAAGGGACACATACCTAAGGGGGTCTTATAAGCAAGTTCTGTAAGCCCATAGTGCATCATCAAGTTTCTTCGACCAATCTTTCCTGTCGGGCCTTACAGTTTTCTCTAGAATTCGTTTGATCTCCATATTGGACACTTCATCCTATCTACTCATCTGTGGATGATACGGGGTGGCCACCTTATGGGTGACACCAAGACTCTTGAGTAGACGGTTGAAGTGTGCATTCTTGAAATGAGGACCCCTATCACTAATGATCGTCCTCGGGCAACCAAATCGGGAAATGATATTGGCCTTAACAAAAGTCAGGACCACAGAGTGATCGTTCGTCCTAGTCAGAATAGCCTCTATCCACTTTGACACATAATCAACTACCACGAGGATATATTCATAGCCATGAGACGATTGGAAGGGGCCCATGAAATTTATGCCCCAGACGTTGAATATATCGATCGGAAGAATAAGCTGCTGGGGCATCTCATCTCTCTTCTCGATCATTTTAGTCTGTTGACAACGAAGACATGCCCCCACATAAGTATGTGTCTTTGAAAAGTGAAGGCCACCAGAAACTAGATTGGAGAACCTTATACACAATTTTCTTTGCACTAAAGTGTCCTCCACAGTGCAGTATGTAACAGAAATTCAAGACTCTGTTGTCCCTCCTTTGGAACACACCTACATAGTACCTGGTCACGGCCTATTCTAAAGAGCTTGTAATCCTCCCAGTGATAATACTTACTGTCAGCAAGAAATCTATCTCGTTTCTACTTATTCCACGTATTGGGGGTTTCTCCAGTGACCGAGTAGTTAACGACATCAGCATATCAAGGTGTCGTTGGCTGCCTCGTGACGTGCCTTCGTGCGTGTGTGTTAAGAGGTGTCGTTATAGTTGCACTTGATACGTCGGTTTTAAAAGAAGTAAACGGAGGTGAGTCCGAGTGTCGATCTCAGGGAGGCGTGGAAATCGGATTTTGTTTACCACTTGTTGTCACGAAAAAGGCGGAGTTTTGCTTGCGAAAGAAACGGTTTTGAAAAGCGAGAGATAGAGAGAGTTTAGGGTTAGAAAGCTCTTGGTTTTGATCATGTACTTTAAACAGAAATTAAAAAGGCAACTAAATGAAAAATAATTTCATTAAACATGCATTCATAGTTCATGGTTTACAATATTAAATACATGCTTCAACAAAAGTAAATGAAAGCTTAAAAGAGAGAGAGAGAGAGGTAGAGAGAGAGTGGAGAGCGACGAGGCAGCCACGGCGGTGGAGGAGGCTCCGTCGGCGGCTCGTCGTCTCCGGCGATTACAAGAGTGCCTAAGACTAGCTAGGAGAGGAGTGGAGTAGTTGCAAGTGGGAGAGGATGCCTTGAATGGTGGTAGAAGGGGGTTTAAATAGAGTTAAGGGCTTCCTAAAAGAAGAATGTGCTTTAGCGACATCCAGAACGTCGCTAAAACCGCTTCCATATACGTCGGTGAAGGCCTTCTGCCGCCGGTCAGCCGCCCGCCCCTCTCTCTCTTCAGGCGCGATCCGTGGCTGTCGAACGAGAGCCGTCCGATTGATGATCGGACGGCTGAGATCCTCCCGCGCCTGCGCTAGGATCGCGCTTCGGGCGCGCGTGCGCGCGCGCGTTTCCGCCCGGCGTGCGCGCGCGCGTGGGAGGTGGGGCGCTGTCGTCGCGCCGCGTGGCGCGATCCTAGCCGCTCGCTTCTGATCGCGCGGCTCAATTTTGCCGCGCCCTTCGCCCGCAGATGATTTTCGCTCCGCGCGAATCGAACGCGCGTCGCCGCAACGCGGGCGTGCGCGCTAACCGTTGCGCCACGCCCGCGCTTTGTCGCGGCGACCGCGGGCGAGCGCGCGGATCTCGGCCGTTCGATCGAAGATCAACGGCCGAGATGCGTCCTTGGCTGGCTTGGGGGCGTGCGGGGTGACGTGGCGCGTTCTAGGCCGTTGATCTCCAGATCAACGGTCAGGATTTCTTGGGCCCATTGTGGGAGCTCCGGATGTCGGATTTGGTCGATTTTGAGTCCGTTAGACTCCGTTCGTCGTCCTGAATCCATCCGTGCGGTCCGATTGCTCATCTGAGGCCTGCTTTGACAAATGCTTTACACAAATGGCCATTAATACAGTTTATAAGCAATCTTGGTACTTGATGCATGCAATGCTCCTATTCTACTTTATGTTGTGCCTTTTATTCTAAAGATGGGCCATATTCAACCTAATTACTACCCCCTTGCGTGGTGTTATCATACCCCCATGCTTACTCCTTGCTAGTCCCTAGCAAGGTTTATTCTAGCCTTTATTTCTTTGGCGAATTCAAGAAGTAATTGCTTAGGCACTTCGTTACTTGTCAATAAGAGGAACTATACGAAGATCTTAATCTACAAAGACTAAGCAGCGTCCGGGTGTCTGCCAAAATACGAATCGCCCGAATCCTTGCTTTGTATATATAACTATACTTATGTATACGTATATATCTATATATGTCTTTTTAGAATTTTTAGAATTCAGTGTGGGTTGGTAACTTTTTACGGCTACCCAACCCACCCAAAACTCGGTCAAAACCCTAAGTGCTAAGCATCTTGGTGTGAATGTTGTGATAGACTTACTTAACGGTAATTGAGACAGACTTCGAGTTTCTACGCCTCTAGGTGACCGGAAAAGAAAATAAATTTTTGCCTGAAGGTGTATTTGTTCGATTGGTAGCTTTCTCCCTGCGTTCATTTTACTTGGGGTCAACACAAGGATTTTCCAGTGTATATCTCCCCGGCTTGTACTACTTCCCCGCTTCTTCCTTAGGTGTTTTTGGTCTTCTTTTTTTTTTTGTGCAATTATTGAGCTGGGCTCTGGACAACCGACCAATGGGCTGTTACCCACGATCACTTGCCAGCCATACTTGTGCGGTGAAGTGTGGTTTATTTTCTTTTCTTCTTTTTCCTTTTTTTTTTTTTTTAATTATTATTATTATTATTATTTTTTACGTAGGTGGCTTCCCTAATCTCAAATGTACCTAGAGGCAGCGAAAAAGAAATGGCCTGTGGCTGGGTTCTGGACAACCTGCCAATGGGCTGTTACCCACGACAACTTGCCAGCCATACCACCCTAGAGAGTTCATTAGCTACCCAATTTCTGTCAAAATCTCCGAGAAGTGAGTCTGTGCAGAAATGTGTGCAGATGCTTAGACTCAAAGTTTTCCTGAGTTAGAGGATGAGTTGATAAGTCGTATACTTATCACCTTATTTAGTAGGTGGATTAGAATAGCTTAAAGTTGCCAGGACTCACCGCTAAATCTATATTTTAACGGACACTAGGGCTGATTAAGCCTGAAGGCCTGAAAAGTCTAAGTGTTTAAGTTCTTTTTGTATTATTTCCCACTATTGACAAGTTTCTAATACCTAAGTTTTTCTTCCTAAATTCAAATTTTTTTTTTTTAATTCATTCAGACTGATTAATTAAGCTCAGGATTATGCAATTTACCATCCCCCCATGCTTAAGTTGGACAATGTCCTCATTGGCAGATTCATGGATGCAGAAGGGTTTAAAAAGATAGTACCTGAGTGACGTAGACTACCAGATCAGTCTGAATCCGCTGGGTTGCCTCCCAGGAAGCGCTGAGTTTAACGCCTCCAGCTGGGCGGTGCACAAACAGGAATGACTTGGGTCAAGAAGATATGTTCAAAATTAACCAAACCCAAAATCAGAAGTCCACAGATGCGAATAAGGTTGTGGTGGAGTCCCGTTCCTAAGGGGCGAGAATTCTGTAACAGATATATCATGCATGCCCGTGTCAGATCCTCTCTTAGTTTGTGGGCATGCAAACAAGTTGTTGTGGACGAACGCACCCCAAATATGACGTGCCAAACATTAAAGATGTAGGTCTTATATTCAGCTTGTGTCCCCATAAAATTGTAATCCATCGAAAGTGTATCAATTCTAGTGCATTCGGGTTGCGGGATCTTTATTCTGGTAGGGCAAGTAACAAAGTCCAGAGTTTCATACTGAGCCCTACAACCAAGCATGAGTCTTCTCTTCAAAGACGAATCCATCTCTTCCGCAACCATGGTTTCATTGCTCATTCCCTCCAAGACCTTGATCTCAAGAATATTTTCTTCAACCTCCTTTGTATCAGATTCACTGTTTGGGGTTGCATTAGAGGTAGGGTCAATTTCATCCTCTAGATCATATTCTTTCTCTCGGCCCTCCTCCAAATTTGTGATGGGGATTCTAACCGATTCATAATCAATTTCTTTGAAATTGTAACTCCATTCTCCATTTCCGACGTTGGCTGCTACTCCCACCGGATTACTTGTCTTGAGCCGATTAGATTCAGATTCCAAGGTCTCTCCCCTCACCTTCTCAGTTTCCTCCTGATGTTTGTTCTCAATGCTCCCCAAATTGTGTTCCAAGGAATCCTTACTGTCCTTATCCACTGAGCTATCCAACTCCTGAGGGGTATCAATGGTGGACTGAACCAAATCAGGATGACTAGGTGTAGTCCAATTGATCATGGTAGGTCCTTGCTTTATGAATTCCATGAATGGCGTTGTATGCAACAGCTTTCTTTGGCCTTCTTCCCCCAATTGTTGGAACAACTCCAACATGGCATGTTGCCCTTTAACCAATTCTTGATTTTGTCTGTGTAGTTCTAACTGGAGGTTATCAAGAATTGACATGGTGTCATTTGGTGTCCTTTGGATTTCCTCCTTGAAATCCAGGTTAAGAGAGTATGGTTGAGGTTGTGGATCAGAATCCATATTGGTGTTTAAGTTCTTGGGTGGGTCCTCTATTCTATCATGTTCAGGGTCCAGTTCTTCAAGAGGAACCATTCTCTGTTTGGTCCTACTCCAGAATAGTTGAGGTTCTAAGTCCTCCTCCCAGTCAGATTCTTCATAAGGGGACCAAATCAGAGGTTGATGATCCTGGGCTTGCCTAGATTTCTGATCATTTTCTGATTTCCATTTGTCTAGAACTCCTTCTAATCCAAAGGTCAAGTAGGCAAGGTTGTTGAATTCAGATGACCTTTCTTGGTTATTATCTTGAGATGGGTAGGGTTCTTGGTGTTCTCCTAAAGTGTAGGTCCTATCATAGTAGAGCGGGTCGGACCTAAATGAGGAGGCATCGTGAGGACAATCGAGATATGGAGCCCCATGATTTGAATCGTACCCTTGGGTGGCTATGTTGGGTGTATTCCAATAAGAGGTTGGTGTGGTTTGGTCATAGTTGGGCCAAGAGGGATATTCCAGGTTGCATCCCCAACTTGGTGGTTGGTTAGCCCAAGTCGGCTGTGGGTATGGTCTACTTGGGTTAGCATACAAATCCTGTTGGGGGTAATTTGGGTAAGATGGATAGGCATTGAAATCCATGGAAGAAATGGAGGGATGCGGGAAGAACAGATGAGAGAGAGTTGTGCACTCAATCAAACAAACAAGCGTAATCCTTATGGTGTATTCCTTAGGAGACCTAGAAATCTCACAAAGGTTGATTAAGTCCGTAAACACTGGACTCCCCTTCCCAAGGCTAATCTGGCCAGGTTGATTATGAGGGGATTGCAGGGAAGGTTCTTCCTTTGGCTTGCGCCTCCGGTTCCATAGACCCCACAACCGCGGTCGTTTGACACTGCCCCGCAGCCTAGCCACCAGATTCTACCAAGGGAATGAAAGCCAAGTGCCTAGCGAACAAAACCAAACCTTTTGAGACTTAACTCAGTCCTGCCTAGGGCACGTCTACTCAGTTTTAACGGGTTAGGATAGTGCTTGTGCTTAGGGTAATGTGATGAGGTGTTGATTGGGGTGGTGCCTCTTAATTTTCCACTTTTCAAGGTGTGTGCTTCTATAAAACAGGGTTTTCAAGCAAGAATTTTTAGGGTGTGGTGTCTTTTAATGTTTCATCCTTACTTTAGTATTTTTTTAGGGTTGACGTGTCTTAATGCTTTCAGACAAGTTTCAATGGGCACGTCAAGTTCTACACACAACTTGGTGAAAGTAGATTTCCTTTTTATCTTGTAGAGGCTCTAAAAACCCTAGTGTACTCATCCTAAAGATCGTGCAGCTTCTATTAGATGAGTTATTTTTTAGGGTTGAGTGGTGCGGCACAGGTCAACTCACGGTGGCTTCGCAAACACCACTCAAGAGAGAAAGAAAAGAACACTCCAAGAATTTGTCCAGCATATTAGAGTGTACATTTTTTTGTAGGGTGGTGTGTTAAATGTGGGCCAAGCAATCATTCGCCACGCCAATTTTTTTTCAGTTTTTATGATTTTTTTAGCTTTATCACGCAAGCAAACAATGAGAGAGAGTACTCACTATCGGTCCTCGAGGCGTCTACTTCCTTGCTACCATAGTGGAATGCGTCGCTTCGCCGTCCCTGCGCCGAATTCCTGCAACCGTCAAGTAAAAAGGAAAATAGGGCATTAGACGATATGAGAATGAAGGTGGAATGGAGGTGATAAAATAAATCCGTTGCCTCCCCGGCAACGGCGCCAAAAACTGACGTGCCTTCGTGCGTGTGTGTTAAGAGGTGTCGTTATAGTTGCACTTGATACGTCGGTTTTAAAAGAAGTAAACGGAGGTGAGTCCGAGTGTCGATCTCAGGGAGGCGTGGAAATCGGATTTTGTTTACCACTTGTTGTCACGAAAAAGGCGGAGTTTTGCTTGCGAAAGAAACGGTTTTGAAAAGCGAGAGATAGAGAGAGTTTAGGGTTAGAAAGCTCTTGGTTTTGATCATGCACTTTAAACAGAAATTAAAAAGGCAACTAAATGAAAAATAATTTCATTAAACATGCATTCATAGTTCATGGTTTACAATATTAAATACATGCTTCAACAAAAGTAAATGAAAGCTTAAAAGAGAGAGAGAGAGAGGTAGAGAGAGAGTGGAGAGCGACGAGGCAGCCACGGCGGTGGAGGAGGCTCCGTCGGCGGCTCGTCGTCTCCGGCGATTACAAGAGTGCCTAAGACTAGCTAGGAGAGGAGTGGAGTAGTTGCAAGTGGGAGAGGATGCCTTGAATGGTGGTAGAAGGGGGTTTAAATAGAGTTAAGGGCTTCCTAAAAGAAGAATGTGCTTTAGCGACATCCAGAACGTCGCTAAAACCGCTTCCATATACGTCGGTGAAGGCCTTCTGCCGCCGGTCAGCCGCCCGCCCCTCTCTCTCTTCAGGCGCGATCCGTGGCTGTCGAACGAGAGCCGTCCGATTGATGATCGGACGGCTGAGATCCTCTCGCGCCTGCGCTAGGATCGCGCTTCGGGCGCGCGTGCGCGCGCGCGTTTCCGCCCGGCGTGCGCGAGCGCGTTTCCGCCCGGCGTGCGCGCGCGCGTGGGAGGTGGGGCGCTGTCGTCGCGCCGCGTGGCGCGATCCTAGCCGCTCGCTTCTGATCGTGCGGCTCAATTTTGCCGCGCCCTTCGCCCGCAGATGATTTTCGCTCCGCGCGAATCGAACGCGCGTCGCCGCAACGCGGGCGTGCACGCTAACCGTTGCGCAACGCCCGCGCTTTGTCGCGGCGACCGCGGGCGAGCGCGCGGATCTCGGCCGTTCGATCGAAGATCAACGGCCGAGATGCGTCCTTGGCTGGCTTGGGGGCGTGCGGGCGGCGAGGGCGGGGTGACGTGGCGCGTTCTAGGCCGTTGATCTCCAGATCAACGGTCAGGATTTCTTGGGCCCATTGTGGGAGCTCCGGATGTCGGATTTGGCCGATTTTGAGTCCGTTAGACTCCGTTCGTCGTCCTGAATCCATCCGTGCGGTCCAATTGCTCATCTGAGGCCTGCTTTGACAAATGCTTTACACAAATGGCCATTAATACAGTTTATAAGCAATCTTGGTACTTGATGCATGCAATGCTCCTATTCTACTTTATGTTGTGCCTTTTATTCTAAAGATGGGCCATATTCAACCTAATTACTACCCCCTTGCGTGGTGTTATCACCTCGCCATCGCTATTTTGTTAGGAAAGGTGTTATGAATGTCTCCTGATGGGGTTGAAGCCTCAACCGTGATCCTGGATAAATGATCTGCGACTACATACTTTCTTGTCACGGATATCAAGGCTGAACTCCTGTAGTAACAGAATCCATCAATCGGCCTAGGTTTGACATCCTTCTTAGTAAGCAAATGCTTCAAGGCCGAATGATCAGTATACACCACAACCTTGGATCCTAGAAGATAAGACCTAAACTTCTCCAAAGCAAATACTACCGCAAGAAGTTCTTTTTCTGTCACGGTATAATTTGTTATGGATCAGTAAGGGTCTTGCTAACATAGTACAGGACATGAGGCTTCTTATCAACCCTATGACCAAGGATCGCTCCCATAACAAAATCCGAGGCATCTCACATCAACTCAAAAGGGAGAGTCTAATCAGGTGCTTATAGGATAGGCACGGTTATGAGGGCCTCCTTCAAGACTTGGAAGGCCTCAGCACACTTTGTATAAAAAACGAAGGTAGTATCCTTCTCAAGTAAGTCACAAAGTGGCCTAGAAATCTTGCTGAAATCTTTAATGAAGTGCTTATAAAAGCCAGCATGGCCTAGGAATGATCAGACTTGCTTGACATTAGTGGACAGTGGAAGCTTTGAAATGGACTCAACCTTGGATTTATCCACTTCTAAACCTTGCTTAGATACTACATGCCCAAGAACAATGCCTTGTTGAACCATAAAATGGCTTTTCTCCTAGCTGAGCACCAATCTTATCCCTTCGCAACAAGTGAGAACTTTTTCTAAATGTGAGAGACAGTGGTCAAACGACGAGCTGTATATGGAAAAGTCATCCATGAAAACCTCAACGAACTTGTCAATCATGTCCAAAAAGATGGACATCATACACTGCTAAAATGTTCCTGGAGCATTACATAGTCCAAATGGCACCCGGCGGAAGGCAAATGTGCCATAAGGACTCGTGAAAGTAGTGTGCTCCTGGTCATCTAGAAAGACTGCAATCTGATTGTACCCAGAATATCCATCGAGAAAATAGAAGTATTTATTCTCCGCCTATCTCTCCAGTATATGATCAATAAATGGCAGAGGAAAGTTGTCTTTCTAGGTTGCGGTGTTAAGGCGGAGGTAGTCTATGCATACCCTCCATCCTATTGTGGGTCGGGTGGTGACTTGCTCCCCTTTTTCATTGGTCTCCACCGTGAATCCCATCTTTTTGGGCACCACGTGAATAGAACTGACCCATTTACTATTAGAAATGGGGCAGATTATCCCTGCATCCAACCATTTTAAAATTTCCTTCTTCACCACTTCCCGCATGTTGGGGTTTAATTGCCTCTGCATATCTCAGAAGGGTTTTGCAGAATCATTCGTGTAAATGTGATGCATACAAAGAGTTGAGTCAACCCCTTTGATGTCAGTTATAGTCCAAGTAATGGCTTCCTTGTACCGTTTTAGGCATTCAATTAATGCTCCCTCCTACGTCTTAGATAGACCAGTCGAGATGATGACAAGGAGCGTATCATTGGGCCCAAGGGAAACAAATTTGAGGGTCTCTAGAAGTGGTTTAAGCTCCAAGTCAGGAGCTTTTTGAATTGAGGGAATTGTGTTCGATGTCCTCGCCTCCAGTAGTGAACCTACCTTGATTGTCCATGGCGGGGAGAGGGACTTGGCTTTGACACCCAACAGTTCTACTAATTCTAGCATATCCCCCTCTCCTTCTTCAAGATTCGGGGTATGGCCCATAGAAACAAGCATTTGGAGGGGATCATCACACAAAAGAGCTGGTGTTGTCTCCTCTACAATTTCATCGATCACCTTGATTTGGGAACAATCTTCCAATCCGGGTTGTTTATAGGCATCAAACACATTTAGTTGAATTTTTTGGTTCCCGAATCTCATCTTGAGTGCCTTTGATTTGCAATTGGTGGACACATTGGCCGTAGCCAGAAAGGGATGCCCTAAGATAATCGAAGGTCTGGTGGGCATGTTGGATGGGTCAGTATCCAATATCAAAAAGTTGATGGGAAAGAAGAAGTTCTCTACTCTCACCAGGACATCTTCTAAAAGCCCGTGTGGTGTCTTCAGTGATCTATCAGCTACTTGGAGGATCATAGGACTAGGCTTCAATTCACCTCCTCCTAATAGCTCATAGACTGAACTCGGTAGTATATTAACCCCCAGGCCCAAATCAAGGAGAGCCTCATCGATGCGTTGGTCTCCAATGACCACTGAAATATACGAGGCTCCTGGGTCCATCTTGGGAGGTGTACTTGTTGTAGGACCAAGATGACTAGGTCAGGTAGGACGACCTTAGCCTGGACCTATTTTTTTGATTTTCTCTTCTGTGTGCACAGGACCTCTAGAAATTTAGCATAGGATGGAATTTGCTTGATAGCATTCAATAGAGGCAAGTTAATGTGAACTTGCTTGAATGTCTCCATTATTTCGTCGATCCTATCTTTGGCTCTAGATGAGCCTGCAAAAGGTGCCTCAGGGGCAGATAAGCGCTCAGGAAAGGGCACTCTTGGCCTCTAGGTGGAGGGATTGTCATGGCAGGACAGGGGGCAGAACGAGGACAACATTCTCTGTATGGGTGAGTTCAAGCGAGGAGGGGCTTAGTGGCTCTTCCTTGGTGGATGTGTAGGTGGTCATCAAGTTGTAGGAGGCATAACCATAGGAGTGAGTTCAGGTTTGGAGAGTTGGTTGCCACTCTTCAAAACGGTCATAGCCTTAGAGTGCTCCCTTATGAAGGGCCCTTTACGCCTAAGGTTCTCCTCAGATGTGCTGGGCAACTTCTTAGGATCACATTGTCTAACAGCCTCAACAAGATGGCCAATTTGAGATTGCATTTATTGGATTGCTTTATTATGACATTGAATGATCACACTCTAATTTTCTTGCATGTCTTTTGTTCTCAACGCTTTTGTGCGGTTTGTTAAAAGATAATATCGCGTTGTAGTATAGCCGACAAAGCGTTCAAACAAATAGAGAATTTTATTACTCGAAAATCGGAGTATCCGAGGTCGAACACAGGGAGCAAATGGAATTTACTACTAATCAATGTAATTGAACACTCTAATTTACTCAAAATGTTAATTCAAATATGAATGTATGCTATTAAAAGTAACTATGACAAAAGAAATGAAATTGGACGTCTGATCTTGTGATCAGACGTCTTAAAAGTATTTTTCCCTTTTCTTTTGATTATTCCTCTTCTTCTGCAGTCTCTTTTTCTTCTTCGGCTTCTGTCTTTGCTTCTTGTCTTGCGAAGGCTTTCTTCTTCCTGCTTTTGTTTCTTCTCCTGCCTTGCTTCTTTCTCTTTTTTCTTCTCTGCCTTGCTTCTTCCTCTTCCTTGGTCTCCTTCGCTCAGTCTCTTCTTCTGCTTCTTCTCTTCTCCTTGCGGCTAAGTCTCTCCACGCTCAGTCTGCCTGCACAGGAGCAAAACCTACCCCTTTCCCTCTACCCGCGCGTCTCTCTCTCTCAGCAATTCACTCAAGGTACGCTCTCCCAGAGCCACACGGATAATCGGGTCAGATCGTACCTGAAACCAGGCGCACCGGCAGGTGGTGATGCGCGAGGAGTGCTTAAGGTTTGGGTCAGTCGGATCCCGCTAGATCCGCGAGGTCAAGCTGCGAACGAGGCGGGTGTGAGGGCAGGTGAGGGACCTCACCCCTGTGCTCTCGGAGGCGTTAAGCATGAAACACGAATTCAATTTATGGCGCAGCGGCGCCTCGTCTCTCCACGATGTGGGACTAAAGCTTCTGCCCTGATTTCGCGCACGCCCGCAGACTTGCGTGCCATCCCCACAGCTGCTGGCTCTGCTAGCGCTCCTTGCTGGACCAGCGCACTTCGCGACACTCGCACGAATACGTAGCACCTGCAGCCTGGGAGCCCTGGCGCCTGGAGCTGCTACGGAGCTTCTTCAAATGTCGTCCATGGCAACAGGAGCATCAACACTGTCAGACACAAAACGAACCTCTCGGCCCAATCAGACCAGCTAGAGACCTTCGCCGTGGCACGGCGAAGGTGGTGGACGGTGTTGCAGGCCGTGGGATGGCCTAGGCGTGCGTGCCTAGGTCAACCTGTGGCCGGAGGTGTGGGGTTGGTCGGGGGGTTATTGTGGAGGTCTGGAGTGGCAGTGGAGGGGTGGAATGAGTTCCTGGTGGTGAGGCGGAGCTCACGAGAGGGTTGGCGAGCCGTGTGGAGGGGCGGAGTGGTGTGGGCGGCTCGTCGGAGGGCGGTCAGAGGCGAGGACGATGGAGGTGGTTAGGCACTGTCGGGGGGTAATTGGATAAAATGGCAGGGGGAAAAAAGAGAGGGGACTGTGGAGAAGGTATTTGGCCTAACTACAGGGATGAAGGGGGACGGAGAGGCGAACAGCAGTACCTGCTGTCGTCGGAGAAGATGCTACCCAGTGGGGGAGAACGGCGGCGACGACGGGGCTGAGACGGCGTGCGCGGGTGCTGCGCGACGCGGAGGAGAGTCAGGAAGCTAACTCTGCCACTGGTTTTGTGGCAGAGCGAAGAGGATGGGAGAGGGAGCTCGCCGGAGCTTGCTGGGAACTTTGGCCGGGCAGGAGGAGATGAATTGGAGGTGGAAACTCGGCCAAATCAAGCTGAAGATGAGCGGCCGGAGGTGTGGGTTCTTATATAGGCACTGGGCTAGTCGTTCAAGGCGTGGAAGGCACGCAATCGTATGAGGTCGGTCGCTGGAGATGGAAAGAGTTTAGATACCCAAATCCCTCGTGCGTTCGCACGAGAGATTGGGTTCACACCAGGGATCAAGATTGGCCTCAGATGGAAGGGAATTCCTCAGAGAATCTCCCTTCCATTTCTGGGAGGGGATCTCTGAGGAATCAGAGAGGATTCCCTCTCAAATCCTCTCCGGAGCAGGATTATGCCCCAATAATGGCGGCAGGACCAGATTGCAAAGGTGGCGAGGAAGTTAGGGGGCTTTCTGTTATGCTTTTCAAAAGATAGGGACCAAATTGTGATTTGGGTGTACTAAATTGTAAAGTAGGTCAAGATGACCTCCCCTTAGGTCCAAATTTTGGTAAAAACATAATTTTGACCTAAGGAATCCAATGGTGAAGTTGGATTTTAGGTTTGACCTCGTTTGACTGGAAATTTTGCGTAAAAACCCAAATTAGGTTAATTGATTAGCTAGGACCCTAATCTAGGTCAAACTGGGTTCCAAAGGCCAAATTAAGTGTTATAAACCCTAGGAGATATTTTTCCATGATTTTTAGAGGGTTTAATTGATTTTTATCCTGACCGAAACCTTGTTGAATTAAGCGGGTCTGTTTTAGGGTTACCACATGTCATTTACTTCCTAGATTGCACATGAACCCATTTCTGATTGACTCAACCCACTTTTTATCTCATGTAGACCTTTTGACCTGTGTTTTGCCTCTGAGAAATCCTGTTTATGTACTGCAATGGTAAAATTGCAGTTTTAACCTTTAATTCATGTTTTCTTCTCAGAGCACTTATTCCTTCATTTAGGCCTTCTTCTAGGTTATGTAGGAGCTTTTATCTTCTTTATTGGGTCAAAGTGAGCTAGTTATGGCTCATGATGAGGCTCTCATCATCTTTCATCATAGCTTTAAAGTCATCCATCTCAGAATTGCTGTACTGAGGAGGAGGCTAAAATTGTTGTGCCTGAAAGGGTTGGGTGGGTTGGGCTCTTGAATTCCCCGAGTTGGAAGCATCACCTTGCTTCCATGAGAAATTGGGATGGTTTCTCCACCCAGGAACGTAGGAGTTTCTCAAAGGGTTGTTTCTGGGAGGTGGACGAAACCCTTGGGCAGCATGTAGGTCTGCCTAAATTAATTTAGGGAATTGATTAGCCACATGGTAGTCAATAGTTGCGTGAAGAGTGCTCTGGCAAATGGAGCATTCAGAAAGAGCTTGGACTTGGGAAGCTGATTGCGAGAATGTGCTGGGGTTTATCATAAGTCTTTCGAAGTTCTGGTTCAATAATTGGATTTGGAAGGATAAATTTTGAGTAGCCTCGGCTTCACTTGCTTCCACTTTCTTTTGGAGGATGGAAGGTTTTCTATCCTGATAGGCTGAGGTCAAGTGGATAGAATTATTACTCAGTGACTCAAATAACATTTAGGCCTCATTCTCCGTTTTGGTAAGAAAGGTTCCAGCACAACCCGCATCCACTGTTTACCTATGCCTATTAGATAGTCCAATATAAAACATCTCTACCAATTGCCATTTGGCCACTTGATTGTAACGACCCGATTCTCGAATCCCTACGAGACACGAGAATCAGACAGACTCGACTAATCCCAAGACCTAGTCGTCCAACGAGGAAGTAACCAAAAGAGCAGTAAAATAAACCACATTCAGCAAGAATATAACTAGCAGTAACAAAATACAACAGTAAGAAAAAGAAATACTACAGTATACACCACCACAACAGAAGGGAAATCAACATGTACATAACATAAAGTTTCGACAAAGAAAGTACAGGGAGTAACAAAGAAAACTACTCACTACAGTGGAAGAAAAGTACAAAAAGTACTACAGGTAACTCTACTGGACCCTACTAGGCCCAACGTCCTCTGCACCCACTGATCCTGGCTGCTCAACACCTGGTCCTGAAAAGTAACGAGTGTAACACGTCAGCGAAACACTGAGTAGAGTGGCAACTAAAAGCTAAAGAAGCAGAAGAGTATACAGTAGCTGTTATATTTTTACCTTCGTTATTTACGTCTTTCTATTTATTCACTATTGATTTATTTCTCAGATCCTTCTCTTGATCTCGAATGTTCCTCGTGGGAACGATCTTGATTGCAGTCTTTTCCGAAAAGTAGAAGTAACACGTGGTGCTCCCTTGGCCGGGAGAGTCCCCCGTGGTGGTCCTACCCTCAGTCAACCACCCCAAGGTCACTGACAGACGTAACGGTGACTACGGCACGCGCGATAAGCGCACGGGTAGCTAACCCGCACTGGCACGCGGTCAGTCGTTTCCGTTAACCGGTGCGCCCAAAGCACAGCACGGAACCAGTATAGGAAAGAGCCCTCTCAGTAACAGGGGCCCAACCCCTCCACAGTCCGCGCACCTTCACCTGACTACCCTGGTTTGCCCAGTGGGCTTAACAAGTCAGTGTAGGAGGCTAGCAGAACCCCGGGGCCCGTGGGGTAGCTAGTGCTCTCCCTACACTAGTAGCTCTCCTCGGTATTGTGTACGCGAGGGCTAGCAAGTCGGTGTATAGTGGCCAAACCCACCCTGGTCTCAACCTGAGGGCGGCAAGCTCCCCTCTACACTAAGAGGTAATGTGTGCTCTCTCTGGTACCACGTGCCCAAGAAACAACACACTTCCACATTTCACTTTCTCAGTTCCATTCTATTCTCTTTCCAGGAGTTCTACTCCTAATTCCCCGTAGGGTTCATGTTCTTTTTGGTTTGGCCATTTTAGGTTTCACCGTTCCTGTTTTACGTTCATACAACCCATGTTCTCCATCATATTCTTCATTCATAACAAGCAGCTGTTAAATCAATTTACAGGCAGTTATTATTTCCTTTCCACTTTTCCAAGACTGCAATATTTATATGTTCCACTAGTTTTCCAGTCCTAGGATTCATGCCGTACCCTAGGATCTATCATTCAATCTAGTTTTCCAGTCTTAGGATTCATGCAATACCCTAGGATCTATCATTCAATCTAGTTTCTCAGTCCTAGGGTTCATGCAATGCCCTAGACTCTATTAATTGTTCCACACTTGTAACAAATTTTGTTAAGTAAATTAAAAAGCCACTCTACCAGCGAAAACGGGAGTACTGGGGGCGTGGTCGGCAATCCCGTGCGCCTCCGCAACCCCTAAGACTGCAACGGAACGGGGTCCTAACACAAGGATCAATCATAAGGAGTTTCTCAGAATGGTATATAATTACTGTAAATGGGTAGAGGAATTTATTCTGGAAAGAACGCAACTCGAAACGCGGAAAATGGACTCCGAACGGGCCCTAAATGGGTCAAAAACGACGAAACTGTCCAAAATCGGACGTCTGGAACCTCTTCCAGACGTCTTAAAAGGTGGGTCAGGTCGTACCTTAGTTCTGCGTAGTCCTTCAGACGTCCAGAAGCCTGCTGGGATGTTTGGCTTGGTTTCCAAATGTCCGATTGTCTCCCCGGACGTCTGGAGGTTCTCTCCGTCGTCTGGAATTGCAGCTAGACGTCTGATTTACGTGGGATGGCGAGCCCTCGTGCCCTCCCGAGCAGAACCTGCGCACACACACACCTGCTCTCAGCACGACGAAACGCAGGCGAAGTTGCGGTGGACGGCTGCATGGCCGTACACACGAAAAAAGGAGAAGATAGAAATATCTTACCTATCAGACGTCTGGACAGTCCTCCAGACGTCTTCAGCGTCGTCTGGTCGTAAGTCCAGACGTCTAATTCTGGAAAATTTTCTAGAACCAGGGCCCGATTTACTCTCCGCCCGCGAAGCACGGCCGTGCCGCGCCCTGTTCGCCTGCTGCCCGAGCTGCAGCAACCCCTCCGCGACACCCCACGCCCGCCGCTCCCCCGACGGCCGGCTCTAGTTGCCCCGGCAAGCTCGAACCCTCGCGGTCGAGCTTCTTCCTTTCGCTCGCAACCCTCCTTCCCGCACGCTCGCCGTGGCCGCTGCTGCCGCCGCTCACTCGCTCGCTCGTGCTCTTGCACTGGCAGGGAGAAGGAGAAGAGGAAGGCGGAGGATATGAGGGTGAGGGTGTCTTATAAGGCCGTGCGGGGAGAGAGAGAAGAGAGCGGCAGGCCTGTAGAAAGAGAGAGAGGAAAAGAGGAACGAAAGTGGCAGGTGCAGTCTGCGCGCGCATGCACGCAGACGCAACCCCGTACGTCGAAAAAATTTATTACCAGACATCTGGAAAGGGTTCCAGACATCTGGACAGACGTCTGGGCCACTTCCCAGACTTCTTAAAAACCCGTCTGATGCCACGATCGTAACATTGATGATGGGGGCATAATCGAATCAGATCATTGAAGCACTCCTAACTCTCGTGGAATTGTTCCGCATCTAATTGAGTAAAATCCATGATCTCCCTCCTGAAGTGGTTGGTTTTACTCATTAGGAAGTATTTCTTCAAGAATTCTCCCTTAAGGGTGTTCCAATCATTCACCCTTGCATCCAAGGTGTGATACCAGTGTTTTGCTTTGTCCTTAAGGGAGAAGGGAAAGAGGGTCATCATCAGAGCTTCATTAGTAAAGTTCTGAATTTTCATTGTGGAGCAGATCTTGGTGAATTCCTTTAAATGTTGGTAGGGGTCCTCCCTAGTAGTACCATAAAAGGAGGGCAACAAGGATATGGTATTGCTCTTGATCTCATATGGATTATCCCTTGCTGGTTATCTCAGTGCTTGAGCTAGTTGGTTGGTCAGAATTAAGTAGTCCCTCAGGGTTCTTTGTTAATTTGCTCCTTGATTAGCCATTTCTTCTCTCTTCTCTCTTTGGTGGGCTCTCCTAAGGATTCTCTTGAGCTCAGGATTAAACACTAAACTACCCTCAAGAGAGCGTCTACCAAGCATACAATATCTACCAATCACAATTCAAGTTTTTGCTCACTGAGTAAGTGAAACCCCCACTCAATAGATCGGTCAAAAAGGGTCAAGGTGATATCCCTCTGTTCCCACATAAGTGGTATAAGAGGAAGTGGCGACTTGAGATCCTGACCTACTTTGTTTTGAGGGGTAGAGGTAGAATTGGTTGATATAGATGGCCAAACAAATTATTCAATGCAGTGACCTAATCCAACGTTCGAGTGCCCTAGGACCTATACCTTACTTCAATGATATTCTTAGGTGATCTAGTGAGAAGTTACTCCAAGGATGGAACTAGGGGATGCAAGTAGGGCAAACCCTTCCTTTGAGGCAATGCGAATGCAGTGCCTCTTAACTACCCTTTTGTTCCTTTAAGGGGTGTCCTCCTCCTTGAAGTATCAAAACACTTGGTCACAGGATAGTGTCACCACCACAAAGTGAAATAAGAGGATCTGCACCGATAAAGAGATCGATGCCTATAGCCTTGAGGGACCAAGACCTAGTGCGGTGCTTAGTGTGCGTGCTCAATGTTAGAAGTGTGCATCACACCACAAATCAGTTTGATTTTGAGAATAATTGCACACAAGTTCCTTTTGATCAGATCAAATGTGATTTTGATTTTAAGGTCAAATCTAATTAGCAGTCCCAATTTCAGTTAGGTGACCACTGAATTATGTCAATTCAATCAATTTTGGTGGTCTTGAGATTCAATCCACATGCAATGCATGAACAGGAGCTGGATGCAAAGATAGAATGATATACCTGACTCCAGCAATCTTCGTGCAAAAATGTACGTAATACAAGGAAAGAGATCTAATATGCTACTCAATTACCCCTAAATGCATGCACCTAAGGGTATGCAACTCTTAAATAGGCAACCCGATATTTTTGTCTTTTCTTTTTAGAGAAAGCAGGCAGAAACTGAATTGCTCACACACAAAGAAATAGCCCTAGTTGCTAAAGAAAGTGGGGACAGAACCTCAAAAAATAGCCCCAATGCTACAAGGGTGAGAAGACTGAAATGAAAGAAAATCTACAACAAAGGAGAATCTCTTGTGAAAGCAGGATCTAGGTCTCCTTCTCTTCGCGTCCTCTCCTCGTGTGTAGGCGTCGCTCAAGGTCGACGTCGTCTAGTCAGATTCCTTGCACAGAAAAAATAGAGAATGGTTAGATAAATGCACACCTCAGAATAATCAGAAAAATCAGGTGAATCTATTGCGTCTGTTGCTTCCCTGGCAACGACGCCATTTGAACGGGAGATTTCGCTTGTCAGAAAAGTATGTTGTCGTAGGAATGTAAATCGTGGTGGAAAATTCACGATAAAAAAAATTTAATAGTCAAACCTAACTATGAAAGTTAGGTCATATGCACAGAGAGAAACAAACCAATAAATCCACCAATATTTTCATTGCATCATTCGGGTATGTTGTACGAGGCTAATATGATGCAAGATAGATTCGTAGATATTTTGTTGCATCAAATGAGAGAGAATAACTTGAATGATAATCGATGTGAAATAGAGAGAAAGAGAGGGGCACATATGCAACTTCACTCAATACATCAAATATTAAAATCAAAATAAAAGTTTCGGCAATGGCATTGAGATGTAAAAAGTAATCCGTGTGCCTATTGTAGTAAAACAGGGGATGTTGCTCCCCTTGGCTTGCGTGAGGAGATGGAGGACCAGCTGGAGGCATGGTCGAGCGTGAAGGTCGCCGGTGGTGAGGGCTGCACGTGGAGGTCGTGGCGTGGTCGTTGGTGGTCGGTAGCGGTCGGTCGGAGGAGATGAAACTCGCCAGTGAGGAGATTTGCCGATGGTGAGCGGCGACTGGAGTTGCCGCTGTGCGAGCCTGAGGGTGGTCAGAGACTCGAGGCGAGATGGATGGCGTCGACGGTGCGTAGAACGGAGGGCGGAGGGGCTGGCTGCGTGTGGAGGAGCCGACATGGAGTTTAGGTTCTTCTTCTCTGTTGGCGGAGAAGGAGAAGAAGATGAAGCCGGGCGTTAGCATGGCTGGTGATGCACGAGGGCGCATGCAAAGGCTGTAGTGTGCGGGGCGCTGGGCGAAGTATGCTACGAGGGACGGTTGTGTTCGCACGGAGGAGAGGGCGTGCTGGAGGTGTTGGCACACGGAGGAGAGGGCGGAGGCACGGTTCTGTTGAGAAGAAGGAGGCCGACGTCGCCAGCCTGCGATGGCTGCACGTGACTGATGCGCAAGGGCACTGGCCGAGCATGGTGGATGGCACAGTCAGCGTGGGGGGAGTGCAGTGTCAGTGGGCTCTGGCAGTTGAGGCAGAGGGAGGCGGTGCTCCTTCCTGTCTATGTGTGGGTGTGTGCAGAGGAGAATTGCAGTTGGTGGCACACTGTGGTGGAAGCGCAGTGGCGATCTTTGTCAATGAGAGGGGAAGGCACGGTGGAGGTTGCGGTGGTGCTATTGTACGATGGCTCGCGATGATGGTGGGTTCTTTTTGTTGAGGGAGAGATGGTTCCTTGTTGGGTGCCCGCAGGGGAGGAGATGATCCCTGTGGTTGCTCTTCATGCCTGCTATAAACAAACAGAGAGAGAGAATCAGAGAAAGAATAATCGTGATTTCGTGCGATCAAAAGAAGAAAAGAAGAAAGAGAGGTTCGAGGGAAAATAAAAACGGAAGGGGATGTAATTAATTGGGAGACATATAAATGCACTTTAAAATTGATCACTTTAAAATTGATTTCTTTGTTATTTTTGCCATTTTAAATTGAGATTTGATGTGATTCTCTTGCCTCTAAAATGAACAATTAATCACTTTATATAAAGATTAATGCAATTAATGCATGAAATGATAAATCTAAAGTTCACATAATTTTATCAATATCATGAATGCTTTAAATTAATCTTTTATTCTAATAACAATATTCTTAGGCTCTAATTTAGTCTGCTAAAGTGGATCTATCAGAATCTTTTGCTTAGGAGTTAAGTTTTCTATTTTTAGTAAATGTATTTTAGGAAAAAAGTTTGTGATTTGATTTAATTAGAGAGATAGGATCTTTACTTAGAAGATAAGATCTTTAATTTTCAAGAATAGGGATATGTACTCTCTATAAAAGAGTCTTCCCTCTTTGTAATCTCTTAAGTCATTAATAATATTTCCAACATAAGGGTCCTCTCGTCTCTCTCTTCTCTCCACATTTACGTGGACAGTCCTCCTTGGATTATTTTTCCACGCACACGGAGCTTCCACGCTCTGAACTACGCCAAACCTTGACAATACTATTGAACTACTTTACGATGGTCACATATGGAAAATTGGTGATGGTGCCTCCATTAATCCATAGTTTGATAATTAGATTCCTAATATAAAAGGACCTATTTTTGCTAAATATCATCGATCTATCCCTTTAAGCAAAGTTAGTAATCTCATTCATTAGGAAAGAAGGCATAGTTATTTGAAATAATTTATAGATTATTTGAGCCGTAGGTTGTTAATCATATTAAAAATATCCCTCTAAATCCAAATGGGCAACCTAAATACACAACAATAAAGGTATCTTCTCCATAAAATCATCTTATCTTTATCTCCTCAACACCCAAGGTACTTTTCCTTAGTATGGTGATACAAAACTACAAGTTATTAAAAAGGTGTGGTCATCTAAACTCCCTCCAAGGATGAAGCTCTTTTATGGAAAATAGTACTAGATGTCCTACTTGTTGGTGTTAGCATTCACAAAGTCATTGTAGATGTATCAAGATTTTGTCTGTTTTGCAATTCCTATGATGAAGGAGTTGAGCATTTATTTTATAACTGTGATCTTGCTAGACCTATTTCATTTAAGTTGGGATGGAGAGCTGAAGATGATCTCATCTCATCCGTGCTTTATTTGATCAAAGGTTGTGACTCAAATAATTAGTGCAAGGTGGCTATTTGTTATTAAACTTCGTATGTGTTTAGATTTTTGCACCTTTTCATTGTTGGTCCCAAGCCCAAGTAAAGTAGGAGGATTGCGTTAAGTAGTTGACGATCAATATAAAACTTGTCGTATCTTTAAACACGAATTCAAACAAATACTCAAATTTTATTGGGGCATTCCCTACTTGCGACACTTTGCATCGACACCCGAGTGTTGTGAAAAATGAGCAAGGGTTCTCGCTTGAGGAACACATCGACGTAAAAAATCTAGTTCCACTACATCGCTGCCTAGATGTAGTCCAAAATGAGCAAGGGTTATTGCATGAGGAATGCATGCGAGTAAAAAATCTAGTTCTACTACATCGCCATTGAAGCGTGCCACAAAAAAAGTTGAGATTTGGTAGTTGGAATAATGGCACCTTGAATGGTAAAGGAAATTGAGAGAACATGTTGCAAATTATTGTAATAAAAAAGGGACAAAGGTAAAAATGGAGTTGGTATTATTGTCTACACGGATTTAAAGGAGAGTGTGGTTGAGATCAAGAGGATAGGTGATCTAATTATTTTGATAAAATTAATCTTATAAGAAGAGATCTTGAATGTCATTTAGATTTATGCACATCAAGTTGGTTTGGAGGAAAGAATAAAGAAAGGTTTCTGGGAGGAGCTTGATATGATAATTCAAGGAATCTAACTGAGAGAAATGATTTTCTTGGGTGGAGATTTAAATAGACATGTGGGAAAAGATGCTTTAGAGTATGCATGAGTGCATGAAAATTATGATTTTGGTGATAAGAATGAAGAATAGAAAACTTTCCTTAATTTTGCATTGGCTTATTATCTTTGCAAAGTGAATACCTTCTTAAAAAAATGAGAAAAATATTTGATCACTTACAAAAGTAGTCTAACAAGAACATAGATTGATTATTTTACTTTGAGAAAAATAGATCGGTTATGCTGTAAACATTACAAGCTTATTCCACGGGAGAGTTTAATTGCTCAACATCATCTTTTAATGTTAGATGTGTATGTGAAGAAGTTAAGGAAGAGAAAATTGATGTTTAAGGATATAAGAATTAAATGGTGGAATCTGAAGAAAGAGTAAGAGATATCCAAGGAGAAGATGATACAACAAGGGACTTGGGATATTGATGGGATTGCTGATGACTTGTAGGTAAATATGGCAAAAGTGTATTAGAAAGGTAGCAAAGGAATTGTTAGGCCGGTCTAAAGGAGGAGTTCTAGAACACAAGGAGCTTGGTAGTGGAGTAAGTGCAAGAGAAGCTTCTAGTTAAAAGAGCTTGTTTCCAAGCCTTATATCAAGATAAGGCTGATGAAAGTAATTAGTAAAGTAAAAGCAAAAGCTTGAGAGTATTTTTATAAGAAACTTGATCTTAAAGAAGGTGAAAACGATATCTTCAAGCTAGCTAAAGCAAGAGAGTGGAAAACAAATGATCTTACGTATCCAAGGTACGAAAAAGGAAGGATGCTTATAACTAATGAGGATAAAAGACAAGGTGGAAAAAATATTTTTATAAGCTTTTAAGTGAAAATAAAAAGGATAATATCATCTTAAGGGAGTTAGCTAATTCAGAAGATTACATGAATTGGACAAGCTATCAGAGGATACAAAATAAAGTAATGGATGTTTTAAAGATAACGCAAATTAGGAGGGCTGTTAAGCCTGATGATATTCCTATAGATGTATGGAGAGTGATGGGAGAAGAGGATATAACTTGGCTCACAAAGTAATTTAATGTTATTTGGGGAGGCAAAAGGATGTCAAAGGAATGGAGGAAATGTTTTGTAATACCTTTATACAAGAACAAAGAGGATACACAAAATTGTTCTAACTATAGAGGTATCAAATTCATGAGTTATACGATGAAGCTTTGGGAGAGAATAATTGAAAGAAGGTTGAGATAAGTCTCCGTAGTAACTCAAAACCAATTTGGATTTATGTCAGGCCAGTCCACCAATGAGACAATACACCTAAGGTGTATCATGGAGATCTACAAAGCCATGAAGAAGGATTTACATATGGTCTCTTTTTATTTGGAGAAGGCATGTGATTTTGCCCTAAGAGATATCTTGTGGAGAATTTTGGAGAAAAGACAAACACAAATTCTATATATCAATCTCAAAGAATGTGTACTATGAAGCTCTGACTTGTGTAAGGACTAAGGATTGAAATCACCATTGATCTGCACCAAGGATTAGCTTTAAGCCCTTACCTCTTTACCTTGGTCATGGATGAATTGACGAAACATATCTAAGCTGAGGTGTTATGTTGTATGCTTTTTGTTGATAACATTGTGTTGGCTGACGAGATAAGAGATAGAGTGAACAAAAAACTCAGCTTTTGGAGAGAAACCTTAGAAGTTAAAGGCTTACACCTAAGTAGGGCAAAGACTAAGTATATGAAATATAAGTTTAGTAGTAAAGAGAATAATGAAGTGAGGGATGTAAAAACTGGAAAAGAGTGCATTCTAATGAAAGATGTTTTCAAATACTTGGGATTCATTTTTTAATAAGATGGTGAAATTGATGGAGATATTACATATAGAATTAATGCAGGGTGGTTGAAATAGAGGGGAGCATTTTGTGTTCTATGTGATAAGAGGGTTCCTTTGAAAGTTAAAGGAAAGTACTATTGAGTACCTGTAAGACCTATAATATTGTATGATTTTGAATGTTGTATCATCAACTATAAACATGTGCAAAAGATGCTTGTGGTAGAAATAAAAATGTTAAGATGGATGTATGGTTATACAAGGAAGGATCGTATTTCAAATGAGATTATTTGAGAAGAAATTGGGGTATATAAATATGTTAATTCCTAGATCCTTAAACTCTTTCAAAGATGTAAATTCTCTAATGTGTTTGGTTTTTGGCTTGTACATGTTTTGCCTTATGTGTACCATGATATATGTAGTAGTATTTCACGTTGAATGAAAAGTACCAGCGTTCAAAAAAACAAAAAGGCCCTACTTGTTCGGAGGGAGAAAAGGTGAAGTTTGCGGATCATATAAATGTACAAAAATGCAATATGTGACGTATTTTGTAATGCACTAACGTGACACACCAGTTTGCATTGGTGCAAATGATTCTTGGTGATTTTGTATTGATGCAAAATGATCATGGAGTGATTTTATACCGGTGTAAAATGATCATGTAGTGATTTGTACCAGTATAAAATGATTCATGATTTATCGATGCAAAGTAATTTATGTTGATTTTATACCAATGTAAAATAATTTTACACCGATGATTTTACACTGATAATAAATTATTAATGATGAATTCATATCGGTATATCATATTAGCACGTTACCATTTAAATTTCTAATGCCCTTGTGCAATCAATTATCCTGCAAGAATAGAACGCTTCTCTGGGCAACTCAATGTGATATAAGGATATCGGCTCAAATATTACGGTTCTATGGCAAGTTAAAAGAAAATAATATTAGATTTAAGTCTAGGTAATGATGGTTTATTCCTCCTCAAATCTCCTAGTTTACAATTTTTTACGATCAACTTATAAATAAGGGTTTAATTTTCTATGTGCAAATGTCAATTACTTACACGTTCTTTGCATTTGTGCATACTAAATATATATGGTAAGACGGGGAAGATGAGGAAGATCTTAATCCCGTTTCTAGCTATATGTAAATTATGTTGAAATTAAAGAGGAACACTAACAGCACGAGGCTTAATCGGTGGAGTGAGAATTGCATGATAACCCTCGAGAATTTGTCATAATGATGGATCCTACAAGGGAGATTAAGAATATGACAGTGGAAAGCGTAGTATGTTTCACCATTCTTTGATTAAAAAAAAAAACCACAATCAAATAGAATGCACCAATGTGATTTCTAAAAATGATGGTTTTGTGAAATGGAAAAAACAAAGCCCTAATGCAATTGATTTCAATGGTGTATTAAGTGATTTTCACTTTTTTTATTACAATTTACGAAATACCATTTTGAAAATTAATCCTCCATGAAAGGCAAGATCCCCGAGATTTGATGACAAGATTATATTAGGTAAATGCAAAAGTTAGTTTACCTGTTCCAATGTAATTACTGGATGTGTGAAGATTAGAAGTCCATGCAGACAACTTCACTTTTGGAAAAACATGGTCATATATAATGTCGAACACGCGCGAACAATACGTAAAAGTTGGACTTCTGAAGGATCTGATTTGAACTCTTAGTTGATGACAAATTTCGAGATACAGAATTAAATTATCCAGAAGTTATAATTTTTAAATAAGAGCTGAAATTCTATAAACATAGATACTGTTGTTTTCCGAAATAGATCTGTAAAATTGAAAGTAGTGAAGCCACAAATGCATCAGAAGATCGTACCAAAATTAAATTTCCTTAACTATTAAAGTGCTTCATTTGTTCCACAAGAACTACAAAATCTCCAACTTGGAATCATTTCAAAATCCATGGTTCCTTACTCAACATCCGAAAAATGGTATCAGCTTTTGAAATCCAATTCAGAGATCTTCTGGAAAAAAAAAAATAATAGACTTGGCAGCGCAGCAAACAAAAGAAAAAAAGACAGGAGTTTTGCATAGCTCATTCCATTAAAAAGTGTAGCAAATTCGTTTAAACATCCCCAGGAGACCTTTAATTCCTCCATTGCAATACCTCCAATATGACAACAGTTCAGATTTATTGACAGCAACAGGAAATGAAGAGAAAAAAAACAGAGTGCAATGACATGAAGGGCCTCCTCAAATATTTTTTTGCTACAATAGCCACTCCCCATCCATTCCTTCAATATCTTCAATATCCAAGCTGCAACAAAGTACAAAGAGGGGGGGGGGGGGGAATGAATCATGCCTTCTTGTTTTAGATTCTGAAGTGACCACCTAAGGGAAAGAAGAAACTCAAGAGAAACAACTGTAATAATTTCAAAACATCCAAAAATAAAACACCAATTAGTTTTTAACATCCTAGTCAGATCATGATTAAGCTACTATCAGATCTTGTAGAGATATATGATATATTGTTGAAATTATGACATTACGAAGAGAAATGCATCTGGAAAAATTAAGATGCTTGCTTTAATTTGATGTCAAATAGCAAAATAATTATTTCCTCAACTGAAAATTTCAGCATTAATGATGGTAATGATATCAGATAAAAATTATGGTTACCAAGGCAAGCATGCATCCTCAAAGCTCCCCTCTTCTCCACCGAGGTCATTGACGAGTTGCCGATCAGGAACCCATGGAGGACAACTGGATATCTCATCAGAAACCCTGATTCCATCCCCTCCTCCAATCCTCTGTTGGCATTGCGAGCCCGCATCCATGGTCTCAAGGAACTTGTCCCACCAAGCCGATGGAACCAAGTTGAGATTATCGTTCCATTCCATCTCATGCTGATCCCCTATATAACAGATCTCTGCCATCTCCCTCTCACCAAGAACAGGATGTAATGAATCCACTGTCGAGTCAGAAGTTGCCTCCAACATCCCAAACGGCCCAATGGGGAATGATGGGAGCTCAGGACAGAACATGGTGGTGGATGAACATGAATAAGAGGATGATGACGACAAAGAGGGTGGTGATGTCGATGTGGTGGCAGCCAAAGAGGAGAAAGAGAACGATAGGCAATTGTCATCGTTGACGATAGTCTCCAACTCTTCGAAGTCCTGGAGATTGAGATGTAGGCTTAATGGACGATCTGGAAGGGGGAGATTGACGGGTTTGGAGAAATGAAGAGGAGATGAGGATGTGTAAGACCAAGAGAAGTTTGGAGGATGTGAGAATGATTGAACAGAGGGGCAGCACATGCAATTGTATGGAAGGGCTTTCGTTTGGAAGATATTAAAGGTTGGCCGATATTTCACACCCATCGACGAATCCATCGTTGGTGCGCAAGGTGACATTCGGAATTTCGATTGAGACAAAGAATTCTGCTTCTGTTGTTGGCTTGCCTGCTTCATTTTTGTCCTGTGGAACTTCAGAGCAGCTACAATCTCCCTTCTGGCTTCAGCCATGTTGATGGGCCTCTCCTGGTATGGCTTGGTGGTGTGGAGCCTCCTCTTGACTTGCTTCTTCGGTTGGGTTTGGGATCGTTGCTGCGAACAGCGCTGCTTCCGTTCGCTGGCTTTGCACATCAGAGTGGAGTCATCAATGAGCTGATGCCCGACCTCCACATCTGTTGAAGAAGGATTCATGGCTCCTTTGGATCTAGAGGAGCTGAGCTGTCTCACAAGACTCCGGATAAATGCTCCAGAAAAATGGGGCTCTGGTTTGATTTGGTATTTCTCGGAAATGGAAGTTCTATTACTAGTCTTGGAGGGGGTTCTGCTTCTCATATCGTAGAGGCAATGGCTTTCGATCTTTCTCCTCACTTTCAGGATGTGTTAGAACTTGTGTTCATGGGGTTTGCTTTTCTGGTCACAAGGTGCAGTCTACCGTGTAGGGGAGTTGCAGTTCCTCAGAATTTCATTTGTTATATATAATGGGACGGCGTAAGTGGAGTTGCTCTAATTCTGCAGTATTTGCCACCTCTAGATTCTAACGGCTTTATCTCTTTGGATGGCAACCTAAAGCCTCTATTCTTAAAAAATTTCCATACATCTCAAATTCTTCTCCATGGCCCACCTAAGTGTGAACTCATCAAGCTAAACACAAAAATAAACTGGATGTAACCCCCCTCCCCACAAACCCCCCCCTCTCCCCCCCCCCCCCCCCCACACACACACACAAAAGGGACTCCTTCCAACACAGACAGGTGTGTCAGAAGTGAATCATGCAAGTTTTTCATGATTACTGTCAACTCATGATCTGGAATAAGTGAGAGGCAAAAAAGAATTGATAATAGCCTCCATTTTTCTCTAATCGTTAAAAAATATAAAGTATTGGGGAGCAAATTTGTATTGTTTCTGGGCATTTGGTTTGCAACAGATAATTCTTCGAGGCTGCACAATGCCTCTCGTAAGGCATTTAAAAATTCCAACAGCTACTGCAGGACATGAGAATCCCCCATTACTGCTGCATGTTGGCATCACCTCTTCACTCTATTTGCTCTACTTTTGACAGGCAGTAATACCCACATAACTACTTGGTCAGTCTAAGCAGAAAACTTGGACCATTCTATGTAAATGAAATCCCTGCAAGTGTTAAAGATTGAAGATGCTCCACAACAACTATTCTCTCATCTCATTTATGGGCTTAATGCCATTTCCATTTACTTTCTTCTCTGAGGCTCTCAGCTTATTAATTTTTCCAAATAGGTAGGGCTATAGATGGCACAGTTTCTGTTATACAGCAGGGTTGGCAGATGGCAGACGGCAGACAGGTAGCAGACCTAGCAAAACCCCAGCTGTGTTAACTGCTGCAGTAACTGCCAAGCTACTTGTAAAAGCTATTCCTGAGACCATTGAACTGTTTCACCACTTCCTAACACCAATGAGCCCACCCATGTTTGTCAGTTTTGACAGCCTTGGCTTCAGTCAAACAAGTAGGGAAGGTTAGTACCCAACTTACTCCAAAAAGGGTACCATATGCCCAATATGGAAGGTCACCAAGTACCATGGTAACAATTAACCAGCTATATGCTTGCATCATCAAAGGATAATATTTACAAAAGCAAGGGGGTAATGACATGACGGGATTGGAATCTAATCCAAAGTTGTACAAGAGTATCTCTGTCAAGTTTGTATCAACAGTTAATGTGACATAGTGGCTTAGGATAAGAGCCTTCTAGAATGGAGATTAGGAACTGGCAAGTGTCACTCAATTTTTATAATCCGATTTTAAAACATTGCTAATTATTTTTATAACTATTAAATTGGAGATGAAAATAACAGGTTAGCCAAGATAGACAAGCACAGAATCTTGATCCTGAAAATTCCAAAGATTTGTTGTGTCAAAATTTACAGATTAAATTTCTTTTTCTCATCGAAGTAGATCTGAACTTTTTACACAAAATTGAATAAAGCATGTTTTCTCAATTAGCATTTTCTTGTGAACCCAAAAAGACTGGAAAGGAGAATTATTTCATCACATGAATTCTCTGCATTTCTAAAATGAATGATCAGAAGCAGATGAGAAGAAAAGACAAAACAGGAAAGGATAAGGATGTCGGAGGGAAGTAGGGTCATGAAAGGGGCATTTTTTGCTTATTGGGAGCATTCGATTTGGAAGGTATGGGAGAGGAAGGCGATACAGTTTAACATTTTCAACTCTTTCAACTCTTAATATTAAGTAAAACAAAGTCAAAAGGTTTCATGTTCATAAGCAAATAGTTCGATTGATGCTGGTGGCCAAGGAACTGCAACCTTCAACCTCTCCACACAAAAACGTATAATATTTTAGAGAAAACTCAAAAAGGAAGATATGAGCATAATACACTATATTGACCATCTTGGATCAGTTACATATAGACAGAGATGCTTTGGGGGATGCTTCTTATAGGCTTAGATGAGGATGGAATGTGTTCAGGAAAACATAAAGAATAATGTAATATAGTTGGAAATTCAATAAATTATCTGACAAGTAAACCCTTAACTTTGAGTAGCCAAGAAATTACCAATAATCAAAATCATAACTGGATGAGGGAATGAGAGCACGAGGTAGATAGCAAATTAGAGGAAATTTATGGAATATATTTGGCAGGAAAAAAAAAAACTTTAAAATGTGGGAGAACAACTTGAGAGGTTCTTTTGGTCATGTAAAGTAAATACTAAAGGACATTAGATGGACCACAAACAGAGTGATTTGCTCCAAGGTCAAAGGAGCAAAAGCAAGGGCATGGGCCCAAAGTCACACATGATATAAGTGATAGATAAGAATATGTCGATGGTGGATCAAATTGACTAGTGGATATTTAATAGAAGTTATTTTCATTATAGGGCACATATATCTGACCTCATAGTGGGTTGAAGAATAGCTATGTTGTTGTCTGTTGTTACCGTAACATTAATGAAATAAATTCACTTCGCAAAAAAATGCAAGCAATTTGTTATTCACCAATTCCCTTTTTGTCCATAACATAGAAATCAGGGAAGTCAATTAGGTATGGATGAAAGACAAAAAAAAAAAAAAAAGCATTCAGGATTGTTCACGTATAGAAGAGACAGCCAAACAATGCCTTAAATAAAAGTGTGGGGAGTTGGTTGATGACACTGATGAGCCTTGGGAAAGAGAAGTACGGCCAAACAATCCTGGGAAGGAAACCATCAAGCACGATCCTGATCATGAAAGTTATGGCATAACCTAAGCTGGTTGAGAATCCACTCAAGCAGCTAGCACACTAGCACTTAGTGTGGGAAAAGGCTGGATTTGGTATTGCCATTTTCCTTCCCCTACTACAGGTATGGTTCCAAATATAATCACATATCTTCCTTCTGTGCACTCCTAATTAAACATCCAACTCCTGTTCTTGCTTCCTTCCTCTCCTCCTCCCTGACTTCCCTCCCATCCCTTGTTCCTTTTAACATCCAAATATTAATTTGACAAAAAGCTTCCTCCCTATCTTAAATAAATGGGATCAAAGGCCAAAAGCCAACAAATTTAGCCACACGACTAATAGTCTTTCTGTTTCTAAACCTCTTATCCATAGCAATGTTCCATTGTCAAACATTTCATCTAAAAAAAGTCAAATCAACTCCCGCCCATTGCTTCCTCGGTGTCTAGAAGAAAAACCTAGCAAACATGACCTTCCACCGCCAATACTTACCTTGAACTTCTTATTTTTTGGCTTTTGCATTTTGGTACCCTTTCAGTTCTGTATAAACTGCTCCAGCAAGCAACTAACACCATCAAAACTTCCGCTCCTTATGATGGGCATACTCGATCAACATCCACAATTCAATTATATTGTCTCCTTACCTCAGAACATTACAAGATGATGGAGGACATCACGAGTCCATGGTTGAAGCCATTGTGTTGTCTAAGGAATAAAATAAAATCGACATCTAGTCGTCGTCCTAGAGCAAATAATTGCAAACAAATCACCCACCAACTGGATAAAGACAGGGAAATCCTCATGAATAGCCACAGCCATGCAATTTTCACAAGCAACACAAGGAGGGGAAAAAAAATGCAGGCCAATCTTTTAGTGCCCATCAGCACACCATCAATAATGATGGTTCATGGAACCCCCTCTGAACCAGCAAAGACGCAACCTTTGCCATGAACCATTGGCTGGGAGGCATCACGAAGGGCGGTGGGTTTGTCCTCTCTTCGGCAGGAAACGAGGAAAATGGGGTATAAAGAACAACGACCCCCAAAAACGAAATTTTCTACGTTATCTTCTCCCACGACACTCTACCCATTATAGATTCGCACCTGATGCCCCATTTTTTCTCCCAAATAAATACATAAATTAAACAAAGCAAGCAAGCAACGAAGAAAACCAAGGCTGAAAGACACGCGAAGGGATAAGCTTTTCCAAAGATTTCACACCACCTGCCTGTTCTATTTTAAAAGCAAAAGGAGATAAGAAAGGGAAGAAAACGGGGAGACCTTTGTGGCTAAACAGTAAACACTGCAAGCGGAGCTGGAGGGAGCAGGTGAGTGAGAGCCCTCTGAGATGGGAAGAGCTGCCACCAATCCCTTGGAGGAGCCCTTTTGGGGTGAAAGAGATGGAGACACATGGGGGTAACCCACGAAGCCCGACCTGTGGTTGAAGGCCAAATATATGGTTTTAGTTTTTTTTTCCCCTCATTATTATTATTTTTTCGTGACAAAGACCTAATTAGGTAAATTGGAGAGAATTATTCGCTATAGAGATGGAGATTGGAATCTAGGCCCTCATGTTAAAGTTAGGAGTTTTCATTATTCGATCATATTTTAGTGTTATTAGACGGAAAGAGTGTATTGTGTTTGTAAGTATTCTTTAGGAGTTAATGTGATTTTGTGTGTGATAGATTGATGGCCTTTTTTTTTAATGTCATTTTATTTTTTTTGTCATGTTATCTTATATTTATTTAAAAATTGTAGTTGTGATGTTTCATATACCTGTCTCCTGCCTATTATCATAAAGAAAGAGAAAAATGAAAAATAAGTGCTAGCATGGTAAATCCTTAGAAAGGAAAATGCATCATTAATGATTTAACTTTTAGCAAAGGTACACTTAAACCTATGATTTATTTTCTTTTATTTAGATTCCTTATATTTTTAGGTGAAAAAAATCAACTAACATCCTATAGTACAACCTAAGGTTGATTTGCCTCCCTTTTCTTGAAAGGTAGTAGTTTATCTTTGAAGTTTCTTTCTTGATTCAAAATCACCCATTCTCTTGCTACTTTTAGAGGATAGCCATTAAAATTTGACAATAAGTCGCAAGAAAAGCTATACAATATTAAGACGGTATATGTGTTGGTGCAAGGGTACCAAGATCGTTGATTTTGATGATAACAAAATACTTTATATTTAACATTTGCATTAAGTTTTTAAGAATAATGCAAATGGAATCAAGTATGAAGGAGTTCAAGCTTACATCCATGGTAGATTGGAGGAGCTTGATGGAGGAAGAAGTAGAGATGAAGCTTTGTGTGGAGTGAGGGCTTGAAGACAAGAAGAATATGATAGATATTTATATTTCATGTATTTTGTATTTATCTTATTGTACTTTGCTCTTTTCTTTCCTTAGATTCATGTAAAGAGCCTGAAGTACCTTACCTTAGTCCTAGAAACACTATTTCTACACTAGGATTCTTAGACAAACACTTAGGCATTTTATATAAAACCTAGAAAACCAAAATAAACTTCAGACAGCCTGATTAGATGTCCAATCTGGACTTCAGACGTCTGATCTTAAACTTTTAGATGTTTGATAGTTTGTATAGACATCCAAACACTTAGGCTGAACTCAGTGTTGTCTATTCATTGCTTTCAGATGACCAGCCCATAGTCTAGACGTCTGATGACTTTGATAGACATCCAACAATAGGACCGTTGGACTGTCAGAACATAGTCTTCGAGGATTACCTTTTAATTACATTTATAACTCTTTCAAACGTCAATAGAGCCTCTCAAACGTCCGATAAATAGATATTAGGCTATATCTGACTCAAATCACTTTTATCAGATGATTATAGCTATTAGCCTCTTGGGAAATCCATTCTCGTAGAGAATCCTCTTTCCAGATGACTAGACTTTATGCTAGATGTCCTATATGTCGTCTGACCCTTATAATACTAGAACCCTATTTTGATCTGGTGAAAACAGGAAGAAACTCGTCTTAGGATTAGACGCCTGATTAGTTTCCTAAACGTCTTAAAATGACTTCTTAGATCCCGTCTTGATCCAACACTGTCCAGATGGTCAACCCTTCTAGATCAGATGACTGACCTTTAGATCAAACGAAGACCCAGATGTTTGACCTTAAATCCAGACGTTTGATAACCCTGTCAGAATTATAAATGACCTTGATTTCATTAGGATTTTGGCTTGATCTTTTGTGATCTATTCTCAACAGCTATGAAAGCCTTCCAAGGCCTTTTAAAGCCTTCTTATGACCTCTATAAATAGAGGAGCACTCTTCCTAAGCAACATACACCTTGATATAATGCTTTCCACCATATTTGTGTCAAAGAAGAGATAGACAAGTGTTCTTGCTCTCCAAGCCATATTCAACAAGTTTGAGAGCACCGATACTCTGCTGAATTCACATCGAATCACTTCCTCTTTAGGGAAGATCTTTTTGCTTATAGTAGCTAAATTCATTTACCTATTTGGGCTCTATGGGCTTTTGTTTTGTAGTTGATTATTCGCTTGACAAATTTCCATCTCCTTCGTGAGACAAAACACTCTTCGTGGAGAAGAGGGATTTGAGGTATGCTACCCTCAGTTTAAAGTAGTGTGGTTGTAAGAGGTTGAGTCACTCTCGTTTAAGTGACTCAGTTAGTGGATTTGATATACTAGGTAGATCGAAAAATTCTAAACCAAGAGGTTTAGGTGATCATTTTTATTCGGTTTGGGTTTCCACCTAAAAATCATCGTGTGCTTGTGAGATTGCTTTCTATGTTATTGTTTACATATTATTTCCGCATCTTATTTTCATACCTTACATCTCACCCTCTCAATTAGGAATTACAATATGAAACAAACTTATATACATTGATTGAGGAAAATATGTTGATGAATCGACGGTCATTTCATTTTACACCTTTAAATGGTTGAGTACTAAGTAGAATGCTGAGAAATAAGCATGGGTAAGCAAAAATTAAACATACTTTTGTCAATGTTTAATGGTTGTTATTTTTAAGGATGCTGATAGATAAATGCATTTTGCATTGCAAAATGCAATGCAGAAGTGGGGATCGGGTAGGGTTGGAACCAGAAAATCAGTGGAGTGGGGTCCGTAAATAATTAATTATATAAAAAGAAAAAACCTAATATTATGGTAATTAAAAAAAAGAGAAAATATTCTTGTTTTGAATTACATGATTATTCAAAAAAAACTATAACCTAACAAATTAAAAATATGTATTCTTCAAAGGACAATAATTAGAAAATAGTATAAAATTAATTATTACCTTTATACAAGTAGAGTCATGCTTTTTTCATGGCATCAAATTCATTTATCAACTCATTCATGCTAAATTTTCGGACAGTCTTCTTTTTTATACATGTTTTCTAGGTTTGTTATTAATGGATGGTTATTCAACACCTTATTTTAGAACAAGAATATAATAATTTGATTCTTTGTTCTTCTTTTAAAGTTGAAATTTTCTCTAATGTAACTCAGTGTTTATACATACGAACAATATATTCAAAGAAAAAACTATAATACCACCAACATGTCCTGGCAATAGATTAACGTAAAATAATTTTTATAGTATCTATATATGTAATGTAAGGAAATGGATGGGATGGTGTGGTTCAAACTCTTACCTCTTGATCCCTTGTTTGTAGCCTCTACAAGGAAAAAAATAAAAAAATATCAAAGTCATATGGGATTGGGATGGAATGAGGAAAAGGAACGGTTAAGGATGGTTGCAAAAATTAGGTTAAATGAAATATGTTTTACTGTTTTAGAGATGGTTGGAGTTGAGGAATAATGACAAACGATGGTAGGGAGAAAGAAATTAACAGGTAGTGTTCTCTCCATCCTCATATTGATGATGTTTATTGATTAGTCCATATTTGTGGGCTATTTAAATATGTAAATGCCTAGATATTAAGATATCCTTAACATTTAGCTAGATATATTAGGATGTAAATAAATTACTTCATATTTTTAGCATAATTGCATAATTTATTCATTGCATGCATTTAGAATTAACTTAGAATTACATGCATTTGATTAGTTAATCAATTAGGTAAATTACTTGCATTGTTTTAATTTAACATAGAAGCTAAGGGTTTGTGCATAAATAATCATAATATTTTATTATTTTCTTATTCTCTTCTTCCACAGGTAACGGCTTCTCCTTCTCGCGCACCCATTCACGCACAGCTGCAAGCATTCATTTGCCATGAAGAGGATCTGATCCTGCCTCTTTGTTTTCAAATTCATCACTTGCAGCTACAAAGGGAGCAGGAGACGACCATGCATAGGGAGACTCCGCCCTGACTCCACCACTGTGAAGAGCTTCGAGCTCCACCGCACTGTGGGTCGGCGAGGTGACAGCTCGCCGCGCCAAGCTGGTGGACTCGTGCCAACACTATGCGCGTGTGTCTTCGATGGCCATGCAACCATCACGATGTAACCACCAACATCATCACCACAAAAGCCACGCACCAGCAGTCATCTTCCCCTTCAGTTAAGACATCCGGGAAGTTTCCTAGATGTCTGAAGCCCGACCCCATCTCATCCTCTTCTTCTTCTTCGTTCTTCTTCTGTAACCTCACCAAAAATAAACCAAATGCCACGCCATCCCCACGCACAGCAGCAGCCACCTCCAACTCCATGTCGCGTGCGACCATCCACGCTGTCGCTCCACTCGCACCACGCGTAGCCGTTTGCATGCACAAGCACCAGCAACGCGCACCACCTTCTCCTTGCTATGCCTCCACCCGCGTGCAGTAGAGGCTACGTGCAACCCACCACGCAGCACCGCGACCACCTCCTACCTGAGCCTTAGCCGTGCATGCATGCTACACTTCAACGTGCAACAGCTGCGTGCGCGTGCCCCTATGCCCTCCTTGCCTCTAGCCACGTGCCAACTTGCTCTCCATCAGTGCTGCGCACACCCAGCGTGTCACGTCCCATGCCTGTGTGCTCACTACAGCAACAGGTGATGGGAACACCATCATGAGCCATAAACTAGCTCAATTTGATCTGATTAAGTCATTGAATGCTCCTACATAACCTTCAGAAGGTCATAATTCATTGCATAGTCATTTTGAGAAAAAGACAAGAAACCAGGGTTAAAACTGTAATTTTACCATCATATCATGAATGCAGTACAACCATAGGTTTTCTCAGGGGTTAATTAAGGGTCAAATGGTCCTAAAAGGCTAACAAATGGGTTAGAATAGACAGAAAATGGTTTCGCATCTTTTGAGAATTAAATGACTTCTGAAACCCTAAAAATAAATCTGCTTAATTAACTGAGGTTCTGGTCAGGATAAAATTCGCCTAAACCCTCTAAAATTCATATAAAAATATTCTCTATGGTTTGGTACCTTCAAATTGACCATTAGAACCCATCTTGACCCAAAATAGAGTCTCAGACAGACATTTGCCCTAATTTGGGTTTTTACATAAATTACCAAGTCAAACGTGGTCAAAACCAAAATCCAACTTCACCATTGTATTCCTTAGGTCCAAATTAGGTTTATACCAAAATTTGGGCCCAATGTGAGATTGTCTTGACCTAGTTTGCAACTTGGTCCTGTCTGATCACACATATGCCCTTAACTTTTAAAATCCTTACAAAAAGGCCCCTAACTTTGCCATCATTTTCACAAATAGGTCCCTACCGCCATGAGTCCTATTCCTACAAACTTTGGCGACCTAAAATTGGCAAGTTCTCCTTGATTCCTTGACGAATCCCTCTCAGATTTGAAAAGGAAATTCGTCAAGGAATTCCCTCCCTTTTGAGCCAATTCCCACCCCCAACACCTTCCCAATCTCTCATGCGAATGCATGAGAGATTAGGGTATCAAAAAAATCCCATCTCCGATGATGCTTTCCAAGCTTCCCAAGCCCAAAATGCTCTCTAAAGGCCTATAAAAAGACCTCCAAATCAAACCGATCTTCCCACACTCGAATTCGGCCAGAAACACCTCCCATTCTTCTCTTCTTTTCTCGGTCGAAGTGCTCCTCGACGTCCGGTGACACTCCCTGCCTCCTCTCTTCCTTTGTTCACAATACCAGTGATGGAGCCTCATTCCTCTCATTCTTCCGCTCTTAGCCATACCAGTAGGAGCCTTTCCTTCGTCCTTGTCGCCGTTTCCTACCTACCGGAGCTCCGTCCTTCTCCAGCACCGGCCATACCACAACCGGCGCCATCCCCTTTCCCCTTCGTCCGCTACTACTCTCAACTGACTCCTCAACTTCTCATCACGCCAACACATCCAACATACCGCTTCGACCTCGCCAACGCCCTCTACGACTCCATCTTCCACCTCTTTGGTGGACCTCTGGTGAGCCCTAGAGGTCACCACAGACCACCTACGCCGGCACTTCCACGCTCCACACCTCCGCCTCATCACGATGGTTAAAAGCCCTCACTCACTGAGAGCTATTGATCCCCCTATAGCACCACCGAACACCACCACCTTCACACGCACAGTCTGTGTCCGCCAGCACTCATCACTCACGCCCATGCCACGCCGACCCCCTCAGCAAGTTTGCCGTGATCCGGTGATCGTTCCTGAACATTTTGACTCAGCCAAAAGGCCTTACTACTGTTTTCAGGTGTTCGCTCCTCCGCCACCATGAATGCAAGCTTCGAGCTTGCTTGAAGCCCTCTCCAGCAACTGCAGCTCCAGGAGTCACCTCCAGGTAACGCGACTACATTCCAGGACCGCTCTTGGATCGTCAATTAGAGCCGTTGACTGCCCCTTGCACGAGAATTGGACGAAGGCCTTCACAGTTGTGTACGTGAAGACGGGGACTGAAGATATTCCCACATTGTGTGTTTTGAGACGACTGCGCCTGCATAAATTGCAAAAGTGTTTGCGGCTTATCGCCTCAGACACAAGGGGTGAGGTCCCTCACACCCCTCATGTGCCCCGTCTGCGACACGCCCCCACGGACCTGGTGCAAATCCGATTCCCGCCTAAGCCTTAACTCTTCGGCTGCAATGCACGCTCGCAACCCTGGACATGGGTATGCTCTAGGTCCAAAAACCTGATAACCCTGTACTGTTGGAGGCTCTAGGAGAGCGTGACCCAAGGAGAGAAAGAAAGAGGAGTTTGCGCGGGGTAGGGGAGGGTTTTGCTCTTTGGGATGTTGGCTAACACTTAGCCAAAATTTGATGACCCGTCCCCCTCTGTGTGAAGAAGAAGAGTAAGGGGAGCAGAGAAAGAAAGAGAAGGAAGAGAGAGCAGCAAAAGGAGAGAAAGAGAAGAAGAACTGCAGCAGAAGAAGAGCAGAGAAAGAGGAAGAAGAAAGAAGAAGAAGAAAAGCAAGAAGAAATCAGAGAGAAGCACTGTTCATCAGATGTTTAAGACGTTTGATTGAATAATCAGACGGTTGACTTGAGTTTTTTTCACTCATAACTATTGAGCTTCATTTGATATTATTGTAGGGAGTAATTGGTGATTCAAATCACCATTTTACTTCATCTTTTGTAGTCTGATACTTGATTTTATTGCCACATTATTCTGAATCAATTTCAATTATAATTTCTTATCTCTATTGTTTTAAGTTGCAATCTTGAGAATTGAATTCATACTTGCTCCCAGCGAATGACCTCGGACATTTTCGAGTATAAATTTTATCTGTTTTTCACGAGAATTCAACTATACTACAATACAACAATTTAAAACTTGCTTTCAAGTGGGCAACAATAGGCCGCCGCTCATCACCGCCGGAACCCACCTCCATCCAAACGGCCAGTTGTCGCCTCCGGCCATCTTGCTCCTTGCCACCATGAAATGACCCTTCCCAAGAGTTGGTAGGCTTTTTGCAGAGATTGTGAGGGTTTCGTTGCAAATTTTAACCCCCTAAGTATTTGGTGGAAGGACTTGTGGGAGATTGGGAATGTTGTGGGGCATTTTGTGCAATTTCTCAGGCCCTACCCACACCCACACACACCCCTAAACCCTAAACCCCCTCTATTTAAACCCCCCTACCTCGTTTCGAGACCCCCCCACCTCTCTCGTTTCCTCCCTCGGTGCCACTAGCAACTCCCCTTCTTCCCCTTCCTCCCCATGTCCTCCCTGTCGCGCAAGGAGCTCCCACTGTGGGAGTTGAGTGCGCAAGGAGGAGCTTGGGAAACCTAGCGATGAAGCTTGGAGGAAGGATGTGCATGCGAAGCTGAGGAGCGTCATTGCTACTGCAGCTCCTGGTGTGGGGTGCAGGTTTTCGCGAGGAGAAAAAGATCGCGAACAGTTTTGTGGAATCATTTTTCCGCAGAACCAGATGTATGGGGAGTCCAACAGAAGTCTGATCGGACGTCCAGAGTTATCACCGGACGTCTGATACCACGCAGAATCTGAGGTAATCCCCAGCTTGAGACTTGTGCATGTTTTTCAGTACAATCTCCTTTTCCCGGTAGATGTAAGGTTGAGCGCTGCGCAGGACGGGGGTTGCTTTTTGCGAGAGAGGAAGGCTCACGAAGGACTCTGGGGAGATTTTTTTCCGCAGATCGGATGTCTGTATCTCTCAATAGACATCTGACCGGATGTCTGGAGGTGGCACCAGGAGTCTGATAAAGTAGATTCAAACGATAAGGTCTTGTACACCTGTATTTTTCGTACGTGTAGTCTACGAGTGACTGTACGTCACTGTGCGTGTGCAGGACTGTTAGGAAGAGGCACAGGCGTAGCTCCCCAGACACTTTAGGACGTTTGAACATCTCTCCAGATGATGGATACTCGTCCCAGATGTCCGAGTGCTCTGCCAGACGTCTAAAAAGACCCCAGGACGACCGTGAGGGGTTCCAGACATTCGGCCTTCAGCATAGAACGTAAGGTGAGTTTCTTGTTGCCGTTTAAGACGTCTGGGACCTCTCCTAGATGTCTGATTTTAGTATGATTTGATGGATTTAGGCACCAGGCAGCCGGTCCAGCTGGACTAGCCTGCCTGGTCCAGTTCAAGTGAACTGGGAAGGGTGTTTGGGTCGGTTCAGGGCCCAAACAAAGTCGATTTTTCATAAATAAGTTACCGTTGGGTTCCTATCGAAAATTCCCATGTGATGGAGCCTTGTTCTAGCTATTTCGAACTCTTTTTTCTATCTCGAGAAATATTGAAATGGTTGGCCTGACTGTCCGTGTTAATAGTATGCTTGTCTGTGGCATGCATGGGACCCGCAGAGGCTATGCGGTCCGCCGTTCGTGCCCCCACACCTCCCGGTTACTCTGGTAGAGTGGTCTTTACTTTTCCTTATGAATTAAATGATGAAAGTGCATGTTATTTAGAACTAATTGGTTGAACCCTAGGATGTGCAATGAACCCCAGGGCTGAGATAGAAAAATGAATAATTATACATGTCGTGAATGTTAAATTGTGGTAATGTTTCCTGATATGCTAAATTATGAGCTACCTGTTTACATTCGTTGAATCATGACTTGAATTGAAATACATGTTGTATCCTGTTTAGCTTGGTTGGTGAGATAAGTATCGAATTGTGGAACCATGAGCAGCCTATTATACCTTAAATTTATCATGATATGACGAGAGCCATATGTACTGTACGGGAGTAAGAAATTCCTATGCACGAACCTTACGGGGAACTAGAAGAGGAACTCATGTGTACGAAATAGATATCGGATGTCGAAGGGAAGTGAGCTGGCCCTCGAGTACATTGTACTGAAGAGAGTGACTGTCCCTTTGGTATGGAAAGTAGCTGACCCTCGCATACACGGTACCGCTGAGAGCTACTGTACTTAGTGTAGGGGGTGCTAGCCGCCCTACGAGGCCCGAGGTTAGGACTGGCTGTTTTGTTGAAGCGAAATCAAGTTTTAAAATAAAGCGTTGTAATATAGTTGAAATCGCTTTGAAAACAAATAGATTTTATTACTTGAAGTTTTAAGTCCGTGGTCGAACACAGGGAGCAAATTAGGGTTTAGAAATCAATAGCACAACTTGAAAAATTGAATATAATATGCAATAGAAACCAGAGTTATAATGTAAAAATGTAAGCATAGAAGAATAAAGAAATCAATGTATGTAAAGAAGCACAAAAATTGGACGTCTTGTTTGATGAATCAGACATCTAAAACTATGGTTGCTACAGTGCTTTTGTTTCTTCCTTCTTCTCTTCTCTAATCTCTGTCTCTGGCTGCTCACTTTCTTCTCCTTTCCTCTTCTGTTCTTTTTGTGCCTTAGCCTTTCTCTGCTTCTTTTCCTCTGCCTTTTATTCCTTCAGCTGCTTCTCTTTCTTTCTCTCTTTTCTCTGGCGGCTCCTCTTTCTTCTACCTTCAGTTCCTTCTTCTTCTCTTTCTTTCTCTTTCTTCTTTAGCTCTTTAGCCTCTCTGACTTCAGCTTCTTCCTCTTCAGCCTTGCCTTCTCCTTCCTTAGCTTTCTCTGGCCTCCACCTTCTTCTTTCTTGTCTTCTTCTTCTCCATTCCCTACGAGAGCAAAACCTACCCCTACCCGTGCACGCTCTCTTCTCCTCTTTCTCTCTTAGGCTCGCTCTCCCGGAGCCGCTCTCTTGGGTAATTAGATCGGGTACGTGCCCGGGACCAGGTCCATTGGCATGCGGTGTTGGGCGAGAAGTGCAAGGTCGGGTATACGGGTCACGCCAGGTCTGCCGAGGCAAGGTCACGAACGAGGCGGTGAGTGGGACCTCACCCCGTGGTCAGGAGGCGATAAGCCTAATGCAGTTTTGCAACTTATTCAGCTGCGGCACTTCTAGAATTTTCGAGGTGGGACTATCTTCCCACCTCCCCTCGCATGCGTCCGTAGTAGGAGTCTTCGGTTGATTTCAGCTGATACTTCGGCCTTCAGTGTCAATTGCTTTCTTGGAGCTATGCACGGAAGTATTCCGCGCAACCTAGGTCTATGAACCTGGAGCGGGGAGACCTGGAGGGAGTTTGCAAGAAAACTCCTTGCTGTCGTCAATGGCGGTGACCCTCTGAACCTGTTAACATGAAAACGGCCTCGCGGCATTGTCAGAAAGCTCAAGAGGTTTTGCCGAGACACAGCGAATGTGTTGCGGGGGTCGACGTGGCGTGGGGCTGCCGGAGTGCGCGTGCCTAGGGCACCCTGTGTGCGTGAGAGTGGATGTGTTTGAGGGCCCTTGTGGGTGCGTGGCGCGGTGAGTGAAGTGAGGGTTTATGATCATTAAAGTGTTGTGGAGCTTATGGGGTGATTGGCGAGGCGGATGGAGGTGCAGAATGACAGGGACGCCTCGTTGGAGGTCTAGCTGGAGTTTGAAGGGGTGATGGTGATTGAGTGCGTCGAGGGGTGTTTTCAAGAGATAAAGATGGGAAAAAGGAGTAGAAAGGAAAAAGGACTTAGCTAGGAGTAAAGAGATGAAGGGGGATGTAGAGATGGCGGCTGGCTCGTATTGCCATCGTCGGAGATGAAGCGCTTAGTGGGGGGAGGACTGCGATGACGAAGGGGCTGCAGAGGCGTCGGCGGGTACGACGCGACACAGATGAACAAGGGGAAGAAGACCCTGCCACTAGTATTGTGGCTAGGCGAAGAGGGAAAGAGAGGGAGGTCGTCGAAGCTTGCTGAGCCACTGGCCAGAGGGGGAAGAGACAAATATCAAGGATTCTTTGGCCAATGTCAAGCTTGGGAGATGCAGGGTGACTTGGGTTTGCTTATATAGGCCGTGGAGGAAGGATTTGTGCTTGGAAGCCAAGCTTCCAAGCACGGTAAGCTCACCGAAGATGGAAACTTGTAGGAGACTCGAATCTCTCATGCATTCGTATGAGAGATTGGGTACCAAATAGAGCCTTAAATTGTGTTCAAACTGGAGGAGATTTCTCAGAGAATCTCCCTTTCAATTTTTAGGGGGATTCTCTGAGAAATCAGAGAGATCTTGCCCTCGAAATCTCGCCAGAGTAGGATTCCCTCTGCTATAATGGTAGAGGGACCTAATTGCAAAGAACGAAGACAAAGTTAGGGGGTTTCTGTAGAGGTTTTCAAAAGATAGGGGTAGAAATGCAATTGGATTGGACTTGTTTGCAAAGTAGGTCAAGATGAACTTCCCTTAGGTCCAAATTTTGGTACAAACCTAATTTGGACCTAAGGAATCTAATGGTAAAGTTGGATTTTGGGTTTGACCACGTTTGAATAGGCATTTTACCCAAAAACCCAATTTAGGATAAATATTTGACTGAGACCCCATTTAGGTCAAAATATGTTCCAAGGGCCAAATTGAAGGTTCTAAACCCTAGATAATATTTTTCCATGATTTTTAGAGGGTTTAGGTGAATTTTATCTTGGCTAGAGCCTTGTTAAATCAAGTGGATCTGTTTTAAGGCTACAAGAAGTCATTTAATTCCTAGCATTAACATGAACCCTTTTCTGTTTGAACTGACCCACTTCTTATCTTGTTAAGACCATTTGACCTGTGTTTAGCCAATTAGAAATCCCATTGTTGTGCTGCAATGGTAAAATTACAGTTTTACTCTTTGTTTCTTACTTTTATCTCAGAATGATTATTCATGGAATTAGGACTTCTAGTTGGTTATGTAGGATAGTTGGTAATGTAGGATCTTTTGTTCTCTTTTTTAGGTCAAAATGAGCTAGTTAGGGCTCATGATGGTGTTCCCATCACTGGCCCTCCTACATCGACTCTTGTTAGGTCCACTAGGCAAATCGGGATAGTCGGATGAGGGTACGCGACTGTGGAGGGGTGAGACCCCTGTTCTGAGAGGGTAAGGCCATATGCTGTTTTGTATTGTACTTTTGGGTGTACCCGCTAGCGGAAACAACTGACCATGTGCTAGTGCACGGTAGCTACCCGTGCACTTATCGCGTGTGCCATAATCACCGCTACGTCACGACCGTGACCTCGGGGTGGTAGACCGGATGTAGGACTACCACGGGGTGCTCTCCTGGCCAGGAGAGTGCCATGTGTACATCCTACATCGCGGGAAAACTATAGTTAAGATCGTTCCCTTAGGGAACAAAAAGATTGAGAGACATGGTGGACCTTTCGCTAGAAATCTGACTTGTAAACACTAGTTGTTAAAATAACTGTTGTTTGGATAATTAGATAATTACATGTAAATTTGTGGTTTTCTTTACTGCTTAAATGAAATAACTGTTGTATATGCCACTCTACTCAGCGTATGTTGACCCCCCATCATATATAACCATGTACAGGTCAGGGAATTAGGCACCAGCGCCACCAACTGCAGAGGGTGTTGGACCCAGTCGAGCCCAACCGTAGCTTCTAGTACTAGTTCACTTTCAGCCTTTTCCACTATAGTGAGTGATTCTATTTCATGTTGAACTCGATGGTGTGAACTTTTATGGTCGTGATGGCTAGTTTTTGGATTATGTTTAATGTCTTTTTGAGCTCCAATTACTTTCGCTGCTTCCTTTAACTATTCTAGCTACTTGCATGCGTGGTTTGTGTTGGTTTCGTGCATATGGGTTAGTTTCTCGTTGGATGACTAGGTCTTGGGGTTAGTCGAGGCAAGCCGTTTCCAGGTTCCCAGAGGGGCCGGATTCGGGTTGTAATAAGATGGTATCAGAGCAAGGTCGTCCTGAGAGATAACCCAACGAATTGAAAGTAACCACACACGTGCGTGTAGCTAGGATAGCCATCACAACGTGTCTCCTTGAATTACGCATCTGAGTCTTATTTTGAACTTGTATCTTTGACAATCTCTGTTTGTTTCTCTTCCATCTCCGTGTAGGAGATGCCTCGTCACGGAGTTTGTGGAGTCGGTTGTGGGCGTGGCCGTGGGCGTGGCGCGGAGGCGGACGTGTGGGGCCTGGGGCAGGGGCTGATCCACCTCTCCTTCTGGGCATCTAGGCTCAAGACCTCGCTCAGCTGATCCGTGACATCATTCGAGAGGAGTTCCAATAGCCCCCTCCTCAGCCAACTCCTCATGAGGATGGGGAGTGAGAGTCCTCTATGCAATAGGGGAGTTGCCACATCGCTGGATGAGCTGGAGGGGGAGGGGGTGATCCTCCACCACCCCCACTACCCTCAAACACTTCTGAGCACGAGTCCTCCCCACCAGGAGGCGTACCTGTACCCGTTTTGAGGCTCCACCATGACCTGTTCGCTCAGTTCCGAAGGCTGAAGCCCCCCTCCTTCAAGGGGGAGGAGAGCCTGTCTGAGGCCGAGGACTGGCTAGAGCAGATGGAGAAGATATCCGACACACTCCACCCTCCCGCAGAGTGCCACGTGGCCTTCGCCATGTATCAGCTGGAGAGTGCAGTTCACAGGTGGTGGAGGGTGGTTAGAGGTCAGGAGGGAGGAGAGCCGACGTGGGACTAGTTTGTGGCACTCTCTGCGAGCAGTACTTTCCACATACCTGGCAAGACCAAAGGAGGTGGGAGTTCCACGCTCTCCTCCAGGGGACGATGACGGTCAGCGCGTACCGTACATGTTTTCTGGAGTTGTTGCATTTCACCTCGTCAATAGCCACTACAGAGGAGGAGCACCTGTAGAGGTTCACTGAGGGCCTCCAGTCTACTATTTGGGGGTATGTGAAGCCCTTGAAGCTGCCTACCTGCTCTTGCGTGGTCGAGGCGGCCATGACCTACGAAGAGACCAACCCGGCCATGTGAGACACTGAAAGAGGAGGACGGAAGAGGCCCTACCAGCCTGCGCACCCTTATGGCCGCTAAGAGAGGAGCCACATGATGCCTGTGGGGGAGTCGACCTGCTTTATGGGGTCACCAGTGGCCTTTGGGGGCCCCAGGCAGGGGCCAGCTGCCAGCACCAGGCCCACACCCAGCTACTAGTAGGGACATATTGAGGGAGGAGGTCGCACCCCTCTCTGCTACAGTGTGGCTAGCCGGGCCACATGAGGAGGGACTGCTCGTCTAGGGCTAGAGCACACCAGATGCTCCCCGCTCCGAGCACTGGAGGCCTATCCGGTGGCCGTGGGTACCAAGCTCGTGGGGGTGGACAGCAGCCACGGGGAGGATACCGGCCAGCTGCTACCCGTCCGGTCCAGAGCATGGCAGCGTCTTCCACTCCCAGAGCTGAGGGGCATGTTAATGCCCTAACTCACAGAGACGCCAGAGCTTTAGGCTCCATGGTGGCAGGTATGGTTCCAGTTTCCGGCAGACTTGTTTATGTACTTTTTGATTCTGGTGACACACACTCGTTCGTCTCCACAAGTTTTGTTATTAGCTTGGGGATGGGCAGCAGTTTGATAGAGGACCTGTTCTTGATCAAAGGCCCAAGTGGGCAATTATTAGTGGCTGAGGAGGTTTACTCAGACTGTGAGGTCACCATAGGGGGACACAATCTTCCTGTTGACCTGATTGTGATCCAGATGGAGGATTTCAACGTGATTCTTGGGATGGACTGGCTGTCCGCCTATCACGCCCTTGTGGACTGCTTTAGGAGGAAGATTTTGTTCTCTATACCTGAGCTGCCTCTCTTTGACTTCCACGGTCAGCCGGTGGATGGATGGTTCAGGTTTATCTCCGCGCTTCGGGCAGCGAAGCTAGTGAGTCAGGGGTGAAAGGGTTTCTTGGCTTATGTTGTAGCAGAACCCAGCCTAGCGACTGATTTGCAGAGTGTTCCGATGGTCTGTGAGTACCTCGACATCTTCCCAGAGGAGTTACCAAGACTACCGCCAGAGCGTGAGATCAAGTTCGAGATCTCACTAGTATCAGGGACCAGCCCCATCTCTACGGCACGGTACCAGATGGCCCTACTTGAGCTGCAAGAGCTCAAGTCTCAGTTGCAGGACCTGTTGGAGAAGGGCTTTGCGAGGTCCAGTACATCCCCATAGGGAGCCCTTGTGCTTTTTGTGAAGAAGAAGGACAGTACCCTTCGGCTTTGTATCGACTACAGATAGCTGAACCAAGTCACCGTCAAGAACAAGTACCTGTTACCTTGTATTGACGACCTCTTTGACCAGTTGAGGAGCCACAGTGTTCTCCAAGATAGACTTGTGGTCGGGTTACCATTAGTTGAGGGTCAGGGAGACGGACGTCTCCAAGATAGCTTTCCGTACGTGGTATGGTCACTAAGAGTTCCTAGTTATGCAGTTTGGGCTGACCAACGCCCCCGCTGCTTTCATGGACCTGATGAACCGCGTCTTCAGACGTTACTTGGATCAGTTTGTGGTAGTATTCATTGATGATGTACTTGTTTACTCTCGGGATCAGGCGCAACATGAGCAGCATTTACATATGGTTATGGATACCCTGAGACGGCGCATGCTGTACGCTAAGTACAGCAAGTGCGAATTTTGGTTGAGACAGGTCACTTTCTTGGGCCATGTGATCTCAGGAGACGGATTGGCTGTGGATCTAGCCAAGGTTGAGCCAGTACTTAGGTGGGAGAGGCCATGTACTGTGATAGAGATACGTAACTTTTTGGGACTGGCAGGCTACTACCAGGGATTCATCAAGGGATTCTCTTAGATCACGCATCCTATGACCCAGTTGACCTGGAAGGACGTGCCTTTCACCTGGACGGATGAGTGTGAGTCGTGCTTCCAGGAGTTGAAGGAGAGGTTGACTTTAGCTCCTGTACTCACCATCCCAGACAGTAGTGGCAGATTTGTGGTTTACACCGACGCCTCATTGCAGGGGTTGGGTGGGGTGCTCATGCAGCAAAGCCACGATGTCGCTTACGCTTTGCGGCAGCTAAAGCCTCATGAGCATAGCTACCCCACCCATGACTTAGAGCTAGTAGCGATTGTCTTCGTGCTGAAGACATGGAGGCACTACCTATACGGTGAGACTTTTGAGATCTTCACAGACCATAAGAGCCTCAAGTACCTGTTTGATCAAAAGGATCTCAACATGAGACAGAGACGTTGGTTAGAGCTCTTGAAGGACTACGACTGCAGCATCTTCTACCACCCAGGGAACTCCAATGTGGTGGTTGACGCCTTAAGCCGAAAGGCGCCCGCCCACTTGGTTAGTTTGCAGGCACAGAGTTGGAGACTCATGGAGGAGTTGGGTAGTTGGCGACCCCTGGAGCCACGAGGGTACTGCGGGGCTGTGACAGTGTTGAGATAGACGTGACCAGAGCTATTGGACCATATCATTGAGGGATAGATGGCTGACTCGTACCTACGGGCACTATGGGATAGAGTGTTAACAGGAGGCCTAGGAGGCTTTACTTTCGCTGACGGAGTCCTGTGTATGAGGGGACGTTTGTGTGTTCCTAGAGACAAGGAGCTATTGAGAGAGCTCCTGACTGAGGCACACGGGTCCAGATTCACCATACATCCCAGGAACATAAAGATGTACCACGACTTGTGTTGTGACTTCTGGTGGAGGGGAATGAAGCGGGATGTTGGTAGTCTTGTGCAGTAATGCTTGGTATGCCACCAGGTGAAGGCTGAGCACCAGAGGCCTGCAGGGTCACTGCAGCCACTTCCCGTGCTGGAGTGGAAGTGGGAGAGTGTCACTATGGATCTAGTAGTGGGGTTGCTTGTTACACAGCGAGGACACGATGCAGTCTGGGTGATAGTGGATAGATTAACGAAGACGACATGGTTTCTGTCTATCCGAGTCACTTTTGGACCAACATAGTTGGCCGAGCGATACATCAGAGACGTAGTGCTCCTTCATGGAGTCCCTCGGGAGATCATTTCAGACAGAGACACTAGTTTCACTTCCCATTTCTGGGCAGAGTTTCAGCAGGCTTTGGGGACTCGTTTGAGATTCAGTACCGCCTACCACCCCCAGACCGACGGACAGTCGAAGGACACCATCTTGACACTGGAGGATCTTCTACGCACTTGCATGTTGGACTGGAGAGGCTCCTGGGAGGAGCATTTACCGATAGCAGAGTTTGTGTACAACAACAGCTACTACTCGAGCATTGTCATGGCATCGTATGAGGCCATGTATAGGAGAAGGTGTACGGTACCCTTGAGTTGGGTTGAGGTGGGGACCAAATGAGATGTTGGTCCTAGGTTGATCTGCCAGAGTCAGGAGGTGATAGAGTAGATCCACAGATGACTCCGCACAGTCAAGAGTAGACAGAAGAGCTACACTGACCTGAAGCGTAGAGAGGTATAGTTTGAGGTTGGGGATCACGTCTTTCTTCATGTTTCACCCATGAAGGGCCAAGGGCCTACAATGATTCATGTTGAAAGGGAAGCTCACGCCGAGATTTGTGGGACCTTTTGAGGTCTTGGAGTAGGTTGGACCTGTTGCTTACCGACTTGCCCTTCCTCCCCAGCTTTTTAGAGTACACGACGTGGTTCATGTGTCCAACCTCAGGAAGTACGTCCCCGATCCCTGCCATGTCTTGAGCCATGAGAGCATCGAGGTGGGTGATGACTTGACCTATCTTGAGAGACCCGTACAGATACTAGACAGAGCCATCCGAAGTCTGAGACGAAAGGAGGTCCCACTGGTGAAGGTCCTGTGGAGAAACCAGCAGCACAAGGAGGAGACTTGGGAGCGTGAGGCGATGATACGAGACCGATACCCAGAGCTTTTTGAGGGTATACCATTTTTGACCTAGTTTGATCCTCTTTAAGTTTGTTATGCGCACTTTATCTATCGTTGCATCCTGTTTTAGCCTATGTTTCGAGGGCGAAACTTCCTTTAAGTTTGTTATGTTGAAATGACCCTTCCCAAGGGTCGGTAGGCTTTTTCCAGAGACTGTGAGGGTTTCGTTGCAAATTCTAACCCCCTAAGTATTTGGTGGAAGGACTTGTGGGAGTTTGAGAATGTTGTGGGGCATTTTGTGCAATTTCCCGGGCCCCACCCACACCCATGCACACCCCTAAACCCTAAACCCCCTCTATTTAAACCCCCTTACCTCGTTTCCCGAGCCCCCCCACCTCTCCCATTTCCTCCCTCGATGCCACCAGCGACTCCCCTTCTTCCCCTTCCTCCCTGTGTCCTCCTTGCCAGGCAAGGAGCTCCTGCTGCGGGAGTTGAGTGCGCAAGGAGGAGCTTGGGCGAGCTGGTGATGGAGCTTAGAGGAAAGATGTGCATGCGAAGCTGAGGAGTGCCATTGTTGCTGCTGCTCTTGGTGTGGGGTGTGGGTTTTTGCGAGGAGAAAAGGCTCGCGAACGATTCTGCGGAATCATTTTTCCGTAGAACCAAACATCTGGGGAGTCCAGCAGATGTCTGATTGGACGTCCGAAGCTGTCACTGGACGTCTGATATCACGCAGAATCTGAGGTAATGCCCAGCTTGAGACTTGTGTGCATTTTTCAGTACAATCTCCTTTTCCCAGTAGATGTAAGGCTGAGCACCTTGGGGTGTGCGCTACGTAGGACAGGGGTTGCTTTTTGCGAGAGAGGAAGGCTCGCGAAGGACTCTGGGGAGATTTTTCTCTGCAGATCAAACATCTGTATCTCTCAACAGACGTCTGACCGGACGTCTAGAGGCGGCACCAGATGTCTAATAAAGTAGATTCAAACGGTAAGGTCTTGTTTGCTTGTATTTTTCGTATGCGTAGTCTGCGAGTGACTGTACGTCATTGTGCGTGTGCAGGGCCGTTGGGAAGAGGCGCATGCATAGCTCCCCAGACACTTTAGGACGTCTGGACATCTCTCCAAACGATGGATACCTGTCCCAGACATCCGAGTGCACTGCCAAACATTTGGAAAGACTGCAGGATGACCGCGAGGGGTTCTAGACATTTGACCTTCAACACAGAACGCAAGGTGAGTTTCCTGTTGTCGTTTAAGATGTCTAGGACCTCTCCCAGTGATCTAAACCAGCCTACTTGGTCCGATTCAAGTGAACCGGGAAGGGTGTTTGGGTTGGTTCAAGGCCCAAACGAAGTCGATTTTTCATAAATAAGGTACTGTTGGGTTCCTATCGAAAATTCCCATGTGATAGAGCCTTGTTCTTGCTATTTCAAACTCTTTTTCCTATCTCAAGAAATATTGAAATGGTTGGCCTGACTGTCCGTGTTAGTAGGATGCCCATCCGTGGTGTGCACGGGACCTGTAGAGGCTACGCGGTTCGCCGTTCGTGCCCCCACACTTCCCGGTTACTCTGGTAGAGTGGTCTTTACTTTTCTTTGTGAATTAAATGATGAAAGTGCATGTTATTTAGAACTAATTGGTGGAACCCTAGGATGTACAATGAACCCTAGGTCTAAGATAGAAAAATGAATAATTATAGATGCCGTGAATGTTAAATTGTGGTAATGTTTCCTGAATATGCTAAATTATGAGTTGCCTATTTACATTCGTTGAATCATGACTTGAACTGAAATACATGTTGTATCTTATTTAGCTTGATTGATGAGATAAATGTCGAATTGTGGATCAATGAGCTGCCTATTATACCCTAAATTTATCATGATATGAATAGAGGCATATGTACTATACGAGAGTAAAAAATTCTTATGCACGAACCCTACAGGGAACTAGAAGAGGAGCTCACATGTATGGAATAGATATTGGATGTTGAAGGGAAGTGATCTAGTTCTCGAGTATACTATACCGAGGAGAGCAATTGTCCCTTTGGTATGAAAGTAGCTGGCCCTCGCTTACACGGTATCGTGGAGAGCTACTGTACTTAGTGGAGGGGGGGAGCTAGCTGCCCCACGGGGCCCGGGGTTAGGACTAACCCTCCTACACTGACTCTTGTTAGGCCTACTAGGCAAACCGAGATAGTCAGATGAGGGTACGTGGACTGTGAGGGGTGAGACCCCTGTTCTGAGAGGACAAGGCCCTATGCTGTTTCGTGTTGTACTTTTAGGCATACCCGCTAGCAGAAACGACTGACCGTGTGCCAGTGTAGGGTAGCTACCCGTGCGCTTATCGCGTATGCCGTAATCACCGCTACGTCATGACCGTGACCTCGGGGTGGTAGACCGGGCGTAGGACTACCACGGGGTGCTCTCCTGGCCAGGAGAGTGCCACGTGTACATCCTACACTGTGGGAAAACTGCAGTTAAGATTGTTCCCTTAGGTAAAAGGAAGATTGAGAGACATGGTGGACCTTTTGCTAGAAATCTGACTCGTAAACACTAGTTGTTAAAATAACTATTGTTTGGATAATTAGATAATTACATGTAAATCTGTGGTTTTCTTTACTGCTTAAATGATATAACTGTTGTATATGCCACTCTACTCAGCGTAAGCTGACCCTCCCATCATACATAACCATGTACAGGTCAGGGAGTTGAGCAGCTAGCACCACCGGCTGCAGAGGGTGTGGGCCCAGTCGAGCCCAGCCTTAGCTTCTAGTACTAGTTCTCTTTTAGCCTCTTCCACTGTAGTGAGTGATTCTATTTCATGTTGAACTCGATGGTTTGAACTTTTATGGTCGTGATGGCTAGTTTTTGGATTATGTTTAATGTCTTTTTGAGCTCTAATTACTTTCACTGCTTCCTTTAATTATTGTAGCTACTTGCATGCATGGTTTGTGTTGGTTTCGTGCATGTGAGTTAGTTTCTCGTTGGATGACTAGGTCTTGGGGTTAATCGAGGCGAGCCGTTTCCGGGTTCTCCGAGGGGCCGGATTTGGGTCGTAACACACCACCACCATTGGATACATGTCTACTTACTCTCCCTCCGGCAAGTTTCTCATCTCTGGCTTCCCTTCCCCTTACGTGTGGAGAGCACTTGCATAAAGTGCTCTGTTTTGCTACAGTGAAGAGGGTATTAGTTTTTACATTCACATGCCATTGCCACTCTTTTTATTTTGATTTTATTAATTAAATATTATGGCTATTTTATGCAAGTGACCTCCCTCTTTCTCATAAATGCCATTTTAGCATGATCTCTTGTTATTTTCGTAATCTGAAGGTGGATTTGGCTCTATTTCTTGACGAAATTAATAGTGAACATTGATTTTTGACCCTTGCAACTCGTTAAATAGGCCATTACCTCCCTGTGGATACGACCCACTCCTCATTGAGTGGTTATTTTAATTACTTTGATTAGTCGATTTTCCACCACTTAGAAATACGACAAATCATCTTAATCATCATTTTCGAAAGCAAAAATTGACTTGTCATTTATGGTTTTCTTTTGGAATATTTTCATCCTTGCCCTAATTTGTTGTGTCAAATGTATGGTGGGGCCAATATGAACCTTGCCTTACATATAGAAGGAATTTTGAAAAAAAAAGGAGGGGCCATGGTCCTTCCATGCCATATGTTGGATCCACCCCTGGGATTAGATGAAACCCATCATTGGAATGCACCGATGTATTCAAATATGTGAAAGGTTACACATCCCCTACAATACACATGGTAGGATCTACCACTCACCAAAAATCAAGAAATCATCAATGAATTTCACCTATAACTGAAAATCACAAATGATATTTCAAAAATCGCTAGTGATATTTGGTTCAGAACAAGTTGTTAGTACTTAGGCCCTACTTATATTTATTTTGATGTTTTATGCAAGATTATATTTTATTATAAAGTTGTTTGCAACTTTAGTTTTTCATTAAATGTTCAAGATGGAAGATCTCAATTATGACGAAAGAAAGCTCCCATGATTATGAAGAGGTTGATTGAAGAAAGGAGAAGATCAAATTTGATGATTCCAAGCCTCTCCTACATTTTATTTTAAGTTCTTAGAATTCTTGTTAAGAACCAAATCCGTGTAATCACACGCACATTTAATTCTAAGTGTGTTTGAGGGCGAATTCGTCGTTGTTTAAGAGATGCATTGTAGTACAGGACAAAATTGCTCAAAACAGATAAAATTTATATCTCGAATGAAATCTGAGGTCGTTTGCTTAAAGCAAATATGGAATTCAATCTCTAGTCTCAACAAATAATCTAAATGAGCACAAGAAGAATATAGATTTTTAATGAATAATAACCTATCACAGTAAATATTAAGTGAAATTCAATGTATCTTGGGAATATAAGGATAAAAAGAGAAAAGAATAAAAGACAATGGTGATTTGAATCACCACTTATATCCTCTAAAGTTTAAGCATGCATTCAACCATCAACTATCTCAAATCAACCAATAGTAGGCAAGCAATCTGTACTTCTTCTTCAGCCTCTTCTTTCTGCTCTGCCTTCTTCTTCATAACTCTTCAGCGACTAAGTGTTTAGCCCAAGGTCCTTGTGCACAGAGCAAAACCCTCCCCTATCCGACACGCTCTCTCTCTCTCTCTGGGTTCTGCTCTCCTAGAGCCTTTCATAGTAATGGGTAATCGGGAAAACAGGGATCCGCATACCTGGGACTAGGGCTGTGGGTTGCAGTCGAGGTGTGAGTACAGATTAGGTGGGTAATCGGGTGAGTGTCAAACCTGCGTGTAGTGTCACGGGTGAGGCGTGAAGGGTGAGAGGGGACCCGACCCCCAGTGATTTCGGGCGATAAGCCTTAACAGGAATTCAATTTATATCGCTTCGGCTTTTCTACTGTTTCTGATAAGGGACTACGTCCCTACTTTGTTTGCGCGTTGGTAGCTGCAGTCAGTAGCTTCGATTGAGGTCAAGGAAGCAGTCAATGCTCCCAATTGACCTACTGCGTGTGTTGTTGAGAAGGTTCCGCAGCACTTGGGACTGAAATATGGAGCTACGAGACCTGAAGAGAGCTTCAAGCTTCCTTCGAAGCTCTGTGGCAATGGCAGATGAAGACCTGATACCTGAAATCAAAATATGGCCTCTCGGCCTCGTCAAAACAATTCAGGAAGTATCTCCGGACGTCGTGGAGTGCAATTGTGACGGTGGTGCATTGTGAGAGTGTGTGAGGAGGTCTGACGACCTTGAGAAGGGTGGGCGGAGGTGCATGAATTGGGTGGAGAGTTTGGTGGGGCAATCGACCTAACTATGTTTGGGCTTTTGTGCGGGTGGATGTGGCGGAGGTCATGGGCTTGTTGGTGAGGTGGATGGAGGTGCATAGCAGTGGAAACACCTTGCCAGAGGTTCAGTCGGAGATGGAGAAGATGAGGGTGATTCATGGTGTCGACGGGTCTTTTTGGATTTTTGGGGTGTAAAACTAACCTAAGGATCTAAGGAAACTAACTACCTATTCTAAGTGGACGAAAGGATGGAGAATGAAGCCAACGTTGGTAGGCCAGCGCCGGAGCAGGGAACTACTCTGTGAGGTAGTGGCGACAAAGAACGAGGTAGAGATGCCCCTAATTTGGCCGTCGAGGAGCAGATGAAGGAGAGGGAGATATTGGCGCTCTCAATTTGATTGTTGGGAGGCCAGCGAGTGACGGAGGGAGGAGCTCACCAGAGCTAAGGCAGAGCAGGGCCGGAGGTGGAGTTTTGAAGAGGGTTTTGGCCCCAAACCTTACTGAGAAGAATGGGCAGGCCCTAGGGATCCTTATATAGGCCTCAGGGAGTGGTTAGAGCTTGGGAAGCAAGCTTCCCAAGCTTGGAAGGCTCGTCGGAGTTGGGAATCCAACTCTTTGAGGGATTTTCATGAGGATTCTAGTGTGAATCAGGGCTTAATGCGTGGCTCAAATTGTAGATCTTCTTAGGAATCTCCCTTCCAATTTTGGAAGGGATTGAGCGAGAAATTAGGGAGATCTTCCTATTTGAAGGTTTCTGGAGTAGGATTTAGGAAACTGCAGGCGGAGAGGACCTATTTGTAAAGGAGATGAAGTTAGGGGGTAAATGCAAATACGTTCAAAAGCTAGGGTTACGGGTGTGAGAGAAAGAATCAGACTGGATGAAATGTAAACTTAGTCAAGATGATCTCTAATTGGGCCCAAATTTTGATATAAATTTAATTTGGATCTAAGGAATCTAATGGTGAAGTTGGATTTTGGTTTTGACCTCGTTTGATTGGGTAATTTATGCAAAAACCTAAATTAGGGCAAAAGTCTGTCTGTGGCTCTATTTTAGGTAAAAATGGGTTTTAGTGGTCAGATTGAAGGTACCAAACCCTAGAGAATATTTTTCTATGAATTTTAGAGGATTTATGTGAATTTTATCCTGACCAGAACCTCAGTAGATTAAGCAGATCTATTTTTAGGGTTTCAGATGTCATTTAATTCTTGAAACACGTGAAAATCCATTTCTGTTTGCATGGACCTACTTGTTAGACATTTATGATCATTTGACCTTTAATTAACCCCTTAGAAATCTCGTGATTATTCTGCAATTGAGATATATTGTTAAAACTACAATTTTATCCTTGTTTTACTGTCTTTCCCTTAGAATGGATTTGCAGTGAAATACGTCTCTCTGGCGGTTATGTAGGAGCATTTAATGATGGAATTTAACTAAATAAAGGTAGATATGGCTGATGATGATGTTATCATCAAAGTGTCTAAATGCAAATTTTCTATAGTTTATTATGCACATAAAAATAAACCTTCTAGAAGGTTGGTTATAATAGTTATAATTTAATTTTTTCCAAAAATGTGTAAAATACCTTTTAACTATTTCAAAAATAAAAATAATTTTCTAGAATAGGTGATTACACTTTCTAGAATGTTGGTTATTAAATTCAAACATTGCACCCTTTCATTAAGGTGGTTATAAGATCCTTTACACCCTTTCACAAAAAAAAAACTTCTAAAATAACCACCTCTCTAATTTTCTACCGGCTACAGAATTAATAGATTAATTTAACTGAATAATTTTTGTGATTTTTCAAAAGATAAAATAGACTTTATTAATTGATTAATTGTATTTTCAGGCAATTATACTTGAATTTGAACATGTGATAACGGTCAGTTGGTTACCAATAGTATAACTTCTAATTTTGATTTCAAACGTTCATAATCTCTTTCTATAAATACCCTATATGGGTTCCTTCATTTTACACACATATTTGATACAACATTCTCTTGCATTCTACTTGCAAATTACATTTTTGAGAAGTTGCTCTCTAAAAGCCTCTACACCAACTTTGTGCTTGAAGAAAATCCCAAGATCTTCCTTCCTTGTTGTGCCAACATTATGATCCAAAAGGGACTCCGATATTCTACTTCATTCATGCCAACTTGATCTACTTGTTAAGGAAGTACAAGGGAGTATTTTTGTCTACTTGATCTTACTTCATATATCCACTTTATTATCTTTGGAAGCATTTTGATCAAACAAGTTTCTTGCTATTAGAATCAAATGCATACATCTTTGAAGAAACATTGATTCTAGACACACTTCCTAAATGCAAGATTTTTTTTCCTATTAAAAGGAAGTTTCAAAAAAATATATTTCTTAAAGTTTGTTCTACATGCATATTATTTGCATAAAATTATATTTCCCTTGTGCAAAAGTTATATCTATCTTCAAAGAGATTTCAAAAGAATATTTGTAGGTCCTATTATAATTGACTAAACATTTGCACATTGGCTCAATAAGACTTGTATCAATTTTGTTATCTTCTACTTGTTGTAATTTGGGTACTAGGATTGTTGGTTTCCCGTTCTTCTGGTGAGTGAAGAACAAAAGGCCTTCTTGTGGGTTGTAGAAGAAGGGGTTTATGCGATTGAGACTCACTACCCTCGATTTAAGTAGTGAAGTTTAGTAGATTTTCTTGCTTGGAGAGTGATGAGGCGTGGCTCATCATAGCTAAAATGCCTAAGTTAAGCTAGAAACTAGGTTAAACACTACCAATTAACATGATAAAAGGGTTAAGTGTGAAAATTAAGAAAAATGACTTAAACCAAAAGATTGGTGTTAAAAATGCATAATTAGGTCACTAAATGAGCTATTCAATTATTAAATGCAAAATGATGTTCCAATTACAAATTGAACACATGTTTGAGTTCAAAAGTTCAAATCAAGAGTGAAATCATGTTATAATATGTTCAATTAAATTCCAATAAAAATATCATGGCATTTGGACATCATTAGGATGCTGCATTAATGACTTTACATATAGGTCCTTATTTTATTTACATCAATTCACATTTAAACACCCAAGGACTTATTTGAAAAGGTACCAGGGACCTTTTTGAAATACTTAAGGACTGCGCTGCATTTAATCTTATCACTTATGGGTTCTCTTGAAATTCCTCTACCCCTTCAGCCTTTAAGGACTTGTGTGCAAAAAGCCAATATGCTTTATATTGTGGTGCACTGTAGTCGCGAAGAACTCACGCTATAGCCGCTATCCATCCTTTGATCCTTCCATCCAACAGTGGATGTTGATCCATCCTTCGCGTGCCTTTACGTGGAGGATCGTTACCTCACATAGATTTGATCCTACGGCTAAGATTTGGTTTGAGCTTCCCACGCACCTTTCCGCTGCATCTCTACCGTCCATGCCCTAATAGCCTAAATCAACCACCACGGTGCTCTAATGAACTGGTGTGGCTACTTAAGCACTTGCTCAGAGCCCTACGTGCACCTACTAGCTCCCTCCCCTTGAGTGATCCTTTCAATCTATTCCCTCAACTCTCCTCCCTCATTTCTTCACCTGTGGTGCTAGAGCAGGTCCCCTCCCTCCTTCAATCACCTCCAGCTACTGGCTCCAGGCTCATGGACACCTCCTTCAGCTAAGGGTCTCCTCCTTATCGTCGCCACTGACTGCCGGCCAGTGGACCTTGGACATCACCTTCGTTTGTTAGATAGATTTATCACTTTCGTAGATAGATTTCCTACTTTCTAGTTAGTTTGAATGCTTTCTAGAATAGTTAAAAGTAGTGTTAGTTAGCATAGATCAGAATTTAGTGATGGATTAGCCTAGATTAGAGTAGTTTAGTCTAGAATCGAATTTTCCCTCTCTGATCAATTCAAATCAGAGAGGCATTTTTCTACCTCTGTTTCATTCCACACAGCTCCCCCATCACCTCACAAACCATATTCTCTGATTTCATTGACGATTTTATTCATCATCCACTCATCCATCAAGGTTAAATTCAAATCTAAAGTCTTGGCTTCCAAATCTGAATTTACACCTAAAATTCAATTGGGGGGTCTCCCACTGATTTCAGAAATTCACAAAGACCTTCTGATTTGATTTTAAGTGAACCAATTTACTCTATTCTTTCATATTTGTGTTTCACATCCAATCTCGTGATTTGGATTCAATTCTAGTTTAAACAGATTTAATCGATCGATTTGAGTTTTTAATTGCCTAATTGGGTGTATTGCGATGATTCTTAGGAGTTTTAGTTTGGAATTTATGTATAGATGAGCATTTTCCCAATTTGAATTCTGATTTGGGTAGTTTAGCCAAGGAATTTCAGATTCACTAAAATGAGGCTAAACAATTACCCATTTGGTTTTTCTAGGATTACATAGTGATGGGTCCACTTTAGTGGACTAATTTAGTGCTTAAGTACATTGTTATTGGGATGAGAGATTAATTTAAAGCATGTATGCTATTGACAAAATCATGTGAACACTAGATTTATAATTTCATGTATTAATTGCATCAATCTTTATATGGAAGGATTGATTATTCACTTTAAAGGGCAAGGGCATCACATCAAAGCTTGATTTGAGATATGTGGGATTTTGTTCTAGCAAAATATAGCAAGGGAATATATTTTAGAGGCATCCTTATATGCCTCTCAATTATTCAAGCACATTTCCTTATTTAGGTTGCTTAAATATCTCCCTCACGAATATCTCTCTCCCTCAATTCTCTATTCTATATTTGGAAACATAGTGAAGAATCTCTTTCTCTCTTTGGCTCTTTCCGAATCTCATCTCCCCTCCATGGGGAGGAAGTCGCCCATCTCCACATCCCCTCCCCACGGGCAACCTCTCCACCGTGTGCCACCACCACTGTGAGCCTCCATCATCAGCCACATCCACAGCTGCGACCTTCCACCACCGCATCTCGCCTCCGACGATCACCATCGCGTCTCGCCTCTGACGAATCCATCACCGCAGTTGGTGGTGACAGCATCGACACCTGCAACTTTGTCTTCGACTTCACGACCATGTGCCCAACTCCACCACCACAACTGTTCCCTCGATCACCACTATGAGCCACCATCAAAACCTTCAATCGTGTGCTTTCTCCCCCAGTTAAGTCATCCAGGAAACTTCCTGGACATCTGAAGATCTGCACCGACTCCTCTCCACGACCGCGCCTTCCCCTCACGCTGACAAAGATAGCCACCGCGCTTCCACCACAAGGTGTTGCCAACTGTGATTCTAATGGGAACACCATCATGAGCCATAACTAGCTCATTTTGATTTGATTAAGTCAGCAAATGCTCCTACATAATTACCAGAGAGCCATGATTTACTGCAAATTCATTCTGAGTGAAAGACAAGAAAATATGGTTAAAATTATAATTTTACCATCATATCTTGAATGTAGAACAACCACAGGTTTTCTGAGAGGTTAATTAAGGGTCAAATGGTCCTAAAAGGCTAACAAATGGGTTAGAACAAACAGAAAAGGGTTTTCGCGTGTTGTGAGAATAAAATGACTTTTGAAGCACTAAAAACAGACCCGCTTAATTAACTGAGGTTCTGGTCAGGATAAAATTCACCTAAACCCTCCATAATTCATATAAAAATATTTTTTAGGGTTTAGTACTTTCAATTTGACCATCAGAACTTGTCTTGACCCAAACTAAAGTCTCAGACTGGCATTTGCCCTAATTTGGATTTTTGCGTAAATTACCAACTCAAACATGGTCAAAACCAAAATCCAACTTCACCATTGGATTTCTTAGGTCTAAATTAGGTTTTTACGAAAATTTGGACCCAATCTGAGATCATCTTGACCTAGTTTGCAATTTGGTCCAGTTTCAGTCTTTTCTCTCATACTCTACCCTTAACTTTTGAATTATTTACAAAAAGGTCCCTATCTTTGTCGTCACTCTTTACAAATAGGTCCCTCCACCATTATCGCAGAGGAATCCTTCTCCGACGACCTTTGATTGAAGAGAACTCCTCTACTCAATCAATCCCTTCCAAAATTGGAAGGGAGATTCCTTGAGGAGTCCTCTTCCCATTGAATCCATCTATGTGCCCTAAAGCTTTCCCAATCTCTCATGCGAACGCATGAGAGATTTTTGTATCTTAAAACTTCCATCTCCGGTGACATTTCCTAAGCTTGGAAGCTTGGCTTCCAAGCTCAAACCGACCTCTTGAACGCTATAAAAGGAGCCTCAGGGCATGGCCGTATTCTTCAGCAAATTTTTGGGAGCCAAATCACCTTAATTCCCCTCCTTCGGCTACCAAAAAACCCTGCTTCGGCGACCTCTCTGGATCTCCCTCCTCCGACCTTCCAGCCATTAAATTGGACGGCCTAAGCTCTCCCTCTCTTCGTCGCGACCCTCCCCAACAAAGGGAGGGCATTCCTCCGTCTGCATCATCGTCACCACTTTGTCGCTTCATCCTCCTTCTCCAGCTCTGGTCGATCAACACCGGAGCCCTCCGCCTCCCTACCACCTTGCTAAGTCCCTTTGTTGCTCTCTCTCTCTTTCTATTTCACTTTCCCACTCTCTGCACATACACACGACCACCGCTTCTCCCTCAACGCACTCCATCTTCTCCACCTCCGGCGATGCTCTGGCGATGCCTACTCATCGTCACACTGCATGAATCACGCCGCTATCACCTCCATAAGCTCCACCATTCTCCACTGCATAAAAGCCTTAACATCTCCTCTCCTATTACCCATCCTAACACCCCGATGACCTACCCACTGTCGCACAACCATCTTTGACCTCCACACACCACCATACACCCACTCACAACACGCCACTGCCACAGTCACACTCGCCGTGCCACGACGATCTTGCTGAACCATGTGACGTGGCCGCAAGGTGCTTTTTCTTGAGTTTCAGGTAACAGGTCATCACCGCCATTGGCGAAGCTTCGAGCGAAGCTTGAAGCCTTGCTCCAAGCATCGCGATCCCCCGGTGAAGTATCAAGCACTGCGGCTTTGCTCAAGGAACGTGCCTAGGACTCCAATTGGAGGGAATACCCCCAACAGTAGGCGTAATCAGATGGAGAGACCTTGATGCTGCAGTGCGCAAAGGAAGGATGGGACTTTAGTCCCACCTTGGAAGCTGACAAGCGCACTCACCTGCATAAATTGAAAAAGTCGCGTAAGCTATTCGCCTCAACACGTATAGGGGGTGAGGTCCCCGCACGCGCCCTCACGTTCCTCGCCCACAACACCTTACACACAGGTCTGGTAGACCCGATAACCCGCCTAACCTAAGTACTCCTCGATTGCGACCCATGCCCGTAGCCTTGGACTCGGGTGTGCTCTAGGTTAGAAAACCCTATAATCCAGTATTGTTGGAGGCTTTGGGAGAGCGTAACCTAAGGATAGAAAGAGAGGAGAATCTACACGGGGTAGAGGAGGGTTTTGCTCTGAGAAAGATTGGCTGACACTTAGCCAAAATTGAGGATCCTTCCCCATTTGCGTGAAGAAGAATAGAGCAGAGAAGAAGAATAGAAGAGTAGAGAGAGAAAGAAGAAGAAGAGGAAAAGAAGAGTCGCAACAGAAGAAGAAAGGAAGGAAACCAAGTGCAGAAGAAAAGAAGAGAGAAAGCCAGAGAAAGAGAAGCAGGAGAATCAGAGCACTGTAGAATCAGACATTTATGACGTCTGATCCTACCATCAGACGACTGATTTGGGGTTATTTCATATATAAATATTGAGTTCCATTTGCCATTATTGTAGGGAGTAATTGGTGATTGAAATCACCATTTTACTCCATTCTTTTTGTAGTCTAATACTTGATCTTATTGCTACATTATTCTGAATCAATTTCTTATTATGCTTTCGTATCTCTATTGTTTTAAATTGTAATTTTGAGAATTGAATTCCTACTTGCTCCCAACGAACGACCTCGGACTTTTTCGAATATAAATTTTATCTATTTTTTGCAAGATTTCAACTATACTACAACGCAATGACTTAAAACCTGATTTCGAGCAAGCAACATTTTGGCGTCATTGCTGGGGAGCAATGTGCAATTCAAATCTCTTAATTGCAATATTAGACTTGTTACTAACTTGCTATATCTCTTTTGATTGTGATCTATTTCAGGGACTCATTAAAGGAAGATCAACTGCACACTAGCCACTCCAGGGGCAGGTAAAACACAAATCCAAATTTCTTCTAAGCCCTTGATTCTGAAAAGCTAAAAAAGAAAAAATTAATTAGGGCTACTTGCACTATATTCTTAGACTAATCATCAAGTTGCTTGATTTGATACATTCTATTTAAACAACACTCAAACCTTGATTTGTGCACCTACTTAAAATCTTAAGGTATCTAGGGCTATCACATTCTTGTTTGAGCCCTAGGTACTACATTTGGACAAATTAAATTGGATCAAATTAGAGCCAATTAAGGATTCCGGTTTAGGATTTTAGAGACACACTTGCTTAATCAAGAATTAATCTTTCCAAACAATGTGTGCCTAAACCTTGATTGAATTGACCTATTCAAGAAAAATCCTAAAATCAGGCTCTTAAATTCATTTGAACACTAAAAGAGGGACCTAAATTTCTCAAAGGACAATACAGGTGAAGTTGACCCATCATGTTAGGTTAACCAATCTTCAAATTAGGTCACTTTGCACAAAAACACCTTAAAAGTTCAAGTGAAATCATAAAGCACCCATACTCTTAATTAAAACAGGTAGACTTAAGAGGTCAAGTCCCCATTCTGGTCTACCTAGATCATCAGTGACAAGAGAGGTCGGGCGGGGGAAACCCTGTAACTCGTGGGGGCACTCAACCGTGTATGGGTCTTTGCAGGGCTCTCCCTCTCTGGTTGCCCAGGTAATTCTCAGGTGGATGACTTTCTGACTAAGGGGTATCATCTGCCTAAACCTCTATAGTCATCCAAAAATTTTTTTGGTGTCTTGATTGGGTCCACCACATTCTACCTCTCATCTACTCCATCGGTGCATGTACGAGAGGAGGTCTCTAAGACCATCCTTGAGGCCTCCATTAGCTACTCATTCCCGTTGAGGCCAAGCCTCGACCTCCTTGTTTGTGCAACAACCCAATCCGATTGATATCTCTTTTGATTCATTTGAACCTAATTTTCCTTCATCCATCATCATGGAACAACCACCAGAAGAAAATAATCTTGAAAATCAGCTTCAGCACCTCAATGAACTATTCCAAGCCTTTGTGAATGCACAGCAGCGTCCTATGATGCGAGATCACTATAATCCCACTGCAGAGGCAATTGAACCTCGAGTACAAATCCCCGCTGGAGGACCTGATACTGAACTCAAACCCAACATGATTCATGCTATTCCCAAATTCCATGGGCGCAATTCCAAGGATCCTTTCCAGCATATCAAGCAGCTCAAGCATTTGACCCAGACCTTTGGGTCAGAAACTCAAAATCAGGATGTCTTACTCATGAAAATGTTCTCCTTCTCTCTCATGGATAAGGCTACTCACTGGTACCAAACCCAAATGCGTCCAATCAACACCTGGGCAGAACTTCAATTCGAGTTTCTGAGAAAGTTCTTCCCTGTTGGTCGGACAAATGCTTTACGGCACTAGATCACGCATTTCACGCAGCAAGCAGGAGAATCGCTTCACGAGGCAAGGGATCATTTTCTGGATCTCATGCGAAAGTGCCCCCGCCACGGAGTTCCTAAATGGGAACAAGTCCAGTCTTTTTACCAAGGACTCTGTGAAGATATTCCATTATTCGTTAATGCGACTTGCGGAGGAAACATTATGGGTCAACATGAAGACACCGTATGGGAGATTCTCAAAAATATGTGTGAGAACTCCATCAATAATGAATCCATGGCATGTTCAACCGGACGAATGCCCACTCATTGATGAATCCAAAGGGAGCACATGAGACGCAGGGCCTGTCCTCTTCTGTGGACTTTGAACTGATGGCCAATCATTTGGACAGGGTCTCTATTATTGAGAAGAAGGTGGACGAGCTAACTCGACACTTGCAGCGAGCTACCTCTGCGCAAAACCCGTTCGCACAACCGCCCTCTGGTAGAGAGGCTGTGCATAACATTTATCATCGATCTTTTTAGGGGATGGACCCGTATCCACCCCCATCTGATTCTGGTTTCGAAGGAAACTTTGCACCCACCTACTCTAGTTGGGGGAACTCTGAACCCTCGTATTTTGACTTTTTTGTGGCTCCTCAGACCTACAAGGGCCTCAACGCCATTCAAAATGATCCATTCTCAAGCACCTACAATGTTGGATGGTGTAATCATCCTAATTTCACATGGTCAGGAAATAATCAGAGGCCTCAATATCAGCCTCGACCACAGGCTTCTCGTCCATATCAGCCGCGGACTAACCCAACTTATCAATCTGGGCCTACTCACACAGATCAAATGACTCTTATCCTTCAGACTCTGGCTGACATTCAGAAAATGAATTCAGCTATGCAAAAATAGCACAAAGATGAGATCACAGAGGTTTGCAATCAACTTGCCCAGATGACAAATCCCCGCCAACCTGGTGCATTTCCTTCATAACCTCTTCCTAGTCCGAATAACGTACCGAACCAGAGGTGCATTATGAACCCAAATCAGGGCCAAGCTAACTTTGTTTATAAGGCCCCTTTTATTCCATCACCCGACGGGATAGAGGCTTCGACATCATATGCAGGTTATCAGTAGCAATCACCTCTTTTGCCCACACCAAACTAGAACTAGGCAGGACTGAATTCTGTTACTACCCATAGTGGCAAAGCAACACAGGACCCACCTTATCCAAACCACTCCCAACCTGGTAATGCAAACTCAAACCCTAGGATAGTCATCCAGGATACCTCTATCCCAGATCAAGAACCTGGACCCATTCTAGAGGAACCTGCAAAAGTTCCATTTCTCGAGGCCTTGACCAAGGGAAAAAGGACAGCCAAACCCGTGGCACCTGAGGAGGACCTGGTTAAGCTCTTTGAGCAGGTTCATATAAACATCCCCTTGATGGATGCAATACGCCACATACCGGCTTACGCACGATTTCTGAAAGACGTGTGTACACCTAAGCATAAGCCGCAAACCAAAGGCAGGAACCCGATCGTACTGTTGGAGCAAGCCAGCTCCATCATTTTGAGTAAACTCCCACCTAAAGCAAAAGACCGAGGCACCCTTCTGATCTCCTGTGAAATTGGTGATATACAATTTGACCGAGCTTTATTGGACTTAGGAGCCTCCATAAATTTGATACCTACATCCCTATTAGACTACTTCGAGGAATTTGAGCTTAAACCGACAGAAATGACTTTGCAGCTAGCCGACTGATCCATTAAATCACCAAAAGGAATGCTCGAGGATGTCATAGTTAGGGTACATGACTTCTATTTTCCAGTGGATTTTATTGTCTTAGACATGGATGCTCTTGAGAATGTGAAGAATACACCAATCATACTAGGGAGATCCTTTCTGGCCACTGCTAGGGCCACTATCAATTGTGAGGAGAGCCAAATTGAATTAAAATTTGGGATCAAGACACTAAAGATCGACATCTTTAAGGCCTAACAAGGAATTAATTGTGGAGTTATAGAATAAATTTATGATATCGAGGCTGTGGTTGGCAACCTATGTATCGAGGAAAACCTGACTATTTTTGGTCGACCACAAGAAGAGCAAAACTCATAATTAGAGGAGTCTAAACCCAATCTAGACACACCCATAGTTCCTTCCTTTGTTCCCGACATCCACCCTAAACCACCTGCTACTGCTGACAACCTAGTAATGGAATTAAAGCCTTTTCTCGATCATCTCAAATACGTCTTTTTGGGTTCCAATCAGATGTTTCCTGTGATTATCAACTCCCTACTCACACCTGATCAGGAAACACGCTTGATTTCTGTTCTCCAGTAGCATCGGAGAGCCATTGGATGGACTTTCGATGGTTTGACTGGTATCAGCCCTTCATATTGCACACATCACATCTACACTGAAGAGGGCTCACGACCATCCTGTGAAATGCAGAGACGCCTAAATCCAAATATGCAGGATGTTGTGAAAAAGGAGATCATCAAGTGGTTAGATGTAGGGATCATCTACCCAATCTTCGACATTCGGTGGGTGAGCCCAATCCAAGTTGTGCCTAAGAAGGCAGGGCTCATCGTCATCACAACTGAAATATGAGAAACCATATCGACCCGTATAGCAAACTCGTGGAGTCTGCATTGATTACAGAAGACTCAATTCCTCCACGAAGAAGGATCATTTCCCACTGCCGTTCATTGGTCAGATCCTTGAGAAACTAGTGGGAAATCGATTCTTCTGCTTTTTGGATGGGTACTCCAGTTATAATCAGGTTGCAATCCATCCCGAGGACCAAGAGGACCACCTTCACCTGCCCCTTCGGAACATACGCATTTCGAAGGATGACGTTCGGTTTCTACAATGAACCTGCTACTTTTCAACGGTGCATGCTTGCCATATTCTCAGATATGGTAGGCGAATACCTTGAAGTCTTCATGGATGACTTCTCGGTATTTGGTGAATCATTTGATGATTGCCTCCTGCACTTGGTCCAAATCCTTAGGCGATGCATTGACGTGAACTTGGTTCTTTCCTGGGAAAAAAGCCACTTCATGGTACCTGAGGGAATTGTCCTGGGACATCTCATCTTTGAAAAAGGCATCCAGGTTGATCGAGCTAAGGTGAATCTGATTTCCAAACTCCCTATGCCTAGCTCGGTCAAAGACATCCGATCCTTTCTGGGGCACGCTGATTTTTACTATCAATTCATTCCTGATTTTTTGAAAATCGCGTGCCCCTAACTAATCTTCTATCTAAGGATGTCCCCTTTGAAATCTCCAAGGAGTGCACTCAGGCATTTGAGATCCTGCATGATTGAGTTACCCAAGCACCTATCCTGTAGTCCCCTAATTGGTCTCAACCCTTTGAGATCATGTGCGATGCATTTGATTATGTTGTAGGGGCGGTACTTGGGTAGAAAATAGATGGGAAACCCGTGGTCATCTACTACGCTAGTAAGACACTTGACGAGGCTCAGCGTAACTACACAGTTACTGAGAAAGAGCTGCTAGTCGTAGTATTTTCCCTGGAAAAATTCAGATCATATCTTTTGGGTTCCCGTGTTATCATATACTCAGATCACACTGCAGTGAGGCACCTCCTTGCGAAGAAGGATGCGAAACCTCGACTAATCCGCTGGATCTTGTTGTTGCAAGAATTCAATCTCGAGATTCATGATAAAGTAGGAAAACAGAACGTGGTAGCTGACCATTTGTCCCATCTTCCTTCCGTCGTCGACCTGTTTGGTCCAATCACCGAGCATTTTCCAGACGAGCACTTGCTAGTCATTCACAGTTTCCCATGATTTGCTGATATTGTAAACTACTTGGTTACAGAGAAAGTTCCGCTAGATTGGTCGACCTCCAAGCGGGACAAATTGATTGCCAAGGCCAAGTACTATATTTGGGAGGAACCATACCTTTTCCACATTGGCAATGATCAAGTGATTCGGAGATGCATTCCTGACGACGAGGTCAATGACGTTATATTATTCTGTCACGATCAGGCCTGCGGTGGCTATTTCTCTGGGCGTAAAATCGCAGCAAAAATTCTCCAGTGTGGGTTCTTTTGGCCCACTTTGTTCAAAGACGCACAGACATATTGTAGGGCATGCACTCGTTGTCAGACCCTCGGCAACATGGGCTTGCGAAATATGATGCCCTTGAACCCGATTATTGTGTGCGAAATCTTTGACATATGGGAATTGATTTCATGGAACCCTTTCCCGGATCTAATGGCTTTGAATACATTCTACTTGCTGTTGATTATGTCTCTAAATGGATCAAAGCCGTCCCCACAAGAACTAGTGATCATAAAGTTGTCCTTAGATTTATCCAGGAGAACATCTTTACCAGATTTGGGGCTCCTAAGGCCATCATCAGCAATGGTGGGTCTCATTTTACCAATGTGCACTTCCAGTCCCTAATGAAAAAGTACGGGGTGTCGCATCGTATCTCGACTCCTTACCACCCCCAGACTAATGGATTGGTAGAATTGTCGAATCAAGAGATTAAGAAGATCCTTTAGGTCACTGTATGGCTTGATAGAAAAGATTGGTCTACTCGCCTTCCGGAAGCCTTGTGGACCTATAGGACCGCCCACAAGACCCAATTAGGCATGTCTCCCTTCAGATTAGTGTACGGTAAGGCATGTCACCTTCCTGTCGAGATGGAGCACAAGGCTTATTGGGCAGTACGGAAGTGCAATCTGGATCTAGTGAAGGCTAGAATACACCGCCGGTTGCAATTGAGTGAGATTGAGGAACTACGTAATGATGTGTATGAGAACTTGCGTATCTACAAAGAGCGGGTTAAAGCCTTCCATGACAGGCACATTGTATGAAAATCTTTCCACCCTGGTCAGAAAGTTCTACTCCTTGATGCCAAACTCAAACTATTCCCAGGAAAACTCAGATCAAAATGATCTGGACCATTCTTGGTGAGACGAATCTTTGGAAATGGAGCCATTGAAATTAGTGAACTCAGCCCTGATTCTGCACCTTTTATCGTGAACGGTCAGTGACTCAAACTGTTCGTCGAACTCACTGACTCAAACTTGGCTGAGGTATCTTTTGCCCTCCATTCTCCCTAAGCTCATTTGCGCGCAGCCGATGGCATTAAACTCAGCACTTAACGGGAAGCAACCCGTCATCTTTTTGAAAAACCTGAAACCCTTCTCGACACATCTTATGTTGAACTCATATTGCACTTTAGGGTTCATCCATTAGAACAACCGACTCCACCTCTGGTACTCACACCCGAGCTTGAAATTGTCTACAACAGTCACCTTAACCCGTCCACCCACCCAAACCCTGTTCTAATGTACGATCTAAGGTAAATTCGAATCCACCTAATTTACAATGAAGACATTACAAATTGTAGGCATGGGGGGTATTAGAGTGCAAAACGTTGTGAAAATCACTTCACAAGAAAGGGTTTCATCAAAAAAAGCACGTATTCCAAAAACCAAAAAAATAAAAAAAATTGAAAAAAAAAGAACAAAAATAGGAGAAGGAAGAAAATTTTGAGTGAATTGATTGCATATCATTTTTTAGGAGAAAAAGGGGAGGAGATAAAAATGTCAAAAAAGAGTACAATTTGAAAAGAAAAGAAAAAGAGATAGTCATTAGTAAAAGATTAAGGAATTGACTTAGTTTTAGACCAAATCAAAAAGAAAGAAAATGAAAGACAAAAAGTGCTAATAGACAAAAAGAGATTAGTATGAATGCTGATCTTAGGCCTTTTGGGCTATAATTTTAGGCTTAAAAATTCAAATATCCGTTAAGATCTAGATAATCCTCAAGAGGTTGGGGAAAATGAGAAGCTTAAGTATTAGGTCTAAGGCTTAGGGATTATTCGGCCTCGTTAACTGACCTTTGGTTTACGGGACTCGGTAACCTAAGCACCCCAATCCACACACAGTTTGGTTCAGTGCACTTAATTATCAAAATCACGCAAAGGCGTTAAAATCTGTTCTGAAAAAGTTACCTAGATTAGGAGTGGCTGATCAACACAAGTTGATTTGGATGAGTTCCCGATGCGAAGAGGTGGGAAATTCCCCTTGAAGATGCGCAATAACAAATTGTCTCCTCGGTGCTTGTCTCCTAGGATATCTAAATATCATACCGGGGGCATGTAAGCACCTTGTGCTGGTTCAGATGCCATGGGCAGCATTATCACGAAATGTTGATTGCCAGGGTCTAGATTTAGCTACAGAACACCATGGGCGGGATTATCTCGAAATCTCGAAAGCCAGGGTTCTGGGGGTTGCCATGGGCGGTGCTATCTCGAAGCATCGATTTCCAGGGACCCTACGAGGATTGATGGTGAGAACTAGGAATCCGATATAGACCATGTTGTAAAGCTAATCTGAAGCTAGAAATAAAAAGAAAAAAGAGAGAAAACTCTCCAAAAATAAAGAAAAGAATTCGTTTGTCTCTCTTTTACAAAAACGCACTACGAACTGAACCTAGGCTAAAACATGTTACAAGCACGGGTGCTTTAACTACGGAATTCAACGAACCTTAGGTTAGTTCCTATGGGCCTTAGAAACCTTCATGACAGACTGAGGCTAGAGCTGGTCAGGTCTGAATTTTGGTTGGTACTTGAGTACCTCTAGGCCTACCATCAGCATTCTGACCTAATCTACAAAAGAAAGCACACATTAAAGTTTTGAGCATAAAAAAGCATATGGTTTAGAATTAAAGTTAATTCCATGAGATTTTGCTAAGGGTCTAGCAAAAGATAAGCATGGGGGTATGATGGGAACACCATCATGAGCCATAATTAACTCATTTTGATCTGATTAAGTCAGCAAATGCTCCTACATAACTTCCAGAGAGCCATAATTCACTACAAATTCATTCTAAGGGAAAGATAAGAAAATAGGTTAAAACTGCAATTTTAGCATCATATCTTGAATGCAGTACAACCACAGGTTTTCTCAGGGGTTAATTAAGGGTCAAATGATCCTGAAAGGCAAACAAGTGGGTTATAACAGACAGAAAAGGGTTTTCGCGTGTTCTGAGAATAAAATGACTTTTGAAACACTAAAAATAGACCCGCTTAATTAACTAAGGTTCTGGTTAGGATAAAATTCACCTAAACCCTCTAAAATTCATAAAAAAATATTCTCTAGGGTTTAGTACCTTCAATTTAACCATCAGAACCTGTCTTGATCCAAAATAGAATCCTAGACTGACATTTACCCTAATTTAGGTTTTTACATAAATTACCTAGTCAAACATGGTCAAAACTAAAATCCAATTTCACCAGTGAATTCCTTAGGTCTAAATTAGGTTTGTACAAAAATTTGGATCCAATATGAGATCATGTTGACATAGTTTGCAATTTGGTCCAGTTTGAGTCTTTTCTCTCATACTCTGCCCTTAACTTTTGAATTCTTTACAAAAAGGTCCATATCTTTGTCATCACTCTTTGCAAATAGGTCCCTTCACCATTATCGTGGAGGAATCCTTCTTTGACAACCTTTGATTGAAGAGAACTCCTCTGCTCAATCAATTCCTTCCAAAATTGGAAGGGAGATTCCTTGAGGAGTCCTCTTCCCATTGAATCCGTCCATGTGCCCTAAAACTTTCCCAATCTCTCATGCGAATGCATGAGAGATTTGGGTATCTCAAAACTTCCAGCTCCAGTGACATTTCCTAAGCTTGGAAGCTTGGCTTCCAAGCTCAAACCGACCTCTTGAACCCTATAAAAGGAGCCTCAGGGCATGGCCGTATTCTTCAACAAATTTTTTGGAGCCAAATCACCTTAATTCCCCTCCTCCGGCTACCAAAAAACCCTGCTCCGATGACCTCTCTGGATCTCCCTCCTCCGGTCGTCCAACCATCAAATTGGACAGCCTAATCTCTCCTTTTCTTCGTTGCGACCCTCCCTAGCAAAGGGAGGGCATTCCTCCGTCTGCATCATCGTCGTCGCTTCGTCGCTTCATCCTCCTTCTCCAGCTCCGGTCGATCAACACCGGAGCCCTCCGCCTCCCTACCACCTTGCTAAGTCCCTCTGTTGCTCTCTCTCTCTTTCTATTTCGCTTTCCCACTCTCTACCATAGGCATGACCATCGCTTCTCCCTCAATGCACTTCACCTTCTCCGCCTCCGGCGACACTCCGGTGATGCCTACTCACCGCCACACTGCACGAATCATGCCACTATCACCTCCATAAGCTCCGTCATGCTCCATTGCACAAAAGCCTTAACATCTCTTCTATTACCCGTCCTAACACCCCGATGACCTACCCACTGCCGCACCACTATCTTCGACCTCCATACCCTACCATACACCCTCTCACAGCACGCCATTGCCACTATCACACTCGCTGTGCCATGGTGATCCTGCTGAACCATCTGATGTGGCTGTAAGGCCCTTTTTCTTAAGTTTCAGGTAACAGGTCATCGCCGCCATTGGCGAAGCTTCGAGCAAAGCTTGAAGCCTTGCTCTAGGCATCGCGAGCCCTAGGTGAAGTCCCATGCGCTATGCCTTTGCTCAAGGAACGCGCCCAAGACTCCAATTGGAGGGAATACCCCCGACAGCAGGTGCAATTAGACGAAGAGACCTTGCTGCTGCGGTATGCAAGGGAAGGGTGGGACTTTAGTCCCACCTCGGAAGCTGACAAGTGCGCTCCCTTGCATAAATTGAAAAAGTTGCATAAGTTGTTTGCCTCAGCACACACAGGGGGTGAGGTTCCCGCATGCGCCCTCACGCGCCTCGCCCGCGACACCTTACACAGGAGTCTGGTTGACTCGATAACCCACCTAACCTAAGCACTCCTTGGTTGCAACCCACGCCCACAGCCCTGGACCCAGGTGCGCTTTAGGTCCGAAAACCCAATAACCCGGTACTGTTGGAGGCTCTGGGAGAGCTTAACCCAGGGAGAGAAAGAGAGGAGAATCTACGTGGGGTAGGGGAGGGTTTTGCTCTGAGAAGGATTGGCTGACAGTTAGCCAAAATTGAGGATCCCATCTATGCAGAGAAGCAGAAGAAGAACAGAAGAGCAGAGAGAGAAAGAAGAAGAAGAGGAAAAGAAGAAGAGCCGCATCAGAAGAAGAAAAGAAGGAAACCAAGCACAGAAAAAAAGAAGAGAGAAAGCGAGAGAAAGAGAAGCAGAAGAATCAGAGCACTGTAGAATCAGACATTTAAGACATCTGATCCTGCCATCAAACGGTTGATTTGGGATTATTTCATATATAGCTATTGAGTTCCATTTGCCATTATTGTAGGGAATAATTGGTGATAGAAATCACCATTTTACTCCATTCTTTTTGTAGTCTGATACTTGATCTTATTACTACATTATTCTGAATTAATTTCTGATTATGCTTTCGTATCTCTATTGTTTTAAATTGTAATTTTGAAAATTGAATTCCTACTTGCTCCCAGCGAACGACCTCGAACTTTTTCGAGTATAAATTTTATCTATTTTTTTGCGAGATTTCAACTATACTACAACGCAACGATTTAAAACCTGATTTCGAGCGAGCAACAGATTCTCCTCTTCATGCACCAACTCTTAGACAGGAATGGGCATCATCTCCCTCTTCCTCCTCAACAGAGCCGTGCCTCCACCCTTTCCTCCGCGAGCCAACTCCTCCAGCGTGCCCTCTCTTTTGCACGAACATAGCCATTCCCTCGTTGTGCACTCTGCCTAACACGCAGTAGCCCTCGCATGCTCCAGCCTTCACGTATGCCTCCACACACAGCCACCTGCATCAGGAGGAGATGCCCGACCTCCTCTCCTTTTTCCTTCTTCACCTGCTGGAGCCAAGGAGGAACCCAACATCGTCGACCGCATGTCTCCCTCGATGTCAACGGCAACCCTCCAACACCATCCATTCGCAACCGGAGGCGACTTACGCAGCTCCACCCTCATGTAAGGCCTCCTCAACCGCGCGTAACTCCAAACAGCGGTAGTAGCTACCACCGCCAGCGCACCTCCTCCTCGTAGCTGGCAGTAGCTTCGGTTGCCATGCACCGTTGCACCACCGTCGGGCCACTCCTCTCCTTCAGCCCTACTCCTCTGACGAGCCATGCCGCTAGCCGCGGCTCCCCGTGTGCGTGCAAGTGAGCAAATCCACCTCCCCTATTTCGCTACAGGAGAAGGGGAATTAGTTTAAATGATTGTCGTTGAAGAGGTGGGATTTTTGGGAAATTATTTTGTATTATGGGTAATTGTTTTTTAGGCCCTCTAATTCTCTATATTTTATGTTATTACTTATTCAAGTTACTCTCCCTTTGGTTTGATGCTACAACTAATAGTCAAAGTTACTTTTTGCATCATGTTAAGCTTCATACAACATACTCCTGCACTACAAATATTGGTGAATTTATTTGGCTGTCCCCCCTGTGGATACGACCTGAAGTGTGGTATAATTTTAGTATATTTTTATTAACTTTGATCAAGGTTTTTCCACCACATTATTTACTATGACATAGTATTTTTTTCATTCATTATTTCTACAAGCGAAAAATCCTCTCGACCAAATGGTGCCGTTGTCGGGGAGGCAACAGATGCAATAGATTCACCTGATTTTTATTTCTGGTTATTCTGAGTGGCACAGTGATCTGACCAGTTGTTATCTTTTCTGTGCGAGGAATCTGACGAGGCGACAGGCGCAACAGAGCGACGACATCGACCTTGAGTGACGTCCACATGCGGAGAAGACGTAGGAGACCTGGATCCTACTCTGACAGGGGATTCTCCTTCATCACAATTTTATTTCTGTGTTCTCGCCCTTGTAGTAATTGGGGCTTATTTTCAGGGGTCTGTCCCCACATTCTTTAGAGGCTAGGGCCTATATTTTTTCTGTGTGTGAGAATTATATTTCTACTTGCTTTCACCTAAAAAAAATAAAAGAAATTATCGTGCTACCTGTTTAGGAGTTGCATGCCCTTAGGTGCGCGCATTTAGGGGTGATTGAGTAGCATATTAGATCTCATTGTTACATTGCGAGCATATTTTCACGAAGATTGCTGGAGATAGGTACACCTTTCTAACTTTGCATCTAGCTACTATCCACGCATTTGCATTTGGATTAAAATTCAAGACCACCAAGATTGATTGAATTAAACTAATTCAGTGGTTGCCTAATTGAAATTGGGATTGATAATCAGATTCGACCTTAAAACCAAGTCATACTTGATCTGATTCAAAGGGACTTATATGCATTTTCAAAATCAAAAATGATTTGCTGTGTGATGCACACTTCTGGCACTAAGCATGCACATTAGGCATCGCACTAAGGCTCGATCCCTTAAGGCTATAGGCATCGATCTCTTTATCGGTGTAGACCCTCCTATCTTGGTTTGTGGTGGTGGTACTATCTTTTGACCGAGTGTTTTGATACTTCACGGAGGGGGACACCCCTTAAAGGAACAAAAGGGTAGTTAAGAGGCACCGCTTATGCATCGCCTCAAAGGAAGGGTTCTCCCTACTTGCATCCCTTTGTTCGTCCTTGGAGTAACTTCTCACTTGATCACCTGAGAGTATCATCTAAGCAAGGTGTAAGTTCTAAGGCACATGAAGGTCGACTTAGGGCTCGTAATTGATTGTGAAAATTTTGGGGCCACCAAGAAAGAACGTAAATGACCTCTGTTCTTCTCCAAAGAGCTTGTCAAGGATCTCAAGTCACAGCTCCCTCTTATACCACTAAAGTGGGAACGGACGGGTGCAAACTTGACTCCATTTGACAACTTTAAGTAGGTTGGAGGTTAGCTCAACTCTACTCTAAGAAAGAAAAGAGAGTCCCATTGCCTTATGTTTGATTGGGGTGTGTTTTTCAAGTTGTGTTTTCAAATGGATTACAATAACTACTTCACTTGTTACTTTCACCCCAGAACATCAAATCCCAATCCCATAACCTACACTGATCGACCATCTGATGAATAATAGGGTCCTTTCTACTCCTACTATAGGAACATTAGTCTGATTAATCCCCAACCCAATGGTGATGAGCAGAACCTAGGAGAATGGTATCCCAACCCTAGCTCTTCCATGACCATGCCCAACCCACCCACCCTTCATGATTTGTCTTATCGAGGTTGGACCGATACTTCTAGGCAACTTGAACCTGAGATTGACTATCCTTCTCAATCTGATGGTAGCCTCTCCTCTTTTATGATAGAAATGCAAAAAGCAACAGGAAGAAATGATGGATTCTATGGGAGAAATTTTGAGGAATAGTCAAAGATTAACTGAGGAGATTAGCCAGTTTAGCGATCCTCCTACAATCAATTCTGATCCCTACCCCTATATCCCTGATTACCAAGATAATTTCAAGGAAAACAATGACAACAGGGATCTTATTTTGAGGAGTAGCTATCACTTAGACGTCCCTTGTGAGATATGCCCACCAGAAGGCAATCTTGGTGACTGTCCACTGATCTTCATTGGAAGGAGAAATTGGTCCCATTAGATGAACTTGACTCGACTGATAGTATCTTCGTTACATTTGATGAAACGGGTCTTAGTCAAATAGTCAACCCAGCTCCCAGTCTAAATCTTAAGGTGGAATCTATTCCCCATTCTAGGGATCCTGAGTAAATACCATACATTTCTAAGAACCTTACATCTCAATTAGAACTCCCTGAGGATTGTGAGAAGTCTTGGATTCCGAACGAAAACACATCGGAAGAAAGTGGACCAACACCTGTCGTTGACTATTATCAGGATTCACAAATCCTAGACTTAAGTGACCATGAGAAAATTGAGATAGAATTGGAAGAATTAGATCAATATTGTTCTCAGGGACACAAAGAGTTGATTTTTGAGGAAGCACTTGATCCTGATATGAAAGTTTGCCTTGAGGGTCAAAGTCAAGAGGGATAAAATGTAGAAGAGGATGATGATGACTTTGAGGGTCTCGGACTCAGAGTATGGAGTGACTCTAGGGGTGAATATGTTTTGTTTGATGACTTACCCCCTGAGGATTTGACTGAATTAGCAAAATCTGGATTCCTACATACCTTTGACTATCAAGACCATCCTCTCAAACAGTCGGAAGAAATGGAAGCAATTACTACTCTTGAGGAAAGAATCTATACACCCTAGGAGCAGGATCTTAGCATTGAATAAGAACCTGGGAATGTCACTATTGGGGACACTCACAACCTTATTGCTTCCAACCCACTTCTACATGATAGTGAAATGAGCGACACCCTTGAGTGGTTCAATTTGGATGACGAACATTTGGGCCCATTCCTGGACACGCACACTAATGATATGCAGCATGAAAGGCAATCAGTAACTAAGGCTGCTTCTGATAACATTCAAGAACTGGAATGGATATAAAGGATGAATGTCGAACTGCTCACACCCTCTTTAACCCTCTTCCCGACCCCTCAACTGAGAGACTTCAGCTCACATAGTACCAGCTTCCTAAAATCTCTGCTCACACTTTTGATTAACGAGGGAATATCCAAACCAATACACCCTGTGGTAGAGTGGCGAGTTTGGATTGACACTTTTCCATGTTAGCCCATCAGTCTTAGGGTATGTTTCGTCGCACCCTCAGTACTCCACACATATTTGCTTGAGGAGCCTTTGCCTTCTCGTTGCACACTCTCGGAGGTCACTACTCATGTGTATTATGTAAAACCTCCAAAAATAACTTAGGAGTACCCTCTTTTGACTTGTTTCTAGCAAGCATTTGGCATCACTATCCATCACCAGCTTGCCAACATATTGGGTTACTTACTTGCCAGGGTAGGTTTGTTATGTATCTTCTTTGGGTCACCTTCTACTTCCCTTCCAGAACCCAATTTACGAGATATTCCAACTCCACCTCAGGTATTATCTTTCTTGGCTTTTGCTTTTCAATGAGGACATTGTCAAATTCAGGCGTGAGGGAGTATAACTTGAGGTTGTTTATAGCATTTATACATATTCTGCATGCAATTAGGCATCTATCTTGCATAAAAAGAAAAGAAAAGAAAACAAAAATAAAAAAAATAAAAAAAAAGAAAGAAAAGAAAAGAGAGAAAGAAGGACGATGAAATCTTTTGAGCTGAATTTCAAATATATTGAAGAGAGACACAGAAAGAAAATGTGCAAAAATTATGCTGGTCCTAATAGTGGATTATGGAAGAGTTACCTAAGTTCTAGGCCAGAATAAATGAATAAATAAAGTCCTGAAGTGCTAGAAAAAAGGAGATAAGTGAGGGATATTGACTTTAGGCCTCCTGGGTCTATTCTAGGGCTTAAACACTCACGTATTTGTTAAAATCTGGACTATTCCTCGAGAGGTTGAGGGAGTTGCGAGGCTGGTGTATTAAGTCTAAGGCTTAGAGAGTATTTGGCCCCGTTGCCTGCCCTTTGGTTTGTGGGACTTGGTAACCTAGGCACCCAAAAATCACACACTGGTCTGCTTCAGTGCGCATAAAGAAGAATAATACAAAAAGTGTGTTCTGAAAATGTTTTCCCGAAAAGTTGACTTAGGAGCGGCTTGAAGACACAAGTTGATTGGATGAGTTCCCGACATGGAGAGTAGGAATGTAAAATAATCCCCTCGAAGTTGCGTTATAACATATCGTCTCCTTGATGCTTGTCTCCTAGGATATCTAAATATCCTACCAGGGGCACAGAAGCATCTCATGCTGATTCAGATGCCGTGGGTGGCATTATCTCGAAATGTCGATTGCCAAGATCTGAATTCAACTATAGAACGCCATGGGCGGCACTATCCCGAAGTGTCGAAAGCTAGGGTTCTAGGAATTGCCATGGGCGATGCTATCCCGAAGCATTGATTGCTAGGGACCCTGTGAGGATTGATGGTGGGGATAAGTGATGAGAACCTCATCATGCGCCATAACTAGCTCATTTTGACCTAATACAAAGGATAAAAGCTCCTACATATCTCAAGGAAAGGCTTAACTCAGAGAATTCTGAGTTTAAGAAGAAAACAAGTCATAAGGGGTAAAAATGCAATTTTACCAGTATAATCTGCATACAGGGTAATTCAGGGCCCAAACATAGGTCAAAGCAACTTAACAAGAATAAAAGTGGGATGAGATGATCTAGCAAGGGCTACAACAATTCCAAGAAACTAAATGATAATCTGTAACCCTAAAATAACCCACTTCAATTCATGAGGTTCGAGGCAAAGTAAAAATAGAATAAACCCTCTAAAATTCATAGAAAAATAATCTCTAGGGTTTAGAACCTTCAATTTGGCCTTCAGAACCCTTTTTGACCTACATTGGGAACCATGCCCAATTAATAACTTAATTTGGGTTTTTGCATAAATTGACCGGTCAAACAAGGTTTAATATAGAAATGAAATTCACCATCAGATTCCTTAGGTCCTAATTAATCATGTATAAAAACTTGAGCCTAAGAAGAAACCTCCTTGACCGACTTTACACTTTGGTCCTCATATATTTACTTTTTGGCCCTCAACTTTTGAACCGTCGCATTTTGGCCCCTAACTCTCCTTCGTTCTTTGCATTCAGGTCCCCCCTGCAAAACCTGCCAGCACCATGCTCCGGCGACCTTGCGCGGAGCATGGCGCCGCGCAGGGTGAGGGGGAAAGCCTGGCAAGTAAACCGGGGGTGCCCTGCGTCGTCAGCCGTCGCAGGGACACCCCCCTGGTCGCTGTAGCCCACCATACCGGCCGTACGAACGCACGGACGGTATGGGTTTTCGTCTCCGGCCATCCTCCGGCGAGGGAGACACGTCGTCTCCCTCCTCCTTCCTCCCTATTTTGATCCCTATAAATACCCCCCGTTGCTCCACCGACCGGGGCAGCTCGGATCTGACGGAGAAAACCCCCAACTTTCCTCTCTTCTCTCTCCGACAGACGCTCACCAGCTCCGGCGGTTCCTCCCCCTCCTCCTCTTCGCTCTGCCGCAATACCAGCAGCAGAGACTTCCTCCCCTGCTCTTCCCGCGCCACGCCGCACCCAGCTGGCGCCTCTCCGGCTCTCTGCTCGCCGCCGCCCCTTTCCCTGAGCATCTTCTTCTCCGGCGACAGTCGATACGACTGTCGCCCTACTGCTCCTCCTTCGTCCCTGCAAGTAAGTTAGAACTACTTCCCTTCCTCTCCTCTTTCTTTCCCCGGTTTCAATTTGTTCAATTAAGCCCTCGACCGACCCTGACCATCGTCACCCCCTTCGTCTCTGGCCACCCTCTGGCGAGATGTTCCCATCGCTCCACAGCCTCACACACCTCACCGACCCTCACCGAACCTCCGCCTCATCACACTGAGCACCCCCCACCCCTCCACTGCCACTCCACACCTCCGTAACGCTCCCCCGAACAAACCCATTCCTCCGGTTGCAGTCCAACCTAGGGCTGCCGCCAGACACCACCTTGCGACTTGCCGCGCAGCTCCACACCTTCGCCGTGCCACGGCGAAGGTTCCCCAGTGGTTTGATCAGGCCAAGAGGCCATATTCGTGTCCGACAGGTTTTGAGGTTCGACTGCCATTAACGCACATTGAAGCAGCTTCTCCCACGCTCCAGGCTTGAGGACTCCAGGTCTCCAGCTGCTGCGGATTACGGGGAGTCTTGCGAAGGCAGCCAGCCAGCAACCGACACAAATCGAAGCCGCAGCTGCAGAAGCTAGGCCGCGGTCTCCCAGCAGGCGCACGCGAGGAGAGGTCTCCGTTTAGTCCCACATCGGTAAGCCTCACAACCTTTTCACTGTTTAAATTGATTTTGTGCATTAGCCTTACTGCCTCAGCACACGGGGTGAGGTCCCCTTCACCCGCCCGGTTACCCGGTCTCGTCCGCGCTCACGCCCCGCGGACCTGACCCGACCCGACTTAGACTGACCTGCACTCCTCGCCCACCACGCACGTCGGTGGGTCTGGACCCGGGCGCGACCCGTACCCGATTACCCGGCAGCTCTGGGAGAGCTTTCCCAAGAGTGGTTTCAGAGAGAGAGAGACGCGGGAGGGGAGAGGGTAGAGTAGGTTTTGTCCTCTGACGTAAGCTCTGAAGTGTGCAGGCACAGGTGAAGAAGAAGGACCGCGGAAGAAGAAGGAAGCTAAGGGAGACACTGTAGCAACAGGCAGTTTAAGTCGTCTGATTTGGAAATCAGACGACGTCCTGAAGGAAAAAGAAGAAAGAAGGAGGGGCGACGTCCTGACTGGAAAAAGAAAAGAAGAAAGAAGGAGATCTGAAGAACAACAGAAGAAGGCGAGGCAGAGGAGAACACAAAAGAACAAGGGAAGAACTGAAAGAAGAAAAACAAAGAAGAAAGAAGAAGATCTGAAGAAAGACAGAAGAAGAAGGAAGAGCAGGAACAACTGGAAGAAGAAAAAGAGCATCACCACTGCAGAAGAAGAACATCACCTCTGCAGACAAAGAAGAAGAAGATCTGAGACGAGGAGAAAACAAAGAGAAAAGAAGACAACAAATTCTTTCTCTCTCTCTTTCTTTATTTTTGTAAAAGAAACATGTATATCTCTAGAATACAACTTGCTCCCTGAGTTCGACCTCGGGAACTCTTTTATTTTCCGAGTAAAAAATTTTATATTTGAAATGTTGGCAATAACTGGCTATACTACAACGCTATAACAACAAAACCCGGTTGCCCACAGCGTTTCAATAAGGAATCTGACACAAATTGTGTTTAGGTTAAAAAGAAAGAGAGAAAACTCTCGAAATAATATTTCTCCCTCTCTCTCTTACTGAAAATGCACCAGCAAACTGAACCTACCCTTGCTACACATATGCACGGGTGCTTTAATTGGTGGTGTCAACAAACCGCTGGGGTCAACAAACCTCTGGGTAGTTTTTGCGGGCCTTAGAAACCTTTACGGCGGACCCAAGGTTGAGGTTGGTCAGGACCGTATCTTGGCTGGTGCTTGAGTACCTTTAGGCCTATATTTGGTATTTCAATCTGGTCTCTAGAGGCGTGGCATGATAGGTGATGGGAACACCATCAAGAGCCCTAACTAGCTCATTTTGACCCAAAGAAGAGAACAAAAAGCTCCTACATAACCAACTAGAGGTCCTAATTCCATGAATAACCATTCTGAGATAAAAGTAAGAAACAAGGGGTAAAATTGTAATTTTACCATTGCAGTACGACAATGGATTTTCTCATGAGCTAAACACAGGTCAAATGGTCTTAACAAGATAATAAGTGGGTTGAATCAGATAGAAAAGGGTTCATGTGAATTTTTAGAATTAAATGACTTCTTGTAACCCTAAAACAGACTCAATTTAACAAGGTTCTGGTCAGGATAAAATTCATCTAAACCCTCTAAAAATCATGAAAAAATATTCTCTAGGGTTTAGAACCTTCAATTTAGTCCTTGGAACCTATTTTGACCTTGGGGTCTCAGATAAATATTTGCCCTAAATTAGATTTTTACATAAATTACCTAGTCAAACGTGGTCAAAACCAAAATCCAACTTCACCATTAGATTTCTTAGGTCCAAATTAGGTTGGTACCAAAATTTAGACCTAAGAGGAATTCATCTTGACCCACTTTGCAAATAAGTCCAGCCTAATTACATTTCTACCCCTATCTTTTGAAAACTTCTGCAAAAACCCCCTATCTTGCTCTTCATTCTTTGCAATTAGGTCCCTCTTCCATTATAGCGAAGGGAATCCTACTCCAACGAGATTTCAAAGGCAAGAACTCTCTAATCTCTTAGAGAATCCCTTTCAAAATTGAAAGGGAGATTCTCTAAGAAATCTCCTCCACTATAAACCCAATCTGAGGCTCTATTTGGTACCAAATCTCACATGCGAATGCATGAGAGATTTGGGTCCCTTTCAAGTTGCCATCTTCGGTGAGCTTGCTGTGCTTGGAAGCTTGGCTTCCAAGCACAAATCCATCCTCCAGGGCCTATATAAGCATACCTTAATAACCCCACATCTCTGATGCTTGAAATTGGCCAGAAAATCCCTCAAATTCGTCTCTTCCTCCTCCTGCTAGTGGCTCAGCAAGCATCGATGACCTCCCTCTCTCTCCCTCGTCGCCTAGCCACAATACCAGTGGCAGGTTTCTCTTTCTCCTGCTCGTCCGCGTCACACCGCACCCGCCGACGCCTCTGCAGCCCCTTCGTCCTCGCCGTCCTCCCCCACTGAGTGCCTTCGCATCAACTACGTCCACATATCAACCCAATCCATATCAAAGACCACCATATCAGCCACCTTAGCCTCAGCCCAACCCCACCTATCAATCTGGGCTAACTCAAACAGATCAAATGACTCTTATCCTTCAAACCTTGGCTGATATTTAGAAGACTAATGCGGCTATGCAAAAATAGCACAAGGAAGAGATCACAGAGGTACAAAATCAACTCGCCCAGATGGTGAATTTCCGCCAACCTGGCACACTCCCTTCGCAACCTGTATCGAATCTAAATAATGTGCCGAACCAGAGGCACGTTATGAACCTAAATCAGGGCCAAGCCCACATGATTTATCAGGCCCCTTCTATTCCATCACCCAATGGGATGGAAGCTTCGACATCGTATGTGGGATTTCAGCAGTAGCCACCTATTTTACCAACTCCAAACTAAAACCAGGCAGGATTAAATTCTGTAACAACCTGTAGTGGCAAAGCAACATAAGACCCACCTTATCCAAGCCACTTTCAGCCTGGTAGTAACCCAAACCCTAGGATAGTTATCCAGGACACCCCTGTCCCAGATCAAGAACCTGGACCTATTCTAAAGGAACCATCCAAGATTCCATTTCCTGAGGCCTTGACCAAAGGAAAGAGGACAAACAAACCCGTGGCTCCTGAGGAGGATCTGGTCAAGCTCTTTGAACAGGTCAATATAAACATCCCCTTGATGGATGCAATCCGCCACGTACCAGCTTACGCACGATTTCTGAAAGACGTGTGTACACCCAAGCGTAAGCCATGAACTAAAAGTGGGAGTTTGATCATACTATCAGAGTAAGCCAGCTTTGTAATTTTGAGTAAACTCCCACCCAAGGCAAAAGACCTAGGTACTCCCCTGATTTCCTATACCATTGGTGATACCCAATTTGACAGGGCTTTATTAGATCTAGGAGCCTCCATAAACCTAATACCTACATCTCTCCTTGACCACCTTGAGGAATCTGAGCTTAAACCAACATAGGTGACATTGCAGTTGGCTGATCGATCTATTAAGTCACTGAAAGGAGTTCTTGAGGATGTTATTGTTAGGGTGCGGGATTTCTATTTCCCGGTGGATTTTGTAGTCTTGGATATGAATGCTCCAGAAAACCCAAGGGATAAACCAATTATACTAGGGAGACCCTTTCTATCCACTACTAGGGCCAATATAAATTGTGAGGAGGGTCAAATTGAACTAAAATTCGGGAACCAAACACTAAAGATTGACATCTTTAAGGCCCAACAAGTGATTAATTATAGTGTTATAGAACAAATATGTGATATGAAGGCTGTGGTTGATGATCCATCTATTGAGGACAACCTAACTACTTCTGATCAACCACAAGAGGATCAAAACCCGCAATCAGAGGAGTCCAAACTTGACCTAGATACACCCATAACTCCTTCCCTTGCTCTTGACACACTTCCCGAACCACTCGCTGCTGTTGACAACCCCGTTTTGGAACTCAAGCCTCTTCCCGACCATCTAAAGTACGTCTCTTTGGGTTCCAATCAAACGTTTCCTGTGATTATCAACTCCAGACTCACACCTGACCAGGAATCTCGTCTGATTACTGTTCTCCAGCAACATTGTAGAGCCATTGGATGGACTCTCGATGATTTGACTGGTATCAGCCCCTCTTATTGCACACACCATATCTACACTGAAGAGGGTGCACGACCTTCCTGTGAAATGTAGAGACATTTAAATCCTAATCTGCAGGAGGTCGTGAAAATGGAGATCATCAAGTGGTTAGATGCAGGGATCATCTACTCGATCTTCGATAGTCGGTGGGTGAGTCCAATCCAGGTTGTGCCTAAAAATGCAGGACTCACCGTGATTACGACTGAAATAGAAGAAATCATACCAACCCATGTGGCGAACTCGTGGAGAGTCTGCATTGATTACAGAAGACTCAATTCCTCCACAAAGAAGGATCATTTCCCACTATCGTTTATTGATTAGATCCTCGAGAAACTAGCGAGAAATAGGTTCTTCTACTTTTTGGGCGGGTACTCCAGTTATAACTAGGTGGCAATCCATCATGAGGACCAAGAAAAGACCACTTTCACCTGCCCCTTCGGGACGTACGTGTTCCGAAGGATGCCGTTCAGTCTCTGCAATGCACCCGCTACTTTTCAGTGGTGCATGCTTGCCATATTCTTAGATATAGTAGGTGATTATCTGGAAGTCTTCATGGATGACTTTTCAGTATTCGGAGAATCATTTGACGATTGTCTCCTGCACTTGGTCCAAATCCTCAGGCAGTGCATTGATGTGAAGCTGGTTCTTTCCTAGGAAAAGAGCCATTTCATGGTGCCTGAAGGAATCATCCTGGGACATCTCATATCAGAAAAAGGCATCCAAGTCGATCGAGCCAAGGTGAACTTGATTTCCAAACTCCCTATGCCTAGCTCGATCAAGGACATCTGATCTTTCCTGGGGCATGTCGATTTTTACCGTCGATTCATTCCTGATTTCTCGAAGATCGCGTGCCCCCTGGCCACTCTGCTTTCTAAGGATGTACCTTTCGAAATCTCCCAGGAATGCACTCAAGCATTTGAAATCCTCCATGATCGAGTTACCTAAGCCCCGATCCTACAGTCCTCTGATTGGTCTCAACCCTTTGAGATCATGTGCGATGCATCTGATTTCGCTGTAGGAGCGGTCCATGGGCAGAAAATTGACGGGAAACCCATGGTCATCTACTACGCTAGCAAGACACTTTTCGAGGCTCAGCGTAACTACACAGTTACGAAGAAAGAGCTGCTAGCTGTAGTATTTACCCTGGAAAAATTTAGATCTTATATCCTGGGTTCCCGTGTCATCATTTTCTCGGATCACACTGCTGTGAGGCATCTCCTTGCAAAGAAGGACGCGAAACCTCAATTAATCCGCTGGATCTTGCTGTTGCAAGAGTTTGACCTTGAGATTCACGACAAAGCGGGAAAACAGAACGTGGTAGCTGATCACTTGTCCCGCCTTCCTTCTGAGATCATCAACCCTTCCGAACCCATCACAAAATATTTTTCTGATGAGCACCTCTTGACTATCAATACAGGGCTTCCATGGTTTGCTGATATAGTAAACTACCTGACATCACATTAGATCTTGTTCGATTGGCTGAAGGACAAGAAGGACAAATTGCTTTCCGATGCCAAGTATTACTTCTGGGAAGACCTGTATCTTTTCCGCATTGGTACTGATCAGATCATTTGATGATGTGTCGCAGAAGCGAAAATTTAGGACATATTGTCTTTCTGCCATGACCAGGCATACGGTGGACATTTCTCAGGTCATAAAACCGCAACGAAAGTCCTCTAGTGCAGCTTCTATTGGCCCACGATTTTCAAAGATGCATACAATCACTACAGGGCATGTGCTCATTGCCAGACCTTAGGCAACATGAGCCACTGTGATATGTTGCCCCTATAGCCGATTCTTGTATGCGAAATCTTCGACGTGTGGGGGATTAATTTTATGGGACCCTTCCCTATTGTGGACGGCTTCGAGTACATTCTACTTGCTGTTGACTACGTGTCCAAATGGATCAAAGCCATTCCGACTTGAACCAATGATCATAAAGTGGTTATCAGATTCATTCATCAGAACATCTTCTCACGATTCGGGATTCCACGTGCTATAATCTCTGATGGAAGGACCCATTTCACTAACGCTCAGTTCAGGTCACTGATGACCAAATACGGGGTGTCACATTGGATCTCTACTCCTTACCACCCCTAAACTAATGGTCTAGCTGAGCTATCAAATCGAGAGATCAAGAAAATCCTCCAGGTTAATGTTCGACCTGACAGGAAGGACTGGTCATCCCAACTTTTGGAAGCTTTGTGGACTTATAAGACCACCCACAAAACCCAATTAGGTATGTCTACCTTCAAATTGGTGTACGGGAAGGCATGTCACCTCCCCGTCGAATTGGAGCACAAAGCCTATTGGGTAGTACGGAACTGCAACTCTGTCTAAGGTAGGAACCCACAGAAAGCTTCAAATGAGCGAGATCGATGAATTATGTCACGACGCATATGAGAACTTGTGAATTTACAAAGAGTAGGTTAAGGCCTTTCACGACATGCACATATCCAGGAAGATCTTCCACCCTGGTAAAAAAGTCCTACTCTTTGATGCCAAGCTTAAACTATTCCTAGGAAAACTACGATCAAAATGGATGGGACCTTACCTCGTCCGATGAGTCTTCGGAAATGGAGCCATCGAGATCAGTCCACTCAGCCACGATTCAGAACCTTTCGTCGTGAACTGTCAGAGACTCAAACCGTTCATTGACTTGACCAATACAAATTTGGCTGAGATATCCTTTACCCTCCGTTCTCCCTGAGCTCATTGTGCCCAGCAGATGGCGTAAAACTCAGCACTTAACGGGAGGCAACCCGTCATTTTTGAAAAAACCCGAAACCTTTCTTGACATTCCTATGCTGAATTCATATTGCACTTTAGGGTTCATCCATTAGAACAGCCGACCCCACCTCAGGTACCCGTACCCGAGTTTTGAAATCGTTTGCAATAGTCATCTTGACACGTTTGCCCACCCAAAACCTGTTCTAATGAAAGATCTAAGCTGAACTCGAACCCACCTAATTTACAATGGGGACATTGCAAATCGTAGGCATAGGGGGGTATGAAAGTGTAATACACCATGAAAACTCATCTCATAAGAAAAGGTTTCAACAAAAAAATCACATATCACAAAAACACCAAAAAAAAAATGAAAAAATTCTTGAAAAAGAATAAAAAATTTTGAGGGGAGAGAAAATTTTGAGGCCATACAAAATCATGAGAAAAGGGGGGAAAAGTGAAAAATGTCAAAAAAAGGAACACGAAATGAAAAGAAAAAAAAAGAAGAGATAATCATTAGTAAGAAATTAAGGGATTAACTAAGTTCTACACCATATCAAGAAAAATAAAATGAAAGGAAAAAAAGTGCTAATGAGACATAAAAGAGATTAGTAGGAACGCTGATCTTAGGCCTTTTGGGCTAGACTCTTAGGCTTAAAAATTTAAGTATCTGCTAAGATCTAGATAGTCCTCAAGAGGTTGGGGAAAATGCGAAGCTTGAGTATTAGGTCTAAGGCTTAGGGAGTATTCGGCCTCGTTAACTGACCTCTAGTTTGTGGGACTTGGTAACCTAAGCACCCAAATCCACACACAGTCTAGTTCAGTGCGCATAAGTATCAAAATCACACAAAAACATTTAATTGTTCTGAAAAAGTCTCCTAGATTAGGAGCAGCCGATCAACACAAGTTGATTTGGATGAGTTCCCAGCGTGGAGAGACGGGAAATTCCCCTCGAAGATGCGCAATAACATATCATCTCCTCAGAGCTTGTTTCCTAGGATATTTACATATCCTACTGGGGGCATGTAAGTACCCTGTGCTGGTTCAGATGCCATGAGCGGCATTATCACAAAATGTCGATTGTCAGGGTCTGGATTTAGCTACAGAACACCATAGGCGGGATTATCTCAAAATCTCGAAAGCCATGGTTCTGGGGGTTGCCATGGGCGGTGCTATCACGAAGCATCGATTGCCAGGGACCCTTCGAGGATTGATGATGGGGACTAGGAATCCGATACAGACCATATTGAGAAGCCAATTCGAAGCTAGAAATACAAAGAAAAGAGAGAGAAAACTCTCCAAACAAAGAAAATCCTCTATCTCTCTCTCTTACAAAAAATGCACTACAAACTGAACCGAGGCTAAAATATGTTACAAGCATGGGTGCTTTAACCGCGGAGTCCAACAAACCTTAGGATAATTGCTGTGGGCCTTAAAAACCTTCGCGGTAGACTGAGGCTAGAGCTGGTCAAGTCTGGATCTTGGTTGGTACTTGAGTACCTCTAGGCCTACTATCGGCATTCTAACCTAATCAAAAAGAAAAAAAAGCACTCATCATAATTTCTGAACATCAATGAACTCATGGTCTAGAATAGAAGTTAAAACCTTAAAATTTTGCTAAGGGACTAGCAAAAGCTAGGCATGGGGGTATGATGGGAACACCATCATGAGCCCTAACTAGCTCATTTTGACCTAAAGAAGAAAACAAAAAGCTCATACATAACTAACTGGAGGTCCTAATTCCATGAATAACCATTCTGAGATAAAAGCAAGAAATAAGGGGTAAAATTGTAATTTTACCATTGCAGTACAACAACGGGTTTTCTCATGATCTAAACACAGGTTAAATGGTCTTAACAAGATAATAAGTGAGTTGAATCAGACAGAAAAGGGTTCATGTGAATTCTGAGAATTAAATGACTTCTTGTAAACCTAAAACATACCAACTTGATTTAACAAGGTTTTAGTCAAGATAAAATTCACCTAAACCCTCTAAAAATCATTGAAAAATATTCTCTAGGGTTTAGAACCTTCAATTTGTCCCTTGGAACCTATTTTAACCTAAATTGGGGTCTCAAACAAATATTTGCCCTAAATTAGGTTTTTACGTAAATTACCCAGTCAAACGTGGTCAAACACAAAATCCAACTTCACCATTAGATTTCTTAGGTCTAAATTAGGTTGTTACCAAAATTTAGACCTAAGAGGAATTCATTTTGACCCACTTTGCAAATAAGTCCAGCCCAATTACATTTCTACCCCTATCTTTTGAAAGCCTCTGCAGAAATCCCCCTAGCTTCCTCTTTGTTCTTTGAAATTAGGTCCCTCCGTCATTATAGTGGAGGGAATCCTACTCCGACGAGATTTCAAAGGCAAGAACTCTCTGATCTCTCAGAGAATCCCCTTCAAAATTGAAAGGGAGATTCTTTGAGAAATCTCCTCCAGTATGAACCCAATCTGAGGCTCTATTTGGTACCCAATCTCTCATGCGAACGCATGAGAGATTCGGGTCCCTTTCAAGTTTCCATCTCTGGCGAGCTTGCCATGCTTGGAAGCTTGGCTTCCAAGCACAAATCCATCCTCCAGAGCCTATATAAGCATACCCTAATCACCCCGCATCTCCGATGCTTGAAATTGGCTGGAAAATCCCTCAAATTCGTCTCTTCCTCCTCCGGCCAGTGGCTCAGCAAGCTCCAACGACCTCCCTCTCTCTCCCTTGTCTCCTAGCCACAATACCAGTGGCAGGTTTCTCTTCCTCCTGCTCGTCCGCGTCGCGCCGCACCCACCGATGCTTCTGCTGCCCCTTCGTCCTCGTCGTCCTCCCCCACTGAGTGCCTTCATCTCCGACGACGGCAATACGAGCTAGCCGCCATCCCTGCCTCTCCCTTCGTCTCTTTACACTTAGCTAAGTTCCCTTTCCTTTCTACTCATTTTCCCCTTATCTCTCAAAAACACCCTTCGACGCACCCCATCACCAACATCCCTTTCATCTCCAGCCAGACCTTCGGCGAGGCATCCCTGTCGATCCGCACCTCCATCCGCCTTGCCAACCACCCCATAAGCTCCGCAACCTCACTGAACATAACCCCTCACTTCACTCACCACGCCACGCACCCAAACCATCCCTCAAACACACCCACACATACGCACACAAGGTGCCCTAGGCACATGCACTCTGGTAGCCCCACGCCACGCTGACCCCCACAGTACATTCGCCGTGCCTCGGCGAAGCCTCCTGAGCATTTTGACGTGGCCGCGAGGACGTTTCGTGATAGCAGGTATAGGAGGGTCGCCACCATTGACGATAGCAAGGAGCTTGCTTGCGAGCTTCTTCTAGGGCTGCCCACTCCAGGCCAACTATCCCAGGTTACGCAGACTTCCCTCACGCATAGCTCCAGGTAGCCAATTGGCACCGAAGGTCGAAGCATCAGCTGCAATCAAGCGAAGTTCCCTGTTGTGGACGCACGTGAAGGGAGGTGGGAAGATAGTCCCACCTCGAAAACTCTTGACCACCCGAAGCTGAATAAATTGCAAAAGTGCATAAGCTTTATCGCCTCATAACCACGGGGTGAGGTCCCACTCACCTTCACCCGCCTCGTCCGTGACTCGACCTCCGCAGACCTGGCATGACCTGTTTACCCGACCTTGCACTCCTCACCCACCACCGCACACTAGTGGGCCTAGTCTCGGGTGCATACTCGACCCGATTACCCGAGATGGTGGCTCTGGGAGAGCGAGCCTAAGAGAGAATGAGGAGAAGAGAGTGCACGTGGGTAGGGGTAGGTTTTGCTCTTGCAGGGAAAGGAGAAGAAGAAGAAGCTAAGGAAGAAGAAAGCGGAGGCCAGAGAAAGCTAAGGAAGGAGAAGGAAAGGCTGAAGAGGAAGAAGATGAAGTCAGAGAGGCTGAAGAGCTGAAGAAGAAAGAAAAAGAAAGAGAAGCAGCTGAAGGAATCAAAGGCAGAGGGAAAGAAGCAGAGAAAGACTAAGGCACGAAATCAGAAGAAGAGAAAGAGAGAAGAAGAAAGAAAGGAAGCATCAGAACAGAGAAGAAAAGAGAAGAAATAAAAGCACTGTAGCACCCATAGTTTAAGACGTCTGATTCACAAATCAGACGTCCAATTTTTTTGCTTGTTTACATTGATTTCTTTAATCTTGTGTGTCTACATTATTGCGCTATAACTCTGGTTTCTATTGCATATTATATTCAATTTCTCGAGTTGTGCTCTTGATTTCTAAACCCTAATTTGCTCCCTGTGTTCGACATCGGACTTAAACTTCGAGTAATAAAATCTATTTATTTTCAAAGTGATTTCAACTATATTACAACACTTTATTTTAAAACCCGATTTCACCTTGACGAACAATAGGACATCCTGACGGTATAGTTTGGCCTGGAATTTGGTCTACTTCAGATAATTTTGCTCGGAACTAGCAAGACCTAGGCATGGGGGTATTTGATGGGTCCACTTTAGTGGACTAATTCAGTACTTAAGTACATTATTATTGGGATGAGAGATTAATTTAAAGCATTCATGTTATTAACAAAATCATGTGAACTTTAGATTTATCATTTCATGTATTAATTGCATTAATCTTTATATGGAAGGATTGATTATTTACTTTAAAAGGCAAGGGCATCACATTAAAGCTTGATTTGAGATATATGGGATTTTGTTCTAGCAAAATATAGCAAGGGAATATATTTTAGAGGCATCCTTATTTGCCTCTCAATTATTCAAGCACATTTCCTTATTTAGGTTGCTTAAATATCTCCCTCACGAATTTCTCTCTCCCTCAATTCTCTATTCTCTATTTGGAAACATAATGAAGAATCTCTTTCTCTCTTTGACTCTTTCCTTCTCTGACCCTCTCTCTTTCTCATTTTCTCTTTATATAACAGGGATGTCAGGACAACTAGAATCTCATCTCTCCTCTACGGGGAGGAAGCCACTCATCTCCACATCCCCTCCCCACAGGCAACCTCTCCACCGTGTGCCACCACCACCGCGAGCCTCCATCATCGACCACATCCACGACTGCAACCTTCCACCACTACGTCTCGCCTTTGACGAATCCATCACTGCGGTCAGTGGTGATAGCACTGACACCCGCAACTGCGTCTCTGACTTCACGATTGTGTGCCCAACTCCGCCACCGCGACTGCGCCCTTGACTGCCATTGCGAGCCACTATTAAAACCTTCAACAGTGTGCCTGCTCCCCCAGTTAAGTCATCTGGGAATCTTCCCGGACGTTTGAAGATCTACACCGACTCCTCTCCACGACCGTGCCTTCCCTTCTCGCTGACAAAGATCACCACCGCGCTTCCACCATGGGGTGCCGCCAACTGTGATTCTCCTCTTCATGCACCAACGCTTAGACAGGAAGGAGCACCGTCTCCCTCCTCCTTCTCAACAGAGCTGCGCCTCCGCCCTTTCCTCCATGAGCCAACACCTCCAGCGCGCCCTCTCCTTCGTGCGAACACAGCCGTTTCCTCGTCGCGCACTCCTCCTAACACGCAGCAGCCCCTGCACACTCTAGCCTTCACGTGAGCCTCCACGCATAGCCACCTGCATTAGGAGGAGACGCCCGACCTCCTCTCCTTCTTTTTCCTTCTTCATCTGCTGCAACCAAGGAGGAACCCAACATCATCGACTGCACGCCTCCCTCCTTGGTGTCAATGGCAACCCTCCAGCACCATCCATCTAGCATCGGAGGCGACGTGCGCAGCTCCACCCTCACACGAGGCCTCCTCGACCGCATGCAACTCCAAACAGCAGCAGTAGCTACCACCGCCGCCGCACCTCCTCCTCGTCACCGGTGGCATCTCTAGCCACCACGCGCTACCGCACCATCGTTGGGGTGCTCCTCTCCTCCGGCCCTACTCCTCTAACGAGCCACGCTGCCAGTCATGACTCCTCGTGTGCGTGCAAGTGAGCAAATCCACCTCCCCTGTTTTGCTACAGGAGAGGGGGAATTAGTTTAAATGATTGTGGTTGAAGAGGTGGGATTTTTGGGAAATTATTTTATATTGTGGGTAATTGTTTCTCAGGCCCTCTGATTCTATATATTTTATGTTACTACTCATTCAAGTTACTCTCTCTTTGGTTTGATGCTACAACTAATAGTCAAAATTACTTTTTGCATCATGTTAAGCTTCGTACAACATACTCCTTCAATACAAATATTGGTGAATTTATTGGGCTATCCTTCCTGTGGATACGACCTGAAGTGTGATATAATTTCAGTATATTTTTAGTAACTTTGATAGAGGCTTTTCCACCACATTATTTACTACAACGTAGTATTTTTCTGATTCATTATTTCTACAAGAAAAAAATCCTCTCGACCACCTAGGGTCTTGAGCACTGAGCTCTAGTGCTTAGGAACTCCTGTTGATCAGATTACCTGAGCAAATCCTAAAACAAAGGCCCAAATAAGGCTACATGAACCCCTACTCCAATCTGATTTCATTCTAATTTTTAAAGAATCACATGATGTTTTCAAGATTTTAACGGAGATCTGGATCTGTTTTGAGATGCTTTCAATACCTAGTGTGATTTACCTCTTTATATTATCTATAATATAAGGTGGAGATCATATTAGGGTCTTTTGAGAATTTTAATGGTTGAGAATTGGTTTTTTGGATCCAGAGCTTCATAATTGATTTTAATGAAATGTGGACGAGAATTTTGCTTTGGATCAGATCTTCTTAGATATGATCTGAAGCCATTTCAGTGAGAAGGGCAGCAGCTAAGAGCTGCTGAATTTGAGTAGCAAAGACTGCAACATCTATTGCTGGTTTGTAGCAGCAGCTGCTGGGTGTTCATGGGCAGTAGCAACATAATCTATTGCATTTGTTGGTAGCAATAGTAGTTGAGTCAGCTATTGAAAGTGGTTAATCTCAGCTGTTGGAATTGTGACAGCAGCAGTGCTATAGGTATGGAAGAGAGGGATTGGGCTGGATTTGGGATGGTTTGAGGGGTGGAAGGGGATGACATTGCTTTAGATTGTTGGATCTTGAGCAAGCTTTCATGTACTTGAATTTGACTTTAAATTTGATTGGAATAACTTGTAATTCTTATTAAATAGTCTTTGTCAGCATGTGAGTTGTAAAATCTATCTAAATTGTGATTTAATGAAAATCTTGGTGGAAATCATGTTTAGTTGTTCCAAACACCTTTCATATTGTGTGTTGGAAGTTTTTGAGTGCTTAAACCCCTTGTCTAGCAGCTTAAACTCAAAAAGAGACCTTAGGTTCTTTAGGGAAAATCCTTTTAAGGCCTAATTTGTGCTAGACTTATAAATAAATAAAAAAGTATAAAAATCATAAAAAAATAAATTAAACATATCTTAAGTAAGATCAGGTATCTTTCTAAATGTATGCAAAGTTTCAAAATATTCCAAACTCCCAGTTTGGTAGAACATACCAGCAGACGGTTCTATCTACTTTAGAATTTAATAAAAAAAATCAAAACTAAAACACCAAAAAGAGTTTTTATTTATCTCATCTCATGCTTTCTCTCTCATCTCCTATCTCTATTATACATATAAAAGTCATAAAAATCATAAAATACTCAAAAAAATACAAAAATACCATGTATATACTATTTACTTGTAAATATAACTTAATACTAAGATATATGTAGATATTGTAAAATATGTACATAAATAACTTATAATTGCATTCTACATATGTAATTAAGTATTTATAATGATTTATTATATATATATAAATTTATTTTATAATTATATACTATTTTATATTAGAATAAGTGTATATAATCCTAAGTAATTTAAAATAACTATGCATTGACCTATAATCATATGTAATATTATACATATGTCTTTAACTAATTATTATATATTGTATAAAACCTGTAAATTAATTTAATTATGTATTTATTGTAAGTAATTAAGTTAATTAGGTAAGTTATTAACTTAAAATAAAATAAATTAGTAAATTAAGTTATTACTGAAGTAATTTATATTGTACACTTATATATATTAATTTTAAATGATTTCAACCTATTTTTAACCTATTTATACTGTACAGTAGTATTTATAAATTAATTATATATATATCTCAAATACGTGTATTTAAATATACATAAATTTAAATAATGGCTCTAAAATAAAGTAAAAATGTATAATAAATATCTCAATATGTTAATTAACTATTTATAAAGTCAATTTCATGATTAATTTATCAATTTGTACATTAATTAAGAAATTAAATCTTAGACTAACGTGTATAATTCCCTAACTTTAACTAATTTTAATATATATTTAAATAAATTATTTTGGTAAATTAATTATACAATTGAATAGCCCTATATAAGGGCTTTCCAAGAATATAGATTAATTAAAGTTTGGAATTAATTTCAGCTCTCAAATTGAGGGCTAAAATCATGCAATCAGAATGCACGCAGCGTTGAGCTACGCTCAATTGAGCGCTATAAGATAGCACCACATCGTTAACGACAGAGCAGTTTACGCCATATTTAAGCAATTCGGTGGAATGCCTCTGCAGTCATCATATGTGCCGAGCGCACACATATGATTATCCTTTCTCTCTTATGATCCAAGCATATATTGAGCATATATTTGAACAATGTATAGGCCGGGGGCCATGCACTGTGCTGGGCTTTGTAGTGGGCTCGTATTGGGCTTGAAATGAAAATGTACCCTAAATGAGCTATGGGTCGGCTTAGTAGTGGTCTGGTCCCACCCTCTTGGGTGCTGTGTATCCCATGAAAGGCTGGCTCGCCCATTAAAAAACCAATTTTTGGTTTAAGTGAGCCTAACCAGAGTGTTGTGTGTGAGAAAGGACTCAAAAAAATGGCTAGGTGTTGAAAGAAGAGAGTTGTGCTAAGAGAGGAGTGTGCATAGAAAATGGCTAAGTGTTGAGAGCTTGGTGCTTACTAGTGTAAATTCCTATGTATATACGTCTACCATGTATAATATATATGTATAGAATATGTGTAATATATGTAAATATATAATAAATAAAATATATGTATATAATGCATACATATATGTAATATATATATAATTAGAATAGTAGAGTACTATTTGAGACTTACGTTGTATATATAGTTTTGTTGTTTAAGGCTTTAGCGACAGTTGTATCCGTCACTGTAGATAGCATATATGTTAGTATAGATAGTTCTTTTGCCTTATAGTTTATACATATGTTTTATAAGGCTGTAGCAACACATATATATGTCACTGTATATATAGTATATGTTACTAAAGATATTAGTGTATATTAATATAACTTAGTATAATAACATTAGTAGTTATTTTTGTACCTGTACTTAGGTATTATTTAGAATAGTTGTACATAACCAACATAGAGTAGTTATAAATATTTTTTGATGCATGTTTAGTTGTAAATATATTTAAGGCATTGTAGTGAACATTAATTGATTCTTTTATACATAATTAACCAATTCATTCATTAATTGATTCATCGATTCATGTTGTAAATAAAATTGACATTTTTGGGGTAAAAGAACATTTTTGGAACATAGAGAGTGATTTATATCAATAACTGCTTCCCAGTGAACAACCTGGAATAAACCAGTAAAAATTATGTAAATAAATAAAATGACATGACATTTGTTTGCATTGTGACGACTATACTACGATAATGACACTATTAAAACATCGTTTTTAACACGTAGACAGATTTTGCGATCAGAGAGCAAGAGGAAAATCCTAGTTAGGGAACAACTAGGCAGAGGTTTTTTTTTTCGATTTGGGTTACATCTATAAATCTTGGTGTTATTTGTGAATTGAATTTTTGTGATTGCCATTATTTTTATGGGATATTTAAATTATATAATTCACCCCCTTCTTGTATAATTATCACAGGTAATACAACAGTTTGTACCTACACCGATGGTTCTTCGGTGTAAGTCAACAATACTGTCGCTTTAGCTACGTAGGCCTATTTTGACGGTCAACTTTGGCATCCTCTTAAGAGGTGTCACTGTAGGCTATCCAACAGTAAAAACCGTCGGTGTTGCACTTAATTCTACAACAATGGTCAACATTCCAAAGGTTGTTGAATTTGGCTTTTATGTTAGTAGCAATGATTTTATCCATTGGTGTAGATCAAGATTGCCAACTTTAATAGTCTAAAACGTTGGCAATACCATCGCTACAGGTAACTACTCCATGTTTAAATTAGTATTTGGTAACAACAAAACTTGTTAATATTACCGTCACTATAGAAAGGTGAAATTTTGATGAACACATGCAGTGACATTTCTTCCGTTATTATTGCCATAATTTCTTAATATAGTAATATACAAATGTATTGTTAGGTATCGTTAGCTCTGGTTTTTTTTCTATATTATATAAAATATGCAAATGTTACTTTTTCATATACTACAACAAAAATAAAGAAATTGATAGAGTTAATAAAAATCAAATTTATTCTATTAAGTGAAGTATATATAGTCGCCTTATAATGGAATCAATAAAGAGTGGATAAATATTGAAATAAAATTTTAAGTATCTATCTTTACAAAATAGTAAAAAATAAGAAATAAAAGACAATAAAACATAATCGAGCATCCTAGGATGAACATAACAATTCCCTAAAATTCAAATTACATGTTACATCATTGTCATGAAATAGGTAAGAAATTAGTGTCACATAATTATTTATAATTCTATATTGTCCTTAAACAACTTTCCCATTTTTGTGTTTAAAATAAAGAAATTTAAGAAGCATATGCACCAGCCGGGAATTGAATCCGAGTCTGTACCGTAGAAAGGTATCATTCTACCACTAGACTACTGGTGTTGTTCGTGTTTTATAAACCTAAAATAACACAAATTACGAGTGATTAGAAGATGAATAATCCCGAAACAGTTTGCATGGACACCTCACCCTACCCTCTTAAGCACCACAAGAAACAAGGCAAAGAGAACCACAAGATCTTTCTAAAAGCCATATTGAATATTGCTACCTTTGCCAACATTTCAAGCTAGTTATTTTTTCTTACCTACAAGAATATCACCAATATCAAAAGATACCCACCCATTAAATCTATACACTTTAACCATTTGTATCAAAGAATTCAATCTAAGAAAAAAAAGAGTAGATTGAGGCAAAGCACCTACTTTGACATCCTTCATTCACAAAATTACAAAAATGAGAACATATGATGACTAACAATGTGCCCAGATTAAATGAAGTTTAATAGAATTTTGTTTTACACAAATGATTCGAAGATGTAAATGAGTTCTTATAATTTTGGAGATATGCAACCAATCCATACAACCTCTGAACATCCCTCTTTTGTTTCCAATAGTTTCTCAAGATCTAGGATGCATGCAATCAAGAAAACACACGTTAAACAAGTTCAAATAAATGAGAATATAAAATTTAATAGAATAAGTTCTTTAGTGACATGGATATAGACGTGTATGTTTATTTTGAGAAAGAGAAACAACAACCAAATGGCAGCCATCCAAAGTTTTGTCATTATACTTTGTATGTAAGATTCGCTTCCCCACTTGCATGCCTCTTTTCTAGTTCCTCTCTATTTTTGACTTCTCGAAGTGAATTAATATTTTCCAGCAAATGAAGGGGAACTCTCCCCATCTTTAGACTATCCTTTTAGCTATGAAGTAATCTAGCTCAAATATTTGCTACATAATCATCTTGGAGAGAATCTTTTTTCTTTGGGAAGTGGTGGCAAGGAGAGGGGAGGTGTAAATATGGTAGCCATGGGATTTGATCTCAGGACCTCTACATGCCAATTTAGGAGGCTTTATCACTCTAGGAGCCCCTTCATTGGAAGGAGAGAATAATGTTCACTTTAAGAAGGATGAATATGTTGTAGTTAGAATATTGGGTATGGCCACTATCTAAGAAATGTGAGGGTATGGCTCATATAATCATCCTAGGTTTCCATTGGGATTGTACCTGACACAATCGGCTATGTTTAGGTTGGAATGCACAAGTGGGATGCTGACATTGATATGTCCATGCTCACAATAAAAGTATGTAGTAGGGCCTTGGAGGGCATAAAAGCCACCCGTGCAATATGAATTGTCCTTTGGTGTATGATACGAGTAATATCATGTTACGTATATTGCTCGAGCCTTGAAACATTCCAACCTTAACAAGCAAACATTGAACAGAGGACAAAGACCACACAAGGGGTAGTTGGCTTCAATAGTGGATTGCTTCATTCTCTGTCTTTCTACCCACAAAAGAGTGAACAAAGAATGATATGCAGTCCCCCAACAAAAGGGTTTATGTACATCCACAAGAAATGACTATAGAAAGTCAACAGGATTACATGTAATTTATTGATCTTTCCATTGTAAATTTCCTATAAATAAGTAATTAGATGTGTGTACTATGGAATATTTATGGTTATAAGCTATTATGAGTAAGGGGGAAAATAAATGAATGAATAAACTTTTCAAAAGATCTTGCCATAAAAATTAATGGCTAAAAAAAAAAGTAATAAGTAGACAATCAATCTTTCCTATTAAGCAATTAGTTGTTATTTTTCTTTATTACATGGATTTATTCTTCATTAAGTAATTACTTATGAATCATATTTCTCCATGTTTACTCACCAACCAATGCATTCTTAATTTTCTTGCCATCATATTACACCACAATTGTACCATCCTTGAATGGCAAGAGTTGTAGTCATGGACATCATTATCGATTGTCATCCACCCATGATTGCTTTCATTATGTCCTTCCATCTCTTTATATTTCTCCATTTCAAAATCCAACAACACTTGAACAAGTCACATGCCTCTCCATAAGTGGTTTTGCTTATCCCCATCTTGAAAGCAAACATGGCCTCCATGCAAGGCCTTTTCTATCCAAGCTACCTACAAGCTACCAATTTCACAACCATGTGAAGGTTGAATCTAGATTTGAAGCTGATCAAGGTGATGAATGTTGTTTGCAACAGGATATATCAATGTTGTTGAATCCGTTAGTTTCATCATTAGGAGGTAAGTGGAAATAAATTGTGTAACCTATAGTTATTGCAACCTATTCCTCCCATGTTCTGCCATGACATTGATATGTAGAGAAAGGTGACTCTGGTACTATAAACAAATACTATGCCAACTATATTCCCTCTAAGTAATCGATTTTTATACTAGTGTAGAAAATTTCAAATATTTTTTGGAGAACCATGCAAGATTTCTTTAAGATCTTATTGATACATTTTCTTTTAATTTCATGGATTATATACTTCATATGTGACAAATGCATTGCATCCATTCTCAAGTACATCATGATTTATTTTCTTCTTTTGTCTCTAATTAGTACGAATGCATGTATAAGCATTAACTTACATTTATACTTTCTTTTGTGTGAGTGAACAACAAAAATGCCAACGTAAAATGACTTGTTATTAATATGCATGGTTAGGCCTAATTCCAACGTTGGATTATTAGGACTATCAATTTGAAAAAAATGCTAGTGGTATGTCCTCTTATGTCCCATAGTTAAGTGTAGGTAAATTAAGAAAGTCAAATATGCAACTCCTTTTTCATTCTCAAAGATGTTTTGTATTTTCTTTAACATGTGACAATAGTTGACAGGTGTAAATAGATTAGACTTTACATATTTCTTTTATACTTGCGAATAATTTTCTTGGTATATATAGAAACCTTCCTCTTGACTTTAAATGGTTTATGTTTAGTCTTATTCTAATGAATTGTTATTAACGTATGATGGTAACATTTATAAGTTCGTGAATGAGACAGCTAGGTAATTGCATGTGCTTGAATGCAAGTTTTCCCAACTTGATAATAGTACTAATTTATTATAAGATCTTATAAGTCAAACTAATATTGAATATTGACTTCTTTATGAATGCATTACTTGAATAATTATGAACATGTCCCTTGGAATGTGTGATGATGAATTAAGTACATGAAAACTAACAACTATGTAATATACTTCTTTTTTGAAGGTATATGTGCAAGTTACATAATATATAAGATATCGATATAAAGAAATGAATTAAGATTAAAGAGATGTGTACAATTGACTATGGTATAAAAAAAAGAAAAGGATGAAATTAGTATTTATAAAGTACTAAGATAATTGAAATTACAAGAATAAGCTTTTCCTAAAAAGTATGGAATTATGATTCATGAATATGTTAAGGCACTGACTCAAAGGAATCTCATGGGCCCTAAAAGGGGCAACACCTTTTGCGGGCATATGGTTCTATGAACCACAGTGGCAAAAGATAAGCCCACCTCAATTGTAACTACAGTGGTATGCATGTTATTGTTTCATGGACCGCTTGTGCCGACGGTTAAGCCATCGAAGCCACCTAATGATATGTGAATTAAGACAAATGTTTCTATGCAAGAAATGGTTTAATAAAGTAAATCATTACCATGAAATTGTTATAAAATACAATATGTGCACTAAAGCAAATGTCTATATACAAAATGATTTAATAAAGTAACCATTGCCATGAAATTGTTATTGAATGCCACGCAATAAATCATTGAAAATGAATACCTGTAACGACCCGATTCCCGAGTCCCTACGAGACACGAGAACCGGACCGACTCGACTAATCCCAAGACCTAGTCGTCCAACGAGGAAGTAACCAAAAGACAGTAAAGTAAACCACATTCAGCATGAATATAACTAACAGTAAGAAAGTACAGCAGTAAGGAAAGAAACTACTACAGTAGGTACCACCACAATAGTAAAACAGCATTTATCACATAACAAAAACTGCAGGTAAAGAAGGTACAGCGAAAACAAAAACTACTCACTAGAACAGAAACAAAAGAGGTACAAAAGGCTGTGGTAACTCTACTGGACCCTACTCGGCCCAGCGTCCTCTGCAGCCGCCAACCCTGGCTGCTCAACACCTGGTCCTGAAAAAGGTAACGAGTGTAACAAGTCAGCAAAACGCTGAGTAGAGTGGCAAACTAACTAAAGGCAACAGTAGAGTGTACAGTAGCTGTTATGTTCTATTACTTCCTTTATTCACATCTTTCAATTTTTCTCACTATTTCATTTATTTCTCAGATCCTTTACTTGATCTCGAATGTCCTCGTGGGAATGATCTTGACTGCAGTCTTTTCCAAAAGTAGAAGTAGCACGTGGTACTCTCCTAGCCGGGAGAGTCCCCCGTGGTGATCCTACCCTCAGTCAACCACCCCAAGGTCACTGACAGACGTAACGGTGACTACGGCACGCGCGATAAACGCACAGGTAGCTAGCCCGCACTGGCACGCGATCAGTCGTTTCCGTTAACGGGTGCGCCCAAAGCACAGCACGGAACCAGGGCAGAGCCCTCTCAGTAACAGGGGTCCAACCCCTCCACAGTAACCAAACCGGGGCCTTGCCCCTCCACAGTCCGCGCACCCTCTCCTGACTACCCTGGTTTGCCCTAGTGGGCCTAACAAGTCGGTGAAGGAGGCTAGCAGAACCCCGGGGCCCGTGGGGTAGCTAGTACTCTCCTAACACTACTAGCTCTCCTCGGTACTACGTACACGAGGGCCAACAAGTCGGTACAGAGTGGCCAGCCCTAACCCCCGGGTCCCTGGGGTGGCTAGCTCAGCTCTGCACTAAACAGGGGGACAGTCGCTCTCCTTGGTACTCCGTACTCAAGGGCCAGCTCACTTCCCCAATTCTATTCCATTCGCTTTCCAGGAGTTCTACTCCTACTTCCCCGTAGGGTTCCAGAACATCTTATGTCTTACTTTCCAGTTTCACGTTCTTACAAACCATGATCCCAATCATGTTTCTTTATTCATAACAGGCAGCTGTGAACTCAATTTACAGGCAGCTTCATATATTCCTTTCCATTTTTCCAAGACTGCATTATTATATATTCCACTAGTTTTTCCATCCTAGGATTCATGCCATATCCTAGGGTCTATCATACAATCTAGTTTTCCGGCCCTAGGATTCATGCAACACCTAGGAACTATCATTCCATATATTTCTCATTCCTAGGATTCATGCAATGTCCTAGGTTCTAGTTATGGATCCATACTTTAACAAATTTTATTAATACTTAAAGCCACTCTACCAGGTACAACGGGAGTAATAGGGGCGTGATCGGGAATCCCGCGTGCCTCCGCGACTCTCAAGACTGCAACCGAACGAGGTCCTATCACAAGGATCAAACACAAGGAGTGTCTCAAAACAGTGTATAGCTACTGTAGACGGGTAGAGGAATTAATTCTGAAACGAACGCAACTCGAATCACGGAAAACGGAGCCCAAACGGGCCCTAAACGGGTCGAGAAAGACGATACTATGCAAAATCAGACGTCTGGAACTCCTTCCAGACGTCTTAAACGGTGGATCAGAGAATTACCTGTTCAGCGTGGTTTCCCAGACGTCCAGAAGTCTTCGGGGACGTCTGTCCTATACCCCAGACGTCCGATGGTCCATACGGACGTCTGTAGGTCACTCCCGCCGTCTGGTACAACTTCCAGACGTCTGATTCGCAAAGGATGGCGAATCAGCGAACCTGCGCACAGCCAACCCCCCTCCCTCAGTACGGTCAGTCGACAAGAAGGAAGAAGAAAGCGGAAACTCACCTTTCAGACGTCTGTATGATCTTACAGACGTCGACCTTGCCGTCTGGCTATCAACCCAGACGTCTGATTCTGGAAATTTTTCCAGAATCAGAACCCTGCTCGGCCTCCGCTCGCGACGCCGCCCGCGTCGCACCTCACGCTCCTGCTGCTCAGACCGCAGCAGGTCCCTCTCCGCGTCGCTCCGCGCCCCCTGCGCCCTCCGCCAGCCGGCCAAGCCGCTCCGGCGAGCTCGCCCTCACGGCAGAGCTCCGCCCTCGCACGCCGCACCTCCGCGCTCACTGCGGCCGTCGCTGCCGCCCTCGCGTCCGCTCGCTCTCGCGCACAGGAAGGAGAAGAAGGAGGAGACTGTGGAGACGGGAGGGGAGGCGTGGCCCTTTTAAGGCCGCGCGAGGAGGAGAGAGGAGGTGGCAGGCCGCCTGCAGCCGCAGAGAGAAAAAAGAGGGAATATGCGGTCTGCGCGCTCAGGCGCGCAGGCGACTCGCGTGTGTCGAAAATAACGAATTTCCAGACGTCTGGAAACGATCCCAGACGTCTTATCAGACGTCTGGTTGTGATCCCAGACGTCTTGTCCGACGTCTGAGCCACCTCCCAGACGTCTTAAAAGACGTCTGGGGCACACATTCGTTACAATACCGGCATGGAAATTCCCTGTAATGTGTTATGGGATGAATTTCCTTTGAATGTGGTGTGAAATCATGGATAAGGTTATGGAATATTTTTATGCATGCAACATGGTCATTAGAGAATTGTTTGCATAGAAAATGAAGTACAATTTTTTAAATTTCTTTAAGGGAAAAGTTATGGATTTCTTATATTTAAGTAAACTTTTGAAGGGTATAAGTTTATAATATTGAAGGATTAAATGATTACATGAATTATGGTATTAATGGTGACTTATTGCTTGTGTTATTATGAAAGAATTATTTATAAAATAATGTCCTTCGTGTGCTATGTGTTATCGTATGTTTCATCACTACAAAAAAAATTACCTTTAGCGACATTTAATATTTGCCACTATAGGTATTATATTTGTCACTATATGTAATTAGCGACACTTAAAATAATTGTCGCTTAATTGCCACCTTCGTTGGCATCACTAAAAGGTTACTGCAATTGTACAATCGCCGCTAAATCAATGGTATTAGCGGCACTTTAATTGCTGCAAATATTGTCACTAGTGACCTTCTTTAGTGGTAATTTATTTGTCATTATTTTGTCACTATTGATTTATATTAGTGGCAATTTAATTGACATTATTAGTGTCGCTATATACTTCATTTAGTGGCCTTTTTTTTGTCACTAAATTGCTACTATTGATTTACTTTAGTGACACTTTATTTTGCCATTTAATTACCTCTATTGATATTATTTAGTAGCAATTGTTTGTCTCGAAATCGCCACTATTGATTTGCTTTAATGGTGCATTCTTATGCCACTTAATTGTCACTAATTATTTACTTTAATGGTACTTTCTTTTGCAATTTAATTGCTACTGTTGATTCACTTTAATGATGCCTATATGATTTAATTTATTCTTTACTAAGAAATAAATTCTTTTAATAAGCACAAAACATAGGGGCCTGAGCGCAAAGTCTCTTTTATTGACTTCCAAGATCATTAAAGTACATATTCCCCACTTAAGGGTGATATAAGAGAAAAGAAAAATACAGAAAAAATAAAAATATAATGAGTTTGTGCATGACATAATGTATCTTCTGTAGATCTAATTCCAACTTCCAAATTGTTGAATATCTTTCATAAGGAGCTTATCCCTCTCATTGGCCTCCTTCCCATTTCCCTTTTGCAACCTACAATCTTTGTTTGGTTGAATATGGCCATGTGATTTGGCATATGCAAGCTTGCCGGTTCCAGCTCTAGAAGATCAGCTTAATCTTGCTTAATCTAGAAGCCAATTGCCACAAGAGGATCCTACATTTATGAATGGAAGAGATGGCCATGATGAGATACAAAACAATCAAATACATGGATGACTTCATTGAAGGGAAGGGATATACCAGATTGGAACCAACATGCCCTTGCATCTCTCGCTTCTAGTGTCCCTGATAATCAAGCCCTTCATCCTGTGGTTCTAATTAAAATTCAATGGGATAAAGTAATATCTCAGTACCTTGAAGAGCCATTGCTTGTCCTACCTCAGAAAACCATTAGTCCCAACAAATAGCTACGACAAAGTTTTAGACATGTCAATGCAAACATGAAAATTTCCTTCCATGATCTCAAAATCAATAATTTAGGGTTGAAAAATTTTAGCTGGATATGCTTCCATGATTTTTTTTTATATACACAGAATGGTATTACTTGATTCTAAAAACATTGATGTTGCATCCAACTAATGCAAAAATAGGTTAAAGTAATAGACACATTTACTATTGCGAGGCCATATTTAGCATATTTAGTAGGAACTTTTTTGAAGGGTATATCTAGTAGGATCATAAGATGTTTTTCCAAAAATATTGATGTAACCATGTGAATAAAAAATAGCATAATGAAATCAAAATGACCCAGTTACCCATGAAAGTAGCCAATCATGGAAGGAAAATACATAAATCATCTATTGTAAACAACACACATCATTAAGTACATGATAGACATTACCATTCTGTGCCTATAAATTACATGGCCCATGATTGTGAAGCATACATCCAAAAAAATGCATAGCAACTTTCAAGCAATAGGTGACAAATGGTAAGTTAGTCAAGAGAGTTAAATTCAGTAAGATCTGAAACATAGCTGAACTTACTTGATGGGTACTAACTCTTTAGCATCAAGATCTATGTCATGGTTACTCCCTGCACATAAGAGTAAATTTACAAGGAGCACATCTTGAATGTTAAGCTAGTGTAGGCCATTAACGAATAACAAAATAGAAAGTAGCATGGAAATAAATCCATAAATGGGCCTAGCCAAGCTAGTAATGTGGCAAATATTGAGCCAAGAAAATGACCATGTGTTGCACCAGCACCACCAACTCCAAACAATCTTGATGTAAAAAATGCTAGCTTAGATAAATATAAACATCCAATTTATTTCAACACTTTGATGTTTGAACGATCTAGTATCATGCAAACCTCATTGTCCATAACATCAAGAATGAGCGCCCAAGTGGATGAAATGCTAACAAGATTAAGCATGGTAGCCTTCAAAAGTCTTCAATGAATTATGCAATATTCCAAGGACAGACAATTTGCTAATGCATAAAAGAGGTAAGCCATACCCATAGAAAGAAAGCTATCCTAACTAAAATATAAAACTACCCAGGGTTATTCCGTCTATCATGTACATTCTTCTCTCGACCAATAACACCCTCTTTGTCACCAAAATCTAAAAATTATGGCAAAAGAAGATAATACAAATTCAATCAATTATAAACCAGATACTATTGTTTCTTTTATACCTTGGACATGGAAGGCAAATCCCGAGTGACAAAAGCATACCAAAGAATAAAGAATGCACAAAGAGATACATCAAAAAATCTATACACAAAGACCATGGCCTGAAATTTATAAGTGACCAATTTCCATCAAGCACATCATATAATTCATTTAATTTTTAATTTGTCACAATCCCTTGAAATAGCCCTAGAATGCACCCAACGACATTGCATGGGTACTTACAAGGCACGCAACTAGGGATGCATTTCTTTGTAGGATGCCATTACAATCATTGTAGTCAAAGCACCTGTATTGCATAGAGTTGTTTAATAATGAAATTAGCTTTTTAACCCAAAAACAGTGCATAATAAGAAAATGATGACGACTCTGGCATCAACATCATGTTCAATACAATACTAAATCATGTACCTTTCTTTTAATAGGTGCTGATAGGCTTGGAGAAAGCTTGAAGAAGGATTTCAACCTATAAAAATAATTATAAACATCATGAGAATTTAGAGCAAATAACAATATCCAAAAAAAGGTTTTTGATTTGGAAAATAAATGATATTACCCTTATGGGAAAAAAAACCATGACATTCATTAAATTCTAAAAGCACATGTACAAAACAACTAGAAAAAAGAAAAAGAAAATCATTTACCTCTTCATCAGGTGCAGTCCACTTCATGTCAAGCATATCATCTAGAGATGAAACTACTAGCCCCTTGAAGAGGTTCATATGAGATTTCTGCGAAAATGTTAGCTTTGCATGAAGTGTATGCTTAGAGCCACCTACTATCTTTTTCAAGCTCCATTCCAATTTTTTGTTTCCTTCTTTGAAATCAATTGTCTATCCTACAGTCCCAGGATCTAGTTCAAAGCTAACTCTAGTGGAGTAATTAAGTTGGCAGTGGCATCTATACTATAATAGAATTTGCAGTGATACTTGAAGGGAAATCAGCACGTATTTTCAATGTGAATTTAGTCCTATAAGATCCTACTTCTACTATTAATGAATTTATATGGAATGGAGGCTTGAACTCTTGCATCATCCTGTAGCTCGTTACAAAAAATTCTCCATCAAAGTCAAAGTATGATCAATCCTTTGTAAGAGCTCCAAAACAAGTGATGGTGATACATTAGATCTTGTTGTTGCCACGAATAACAATCCAGCAACCTTCATGTGACTGCAATTAACACCATCAACATTCGACAGTCAAACAAGGGAATATAATTAGAAAAAAAAGGGAATGTAATTAGTGTAAAGCACCATTATGACTCATATCTTTTGTGTAATGAAAATTAAGTTTTAATGAGAGATGACCATTATTTTTGATAATGTACAATTGGATATAGCAAGATATCTATTGGAATTGTAAGATCATGTTATTTAATCATGTTAAAAGTTTTGGATCATTAATTATTTCTTTGAATGTTAGTTGTTGAGAGAGATTTTGTACGCTAAAAGATTGAGTTTGAAATCCGTTGTTATAGTTGTGTAAAAATTCGCTATCAAATAAAATTTATAACCGAAACTCTGATGAGTCCCAGGTCGAACACAGGGAGGTGAACATTAGATTAAAAACCTTCTATTTGAGGCGTGCGAGGATTCGACCTCACGCTCTCATCTCCTTCTTTGAGGTCGTAGCCATTGCGCTACGACCGTCTCTTTGTCGCATTTACGGTTAGGCACATGCACTCTAAGCTGTTGGATGGAAATCCAACGGCTGAGATTGAGGGGCACAGATGAAAAAGGGGTGCTGCGACCGGTGTTGGGTGGCTGTGATGGTGCCACATAGCACCATCAAGGCCATCCATCTTCTTTGCTTTGTAGGTGGTGCCATGGTTATCGGATTGAACTGATTTTCACGCTGTTGGGTTGTGATCGTTGCTTCGAACCCATCTGTGTGGTTGGATTTGTCATTTGAGGTATGAATTTACACCACCTTGGCCCTTGACCTATGATCTTTCTTGGACTGCATCTGATGCTACGAAAATCTGATCGGGGTGATCTTGAAGGCGTTGAACTTTGATCGTCGCCTTGCTCAAATCCGTACAGTTGGATCTTCAATCCAAGGCCCAGATAAGAATCACCCTGTCTCCTAAACACAAAAAGAGGCAAGTTAACCTGGAATTTGTACAAATTAATCTAAATGCATGATGATGCATGTTATGCAATATTTATAATGCATGATGCTTCTATAAACCTAGGAACATGCATAAATAGACATTTTAGGCCAATTAGATGTGTACACATCACACCCCCATGCTTATCTTTTGCTAGTCCTTAGCAAAACTACATGCTATTTATAAAAGAATTAGGATCAAATTACTTGGGAAATAATTATTTCTCAACACTAAGAATGTTCTACTAAAGACCTGAACTACAGAGACTCAACAGTACCTAGGTGTCTACCAAAATGCAGATCGCTCAAGCCCTCGCCTTATTCAAAAGCAAATACATCTTTTTCTTTTTCTTCTTTTCTAATTTTTGTGGATTTTTGAGTTTAGAGTTTCGGGATAGCTTTCTACAGCTATTGATAAATGGCAGTTTATCATCATTCTTATGCCCTAAAACAAACCTAGCTCTTAGGATTTTAACTCTGTAAATGGGTTTTTGGGCTGCATTTAGGCATCAATTAGGTTAAACATGCATTGCATGATTTGTTGTATTTTTGACACATTTATTTGAATGTTAGGGATGAACAGATAGTCAGATCCCTAAAACCCTAGCACTCAAGAAGGCAACTAGTGAAGAGGAAGCTCAATCCAGCTGGGACTCAACTTGATCCAGCTCATCATAGCTGAATACCAGCTCACTTGAGTTAGGGTTTGCTCCATTAAGCTCTACTCAGCTCATCCTAGCTGAATGGTAGCCCAGGGTAGCTCATCTTAGCTCAACCTAGTTCAAGTCAGCTCAGACCCTGCTCAACTTAGTTGAATCTAGCTTACCTTAGCTCTAATCAGTTCACTAGGAGCTCTAGCTAGCTCAACTAAGTTGACAAGAGTCCACCTCAGCTTAAGTCTAGCTACTTCTAGCTCCGCTCAACTCAAGTAAGTTGAAGATGAATTCAAATAGCTCAGGCCAGCTCAAGTCCAGCTCCCAGAAACTCCACTTACCTTAACCTAGTTAAGCTAAGCTATCTTAGCTACTCCAGCAAGCTAAGTCATTCCCGAGAAAATCAGACCTAGCTCACCTTAGCACAATTCAGCAGAAGCCAGCTCACTTTAGCTTGGCTTAGCAGTTAGCAAAAAACTAGCAAGATAAGCAAGCTAAAGTAGCTCCTTGAAATTCTCTTCAGTAGCTACTAGCTCCAGTTCAGCTCCAGACTACTCGTCCTCAGCTCCTTTTCTCTAAACCCTAATTCCTCCTACCTTTTCTTCTACTCACCCACTAGTTAAGCTAGCTTAGCTAAGCTCAAAACCAACTCCACCTACATGTCCACCACCTACCTAAACCCTAACCTAGCTCCACCCTAAACTCTACCACCTAAGCTAGCTACCTACTCCACCCAAAGTTGGAGCCACCAACCTCCACATCCCTTCACACCACCACCACCACATGCCACCAAAAAGTTGGCACCAACAAGCCCATAACCACCCATAGTTGGCACCAACACTTTCCCTCCAAAAATCCCCCTTATCTCCACCTTACACCTAAGCCACCTAGCCATCCTAACCCTACACCTAACCCCCTTCTAGAAGACTAGACTTGGAGCCAACCAACACCACCCTAACCACCCTATAACCACCACATAAGTGGCTCCAAAATGCCAACCACACCCCTTCACCTTGGAGCCATTTAAATCCACCCTTCATCCCTTAACAACCACCACATGGAGCCATCCCAACCTTTCCTAATTTCCACACCAACTAACCTACCTAAACCCACCTAAGTTGGCGCCAAATCCCCTTAACCAGACCTCCACACATCCCTTTAATTGGAGCCAACCTACCCTAGCCACTCATCTCCTAACCACCACCATATAACCTAATCCTAGCCATACAACACACCTAACCAATCCTTAACCCTAGCTCCCATCTAGAGTTGGTGCCAACCACCAACAACCCTCCATTTTGGCACCAATTCACCTCAACCCTAGGATCTTTTAACCACCCTCATAAGCCCATCTTGCATTTAGTTAATTCTCTTGCTTGATAAGTGGATCTCATCCCCTTTTCTTTCTGTCATTTCGTGTGTGCAGGAGCATTACAAGAAGGAAGTGGAAATTCTGGATCCGCATTTATATACGCCTCAAAATTATCTATCATTGCTTGGTCCACAGAGACATACTTTTCCTCATACCCTGGTTCAAGGATCTCGGGTGAAAAAATCAATTCTTCCTCAAATGGTTGCTCTAGACCAATCTGGTCATCCCCGGTCTCGTAAAATGTGTCCCCTCCTACAGGTGCCTGAGCGGGTTCTAACATTGGCTCTTTTGAGGGGGGTTCATCCTAGGAATCATCCCAAGATTGGACTAGAGCAATCATAAATCTCGTCCTTAATTTTGACAACTTCCCAACTAAAAACTCAAATGGGTCCTTATCCTTAACATCTTGGAGCCAATACAATAAATACTTGTTAAGATCATCAATCATTTGAATCAGAGGCTCCAATTCTTCAGTGCAGGGTATTGGCTGAGCTTCTAAAGATTGAATGGTGTTCCTTAACTTAGCCAACACCCTATCTTGGACCTGGTTTACTTGAACCAAACCAAATGGTTTGGTTTAGGGTTGGGTGAGTTTGGGTTCAATTCAGAAAATTCAAGAAATTGAGGTTCCTGGTTGCATCCTTGATAATAGGTCATTTTTTATTGTTCATAAAGGGAAGGTGACCTATATGCAGTGTAATCCTGGGGAGGGTTAAAGTTGTAATCATCATATCCTTCTTGATTGTAGATCAGGTTAGGTTGATCATCAAAGGGTGGAGATCTATAATTAGTGTAGCTTGGAGAAGGATAAAAATCAAAATCATGGTGTCCAGGGTTAGACCCTGAACATAGAGGTTCGGAATTGTAACCCCAATCCGAGTTATCCTAACTAGTAGATAGTTGAGTACAACACAGGTCAGGATAATAATCATCATATTGGGGATAAGATGTGTCAGGAGGGTAGGAGTGGAAATGTGTATTGGATGTGGAAGGACCCATGATGAAACGGGAGGAAAAGAAATGTGCCCTGTAGTATAAACAATCAATCCTGCCCTTAGATGGGGTAGCCTAAAGATCTACAAACTCCCAGAACCCATCTTGAGATGAAAGAAATGATTTAGTCTCTTTCCAGCTAATCTAACCAGTTAGAGGAAGGGATTGCGGAGAAGGTTCTTCCCTTGGCTTTTGCCTCAGGTTCCTTTAATACCCAAAACCGCGGTCGTTTGACACTGCTCCCTTAGCTAGACATCAGATGGACCGGTAGAAGTAGATTAATAGAAAATAATCTCGATCTAGGCCCCAAAGAGAGAGTCCAATCCTTAAGGCCAATGTCTACTCGATTTTAGTTAAGCTTAGGTTTGAATCTGCTCGGGAATGTGATGGGCCCTTTATCTAGGTTGTGCCCTTAAAGATTGATTAATATGTGTGTGTGTGCACAACCAAGGTTTTCAAACAAGGTTTATTGATGATTTGTCTTTTAGGGTTCAACCTTGTTTAGTAGCTTTTAGGGTTCAACTGTTGGGTTTGTTCAATCAAGGTTCAGTTGGCATTTGAAAGCACATGTGAAGATATCTTCCTTTAAAACTCAAAAAGAATATGGAGTGCCTGGTTAATTCCTAAAAGTTGAATCCTATGGGGCAGCTACTCAATGAATCAATTTTATCTTAAGTGGTGCAGCCCAAACAACTTAATCAATTGGCCTGATGCACCACTTGATTAAGGCACACAAGATGATTAGCTTAATCAGATTTATACTCACATGTGTATGAGGTTAGAGTGTACCAGGCCCACAGGTCAGATCCTGGCTAAATGGTAGAATTAAGAAGAGTGCGCCTTGGTGTGTGGTGTTTAAGGTGTATAAGTTTAAATAAATCACACAATTAGATTTTTTTTATGTGGGGGTGTGGTGGGTGGAGGTGGCAACCAAACAATCAATCTACCTTAGGGTTTATAAGAACACCTAGGTTGATTTTCCTTTGTGTTATTACGTGGTGGAATGAAAACAAGTGGGTGGGAGGTGGGATATACTTACAAACCCTTCAACAGCACTTTGCTTTAATCTACTACTTTTGCCCACCTCTAGAGAGTACCTGCAATCACAATAAGGATGGAGACAAGTGAGGTAAACGATAAATAAGGCAGAAAATGAGGAAAATCAAAAAGCGTTGCCTCCCCGGCAACGATGCCAAAAGGTTGAGCAAGATTTTGTATGCTAAAAGATTGAATTTGAAACTCGTTATTATAGTTGCATAAAAATATGCTATCAAATAAAATTTATAACCGAAACTCTAGTGAGTCCCAAGTCGAATACAGGGAGGCGAATGTTTGTTTACAAACCGCGTTTACAATTATTTTTGGAAAGTAGATTAGCTGGTTGAAATTAATCCACGTTATCTATTTTACTTAAAGAATAAATAATAGAAGAGAGAGATAATAATATAAAGAAAGAGAAAAATAGAGAGAGAATCAATATTTCATACTCACATGTCTATTGCATCTACTTGCTACAACTAGAAAGCTAGAAATCTACACTAGAAAGTGATAAAAAGATAGAAATGAGAAAATACACCTTGATGGCTGCTTGGAGGATAAGTCTCATTGATGGAATGCTCAGATGATGGGGATGAGATACTAGACGATGGAGAACGGAGCTGGAGGACAGAGAATGATGTAGGGCAATGTCGTAGTGGGATTCACTTCCCGAATGGTGACGAGAAGACAACCACGAGATGCTCCACGAAGGAGGTAAGAAGATGGGAAAATTATTTTACTCTACCTCTAATGGAGCATCTTGGCTATGGGGCTAGCTTATAGAGCTTTAGAGGAGGTGAGAGGAGAAGAGAAGGGATGGTGAAATGTGTCGTAGGGGTGGTCCTTTTATAATTGAGGATATGGGGGCAAAAAGGTCATTTCAAAGCTTTAACATTAATATCATGACCTTTAGTGATGTTTATAAGTGTCACTATAGATAAGCGTTGCTAGAGCCATGCCTCAAACTCCGTTGTTCGCCGCCGACCAGATGCTCCACAGTGTGACATGTCAGCGTCTCCATACTTTCAGCTGTTGCGCACTTCATCGTAGCTAATCGATCTCAGTTGTCTGATCGTTCGATCAGACGGCTTTGATCACGCGAGCACGCTTCAACTCATACGTTATGTGTGCTCGTGTGTTATGGCACGTACTATCACGCATCATCGCGTGCATGCGTGCATTCCTCCATCAGGTGCATCTAAGTGTGCCACATAGCCGCTGTTGTTGCCATTCGATGTCGATTGGACGGTTGAATTGCACTGCACCCTGCTCGAGCCTTTGATTTGAGGCATGTAAGGATTCGACCCCACACCCTCATCTTCTTCTTTGAGGTAATAGCAGTTGTGCTACGACTGTCTCCTTGTCGCGTTTGCGATTTTAGGCACGCGCGCTCTAAGTCGTTGGATGGAAATCCAATGGCTGAGATTGAGGGGCATAGATGAAGAAGAGGTGGTGCGGTCGGTGTTAGTAGCTATGATGGTGCCACGTGGCACCATCATAGCTGCAAACTCTGGCAGCACCACCCCTTCCTCATCTGTGCCACGTGGTGCCATCATGGCCGTCCTTCTTCTTTGCTTTGTCGGTGGTGCCATAGTTATCGGATTGAATCGATTTTCGTATTGTTGGGCTGCAATCTCGATCCGAACTCATCTGTGTGATTGGATTTGTCATCTGAGGTATGGATTTACACCACCTTGTCCCTTGACCTCTAATCTTTCTCGGACTGCATCTGATGCTACGGAAATCTGATCGGGGCAATCTCACAGGTGTTGAACTCCGATTGTCGCCCTGATCAAATCTGTACGATTGCATCTTCAATCCAAGGATCAGAAAAGAATCACCCTGTCCCCTAACCACTAAAGGAGGCAAATTAACCTAGAATTTGTACAAACTAATTTAAATGCATGTTGATGCATGTTATGCAATATTTATAATGCATGATGCTTCTATAGACCTAGGAACATGCATAAATAGGCATTTTAGGCCAATTAGATGTGTACACATCATTAGTCCCTATGATTACTGAGTTTCACAACTCATAGGTTTCATTTGAAACCTTACGGAATTGGGTACTGTAGGTTCCTTGTAGGATTTAGGATTTAAGATTTTTCTATACGTACCAGTTCAATTATGCGAATAGAGGTACGAGGTCTTTATCTAAATTTGTATTCACTGGAACTTTACTTTTAGCTATTGTTAAGTCATTGTATGTAATGCTCCACGTTGCATGAATCGATAAATACAAATGCTTTAGAAAAAAAAATTCTATGCAAATGTGGGTCGTTACATTACAAGTTTTAATTGACTAGAAATGACTGTGGTGCGAAGTTACAAAAGCTAACGACTATATACCGTTGATCTTGGTTCACTAGAGCTGTTAATAAGGAAACTTTGCTGTCTATTTAGTGGTGTTATTTACTACCTATCAAAAAAGAACATATTACCTCTGGTCGTAAAATGAGATCCATCTCCAAAAATAATTCAAACATGGTGCATCTACATTTGGGATGCTTCTCAAGTGAAAGCAAGCCTTCAACATGCACATATCATAAGTCCTTGGATATGTAGGAAAAGCTTGACTTCTGATAAGAAATGGGACTTTTGGTAAACAACCACTGATGCAGCATAAACATTCTAGACAGATGTAACAACCACTCACATACCACAAGCGTTATAGACAGATGTAATGTAGAGTAGTTATCTCCAGTGACAAAAATTTTTTGTGACACAATGTTAATGACTTAAACATGTTATAACAATTTCATGCAACATATAGATACTCATATGTCTCCTCTGCACGTGGAAAGATGAACAGAAAACCATGCACTCACTAGTATTCAACCATAAGATACAAGTGTGAGTGACAAAAACAAGTTGTTTAGATAATTTACATGCATTACAGAGTGATGACTAGTGAACAAAATTTTAATGAAGGGTGCCTTTATTAATTTTTACCAATCATGTTGCACACCAGTAAATCCCTGATCCAGTATTAGTGGAAGGTAATTTGGACAAGTTGTAGGACTACATTCATCACCCAAACAACTTTTCCAGATTTACGTAATGCAGCATTAAAACCACCATAATGGGCATTCATATCTAGCACATTTCTCAACACATTGAAAGGTAGGCATGGATCCTCATCTCCTGGCCTTTTAGGGTAATTAGAAAAAATTAGAGGTGAAAGAAGAGACCAGTAATTGGGAACAACTAGCTTCCAATAGATTGCATCTTCTGAGAGAACATCTTCATGCAGACCTATCAGGAAAAATAAACAAACACCTATGAGGAAATGTGAATTAGAAAACTCTACATGAATGCCAAATCTTTGTTTAATAGAATGTACTGAAAATTATTTATGTGATTTCTCTTTGGGTTGTAAAGATTACCATAGACTTGAAGTTCAGCTTTCAATGGGCATCCAACGTGGACTTCGAGTTGAATGCATGACTGAAGAGGCTGATAATATGGCGATTCAACATCCTGGCCCTTGCTACAAAACTCAAGGCCAAGCTTTCTACAAAAAAAAGAAATGGACATTAGGATTGGCCATAGATGTTCTAGGTCAATTATACATAGTTTTTTGAGTTATGAACATTTAGATAATGAAATACATAGTCATAATGGTCCCTTATCGTACATCATAGCACTTCTTGCAATGAGTCTTCCTCCACAAAACTGTCTCAGCTTGTTGTGATAAGAGCTTCCAGCAAAGCTTCTCAGTAAATTCTCGAAGAGATGTCCACCTCTTCTGGTTCTCCTTGGAATGTAAAGACCGTAGATTGATCAAAGGTGAAGTCTAAACAAAGCATCCACCTGGTCATAAAAGTCTGTCCATTTCAACCAATAATGCAGGTCAAAAACTGCAAATATGTTTATTAGAATTTTTAAATGCAAGAACCAAAAAGTACTTATCTTCTTTCTAAAAAAGAAGTGCCATCCAATATTTCTCTTATATATACATGCAATTTCCAGTTCAGTCACATTTGAAATTGAAAGATGAAAAGTGGTCTATATAACTCATCCAATTAAGTCATAAAACTGGTTCGCAAGCCTAGATGTCATGGAGTAAGTCTCTAATTTATCATACTTGTAATGCAAAATTGTGATTAAACTAAATTGGACATTACGAGAATAAAGTAGTCAGTTTCTAGGAAAGTAAAGTTTATTCTTATTTCTCATACTAGTAGTTGTTCCTATTAACCATGCTTGAAGATGTTTAAACACATAAATTGACACTAATATTAAAAAATGAAGTAACAAAAATTACCTCTTGCCTCCCAATCAATCCCACATCTAGTGCAGTGCAACATGTCAAACGAAAGATATAGAAATGGCAACTGTTTATATCCAGAAGAAGCAACAATTGCAGGAAGACCTCTTTCAAGAGTTAATTGGACTTGACTGCCAGAGGCTTCATAATTTGCAATGCACATGGTCAGAAAATGCTTTGAGAAGAGATGAGTGCCAAAACTCCCAAAACCATAGCCTATATCCAAGATATTCCTGATCTATTGTGCCAATATTTTTAATAAATAAGCTATATATCTACTTATTTCTTCAACATATAGATTAAGATCGAGTTATTAACAAAAAGACCAATAATAATGGTGACTATGGGATCTTCCTATCTACATATAACTAATATTGTCTCTATATATGTACAACAATGCATACAGTGTAAGTAATTACATAACACTAAGAAAAAGAGGTGAGGTTAGCCTCAAAAAAGAAAAAAAAGGAAAGAAAAGAAAAAGAGGTGAGGTACAAATAACCATAAACAAGAAAGAGAACATACAGAGATGAATCTTTCATGATTGCAAAAAAAAAAAAAAAAAGGAATGTAAATACATATGGAAGAAGATTCCACAAAAAAAAGCTATCAAGCCAGACAACCTTTTTTTTCCCCTTTTTGGAGCAAGGTCAAGTCGATGTTAACGTGCTGAATCGGTGTTTTAAAAATCGTTATGCTATAGTATAGCCAATAAATCGCAAAAACATATACAATTTATAACTTGAAAGAAATCCGAGGTCGTTTGCTGGGAGCATGTAGGAATTCAATCTCAAAATCGCAGTTTGAATCAAATATATGAGCAATTGCAACCAAAACTTAATTAAAAATGATATAGAGATGAAGCTCAGTAATAAAGTGCAAAAAGAAGGGATTAAAATGGTGATTTGAATCACCAAATTAACCGTACAATTTAATCACAATTAATTGAAATGTTTGAATAGTGAATATCAATCAGTTTCCACATCAAGTAATAATGCAACAGCAGTCTAGAACTAGCAACAACAGCTTATTAGACGAAGGCACAAGGCGTTGGATGCCTTAACTTGCAACTTTGAGTACCAACAGAGGCAAAGGCCTCTCTTCTCCAAACCTTAGTGAGAGGCACAAGCATAGCACAGAGGCACGAAAGCCTCTCAGAGACCAAGTGTTGAGAGGTGCAAAGGGTGAAACCCCCCCACCTCCTCTCTTTCTTTTCTTTTCTCTGTAATGCTAGTCAGACCCGAGTATCCAGGTAATCGGATCAGAGCCTAGACCCACGTCGCGTGACCACGGGTGAGGAAGCGTGTGCGCACGTGGAGAGGGACCTCAACCCGTGCTTACTGAGGCAACGAGGAGGAGGCACAAAATCCTCTTAAGTCACGTGCGGGATTCAGGAACCCACAATGTGGGACTAAAGCCCCCACTTCTTCCACGTACAACTTCAGCAGCTAAGGCTTCCAATCAGCATCGAAGGGACAGCTAATGACCCCAATTGGATGCCTAGAGATGAACCTGGGAGTCTTCCGCGTCGCCTGGGTGTGGAAGTGTAACGACCCGGTTCCCGAGTCCCTACGAGACACGAGAACCGGACCGACTCGACTAATCCCAAGACCCAGTCGTCCAACGAGGAAGTAACCAAAAGACAGTAAAATAAACCACATTCAGCATGAATATAACTAACAGTAAAAAGTACAGCAGTAAGGAAAGAAACTACTACAGTAGGCACCACCACAACAGTAAAACAACATTTATCATATAACAAAAACTGCAGGTAAAGAAGGTACAGCGGAAACAAAACTACTCACTAGAACAGAAACAAAAGAAGGTACAAAGCTGTGGCAACTCTACTGGACCCTACTCGGCCCAGCGTCCTCTGCAGCCGCCGACCCTGGCTGCTCAACACCTGGTCCTGAAAAAGGTAACGAGTGTAACACGTCAGCAAAACGCTGAGTAGAGTGGCAAACTAACTAAAGGCAACAGTAGAGTGTACAGTAGCTGTTATGTTCTATTACTTCCTTTATTTACATCTTTCAATTTTTCTCACTATTTCATTTACTTCTCAGATCCTTTACTTGATCTCGAATGTCCTCGTGGGACGATCTTGATTGCAGTCTTTTCCAACAGTAGAAGTAGCACGTGGTGCTCTCCTGGCCGGGAGAGTCCCCCGTGGTGATCCTACCCTCAGTCAACCACCCCAAGGTCACTGACAGACGTAACGGTGACTACGGCACGCGCGATAAACGCACAGGTAGCTAGCCCGTACTGGCACGCGGTCAGTCGTTTCCGTTAACGGGTGCGCCCAAAGCACAGCACGGAACCAGGGCAGAGCCCTCTCAGTAACAGGGGTCCAGCCCCTCCACAGTAACCAAACCGGGGCCTTGCCCCTCCACAGTCCGCGCACCCTCGCCTGACTACCCTGGTTTGCCCTAGTGGGCCTAACAAGTCGGTGAAGGAGGCTAGCAGAACCCCGGGGCCCGTGGGGTAGCTAGTACTCTCCTAACACTACTAGCTCTCCTCGGTACTACGTACACGAGGGCCAACAAGTCGGTACAGAGCGGCCAAGCCTAACCCCGGGTTCCTGGGGCGGCTGGCCCCACTCTGCACTAAAACAGGTACAGGTACTTCCCTTGGTACTGCGTACCCAAGAGACAGTACAAACTACATCTCAGTTCCATTCCTTTTCTTTCCAGGAGTTCCACTCCTAATTCCCCGTAGGGTTCCAGCTCTTTATCTCAGAACATCATATGTTTCACTTTCCAGATTCACGTTCTCACATTCCATGACCTCAACATGATTCTCTATGCATAACAGGCAGCTGTTAATTAAATTTACAGGCAGCTTTATATATTCCTTTCCATTTTTCCAAGACTGCAGTAATGTACATTCCACTAGTTTTTCCATCCTAGGATTCATGCCATATCCTAGGATCTATCATACAATCTAGTTTTCCGGCCCTAGGATTCATGCAACACCTAGGAGCTATCATTCCACATATTTCTCATTCCTAGGATTCATGCAATGCCCTAGGTTCTAGTTATGGTTCCATACTTTAACAGATTTTATTAATGCTTAAAACCACTCTACCAGGTACAACGGAAGTAATGGGGGCGTGGTCGGGAATCCCGCGTGCCTCCGCGACTCTCAAGACGGCAACCGAACGAGGTCCTATCACAAGGATCAAACACAAGGAGTGTCTCAAAACAGTGTATAGCTACTGTAGGCGGGTAGAGGAATAAATTCTGAAACGAACGCAACTCGAATCGCGGAAAACGGAGCCCAAACGGGCCCTAAACGGGTCGAGAAAGACAATACTGTGCAAAATCAGACGTCTGGAACTCCTTCCAGACGTCTTAAACGGTGGATCAGAGAATTACCTGTTCGGCTTGGTTCCCCGGACGTCCAGAAGTCTGTGGCGACGTCTCTCCTAGATCCCAGACGTCCGATGGTCTCTCCGGACGTCTGGAGGTCACTCCTGCCGTCTGGTACAACTTCCAGACGTCGGATTCGCAAAGGATGACGAATCCGAACACCTGCGCACAGCCAACCCTCCTCCCTCAGTACGGTCAGTCGACAAAAAAAGAAGGAGAAAGCGGAACTCACCTTTCAGACGTCTGTATGATCACACAGACGTCGACCTTGCCGTCTGGATATCAGTCCAGACGTCTGATTCTGGAGATTTTTCCAGAATCAGAACCTCGCTCGGCCTCCGCTCGCGACGCCGCCCGCGTCGCACCTCGCGCGTCCGCTGCTCCGCCCGCAGCAGGTCCCTCTTCGCGACGTTCTGCGCCCCCTGCGCCCTCCGCCGGCCGGCCAAGCCGCTCCCGGCGAGCTCGCCCTTACGGCAGAGCCCCGCCCTCGCACGCCGCAGCTCCTCCGCGCCTACTGCGGCCGCCGCTGCCGCTGCGCCCTCGCGTCCGCTCGCTCTCGCGCACAGGCAGGAGAGAAGGAGGAAGATGGTGGAGACGGGAGGGGAGGCGCGCCCCCTCCCCCTTTTAACGCCGCGCGGAGAGGAGGGAGAGACGGTCGCAGTCGCCTGCAGCCGCAGAGAAGATGCGGATCGCAGGTCTGCGCGCACAGGCGCGCAGACGAATATCCCGTGCGAGCATAACTGTTCGTCAGACGTCTGTAAACTATCCCGGACGTCTGGTCAGACGTCTGGATGTGATCCCAGACGTCTTTACAGACGTCTGGGCCACCTCCCAGACGTCTTAAAAGACGTCTGGGGCACGCGCTCGTTACAGGAAGCAAGGAGGAACTCAACTGGAAGGTAGCAATCGGAGTCAGAGAAGATGGTGTGGCGATGGAGCTCCGATGGAGGTACCTGAAACAGAAATACGGTCTATGAGCCCTAGTTAAAATGCTCAGGAGGATTGCGAGGACTGGTGAGTGCAACGGTGGCGTTGGTTAGGCGTGTGAGTGTGTGAGGAGGTCTGGTGAAGTTGAAATGGAGGTGCGGTGAGGGTGGTGTTCGGGGGACTCGTGGAGTGGCAAATTAAAGAAATAGATAGATGGATTTTGCCCTTCGTGTGATGGCAGAGCTCGTGGCGGTGAGAGCAGCAAGAGTCAAACGTTGTAGCGGAATGTAGGTGTCACTGGAGCAGATGAAGATGAGGGCATCGAGGGAGAGTCGGTGGTCGAAGGTGAGATGTGAGTGCGGGAAAAGGATGTAGAGAGATAGAGGAAGAGATAGAGTTACTTACAGATGAGGTAGAGAGGTGCAGACGACCGATTGTGGTAGACCAACACTGGAGAAAGAAGAGATTGGCGAAGCGACGACGTCGACGGAGGCAGAGGCACGGCCTCCCTTTGGTTGGGGAGGGTTGCGACAAAGAGGGAAGTCGAGAGAGCCAACCAATTTGGTCAATGGATGACTGGAGGAGGAGGATTGAAGAAGGTCGCCAAAGCAGTGGTCTTGAAGGCTAGAGGAAGGGGAATAGGGGGCTTTTAACTCTCCAAGACTTGCTAAAAAGCTCGGCCGTGTGATAGGGGTTCTTTTATAGGCTATAGGAAGCCCTTCCAAGCTTGGAAAGAAGCTTCCAAGCTTGGAAGGTTTTTGCGAAATAGGATACTGGAACCTTTGGAAGGTTCGCATGACCTTTTGGGAAAGAATTGGAGCTCAAGATAGATCTCATTTGGTAGGGAATTTCACAAAGAATCTCTGGTTCAAATTTGGAATTGTTTGATTGAGAATTGAGCTAGAAAATCTCGCTCGAATCTCACCGGAGCTCAACATGTTCACACTAATGGCGACAGGGACCTAAATGTAAAGATGATGAATACATTAGGGACCTATTTATAATGAATTCAAAAAGTTAAGGGCCATTATGTGATAAAAAGAGTTTCTCTGGACTGAAATGCAAACTTGGTTAAGGTGATCTCTGATTGGGCCCAAATTTTGGTATATACCTAATTTTGACTCAAGGAATCTGATGGTGAAGTCATATTTTAGTTTTGATTAATTTTGACTGGGTAAATCGCACAGTTACCCAAATTAGGGCAATTGTTCATCAAAGACTCTACTTTAGGTCAAAATAGGTTAAAATGGTCAAATAAAGGATGCCAAACCCCAGAGAATATTTTATATGATTTTTAGAGGGTTTAGGTGAATTTTTTTCTGACCAGAACCTCAATAGATTAAGTGGGTCTATTTTTAGGATTTCAGATGTTATTTAATTCTTGAAATACGTGAAAACCCTGTTTCTGTCTGCATGAACCCACTTATTAGACATTAATGACTAAATGACCTTTAACAAACCGTTGGCTCTAGAGATGGTAAAATTACAGAAATAACCCTATTTTCACCTTTTCTTCTCAAAACAACTCTCCCTGCTCTAGAGACCTTTTGACTAATATGTAGGAGCTTTTATTGACTTTATAGGACCAAATTGAGCTAGATATGGCTCATGATGGTGTTCCCATCATACCCCCATGCCTAGCTTTTGCTAGTCCCTTAGCAAAATTCTATGAATCAAACCAGTTATCTAGGTCAGATGTAACCATCAGGATGCCCTACTAAGCCGCATCTCTAGGAATTAGATCTTAATACCAACAATAGACTTAGAGGTACTCAAGTACCAGCTTAGATCCAGACCTGGCCAGCTTTAGCCTTAGTCTGCCACAAAGGTTTCTAAGGCCCACAGGAACTAACCTAAGGTTCGTTGAACTTCACGGTTAAAGCACCCGTGCTTGTAACATGGTTAGTCCAGGTTTAGTTTGTAGTGCATTTTTACAAGAGAGAGATGGAAGAATTTTTGCATTTTTTGGGGAGTTTTCTCTCTCTTTTTCTTCCTTATTTCCAGCTTCAGATTGGCTTTACAATACGGTCTGTATCTGATTCGTATCTCCCACCATCAATCCTCGTAGGGTCCCTACCTTTCGATGCTTCGAGATAGCACCGCCCATGGAAACCCTCAGAACCTTGGCTTTTGACACTTCGAGATAGTGCTGCCCATGGCATTCTGTAGCTAAATTCAGGCCCTGGCAATCAACATTTTAGGATAATCCCACCCATGGCACCTGAATCAGAACAAGGTGCTTACATGCCCCTAGTAGGATATTTAGATATCATAGGAGATAAGCACCGAGGAGACGGTATGTAATTGTGCATCTTCGAGGGGAATTTCTCATCTCTCCACGTCGGGAACTCGTCCAAATAAACTTGTGTTGATAAGCCACTCCTAATCTAGGTAGCTTTTTCAGAACAGAATTAACGCAATTGTGTGATTTTGATTATTAAGTGCATTGAACCAGACTGTTGTGGATTAAGGTGCTTAGGTTATCGAGTCCTGCAAACTAGGGGTCAGTTAACGAGGTCGAATACTACCTAAGCCTTAGACCTAATACGCAATCTTTGCATTTCCCCCAACCTCTTGAGGATTAATTCGGATCGTGACAAGTACATGAGTGTTTAAATCCAATCAGATCCAAGAGGCCTAAGGTCGGTATTCGCCACTAATCCATTAAGTTTTAGCCTTCCAGGTCTTAATTCATTGTTTGATCCAACCTAGAAGTTAGGTAAGTTCCATATTACTTTGAGGGGACTCAATTTTTTTATCTTTTTTCTCCTTTCGTTCAATTTTTTTTATCTTTTTTCTCCTTTCTTTCAATTTTTTTTCCTTCCTCTTTCTTTCAAAAATGGCTCTCCTTTTTCCTCAATCCTCTTTTTTTTTTTTTGATTGAAACCCTTTCTGTGAATTGATTTTCACATCATTTTGAGCTTTCATATCCCCCCATGCCTACGTTTTGCAATGTCCTCATTGTAAATTAGGTAGGTTCGAGTTTAGCTTAGATTGTACGTTAGAACATGTTCAAAGGGTGGCTGGAAGGTTGGGATGATTGTTGCAGACGATTTCAAGCTCTAGTACGAGTACCAGAGGTGGAGTCAGCTGTTCTAATGGATGAACCCTAAAGTGCAATATGAGTTCAGCATAGAGATGAGTTAAAAAGGGTTTCAGGTCTTCAAGAAAATGATGGGTTGCCTCCCGTTAAGCGATGAGTTTAACGCCATCAGCCGGGCGCAATAAGCTCAGGGAGAATGGAGATCAAAAGATACCTCAGCCAAGTTCGTATCGATGAGTTCAATGAACGGCTTGAGTCGTTGGCCATTCACGATGAAAGGTTCAGAATCAAGGATGGATTGATTGATTTCAATGGTTCCATTTCCAAAGATTTGTCTTACCAAGAATGGTCCAGTCCATTTAGATTTGAGTTTGCCTGGGAAGAGTTTGAGCTTGGCATCAAAGAGTAAGACTTTCTAATTAGGGTAGAAAGATTTTCGCACAATGTACCTGTCATGGAAGGCTTTGACCCGCTCTTTGTAGATACGCAAGTTCTCATACGCATCATTATGTAGTTCCTCGATCTCGCTTAATTGCAACCGGCGGTGTATTCTAGGCTACATCAGATCCAGATTGCACTTCCGTATTGCCCAATAGGCCTTATGCTCCATCTCTATGGGAAGGTGACATGCCTTTCCGTACACTAATATGAAGGAATACATGACTGATTGGGTCTTATGGGCGGTCCTATAGGCCCACAAAGCTTCCGGAAAGCGAGTAGACCAGTCCTTCCTATCAAGCTGAACAGTGACTTGAAGGATCTTCTTGATCTCTCAATTTGACAATTCTGCCAGTCCATTAGTCTGGGGGTGGTAAGGAGTCGGGATACGATGCGATACCCCGTACTTTTTCATGAGGGACTGGAAGTGCACATTGTTGAAATGAGACCCGCCATCACTGATGATGACCTTACGAACCCCAAATCTGGTAAAGATGTTCACCTAGATAAATCGGAGGACAACTTTATGATTACTAGTTCTTGTGGGGATGGCTTCGATCCACTTGGAGACAAAATCAACAACAAGTAGAATGTATTCAAAGCCATTGGATTTGGGAAAGGGTCCCATGAAATCGATTCCCCATATGTCAAAGATTTCACACACAATTATTGGGTTTAAGGGCATCATATCCCGCGGGCCCATCTTGCCGAGGGTCTGACAACGAGCGCATGCCCTACAATACGTTTATACATCTTTGAACATCGTGGGCCAGAAGAACCCACACTGGAGAATTTTTGCTACGATTTTATGCCCAGAGAGATGGCCACCGCAGGCCTGGTTGTGACAGAATGAGATCACATATTGACCTCGTCATCAGGAATGCATCTCCGGATCACTTAATCGTTGCCAATGTGGAAGAGATACGGTTCCTCCCAAATATAGTACTTGGCCTTGTAAATCAGCTTGTCCCATCTGGAAGTCACCCAATCTGGTGGGACTTTCCTCGTAACCAAGTAGTTCACTATATCAGCCAACCAGGGGAGATTGTGAATAGCTAGTAAATGATCTTTCGGAAAATGCTTGGTGATTGGATCAGACAGGTCAATGACTAAAGAAGGAAGACGGGACAAATGGTCAGCTACCACGTTTTGTTTTCCCACCTTGTTACGAATCTTGAAATCAAATTCTTGCAACAACAAGATCCAATAGATTAGTCGAGGTTTTGCGTCCTTCACGAGTAAGTGCCTCACAGTGGTGTGATTTGAGTAAATGATGACACGGGAACCCAGAAGATAAGATCTGAATTTTTCCAGGCCAAATAGTGTAGCCAACAACTCTTTCTCAGTAACTCTATAGTTACGTTGAGCCTCGTCCAATGCCTTGCTGGCATAGTAGATGACCACGGGTTTCCCGTCGACTTTCTACCCAAGCACCGCACCCACTGCATAGTCAGACACATCTCACATGATCTCAAAGGGTAGTGACCAGTCAGGGGAATGTAGGATTGGTGCTTGAGTAACCCAATCACGTAGGCTCTCAAATGCGTGAGTGCACTCATCAGTGATCTCAAAAGGGACATCCTTTGAGAGAAGATTAGTCAGGGGGCACACGATTTTTGAGAAATTAGGAATAAATTGACAGTAAAAATCAACGTGCCCTAGAAAGGATCGGATGTCTTTGACCAAGCTAGGCATAGGGAGTTTAGAAATCAAATTCACCTTGGCTCGATTAACCTGGATGCCGTTCTCAGAGATAAGGTAACCCGGGACAATTCCCTCAGGAACCATGAAATGGCTCTTTTCCCAAGAAAGAACCAAATTCACGTCGATGCACCGCCTGAGGATTTGGACCAGGTGTAGGAGGCAATCATCAAATGATTCCCCAAACACTAAGAAGTCATCCATGAAGACTTCAAGGTATTCACCTACCATATCTGAGAATATGACAAGCATGCACCGCTGAAAGGTAGCGAGTGCATTGCAGAGACCGAAAGGCATCCTACGGAACGCGTACATCCCATAGGGGTAGGTCAAGGTGGTCTTCTCTTGGCCCTCAGGATTGATTGCCACCTGATTGTAACCGGAGTACCCATTCAAAAAGCAGATGAATCAATATCCCGCTAGTTTCTTGAGTATATGATCAATGAACGGTAGTGGGAAATGATCCTTCTTTGTAGAGGCATTTAGTCTTCGATAATCAATACAGACTTGTCACGAGTTAGCTATACGGGTCGGTATAGTCTCTCCGATTTTAGTCATAATGACGGTGAGTCCTGCCTTTTTTGGGCACAACCTGGATTGGACTCACCCAACGATTGTCGGAGATTGGGTAGATAATACTTGCATCCAACCACTTGATGATCTCCTTTTTCATGACCTCCTGCAGATTAGGATTCAAGTGTCTTTGCATTTCACGGGATGGTCGTGAGCCCTCTTCGGTGTAGATGTGATGCATGCAATAAGAAGGGTTGATGCCAGTCAGGTAATCGAGAGTCCACCCAATGGCTCTTTGATGCTGCTGGAGAGCATAAATCAGATGTGTCTCTTGATCAGAGGTGAGTCGGGAATTGATAATCATAGGAAAGGTCTGATCGGAACCCAAGAAGACATATTTCAAATGATCAAGAAGAGGCTTCAATTCCATAACAGGGTTATTAGCAGCAGCAGGTGTTTAGGGTGAGGTTCAGGAGTAATGATAGGAGCTGGAGGTATCTCTAGGGCTAATTCAAGCTCCTCTAAGTGCGAGTTTTGATCCTCTTGTGGTTGATCATTAGAGATAAGTAGGTTTTCCTCAACACATGGGTCATCAACCACGGACTTGATGTTGCAAATTTGCTCAATAACCCCACAATTAATTCCTCCTTGGGCCTTAAAGATATCGATCTTTAGTGTCCTGTTGCCAAATTTGAACTCAATTTGGCCCTCCTCACAATTGATGTTGGCTCTAACTGTGGCTAGAAAAGGTCTCCCCAAAATGATCGATGTGTTCTTCAAGTTCTTAGGAGCATCCACGTCTAAAACTATAAAGTCCATGGGGAAGTAGAAATTACATACCCTAACTATGACATCCTTGGGAACTCCTTTAGGTGACTTAATAGATCGGTCAACCACCTGTAATGTCACCAATGTCGATTTAAGCTCAAATTCTTCAAGGTGGTCAAGTAGGGATGTATGTATTAGGTTTATGGAGGCTCCTAGATCCAATAATGCATGATCGAATTGAATATCACCGATTGTACAGGAGATCAGAGGGGTACCGGGATCTTTTGCCTTAGGCAGGAGTTTACTCAAAATGACAGAACTGGCTTACTTCGACAATACAATCGGGCTCCCGCCTTTATTTCACAGCTTACACTTTGGTGTACATATATCTTTTAGGAATCTTACGTAAGTCGGTACGTGGCAAATTGCATCCATCAACGGGATGTTTATTTGGACCTACTCAAAGAACTTGACCAGGTCCTCCTCGAGAGCCACGGGCTTGGGTTTCTTCTTTCCCTTGGTCAAGGCCTTGGGAAATGGAACCTTATGGGAACACCATCATGAGCCATAACTAGCTCATTTTGATCCAATGAAGTCAATAAATGGTCCTACATAACCAACTGAAGGTCATAATTCACTGCATAACCTTTCTGAGAGAATCACAAGAAACAAGGGGTAAAACTGTAATTTTGCTAATGCAATACAACCACGGGTTTTCTCAAGGGCTGAACAAAGGTCAAATGGTCTTAATAAGATAACAAGTGGGTTGGATTTGACAGAAAAGGGTTTGTGTATGCTCTGGGAATTAAATGACTTTTGAAATCCTGAAGATAGGCCCACTTAAGTAACCAAGGTTATGATCAGGATAAAATTCACTTAAACCCTCTAAAAATCATATAAAAATATTCTCTAGGGTTTAGTACTTTCAATTTGGCCATTAGAATCCATTTTGACCTAAATTGGGGTCTCAGACAGATATTTACCCTAATTTAGGTTTTTGTATAAATTACCTAGTCAAATGTGGTCAAAACCAAAATCCAACTTCATCATTGGATTCCTTGGGCCCCAATTAGGTTTGTACCAAAATTTGGACCTAAGGGGAACTCATCTTGACCTAGTTTGCAAAAGGGTTTTGTCTGATTACATTTCTACCCCTAACTTTCAAAAACACTTGCATTTAGCCCCCTATCTTCTTCATCATATTTGCAAATAGGTCCCTCCACCATTATTGCGGAGGAATCCTATTCCGGCAACCTTTGAAAGGAGATTTCTCCTTGATTGCTTGGAGAATCTCCTCCAAAATTAGAGGGAGATTCTCTGAGAAATTTCCTTCAATATGAACCTGGTTAGATGCCCTGAATCTTTCCCAATCTCTCATGTGAACGCATGAGAGATTTGGGTCTCTTGAAGTTTCCATCTCTGGTGAAGCATTCCTTTCTTGGAAGCTTGGCTTCCAAGCACAAAACCTCCTTAGATCCTTATTTAAAGACTCCCCAGGGTCCAACGAACTCACTTGAAATTGGGTCGATTTCCCCCTTATTCCTCTCTCCCCTCCAGCCACAACTCTCTGCAAGCTTCGGCGGCTTCTCCCTAGCTTTTTCGTTGCCCAGCCACAATACCAGTGGCGGGGTTATCTTCACTGTCCTCCGCATCGAGCAATACCCGTCGACGTCATCCCTGCTTTGTCTTCGTCGCCGCCTCATCTACAGAGGTTTCATCTTCCCCACATCTGACAACCACACCGGCGTGGGATTTCTTTCCCTTTCGTCCCTTAGAAGTAGGTTTTTAAGTTCCCTCTCTCTTACACTTTCTTTCCCTCTCTCTATTTCCCAAAATCAACCACCAATGCTACTAACCACCATCACCTCCTCCATCTTTGGCGACTCCTCTGGTGAGGTGCTCCTGTCGCTACGCACCTCCATCCACCTCGCCGACCACCCTACAACCTCCACCGCAACTCCTTGATCATTTCCCCTCAATCCAATCACTCCATCGACCACCTAAATACCTCCCCGAACAAACCCACTTTTCACCAGCCAAAACCGTCACCGTTCAGCCACCACAGCCACCTTTGCTCCACGCCACGGCCACCATTACATTTGCCGTCCCATGACGATATTGCTGAGCGTTCTGATGTGGTCATGAGGCCATTGTTCTTGATTTCAGGTAGCAGATCAATGCCCGCCATTGTTGCTGAGCTTCAACGAAGCTCCAAGCCACTTCAGGCCTTGCTACGCCCAGGTTTCAATCCCAGGCTGCGTGGAATCACCTTGCGCACGGTTCCAGGCCCTCAATTGCAGTCGAGAACCTCAGCAATTGAGGCAATTGAGAGGGCCACTCCCTGCTACGGTGAGAGAAAGGAAGGTGGGACATTTAGTCCCACCTCGAAAACGGAAAGGCACTTTCATGCACATAAATTGAAAAAGTGTAGAGGGCTATTCGTCTCTAACACTGAGGGTGAGGTCCTCCTCGCCCTTCATCGGACTCATCCGCGACACCTAACCCTGCGAACCTACCCGACCCGACTACCCGCCTGACTTCACTCCTCGCTCACCACACACGCCGGTGAGCCTGGACCCGGGTATGCGTTAGGTCTGATTACCCTACCGGCTAAGGCTCTGGGAGAGCGAGACAGACATAGAAAGAGAGAGAGAGAGGAGAGTTGCGTGGGGTAAGGGGGGTTTTTGCCCTGGAGAGTTTGGCTCCAACACTTAGCCAATTCAGAAGGCAGAAGAAAGCCTAAGGAAGAAGAAGAAGAAGAGAAGGCTGAAGGCAGAAGAAGAGAATTAAAGAAGAAAGAACAGCAAAGAAGGGTCAGAGGAGAAGAAAGCCTTAGGAAGAGAAGTTGAAGAAGAAGAAGAAGAAAAAAGACAGAATCAGAGAAATCAGAAGAAGAAAAGAAGGATACTATAGCAAAGTCATTTAAGACGTCTGAATTTATATTTCCTTCTTTAGTCAATTTAAGTAACTATTATTTCTTCTACAATTCTGTTTACTCTTCATATACTCATATGCTCTACATTCCTAATTAATTTTTGAGTAATATTTTATGTTCAATTTGCATTTATTGTTGAGACTAGTGTGTATTCCATTTGCTCCCTATGTTCGACCTCGGAAATATTTTTCGAGTAATAAAATTGTATTTGTTTTGAACACTATTTCGGCTGTACTACAACGCAACACTTTTTAAACCTCGACTTAGCACGATTAACAGAACCTCTGTAGGATCCTCTAGAATTGGTCCATGTTCATGATCTAGGATAGGAGTATTCTGAATGACCAACCTAGGGTTAGGTTTTGAACTACCAGGCTGAGAGTGGCTTGGGTAAGGTGGTTCCTGAGTTGTTTTGCAACTACGGGTTGTAACAGAGTTCAGTCTTGCCTGGTTTTGAGTTGGGTTATGCAAAAGAGGTGGTTGCTGCTGATAACCCTTGTATGATGTCGAAGCCTCCATCCCATCAGGTGATGGAGCAGAAGGGACCTAATAGATGTAGTGAGCCTGGCCCTGAGTCGGGTTCATAATGCCCCTCTGGTTCGGCACGTTATTTGGATTGGGTAGAGGTTGTGAAGGGAGTGCACCAGGTTGGCGGGGATTTGTCATCTAGGCAAGTTGATTGTGAACCTCTATGATCTCGTCTTTGTGTTATTTTTGCGTAGCCGCATTCATCTTTTGAATGTCAGCTAGAGTTTGAAGGATAAAAGTCATTTGGTCTTCTCGAGTTGGCCCGGTTTGGTAAGTTGGGTTGGGCTGAGGCTGAGGAGGCTAATATGAACGAGAAACTTGTGGTCGGGGCAGATATTGAGGCCTCTGATTTTGATTGTTCCCTAACCAAGCGAAATTAGGATGATTACGCCATCTAGGGTTGTAGGTGTTTGAGAAAGGATCATTTAGAATGGCATTGAGGTCCTCGCAGGTCTGAGTAACCTCGGAGAAATCAATAGACGAGGGTTCAGAGTTCCCCCAACTAGAGTAGGTGGATTCAGAGTTTCCTCCGAACCCTAGATTAGACAGGGGTGGATATGGATCCATCCCCTAAGGTCAGTGATAGATGTTGTGCACAGCCTCCCTCCCAGAGGGTGGTTGTGCGAATGGGTTTTGTGCAGAGGGAGCTTGCTACAAATGTCGAGTCAGCTCATCCACCTTCTTCTCAATGATAGAGACCTTGTCTAGACAACTGGCCATTAACTCCAAGTCGACTGAAAAGGATAGGCCCTACGTCTCATGTGCTCCCCACGGATTCATAAATGCTCGAGCAGTCGTCCAGTCGAACATGCCCATAGATTCATTGTTGATGGAGTTCTCGCACATGTTCTCGAGAATCTCTCACACGGTGTCTTCGTGTTGACCCATGATGTTTCCTCCACAGGTCGCATTGACGAACAATCGAATATCCTCACGGAGTCCCTGGTAAAAAGACTAGACTTGTTCCCATTTAGGAACTCTGTGGTGGGGGCACTTTCGCATGAGATCCATAAAGTGATCCCATGCCTCATGAAGTGGTTCTCCTACTTGCTGCATGAAATGTGTGATCTGGTGCCGCAGAGCATTTGTCCGACCAACAGGGGAGAACTTTTTCAGGAATTCAGATTGTAGTTCAGCCCATGTGTTGATTGGACGAGTTAGAGTTTGGTACCAGTGAGTAGCCTTGTCCTTGAGGGAGAAGGAAAATATTTTCATGAGCAAGATATCCTGATTTTGAGCTTCTGACTTAAAGGTCTGAGCCAAATGCTTGAGTTGCTTGATATGCTGGAAGGGATCTTCGGAATTAAGCCCATGGAATTTAGGAATATCATGAATCATGTTGGGCTTGAGTTCAATATTAGGACCTCCAGCTAGGATTTGGACTCGAGGTTCAATCTCCACCGCAGCGGGATTGTAATGATCTCACATCATAGGGCGCTACGATGGATTCATAAAGGCTTGGAATAGAACATTGAGGTGCTGAAGCTGATTCTGGAGATTGTTTTCTTCTTTTGCTGGTTGTTCCATGAGTATGGATGAAGGAGATCTAGGCTTAGATGAATCAGAAGATATGTTAATGTGGTTGGGTGGTTGCATAAATAGGGAAGTCAAGGCTTGGCCTCGACAGGAGTGAATAGCTAATGGAGGCCTCAAAGGTGGTCTTAAGGACCTCCTCCAAAACATGCACCGATGGAGTAGACAAGGAATAGAAGGTGCGATGGACCCAATCAAGACACCCAAAGATTTTTGGATGGCTACAGAGGCTCGGTGCGGATGATACCCCTAGATCAGAAAATCGTCCACCTGAGAATTACCTGGACAGCCAGGAATGGCGAGTCCCACAATGACCCCTACACAGTAGAGTACCCCCACAGGTTACAGGGTTTCCCCCACCCGACCTTCCTTGTCACTGTTGATCCAGGTAGACTAGAATGATGACTTGATCTCTTAAGTCTACCAAATTTTCAGTTTAGAGAGTGGATGCTTAGGATTCCACTTGAACTTTATGGTATTTTTGTGCAAGGTGACCTAATTTGAAGATTGGTTGCCCCCACAAGGCTGGTCAACTTCACCTGTTTGTGCTTTGAGATTATTAGGTCCCGCTTTTAAGATTCAAGTGAAATTTAGAGCCTGATTTTAGGGTTTGATTGATTAGGTAGATTCAATCAAGGTCTAGGCACACACTGTTTGGAAAGGTTGATTCTTTTTTAAGCAAGTGTGTCTCTGAAACTCTGAGATGGAAACTCTAGTTGGCTCTAATTGGTCAAATTAATTGATTCCAAGTGTGGTACCTAGGGCTCAAGCAAGAAGGTGATAGCCCTAGACACCTTAAACCCTAAGTAGGTGCAAGAATTAGGGTTAGGGTTTGTCTACACAAAGAGTCAAATTAAATCAAATTAGGTAACTTGTGATGATTGATTCTAAGAATAGAATGCAAGTTGATCCTAATTGATTTTTCCCTTTTTTAGCTTTCTAGAATTAGGGGCTTAATAAGGATGGAAGATGAGATTACTTGCCCTTGGAGTAGCTGTTGTGTGAATGATCTTACTCCTTAGCTAAATTCCCCTACACAGATCACAGAAAAATAGATAGAGCAAGTTAGTGTCAAATCATATATTGCAATCAAGAGATCGAATTGCGTGTTGCTCCCCAACAATGGTGCCAAAATGTTAATGCACTGAATTGGTGTTTTAAAATTTATTGCACTGTAGTATAGCTGATAAATCACAAAAATAGATATAATTTATAACTTGAAAGAAATCCGAGGTCATTCGCTGGGAGCATGTAGGAATTCAATCTCAAAATCACAGTTTAAATCAAATATATGAGCAATTGCAACCAAAACTTAATTAAAAATGATATAGAGATGAAGCTCAGTAATAAAGTGCAAAAAAAAGAGGTTAAAATGATGATTTAAAGCATCAAATTAACCGTACAATTTAATCACAATTAGTTGAAATGTTTGAACAGTGAATATCAATCAGTTTCCACGTCAAGCAATAATGCAACAACAGTCTAGAACCAGCAACAGCAGCTTATTAGATGAAGGCACAAGGCGTTGGATGCCTTAACTCGCAGCTCTGAGTACCAACAGAGGCAAAGGCCTCTCTTCTCCAAACCTTAGTGAGAGGCACAAGCACAACATAGAGGCACGAAAGCTTCTCAAAGACCAAGTGTTGAGAGGTGCAAAGGGCAAAACCCCCCCACCTCCTCTCTTTCTTTTCCTTTCCCTGTAATGCTAGTCAGACCTAAGTATTTGGGTAATTGGATCAGAACCCAAACTTGCGTCGCGTGACCGCGGGCGAGGGCGTGTGTGTGCATGTGGAAAGGGACCTCACCCTGTGCTTTTTGAGGCAACGGGGAGGAGCCACGAAATCCTCTTAAGTCGCGTGCGGTCTTCAGCAACCCACGATGTGGGACTAAAGCCCCCGCTTCTTCCATGTATAGCTTTAGCAGCTGAGGATTCTAATCGGCATAGAAGGGACTGCTGATGACTCCAATTGGATGTCTAGAGATGAACCTGGGAGTCTTACACGTCGCTTGGGCGTGGAAGTGAGGAGGAACTCGGCTAGAAGGCAACAATCGGAGTCGAAGAAGATGGTGCAACGATGGAGCTCCGATGAAGGTCCTTGAAACAGAAATATGGGCTATGAACCCTAGTTAAAAAGCTTAAGAGGATCGCCGAGGACCGGTGAGTGCAACGGTGGCGTCGATTAGGCGTGTGAGTGTGTGAGGAGGTTTGGTGAAGTCGGAATGGAGGTGCGTTGAGGGTGGTGTTCGGGGAACTCGTGGGGTGGTGAATTAAAGAAATAGATAGATGGCTTTTGCCCTTCGTGTGATGGCGGAGCTCGTGGCGGTGAGAGCGGCAAGAGTCGAGCGTTGTAGCGGCGTGTAGCCGTTGCCAGAGCGGATGAAGATGAGGGTGTCGAGGGAGAGTCGGTGGTTGGAGGTGAGATGTGAGTGCAAGAAAAAGATGTAGAGAGATAGAGATACTTAGAGATGAGGTAGAGAGGTGGAGACGGCCGGTTGTGGTAGACCGACACCGGAGAAGGAAGAGAGATCGGCGAAGTGGCGAGTCTACGGAGGCAGAGGCACGACCTCCCTTTGGTTGGGGAGGGTTGGGACGAAGGGGGAAGTCGAGAGAGCTGACCAATTTGGTCATTGGATGATCGGAGGAGGAGGATCGAAGAAGGTCGCTGGAGAAACAGTCTCGAAGGTCGGAGGAAGGGGAATAGGGGGCTTTTGACTCTGTAAGACTTGCTAAAAGGCTCAGTCGTGCGACAGTGGTTCTTTTATAGGCTATAATAAGCCCTTCCAAGCTTGGAAAGAAGCTTCCAAGCTTGGAAGGTTTTTGCGAAATAGGATACCAGAACCTTTGGAAGGTTCGCATGACCTTTTGGGAAAGAATTGGAGCTCAAGATCGATCTCATTTGGTAGGGAATTTCACAAAGAATCTCTGGTTCAAATTTGGAATTGTTTGGTTGAGAATTGAGCTAGAAAATCTCGCTCGAATCTCACCGGAGCTCAACATGTTTACACTAATGGCGAAAGGGACCTAAATGTGAAGATGATGAAAATGTTAGGGACCTATTTGTAATAAATTCAAAAAGTTAAGGGCCATTATGTGATAAAAAGAGTTTCTCTGGACTGAAATGCAAACTAGGTCAAGGTGATCTCTGATTGGGCCCAAATTTTGGTACATACCTAATTTTGACTCAAGAAATATGATGGTGAAGTCATATTTTAGTTTTGATTAATTTTGATTGGGTAAATTGCACAGTTACTCAAATTAGGGCAACTATTCATCAGAGACTCTACTTTAGGTCAAAATAGGTTCAGATGGTCAAATAAAGGATGCCAAAACCCAGAGAATATTTTATATGATTTTTAGAGGGTTTAGGTGAATTTTTTTCTGACCATAACCTCAATAGATTAAGTGGGTTTATTTTTAGGATTTCAGATGTCATTTAATTCTTGAAAAGTACGAAAACCCTGTTTCTGTCTGCATGAACCCACTTATTAGACATTAATGACTAAATTACCTTCAACAAGCCCCTGGCATACCCCGTGGTTATTCTGTATTTGTGATGAGATGGTAAAATTACAGAAATAACCCTATTTTCACCATTTCTTCTCAAAACAACTCTCCCTGCTCTAGAGACCTTCTGACTGATATGTAGGAGCTTTTATTGACTTTATAAGACCAAATTTACCTAGTTATAGCTTATGATGGTGTTCCCATCAGTCGGCAACCATCAGTTTCTTCTAAAGTAATAAATTTTTACTTTTTTTATGACAATATAAAATATAGCAGAAAGTGACATCAAAATGTATGCAAAAGAAAATTGAATGTGCACACCAACCATGAAAGTCACAATTCTCTCCTTTAACTAATGTACTTTTTCCTCTCTATCTTTTTTTTATTTTTCCTAAAAACTTTTTTCTTGGATTTGACAATATGAAAAATTGCACCTGTTTCAATCCATAAGTAGTCCCTTTAAAATCAAACCCCAAATTAGCCATGATATGATCTTTTCTTCTTCATCCAAATAGAAGCAGCTATAGCAAGCACATACTCTTAATTCAGTTCTACGATGGAAGTCGATGGACATAGCTTCACTTACACCAGCATCATTGAAGTTAGACTCATCTCTCAACCCGATCATCTTCGCTATCTGATGTGCGTAATCCTTGACTCCATCCACCATCAGAGATTCAGAAGGGAAAGATATGTACTCCTTCACCCTCATCCTAAAACCACCAATCCCATTAGTCGCACGAATCTCAAATTGAACACTTGGGGGTGTTACGACATGTGGGGGGTGGGCTCTTAGTCAAACTACCAGATGAGAACTCCTACCCCGTGATCTTCGCATTCTCCTTCCAGATAAAATCCCTCTCAATGGGCCATTTCAATGGGATTCTATGATTCTGTAGGGCGGTGATTAAGCAACCACGAAGACTTGCTTCGCAGCCGCAGTCCCTCTCGTGCTCCACTATGCCAACATTGCCGTATCCATAATCCACACTTCCAGACACATAGCAATAGCAAGGCACACGATTTTAATACTTTGGTGGGCACAGCTCAATCTCCTTCGCCCTTACAACACCGCCAACAGAAAGCTCCCCAATCTCTGATAGATCCTTAACAAGTTTCACTTGCAACCTTTTGCAATCCCTGTAAATATTTACTCTTCTGGAAGATGCAGAGATGGAAGCCATCCAACACAAGGAACTGGAGGCTGCAAGAACCATGACCAGAGCCAAGCTCAGCTTAGTGAGCAGCAACACCACATCGACACAGGTGTGGGTGTTCCTTGACCCCATTCTAGTGTACCCATTGTCGTTCTCCAGAGCTGAGTACTTGCAATGACAGTGGAGCAGCCTTTGCATAGGTGCTACTTCTGCAACTGATATGTGTTGAAATAAATGCATATAGGAAATAAATAAATAAAAATATATGCATTTCCAACATTTTCACATAGATCAAAAATATTAAATCAAGCAAGTCAAACATAATTTAGCAAGATTCAGAATAAAATAAAGAACAAATAACATGTAATAGCACAAATAAACAAAATGAGAATGGATTAGATTTTACTCCGATCAAAGCGCCCATTAAGGACTTCCCTTAGAGAAGGTATCGCCCCCCACAATACCGATGCATTGAGGTTTGACGAACTTTCAGGATACGATGATCCAACTCCAAGATTCAGCATACTACAATCCTGGACGTCCTCGAAAATCACCTCAGGAGAACGAAGTCGAGGCAATTTAATTTCCAACCAAATTCCCAATTAATCTACCAATTTAATGATTTGATCAACCAAAAACTTCTCGTGGATCTCTCAATCTCCTTGTGCAAGATCGACAAACATGATTGAAGATTTTTCTACCAATCTCACGTCGAATGAATGCACCAAGAAAGAGAGACAAGAACAAGAGAGAGGGGGAGAGAGTGGAGAGAGCTTTTCTGCTCTTGTTCTATGTCAAATGAGAGCTCCCTCATGGCCCTTATATAGAGCCCACAACCAGACGTTTATGAAAATTTTCATTTTATGGAAATACGGTAATTAATCAACCAATTAAGTTCATTTATCTACCAAAATAATTAGTCGATCAAACTTTACTATTTGGTCAATCAAACCAATTGATCGACCAAACTAAATTCATTGATCAACCAAAATAATTGGTCGACCAATTTTATATTTTGATCGAACAATTCAGGTCAAAATCATGAGATTAAAATCTGTAGCAAAAGAGTCCAAGTTCCAAGTTTTAAATTGATTCTCACCCGAGCTTGAGCCCGAGCCCGAGCTCGAGTCGGAGTTGGGGCGGGGTGCGCGTGCATGCGTGCGTGGTCCCCAACCCCACCTCTCACCCTTTGCTACATAAGCCATGGGAGGCAGAAGCCTTTTACACCCACCAAGAGGTTTGTCCACTTCCAGTATGGGACTAAAAACCTTTCCCAAATCTCACTGATTTCAACATGAATTCCCACATCACCATATAACAATTACATCCCAATTGATACAATTAGGCTCTCAAATCCAACAATCCCTCATAAATTCATCATTGAAATTCAACGATAAATTCCTTGGCTACCATACTCTGCTTTCAGTAAAGGTACCTTTTGGTTTAAACCCTTACCTAAGTCATCCACCTTCACCACCACAGGAATAAAGTGAAACTAGTCTTGAACTCTAGACCTTTGATGTGGGTTGTATAATGGTGACACCAGAATGAAGTTCTTGGTGATAATCTTTAGGGTTGATGCTCTTAAGGGCTATGCATCCTATCCTGTTTCATAAGTGTAATCGGGAAAGGCCCTATTCCCTTACCTGTGGCCCATAGTAACACTCACACAGGTGGCGTTCTCCAAGGATGCACTGCTCACATCCTGCCAAAAGGCTTGAACCCATTTAGAGCCTCTGCTCTTCCTAAATTTGCAGCTTAAGGCACTCAGACTTCTAGGGATTGGACTTAGATGCAAAATCATCTAACAATGAGTGCCAACTAGTTCCTCATATAGCTTGTTGTTACCACATTGAACCTACCTTGTGGGATCTCCACCTAGTTAGGTTGGGTTGTTGCTGTGGGGGAACTCCCAATGGGTCTCAGTCCCATCCCAAGCTTAGACTTAAGGACTAAAGATCTATCAAGTTCCTTAGTAAATGGATCTACTGTGTTATCCTTAGATCCTATAAATTCCACAGTAATCACTCCTTGAGACACTAAATCCCTTACAGACTTGTGTTTGATTTGGATATGTCTCCTTGTTTTCTGATTAAACTTTGAACTCTTAATCTTTGCTATAGTAGTCATGCTATCACAATGCAAAGATATCATAAGAATTGGCTTACCCACCATAGGGATTTTTGTAAGAAGTCCCTTCAGCCATTCAACCTCAATTCCAGTGGTATCCAAAGCACATAGTTCAGCCTTAAAGGTAGACCGGGCTAAAATGATCTGTTTTGCAGACCGCCAGGAGACTACACCGCCTCCAAGGGTAAAGACATAGCCTGCAACACCATTACTCCCAGAATCTTCCATTTGACTGATCCAACTTGCATCACTGTATCCTTTAAAAATTGAAGGATATTTATCATAATGCAAACTAAGGAAAACAATTCCCTTTAAGTACCTAAGTACTCGATCTAAGGCATCCCACTGAACATGGTTAGAACAGCTTGTGTATTTGCTCAACTTAGACACGAAAAAAGAAATATCCGATCCAGTACAGTTAGCCAAATACATCAAGCTTCCTATAATTTGTGAATATCTTAGTTGTGAAACAGGCATTCCACATTTATTCTTATAGAGAGTTTTTGATGAATCAAAAAGAGTGCTTACAACCTTACAATCTTCATAGTCAAATTTCTCAAGAACCTTCTCAATATAATGAGATTGAGAAATAGTTATCTCCTTTGCTAACCGAATCAGTTTGAGGCCTAAGATCACATTTACAACACCCATATCCTTCATCTCAAATTTACTACTCAAGAACAACTTAGTTTCATTCACAATTCTAATGTCTGATCCAAACAATAATATATCATCTACATATTGGTATAGGACAATACACTTATCACCTTTAATCATAGAGTAGACACACCTGTCAGATTTATGACCTACAAAGCCAAAAGATTGTACAGTTTTATCAAACTTTGTATGCCATTGCTTGGGTGCTTGTTTCAAACCATAAAAAGATTTAATAAGCTTACAAACTTTTTTCTCATTCCCAGGAGTCACAAATCCCTCAGGATGGTCCATATAGATCTCCTCCTCAAGATCGCCATGAAGAAAGGCGATCTTCACATTCATTTGGTGGACAGTGAGATCATAAATAGAAGCCAATGTAATAAGCATCTAGATAGTAGTTATCATAGTTACTGGAGAATAGGTATTGAAATAATCAATTCCTTCCATTTGCTTGAACCTCTTGGCAACAAGTCTAACTTTGTATTTTTCAATAGATCCGTTAGGCCTGAGTTTTTTTCTTAAACACCCACTTGCACGCAATAGTAGAACACCCTAGAGGTAAATTAACCAACTTCCAAGTACCATTAGAGATGATTGAGTCCATCTCATTCTTAATGGCATCTTTCCAGTGCTTAGCTTTAGAAGAAGCCATAGCATCATGATAAGTGGGGGGATTACCCTCGATTTGGTAAGTAACAAAATCACTTCCCAAATCCTTAGCAATTCTTAGTCTTTTACTTCTCCTAGGTTCCAACCTTCTACTTGATTGGGTTCAGAACGGGAAGAGCTAGCCCCCATGTTAGATGTCCTTTCCACTTGACTAGGAATAGAACCAGATGTGGTGGATAAATCATCTGAAGTTATATTTTAAGGTGATCCAGTCCTCATAGGGAAGATATCCTCAAAAAATGTAGCATCGCGAAGCTCAACAATAGTGTTGATATCTACGCCTGAAATCTCAGATTTTATAATAAAAAATCTATAGGCATAACTATTATCAACATAACCAAGAAAGATCATGTCAACAGTCTTAGGTCTAAGCTTCTTCCTCTTGTGTTCTGGAACAACCACTTTTGCAAGGCAACTCCACACTTTGAGGTATTTCAAACATGGTTTTCTATTTCTCTAAATCTCAAATTGACTACTTTCCTTACGCTTGAGGGGAACTCTATTCAGAATATGGCATGTCGTATTCAAAGCTTGCCCCCACATATAAGTAGGTAATCCTGAGCTTTATAAGAGAGCATTGACCATGTCAGTTAGGGTCATATTCTTTCGCTTTACTTTCCCATTAGATTGAGGGGAATATAGGGCCGTCACTTCATGAACTATATCAAAAGTTGGCACTGTTCATCAAATAAGTTGGACGTATATTCCCCTCCTCTATCTGACCTCAGTTTCTTAAGAGTGTTCCTAGTTTGTGTTTCTGCTTCATTCTTGTAGACAAGGAATTTACCTAATGCCTCATCCTTAGACTTAAAGTAAATGCACATAGCAGTATCTACTACTGTCATCTATAAAGGTGATAAAATACTTTTTATTTTCCTTAGTCAACACACCATTAAACTTGTAGATATCCGTGTGCAGTAAATCTAGAATCTTAATATCTCTAGTAATAGAGTGAAAATGCTTCTTAGTTTATTTAGCCTGTATACATATCTCGCATTTTTTAGTTTTATTTATGGTGTGTTTAAGAATCATATTTAATTTTACCATTTTTTTTAAAGAATTGAAATTTACATGACCCAATCTACCTTGCCATATATCACAAGATTCAATATTACTGTAAACAAATTGAATCGAATGAAAACTAACATTATTTAGAACATTTCTAAATGATACATCCACATCACATCTCACTCTAAATAATAGATCAAAATCTACCAAATACCCCTCTCCATAAAATATTCCATGTCTCAACTTAACAACTTTATTACATTTAAAGTTTAACTCAAAACCCTCTCTAACTAACAAGGAACTAGAAAGAACATTCCTTTTCACAGCAGGAACGTGCAACACCCTGTGCAGTGTCCAACTTGCCCCAAGAAAAACCTCAAGCCCACGTGTTCGAGTCCCACCACCTTGGTTGCTGTAACGACCCGATTCCCGAGTCCCTATGAGACACGAGAACCGGACCGACTCGACTAATCCCAAGACCTAGTTGTCCAATGAGAAGTAACCAAAAGAGCAGTAAATAAACCACATTGAACATGAAATATAACTAGCAGTAACAAAATACAGCAGTAAGAAAAGAACTACTACAGCATGTACCACCACAACAGTAGAACAACATTATAACATAACAAGAACTGTGAGTAAAGAAAAGTACAGAGAGTAACAAAAACTACTCATTACAGTGGAACAAAGAGGGCACAAAAGAACAGTGGCAACTCTACTGGACCCTACTCGGCCCAGCATCCTCTGCAGTCGCTGACCCTGGCTGCTCAACACCTGGTCCTGAAAAGTAACGAGTGTAACACGTCAGCGAAACGCTGAGTAGAGTGGCAGCTAAACTAAAGAAGCAGTAAAGTGTACAGTAGCTGTTTTATTTTCTTTCTTCCTTTATTTACGTCTTTCTATTGTTTCATAATTTATCTATTACTCAGATCCTTCTCTTGATCTCGAATGTTCCTCGTGGGAACGATCTTGATTGCAGTCTTTTTCGAACAGTAGAAGTAGCACGTGGTGCTCTCCTGGCCGGGAGAGTCCCCCGTGGTGATCCTACTCTCAGTCAACCATCCCAAGGTCACTGACAGACATAACGGTGACTACGGCACGTGCGGTAAACGCACAGGTAGCTAATCCGCACTGGCACGCGGTCAGTCGTTTCCGTTAACGGGTGCGCCCAAAGCACAACACGGAACCAGTATAGGGCGGAGCCCTCTCAGTAACAGGGGTCTAACCCCTCCACAGTAATCAAACAGGGGCCTTGCCCCACCACAGTCCGCGCACCCTCGCCTGACTACCCTGGTTTGCCCAGTGGGCCTAACAAGTCGGTGTAGATGAGCTAGCAGAACCCCGGGGCCTGTGGGGTAGCTAGTACTCACCCTACACTAGTAGCTCTCCTCGGTACTTTATACACGAGGGCCAACAAGTCGGTACAAAGTGGCCAGACCTAACCCCAGGTCCCTGGGGCGGCTGGCTCCGCTCTGCACTAAGCAGGTAACAGGTGCTCCTGGCACTACGTACCCAAGAGACAACACACCTCCACAACTTTCCTTCTCAGTTCCATTTCATTCTCTTTCCAGGAGTTCTACTCCTAACTCCCCGTAGGGTTCCAGCTCTTTTAATTCAGCACATTCAAGTTTCACCATTTCCAGTTTCACGTCCATACAACCCATATTCTCAATCATGTTCATTTATTCATAACAGGCAGCTGTTAAATCAATTTATAGGAAGCTATTATTTCCTTTCCACATTTTCCAAGATTGCAATATCTATATTCATTTCGCTAGTTTTCCAGTCCTAGGATTCATGCACTACCCTAGGATCTATCATTCAATCTGATTTCTCATTCCTAGGATTCATGCAATGCCCTAGGTTCTATTAATTGTTCCATAATTATAACAAATTATGTTAATAATTCTTAAAGCCACTCTACCAGCTACAACGGAAGTACTGGGGGCGTGGTCGGAAATCTCGCACGCCTCCACAATCCCCAAGACTGAAATGGAACGGGGTCCTATCACAAGGATCAAACACAAGGAGTTTCTCAGAACAGTATATAATTACTGTAGACGGGTAGATGATTTTATTCCGAAAAGAACGCAACTCGAAACGTGGAAAACGGACTTCGAACGGGCCCTAAACGGGTCAAAAACGACGAAACAGTCCAAAATCAGACGTCTAGAACATCTTCCAGACGTCTTAAAAAGTGGATCAGAGGATACCTTTGTTCTGCGTAGTCTCTCAGATGTCTAGAAGCCTGCGGAGGCGTCTGGCCTAGTTCCTAGACGTCCGATGGTCACCCCAGAGGTCTGGAAGTCCTTCCCGTCGTCTGGCACTGCGGCCAGACGTCTGATTCGCGTTGGATGCGAATCACAGATCCTGCACGTACCCACTCATCGTTCACCGTACAACGGTCGCAGAAAAAGGACGGAGGACGAAAAAATAACTTACTTGCCAGACGTCTGGACAGTCCTCCAGATGTCTTCACCATCGTCTGGTTGGAATCCCAGACGTCTGATTCTAAAAAAACTTCCAGAATCAGAGCTCCACGCGCTCTCCGCCCGCGACGCACGGCCGCGCCGCGCCTCGTCCGCCTGCTACTTGAGCTGCAGCAGCCCTCCCACGTCACTCCGCGCCCGCTGCTCCCTCGCCGGCCGGCTCTCGCTGCCCCGGCAAGCTCGAGCCCTCGCGGCCGAGTGTCTCCTCCCTCGTGCGACACCTCCTCCCGCAACTGGCCGCGGCTGTCGCCGCTCGCTCGCGCTCGCACTCTCGCACCGGCTGGAAGAGGAAGAAGGGAGCGGAGGGGATGAGAGTGAGGGAGAGGGCGATGCCTTTTTAAAGTCGCGCGGGGAGTGAGAGAGGGGGGGCAGCGCTGCGCCTGTAGGAGGAGAGGGAAAAGGGAGCGCACCGCAGGTCTGCACGTGCAGGCGCGCAGACGCAACCCACCATGCCGCAGAAAATCAAATCCCAGACGTCTGGAAAGGGTTCCAGACGTCTGGTCAGACGTCTTAAAAGACATTTTGAAGCTGCGTTCGTAACAGTTGCAAAGTCGTTCCTCATCTTCACAGTCCCACCACTGCAGGCCTGATAGGAAGAAAAGAACGATCTATCAAAACAAATATGTACATTGGCGCCAATATCCACGAGCCATTCAGTAGGATCATGAATAACATAGAGTTCAAATTTTATTAAGACATACCCATAACTAGGCTCGGCCTCCTCGGTGGTCACATTCACCTGAGGATTTTCATCTATGGTCTTCTGCTGAGCTTTATTAGAAGGACAATCCTTCTTCCAATGCTCAACCTACCCACAGTGCCAACATGGTTTGTTCTTGGATTTCTTCTGGATCTTGGGTTTGACCTTTGTTTTGTTTTTATTGTTTTTATGTTTATTCTCTTTTCCCTTAGATGTTATGCTATTCACTTTAGACTCCACAAGCATTACAGGTTTCTGTTTCTTATGCTCTTCCTTAATAGCAATAGCTATCATCAAGTCATCAAGAGAAATCATTCTCTTCTTATGCTTGAGAGTCATCCCAAAGTCTTCCCAAGATTTAGAGAATTTCTCAATGATAGACATAACTTGAAACTTCTCAGGAAGCTTCATTTCAACCTTTGCTAAACCATGGAGCAATAACAGAAATTCATGTACCTGCTCCAATACCGATTTACCCTCAACCATTTGGAATTTAAGGAATTTTGCAGTAGAGTATTTTTCAATACCAAGATCCTTGATATTATACTTCTTATCCAACTCCTCCATAGCCCCTTCACAGTGAACGTGGATGTGCTGTACACATCAAATAGCACATTGGACAATGCCAATAAGATGCAACCATGACAAATATGGTTGCGCTCATTCCACACATCCACCGCCTTTTGGCCTTCAGGAGTGGGTTTTTCCCTATCCAAAATTGGGCAATCGATTTCCAACGCTTAGATCAAACCAATGGTGTCAACCAAATTTTTATGTGTTGTTGCCAACACTTGAAATTTTGCCCACCAAATTTCTCTAGCATACTAGATAAGTCTACACATGATTTCAAAGTCATTTTTGACATCTTAAATATTTTAGATCTAAGCGATACCTTCTCTAAGATTGTTGAAATAAAACCATATAGGAAATAAATAAATAAAAACATATGTATTTCCAACATTTTCGCATAGATCAAAAATATTAAATCAAGCAAGTTAGATATGATTTAGCAAGATTCAGAATAAAATAAAGAACAAATAACATGCAATAACACAAATATATAAAATGAAAATGGATTAGATTTTACTTTGACCGAAGCACCCATTAAGGACTTCCCTTAGAGAAGGTACCGTCCACCACAATACCGATGCGTCAGGGTTTGACGAACTCCCAGGATACGATAATCCACCTCCGAGATTCGGCGTACTCCGATCTTGGGCGTCCTTGAAAACTACCTCAGGAGAACGAAACCGTGGTAATTTGGTTTCCAACCAAATACCTGATTGATCTACTAATTTAATGGTTTGATCAACCAAAAACTTCTCATGGATCTCTCAATCTCCTTGTGCAAGATCGACAAAAGTGATTGGAGATTTTTCTACCAATCTCACATAGAACGAATGCACTAAGAAAGAGAGACAAGAATGAGAAAGAGTAGGAGAGAGTGGAGAGAGCTTTTCTCCTCTTGTTGTGTGTCAAATGAGAGCCCCCTCGTGGCCCTTATATAGAACCCACATCCAGACGTTTATGGAAATTTTCATTTTATGGAAATACGGTAATTGATCGACTAATTAAGTTGATTGATCGACCAAAACAATTGGTCGATCGAACTTCACTATTTGGTCGACCAAACCAATTGATCGACTAAACTAAATTCATTGATTAACCAAAACAATTGGTCGACCAGTTTTACATTTTGATCAACTAATCCAGGTCAAAATTGTGAGATTAAAATCCATAGGAAAAATGTCCACGTTCCAAGTTCCAAATTGATTCTCACCTAAGCCTGAGCCTGAGCCCAAGCCTGAACCGAGGTGGGGCGGGGCGCGCATGCGTGCGTGGTCCCCAACCCCACCTCTCACTCTTTGTTACATAAGCTATGGGAGGCAGAAGCCTTTTACACCCACCAAGAGGTTTATCCACTTCTAGTATGGGACTAAAAACCTCTCTCAAATCTCATTGATTTTAACATGAATTCCCATGTTGCCATATAACAATTACATCCCAATTGATACAATTAGGCTCTCAAATCCAACGATATGCTCTTTGATGATATAATAAGGATGGTTTATAATGTCATTATGACTCTATATATTCTTTTCATGGAAGTGGATTTTAGTGTATGGTTTTGCAATAATATATATTTTAGTCTAATCATGGAAGATTTTTATGGTGTCATTATTTGAAAGCCACATCCTAAAATAGGTCTTCGCATATACTAGGGGAAGAGGGTGGAGTGGATGCTGGCCAAGAGTCTGATCTCGTTATAGCTCTGTAGTCTTTGAAGGAAAGCCCAACATAATGGCACCTATATATATAACATGTAAGGATGATATTTTAAACACCTACATATAACAAAAATACAAGAATTAGTTTTGAACATAAAGCTAAGCCCAAGACCCTCTTACATGAAATGCATTTGATGGAATAGCTTATGTTTACTGATTTCCAATTGGATTGATCCAATATTTCTTGTGATTTTTAAACTCTCAATTTGACCCAATCTATCAGACTTAAATATTTGGTCCAATTTGATCTACAAACCTAAAATGGAATTGAATCACAAATTCATTGCCAAACTCTAGTGCTGACTTTGACATTTTGACAAACAGGTGGTGGACATTGGTATTTTAGACATACCTAGAACAACACCACAAACATCAATGGTGATTACAAGGGAAGGCATTGGGGACTCACCAATTGCTGCTAAGCACTTCCTTAGCTGACTGAAATCCTCCTCGTGGCTGCAAATACCTCAATCTCCTTACAAAACAAAAAAATAAAAAAGTAGAATAATGAGATGAGCAAATCATCATCATAACCACAAGAGAAGGAGACACAGACAGATTGCCACAAACCAATCCTTAACCCTAGCTGTTGCTAGCAATCACCAACCCTAACCAAAATCAATAACCAACCTAATCTCAATTGAGTATAGATTAAGCACAAATCTAAGCATAGTAATAGAACAGTAATAAGAGATCTAGAGCATAGATCTGAGCTTAGATTTAATCTATCACCAATGCTAACCCTAAAATGAGCAACAAATCTGTGGAGATTGAGCCTAAATCTGATCGTAAGAAGGAGAAAGAGAGATCTAATCGTAGGAACTGGTGAAATGATCAAGTGATATGATCGATGGAGATGATTAAGTCAGAGAAATGATAGATGATCGAGTGAGATGATGCACAGAGATCCGATAAGAGAGAAGGAGAGAGACATTGACAACTCTAACCTAATTGACGTCGCTGAGCTTCGAGAGTTCGGCGAATGATCTTTATTGAGAGATCAGGGAGGATGCTTAGGGCAACAGTAAGGCACCTTAGCCCCTCTCCAACCCAACAAAATAGTTCCTTAGGGATGGTAAGAGCACCACGCCTCCTTGCATCTTAAGCCCCAGCCTCGACATCTCCCTACCCTGATCTCGCTTGCATTTACGCATAGGTCGAACCTGGATCCTGTCACTCGCAGTAGCCTCAACTGCCTCATCATCCCTATGAACACCCACCAATACGCCTCCTTGGGGAGGAGGCAAAGGGCTGTGTCTATTACTATGCTGCTGGCATCGAGAGAGAAGACATCGTGATTGACAATGGAATGGGTATTGTCAATCTCGATGTTGACGACAGAGGGGCAGGGAAGAGGGGGAACATGGACGTGTCATTGTGGATCCGACAAATAGATTGGGGAGGGTGGGGCGGCTGAAAGGAGGCATTTAATTTGTTTGTGTAGGGGGGTGGGGGAGGGAGGGAAGGGGAGTCCCGATGTTTAGTGTTGGGTTACATTAGGATTTCGATCCATGGCCAAAAAAATTTAAACAAAAAATGCAATCGTTATTATAGAAAATTAGATTACTGATATTTTTATAGAACTATAACAACATTTAATTAGTGTTATTATAACTTTTCCTTTAATGTAGGTAATTTTTTTGCAGTGCAATATTTCAAAAATCATCGGTGATATTTGATTCAAAATTAAAAATTATCGGTAATATTTGATTCAAATGTAAAGATCACTAGTATTTGACTACGGGAAAACGAATGGCAACATAGGACCCACCAAGTCTCTGATTTAGGAAGAATGGGTGACCACGTGTCATTTTGCTAAATCACACGTGGCCACTATCCTTTTTGCAACATACACAGTAAAATGCATTGTAAAAGAAATTTCATTACATTTTCTCCATTTTTAAATATCGGTAGAGGGGTGATTTAATTTGCGATGGAAACTTCATAGGACAAAATAGTATCCTTTAAATTGATAAAGGGAGAAAGTGATCTGGAGGCTATACTACAAAGGGCCAGTTGATTTTTCATCTATTTTTAAGCATGTGCAAGAAGAAGCTTCCATAGGGGAATTAAATCATGTATATGTGCCACATTCCTGCTCACCAAGCTTACTGCTGGCACACCTTCACTACATTTAAATGCTTATATATTGCTATTCACTTGTCGATTTTCAAATTTTCTAGAAATGTAAAATACACAATTTGTTCAATATTCAAACATTTCAATATATGTATTGCATTTCTTTTATATATGCATCTCATTGTATCTCAAAAAAAAATCCTCCACGTACCATATCATAAGCCCAACAAGCCATGCACGTCCACATGTACAACATTCCGAATTTTTTGTTTTTTTTTTGCTAGAAAAAACATTCCAAACTTGATGGTGCAAATGGTGCTCTTGGATGGATGATTAAATGCTTCCGGAGACCTCTATTGCACCATGTGAAAAGAGATAGAAGTCCTATACCCTATGCATCTATCTAGTTGTTATTAGTAACATTGTGTAGGCTCTCACTCTCTCTCACTCTAACCAAGCCAAATAGGTTGTGCTGATTTTGGGAGCCTAATTGCATCAATCATGATGCAATTGATATATGGTGACGTCGGAATTTACGTTGAAATCAATGAGATTTGGTAGAGTTTCTTAGTCTTATATTGGAAGTGGACAAACTTTTTGGTGGCTGTAAAAGGCTTCTGCTTCCAATAACTTATGTACCAAAGAGTGAGAGGTGAGGTTGGGGACCATGTATGTGTTCACGTGCCCCATCCTAGGCTCGAGTAAAAATCAACTTGAAACTTGGACTCTTTTGCTATGGATTTTTAAATTTCATTATTTTATCATGGGTTGGTTGATTACAAGGTAAAATTGGTTAATCAATTATTTTGATAGATCAATGAGTTTAATTTGGTCGACCAATAAGTTAAGTTTTATTGATTAATTGATTTAATCAATCAATGGGACTAAATTAACCAATTAATTATCGTATTTCCATAAGCGTCAGGTTGTGTGTTCTATATAAAGAACACGAGAGGCCTCTTATTTGACATACAACAAGAGCAGAAAAACTCTCCACTCTCCCTCTCTCTCTCTCTCTCGCTCTTGTCTCTCTTTCTTAGTACATTCATTCGACGTAAGATTGGTAGATTTATCTCCAATCAAGTGTTTTGATCTTGCATAAGGGTTGAGAGTGATCCACGAAAATTGGTAGATCAATCAAGAATTTGGTAGATCAACCAAATTGTCTCAGCTTCATTCTCTTGACATGATTTTCGAGGACGTCCAAGTTCGGAGTGCATTAAATCTTAGAGGTAGATTGTCGTATCTTGGGAGAAGTTCATTAAACCTCGATGCACTGGTATTGTGGGGGTGATATCTTCTCTAAGAGAAGTCTTCATGGGCGCTTTGATCGGAGTAACTTCTAACCTTTCTTTATTTTGTTTATAATTTGTGCTATTACATGTAATTTATACTTTATTTTATTCTGGATCTTGTCGTATCATGTTTACCGCACTTGATTTAATATCTTTGATCTATACGAAATTGTTGGAAATACATATGCTTTTATTTATTTATTCCATATATGTTTGTTTCAACAATCTTAGAGAAGGTATCATGTAGATCTAAAATATTTGTAATGTTAGAAGTGACTTTTAAATCACGTGTAGACTTATCCTGTATGCCCAATAAATTTGGTGGGCAAAATTTCAAGCGTTGGCAATAACGTATGAGGATCTGGTTGATCACCATTGGTTTGATCTCGGCATTAGAAATCGAATGCCTAATTTTGGATAAGAAAAAACCCATTCCTGAAAGCCAAAAAGCGATGGATGAGTAGAATGAGCATAACCTCATTTGTCATGGTTGCATCTTATTAGCTTTGTCAAATGTTCTGTTTGATGTATATAGCATATCCACGTCCACTATGAAGGGGTTATGGGAGAAATTGGATAAGAAGTAGAATACCGAGGATCTTGGTATTGAAAAATACTCTATTGCAAAATTCCTTAAATTTCAAATGGCTTAGAGTAGTTCCATGGTTTAGTAGAGGCTAAGATGAAGCTTCTTGAAAAGTTTTAAGTCATGTCCACATTGAGAAATTTCCTAAATCTTGGGAGGACTTTGGGATGACTTTCAAGCATAGAAAGGGAAAGATTTCTCTCGATAACTTTATGGTGACCATTACTATTGAGGAAGAGCATAGAAAATAGAAGCTCATAATACTTGTAGAGTTTAAGGTGAATGCCATGATATCTAAAGAAAAGGAGAATAATAATAAGAACAATAAAAATAAAATGAAAGATAAATCCAAGAACAAATCATGCTGGCACTATGGGTAGGTTAGGCACTGGAAGAAGGATTGGACTTCTAATAAAGCTCAGCAGAAGACCACAAAGTGAAATCCTCAAGTGAATGTGATCATCGAGGAGGCTGGGCCTAGCGATGGCCCTGCAATGGCATGACTCTAAAGATGAGGAACAACTCTACATCCAAGGTGTTGGGATTTGGACGTGTAGACTTGAGGGTGAGTCTGGACATTGAGCAGGGTGTTGCATGTTCCTGTTGTTAAAAAAAATGTTCTTTCTGGTTCTTTATTGGTTAGAAAGAGTTTTGAGTTGAACTTTAAATATAATAAAGTCGTATTGTGTTATGAACGCGTGCCCCAGACGTCTTTTAAGATGTCTGGGAGGTGGGCCAGACGTCGTATCAGACGTCCGGGATCGTTGCCAGACGTCTGGAAATCTGTTATCTTTGACACGTGCGGGTCGTCTGCGCACCTGAACACGCAGACCCGCATATTCGCTTATTCCTTCCTCCTGCGGCTGCAGATTCCCCTGCCGCGCTCCTTCTCTCTCCTCCTCGCGCGGCCTTAAAAGGCCACGTGCTCTTCCGTCACCACCGCCTCCTTCCTCTTCTCCTTCAGCCAGTGAGCGCGAGAGCGAGCGTGAGAGCGAGCGTGAGGTTGCAGCGGCAGCGGTGGCCGCAGTGAGCGCGGAGGAGGTGCTGCGTGTGAGAGCGGCGCTCAGCCGTGAGGGCGAGCTCGCCGGGGCTGCCAGGGCCGGCCGGCGGGGAGCGCAGCGGGCGCGGGGCGACGCGGGGGGGACTGCTGCGGTCCGAGCAGCAGGCGCACGAGGTGCGACGAGGCGCGGCGTCGCGAGCGGAGGGCGAGTTGCGGCCTGATTCTGGAAACATTTCCAGAATCAGACGTCTGGGCTGATAGCCAGACGGCGGGGGGCGACGTCTGGAAGACCATCCAGACGTCTGAAAGGTGAGTTCTTCCGTCTTCTTCCTTCCTGTCGACTGACCGTACTGAGAGAGAGAGTTGGGTGCGCGCAGGCTCGGTGATTCGCCATCCAACATGAATCAGACGTCTGGCTGTAGTACCAGACGGCGGGAGCGACCTCCAGACGTCCGGGGTGACCATCGGATGTCTGGGAACTAGGCCAGACGTCTCCGCAGGCTTCTGGACGTCTGAGAAACCACGCAGAACAAGGTAATTCTCTGATCCACTTTTTAAGACGTCTGGAAGAAGTTCCAGACGTCTGATTTTACACAGTGTCGTCATTTTCGACACGTTGAGGGCCCGTTCTGTTTCCGTTTTCCTCGTTTCGAGTTGTGTTCTTTTCGGAATTAAATCCTCTACCCGTCTACAGTAGCTATACACTGTTTTGAGACACTCCTTGTGTTTGATCCTTGTGATAGGACCTCATTCCGTTGTAGTCTTGGGGGTCGCGGAGGCACGCGGGATTCCCGATCACGCCCCCATTACTCCCGTCGTACCTGGTAGAGTGGCTTTAAGTATAATCTGTTAAATTATGAAACCATAAATAGAACCTAGGACATTGCATGAATCCTAGGAATGAGAAATAGATTGAATGGTAGATCCTAGGGTGTTGCATGAATCCTAGAGCTGGAAAACTAGATTGTATGATAGATCCTAAGATATGGCATGAATCCTAGGATGGGAAAACTAGTGGAATGTATGAATACTGCAGTCTTGGAAAATGTGGAAAGGAAATAATAGCTGCCTGTAAATTCGTTTAAACAGCTGCCTGTTATGAATAAATGAACATGATTAAGAATATGGGTTGTATGAACGTGAAACTGGAATGGTGAAACTGGAATGTTCTGAGTCAAAGAGCTGGAACCCTACGGGGAATTAGGAGTAGAACACCTGGAAAGGGAATGGAAAAGAATTGGGGAAGTGAGCTGGCCCTTGAGTACGGAGTACCAAGGAGAGCGACTGTCCCCCCTGTTTAGTGCATGGCGGAGCCAGCCGCCCCAGGGACCCAGGGTTAGGACTGGCCACTCTGTATCGACTTGCTGGCCCTCGCGTATGTAGTACTGAGGAGAGCTACTAGTGTAGGGAGGTACTAGCTACCCCACGGGCCCCGAGGTTCTGCTAGCCTCCCACACCGACTTGTTAGGCCCACTAGGGCAAACTAGGGTAGTCAGGCGAGGGTGCGCGGACTGTGGAGGGGCAAGGCCCCTGTTTGGTTACTGTGGAGGGGTTGGACCCCTGTTACTGAGAGGGCTCTGCCCTGTACTGGTTCCGTGCTGTGCTTTGGGCGCACCCGTTAACGGAAACGACTGACCACATGCCAGTGCAGGCTAGCTACCCGTGCGTTTACCGTGCATGCCGTAGTCACCATTACGTCTGTCAGTGACCTTGGGATGGTTGACTGAGAGTAGGATCACCACGGGGGACTCTCCCGGCCAGGAGAGCACCACGTGCTACTTCTACTGTTCGAAAAAGACTGCAATCAAGATCGTTCCCACGAGGAACATTTGAGATCAAGTGAAGGATCTGAGAAATAGATAAATCGTGAGATAATTGAAAGACTTAAATAAATAAAGTAACAGAACTTAACATCTACTGTACACTCTACTGTTTCTTTAGTTTTAGTTGCCACTCTACTCAGCGTTTTGCTGACGTGTTACACTCGTTACCTTTCAGGACCAGGTGTTGAGCAGCCAGGGTCAGTGGCTGCAGAGGACGCTGGGCCGAGTAGGGTCCAGTAGAGTTACCACTGTTTCTTGTACCTCTTTTTGTTCCGTTATAGTGAGTAGTTCTTGTTTCCGCTGTACTTTTCCTTACCTGCAGTTCATATTTAGATATAAATGTTGTTCTACTGTTGTGGTGGTATATACTGTAGTAGTTTCTTTCCTTGCTGCTGTATTTTCTTACTGTTAGTTATATTTATGTTGAATGTGGTTTATTTTACTGCTCTTTTGGTTACTTCCTCGTTGGACAACTAGGTCTTGGGATTAGTTGAGTCGGTCCGGTTCTCGTGTCTCGTAGGGGCTCGGGAACCGGGTCGTTACATATTGAGACATGAAACTTTCTATGGAAAGGGGTATTTGGAAAATTTTGATCTATTATTTAGAGTAAGATGTGATGTGAATGTATCATCTACAAATGCTTTGAATAATGTTAGTTTTCATTTGATTTAATCTTTTTGCAGTAATATTGAATCTTGTGATATATGATATGGTAGATTGGATCATATAAATTTCAATTTTTTAAAAAGAATGATGAATTTAAATATGATTCCTCAACACATCATAAATAAAACTAAGAAATATAAGATATGTGTGTAGGCTAAATAAACTAAGAAGCTTTTTCACTCTTCCGCTAGAAATACTAAGGTTCTAAATTTAGTGCACACGGATATTTGTTAGTTTAATAGTGTGTTGACTAGAGACAATAAAAAGTATTTTATCACCTTTATAGATGACAACAGTAGATAGTGCTATGTGTATTTGCTTAAGTATAAGGATGATGCATTAAGTAAATTTCTTATCTTCAAGAAAGAATCAGAAACACAAATTGAGAAAACTCTTAGAAGATTAAGGTCGAATAGAGGAAGGAAATATACGTCCAACTTATTTAATGATCAGTGCTAAGCTCTTGGTATAGTTAATGAAATGACTACTCCATATTCCCTACAATCTAATAGGATAGCAGAGCAAAATAATAGGATCCTAACTGACATGGTTAACACTCTCCTGCAAAGCTCAGGATTACTTACTTACATGTAGAGGGAAGCTTTGAATATGACATGCCATATTTTAAATAAAGTTCCCCTTAAGCATAAAGAAAGTACATTTGATATTTGGAGAAATAGGAAATTAAGTCTAAAATACCTCAAAGTGTGGAACTGCCTTGCAAAGGTGGTTGTCCCAGAACACAACAGGAAGAAGCTTGGACTTAAGATAATTGGCACGATCTTTCTGGGTTAAGTTGACAATATATAGCTATGCTTATAGATTTTTAATTATAAAATCTAAGACTTTAGGCATAGATGTCAACACTATTGTTGAGCTTCACGATGCTACATTTTTTGAGGATGTCTTCCCTATGAAGATAGGATTACCTCAAATGTAACTTCAGATAATCTAGCACATCTAGTTTTATTCCTAATCAAGTGAAAAGGATATCTAATGTGGGGGCTAACTCTTCCCATTTTGAACCTAATGAAGTAGAACTTATGAGAAGTAAACTACCAATAATTGCCAAGGATTTAGGAAGTGATTATATTGCTTACCAAATCGAGGGCGATCCCCCACTTATCGTGATGTTATGGCCTCTTCTGAAGCTAAGTGGAAAATTGTCATTAAGAATGAGATGGACTTAATTATCTCCATGGCACTTGGGAGTTGTTTGATTTACCTCCAGGGTACTCTACTATTGGATGCAAATGGGTGTTTAAGAGGAAACTTAGTCCTGATGGATCTATTGAAAAGTACAAAGCCATACTTGTTGCTAAAAGGTTTAAACAAATGGAAGGTATCAATTATTTTGATACCTATTCTATAGTAACTAGGATAACTACTATCCAGATGCTTATTGCATTGGATTCCATTTATGATCTCACTATCCACCAAATGGATGTGAAGACCACCTTTCTTCATGGCGATCTTGAGGAGATCTATATGGACTAGCCTGAGAGATTTGTAGCTGGTGGGAATGTGAAGAAGGTTTGCAAACTTGTTAAATCTTTTTATAGTTTGAAATAAGCACCCAAACAATGGCATGAAAAGTTTGATAAGGCTATCTAGTCATTTGGCTATGTAGGTCATGAGTTTGACAGGTGTGTCTACTCAATGATTAGAGGAAATATGTGTGTTGTCCTATGCCTATACGTAGATGATATATTATTATTTAGGTTAGACATAAGAATTGTGAATGAAACTAAGTTGTTCTTGAGTAGTAAGTTTGAGGTGAAGGATATGGGTGTTGTAAATGTGATCTTATGCCTTAAACTAATTCAATCAGTAGAAGGGATAACTATTTCTCAATCTCATTATGTTGAGAAACTTCTTAAGAAACTTGGCTATCAGGATTGCAAGGTTGTAAGCACTCCTTTTGATTCATCAAAACTCTCTATAAGAACAAAAGTGGAACAATCGTTTCACAACTAAGATATTCACAGATTATTGAAAGCTTGATGTATCTGACTATCTATACTAGATCAGATATTTCTTTCTCTGTGTCTAAGTTGAGTAAATACACAAGTTGTCCTAACCATACTCATTGGGATGCCTTGGATTGAGTATTTAGGTATTTAAAGGGAACTATGTACCTTAGCTTGCATTAAGGTAAATATCCTTTAGTTTTGGAAGGATACAGTGATGCAAGATGGATCAGTTAAATGGAGAATTTTGAGAGCAACGGTGTTACAGGGTATGTGTTTGCCCTTAGAGCTGGTGCAGTCTTCTGGAGGTTTGAAAAACATACCATTTTTTCTTGGTCTACCTTTAAGGCTGAGCTGTGTACTTTGGACACCACTACAATTGAGTTTGAATGGCTAAAAAGACTTCCTTCAAAAATCCCGATGGTGGGTAAGCTGATTCCTATGATATCTTTACATTGTGATAGCATGATTGCAACAACAATATAGGTGCAGAATAACTTAGGGCTAAACCTACACCTAACTGAAGGTCAACTAAGCTAAAATTCTAATAAGTGAGCTTACTTGAACTAACTTAGGGTTTCTTTGAGAAATTAAAGTTAATTCATATTTAAAAGTCTAATTTCAGCCTCACTTTAATTCAAGGGATTCTGGTTAAAATAAATGTAATCTAAATCTTTTGAAAATTATTGAACAAAAATTTTATAAGGTTTAGAACATTTAATTTTACGTAATGAACCTATTTTGACCTCAAATAGAGACCTAGGTGAATATTTAATACATTTTGGGTTAAAATGTAAATTAACCAAGAAAACTTCATCACAATCAAAAATTGAAGTCACTAATATATTTCGTGGATCCAAAATAGGTTACCCTAAAACTTTTAGACTACTTGGATATCATCTTGACCAACTTTGCAGATTAACCCTTAATTTTTTAATTTCTTTCAACTTGGTCCAAAATCCTCTCTTCCAGGTCCCTCACTGTCGTCTTGATGATGTCAACGTCTTCTTCCTCAGCTAGCGGCAACAAGCTCCAAACCGTGCTCTCTGACCCAACTTTGGAGAGCAAGATCTCTCAGATCTTATGACAAAATCCTACCAAAATTTGAGGGAATATTCCAGAATCATTCTCACACATCGCCACATAATTTCCAGTCGTCTTTACCATCTATGGCAACCTCAAATCGCGACCAAAATCCCCGCTCGAGCTCACATGCACCTCCTATTTCTGAGGCCATGAATCAGCCTCAAATGCTGCGGCCGCATGCTTATAAAGCATGGTCGTGCTCGTGCGATCTCCCTTGTCAAGTCTTGGTGCGTTCGCACCTCCTCCTTCCTCGGCGTCACAGTCGACGAAGACCTCAGAGTTGTTCAACCTCCCTTGTCGCCACTCCTCGCCGTCAACCAAGGGTGGGGTTATCTCCCTTGCATCCTGTAACGACCCGATTCCCGAGTCCCTACGAGACACGAGAATCGGACTGACTCGACTAAACCCAAGACCTGGTCGTCCAACGAGGAAGTAACCAAAAGAGCAGTAAAATAAACCACATTCAACATGAATATAACTAACAGTAAGAAAATACAGCAGTAAGGAAAGAAACTACTACAGTATGTACCACCACAACAGTAGAACAACATTCATAACATAATATGAATTGCAGGTAAAGAAAAGTACAGCGGAAACAAGAACTACTCACTACAGTGGAACCAAAAAGAGGTACAAGAGAACAGTGGTAACTCTACTGGACCCTACTCGGCCCAGCGTCCTCTGCAGCCGCTGACCCTGGCTGCTCAACACCTGGTCTTGAAAGGTAACGAGTGTAACACGTCAGCAAAACGCTGAGTAGAGTGGCAGCTAAACTAAAGCAACAGTAAAGTGTACAGTAGCTGTTTTAATTTTCTTTCTTCCTTTATTTACGCCTTTCTATTGTTTCACAATTTATCTATTTCTCAGATCCTTCACTTGATCTCGAATGTTCCTCGTGGGAACGATCTTGATTGTAGTCTTTTCCGAACAGTAGAAGTAGCACGTGGTGCTCTCTTGGCCAGGAGAGTCCCCCGTGGTGATCCTACTCTCAGTCAACCACCCCGAGGTCACTGACAGACGTAACGGTGACTACGGCACGCGCGGTAAACGCTCGAGTAGCTAACCCGCACTGGCACGCGGTCAGTCGTTTCTGTTAACGGGTGCGCCCAAAGCACAGCACGGAACCAGTACAGGGCAAAGCCCTCTTAGTAACAGGGGTCCAACCCCTCCATAGTAACCAAACAGGGGCCTTGCCCTTCCACAGTCCGCGCACCCTCGCCTGACTACCCTGGTTTGCCCCAGTGGGCCTAACAAGTCAGTGTAGGAGGCTAGCAGAACCCCGGGGCCCGTGGGGTAGCTAGTACCTCCCTACACTAGTAGCTCTCCTCGGTACTACGTATACGAGGTCCAGCAAGTCGGTACAGAGTGGCCAGTCCTAACCCCGGGTCCATAGGGCGGCTGGCTCCGCTCTGTACTAAACAGGGGGACAGTCGTTCTCCTTGGTACTCCGTACTCAAGGGCCAGCTCACTTCCCCAATTCTATTCCATTCACTTTCCAGGAGTTCTACTCCTAATTCCCCGTAGGGTTCCAGCTCTTTTAACTCAGAACATCCAGGTTTCACTTTCCAGTTTCACGTTCTTACAATCCATGTTCTCAATCACGTTTATTTATTCATAGCAGGCAGCTGTTAATTCAATTCACAGGCAGCTATTATTTTCTTTCCACATTTTCCAAGACTGCAGTATTCATACATTCCACTAGTTTTCCCGTCCTAGGATTCATGCCATATCCTAGGATCTATCATACAATCTAGTTTTCCAGCCCTAGGATTCATGCAACACCCTAGGATCTACCATTCAATCTATTTCTCATTCCTAGGATTCATGCAATGTCCTAGGTTCTATTTATGGTTTCATAATTTAACAGATTATACTTAAAGCCACTCTACCGGTTACAACAGGCGAATTGGGGGCGTGGTCGGGAATCCCGCGTGCCTCCGCAACCCCGAGACTACAACGGAACGGGGTCCTATCACAAGGATCAAACACAAGGAATTTCTCAAAATAGTATACAGCTACTGTAGACAGGTAGAGGATTTAATTCCGAAAAGAACGCAACTCGAAATTGGGAAAACGGAACCTGAACGGGTCGAAAATGACGAAACAGTGCAAAATCAGACGTCTGGAACTTATTCCAGACATCTTAAAAAGTGGATCAGGGGTTACCTTGCTCTGCGTGGTCTCTCAGACATCCAGAAGCCTGCGGGGGCGTCTGGCCTAGTTCCCAGACGTTTGATGGTCACCCTGGACGTCTGGAAATCTCTCCAGTCGTCTGGCACTGCAGCCAGACGTCTGATTCGCGTTGGATGCGAATCTCAGACCCTACGCGTACCCATTTCCTCTCTCTCTTAGTACGGTCAATCGAAGAAAATGAAGAAGACAGAATAACTCACCTTTCAGATATCTGAACAGTCTTCCAGACGTCGTCACCGTCGTCTGGATAGAATCCGAGACATCTGATTCTGGAAAAGTTTCCAGAACCAGGGCACGACTCGCCCTCCGCTCGCGACGCCTGGCCGCGTCGCGCCTCGTCCGCCTGCTGCTCGAGCCGCAGCAGTCCTCCCGCGTCGCTCCGCGCCCGCTACACCCCCCGCCGGCCGGCCCTAGCAGCCACGGTGAGCTCGCCCTCACGGCCGAGCGCTTCTTCCTACATGCAGCACCTCCCACGCTCACCGCGGCTGTTGCTGCCGCCGCCTCACTCGCGCTCGCTCTCGCGCACCGGCTGGAAGGAGAAGAGGAAGGGAATGGAGATGACGGGAGTGAGGGAGAGGGCGTGGCCTTTTAAGGCCGCGTGAGGAGGAGAGAGAGAGGACTGAGGGCGCAGCCTGCAACTGCAGGAGAGAGGGAAAAAGCGAGAGAGAGAGAGATGCGCTCGCAGGTCTGGCGCTCAGGCGCGCAGACGAAACCGTTGTGTCGAAAAAAATTGAATCCCAGACGTCTGGAATGGGTTCCATACGTCTGGTCAGACGTCTGGGCCACCTCCCAGACATCTTAAAAGACGTCTGAAGCCGCGCGTTCGTAACACATCCTCGCTGAGCTTCCCGACACCGACGCCAGTCCCTCCATCCCCTTCCTCGCTCCGAACTCCCTTGCCAAAGTCTTCATCTCCTTCAAGTCTGGCCAGCCAATGCCGGGCATCTTCTCTCTTCCTTGTCGTCTTTCAGGTATCTCTCTCTCTGCCTTTCTTCCTGTAGACTATTTTAGGCTCTTAGATGTAGGTTTTGAACCCATTTATCTCCATACTCGACACCGTCTTCCTCACCTTTGGCAGAAGCTCTAGCAACCGCCAACTGCTCGCCCTCGCTTCCTCACTCGTCGCAAACCATCTCAATACCTTTGTCACACCACCACGAACAAAACCCCTCAACTTATTGAGGGGTTCCATGCCTCTGAAGCTTCACCGGAATCTCGTCACTGCAACCGTCTTCTTTAAGTCCGGTGGCCCTCTTTCGTCACTCCCACGACAAATCTCCACCACCATCACCTCTGCCGACCTCAGCCGAAGCTTCTAGGCCATTTACCTGAGGCTGGGGTTCCTTCCTTCATTCGGTCAACACCCACAACCGACTCCTCCTTCCTTGCATTCGACCTTCGCCATTTGCCGTCCACCATCCTCGTAGCCACCCAGCACCACTAAATGCCTCTTGGAACCCCGAGGAATCATCTAAGACCATCAGTAAGGCCTCCTATGCTCAGAACTCTCTTGGATGGTGATGGAAACACCATCATGAGCCCTAACTAGCTCATTTTGACCCAATCAAGAGAATAAAAGCTCCTACATAACCGATTGAAGGTTATAATTCACTGCACAACCATTCTGAGAGTAAAATAAGAAACTAGGGTTTAATCTAAAATTTTACCATTGCAGTGCAACCACAGGTTTTATCAAGGGTTAAACAAAGGTCAAATGATCTTAATAAGATAATAAGTGGGTTGAATCAGACAGAAAAGGGTTCGTGTGAGTTCTGGGAATTAAATGACTTCTTGAAACCCTAAAATAGACCCACATGATTAAGGAAGGTTCTGGTCAGGATAAAATTCACCTAAACCCTCTAAAAATCATATAAAAATATTCTCTAAGGTTTAGAACCTTTAATTTGGCCATTGGAACCCATCTTTACCTAGAATGGGGTCTCAGACAGATATTTGCCCTAAATTGGATTTTTACATAAATTTCCCAGTCAAACGTAGTCAAACCCAAAATCCAACTTCACCATTGGGTTCCTTAGGTCCAAATTAGATTTGTATCAAAATTTGGACCTAAGGGAAACTCATCTTGACCTACTTTGCAAATAGGTTCAGCCTGATTACATTTCTACCCCTATCTTTCGAAAACCCTTACAATCAGCCCCTATCTTTCTTATCGTCTTCACAAATAGGTGACAAAAGCCGTTTTCACGCATTTTGAAAGTCATCGGAAATTGTAGTATAGTCGCGCTAAAACGTTCGTTAAAAAAAATGATTTTGTCAAGATAATGAGACTTGAGTCTCGGTCGTTCATCTCTGAGAGGCGTTTATGCAAATATGAAATCGATCTTTTTCGCTCTACTTGTTAAAAATCGCATGGCGGTTTATGGTTATTACGTTTTTAATCATGACATGCTTAGTTGCAAGAATATCAGGAATTAAAAGCAGGCAACTTTAATCACACAAAATGTATTGCAATCAGTAAGCTCAAAGTGATTCTCAACATAGGGATATATATATAAAAAAATATTTCTTTCATTCGTTCATTTTGGAGGGTGTTTGCTACATGGAATTAGAGGAAAGCTTATAGAGGAATGCTTGAAAACATAAATCTAGTTAACAGAAAATGATCGCATACATGAATCTATGGGGGGATTTTGCATGCATCATTGGGGGAGAATAAGAGCTATACTACTAAGCAGTAAATGAAAGCATGCAAATATGAAGAACTAGCTACTAATCTAGCAAAACTAAGGGCATTCGGAGGTGGGCTTCGATGGCCTTTGAATGGTTGAGAGGAGAAGGGGCAGCCAATGGTGCTTAGGCCGGCCCTTGGAGAGAAGTTGGGAGATGATCCAGCATCCTGGCATGGATATGGTGTCAGCCATGGTGCACAACTCGTGGAGGCGGAATGGATGTGAAGGTAGCTAACCTAAGTGTGAATGAGTGCCAAGAATGGGATGGGTGCAAATGGCTACCCCTTAGGTCTTTTTGTAGACCTAAGGGAAGCTCTCTAGAGAATTATGGAATTCTCTAGAGAGGCCTATGGTGGGAGCTCAAGGGAGAGTGAGAGAGAGAGGATGGATGGTGGTTTTTAGATCCACCAAATGTGGATCTAAAAATTGAATGGCTCTTGGTTGCTAATTTTAACAACCAAGGCAGCCACACATGGTAGAGAGTTCTAGAGAACTCTAGGCTAGGTATTTTCGTGTGGATGGTGTGTGTGGGTGTGTGTGGGTCGAAACTTAGGTGGCTAGGTTGATTAGGTTAGGTTCTAGTGGGTTTAGGTTAAGGTAGGTCTCAAATTAGGGTTGTAAACCCTAATTCACTAAGGTAAAGTGCAATTAAACCTAATACAAGTTTAATTGGGTGTGTGGAAACCTAATTGAGAGTAAAATAACTCAATTAAGTTAGGTCTAGGTCAATTGGACTCTCACTGAGTCCAATTGGATAGTGTGTGCTGAGATCAGGGCTCAATTGGACTCAATGAGTCCAATTGAATAGGCTGATGGAATTGACTAAGATCCAAGTCAATTAGGTTTAGTAAGGACCTAAGTAGGTCCTTAGGGAGGTATAGAGGTGATGTACTAGGGTTTGGGCACCTTAATTTAGGTTCCTATGGGGTTGGAATTGGGTTTAGGGACCTAGAGATCCAAGATCAAGGCTTGAATCTCAAGACAGGAACTGGACAGCAGTTCTAGACGTCCAATAAAAGTGTCAGGCGTCTTCTAGTGAAAAATCAGAAGTCCAAACTTGTTGTCTAGACGTCCAATCAGAGTCAGGAGGGATTCTAGGTTCTATCTTGGCTATTATGTAGAAATTGGATGTCTGACCAAGTGTCTAGACATCCGATAACACTGCAGAAGTGGGTTTAAGGTGTGCGGGAGTTGGCTAAGGGTTCTGGACGTCCTATAACTTATCTGGACTTCCAGATAGAGGTTGGAATTAGGGTTTTAAGGTTTCCTAGGGTGCGGTGACCTAATCTAAGGGTGGCTAAGGCTTAGGGAAGCTTCTAGGCTGTCCTAGGGCTAGGATGGACCTAAGTTCTTCACAATTTATTGCTTTATTCCTACTTAATAGAATATCATACCTCAACTCCCTTACATCATTATCTACTACGTCTAATCTATGTCTTCCGCTCTAGCTCTATTGCAACTCCAGTTATTCTTCAGATTCAGCTTTAGATCCAGCTTCAGATCTAGCTTCTGATCAGCTTATTACCTGCAATTGACATAATGCACCTAATCAGTACATTATAGCATTATTTTATGCATAGCTAAAAGGAAGCAGTAAAGGTGCTAGTAATGCTTATGCATGCATGAATTACCCTAACTTATGCTAAGTCCTAGCCTAATTTAGGTCAATTAAGACCTATGATTGCTACGCAATCAATAGGTCCCTCTGCCATTATTGTGGAGGAATCCTACTCTGGTGAGCTTTGAAAGGAGGTTTCTCCTTGATTGCTCAGAGAATCCCTACCAAAATTGGAAGGGAGATTCTCTGAGTAATCTCCTCCAATCTGAACTCATTGATGAGCCCTGATTGTTTCCCAATCTCTCATGCAAATGCATAAGAGATTTGGGTTTTTTGAAAATTCCAACTCTGGAGACCATGCCTTGCTTGGAAGCTTGGCTTCCAAGCATAAATCCTTCTTCAGAGATCTATTTAAGACTCCCCAGATTCAACCGAGTCTCCTCAGCTTGAAATTTGGCTGGATTCCCTCACATTCTTCTCTCCTCGCCGGCCACAACATCTCCGCAAGCTCCGACGGCTTCTCCCTCGCTCTCTCGTCACCCAACCACAATACCAGTGGTTGGGTTGTCTTCCGCTCATTCATCCGCGTCACGCAACATTGGTCGACGTCGCCTCTGCCCCATCTTCGCCGCCGCCTCACCTATAGAGGTATTCATTTTCCCTACATCCGACGACCATACCAACGTGGGATTCCCTTTCCCTTCGTCCTTAGATTAGGTTTATTAGATTCCCTCTCTCTTCTACTCCTGTTCCCTCTCTTTATTTCCCTAAACCAACCCTCAACGCCACTGATCATCATCACCTTCTCCACCTCCGACGATCCCTCCGACGAGGTGCTCCCGTTGCTCCGCACCTCCATCCACCTCGCCAACCACCCTACAACCTTCACAACGCCTCACTAATCATTTCCCCCAACTCCATTCACTCCGTCGACCACCCAAAAACACCCCCGAACACACCCACTCACACGCCCACAGAAAATCCTTGACATGCAACCACAACCACCCACACATCACGAAACCACGCTCATCACATCCGCCGTGGTCCTGCGAAGCTCCTTGAGCGCTTTGATGTGGCCACAAGGCTGTTCTCATGTTTTCAGGTTCAGGCACATCGGCCGCCATTAACGAAGGAGCTTGAAGCTTTCTTGCTGCGCTTTAGGCCTTGCCAGCTCCAGGACCCTGTCCCAGGTGACGCGGACTTAAGGCGCACACACACTCAGGTTCTCAATCAGAGTCAAGAGCCCTTGCAGCCTCACCAATTGAGCCACGCATCTGCTGCTACGACACGCAAGGGAGGTGGGACATTTAGTCCCACTTGGGAACTGGAAGAGAGGCCGTGTGCACATAAAAGGATTTTGTGTTAGAGGCTTATTGCCTTCAACACTGAGGGTGAGGTCCTCCTCCCCCTCTCTTACGGTCTCGTCCGTGGCACTGCCCACGTAGACCTAGCCACGACCCGTTTACCCGACCGACTCACTCCTCGCTCACCACCCATGCCGGTGAGCCTGGACCCGGGTCTTCGTTAGGTCCATTTACTCGAACCGGTTGTGGCTCTGGGAGAGCGTACCTAAAATAGAAAAGAGAGAAAGCGAGGAAAGCTACACAGGGGAAGGGGGGTTTTGCCTTGGAAAGTTTGGCTCCACACTTATCCAAATTCAGAGAAGAAGAGGAGGTCAGGCAGTGAAGAAGAAGGACGGAGAAGCTGAGGAAGAAGGAAGACAGAGGCCAAAGAAAAAGAGAAAGAAAGAGAAGAGGCAGCTAGCAGAGAAAGGCAAAGGAAGAAGAAAAAGTAGAAGTCAAAGAAAGAGAAGAAGGAAGAAAGTCTGAGAAAAGGCCAAGGAAGAAAAGAGCCAAAGAAGAAGGAGCCAACGACAGAGAAAGAAGAAGAGGGCTCGCAAAGGCAGAAGAAGAAATCAAAAGAAGGAGAGACAGGCACTGTAGCACACAACTTTTAAGATGTTTGATTTTGTAATCAGACGTCCAATTTTCATAAGTTCTCCATTATTTTTAGTTACAATTATTTTTTATCTTCATATACTCATGCTTTACACTTCTAATTAGATTTTGAGTAGTATTAAGTATTTAATTTGCAATTATTATTGAGATTAGTGCATGAATTCCATTTGCTCCCTGTGTTCGACCTCGGACTTCAAATTCGAGTAATAAAATTGTATTTGTTTTGAACGCTTTTTTAGCTGTACTACAATGCAACACTCTTAAATACTGATTCAGCGCTCTCAACAATTGGTCTTGACCAAGTGCACCTGCAGGCCTTCTTTGATGAAGAGCTGCTTATGCTCCTTGTTGCTAGCAAGGATGTGGTCGTGAAGGAAAAAAAAGAATTGCAGGGACCAAATTGCAAGATCTTGGGGACCTAATTTTCAGAAAATCAGTTTTCTCAAGGATTGAATTGCAGAGTTGGTTGATTTGGTTTCAATTGAAATTAAAAATGAGTTTTTATTACAAAAATTTGATTAAAAGTTTATTGATCTTGATTTGTTGATGCATGACTCTCTTCAACATTTGATCAATTGACTTAAGTAGTGAATGATTAATTTTGTAAATTAGCTTAATTGATTAAGGGCTCATCGTTAAATGAAATGATCCTTTCCAAGGACTGTTTGGAGTTTTTTTGGAAAGGTAGGGGCGTGAGCGACATAATAAACCCCTTGGGTTTAGGCATGTGGGGCTTATGGGAAAAGAGGAAATTTCGAGGGGTCTCACACAATTTTTCCCTCCCCCTCTCTCTTCCCACTCATACACCCATGCACACACTCATGCATACACACCACCCTCCCCTCCTAAAACACTAACCCCACTCTTATTTAAACCCTACACCCCTCTCCACCTTCACACCACCACCTCCACCTTCGTTCTCCACCACCTGCCGGCAAGCCACAACCTTCTCGTCTCCACTTGTAGCCACGCATGGACGAGAGGAGCTTGCAAGAGAGGGATAGGGAGAGAGTATGAGCGAGGAACCAGAGAGCGTGGGAGAGAGGAGAGAGCTCGGGGGAGCTCAAGCATGCGCGGCCGAAGGAGCTCGAGTAGGAGAGCTCACGTGTAGGACCCGCCCTCGTTGCGGTTGCAACAACTTGGAGCTCGTAGGTGTGAGGACTCTGAGGTGCTTAGAGGTGCGAGGAGAGGAGCCGCAGATGGATGAGCTGTGGGAGCCAAGGGAGCTAATGCGAGAGGAGAGGAGGTCGCAGGAGGAGGTCCCGCAACCTCTTGAAGCTACTGGAGTAGCTGCTGCGGGTCCTGCTGGTGGATCTCGCGAGAATACGAATGCCGCGAAGGAGTTCTGCATACTGGATTTTCCAATATCAGACGTCTGGAGCAGCAGTGGGACGTCCGGAGCTGAAGCCCGACGTCTGAAAATATGCGGAGTACCAAGGTATGAGTTATGTACGCACATGCATGTGCGAACGTGAAGTACATTAACATTGCTCTGTCATCATTTTAAACTTACAAATGCATGCACAGGTACAGGCCTTGGAAAGTCACAAAAGCACGCTCTTCGAGGTGCTTTAGGACGTTTGGACATCCGGACGCATTGATAGACGTCTGGAAAGACCCTAGGACGGTTGTAAGGGGTTCAAGACATCTGCCAGCAATGCAGGAATACAAGGTGAGTTACTGACGTCGTAGGCCCAGACATCTAATTTCAATCTGTATACACGTTTTTGGCCCGTTTGGGGCCCAAACGGAGTTAGATTTATGCAAACGGAATACTATCATTTTCTGCTCGAGTTTCTCTACATGTTAGTGACACTTGTACATTGTTTTGAACTCTTCTGATGTGATTTAGTCACTGGTATAGGTTTCCAGCCTGTAGCATGTTCAGGGCCTACGGAGACAACAGGATCTATGTTTCTTGCCCCATTCCTCCTATGTTTTCCGGTAGAGTGGTTTACTTTAATGCTAAGATTTAAATAAGTAAAGTGCATGCTTTGAATAATTTGATTGAACTCTAGGATGTGGAATGAACCCTAGGGTAGAAATGTATGAATGTGACTTGAGCTACACTGTTTACATTGATATGCATGTCAAACCCTAATTGCTAGCAAGTGTATAGATACTTGATGTGATGTTGTTTCAGTTATTAAGACACGAGTTGCATGTTGTATAAATGAAAACAAGGATGTGAACAATGAGATATGAATATTGAGAAACGATATGAAATGAATACAGTGCATGAACCCTACGGGGAACTAGGAGAATAACTCCTGTATACAGAAAGAATCTTGCATGTAGATGAGAAGTGAGCTGACTCTTGTGTACACGATATCAAGGAGAGCGACTGTCCCTTTAGTGTATGTTACGAACGTGCGGCTTCAGACGTTTTTAAGACGTCTGGGAGGTGTCCCAGACGTCTGACCAGACATCTGGAACCCCTTCCAGACGTCTGGGATTTGGTTATTTTCGGCACGCGTGTTTCGTCTGCGCGCCTGAGCGCGCAGACCTGCGAGCGTCTCTCTCTCTCTCTTTTTCCCTCCCCCTCCTGCGCCCTCTGTCCCGCTCTCTCTCTCCTCCTCGCGCGGCCTTAAAAGGCCACGCCCTCCACCTCACTCCCGTCACCTCCGCCCCCTTTCCTCTTCTCCTTCCAGCCAGTGCGCGAGAGCGAGTGCGAGTGAGCGACGGCAGCGACAGCCGCGGTGAGCGTGGGAGGAGGTGCTGTGCGTGGGAAGAGGCGCTCGACCGTGAGGGCGAGCTCGCCGGGGCTGCTAGGGCCGGCCGGCGGGGGAAGCAGCAGACGTGGGGTGACGTGGGAGGCCTGCTGCAGCTCAAGCAGTAGGCGGACGAGGCGCGGCGCGGCCGTGCGTCGCAGGCGGAGGGCGAGTTGCGCTCTGATTCTAGAAATTTTTTCAGAATCAGACGTCTGGGCTTCCAGCCAGACGACGGGGACGACGTCTGGAGGACTGTACAGACGTCTGAAAGGTGAGTTATTTCTGTCTTCCTTCCTTTTCTTCGACTGACCGTACTGAGAGAGAGGAAATGGGTACGCGCAGGTTCTGATTCGCCACCCAACACGAATCAGACGTCTGGCTGCAGTGCCAGACGACTTGAGCGACTTCTAGACGTCCGAGGTGACCATCGGACATCTGGGAACTAGGCTAGACGCCCCCACAGGCTTCTGGACATCTGAGAGACCACGCAGAGCAAGGTAACCCCTGATCCACTTTTTAAGACGTCTGATTTTGCACTGTTTCGTCGTTTTCGACCCATTTATGGCCTGTTCGGGTTCCGTTTTCTACGTTTCGAGTTGCGTTCTTTTCGGAATTAAATCCTCTACCCGTCTACAGTAGCTATATACTATTTTGAGAAACTCATTGTGCTTGATCCTTGTGATAGGACCCCGTTCCGTTGTAGTCTCGGGGTTTGCGGAGGCACACGGGATTCCCGATCACGCCCCCAATTCGCCTGTTGTTACCGGTAGAGTGGCTTTAAGTATAATCTGTTAAATTATGAAACCATAAATAGAACCTACGACATTGCATGAATCCTAGGAATGAGAAATAGATTGAATGGTAGATCCTAGGGTGTTGAATGAATCCTAGGGTTGGAAAACTAGATTGTATGATAGATCCTAGGATATGGCATGAATCCTAGGACGGGAAAACTAGTGGAATGTATGAATACTGCAGTCTTGGAAAATGTGGAAAGGAAATAATAGCTGCCTATGAATTGAATTAACAGCTGCTTGCTATGAATAAATAAACGTGATTGAGAACATGAATTATATGAACGTGAAACTGGAAAGGTGAAACCTGAATGTGCTGAGTTAAAAGAGATGGAACCCTAAGGGGAATTAGGAGTAGAACTCCTGGAAGGTGAATGGAATAGAATTGGGGAAGTGAGCTGGCCCTTGAGTACGGAGTACCAAGGAGAGCGACTGTCCCCTTGTTTAGTGCATAGCGGAGCCAGCCGCCCCAGGGACCCGGGGTTAGGACTGGCCACTCTGTATCGACTTGCTGGCCCTCGTGTACGTAGTACCGAGGAGAGCTACTAGTGTAGGGAGGTACTAGCTACCCCACGGGCCCCGGGGTTCTGCTAGCCTCCTACACCGACTTGTTAGGCCCACTGGGCAAACCAGGGTAGTCAAGCGAGGGTGCGCGGACTGTGGAGGGGCAAGGCCCCTGTTTGGTTACTGTGGAGGGGTTGGACCCCTGTTACTGAGAGGGCTCTGCCCTGTACTGGTTCCGCGCTGTGCTTTGGGTGCACCCGTTAACGGAAACGACTGACCGCGTGCTAGTGCGGGTTAGCTACCTGTGCGTTTATCGCGCGTGCCATAGTCACCGTTACGCCTGTCCGTGACCTTGGGGTGGTTGACTAAGAGTAGGATCACTACGGGGGACTCTCTCGGCCAGGAGAGCACCACGTGCTACTTCTACTGTTCGGAAAAGACTGCAATCAAGATCGTTCCCACGAGGAACATTCGAGATCAAGTGAAGGATCTGAGAAATAGATAAATTTTGAAACAATAAAAAGACGTAAATAAAGGAAGAAAGAAAATTAAAACAGCTACTGTACACTTTACTGTTTCTTTAGTTTAGCTGCCACTTTACTCAGGGTTTTGCTGACGTGTTACACTCGTTACTTTCCAGGACCAGGTGTTGAGTAGCCAGGGTCAGCGGCTGCAGAGGACGCTGGGCCGAGTAGGGTCCAGTAGAGTTACCACTGTTCTCTTGTACCACTTTTTTCGGTTCCACTGTAGTGAGTTGTTCTTGTTTCCGCTTTACTTTTCTTTACCTGCAGTTCATATTATGTTATGAATGTTGTTCTACTGTTGTGGTGGTATATACTGTAGTGGCTTCTTTCTTACTGCCGTATTTCCTTACTGTTAGTTATATTCATGTTGAATGTGGTTTATTTTGCTGCTCTTTTGGTTACTTCCTCGTTGGATGACTAGGTCTTGGGATTAGTCGAGTCGGTCCGGTTCTCGTGTCTCGTAGGGACTCGGGAATCAGGTCGTTACAAGATGGTATCAGAGCAAGGTCGTCCCGAGAAGTGAATCAACTGACTGGAAAATAACCATTCACATGTCTATAACTAGAGTAGCCACCACAACATATCTTTTGACATGAACTCTTAGACGTTTTCGTTAGGTACTGTTCCGTACTGATGTATTTCGTTTTGTTTCGCGTCTCCTTGTAGGAGATGCCTCGTCGCGGGACTGGCGAGACTGGCCGCGAGCGCGGCCGAGGACGAGGTCGGCGAGGTGGGCGTGCCATTGCCGACGCCTCAGTGGACCAGCCACTGCTCCCGGGCGTCCAGGCCAAGGACCTCGCCCGGCTGATACGGGATATTGTGCCAGAGGAGCTCCACCCACCGCCCCGAGCGCCTCCCCCTGGGGCTGCAGAGGGGGAGTCCTCTGTGGGACCACCCGACGGACGCGGCGCTGGACACGGGGGAGGGGATGGGCCGCGCAGCCCCCACCTTCCTCCGATACTTCTGTGCACGAGGCACCGTTGCCTGGAGGTGCACCAGCATCCCCATTGCAGCGCCACTCCGAGTTCTTCGACCAGTTCCGGAAGTTGAAGCTCCCCTCTTTCAAGGGGGATGAGGACCTGACCGAGGCAGAGGATTGGCTCGAGCAGGTGGAGAAGATCTTCGACACCCTTCGCCCCCCGGTGGAGTGCCGCGTGGCCTTTGCCACGTACCAGCTGGAGAGTGCAGCACACAAGTGGTGGAGGGCGATCCGGGGACAGGAGAGGGACGAGCCGACCTGGGATCGGTTCGTCGCCCTCTTCTGCGAGCAGTACTTTCCCCAGACGTGGCAGGACCAGAGGAGGCGGGAGTTCCACACTCTCCGCCAAAGGACGATGACTGTGAGCGCGTACCACACGCGTTTCTTAGAGCTGTCCCGCTTTGCAGCGACAACGGTAGCCACTGAGGAGGAGCTCCTTTGGAGGTTCACCGAGGGGCTCCGACCTGCGATTCGGGGGTATGTCAAACCCCTGAAGTTGCCTACGTTTTCGAGGGTGGTGGAGGCAGCCATGACTTATGAGAGACCAACCCGTCCGCGTGAGACACTGACGGCGGGCGGAAGAGGCCCTTCCAGCCAGACTTTTCACAAGGCCGGCGAGAGAGGAGACACGTGGCGTCCGCAGGAGAGCCGTCACGTTTTACAGGGCCATTAGTGGCCTTTGGGGGCCATTCGCCAGCACCGGACCCTCGCCCAGCCGACAGCAGGGACCCACTGAGGGCGGGAGTCGGGTTCCCCTCTGTTACCAGTGTGGCCAGCAGGCCACATCAGGAGGGACTGCCCGTCTAGGGCAGGAGGTCAGCAGATACTCCCCGCGCAGAGCACTGGAGGGCACGTAGGAGGCCACGGTTCCCAGGCGTGAGGAGGAGTACAGCAGTCACGAGGAGGGTACCGGCCAGCACCTACCCGTCCGACACAGAGTGTGGCTACTTCGTCCGCACCTAGAGCTGAGGGGCGTATCAACGCCCTGACACACAGGGATGCCAGAGCTTCGGGCTCGGTAGTGGCAGGTATGGTTTCAGTTTCCGGCAGACTCGTTTACACACTTTTCAATTCCGGCGCTACGCACTCGTTTGTCGCAGCCAGTTTCGCAGTTAGTTTGGACTAGGATTATACACTGTTAGAGAATCCGTTCGTAATCAGAGGTCCGAGTGGTCAGTTGTTTGTAGCTGAAGAGGTGTACACGGATTGCGAGGTCAACGTCGGGGGACATAGCCTGCCAGCTGACCTGATTATGATACAGATGGAGGACTTTGGAGTGATTATGGGGATGGATTGGCTGTCCGCTTACCATGCCTTGGTGGACTGTTTTGAGAGGAAGATCGTCTTCTCCATTCCGGAGTTGCCTTCTTTCGAGTTTCATGGACAGCCAGTGGACGGAGGGTTTAGGTGCATTTCGGCACTTCGGGCGGCGAGACTTTTGAGCCAGGGGTGCGAGGGCTTCCTAGCTTGTGTGGTGGCAGAGCCCATCCCTGTGGCAGACTTCCAGAGCATCCCGGTGGTCAGAGAGTACCTTGATGTGTTTCCAGATGAGTTACCAGGACTACTGCCCGAGCGTGAGATCGAGTTTGAGATCTCACTAGTACCAGGGACCAGCCCCATCTCCACCGCGCCATACAGGATGGCACCGCTTGAGCTGCGAGAGCTCAAGTCCCAGTTGCAGGACCTTTTGGAGAAAGGTTTCATGGGGCCCAGTGCGTCTCCCTGGGGAGCCCCGGTACTGTTTGTGAAGAAGAAGGATGGGACCTTACGCCTTTGTGTGGACTACCGACAGCTGAATAGGGTCACCATCAAGAATAGATATCCGCTGCCGAGAATCGACGACTTGTTTGACCAATTGCGGGGTGCCACGGTGTTCTCCAAGATCGACTTGAGGTCGGGATACCACCAGTTGAGGATCAGGGAGACCGACGTCTCCAAGACAGCTTTCCGCACCTGGTACGGACACTACGAGTTTTTGGTCATGCCGTTTGGGCTGACCAATGTTCCCGCTGCTTTCATGGATCTGATGAACCGGGTGTTTAGACCGTACTTGGACCAATTCGTGGTGGTATTCATAAATGATGTACTCATCTATTCTCGAGATCAGATGCAGCACGGACAGCACTTGCGGATGGTTCTGGACACATTGAGACGACGTAGGCTGTACGCCAAATACAGCAAGTGCGAGTTCTGGTTGAGGGAGGTGACCTTCTTAGGTCATGTGATCTCTGGAGACGGCTTGGCAGTGGACCCAGCCAAGGTCGAGGCAGTACTCAGGTGGGAGAGGCCGCGTTCAGTCACTGAGATTCGCAGTTTCCTGGGATTAGCAGGCTACTACAGACGATTCATCAGAGGTTTTTCACAGATCGCGCGTCCTATGAGACAGTTGACCCGGAAGGACGTGCCCTTCGCTTGGACAGATGCCTGTGGGGTGTGTTTTCTGGAGCTGAAGGAGAGGTTGACCTCGGCTCCCGTGCTCACCATCCCTGACAGTAGTGGCGGGTTCGTTGTGTACATGGACGCCTCCTTGCAGGGGTTAGGAGGTGTGCTCATGCAGAAGGGTCACGTTGTCGCTTACGCTTCGCGGCAACTGAAGCCCCATGAGCATACCTACCCTACCCACGACCTAGAGTTGGCAGCTGTTGTTTTCGCGCTGAAGACCTGGAGGCACTACTTGTACGGTGAGACCTTCGAAATTTTCACAGATCACAAGAGCCTCAGATATATTTTTGATCGGAAGGAGCTCAACATGAGACAGAGACGTTGGTTGGAGCTCCTGAAGGACTACGACTGCAGCATCTCCTACCACCCGGGGAAGGCCAATGTGGTGGCTGACGCCTTGAGCCGTAAGGCGCCTGCACACTTGGCCAGTTTACAGTTACAGAGTTGGAGCCTTTTGGAGGAGGTGGGCAGTTGGTGACCCCTGGAGTTACGGGGGCACTGTGGGGCGATGACGGTGACACGACAGACTATGCCAGAGCTAATAGACCGCATCATCACAAGACAGATGGCTGATCCGTACTTGCAGTCCTTGTGCGACAGAGTACTGTCAGGAGACCCAGGGGACTTCTCTTTCACAGACCAGGTGCTGCGCTTGAGGGGACGGTTATGCGTTCCCAGAGACGAGGAGCTGTTGAGAGAGCTCCTGACTAAGGCACACGGTTCCAGATTCACCATACATCCCGGAAACACGAAGATGTACCACGACTTGAGACATGAGTTTTGGTGGAGGGGGATGAAGCGGGATGTGGGTGAATTCGTGCAGCAGTGCTTAGTGTGCCAGCAGGTGAGAGCCGAGCATCAGAGGCCTGCAGGGCCGCTACAGCCGCTTCCAGTGCCAGAGTGGAAGTGGGAGAGCATCACCATGGACTTGGTGGTGGGCTTACCTGTTGCCCAGCGAGGACACGACACAGTCTGGGTAATTGTGGATAGACTGACGAAGACGACGCGATTCTTGCCGATCCGAGTCACTTTGGGACCAGCACAGTTGGCAGAGAGGTACATCCGCGACGTGGTACGACTACACGGAGTTCCGCGGGAGATCGTATCCGACCGGGATACCCGCTTTACATCCCAGTTTTGGGCTGAGTTTCAGCAGGCCCTGGGGACGCGGTTGAGGTTTAGTACGGCTTACCACCCCCAAACGGACGGACAGTCTGAGTGCACGATACAGACACTTGAGGACCTTTTGCGTGACTGTGTACTGGACTGGAGGGGCTCTTGGGAGGAGCACCTGCCCCTAGCGGAGTTTGCATACAACAACAGTTATCACTCGAGCATCGGCATGGCTCCCTACGAGGCTCTGTACGGACGGAGGTGTACGGCACCCTTGAGTTGGGTTGAGGTGGGGACTAAGTGGGAGGTTGGCCCCAGGTTGATCCAGCAAAGTCAGGAGGTAGTCGAGCAGATCCACAGGCGACTCCGCACTGTCAGGAGCAGACAGAAGAGCTACGCGGGTCGGAGACGCCGAGAGGTGCAGTTTGAGGTTGGGGACCACGTCTTCCTTCGTGTTTCGCCCATGAAGGGCCTACAGCGGTTTGGGGTGAGAGGGAAGCTCGCGCCGAGGTTCGTGGGGCCCTTTGAGGTCCTGGAGCGGGTTGGACCCGTTGCTTACAAACTTGCCCTCCCCCCGCAGCTTTCTGGTGTGCACGACGTGTTCCACGTGTCCAACCTTAGGAAGTACGTAGCCGATTCCAGTCACGTACTGAGTCACGAGAGCGTCGAGGTGGGCAACGACCTGACCTACCCCGAGCGGCCAGTGCAGATTCTAGACCGAGCCGTCCGCAGTTTGAGACGAAAGCAAGTACCCCTGGTAAAGGTTTTGTGGAGGAGCCAACAGTACGAGGAGTCTACCTGGGAGCCTGAGGTGGCAATGAGGGAGCGGTATCCGGAACTCTTCGCGGGTACGTCTTTTCGGACTGGCTTCGGTCCTCTTTGAGTTTGTTATGGTTATTTTGACGTCTTTCCCGCACCCTAGTTAGCGCAAGTTTCGGGGACGAAACTTCCTTTGAGTTTGTTATATTGTTACGAACGCGCGGCTTTAGACGTTTTTAAGACGTCTAGGAGGTGTCCCAGACGTCTGACCTCAAGATACGCAACTATGGTGGGTACCACTTTGTGAATGTACACTTCTAGTCCCTATTGAAGAAATATAGTGTCGCACATAATTTCAACTCCATATCACCCGTAAACTAATGGACTTGCCGAGCTCTCCAATCGGGAGATAAAAAGATTCTTCAGGTCACCATTTGACCTGATAGAAAAGATTGGTCAACCTAGCTTTCGGAAGCATTATGAGCTTATAGGACCGCTCATAAGACTTACTTAGGTATGTCTTCATTCAGACTGGTGTACATGAAGTCATGCCACCTTCCTATAGAGTTGGAGATAAGGCCTACTGGGCAGTACAAAAGTGCAACTTAGATCTCGGGAAGGTTGGAATCCACCATTGATTGCAGATGAGTGAGATCGATGAACTACACAATGATGCGTATGAGAACTTGCATATCTACAAAGAGTGGATTAAGGCCCTTCATGATAAGCACATTTCACGAAAGAATTTCTATCCTGGCCAAAAGGTGCTTCTATTTTATGCCCAACTCAAGCTCTTCCTAGGCAAACTAAGATCGAAATGGACCAGACCTTTCCTAGTTCGGAGGATCTATGGAAATGGAGTTATTGAAATTAGTGAACCAAGCCAAGATTCAAACCCTTTTGTTGTGAATGAGTAAAGACTGAAACCTTTTCTTGAACTAATTATTTCAAACTTGGCTAAAGAATCTCTTGATCTCCATTCCATCTGAGTTGCATTGCGCCCAACTAATAGCAATAAACTTAGCATTTAACAGGAGGCAACCTGACATTTTCTGTAAAAACCTGAGACCTTTGATATTCTTTCTATCACACTTTAAAGTTCATAATTCAGAACAGCCGACTACAACTCCAATCTTCATATTGGAGCTTGAAATAGTCTACAACAATCATTTCCAACCCACCCACCCAACCTTATAAACCTGTTCTAAAATTATGAGTTAAATTGAATTCGAACCCATCCTATTTGCAATGAGGGCATTGCAAAATTTTGGCATGGGGGGTATTAAAGTGCAACTGATTGAAAATTCAATTTCTTTGAAAGGTTCTCATAAAAAAAAAACTCTGATGAAAGGAGAGGAGAAACTTTTTGAACTGAATTGCAAATTTTAAGAATGGCGAAGAGGAAGAAGGAAGAATGTGTGAAATTGATTAATTTGTTAAGTCTTAGTAAAAATCTAAATTGGTTGTGCTTTAGTCTAGTATCAGGACAACCTTATCCTCGACCTTAGATTTTTCAGGCTAAATATGCTTGAGTAAGCATGCCTTAATTTACCCTACTGAGCAAAGATAAATCTGATTTCTTGGACTAAGGGGCACGAGTGTTTAAACCGGTCTCTTTATCACTTTTGGTCAAGGAGTTTGAAAAATCGGAACACACCCTCACATGCACGAATTGAGTTTTAAGACACGAGTAAAAGGTTAATAAAACATTAGACTTAGGTAGAGTTAGAAAATAACTATTTTATAGCATCCAACCCTTGAAGGATAGAGAGCTACTTCCCTAATAAGGTGCACATAGTTAATTTTTGTTTTGGAGGGGCTTGCATACGTAAGTCTTAGTAAGCAGTGTACCTATTCTCACCACCCCGAAAGACTCACAAATGCCTCACACACCTGCACCACATAAAAAAAAAGAGCAGAAAAATATAGAAAAAAGGAAGAAAAGAATGGTGCTAGACTTTTATTTTTTCTTTTCTGAGAAGATATACACTGAGGTTGACCCCGACGGCAGGCTAGAAAGCTACCAAATTTATGTGAGAGCAACCGACTAAGACTAATAGGTTATTAACTTGACACTTAAGACCTTTAACTCAATTCACTTCCACTGCACGTGTTCCAACCCTAATGACAACAAAACCAGGAGTGAAATAGAGACCAACCTGAACCGTGTGCCTCTAGGTTTAAAAATTAATAATCAGATAAAATTAAATTAGGGAGCCATTAAATCTTAATGTCTTGAGGAATCAGGTTGTTCAAACTCCTAGGCATAAGAGCACTTGTGTCCGTACTAAAGTCCTGATTAGGATTAACAAATTAAAATTATTTCAAATTGAGCTAAAAGCAAAAATACCCTTTAAGTTAGACTCTATGCTGAACTCTAAGAATTTGATAAGGGACTAACAAATGTTAGGCATGTGGCCATGATAGTAACACCATCATCCTCTATATCTAACTCAATTTGGCTAAATTCTAAAGCTAAATTCACTTAATTAATCATTAAAAGGGTATAATTTAATATGGGTTGAATGAGGAGGAAATAATGTAAATTTGGTTAATTCTACTATTTTAACAGTTAAATATAGGTGCAGAATAAACTAGGGGTAAACCTATGCCTAATTGAAGGTCAATTGAGCTAAAAATTCTAATAAGTGAGCTTATTTGAATTAATTTAGGGTTTCTCTGAGAAATTAAAGTTAATTCATATTTAAAAATCCTAATTTCAGTCTTACTTTAATTCAAGGAGCCTTAGTTAAAATAAATGTAATATAAATATTTTAAAAATCATTGAAAAATATTTTATAAGATTTAGAGTAGTGAATTTTACAAAATGAAACTATTTTGACCTAAAATAGAGACCTAGGTAAACATTTAATACATTTTGGGTTAAAATGTAACTTAACCAAGCAAGCTTCATCAAAACTTAAAATTGAAGTCACCAATAGATTTCTTCGATTTAAATTAGGCTACCCTAAAAATTTGAGATTAATTGGATATCATCTTTAACTACTTTGCATATTAACCCTTAATTTTTGAATTCCTTTCAACTTGGTCCAAAATCCTCTCTTCCGGATCCCTCACTGACGTCATGGTGAAGGCAGCATCTTCTTCCTCAACCAACAGCAGCAAGCTCCACACCGTGTTCTCCGGTACAAATTTGGGGAGCAAGATCTCCCGAATATCGCGACGAAATCCCACCAACATTGGTGGGATTATTTCCCAATCATTCCCGCCAGTAATTTCCAATTGGCTTTACCATCTATGGCGACCGCAAATCGTGACCAAAATCCCTGCCCGAGCTCACGGACACCTCTTTGTGAGGCTGTGAATTGGCCTCGAATGCCACAGCTGCATGCTAATAAAGCATGGGTGTGCTTGTGCGATCCCCCTCGTCAAGTCTTGGCGCATTCGCACCTCCTCCTCCTTCCTCAACGTCGCCGTTGACGAAGACCTCGGAGCTCTTCAACCTCCCTCTTCATTGCTCCTCGCCATCAGCCGTGGGTGCAGTTATCTCCCTCGCATCCTCATCGAGCTTCCTGACATCAAAGCCGGTCCCTCCATCTACTTCCTCGCTTCGAACTCCCTCACCAAAGTCTTCATCTCCTCCAAGTCCAGATAGCCAATGCCAGGCATCTCCTCGCTTCCTCATCGTCTCTTAGGTATCTCTCTCTCTCCCTCTCTTCCTATAGACTATTTTGGGCTCCTTAGATGTAGGTTTCGACCCCATTTATCTCCGTACTCGACATCATCTTCGTCGCCTCCGACGAAAGCTCCGGCAACTGCCAACCGCATGCCCTCGCCCCCTCACTCATCACTGACCACCTCAATACCTCTGCCACACTACCACGAACAAAACTCCTCAACTTATTGAGGGGTTCCACGCCTCTGAAGCTCCACCAGACTCTCGCTGGCGCCACCGTCTTCTTCAAGTCCGGTGGACCACTTTCGGCACCCCCACGACAAATCTCCACCACCATCACCTTCGCTGACCTGACCTTAGGCGAAGCTTCTAGGCCATTCACCTGAGGCTAAGGTTCCTTCCTTCATTTGTCCGACACCTCCTTCCTCACATCTGGCCTCTGTCATCAGCCATCCTCGTAGCCGCCCAGCACCACTAAACGCCCCGTGGAACTCCGAGGAACCATCTATGACCCTTGGCAGGGGCTCTTATGCTCAGGACTCTCTTGGCTGGTCTCCACCAAGTGCCCATGTAGGCCTTCTTCAATGAAGAGGAGCTTGTGCTCCTTGTTGCTGGCAAGGATGTGGTCGTGAAGAAAAAAAAAAGAACTATAGGGACCCAATTACAATATCTTGGAGACCTAAATGTGAGAAAATTAATTTTCTCAAGGACTGAATTGCAGAGTTGCTTGATTTGGTTTCATTTTCAATTGCTAATGAGTTTTTATTGCAAAAATTTGATTCAAACTTTATTGATCTTGATTTGTTGATAGTTGACTCTCTTCAACATTTGATCAATTGACTTAAGTAATGAATGATTAATTTTGCAAATTAGCTTAATTGATTAAGGGTTCATAATTGAATGTTTGGTGGTTCATTATATTATCATGATTATTAGGGATTATTTAAGTGCTTAATCTCACTCACATTTGATTAGTCTGAGCCTCAGATAAGTGGAAAACAATTTTCTTAAGTGAATTATTGAAGTTGTGCAATTATTGTTTACATTTTTGAACTACATTTGACGATTAGAAAATCAAATTTATTCAATCTAGTTCCCGAGCTTCATTTTCGTAAACTTTTGATAGTGATAAGTTACGCATTGGTTTTGCTCCTAGAGAACAAGCTCGAAATACTTTTATTTCCAGAAATACAAATTTTTAATAGTTGATTTGTGCGATTCGACTATACTACAACGTGATTTTATCGAATCTCATTTTACATGCTTTACATAGCAAATTCATTTACTAAAGGACTTGATAGATCTTTAGTCCTTAAGTCTAGGCTTGGGATGAGACTGAGACCCATTAGGAGTTTTCCCACAGAAGCAACCCAACCTAACCAAGTGAAGATCCCACAAGGTAGGTTCAATATGGTAACAACAAGGTACATGGGGAACTAGTTGGCACTCATTGTTAGATACTTGTGCATCTGACTCCAATCCCTAGAAGTCTGAGTGTCTTCAGTTGCAAATTTAGGAAGAGTAAAGCTTCTGAATAGGTTTAAGTCTTTATGGCAGGATGTGAGTGTTGCATCGTTAGAGAACGTCATCTATGTGAGTTTTACTGTAGGTCGCAGTTAAGGGAATAAGGTCTTTCTCGAATACACTCATGAAACAAGACATGGTGCATGGCCCTTAAAAGCACCAACCCTGAAGATTACAACCAAGAACTTTACTCTATTGTCACCACTATATATCCTACATCAAAGGTCTAAAGTTCAAGACTAGTTTCACTTTATTCCTGTGGTGATGAACGTGTATGACTCAGGTAATGGTTCAAATCGAAAGGTACCTCTACTGAAAGCGGAGTGTGGTAGCCGTAGAATTTATTATTGGATTTCAACAATAAATTTTTGGGGAATGTTGGTTTTAGAAGCCTAATTGCATTAATTAGGGTGCAATTGATATATGGTGACGTGGGAATTTATGTTGAAAGCAACGAGACTTAGTATAGGTTTTTAGTCTCATATTGGAAGTGAACAAACTTTTTGGTGGATGTAAATGGCTTTTATCTCTCATGGCTTATGTAGCAAAGAGTGAAAGGTGGGGCTGGAAATCATGCACACACACGCGTGCCCTATGTCGCCTCGCCCTGGCCCGACCCAGCCCAGCTCGAGCTTAAGTGAGAATCAATTTGGAACTTAGAACTTGGACTCTTTTGCTAAAATCTCATTATTTCGTCCTGGGTTGGTCGATCAAAAGATAAAATTAGTTGATCAATTATTTTGATTAATCAACGAGTTTAATTTGATCGATCAATTGGTTTGGTTGACAAATAAGTCAAGTTTGATCGATCAATTACTGTATTTCCATAAAATGTGAGTTTCCATAAACGTCGGGTCGTGGCACTACATAAAGGCCTCGAGGGACTCTCATTTGACACACAATAAGAGTAGAAAAGCTCTCTCCACTCTCCCTCCCCCTTCTCTCGTTCTTATCTCTCTTTCTTAGCACGTTTGTTCGATGTAAGATTGGTAGATTAATCTCCAATTAAGTTTGTTGATCTCACGTAAGGGTAGAGAGTGATCCACGAGAGGTTGTTTATTGGTCAACCAATTAAGTTGGTAGATCAATCAGGAATTTGATTGATCAACAAAATTGTCTCAACTTCATTCTACTGATGTGACTTTCAAGGACTTCGAAATTCGGAGTGTGCCTAAATTTGGAGGTGAATTGTCGTATCCTGGAAGAAGTCATTAAACCTCAACGTACCGATATTGTGGGGGTAATAGCTTCTCTAAAGGAAATCCTTCAAGACACGCATTTCGATCGGAGTAACTTCTATCCCTTCTTCGTTTTATCTATTTATACTATTATATGTTATTTATTTATTTATTTTATTTTGAATCTTGTCATATTTTATTTAATTTGATTGATTTAATATTTTTAATATATGTAAAATTATTGAAAATACATATTTATTTATTTATTTATTCTTTATATGTGTTTATTTCATGAGGTTGCATATCATTGGGAGCCCTTCTTACCGACTTAAATTAATTGTGAGTTTATCAAAACACATACTCCGTTTCGGAGAGGAATAAGTTGGGAATGATATTTATTTGAGGGATAAGATAAATAATAGGATAGAAATATATAATTATATAGTGATGTGATGTTAATGAATAATTTTTTTAATATTATAATATGGAAATGAATAGATTGATATGGTAATTAATAGTTTAATATTGATATTGATTAATAGGGTAAGATAAAGTTATAACCTTAACGAAATGGATTTTGGAGGCATGTACATGTATGTGTATATGCGAATGTGTATGTGCGTGTCAGAGTACTTGTGTGTTTCAAGAGTCGTGCCCACTTGGAAGGTGGAGGAGAGAAGAAAACTATTTTTTTTTTTTGTTAAAAAGTAGTAAAATGAAAATCTTGACTTAAAAAGTAAAGTGGGTTATTTTTTTTTATATTTTATATAATATTAAAAGTATTGATTTATTTAATAATTGATATTTAATGTAAAGAAATAAAAGAATATAAAGTTTATTATATGATAATTTTTAATATAAATAAAAAAATTATCACATCACTTTAACCTAAAATACACATGTGATAAAAAAGTTTACACTAGTGATAAATTATTGTAAGATATCTTTGTACCAATGTAATCTCATTTTACATCGATCTAAAATTATTCCAACGGTAGTTTCACTTGTCTAAAGTGATTTTACACTCGTTCAAAGTAATTTTGACTTATGAATTTAGGGTTTAGGTTTATGGAAAATAAATTTATGTGTAAGTGATTTTTTACTTGAAAGGTGATTTTTCACCTTACCTTTTAAGTGTAAAATCACTTGTCATACATGAAGAAATACTTGGAATTTAATTTTGCACTGGTACAATCTTACTTTTTACCCGTGCAAAAATATATTGCACCCGTGTAAAATAATATTACATCGGTACAAAATAGTTCAAAGTAAGGTGCAATCTTACTTTACACCCGTGCAAAAACATATTGAACATATGCAAAATAATATTCGTGTAAAATAATATTACATCGGTACAAAATAGTTCAAAGTAAGATGCAATCTTACTTTACACCCGTACAAAAACATATTGAACCTGTGCAAAATAATATTGTACCGATGCAAAATAGTTCAAAGTAAGATGTAATCTTACTTTGCACCCATACAAAAAAAATATTATACCCGTACAAAATAATATTACATCGATGTAAAGTAGTTCAAAGTAAGATTACATCAGTACAATCTTATTTTGCACCTGTATAATATTATTTTGAGGGTACAAAGTGATTTTACACAGATGTAAAATAAGATTATATCTGTGTAAAGTAGTTTTGTACCAGTACAAAGTGATTCTGAAGGTAATTTGAGTGATTTACATCCTTATGAAAGTGATTTGTTGTTAATTTTGACAATGGTAGACCCACCATGTGTCATCATTTTTTTTACATAAAAAAAAAGGTACAAGTTGAGACCACATTTATAATTATACGTCAACTTTTATGTCAACTTTTACATTTTCAAATTCACATCCTATATTTTTTATGAAATTTTTTCCTTCGTTGAAATTGAATCACGAGAAAGAAGATCGACAAAGAAACGATTTATAATTCACCATGTAATGTGGAGGCGAGAAAGCGATTGGAATTGCACATTCAACGTATATGAAATTGATGTTTGATCCGTAATCCTGATCATTGGAATTTGCTCATGGCAATAGATACAAAGAATTGATTTTGTTGACGTCCCTATTCAAAAATAGAATCGTTTGCAGATTTTGCTTAGATTAGTTGGACATAGAATTAATTTACATAGAATTGATGTTTGATGATTGCTTTTTCTTTTTTGCTATTTAAAGTAAGCTATCCAGAAGTTTTCGTAAGGTCTTGATTTCCACAGATTTTGAGTCCGATCTTTATAAATTAGCAGGAATAGCCGTGTACCCTCAATCCCATCTCTCGATGAGGTTCAGAAGGGACACAAAATATAATGAATCATGTAGACAATTATAATTTTTACCGATAACTACCTTTTAACAATTAGTTTAGAATAAACAATTTATCGTAATTATCCCAATTTATGATATTAAAAATGTAGTTATTTAAATGATCATGATCGTAAATCACATTTATATTTGAATTGTATCTTGATTTCTGAGAATGTATTGTTATTTTATAAGAAATCAACGCTTTTATAAAAACCAAAAAATATTTACCGACATCGTCACCGTCAAAATATTATTAAATAATTGTACGGAAAAGCTTAATTAATAAGGAAATGCATAAATATAGGGAACTCTTTTGCAACTCCTTTGGTCAGAAACACAAGCCCACCTTCTTTGAGTAAAAAATCATACTGATATTTTTTTTTTTGCAAATCGTTTTGCAACTTATCCAGTGAGGAAAAATATTTGAGTCAAATATTATAACTTTTCAAATATCACCTGTGACCTTAGTTATATACAAATATCATTAGTGGTTTTTTATTTTAAATTAAATTATGTAAAAATCATGAAAATCATCGATCATCTTTGATAAGTGAAAATTTTACAATTTATAAAAGATTAAAATGCATCATCGTATCTGATAAAAATTACTATCAAATAAAATTTATAAGAACTTAGGTAGATTGAAGGTCGTTCACAAAAAGGAGAGATAATGGCAAAATTTTGCATTTTTTTATTTGTATAATTTTTATCTTATAGACATATACATTCTATAATAGCTCAAAATCAAACTCAAGTAAGTGCATAGATTCAACAAATACTTCTCAAATATAATAATCAAAAGAAAAAGTTTACTATAAGAAATTCATGAGCTACAAGGAAATAAAGAAAATAGAGAAATGAAATGTAGGGGTAGAATAAGAGAGAGAATGAGATAAAGACATGGAGGGAGAGATGAGTCTTGCTTGTAAGGTGCTTGTATGGTAATGTAGAGATGTTGAGGAAGTTGCTTTGTGACCACCAGGTCCAGGGAGCCTGTAAGAAGTTGGAGGAGATGAACTAGATGAAGAATCGCTACAAGAGGTTGAAGAGGAGTCATGATGAATGTTGACGAGGGGGAAGAAGTCGGCGAGAGAATAGGATGTCGATGTTGCTCATGGTGGCCAATGGAAGATGGCACATTGGAGGGAGTGAGCATCGCTGGAGGAAGGAGCTTGGATGAAGCATTGGGCTGATTATGGAGATAAGGAGAAACTATACTAATGGAGGAAAGGACGAGGGAGGTGCTATTCTACGTGGAAAAGGGAAGAGGAAGTGAGGACAACCATGGGAGAGGAGAATGGAGGTGAAGGAGGTGAAGGTGGAGGAGCAACTTATCGTTGAGTAGGGAGGTGAGGAGGTGTAAAGGGATCCCTTCATGGTGCATGGACGTGTGTTGATATAGGTGAGAAGGGGGAGTGCTTAAATGCAAAGGTTGGCCATTGGGGAAGGAATGCATCGGGGGAAGAGAGAGAGAGAGAGATTGGTGCATGGGATTTACGTAAAAGGTGAGTTGTCTCACGTTATGTGGGAGTATGACATTAAAAGAGATAAGCCTGTTTGGTAAAGGGAATAAGTAAAAAAATAAAGAATAAATGAAATAAATAGTGGAATAAATAAGTTAACCTATTTAGATATCATAGTGAATTAAAGTTATTCTACAGAGAGAGTGGAGTAACTTTAGCACATGTTAAGTTTATTTAACCTGCCATAAATTTCAGACATGTTAAGTGGTGTGTTAAACACTTAACACCCTAAACAACATCGCCATAGAGAATAAATAGGTAGTCTCCACATGAAGATTTGCAAAGAGGTCCAAGACCCTCATGAATTAATTTTGGATGTGAAGAGAACTTAAGTTGAGGGTTTAAAACTTAGGTGTTGAGGGAATATTATGAACGTTTCCCTTGCATCTCCTTGAATCAATATGTTTTAGTCAACTCCAACTCCTCCGATGAAAGGTAAACTCGAATATGCCCAAGCATCCATCCAATTTATTCTTGCATGTATTACATAAATTATAATATGTACAACTTATTTATAAATGCATGCATGATCCTAATAAGCCTAGAATGATCATTATGCAATATTTATAACTTAATGATGTTATGCAATTCTAGGAAGTATCATAACATAAACATGGTAAGCATTCCAGATGTGTATCTATCAATATTTCATTGGTGATTTTTTATTCTAAATCAAATATCATTAATGATATTTGAAATATCACTTAGTGAGTTTTAGTTATATACAAAAATTATCGCTGATTTTTGGCTTTAAACTAAATATCACTATCACTAATGAGCTTTAGTTGAATGCAAAAATCACTAGAATCACCAATGATATTTAACTCTTGACCAAATATTGCTAGTGATTTTGAAATCTAAATTAAATATCACCAGTAATATTTCATTGATAATTTTCAGTTTAAATCACGTATCACCAGTGATATTTAAAATATCGCTATTGATTTTTAGTTATATAAAAATTAGCAATAATTTCTTAAACTTTTTTAGTGAATTTGAGTTCTTTATAAAAATTTACGTACACGAAGGAAAACTCCTTCGGCAACTCCCCTCGTGGGACCACGTATCCACCACTTACTAAATGACGCATCTCCATTTTACAACTCGTTTTGCAAGTTGTTCATTGGAACCACGTGCTCACACCCCTAACTAAATAAAATATCAAAAGAGATATTTGACACCGGTAATTTTTTAATTTTAAATTAAATATGATCAGTGATTTTTTTTTGTCATATGTCAAAATCATCGATTTTTTTTTGTGCTGTGAATCAAAAATTACTAAATATCATTAATGATTCTTAATTTTAAATCAGACAACATGGATGATTTTTAATTTTATATATGTAAAAATAATTGGTGATTTATTGGTTCTAAATCAAATATCACGTGTGGCATTTGAAATATCTATAGTAATTTTTAGTTATATGAGAAAAGTACTATTGATTGTTTGATTTTTGGTGGGTCTCATCGAATGTGTTGTGTATACATGACTTTCTACATGATACAAATAAATATTACTTCTTGGAAGAAAAATTATCAATGATATTTGCCTTTAAATTAAATACCATTGGTGATTTTTTGTTTCAAACAAAATATCACTTGTGCTATTTGAAATATCACCAATGATTTTTAATTATATGTAAAAGACTTAGTTCTAAATGAAATATTATCAATAATTTTTAGTTTTGTTTTTGATAAGTAATGATTTTTAGTTATATGTAAAAATCACCGGTGATTTCTTAATTTTTAATGACTCCTACCCCATGTGTTGTGAGTGTGTGTGGCTATTTACGTGATAAAAGCAAATGTTATCGTAGTTTTTAATTGTGTGTAAAATCATTCGTGAGTTTTGATTTTAAACCAAATATCATTTGTGATATGTGAAATATCATCGGTGACTTTTAATTGTATGCAAAAAATAACTATGATTTCTTGATTTTTAGTGAATTCCATCGCATGCAATGAAAGTGTGGGCATGACTTTTTACATGACACAAGTAAATATTACTTCCTAAATGAAAAATTACTAGGGACATTTGATAATATTTAAAATATTATTGATAATTTTTAATCATATACAAAAATCATCACGAATATTTGATTCTAAATCAAATATCACCGATCATATTTGAGATATTATTTATATATAAAAATCATTGATAATTCTTTAGTATTGTGTGTGTGATTCTTTAGGTGATAAAAGCAAATATCATAGGTAATGGCATGACTTAAGCACACGTGGGCCCCACCGCCATTCAGCAGAAGTTTTCTAAAATGTGATCTTAAGAAATTCTTGTGGTGGTTCCACCTGGGTGTTATTTCAACGCATGTGGGCCCACCCTTGTGTCCCAAAATGAGTTTCTAAATCATAGCCCATAAGAGGAAACAACGAGCTTTTGCTACGTCATAAAATTTTAAGTGTAAAATGAAATTTATAAGAAGAGAGAGAGAGAGATGGGTAGTGACATTGAAGGAGAGGATCGTGTAGGATAGAATTAATTTTTGTTGTTCAATTTACGTTTATGTCATCAAATCTTACATTTTTTATGTCGATTTGAGATTTAAAATAACATTCTTAAAATTTTTAGGAATAGAATGCTCAAAAAACCTTGAGAGTCCCCTCCCCTCTCCAATCTTTGCATGCTCAATTTCCAGAGAAAAACATATTGTTTGGGTCTAGTCCCAATATTATGATGCATGTTAGTGTGTCTATGGAGGGTGTGAAGATTGGGCTAGGATACAGGACTATGAGTTATCCTTCTCTGAAGGGAGGTCTATTCCCCTACAACAGTGGTGGTGCTTTGAAGGCTTTTGGTCAAAGGATGTTTATAGCTCTCGCGTTGGTAGAAAAACACTATCTCCTTTGCTTATGGTCTCTTGACTTCATTGGATTCGTCTAAAGGTAATGTAGTTTTGCTTCTGGTCATCTCTTGTTTCAGGGTATTAATAGTAAAAGGGGATAAGCATGGATGGTGGCTAGAGAGTATAGTTTTTGCATTTAGATGTCCTTTGATTGCCTTTGTTGGGTTTACTATAAATAGTCTAGTTATATTATATTTGAAGTAATATGGATCAAAGTGAGTTGAGCTAATAGAAGGGGTAAGGAAGTTGTTGTAGAGGAAGGAAGAAGTTGCATGAAGTCTCCTTGTCTGCTGATGATCTGAAGGACCTTAAGAACTAGAAAAGAGTCATATTTTACGGTGGTAAGAGACAAGAGGGTAAGGAGTAAGTCAGTCATAGAAGTCATGATGAAAGGTTGGTTGTTTGTGCAATCCCCTACTATTGTGGAAATGGCAAAGAGGATATGGATGGCGTGTTTTGTGTATGATGCGGATGTTAGAGCAATCATGAACAAAAGTTTGTGGCACTTTGATGGAGATTTGATAGTAATGCAAACCGGTAAACCCTATTGAGGTCGTTAGATTATGTTTTTGATATGGTTGCTTTGTGGATACAGCTCTTTGAGTTACCCCCAGAATATAGATGTAGAATAGTTTTGTCACATGTTGATAAGGTTTTTGTAGCCATGAAAGACATTGATCTGGATGAAAGATTTGTGGGGATGAAAGTGGAGTTTGATTTGAATAAGCACCTAGTTTGCAAGCTGAAGCTAAATCTTGTTAATGGTGGCTCCATAATCATCCCCCTACACTATGAAAGGGTACCTAGGTTCTACTCTGTCTGTGGGACAATTGGACATGAGCATAAGGACTGTGATGACTTACTAAATGTAAAAATTAAATTAATTGAGGTCTAGTTTGTTGAATTGAGGACAATGTTAGGGGAGGGGATAAAATTCAATTTTGATGCCTCTATCATTGCAGAAAAAAGAAAGGTCAATATAAATAGGGGATAAAATTCTGAGGAAATTGGTAGGAAGGCATGAAATTGCACTGGGGGGGGTAAATAGTAGAATTGAAAGATAATAGCTAAATAAAAATTCAATCACACAATTAAGACACAAGATTTTACGTGGAAATCCAAATCAGGTGAAAACTACCACCTAACTCAATCCCTAACTTAAGATTTACGATCACAACTGTGATCAATCCACTAGCCACACTACTTGAAAATGAGGGTAGTTTACCTCAGTTACAATTCCTACCTTCGATCCCAAAATGGAGATTTCTCCCTTCGCAAGGAAGAGACGGGAATCCGACAGACTGGGTACCCAACTACAACAAGTGTATGTAAACTAAAAATAAAACACCAGATAGAACTCCCTAAAAGATAGTATGTTACTCTAGCTACTATGGGTGAGTAAACTCCCTGATGATGTTGGCTATAGCATAATTGGAGTATGAGTTTGCCCAGGAATGGATGTTGCTCAGCAGTAGGGTAATAGGAACAAGTGGAGCTAGTGATTCTCTTTGTGAATTATCTCTCCAAGGTGTGTTTTTCCTAATAGGGGTCATGGGGTTTATATAAGCATGTTAAGAACCCTCAAGAAGGCTCCTAGCCCTTGGAGGCATATCGCAAGAGATTGAGTCAAAATCCAACTCAAATTAGGCTCATGATGACTCTGACAGTAGAATCTGATGTCTGAATTTTGGGTCAGACGACTTATCAGACATTCTTTTTGTTCGTCTGATACAAGTGGTCAGAGTTTCTAATTTACTTGGACGAAAATAGGGTTCTAGGATAGATGTCTAGGTTGCTATTTTAAGACATCTGGGTGAAATTTTGGACATCTAATTTTATGAGAGTTTGTTCCTGTTTTAGACTAGATCTATACAGGGTTCTAGTGTTTAAGTGTCAGATGTCAGATTGGTCATCTGACATAGATTTTGGACGTTTGAAGATCATGATGATCTTGGGGTTTGGATTTCTTACGAATCCAAAAAGTGAGATTTACTCTGACAAAGCTTCGCAAAGTGTTTTAGGCGTAATGTTCCATTATTGGATGTCTGGAGACATATCCAGACATCTGGAATGAAGGTTACAATAATCCTACCGTTGGATATGGTATGACTAAAGGAGATTCTGAAATGATTTAGCCAACGGTACTCTTAAAGGACGTCTGATAGACTTACCAGATGCCTAACTAGATCTAGGGATGTCTGGAGTTAAGTCTCATCATCTAGAGCCTAAGTGCTTAAAAGCTCAAGGCACGACTAAGGGTGTTTGGTAATCTGATAAAGAGGTCAGACGACTTAGACTAAGAAATCAGATGTCTGGGAAGATGTTCAAATGTCTGATGTGTGTTTTTGAATTGGATTTTTTTTTTCTAATTTTTCCTAAGTATTGAGAGCCTAAGTTTAGAGATATATATGTTTTATTGTGGGCTATTTACAACTCTTTCTAGACTCAAATAAATAGAAAATTACAACTTTTTGAGATCATACAACAAATCCTAAGACCTAGACATAATACATATCTTCATCCTACGATACCTTGATTTGGAGATGGTGGAACCTACAATGGAGTTATGACAGAGAAAAATATGGTATGTCCAGTATTTATTTCTTTTACTTTATTTTGTAAAATCATCAAACTAATATTTTAAGAGAGGTTGAACTAACAATCTCCCACCTTTTAATGATTTTCAAAATCTATTCTTAGGATTTATCTTCTCCCCTTAATTTTTGTAATTATGGGTCCATTTTAAACTAGACTAACCTTTAGCTAGTTTTAATAGTCCTAAGATTTTCTCCCTCTTTTTGGATGTCATCAAAACCTAACTTAATGGAGTTTGAACTAAGCATTCTTGTGGTGACATAATTAAACCAGAAGTAAGCAAGCATGAATAATATAAAGGAGAGGTATGTAGCAAAGAAATGAGTCTAAACATGGCGAGACTTCATAAGTAATCTAAGTTCTACAAGAGTTAATGGGCATAATAAAATTAGAGCATCTAGAGAGAAATGCATGTGCCCTAGTCTCATGCTAGCAATGTTCTCATTTAACCATAAGTACGAGGCCAAAGCCCCTTAATACATGCTAAGTAGAAAAACATGAAAAGAAAGAAGAATAAAAAAAACACTTAAAAGGAAATACATCTAAGAGTCTAAAGAGGGCCGTGTTACTTTGGATGGTTCTAGTGCTAGTGGCAGCGTGCTAGACCCTGACCCATCCACTAAAGTCGGACGTCAGCACGCAACTCATTCAAAAATGTCACTGGTGCATCGCATCAAGATGGAGATACCATCGATGATGGATTCAGTGGTAGGGTCCTATGACTCATCAAAGCTCGCACGTGGGGCCTTTATCTGTAGTGGTCGTTGCTCATAAAAGTTCAGTTGTGGTGGCATCTCATCATCATCACCCTCGGCATTGGGATTGATGTGCTCCGAAAGGATATGCGCGCATCTTTGCGATGGTGGCCTGATTATATGGTTGGACCTTTTTATGTATGGCTTGGTCCATAGTGGGTATCCTATGACTGGTAATGATTTTGGAAAGGATGGACCCAAATGATAAAGAAGCTGCGCGGTCTTCATTCAAGACCCTAACTATGAGGCGATAGTGATTAAAGGGAATGTGACGAATGGCCGCAAAGAGAAGCACCTTGTGTTGGCGCAAGATATAATCAAAACCATTAGATTTATTTAGAAGATCCCAACCAAAAATGTGGGAGAGTGGGTGAGGGAGTGGTTTGAGGTTTTTGCAAGGTAGGGTGCCAAGATTGGGTTCGTATTTATTAGGGAGAACCAACTATTGGTTTATGACCTCAGTGTCATATTCCCACAAGATGTCCTCAAAATCATTTCCCGCATTGGGAATGGATAAGAACTTAGATATGGAGTCATAGGTGATGGTGATACGTCGGCCAAAAAGAAAGGTATGAAGCTCAAGCACATCATTGCTATAGTCCTCAATGATGTTGGCATAAAATAGGTGGATTAGGTCCGAGAACACCCTGACAGTTCCAACACCAGAGTGGAACTGCAATTGAAATAGTTGAAAAGGTGAAGTGTCTCAAGGTGTTCGCGGAGGTTCAAGTGGACGAAATCATTCCACACTTTGAACCTAGGAGATTTAACCATAGCTTTAGAGAAGCAACGGAATCGCTGTTTAGCGATGTCGCTATGTAACTTGTCTACTAGGTAGGTGGAATGGGATTTGGAGGAGGAAGAGCCCTTGGCTTGCTTCCTACGAGGAGACATGTTTAGGAGGTTGGGTGGGTTGTGTGGTAGAATATGGGCTGCCTACAAAATAGATGGTACAACATTCAATAATTTTGCATGAAATTTATCTATCCTAAGTAGGCAGCACACCTGCCATCATTCATCCACACACTCGATTTTTGTGTCGTTGGGCTGCGATCGTCGATCCGAATTCATCCGTGCGGTCAGATTTGTCATCTGAAGTGCGGATTTACACCATCCTGGCCCTTGATCTTCTAGGGTTCCCCGGTCTCTATCTGATGCTACGAATGCCTGATTAGGGCGATCTTGGAGTCGTTGAACTCCAATCGTCGCCGTGATCACATCCATACGGTTGGATCTTTGATCCGAGGCCCCGATAAAATGTTTGCCCTGTCCAAGCACATAAAAGGAGACAATTAACCTCCATTTTATTCAAACTACTCTAAATGCAAGATGATGCATGCTATGCAATATTTATATCATGAAATGCAATCCTATGCTTAAGAACATGCATAAATAGACATTTTAAGTAGTGTAAATGTGTTTACATCATACCCCCATGCCTATCTTTTGCTAGTCCCTAGCAAAAACTATATGCTATTTATAAAAGAATTAAGTTAGATTATTTGGACCTGAGTTATTTTCAATCATTAAAAAAAATTGTCTACTTATGAACTGAACTCTCAAAGACACAACAACGCCCGAGTATCAACCAAAATGCAGACTGCCTCAAGCCCTCGCCTTATTCAAAGAAAAATCTCTTTGTTGAACGCTACGAACCTACGCTAACGAGATTGGTTTTAGAAAACCTGTCGTTGTAGTTCGAAAGCGAAGAATTCGTGTTCAACAAATAAAATTTATACCAAAATTAAAATTCCAGGTCAAACACAGGGAGGCGAACGTTTGATTTAAAAACTACGCGTTTCTTTTTATTTGTTACAGAATAATTCAATTTAGTACTATCTAATTATTTACAATAAATAGAAGAGAGAGAGAGAGTAAGAGAGAAAAAGAATATTACACAGAGAAATCAAAATAAGATGTAGAATAAACAAGGAATTTTTGCATTGAAGTGATTGTTTATTACAACTAGAAAGCATAAAATAATTACTCTAGAAAGCGATAAATTTACTCTAGAAAGCATTAAAAGAATGGAGGGAGAAATGCCCGCCTCGACGATTGCTTGGAGGACGAGTAGATTAATCTAGAAAGCAGTAAATCTATACTAAAAAGCGGTAAAAAGAATAGGGAGAGAGAAATCCTCCTCGACGGTTGCTCGGAGGACGAGCCGGACGGGATGACGCCTGGACGAAGGAGAACGAAGCGGGATGAAGGAGGACGAAGTAGAAGAACGGGAACGAAGCAGCACGCCGTCGTCGTCGCGGGATCCACTTCCGAAGGGGAACGAAAATTGGACTTTATCTCGCGAGAAGCATCCCGGGTGTGGGACAAGCTTCTCTTGAGCTTTGGAGGGGTAGAGAGGAGAAAGAAGGGATGAGAATTTCGTATGGAGGGGGTCTCCTTTTATAGTTGCAAGGAGTGGGGGCAAAATAGACATTACATCTTCAAAATAATAAATAAGGGGCCTTTAGTGACGGATAAATCCGTCACTAAAGCCCCGACGTGGCCGTCGCCGCCGCGCCCACGCGCGCCCGCTCGGCTGCCCGCGTGCGTAACACCTACGCACGTCCGTGAAGTCTCAGTCGTTCGATCGCGAGATCGGATGGCTTAAAATCGCGCCTTCACCACTGCCGCCCACCCGCCTGTGCGTATGATCGCGCGTTCACGCGCGCGTCCAATCACGCGTCGGCGCTATCGGGCGCGCGCGGCCGTTGGATCGCGATCGCGCGGTCGATTGGAGGCGCGCCACCGCTCCAATTTCTACGGGGCGCGGCTCGAACGCGCATCCCTGCTTCGCATTAGAGCGCTCGACCGCTGCGCTGCGGTCGCGTTTGTGTTGAGCGCTTGACTTCATAGCGGGCGCGTCGCAGCCGTTGGATCGAGATCCAACGGTAGAGAGGATACGGGTGCGCGGTCTTCACAAGATGCAAGCGGCCGTTTGGGCGGCTGAGATGGCGCCACGTGGCATCATCTTGGCCGTCCATCTTCTGGAAGTTGTAGATGGTGCCACGGATGTCGGATTGACTCGATTTTTGTGTCGTTGGGCTGCGATCGTCGATCCGAATTCATCTGTGTGGTCAGATTTGTCATCTGAAGTGCGGATTTACACCATCCTGGCCCTTGATCTTCTAGGGTTCCCCGGTCTCTATCTGATGCTACGGATGCCTGATTAGGGCGATCTTGGAGTCATTGAGCTCCAATCGTCGCCCTGATCACATCCATACGGTTGGATCTTTGATCCAAGACCCCGATAAAATGTTTGCCCTGTCCAAGCACATAAAAGGAGACAATTAACCTCCATTTTATTCAAACTACTCTAAATGCAAGATGATGCATGCTATGCAATATTTATATCATGAAATGCAATCCGATGGTTAAGAACATGCATAAATAGACATTTTAAGTAGTGTAAATGTGTTTACATCATACCCCCATGCCTATCTTTTGCTAGTCCCTAGCAAAAACTATATGCTATTTATAAAAGAATTAAGTTAGATTATTTGGACCTGAGTTATTTTCAATCATTAAAAAAAAAATTGTCTACTTATGAACTGAACCCTCAAAGACACAACAGCGCCCGAGTATCAACCAAAATGCAGACTGCCTCAAGCCCTCGCCTTATTCAAAGAAAAATTTCTTTCTCTTTTTACTCTTTTCTAATTTTTTTTTGATTTTCAAATTTTAGGGTTTAAGAGTGGCTTTCTACGACCATTCAACTCACCCAAGATTTGATGAGAACCTTAAGCTTTAAGCATCTTATTGTGATTGTGATAGACTCGTTGACCGGCAATTAAAACGGACTTCGGATTTCTACGCCTCTAGGTGACCTCAAAAAGAATTCTGCCTAAATGTGTATCTTTACAATCGGTAGCTTTCTCCCTACTTTTATTTTTTTAACGGGGTCAACACAAGGGTGAATCCAGTGTATATCTCCCCGGTTTATTCTACTTCTCCGCTTCTTCCTAAGTGTTTTGGGAATTTTTAGTGCATTTTCTGAGCTGGGTTCTGAACAACCGGTCGATGAGCTGTTACCACCGACAACTTGTCAGCCATACTCGTGCGGCGAAGTGTGGCTTATTTCTTTTTGTTCTTTTCTCCTTTTTGATTTTTTTTTCTCTTTTTTTTTTTTTTTAAGTAGGTGGCTTTCCTGGTCTAAGATTTACCTAAAGGCAGCAAAAAGAGAAAGGTCTAGTGACTGGGCTCTGGACAACCTACCTATGGGCTGTTACCCACGATAACTTGCCAGCCATATCACCCTAGAAGGTTCATTAGCTACCCAATTTCCGTTAAAATCGTCGAACAACGAGTCAGTGCAAAGAAAGTGTGTAGATGCTTAAGACTCAAAATTCCCTCACATCAGAGGGCGGGCTGATAAGTCGTGTACTTATCACCTAAACTTATTTACTCCTATTAAAATAAAATTCAAGTTGGCGAGAACTCGAAAAATAAATCCACATTTTAGTGGATGCACGGGCTGATTAAGTTCAAAGACCTAAAGGGTCTTTGTGTTCAGATCTTAATGTAGTATTTCTTAAGATTGAAAATTTTCTTAAACCTAAATTCTCTTTCCTAATTTTGATTTTTTTTTTTATATATAAAACAAATCTACGGAGCTGACGAATGAATTCAGAGATGAATATCCACCCCCCCATGCCTATCTAATGCAATGTCCTCATTGTATTAAAAAGACATAAAACAGAGTGGAACAGTGTAGAAAGCACCTGAATTGCGTGAATATCAGGTCCGCTCCAAGATGAAAACGAAAAAGAACTGTATAAGTGCTGAGTTTAGTGCCTTCAGCTAGGCACACTATACAAAGAAAAGAAATGAAGAATTCACATGTGCAGGTCAGAATTAGAATGAACAGAAGAATCCTCTGACCTGTTAGCAGAGGTCCACAGATGTGGACCAGATTGTGGTGCAGACCCACACCCCATAATCGAGAATATCTTAGGTTCTGGATAAAAATTACCCAAAACCTAAAATCAGAATGTAAGCGGGATCGGGCCTGCGATTTCTGAGGATGCAACCCAAGACCAAAAAGTCGGGTTACAGAAAATTGAAGCTCAAAAGGATAATCGTTGAATGTGTGCTTGGGTTGAACATCCTCGAAACAAATGTCGTAAGGGTTCTGATTTGATGGTTTCAACTTAAAAGGAACCCTTCGACTCAATCTTCCATTTCCTCCTGAATTAACTTCCCAAATCAAAACTTCCCAGCTTCTATCCTCCTCATTTAGCATATCAAATTCTAGGACCTCTTGTATATTCATCACCCCGTCTGAAATCTCCAAGTCTAAATGATGTGGAGGAATCAAAATTGACTCGGGTCTAATTATCTCAGAATTAGAATCATCAATAAGCTCAACAGGGTATAACTGATAATCAGGGCATTGAATTGATTGCTCCAGAAAATGTGATTCTGGATCCGTAATGTGTGCCCTAATAAGATCAGTGTTCTCAGTTATTGGGCTATCAATTGATCTATCAGATTCCTCAGGCCCAATCGTCTCACAGAAATCATGTTCAGAAAACTCGCGTGAGACTTTGCAACTTGAATCTTCACCATCAGGATCCGTATCAATGTATGTCCCAAAATCATTTGTCACTTTGTGTTCCAAGGAGACATACATTTCCTCGTAACTTGGCTTAGGGATCTCAGGCGAAGAAGTTAGATCATCCTTAATTGGTTGTTTTAATTCAATCTGGTCAGCCTCATAACACGTGTCCCCCCCAACAGGTGCCTGAGCGGGTTCTGTCATTGGCTTTCCTGAAGAGAGTTCATCCTGGGAATTATTCCAAGATTGAATCAAAGCAACCACGAATCTCATCCTCAATTTCGCTAATTTCCCAAGTAGAAACTCACCCGGGTTCTTATCCTTAACATCCTGGAGCCAATCCAACAAAGACTTATTTAAATCATCAATCATTTCAATCAGGGGCTCCAATCTCTCTATGCAAGGTATTGGCTGAACTTCTAAAGATTGAATGATATTCCTCAAGTTAGCCAGAACCTTATCTTGAACCTGATTAACCTGAACCAAATGAGTTGGTTCAGGGTTGGGCGGGTTTGACATCAATGTAGAGGAATTAACGAATTGAGATTCGTTATACCCTTCCTGATGATAGGTTAGTTCAGATTGTTGAAAAGATGGTGATGACCTAAAGGCAGTGAAATCAGAGGATGGGTAAGGATCAGTGTATCCTTCTTGGTTGTAGATCGTATTAGGTTGTTCATGAAAGGAGGACGATCTATAATCGATGTAGCTCTGAGAAGGATAGAAATCAGAATCAAAGTGTTCAGGGTTAGACCCTAAACACGGGGGTCCGGAATTGTATCCCCAATCCGAATTATCCCAATTAACTGATGGTTGATTACAATACGAGTTGGGATAATCGTCATGTTGAGGATAATTTACAACAGGAGGGAAAGAGCGGGAATGTGTGAAATATGTGAAAGGATTCATGATACAAGGGAGGAAGAAAGGTGCCCTGCAATACAAACAATCAAACCTGTCCTTAAATAGGTTAGCCTAAAGACCTACAGACTCTCAAAACCCGTCTTGAGATAAAGGAACGATTTGATCTACTTCCGTCTGTTCAATCCAACCAGTTAGAAGGAGGGACTGGGGAGAAGGTTCTTCCTTCGGCTTGCGCCTCCGGTTCCTAGTGTACCCTCCAGCCGCGATCGTTTGACTCTGCTCCCCTAGCTAGACATCAGATTGAACAGTAGAAACAGACTAATCAAAAATAATCTCGTTCTGGGTTCTGAAGAGCGAGTCCAATCCTTAAGGCCAACGTCTACTTTGTTTTATTTAGGGCTAGGTTTGAATGTGCTTTGGAATGTGATGGGCCCTTCAAATGGGTTGTGCCCTTAATGATTGATTGATTTGTGTGTGAGTGCACAACCAGTGGTTTTCAAGCAAGATTATTTTTGATGTGGTGAATTTTAAGATTCAAACTTGCTTAGTAGCTTTTAGGATTCGACTTTAGGTGTTTTCAGTCAAGTTTCGTTGGCACACCAAGTTTTACAAGCACAGGTAAAGATGTTTTCCTTTAAAGTTTAAAAAGAATGCGGAGTGCCTGGTAAATCCCTAAGAGTTGAACCTAATTGGCAGCTACTTGATGAGTTGATTTTATTTGAAGTGGTGCGGCCCAATTAACTCAAACAATTGGCCTATTGCACCACTTAATTAAGCACACAAATGATTACCTAATCTGATTTCTACTCAATTATGTGTTTGGATGTGTGTACCGGCTCCTAAGATTGGATTACCGGTTGAGTTTGAAAATCAGATGAGGTTGTGTACCTCTGTGAGATTTTTTTTTCTTTTTAATGTGGGGGTTGGCGTGAGTATGGGTGTCAAACAACAAACAATCTAACCTTAGAGTTTATAAAAATACCTAGGTTGATTGATGTTTGAGTTATTATGTGATGAAATGAAATCTAATGGGTGGGAGGTGGGGGATAACTTACAAAACCTTCCACAGCACTTTACTCCGATCTACCGCTTTTGCCTGTCTCGAAAGAGTACCTGCAATTACAATAAGAAAGGAGAAAAGTGAGGTAAATGATTTATAAGTTACAAAACGCGAAGAGAAATCAAAGAGCGTTGCCTCCCCGGCAACGGCGCCAAAATGTTGAACGCTACGAACCTACGCTAACGAGATTGGTTTTGGAAAACCTGTCGTTGTAGTTCGAAAGCGAAGAATTCGTGTTCAACAAATAAAATTTATACCGAAATTAAAATTCTGGGTCGAACACAGGGAGGCGAACGTTTGATTTAAAAACTACGCGTTTCTTTTTATTTGTTACAGAATAATTCAATTTAGTACTATCTAATTATTTACAATAAATAGAAGAGAGAGAGAGAGTAAGAGAGAAAAAGAATATTACACAGAGAAATCAAAATGAGATGTAGAATAAACAAGGAATTTTTGCATTGAAGTGATTGTTCATTACAACTAGAAAGCATAAAATAATTACTCTAGAAAGCGATAAATTTACTCTAGAAAGCATTAAAAGAATGGAGGGAGAAATGTCCTCTTCGACGATTGCTTGGAGGACGAGTAGATTAATCTAGAAAGTAGTAAATCTATACTAAAAAGCAGTAAAAAGAATAGGGAGAGAGAAATCCTCCTCGATGGTTGCTCGGAGGACGAGCCGGACGGGATGACGCCTGGACGAAGGAGAACGAAGCGGGACGAAGGAGGACGAAGCAGAAGAACGGGAACGAAGCAGCACGCCGTCGTCGTCGTGGGATCCACTTCCGAAGGGGAACGAAAATTGGACTTTATCTCGCGAGAAGCATCCTGGGTGTGGGACAAGCTTCTCTTGAGCTTTGGAGGTGTAGAGAGGAGAAAGAAGGGATGAGATTTTCGTATGGAGGGGGTCTCCTTTTATAGTTGCAAGGAGTGGGGGCAAAATAGACATTACATCTTCAAAATAATAAATAAGGGGTCTTTAGTGACGGATAAATCCGTCACTAAAGCCCTGACGTGGCCGTCGCCGCCGCGCCCACACACGCCCGCTCAGCTGCCTGCATGCTTAACGCCTACGCACGTCCGCGAAGTCTCAGCCGTCCGATCGCGAGATCGGACGGCTTAAAATCGCGCCTTCACCGCTGCCGCCCGCCCGCCTGTGCGTACGATCGCGCGTTCATGCGCGCGTCCAATCGCGCGTCGGCGCTATCGGGCGCACGCGGCCGTTGGATCACGATCGTGCGGTCGATTGGAGGCGCGCCACCGCTCCAATTTCTACGGGGTGCGGCTCGAACGCGCGTCCCTGCTTCGCGTTAGAGCGCTAGACCGCTGCGCTGCGGTCGCGTTTGTGTCGAGCGCTTGACTTCATAGGAGACGGGTGCGTGGTCTTCACAAGATGCAAGCGGCCGTTTGGGCGGCTGAGATGGCACCACGTGGCGTCATCTTGGCCGTCCATCTTCTGGAAATTTTAGATGGTGCCACGGATGTCGAATTGACTCGATTTTTGTGTCATTGGGCTGCGATCGTCGATCCGAATTCATCCGTGTGGTCAGATTTGTCATCTGAAGTGCGGATTTACACCATCCTAGCCCTTGATCTTCTAGGGTTCCCCGGTCTCTATCTGATGCTACGGATGCCTGATTAGGGCGATCTTGGAGTCGTTGAACTCCAATCGTCGCCCTGATCACATCCATACGGTTGGATCTTTGATCCGAGGCCCCAATAAAATGTTTGCCCTGTCCAAGCACATAAAAGGAGACAATTAACCTCCATTTTATTCAAACTACTCTAAATGCAAGATGATGCATGCTATGCAATATTTATATCATGAAATGCAATCCTATGCTTAAGAACATGCATAAATAGACATTTTAAGTAGTGTAAATGTGTTTACATCAGTGTCGCTATGTAACTTGTCTACTAGGTAGGTGGAATGGGATTTGGAGGAGGAAGAGCCCTCGGCTTGCTTCCTACGAGGAGACATGTTTAGGAGGTTGGGTGGGTTGTGTGGTACAATATGGGCTGCCTACAAAATAGATGGTACAACATTCAATAATTTTGCATGAAATTTATCTATCCTAAGTAGGTAGCACACCTGCCATCATTCATCCACACATCATGATAAGTAAAGAAATCTCAAAACATCAAGATGTTGTGGGCAATATATTGGTCAATTGGGCCATCATCTTAGGAGTGATTGACACGGGGCAATACAACTTGCCCAAAAGATATGTGACGGTATGCTGGAGGTTTAAGCCACTATGTTGTAGGCTTAAACATTCCTAAGCAATACAACTTGCCATAACCACATATTCAATCAAGTAAGAACAAGTACATATAAGGGCATCAATGCCCTAAAATGAACCTAGATTCATGGGTTCTAGAGGAGTGTGGCTAACAAGAGATATAGCAACAACAATGAGGTCCTTAGTGCCAAGAAAGAGATTTTATCAAGAAAGAGCTCAAGAACCCATCAAGGATTTACTCAAAAACCTACTCAAACCACCAAGATCGTGGAAGAGAGTGAGAGCAAGAGGGTTATACCGAGGAAAGATGCTCCACCTGACATAGTGGAGGAGTCGATTCGCGGTGATTGAACGGCGGAGGTGACCGACGGTCGTCTAGGGGAGCTTAGGGTAGCAGAAGGAGCAGTCGTCGAGTGAGAGTTTGAGGGATTTGGGGGGTTTTGACCATGAGGGCTTTCGAAGAGAAGAGAGGGGTTAATATACCCCAAGAGGTTGGGCAAGACTCCCTCCAAAGTTGGGGTTATTTTCTTTGCAAAAACAACCTGAAATCAGAAGCGCAACTGCAATTTTCGACAGCATCAGACGTCTGGCAATGGTATCAGATGTCAAGATTGTAAGTTAGGGATTTCAACCCTTTCTAGGTTGTCGTCTGATTTTTCGATCAGATAACCAGCCAGACATCTAATTCAACTTTAGACGTCGGATCTTTGAAATTAGACCTTCTTGGTATTGCCCCCAACCTCCAATTTGCCGTTTGATTTTATGATCAAACAACCGAGCAGACGTTTGAATCAATAATTAGATGTCTGATCTCTGAAACTAGGGACTCCTGGAATTGAGCTAAATCTCCAGGTGTCTGATTTGGAGTTAGACGACACATTATACGTCTGTGTCAGGAATCAGACGTCCGATTTATGAATCCAAGGAACACTAAATTTAGAGCTTAATGCAAATTGACTGTCTGCATGGTAGCATTAGACGGCAGGTGCAGACATCTGGCCATAGTGCCAAACATCTGAAAAATAATTTTTTGATGATGTTTGATTTTTGACTCATTTAATCAATGCAACGTCTGTACAGATACCCAGACGTCTAATATTCAAACATAAGATGTCTAGACATACTATTAGATGTCTGATATTGCACAAATTGTGCATTTTGGTGTTTGAACTGTTTGAAGGATCCCTGACTTGATAAAATCAAGGTTCCCTCAATGTTCATTACAAAATAAATTCAACTAAATCACTAAATTCTTCAAATATCAATTAACTTACATATGCTTAGCTTTCCACATATAAAGTTAATCTATCATAATTCAATGGCTTAGTAAAAATTTCAGGCAACTGCAATTCAATATAAATAAATTCAACCTCAATTTCTGCCTTTAGTACATTATCCCTTGAAAAAATGATGTCTAGCATTAATATGTTTTGTACGAGAGTGGTGTATGAGATTCTTCGATAGGTTGATAGGACTAGTATTATTACATAATATTTTTATTTTACTAATATCAAATTGAAATCCTTTAAAGTAATTTTCCACCATAAAACTGGGGAACGTGCATGCTAAGGTGGTAGCTATATTTAGCCTCCATGGTTGATAGGTGAAAGGGATTATGGTCGGGACCCGGATAGGTGTGTTAATATTGTGATTTTATCGTTGAAATGTGTATAGTGGTTAACCTAAATCGAGCCTAACCATCTCTTTACAATTTTTTTTTACCTGGCCTACTTGATTTTATCTTGGTCACTTTTAGGCTCAGGGTCGAACTCAGGGAAGTGGGGTTAGAAGTCAAGTTTATACGTCTTTCCTACAACGAATCTCTTCCGTTCGTTTATTGTGTTTTTGGTGTTTTCTATTTAGATCTTTTTTCTGATAATTCTTGTCCTTGAGGCACACCCTCAAAATTAGGTTTTTGGCTTTGAGCCAAATCAGGGTTTCAAAACTAATCTTGCTATTCGCAAGACGGAGTACCTGTAAGTCAAAGATTATCTTTTCTCTTTTATATATCTTTTTTATCTTTTTACTAACAGGAAAGAGAAACAGAAATAAAGTAAATATAGTATATATTATATATGTATAAAGGGGTGGGGGTGGAGGCGGAGATGGAGTGTAGCACGGTGTCGAGTCGGTCGTCATCTAGAAAGACGCAACCAACAGGACGAGGTGCTGCATGGAGTGTAAGGTGGATTGATGGAAGATGAGTGTGACCACGCTTTTTTGTACGCATGTATCGGGGAATATCAGCAACTGGTGCAAAGATTCCCGCGATACAATGTATGGTAAGTAATGTGAAAAAATATATATATATATATATATATATATATATATGTATATATGTAAATATATCTATATGTATATATGGTTATAAATATATAGGTATATATGTAGTTATATAGATATATATGTATATATGTATGTATATTTGTATATATATATATATTTGTATAAGTAGGTGTGTATATATGTATATATATATATATATGTATCTATACTTATACTTAGTTATATAGGTAATAATATATATATATAGATATATGTATATATATATACATATATATGTATATAAATATATGTATATATGTAAGTATATATGTATATATATATATATATATGTATGTATGTATGTATGTATACTAATACTTTAACTATATAGATACTACTATATTTATAGATATAAGTATATATATATATATGTGTATTTATATGTATATAAATATATGTATATATATCAATATATATATGTATATGTATATATATATAAGTATATATAAGTGAGAGTGTGTGTGTACGAGAGTGTGAGTGTGTGTGTATGTGTTTCTGCAGAGAGATAGGGAGAGAGTGCTATGAGAGAGAGAGAGAGAGAGAGCGCTCGGTTCTGCTGGAGTTGGGAGTTAAGTCATCTGCAGCAGTGGAGCATCGTCTAGTGATCCACGCGCGCGTGCAGGCTCGTAGGTGCGCGGAGAGGCACGCGCTGGAGGGAAGTGGGCGTGGAGAGGACCGCAACGTACAGCGCTGCGCGGAGAGCTGGAGCGGGCACTCGCAGATGTACGCGGGCGAAGGGAGCGAGCAAAGACGCAGGCGGGAGCGGGCGCTGGCAGAGGACCACAAGCAGACGCGCAGGCAGGCGCTGGAGTGGGATGCGGAGCAGGATCCGTGCGCGGGCTGCGGCCGGTTGCAGCGTCGGGTGATCGGGTGCTGTAGGTGTTGTGAGTGCTAGCGGCTTGCGGCTAGCGCGTGCTAGAAGGGTTGTGCCGGCTGGTTGCGGGCGTGGAGAGGCGGGCGTACGTGAAGAAGCGGAAGGCGCTGGCAGCCTGTAGGCGCGTGCGGTGGCTTGCGCACGCAAAGAGGGGTGCGAGTGGCCTGCTACTGTGCGCCGTGGGGCTTGGCCGGCTGTTGCAGGGGTGTGCGGTGGCCGGTTGAGCTTCAAAGCTTGAAGCTTCAGTGGCAATGGCGGAAGGGCTTCAAACGAAGAAACAGGGAAAGAACCGCCACGCCCACCGGCTCTTTGATGAGCTGGGCGGTGGTGGACTCACGGTGGTGGTTGTGCACCACCGTGAGGTACTCCTGCCCGCAGAGTGTCTCCTTAGAGGAGGAGGGCCTGCGTATGGAGGGAGAGGGGAGGAGGTGGCCTGGAGAAGGTCTGCTGTGTTGGATTTTTTTTTGTGTAGAGGACCAGGCTCTCTTGCAAAGGAGGAGCCGAGCACTTTTTTTAGAGGAGGAAGGCATGCACAGCCATGCCCTAGCTGTGCATGGCTTGCATGCAGCTGCAGGGAGTGGCTGCAGAGCATGGCTGAGCAGGACATGGTGCGAAGAAGAAGAGGCCATTCCATGCAGCCGCGGGAAGAATTTCAAAGTCAAATAAAATTAAAAATAAAAAGATGGTGAATTTTGCAAAGTAGCACTTGAGGAAAATGTGAATTGCGAGGCCATTTTATTCACTCTCCTCCCCTCTCAATTAAATGCATGCATGCATGTATTTTCACAAATGCGACTATGGAAACCTAATATGCACTGGTAATGCTAGGAAATAGCACAAGATGGTACAATTGCAAGTGTATTTTTGTGGTGCAATCATACCCCCATGCCTATCTTTTGCTAGTCCCTAGCAAAACATTTTTTTGTAGTATTTAGAAATGATCTTAAGCTGAAGATTTTCTCTTGAGGCAACATAGGTGTGTTTATTGTTGGATATTGTGAGAACCAATTGTAGAAAAGACTACCAATACTTTAATTCTCACATGACATAGATCATCTCTCGACTAACCAGAACCCTTGATATTTAAACCTTAAGTATGATTTCCAGGACCCAGGAGGTTTTTGCCGTAGTCGAGAGTTCAAGAGATTATGGCTTGTGCATAGTGAAGGATTAAGACTGACCAGATGAACCTTAAGACTCAAGCCCAGGGTTTCATGAATTTTTAAGTAAAGGTTGGTCCCAGTTTCAGCTTGTGTCTTCGGATTGACCCTTAAAAAGATGACGGAAACTCAACTCCCATTTTCTGACATTTGTGGCTTAAAGAAAATAGGGTTTTGCCCTGAAGAACTTTTTTGTAGGGGGAGGACTTTATAGATATTTACGAGATATACTGACTTACTTGCATCTTTTTTGATTTTTTTTTGAAACACATGTCAGTATATCTCTTACAAATTTTTTGGAGGAGCACACTTTTCTTTTTGGTGGGAGAGTTCCTTTTTGGTGGAAAGAGTCTCTCCTAAACACAAGACTAAAGCCTGGGATAAAAAGTCTACCTACGCGCACAGGTAAGGACTCCACCTTCCCTAATGAACACTAGGGTTGGATCTTATGTTCACCTGGTCTTTCTTGATATGTGTAGTGTGAACCAAGATTACTTAGGCTCTCAAGTAGAAGCAAACCAACGGATCCTGTACTGGTGTCTCAGGTGCAAGAATACGTCCTTAGTTAGGAGAGATTCCGATCTATTTTGTCAATGCTCAAGTGAATTAAGCCGAGCCTGAGCGAATCAAGCTTCTATGGCCTGGAAAGTCTTCAAAACAGCGGTTGAATATCCATAAACACTTATTGTATTTTTGTTTCAGCCTTCAGATCATTACTAAACACCATTTATATATATATATATATAGAAACTGCATGATACCCTAAAATACCCAGAACCTAAGGATGCCTATCCACCCCCCCATGCCAAACGATGCTATATCCTCATATGCATGCAGGGTAGGGTAGAGGAAGGATGAAAGATCAGGTAACGAGAGCTGAGGTACAGGGTATACAGCAGGGAGGTAGGATGGGTGGATGGTGGGTGGTGAAGAAAAAGTGAAGTGATCGTGAGAGTGAAGTGAAAAGTGATGGTGGATGGTGAGTGTTGTTGGGGTGCCTCCCAACGAGCGCTGAATTTAACATCCCCAACTGGACTCAGAATGAGGCAAAGAATTAGTTGCCCTCCAGTAAGGCAACGATTTTTCCAACGGGGGCAGGTTCATGAGTCAGATAGGGTTTCAAACGCTGCCCGTTGACCGTAAATTTATGCCCAGATTTGGGATCCTCGATCTCAACGGCCCCATTGGGAAATGGTCTCGAGACCAGGAAAGGACTAGTCCATTTGGACTTCAATTTCCCAGGAAAGAATTTGAGCCGGGCATTGTAGAGCCAAAATTGTTGAGATGGCTCAAATTCTTTCCGTCGAATACAGCTGTCGTGAAAAGCCTTAGTGCGTTGCTTGAAAGTTAAAGTAGAATCATAGGCTTCACGACGGAGCTCTTCCAGCTCCTGGAGTTGGAGTTTCCTTTCTCGACCACACAGGTTTGGGTTGAGGTTACATAGGCGAACCGCCCAATAAGCGCGGTGCTCCAACTCCACGGGCAAATGACAAGGCTTCCCGTAAATGATTCTATAAGGAGACATACCAAGGGGAGCCTTGAAGGTGGTCCAATACGCCCAAAGTGTGTCAATCAGCTTGTCAAACCAATCCTTACGGTCAGGCCAAACCGTTTTCTGGAGAATCTGCTTGATTTGCCGGTTTGACACTTCTGCCTGGCCGTTCGTCTAAGGATGATATGGGGATGCGATACGATGGTGGACTTCGTATTTCCTTAGAAGTGTCCGAAAAGATGCATGGGTAAAGTGGCTTCCTCCATCCGAGATAATGGCTCGAGGGATCCCAAATCACGCAAAGATGTGGTCTTTGAAAAATCGGGTGGATATAATATGGTCAGCACGACGTGTGGGAATAGCCTCGATCCATTTTGAAACATAGTCAATGCCCACGAGGATGAATTCGAAGCCGTTGGAAGGAGGAAAGGGACCCACGAAATCAATTCCCCAAATGTCGAAGATTTCTGTAGCTAGGATGGGTTGCAAGGGCATCATGTCATGACGTGACATTGATGCTAACGACTGGCAACTAGTGCAATGCTTGGCATAATTGTGTTCATCCTGGTAAAGGGAGGGCCAAAAGAAATCGCACTGCAACACCTTGGCCGCAGTTTTCCTCCCAGAGAAATGGCCTCTGCAGGCCTGATCGTGGTAGAAGGATAGCACACTGGGGAATTCGCTGTCAGGAATATAGCGACGGATGATTTGATCAGCACCTATGCGAAAAAGAAGTGGATTATTCCAGAAATAATACTTTGCTTCTGCCATAAGACGCTTGCACTGGTTTTTAGGTCAGCCACGTGGAAGGGATCCAAAAGCAAGGTAATTGGCAATGTCGGCTTACCAAGGTCCACTTGCCACATTAATTGCCAATAGGTGCTCATCAGGTTGATCGGCAAAGTAAGTCCAATATGGTCAGGGTCCAGTCTGGAAAGATGATCAGCTACAACATTCTGGGCTCTGGCCTTATCGCGAATCTCAATGTCAAATTCTTGGAGCAGAAGGATCCAACGAATAAGTCTAGGCTTGGCATCCTTTTTGTGCATGAGATGGCGAATGGCTGCATGATCGGTGAAAACAATAACGTGTGAGCCCAGAAGGTAAGAGCAGAATTTCTCCATCCCAAAGACAATCGCCAGTAGTTCTTTTTCAGTGGTAGTATAATTACGCTGGGCCTCGTCCAACGTCTTACTGGCGTAGTACACCACGAAGGGGTGTCTATCGCGTCTTTGTCCCAGGTTGGCTCCGACTGCAAAGTCGGAAGCGTCACACATGAGTTCAAAGTCAAGGGACCAAACAGGTGGCTAGAGAACAGGGGCCTTGGTGACAGCATTACGCAGCTGCGTGAATGCTCATATGCAGTCGGAGCCCATATCGAAGGGTACGTCGGTCGATAGGAGATGAGTTAAGGGTCGAGAAATCTTGGAGAAGTCTTTGATAAATCTCCTATAGAAACCGACGTGTCCCAGGAAAGAGAAGATTTGTTTGATAGAGCCAGGCACAGGTAAATCAGTAATGACATCAAGCTTAGCTCTGTCAACCTCGATACCCCTATCGGAGATGATGTGTCCAAGAACAATTCCCTCATGTACCATAAAATGACTTTTTTCCCAAGAAAGCATGAGTTTTACATCAATACATCTCCTAAGGATACGAGTCAGGTTGGCAAGACATTCATCGAAAGATGGTCCAAAGACCGAAAAGTCATCTATGAAGACCTTGAGAAAGTCACCCACCATGTCATGGAATATTGCCAGCATACATCTCTGAAAAGTCGCTGGTGCATTACAAAGTCCAAGCGGCATCCTTCTAAATGCAAAGGTGCCGAAGGGGCAGGTAAAAGTGGTTTTCTCTTGGTCCCAGGGGTCAATGGCCACCTGGTTATATCTTGAGAATCCATCCAAGAAACAGAAAAATTTATTTCCTGCTAACTGCTCCAGGATTTGGTCAATGAAAGGTAGTGGAAAGTGATCTTTCTTAGTTGTAGCATTGAGTTTTCGATAATCTACACACACTCTCCAAGATGTAGGACTGTGTGTAGGGATGGATTCGCCCCTGTCATTGACACGGATGGTGAGTCCTACCTTCTTGGGCACAACGTGAATCGGACTCACCCAGGGGCTATCGCTGATTGGGTAGATTATACCCGCATCCAGCCACTTAATGATTTCCTTCTTAACGACCTCCCACATGTTAGGGTTGAGCCTCGCTGCATCTCGCGGGAAGGTCGAGCCTCCTCCTTCGTATATATATGGTGAGTGCAGTAGGAGGGGCTAATGCCAGATAAGTCTGATAAAGACCATCCAATAGCTGCGTTGTGTTCCATGAGGACCTCAGTTAGTTTGCACTCTTGCTCCCTGGCCAATTTTGAACTGATGATTACGGGGAGCGTTTCATTTGGTCCTAGGAAAACATATTTAAGTGTACTAGGCAGCTCTTTTAGCTCGGGAGTGGATGGTGAAAGGTCTGGCATTTCTTGGGACGAGAGTGTCCCAGGCAGATCGGAGAATAGGTCAAGAGGAAGAAATTGGCCCTCAGATTGGCCAAGAAGAGGGGCTTCTTGGATATTTGGATCCAAAAGGGAATAGCCCCAGTGAGAAGTATGTGGGCTCAAGGTCCCAGTGTGGATTTGCAAATCCGCTTGATTTGACGAGAAAGAAAGGGCAATTCGATCTTCAAGAGTGTGGACTGGCGGTGAGTATAGCCCGGATATGACTCAGACCACGAGGTATGGGAAGCGGAGAAAACCTCCTCAGAAGTCTGTTCAGGAGAAGGTACGGGACAAGGGAGGGATGGGGGAACGTCACAATATGTGTCGGTCAGGCAATCGTCCATGTTTACAGGTAATCCGCAGTAGTCAGAATAGGTCTCAATTAGTCCGATACACGCGCTGATGGCCATGTCCTCGTCAGACGTGTCACCCTCGATACAATAGCAATCAAAGTTCTTAGCTGCCTTGAAGATGTTAAGCTTGAGCTTTTCAGATCCAACGACAATCTCAATACAGCCCGACATGCAGTCGATATGGGCACGGGCTGTGGCCAAGAAAGGTCGACCTAGGATGATCGGACATTTAGAAAGTGAGCTAGGAACTTCCATATCTAAAATAAGAAAGTCAACAGGAAAACAGAGACTGTTGACCATAACCACCACGTCTTCCACCACGCCCTTCGAAATTTTGACAGAATGATCTGCCAACTATAACGTGACAGGGGTGGGTTTCAGATTTCCCAAGGAAAATTTTTCGAGCATGATGGTTGGTATGAGATTGATGGAAGATCCTAGATCAAGCAGGGCACGGTTAAAATTGCAGCCTTGGATGCTGCAGGAAATGAGCGGTGTGCCCGGATCTTTCTGCTTCGGTGGTAGGTTTGACAGTATAGCACAACTCGCATGAGGTGAGAGAACCACCGGATTCTTAGTTTTCTTTGATTGTAGCCTGGGTGTTGTGTAGTCTTTGAAAAATCAGGCGACAGTAGGTATGTGGGCGATAGCCTCGAGTAGGGGTACCTTGATTTCTACATCCCTGAACAAATTACGCAGGTTATCAAAGGCCTGCGTATCTTTCTTCTTGCCTTTTGGCTCCCTCAGTAGAGCCTCAAGGAATGGGATTGATTCTGGCACCAATTTGGGTGTATCGTCCTCTCGCGAATGCGGTGCGCATCCCGAATGAGAGGGCGATGAAGAAGACGGGCCAGGATCAAGTCGAGGCGGATTGACAGTCTGCTTACCGCTCCTCGTAGTGATAGCATTGGATGATGCCTGTCCAGTGAGATCATACGGCGGAGGAGGGTTCGTAATAGGGACATAAGAGTGCAGTGCTGCAACGGGATTAGCCTGGAATCCCGGTGGAATGCTCGGAACCTGCAGAATCTAATTAACCTGCCCTTGAGAAGGTCGTACTTGTGGTTGAGGACCACGGGGTACGAAATTTTGCGGGTTTGGAACAGGTTGGGTAGGAAGAGTGCCCTGAGATTGAGTAGCCATGCGTAGTTGACTGATCTCAGCATTTTGCTGCGCCAATTGGCGCTGAAGAGAGGTCATGTTCTCTTCATGGCGCTTTGACATTTCCGTCATCATTCGCATCAATTTGTCAAGAGGACTTGATGCGTGTTTAGCAAGGGCCTGACGACGGATTTGCCATAGGATTAGACTGGGCCCTTGGGATGACGAGTGCGGATGGTCGCATTGGTCCACCCGCGGGGTTTTGGTGCTGCGGGTTCTTGGACCATGCGAAGTTCGGATGATTTCTCCACCCTGGGTTATAAGTGGCAGAGAACGGGTTGTTCCCTAGGATGCAAGCATCTTCTGTGCCAGAAGACGTGTCCACATGTAAATATGCATTCGAGCACACGGAAGCTTGGTCCTCCATGTCAAAATACTGGCTCGCAGAAGCCAGATCCACATGACTTACCGAGTCGCTCAACGCGACACTCGGTAAGGAAGGTCTTACGGGGTTTCTCGTGATAAGCCTGGTGTTGGAAGAATTGGGATTGTGATGAAGTGGTGAGGTGGGGGTGTTTGCCATAGAACGAGCGGGGTTGGCCAGAAGCTCCTCCAGCTTCTTGTGCACGATGGAGACTTCATCCAATTTTTATGCAATAAGGCTGAGATCTGTGGATGAATGGGAGGATCCCGTGTCAACTTCGTGGACATTTCAGGGCTGGCTGGTACGATTAAAGGCGACAATGGAGGCATTGTTCATTGAGTTTTCACTCATATTTTCAAATAATTCGAATGCTCCATTCTTGTCTTTATTCATAAAATTCCCTCCGTAGGAAGCGTCTGCAATCTGCTTCAAAGTCTCATTTAGCCCGTAGTAGAAAATCTGGCTATATGCCACTTAGGCAGACCGTGGTGCGGACACTTCCTGAGGAGGTCATTATATCACTCCCATGCCTCATGAAATTGTTCGCCGTTTTGTTGCATAAAGGAGGTGATAGCACGGCAAAGTGCATTGGTTCGCCTGATTGGGAAGAACTTCTTGAGAAACACTGTTCGCATCTCTTCCCAAGAGTGGATGGTTCTCCCAAGGGTGTGTAACCACTGCGACGCTTTATCCCACAATGAAAACGGGAACATTTTCATGAGGACTATAGGTAACTCGATATTTCTAGGTTTAGCAATTTCAGCCAATCGGGTTAGGTCTTCCAAGTGGAGAAAAGGATCTTCACTTGCAAGACCATGAAAATTTATTAGGCCAATAATGTTAGGTTTCAATTCAAAGTCGTCGCCGCCAATGGGGACCCGAATTTGTCCTATGGTCTCTGTAGCAGCGGGATTCTGATAAGAGCTAAGAGACCTAGGCTCCTCCCGTTCGGGAGGGTTCTGCATTTCCTCCAATGTTTCCCTAATGGCTTCAATTTGCTCATTATACATTTCCATTTGGGCTTGGAGGCGGGTTATGGGATCTAAGGCTCCACCACCTGGTGGGTTTTGAGGGTGATTTCCTCCCTCGGGATTTGGGGGTGGGCGTGCAGCCATGTTTGTGGAGGAGGATGATTCGGCTTCTTTTCTAAATTTATCAGACAATTCAAACAGTTTAGGGTTTTGTGACCTCCTCCCAAACATGCACTACCGCAAGAAGAATTGGGGAGATAAGAAGGGAAAAGAGATGAGAGAAATGACGCCGTAAAGGTACACTTGATGACAAATCAATACAATCAAATTCCTAACCTCTACAGTGTGCCCTTAGACCTAAAGATCTAAGTTACCTACTATCACGAACTACGAAACCGAATGCGAGCACCGCGGAACCACCGGGCCAGATTGAAAGGCTGTTTACCCCAGTCTTAGACACCCGATAGCACGCGGGAACCCTCACCAGCACGTAGGCGCTACATGCAGGTAGTTAGACCTCCAATCCTTAATAAGGGTCAAGTTGCTACCAATTTTAGTTAGAGGCTTAGGATCAAGTGCTTTTGGAATGTGAAGGGCGTTATTTACGGGTAATGCCCAAGTGATTGATTTTTCAAGTGTGTAAAACAAGCATGCAATGGGGAAATCTCCCCGAATTGAAGTTTTAATTGGTGAATGATTTTTAGAGTTCAGCCTTAAGTAGTATGGATTTTAGGATTTCGCTGAAATACCAATTCAACCAATCTCCTGGTTTTGAGAGAATACAAGTTTTCTTCTAAGCCCAACAAACCCTTCTTCAATGTCAATTGATTAATGCAAGCTAAAATGCAATGGGCTACCCTAAATGGAGATTCCTATGTGTGGATGCACAAATCAGTTTTAGATTAGTGTGAAAGGGAGCCAATGCACTTCATTTCAAGTGCTCCCAATCACCAAAAATGATTTCCACACAAGGCTCAACCAAAAGATAAAGAAAATCAAATTGTTGGGGTTGAAGTATTCGGGATCGAATCTTAGGCAAGTGAAAAGTCGTGGTGGGGTTGGAATTAACTTAATTCCAAGTCTCCCCACCAAAAAGGTGATCCCGAATTACAGGTAAATGAGGCAAAGAGGGGTGGCAATCAATCTTTTTATTTGCCTCAAAGAATACTTCACACGGTGAAAAATTCAAGAATCAAGATTCTTGGATTTTCGCTATGCGAAGTTTTGCAGGAAATCCCGGGGCGGTGGGAGTAAGGGCAATCAATCAAACAAATGAATTTTAATCAACTTGCCCCAAGAGATCCCAAGAAGTTTTTCTAGTTTTTTTTAGTTTTTTTTTTATTAAGGTTGCAAGTTAACCTGGGTTGCTAAGAAGGAAAGACCTACTTGTTCTGCAATGTGTGCGGAGCTCCAGTGCGGTGTCGGCATTTTCATGCTCTCGTTCCCGCCTTGGACTTGCCCATGTTTTCGACTTCGTCTGCCTGTCTTCTTGCAACAGGTTCACCTGCACAACAATAAACAAAAACACCCGTGAAGAGAGAAGAGAAAAAATGAAAGGAATGGAATAGAAACTTACTTGCATACGCACTTCCCCGGCAACGGCGCCATGAAAGGGATTGTGGTCGGGACCCGGATAGGCGTGTTAATATGGTGATTTTATCGTTGAAATGTGTATGGTGGTTAACCTAAATCGAGCCTAACCATCTCTTTACAAATTTTTTTTTACCTGGCCTACTTGATTTTATCTTGGCCACTTTTAGGCACAGGGTCGAACTCAGGGAAGTGGGGTTAGAAGTCAAGTTTCTACGCCTTTCCTACAATGAATCTCTTTCGTTCGTTTATTGTGCTTTTGGTGTTTTTCTATTTAGATTTTTTTTCTGATAATTCTTGTCCTTGAGGCACACCCTCAAAATTAGGTTCTTGGCTTTGAGCCAAATCAGGGTTTCAAAACTAGTCTTGCTATTCGCAAGACGGAGTACCTGCAAGTCAAAGATTATCTTTTCTCTTTTATATATTTTTTTATCTTTTTACTAACAGAAAAGCGAAATAGAAATAAAGTAAATATAGTATATATATATATAGGTATATATTATACATGTATAAAGGGGTGGGGGTGGAGGCGGAGATGGAGTGTAGCACGGTGTCGAGTCGATCGTCGTCTAGAAAGACGCAATCAACAGGACGAGGTGCTGCGTGAAGTGTAAGGTGGATTGATGGAAGATGAGTGTGACCACGCTTTTTTGTACGCGTGTATCGGGGAATATCAGCAACTGGTGTAGAGATTCCCGCGATACAAAGTATGGTAAGTAATGTGAAAATATATATATATATATATATATATATGTATATATGTAAATATATCTATATGTATATATGGTTACAAATATATAGCTATATATGTAGTTATATAGATATATATGTATATATGTATGTATATTTGTATATATATATATATATATGTATAAGTAGGTGTGTATATATGTGTATATATATGTATCTATACTTATACTTAGTTATATAGGTAATAATATATATATAGATATATGTATATATATATACATATATATGTATATAAATATATGTATATATGTAAGTATATATGTATATATATATATATGTATATGTATGTATGTATACTAATACTTTAAGTATATAGATACTACTATATGTATAGATATAAGCATATATATATATGTATGTATATATATATATGTATATAAATATATGTATATATATCAATATATATATGTAAGTGTATATATATATATAAGTATATATAAGTGAGAGTGTGTGTGTGCGAGAGTGTGAGTGTGTGTGTATGTGTTTCTGCAAAGAGATAGGGAGAGAGTGCTGTGAGAGAGAGAGAGAGCGCTCAGTTCTGCTGGAGTTGGGAGTTAAGTCGTCTGCAGCAGTGGAGAGTCGTCTGGTGATCCACGTGCACGCGTAGGCGCGCGGAGAGGCGCGCGCTGGAGGGAAGTGGGTGCGAAGAGGACCGCAGCGCACAGCGCTACGCGAAGAGCTGGAGCAGGCGCCCGCAGACGTACGCGGGCGAAGGGAGCGGACGAAGACGCGGGCGAGAGCGGGCGCAGGTAGAGGACGGCACGCAGACGCGCAGGTGGGTGCTGGAGTGGGACGCACGCGTGGGTTGCCGCCGGTTGCGGCGCGTCGGGTGACCGGGTGCTGTAGGTGCTGTGAGTGTGGGCGGCTTGTGGCTGGCGCGCGGGCTGGTGTGCACGTGGAAGGGTTGCGCCGGCTGGTTGCGGGCATGGAGAGGTGGGCGTACGCGAAGAAGCGAAAGGTGCTGGTAGCCTACAGGCGCGCGCGGTGGCTTGCGCATGCGAAGAGGGGTGCGGGTGGCCTGCTGCTATGCGTCGTGGGGCTTGGTCGGCTGCTGCAGGGCCGTGTGGTGGCCGGTTGAGCTTCAAAGCTTGAAGCTTCAGTGGCAATGGCGGAAGGGCTTCAAACGAAGAAATAGGGAAAGAACCACCACACCCATCGGCTCTTTGATGAGCTAGGCGGTGGTGGACTCATGATGGTGGTTGTGCACCACCGTGAGGTACTCCTGCCCGCAGAGTGTCTCCTCAGAGGAGGAGGGCCTGCGTATGGAGGGAGAGGGGAGGAGGTGGCCTGGAGAAGAAGGTCTGTTGTGTTGGATTTTTTTTTGTGTAGAGGACCAGGCTCTCTTGCAAAGGAGGAGCCGAGCACTTTTTATAGAGGAAGGCATGCACAGCCATGGCCTGGCTGTGCATGGCTTGCATGCGGCTGCAGGGAGTGGCTACAGAGCATGGCTGAGCAGGACATGGTGCGAAGAAGAAGAGGCCATTCCATGCAGCCGCGGGAAGAATTTCAAAGTCAAATAAAATTAAAAATAAAAAGATGGTGAATTTTGCAAAGTAGCACTTGAGGAAAATGTGAATTGAGAGGCCATTTTATTCACTCTCCTCCCCTCTCAATTAAATGCATGCATGCATGTATTTTCACAAATGCAACTATGGAAACCTAATATGCACTGGTAATGCTAGGAAATAGCACAAGACGGCACAATTGTAGGTGTATTTTTGCTATGAAATCAATAGGACTACACTAGATTGTTTCTTTGAAAACCAAGAGACTAGTGATTCACCCAAGAATTAGCACATCCCACTAGTACTCTTTCTATTGTTTCGGATTATGCTACTCCTAGGGTAGAATAGGCCATGATCATATGTGTCAACTAAGTATTTAAATATTCTTTTAACTACATTTAGGTGTGATTGCTTAGGGTTTGATTGAAACATAGCACATAAGTAAGTACTAAACAAGATATCTGGCCTACTAGAAGTTAAATAAAGTAACGAACCAATCATACTATGGTATAACTTTTTATCAATAGGTGTGCCTGATTCATCCATATCAAGTGAGGTTGCTACACTCAAAAGAGTGTTTTTACCTTTGCTCTTCTCCATTTCAAATCTTTTGAGTATCTCCTTTCTATACTTCAATTGACACGAAAGTGCCGAATTCAAGTTGAGTGATTTGCAAACCCAAGAAGAACTTGAGTTCACCGATCAAGCTCATCTCAAATTCTTCCAGCATAATCTTAGAAAATTCTCTACAAAGAGATTCATTAGTAGCACCAAATAGTGTATCGTCTATAAATATTTGAACTAATAAAATCTCTTTTCCTTTTCTTTTAATGAATAATGTAAAATCGACTTCTATAGAAAAGTTTACACTTAATAAGTAGTCTTTGAGTCTCCCATATTAGGCTCTAGGAGCTTGTTTTAGCCCATATAATGCCTTGTTTAATTTGTAGACAAAGTTAGGTTTATCATGAGACTTAAAACTAGAAGGTTGTTTTACAAAAACTTCCTCCTTAATGAACCTGTTAAGAAGGCACTCTTAACTTCCATTTGAAAGAACTTGAAGTCGAGGAAGGCTGCATAAGCTAGAAGCATGTGAATTGATTCGAGTCGAGCTATTGGAATGTAGGTCTCATCGAACTTAATCCCTTCTTCTTGGTTATAACCTTATGCTACCAATCTCACCTTGTTTTGAATAACCACACTGAATTCATCCAACTTATTCTGGAATACTCATTTGGTTCCTATTACTATTTGCCCTTTGGGACTAGGTACTAGATCCTAAACTTCATTCCTTTAGAATTGGTTGAGATCCTCCTGCATAGCCATCATCCAAGGTTCATCGGAACATGCTTCCTCAATACTCTTCAATTCAACTTGAGATACAAAGGCAGATAGATCGAAACAACAATTAAATCGAGATTGGGTTTTAACAGCATCAGAAATACTTCCAATGACTTGACTTTCAGGATGATCCCTTTGGAATATCTAATCTTTTGAAAGATTATGGATATTGGAGTTTTGAATGTTAGACACATTAGTAAAAAAATCATCCTCATCTTCCATATTGACTCAGTCAATACAAGAAGAGTTGGGTGCTTCATCGAAGGAAACATGAAGGGTTTCCACCACTACTAATGTGGTTTTGTTAAAAACCCGATATGCCTTACTACGAAAAGAATAACCAATGAAAATGGCTTCTTCACCTTTGACATCTATTTATCTACATTAGAGCGAGTATTCAAAACAAAACGACATCCAAAGCTTTAAAATAACTAATCTTGGGTACTTTCCTATAATATAGTTCAAAACAATTTTTTCGCAACTTATATCGAATTAAAATGCAATTTAACACATAACAGGTCGTGTTAACTGCCTCAGGCCAAAAGTACTTCGGTAACCCACAGTCTATGAGCAATACTTGAGAACACTCTTGAAGAGTGCAGTTCATTCTCTCTACTACTCTATTTTGTTGAGGTACTTAGGGGAAAGAGTACTCATGAGCAATACCATTCTCTTGACAAAAATCATCAAACAAGGAATTTTCAAACTCACCCTCATGATCACTATGAATTCAAGTGATATGGTAGCCTTTTTCAGTTTGAACTTTCTTACGAAAAATGGAAAATACAGAAAACACTCCATCTTTGGATCTCGAGAAGGAGACCCATGAAAACCTTGAAAAATCATCTATAAATACAAGACAATATTTGCATCCACTAAGACTCATACATTGTTGGTCTAAACAAATCTAAATGAAGCAATTCTAATGGTCTAGGTGTAGATATAACTTTATTTTTGAAACTAGATTTCATGATCTTTACTAGTTTACATGAATCACAAGTAAGATCTACAAATTTTTCTTTAGGAAGACCTCGAACTAGTTCATGTTTGGCTAACTTTTGGACTACTCTCATATGAATATGTCCTATACTTCTATACCATATATTTATTTCATTATTAGCAATAAGACATTTATAAGTACTATTTTTATCAAACTCTACAATATAAATGTCTCTAAACCTAGTTCCCTTAAGAAGGGTTTCATTAGTTGAGGCGTGCATAATCTCAAACATTTTGGAGGTAAAAATGACCTTATATCCCTTATCATAAATTTGGCTAACACTTAGTTAAGTTTTAATCCTTTGATTAATGAAACATTTGAGATAAGGGATAAAGGGTTACCTATCATACCAAGGCCAATAATATGGCCCCTGTGGTTGTTGCCAAATGTGATCGTTCTTCCATCTGTAGGTTGGAGGTCTAAAAACAGGTGCTTTCTCCCATCATATGCTTCAAACATCTGGAGTCCATCACCCATCAGGCTTCTTGATGGTGGCAGTCACTTCCTCATCTTTCTTGTAGGTCTTCTTGTTCCTACAAATGACCTTCTTTGGTAACTTTGGAATTCCTTAGGTTGTTCTTATTTGAGTTGTCCTTCATTCTATGGATCCAATTTTTGACATTATAATGTTCCTAGAAACCTACAAAATAAAGTGCAAGTTGTCTCTTTGGTATCCACTATAGTGTGAATCCGGATTTGTTAATGGTCCTCTTTGGAGGAGGATCCTTTTTTGACACATTTTGGCTAGTCTCATAATAGCCTAGTCCAAATTTGCTAAAGGAAGGTTTTTGATGGGCAATGAGCTTGTCCAAATTATCATTTCCTTTAGTAAATTTGGTTAAGTCCTCAAACAATTGATTTGATTTTTCTTTAAGGTGATTTATCTCTATTTTCATTATATCTAGTTTATCTTCTAATCATCTAATATCCAATTTTAAACCATTTTCATCCTTTTTAATGGAGTTTGATTTCTCAAGGACATGAATTTTGACAAGTAATTCTTCTCTATCTAGAATTTTTTGTTCTCTCATGGTTGTATATAAATCATTTGTTAATAATTCTCTTTTTATCATCAAGTTTCCCACTTGCATAGTTAAGCGGTTGTTTTATTAGTAAGAATTAGATTCTTTTCCTTAAGATCCTTAATTAGTTCCTTACTTTCTAGATTTTCATATTTTAGTGACTTGCCTTTAGTCTTTACTTCTTTAAATTCTAAATACAATGAAGCAAATGCATCTTGTAATTCATCTAGAGAGTAAGAGTTTACCTTGGGTTCCTCAGAGTCGGATTCGGAGGCATCATTCGTTACCATGAGCCCTAAGCATGCAGTCTCTTCATTTGTCTCCTCCTCTTCTTCTTCTTCTTCTTCTTCAGAGGTAGAGTCATCCCAAGTTGCTTGGAATGCCTTCTTCTTGAATGGCTTTATCTTTGAGAATTTCTTGAAGTCTACGAGCTTCTTGCCTTTCTTTTCATCATCCCTTCTCAACAAGGGACACTCCTTTCTCATGTGACCTCTTTTTTTGCAATTGTAGCACACAAGAGGTTCCTCTTCCCTTTTCCTTCCCTTGATGTCTCTTTTATTTTTAAGGAACTTTTTAAACTTTTTAGTTAATAAAATAAATTCGTTGTCATCGGTACTTACCTTATCATTTGATGTCACTTTGAAGGCCAAAGTCTTCTTCTTTGGCACGGGTGAGATGGACTTTGTTGACGTGCATTTGACTCGATCGTGTTTTAACAGTTAATTTCGTCGTAGTATAGGTGATCAAGCGTCATCAACAAATAAAAGTTTTATTACTTGAAAACCTAAGTATCCGAGGTCGAACACAGGGAGCAATTGGAATTTACTACTAATCTCTAGAATGTAATTGAACACTGTAATTACTCAAAACTTTAGTTCAAATGTAAATGCATGAGTTTGAAAAGCAATTATGGTAAAAAGAAAGAATTGGACGTCTGATCATGGGATCAGACGTATTAAAAGTGTGTTTTCCCTTCTTTGATTCTTCTTCTTCTGATTTTCTTGCTTTCTTCTTCTTTCTCTGGAGTGCCTTGCTTTTCTTCTTGTTTTACTTGTCTCTACTTCCTTTGCTTCAATTCCTCTTCTTCTTTTGCTTGTCTTCTATTTCTTTTCTTCTTCCTTCGCCTCTTCCTTCTCTTTTCAATGGCTTCCTTCCTTCTTCTTCATTTTTTGCCTCTATTTGCCTTCAGCTTCCTTCTCTTCTTCCCTTGCTAGCAGTGGCTAAGTGTTTGCTTCACTTCTTCCTTCCCTGCACAACCACAGCAAAGCACAAAACCTAACCCTCTACCCACACCCGCGCATCTCTCTCTCTCTGTAAACCACTCTCAAGACTCTCTCCAAGAGCCGGGTAAACGGGTCCGAATCGCGTGCCCGTGACCAGGTGCACCGACGTGAGGGTGATGCACGAGGTGTGCTTAGGATAGGGTTGGGTCGGATGGCACCAGATCCGTGAGGTGAAACCACAGACAAGGCAGCATGAGATAGGTGAGGGACCTCACCCCAGGTGCTTTCGGAGGCACCGAGCCCATATGACAAAAACCATTTAAACCACTCCAGCGTCTTGTAAGTTACCGATGTGGGACTAAAGGTTGCTGCCTTCTCTCGTGCGCCTGTAGAACTCCTTCATTCAATTTCCACAGCTGCGGCCTTCGTTGCGTTGCTCTCTGAACCCCTTGGCTTCGCAAGACCTGACCACATTCGCAGCACCTGGAGACTTGCGATCCTGAAGCCTGGAGTAAGTGTGGAGCTTCTCCAAGTTGCCGTTAATGGCGGCAGGGGCGTGGAACCTGTCAGACACGAAACGAGCCTCTCGGCCTAATCAAATCACCAGGGAACCTTCGCCTTGTCACGGCGAAGGTGAAGAACAAGGTGGCAAGCCGCGGGGTGGCCTAGGCATGCGTGCCTAGGTCACCCTGTGGCCGGATGGATGGGTGAGTTCGGGGGACCATTGGGTAGGCTTATAGGGACTGTGGATGGGCGGAGATTACTCAGTGAGGTGAGGCGGAGGTTATGTGATGGTCCGCGAGGCATGTGGGGTTGCGGAGTGATGGTAGTACCTCGCCGGAGGGTGGTCGAAGATGAGGAAGGTGATGGTGGACAGCGACGGTCAAGGGGTCGATTGAGTGAAATAAAGTGAGGAAATGAAAGAGGGGATAGAGGAGAATAGTTTTGACCTAATTAAAGGGACGAAGGGGGACGAAGAGGCGGATGGCAGTACCTGCTGTCGCCGGAGAAGAAGACACCCAGTGGAGGAAGACGGCGGCGACGACGGGGCTAGGGCAGCGCACGTAGGTGTTGCGCAACGTGAAGGAGGGTGAGGAAGATGACTCTGCCACTGGTTTTGTGGTAGAGAGAAGAGGAAGGGGAGGGGGGCTCACCGAAGCTCGCTGGACACCTTGGCTGGAGAAGAAAGAGATGAATTTGAGGTGGAATCCCGGCCAAGTCAAGCTGAGGAGGTGCGGCCGGAGTTAGGGTTTAATTTATAAGCGTTTGGTCGTGCTTCTGGTGCGTGGAGGGAAAGCTTCTAGCCACCGACGTCTCACCGGAGATGGAAGGTGGTTAGATACCCAAATCTCTCGTGCGTTTGCACGAGAGATTGGGTGCAAATTTGGGATCATGATCGGGCTCAGATGGAAGGGGATTCCTCAGAGAATCTCCCTTCCAATTTTGGGAGGAGATCTCTGAGGGATCTGAGCGTATCTCCCCTATCAACTTCACCAGAGAAGGATTCTGCCCCGATAATGGCGGAAGGACTTGATTGTAATATTGGCGAGAAAGATAGGGGGGTTGTTGTGATGGTTTTCAAAAGATAGGGACCAAAATGTGATTGGGTATACTAAATTGCAAAGTAGGTCAAGATGACCTCCCCTTAGGTAAAAATTTTGGTACAAACCTAATTTTGACCTAAAGAATACAATGGTGAAGTTGGATTTTAGGTTTGACCACGTTTGACTGGACATTTTGCATAAAAACCCAAATTAGGTCAATTGATGAGCTAGGACCCTATTCTAGGTCAAACTAGGTTCCAAAGGCCAATTTGAATGTTCCAAACCCTAGGGGATATTTTTTCATAAATTTTAGAGGGTTTACTTGATTTTTATCCTGATCAAAACCTTTTTGAATTAAGCGGGTTTGTTTTAGGGTTACGAGATGTCATTTAATTCCTAGATTGCACATGAACCTATTTCTGATTGATTCAACCCACTTTTTATCTCATTTAGACCATTTTACCTATGCTTTGCCTCTGATAAATCCAATTTATGTATTGCAATGGTAAAATTACAGTTTTAACCTTTATTTCATGTTTTCTTCTCAGGACACTTATTCCTTCAATTAAGCCCTCTTCTAGGTCATGTAGGAGCTTTTACTCACTTTATTAGGTCAAAATGAGCTAGTTATGACTCATGATGAAGCTCTTATCAGACTTCTTTTAATCCATCTTCGTCTCGTAAGCTATCAAATTTCCAAGTAGGTTGTCCATATCTAAATCTTCTACTTGGTTTGCTTCTTCTATTGTGGTGACTTTTTTCTCCCATTCCAGTCTAAGGGAGCGAAGGAGCTTGGCTTGAAGCTTCCCTTTGATGAATGCTTTTTTGAGAAACTTAAGGTTATTCGCGATTAATGTGAATCAGGTGTACATATCCCCAAGTCTCTCTTTCTCCTTATGGTAAAGGCTTCGAATTCCTAAGATAAAATGTTAATTTTAGAGGTTTTGACTTTTGGCATATCTTCATGTGTTACCTCTAGAGTCTTCCAAATCTCGTGGGCGATCCTACATTGACTGACGCAATTTAATTCTTTAGAGCTAAGTGCGCAAAATAGTGAGTTCATCATCTTTTCATTTAGTCCAAGATGGTGGATGTGCTCTACGGTGTATCCCATCTCCAACTTGACAGGAATGTCGTAGCTGGATTCACACTTCTCCCAAACAGAGAAGTCGTTGGCATGAAGCCACATCTTCATCCGAGGCTTCCAGTAGGCGTAGTTAGTTCCCTCAAAGAGTGGTGGATGGGTGGTGGACTACCCCTCCGTCCTGCTGGTGGATATGATTCTCCCTTCCATTTGATCTTCTGAGGATGTTACTCCAAAGATGTGGAAACCTGCTCTGATACAAAATGAAATTGCACTAGAGGAGGGTGAATAGTGAAATTGAAAGATAATAGCTAAATAAAAATTTAATCACACAATTGAGACAAGATTTCTAGGTGTAAACCCAAATCGTGTGAAAACCACAACCTAAGTCAATCCCTGACTTATAATTTATGATCACAACTATGATCAATCCACTATCCACATTATTTGTAAACAAGGGTAGTGTACCCCAATTACAATTCCCACCTTCGATCTCAAAATGGATGTTTCTCCCTTCACAAGGAAGAGACGATCTGACAGACCAGATACCCAACTACAACAAATGTATGTAAACTGAAAATAAAACACCCTATAGAGCTCCCCAAAATATAGTATGTTAATCTAGCCACTATGGGTAAGTAAAGTCCCTGATGATGTTGGCTATAGCACAATCAGAGTATGAGTTTTCCCACGAATGGATGTTGCACAGTAGTAGGGCAATAAGACCAAGTGGAGCTAGTGATACTCTTTATCAATTATCTCTTCAAGGTGTGTTTTGCTTAAGAGGGGTCATAGGGTTTATATAGGCATGCTAAGAACCCTCAAGAAGGCTTGGGAGAAGGCTCCTAGCTGTTGGAGGCATATCCCAAGAGATTGGGTAGAAATCCAACTCAAATCAGCCTCATGATGACTCTAACAGCAGAATCAAACGTCTAATAGAGTTCCTTATTTACTTAGGACAGACATCTGGGTCACTATTTTGAGACGTCTGGGTGAAATTTTGGATGTCCAATTTTATGCGGGTTTGTTTCTGTTTTGGACCATATCTAAATAGGATTGTAGTGTTTAAGGGTCAGATGTCAGAAGTCTGACATATATTTTGGATGTCTGAAGATCATGATGATCTTGGGGTTCTAATTTCTTGTGAATCCAAAAAGTGAGATTTACACTGACAAATCTTCGCAAAGTATCTTAGGTGTAACATTCCATTATTAGACGTTTGGAATAAAGGTTACAACAATCCTACCATTGGATATGATATGACTAAAGGAGATTCTAAAATGATTTGGCCAATGGTACTCTTTAAGGATGTGTGATAAACTTACCAGACGTCTAACTAGACCTAGGGACATCTGGAGTTAAGCCTTATCGTCTGGAGCCTAAGTGCTTAAAAGCTTAAGGCATAGCTAAGGGTGTTTGGTCATTTGAAAAAGAGGTCAGATAACTTATACTGAGAAATCAAACATCTGGGAAGATGTTCGGACATCTAATGTGTGTTTCTGAATTTGGTTTTTGCTTCTAATTTTTCCTAAGTTTAGAGATATATATATGTTTTATTGGGAGCTCTTTACAACTCTTTCTAGACTTAAATAAATAGAAAATTACAACTCTTTAAGATCATACAACAAATCCTAAGACCTAAACATAATACATATCTTCATCCTCCAATACCTTCATCTGGAGATGGTGGAACCTACAATGAAGTTATGATAGAGAAACAATATGGTATGTCCAGTATTTATTTCTTTTACTTTATTTTGTAAAATCGTCAAAACATTATTTTAAGAGAGGTCGAACCAACAAGGCAGTGGTGCAGTATTTCAAGCTTAAATGCATTGATTCATCTGTGGAGACAAATGAGAAGTCTATAGAAAATTCAGATGAAGAGATTCCTTTGAGCATGCCAATTAGAAGGAAGGAAAACACACTGAATTGTAGAATTGGAAGGATGGAAATAATGGAAAACTAGAGTAAGGTGCTTATGGTAATACCATCATGGAAAATAACTAGCCACAATTAGTCAAGTTCAAATGGTAAATGCTCCTACTTAATCATTTGAGGGTTACAACTCCGCAATGTTCTGATTTGAGAAGAAAACAAGGTTAATTCTACAATTTTAACTGCAAATCAAAAATGCAGATTAACCACGGGATTACTCAGGGGTTAATTAAAGGTTAACTAAGCATTAAAGGCTAAAAAGTGGGTCCACACTGAGTGAATCAGGGTTTCACGCATTTCGAGGGCAAAAATAGTCTAAAAAACCCTAATTATCAACCCCACTTAAATTAAAGAGGTTCTGGTCAGGATAAAATTAATATAAACCTCCTAAAATTCATATAAAAATATTCTAAGAGGTTTGGTACCTTTGGTTTGTCCATCTGAACCCCTTTTGACCCAGAACAGAGTTTTAGATGGGAATTTATCCTGATTTAGGCTTCTGTGCAATTTACCTAGTCAAACGTGATCAAAACTCAAATCCAAGTTCACCATTAGATTCCTTGGGTTTAAATTAGATTAAGACCAAACTTTGGGCCTAATCAAAGTTTATCTTGACCTAGTTTGCATTTTAGCCCTTAGAAACTCTATTTCATACACTCAAGCCCCTAGGTTTCAAGCTTCTTGCATTTAGGCCCCTAACTTTTTCGTCGTTCTTGTAAATGGGTCCCTACTGCCGTTGAAGGTGTGAACACACCTGCAACAGAGATTTGGAAGAGAAGATCTCTCTCAAATCAGATCCAAACCCCTCCAAAATTGGAGGGATTGATCTTGAGAAGATACTTGATCATTTGAACTGCCTCAGGAACCCCAAATCAATTCCTAGAGCTCAGGAGAGCTTGAGGAATTTGGGGCACATTTTCCCTTGAAACAACAGCTCAATTAGGCTTATTCCTTGATTTAGAGCTTGAATTTAAGCTTTATAAATAGGACCCAAGTTCTTAATGTGCTTTTTAGCCAAGAATCGTCAAAGAAACCACTTTCTCCTCATTCTCCAACCACCACATCTTGAGCACCAATGACCCTCTCTGATGTTCTCTGGTCAGCCAACGATCACATTGACTAGCCCATCCTCTTCCTCTCTTCCTCATGACTGAGACCAACCAAAGTTCGGCTGCTCTCACCCCCTCTTCCCTTACTGTCGTCTCACCGCCAACTTCACCTTCTCCGACTCTGGCCAACCAATTCCACATGCTTCCTCCTCCGTCTTATCTCCTAAGCTCCCCTAAACCCTCTCTCTTCTTCTCTAGATCACTTCCACCTTCTTAGATTCTACTTTTGACCACCGTACCACCCTCACCCCCTCCATCTTCCCCACATCCAGCACGAGCTCCAGTGAGCTTGCACCGATGCCACAGACCATCAAACACCTCACACCATGTCCTTTAGTTCCACCTCACCTCCTACCCAGAAAACCCTTAAGAAATTGAAGGCTTTAACTTCTAATTTGACTGGTCGACCACCTCACATCTCTGCCAACTTCTCCAACTTTGGTTGACCACCCTACACCATAAACCACCTCACGACTACCACCACTACACTCGTCGAGGTCCGGTGAAGCCTTTGAGCAAGTTTAATTGGGCTACGAGGCCATTTCATGATCGCAAGTACCCACTTGATCTCCTCCTGACGCCGTCGACTCGCTACCATGCTCCACTACCATCTGGCCACCCTCTACTTCGTTTCCACCTCTAGCAGACGTGGCTCATCACCACGAAGGAACACACACCTTCAATTGGCCAAAACAGCGACCATAGCAGCCTCAATTGCTCGAGCAAGCTTTAGCTACAACTCGCAAAAAAAGCTCCAGCAAATAGTGCCATATCATGGCTTTTTGTTTTTGAAACATGTTTATAATGCTTTTACTCCATAGGCGGTTCGCCTCAGCACACACAGGGGTGAGGTCCCACTCCAGCACGTGCCTTGCACGCCCTCACCCGCAACAACACACACGCAAGTTTGGGCTCTAACTCGATTACCTGGTACTGTTCATCGGGGTTTGAAATTGAGAAAGAGAGAGATTTGAGGAGGAGGGAGGGGGTTTTGCACTGTGGAGCATCGAGGTGTGTGCACCCGTGCCTCAAGATTCGTGCCCTCTCGCTCAACACTTAGCCGATTCAAAGGCATGTTCCTTGAGTTGTTGAGGCCTTATGCTTGACTTTGGTCCTTATCACTGTGGACTTATTAGCTGACGTGGATATTTCTGATAAGTAATTGAGGAGTACTATTCAAAAATTTGATTGGGATTAAGTGCTTAATTGTAGAGTTAGATTGGTGGTTTCAACCACCATTTTTAGCTCTTTCCTTTTATAATTTTATCCCTGACAATTGATATACATTATTGCTTCATTATTGAATATCATTTTGCTCGATTAATTCATTTGCATTACTTTTTACTAAATATTGTGATTAGTGAACTGATTTGTCACTTGCTCCCTACAAACGACCCCGAACTCACGTTTGTTATTCGAGTTTTTTTTTATTTGAAACAGTGAGGATTGCTATTGTAATCCAATAGCAGTCTGGAGGGCAGTATATTTCATATCAAACAAAATATTAAAAAAGAGATCCCTAGCTATGTATGAGGGACCAGCATTCATTTACAATGTTCTCACATCTAACCGATCTCTCCTGAAAAAAATTATCATTATGCACCCTCCACACACACCACAAAATGGCTACCATAGCCCCAAATGGCCGTCCAGGATCAATGAACCTCTGCCACAGCGAATCCCAGGTGGGAAGAGGTTCTAAGCAAATCATCCTCCAAATCTTGTTGGTGACCAAGAAAGAGGAGAAAATGTGTGACGTACTGTCAGAGTGTAATCCACAAAGAGGGCAAGCATTCAGAGTAGTCCCCATCCTTCTGTGTCTAAGATCACCAGTGATCAGGCCTTCCCGTCTGCAAAGCCATAAGAATATCTGAACCTTCAAGGGGACTCTCAATAGCCAAATCTTTCTGTCAATAGGGTCACACTCCACCTCACTATTAGACCTAATGACCTTCTCATATGCTTGCTGCATTGAAAAAATACCCTGCCAAACATATGTATCAGTCACATTCATCCTAGGACGCACCTGCTGTAGATCAGCCATCAGGTTCTGCCTATCCTCCCATAATCGAGTGCCTGATATGCAGTGTTCCATCCCTTCCAGCCGCCAGCAACCCTCTGCAGCAGACCACAAGCTGCTGACTTTGGCCTCCTTGTCTGCAACAGCAGCATAAGCTCTCGAGTAAACCTCTTTCAACACCCCCATAGCAGACCACTGTTCGTTCCACAAACTAAAATCTCTGCCATCTCCGAGTCTAGGCTGCAGCATGTGCCAGTACTTGCTGATTGCACTGATAATTGATCGCCAAAAAGGGGAGGGTTTCTTCGGTTGTAGCCTCTGCAGACTGCTGTTTGATCCCCCATAGCTGTCCCTGATTAGATTTGCCATCAAACCCTCCTTGCAGTCCAGAATCCTGATGGCCCATTTAATCAATAAAGCCTCATTGAACTCCTTGAGTGCCTTAATTCCCATACCACCAATCTCCTTTGGCCTGCAGATTTTGTTCCATCTGATGGGCTGCATAAAGCCGCCCTCATGACCAGCTCTTTCCAAAAGAATCTTTTCCTCATAACATCCAATCACTTCCAAATAGACTTCAGGGCCCTGAATATGCTAAAATAAAAGGCTGGGATGGATGTAATGACCGAATTAAGAAGGATTAGTCTTCCACCCTTAGATAAGAACTTACTACTCCATCCTTTTAGCTTTCCAGAAACCTTATCAAACAAGACATTCCAATCAGATTTCTTCAATTTTGCAGCCCTCAATGGCAGTCCTAGGTACCTCAGTGGCAGTTTAGTTCGAGGTGACCCCAATGTACTCTCCAGATCCATCTGCTCCTACTCATTCATGCCAAAACAGATCAAGATAGACTTTTCCTTGTTCAAACATAGGCCTGAAATATCCCCAAAGATCTTTACCAATAACCCCAGAGCATGTGCTGCAGGCTTGGACCCTTCCACAAAGAATACCATGTCATCTGCATATTGCAAAATGGGGGCCAGATTTCTCCTGTTAGATAATGAGTACCCTTTAATTAGACCCACCTCTACCAATCTACAAGCATACCTTGCAAGCCCATCCACTGCAAGGTTAAACACCAAAGGGACTAAAGGACATCCTTGTCTAACCCCACGCTGAGGTTGAATCCAAACTCCACAAGGCTTCCCATTGATCAATGGAGAAAAGGAAGCAGTTGTGATACAACATTTCATCCATTGGATCCATAAGGGAGGAAAACCTCTCCTTTTAAAAACCTCCCAGAGATACGGCCAAGAGATCGAATCATATGCCTTCTGGAAATCAACTTTCCACATGAATGACTTGCATTTCCTTCTGTTCCATCCACTCACCATTTCCTAAGCCAAAATGAAAGATTCTTGGAGTGATTTGTTAGGCAGGAATGTAGCTTGCATCGGATGGATCAGGCCCTGTAGAACAGTTCTCAGCCGATTAGCCAAAATCTTGCTGATGACAAGGTAGATGGAATTTGAAAGGGAGATCGGCCTAAAGTCTGAGAATTTTTCTGCACCCATTGACTTAGGCAAAAGAAAAAGATAACACTTAATCCTTTCAAACCCAGCATTTCCCTTCTCAAATTCTCTAATGACATCCATCACTTCCTTACCCACCACACTCCACATCTCTCTGTAGAAGAAAACTTGTATTCCATCAGGGCACAGGGATCCTTCCATATTTAGCTCTCTGATTGCCTGTAGGGTCTCTTGTTCAGTGATGATTGCAGTCAACTGAGAGGCCTGTTCACTCGTCACCCTAGGAACATCACTCCTTGCCATTCTCCTTTTCCCCCTCTTAGCTGCCCGAGAAGCCTCTCTATAATATTTAATGGCTTCAGATTTTATCTCCTGAGTGGAAGAGATCCTATGTCCATCTCTGAGAATAGAAGAAATAAAGTTTACACGCCTCCGAGAGCTAGCCGCAAGATGGAAGAATTTCGTGTTGGCATCTCCCTCCTTAAGCCATAATTGCCTTGATCTCTCCCTCCAATCGATTTGTTATTTAAGGTCTTCATCGAGTATCACACCCTGCCACACCTTCCTCTCAGTAAGTTCTTCCTCAGACAAAGGGCCAGCTGCTTCCTTAGAGTCCAACTGCTGAATTTTATTCAAAGCCTCCCTCCTCCTTTGCTGCCTCATCAAGCTAACAGTAAATCCATACTCTTTTAAGACAGTGCGCAAATCAGCCAGCTTGGTTGCCAATCTGACAGTAGCAGAGCCCTCCACCTTTTTAGCTTGCCACCAAGAGCTGACCATCTGACAGAAGCTCGGTTCATTCAGCCATGATCTTTTAAGCTGGAAATAGGAGCCAGCTTGGGTTTCTTCCCCACTATCCCACACCAAAGGGGTGTGATCAGAGAAAGGTCGGTTCAATCCACTCACAGTTGACAATTGGAATCTTTCAAGAATGTTCACATTCCCAAAGAATCTGTCTAGTCTGGATGCCAACCCATTTCCATTGAGCCAAGTAAATTCCACACCAGAAGATGGATACTCACTCAGATGCAGAGATTGAACCACCATCCGGAAGCCAATAGCTGAGCTGTCTGTGCCACTATTAGGTCTATCTGCCCCTGTTAACACACAATTGAAATCCCCACCCGTCAACCATACTCCCCCCTGCACCAACTCAGCCGCAGTAGTCCACTCCTTCCACAGCTCCTGCCTGGCAGATGCAGCACAAGGTCCATATACCCCAGTAATCCAGATATACTCCTGCCCCTGGTGAATTTGGAATTTGCAAGTCAACATATGCCTGGCTTTGTGAACTTCCAGACATTGAGCCCACACCTTCCTCCACCAGATAGCAATACCCCCTGATCCCCCCTGTGCATCAATCTTCACACATTTGTTCATCCCTGAAGCCAGCAAGTTAGACCAAAGCTTATCAGAGCTACTTTCAATGTGCGTCTCTTGAATGATCGCACATTCAATCCCCCATTCTCTCAAATATCTCATTAGAGAAGCCCTCCAACTTTTGTTGTGCAACCCACGCACGTTCCAAGTGAGGATTCTCATCTATCCTCACAAGACCCCTCCCCCGTGAGGGTTTGGCACTTACATACCTGCATAACTTCCGCAATCTCGTCTTCATCCATCAAAATGATAGCCATTGACTTCCTCTGTCGAAGGCTATATGGTGATATGCCCTTACCAGTTTTAGCGCAAGAACCACCTTCACATTTAAGGCCCTCCATCTCATGTGGGTCCTATTTATCCTTCAGAGACTCAAGCTGCGTCTCATGAATCCCCTGCTCCTCAGTCTCCATACCACCTGGCAGCACATCCCCTGCCACCATGGACGTTGGTCCTGTTGTTTCCACCCCACCCAATTCCTCCTTCTCTTCATTCAGAATCTCTCCCTTCTCCCCCACATGGAGGTCCTTACGATTTTTGATAGGTGGGGGTTCACCGAAAGGAGCCGTGCACAGTTCCTGCGTAGCCGCCTCCTCACCAGCTTCAGGTCCAGACAACTTACCTTGCTTTGCTACAGTGTCACCCACCAAGAACCTCAGCCTCAGCATCCAGGAGCTCCCACCACATCTCAGAATCAATCTATCAGGTACAAAGCCAGCTTTAAATAAATCAACCATCACATTCAATAAGCGCACATCACCCTCAAGCAGTCCAGCAACCGCATCTTCTGCAATTGATGCAAATCCTGAAATCATTGATGATACGACCTCCTTCGACCTCAGATGCAGAGGCAACCCCTCGATCTCAAGTTTCCCCGATCTGGATCCCACTCTCTGGGGTGGCCTCGTTATTCGAGTATTATAAATTTAATGTCGCATTGACTTTCATCGCTATACTACAACACGATCTTTTTACGATGATTTTTGACACAATAGGTGCATTGGGTCATGGAATTCAATACAAGGGCTGAATCATTAGACTAAGGGGGTTGGAAGGAACAAGTGGAAAATTGGCAGGGCACAGCTATCGTCCCTCTTGCCCCCTAGATTCTTCAAAGATGGTGACAGAACTAAGGTCAATGGAGTCGATCAGAAGTGAGTTCAAATATGTGAATCCTGTAGACTATGACTATGATTTCTCATCGAGTTTAAAATTGATGACTGAAACAAATTTCAATGGGGAAGTGATCGATAGGGACTCTCCTATGTATTTGGAAGAAGCCAATGTGCTGAAAGGGCAGGAGAAGAAAAAAGTGGTGAGGAGAAGTTTCAAAAAAATTGCAAGAGTTATAAATATTAAAATCACTCATTCTCAGGTGAATATGAGGAGGAAGGGTATTGATGAAGATGATGCAAGGATGTACGAAATGGGAGGGGGGAATTTGCTTGCAGGGCAATAGTGTTGGATGGCCTCTAGTAGTTGGGTCTATGCAACTATCACATTCACCATGAATATTCATACATGGAACTATAGGGGTTTGCAATCATCCTCTGGAGTTCATCATCTAAAATCCTTAGTGAAAGCTACTGTGGCAGATATAATATTTCTATCGGAAACATATATGAAAAGTGTCAATTTTATAAAGTTAGACAAGAATTTTAAGAATTTCTTTCTATTTGCAATGGATGCTGAAGGAAAGTCAGGGGGCCTTGGTATCCTTTACTTTGAAGGGCTTGATATAAATATTATATGTTTCGAACTTCATTACATTTTGTTTAGCATAAATGTTAAGGGGTTCTTTTGGCATTGGGCTTGCGTGTATGGGACACCTCAACAAAATTGTAGAAAGAAGTTTTGGGGAAGTTTAGCACGTTTACTGGAGGATTTTGTTGATAACGTGGTGTGTATAGGTGACTACAATGCCATTCTGTTGGCAACTAATAAAATTGGGGGATCTATAGTGACTACAAGGGAATATTTCCACTTGAAAATTTTCATCTCCTACCTGGGTTTGTTGAACTTGGGGATTTCGGGGCAAGCTTTTACATGGTCAAACAAGTGCCAACCCAATTTCCTTATCAAGGAGCATCTTGATAGAGTGTTGGTGTCTGCAAATTGGATCTCCCATTTCCTCATGCAAGGGTGCTTCACCTTCCAGCATTGGGGAGTGATCACAATTCTATATTGTTAAGACTATCAAACAGAAATGAAAAGTCTAAGAATGTTTGGAGAATGGGAGCGGACTGGTGCTAAATGAATGACTACCAGCAAGTGGTAGAAAAGGGATGGGAAGGGGAAAATCTTTCCATGTGGGTAAGGAGCAAGATAAATGCTGGTGAATTCAAAAAGTGGCAAGCAAGGCTAAATGTTAGCTAGAAAAGCATAACTGCAATGACTGCAAGGAAAGGCCATCTTGGAAAGCAACTTGAGCAGAGAAAAACAACTCCAAAGACAATATGAAGAGGTTTTATTGCAAGAAGAAGTCTACTGTTGTCAGAGATCAAGGCACAAATGGATACATAGTGGTGATCAAAATATCACCTTCTACCAAACCTATGCGCAAATCAAGAAGAAAAAAAAAATATTGAGTGCATTAAGCTCCCAAATGGAGAAGAAATAGGTGATAAAAGAAGAATAAGTAATTGCTTTTTCAATTACTATTGCAAGTCATATGCATCTCAGGCTGCTATATGTAATCCTAAAGAGATATTTCTGGCACAGGATTGACCGACTAATGGAGAATCCAGATGGTGTATGGAAGTTCCTATTGAGGAAGTGATTCATAATGTTCTACCTGCAATGCCCCAGTGTAAGAGTCTAGGTTTAGATGGTTTCCCAGCCTTATTTTATCAAAAAAGCTGGAATGTTGTTAGAAAATAAGTGATTTCATTTGTGTAGGATTGCTTCAGGAATCAGTTAATGCCTGTGGCTATGAGTAGAACCTTCCTCACTTTGGCTTCGAAGCTTCACTTTCCATAAGAGCGAAAGGACTATCATCCTATCGGCTTACCGAACACATTATACAAGTTGGTTGCTAAACTCTGCCAGGAGAATAAAGCTCATTTTGAAGAGAGTGGTATCAAGCAACCAGGTGGGTTTTTTGTTGAGGAGGCAAATCGCGGACAATATGGTATTAGCAAAGGAGGTGATGCATGCCATGAGGAAAACAAGAACAAAGCAAGGGTTAGTGATTATTAAACTTGATATGGAAAAAGCGTTTGATAGAATAGAATGGAACTTTGTATATTTCTGTTTGAACCAGTAGCATTCTCCTTCTACTCTTGTTAATTTGATATGTCATTTATTAGTTCAACTTCCTTTCAAGTGCCAATTAATGGTGCTCCAACTAGTGTTATTATGCCTTCTAGGGGAGTTAGACAAGGATGTCCCCTTTCACCATATATAGTAACATTTTGTGTTCTGAATACTTATCTAGATCACTAGACTCTACACTCCATAATAATTATATTTCTGGGTATAGATTTCTTAGAAATTCAAAGCCATACTCATTTGATGTTTGCTGATGACACAATTTTATTTGCAAAAGCCAAGGTGGAGGAAGTTAAGAAAATACAAGAGATATTAAAGGATTATGAATGTTGTTCAGGCCAAAAGATAAATTATGCTAAATCTAGGATCTTCTTCAGCCAAGGTATGAGAAAAGAAGATCAATAGTAGATCCTAAATATTATTTCGGTGGGTCCCATGGAGAGGAACGAATTATATCTTGGTTGCCAATTGTTAGATGGTGAAAACCAGGTAAAATTGAAAGAACTACATGTCTCCAAATTGTTAAAAAAGCTTGTTGGATGGAAAATAAGATCGTTGTCTCAAGCTAAGAGGGGTGTGCTCCTGCAAAGCTCTCTTGCATCAATTCCTATGTACTTGATGTCAACTAATTTGTTCTCAAAAAAGCTATGCAGCCAACAGGACAGAATGTGCAAAGACTTCTAGTGGGGATTTTCTGATGAGAAGAAACATGTTTATTGGAGGGCATTAAAAGATATTTGTATTCCCAAACATATGGGTGGCATAGGCTTTAGATCTACCGGGCTTACGAATCTAGCCTTTATAATGAAGATGGGGTGGTCCCTCTGTTCAGGTGTGGAAGGCTTACGGCAGGAGCAGATAAAAATAAAGTATTTTCCAAAAAGGATGTTCTGAGAATACATTTATAATCCTTTGCATTCCCATTTCATGAAGGCATTAGATAAAGTGAAAAAGTTGTTATGGAAACACTCCTTGTGATTGCTTGACGTGCGATGGCCAAGTTGCAATAAAAATATTATTTTATGTGTCGTTATTGTAGTAAAGGTGTTTCAATGCAAACCTATGTCGTGTCATTTTTATTTAATTATAATTTTTACAGTTAATTTCCAGGTTGTTCACTAGGAGGTAGTTATTGATATACATCACTCTCTAAGTCCAAAAATGTTCCTTTATTTCAAAAATATTAATTTTATTTACAAAGTAAATCAATGAATTAATTAATGAAAGAATTGGTTAATTATATACAAAAGAATCAATTAATATGCATTACAATGCCTTAAACATATTCACACATAACATGCATAAAAAACTAACTAATACTATACTATGCTAGCTATATACAACTAATCTAAGTAATACCTAAATATAGGTACAAAAATAGCTATTAATATCTGCTGTACTAAGTTATATTAACATACTAATATCTATAGTAACATATATTCTATATACAATAACATATATATACGTCAGTGTAGCGCTAGTAACATATATACATAACCTAAGAGAAAAAGAACAACTTTTACTAACGTGTGTGTATATATATATATATATAGTGACAAATATGTCTGTCACTAAAGCTCTAATTTGTTTATATACATATCAAGCTCAAAATATCTTTACCTTACTTATACATATACTACAATATACATATACATTATTTACATATATATTTACATTACTTTTATATATATATATGCACTATTACACTTATATTATACATATCAGTATACATATACAAATGTACACAAATACGCACATACACAAGCCTAGCAGTGTCCAACAGTTCGCCATTTTCACTGCTCACAACTTTCACAACACACACGAGCACTGTTCACTCGAGACTAAAAATTTGGTTTAATTGGAGGGCCGACCCTAGTTTTTATTAGGCATTTTTTTTTACATTCATTTTCCAAGCCCAATATTAGGCCCACACGTGCTCACGCACCCACACACCCACGCATGCTCGCAGGCACACGTGATATGCACCCTGAGAGTAACCAAGAATGCTCATTTCATTTGTGCCCAATGATGACAATCGAGGGGGTCGCCAGTGCATTACATGATATACCACATTGCATGGTTTGTAGGCCATGATGTGGTACTTTTAGCGTGGCCAATTGATACAGTGCAGTGTTCTAAAATCTTGCGAAGTTCAAGATTTTAACCCCTGATTTGAGGGCCATAAATTAATCCAATTTCAAAATAAAGTATATAGTTACAAAGCCCTTATATAGGGCTACATAATTATGTAATTTATTTATGAAATTAATTATTTAGATATATAATAAAATTGGTCAAAGTTGATGGTTTATACTTGTCAAATTAAAATTTAATTTGTTAATTAATTATACAATTTACCTTAAACAGAGTTGATTTATATAATAAATTATTTTAATTTATAAATTCTATAACACACTATAAGTACAGTATAAATAGGGTGAAAATACTTAATATACTATTGTACAAATGTACATTATAAATTACTTCATTATTAACTTAAATTACTAATTTATCTTATTTTAAATTAATAAATTACTAAATTAACTTAATAACTTAAATATCTACTGCAAATATATAATTAAATCAATTTATAGGTATTATATAGTATATATTGTATAGTTAAATATGTATGTACAGTATTACATATAATTATGTACATATAGATAGGTTTCTATAATTACTTAGGTTATTATACATTTAGTTAATATAAAAAAATAAATAATTATACAATAAAGTTATATTTACAATAAATCATCCTAAACATTTAATTTAATATATAGAATACATATATACAAATAGCTTAGGTTTAACATATATATACAAGTATATACATAGTATATAAGGTATTTTTAGGAATTTTTGATGATTTTCTGATTTTTATGGCTTTTGTATGTATAGTAGGGGTAAGTGATGAGAGAGAAAGGATGAGATGAGGGAGAAAGAGGTATTTTTTGTGTTTTTTTATCTTTGATCTTTTATTGAATTCCAAGATATACTGAACCGTCAGTTGGCATGTTCTACCAAGTTGGAGGTTCAAATTGCCTTAAAACTTGACAAACACCTAGAAAATTACCTAAACTTACTTAAGACATGTTTATTTTATTTTTTAATAATTTTTTTAAGATATTTTATTTATATACAAACTAACCCAAAAGAAGCCTTGAATGAATGTTGGAAGTGAAACCAAAGGCCTCTAATTCTATTCTAAGGGCAGAAAGAGGTGTTTAAACACTCAAGCACATCCAACAGTTCATATGAAATATGTTTGGGTCAATTAAACATAATTTCCACTAAGATTTTCATTAAATCACAATTTGGACAGTTGTACACCTTGTATATAGCTGACAATGGATCAAATGAGAGTAAACAAGCATTTCAACTGAATCAAAAATACATTTCAGGTACATGAATGCTTGAATATACTATTCCCTGATAACAATACATGAATGATTCATTTAAACTTGAAATCCAACTTAGATTCATATCCCGAAGTCTAGTTCCAAACATGCTGCAATAGCTCAAATCTGCAACTGCTTAGCTGCTGCTATTCTTGCTCTGATAAGACCAAGTAGGTTTAATCTGAAGCTCAAATTCAACAGCTAAATTACTATCTCAATGACAAATTAGATGTTTCCCAAACTAATCAGACATCTTCAATAGCTAAACTACTAAAGTAAGCTGGCTTCTACCATAAGGAGCTGAGGTGAGCTGGGTCTGGTGCTCTCGGGGAGGATCAAGCTGGTTGAGGCAACTAAGGTAGCTTAGCTCAACTGAGTTGAGCTAAGCTGAGTTCCCGGGAGCTGGACTTTAGCTTCCTAAGCTGAAATGAAGTCATCTTCAGCTGGATGGAGTTGAGTGGAGTTGTATGTAGCTGGACCTGAGCTGGGGTGAATTCCAGTCAACTCAGCTGTGCTAGCTAGAGTTCCCTGTGAACTAATAGGAGTTGAGATGAGCTAGATTCAGTTAATTTGAGCTGGATTTGAGCTGACCTGAGATAGAGTGAGCTAAGATGAGCTCTCTTGAACTGCCATTCAGCTGAGATGAGCTGAATGGAGCTAGGATGAGCTAACCCTAGTCCAAGTGAGCTGAAATCCAGCTATGGTGAGCTGGATCTGGCTGAGTTCTAGCTTGTTTGGGCTTCTTTTTCACCAGTTACCTTCCTGAGTGCTAGGGTTCTAGAGATTTGACAATCTGTTTATCCCTAACACTCACAAAAACATATCAAAAAGACAATAAAAAGTAAAATGCATGCCTATCCTAATTTATGCTTAAATGCAGCCCAAAAACTCTTTTGCGGAGCAAAATCGTAAGAGCTATATTTGTTTTAATGCATAAGAATGATGATAAATTGGCATTTATCATAAACCAAAGTTACTTAAACTCCTAAGCCAAATCAAACCAGCGAATCATGTACTGGTGACTCAGGTACAAGAATATATCCTAAGTTAGGAGAGATTTTCATTAAGACCCATGCCATCAAAGTTCTTTAAGACATCTGGGACTTGGGCCAGACATCTGGTCAAACGTCTGGAAATAAATTTTTACGTGCGTATGACCGTGAGTCTGCGCGCGTGCCGCACGCAGACTAATCCCCAGCCGACTTCTTCTCTTTCTTCTTCCCTCGCCTACTTGCAAAGCTGTCTCCCGTGCCTACATAAATTCCCTCTCCCCTCCCTCACGCCACCCCACACCATCCGTTTTCCCCTTCCTCCAGCGCGAAAGCAAGAGCGAGAGAGGGAGCAAGAACAGTAGCTGCAGCTAAGTGCAGCGGCGGAGAGGAGAGCACGCGAGCCGTGAGAGAGAGCTCGCCGGAGTAGTTCGAGGCTGGTCGGCATGCGCTAGGTGGAGCGTTGTGCTGGGGAGGTTTCCCCCGATGTTGCTGCAGCTAGAGCAGCGAACGCACAGCTGCGCGGCGTGTTCTCACGTAGTAGGAAGAAGATGAAGTAGCTTTTGATTCTGGGATTTTTCCCAGAATCAAATGTCTGGACCTACATCTAGACAACACGGACGACGTTTGGAGGGAGCTCCAGACGACTGAGAGGTACGTACTGCATCCTATGCTTCCTTTTGCAGATACGGCAGGACGTCCCCGAAGCTCTGTTGCATGCTGTGTTGAGAGATTTTGCGTGCATGTGCAGGATTCGCTTCGGGAAGGCGTGGGACATGCCATCCCATGCGGTTCAGACGTCTGGGCGAGGCACCAGACGGCGGAGAGCGTCTCCAAACGTCCGGAGGGATAGTCGGACTTTTGGAACTAGGTCCAGATGGTTCAGCAGGATCCCTGGACGTCTGAGGAGCAGCACAAAGCGAGGTATGGATTTGGACCCCTTTTTGAGAGGTTTGGGAAATGTTCCAAATGTCTGATTTGAGTTAGAGTTGTCATTTTTGATCTGTTTGAGGTCTGATTTCCGCATTTAAGATTCTGTTCTTCTTCATATAAGTTCCTTTACTTGTTGGAATGCTTTTTATCATGTTCTGAGTCATTTCTTGTGGTTGATCCTTGTGTTAGGACCTCGTTCTATTGCAGATTTGAGGGTTGCGGAGGCACGCGGACTTACTGATCACGCCCCCATTACTCCCGATTTTGCAGGTAGAGTGGCTTCCCTTAGTTAATTACAAACATAAATGCATATCTGGAATAAATGATAGATCCTAGGGTATGGCATGAATCCTGGGACCAGAAACACTAGATTGAATGATAGATCCTAGGGTATGGCATGAATCGTAGGACTAGAAACTCTGGAACGATTGTATAAAATGCCTGAATTGCAGTCTTGGATGAGTAGATAAAATAATAATAATTGTCTGTAATTGGATAACAGCTGCCTGTGAAATGTTGAGTACTGTTGTTAGTAACTGCTACATGTAATTCCTGTTGTTTGAAATTAAATACGAGCTGCTTGTATATAAGTTGGAAAAGAAGGATTGAATGTTGGAAACACGTGCTATATGCGAATAAACCTGAAATGATGAAACATAGTATGGCATGGCCTGAGAAATATGAACATAAACCATACGGGGAATTAGGAGTAGAGCTCCTGGAAATAAATAGAATGGAACTGGAAAGGTGAATGGGGAAGTGAGCTGGCCCTTGAGTACTGAGTACCAAGGAGAGCGACTATCCCCCTGTTTAGTGCAGAGCGAAGTTAGCCGCCCTAGGGTTGGGACCCAGGGTTAGGGCTGGCCACTTTGTACCAACTTTGTGGCCCTCACATACACAGTACCGAGGAGAGCTACTAGTGTAGGGAGAGAGCTAGCCACCTCACAAGGCCCAGGATTCAGGTAGCCATCCTACATCGACTTGTTAGGCCAACTAGGCAAACTAGGGTAGTTAGATGAGGGTGCGCGAACTGTGGAGGGGTGAGACCCCTGTTTGGTTACTATGGAGGGGCTAGACCCCTGTTACTGAGAGGGCTATGCCCTATACTAGTTCTGTGCTGTGCTTTGGGCACACCCGTTAACGGAAACGACTGACCGCGTGCTAGTGCAGGGTAGCTACCCGTGCGTTTATCGCGCGTGCCGTAGTCACCGTTACGTCTGTCAGCGACCTTGGGGTGGTTGACTGAGTATAGGACCACCACGGGGGACTCTCCTAGCCAGGAGAGCACCACGTGCTACTTCTTCTCTTCGGAAAAGACTACAATCAAGATCGTTCCCACGAGGAACACTCGAGATCAAGAAAAAGACCTGATAAATAAACCAAGTGATGAAAGAAAGAATAATTATTTGAATAAAGAAAGAAATTGAAAACAACAGCTACCTGTCCACCTTTACTGTTTCTCTTAGTTAGCTGGTTGCCACTCTACTCAACGTTTCGCTGATGTGTTGTACTTACAACCTTTTTTAGGTCCAGGTGTTGAGCAGCCAGAGCCCACAGCTGCAGAGGGTGCTGGGCCCAGTAGAGCCCAGTAGTTGTACTTTTGTTGTACCCCATTTTCTGTAGTAGTGAGTATTTTTTTATATTTTTGTACTCTTTTATTGTAACTTCATATTCCTGTGCCTATTTAAAAATTCTCTACTGTTATGGTGGTGTGTACTGTAGTAGTTTACTTCTTTACTGTTGTACTTTTGCTACTGTTAGTTGCTTGCATGGTGAATGTGGTTTATTTTACTGCTTTTTGGTTACTTTCTCATTGGACGACTGGGTCTTGGAATCAGTCGAGTCGGTCCGATTCTGGTGTCCTATAGGGATTCGGGAATCGGGTCGTAACAAGATGGTATCGGAGCAAGGTCGTCCCGAGAAGTGAACCAATTAGCTGGAAAATAACCAATTCACGTGCTTGTAACTAGAGTAACCACCACAACGTACCTTTTGACATCTGTTCTGAGGTTCTTTTGTTGAATGTCGGTTGAATTGACATCCTTCCTATTCGGTGTTTGCGTCTCCTTGCAGGAGATGCCTCGACGAGGAGGTAGCGAAGCGGGCCGCGGACGCGGCCAAGGATGAGATCGGAGGGGCGGGCACGTTGAGCCCGACGCCTCAATGGACCAGCCACTGCTCCCATTCATTCAGGCCCAGGACCTCGCCCAGCTGATATGGGAGATCGTGCGAGAGGAGCTCCACTCGCCGCCACGAGCGCCTCTCCCTGGGGCTGCGGAGGGGGAGTCCTCTGTGGGACCACGAGATGGACACGATGCTGGACGTGGGGGAGGGGGTGGGCCTCCACCGCCCCCACCTTCCTCCGGCACTTCCAAGCATGAGGCCTCTTTACTTGGAGGCGTACCAGCTTCTCCACTTCAGCGCCACTACGAGCTTTTCAGACAGTTCCGGAAGCTGAAGCCCCCCTCCTTCAACGGAGATGAGGACCCGACCGAGGCAGAGGACTGGCTCGAGCAGATCAAGAAGGTGTTTGACACCCTTCGCCCCCTGTGGAGTGCCGCGTAGCCTTTGCCACGTACCAGCTGGAGAGTGCGGCACACAGGTGGTGGAGGGCGATCAGGGGTCAGGAGAGGGACGAGCCGACTTGGGACCAGTTTGTCACCCTCTTCCGCGAGCAGTATTTCCCTCAGACGTGGCAGGACAAGAGGAGGCGGGAGTTCCACACTCTCTGCCAGGGGACGATGACTGTGAGCGCGTACCGCACGCATTTTCTGGAGCTGTCTCATTTCACAGCGACAGCCGTGTCTATCGAGGAGGAGCACCTTTGGAGGTTCACTGAGGGGCTCCGGCCTACTATTCGGGGGTATGTTAAACCCCTGAAGCTGCCTACATTCTCGAGGGTGGTGGAGGCAGCTATGACGTATGAGGAGACCAACCCGTCCACACGCGACACTGACAGCAGGCGGGAGCGGCCCTACTAGCCAGACTTCTCACAGGGCCGACAAGAGAGGAGGCACGTGGCGCCCGCAGGAGACCCGTCACGCTTTGCGGGGCTGTCAGTGGCCATTGGGGGCCCCCGACAGGGGCTAGCTGCCAGCATAGGACCCCCGCCCAGCCGTCAGTAGGGACCCACTGAGGGCGGGAGTTGAGTCCCCCTTTGCTACCAATGTGGTCAGCCGGGCCACATCAGGAGGGACTGCCTGTCTAGGGCAGGAGGTTAGCAGATGCTTGCCGCGCCGAGCACTGGAGGGCGAGCAGGAGGCTACGGTTTCCAGGTGCGAGGAGGAGGACAACAGTTACGGGGAGGGTACCGGACAACGGCTACCCATCTGATGCAGAGTGTGGCCGCTTCGTCCGCACCTAAGGCTGAGGGGTGTATCAACGCTCTAACACGTAGAGACGCCATAGCTTCGGGATCAATGGTGGCAGGTATGGTTTCAGTTTCTGGCAGACTAGTTTACATGCTTTTCGATTCCGACGCCACACACTCGTTTGTCACTGCAGTTTTGCTGTTAGTCTGGGGTAGGACTGTGTGTTGTTAGAGGATCCGTTCATGATCAGAGGTCTGGGTGGTCAGCTGTTTATAGCTGAGGAGGTGTACACAGGTTGTGAGGTCAGTGATGGGTGACCGGTCGATCTTTCACTTTTAAGTCGTTTGTAGTTTAATGTGGTGGAAAAATCGACTAATCAATTTTTAATAAGAAATAACCACTTGCAGAGGAGCGGGTCGTATCCACAGGGAGGCAATAACGTATTAAAATTCGCGCCACTTAAAAATGTTTGTTCGTAGTCAATTTGGACAAGAACCAAGCCAAGATTGCCTTTAGATTAAGGTTTAAGCAAGAAACAATGCTGAAATGGCAATTATGAGAAACTACAGGATATTTTCCGCAATGCAGAGTGAATAGAATATGATTAAAATGTGGCAATGGCAGAAAATGTAAATTTTAATTAACGTTTTACTGTAGCAAAACAGGGGAATTTTTCCCCGTTGTCTTGCGCGACGAGGAGCTGATGGCCGGGCGCGGGAAGCTCGGAGGAGGTCCCTTGGATCAAGGGCTTCGAATCGGTGGTGGTGGCGAGTCGCGCGGCGGTCGAAGGTGGCCGGACGAGCTCCGGCGGAGGTGCTGCAGCCGGCAGCTTACGCAGCCTGTTGGCGTGAAGTCCGCCGCCTGCTGCTGCTGCGGGGGTGGCTGCTGCGGCTGGCGTGTGCGGTGGTCGGTTGGGCGGTCTGCAGGCGGTTGTGCGTGGGTGCGCGGAGGGTCTGCAGGAGGGCGCACGGTTGTGCGTGGGCGGTGGTCTGCAGGAGGGCGCTTGCGCGGTGGTCTGCAGGCGGTTGGCGTGTGCGGTGGAAGCTGGCGTGGGCGGAGGCGTGGCTGTTGGAGAGTTGAGGCGCGTTTGAGCTGAAGGTTGACGGACGTGGGTGCGCTGAAGGTTCTGCAGGTGCGGGAAGGGGTCTGCAGGCGACTTCAGGCGTGTGCGGTGAAGTGAGCGGGTAATTTCAGACATCTGGGAAATTTCCCAGACGTCTTAAGTTACTGAGAGGGTGGCTGAATCAGTAGGTTGGTGACGGTGGTCGGCGATGACGGCGAGGGAGTTGCACGCTAAGGTGCTCACGGTAATGCAGGCGAGCTCCGGATGGCGGTGTGGCCTGTCACACCACACGCCCACGGTGGTGGAGACTCGCCGCCACGGTAGAGGCCGGCAGTGTGGAATGGAAGAGAGAGGTTCTCTCTGCACAGTGGTGGGTCGGTGGCGGAGGCCTCCTGAGCTCGGCTGCCTCCTGCTCCTTTTGTAGTGTCTTGAACAAATTTGAAATCAGCGGCCGACCAGATCCACCACATCCGCTCCCCCTTGAATGGCTTCTTCACTGCATCAGCCGGGCGTTGGAGCGGCAGCCAGCCGTTCTGAAAGAAGACGAATAAAGAAAATATTATTAAAATATTAGGGTTATTTATGTATAGACCCTCAACTTCTATGTTAATAAAAACAATATACCTAATTGGTTATCTAATTAGATGAATGCTATTCTAAGCTAATTCTAAATGCACTTAAGATATGAATGCAATGTATGGATTATGTAATTAGATTAAAACTATGAATTAATCTATTTACATCCTAATTTATACTAAATAAATGTTAGAATTAACCTAATGTGTAGGCACTTAAATACTTAAATAGCCCACAACTATGGGCTAATCAAATACCCCCATGCCTAGTTTTTGCTAGTCCCTAGCAAAATTAAGCGAAACCTAGCACTCTAAGTAGACTAGTCAACTCACTTAGTCTTCCTTCAGAAGCATATTAAGTTCAGGTTCTAAACCCAAGGTCCCTAAGTAGTTGCTAAGTTACAGACTAGGTCGGCTAAAGACGAATTGTAAGCACAAGTTTCCCTGATTTCTGACTCTACCCTAAAGTTTATTGATCCCTGAGATTAAAGCATCCGTGCTTTTGCATTGGTCCGAGTTATTTGAGTTAAAGGAATTTTTTTTTTTTAATATATATACTTTTTTTTTTTTTGTTTGATTCTTCTAAGTCTAACCTCAGATCAGCTATCAACACGGTCTGTGTCGGATTCATTGTCCCCATTACCATACCTCGAAGGGTGCCTGGCTTTCGATGCTTCGAGATAGCACCGCCCATAACGACCCCAAGAACTCCTGGCAATCGACACTTCGGGATAGTATCGCCCATGGATTTCTTAAGCGAATTCAGGCCTATGGCAATCGGCACTTCGAGATAGAGCCGCCCATGGTACCTGAACCGCGCAATGCGCTTACATGCCCCCAGTAGGATGGATATCCTAAGAGACAAGCGCTGAGGAGGTAATATGTTATCATCACATCCTCAAGGTGAGTATATACTCGACCTCTCCTGCGACGGGAACTCTTCCAATCAAAATGTGTTTTCAAGCCTCTCTTAAGCCAAAACTAAGAGAACCAAATCTCTTTTCAGAAATTAAGTTAATTACCAGACCAAGTGTGAAAAATTTGGATGCTTGGGTTACAAGGACCCGTAAACCAAAAGGTAGAATAAGACTCCAAGTACTACCCCACCTTTTAACTCAAACCCTAGCTTCCCTTCCTCAACCTCTTGAAGAATGGTCCGCAACTTAACTCCTACTTAAGTTTTTAAGTCCACAAAGGACCCTAAAGGTCTAAAGCTAGTAGCTTATTTAGCTTCTAAAGTTTGACCCTAGAATTAATTTAGTCTACGCTAGAGTTCTGATTTGCTTAAGAATGCAGGACTTAGCCAGTTAAGCTCAAAACTTATTTTTTTTTTATATGTACAAATGTATGCAATTATGCTATGTATATCCCCAAGTACACCCCCCCATGCCTAAAATCTGCAATGTCCTCATTGCATAGAAGGATATTACCTGGGTCAAAGCTGGGCTGAATAGCCGAAGAACCTGCAAATAAGGTTCAAGAATTGCAGAAATAGGCCCTAAAAATGAGCAAAGCAAAGTTGGCCTAGAAAATAGGTAACCTAGGATGTTGGCGAGCTGATGATGAATCCCGATAGCAAATGCTCGCCCAACTAAAATGGGAATGAAATCTTCCCAGGTCACCAGAAGAGGTTCTAAAGGATAAACAGTTAAAATAACCTCCAAAGGGGTAGGGGTAGGATGACAAGGATCCTCCAAAAAGAATGGGGAAGGAATGGTATAGAGATAAACCCCCAGGGTAATGGACTGACTAAAGAAATCATCAATCCATACCCGATACTCCATTACAGAAAATATTTGTCTGTTAAGCCCCCTAGTCAGAACAAAAATGAGCAATTCTATAAGGCAAGGATCGTCTAGGGTGTCCAAGTTACGAGGTTGTGGGATGGCCATAAGATCTAGGTTGGGTTTAATCAGCTTGGTGTCCATCCTAAACACTCTTTCTAAATCCTCAATTTCATCCCTAGAATTCCTTGCACCATCACGTGGATCTTCCTGCTCTTCATCAGGAGTCACAATTTCGCTTTCAGATATAAGCGAATCAGAGGGTGACTTCGAAGTGAATGAAGGCAGGTTGGAAGCAACAGATCTAGGGATTATACTATCAATGTCATCCCCGGGTTTTTGTTCTTTACTCAAATCTTCCCCGGAGTCTATATGTGAATCCACATAAATCTTAGAAATTGCTTCCAAATTTTCCATCATTTTATCATGAGGAGAAATATCATCAATGGGTGTGCCAAGGAAACCTAATTTGGTCAAATTTGTGACATCCTCAGGGGCTAACTCTTCAAATAAGACATAATCACCCTTAGTGTCACTCCAAATCTTGAATGTAGGTTCCTCATATAATTCATCTTCCTCCTCATCACACAATTCATCATGTACCCGAGGTCTAGAATCATTTAATATCTCAGCAGATCCCCTAGGGTGCTCTATCTGAGGTAAATTATTTACATTGGTTACATCAGACTCCTCAGATAGGTCAATTTCTTTAGGGTTAGGTTCCCTAAGGGTGGGTTTGAGTTCCATATCGTGATCAGAAGGGAGGGTAGGATTAACAACTTAACTTTGACCCACTTCATCAAATGTCACGAAAATACTATCATCTGGGTCGAGGTCTTCCAATGGTACCATCATTCCCTTCTTTTGACTCCAATATAAATCAGGTGGATACTCAACCTTATCATCATCTTCCTCGGGTTGCCACCATTCTTCATCCAATGCATAGCTACTTTCATGTGTTTTTTCCTCCCACCTAAAGTGTAGATCTCTCAAGGAAGTGTCATCTAATGGGGAGGTTTCAAAATCGATCCTCGAAAAGTAGCTATTCTCCCCAGAATTTCCCTTCAACTTAAAGTGTAGCTTTCCCACGGGAGATGCATCTGTTGTAGAGGGGTGTACGTCATCATCAATGGGGTAGATTGGGTGGCTAATTTCATCTCTTTCTTGTTGGCCTGCTCTCAAAGATTCTCCTAACAATTCACTCATTTCATTTTGCATTTTCTGTATTTCCATCTTCAAAGAGGAGAGGTCATTTCTATCATAAGAGAAGTCAGGCTCAGACTTATAGTACCCAGGAGTGTTTGTCCAACCATTATAAGTTTTCAGGGAGGGTGGGTTGGGTATTTCTTTGGTATGTGGGATATTGGGCAAAGTAAATCTCACTCCTGAGTTCTGCTCACTAATTTGGGGCTTAACTAGGCCAATACTCCTATAATAGGAGTAAAACGGATCCCAATGATTGTCATTATGTCCATCAAGGAATGGACCAACTCGGCGTCTGGGATCGAAGGATGCAGAGTGGGGGTGAGGGTGTGGGCAAGATGTGAAAGGATGAAAATCAATGTGGTCCATTCTAACTCACACTTCAATCAGAATTCCCCAAGCAAGACACAATTCAAAAAGGACCTTTTAGGTCTTTCCCAATTTTGGCTTTTGATTTTAAGTCAGATTGCAGGTGACAATACAATTTGTTCAATCAATTTACGTGCCTATTGTCGACCTACGGCTCGCCTAAAAAGACCTAGTTGGAGCTTAGGTGTTCTTCCCTAAATCTCAAATGGTCAAGTAAATCCAAAGACGGAAGATCGAGGGATGCAAGTAGGCCTAAGCCTTCCTTTGAAGCTGTGCTTTCGCGGTGCTCCTCAACTACCCCCAAAAATCCGTGACAGGGTATCCCCCTTTTTGGATTTACAAAACCTTTGATCTCAAGTTCCGAACACTTCAAAATCCAACGAAAGGAGGGCTCTTGTCCTAGTATTTCCAAACCTAAGGAGTGTCTAGAAACGTGCCGTGGTGCAAGTGAAATAAGTGTGCATACACCGTCAAAGATTTTGAACTTTGAATCGCACGCCAAGTTTGAAAATCAAATCCTTGGTTTTTAAAATGTCCTTCCTTTAATTAGTCCTTTTTCTAAAGAAAATATGTGACCACTTGTTAGATTTATTCAGTACAGATTAGGTGGTCTTCGCATTAAATCCCAAATGCAATGCGTGATCAAAAATAGGATGCAAAGTAAGAGAATGCGTACCTTGCCTCCAGCGATCTTCGATGCAAAAATGCACGCAATGCAGAAAAGCAAATCTAGAGGCTGCTCATATAGACCTAAATGGTTCGTCCTAGGGCAGGCAACTTCTAGCAGGCAGCTCGTTTTTTTTCTTTTTCTGTTTTTTTTTTTAGAACTACTTATGCACAAGCAAATAAAAGAAATAATAAAAAAAAAAAACCTAAATCTAAAGAAAAGGGAACAGGCTCCCAAAAATTACCCAACACGGGTCCAAAACAAAATCAGGGAACAAACCCCTCAAAATTTACCCCAGAACAAGGGTTTCAAACTAACTGTAATGAAAAATTAAGTATTCAGTCTTAATTCTATTCTAATTAAATTAGCGATTAAATACAATGGTGTCCGTCGCGTCCTCGTCCTTCTCCTCCTTTCAAAATTGCTTGTCCACTTCTCGTCTGGCGACGTCAAGGGTCGCCTCTCACAGTGGCTGATTCTTGCACAAAATTTCTCGCACAGAAAAGAAAATAATAGATGGTCAAATCTCTGTGCAATTGACAAATAATGAAAATAAAATTAGGCGAAATTATTGCGTCTGTTGCCTCCCCGGCAACGGCGCCATCTGCAGGCGTGCGCAGGTCTGCAGCCGGTGAGCGGTGGAGTGCAGGCTGAAGGTGAGCGGGTGAACTTCAGACGGGTGCGCCAGTGGTTGCGCGTGGAGATGGCGAAGGCTGCAGGTGCAGGGAAGGTGGCGTGAGCGGGCGTGAGGGCTGGAGGTTGTGCACGCCTTGCATGCGGTTGGAGATGAGCGGGCTGCTGCGGCGTGGGTGGTGGAAGTGAAGTGAGAGGACGGAGATTGCTGCTGGAGTGGGGGTGGACTTCAGACGTCCGGGAAATTTCCCGGACGTCTTAAGTGACTAAAAGGGTGATTGCACGGTGGCTCGGCGGTGGTGGTTTGCGACGACGGCGAGGAAGATGCATGCTATGGTGCTCACGGTGATGCGGGCGAGCTCCGGATGGCGGTGTGGCCTGTCACACCACACGCCCACGGTGGTGGAGACTCGTCGCCACGGTAGAGGCCGGCAGTGTGGAGTGGAAGAGAGAGGTTCTCTCTGCACAGTGGTGGGTCGGTGGCGGAGGCCTCCTGAGCTCGGCTGCCTCCTGCTCCTTTTGTAGTGTCTTGAACAAATTTGAAATCAGCGGCCGACCAGATCCACCACATCCGCTCCCCCTTGAATGGCTTCTTCACTGCATCAGCCGGGCGTTGGAGCGGCAGCCAGCCGTTCTGAAAGAAGACGAATAAAGAAAATATTATTAAAATATTAGGGTTATTTATGTATAGACCCTCAACTTCTATGTTAATAAAAACAATATACCTAATTGGTTATCTAATTAGATGAATGCTATTCTAAGCTAATTCTAAATGCACTTAAGATATGAATGCAATGTATGGATTATGTAATTAGATTAAAACTATGAATTAATCTATTTACATCCTAATTTATACTAAATAAATGTTAGAATTAACCTAATGTGTAGGCACTTAAATACTTAAATAGCCCACAACTATGGGCTAATCAATGGGGGACACAACCTTCCTGCTGACATGATTGTGATACAGATGGAGGACTTTGGCGTGATTCTGGGGATGGACTGGTTGTCCGCTTACCACCCATTGGTGGACTATTTTGAGAGAAAGATCGTCTTCTCCATACCGGAGTTGCCTTCATTCGAGTTTCACAGGCAGCCAGTGGATGGAGGCTTCAGGTGCATTTTTGCACTTTGGGCGACGAGACTTGTGGGCCAGGGGTGTGAGGGCTTCCTAGCTTGTGTGGTGGGGGAGCCCATCCCTGTGGCAGACTTTCAGAGTATCTCGGTGGTCAGAGAGTACCCTAACGTGTTCCCAGATGAGTTTCCAGGACTACCGCCCGAGCGTGAGATCGAGTTTGAGATCTCACTGGTACCGGGGACCAGCCCCATTTCTACAGCATCGTACAGGATGGCACCACTTGAGCTGCGGGAGCTCAAGTCTCAGTTGCCAGACCTTCTGGAGAAGGGCTTTGTGAAGCCCAGTGCGTCTCCGTGGGGAGCCCCAGTATTGTTCGTGACGAAGAAGGATGGTACCCCACGCCTTTACGTGGACTACAGACAACTGAATAGGGTTACCATCAAGAACAGGTATCCGCTGCCGAGGATTGACGACTTGTTTGACCAGCTGCGAGGTGCCACGGTATTCTCCAAGATAGACTTGAGGTCTGGGTACCACCAGTTGAGGATCAAGGAGGCAGACGTCTCCAAGGCAGCTTTCCGCACCCGGTACGGACACTACGAGTTTTTGGTCATGCCGTTTGGGTTGACCAACGCCCCCGCTGCCTTCATGGATTTGATGAACCGGGTGTTCAGACTGTACTTGGACCAGTTTGTGGTGGTATTTATTAATGATGTACTCATCTACTCTCGAGATCAGGCGCAGTACCGACAGCACTTGCGGATGGTTTTGGACACATTGAGACGATGTAGGTTATATGCCAAATACAGCAAGTGCGAGTTCTGGTTGAGGGAGGTGACCTTCTTGGGCCATGTGATCTCCGGGGATGGCTTTGCTGTAGACCCAGGCAAGGTTGAGGCAGTGCTCAGGTGGGAGAGACCGCATACTATTACAGAGATCCGCAGTTTCTTGGGACTAGCAGGCTACTACAGGCAATTTATCAGGGGCTTCTCGCAGATTGCACATCCTATGACACAGCTGACCCGGAAGGACGTGCCCTTTTCTTGGACAGATGCTTGTGAGGCGTGTTTTCAGGAGTTGAAGGAGAGGCTGACTTCGGCTCCCGTGCTCACCATCCCAGACAGTAGTGGTGGGTTCGTTGTGTACACGGACACCTCTTTGCAAGGGTTAGGAGGTGTGCTCATGTAGAGGGGTCACGTTGTCGCTTACGCTCCGCGGCAACTGATGCCCCATGAGCATAGCTACCCTACCCATGACCTGGAGCTAGCAGCTGTCGTCTTCGAGCTGAAGACTTGGAGGCACTACTTGTACGGTGAGACCTTTGAGATTTTCACAGAACATAAGAGCCTCAGATATTTGTTTGATCAGAAGGAGCTCAACATGAGACAGAGACATTGGTTAGAGCTCCTGAAGGATTATGACTACAACATTTCCTACCACTCAGGAAAGGCCAACGTGGTGGCTGACACCTTGAGCCGGAAGGCACCCGCCCACTTGGCCAGTTTACAGGCGCAGAGTTGGAGCCTCTTGGAGGAGATGGGCAGTTGACGACCCCTAGAGTTCTGGGGCACTGTGGGGCAGTGACTGTGACACGATAGACGAGGCCAGAGCTGATAGACTGCATCATCACTGGATAGATGGTCGACCCGTACTTGCAGTCGTTGCGTGACAGAGTACTGTCAGGAGACCCTGGGGACTTCTCCTTTACAGACGAGGTGTTACGCATGAGGGGACATTTGTACATTCCCAGGGACGAGGAGTTGTTGAAAGAGCTCCTGATTGAGGCACACAGTTCCAAGTTCACCATACATCCTGAAAATACAAAGATGTACCGTGATTTGAGACGCGACTTTTGGTGGAGGGTATGAAGCGGGATGTAGGTGAATTCGTATAGCAGTGTTTAGTGTGCCAGTAGGTGAAGGCCGAGCATCAGAGGCCTGCAGGGCCATTGCAGCCACTTCCCATGCCAGAGTGGAAGTGGGAGAGCATCACCATGGACTTGGTGGTGGGCTTGCCCGTTACCCAGTGAGGACACGATGCAGTCTGGGTGAACGTTGACAGATTGACGAAGATAGCACGTTTCTTGCCGATTCGAGTCACCTTGGGACCAGCACAGTTGGCAGAGAGGTATATCCGCGACGTGGTACGTCTACACGGAGTTCCGCGGGAGATCGTATCCGATCGGGATACCCGTTTTACATCCCAGTTTTGGGCTGAGTTTCAGCAGGCCTTGGGGACACGGTTGAGGTTCATACAACATACCACCCCCAGACGGACGGACAGTCTGAGCACACGATACAAACACTTGAGGACCTTTTCCGTGCTTGTGTACTGGACTGGAGGGGCTCTGGGGAGCACTTGCCCTGGCGGAGTTTGCATATAATAACAGCTATCACTCGAGCATCGGCATGGCACCCTACGAGGCTCTGTACGGACAGAGGTGTACGGCGCCCTTGAGTTGGGTTGAGGTGGGGACCAAGTGAGAGGTTGGCCCCAGGCTGATCCGGCAGAGTTAAGAGGTGATCGAGCAGATTCACAGGCGACTCCGCACTGTCAGGAGCAGACAGAAGAGTTATGCAAATCGGAAACGTAGAGAGGTGCAGTTTGAGGTTAGGGATCACATCTTCCTTCGCGTTTCACCCATAAAGGGCCTGCAGCGGTTTGGGGTGAGAGGGAAGCTCGCGCTGAGGTTTGTGGGACCCTTTGAGGTCCTGGAGCAGGTTGGACCCGTTGCTTACAAGCTTGCCCTTCCTCCCCAGCTTTCTGGTGTGCACGACGTGTTCCACGTGTCCAACCTCAGGAAGTACGTCGTCGATCCCAGCCACATTCTGAGCCACGAGAGCGTCGAGGTGGGTGACGACCTGACCTACCCAGAGCGGCCAGTGTAGATACTCGATAAAGTCGTCTGGAGTCTGAGACGGAAGCAGGTACCCTTGGTGAAGGTCCTGTGGAGGAGCCAGCGATATGAGGAGGCTACCTGAGAGCCTGAGGCAGCGATGCGAGAGAGGTACCCGGAGCTCTTTGAGGGTATGTCTTTTCAGACCGGCTTCGGTCCTCTTTGAGTTTGTTATGCATATGTTGTTCTTTTTAGCACCCTAGCTAGCTCAAGTTTCGGGGACGAAACTTCCTTTGAGTTTGTTATGTTGTTAACACCCGTGCCATCAAAGTTATTTCTAAGACGTCTGGGACTTGGGCCAAACGTCTGGTTAGATGTCTGGAAATAAATTTTTGCATGCGTACGACCGCAAGTGTGCACGCGTGCCGCGCGCAGACTGAGCCCCAGCCGACTTCTTCTCTTTCTTCTTCCCTCACCGACTTGCAGAGCTGCCCCCCGTGCCTACATATATTCCCTCTCCCCTCCCTCACCCTACCCTACACCATCTGTTTCCCCCTTCCTCCAACGCGAGAGCGAGGGCGAGAGCGGGAGCAAGAACAACAGCTGCAGCCGAGTGCAGCGGCGGAGATGAGAGCACGCGAGCCGTGAGAGAGAGCTCGCCGGAGCAGTTTAAGGCCGGTTGACGTGCGCGAGGCAAAGCGTTGTGCTGGGGAGGTTTCCCCCGACGTTGCTACAGCTAGAGCAGCGTGTCGCGGCGTGTTCGCGCGCAGCAGGAAGAAGACGAAGGAGCTTCTGATTCTGGGATTCTTCCCAGAATCAGACGTCTGGACCTAAATTCAGACGACGCGGACAACATCTGGAGGGAGCTCTAGACGACTGAGAGGTACGTACTGCGTCCTATGCTTCCTTTTGCAGATACAGCCATGCAGGTCATTCCGCCGAAGCTCTGTTGCGTGTCGTGTTGAGAGATTTTGCGTGCGCATGTAGGATTTGCTTCGGGAAAGCACGGGACACGCCCTCCCACGCGGTTCAGATGTCTGGGCGAGGCACCAGACAGCGGAGAGCGTCTCCAGACGTCCGGAGGGATAGTCAGACGTCTGGAACTAGGTCCAAATGGTTCAGTAGGATCCCTAAACGTCTGAGGAGCAGTGTAGAGCAAGGTATGGATCTAGACCCCCTTTTAAGATGTCTGCGAGATGTTCCAGACATCTGATTTAAGTCAAAGTTGTCGTTTTTGATCCGTTTGAGGTCCGATTTCCATGTTTAAGATTCCGTTCTTCTTCGTATAAGCTCCTTTACTTGTTGGAATGCTTTTTATCATGTTTTGACTGGTTTCTTGTGGTTGATCCTTATGTTAGGACCTCGTTCTGTTGCGGATTTGAGGGTTGCGGAGGCATGTGGACCTGTCGATCACACCCCCATTACTCCTGGTTTTGTGGGTAGAGTGGCTTCCCTTAGTTAATTACAAACATAAATGGATATCTGGAATAAATGATAGATCCTAGGGTATGGCATGAATCCTAGGACCAGAAACACTAGATTGAATGATAGATCCTAGGGTATGGCATGAATCCTAGGACTAGAAACTCTGGAACGATTGTATTAAATGCCTGAATTGTAGTCTTGGATGAGTAAATAGAATAATAATAATTGCATGTAATTGGATAATAGTTTCCTGTGAAATGTTGAGTACTGTTGTTAGTAACTGCTACATGTAATTTCTGTTGTTTGAAATTAAATACGAGCTGCTTGTATATAAGTTGGAAAAGAAGGATTGAATGTTGGAAACACGTGCTATATGCAAATAAACCTGAAATGATGAAACATAGTATAGCATGGCCTGAGAAATATGAACATGAACCCTACGGGGAATTAGGAGTAGAACTCCTGGAAATAAATAGAATGGAACTGGAAAGGTGAATGGGGAAGTGAGCTGGCCCTTGAGTACGGAGTACCAAGGAGAGTGATTGTCCCCCTGTTTATTGCAGAGCGAAGCTAGCCACCCTAGGGTTGGGACCCGGGGTTAGGACTGGCCACTTTGTACCGACTCTGTGGCCCGCGCGTACACAGTACCGGGGAGAGCTACTAGTGTAGGGAGAGAGCTAGCCACCCCACGGGGCCCAGGGTTCAGTTAGCCATCCTACACCGACTTGTTAGGCCCACTGGGCAAACCAGGGTAGTCAGGCGAGGGTGCACGGACTGTGGAGGGGCGAGACCCCTGTTTGGTTATGGTGGAGGGGCTAGACCCCTGTTACTGAGAGGGCTATGCCCTATACTGGTTCCATGTTGTGCTTTGGGCGCACCCATTAACGGAAATGACTGACCGCGTGCTAGTGCAGGGTAGCTACCCGTGCGTTTATCACGCGTGCCATAGTCACCGTTACGTCTGTCAGTGACCTTGGGGTGGTTGACTGAGGGTAGGACCACCACGGGGGACTCTCCCGGCCAAGAGAGCACCACATGCTACTTCTACTCTTTGGAATAGGCTGCAATCAAGATCGTTCCCACAAGGAACACTCGAGATCAAGAAAAAGACCTGATAAATAAACCAAGTGATGAAAGAAAGAATAATTAGTTGAATAAAGAAAGAAATTGAAAACAACAGCTACCTGTCCACCTTTACTGTTTCTCTTAGTTAGCTGGTTGCCACTCTACTCTGTGTTTCGCTGATGTGTTGTACTTACAACCTTTTTCAGGTCCTGGTGTTGAGCAGCCAGAGCCCACAGCTGCAGAGGGTGCTGGGCTCAGTAGAGCCCAGTAGTTGTACTTTTGTTGTACCCCATTTTTTGTAGTAGTGAGTATTTTGTTACATTTTTGTACTCTTTTATTGTAACTTCATATTCTTATACCTGTTTAAAAATTCTCTACTGTTGTGGTGGTGTGTACTGTAGTAGTTTACTTCTTTACTGTTGTACTTTTGTTACTGTTAGTTGCTTGCAAGGTGAATGTGGTTTATTTTACTGCTTTTTGGTTACTTTCTCGTTGGACGACTGGGTCTTGGGATCAGTCGATTCAGTCTAATTCCGGTGTCCTGTAGGGATTCGAGAATTGGGTCATAACAATTTTGGTCTATCTTGTCAAAGCTTAAAGTGTATTAAGCCAAAGCCTCAGCGAATCAAGCTTCAGTGGCCTGAAAAATCTAACCAGCAATGGTTGAAAGTCCATAAACACTTATTCTATTTTTGTTTTCAGCTATAAGATCATAATTAAACACTTGTAATTCTTTTAATACTTTTTCTCTCCTCACAATTTCAATTTTGGAGTTCTCCCTCAACAATAAAAATTAATAGGTCCCTTATTATTTTTTTGGAGTTTTTGTTTTTGACATTTTTTTTGTATTTTTGACATTGTAATTTCTTCAAATCTTTCAAAATTTTTCAATTCAATTTTTTTTTGTATTTTTGATAATACTATACTATATACACTACAGGTGTGTCTATAATTGTATTTCAATAAATGAGTTCACCATTTACACCCTCCCATGCTTAAATAATGCAATGTCCTCATTATATGGATAGGGTGGATGCAAAATGCATGCTCTGCTTTTCACTAACTTAGACTGGGTGATTGAGGAGATAAAAATCTCTATGTGGACGATTTCAACTCTGATACATGATCAGCGTGGGAAGTCAGGATAAGTAGTGAAATGCATGATAAGTTTTACTATGAATGCATGCTAAGAATGCAAGGATAGACACCTAATGAAGAAATGGAAAACAAGAAAGGTGAAAACAGCTATATACAGAAGATAGGTTTACTAAGTTTAACGCCTTCAACTAGGCGTAAACCTAGTAGAGGTGTCAAAAATGTAAGAGCTCAAAGGATGGGTAGAGAATTTACAAGTCAATGAAGCTCAATGAAAGGTATAGATCATGATGTATAAGGATGAGAGTTTGGCAATCTCAAAGGTGAAAAATAACTCCATAATCAATGTGAATCATAATCAGAAACTTGGTACAAGGCCCAAGTAAGCACTGGGTAACAAATCATGAAAACTTGGCTCAAGGTCCAAGTAAAGAAACATGATATCCAGAAAAATCTACAGCTTCCACCTCTTCAATCAATGAATGCAGAATCAAGATGAAGAAGATGAATTTAGGTTGGGAAGAATAGGTGGATGCAGATTTGAGTAAGGTGCAGAGGGATTAGGATTGTGCAAGGCTTGTGATATGACATGTGCTTGGCCTTAAGGAGGAGTGGGTTGAACATACCTCTAGGCAAGTATGTTTCTTGGATTGGGTTCTGCTTGAGATGGAAGTGAATGTGGTTGACGGGATTCCGTCAAGTGTGATAGCTGGGCTCTCATCTCAGCGAGTGTTGCATCCTATCTCTACTGCATAGCAATATTTTGTTGTTGCATATCAGCAAGAGCTTTCATGATTAACCCCAATTGATCATCACGTGTAGGCCCAAGTTGAGAGTATAAGGCAGGCCTGGGTTGGGGTTGCTGGTAGGCACGTGGTGGATACTCGTGTTATTGTAGAGGTGGTTGATGATAACATCATCATGAGCCATAACTACCTTTAATTAGTCAGTATTAATTGACAAATACTTCTACATAATCACCTGAGAGCCATAACTCACTGAATATCCATTCTGAAAAGTGTGCATTAAATCAGGGTTAATTCTGTAGTTGTTTCAGCATATCATGAATGTAGAATAATCACAGGGTTTCCCAAGGGTTAATCTAAAGTCTAATAAGCATTAAAGTCTAATAAGAGGGTCCACATAGACTGAAATAGGGTTTCACACATTTCGAGAACTGATTCATAACCTGAAACCCTAATTTTATACTTGCTTGAATTACTAAGGTTTTGGTCAGGATAAAATCCATCTAAACCTTCTAAAATTCAAATAAAAATATTCCATGAAGTTTTGTATCTTTGATTTTACCTTTGGAACCTATTTTGACCTTAAAGAGAGTCATAGACATAATTTTACCCTAATTTGGGTTTCTGTGTAAATTATCCAATCAAACTTGGTCAAAACTGAAATCCAACTTTACCACTAGATTTGCTGGGTACAAATTAGCTTTATACCAGAATTTGGGCCCAACCAGAGTTCATCTTGACTAAGTTTGCATTTTAATCTATTCTGACTCTTTCTCTTTCACATACGCCCCTAGCTTTTGAAATCTCGGCAATTAGGTCCACAACATTCTCATCGTTCTTTGCAAATGGGTCCTTTCCGCCATTGGTGTGAACACATCAAGCTTTGTCGAGATTCGAGAGAGAATTTCTTTCTCGATTCTCAATTAAACCCTCCAAAAATTGAAAGGGAGATTCCTTGAGGAATTCCCTTCCAAATGAACCTAGCCATGGATCTTGTTTCCTTCCCAATCTCTCATGCGAATGCATGGAAGATGTGGGTATTCTATGTGCATGAAACTCTCGAGGCTTGAAATCTACTTTCCAAGCTTAGAACTCCTCTCTTAGGCCTATAAAAGTACCCAGGACAAGAATTCACTTTTCTTTAGCTAGGTACAAGGCCAAAACCCCTCTTCTTTCCCTATCTTTGGCCTCCTCTAACCTAGGCTCCGGCGGCTTCCCTCCCCTTCATCCTATGGACGGCCAACGGCCAAATTGGCCCATCCTTCTTCCTTCGTCTCTTCGCGTCTCGCCAGCCACAACAAGGGCTACCTCCCCATCTCGCCGCCATCTCCCTCAACGGAGAGTTCATCTTCCCCACGTCTGGCCATCACACTAGCATGGGAATCCTCTTCCTCTTCATCCTATAATTAGGTCAGACTTCTTCCTCTTATCCTCCTCAATCTCCTTAGTCGTTTCTTTCCCTCTTTTGATCGCTGATACGCCCTCAAAGCCATCATCTTCCCCACGACTGGCAAGGCCTCCACAGCTCCACAAGCCACCGCATGCCACGCCACTGGTCCCAAAAGCTCTACCATGTGCCATTGACCAAAACCCCTCAAGTTATTGAGGGGATTGGCCTCTCACACGCTCCATCTGACACACACACCTCCACACGACTTTCTCGACCTCGCTAGGCCTCCACATGCCTCCTCACCACACGAAACCATCACCATCACATTCACCACATCCGCGCGATCCTCCTAAACGCCTTTAACATGGTCACAGGGTCGTTCTTCGTATTTCAGGTCTACGCCGATACGTTCTCTGGCTCCGTCTGCTGTTCTCCGATCGCAATCCCCCTCAACTCCACCTCCAGGCTATGCGCAACACTTCCAGGCACTTGCCCCAAGTCTCCAATTGAAGCCACCAGCTTTAGCACTACCCCAATTGGCGAAGCACCACTAGCAGCTCCATGCAAAGAAGAGGGTGGGACTCCCACCTCATGAAGAGAAGGGCATCTGCAAGCACATATAAGGAATTTGCGAAGAGTGTTGTTTGCCCAAGACACTGAGGGGTCGGGTCCCTCATCTCCATGCACACACCCACCTACCTGTATACCTGCCTATTCACTCCATGCCCACGACCCACGCTCGCAAGCCTGGACATTATTCTAGACCCACTAACTCGACCGGTTACTCGATAAAGCCCATGTCTTTGAGAGAAGAGGGGAAGGTTTGTGAGAGAGAGGGGGAGGGTTTTGCTGCATGCTCCTCTACCTTGCATTGAAGAGAAAGAGATCCCTGTGCGACACTTAGCCTCTAAGAAGTTCGTTCCCTTGTGCTGTGAAGGAGAAGAAAGCTCTAAAGAAGAAAAGAAGAAGGACAGGCTTGTGAAGAAGAAGGAAGGAAGCTTTAGAAAAAGAGAAGGAGAAGGCTCTCTAAAGAGCCTTGTGCCTGTGCTCACATAAGTTGTCTAATCTGATTTGGCACTGTTGAACGATTTAAGTACTATAATTTACCTTGAATTCTGATTGAAGTACTTGAATGCATGCTTAATTAAAGAGAATAAGTGGTGATTCAAATCACCATTATTTTTATTTTATTTCCTTTTTGCTCCATCATACACTGGTTCTTATTGAATATATTTCTACATATATTATTCATTGAATATCTCTGTTCTCCGTTTATTGTGCTCATTCATTCCAATTCAAGATTAATGTTGTGAGTTCCATATTTCCTCCTTGTGATCGACCTCGAACTCTTTTTCGATTCTGAGTTATAAATTTAATTATTTTCGAGCGATTGAGGCTCACTACGACGATTATTCCTTAAAACTCCTCGATAGCCTGTTAAACAGTGGTGCTCGGATCGGGTTGTGAAGTGGTGGTACAAAAGGTTGTTGAAAATTGGGTCTCTATGAAATTCCCCACCACAAGAAATTTGGATGATTACGCCATCTAGGGTTATAGGTTTATGAATATGAATCATTGTGAATGACATAAAGCTCCTTCAAAGCTCTAGAAGGTGTAGGAAATTCAGTGTAAGGAGGAACAAAGGTTCCTTCACCCGGTGAAGGATAAGAAAATGAATAGTCCAGTAGTGTTGGTTGTGTCACAAATAGGTTGTTCACAGTTTTCCTCCTTATGGGAAGATGTGAAGAGGTGTGAAGTGCATGTGACTGAGAAGAAGATGATGAAGGTTTAGATAGGAACTTCCATACTTCATCTACTTTCTTCTCTATTAAGCCCACCTTATCCAACTGACTAGCAACAATTTCTAAGTCTTGTGTGCTGAATTGGACTTCATGTACCCCCATGTATGAGTGGGAATGTGAAGACTTTCTATTAAACACGCTCATCGAAGCATTGTTAATAGAATTTTCGACCATACCTTCGAAGAGCTCAAAGGATGAGTCCTTGTCCCAACACAAGAAATTGTCTCCACATGCATCATCAACAAAAGGAGCCCATGGTAGAACATCTGGACCTGTTGCCAGCGTGGGATACCATGGTAGGGACACTTACGCAGAAGCTCATGGAATCACTCCCAAGCCTCGTGCATCTGATCTCCTGAGTTATGCGTGAATGTAGTGATAGCACGCTTCAAGCCATTTGTGCAGCCTACAGGAAAATACTTCTTAAGGAACTCATGTTCCAAAGAAGCCCAAGTCTCTATTGGTGTAGTCCGTGTGAGAGTTCTAAACTAAAAGGTAGCTTTATCCTTTAGTGAAAAGGAGAACATTTTCATTAATAAAGTGTGCTGATCATGGCCCTATGGACCCAAACTCTGAACGAGGTTTTTCAGCTCCTTTAGATGTTGAAATGGTTCCTCAGAAGCAAGACCATGGAAGTGAGGAATAAGTGCTATAAAGTTCAACTTCAATCAACAACACGACCCCCAATGGGATAGCGTACCACAAGCATAGGTTGTGTAACTGTGAGATTATAGTAATCCCGTAGTTGAGGTCTACGAGGTTGAGGTTTGGGGCAGCTTGTGTAAGTTGTTGCACCTATTGTGTTAGAGTATTCATTTGAAGTTGTGTTTCAAACAAGTGTTGAAGACTAGGTTGTGGACCTCTCTTCGGTGGTGGTTGGTTAGGAAAGTTAAGGTAGGGAGGAGGTTGAAACCTATGGTTTGGTGATGGTGGTGGTGGAGGATGTGTAAAAAGATGTGGAGGAAGTTCTTTGACATCCTCAAATTATGCAGAATCAATGCCATCCTCCGGATGAACGGAATGGTGGATGAGAGTTTGAGGCCTAAGAGGTGGAGGATTGAATTGGAAGGCATAGCGCCCAAGGGAGGTACAAACTCGGGGTTTTGGGATCTACTATCTTCCATTGAGTCGATTTTTTAAATACTTTTTGAAGCAATCACAACTCAAAAGAAGGTTCAATCTCTCAATCAATCATAATCACAATAAAACCAGAAATCCGAATCTCAATCAATCTCCAATCAAAAGACCAATCAAACAATCAAACAAGAAATCTAAATTTTTCCTAGGGTCTGCCTTGCAAAAAATAATAGTACGCAAACAAATGTTTCAGTACAATTGTACACATCCTACAAAAGACCTAGTAAAGTGCAGACCTCTAAAAATCCACCCAGAATCTGGATAAGACTGGCATGTGAATCCAAACCCTGTGGTTACTCAAGGAGATGAGATAGAAACATGTGTGTTTGTGAATCTTATGTGATCATGTAGTGTGTACACGATAAGCAATCAACAGATGGTGGTAAAAACTCAATCAGGGTTTCAAACAAGTTTAGCATCTCCTTTTGAATTGATTTGAGTATTTAAAGGTGTTTTCTATGCAGCTCATCTCGCTTTTTAGTTTCTTTCAAGCAAGAGATGCTCTTTGTATGTTTAAGTTAAATGCAAAGGATGGCAGGAGCTTAGAAAGGATAGATATGCGTACCTATCTCCAGCAATTCTACAAATGATGCATTTTGACTTGAATTGAAATCTAATAGGAAGAATGCAACCTAGGTATGGATGCCTAGAATATGCTATTGCTAGATAAGTGATAAAATCTTTTTTGGTATTTTCGATTTTATAATTTTTTTGGATTTTTAAAATGCAACAAACAAAATCAAATCAAAAAAGAAAATCGATACGGAAAAATCGAGTTGATGAGAGACTAGTAGAGAGAGATAGAGAGAGTCCAAGTAATTACAGAAGGTTTGTGAGAACAGGCTCTCATAACTTATGCCTAACAAATATAATCCTAAGAGTCTACCTAAGTCTAAACTACTACTAAACTAATTTAAGAAAGCGGGAAAATGCAGCTCCGTCTAGAAAAACTCCTTCAAGAAGTTGAGTTTGAAGTGCAGCAGATCTGCCAGGAAGAAGAAATCCACCCAGAAGAAGACACTACTCCTACTCCTCAACTGCTGCAAAAACACCAAATTATTAGTAAAACAATTATATACAAAAATTAACCAAAGAATAAAATGAATGGAAGAATCTATATACAGCAAAGAATATGAATAAAAGAATAATTATTTACAAAAATATTTATTAATGAAGAATAAAAGAAAAATTTTGTCATATAGAGAGTTGCCTCCTCAGCAACGATACCAAAAAAATGATCGCAGACATTTGAGTTGCAATAAAAGCATTGTTTTATGTGTCATTGTTGTGGTAAAGGTGTCATAATGCAAACCGATGCTGCGTCATTTTTATTTAATTACACATTTTATTGATCAGTTTCCAAGTCATTCATTGGGATGTAGTTATTGATATATATCACTCTCTGAGTCAAAAAATATTCTTTTATTCCAGAAATGTTAATTTTATTTACAAAGTAGATCAATGGATCAATTAATGAAAGAATTGGTTAATTATAAAAAAAAGAATCAACTAATATGCATTACAATACCATAAATATATTCACACATAACAAACATCAAAAACAAACTAATACTATACTATTCTAGCTATATACAACTACTCTAAGTAATACATAAACATAGGTACAGAAATAGCTATTAATATCTACTATACTAAGTTATATTAACAATCTAATATCTATAGTAACATATATTCTATATACAGTAACATATATACATAACCTAAGGCAAAAAGAACTACTTTTACTAACGTATATACATATATACAGTGACAGATATGTTTGTCACTAAAGCCCTAGTTTATTTATATACATATAAAGATCAAAATATCTTTACCTTACTTATACATATACCACTATATATATACATTATTTTATATATATATATATAAATATTTACATTACTTTTATATATATATACACTGTTATACTTATATTATACATATTAGTATACATATACATATATACACAAATATGCACATACATAAGCCCAACAGTGTCCAACACTTAGCCATTTTCACACAAGCACTGTTCACTCGAGACTAAAAATTTGGCTTAATGGACGAGCCAACCCTAGTTTTTATTAGGTTTTTTTCTTTTTACATTCATTTTTAAGGCCCAATATCAAGCCCACACATGCTCGCGTGCCCACACACCTACGCACATACGCACCCAGGCACACCTGCAAGTGCATGTGGCTCGCACCCCTAGAGTAACCAACAATGCTCATTTCATTTGCGCCCAGTGCTGACCGTCGAGGGGGTCACTAGCACTTTGCATGATATACCACGTTGCACAGTTTGTAGGCCACGATGTGGCACTTTCATCACGGCCAATCGACGTAGTGTAGGGTTCTAAAATCATGCAATGTTTGAGATTTTGGCTCTCGATTTGAGGGCCATAAATTAATCCAATTTCAAAATAAAGTATATGGTTACAAAGCCCTTATATAGGGCTACATGATTATGTAATTTATTTATGAAATTAAATTATTTAGATATGTAATAAAATTAGTCAAAGTTGATGGTTTTTACATGTTAAATTAATGTTTAATTTGTTAATTAAAGTACAAATTGGTTAATTAATTGTACAATTGGCCTTAGGCAAAGTTGATTTATATAATCAATTATTTATTACACATTTTTAATGTATTTTAGAAACTTTATTTTAATTTATTTACATTTAATTACATGGTTAAGTTAGTTTTACACATAAATAATTTATAAATACTATAATACGCTATAAATACAGTATAAATAGGGTGAAAATACTTAATATTATGTTGTACAAACATACATTATAAATTAGTTTACAGGTATTGTACAGTATATACATTCATTATTAACTTAAATTACTAATTTATTTTATTTTAAGTTAATAAATTACTTAATTAACTTAATAACTTAAATATCTACTGCAAATATATAATTAAATCTATTTATAGGTACTATACAGTATATATTATATTAAATAGGGTTAAATATGTAGTTTTAACATCACATCACAAATGCAGAATAAACATGGGATTTCTCAGGGGTTAATTGACAGTCTAGTAAGCATTAAAGTGCAAAGAGTGGTTCTACACAGACAGAAATAGGGTTTCACGTGTTTTGAGAACAAAATCAGAATACAAAACCCTAATTTCAGACCTACTTGAATTGAAGAGGTTCTGGTTAGAATATGATGTAAACACATCCATTTAGGTTGAAATGCCTATTTATGCATGTTCCTAGGCTTAAATTTGCATTCCATATTATAAATATTGCATAACATGCATCATTCTCCATTTAGAGTAGTTGTGTATAATTTAGGTTAATTGTGTCCTTTCTATGGTCAGGAGAGAAGGAGATTTATTTCGAAGCCTCGGATTAATGATTCGACCATACGGATCTGATCAGGACGACGATCGGAAACCAACAACTTGGAAGTCGCCTTGATCGGAGTCCCGTAGCACCATATGCAGTCTGAGGAAGATCAACGGCCAAGGGACTAGGTGGTCGTGCGTGTTTCGCATGTTAGAAATCGGGGTTACAAGTAACCCATCGTCGTAGTTGCAAAACACGTCGATCAGATAAAATTTATACCGAAACTCCAAGGGAGTCCCAGGTCGAACACAGGGAGGCAACATTTACTTTAGTTGAAAATCGTGCTTTAATTCGTTTCTTTTTGGTATTTTCGGGTTTTGTTATTTTTTTGTGTTTTTGAAATAAAAGACAAGCAAATGATTCACAAGATAGAGATGTGAAACAAATATGATATATATATCAATTCAATGTCGATTACAATGAACTATTAAAGCATAAAAAGAGAGGGAGGTGAGAGGAAATCTCCCGAATCGGCTGTTCGGCGAGACGACGGCACCTGGAGGAAGCTCGGACGAAGGAGGTGAGGAGTGGGATGACAGAGGTGAGATGCTGGAGGATGTCAGGTTGAGGAAAGCTTCGGCGTGGCTCCGAAATGGAGGTGACAAGACGGAGTTGATCTGCTACCGGAATGGAGGTGGGAGGATGGCTCCAAGGTGACCTATGAAGGGAGATGGGAAGTTGGAGGAGTATTTGGTGGGGCAGAGGTTCGCTACACTAATAGGCACCTTGGGAGCTTGAGAACACGCTCTAATGGAGTGTTGGTAGGCTTGCTAGAGCTTGGGAGTAGGTGGGAGTAGAGTAGGTGGAGATGGCTTGGAAGGGAGGGGGTGTAGGTCCTTTTATAGTGGAGGAGAAGAGGCAAACATAGGTATGGGGCCATTAGTGACATCCAGGCCGTCGCTGGAAACGTCACTGTAGGAAACTCATGCCCACTGGCACCCACAACTGGCTTTGCTGGCATGCAATGAATCAACGACGGCTGTAAGTGTCACTGTAAGTCCAACTCATGCGTCGCTGTAGTCCACCTCACGCTGCACTAGCACCGCACTCCTACCTTGCTGCGCGCGCGCGCCCAAGCGCCGGCACTGCGCTGGGGCTGCGTGCATGCACGCCTACGCACCCGTGCGCTTGCGGTGCTACATGCATGTGCTGGCAGCCTGGGTTGCACCACGTGGTGCAGTCTGGGCCGTCCATCTTCTTCTTGTTGTAGGGGCTGCTACAGAGGTCGGATTAAGTCGATTTTTGCGCCGTTAGGCTGCAATCGTCGACTCGAATACATCCGCGCAGTCAAATTTATCATTTAAAGCTCTGAATTATGTCTCCTAGTCCCTTGGCCGTTGATCTTCCTCAGACTGCATATGGTGCTACGGGACTCCGATCGAGGCGATTTTAGAGGCGTTGGACTCCAATCGTCGTCTTGATCAGATCCGTATGGTCGGATCATCAATCCGAGGCTCCGAGATAAATATGCTTCTCTCCTAACCACAAAAAGGATGCAATTAACCTAAATTATATACTACTCTAAATGCAGAATGATGCATGCTATGCAATATTTATAACATGAAATGCAAATCTAAGCCTAGGAACATGCATGAATAGGCATTTTACTCTCAACACATTTGTTTACATCACTAGGTGATATAATTTGGAGCTTCAAACAACAAATCTGACCGTACGGATGGATTTGGGTCAATGATTGTAGCCTAACGGCATGAAAATCGACTCAATCCGACCTCTGTAGCAGCCCCTACAATGGAAAGAAGATGGCAAGTCCAGATCACGCCACGTGGCGCAACCACATGTTGCCAATCCGAACACACGCGTCACCGCACGTGCACAGCAGCAGCAGCGCAGACGTGCATGGGCGCGTGCATAGGCAGCGGCAACAACGTGCGCACAAAGGAGCGTGCCAGCACAGTAGTGGGTGGGCACGTGGCCTGTCTTCAGCAACGTTTATGATAGTCACTAAATGTCTTGTATACGAATTTGATTCCTTCCTCCACTATAAAAGGACGCCTACCCCTCCCATTTTCCTTCATCTCTTCCTTCCTCTCACCACCTTCAAGGCTCTAGAGAGAGCTTGTCCTAAGCCCCGAATGCTCCTCTAGAGTAGAAAATAAATATTTGTTCCCGCCTTGCATCCCCCTTCGTGGAGCATCCCGTGGCTGTCTTCTCACCTCCCTTCGGGAAGAAGATCCTCACCGTGACGCCGTTCTGCCCTACCCTCCGTCCTTTGACTCTATCCTCGTTCGTCCCGCTCCTCACCACCTTCCTCCAGGTGACGTCACAGTGAGTCGTCCTCCAACCGACCGTCAAAGGGGATTTCTCTTACCTATCTCTATCTTTATTGCTTTCGTAGTATAGTTTTCCCGCTTTCCTAGTTGTAATAAACATTTCATTATAAAAATACATGATTGTTTCGCTCTCTCTCTGTCTCTCTCTTTTTATTTTGCAAGTAGATTAGCTAGATTTCATTGACCTGATCTCTTGCCCTATTAAAAATACCAAAAAAATTAGAAAAGATAAAAATAACAAAAATAAATAAAAAGAAAAATGCGTATCTTTCAAAACCAAACGTTCGCCTCTCTATGTTCAACCCGGGACTCACTTTTCGAGTTTCGGTTATAAATTTTATTTGATCGACGGATTTTCTCGCGAATCAAATTACGACGACAGATTTTCCAAACTCCGAACCTTTTCGCGTGCAAATCCGATATCATCATTTTGGCGCCGTTGCCAAGAAGGCAACGCTCTTTGGTTTTTCTCACATTTTCCTACATTACTTGCATATTTTTCTAGCCTATCTTTCTTCTTCAATTTATTATCTTGCAAGAACCCGATCGAGGAGCCAAAGGCGGTAGATTGGAGTAATGTGCAGGTAGAGACATTTGTAGGTTTATCCCCTACCACCCCCACCCTAGTTTCCATTTTGCCACACTAATAACTCAAACTCAAATCAACCTAGGTGCTTTTATAAACCCTAGGATAGATCTAATTGTTTGATTGTCACTTCGACTTACCTCACCCACCCGCATATACTAAAAAACTAAATAAATAAAATACTCTTCTCTTGTGGGATTTAACTAAAAGCTACACACTTAACACCCACAACTTCTCACCTTAAGGCGCACCACTTCACATTGATTCTACCACTTAATTGGAATCTGACCTGTGGATCCGGTACACCCTAACTCAACACTCCAATAAGTGAGTAGAAAATTTGACTAGGTTAAGACTTTTTGTGTGCCTTAACCAAGTGGTGCAATAGGCCAATTGATTGAGTTGTTTGGGCCGCACCACTCAAATTAAAGTTGATTCATCAAGTAGCTTGCCACTTAGGGTTGATTTTTAGGACTGAACCAGACACTCCACATTTTATTTCTGATTTTTAAAGGAATATATCTACACCAGTGCTTTCAAAACTTGGAGTGTTCTACTAAACTTGATTGAACGAGCCTAAAGATTAAAACTTAAAAGCTACTAAATAAGGTTAAACTCTAAAAGACACATCATCAAATAACCTTGTTTGCAAACCCTGGTTGTGCACGTACACACATTTGAATTGATCATTAAGGGCACAACCCATCTAAAGGGCCCATCACATTCCAAGAGCACAATCATCCCAAGCCTAATTAAAATTGAGTAGACGTTGGCCTTAAGGATTGATTCGCTCTTTGGGGCTCAGACTGAGATTTTTTTCGATTAATCTACTTCTGCTGGTCCATTTAATGTTTAGCTAGGGAAGTAGCATCAAACGACCGTGGTTGGGGGGTACACTAGGAACCGGAGGCGCAAGCCAAAGGAAGAGCCTTCTCCCCAGCCCCTCCCTCTAACTAGTTGGATTGACTGGAAATAGGTAGACCAAATCATTTATAATCTCAAGACGGGTCCTAGGAGTCTATAGGTCATTAGGCTAACCCACCTAAGGATAGAGTTGATTGCTTGTATTGCAGGGCTCCTTTCTCTCTTCTAATTTCCTTCTTATTCTACCATGTATCCTTCCACATCCTACACTCATTTCCCATCCTACCCTCCTACCACCACTTATACCCAAGATGATTACTATCTCGACTCGACTTATAATTACTCACCCACTAGCTGGGATAACTTTGATTGGGGATACGATACCAGACCTCGGTGTCTAGGGCCTAACCCTGGACAACAAAACTATGACTATTATCCTTCCCACACCTACAATAATTATAGATCTCCATCCTTTGATGACCAAACCAACCCGATCTACAATCAGGAAGGATATGATGATTATAACACCTACCCTCCCCAGTATCCCACTGAATATAGGTCATAGCCATTCTTTGAACAACCCGAGACAACCTACTATCAGGGAGGAACCCGAGAACCTCAATATCTTGACTCCCCTAGAATGAACCCAAACCTACCCAACCCTGAACCAAACCATTCAGTTTAGGTGAACCAGGTCCAAGACAAGATGTTGGCTAACTTGAGGAACACCATCCAATCTTAAGAGGCTCAGCCAACACCATGCACTGAAGCATTGGAGGCTATGATAAAAATGATTGATGAGCTAACTAGCTCTTTATTGGATTTGCTCCAACATGTTAAGGATAAGGTCCTGGGTGAGTTTCTACTTGGGAAATTATCTAGATTGAGGATGAAATTCGCGGTTGCCCTAGTCCAGTCTTGGGATGATTCTCAAGATGAACCCCCTTTAGGAGAGCCAATGTCTGAACCCGCTCAGGCACCTGTCAAGGGGGATACATTTTTTGAGACCAGGGATGACCAGGTTGGTCTAGAGCAACCAATTCAGGATGAACCGATTGTTTCACCCGAGATCCCCAAGCCAGGGAACGACGAAAAATATGTCTCCATAGACCATGAAATGACATATGATTTTGAGGCATATAAATGAGGATCAAGAATTCTTTGACTCTGAGGGTGAAAATTCTTTAGGTGAAGTCTCACTTAAGCTTAAGGAAGAGGATTTTAATGTGACGAACGAGTTTGAGGAGCATGACGAACCTTTTGATAGCTCGATTATTGAAGATTATGATCATGTTGGGGCTAACTTGGACAATCTGAATCCTGATGATTCAATTAGTAGCCCCATTGCTCAACCACACCCTGAAGAGCTGAATTATGATATTTTTGAGATCACCAGACCGAAGTCAATCCTGATTCAGCCATAATTGTTGGACTTGGGTATTTTGGATGGGGTGTACAATGATCTGGAGGTCCAAGAAACCTTGATATCGAAGGATAGGAAGTTGGAAATAATAATCTGGGAAGCTACTTCTAAGGGAACTACGATTTTGGATTTAAGGGTATCTATTGACCTGAAACCACCTACTTTTTACCAGGACCCTTACGATATCTTCCATGTGCAACCCAAGCTCAAAATAATTGACTATCTTCCTGAGATGAACTTTAAGTGGACACCCAAGTTGAGTGAATTAGATCTACCCATTGTCCGCCACTTTAGTCTTGGGTTGCACGCCACCAAACCGCAGGCTCGGCCCCGTAAGTACAATAATCTCCAATTTTTGGTGATTTTCATCCAGAACCTAAGAACCACTCAATCTTAGGGCATGGGTCTGCATCACATTCTGGTCCACGTCTGTCGACATCTTTTTGCAGGTCACAAAATCAATCCTTTTATTCTAATTTTGACCTGCACTTATGAACTTTTAATGTCTTCTTTACTTGTGAACCATGCCTAGCTAAACGCAATAAACTTAACACATGTGTATATTCCACGTTCTCTGCGAAGCTGACTGGACTTTCATGAAATTCAGGTGATATTCTATTTACTCCACCCTTTTCATGTCTTTGTTTTTACAACGAGGACATTGCATCATTTAGGCATGGGGGGGTGGATACTTTATCCTAAAATTATTTTGCTAACTTCGTAGAATATCTTTTAGCTTCCTTTTAAAAAAAAGTGAAAATTCAAAACGAAGAAAAAAAAGAATTAGGAGAAGAGATCTTAGGCATTTGGAGGTTATAAACTTTAGGAATTGATACTTTGGAACCTGGATACTTAGACTCTTTAGGTCTTTGGGCTTAATTAGCCCGGGTGTCCACTCGAACATAGACTTAGTCTCAAGTCCTCAGCAATTAAATTTCATCTTTAATCTAGTGAATAAATTGGGATGATAAATACACGACTTATCAACTTGCCCTCTGATTTGAGGGGATTTTAAGTCTAAGCATCTATACACTATTCGTACTGACTCACTTTCCAGTGGTTTTTATGGAAATTGGGTAGCTAATGAACTATCTAGGGTGGTATAGCTAGCAAGTTATTGTGGGTAACAGCCCATTAGCCGGTTGTCCAGAGTCCAGCCACAAGACCATTTTCTTTATACTGCTTTTAGGTAAATCTTAAATCAGGGAAACCACCTACTTAGGGGAAAAAAACAAAAGAAAAAGGAGAAATTAAAAAATAAACAAAACCACACTTCACCGCACGAGTATGCCTGGCAAGTTGCCATGGGTAACAGCCCATTGGCCGATTGTCCAGAGCCCAACTTACAAAAATGCACAATAATTCCCAAAACACTTAGGGAAGAAATAAGGAAGTAAAATAAATCGGGGAGATATACACTGGGTTCGCTCTTGTGTTGACCCCATAAATAAAAGAAGTAGGGAGAAAGCTACCGTTTGAAAAGATAAACCTCTAGGCAAGGTCACCTAGAATCGCAGAAACCCGAAATCCGTTTTAACAGCCGCCTAGTGAGTTTTTCACTCTTTTCACTAAATGCTTAGCACTTAGAGTCATTTTCGAGTCTTGGGCAGGTCGGGTAGCGGTAAAAAGTTACCCCGAAACTCTCAAACTCCAAAAGTACAAAAAAAAATTAGAAAAGAAGAAAAACAAAAAAAAATGTTTATCTTCCCTTTTCAAATAAGGCGAGGACTTGGGCGATTTGCATTCTTGCAAACACCCAGGTACTGTTGAGTTTTCGTAGTTTATAACCTTAGTTGAAATTTTCTATTGTTAATAAATGACTTAGTCCTGAGCGATCGAGTCCTAATTATGTTTTTATACATAGCATGTAGTTTAATTTTGCTAGGAACTAGCAAAAGATAGGCATAAGGGTATGATGTAGACACATCCATTTAGGTTGAAATGCCTATTTATGCATGTTCCTAGGCTCAGATTTGCATTTCATATTATAAATATTGAATAGCATGCATCATTCTGCATTTAGAGTAGTGTATATTTTAGGTTAATTGCATCCTTCTTGTGGTCAAGAGAGAAGGAGATTTATTTCAAAACCTTAGATTGATGATCCGACCATACAAATCTGATCAAGACGACGATCAGAGTCCAGCACCTCGGAAATCACCTTGATCAGACTCCCGTAGCACCATATGCAGTTTAAGGAAGATCAATGGCCAAAGGACTAGGTGACATAATTTGGAGCTTCAAACGAAAAATCCGACCAAGCGGATGGATTCAGGTCGTCGATCGTAGCCTAACGGCACGAAAATTGACTCAATCCAATCTCTGTAGTAACCCCTACAACAGAAAGAAGATGAACAGCCCAAATCGCGCCATGTGACGCACACGCCACCGCACGCGCACGCACACGCCACCGCACACGCACATAGGCACACATGGAGGCAGCGACAGCAGCGCACGTGTGGAGGCACATAACACGGGCGTGTAGAGCGCATGCCAGCGTAGCAGTAGGTGGGCGCGTGGCCTGTCTTCAGCGACATTTGCGGTAGATCTTCAGCAAAGCTTATGACCATCACTAAATGTCCTGCATACGAATTTGATTCCTTCCTCCACTATAAAAGGACCCCTACCCCTCCCATTTTTCTTCATCTCTTCCTTTCCTCCTAACACCACCTCCAAGGCTCTTCAGATAGCTTGTCCCAAGCCCGAGATGCTCCTCTAGAGTAGAAAATAAATATTTGTTCCCGCCTCTCATCCCCCTTCATGTAGCATCCCATGGTCGCCTTCTTACCTCCCTTTGGGAAGAAGATCCTCGCCGCAACGCCGTCTAGCCCCACCCTCCGTCCTGCTCCATCCTCATTCGTCTCATTCCTCACCACCTTCCTCCATGCGACGTTAGAGCGAGTCGCCCTCCAACTGACTGTCGAGGGGGATTTCTCTCACCTATCTCTATCTTTATTGCTTTCATAGTATAGTTTTCACATTTTCCTAGTTGTAATAAACATTTCATTATAAAAATACATGATTATTTCTCTCTCTCTCTCTGTCTCTCTCTTTTTATTTTGCAAGTAGATTATCTAGATTTCATCGACCTTATCTCTTGCCCTATTAAAAATACCAAAAAAATTAGAAAAGACAAAAACGACAGAAACAAATAAAAAGAGAAACATGTATCTTTCAAAACCAAACGTTCACCTCCCCATGTGCGACCTAGGACTCACTTTTCGAGTTTCGATTATAAATTTTATCTGATCGACGGATTTTCTTGCGAATCGAACTACGACGGGTTTTCCAAACTCCAAGCCTTTCCACGTGCGAATCTGACATCATCAGGATAAAATTAATCTAAACCTTCTAAAATTCACAGAAAAATGTTCTGGGAGTTTTGCTGCCTTTGATTTGACCATCTAAACCCATTTTGACCTAGGATAGAGTCGTAGATGGGATTTTGCCCTGATTTGGGCTTCTGTGCAAATTGCCTAGTCAAACATGGTCAAAACTGAAATTCAACTTCACCATTAGATTCTTTAGGTCAAAATTTGATTGGTACCATTATTTGGGCTCAATCAGAGTTCATCTTGACTTAGTTTACACTTCAGTCCCTAAGATCTCTATTCTTCACATCCAAGCCCCTAGCTTTCGAAATTTCTTGTGTTCAGGTCCCTATGTTTCTCATCTTCTTCGTAAAAATACCCCTGCTACCATGAATAGTGTGAATGGAACCTCAACCCAAACCTGCGATCTTCGATCATGGATTTCGTGCTCAATTCGCAAGCAAATCTCTCCAAACATGGAGAGATAAAGCCTAAGGAGATCCTCTCTCAAATGAATCCATTCATGTGAACCAAGCACAACTCAACACCATCGGCGAGCTCGCGGATTGTGCTGGTCTGGTTTGCCAATTTTGCAAGGAAATCTCATGATTTCCTTACAATTAAAGGTCAATTCTACCTCTATTTAAGCTCTAGCATCTCCCACCGTGCTCCTTAGCCAAGTCTACACCGGAATTCCCCATCTCCAGCTACAAACTCCGCCATCTCTGGTGACCTTCTCAACCCCTCTCTTCAGGACCTCCGACGGATAAATTGGGCATCCTCCCTTGATCCTCATCTTCTTCCTCTCCTCACCGTACCCAGTAGGAGCTCCGTCCTCCATCTTCGTCGTCGCTTCTCATCATTGAAGACCTCATCGTCCACAGTGCCGGCGAAGCAAACCACCATGGATTTACTCCCCCTTTCGTCCAATAAAGTAGTTCACTCTTGCCTTCTAACTCCCTAGGTTAGTTCTAGCCCCTTAACACCTCGATTCAACCTCCGTAACACCTTCTCCCCCTCCGTCTTTTCCACGACCGACCACGCCTTTGGTGAGGCTGTGTCAATGCTTCATCGCACCAAATCACACACAATCACCTCCATGACCTTTGCCACACATCACCACCTTCAAAATCCCACTACCAATTTCATCTTCCACCCACTCCTTCACCCCGTCAATCAAACCCACCATTGAACGCCATTATCGACCTCGCTAGACTCACACAAACCACTATTCATCAAACCACCACTGCCGTCACACTCCTCACTTCACGATGACCTTTGTAAACCTTCTAACTAGGGCAATTAGCTTGTATTCCTCTTAGCAGGTCTTTGCCAGATCAACGCTACTGCTACCATCTTCTTCGACAACGTTCACCCCCTTTCAGCCTCCATTCCACTTCAGATCACTTGCAATTAGTGTGGAATCATCTGGATAGTTCTCTCATAGTAGCAATTGAGGAGCAAAGCAGCAGAAGCAAGCCAATCAACACGAGCCCTTTCACGCTGCTGCATGTAAATGAAGAAAGAGGGATAGTCCCACATCGGACACCCACAACTTGCCAACAGCATATATATTGCAAAACTCACATGGCCTCTTTGCCCAGTACATGGGTGGTCGGGTCCCCCATGCACTCTACCTAGCACCCCTCGCTCACCTCATGCCTAGTGAGCCTGGACCTCTGACTCGTATGCCCAATTACCCGATTATGCGCCCATTTAGAGAAATAAGAGAAGAAATCTTGAGGAGGAGGGGAGAGGGTTTTGCACTGTGGATCCTTGAGATGCATGCCTACTTGCTTTGATAATTAGAGAGAATTTGAAGAGGCTTATGATACTGTGTTGGCTCTATGCTTGTTGAGGCTCTGTGCCTTGGTTATGCTCTGAATGGTTAAGACATCTGACCTTAGGGTCTGACGATTGATTGAAGGTATTGTGCATTTATTTGTCTCTTGGCTTAATTGAGAATTGCGAGATGTGCTTAAATTGAAGGGAATAATTAGTGATTTAAATCACCATTGTTTTGAGCTTTTATTCTTTTTATCCCATGACTTCTTGAGATTCAATTTAGGTTGATATTGCATATATTTTTTATTATTAATTCTTATTGCATATCTCTATGATTGTGCTCATTATTTCTGAATGCGATTAGTGTTGTGAATTATATATTTACTCCCTGCGAACGATCTCAGATTCACATCGATTTCGAGCTTTATAAATTTAAGTGTTTGTTAGGTTTTTATTAAGTGTACTACAACGTGTATCTTTTAACACTTGACGAATTCATAACAACAGTCATGAGACAGAAAGGATGAGATGAGAGAAGAAAAGGTATTTTTTATGTATTTTTATCTTTGATTTTTATTGAATTCTATTCTAAGGGCTGAAAGAGGTGTTTAAACACTCAAGAACATCCAACACTTCATATGAAATATGTTTGGGTCAATTAAACATAATTTCCACTAAGATTTTCATTAAATCACAATTTGGACAATTGTACACCTTACATATAGCTGATAATGGATCAAATGAGAGTAAACAAGCATTTCAACTGAATCAAAAATACATTTCAGGTACATAAATGCTTGAATATACTATTCCATGATTACAATACATGAATGATTCATTTAAACTTGAAATCCAACTCAGATTCATATCTCGAAGTCCAATTCCAAACATGCTGCTATAGGTCAAATCTGCAGCTACTTAGCTGCTGCTATTTCTCCTCTAATCAGACCAAGTAGGCCTGATCTGAAGCTCAAATTCAGTAGATCATATGACAGATCATATGTTGCCCAAACAGATCAGACGACTTAACTTCAGCTGCCATCCAATTCAGCAGTTGTTGATGCCTATGCAGCATGACAGCTATTGTTGCAACCAGGAGCTTCAGACCTAATTGACCTGATTGGGGGCTCATGAAATCATTCTAGGATATGGACAATCAGCTCTAATGGAAGTCATTCTCAGAAAATCCATTTCTTCATCAAATCACTTAAAATCAAGGAATAAAATCCACAAATCAACCAATTCTAGAAGTAAACAACTGCAAAAAATCAGATATGAATCAAATCAGGTTTAAATCTTGAAACTTCGATTCTCAGCTGTTGTAAACCTTTCAAACAAGATTTGGATATCATTTTAGACCTAAGCCCATTCTTTAGGTGTGGATTAAAGCAATTTAGATGCATGACACTATGTTGCCCAAGTGGTTGTTAATATGAGCCTACTCAGGTGATCTGAGTATCTAGAGGTCCTACAAACCATTAGCAGATGTTCAGGATCTCTAGGTGATGCTCTCAAACTCAACGAGTCATCACAGGAGCTTCAAAGTTGTGCATCAAAACATAGCTCCTACTACCTTAGACAGTAAATGCAAATAGGAAATATACTCTATTAAAACCCAACTTTAAGAGTTCCAATTCATTGCCATGCTCGATTGGACTTAAACACACTCAACCCACTCAATTAAACACAAATCAAATCAAATTAAGTCTCTAATAAATCAGGCATGGGAATCAAATCTATACTAATTGAGTGAATTGTCACAGTTAAAATAGAAGAAGATGGGGCTTGTGAATAGATGCGCTGACTAGAATAGCCCCCCCAGGTGGGATTAGCAATCAATCAGATCTAGATGCTATGGAGCATAAGATCTGATTGATGCTTAAATGAGTGGGTGAAAGATGAGATAAGTTGCAAGGGAAAAATTAGAAAGCGATCCGTGGAATGGTAAGGAAGAAGAGTGAATAAGTGCATTATAATCAATTCGTCTTCTCTGATCGGACTTGATCAAAGGAGGTGAGGGACCATTACATGAATCTACTCTACACTACCAAATCTGTGAGACTACTATCTAATTCTACTTCTACAAAACAGTAAATCTACTCTACAAAAGCATTGAAAATCCTAGCTAAGTAGATGAATGTGATGCCTGGATCCACAGCGGGTTGCTGTGGTGATGAAGGAGGATGAGAGGGTCTCCAGCGAGTGAATGAGGTCCCTAGGTTGCAGTTGGTCGCTACAACGACGAATTTGAGGAGGAAGAACCACGCCCTTGTCACAGGCACAGTTGATGAAAGAGGAAGAAGAACTGGAGAATGGACGATGATCAACTCAATGGGAGAGGGAATCGATGATGCGCATGTGATCTCAAGGGAGTCCTTAAGTAGCCAATTTAGTGATTACATTCATCGCAGTGGTGTGATTAGGCTTCTAGGGCTTCAATGGTGATTTACAAGAGATGAGGCGCAGGAAAGTCCATATCAAATCATAGCTGTTAGATTGGATTTGGCATGTGATTCCATGCTCGAAGGCACGCGAAGGTTCGCTGCAAGATCGGCCGTTAATCAAGGATGCTTGTAGGCAACGGCTCTAATGCAATGTGTTCTTGCATGAACATTGGACTGCCGACTACAGTAGGTAAGGAGAAATTGCGATGAGGCCCTTAAAATGAAACAGTAGAAAGGTTACATGTAGGCCCATAAGTGGTGAAGAATTGATGCAAAGTGGTCCCTGTGATTTGCAAAGAGGCCCTCGATGATTTTCATAATGGTCCTTGAAGGTTTTAATCATAGAAAAGTGTCAATGACTTAAGGACCTAAATGTAATCTAATGAATACAGGGTCTTAATGATGTCCAAATGCAACTAAGTTTTTATTGAAGCTTAATTGAACATTTAAGAAGTTGATTTCACTTTCAATTTGAACTTTTGAACCTAAATATGTGTACAATTTGCAATTTGGATCACCCTATTGCACTTTTGAATAGAATATTTCATTTTATGATCTAATTATGCATTTTTAACACTGTTTCGTTGTTTTAGGTCATTTCTGTTAATTCTCACACTTAACCATTTTCTTGTGCTAATTATGTAATGTTTAACCTAGTTTCTAGCTTAACTTGGGCATTTTAGCTATGATAAGCCACACTTCATCACTGCTGGGAAATAGGGAATTGATTAATGTTTGGGGGGAGCCATAGGTATTTTGCACTGGTCAAAGAATTATGCTAAAGGATTATTCGACTCTATAGATTTCCAGAGTTGCTGATTTGGTGGAAGAGGATAGGAATGCATGGAAGGAAGAAATGATTTTCAATTTATTCCTATCGAATGAGGCTACTTCTATTGTTTCTTGCCCCATCCATCAGGGGTCGGATATCCTGATTTGGAAGCCACACTCGAAGGACCAATTCTCAGTCAGATCGACCTATTTAACTCTCCTTGCAGAGCATGGTAAGGGGTAGGACAGTGGGGGAGAGCAAGCAATATGTATGCATGAAATATGACCGGTCAAAGGACTTGCACCCAGAACAAAAGTATCCCCATGGAGAGTGGTGATTGGGGCATTACCGACCAGGGTAAATATAGCCAACAGAATGAATGGGGTAGACACCATATGCCCATTTTGTTTCTGATGCGACCAAATGTAGGAACATCTACTGTGGAGTTGTGATTTTATGCATGCAATTTGGTTCCATTGGGTGCTAAGGATGGAAAATGGCAAGAGATGGTAAAACGCTTTGAATATTGTTCATGCGTTATGGTTTCATAGATGTAAAGCAGTAATGGAAGGAGCTATTCCTGATCCATATGTGATGATCAAGGTGGCGAAAGGTATGAATAACTTCTATAGAAACTATGGTGAGGAAGAAAAAATAGGAAGTGCACAAACGAACACGCTCATATATAGAATTTGGTCGAAGCTACAATAATGCTGGAAAATAGATACGAGCCTTTATATACACATATGGTCAACGTTGATGCAGCAGTGGGTAAGACAAAATAGATAGCAGCAGCGATTTTAGGTGATGACTCTAGCCAAATTATTAGATGCAGTGCCTACTTGATGGATATTGCTTGTTGCATGGAAGCTAAATCGTGGGCAATTCTCAAAGACCTACTGGTGATTCTCTCCAATGCCTACATTGCAGTAAGACAAATTCTTACCCAACAATGGCCATACTAGAAAAATCGTAGGGTCATCCATCAATGTGCTAGGATTCTTAATGATGATGTTAAATTCCCACCGTCCAAGATCGATAGATCTATAGTGCATATAGCACATGTGCTGGCAAAACGTTGTCTTCGTTGTATTATGCAAGGGAATTGGATCCACCCAGATTTCCCTTTGTAATATGAATGGCTGCTAATCCAAAGGTTTTTCACCTATGAATAAAAAATAATTATTTTAAATTATTTATTTACACCAAATTATAGCTTGATTACTACCTTATATCAACTCTCGACGCAAAAAGGATATTATAGCTTACCCTGTAATTTCTTTAAAAATACTTTTATAGTAATTGTCATTGAAAATGACAAGGTAAATACTTCGTGGGTTGGTTTTTATATTCCTATTTGTATACCCCTTCATGCAATTCATTTGAAATGGTTGGGTCAGTGAGATTTGATGTGTCTTCTTAAACTTTGGGACGTAGTGCTATTGTTTCTTAGGGGCTACATTTGGGTGTCCATAGAGAAGTATGTTCATACATTTTTAATGGATTTTCTACGGTATTCATGTGGTTCCCCTTGTTAGACTTAAGGGCTACCAAATCAGCTTAGGTTTGAGTTCGATAAGATCAGGTTTGAACTCGATAAGGTTTGATTGAATTGGTTCGAATTTGATTTAGTTTGAACTTAACTTTTGATAAGTTTAATTTTTTTTGGTTCTTGATCGAATTTAATAAAATCACTATAAGTGTAAATATTATAACTTTAAAAATCTAAGAAGTATATAAAAATAAATTTATTTAAAATAAAATAAAAAAATTTAAAAAATCATCACCAACAACATTAATGATTAATCAAATTAAAATTTTGGATGGATGTTGTTGTTAGAGATCAATGGGAAAGTAGGGTGGTAAATGTGGAAAAATAACACCTTAGACTTCGTACTACTAACCTTTAATCAAAGTACCTATACTATATGTAAGCCCTTATTGAGCTCAACTTAGCCTCGGTCTGAGCTCGTTACCGAATCGAGTCAAAGTTATCACGCTGATACCAAGTTGATCGTATTGAACCTTTTCGAGATCGAGGTAATTAAGTTGTCCTACTATGATTTGACTGCGGGCGACTTTTTTTTTATTTTAACTTTTGGTTTATCAGGATGCCACTTGGTAATCGATCGGAAACGGGTCGAAAAAAAAAAAGATTGAAAAATAAGATGAACCAATCCAATTAGTCAGGGTAAAATCAAGGCCAAATTTTTTTATTTTTTGCGAAATCCAATCTTTCGTTGAAGAGTAAGAATTTCGATACAAAAAATGTATTCCCGAGCAAAAAGGAGCGATAGAGAATCTTTAGTCGAGAAGAGAGAAATATATCATGTAGAAGTAGGAATATGTAGGAATAAAAAAATAAGATAAAAAATAAAGGAAAAAGAAAAAAATACATCTTAAAATTAAGAATCGGATGATCTTTCGAAAGAGGGTGACTCCACACTCGTATATACGGTAATGCACAATGAGAAAAATCTCAAAGATCACGCAACAAGTGTGCTCTAACAAGTGTCAGAAAACTCGACTGTAAAAGTTTGGGATCACACGTGACCCTCAACAAAAATCACCTAAGCTAAAAAACAAGAAAAAGAAAGAATCAACCATCAACAACAAAATAACAAGCCACAATCACAGCACGGGGCACATGTCCGCCAGATGTCGGTCAGACACACGCTGGCCAGCACACGCCAGTCGAACACCGACCAGACGCACGACTGCCGCACGCACGCAGACTGAGCACCTCACCAAAGCTAGCAGCTAACACTACACGTCGCCACTACCAACGCACGCCACTCCACCCACCAACGAAGCCCTGCAACAGAGAAGATCCTCGCCAAAGGACCCCAATGCCAACCGATCGACGATCAGAGAAGCACACTTACCGCACCTCAAGCAAGAAACTCAAGCCTCTGCAACATCGCTGATCGCATCTGCTCGCTAATGCCACCCCTAAACCGACCACTACCCACCATTAGGGGCCATGCATGTCATCAACGTCGAAGATGGAAAGACCTAAAGGTTGAAGGAGAAAACTCTACGAGAGCGGGGTCTGATTAGTCCCAAATGGCCGATCGAGGCCCTACTATAGCAGTTGTGCTTTGCTCACAGAGAAGAAAGGGAGGAGAGGAAAAAGGGTTCCTTCATAACTTAGGCCAAATCTTGTGTTTGGTTGGCGGGTTAAGTATTTAACCTGCTACTTAACCTACCTCCTATTTACGTTGGGTTAACTGGACTTAACCCGAGGTAAAGTTATCCTACCCTCTCTGTAGAATAACTTTAACTCGTCAAAATATCAAAATAGATTAACTCACTTATTTCATCATTTATTCCACTCCTTCAATTTATTCTACAAACTTATTCCTTTTACCAAACAGAATCCTAAAGAACAAGTTCACGTGGAGCTTTTTGATTAAGCTCTTTGTTCAAACAAATCATGGCGGTCGACATATCTTATTTACCATTAGCCATAGTCATAATTTCTTGGTCTATTTATCATGTCCTTTCATGTAAAATTAGTTTCTACGGGTAAGAAAATTAAAATTATATCAAAATTTTATCATTTAAAAAATTACTATTGCATAGTCAAAATATTTTAATTTTTAATAAAAGAAGATAAAAAATATCAATTGAAAATTTAAATATATAACACATTGCAAAATATATTAGTTAATATATTTTAATTTTTAGTTTGGTGTATATTGATTTTCGATTAATATAAAATAAAAATATCGATTGAAAATTAAATTATGTCGTATATTACAAAATATATTACCAATCCATGTATCTTAATTTTCGACAAGTAGAAATCAAAAATATCAATTGAAAATTAAAATATACCACTAGTTACAAAATATATTGCTCGATATATTTAGATTTTCAGTTAGAATATTTTAATTTTTAACTGAAAAAAATTAAATAATATGATTAAAAATTAAAATATATCACATATTATAAAATCAATTAATTAATATATTTTGATTTCTAATCAACTTACCTATCTTCTCTAGGTAAGATTTAAAAGGAAAATAAAAAAGCAAACCATCGTCGAAAAGATTTAAAAAATAAAAAGAAGTAAACGGGGATGGGATGCTATGATTCTCTATGTATCTTAAGTTTTAATCAATTAAGAATAAAAGATATTAATTAAAAATTAAAATATATCATATATTATAAAATATTATCTGATGCAAGATTAAAAAAGAAAAAAAAAGGAAATACTGCCACTTGCACCATAAAGTAAATAATAAAAGTAAATAAAAAATAAATAGTAGATGTTACACCGAGCATAAAATCTATCCCCACACACAACCTAATAGTTATGTTAGTTTTTATATTGTATGTTGTTGTTGGGGTATAAAAATTAATTAATATTGAAATGTAAAAGTTAATTATATGAAAATATAAAATATTTTTTAATTAATATATTTTAAATTTTGATTAATAAAAAGTCAATACATCTTATGTTATAAAATATATATTATTTGATGTATTTTAATTTTTGATTGATAAAAAAAATATTAATTGAAAATTAAAATATATCACATATTATAAAATATATTATTCGATATATTTTACTTTTCAATCAATATCTTAGATGTAATTTATATTCCTTAATATATATATATATATATATATATATATATATATATATATATATATATATATTAAAAATATTTAATATTGATCTTTAACGGAAGAATACGGGATGAGAAAGTTAATAACAAAGATAAAATTTTAAATAGGTTTAGGTAGTAAATAATATGCAAGAAAGATAAGCCAGAGAGAGGGTGAGAGCGCGCGCGCTTACGGGCGAGAGAGGAACGAACTACGCAGCTGTCCAGGGAGAATCTATAAGCGTATGGATGAGATTAACATTTGAGATATATAATATTGTCCACTAACTGAGCTTTTTATTTATATGAAAAAATAAGTTCGAAATCAGGTACCTTCTCCGTAGCAGGAGAAAAATCAAGTATCTTAGTTTACATATTCACATTATTAAATATTATTTCTTTGGTGGGGAAGGGACATAATATTCAACAGCGAACTTTATTTAGTACATCCTCTCAAATGAGAAAAAGATCAACTTACACTTTGAAGTATGGATCAAAATGATAATATGTTGGATTATTGGTTAAAGGCTATTCATCATCACCTGTGTGTCCAAGTACAGTTCTCCCTTTTCTAAGGGCAAGGATCTAACTTCTCAATTAATAAAAGATTTCATCTTAATAGAGGAATGCTAACCTTTATGCTAGCTTAAATCAAAAGAAATTCAAATCTCATGGTTTTTCATACAAGAAACTCGCCATGGAACCAGTTTTCACGTAGAGATTGAGTATATTCCCCATTGCCATCAAGCTTGCATGCAAACCAAATAGTTCTCTTCCAACAAATAGACTGCTTTTCACCATCAATAGTGATAAATTTTAGAGAGTTCATGCCCTGACCTGGTTTCCTAACTGCTTACATTTGTTTTTAACAATTATTATTATCCATTCCCAATCCACATTGTATTATTATTTATCACAAATAAAATATAAAACAACAAAGAATAAAGTAAATAAAATAAATCTATCAAATTTCTCACCAATTGTATTATTTAAAATAGTGATGATGCTTCACCCAGACCTAAATAGAATGAGTAAAGAATAAAGTGAGCAAACTCCGTGTAAGGAACTATAATTAAGAAAGGAATCGACTAAATACTTTACTTAATTATGAAGGAAGTGACACATCACGGAAGTATAAAGGATTGTTTGAAACCTTTCAAAAATTGAAAACATGATCCCAAAATGGATCAAATCAAATTGAAATGGTAGAAACCTTTTCTTAGCAATCTCACGAGTTAGGGGTCACACCTTAGGGATTGGCTATCTTCGGAATAAGGTTGTGCGCGGATGCAAATCCACATGTCTACTCGAAGTCCCCAACACAAGATGCAACTCCTCTGGTCCACTGATGAGTGAGAGCACTAGAGTTGCACGAGAAAGACCTTCTTCACACGAGCATCGCCTTCTTTGACAAGAAGATTGTAAACGAGGAAACAAAGGAGGACAAGTGTTTACATGCTAAATTGAGGGTTTTTAAATCACTTCGTTATAATATAGCCGAAATAGCGTATGAACAAATACAATTTATACTCGAATTTAAAGTCCGAGATCGAACACAGGGAGCAATCAATTACAATTTAATCTCACTAATCACAATTTAATTAGAAATGTAAGTAATTCTAATCAAAACTTCATTCATAACAACTCAAAGTGATATATAGAAAAAATTATGTAGTAATGTGCAAAAAGATTGGGTTAAAATGATGATTTGAATCACCAATTAATCCTTTTAATGTTAAGCTTCAAATATATCAAATTTATCAACAGCAATTATCAACCAATATTCCACGTCAACCAGATGAAATAACCCAACATAACCAAGGCACCAGCAAATATCAAATGAATGCACAAGGCCTTTAGATGCCTTTACTAAGGCTTAGCAGACAAAGGCAAAACCGCCCCTTTTCTTTCTTTCCTCTTCTTTCTCTCTATCAAAAACCCGAACGGATCCAGATAATCGAACCCACAGCCAGACCCGCATGGTGTAAGTGCGAGTGAGGGCACGTGCGTTGGAGCGTGCGAGCAGGACCTCACCACGGTGGTCTCGGAGGCAACCGACTACAAGCATAGTTTCCTTTTGTCTTCAGCAACAAGCACCTCAGCCCACAATGTGGGACTAAAGTGCTGAGTTCCTTTTGTCTTTAGCAGCAAGCACCTCAACCCACGTAACAGCAGCTAAGGTTGCTGCTAATTGGAGGGGCGGACGAAGCCTACAGGCACAATTGAGGAGTTGGGGGTGTTCCTGGAAGTGCGCTGCGTCACCTGGGCATGGAGGCGAGGAAGAACTTGGCTTGAACACGGCAGCTGAGGTTAGAGAAGGTGAAGGTGGCAGCGGAGCTCCGGCGTGCACTTGAAAAGCAAAATATGATCTTTCGACCTTGTCAAAATAGCTCGAAAGGATCATCGGATGACGGTGAAGGTGCTGGTGGTGGTGATGTGTCGTGCGAGTGTGTGTACATGCGTAGCAAGGTCGAAAAGGGTGCTTGGAGTTGGGTGTGTTCGGGAGCATGAGTAAGAGGCTAATGACCTCAATAACTAGAGGGCTTTTGCTCTCTGGGATACTGATGGGAACACCATTATAACCCATAAACTAGCTCAGATCAAATTAAGTCTTTAAATGCTCCTACACAACCTTCAGAAGGTCATAATTCATTGCATTAGCATTTTGAGAGAAAGACAAGAAACTAGGGTTAAAACTACAGTTTACCATCATATCATGAATGCAGTACAATCATGAGTTTTCCCAAGGGGTAATTAAGGGTCCAATGATCCTAAAATTTTAACAAGTGGGTTAAAACAGACAAACAAGGGTTTGCACATATTTTGAAAATTAAATGACTTTTGAAACCCTAAAAGCAGATCGGATTAATTAAATGAAGTTCTGGTCAGGATAAAATTCACCTAAACCCTCTAAAATTCATATAAAAATATTCTCTAGGGTTTTGAACCTTCAATTTGACCATCAGAACCCATCCTAACCCAAAACAAAGTCTCAGACAGATATTTACCCTAATTTGGGTTTTTACATAAATTACCCAGTCAAACTTAGTCAAAACCTAAATCTAACTTCACCATTGGATTCCTTGGGTTCAAATTAGGTTTTTATCAAAATTTGGGCCCAATTTGAGATCACCTTGACCAAGTTCCCATTTTGGTCCAATCAGACTCTTTCTATCTCATTCAGACCCTTAACTTTTGAATTCTCTTACAAATAGCTCCCCAACTTCTTTTTCTTCTTTACAAGCAGGTCCCCGCATCATTTTTGGAAGGTGAAACCTTCACCATCGAGTTTCGAGTGAAGATTTCTCGCTTAATTCTCAATCAATCCCTCCCAAAATTTATAGGGGGATTCATTGGGAAGTTACCATCCATTTGAGCCATTCCTTGGGCTTTAAGTCCTTCCCAAAAGGCCATGCGAACCTTTCAAAGGTTCTGGTATCCTACTTCGCAAGCACCTTCCAAGCTTGAAAGCTTCTTTCCAAGCTTAGAAGGGCTTTCTACGGCCTATAAAAGAGACACCATCGCACGGCCGTGCTTTTCAGCAAGTTTTAGCCTAAGAAATCCTCCTCTACTCCATCTCCAGCCACCTTCAAACTTAGCTCCGACGTCTCCTCTCCCCTCACCTCCTCAGGCCGTCCAACCATCAAATTGGACGGCCGACTAGCTTCCCCTCATCCACACGAACCTCTCCTGCCAACGAGAGGTAGTGCCTCTACCTCAGTCAACATCGCCACCTCGCCACACCAACCTCCTTCTCCGGCTCCGATCGACCAACACCAGAGCCCTCCGCCTCCCTATCCTCTCACTAAACCCTTCTTTAGCTCCCTCTCTCTTTCTATTTCATTTTTCCACCCTCACAGACACACACAACCGCCACCGTTCACCCTCATTTTCTCCATCTCCGGCCGCTCCTCCAGCGAAGCGTATTTGCCACTACACTCCTCCATCCGCCTCGCCAACCACCTCATAACTTTCGCCTCAACTCCACCAACCAAACCCCTCTCCTTATTAGCCATTCCAACCACCCAATCTCCTCACCGAACAACCCACTTTCCCACATCCGTTCCTGACTCCATCCGGCCATCTCATGCCCTCTCACGCCACAAGATCACCACCACCACACTCCTCATCCACTGGCGATGCTTACGAGCTATTTTAATGTAGCCAAAAGGTCGTGTTTATGACTTGCAGGTTCTGTCATCCACCACCGTCATCGCCATTACCGCCACAACATTCTTCGAGCTCCAGGTTGCGCACGACCCAGGTGACACCTCCAAGCAGTGCGGAATCACCTAAGGACCACTCTCAATTGGTCAATTGGAGACCACATAACCTGCGGCTACGCCAATTGAGGACACATCTTCAGCTACAGGCACTTACGAGAAGAGGCTTGTGTGATAGTCCCATATAGTGAGGACAAGACTGCACTGCAGAGCATAAATTGAATTTGTCACAGTGCCTTGTCACCTCAGACACTTGGGGGGTGAGGTCCCCCGCTCACCCACTCCCTTGCGCCTCGCCCGTGACCCGTCCCCTGCGGGCCTAACGCAGACTCGACCTACCTAACCCAAGTTCACTCCTCGACTGCATTCACACCCGTAGCCCTGGACCCAGGTGCGCTCTAGGTCCGAAACCCGATAACTCGATACTATTGGAGGCTCTGGGAGAGCATGACCTAAGAGAAAGAGAGGATCGTGTGCGGGGGCAGGGGGTTTTGCTACAGAGAATAACAGTTGACACTTAGCCGTTTGAAGAAGAGTCCCCCACTGTGTGTGAAGAAGAGAAGAGAGAAAGAAAAGAAAAGAGAAGTCAAGGTAGAAGAAGAAGAGGTACGTAGAGAGGAGACAGAAGCCAAAGAAGGAGAGCTGCACAGAGAAGAAAGGCAGAAGAAGAAGGAAGGCCAAGGCAAGAAGAGGAGAAGACTTGAGCGAAGAAGAAGAAAGAAGGAAAGAAGAGGACCCGCACAAATAGAGAAGCAGAGAAAGAAGAGAAGAGGAAGAGTTTAAGAAGATTTCTTTAAGATTGTTAATTGATATTGTGTCTGCTTTGAGCTTCTTAATTAATATTGTGCATCTCTTAACTATCATTATGTGGAGAAATTGGTGATTTAAATCACCATTTTACTTCATTTTTTTCTATAGTATTGACATTAGTTTTCATTGATATATCATTATTGCCTGAAGTTTCATTACAAATTTCTCATACTGTGTTTAAATTGCAATTTTGAGATTGAATTCCATATTGCTCCCTGTGTTTGACCTCGGACTTCAAATTCGAGTAATAAATATTATTTGTTTTCAAAACCTCGATTTCGCTCGTGAACAGATACGGCGGAGCTAATGGGCATGGAGCAGCAGTGTTTCGAGCGGTGAAGCGACGAGAAGGCGTCGTCGGAGCTTCGTTGGAGCGGAAGAAGGCGAGGGGGTTGGGGTGTGTTGCATGGTCGATTGGGAGTGTATGTGAGGGGGAAATGATGTAAAGGAGTAGAAGAGTAGGTAGACGATCTTAGAGGAGAGGGAGAAGTCCGGAGAACTCCGGTCGTGGCTTGACCGAAGCCGGAGAAGGAGATGGAGACGGTGAGATGACGACGACGAACAAGGCAGAGACACGTCCTCTCTTTGGCCGGAGAGGATCTTGAGGAAGAGAGAAAGAACTTAGGCCATTAAATTTGATGGTTGGATGGCTGGAGGAGGAGGATCCAGGGAGGTCACCGGAGTAGAGGTTTCAGTGGCCGGAGGAGGAGAAATTAGGGTCATTTGGCTAGCCAAAACTTGCTAGGGAGAAAAGGTTGTGCACACCGGCTCTTTATAGAGTTTCAGGGGAAGCTTTGGATCAAAAAAGAGGGATTCCATGGCTTGGGCTTGAAGGAAAGGAACCCATGATTCTTGTGCGTTCGCACGAGCAATCCATAGAGACTTGGGACTCCAAATTAACCTCAGATTGTTCGCCTAGGTGTGAACATCAATCCCACCAATTTTGGTGGGATTTGATTGCCATTAGAGTAGGATTTGGGTTAGTTAATGTTGCTTGGAGGTCGGGATTGACCTCAACGGCGGCAGGGGCTCTTTCGAGAAGATAAAGTTGGGGGGGTCTTTGCAAAGAATTCGAAAGTTAGGGGCATGTGTGTAAGAGAAAAAAGTCATATTAGACCAAAATGCAAACTTGGTCAATATGATCTTTGATTGAGCCCAAGTTTTGTTACCAACCTAATTTGAACCCAAGGAATCTGATGCCAAAGTTGGATTTAGGTTTTGACCAAGTTTGATTGGGTAAATTGCGTATAAACCTAAATTAGGGCAATTATCTGTCTGAGATTCTATTTTAGGTCAAATTGGGTTCTAATGGTCAAATCGATTGTACCAAACCTTAGGGAATATTTTTCTATGATTTTTAGAAGATTTAGGTAAATTTTATCCTGATCAAAACCTCAGTTAAATAAGCAGATGGTTTCAAATGTCCATTAATTCTTAAATTGCGTGAAAATCCATTTTTGTTCTGTATGGATCCACTTATTACACATTAATGACCATATGACCTTTAATAAACCCCTGAAAGACCCTATGTTTATTTTATATTTGTGGAAATGCTATTAATTTTGCAGAAATAACCCGGTATTCATCTTTTCTTCTCAAAACAGAACATCAAGTATTTATGATCCTCTAATGGATATGTAGGAGCTTTTATTACCTTTTTAAGACCAAAACTGGCTAGTTAGAGCTTATGATGGTGTTCTCATCATACCCCCATGCCTAACTTTTCCTAGTCCCTTAGCAAAACCTTATGGGTCAAGCCAGTTATCTCGGTCGGATGTAACCGTCAGGGTACCCTACTAAGCTACAACTCTAGGAATCAGATCTTAATACCAACAATAGGCCTAGAGGTTCTCAAGCACCAGGTTAGATCCAGACTTGACTAGCTCTCGCCTACGTTTACCACAAAGGTTTCTAAGGCCCGCAGGAACTATCCTAAGGTCCGTTGGCCCCAACAGTTAAAGCATCCGTGTTTATAACATGGTTAGCCTAGGTTCAGTTTGCCAGTGCATTTTTTGTAAGAGAGATATAGAAGAAGATTTTCATTTGTGGAGAGCTTTCTCTCTCTTTTTCTTTTCCTTATATTTTTCCTTAGATCCAACCTCTGATTAGCTTGAAACACGTTCTGTATCGGATTCCTTGTCCCCACCATCAATCCTCGTAGAGTCCCTGGCAATCGATGCTTTGAGATATCACCGCCCATGGCAACTCCCAGAACCCTGGCTTTCGACACTTCGGGATAGTGCCACCCATGACGTTCTGTAGCTAAATCCAGACCCTGGCAATCGACATTTCGAGATAATGCCGCCGATGGCATCTGAACCAACACAAGGCGCTTACATGCCCCCGGTAGGATATTTAGATATCCTAGGAGAGAAGCACCGAGGAGACGATATGTTCTTGCGTATCTTCGAGGGAAATTTCCCACCTCTCTGCATTGGGGACTCATCCAAATCAACTTATGTTTTCGAGCCACTCCTAATCTAGATCTTAAAACCATTTTCAGAACAACACAAATGCATCATGATTTCATATTTAAGCACACTGAACCAGACTGTATGTGATTTAGGGTGCTTAAGTTACCGAGTCCGCAAATCAGAGGTCAGTTAACGGGGTCGAATAATCCCTGAGCCTTAGACCTAATACACAAGCTTTGCATTTTCCTCAACCTCTTGAGGATTAATCCAGATCTTGACAAGTACATGACTGTTTAAATCTCATAATAGATCCAAGAGGCCTAAGGTCAGTATTTGCCCCTAATCCCTTAAGTTTTAGCTTTCCAGATCTTAATTTATCATTCGATCCAACTTAGAAGTTAGGTGAGTTCCATATTATTTTGAAGGGACTCCATTTTTTCTTTATCTTTGTGCTCCTTTCTTTTCTTTTCAATTTTCCTCCCTCCTTTTTCTCATTTTTCTCTCAAATGGACCTTCTTTTCCCTCAACCTCCATTTTTTTTCAACAAAATCCTTTTGTGATTTGATTTTCACAGCATTTTGCACTTTAATACCCCCCCATGCTTATGGTTTGCAATGTCCTCATTGTAAATTAGATGGATTCGAGTTCAGCATAGATTGTACATTAGAATAGGGTCAAAGGGTGGGTGAATGGGTTGGGGTGACTTTTGTGGACGATTTCAAGCTTTGATACAGGTACTAAAGGTGGAGTCAGCTGTTCTTAATGAACGATCCCTAAAGTGCAATATGATTTCAGTGGAGAGATATGTCAAAAGGATTTTGGGTTTTTTCAAAAGATAACGGGTTGCCTCTTGTTAAGCACTAAGTTTAATGCCATCAGCTAGGCACAATAAGCTCAGGGAGAATGGAGATCAAAAGAGACAACAGCCAGGTTCGGGTCAGTGAGTTCGATGAATGGTTTGAGTCTCTGACCGTTCACGATAAAAGGTTCAGAATCATGGCTGAGTTCACTAATTTCAACAGCTCCATTTCCAAATACTCGTCTCACCAAGAATGGTCCAATCCATTTAGATCTGAGTTTGCTTGGAAAGCGTTTGAGTTTGGCATCAAAGAGTAGGAATTTTTGACCAGGATGAAAAGATTTTCGCATAATGGCCTATCATGGAAGGCTTTAACCTGCTCTTTGTAGATTCACAAGTTCTCGTATGTATAATTGCGTAGTTCCTCAATCTCACTCATTGGCAATCGACGGTACAATCCAACCTTCATAAGATCAGGATTACATTTCCGTACAACCCAATAGGCCTTGTGCTCCATCTCTACGGGAAGGTGACATGCCTTTCCGTACACTAATCTAAATGGAGACATGCCTAATTCGATCTTGTGGGCGATCCTATAGGCCCACAGAGCTTTCGAAAGGCGAGTAGACCAGTCCTTCCTGTCAGGCTGAACAGTGACTTGAAGGATCTTCTTGATCTCTCGATTTGATAGTTCAGCCAGTCCATTAGTTTAGGGGTGGTAAGGAGTCGAGATATGATGCGTCACCCCATACTTTTTCATTAGGGACTGGAAGTGCACATTGTTGAAATGAGACCCGCCATCACTGATGATGGCCTTAGGAACCCCAAATTTGAAAAAGATGTTCACTTGAATGAATCAAAGAACAACTCTGTGATCACTAGTTCGGGTGGGGATGGCTTAGATCCATTTTGAGATGTAATCAACAGGGAGTAAGATGTATTCGAAGCCATTAGAACCTAGAAAGGGTCCCATGAAATCAATTCCCCATATGTCAAAGATTTTGCACACAATGATCGGGTTCAAGGGCATCATATCTCATAGGCCCATGTTGCCAAGGGTCTGACAACGAGCACATGCCCTACAATACGTTTGTGCATCTTTGAACATCGTGGGCCAGAAGAACCCACATTGGGGGATTTTCACTACGATTTTTCGCCCAAAGAAATGGCCACCGCAAGCCTGGTCATGGCAGAATGAGATTACGTCGTTGACCTCATTGTCAGGAATGCATCTTCGGAATACTTGATCATTGCCAATGTGGAAAAGATACGGTTCCTCCCAAATATAGTACTTGGCCTTGGAAATTAGCTTGTCCCTCCTGGAAGTCACCCAATCTGGTGGGACTTTCCCCGTAACTAAGTAGTTTACAATATTAGCAAACTAGGGGAGACCGTGAATAGCCAATAGATGCTCATCCGGAAAATGCTCCGTCATTGGACCGGACGAGTCAATGATAGAAGGAAGGTGGGATAAGTGACCATCTACAACATTCTGTTTCTCTACCTTATCGCGAATCTCGAGATCGAATTCTTACAACAGCAAGATCCAACAAATTAGTCAAGGCTTTGCATCCTTCTTCACGAGTAAGTGCCTCATTGCAGTGTGAACTGAGTAGATGATGACACAAGAACCCAGAAGGTATGATCTGAATTTTTCCAGGCCAAATACTATAGCCAGCAGCTCTTTCTCAGTAACTGTGTAGTTACGTTGAGCCTTGTCAAGAGTCTTGCTGGCGTGGTAGATGACCACAGGTATCCCGTCAATTTTCTGCCCAAGCACTACACCCATTACATAGTCAGATGCATTGCACATGATCTCAAAGGGTAAAGACCAGTCAGGGGATTGCAGGATCGGTGCTTGGGTAACTCGATCACTCAGGCTTTCAAATGCGTGAATGCACTCATTCGTGATCTCAAACAGGACATCTTTTGATAGGAGATTAGTTAGAGGGCACGCGATTTTCAAAAAACAGGAATGAATCGACAGTAAAAACCAACATGCCCCAGAAAAGATCTGATGTCCTTAATCGAGATAGGGATAGGTAGTTTGGAAATCAAATTAACTTTAGCCCAATCAACCTGGATGCCATTCTCAGAGATAAGATGTCCCAGAACAATTCCCTTAGGAACCATGAAATGGCTCTTTTCCCAAGAAAGAACCAGATTCACGTCGATGCAATGCCTAAGGATTTAGACCAAATGCAGGAGGCAATCATCAAAAGACACCAAATACCGAGAAGTAGTCCATGAAGACTTCAAGGTACTCACCTACCATATCAGAGAATATGGCAAGCATGCACCAGTGAAACGTGGCGGGTGCATTACAGAGCCCAAACGGCAACCTGCGGAACATGTACATCCCATAGGGGCAGGTGAAAGTGGTTTTATCTTGGTCCTCAGGATGAATTACCACCTGATTATAACCGGAGTACCTGTCCAAAAAGTAGAAGAATTGATTTCCCGCTAGTTTCTCGAGTATTTGATCAATGAACAGTAGTGGGAAATGATCCTTCTTCGTGAAGGCATTCAATCATCTGTAATAAATGCAGGCTCTTCACGAGTTTGCTATACAGGTCGGTATAGTTTCTCCAGTTTCAGTTGTAATTACGGTGAGTCCTGCCTTCTTAGGCACAACCTAGATCAGACTCACCCAACAACTGTCGGAGATCGGGTAGATGATCCCAACATCTAACCACTTAATGATCTCCTTTTTCATGACATCCTGCAGGTTCGGATTCAGTCGTCTCTACATTTCACAAGATGGTCGTGAGCCCTCTTCAGTATAAATGCGATGTGTGCAATATGAAGGGCTAATACCAGTTAGATCATCAAGAGTCCGTCCAATGGCTCTCCGATGCTGCTGGAGGACAGAAATCAGCTTTGTCTCCTGATTAAATGTGAATCGGGAATTGATAATCACTGGAAATGACTGATTGGAACCCAAAAAGACATACTTCAGATGATCGGGAAGAGGTTTTAGTTCCATGACGAGATTATCAGCAGCAGAAGGTGGTTCAGGATGGGCATCAGAAGAAAAGGTCGGAGTTGTGGGTGGGTCTAGATCGGTATTAGGCTCCTTTATCTACGGGGTATGATCTGCTTGGGGTTGAGGATTAGGGGTATTCAAGTCATCCTCGAGAAATGAGTCCTCAACCACAGCATTAATGTCACACACTTATTCTACTGCCCCGCAATTAATTCCTTTTTGGGCCTTGAAGATATCGATTTTCAGAGTCTTATTCCCGAACTTCAACTCAATCTGGTCCTCTTCACAGTTAATGTTCGCCTTAGCTATCACTAAGAACAGTCTTCCTAGTATAATCGGTGTATTCTTCAAATTCTCAAGAGTCTCCATATCTGAAACGATGAAGTCCACAAGAAAGTAGAAGTCGCAGATCCGAACTAGAACATCCTCGAGAACTCCTCTAGGTGACTTGATCGATTGGTTAGCTAACTGGAAGGTCACCTCAGTTGGTTTTACCTGAGTTTCCTTGAAATGAGCTAGTAGGGATGTAGGGATCAAATTGGTAGAAGCTCCTAAGTCTAAGATGGCTCTGTCTAATTCCAAATCACTGATTCTGCAAGAGATCAGAGGGGTAACAGGGTCTTTTTCCTTAGGCGCAAGTTTGCTCAAGACGATGGAGCTGGCTTGCTCCGACAATACGATTGGATTCCCGCCTTTGGTTCACGACTTACCTTAGGTGTACATACATCCTTCAAAAATCTTGCATAAGTGGTACGTGGCGAATCGCATCCATTAACGGGATATTTATTTGGACCTGCTCAAAGAGCTTGACCAGATCCTCCTCGAGAGCCATGGGTTTGGGTTTCTTCTTTCTTTCGATCAAGGCCTTTGGAAATGGAACCTCTGCAGGTTCCCCTAGAATTGGTCTAAGCTCTTAATCTGGGACAGGGGTATCCTGGATGACCAACCTAGGGTTTGGGTTTGAACTACCAAGCTAAGAGTGGCTCAGATAAGGTGGGTCCTAAGTTGTTTTGCCACTATGGGTAGTCACAGAACTCAGTCATGCCTGGTTCTGGGTCGGTGGGTCAAGGTTGCTGCTGATAACCCGAATATGATGTGCAAGCCTCAATCCTGTCAGGTGATGGAGTAGAAGGGGCCTGATAGATGTAGTGAGTCTGGCCCTGAGTCGGGTTCATAACGTGCCTCTGGTTTGGCACATTATTTGGATTAGGCAGAGGTTGTGAAGGGAGTGCACTAGGTTGGCGAGAATTTGCCATTTGTGTGAGCTGATTACAGACCTCTATGATTTCGTCCTTGTGTTGTTTTTGCATAGCTGCATTTGTCTTTTGAATGTCAACTAGGGTTTGAAGGATTAGAGACATTGGATCTTTTCAAGTTGGTCTGGATTGATAATTCGAGTTGGGCTGAGGCTGAGGCAACTGATATGGACGAGAAGCTTATGGTCGAGGCTGATATTGAGGTCTCTGATTTTGATTATTCCCCAACCATGTGAAGTTAGGATGATTACGCCATCTAGGATTATAAGTGCTTGAGAAATGATCATTCTAGACGGCATTGAGGTCCTCGTAGATCTAAGGAACCTCGGAGAAATCAGACGAGGGTTCAAAGTTCCCCCAACTAGAGTAGGTAGATCTGGTGTTTCCTCTGAACCCTAGATCAAACGGGGGTGGATATGGATCCATCCCCTGAGAAGATTAATGGTAAATGTTATCCATAGCCTTCCTCCTAGAGAGCAGTTGTGCAAACGGATTTTGTGCAGAAGTGGCTCGCTGTAGATGTCGAATCAGTTCGTTCACCTTCTTTTCGATGATCGAGACCTTGTCCAAACAATTGGCCATTAATTCCAGATTGACGAATGAGGATAGGCCTTGCATCTCGAGTGCTCCTCGTATATTCGTCAATGCATGAGCAGTCGTCCGATCGAACATGCCTATGGATTCCTTATCAATGGAGTTCTCGCACATATACTCGAGAATCTCCCACATGGTGTCTTCATGTTGACCCATGATGTTTCCTCCACAGATCGCATTGACGAACAATCTAATGTCCTTACGAAGTCCCTGGTAGAAAGACTAGACTTGTTCCTATTAAGGAATTCCGTGATGGGGGCACTTTCACATGAGATCCAGAAAGTGATCCCATGCCTCAAAAAGCGGTTCTCCTATATTTTGCGTGAAATGAGTGATCTGGTGCCTCAAAGCATTTGTCCGACCGATGGGAAAGAACTTTTTCAGAAACTCGGATTGCAGTTTAGCCCATGTGTTGATTGGACGAGCTAGGGTTTGGTAGCAGTTAGCAGCCTTGTCCATGAGAGAGAAGGAAAACATCTTCATGAGCAAGATATCCCGATTTTGAGCTTCTAACCCAAAGGTATGGGCCAAATGCTTAAGTTGCTTGATATTCTGGAAGGGATCTTCGGAATTAAGCTCATGAAATTTAGGAATAGCATGAATCATGTTGGGCTTGAGTTCAGTATCAAGACCTTCAGTTGGGATTTGGACTCGAAGTTCGATCGCCACCGCAGCAAGATTATAATGATCTCGCATCATAGGACGCTGTGGTGGCTTCATAAAAGCCTAGAATAGATCGTTGAGACGCTAAAGCTGATTCTGGAGATTGTTTTCTTCTTCTGCTGGGTGCTCCATGATTATGGATGAAGGAGATGTAGGCTCAGATGAATCAGAAGAGATATCGACCTGGTTGGGTTGTTGCACAAACAGGGAGGTCGAGGCTTGGCCTCGACGAGATTGAATAGCTAATGGAGGCCTCAAGGGTGGTCTTAAGGACCTCCTCCCAAACATGCACTAAAGGAGAGGACGAGGGATAGAAGGTGTGATGGACCTAATCAAGACACCCAAAGATTTTTGGATGACTATAGAGGTTCGAGGTGGATGATATCTCTAGATCAAAAAGCCATCTAGTTGAGAAATACATAGGCAGCCAGGAAGGGAGAGTCCTGCGAAGACCCCTACATGGTAGAGCACCCCCACGGGTTACAGGGTTTCCCCCACCAGACCTTCCTTGTCACTGCGGATCCTGATAGACCAGAATGGATAACTTGACCTCTTAAGTCCACCAATTTTAAGTTTAGATGAGGTGCTTAGGATTCCACTTGAACTTTAGAATGAATTTATGACTGGTGACATAATTTGAAGATTGGTTGACCCCACAAGGTCGATCAACTTCACCTAATTTGTCCTTGATTATTAGGTCCCAATTTTACGATTCAAGTGATGTTTAGAGCTTGATTTTAGGGTTTTTTTGTTTAGGTAAGTTCAATCAAGGCTTAGGATGCACACAATTTGGAAAGGTTGATTCTTTTTTTAAGCAAGTGTGTATCTAAAACCCTAAAATGGAAACCCTAATGTGGCTCTACTTGGTCCAATTAATTTCTTCCAAATCTGGCACCTAGGGCTCAATCAAGAAGGTGCATAGCCCTAGGTGTCTTAAATCCCTAAATAGGTGCAGAAATCAGGTTCGGGGTGTTTCTAGAAATGAACCAAATCAGGCAACTTGTGATGATTGAATCTAAATATAGAATGCAAGTTGGTCCTAATTGATTTATTTCCCTTTTTAGCCTTTTTTAGAATCAGGGGCTTAATGAAGATGGAAAACAAGATTACCTGTCCCTGGAGTGGTTGTTATGCAGTTGATCTTTATCCTTGACTAAATCCCTGCACAAATCACAACCAAAGAGATAGAGCAAGTTAGTATCAAGCCAGGAATTGCAATCAAAGAGATCAAATTGTGCGTTGCTCCTTAGCAACGGCGCCCAAATGTTTACGTGCTAAATCAGGGGTTTTTAAATTACTTCATTGCAATATGGTCGAAATAGTCCATGAACAAATACAATTTATACTCGAATTTAAAGTCCAAGGTCAAACACAAGGAACAATCAATTGCAATTTAATCTCACCAATCACAATTTAATCAGAAATGTAAGAAATTCTAATCAAAACTTCATTCATAACAACTCAAAATGATATATAGATAAAACCAGGTAACAATGTGCAAAAAGATAGGGTTAAAATGGTTATTTAAATCACCAATTAACCCTTTTAATGTTAAGCTTCAAATATATTGAATTTATCAACAGTAATTATCAACCAATATTCTGCGTCAACCAGATGAAATAATCCAATAGAACCAAGGCACCAGTAAATATCAGACAAATGCACAAGGCCTTCAGATGCCTTAACTAACGCTCAACAGACAGAGGCAAAACTCCCCCTCCTCTTTCTTTTCTCTTCTCTCTCTATCAAAAACCCGAACGGATCCGGGTAATCGGACCCACTCCCAAACCCACATGGCATGAGTGCGGGCGAGGGCACATGCTTTGGAACGTGCGAGCGAGATCTCACCCCAGTGCTCTCGGAGGCAATCGACTACAGGCACAATTTCCTTTTGTCTTCAGCAGCGAGCACCTCAACCCATGATGTGGGACTAAACTGCTGAGATCTTTCTTCGCGTAACAGCAGCTAAGGCTGCTGCTAATTGGAGGGGAGGATGGAGCCTACAGCCGCAATTGAGGAGTTGGGGGTGTTCTTGGAAGTGCGCCGCGTCACCTGGGTGTGGAGGCGAGCAAGAACTCGGCTTGAACACGGCAGCCAAGGTTGGAGAAGGTGGAGGTAGTAGCAGAGCTCCGGTGTGCACCTGAAAAGCAAAATATAGTCTTTCGACCTTGTCAAAATAGCTCAGAAGGATCATGGGATGATGGTGAAGGTGCTGGTGGTGGTGATGTGTCATGCGAGTGTGTGTACGTGCGTAGCGAGGTCGAAGAGGGTGCATGGAGGTGGGTGTGTTCAGGAGCACGAGTAAGAGGTTAATGGCCTCAATAACTGGAGGGCTTTTGCTCTCTGGGATACGGCTGAGCTAATGGGTGTGGAGCAATGGCATTTTGAGCGGTGAAGCGACGGGAAGACATCGCCGAAGCTTCACCGGAGTGGAAGAAGGCGAGGGCGTCGAGGTGTGTTGCGTGGTCGATTGGGAGTGTATGTAAGGGGGAAATGATGTAGAGGAGTAGAGGAGTAGGTAGAGGGTCTTAGAGGAGAGGGAGAAGTCCAGAGAGCTCCGGTCGTGGCTTGACCAGAGCCAGAGAAAGAGATGGAGATGGCGAGGCGGCGACGACAAATGAGGCAGAGACACGTCGTCACTTTGGCCGGGGAGGATCGCGAGGAAAAGAGAAAGAACTTAGGCCGTCCAATTTGATGGTTAGACGATCGAAGGAGGATCCAGGGAGGTTGCTGGAGTAGAGGTTTCAGTGGCCGAAGGAGGAGAAATTAGGGTGACTTAGTTCGCAAAAACTTTCTAGGGTGAAAGGGTTATGCATGTCAACTCTTTATAGAGTTTCAGGGGAAGATTTGGATCAAGAAAGAGGGATTCCATGGCTTCAGCTTGATGGAAAGGAACCCATGATTCTTGTGCATTTGCACGAGCAATCCATGGAGACTTGGGACTCCAAATTGATCTCAGATTGTTCACCTAGGTGTGAACATCAATCCTACCAATTTTGGTGGGATTTGATTGCCATTAGAGTAGGATTTGGGTCAGTCAACGTTTCTTGGAGGTCGGGTTTGACCTCAATGGCAGCAAGGGCTCTTTCGTGAAGAATATGAAGAAGTTTGGGGGGTCTTTGCAAAGAATTCGAAAGTTAGGGGCATGTGTGTAAGAAAAAAAAGTCAAACTAGATCAAAATGCAAACTTAGTTAAGATGATCTCTAATTGGGCCCAAATTTTGGTACCAACCTAATTTGGACCAAAGGAATATGAAGGTGAATTCGGATTTAGGTTTTGACCATGTTTGACTGGGTAAATTATGTATAAATCCAAATTAGGGCAATTATCTGTCTAAGACTCTATTTAGGCCAAATTGGGTTCTAATGGTCAAATCGAGGGTACCAAACCTTAGGAAAAATTTTTCTATGATTTTTAGATGATTTAGGTGAATTTTATCCTGACCATAACTTCAGTTAATTAAGAGGGTCTATTTTTAGGATTTCAGATATCCATTAATTCTTGAATCGCATGAAAATCGGTTTCTGTTCTATATGGACCCACTTATTAGACATTAATGATCATATGACCTTTAATAAACCCCTAAAAGATCCCATGTTTATTCTGTATTTGTGGAAATGCAGTTAATTTTGCAGAAATAACCCTATATTCATCTTTTCTTCTTAAAATATAACATCAAACATTTAGGACCATCTGATGGATATGTAAGAGCTTTTATTACCTTTCTTTGGCCAAAACTGGCTAGTTAGGGCTTATGATGGTGTTCCCATCAAGAATGGCCAAAGGTGACATCCAAGAGGGGGGATTTTTAAGGTGGGCTCTCTCCCTTGGTGGATCTCAATTTAAGAATTGATTAATTAGCCTCAAATTGTTAAAACATGTCTCCTTACATAAAGAGTCCCAATTAGGGTTTTAGAAAAATCATGTTTGTTTAAGATTCCAGCAATGCCCTTCTCTAATCCTCTTTCTAAATAGAGAAAATTCCAGTAGTTTGACAATTTTCAAATGCTCTTGGTGCTTTTATAAGCACATGTTAATTATATATTTCAACTATTTGAAACATATAATTAATGTTCTCCTCAATTTGTGTTGCTAGTTGTATCATGTTGCTAGGAGCTGTTGTAGTCAATCTAGAGTCTGTCTATGATTAAAATCACCTCAAATCAAGAGCTTAGATCAAATATTGATCTAATTGAATTCTAATAATCATTTCTCAATTCTCCAATTGAGATATATGTATTACTCCATAAGTTTCCCATTATGAGTAATATTTAATTTATCAATTAGCTTCATTCCTAATCAAAATCACTAGGTTTTCATTATACATCCCTAGTGAAGTGTAAATTGTAACGGTTGCTAGATTGTTAAGGTGATAGTCGACCCCTTGAGATAAATTGTATATCTCACATATCCTATACACATGGAAACACATGAATAGTTCAAGGTTTAGAATCTCATCCCAATGCCATTCCTTCAAGAACTGATTTGTGTAGATTACCATTATGCTTTGGATAGAAGGTATATTGGATAACTTCTCCAAATTCATCCAGTTCCTTCATTCATATTTTGATGTATCGATCGAAAAAACCACTAATGGAATTAAACCTCTAAAGTTGTAATGATAGAGCTCAAACTACACTTAAATTATTGGAGTTGTGTAAATCCCATCTCAAGAAGACGTCTATATCTAGAATTGAATTATGCAAACCAACTTCCCAACATATTAGCCTTACACTCTGTGAAACCTCAATCAATGGGTGACCAAATCTACATGGCCCAAATACCAACATAGACTCTGGTCTTAGATATAAGGACACTTGCCTCTTTCTCTAAGGATGGTGATCGAAAGAGGACTTCTGCGATCTCAATTTGGCTAATCAACCCTTTAATCACACTCGCATGACAATTCTCGAAATCTCACTCCACATGGAACTCCTTCCATCTGGAATCTCGGTCAGGTATCAGTATCATATGATGAATCTAGAAGATTGTCATCTCTTTTGAGATTGAGAACTATGATAAGAATAATGAGTTAATGATAGTGATCTTCATTATCCTCACTTTCTTGATTAAGCTTTCATGCAAGTAACCCTAAAAGCACAAACAAGACAAATATCTCATATTCGTGCTAAAAGATAATTATTTATTTAGATGAATGGAGAGGACAAATTTAATCAATGTATGAATTACAACTCCAACAAACTAATCTCCTAATTCTTTGCTTATATGCTTAATCAAACTATACCTTCACTAATTACAATATTAGTTGATTCTATTAGCCCACTTACCATTCTTGAATTCCTATTCTTGAGGCTTACACTATACCCAAGGCCATCTTTGCCTTAACTCATTAGTTGAGTTGACTAATCGCTGACTCGTCAACAATTATAAGAAAGCATTATTGTCGTGTTTTTGTCCCCAGCAACGGTACAAAAATAATCACATGATGAGGTGTGGTTCATCATAGCTAAAATACCTAAGTTAAGCTAGAAACTAGGTTAAACACTATCAAATTAACACATGAAATGGGTTAAGTGTGAGAATTAATAGAAAAGACCTAAAACACCAAATCTATGTTAAAAATGCAAAATTAGGTCATTTATTAAGATATTGTATTAATAAATATAAAGTGACGATCCAATTGCAAATTGAACACACAATTGAGCTCAATACTTCAAATTAAGAGTGAAATTAACTTCTAATATGTTCAATTAAGCTTCAATAAAAACTTGGTAGCATTTGAACATCAATAGGACCTTGCATTTAGAGATTCACATTTAGGTCCTTCATTCATAACATTTATTCACAATAGAAAACCTCCAAAGACTTAACTATAGGCCACAGGGACCTATTTGTAAGATTCTAAGGACTACTCTGACATACTTCTATTCCACTTATGGGGCTTGAGGCAAAGTTTACACAGTTTCACTTAGGGACCATTGCTGCAATTTACACCATTAGAAGCCTACGAGAACGGTGCACCTCTTGGTGCATTATTCACACGAAGAACACAGCTCATCCTAGCCACCCATTACATGATCCTTTGATCTGGTGGCTCAAACTCAATCGAAGTTTCACGTGAATTTGCGCATAGCCTCACCACCTTTCCCAGATCCCATCTAACGGCCCTCCTTTGGATTGGCTCTTCCCACATCCTCTCCTCTCATCATGACCGTCCTTAACCTAAATGCCTAATCCCATCGTGCGGTGAGCACAATCACTCTCTGGGTCTACTTAAACACCTCTGCTCGCGTGCGCACCTAATTGCTCCCTCCCTCTGAGTGGTCCCATTTGTCTATACCTACAGCTTCCTCACCCCATTTCCTCAGTCTGTGGTGACAGCAACGACTTGCCTTCCTCCTTTCAATCGCCACTAGCCGACTGGGTGCTGGACCATAGACAACTTCGTCAGTTGCTGGTCTTCTCCCCTTTCGTCGTCATTCATAAATCCACTTTAGTGGATCATTATTTGTTCTAAGTACTCTTTTAATAGTTATTCTTAGTTGTTAATTAATTAGGAGTTATATGGCAATTCACTTTAGTCTGCATATAATTGTATGCATCAATTTTACATTTAATAACATGTGATATGGTAACATAATTGATTTGATGGATGCAGGCTAGGTGGAAGAGTTCTGTTCTCACACTTTTGTGCGGGTTTAAAGCATATCACGTTGTAGTATAACCGACAAAACGTTCAAACAAATATAAAGAATTTTATTACTCGAAAAACTAGAGTATCCGAGGTCGAACACGGGGAGCAATCTCAGTACTTGTTAAAACCAAAGAATACAACTGTTAAGTGAAAATGATTGATCCAAAGAGAGAATTTTAAAAGGATTTGTAAAATAAAATAGAATTGGATGTCTGATTTCTATATCAGACGTCTTAAATGTAATCTCCTTTTTTCTCTTCTTCTTCTTCTTCTTTGTTGGCTCTTCTTCTTCTTTGCATTTCTTTCTCTTTCTACCTTTGCTTCTCTCTTGTCTTCCTTTTCTTTTTGTCTTTACTGCAGATCTCTTGCTCAGCTTCCTTTCTTCAGATCTCTTCTTCTTTGGTTTTCTTCCTTGTCTTTGTTTCTCTACGAAAGCTTCTCCTTCTTTCTCTGCTGCACACAGCCTCTTCTTCTTTCTTCTCTTCCCTTGCTGCAGCGGCTAAGTGTCCGCTTCTTCCTCTGCTCCTGCGCAAACCACAGCCAATGCAAAACCTACCCCCATCCCTCTACCCAAATGTCTCTCTCTTTCTCTGCAATTCGCTCGAGGACGCTCTCTCAGAGCCACACGGGTAATTGGGTCGACTTCGCACCCGGGGACCAGGCGCACAGGCAGGTGGTGATGCACGAGGAGTGCTCAAGGTTAGGGTCGGGTCGGATCCCGCCAGATCCGCGAGGTCAAGCCACGGACGAGGCAGGTGTGAGGGCAGGTGAGGGACCTCACCCCTGTGCTTTCGGAGGCAGTAAGCTTAAAACACAAAAATAATTTATACTATACCTGTGTTTTGCGATTCCACGATGTGGGACTATCTGGTCAGTCCTAATTTCGCGCGCGCCCGCAAAGCTTTCGTCTTGCAATTGCCCCAGCTGCTGGCTTCGTAGCGCGACTTGCTAGCCTCACTCGCTTCGCAACACTCGCGTGAACCTGCTGCGCCTGCAGCCTGGGAGCCCTGGTGCCTGAAGCTGCTACGGAGCTCCTTGCTGCTTCGACCGTCAATGGCGACAGGAGCTGAAACCTGTCATACACAAGAACGGCCTATTGGCCCAATCAGATTAGCTGAGCACCTTCGCCGTGGCACGGGGAAGATGATGCACGGTGCTGCAGGCCGCAGGACGGCCTAGGCGTGCGTGCCTAGGTCAACCTGTGGCCGGAGGTGTGGGGTTGTTCGGGGGGCTACTGTGGAGGTCTGGAGTGGCAGTGGAGGGTTGGAATGAGTTCCTAGTGGTGAGGCGGAGCTCACGAGAGGGTTGGCGAGCCATGTGGAGGGGCGGAGTGGTGTGGGCGGCTCGCCGGAGGTCGGTTGGAGGCGAGGAAGATGGAGGTGTTCAGGCACTGTCGGGGGGTAATTAGATAAAATAGCAGGGTGAAAAGGGAGAGGAGAGGATGGAGAGATTATTTGGAGTGATCTGGAAGGAAGGGAGGCAGCGGAGTGGACGACGCGTAACTGCCGTCGTCAGGGAAGAAGGACCCTGAGGGAGGGAGCGGCGACGAGGATGAGGTCAGGGACACGCTCGCTTGGTACGGCATGACGAGGGAGGAAGCGGCGGAGTTGACTCTGCTGCTGGTTTGGCAGCAGAGCGACGAGAAGGCGGTCGCCGGAGCTTGCGGATCTTTTGGCCGGAGATGGGAGAGAGGGAAATTTTAGGGGATCTCCGTCAAAATCAAGCTTAGGATCTACAGCAGGGTCTGTGGAGCCTTTTGTAGGTGCTGGCCGAACCTTCTAGTGCGTGGAAACCGCGCAATCAACTCTGCCGGCTCGCCGGAGATGGAAAGAGGGTGGATACCCAAATCTCTCGTGCGTTCGCACGAGAGATTGGGTTCACACCAGAGATCGTGATCTGCTTTAGATGGAAAGGAATTCCTCAGAGAATCCCCCTTCCATTTCTGGGAGGGAGTCTCTGAGGGATTAGAGAGTAATCCCTCTCTAAACCTCGCCGGAGCTTGGTTCTACCCTAACAATGGCGGCAGGACTGGTTTGCAAAGGGGGCGAAGAACTTAGGGGGCTCTCTGCAAAGTATTCAAAAGATAGGGATCAAATTGTGATTTGGGTGTACTAACTTGCAAAGTAGGTCGAGATGACCTTCCCTTAGGTCCAAATTTTGGTATAAACCTAATTTGGACCTAGGGAATCCAATGGTGAAGTTGGATTTTAGGTTTGACCACGTTTGAATAGATATTTTGCGTAAAAACCCAAATTAGGTTAATTGAAGAGCTAAGACCCTAATCTAGGTCAAACTGTGTTCCAAAGGCCAAATTAATTGTTCTAAACCCTAGAGGATGTTTTTCCATGATTTTTAGAGGGTTTACTTAATTTTTATTCTGACCGAAACCTTGTTAATTTAAACGGGTCTGTTTTAGGGTTACCAAGTGTCATTTAATTCTTAGATTGCACGTAAACCCATTTCTGATTGACTCAACCCACTTTTTATCTTATTTAGACCATTTGACCTATGTTTTACCTCTGAGAAATCCCGTTTAAGTACTGCAATGGTAAAATTGCAGTTTTAACCTTTATTTCATATTTTCTTCTCAGAGCATTTGTTCCTTCAGTTAAGCCTTCTTCTAGGTTATGTAGGAGCTTTTATCTTCTTTATTGGGTCAAAATGAGCTAGTTGCGGCTCATGATGAGGCTCTCATCAAGTTCAGGCATCCATTTTCGCATCTATAAGACGTCTAGAGATAAGGTCAGACATCTGGGAACCGCCATTATGAACTCGCTGATGAACACACTTTTAAGATGTCTAACGTGTTGATCAGACGTTTGATTGAGATTTCGTCAAGCGGATCTTAAGTTTCCAACCACTCGTGATCTTCGCCAAGTGGTTGGAGAACTGTTACAACCCGATCCCAGATCCCTACAAGATCCGAGACCGGCCCGCCTTGACTAATCCCAAGACCTAGTCGTCCAACGAGAAATAACCAAAAGCAAGAAATACTTCACAACCACGCATGCAATGTAACTAAGCAAAAAATAATCCAGAGATAGTAAATGAAACAAAGCGAATAGTCTATCAATAATATAGGCCATCACAACTATGACAGAGGAAAGTACAGTGGAAAAGTAACTGAAACAGTATTACATAGAACAATATACCCACTACCACAATAGAAGCTAAGGGAAACAGTAAGAAAACATAGCTAAGGCTGGGCTCGACTGGGCCCAGCTCCCTCTACAGCCGGTGGTGTGGGCTACTCAACTCCCTAACTTGAAAAAGGTTATAAATTTTCGGAGTCAGCGAACGGTGAGTATAGTGGTAATTCAACCATTTACATGTAAATAAGACAAGCAATTAACTAATGCAATTAAGTAACTATCCATTTTCATTTAACTCAACCAAGTAGTTCTAATTTGTTGCTCCTTTATTCATCTAATCATTTCTTAATTTCTCCTGTTTCTCATGGGAACGATCATGATTGCAGTCTTTTCCATGATGTAGGATGTATATGTGGTGTTTTTCTGCCGAGAGAGTCCCTCGTGGTAGTCCTACACCCAGTCAACCACCCCGAGGTCACGGTCACGACATAGCGGTGACTACGACACACGTGATAAGCGTGTGGGTAGCTATCTTGCACTGGTACGCAGTCAGTGATTTCCGCTAGCGGGTACGCCTAAAGGTACAGCACGGAACAGTACAGGGCCTTGCCCTCTCAGAACAGGGGTCTCGCCCCTCCACAGTCCACGTACCCTCGTCTGACTATCTGGTTTTCCCAATGGGCCTAACAAGAGTCGGTGTAGGGTGGCTAGTCCTAACCTCGGGCCCCCTGGGGCAGCTAGCTTCCTCCCTACACTAAGTAACTCACCTCGGTACCACATATACGAGAGCCAAACAGAGTCAGTGTAGAGTGACTAGGCCTGACCCCAGGGCTCAACCCAACAAGCGACTAGTACCCCTCTACACTAAAGGGACAATTGCTCTCCTTGGTACCGCGTACACAAGGGCCAACTCACTTCCCGTCTACAGGAGTTATCCTAATTCCCTGTAGGGTTCATGCTGGTATTCCTTTCGTTTCATATTCCAAACCTTCCAATCTCTCTATTTGCATTTCCAGTTTCATTCTTAAAACAGACAGCTTGTGATTTTCTAGCTGACAAAGCATCACATTAAAATAACCAATTCATTTCTAGCATTTAGAGTTTTACATGCACCTCAAGTAAATAGTGTAGTTCAACCATACTCATTTGTTCCTGCCCTAGGGTTCATTCTCATCCTAAGGTTCATTCAAGTTATTATAAACATGCAGTTTATTTGTTTAAATCATAATATTAATGTAAACCACTCTACCGGAAAACACGAGAGGAATGGGGGCTCAGATCGCAGATCCCGTCACCTCCATAGGTCCCGCGTACTCGACTGGCTGGAGACCTATACAATTGACCACCACATCAAATGAGTCCAAAACCATATACAAGTGACATTAACTCGTAGAGAAACTTAAGCGAAAAAAATAGTAGCTCGTTTGCGGAAATCCGATTACTTTTGGGCCCTAAACGAGCCAAAAACACGCACACTATCCAAAATCAGACGTCTGAAACTAATCCCAAACGTCTTAAAAGACGTCAGTACTCACCTTGGGTTTCCTGCGGCTTTCTCGGACATCCCAATCCTTCCGCGATCATCTGAGGAGAGTTCCAAACGTTGGACTCCCCTTCCGATCGTCTGGAAGTACGATCAGACGTGTGGCGATGCGCCCAGATGTCCAAAAGTGCCTTGAAGGGTGCACCGTGCACCTTTCCAACGGTCTACCCCTACGTACACACGTGTAGAGCTAAAAATGGCTAAACACACCCCTTGGTACGGCCTGCATGGCCGAAATCGTGCAGAAGCACGTACCTTGGCACTACGCATGCTTTCAGATGTCTGGCTTCAACTCCAGACGTCCCCCTACTACTCCAAACGTCTGGGATGTTATCCAGACGTCTGATACTAGAAAATATCCAGTACGCAAAACTCTTGCGAGCCTTCTCCTTCGCGTGGATCCCTCCACACCACCCACAGCTGCTACACCAGTAGCTTCAGGAGGTCGCGAAGCTCACTTTCGCGAGCTCCTCCTCCTCGCACGCATCCTCGACTCCTCCTACATAAGCTCCTCCGAGTTCCCATGGCTCCCTAGCTAGCTCCTCAACTCGAGCTCCTCCCATGCTCTCGCTCCCCTCTCCTCCTCCTCCACGTCTCATCTCTCCTTTACTTCTCCACTGACCATGCTGGTGGCTGGGAGGAAGGTGGCGGCCGGCAGGAGGGGAAGATGGAGGTGGTGGCTAGTGGAGATGGGGAGAGTGGCATGAGTGTGGGGTTTAAATAGGAAGTGTGCACGTGTGTGCACGCGTGGAAAAAAAGGAAAAGGGTACGGTTCTTTTACTTTCAGACATCCGACCATCTATCCAAACATCTGGACAGACGACTGATGAATAATCCAGACATCTAATGAATATCCAACCCAAATGGCAGCGGGTCATTTCAACGTAATAAACTTAAAGGAAGTTTCGTCCCCAAAACTTGAGCCAAGTAGGGTGCGAAAAAAGTAGCATAAAAGCGCATAACAAACTTAAAGAGGATCAAAGTAGATCTGAAAAGACGTACCCTCAAAAAGCTTCGGGTACTGTTCTCGCATTACCGCCTCAGGCTCCCAAGTGGCCTCCTCATATCTTTGGCTTCTCCAATGGACTTTCACTAGTGATACCCGCTTCCATCTCAAACTCCAGATGGCTCTGTCTAATATCTGTACTGGCCTCTCGAGATAGGTTAGATCGTCTCCCACCTCGATGCTCTCATCGCTCAGAACGTGGCTGGGATCGACGACGTACCTCCTGAGGTTGGACACGTGGAACACGTCGTGCACTCCAAAGAGTTGGGGAGGAAGGGCAAGCCGGTAAGCAACGGGTCCAACCCACTCAAAGACCTCAAAGGGTCCCACAAACCTTGGTGCAAGCTTCCCTTTCACCCCAAAATGCTGCAAACCCTTCATGGGCGAAACACAGAGGAAAACGTGATCCCCAACCTCAAACTGCACCTCTCTGTGCTTCCTATTGACATAGCTCTTCTGCTTGCTCCTAACAGTGCGGAGTCACTGCGAATCTACTCTATCACCTCTTGACTCTGTCGGATCAGCCTAGGGCCAACCTCCCACTTGGTCCCCACCTCTACCCAACTCAAGGGAGCGGTACAGCTCCGTCCGTACAGAGCCTCGTAAGGTGCCATGTTGATGCTCGAATGATAGCTGTTATTGTATGCAAACTCTGCCAGGGGCAAATGCTCCTCCCAGGAGCCTCTTCAGTCTAATACACAAGCGCGTAGGAGGTCCTCGACAGTCTGTATGGTGCGCTCTGACTGCCCGTCGATCTGGGGTTGGTATGCGATACTAAACCTCAGACAGGTCCCCAATGCTTACTGAAACTTTGCCCAGAACTGGGAAGTGAAACGAGTATCCCTGTCGGATACGATCTCGAGAGGGACTCCGTGCAGACGCACCACATCTCTAATGTATCTCTCTACTAGCTGTGCTGGCCCAAAAGTGACTTTGATCAGTAGGAACCATGTTGTCTTCGTCAACCGGTCTACTATCACCCAAACTACTCTCCCACTTCCACTCTGGCATCGGAAGTGGCTGTAACGGCCTTGCAGGCCTCTGGTGCTCGGCCTTCACCTGCTAGCATACCAAGCACTGCTGGACAAACTCACCAACATCCTGCTTAATCCCTCTCCACCAGAAGTCGCATCGCAAATCATAGTACATCTTTGTATTTTTGGGATGTATGGTGAACCGGGACCCGTGCGCCTTGGTTAGGAGCTTTCTCAACAACTCCTCATCTCTAGGAACGCATAGGCATCCCCTCATGCGTAGTATCTCATCTGAGAAGGCAAAGTCCTTTAGGTCCTCTGTCAACACCCTGTCTCGCAGTGTCTGTAAGTATGGATCGGCCATCTGTCTGGCAATGAAGCAGTCTATCAGGTCTGGTCGTGCCTATCACGTCACTGTCACTACCCCGCAGTACCCCCGTGACTCCTGGGGTAGCCAACTACCCACCTCCTCCATGAGTCTCCAACTCTGTGCCTGCAAGCGGGCCAAGTGGGCGGGTGCCTTCCGACTCAAGGCGTCGGCCACCACATTGGCCTTTCCTGGGTGATAGGAGATGCTGCAATCGTAGTCCTTAAGGAGCTCTAACCAACGCCTCTATCTCAGGTTGAGCTCCTTCTAGTCAAATAGGTACCTGAGGCTCTTGTGGTCAATGAAGATCTCGAATGTCTCACCTTATAGGTAGTGCCTCCATGTCTTCAGCGTGAAGACAACTACTGCCAACTCTAAGTCATGGGTGGGGCAGTTATGCTCATGGGGCTTCAGTTGCCGCGAGGTGTAAGCAACAACATGACCCCGTTGCATGAGCACACCACCCAACCCCTGCAATGATGCATCGGTGTAAACCACAACCCGCCACTACTATCTAGAATGGTAAGTACAAGAGTTGAAGTCAATCTCTCCTTGAAATTCTAAAAGCACGCCTCGCACTTGTTGGTCTAGGAAAAGGGCACGTCCTTTCGGGTCAGTTGAGTCATAGGATGCGCGATCTGAGAGAACCCTTTGATAAACCGCCGATAGTAGCCTGCCAATCTTAGAAAGCTGCATACCTCTGTCACTGTGCGTGGTATCTCCCACCTGAGCATGGGCTCAACCTTAGTTGGATCCACAGCCAATCCATCTCTCGAAATCACATGGCCCAAGAAAGTCACCTATCTCAGCCAAAACTCGCACTTGCTATACTTGGCATACAGCCTGCGTCATCTCAAGGTATCCAGGACCATACGTAAATGTTGTCCATGCTGCACCTGATCCCGTGAGTAGACTAGGACGTCGTCGATGAATACCACCACAAACTTATCTAAGTACGGTCTGAAAACACGGTTCATCATGTCCATGAAAGCAGCGGGGGCGTTAGTCAGCCCGAACGGCATGATCAAGAACTCATAATGCCCATATCGAGTACGGAAAGCTGTCTTGGAGACGTTGGTCTCCTTGATCATCAACTGGTGGTAACCTGACCTCAGATCTATCTTAGAGAACACTATAGCATCTCTCAACTGGTCCAAGAGGTTATCGATACAAGGCAGCGGGTACTTGTTCTTGACGATGACTCGATTCAACTATCGGTAGTCAACACAAAGTCGTAAGATACCATCCTTCTTCTTCACAAACAACACAGGGGCTCCTCATGGGGACGCACTAGGCCTCACAAAGCCCTTCTCCAACAGATCCTGTAACTGTGACTTGAGCTCTCGCAGCTCAAGTGGCACTATCCTGTACGGTGCAGTAGAAATGGGGCTGGTCCCCGGTACTAGTGCTCGATTTCACGCTTAGGCGGTAGTCTTAGCAACTCCTCTGGGAAAACGTCGAGGTACTCGCAGACCACCGGAATGCACTGAAAGTCGACCACAAGACTAGGCTCTGCTACAACACAAGCCAGAAAGCCCTCACACCCTGGCCCAAAATCTTCGCTGCCCAAGGCACGGAGATGCACCTAAAATCTCCGTCCACCGACTAGCCGTGAAACTCAAAGGGAGGCAACTCTAGTATGGAGAAGATGATCTTCCTCCTAAAATAGTCTACCAAAGCGTGATAGGCAGACAGTCAATCCATCCCTAGGATCACGCCAAAGTTCTCCATCAGGATTACAATTAGATCGGCAGGAAAATCGTGTCCCCTTATAGCGACCTCATAGTTTGTAAAGACCTCTTCTGCTATGAACAATTGTCCACCTAGCCCTCTAATCTGGAACGGAACCTCTAATAGTACGCTGCTCGGTCCCAAATTGATGGCAAAACTTGAGGAGACAAAAGAATGTGTGGCACCAGAATAAAAAAGAACGTAGACTAATCTACCAAAAACAGTAACCATACCTGCCACCACATAACCTAAAGCCCTGGCGTCTTAGTGTGTTAGGGCATTGATACACCCCTCGGCCCTAGGTGCTGACAAAGCGGCCATGCTCTAAGTCGGGCGGGCAGCAGCTGGCCGGTACCCTCCTCGTGACTGCTATCCTCCTCCACGTGCCTGGTGACCGTGGCCGCCAACTCAGCCTCCAGCACTCGATGCGGGGAGCATTTGCTGTATTCCGACCCTAGATGGGCAATCCCTCCTGATGTGGCCCGGCTGGCCACACTGGTAGCAGAGAGGAACACAGCCTCCTCTCTCAGTCGGTATCTGCTGGTGGCTGGGCAGGATCCGATTCTGGCAGCTGGTCCCTGTCAGAGGCCCTCAAAGGCCACTGGTGGCTCCACAGAATGAGACTGCTCTCCTGCGGCCATCGTACACCTCCTCTCCCGACAGCTCTATGAGTATGCTAGCTGGTAGGGTCTCTTCCATCTGCCATCAGTGTCTTGCGCAGTCAGGCTGGTCTCCTCATAAGTCATGGCCGCCTCAACCACACGAGAGAAAGTGGGCAACTTCAGGGGTTTCACATACCCCTGAATCACAGGTCTAAGCCCCTCAGTAAACCTCCACAAGCGCTCCTCCTCAGTAGATGTAGCTGTCAGGACAAAGCGTGACAACTCCAGGAAACACGTGCAGTACATGCTAACTATCATTACCCCCTGACGAAGAGTGTGAAACTCTCGCCTCCTCTGGTCCTGCCAGGTCTACGGAAAGTACTGCTCACAGAAGAGAGCCACAAAATGGCCCCACGTCGGTTCTCTCCCCTCCTGGCCTCTAACTACCCTCCACCACCTATGGGCTACGCTCTCCAGCTGGTATGTGGCAAAGGCCACGCGACACTCTGCAGGAGGGTAGAGACTGTCGAACACCTTCTCTATCTGCTCCAGCCAATCCTCTACCTCAAACGGGCTCTCATCCCCCTTGAAGGAGGGGGGCTTCAGCTTTCGGAACTAGCCGAAAAGCTCGTGGTGGAGCTGCAACGGGGGAACAGGTACGCCTCCAAGCAAGGAGGGCTCGTGCTCAGAAGTGTCTGAGGGTAGTGGGGGTGGTAGAGGATCACCCCCTCCCCTCCAGCTCGTACGACGCTGCAGCGGTTCCCCTATCTCATGGAGGACTCTCCCTCCACATCCTCAGGGTGGGGTGGCCGAGGAGGCTACTGGAGCTCCTCCTGTACGATATCTCGGATCATCTGGGTGAGATCCTGGGCCTAGATGCCCAAAAGGAGAGTTGGGTTGGCTGGTGCTTCAAGTCCGGTGATGAGAACCTCATCATGAGCCATAACTAGCTCATTTTGACCCAATACAAAGGATAAAAGCTCCTACATATCTCAAGGAAAAGCTTAACTCAGAGAATTCTGAGTTTGAGAAGAAAACAAGTCATAAGGGGTAAAAGTGCAATTTTACCAGTATAATCTGCATACAGGGTAATTCAGGGCCCAAACATAGGTCAAAACAGCTTAATAAGAATAAAAGTGGGATGAGATGATCTAGCAAGGGCTACAGCACTTCCAAGGAACCAAATGATAATCTGTAACCCTAAAACAACCCACTTCAATTCACAAGGTTCGAGGCAAAGTAAAAATAGAATAAACCCTCTAAAATTCATAGAAAAATAATCTCTAGGGTTTAGAACCTTCAATTTGGCCTTTAGAACCCATTTTGACCTACATTGAGAACCATGCCCAATTAATAACTTAATTTGGGTTTTTGCGCAAATTGACCGGTCAAACAAGGTTTAATATGAAAATAAAATTCACCATCAGATTCCTTAGGTCCTAATTAGTCATGTATAAAAACTTGAGCCTAAGAAGAAACCTCCTTGACCGAATTTACACTTTGGTCCTCATATATTTACTCTTTGGCCCTCAACTTTTGAACCCTCGCATTTAGGCCCCTAACTCTCCTTCGTTCTTTGCAAACAGGTCCCTCCTGCAAAACCCCTGCCAGCACCATGCTCCGGCGACCTTGCGCGGAGCATGGCGCCGCGCAGGGTGAGGTGGAGGACCTGGCAAGTGTACCGGGGGTGCCCTGCGTCGTCAGCCGTCGCAGGAGCACCCCCATGGTCACTGTAGCCCCCCATACCGGCCGTGCGAACGCACGGACGGTATGGGTTCGAATTCCGACCATGCTCCGGCGAGGGAGACACGTCGTCTCCCTCCGCCTTCCTCCCTGCTACAACCCTATAAATACCCCCCGCCGCTCCACCGACAAGGGCAGCCTGGATCTGACGGAGAAAACCCCCAGCTTTCGTCTCTTCTTTCTCCGGCAGACGCTCACCAGCTCCGGCGACTTCCTCTCCCTCCACCTCTTCGCTCTGCCGCACTACCAGCAGCAGAGACCTCCTCCCCTGCTCTTCCCGCGCCACGCCGCACCCAGCTGGCGCCTCTCCAGCCTTCTGCTCGCCGCCGCCCCTCTCCCTGAGCATCATCTTCTCCGGCGACAGTCGATACGACTGTCGCCCTGTTCCTCCCCCTTCGTCCCTGCAGTTAAGTTAGACTTACTCCCCTTCTCCTCCTCTTTCTTTCCCCGCTTTCAATTTAGTCAATTAAGCCCTCTACCGACCCTGTTCACCCTCATCCTCTCCGCCTCCGACCACCCTCCGGCGAGCCGCTCCCATCACCTCAGCGACCCACACGGCTCGCCGACCACCGCAGAACTTCCGCCTCCTCACCCTGATCCTCTTCCGCCCCTCCACTTCCCACCAAACACCCTCTGCAGACCCACCGAACACACCCACTCCCTCGCTCACAGTCTGACCTAGGACGACCTAACAGCTCCATCACACCCCCTGCAGACCCCCTGACCACCTTCGCCGTGCCACGGCGAAGGTCCTCCGCCTGTCTGATTTGGCCGAGAGGCCGTGCCATTGGTTTCAGGTTCCAGGCCTTGGCCGCCATTGGCGAGGAAGCTCGAAGCCTGCTCGAGGTTGCTCCAAGCCGAGATGTCCCAGATTGAATAGCTACGGCCAGCGCGGAAGAGACTCACGCACACACCCTGGCCCTCGATTGGAGCTGTACGCCTCAACAGCCGACGCAATTGGGAGCATCATCCCTGCTGCAGGCGTAAGAGAATTGGGGTGGGACATTTAGTCCCACCTCGGAATCTCTCAAAGGCGCGCGGACACATAAATTGAAAAACTGCCGTATGCTGTTTGCCTCAGTTACCACGGGGTGAGGTCCCTCTCACCCGACCCGACCCGACTCGGCCTCGTCCGTGACCACGCTCCGCGGACCTGGCCCGACCCGATTAGACTGACCTGCACTCCTCGCCCACCACGCACGCCGGTGGGCCTGGACCCGGGCCTGACCCGAACCCGATTACCCGATAGCGCTCTGGGAGAGCTTCCGAAGAGTGATTTCAGAGAGAGAGAGATACGCGGGGAAAGGGGGTAGAGTAGGTTTTTGCCTTCTGATGAACTCTTGAGCGTGCAGGCACAGGTGAAGGACTGCGGAAGAAGAAGCAGCTGCACTGTAGCAACTGCTCAGTTAAGTCGTCGAAGCTCCGGGCCAGACGACGGACAGCCAGCAGCCAGAGCAACACAGAAGGCAGGCTGAAGAAGAAGGAAGGGAGACTTAGTAGCCGAAGGCAGAAGCACCACGATTGCAGAAGAAGAAATGAAAAGAAGCAAGAAGCAAGAAAAGAAGAAGATGATCTGAAGAAAAAGAAAGAAAGGAAACAAGGAAGAACAGAAGAAGAAGAGCACGAGGGGAAAATCTGAAGAAAGCAGAAGAAAAAGAAGAAGAAGAAGAAGAACAGGAAGAACCAAAGACAAAGAGGAAGAAAGAAGAAAAGAAGCAGAAGCCAATTTTTCATCTCTCTCTCTCTCTTTATTTTTGTAATAGAATTTGTATATCTCTAGAATACAACTTGCTCCCTGAGTTCGACCTCGGGAACTCTTTTATTTTTCCGAGTAAAAAAATTTTTATATGAAACGTTGGTAACAACCGGCTTTACTACAACGAATTAACAATGAAAACCGACGTCCCATCATTTTGGCGCCGCTGCCGGGGAGCAACGGCTATTCTAGAGGTAAACATTCCTGTATCTTTTAATTTCTGATAATCTCCTCTCTTTTATGCAGCTACAGGAACTCAAGAAGACAAGCAACCACACGACAACCACTCCGAAGACAGGTAAATCTTTTCTCTCACTATTAACCCCTACACTCTAAAGAGAAAGAAAAGAAAAGAACAAGCAATATAGGGCTAACCTGTCTTCCATATTTAGTAACCATAAAAGTTGCATGTTTTCAACTCATTATTTCTGCACACTATCAAGGGTATTTAAAGGCTAACACATTCTTGCTTGAGCCCTAATTACCCAACAAAGAATTAACTGGACCAAGTAGAGCCAACCTAGGGATTTAGAGACACACTACTTAACCTAAGAATTGAGAAAACCAAATGGAGTGTGCCCAAGCCCTTGTCTGAAAATACCTATACAAGAAAAATCCTAAACAATTGGCTCTCTCTAAACACTTGAACCCTAAAAGACAGGACCTAAAAGCTCTTAAAGAAAACAATAGGTAAAGTTGACCCCTTGGGTTAACCAACCTTAAATTAGGTCACTCTTTGCACCTAAAAAGACTAAAGTTCAAGTGAAACCTTAAACACCCTGATCTTAAAATTGGTAGACTTAAGAGGTCAAGATCCCCATTCTGGTCTACCTGGAACCGCAGTGACAAGAGAGGTCGGGTGGGGGAAACCCTGTAACCCGTGGGGACGCTCTACCGTGTAGGGGTCTTCGCGGGACTCTCCCTCTCTGGCTGCCCAGGTAATTCTCAGGTGGACGATCTTTCTGATCAAGGGGTCCATCTGCCCCGCACCTCTATAGTCACCCAACACATTTTTGGGTGTCTTGATTGGGTCCATCACCTTCTAAACTTACCTCTCCCAACTGTGCATGTACGGAAGGAGGTCTCTAAGACCACCCTTAAGACCTCCTTTAGAAATTCACTCTCGTCAAGGCCAAGCCTCGACGCCCGTGTTTGTGCAGCAACACCCTCACATTATTCTCTCTTCTGATTCAGAACCAAGTTCTTCTTCTTCCCCCATCATGGCTCAGCCAGTTGAGGAAGAAAATAATCTGGAACACCAGCTCCAGCGACTCAATGACCTCTTCCAAAACTTCGTGCACCCACCACAGCGTCCTATGATGCGGGACCACTACAATCCTGCTGCGGTGGCAATTGAGCCTCGAGTTAGAATCCCGTTTGGAGGACCTGATTCCGAACTAAAGCCCAACATGATTCACGCTATACCTAAATTCCATGGGCTTAATTCTGAAGATCCCTTCCAGCACATCAAACAGCTTAAGCATCTGGCCCACACTTTTGGATCAGATGCGCAAAATCGGGATATTCTTCTCATGAAGATGTTCTCCTTTTCTCTTATGGACAAGGCCGCCCATTGGTATCAAACTCAGACCCGGCCGATCAACACTTGGGAAGAACTTCAATCCGAGTTTTTGAAAAAGTTCTTTCCCGTTGGTCGGACCAACGCCTTGCGCCATCAGATTACACACTTCACTCAACAATCAGGAGAACCTCTCCATGAAGCATGGGATCGTTTTCAGGATCTCATGAGGAAGTGCCCCCATCACGGAGTTCCTAAATGGGAACAAGTCCAATCTTTTTACCAGGGACTCCGTGAGGACATCCGCCTTTTCGTCAATGCAACCTGCGGAGGAAACATCATGGGTCAACATGAAGACACCGTATGGGAGATTCTCGAAAACATGTGCGAGAACTCCATCAACAATGACTCCATGGGATTATTCGACAGGACGAATACCCGCGCAGCGACGAATCTTAAGGGAGCACATGAGACGCAGGGCCTGTCCGCATCAGTCGACCTGGAATTAATGGCCAGTCGATTGGACAAGGTCTCAATTATTGAAAAGAAGGTGGATGAGCTGACTCAGCACTTGCAGCGAGCCACCTCTGCGCGTAACTCCTTTGCACAACCTCCTTCCACACAGGAGACTGTACAAAACATCCTGCACCGATCCTCCCCTGGGATGGATCCATATCCGTCCCCATCTGATTCTTGGACTGGAAGATCATCCGATCCTTTCTTCACCAGCCGGGGGAACTCCATTCCCCCTTTCCCTGATTCTCAGGAGGTTCCTCAGACCTGCGAGAACCTCAACGCCATCCAGAACGACCCATTCTCCAACACTTACAACCCTGGATGGCGAAACCATCCAAATTTTCAGTGGGCGGGAAATTCTCAAACCCAAAGACCACCTTTTCAGTCCCGCCCACAGCCCTCTCATCACTACCAGCCGCCTCAGCCTCGGCCCAACCCTACTTATCCATCAGGGCCAAATCAAGATCAAATGTCCTTAATCCTTCAGACTCTGGCCGACATTCAAAAATCGAATGCGGCCATTCAAAAACAGCACAAGGACGAGCTTACTGAAGTTAAAACTCAGCTGGCCCAGTTGGCAAATTCTCGCCAGCCAGGCACACTCCCTTCCCAACCCCTTCCTAACCCAAATAACGTGCCAACCCAGAAGCGCGTTATGAATCCAAATTTAGGCCACGCTCAATGGATTTATCAGGCCCCTACTGCCCCATCTCCAGACGAGATGGAAGCCTCTACTTCTCGTACGGGATTTCAGCAGCAGCCACCCCTCCTCCCAAATCCAAACCAAAATCAGGCCGGATTAAATTCTGTAACAACACGTAGTGGTAAGACAACTCAGGACCCGCGTTATCCAAACCACTCCCAGCCTGATGATCATGACCCTAGGATAGTTATCCAAGGTACCGCTGTTCCAGACCCACAACCAGGACCTATCCTAGAGGAACCAACCAAGATCCCGTTTCCCGAAGCCCTGACCAAGGGAAAGAAGACCACCAAACCCGTGGCCCCTGAGGAGGACCTGGTCAAGCTCTTTGAGCAGGTCCACATAAACATCCCCTTGATGGATGCAATCCGCCACGTACCAGCTTACGCACGATTTCTAAAGAATATATGTACACCCCAGCGTAAGCCGCGAACCAAGGGAAGGAGCCCAATTGTTCTATCAGAGCAAGCCAGCTCTGTAATCCTTAGTAGACTCCCACCCAAGGCAAAAGATCCTGGAACTCCCCTGATCTCCTGTAAGATAGGTGGTACCCAATTGGACAGAGCATTGTTAGACTTAGGTGCATCTATAAATCTGATACCCACATCCTTACTTGACCATCTGGAAGAATCTGAGCTGAAACCAACTGAGGTGACATTACAATTAGCAGATCGATCTATAAAGTCACCAAAAGGGATTCTCGAGGATGTTATCGTAAGAGTGCGGGATTTCTATTTTCCAGTGGACTTTATAGTCTTAGACATGGATGCACCTGAGAACCCTAGGGATACACCAATCATTCTAGGGAGACCTTTCTTGGCTACTGCTAGAGCCAACATCAGCTGTGAGGAGGGCCAAATAGAGCTTAAGTTTGGAGATCAAACACTGAAAATTGATATATTTAAGGCCCAACAAGGAATTAATTGTGGCGTCATCGAGCAAATTTGTGACATCAAGACTTTGGTTGATGAATCACACCTCCAGAATGACTTGAGTATTCCTCATCAACCACAGAAGGATCTTGACCCGCAAATAGAGGAGTCCAATCCGGATGTGAACAACCCAGTAACTCCCACCCTTGAACCTCACATCTATACTGAACCACCTGCTGCTGCTGAAAACCCCATCCTTGAACTGAAACCCCTTCCTGCTCATTTGAAATACATCTTTTTGGGTTCTAATCAGACCCTTCCTGTGATCATCAATTCCAACCTTAGTCCTGAACAGGAATCCCGTCTGATTGTTGTCCTCCAGCAACATCGCAGAGCCATCGGATGGACCCTCGATGATTTGACTGGAATAAGTCCCTCTTATTGTACTCATCATATCTATTCAGAAGAGGGCACACGACCTTCTCGTGAAATGCAGAGACGCTTAAATCCCAATCTGCAGGAGGTCGTGAAAAAGGAGATCATCAAGTGGTTAGATGCCGGGATCATCTACCCGATCTCCGATAGTCGTTGGGTGAGCCCAATTCAGGTCGTGCCTAAGAAGGCAGGACTCACCACTATAACGACTGAGACCGGAGAAATCATTCCTACCCGATTAGCCAACTCGTGGAGAGTCTGTATAGATTACCGTCGACTCAATTCCTCCACGAAGAAGGATCATTTCCCACTACCCTTCATTGATCAAATTCTCGAAAAACTAGCGGGAAATAGGTTCTTCTGCTTTCTTGACGGGTACTCCGGTTATAACCAGGTGGCAATCCATCCTGAGGACCAAGAAAAGACCACATTCACCTGCCCCTTCGGAACATACGCTTTCCGAAGGATGCCTTTCGGTCTTTGCAATGCACCCGCTACTTTTCAGCGATGCATGCTTGCCATATTCTCAGATATGGTAGGTGATTATCTGGAAGTCTTCATGGATGACTTTTCAGTTTTCGGAGCATCATTCGACGATTGCCTCCAGCACTTGGTCCAGATACTCAGGCGGTGCATCGACGTGAATTTGGTTCTTTCCTGGGAAAAGAGCCATTTCATGGTGCCTGAGGGAATTGTCCTGGGACACTCAATTTCGGAGAAAGGTATCCAAGTGGATCGAGCTAAGGTTAATCTGATTTCTCGCCTTCCTATGCCTAGCTCGATCAGGGACATCCGATCCTTTTTAGGGCATGTCGGTTTTTATCGACGATTTATCCCTGATTTTTCAAAAATCGCACGCCCCCTGACCACTCTTCTCTCCAAGGATGTTCCCTTCGAAATCTCCAAGGAATGCACTCAAGCATTTGAAATCCTGCGTGACCGAGTCACCCAAGCCCCGATCCTACAGTCCCCTGATTGGTCTCAACCCTTTGAGATCATGTGTGATGCATCCGACTTCGCTGTAGGAGCGGTTTTGGGGCAGAAGAATGACAAGAAACCTGTGGTCATTTACTACGCCAGCAAAACACTCGATGAGGCTCAGCGTAACTATACAGTTACTGAGAAAGAGCTGCTAGCTGTAGTATTTGCCCTAGAGAAATTCAGATCATACCTTCTGGGTTCCCATGTCATCATATACTCGGATCACACGGCTGTGAGGCATCTCCTTGCAAAGAAGGACGCGAAACCTCGATTGATCCGATGGATCTTGCTGTTGCAAGAATTTGACCTCGAGATTCGCGATAAAGCGGGAAAACAAAACGTGGTAGCTGATCACTTGTCCCGTCTTCCTTCTGAAATGATAGACCCTTCCGGACCCATCACTGAGCATTTTCCCGATGAGCACCTGCTGACTGTTGGTACTAGCCTTCCATGGTTTGCTAATATTGTAAATTACTTGGCATCTCATCAAACCCCGTCCGATTGGCCGAAGGCCAAAAAAGACAAATTACGCTCCGATGCCAAGTATTACATTTGGGAAGACCCGTACCTCTTCCGCATAGGTGCCGATCAGATCATCCGGAGATGTATCCCGGAAGGGGAAGTCAACAATATCCTCTCTTTCTGCCATGACCAGGCATGCGGTGGCCATTTTGCCGGGCATAAAACCGCATCAAAAGTCCTCCAGTGCGGCTTTTACTGGCCCACACTGTTCAAAGACGCATACAGTCATTACAAGGCATGCAGTCGTTGCCAGACTTTGGGCAACATGAGCCATCGCGACATGATGCCTATGCAACCGATTCTAGTATGCGAAATCTTTGATGTTTGGGGGATTGATTTTATGGGCCCCTTTCCTGTTTCGGATGGTTTCGAATACATTCTGTTGGCTGTGGACTACGTGTCCAAATGGATCGAAGCCATACCGACCCGAACCTGTGATCACAAAATCGTTCTCAAATTCATTCATCAACACATTTTCTCAAGGTTCGGGATTCCTCGTGCAATAATCTCTGATGGGGGGACCCATTTCACAAATGCTCAGTTTAGGTCACTGATGACCAAATACGGGGTGTCTCACCGAATCTCTACTCCTTACCACCCCCAAACTAATGGTCTAGCTGAGCTGTCGAATCGGGAGATCAAGAAAATCCTACAGGTCACTGTTCGACCTGACAGGAAGGACTGGTCGTCCCGACTTCCGGAAGCATTGTGGGCCTATAGGACCGCCCACAAGACCCAATTGGGCATGTCTCCCTTTAGATTGGTGTACGGAAAGGCATGCCACCTTCCCGTCGAACTGGAGCATAAAGCCTATTGGGCAGTACGGAACTGTAATCTAGATCTTTCTAAGGCTGGGACCCACAGAAAACTCCAAATCAGCGAGATCGATGAATTACGCACAGACGCGTACGAGAACTCGCAAATCTACAAGGAGCGGGTCAAAGCCTTCCACGACAAACACATCTCGAGAAAGATCTTTCATCCTGGTCAAAAGGTCCTACTCTTTGATGCCCGACTCAAACTCTTCCCAGGAAAACTGAGATCTAAGTGGGTCGGACCATATTTGGTCCGACAGGTTTTTGGAAATGGAGCAATCGAAATCAGTCCACTCAGCCACGATTCTGAACCTTTCATCGTGAATGGTCAAAGACTCAAGCCGTTCATTGATGTAACTTCTACTGATTTGGCTGAGGCATCTCATATCCTCCTTTCCCCTTGAGCTTATTGCGCCCAGCCGATGGCGTAAAACTCAGCGCTTAACGGGAGGCAGCCCGTCATTCTCTTTGAAAACCTGAAACTTGTTCTGACACCTTTCAGCACTCGAAGTTCACCCTGAACTAAGACCCCCTAGGTTACAATGAGGACATTGCAAATCTTAGGCATGGGGGGGTAGGAAAGTGCAAAAACTTGTAAGAAAAGGTTTCAAACAAAAAAAATTCACATATGCCAAAAATACCATAAAAATTAAAAAATTTTTCGAAAAAGAATAAGAGGAAAAGAGGAGAAGGAAAATTTTGTGAAGGAGAAAAGAAACAAAATGAAAAAGGAGCACAAAATTATAAGAAAAGTTGATAGTCATTAGTAAGGAACTAAGGAATTAACCTAAGTTCTAGACCTCATTCAAGAAAATAACTGAAAAGTGCACAATGAGATTAGTAAGAATGCAAACCTTAGGCATTCTTGAATAGACTCTTAGTACTCATTAAGATCTGGACACTCCTCAAGAGGTTGAGGAAAATGAAAAGCTGAAGTATTAGGTCTAAGGCTTAGGGAGTATTCGGCCTCGTTAACTAATTTTTGGTTTACGGGACTCAGTAACCTAAGCACCCTAATCTCACACACAGCCTGGTTCAGTAAGCATAAAAATCAGAATCACGCAGAAGCGTCGCAAAAATCTGAAAAGAACACCTAGAATAGGAATGGCCGATCAACACAAGTTGATTTGGACGAGTTCCCAGCGCGGAGAGGCGGGAAATCCCCTCGAAGATGCGTAACAAAATATCATCTCCTCGGTGCTTGTCTCTTAGGATATTTACATATCCTACGGGGGGCATGTAAGCACTCTGCTGGTTCAGATTCCATGGATGGCATTATCTCGAAATGTCAATTGCCAGGGTCTGGATTCGGCCACGGAATACCATGGATGGGATTATCTCGAAATCTCAACAGCCAGGGTTCCGGGGGTTGCCATGGGCGGTGCTATCTCGAAGCATCGATCGCCAGGAACCCTTGAGGATTGATGATGGGAGCAAGGAATCTGATACAGACCGTGTTGAAAAGCCAATCCTAGACTAGAACTAAAAAGAAAAAAAAAAAAAAAGAGAGAGAAAACTCTCCAAACAGAAAAAAACTTTCTATCTCTCTCTCTTACAAAACGCACTGCGAACTGAGCCAGGGCTAAAATCATTTCAAGCACGGGTGCTTTAACCACGAAGTCCAATAAACCTTAGGTTAGTTCTTGTGGGCCTTAAAAACCTTTGCTAAAAGACTGAGGCTAAGGCTAGACAGATTTGGATCTTGATTGGTACTAGAGTATCTTTTAGGCCTATGGTCAGCATTCTAACCTAATCTATGCTCAAATAAAAAAGCACTTATCTAAAACCATTGAAAACTTCATGGTCTAGAACAAGGGTTGAAACCTTAAGTTTTTTTTGCTAAGGGACTAGCAAAAGCTAGGCATGGGGGTATGATGAGAACCTCATCATGAGCCATAACTAGCTCATTTTGACCCAATACAAAGGATAAAAGCTCCTACATATCTCAAGGAAAAGCTTAACTCAGAGAATTCTGAGTTTGAGAAGAAAACAAGTCATAAGGGGTAAAAGTGCAATTTTACCAGTATAATCTGCATACAGGGTAATTCAGGGCCCAAACATAGGTCAAAACAGCTTAATAAGAATAAAAGTGGGATGAGATGATCTAGCAAGGGCTACAGCACTTCCAAGGAACCAAATGATAATCTGTAACCCTAAAACAACCCACTTCAATTCACAAGGTTCGAGGCAAAGTAAAAATAGAATAAACCCTCTAAAATTCATAGAAAAATAATCTCTAGGGTTTAGAACCTTCAATTTGGCCTTTAGAACCCATTTTGACCTACATTGAGAACCATGCCCAATTAATAACTTAATTTGGGTTTTTGCGCAAATTGACCGGTCAAACAAGGTTTAATATGAAAATAAAATTCACCATCAGATTCCTTAGGTCCTAATTAGTCATGTATAAAAACTTGAGCCTAAGAAGAAACCTCCTTGACCGAATTTACACTTTGGTCCTCATATATTTACTCTTTGGCCCTCAACTTTTGAACCCTCGCATTTAGGCCCCTAACTCTCCTTCGTTCTTTGCAAACAGGTCCCTCCTGCAAAACCCCTGCCAGCACCATGCTCCGGCGACCTTGCGCGGAGCATGGCGCCGCGCAGGGTGAGGTGGAGGACCTGGCAAGTGTACCGGGGGTGCCCTGCGTCGTCAGCCGTCGCAGGAGCACCCCCATGGTCACTGTAGCCCCCCATACCGGCCGTGCGAACGCACGGACGGTATGGGTTCGAATTCCGACCATGCTCCGGCGAGGGAGACACGTCGTCTCCCTCCGCCTTCCTCCCTGCTACAACCCTATAAATACCCCCCGCCGCTCCACCGACAAGGGCAGCCTGGATCTGACGGAGAAAACCCCCAGCTTTCGTCTCTTCTTTCTCCGGCAGACGCTCACCAGCTCCGGCGACTTCCTCTCCCTCCACCTCTTCGCTCTGCCGCACTACCAGCAGCAGAGACCTCCTCCCCTGCTCTTCCCGCGCCACGCCGCACCCAGCTGGCGCCTCTCCAGCCTTCTGCTCGCCGCCGCCCCTCTCCCTGAGCATCATCTTCTCCGGCGACAGTCGATACGACTGTCGCCCTGTTCCTCCCCCTTCGTCCCTGCAGTTAAGTTAGACTTACTCCCCTTCTCCTCCTCTTTCTTTCCCCGCTTTCGATTTAGTCAATTAAGCCCTCTACCGACCCTGTTCACCCTCATCCTCTCCGCCTCCGACCACCCTCCGGCGAGCCGCTCCCATCACCTCAGCGACCCACACGGCTCGCCGACCACCGCAGAACTTCCGCCTCCTCACCCTGATCCTCTTCCGCCCCTCCACTTCCCACCAAACACCCTCTGCAGACCCACCGAACACACCCACTCCCTCGCTCACAGTCTGACCTAGGACGACCTAACAGCTCCATCACACCCCCTGCAGACCCCCTGACCACCTTCGCCGTGCCACGGCGAAGGTCCTCCGCCTGTCTGATTTGGCCGAGAGGCCGTGCCATTGGTTTCAGGTTCCAGGCCTTGGCCGCCATTGGCGAGGAAGCTCGAAGCCTGCTCGAGGTTGCTCCAAGCCGAGATGTCCCAGATTGAATAGCTACGGCCAGCGCGGAAGAGACTCACGCACACACCCTGGCCCTCGATTGGAGCTGTACGCCTCAACAGCCGACGCAATTGGGAGCATCATCCCTGCTGCAGGCGTAAGAGAATTGGGGTGGGACATTTAGTCCCACCTCGGAATCTCTCAAAGGCGCGCGGACACATAAATTGAAAAACTGCCGTATGCTGTTTGCCTCAGTTACCACGGGGTGAGGTCCCTCTCACCCGACCCGACCCGACTCGGCCTCGTCCGTGACCACGCTCCGCGGACCTGGCCCGACCCGATTAGACTGACCTGCACTCCTCGCCCACCACGCACGCCGGTGGGCCTGGACCCGGGCCTGACCCGAACCCGATTACCCGATAGCGCTCTGGGAGAGCTTCCGAAGAGTGATTTCAGAGAGAGAGAGATACGCGGGGAAAGGGGGTAGAGTAGGTTTTTGCCTTCTGATGAACTCTTGAGCGTGCAGGCACAGGTGAAGGACTGCGGAAGAAGAAGCAGCTGCACTGTAGCAACTGCTCAGTTAAGTCGTCGAAGCTCCGGGCCAGACGACGGACAGCCAGCAGCCAGAGCAACACAGAAGGCAGGCTGAAGAAGAAGGAAGGGAGACTTAGTAGCCGAAGGCAGAAGCACCACGATTGCAGAAGAAGAAATGAAAAGAAGCAAGAAGCAAGAAAAGAAGAAGATGATCTGAAGAAAAAGAAAGAAAGGAAACAAGGAAGAACAGAAGAAGAAGAGCACGAGGGGAAAATCTGAAGAAAGCAGAAGAAAAAGAAGAAGAAGAAGAAGAACAGGAAGAACCAAAGACAAAGAGGAAGAAAGAAGAAAAGAAGCAGAAGCCAATTTTTCATCTCTCTCTCTCTCTTTATTTTTGTAATAGAATTTGTATATCTCTAGAATACAACTTGCTCCCTGAGTTCGACCTCGGGAACTCTTTTATTTTTCCGAGTAAAAAAATTTTTATATGAAACGTTGGTAACAACCGGCTTTACTACAACGAATTAACAATGAAAACCGACGTCCCATCATCCGGCACATCCGCCCCTTCGACCTCGCCCACGGCCACGTCCGCGGCCTGCCTCGAGAACTCCCCGACGAGGCATCTCCTACAAGGAGACACAGGAAAAGGAGCAGGAACTATCAAAGATAAGACTCGAAGCGAAGATCAATGCGATATGTTGTGATGACTATCCTAGTTACATGCATGTGGGTGGCTATTTTTCAGACCATTTGGTTCATTTCTCAGGACGACCTTGCTCTGATACCATCTTTTTACAACTTGATCCCAGATCCCTACAGGACCCGAGACTGGCTCGCCTCGACTAATCCCATGACCTAGTCGTCAAATAAGAAATAACCAAAAGTAAGAAATACTTCAAAACCATGCATACAATATAACTAAGCAGAAAATAATCCAGAGATAGTAAAAGAAACAGAACGAATAGTCTATCAATAATATAGGCCATCACAACTATGACAGAGGAAAGTACAGCGAAAAAGTAACTGAAACAGTATTACATAGAACAATATACTCACTACCACAACAGAAGCTAGGGGAAATAATAAGAACACGTAGCTAAGGTTGGGCTCAACTAGGCCCAGCTCACTCTGCAGCCGGTGGTGCAGGCTACTCAACTCCCTGACCTGAACAAGGTTATAAAATTTTCGAAGTCAGCGAGCACTGAGTAGAGTGGTAATTCAGCCATTTACATGTAATTAAGATAAGCAATTAATTAATGCAATTAAGTAACTATCCATTTTCATTCAACTCAACCAAGTAGTTCTAATTTGTTGCTCCTTTATTCATCTAATCATTTCTTGATCTGGCTAGTTCCTCACGGGAACGATCTTGATTACAGTCTTTTCCATGATGTAAGATGTGCACGTGGTGCTCTCCTGGCCGGGAGAGTCCCCCGTGGTAGTCCTACACCCCGTCAACCACCCCGAGGTCACGGTCTCGACGTAGCGGTGACTACGGCACGCGTGATAATTGCGCGGGTAGCTATCTCGTACTAGCACGCGGTCAGTCATTTCTGCTAGCAGGTACGCCTAAAGGTACATCACGGAACAGTACAGGGCCTTGCCCTCTTAGGATAGGGGTCTCGCCCCACCACAGTTCGCATACCCTCATCCGACTATCTCGGTTTGCCCAATGGGCCTAACAAGAGTAGGTGTAGGGCAGCTAGTCCTAACCCCAAGTCCCCTAGGGCGGCTAGCTCCCTCCCTACACTAAGTAGCTCACCTCGGTACCACATGCACGAGGGCCAAACAAAGTCAGTGTAGAGTGACTAGGCTTGACCCCGGGGCTCAATCGAACGGGCAGCTAGTACCCCTCTACACTAAAGGGACAATTGCTCTCCTTGGTACGTCGTACACAAGGGCCAGCTCACTTCCCGCCTACAGGAGTTCTCCTAATTCCCCATAGGGTTCATGCTGGTATTCCTTTCGTTTCATATTCCAAACTTTCTGATCTCTCTATTTACATTTCCAATTTCATTCTTAAAACAGGCAGCTTGTGATTTTCTAACTGACAAGGAATCACATTAAAATAATCAACACATTTGCTAGCATTTAGAGTTTTACATGCACCTCAAGTAAACAGTATAGCTAAACCATACTCATTTGTTCCTGCCCTAGGGTTCATTCAAGTTATTCTAAATATGCAGTTTATTTGTTTAAATCATAATATTAATGTAAACCACTCTACCGGAAAACACGGGAGAAATGAGGGCTCGGATCGCAGATCCCACTGCCTCCGCGGGTCCCTCGTACTCAACTGGCTGGATACCTATACAATTGACGACCACATCAAACGAGTCCAAAATCGTATACAAGTGACACTAACTCGTAGAGAAACTCAAGCGAAAAAAAATAGTAGTTCCTTTTGTAAATTCACTTACTCGGAGGGGGTGGGATCAACGTAACGTAAAAAAATGCGAAATTAAAATATAACAATCTCACAAAATAGACAATCACACAATGTACACAATGATTTTTAGGTGAAAACCCAAACCAAGTGAAAACCACCACCTAACCCTCTCGAGTTAGGATTTTCCGATCAACCAAGTTGATCAAATCCACTAAATGAATCACTTAAACGAGGGTGATTCAACCTCAATTGCAACCACGCTACAAGTGCAAGGCTAGCGTTCCTCAACCCATTCTCTTCACGAGAAGGATTTTGTCCCTCGATGGAGACAGGAATTCGCAACGCGAATACCCAACCAAATAACAAAGTAAAATATAACAATAATCCTATAGAGCCAACAAAGTAATTCTTAAACTAAGCTTCTATAGGAGTTAGGATGCTTCCCTTTGCTGGAAGTGTGTCGACAACGCAGATGCGTGAACCACGCGGTAGCGCTTCGTCGCTCTCGTAATCGCGGAGGGAGAGCAGGTGGGCAACAAGAATCAAGCTCTCTAGGTGTAGAACTAAGCTTGGAGAGCAAGATCTTTCTTCTATATGATCTTCTTCTTCTTTTAGACACCAAAGAGTGGAAAGTATATAGCTTAGGTGTGTCTTAGTGTATATTTGAGTGGCAAAGGTTCTCCTCTCTTTATAGAGGTCCTAGGAAGGCTTTGGAAGGTTTCCATAGCAGTTGGGTGCAAGCTCCAAGAAAATCAGGCCGAAATCAGGATTAATCATTACACTGACAGAGTTATCAGACGTCTGGAAAACCAATTTAAGACATCTGGGAACAAAGTCAAATGTCTGATTTTAGGTGGGTTTCCTTCCTGACCTGAATCAGATCTAAACAGGGTTCTAGTGAATTGCCATCAAATGACATACAGGACGTTTGGAATGATGTCTGGACGTCTGGAAACCTACTTTTCTACGGAAATGAATTCCCAAGGGAGTGCAACGGCTATAAAATCTCTGAGAAGAGATTTTGGGTCAGCCGAGGCAAAATGGTCATGTATCAGACGTCTGGTCTCCTCTACGAAAGTCTGATACGAGGCTAACGGTCGTTTCCTTCAATGTTTACTAAGGCAGCCAACGATCCACTAATTGGACGTCTGGTAAAGGCATCAGACATCTTCTAAGACGTTTGGACTAAGGTCTGGACGTCTGATTTCATCAGACAGAACTAAGTCCAGCCTAAACATAATCGAACGTCTGAGTCAACAGTTAGACGTCTTAAAAGTATTTATCAAATGTCTGATTTTCATATTAGACGTTTGAAAAGGCTGTTTGAACCCTAGTTTGGTTTTCTAAGTTCTTTACATAAAACCTAAGTATCCTAGGGTTGTGCAAGTGTTCCTAGGACTACTATTAGGGTTCTTTGAGGCTCTTTAACATTATATTCTAAGAAACAAAAAGAGCAAGGAAATAAAAATAAAAGTACATAGAAAGAGACAAAACAGAATTCTATCATATTCTTCTTTTCCTTCCTTCTTCAAGCTATCGCTCCTCGCGAAGCTCCTCTATTCTCCGTTAAGCTCCTCCAATCCGCCATGGATGCGAGCTCGAACTCCGTCTAACCACATCTCCATTTGCAATTAACCTGAAATCTAAGATTTCAAGTGCAAATGTTAAATGACACGTGTTTGGTTATCATCAAAATAAACAATCGCGGTGCTCTAGCACCAACACCTTTGCGGAAATTGATTCCGTTTGGCCCTAAACGGGCCAAAAACACGCACACTATCCAAAATCAGACGTCTGGGACTAGTCCCAGATGTCTTAATTGACGTTAGTACTCACCTTGGGTTTCCTGCGACATCCTCGGATGCCCGGATCCTTCAGCGATCGTATGAGGAGAGTTTCAGGCGTCAGACTCCCCTTCCGGTCGTCTGAAAGTACGATCAAACGTCTAAGGATGTGCCCAGACGTCCAAAAGTGCCTCGAAGGGTGCACCGTGCGCCCTTCCAATGCACTGCCCTACGTACACAGGTGCAGAGCTAAAAATGGCTAAACACACCCTGCGGTACGGCTTGCATGACCGGAAACCATGCAGAAGCACGTACCTTGGCACTACGCGTGCTTTCAAACGTCTGGCTTCAGCTCCGAACGTCCCCTACTACTCCAGACATCTGGGATGTGCTCCAGACTTCTGATACTGGAAAATATCCAATGAGCAAAACTCTCACAAGCCTTCTCCACGCGAACCCCTCCGCACCGCCCGCAGCTGCTACGCCAACAGCTTCAGAAGGTCGCGAAGCTCATTTTCGTGAGCTCCTCCACCTCGCACACGTCCTTGACTCCTCCCACACAAGCTCCTCCAAGCTCCCATGGCTCCCTTGCGAGCTCTTGCCCTCGGGCTCCTCCCACGCTCTCGCTCCCCTCTCCTCCTCCTCCTCGTCCCATCTCTCCTCTTCTTCTCCACTCGCTGCATTGGTGGCTAGGAGGAAGGTGGCGGCCGGCAGAAGGTAAAGATGGAGATGGTGGCTGGTGGAGATGGGGAGAGAGGCGTGGGTGTGGGGTTTAAATAGGAAGGGTTAGGGTGAGGAGAGAGGAGGTGTGCGCGTGTGTGCACGCACGGAAAAAAAAAGGAAAAGGGTACGGTTCTTCTACTTTCAGACATCCGACCATCTATCCAGACGTCTTATCCAACCCAAATGCCAACAGGTCATTTCAAGAACTTGTGGCGGAAGAGAACAATTGCGAGTCTTTTTATATAAAGTGCAGCAACAGTGGAATCGGCCATCTTTCCCCAGGCAAAGATCTGCATCTTCTTCGCTCCACCACCGTGCATCCCACGGGCACTGTGGAACCCGCATACACTGTGATAGAAGCGTGCATGACAAGTCTTCGCCTCTACTACTACAATCGGCTGTGCAGTGACAACGCGCGGCCCATCACCAGCCCATCACCACATCCACCACTGCCAGCCCCTTACCGTTGTTACCCGATCACCATCACCCCTCACAGCACTACACCCATCACCTTCATCAACACCACCCCCTCGTCGTAGACTGCTAACAACACCATGGCCACCAACTCCACAACCCACACCATCTGTTGATCATCTTCATCTTCCTCTTTTTTTCTTTCCTCGCACGACCACACAACCCACGCACAGCCACCCCCTGCTCTTCCTCTCCAGGACCACCATCACCCGTTCCCACAACCGGTTGCCATCTGCTTCTCCTTAACGCCAGCCATACCCACACCAACACCATCACTCTCCCTCGTGCCTCCTTGCATGCGCATACAGGTGCGCACCCATAGCAGCAAACCTCTCCACGACCATGCTTCACATTCACCTTCCCAGTCATCTTCAACCTCTGCACGCCGAAGAACCCAAAGTTGCAACCACATATGCTGCCACAAGAGCCACTCCTGACCACCATCCTCGACACTGACCTTGCCAACACAACCTCCACGCACTGTCGTGTCATCCTCACCGTCGCAAGACCAGTCGGGTGCTCCCGCGTCGACCTGCGCAAACCACTGCCGCTAGCCAACCTCCTCACCGGTCGGCCAACTCCGACCTCCTCGAGACGCACCGCTACCACCATCGTGAAGCACTCGTCGAGGTGCACCATCCCCTTAACTCTCGCAGCCATCCATGCCCGACCCTTCACCCGAGGAGGAGAAACGAGAAATCCTTTGTTTCTCCTCCAATTAATATTTACCATTAATGCCATTGCAACTTAATTTCTACTTATTTATCTAATTATTATATGAATATATATTTTCATGAGAACCCCTCCTTATTTTTGGTAATTGCATGAAATGCTTATTTATGGAGAAAATGAAGTGAAAGGAGTCAGATCTTTATCTTTTGTGACTCCCGATTAGACTAGATACCATTACATAATTCAATAGGCTTATTCCTCCCTATAGAGACGACCTAACTATTTTCATGGTTAGATTTTGAGTAATGAATATTTTCTAAAAGTGATTTTCTACCATGCAATAAAATACAACGACGTGACATTTTATGTTAAAATTTTATTAGAAACGAAGATCGCTATTTCAGTCATCAGTCGACCGGCAGGTGACCTTAGACAACTTCATCCCATTAGATAGGTTTACATGCTTTCTAGGAGTAGAATTAGTGTAGTTTTACTGCTTTCTAGTTAATTGTAGTTTAGTTAGTGTAATTTAGAGTAGATTATAAGTACAATAGATGTTAGAAGTTCACGGATTTGATCATTAGTTAGGAGTAGTGTAGTGTAGAATTCGCACTCGCACCTTCTCTGATCAATTCAGATCAGAGGAGATGAATCCATTTCGTCCATCTGATCACTGATCTCCCCCCTCACATCACAAAATTTGTGTTCTGAATTCCCTCGTGTTTTAATTCGCAATTCACCCTCCATTAGAGTCAAACCCTCATCTCATTGCTCAGTAGCTTTGAGATGAGGATTTGGCTCAAAATCCATCTAGGGGTCTCCCATTCATTTCAAAAATCCACAAAGATCCCTGATCTGAATTTAAAAGGGAATCAGTTTGCTTGATTGATTTTGAATTTGGATTTCGAGCAAGATCACGAGGTTTTGAATCAATTGAGTTTTGAATGGTTTTGATCAAGAGAAACGAAATATTTTTGTGTAATTGAGTCCATGGCCATGAATCTAAGATGATTCTAGTGATGAATTTTTCCTCAAATGAGCCATGTTTGAATTTGGCATGAATTGGGGATTTTATGGTTTTAAAGAGAGAGGTAGAGCCAAGGAAAATCAATTTTGTTGATTTGAGGCTCTACCACTGATTTATGTTTTGTTTTGTGTGAGAATCTGATTTTTAACCTAAGGAATTTTCAGTATTCTTTAAGGTTTTAGATAATTGGGATTCAAGTTAGATTTATTAGACTGATTCTAACACCTCCTTCATGCTGTCTATAGCATTAGGAAGGTGTTAGATCAGTGTTTTTCTCTCTGATTTGAAATGAGAATGCTAATAAGGATCTTTGATGCAGAGTTTAACTTCTCAAAGTGATTTCATTGTGATCTTCAAGCCTTATCAGATTTTTGAGGTGTTTGTTGTTTTGATTTTCGAATCCCAATTCAACATATTAAAGTGTTGCATAGCACTACATTACATGAATTTTCCAGCCTTAAATCTAGTGCAAGTTAGGGCTATTTGAAATGATAATCTGAGTTGAATGTTCTTAATCCCTGATCAGACTTTCTCAAGTCTGAACTTCGATAATTTATGTACTGAAATTAACATCAAATCTGTTAAATTGAGAAATGGCTACACAGCAGCCTTTGAAAATTGTTTAAGATGTCTGGTTTTGGATTAAAGACCATCTATTAGTTGCTGCAGCTACTACTGCAGCTATTGAATGTTGCTGTTGTTTCTTAATGGTCTAGATCAATGGGGTAGTGGTTGGGATTTGTTTATTTCAGATAGTTGACATGTCTAAATTGTTGTATACCATGTATACAAGCTTTCATATACTTTTAATGACTTTTAAATCCAATTTGTTTGCTTGTAATCTGAGTTTAAATGTCTTTATCAACTATAACTTGTGTCCAACTGGCCAAACACTGAAAATTTGATAAAATTGAGTTGAAATTCATGTTAAGCTGCTCGCACATCTTTCATATAATTTGTTGAACCATTCTGAATGCCTACACTAATATTCCATACCTCACAACCCTCATTTAGGCCTTAGATTCTTAAGTCTAAACCCCTTTTAAGCCTTAAATGTACTAGTTTTGTAAATAAAATATAACTATTAAAAAAAAATTTAAAAAATAAAATAAATGTGTAGCGAGTATGAATAAGTATATTTTTAAGTATATACAAAGTTTGAAGGTCATCTGAACCTCTGGTTTGGTAGAACATATCAGCCGACGATTTAATATACCTTAAAACTTAATAAAAGAGCTCAACATGAAAAAATCCATAAACAACTCTATTCATCTCATCTCTTTCTTTCTCTCTCATCCCCTACCTCTATTAAACATATAAAACCCATAAAAATCAGAAAAACTTAAAAAACACCTAAAAATACTATGTATATTATGTATATACCTGTAAATATAACCTATATATTAAGCTATAAAGGTATATAATGTAAAATATGTATATAATGTGTACATATAACTTATGTATATATTCTATAGCATAAATTAAGTATTTAAGATAACTTAATATATATATATATACCTTTACTAAATAAATTTCTATTAATTTAATTAACTTATATGTACTATAAGCTATAAAATTATAGAAACCCCAATAAATCTAATTATTTCTAAGTAATTTTGTACATACATATTTATATATTTATTATGTACATTATAATCCCTGCAAACTAATTTAATTATATTTATATAGTAAATAATTAATTTAATAAGTTATGAAGTAGTTTACTAACTTAAAATCAAATAAATTTGTAAATTAAGTTATTATTGAACTAATTTATACTCTATAGTTGTATTATATTATTGTAAGTAATCTAAACTAATTTAACTATATTTATATTGTATTATACTATTTATACCTAATTTATATGTATAACAGCCTGAAAATTGATATTTAATTGTATATAAATTTAAATAAAACTTTTAAAATATCATAAAAATATGTATTAAATAATTTAGTATGTATACTAATACTGTATAAGGTCAATTAGACCATAAATTATATAATTTATACTGTAATTAAGAAATTAACTTATAAACCAATGTGCATAAATTGTAAAGTTTAGCCAATTTATTTATATAGTAAAACTAATTATTTTTGTTAATAAATTACATAATTATGTGGCCCTATATAAAGGTTTTAAAATCCCATAACTTATTTTTAATTTATAATAAATTATGGCCCTCAATTCGAGGGCCAAAGTAAGCAAATCATGCAGCCAACCGCGCAGGCAGCAGTGCTTGAAGGTGCTTCAAATAGCACCACATCGTGGCATGGCAAGCACCTGACGCACCATATATGTAATTTGTGTTTCACCCTCCCCAATCGTCATGGCATTGGCCGTCCCTTACACTTATAACCCATCCTCTTTGAGCATATGAACGAATGAGAATTGATTTGGCATGGAAATATGGGTGCGGTGCATGGCTAGGAGCTATGCATTGTACATGGGTCCGATTAGGTGTAGTAATGCGAGCCATAAATTGGTTAAAAATGTACCTAATGAGAACAAGGGTGGCCCTAGTAGATGTCAGATCCCACTCAGTAATGGGTGTTGTGTATCCCTCGAAAAGGCCGCCCACCAATTAAACCATTTTTGGGTTAAAAGCCGGTCTAAACCGGCTAATGAACCGGTCTAAAGCAGCAGAGAGGGATGGATAAGAAATTGGCTAAGTGTCGCCACTATGTGCCCTGTGAGCCCTTGTGTACATAGTGTGTGTTGTGTCTGTGTGGCGTATCTGTGAGTTGAGTGTTGTGTGTGTTGAGTTGTGTACTGTGTGTGTAAGTGTGTGTGCATATGTATATATGTATACGTATATATTGTATATATATAGTATATATGTAAATAATATGTATATAAATATATTTAGAGTAGAGTAGTATTGTTTGAGCTATTATGTATATAAATAAAAGATAGCTTTAGTGACAGATATAGATGTCACCGATGATAGTATTATATGTCAGTGTAGACATTAGTTTGTAACTTAGTAGTTTTTCTAAGGTTTTAGTGACACTTTCATATTCCCTTTAGATACATTATATGTTATTGTAGTTATTAGTAAGTTAAGTTAGGTTAGTATAGTACATATTATTACTCATTATTATACATATAGCTGAGTATTATTAATATAAGTTGTAAATAGATAATATAGAGTATTTATTTATGATTTTTTATGCTTATTTGTAGATAAATGTTTTCAAGTATTGTAATTATTTCTAATTCATTCTTTTGTATATAATTAACTCATTCTTTGATTCTTTTATTTATTCATTCATTTTTTTTATATAAAATCAATCTTTTTGAATTAAAAGAATATTTTTGACTTAGAAAGTAATATATATCAATAACTGCCTCCTAGTGAATGACCTTGAATAAATTAGTAAAAATTAAGTATATAAATAAAATTGATGTGACAACGGTTGGTATTTATGACATACTACAACAACGACATTTTAAAACACTTTTTAGTGCAAACTAGTAGTCATGCGATTATATTTTTTGGCACCATTACCGAGAATAAAAACCCGTCAAGAGCGCTTTATTGTAATTGTTTGACGAATGTTGCAGAAAGTCGATTATTTTTTACCCTTGACATAACAAATCCTAGTCTTATGTCTTTACAAGTGTATTTGCTAAATTAGTTACCATTCTCCAATATCCTATTACCACCTCACTAACCTTGATTCCCATTTAATCCATCTAGTTCTGCGATCCTTTAACTTAGGGTCCACAATGAATTCTAGGTGATGCTAGGCTTTCCTGAATCTACTCATCTCTCATGGTTATAACATAACTTAATTGTGTCATACAAACCTCACAAGTCTGTGGAAAAATATGCCTACTAGAGGTCACGGTCCTTGCCCAATCTTTTTAATCATTCCTTTCATCCCAATTTCTAGCATGAATCATGTTGAGGAAACTTCCATGTTGAAGTTCATCGAGGCTAGGGGGTGTTGCTACTCCTTCAGAAGCACTCAACCTTGACACCCATATGTTCTAGCACCTCTACCATTGCCTTTATATGGCCTAGGTACTTACAGGTTCAAGAACCATGCACCAAAAAATCCCTCTAATTAAGTGCTAGCTTCGAGTTATGGCTTATCTAAGTAATTAAAGACTCTAGCTCCATCATTTCATTCATGTTTCATATGTGATTAACACCTATGAATCAGGAGTCAAGAGTCATTTCCTTCACCTACATCAAGGTATTACATATACTTCCCCACTAAGACTTAGTATCTAGTGTTATTAAGGACTTTCACCTCAAAATCCACATCAATGGTACTATGGAATACGACAACCTAGCAATTGACGCTTTTTAATTAGTCGCTCCCAATTTATAGATTCCTAAGACAATCTTATTCACATAAGTCCTAGCTATCCTTACAATTTGGCAACCACAATTCCATATAATCAATCATAAAGTAACCAATTTATTGCTTCCCAAAACATCGTTGTCGTCGACCATACTTTCTAGTTAGCCATAGTAATATTTGGGCCAACACTAGAGAAGGATAATGAACTTGTTTTTGGATCCACTGGCCTCAAATTATTTCCCTTTTAACAACCCTTGTGGATGGCAACTAATTTCACAACAATTACTTTAATCCTATTGTTGATGTAAACTCAAAATTCTAGATGCTATATGTTCATTAAGAAGAAAGAGAAAGAGAAAAGATGCAATTGAATTCTTATTCTACTTAGCAAAGAAGGATTATGCATGATGCGGGAACTATTTCTCAACATCTAAGAGTCATTTAGACTTTAATACTCTCGAATGACTTCGAAAATTTTCTCCAATTTCTCATTCTATTTGAATGCATAAACTCGAGAGGATTTATTTCGTAGCTTGGTCACTCCAAATGTAGCCATTGTTATTCTCTTTAGAATACCTCCTTTTGCTTGTTAATGACCTCAGCAGGTTATCAAAATCTTCTATATAGTCATGATTGACAATGGGAGTCCATGGTATAAGAGCTTCACAGGTCATTTCCTGCAAAGAATTTGATCACTTAGAAGGGGTATGAGGAGGTATTTCTTTCGCTTCACCTACCACAAATTTTTGCCCTTTAATTGGTCATGGATTACAACATAAGCAACATAAAATTCCATGTGAGATTTCATTGGGTCATTGGACCATAATAGGTTGGTCACAAGACTCATATAGTCAACCATGCGAGTTGATTCGAGCTTAACACCTCATCTACTATTAATTTATTTAGTTAGATTTTCGCCTTCATATGGCTAACCATAACCTCCTTGTGGTTGGAGATTGATTTATTTGCTTTTGAATTCTCACATGATAGCAAATTTGATTTTTACCTAAAATAAGCATATTTTTTGTTTAAATTGTAGGTAATTGGGCGAGACCAAACAGGGACAAGCAGTGAAATCAAAACTCAAGCCTAACGCATTAGAGAGAAGGTTGAATTGGTGGGCAATGCTAAAGTCGAGCCAACATGCAATTGTTTCCAACCCAAGCTTGACCCATCAATTGGTCGGGCAGGCTGGACAAGCAAGGGCCTAACCCATTAGCGAGGCCTGATCATCACCTGTAGACATTAGGCAATGAGCCGACAGCTACACCATCTCCCGTGGTAAAATCACCTGAGAAAGAGGCTCAGGAAAGATGAAGAATTCATAGGACAAAAACTCATCTCAGGTTGAATAACTTTTTTTTAATTTATGGTTAAAGCAAGAAATAAAGTTGAATGGTTTTGGTAAAGTTGAGAAATTCTGGAATACTTTATATCACATCCTACGGTAGATAAATATAGTTTAGGCTCGAATCAGATGATTGGTAGAAGGAACAAAGTTATTATATCCCCCATGGAGTTAATGCAAAGGTTGAGGCTAATTAAACATTGACTGGAATTTAATATTAGCAAACAAGGGTTCAGAGTAGGTGTACGTCCTCAAGATAAACCATTCGCAAGGGTTAATTTACGTGAAAAGATAAGAAACTGGCGTGTAAAAATATAAGATTGATGTTTATTCTCATTTTGATTTGACTTAAAGATAGGTGGAGTTATCATAATTAATTTCTATTTATGAAACGCGTGTTATAACACGTTGTACAACGTACGTTTAAGAATCAATCAAATGAAAGTGAAAATTAATTAATTTGAAATTAAAATATATTGATTAAAAATAATTTTTAATTAATTAAAAATAAAAATATATCAATTAAAAATGTTACTTCAAGCATAATTTTTCACTTATAAAAAAATAATTTTCAACAATAAAAAAAATTAAATATCACTATCGTCTATATATTGTAAAATTTATTTATTTATTTATTTATTTTAAATTAATATCAACTCGTAACGTTAGCCCTCGTAATATTTACTCGAGTGGAAGGAAACTCTGGATAAGGAAGTAAGTGCCATTTATGGGTTGGTGATTCATCACTTTCTTCCTGCAGGCATGACGTGGCAATGAGATGCGCGAGGACGAGTCCCCACCCGTTGCGAGCAGGTGTCTGGCGACATCACTGCGCGACAGGGAAGCAATCGATGTGGAAAAGATAGATCAGATCGAACGGTCACCCTCCAACGTCTTCAATCTCACACGTACGGTCCCCGCCGCCAACATGGGGACGCATGACGTCCACGTGCAAGCATCTCAGAGTCGGCCGGCGCGGCGTCTCCCCGTCCGTATTCGCTGCCACATGTGTAAGTTCCCCTCCCCTTCTCGATGAGATTCGGGTTGATAAATTCGTATATATATTTTCAGAATTTATATTTATATTTTATTTATTTACCTATGAGGTATAAAAATTTAAACATATGCCATATCGATACCTATTTAACTATCGAATATTTATTTATAAATCATGTTTAAATTAAATTTAAAGAAGAAGAATAAATTTATAATACAATTTATTAATTATTTATTGTTAATAAAATTAAAATATAAAAACTAAAGCTACTCCAATATTAATGATTTTCATTAAAATTATTGTAAAAAAATTTCAACGAAAATATATTAAAAATAAAAAATATAAAAAATAAAATATAAATATATTTAAAATAAAATATCTTTATTTTAAAAATAAATATTTAATAGAAATTTCAGAAGAATTTAAATGTTTAAAATCATAAAGAGAATTATGAAGGAGATTAAAATTGAGAGAATGAGAAATTTACGGTAAAATTTATATATATATATATATATATATATATGAGATAAATAAAAATTTTATTTGAATATTCAAATCAGATAATTAGGTATAGATCTATATCCACATTTAATTAAATTTTTTAAATAAAATCTATACCTAAATCCTGTAAAATTCAAGTTGCATTTTACCCATCCTTTCCGTATCGGATTCAGGTCGAAGTTACAAAAATTTACATCCCCAAACAATTGATTAGGCAGTAACCATCGAACGTGTAATTTTAAGAAAATGGCAAATATACTATCTTTTATACTACAGATCATACGTCTGCTCGCCCCCCTGGGGATACAAATTTCCTTGTTACAGTCGAGAGGTCCAGTCCCCTATGTTTAATGGTCAGGTCTTTATTTGATCTTTTAGTGTTAGTTTAACCAATGATCTACATCGGTTGAACATTGATGATGTTATTATGTGAAAAAAATAAGCTCAACATAATTGAACCAATATTTAATAAAATATCAACGAAAATATATTGTAGGAAATTTTATTTTATAATTTTAATTATACTAAAATCGACGTATTTTTAATAACTATTAAAATAAGAGACTACTTTGTTTTCCTTCTTTCCGAGGCAAGTAAATAATACATCCAAAATGGATGCAGCGCGTAGAGTCACGTATGTTTTCATTTTTATTTTTACTTTTACTTTTACTTTTAAGAAAATGATCAAATCGGTGGCTGCTTTAACTGTAGTCGACCGATTCGACCTAATTTTAATTGATTTATACTGATTTTTAACTTTATCGATTCAATTGATAAGATATCAATTTTTGTTTGTACTGGTTGGATCTTTAAAACGTTAATACACTGTTCCCACATATCTGAGGCCATTATTTGCCCTCTGCCAAATAATTAACCTCCGATGACGAAGGCTTCTCCGGAAGGTTCCAAGAGTTTTAGCCTTCTGAACTAACCTCCATGATCTTTAGTATGATGACGCATCGGCATCCCATGGTGAAAGATAGGGCAGTAGTAATGATCTTGGTCTTGACCTTGATCTAGATCCCCATGTGGAATAAATGCCGATATACTCTCCCAATGTACCATCCTACCATGAAAAAACGCCCTATCTCGGGGAGAGAAAAAACGAATCAAATAGTGAAGCTAAACTAAATGTTATTGGGCATATGGCTGCAAAGGAGTACGCATAAATGAGTTAGGCATCCGACCCAATTTGATCTAACCAAGGCCTAATTGATTGGGTATCAAGCTTTCAATGGAGGTCTGTGATACTAATTTGCAGATATTTAATTGCTTTGGTAGATAACCACACAATTAATGTATGAAGTAAAAGAAGTGATGTCAATTGATATATTTTAAATAAAAAAGTATATTTTTATTTTCAATTGAAATATTTTAATTTTAAATTAATTAAAAATTACTTCCTATCAATGTACTTTAATTTTTAATCTATTTATTTAATTTTTAATCAATAAATTTTTATTTTCAATCTCAATTCATTAAATGAAAATATAAGTGGGGATGGCACGTTACAATGCTACTTTCCATACTCGTGTTAAAATTAAAAATATGAATAAAGTAACAAAATAAAACATAGTAACAAAAAAATAAACTCACAAGGTGTAAAAAGATACAAGTATAAAAAATAATAATAAATAATACATAAAAATATAGGTAGAAATATGAAATAATAATATAAAATATCATAAAAGTTAGAAATAAAACAAAAAAATATGCACACCAATTTCGCCGGCAGACATTTTTTTTTGCAGAAATTTCGTTAGAAGACCTATCAGCCTGAAGCAAATGAAGGAACATCATGGCATTTATGTGAAATGGGTTTCCAGAGTTTAAAGTGACAATATTATATGAAGATTTCGTGCATTCAAGTTTAATTAAAAAAAATTATCCTTCACAACTTTATTGATGTGGATCCAACGTATCAAAATCAACCACCCAGACTTCTTAAATCGAATTAGTTGTTAAATGTTAACGCTTGATCCTTTGTAAATTATTACTCGAATCCTTTAGTTAATGATGTATTACTATTGTCAGGCTGTCATGCACATCCCTTCGCTTAAATTCATGACATCTTTGTTACAATTGCACTCATATAATCTTAACAGTAGCGGGGAATCCACCTCGTAGCACACTAGATTGTTCCACGGGCAACTCACCTACTAACGGAGAGAGCCTGACTCGATGTCATTTATGATAACTCAGGCCAAATCAATACCTAATTGAGAAAAATAATTTTGTTAGATATAGATACAATAAATCTAAATCAATCACTTAAAATATTTACACAGATTAAGATGCGGGACTCTTCTGAGGATGTTACTGTAGAATTTTTATCAGGAAAGGGTGACGTAATAAATTGTCGAATTAAAAATAAAGTAATCTCACAAAATAGACAAACACACAAAGTACACAATTATTTTTAGGTGGAAACCCAAACCGGGTGAAAACCACCACTTAACCTTCTCGAGTTAGAATTTTCTGATCAACCAAGTTGATCAAATCCACTAAACGAATCACTTAAACGAGGGTGATTCAACCTCAATTACAACCACGCTACTTTATACGAGAGTAGCGTACCTCAAACCCCTTCTCTTCACGAGAAGGATTTTGTCCCATGAAGGAGACGGGAATTCGCAAAGCGAATACCCAACCAAATAACAAAGATAAATAACAAATATCCTATAGAGCCAACAAAGTAATTTTTAACCTAAGCTTCTATAGGAATTAAGATACTTCTCTTTGCAAGGAGGGCGTCGACGACGCGAATGTGTGAATGACGGTGCAACGTCACTCTCGTGAACTACGGCGGGAGATCGGATGCGCAAATGCTTGATGCTCTCTAGATGAAGAATTAGAGCTTGGAGAGCAAAAGCTTTTCTTCTTAGAATCAAGGGACACAAAATGGTTTGAAAGTGTATTACAAAGTGTGTCTAGGTGTATGTTGGTATGCAAGAGGTTCCTCTCTATTTATAGAGGCCTTAGGAAGGCTTTGGAAGGCTTAGGAAAGGTTCCATAGTCGTTGGGAGCAAAGCCCAAGAGAATCAGGCCGAAATCAGAAACAATGATTGCACTGACAGGCTTATCAGACGTCTGATCCTGGCATCAGACATCTGGAAGATCACTTTAAGATGTCTGGGAACAACATCAGACATCTGATTTTAGGCGGGTTTCTTCCTGACTTGGATCAGATCTAAACAGGGTTCTAGTGCAAGTCCATCAGATGACATACAGGACGTCTGGCACTATGTCTGGACGTCTGGAAACCTACTTTTTCTTGGGAATGGATTTCCAAGAGAGTGCAATGGCTAGAAAATCTCTGAGAAGAGATTTTGGGTCAGCCGAGGCAAAATGGTCATTTATCAGACGTCTGGAAAGGCCTAAGGACGTCTGATAAGCTCTAACGGTCATATCCTTGAGTGTTTGCTAAGCCAGCCAACGGTCCACTAATTGGATGTCTGGCAAGTCCATCAGACGTCTTCTAAGACGTTTGGACTAAGGTCTGGACGTCTGATTTTCATCAGACAGAACTTGTAAGTCCAGGCTAATTGTTATCAGACGTCTGAATCGACAGTCTGATGTCTTAAAACACATTATCAGACGTCTGATATTGGAATTAGACGTCTGGAAAGGTTGTTTGAATCCTATATTGGTTTTCTAAGTTCTCTACAGAAAACCTAAGTATCCTAGGGTTGTGCTGGTGTTCCTAGGACACTGTTAGGGTACTTTGAGTCTCTTTAACAGAAATCTAAGTAACAAAAATAAAGAGCAACAAAAGAAACGAAAAATACAACGAGTACAAGAGAAGGAAATCTATCATATTCTTCTTGTCCTTCCATCTTCAATCTATCGCTCCTCGCGAATCTTCTCTGTTCTCCATCAAGCTCCTCCAATCAGTCCTGGATGCGAGCTCGAACTCGGTCTAATCACGTCTCCATTTGCAATTGACCTGAAATCTAAGACTCCAAGTACAAATGTTAAATGACACGTGTTTTGTTATCATCAAAACAAATGATCGTGGTGCTCTGGCACCAACAGTTACATGTTATGGTTGTAGTAATAGCATCACTTCAGTGGACAAAATGTCAAACTTAGGTGGCATTGGTTGCATGGTAGCGACGAGATGACAGCAATGACAATTGCATTGCCATAATTTGAAGACGAAGGTTTACAACAAGATGCATTTTATGGTTACCCCCTTATGTGTAGACAAGCGTGCAAAATTTATGTAGGAATAACTGTTCTCATGGAAAATTATGAAGAGGCATAGCCTGCTATGATTGGAATCAAAACATGGATTTCCAAGGATCCATGGAGGTGATGGACGATTAGAAAGAGATCCAGAGAAAAGGACAAGCAAAGGCTACATGTTGAGAGTTTCATCTCAGTGGTTATCGTACAAGGTAAGGACTAAATACCTCCTAATTTTAGTAGGGTGTGCATTTAAAGTTGAAAACTTCAAATCCGAGCTAAGTTCGTCATTTTTCCCAAACTCCCTAAGGCCTAGAACCCATCATTAAGTTTTCTAGAATAAATGAATTTCCATTGAAATACTTAACATTAGCAAGCTTTGAGATATGTAAAATCACCATTTGGTGTCTAGGAGAGTTAAACTATGATAAGAGATGAGATCCAAACTAATTTGAATCAGATTTAAGGGTCAGAACCATCTATAACCGATTATAGCAAAGCCATACAAAAATTAAGGCTTTCCCTACTATAATTGGCTATTTAAGAATGTAGCTAGCTATGTAAGGAAGAAAAATGAGCAAAGTAAAATAGCCTAGGGAGCTAAGATCTTAGGATCAATCGGTTGAAATAATGCCTAGCTAATCAAGATTGGTATCCCATGATGAGTTCCAAGCACTGGTTTCAAGGAAGAAAATCCTAATATGGTAGATGACAATATTAAGGTAGAAACTAATGATCGGTCAATGAAGGGTTAGCTGAGTTTAATTAGATAGTTATGATAGAACTTGCAGTGCTAGGAAAAGAAGATTGTAGCTACAAATCTAAGGACTCTCCCTGTCTTGATGAAATCTTTCTCTTGATGTCCCAATGATATGGTTTGGTTGAGGATTTGATGAGGTATTGTTGAAAGAATAATTTCAAGTTCATCTAAAAGATTTGGGTGTCAATTTTTGCTTGAGATTTTGGTGGATGATTGAGAGGTGTTGTGATTTTGGGTTTTCATGATGGAATTTGTGGGTATGGAATCCATTTTTGGATTGGTGGTTATGATGCCTCTTTATGTGTTAAAAAAGGGATTCCTGATGATGTTTGGAAATTTGATTCGAGTTTTAAGAAGTTTTGTAACATTGTGGATGAGTTCCTTTGAGAAAGAAGTTTGCTTCCAAAAATCTGAGAAATTGTGCAGGTTTGATCAATCAATTTTTATATTGATCGATCAAGCTTCGCTTTCTGTCAAATAGGAACTTCCCTAGATTTGGTCGATTAAATCCAAGGCTAAGCGATCAACATCAATAGTCGATTGATCAACCATAGTCTTTTTCCCTAATTCAAAGGCCTCAATTGGTTGTGTTAAGGCTATGATTCCATGAATGAATTGTGAGTAATTCTAGGCCTAACATACCTTAATTTATGCGCATCATGGATTACTTGGACTTACAAATGGGTGAATGGTTGGATTAAGGTAAAAGGTATTGATTTGGGTCAGAAATGTAATAAAGGATTAAAACAAATTTTAAGGCTCAAGCTTTGAGGTGTTTATGGGGAAATAAATCAAACCAAGATGTGGTTGATAGTAATAACCTCATAACCTAAGAATAGGGATTAGGGTGGAGTCCTTGGGTGATGTGGAGGTGACCCAACCAAGGCCTTGAATAAACCCTAACCTATAACAATTGTAGGTCTTAGAATGTCATGGACATCTTTTGGAACCTAGCTAGAGACTATGAGTCATACCCTAGGATGTGTAGCTATATAACCGTATAGCTACATATGGGCTTGAACTAATAAGATATTAAAGTCTGGTTGTGAACCCATAATTGATTGATTAATTCAAGAAAGGTTATTATATGGTTAATAACCAAGGATAAGTAAAATGCAACCAGCTAAATGCTAAGGGGTTACATAGGAAACACAACATGGATGTGGTGAGCAGTGGATTCACAAAGAGCCTGGATGGCCTAAGGAAAAGTTGGTAGATGGGTTCTACTTGAGATTTGGACCTAGAATTGGAAGATTCCTAGTTGTGGTTGCTGGTCAAGGACCAACAACCAACAGTTGAGGATACACGTGAGGGGTATTGAAGCAATAGCCCAACCAGTGCTCGCGAGTGCGAAAGACACTTGGTAACCTAAGAGAGTTTTGATGTGGAGCACTCCTTGTCCAGAAATGAGCAGGAATGTCAGTTGGTTTGGTTTGCTCCTGAAATGACCCTTTTCTAGGGTCGTTTAGCATTTTCGGAATCTGTAGGGGTTTTTCCTACAGTTTTAAACCTCTTATCTTTTGTTTAGGGGATTTGCGAGGGGGAGAGGGAAATTGCAGGGACATTCCCGCAATTTTCCCACCACTGTTTTCCACTGTACGCATCCCACTCCTCCCCCCTCACTCTGCACGCCTCTCCTCTTCCCCTCTACGGCAACCATCCCCTCCTCCATGACGTCCCCCTCACCTCCACTCTCCATATATACCCCCCTCCTCCTCCTTCTGCTCCCACACCGCCAGTCGAGAGGAAGTGAGAGAGGGAGAGCAAGAGAAGCAGGAGGACCTGAGGGGAGAGCGAAGGCCTGAGAACGGAGGAGCCGAGGTGGTGCTGCTGCTGTTGCAGGCTTCCGCGCTGAGAAGGGATTTAGAAACGGTTCTGCAGAATCACTTTTCCGCAAAATCAGACGTCCAGAGTGACCTCCAGACGTCTGGTAGGACGTCCGAAGGTAACCCCAGACATCTAGTAGTGTATTTTTCTTCAATTATCTTTCTGCCAAATTTTTGACCGTGCATGTGCGTGTCAGAGGTTGGGAAGCGTGCTGCTGCGAGGACAGAGGCAGCTTCAGACGTCCGAATGTGTTTCCAGACGTCTGAAGACACTCCCAGACATCTGCACCAAGTCCCAAACGTCCGGGAAAGGCACCCCGAGCAAAGTCAGTCCCTGGGTACGTTTAAGACATCTGGGACTCTTCCCAGATGTCTAATTTTGGTCAGGGTTGGTATTTTTGGGGCCGTTCAGAGCCCAAATGGTGTCGATTTTCCGCAAATGAAACGTCTCTAGTTTCCATGCGAGTTTCTCTATGTGTACTTTGTCTTTATCATTTTGAACACTTTTGACTTGTTGATTCCTGTCACAGGTCACCAGTCCGTCAAGTATACGGGACCTGCGGAGACATCGGGAGCTACCATACGAGCCCCCATTCCACCCGATTTCCCTGGTAGAGTGGTTTTTACCCTAATCTCAAAATTAATAAAGTACATGCACAAAATTAGTTGAACCTAGGATGTGAACTGAACCCTAGGAAGAAGTAAATGCATGCTTTAGAATACATCTAATCAATTAAACCCTAGGTTGTGACATGAACACTAAGGCTCGAGAAGATGCATGTGTAGAGAGATGAATGATTGAAAAATCATAAGCTTCCTATGCTACCTAAAATGAACTACATTATAAATAGAGAAAATGAACTCGTACTAGGGAAACTGAGATGCCTATTCTGTATGTAACAAACAGGATACGAAATAAGAAAAGTTATGTACGAACCCTACGAGGAATGTAGAACGACAAGAATACTGTAGTACGGAGAACCAGATGGTTCTGGAACACGTCGCCACGGGCGGCTGTTCAGACTTTGTTTAGGGAGGTGAGTTGACCTTCGTGTATGTAGTATCGAAGAGAGCAACCATCTCCTTTTAAAAGTAGAGGGGAGCTTCCCGCCCCTCGGGTGGAGGCCCGGGGTGAGCCCCTCTACGTCGACTCCTATTGGCCCTCACGTACATAATATCAAGGAGAGCTACTTCGTGTAGGGGGAGCTAGCCGCCCAAAGGGGCCCGGGATTAGGACTGGCCACCCTACACAGACTCTTATTAGGCTCGCTGAGCAAACCGGGATAGTCGGACGAGGGTACGCAGACTGTAAGGGACGAGACCCCTGTTTCTGAGTGGGCAAGGCCCTGTGCTGTTCCGTGTTGTACATTTAGGCGTACCCACTAGCGGAAACGACTGACCGCGTGCCAATACGGGGTAGCTACCCGTGCGCTTATCACGTGTACCATAGTCACCGCTACGTCACGATCGTGACCTCAAGATAGTAGATCGAGTGTAGGACTACCACGGGAGACTCTCCCGGTCAGGGGAGTGCCATGTGTACATCCTGCATCGCGATAAAACTACAAGCAAGATTGTTCCCTGGGGGAACAGGAAGATTGAGAAATGTCATGGAATCAGATTAGAATATTCAGATCAGCAACACATAATAAGATAATGGGAACCAGAAGATAATATTTTAAGATGCTTGTTAAGTTATATGACATGTTTTAACCACTACTCTATTCAGTGTTAGCTAACTCTAGATGTTATAACCTTGTACAAGTCAGGGATTCGAGCAGCCAGAGCCACCGACTGCTGAGGGCGCTGGACTTAGTTGAGCTTAGTTGTAGTTTTCCTTCTGCTAGTGTTGTAGGGAGTTCTTGCAGTTCATGTTATTTCAGTTATATTTCAGTCATACTATACTAGTTATGTTGTGACGACCTGTAATATTATGGTGATTGCCGTTCACTTGCTTTACTGTCAGTTTTTATTTCTGCTGCTTAGTTACATTACTTGTGTGGTTGTGGAAAGGATATGTATTTGGTTATTTCTCGTTGGATGACTGGGTCTTGGGGTTCGTCGAGGCGACCCATTCTCTGGTTCTGTAGGGAGTCAAAAACAGGCCCTGACAGCTCCTATCAGGAGCTAGACATTTTAGGAGTCCATCTACTCTCATTGCCAAATGATTCAAGGATCACTTGGATCGATATTCGAGCAGTCCTATGTGGAATATCTTACCAAGGATCTTGAGTGTTAAGCAGAGGGTTGCTCCCTCAAGCCAACTCGTTTGACAATTAATCAACATCCCAAAACCTAGAGCGAGTATCCTTGTCTGAAGGACATTGGTGCTTTTAATATCTTCAAAGGCCAAAGAGGGGTCATTTGTACAAGTGGACCAACAAAAAGAATACATCTCAATCTCTTTCAGTAGGAAGGGTTGATTTACCACTCTAAAGATTTGAGTGGCGAGTGAGCGAATCGCTAATTGATAAAAGTGGAAACAAGCTTGTTTAGTTGAGTTACATGAAATAGATTAGGTTTTGTTGTAGTATAGTCGCGTAACAAACCTAAACAACAATTTATAATGAAACTCGTAGTGAGTCCCGATCGATCTCAGGGAGGCGAATTTGGTGAATTGATTCTAATTTCACTTGCTCCTAAAAACGCAGCCCGATTTCCAAGTTATGCAACCGGTAGTGTTGTTGATATGAACGACATGCACATGCATAAGGAAAATAATAAGCATGAATGTGTGTGTATCCGTATGCATGATCTCAATAATGCAGAGACTACCAACGGCATTTACGTCTAATGCTAACACGTTTATGTGTGCCATTTGATTAGCCCATATTTGTGGGCTATTTAAGTATTTAAGTGTCTAGACATTAAGTTAATTTTAACATTTAGATAGCACACATTAGGATGTAAATAAATTAATTCATATTTTTAGCTTAATTGCATAATTCATTCATTGCATGCATTTGATTAGTTAATCAATTAGGTGAATTACTTGCATATTTTTTTATTTAACATAGAAGTTGAGGGTTTATGCATAAATAACCATAATATTTTATTATTTTCTTATTCTCTTCCTCCACAGGTAACAGCTGCTTCTCCTCGTGCAACCGTTCACACACAGCTGCAAGCATTCATTGGCCATGAAGAGCATCTGAGCCACCTCTTTGGATTTCAAATTCAGCTACAAAGGGAGGAGGAGACGACCATGCAAATAAGAGGCCACCATCCTTTTCCTCACTGCGTAGAGAGCTACGTTGCTCATCCACTCCTCACCACTGGCCTCAACCGTGGCAGTGCGACTCCACCACCGTGAGCGTGTGGGGTGACAGCCCACATCGCCAAGAGTCCCTGCATCACCATGCTTCATCTTCCCTTCCACACGTAGGTCACAGCTTCTGCACACCCCACACACCCTCGCCACACCCACTGCAGCACACAAAGCTGCAACTTCTCCTCCCTACGCCTCAGCCCTGCCAAGTGCGCCACCGCGCGTGCCTCCAACCAGCGCACTTCATCTTCTACAGCAGACCACACGCACGCGCTGCACCTCCATCGCAGCAGGTGTGCACGCGCCCACCTCAACCACCGCCGGCACCTCCAGCCAGCATCCCACCGCGCACACAACAGTTAGCCCATGCACTTCACCTCCAGCGCCCTCACCTCGCGCCTGCATGCCCACGCACCTTCACCTCCACCACCCTCGCCTAGCGCCTCCATGCCTTCACCTCCACGCGCCCATGCCCTAGCGCCTGCATGCCCCCTCTTCAGCGCCTCCAGTGCCTCCCTACACCACCTACAGTAGTGCGGCCATCAGACCTCGTGCTCGCCCGTGAGGCCTGCAAAGCACCCGCCCCTTCAACGCACGTCGCCTCCTCGCGCCTGTAGCAAGCGTAGTCAGCAGCAGTAACCTCCACCGCCACCACCGCTTCTCTCCTCTGTCCAGCCAACTCTGGCCATCTCGCAACCTGACGTTGCCACCGTTACGAAGCCCTTGCTCTGGCCAACCAGTTCCCGGAAGAGTTCCTCGAACGAACCTCTCTCCCATGCGCGAGGAGGAGAGAGGTAGAATCCTCTGTTTTTACTCTCATTAATATTTACATTTCATGCCATTTCCACAAAAATGAATTTTGATTTATCATTATTTTATTTTGGTCAATTTATGCCTTCATGCGTATGCTTCTAGAGAATTGTTAAACCTTATTATTCATCTCTATGTGCATTGTATTTAATTTTGAATTACATTTTAGTATGCATGCAAGTGAAAAGTACATGGCACAACCTTACACATGGATAATTTTCTTACATAAAAATTACGTTAACACCCCTTGACTTCTCCATAAATTTAAGGTTTACCTTCAGAGCTACATAGGTATTGTTTGATTTGACGAATAGTTCTGCAAACTTAATTTCTACCTAATTGCGAGTTTAAATAAGTCATTGCCTCCCTGTGGACACGACCCGCTCTCCTGTGAGTGGTTTAATTTTAATTGTTTTGTTAAGCGATTTTCCACCACTTTGATCCTACAACGACAAATCATCTTAATAACACTATTCGAAAGCGAAAACCAACTTATCACCATTACTGTCATGATGTTTTTTTTTGTAATTTTTGAATAGAGAAAAGCAGAACCAAACAATATATCATAGATAAAGGAGTGTTTCTGGAGACATGATTGCAACTATACTATGAATGCATAAAAGAAGAATAGAGAAAGAAGAGTAGAGAGATGAGAGTAGAGAGAAGAGGGCGTTAATGGTGCTTCAGCGGCCTTGAAGTGCGTTAGAGGGAGCAGAAAGTTCAGCCCCTTTGGTGGTAAGGGGATGGCTAGGACCTTAGAGTAGATGAATTTTTGAGGTGGAAATGGAGGGGGAGAGAGCTCAGTTGATGAATGGATGAATATGGGGGGTCCTTGGCCCTTTGTATAGGCAAAATGGGTATTTTATGGATCCTAACCGTGCCACCTAGCTGGAGCGAATGAGGGTCGTCCACCTGCTAATCAAGGGCTCAGTTCGCATCAAAATCACACTCAGTTCGCACTTCATTGCACGCTCAACGTGCATCCACCACATGGCTTCATCAGGCCCATTGGATCTCCATCATGTGGTCAAGATTGCTTCAAGATTGCTGCTACCCATGCCTTCATCATGCCCTTAACGTGTGCCCTCAATCATGGTCATCTGATCGTGATCAGACGATTGAGATTTCATCAAATCGTGCACTCACTAGTGCTAAAGGCTCACGACCCGCGTGCAACCGTGCATCATCATGCACGTTCTAAGCTCTGATCATCCGTTGCACCATGTGGCTAGCTGCTCATCGCTCAATCTCGATCCAACGTGAGAATTTCGCACACTGAGCTCCGAGCGCAATTGCGCCCCCTTCGTGACACTCGATCAGGCATTCGTTGCTCTCCATAAGGTGCTTGACCAATGCACTACTCATGCGTTTGAGTTACTCTTTTGATTTTGTGTGCATGTGCTCTTAGCCGTTGGATGAAGATTCAATGGCTAAGATGAAGGCTGCTTTGATGAAGCGCTGGGGCACCAGCAACGTGGCGCCTCTGTGGCCGTTATATGACGATCCAACTGCCCACAGAGCATGTCAATCTTCGTTTAGAGGATGAGGGGGTGGTGGTGGGCCATTAGGATGGCGCCACATGGCACCATCCTGATCATCCATCTTCCTGCCTTTATAGATGGTGCTACAAGGCTCCGATCAAGATGATTCTTGCATTATTGGACTATGATCGTCACTCTGAGTCCATTCGTATGGTAAAATTTATTATCCATGTCCCCGATTCATCTGCAAATGTTATTACCTATCAGTTAGTACACTAAAATAGCATTATTTTTTACACAGCTAAATAACTCAACTAAGATGCAGATATGCAACTCATGCATGTATTACTCCCAAATTAAGCTAGGACCTGACATAGGTTGATTAGGTCCTATGATTGTTGCACAATCATGCCCCCATGCCTAAATTTTACTACTCCCTAGCAAAACCAACATATGAAAATCTCGCAGAACGAAATGTGAAAATCAAATACGCAAAAATCTTTCTTTTATTTATTTACAAAAACAAAGTTGAAATAGACTTTCTTATTTATTTACACTATACTTTTATTATAACATGAGTTGTTACGGAATCAAGTGAGTCAAAAATCAAAAACCTCAATACGAGTCTTCACTGATGAAAAGAAATTACGGGCAAATCCTTAACAGCGGGGACTCCAACAGTTCTTGAGTACCGACTCAAATTCGGACCGCCCAGATCAAATCAAGAACCCTATTAGCCTGCAGACTTGGGTCGCAAGAGTAACTTTCTCTGACTCAGTCGACCTGCCCAAACGTGAAGTTAATGTGTGAAACTAGCATCTTGTGTGTGAAATAGTTTGACTAGCCATAAAGGACAACTAAATCGACTCCTAGCATTCAATAAAACTTAGAATATTTCTAAGCTCTCATTTGGACAATTCTGTCTTCGGTTAAGCCATACTAGGATTTAGTAGCTTTCTCCTCACCAGTTTTCTACCCCAAGGTCAACACACTAGGTGTATATCTCCCCGACCGAACCTATTGGTCTCTTATTCCTAATTATTTTCTCCGTACTTTTTCTCTTTTTTCTATAGGATAAACACTCATTTGTAGCAAGGTGTTTTTATTCAAGAATGTAAAGGAATAGCATCCATATGTAGCGAGATGCTTTTATTGGGTGGGATGTGTAAAAATTTTTTCCTGCATATTATTTTTTTTCTCCTAATTTTTTAGCTAAAAATATTTTTTTTCTCTCCAAATCATTTTCCTGGTGAGTGGCTTTCATTCATCCATTCTAAATGCATTCCCTACAAATAAGAATTTGTCCTAAGAGCTAGAAAACGGTAAGGTCACTAGATCTGCAGGCCTAGACTAAATCTTATTGACCACTACGAGCTCGATAAAGTCATTTAGAAGACGAGTCAGTGTACAGTGCAATTGAAGATGCTTGGGACTCAAAGACCATCCAAATCAAAGGGTTGGAAGATAAGTCATTTACTTATTGTCCTTTTAACTTAATACTTTAATCTTTTTCAGGTCCCCTCAAAAACTCGGGCAAATTAATCCAAATTTAAGTAAATACTTGAAAAATTAAGTCCATTAGGACCTGAAGAGTCTAGGTGGAAAGACTTTGTTCTATATTTCTTAAAGTCGGTAAATCCTCATAATTGAGAATTCTCGATTCCTCCTAACTTAATTTCCAAAACAACACTGAAAACTCTTTTTTTTTCATTCATGAAAATCCTAGGTGTTGGCAAAAATTATTCAATATATGTGTACTAGCCCCCCATACCTAAATTCTTGCATGTCCTCATGCATGAATATAATGAAAACAAATGCAAGACAAAAGGTATAAAAGGGTAGAAATCACTTGGAATAGCGCCTAAATTTTTGTTTAGCTTATTCCAACACCTATGACATGAGTCAGAACAAATATTCTATATACCCCCCCATACCTAAATTCTTGCATGTCCTTATGCATGAATATAATGAAAACAAATGCAAGACAAGGGGTATAAAAGGGTAGAAATCACCTGAAATAGTACCTGAATTTTCATTTAGCTTAGTCCAACACCTACGACATGAGTCAGAACAAATATTCTATATATAGAAGGATATTTACATATGTATAAATGCTGAGTTTAATGCCTCTAGCTGAGAGAAAACTCAATCACATGTGCTCAAGAGGGCTGGTGATTTCATCAGCGAGAGGAGGCTTCTGGTCCATAAATGGCTTGAGGCACTAGCCATTTACAGTAGAAACATGCCAGTTTTTGGGTCCATGATCTGAACTGCCCCATTAGGATATGGGTGAACCACAACGAAAGAATTTGTGCTTGCCGTCGAATAACCAAACTTGCTGGTTAGACATGAAAGACATTCTCCGGATGTGGCGGTCATGAAAAGCCTTGGTCTTTATCCTTATAAATCCTTGCATTCTCATAGGCCTTCTGCTAGATTTCTTTCAATTCGCTGAGCTGGAGTTTCCTTTCATAACCTCCTGCATCGAGGTTAAAATTACATTCTACACCACCCAAAAGCTGTGGTGCTCCAGTTTGACCGAAAGGTGACAGGTCTTTCCATGTACCATTTGGTATGGTGACACTACGAGTGGGGCCTTGTACATGATTCGATATGCCCATAATGCATCAATCAATCAATCAGACCAATCCTTCTGATTGGATCTAATCGTCTTTTAAAGGATGAGTTTGATCTGACGGTCAGACACCTTAACCTACCCATTGGTCTGTGGATCATATGGGGTGGCAATGCAATGATGTACCCCATATGTTTTCAATGATGACCGAAAATGGGAGTGGATGAAATGACTTCCCCCGTCACTGATCAGGGCATGGGGGACACCAAATCTCACAAAAATAAATTCTCAAATGAAAGATATGACGATTTTATGATCTGCTTGCCTCTCTGGGATGACCTCAATCCACTTTGAGACATAATCAATTGCGAGAAGAATGTACTCGAAGCTATGCGAGTTTGGAAATGGGCTCATAAAATCAATGCCCCAAATGACGAACATTTCTGCAACCAAGATAGGTTGGAGAGACATCATGTCTCTCCTGGTCATAGAACCAACCTACTGGCATTGCTTACAGCATTTAGCAAATTTGTGTGAATCTTTAAAAATGGTCAACCAAAAGAAATCCGACCACAGAATATTTGCACTGGTTTTTCTGCCAAAAAAATGACCACCACAGGCATCACTATGGTAAAATGATAACACACTGGAGATTTTAGAGTAGGGGATGCATGATGTGCATACATCAAAATGATCTAAAATGCCTATTTATGCATGTTTCTAGTGTCATAAAAGCATTCATGTATTATAAATATTGTATAACATGCATAATCAAGCATTTAGGTTGGGTTGTATGAATGCTAGGTTAATTTTCTCTTTTAGTGGTTAGGGAACAAGGTAATGTTTATCAGGGTCTCAGATTAAAGATCTAACCATACGAATCTAATTAGGGCAACAATCAGAGTCTAAGGCCTCCAAGATCGCCCTAATCGGACCTCCATAGCATCAAATGCAATTTGAGGAAGATCATAGGTCAATGGGCAAGGTGGTGTAAAATCCAAATTTCAGATGACAAATCTAACCACACGGATGGGTTTGAATCGACGATTGCAGCCCAACTGTGCGAAAATCAGTCCAATCCGAAATCTGTGGCACTACCTATGAGCAATAGAAGATGAACGACTCAGATGGCATCACATGGAGCCATCCAAGCCGCCCACGGTCGCCGCAGCTCTTCTTCATCAGTTGATCAACGCATCTTAGCCATTGGATCATCAATCCAACGATTGAGATTCAAACTTGGTCATGCATGCACTCAACTGAAGGCAAAGCTCGCACACCCTCAGCTGTTGGATCTTCATCCAACTGCCGAGGGCACGTGAGCGTTAATTTGTAAACGTGACATAAAGAGAGAAGTAGCGCAACAATCAAGGCGCTTCACCACAGATGGACGCACGTTCGAGCCACCCACGCTGCGTTCCCCCTTGCGTGCAAGAGCACAATTCAACAGCTCAATCACATGCCAATGGCTCAAATCAACCGATCAGATGGACGAGCGATTGGACTCCCGATCACACGCTCTGGAGGTGCACATTGTAAAGGTGCACGAGCGTGAGTTTTCAGCAGTTGATGCTTGATCTAACGGTGGGAAGAGAGGTCGTGTCGCCTCTTAACGCACGAAGGCGATGAGGCAGGCGCAATCTTATGTCATCCAATCTCTTGATCAGATGAGATCAGATGGCTAAGAACATGCGAATGTGGCTGAAGGTGCAAATGGCTAGAGCTGAGGTAATGTCGACGTGGCACTCCCTGAGCGCTTGGATCCTCATTGCACAGCAGAGATGGTGCTTGCGGATACAGCGTCGTGTGCCTACAGTGATGTTCATAAACGTCACTAAGGGTCCTGATATTAATGTTAAGGCTTGTAAAAGGACCTTTTTGCCCCCATGACTACACGTATAAAAGGCCCTACGCCATCCACATTTTCATCATCTCTTCCTCTCTTCTCTCACCCCTTCCAAAGCTTTAAGAGCTTGTCCCAAACCGAGGATGCTCCATTAGAGTTAAAAATACAATTTTTCCACCTTCTCACCCCCTTCGTGGAGCATCCTGTGGTTGTCCTCTCACCGGCATTCCAGAAGCGGATCCCACTGCGACGTCGCCATGTTCCATCCTTCGTCCTTCGTCTTCGTTCTCCCTTGTCCAGCGTCTCACCACCTTCATCCAGGCGCTCCGTCAACACGGCTCATCCTCCAAATAGGCGTCGAGGAGGATAACTTCTCTCCCCCTTCTCTTTTTACTGCTTTCTAGATTAGATTTCCCGCTTTCTAGTGTATCACATAGATGTAACGAACATAATTATGTTGTTATGAAACATTTGTCTATTTTCTCTTTATTTGTATTATTCTTTCTCTGTCTTCTATTGTTTATTCTTTAAGTAGAATAGTTAGGGTAGATTTTATTCAACTAGCTAATCTACTTCGTGACAATAAATAAAAATGTGATTTTTTATTAAGCGTTTGCCTCCCCATGTTTGATCCAGGACTCACCAAAGTTTCAATTAAATTATTTGTTTGAAGTATTTTTACGCGACTGCAACGACAAGGTTTTCAAAACTCACATTTTCAGCATAGAAATCCCGTTCAAAATTTTGGCACCGTTGCCGGGGAAGAAACGCTCTTTGATTTCCTACATTTTCCACCTTACCTAACTTTTATCTTACTTTTTCTCTGATCTTGCTGTGATTGTAGGTACTCTTCCGAGGCGGGCCAGAGCGGTTAGATTGGAGAAAAGTGCAAATAAAGGTTCTGTAAGTATACCCCACCTCCCACCCACTAGTTTTCATTCCATCACCTAATAACACAAACCCTAATTAACCTAGGAGCTCTCATAAAGCCTAAGGTTAGTCTTGGTTGCTTGTTTGTCACTCCCACCCACCTCACCCTCCATATATAAAAAAAATCTAAAAAGAAATCTTTTAGAGGTACACAACCTCTTCTGTTTCTTCTTACTCAATCAGTAATTCGATCTTTGGAACTGGTACACTCATCAACACATAATTGAGTAGAAATCAGACTAGGTAATCATTTATGTGCCTAATTTAGTGGTGCATTAAGGCCATTTGTCTGATTTGTCTAGGCTACACCACTTAGGATAAAAGTGATCCATCAGTAGCTTGCCCCATAGGATTCAATTTTTAAGGTTGAACCAGGCACACCACATTAGTTTTTATTTATAAAGGAACATATCTTCACTTGTGCTTTCAAAACTTGGTGTGCCTCACAAAATCTTGTCTGAATACACCTAGAAGTTGAATCCTAAAAGCTACTAAGCAAGATTTAAACCCTAAAATTCACTGCACCCAAAAAATAATATTGCTTGAAAATCATTGGTTGTGCATACATACACATTGAAATTGATCTTTAAGGGCACAACCCAAATAAAGGGCCCATCACATTCCAAAGCACATTCAAACCTAACCCTAATTAAAATAGAGTAGACATTGGCCTTAAGAATTGGACTCGCTCTTCAGGACCTAGATCGAGATTATTTTCGATTAATCTGATTCTACCATTCAATTTATTGTCTAGCTAGGGGAGCAGAGTCAAACAACCGCGGTTGGGGGGTATCAAAGGAACCTGAGGCGAAAGCCAAGGGAAGAACCTTCTCCCCAACCCCTCCCTCTAACTGGTTGGATTAACCGAAAATGACTAGATCAAATCGTTCTTTTCATCTCAAGATGGGTTCTACGAGTCTATAGATCTTTAGGCTACCCTACCTATGGACAGGTTTGATTGTTTGTATTGCAGGGCACCTTTCTTCCTCCCTCTTTGCCATGGATGCTTCCACATCTTACTCGCATTTCCACTCTTACCCTCCTAACACATCTTATTTCCAAGATGATTATAATCCCAACTAGATTTATTCTCACCCATCTACTAGTTGGGATAATCGTAATTAGGGATACAATTCCGAACCTCCGTTTTCAGGGTCTAACTTTGGACACTATGATCTTGATTTTTATCCTTCTTCGAGCTACATCGATTATAGATCACCGCCCTTCTATGGACAACCTAATACGATCTACAATCAAGAAGGATATGCTGATCCTTACCCTCCCCCAGATTACACTGCATATGGATCACCACCCCTCTATGAACAATCCGAAATGACTTATTCTCAGGGAGGGTATCAAGAACATCAATTTGTTGACTCCCTTGGACTGAATCCAAACCCACCCAACCCTGAACCAAATCGTTTGGTTCAGGTGAACCAAGTTCAAGATAAGGTGTTGGCTAACCTAAGGAATACCATACAAGCCAACACCCTGCACTGAAGACTTGGAGCCTCTAATTCAAATGATTGACGATCTTAACAAGTATTTGTTGGATTAGCTCTAAGATGTTAAGGATAACGACCCGGGTGAGTTTTTACTTAGGAAGTTATCGAAATTGAGGATGAGATTTATGATTTCTCTAGTCCAATCTTAGGATGATTCCCAGGATGAACCTCCTTCAGGTGAGCCAATGATAGAATCCGCTAAGGCACCTACAGGGGGAACACATTTTATGAGAACGGAATTGACCAGGTTGGTCTAGATCAATCAATTGAGGATGAGTTGATTACTTCACCCGAGATCCCTGAGACAAGGTACGAGGAAAAATATGTCTCCATGAACCAGGAAATGATAAATGATTTTGAGACATATATAAATGCGAATCCAGAATTCTTTGATTCTGAAGGTGAAGAATAACCATGTGAAGTCTCACCCAAGTTTGAAGGAAATGATGTCAGTGAGATAACTGGGCCTAAGGAATTCGATCAATCTTTTGATGGCCCTAGAATTGAGGAATTTGATCCTGTTGGGGCTAGCATGATGGATTCAGATCTTGATTTCATGAAGGATTCAATTCTTAGCCTCATTCCTTAATCACACCCTCTTGAGCATAATGATGATTTTGATTTTGAGATCACTAGACCCAAGTGAATTCTGATTCAGCCACAAATCTTCGACTTGGAAGTTTTAGAAAGGGTGATTAACATGCAGGAGGTCCTAGAATCTGAAATCCTGATTGTGGAGGATAGGAATTTGGAAATGAAGATATGGGAAGCCAATTCTAAGGGAAGTAAAAATTTGAGTCTAAGGGTTCCTATAGACCTGAAACCACCAACCTTCTATCATGACCCTTATGACATTTTTTACTCTGAGGATGTGCAACCCAAGCACAAATTCACTGATTATCTTTTTTATCTTGATTGTCCTATTGTCTAACTTTTTGGACATGGGTTGCATCCTCACAAACCACAGGCCCGACCTCACTTGCATACTAATCTTAGGTTCTGGGTAATTTTTATCCAGAACCTTAGATACACTCGACCATGGGGCATGGGTCTGCGCCACAACCTCGTCCACATCTGTGGACATCTTCTCCTAGCTAGTCCAAAAATAGATTTTCTTATCTTGATCCTGACCTACATCTGTGAATTCTTTATTTCCTCTTTGTATTGTGTGCCTAACTGAAGGCACTAAATTCAACACATATACAGTCTATTTTCTTCTCGAAGCTGACCAGGTAATCATGAAATTCAGGTGCTTTCTACTCTACTCCACTCTGTTTCATGTCTGATGATAACATCATCATGTGCCATAACTAACTTTAATTAGTCAGGATCAATTGACAAATGCTACTACATAGTCGCTTAAGTGTCATAATTCCATACCTTGCCATTCTTAGAAGAGAACATTAAAATAGGATTAATTCTACAGTTTAACATCACATTATGAAAGTAAAGTAACCACGGGGCTTACTAGGGGGCAATCTAATGTCTAATGAGCATTAAAGTATAATAAGAGGGTCCATGCTGACAGAAACAGGGTTTCAGTCATTTCAAGAATTAATACATCTAAAACCCTAATTTCAGACCCACTTGAATTACTAAGGTTCTGGTCAGGATAAAATTTATTTAAACCTCCTTAAATTCATATAAAAATATTCCTTGAGATTTGGTATCCTTGCTTTGACCTTTGGAACCTATTTTGACCTTGAATAGAGTCTCAAATGGATTTCTACCCTAATTTAGGTTTCTGTGCAAATTACCCTATCAAAATTGGTCAAAAATCAAATCCAAATTCACCAATAGATTTCTTGGGTCAAAATTAGGTTTTCACCAAAATTTAGGCCCAATCAGAGTTCATCCTGACCTAGTTTGCATTTTAGTCCTCAGACCTCTATTCCTTACATTTAACCCCTTAGCTTTCATCTTTTCTTTACAAAACGCCCCTATCTTCTCACCTCTCTTGCAAACAGGTCAACCGCCATCTTCTTCCTTGCGAAGCAGAGAAGGAAACTCGCAACTCCTAAACCCAAACTACTTCATTTAATCCTGCAAATTGATTGATGAAATCTCAACCAAAAATCACTAAACTTAGCGAAATTGATCCCCAGATCATTCCGTGTCGACCAAGATCTTCTTTGAGGCCAATCATGGCCAAAAATCACATCAAAGAGATTGAGGAGAACAAGCTCTACAAAAGTTAACGCACACCTTCCTTTTGGGCGCTTCAGGGGAGAGAAACCTCACTTATAAGAGCAGCTGCATCAGTCAATCCTTCCTTTTCTAGTTTTTGGCGTGCCACCCCTCTCTTCCCCTTCATCCTTGGCCGCCATTAACGAAGTCCTGGAGCTTCACCAACCTCCTTCGTCGTCCACTCCAACATTCCATAGGGAGAGGGATTCCTCTCTACTCCACGTGGAGCTTCCGAACAAAGAAGGCGACCCAATTACCCCCTCGTCGGCTCCATCTCCACCTCCTTTGTCCACAGCTCCAGCAAGCTTCCCCGAACCTCCATTCCTCCAATTACCTTAGGGCTTCTCTCTCTCTACCCTCCAATAGGTTTAGGCTAAACCTTAGGTCCTAATTCCTTCTCCTCCGACTCCGACAACCACTTCCACAATCGCCTTCATCGCCGAAACTCCCCTGCCCCATTCCACCCAAATTAGGTTAGGAAAAAGCTCACGAACACCTCCACTATACTTTCGCCCAACCTAATTTAACACTTCAACACCGCCACATCCTTCCCTGACACCATTCGCCAGAGCTTCGCTCACCTTCACTCTCCGGCTACTCCAAATAAGCACTTTTATAGGAAAACTTTTAAAAATTTTCGTTGTCTCCCCGACAAGGGCGCCAACTTGTTCAACCACGAGATGCGTAAAAGATTAGTTTTACCGTTGTAGTGCGAATTGCGATAAAACAAATAATATTTATAAAGATTTTGGTGAATACTGAGTCATTCACAGGGAGGCAAACACGATTTCTATGCGAAAGCTTTTCAGAATGTCATTCTAAACAAATATTTATATATTTATATATGTATATATATAGGCAGCAGATATCCAAATAATTAGAATTTTATTGCTATTTGAAAACAGTTTTTCAACTATGAATAGAAATAACTATGCTAAAGAGAGAGAGAAAGATAGAGAGATAGAGATAGCAGATGACGACGTCGTCGCTTGTGGGATTCTTGTGTGAAGTATGGCAGCACTTCAGATCCAGAGCACCGGGACGAATGCCATAGAAGAGTTGCAGAGAGGGAGAGCAGCTCGAGTTGTATCTGGTGGGAGTTCTGGTGGATGAGATGATCAATAGGGGGCCCTAGTCTTCTTTTATATCTTTGATGAGGGGCAAAGAGGGCATTTTAGCCCTTAAATCCGTGCAACAATTCTAGGACAATCAGATCCGCCAATTGGGAGATCAATGGCTCTGATTTGGTCTCAAAACAACCTCATTTGTGCCTTCTACTCACGAATTTACTCTAGGCTTGACACATGGCTCACCCGCAGCTACCCGATCGTGATCTACACAGTCCTCGCGCGCGCAGTGTTCTCGCCTTCGCCTTCCTGATTTGAATTCGCGTGCCTTTAATATCTGTTGTCCGATCTCGTGAACGGACGGCTTATCTCGTACACTGCACCGCCTTCGTTTGGGCACGTGCAATGGTGTGTTCTGTTGGTGTACATCCACGCATGGCCATTCGATGGCCCTTGTCGCACCACACGCTCGCTTCCACACCCTTCGCTTATCATCCAACGCTCTAAATTCGTCCACGCGCACGTCTTCGCTGATTTCGCGCGGATTGCATTTTGAGTTGATGTCCTCGCTTTGCGGTTGAGTGCATGAGCCAATGCACTAAGGGCATGCTTTGTCGCATCTCCAAATACATGCGTGGCTGCCCTCAGCCGTTGGATCTCCTCCTTAGATGAGGCGCGAGGCAGCGGTCGACGTGGACTTGATGTGGCCGTTGGATGATGATCCAATGGCCCACACCACGTGAGAAGAGTTCTTTAGAGATTGGGGGTGCGGCAAGGGGCAGTTGTGAGGGTGCCATGTGGTGACATCGTGGCTGTCCATCTCCTCTTCTTTGTAACTGGTGATGTAGGCCTCCGATCAGGTTGATTTTTTGCACCGTTGGACTGCAATCGTTGATTTGGATTCATCCGTGCTGTTGGATCTTTCATCTGATGCATGGATCTCTATCATCTTGCTCCGTGGCCTCTGTTCTTTTATGGGCTGCACAAGATGCTATGGTTGTCTGATCAAGACGATTTCAGAAGCGTTGGACTCCTATAATCATCCTGATCAGTTCTGTATGGTCTGATCTATCATTCATGGCCTCGAATCATCTGCAATTAATTTCATCTCTCTTTTAGTGCATAAAATGATAATATTATTTATGCAGCTAACAAACTAACTATTATGCGAATTACGACACTTATGCATGCATTATTCCCAAATTATGCTAGAATCTAACTTAATTCAGGTAGTTTAGGTTGCATGATTGTTGTGCAATCAGGGGGTGGGTTTTGCTCTAAGTACCTTAGGCCCCGTACTGAAGAAGGAAGGCTCTCGTGAGAGAAGCCTTGGTCTTGCGAAGGCCTTGAAGGAAGGTTGGCACCCTTGTGTGCCTACTGTGAGGCCTATGCTATGTGAAGGTTAAGTCATTTGGTTCTGTGAAGGTGACGTCTGATTGACGTTGATGTTGGCACTATTAAGTACCTAAGTTAACATTTATTAATTGATTGAAGGTACTGTATGGTTATTTGAATAATTTGAGTATGAGATATATGCTTAATTAAAGATGAATAATTGGTGATTTAAATCACCATTATTTTGTCTTGCCCTATTCTTTTTGTCTCATGATCATTGGATTACATTAAATATTAATCTAACAAATTGTATTCATTGCATATTTGTTATTATACTCAATTGATTGTGCTCATCCATTTTAAATAAAGACTAATGTGTGAGTTCTATATTTGCTCCCCACGAACGACCTCGAACTCCCTTTAAATTCTGAGTTTATAAATTTAAATGTTTTATTGTGCAATTTAGGAGTATACTACAACAAACGCATATTTAAAACTCCTCCCTCGCCCCACAACAATGTCCTTATAATACAATGAGGACATTGCATTAGATAGGCATGGGGGGTTGGATATTCATCTCTGAATCATCTTGTTAGCTCCATAGATTCTTTTATTTTCTCTTTATTTTTGAAAAAACAAAATAAAAAAAATATTGAATTAGGAAAAGAAGACTTGGGCAATAGAGTTTTTCAACCTTAAGAAATAATATGATAGGACTTGAACACTTAGACCCTTCAGGTCTTAGGGCTTAATCAGCCCGAGTGTCCACTAAAATATGAATTTGTTTCTTGAGTCCTTGCCATTTTGAATATATTTCAAATTGGTTAAATAAGTCGGGGTGATAAGTACATGACTTATCAACCCGCCCTCTAATTTAAGGGGGCTTTAAGCCTAAGCATCTACATACTATTTACACTAATTCGCTTTTCGACGATTTTAATGGAAATTGGGTAGCTAATGAGCCTTCTAGGGCGATATGGCTGACAAGTTGTCGATGGTAATAGCTCATCGGTCGGTTGTCCAGAGACTAGCCACACGACCATTCTCTTCATGCTGCCTTTAGGTAAATCTTAGATTAGGGAAGCTACCTACTTTAAAAAAAAGAAAAATATAGAAAAATATCCAAAAAGAAAAGAAAAAAAATAGAAAAGAAGAAAAGAAGACAAAGAAATAAACTATACTTCACCGCACGAGTATGGTTGGCAAGTTGTCGATGGTAATAGCTCATCAATAGGTTGTCCAGAACCTAACTCACAAAAATGCACGTTTAATTCCAAACACTTAGGAAGAAGCGGAGAAGTAGAATAAGTCGAGGAGATACACACTGGGTTCGCCTTTGTGTTGACCTCATAAAAATAAAAGTAGGGAGAAAGCCACCGATCGTGTAGATTCACCTTTAGGCAGAATTCCTTTTTAAGGTCACCTAGGGGCGTAGAAACTCAAAGTTCATTTTGATTGCTAATCAGTGAGTCTATCACATTTCACCCAAAAAGATGCTTGGTACTTAGAGTTCTCTTCGAGTCTTGGGTGGGTTGGGTAGCCATAGAAAGCTACCTCGAAACCCTAAACCTAAAAATCCAAAAAATAAAATTTAGAAATGAAGAAAAAGAAAAAGATGCTTTTGCTTTTGAATAAGGCGAGGGCTTGGGCGGTCTGCATTTTGGCAGACACCCAGGCGCTATTGTGTTTTCGTAGTTTAGGTCCATAGTAATTTGATCCTAGTGTTGTAAAATAACTTTTGCCCAAGAAACCTGATCCTAATTCTTTTATAAATAACATATAGTTTTGCTAGGGAGTAGCAAAAGATAGGCATAGGGGTGTGATGTGCATACATCTAAATGATATGAAATGCCTACTTATGCATGTTTCTAGTGTAATAGAAGCATTCATGCATTATAATTATTGCATAGCAGGCATCATCATGCATCTAGGTTAGGTTGTATAAATTTTAGATTAATTTTCCCTTTTTGTGGTCAGGGAACAGGGAAACATTTATCGAGGCCTCAGATTGCAGATTCAATTATACGGATCTGATCACAAGGACGATCAGAGTCTAATGCCTCCGAGATCACCCTGATCAGACCTCCGTAGCATCAGATGCAGTCCAAGGAAGACCATAGGTCAAGGGGCAAGGTGGTGCAAAATCCAGACTTCATATGACAAATCCAACCGCACGAATGGATTCAGATCGACAATCATAGCCCAACAATGCAAAAATTGGTCCAATCCAACATCCATGGCACCACCTATGAGCAATAGAAAATGGACGGCTCAGATAGCTCCACATGGCACCATCCAAGCCGCCCATGGCCTCTGCAACTCTTCTTCATTAGTTGATCAATGCATCTCAGCCGTTGGATCATCGATCCAACGGCTGAGATTTAATCATGGCCATGCATGCACACAGTTGAACGCAAAGCTCGCACGCCTTCAGCCGTTGGATCTTCATCCAATGGCCAAGGGCATGTGAGCGTCAATTCGTAAATGCAACATAAAGAGAGAAGTAGCGTAGCAGTCAAGGTGCTTCGCCACAAATCGACGCGCGTTCGAGCCACCCGCGCAAGAGCGTAATTCGACCACTCGATCATGTGTCAACGGCTCAAATCAACTGATCAGATGGACGCGCGATTACTCCCGTTCTCACGCCCGATCACACGCACTGGAGGTGCGCATTGTAAAGGCACACGAGCATGAGTTTTCAATCGTTGATACTTGATCTTACGGTGGGAAGAGAGGCCACGTCGCCTCTTAACACACGAAGGCAATGAGGTGCATGCAATCTTAAGTAGATCGGACGGCTGAGAATGTGCAAATGTGAGTGAAGGCATAAACGGCTAGAGCCGAAGCAACATCGACGTGGCTTGCTTTAAGTGCTTGGATCCTTATCGCACGGCGAAGATGATGGGCGCAGCTACAGTGACACTCATAAATGTCACTAAAGGTCCCGGATTAACGTTAAAGCTTGTAAAAGGACCTTTTTGACCCCATGAATACACCTATAAAAGGCCCTATGCCCTCGACATTTTCATCATCTCTTCCTCTCTTCTCTCACCCCTTCCAAAGCTCTAAGAGCTTGTCCCAAACCCCGGATGCTCCATTACAGTTAAAAATACAATTTTTCCACCTTCTCACCCCCTTCGTGGAGCATCCCACGATTGTCCTCTCACCGCCATTTCAGAAGCGAATACCACTACAATGTCGTCCTACTCCATCCTCCATCCTCCATCTTTGTTCTCCCTTGTCCAGTGTCTCACCACCTTCGTCCAGGCACTCCGTCAACGTAGTTTGTCCTCTAAGCAGCCGTCGAGGAGGATAACTTTTCTCCTCTTTTTACTGCTTTCTAGATTAGATATCCCGCTTTCTAGTGTAGTACATAAATGTAATGAACATGATTATGTAGTTAGGAAACATTTATCTATTCTCTCTCTATTTTCTCTTTATTTCTATTATTCTTTCTCTGTCTTCTATTGTTTATTCTTTAAGTAGAATAGCTAGGGTAAAGTTTATTCGACTAGCTAATCTACTTCGTGACAACAAATAAAAATGCATTTTTTTATCAAACGTTCACCTCCCCATGTTCAACCCAAGACTCACCAGACTTTCAGTTAAATTATTTGTTTAATGGATTTTTACGCGACTGCAATTACAGGGTTTTCAAAACTCACATTTTCAATGCAGAAATCCTGTTCAACAATGCACCTCCTGATTATCCAATTAGATCCAATGTGGAAAAGTACAGGGTCATCCCAAAAATAGAATTTGGCTTCTAATAAGAATCTGAGTTTCTAGTCCTTGGATAGTCCTATAGGTATCTTGCCTGAGACGAGATAATTCGCGATATTCGCATACCAGGGAAACTCAAATGAATCTACAACCAACAAAGATTCATCCAAAAAATTGTCGAAAATAGGCAGGGAATACGAAATGCAGGCTAGGTCAAGTCAAGGTAAGTGACCGACCATTACATTATGTGCTCCGGCTTTGTCATGAATTTCGACATCAAATTCCTACAATAGAAGGATCCATCTGATCAAGCTGGGTTTGGCATCCTTCTTTGCCAACAAATGCAAAAGGGCAAAGTGATCAGTAAATATGATGACTTTTGACCCAAGAAGACAAGAGCGAAATTTCTCCAACCCGAATACTACGTCTAGAAGCTCCTTTTTGTTAGTTCAACCTCTCATAAATAATATTTTAATGATTTTACAAAAATAAAGAAAAAGAAATAAAACATAGAAATAACATATTTTTCTCTATCATGATATAATTGCAGGTCTCATGGATTTTCCAAGATAAAAGATTAGGAGTGTGAAAACACATCATGTTATAGATCTTAGGCTTTTTATGTACACATTCAGAAGGTTGTAATTTTCCTTTTTGAGTCTAGAAATATTGTAAAGAGCCCCCAAAAGATAACATACACTTAGCTTACTTAGGCTCTCTACACTTAGGAAAAATTAGGAACAAAAACCTAACACAAAACACATATTAGGCGCCCAACACACCCATCAGACGTCTGATATTTAACTTTAAGATGTCTGATCATAGTTTCAGATGTCTAATTACCTATAGCATTGTCTGAACATTTAGCCTCCATTCGATGCAACCTCCAATCAGACGTCCATAGGCTTATCCAGACGTCCAATACATATCTTAAATGTCTTTAAACCAACCGTTAGACTCTGCTTGCTATTTCCTTCATTATTCTGCAAGACTAACGGTTAGATACACTTTTAGACATCTGGACATGTCTCCAGACGTCCAATAATGGATCATTACCCATTTACTTTGCGAAGACTTATTAGAAACCAAATCTCTCTTTTTTCATTACCTAAGTAAGTTAGTAATCATTTTCCAGATGTCTAAGACACTGAGCAAACGTCCACACTGACGTCTGATCCTTAAAATCTAGAACCCTGTTTGGATCTGATCAAAACAAGAACAAACTCGCCTATAATTAGACGTCCAATTTTAGTACCAGACATCTTATAATAGCATATCAGATGTCCACCTAGAACCCTATTTTGATCGAATGAAAACAGTAAGCCTGACTCATAAAATCAGACGTCCGATCCTGCTATCAAAATCATAATTACCCTGATTTGAGTTGTATTTTGTCCCAATCTCTTGGGACTTGCCTCCAACAGCTAGAAGCTCTCTCCTAAGCCTTCTTGAAGGTTCTAAACTTTCCTATAAATACACTATAACCCCTCTTAGGCAATACACACCCTCTTGAGATATAATTCACTTAGATTATCACCTACTCACTTCCTCATTGCTTCCTTTGCCCTTTTGTTGTGCAATCACTCTGTTTGGGGCAAACCAATACTCCCACTATACTACATATTGTCATCTTCAGGAAGTTTCCTTCACCCTTAGTAGATAAGCAAATTATTCATATTTTAGGGTGCTCTATATGGCATATTTTACATTTTATTTTACTTGATTGTTGTAGTTGGGTATCCGGCTTGTCCGATCCTCATCTCTTCACTTTGAAGGGAGAAACCTCCGTTTAGGGATTGATTGCGCAGCAATCATAGGTCTTAATTGACCTAAATTAAGCTAGGACTTAGCATAAGTCAGGGTTATTTGTACATGCATAAGCATTATCTGCATCTTTACTGCTTTACTTTAGTTATGCATAAAATAATGATATAATGTGTTGATTAAGTGCATTATGTCAATTGCAGGCAATAAGCTAATCAAGAGTTGGATCTGGAGCAGGATCTGAAGCTGGATCAAGAATAACGGGTGTTGCAGCAGAGCTGGAGCAGAAGGCTTACATTAGATGTAGGAATAATGACGCAAGGAGTTAAGGTTTGCTATTCTATTAAGTAGGAATTAAGCAGTAAAATATGAAGAGCTTAGGTCCATCTTAGCCCAAGGATAGCCTAGAGACTTCCCTAGGCCTTAGCCACCCTTAGATTAAGTCACTGCACTCTAGGAAACCCCAAAACCCTAGTTCCAACTCTTATCTGGACGTCCAGATGAATTATAGGATGTCCAGAACCCTTAGCCAACTCCCGCACACCTTAAACCCACTTCTGCAGTGTTATTCGACGTCCAGACACTTGGTTAAACGTCCAATTTCTGCAGAATACCCAAGACAGAACCTTGAATCCTTCTTGACTCTGATTGGACGTCCAGAAAACAAGTCTGGACTTCTGATTTTTGAGTATAAGACGTCTGATACTGCTTGCCAATTCCTATTTTGAGATTCAAGCCTTGATCTTGGATCTCTAGGTCCCTAAACCCAATTCCAACACCATAGGAACCTAAATTAAGGTACCCTAACCCTAGTACATCACCTCTAGACCTCCCTAAGGACCTAATTAGGTCCTCACTAAACCTAATTGACTTGGATCTTAGTCAATTCCATCAGCCTAATTCCATCAGCCTATTCAATTGGACTCATTGAGTTCAATTGAGCCCTGATCTCAGCACACACTGTTCAATTAGACTCAGTGAGAGTCCAATTGACCTAGACCTAAATTAATTGAGTTATTTTACTCTCAATTAAGTTTCCACACACCCAATTAAACTTGTATTAAGTTTAATTGCACTTTACCTTAGTGAATTAGGGTTTATAACCCTAATTTGAGACATACCTTAACCTAAACCCACTAGAACCTCACCTAATCAACCTAGCCACCTAAGTTTTGACCCACACACACCCACAAACACCATCCACACGAAAATACCTAGCCTAGAGTTCTCTAGAACTCTCTACCATGTGTGGTTGCCTTGGTTGCTAAAATTAGCAACCAAGAGCCATTCAATTTTTAGATCCACATTTGGTGGATCTAAAAACCACCATCCATCCTCTCTCTCTCACTCTCCCACAAGCTCCCACCATAGGCCTCTCTAGAGAATTTCATAATTCTCTAGAGAGCTTCCCTTAGATCTATAAAAAGACCTAAGGGGTGGCCATTTGCACCCATTCACTTCCTTGGCACCCATCCACTTTTTGGCCATATTTGCTTGGCTCCATCCACCTCCACTTAAGCTAGCCACCACCATCTCCACTCCATCTCCACGAGCTGAGCACCACCATGAAGGACACCATGCCGGGATGCTGGATCACTCCTCTCTCTCTCCAAGGGCCGGCCTAAGCTCCATTGGCCACCCCTCATTCTCCTCTTGACCACTCCAAGGCCATCATAGATCACCTCCGAATGCCCTTCTATTCTGCTAGATCTAGATTAGTAGTTTATGTTCTTCATAGTTTTACTACTTTTAATTACTGCTTAGTAGCGTAGTCCTTATTCTCCCCCAATGATGCATGCAAAATCCCCCCATAGATTCTTGTATGCGATCGTTTTCTAATAGCTAGTCTATATTTTTAAGCATTCATGTACAAGCTTTCCTCTACAAGTTCATGTTGCAAACACTCTCCAAATGAATGAATGAAAAAGTATATTTTTTATATATATGTATAATGTTTTGAAATCACCATGAGCTTATTTATTGCAATATCTTTTGAATGATTAATGTTTCATGTTTTTAATTCCTGATATTCTTACAACTAAGCATGTTGTACTTAAATATGTAATAATCATGAACCGACATGCGATTCTAAATAAAGTAGAGTGATAGAAGTTCGATTTCAGAATTAAACAAATGCCTCCTAGAGACAAACGACCGGGACTCAAGTATCGTTATCTTTTTACAAATATCTTTGTTTGGTTATATTGTGCACTATACTACGACATTTTCCTAGCAAAAATGCGCTTTACGCATAACCAACAGGGATCGGAGGTGGGATTTGTAATTAAGGTACTCTACCCTCATTGAAGTAGTGTGGCTAGTGGATTGATCACTTTGTGATCATAAATCCTAAGTCAAGGGATTGGCTTATGTAGTGGTTTTCACCCAGTTTGGGTTTCCACCTAAAAAATCTTGTGCCTACTTTTTATGATTGTATTTCATCTTGCAATTATTATTTTTTTAAAATTCACTATTCACCCCCCTCTAGTGCAATTTCTTTTGGTATCAAAATAGATTTTCGCTTTTTGGAGTAACATCCGCGGAAGATCCTATGGAGGGAAGACTAGTATCCATCGGCAGATTAGAATGGCAACCCACTACCCAGCCACCTCTCTTTGATGGAATCAACTGCATGTATTGGAAGCTGAGAATGAAGATGTGGCTTCAAGCCAACGATTTCTCCTTCTGGGAGAAATGTGAATCCGCATACAACATTCCCAAAAAACCAGAGACGGGATACACGGTGGAGCAGATTTATCACCTTGGGTTGAATGCAAAGGCGATGAACTCACTCTATCGTGCACTTAGCTCAGAGAAGTTCAACCACATTAACCAATGCACAATCGCCCATGAAATATGGAGAACCTTAGAGGTAACTCACGAATGTACGTCTCAAGTTAAATCCTCTAAGATTAATGTTTCATCGCAGGAATTTGAAGCCTTCACTATGAAGGAAAATGAGATACTTGGGGACATGTACACCCGATTCACGTTAATCGTGAATAACCTCAAGTCTCTAGGAAAGACATTCATAAAGGGGGAGCTTCAAGCCAAGCTCCTTCATTCCCTTGGACCCGAATGGGAGCAAAAGATTACTGCAATAGAAGAAGCCAACCAAGTAGAAGATCTAGACATGAGAATCTACTTGGGAATTTAATGGCTTATGAGACAAAGATGGACCAAAAGAAGAAGTCAATCACACCGGAGCCAAAGAAGAAGACCTTAGCTTTCAAGGCAACATTGAATGATGAGATAAGTACCGATGACGAAGAATTTGTTTTATTAGCTAAAAAATTTAAAAAGTTTCTCAGAAATAAAAAAGAGATCAAGGCAAATAAAAGGAAAGAAGAACCTCTAGTTTGCTATAATTGCAAGAAGAGAGGTCACATAAGCAAGGAATACTCCATACTCAAAAGGGATGATGAGAAGAAAGGCAAGAAGCTTTCTGACTACAAGAAGTTCTCAAAGCCCAAGACTTTCAGGGAGAAAGCATTCTAAGCAACTTGGGATGACTTCGGCTCCGAAGAAGAAGAAAAGGAAACAAATGAAGAAACGACGTGCTTGGAACTCATGGCAACCAACAACACATCCAAATCTAAGTTCGAGGAACCTGAGGTAAATTCATATTCCTTAGATGAGTTGCAAGAAGCATTTGATTTATTGTATGTAGATCTAAAAGAAACAAAGACTAAAAGTAAAGCATTAAAAGTAGAAAACTTTGAGTATAAGGAATTAATAAATGACCTTAAAGAAAAGAACTTAATTCTCACTAAAGAAACCATAGCTTTAAATATGCAAATAGGAAATCTAATGTTTGAAAATGAATCATTAACAAATGATTAGAATACAGCCATAAGTAAACAAAAATTCCTAGATAGAGAATAACTTCTTGGCAAGATTCATGCTCTTGAAAAATCAAACTCTTTTAAAAAGTATGAGAATGGCCTACTTAGATTGGAAATTAGAGGACTAGAAGATAAACTGGACATAATGAAAATAGAGATAAATCATCTCAAAGAAAAATCAAATCAGTTGCTTGAGAACTTAGCCAAATTTACAAAAGGAAAGGTTAACTTGGACAAGCTTTTTGCCCATCAAAAACCTTCCTCAAGTAAATTTGGACTAGGCTATTATGAAATTAGTCAAAATGAACCGAAAAAGGATCCTCCTCCAAAGAGAACCACTAACAAATACGGGTCCACATTACAATGGACACCGAAAAGATAACTTTCACTTTGTTTTGTAGGTTTCAAAGGATATTATAATGTCAAAAACTGGATATACAAAATGAAAGATGGGAAACTAAAACTAAAAAGACCTAAAGAAACGCTAAGTCACCAAAGGAGGTCTTTTGTAGGAACAAAGGGACCTACAAGAAAGAAGATAAGGAGACCACCGCCATCAAGGAGGCCGATGGGTGATGGACTTCGGATGTTCCAAACACATGACAGGAGACAAGCACCTATTTTTGGACCTCCAACCTTCGAATCAAGGAACGGTTACATTTAGCAACTACCACAAGGGCTATATTATTTGTCTTGGTAAAATAGGTAACCTTGTTTCCCCTATCTCAAAGGTTTCTTTAGTAAAAGGACTAAAACACAACTTATTAAGTGTTAGTCAAATTTGTGATAAGGGATATAAGGTAGTGTTCACTTCAAAAATATTTGAAATTATGCATGCATCAACAAATGAAACCCTTCTTAAGCAAACTAGGTTCAAAGACATTTATATTGTAGAATTTGATAAAGATAGCACTTATGAATGTCTTGTAGCTAAAAATGAATTGAATGTATGGCATAGAAGACTAGGACATGTTCATATGAGACTAGTTCAAAAGCTAGCCAAACATGAACTAGTTTGAGATCTTCTTAAAGGAAAATTTGTAAATGACCTTATGTGTGATTCTTGTAAATTAGGCAAAATCATGAAATCTATCTTTAAAACCAAAGAAGTTATATCAACGTCAAGACCACTAGAATTACTTCACCTAGATTTGTTTGGACCAACAAAATATGAGAGTCTTAGTGGATGCAAATATTACCTTGTAATTGTAGATGATTTTTCAAGGTTTTCATGGGTCTCCTTCTTGAGATCTAAAGATGAAGTGTTTTCTGTCTTTTCTATTTTTTGTAGGAAGGTTTAAACTGAAAAAGGCTACCAAATTACTCAAATTCGTAGTGATCATAGTGGTGAATTTGAAAACTCCTTGTTTAATGATTTTTGTCGAGAGCATGGTATTGCTCATGAGTTTTCTTTCCCCCAAACACCTCAACAAAATGGGGTAGTTGAGAGAAAAAGCAGCACTCTTCAAGAGTGTGCTCGAACATTGCTCATAGACTCTAGGTTATCGAAGTACTTTGGGGCCGAGGTAGTTAACATGGTTTGTTATGTGTTAAATAGCATCTTAACTCGATTCGAGTTAAGAAAAACTTGCTTTGAACTATATTATGGGAAAAAACCCAAGATTAATTATTTTAAAATTTTTGGATGCCGATGCTTTATTTTGAATACTCGTTCTAATTTAGATAAATTTGATGTTAAAGGTGAAGAAGCCATCTTCATTGGTTATTCTTCACGTAGTAAGGCATATCGAGTTTTTAACAAGTCCACATTAATAGTGGAGGAAACCCTTCATGTTTCCTTCAATGAATCACCTTACTCTTCCTCTATTGACCGAGTCAATATGGAAGATGAAGATGATTCTCCATTGATGTGTCTGACATCCCAAATTCCAATATCCATAATCTTCCAAAAGATTGGATATATCAAAGGGATCATCCCGAAAGTCAAGTCCTTGGAAGTGTTTCCAATGGCATTAAAATCCTATCTTATTTTAGTTTCTCTTTCAGTCTCTCCACCTTTGTATCTCAAGTTGAACCGAAGAGTGTCGAGGAAGCATGCTTCGAAGAACCTTAGATGATGGCCATGCAGGAGGAACTCAACAAATTCCAAAGGAATGAAGTTTGGGATCTAATACCTAAGCCTGAAGGGCAAATGATAATAGGAACCAAATGGGTATTCTGGAACAAGTTGAATGAATCCGGTGTAGTCATTCGGAACAAGGCTCGTTTAGTAGCACAGGGGTACAACCAAGAAGAAGGAATTGATTTTGACGAGACCTATGCTCCCGTAGCTCGACTCAAATCAATTTGCATGCTTCTTGCGTATGTTGCCTTCCTTGGCTTTAAACTCTTTCAAATGGACGTTAAGAGTGCTTTTCTTAATGGATTCATTAAGGAGGAAGTTTTTGTAAAACAACCTCCCGATTTTGAATCTCATGATAAGCCTAACTTTGTCTATAAATTAAATAAGACATTATATGGTCTAAAGCAAGCTCCTAGAGCTTGGTATGAGAGATTCAAAGACTGTTAAGTGCAAACTTCTCTCTAGGAGAAGCTGATTCTACATTATTCATTAAAAGAAAAGAAAAAGATATTTTATTAGTTCAAATATATGTAAATGATATTCTCTTCGGTGCTACTAATGAATCTATATGTAGAAAGTTCTCCAAGATTATGCAGGAAGAATTAGAAGTGAGTTTGATGGGTGAACTCAAGTTTTTCTTCGGTTTACAAATCACTCAACTCGAAATCGAGACCTTTGTGTGTCAATCAAAATACACAAAGGAGATGCTGAAAAGATTTGAGATGTAGAAAAGTAAAGGGAAGAACACTCCTATGAGTGTCACAACCTCCCTAGACTTGGATGAATCAGGTATGTCCATAGATCAAAAACTCTATCACAACATGATTGGCTCCTTATTGTATTTAACCTCTAGTAGACCTGACATTTTATTCAGTACTTGCTTATGTGCTAGGTTTCAATCAAACCCCAAACAATCACACTTAACTGCAGCTAAATGAGTATTTAGATACCTAGTTGATACATTTGAATATGGTTTATTTTACCCAAGGAGTTCACAATTCAACTTAGCCACTTATAGCGATGCGGACTACGCAGGTAGCTGCATCGATAAGAAGAGTACCAGTGGGACGTGCCAATTCTTGGTGAATCACTAGTCTCTTGGTTCTCAAAGAAATAATCTAATGTAGCCCTATCAACCACAGAAGCTGAGAATATAGTCGCCGCTCTAGCATGTTCCTAAATGTTATAGATGAAAAATACTTTAAAAGATTTTAATTTGATATTTAATAAGATAAAAATATTATGTAATAATACTAGTGCTATCAACTTCTCTAAAAATCCCGTACATCACTCCCAAACAAAACATATTGATGTTCAACATCATTTTTTGAGGGATGATGTACTTAAGGGAGAAATCGATGTTGAATTTATTTGTACTGAATTGCAATTGACTGATATTTTCACTAAACCTTTGAATTATGATTGTTTTAATTTCATACGTAGGAAACTAGACAAATGTAAGCTAAGTGATATCTGAAGAATTTATTGACTTGGTGAAATTTTTTTTGTCATGAACATTTAATGAGTTTTGACTTCATCAAGTCAAAGAACATTCAAACATAATTCAAAAATCAAAATGCACATTCTGTGCAATATCATGCGTTTGATAAAACCACTAGACATCTTGTATTTAAAAATTCGACGTCTAAATAAGCTAAACAGACATCAATTTTATTAAGTCATATTTCATTTAAAATGTTTTGAAAAATGGTTTTCCAAACATCCATGAACATCCACAGACGTCTGTCATGTCGTTGAATATCTTTTGACAAACGTCTATTTAGCATCAGGGTCAGAAGTCAGGAGGCTTTGGATTCAGGTATCAGACATCTGAATATTGATTCAAACGTCATATAAGTCGTCTGGTTAAAAAATCAGACAACGACCTGTAGCTTTGGCTGATATCCAGGGAGTACTAATTTCAGAGATCAGACGTCTAATTTTGTTTTTCGATGTCCAGTTTGTCATTTGATACAAAAATCAAATGACAACCTATAGCTTGAATCATTTTCCAGGGAAGTATGTCTGCAGAAATCAGACGTCTAAATATTTGATTAGACATCTTGTAATTCGTATGATCCGAGAATCAGACGATGAGATAGAAAGGGTTAAAATCCTAAATGGTTAATCCCGACATCTGACGACAGCACCAGACATCTGATTTGAGCGAAAATTGTCCTTTCGCATCTGATTTCTGGGGGGGTTTTGAGATGTAATTCTCCCCAACTTCAAGGGGAGACTTGCTCAACCCCTTGGGGTATATGACCTGCACCTCCAAGGTCCCACTCGACCTAAAAAACAAAATCCCCATCTCTTCAAACCCTTCATCGACCACAGCTGTTGTTGTTGCTGCTCTCACCGCCAGACGTTCGCGCAACCTCCACGTCGACCGACAACCTAGCAGCCCACCTTCGTGCGTGTCTTCCTTCTCATGTTAGGGGGAGCTCCACCATGGGTATAACCTCATTACCCCTTCTCCTCCCACGATATTTTGAGGCATTGATCTTGGTTTTTGAAATGCCCAACTTGTTTTGTTCAATGTACTACACCTCATGTGGTTTTAATCTTGTACCTAGTCTCTTTAGGCCTACAAGCTGAAACCCTAGGATCAAGACCTAGGGCGTGGTATGTTTTTATTGAAGGTGTGGAACTATTAATATATGTTTGTATCTTGGTTATAATGGCAAGGGTATTACCTCAAATGACTCAAACCGTCATCTAAGTGGCTTGGGTCCAAAGGCATATTACCACATGATTATGGTAGGTTGTATTGCCCAAGGCATACTACCACACAATGTTTTTTTTTGTGATGTTGTGTGCATATGGCAAATATATTGCCCTATGGAATGGACATTTTTTATGCAAATTGGTTGAATGGTTTGGCCCTTTATTTCTACAGGTGTCTTATCTCCAAAACAAAACCAACCACACCTTCCAAAACCAACCCACCCAACCTACCCACAATGCCTCCCTATCAGAAGCAAGCCAAAGGCTCTTCCACTTCCTCTTCCACTTATTTAGTTGACCAATTGTGTAGCAACATTGCTAGGCCTCGGTTTCGTCGCTTCGCAAATGCCAAAGTCAAGAGTCCTCACTTAGTTGAATGGAACAATTTTGCACATCTAAACCTTCAGGAACATTTTGAAACCCTTCATCTCTTCCACTATTTTGACCGACAATTCCACTCTGGCATTGGAACTGTTGGTGTGTTCCCTGACATGGTCTGTCCTTTCTATGCTAACATCATTGAAGACTACAACAACGATGAACTTGAGTTACATACCCATCTATTTGGTCATGCAATTTGTATTACCTCTGATTCTATTTCTACTCTTCTTGACATCCCTAACAAGGGAAACGATTTTAATGACATTCTGAGGCAGTATGACTTAGAAGTCATTAACCAAGAATTAATACTACCCGATAAATATGAAGAAAATCTGGGTACTCTACCATAGAAGAATCTCAAACCCCTTTCCCGATTACTTTTTTGCATTTTTGGTTGGGACCTTCTCAATAAATAGAGTGGTTTTGATTATATCTCGTGCCAATACAAGGTGCTTCTTTTTACCACCATGCGTCACATACCCTTCAACTTTTGCAGCCTCATTATTCGTGTCATGAATGAGGACCATGGGGATTCTCTACCTTTTGGGTCCATACTATTCAAGATCTTTGCAAGCCATTGGACTCCCCTAGATAATCAGGCGGTGGATAAAAAGGTCGAGCCCTACAACTGGGCCACAGCTGCTAATATGTGCATTCTTAGTGAGTATCTCGAGCCAGAAGAAGAGCCAGCCGATGACGAACCACTCCCACCTTTTCCAGATTTCCATGTTGGGCATCCTCTTCAGATAGAAGCTCCTAGATCGAGCTTTGATGAGGCCTGGATCCTGCCACAGATTCCATCTCTGCGGGCATCTCTCTTTTGCTGCGACGAATTGGAGAAATGTACACTTTCATGGGTGGCATGCGCTGAGACATCAACGAACTTCGCATCAACGTTCGCAATCTGTAGATGGGACAAGGACTCACTCGACATCGCCGCCACCACAATCAAGAAGACTAGACTACTCTTAGTTGCAGGTGATATATTTTCCTTTATTTATTTCTTTCTTTCTATGTTGGCATGTATTAATGGGCTTTGACCCCATACTTATATTTTCTTTGGGAACAATAGCTAGTTCGTGCTTATGGCACATACATTTTCCCTAATTAGTTTTTCTTTCATGCTTTGTCAAAATACTTTGATTATATATTTAGCATGTAGTTTTTCTATATTCATATTGTCCTCATGATCTCTATTCTGCTTTAACATATGTCTAGCTAAAACATGTTTACTTAATGCATGATAGTTGTAGTTTAGTTCAACCCCTTTAGGAACCCTTCTTGATGAAATTCAAAAAGGGGGAGAAGAACTTAGGATCATGAAAATTAACTAAAAATTTGATCAAGTTTAGCATAGATCACTAAGTATAACATTCAAGGAGAGAAAATAAGATCCTAAAGATATATTTTGAAAATCATCAAAAAGGGGAAGATTGTTAGTTCAACCTCTCATAAATAATATTTTGATGATTTTACAAAAATAAATAAAAAGAAATAAAACATAGAAATAGCATATTTTTCTCTGTATGATATAATTGCAGGTCTCATGGATTTTCCAAGATAAATGATTAGGAGCGTGAAGACACATCATGTTATAGGTCTTAGGCTCTTTTATGTACGCATTCAAAAGGTTGTAATTTTCTTTTTTGAGTCTAGAAATATTGTAAAGAGCCCCCAAAAGATAACATACACTTAGCTTACTTAGGCTCTCTACACTTAGAAAAAATTAGGAACAAAAACCTAACACAAAACACATATCAAATGTCCAACACATCTGTCAGACATTTGATATTCAACTTTAAGACATCTGATCATAGTTTAAGATGTCTAAGTACCTATAGCATTGTCTGAACAGTTAGCCTCAAGTCGATGCAACCTCCAATCAGACGTCCATAGGCTTATCCAGACGTCCAATACATACCTCATACGTCTTTAAACCAACTGTTAGACTCTGCTTGTTATTTCCTTCATTATTCTACAAGATTAACGGTTAGATACACTTTTAGACGTTTGGACATGTCTCCAGACGTCTAATAATGGACCGTTACCCATTTACTTTGCGGAGACGTGTCAGAAACCAAATCTCTCTTTTTCATTACCTAAGCAAGTTATTAATCACTTTCCAAACATCTAAAACACTGGGCAAATATCCACACTGACGTCTAATCCTTAAAATCCAAAACCCTGCTTGGATATGATCAAAACAAGAACAAATCCGCTTATAATTAAACATCCAATTTTAGTACCAGATATCTTATAATAGCACGTCCACCTAGAACCCTATTTCGATCCAATGAAAATAGAAAGCCTGACTCATAAAATCAAACGTCTATAATTGTAGTTAGACGTCTGACAAGGCGTCAAACTCAAAAATCAGATGTCTGATCCTGTTGTTAGAATCATAATTACCCTGATTTGAGTTGGATTTCATCCCAATCTCTTGGGACTTGCCTCCAATGGCTAGGGCGACTAGGAGCCCTCTTCTAAGCCTTCTTGAAGGTTCTAAACTTGCCTATAAATATGTTATAACCCCTCTTAAGCAATACACACCCTCTTGAGATATAATTCACTTAGATTATCACTTGCTCACTTCCTCATTGCTTCCTTTGCCCTTGTGCTCTGCAATCACTCTGTTTGGTGCAAACCAACACTCCCACTGTGTTACATATTGTCATCTTCAAGGAGTTTCCTTCACCCTTAGTAAATAACCAAATTATTCATATTTTGGGGTGCTCTATAGGGTGTATTTTACATTTCTTTTTACTTGATTGTTGTAGTTGGGTATCCAGCCTGTCAAATCCCCATCTCTTCACTTTGAAGGGAGAAACCTCTATTTAGGGATCAGAGGTGTGATTTGTAATTGAGGTACACTACCCTCATTGAAGTAGTGTGATTAGTGAATTGATCACTTTGTGATCGTAAATCCTAAGTCAAGGGATTGGCTTTGGTGGTGGTTTTCACCCGACTTGGGTTTTCACCTAAAAAATCTTGTGCCTTCTTTTTGTGATTGTATTTCATCTTACAATTGTTTTTTTTTAAATTCACTATTCACCCCCTATAGTGCAATTTCACTTTTCAGTAACCGTGTAATTACGTTGAGCCTTATTCAACCTTTTGCTAGCTAGTATATGACGAAGGGATGGTGCTCCCGACGGTGGCCTAAAACAGCTCTGACAACAAAATCAGAGGCGTCACACATCATCTTGAAATTGAGAGACCAGTCGAGTTAGCTGGAGAATCGAAGAATAAAAAACAACGCTTTGTAAAGTTTTGAAAGCGCTAACACACGAGGAATCAAAATTGAATGGGACGTCAACTACAAGAAGATTCGTCAAAGGACGAGCGATTTTCGAGAAATCCCGAATGAACCTCCTATAAAATCCAGCATGACCCAAGAAAGATCTAATCTGTTTGACCAAGCTAGGTGGAGGTAATCGGGAAATAACTTCTAATTTTGCTCAGTCAACCTCGAGTCCATTTGCAGAGATCCTGTGACCTAGTACTATGCCATCCCTCACCATGAAATGGCTTTTCTCCCATGAAAGTACTAGGTTAATTCAATACACCTCCTCAGGATCTTAGTGAGGTTATTAAGACAAGGCTGAAAATCATCTCCGAAAATGGAGAAGTCATCCATAAATACTTCCACAAAATCCCCAATCATGTCGGAGAATATGGCCATCATACAATGCTGAAAAGTTGCAGGTGCATTACAGAGGCCAAAGGGCATTCATTTGAAGGTGAATGTACCAAAGGGACACATGAAAGTTGTCTTATCTTGATCGTTCGCATTAATCATAACCTGATTATACCTGGAGTATCCATCCAAGAAACAAAAGAAGCTTCGCCCAGCTAACCTTTCCAAGATTTGGTCAATGAAAGGTAAAGGAAAATGATCCTTTTTTGTAGCTGTGTTTAGCTTACTATAATCGATGCAAACTCGTCATGAGGTTGCAGTGTGGGTCGAGATGGATTCACCTTTTTCATTCTTGACTATGGTGAGTCCCACCTTTTTAGGCATAATCTGGATTGGACTCACCCATTGCCTATCGGATATAGGATATACAATATTAGCATCCAGCCATTCGATGATCTCCTTCTTGACAACCTCTAGCATATTCAAATTTAACTGCCTTTGAGGTTGTCAAGAAGGTTTCACCCCCTCATCCATGTATATATAATGAGTGCAATAAGAGGGACAAATACCATGGAGATCAGCAATATTCCTCCCAATAGCAGCCTTATGTGCTTGAAGTACAAAAATCAACTATTGCTCCTATTCTTAGGTTAAGTGAGAACTGATAATAATCTGATGTGTTTCACTATCACCCAAGTACACATATTTCAATGAATCAAGGGCTTGAGGTCAATCACGGGTGGGGAGGGTACAAAATCGTCTGCAAGGGAAGATTCCCGCAGGGGAAGAGACGAATCAGCAACATAAATCTGATAATCCCGATAAGTGTTACCGTCCACTAATCCTGCTCCTGAAAGGAGGTCGCAAGTGACTACATCAGTGAGGAAACAGAGTTCAAATCCTGCACCATTATAATCATGGGGTCCCAACGAGTGTAAGCGTGACCATAGGTTGGTGCCCAAGTGTCTCACCGGGTATCCAAGGTCTTCCCCCTGTGCGAAGGTGGTGAAAACTGATCTCGTGCTCCCTACACTATGATTTGGATATGCCATCAAGGGTAGACAAGGATCGAGGATCCCATCCGCGTGTCTCTCAGGTGGGTCAAATCCATCCAGAGCAATCACTCCATCCTGCACTAGTAAGGGAAAATTAGGAAGTGATATCAAAAAAATCAGAATCTAGGGTGTTAAAGTCGACAAGACACCCCAAGCAATCAGATCCTGGAGATGAAATGTGTATTGCATTAGTCTCAGTCCCATGTGGATCAATGCCCAAAAACCCTAATAGTGAAGATGAATGCAACATTGAGTCACTACAAAGAAGCCCAATGTTTCCACAATAAGCCAGGTTCTCATCTTCACCATTCTCCTCAATCAGATCACGGTCGAAATTTTTTGATGCGTTGAAGATGTCCAATTTAAGTCGTTCATTACCTAAGGCAATCTCCATACATATGGATGCACAATCATTGTTCGCTCGGGTTGTCGCCAAGAATGGGTGACCCAAAATGATTGGTGCATTGCGGAGGTTAGGAGGAAACTCCATGTCTAAATGAAAAACTCCGCTAGAAATCAAAATCCATGGACTTTCACGATGACATTTTCAACCACCCCCCTAGATGTTTTCATCGATCGATTAGCCAACTGAATGGTTATCAAGGTGGGCTTTAACTCCCCAAATCAAAATCGATCAAATACAACAGTGGGAGTCAGATTGATGGACAAACCCAAATCTAAAAGGGCCCGGTCAAATGGAGAATCCTGCAAAAAGCAAGAAATGAGTGGTGTCCCAAGATCTTTCTTCTTTGGCAGTAAGTCAGCTAGAATAATAGCGTTGTCATCTTTTGACAGTTCCATCTGTCGTCCTATTTTCTGCTATCACTTCAGGGTACAATGTCCTTAAAGAACCTGGCGACAATAGGGATGTGATCTATTGCTTCGAGGAGGGGAACTTGAATATGGACTTCCTTGAACATCGCTTTTAGGTCCTCAAAATTCTGCGATCCCTTTTCTTCGCTAAATCCCGTGCGAGAGCTTCAAGAAATGGGACAGGAATCTCAAGGTTTGTCAGGGGTCGTTTGCCCTTGTCCACCTTAGGAAACTCCTAAGATGAAGAGGATGAGCCATCCTGCGATGGAGGACAAGAAGAATCATGACCCACCTACCCACATGGCGGGTCTTGTATAGTCTTCCCGCTCCTCAAGGTGACAGCCTTTGCATTAGCATACTGTCCCTAAGGTGGAGGAGGAGTGGAAGGGGTAGAATAGGTTGGGGTTAGAAACAAAGCAAGCTGACCTTGGGCGTAACCAGGTGGTACAAGAGGTACCTGGAGTACTACATGTGCCTGTCCCTATGGTGCTTGGAACCTAGGCGATGCGCCTTGGTTTTGCACATGTCTCAAGTTTAGGATAGGCTGAGAGGGCAAGGCTCCCTGTAATCTATGCTCCTGCAGCAACTGGTTCTGCGTACTTTGGATGTTTTGTATTTGGTCAACCATTGCTTTCATGATCTTCATATTGTCATGATTCAATTGACGTACTGATTCTTTTAACTCCTCTTTTAATTCCACCAAAGGGTTGGCCCGCCCTGGAGGATGAGTGGCAGCATTATGTAGTGGCCAGTAAATCGACCATGACTACTGTTGAGATAGGAATGGCTACTACCTATGGTACGTGTTCGATGCATTCCCATATTACCTAGTCTGGTGTTGTGGATCTTGATTTGGTTGTTGTGCATTACCAGACCAGGATAAGTTCGGATACTGGTGCCAACCAGGGTTATATGTCTCAGAGTATGGGTTATTATGCCCATATCCTTGGATAGTGATAATATCTTCATAGGCCAAAAATGTTTAAGATGTATATTCATTAAGGGAATACGCACCATAATCATATGAGGTGCATAACCCTGATCATAAGGTGCCAGATCCAAATTGTTCACGAGTTCCTGATATGTAGGATCCCGCGAAAGAATAGATGGAGAGGAAGCATCCCGAGTGAGCAGATGTACTCATGCAAGAGGGACTCAAGATGCAAAAGAAGGGTGGGATGCAGCAGCATTTCGAGAACGAATCAATTCGTCAATCTTCTTGTCCAGCAAGTCCACCTTATCCAACTTCTTAGTCATAATGTCCATGTTGGCTCGAGCTAACTCTACCTGAGCCTCAAGGACATTAACTCGTTGATGCCCAGGTCACTAGAATTGGTTCATAGAGGCGGCATTCATGGAATTCTCTACTAGAGACTCAAACAACTCAAAGGTGTTGTTCTCATCTTTAGCGAGGAAGTTCTTGCCACTAGATGCATCAGACAAATACTGATGTGTGTCATCTAGACCATGGTAAAAAATCTGAGCTAGGTGCCATCTGAGCACATCATGGTGGGGACACTTCTGAAGAAGATCATGAAATCACTCGCCTCATCTCATTTGTTCAACCAATTGGGAAGAACTTTTGGAGGAATTCTCAACGTAATTCCCCCTAGGCTCTAATTACCCTTCCAATGGTCATGAACTAGTATGAAGCTTTATCCATCAACGAGAACAGGAAAAGCTTCATGAGAACAATCCCTAAATCAACATTTCTAAGTAAAACAGTTTCAGCAATTCGACTCAGATCCTCTATATGCTGGAAGGGATCCTCTTTCGAGTGACCATGGAAATAAGTCTGAATCAGACTTATTACATTTAGCTTGAGCTTGAATGTGTCTCCGCCTGTAGGAATCCAGACCTGAGGTGCTATAATCAAAGTAGCTGAATAGTAAAAGACTCGTAGTTGTTCTCCGTGTGGTGGATGCTGCATTCTATCCAAGATGTTTAATATCCAATCTATGCTTTGCTGATGTCGTTCCTCGGATGCAGTGACGTGGGTCTCCAAGCGGGCCATCAGATCTTGGTCCTTAGAACCAGGGTTTGGAATAGAGACCAGGGTTTGGAATAGGATTATCCATTTCGAATAACCGAGTAGAGGAGTGGGAAAAGGAAGAAAGAGGTGATGCAAAGAGTCACTTGCGTTGCCTTGGGTTAGGCTCCCAAGGTCCAACCAATTTAGGTCTTAACGACCTTCTCCCTTGCATACACCAACAACAAGGGTTAGTGCAGTCAAGCCAACAATGCAAAGCCCGTGCTATCAAATGTGGTCCTTAAAAGTCAATGACTAGATTTTTCATTCCACATTTAGACTTAGGAGCATATTCATCGTAAAATCGACTAAAGGGAATCTCTGTTTCTTTGGTTAACCCAACCAGTTTCAGTATGAGGGGACTAAGAGGAAGGTTCTTCCTTTGGCTTGAGCCTCCAGTTCCTTGATACCCCTTAGACGCGACCATTTAGTACTACCTAGCAGGCTTGGTCATCGGGTTTGGCTAAAGAAACTGAGACTACCCAATAGTTAAACACAAATGTAGGTTAAGATAAGATTTTCTTTATGATTTTTAACCCTACTCCTACTAATTGAATTGGGTGAGGTGGTCAACCAAGTGATTAGGCTCACCCACTAGGCAATGGACTCAAGTGAGTCCAATCCGAGTCAATTGGTCTCTACAATTGATCAAAAACCCTAAAAGTGGTACCTAGGGTTTATGCAGCTTCTAACCAAGATCAGGCAACAAACCAATCAACAATATAAAAATATTCTCTATAACAAATCTGGAATCCAAATTGAATGAAATTTTATAGGTAGATCCCTTCTTAAATTATCTTCCAGGGTATATTTTTATGTGATTTTTACTATTTTGAGTGATTTTATATTAATTTCTAACTAACAGGGGGTCAGATAAGGCAGATTAACCTCATGTTACTTTTTCTCCTTGAAATAGGAGCAACTCAAATCCAAAAATTCAAGAAAAATATTTGAATTAAAGCCTGTTTGAACAGCTTTCAAACCACACAAAATTCAGGTCAATCAGATTTATATACTATTCATAATAAATCTTTGACTGAAAGAAATCAATTCTCAATCCATTTGACCCCTCTGCACTTCACGAATTTTTAAAAATTGCACAGTGCGAATTTTTCAAAATAAAAGGTGGAGTTGGAAAGATAGTTCAAAACTCTACATTCAATTTGAAATTTTTGGATCAATAGATATCCAAAAAAATAATTTTCAAATTGTTGAAAAATTGCTGGCCGAGTTTCAAGAGATATTAAAAAGGCTTTTCAAGAGGCTTTGAAAGGGAAAGAGCCTCTTTACACAAAGAGATTTTTTTTTCAAAATTTTCAGATTTTTTTTTCAAAAAAAAACAACTAACCTAAGATTCAAACAAAAATCCTAAAACCTAAGATAGAGAGTGTGCACCTGATTAGATCTTCACTTGTGCTTGATGCATGCGTGGACTCCTGTTTGACTTCCTGCACACCAAAGATGAGCAAATGCAAAAATATGAGAAATGATATCAGCAATCAGAAATCATCTTCACCTTGCCTCCCTGGCAACGGCACCATTTGTTTGGTTGAGTTACGCAAAATAGATTAGATTTTGTTGTAGTATAGTCACGTAACAAACCTAAACAACAATTTATAACGAAACTCGTAGTGAGTCCCGGTCGATCTCAGGGAGGAAAATTTCGTAAATTAATTCTGATTTCACTTGCTCCTAAAAATGCAGCCCAGTTTCCAAGCTACTCAAATACATTTCGCCAGTAGTGTTGTTGATTGGAATGATGTGCGCATGCGTAAGGAAAATAATAAACGTGAATGTGTGTATTTGTACGCACGATCTCGACAATGTGGAGACTACCAATGGCATTTACGTCTAATGCTAACTCGTTTATGCATGACAATACTGTAATGATGTTTTTTTTTCGTAATTTTTGAATCGAGAAAAACAGAACCAAATAATATATCATATATAAAGGAGAGAGAAGAGGGTGTTGATGGTGCTCCGACGACCTTGGAGTGCGTCAGAGGGAACAGAAAGACCGACCCCTTTGGTCATAATGGGACAGCTAGGAGCTTGAAGTAGATGAATTTTTGAGGTGAAAATGGAGGGGGAGAGCTCGGTGGATGGATGGATGAATATGGGGGGTCCTTGGCCCTTTATATAGGCAAAATGGGGGGAAAAATGGGTATTTTAGGGCTCCTAGCCATGCTACCCAGCAAGAGTGAATGAGGGTCGTCCATTTGTTGATAATCACGCAACCTAAAACACCTGAATCAAGCTAGATTCTAACATAACTTAGGGACAATACAAGCATAAGCATCGTAATTTGCATAATGGTTAATTTAATTAGCTGCATAGATAAAATTGTCATTTTATGTGCTAATGAGAGATGATTTTAATCGCAGATGATTCGAAGCTGCGAATGACAGATCAGACCGGACAGATCTGATCGGAAAGACAAGGAGAGTCCAACGCTTCCAAAATCGTCTCGATCAGACAACCAGAGCATCGTATGCAGTCCATAAAAGAATGGATATCATGGAGCCTAAGTACAAAGATCCGACACGAATGGATCCAGATCAACGATCGCAGTCCAATGATGCAAAAATAAACCCGATTGGAGGTGTACATCACCAGATACAAGGAAAAGAAGATGAACAACCATAATGGTGCCATGTGGCGCCATCACAACCGCCCCCTCATTGCCGCTCCATCTCTGAAGGCCATTCCTCGTGCATTGTGGGCGGGCTGTTGGATGGCCACGATGCATCCACGACACCGATCTCCTCACGCCTCATCAAAGGAAAGAAGATCTCGACCGTTGGATCTTCATCCAATGGTCGAGAATAAGTTGCCTTAAAATGTAAACGCAACACAAACACGGCCTCAGCATGTTGGTTAGAGCGCTCAACCATGAGCGAAGAGCGCAAGTTCGATCAACGAGGCACTCAAATCAGGAAAGCGTTGGGCACGGGTGCAAGTACAATGTCAAATGGCAATCAAAGGATGGAGGCACGACCACGAGTCAAGACCATAGCGAGCTGCTGCAGCATGCACAATCCCACACGTTCTCTTTGACACGAAGGAAGTGCGGTGTTGTCAACGTTTTGTGCGGGTTTAAAGTATATCACGTTGTAGTACAACCGACAAACGTTTAAACATATATAAAGAATTTTATTACTCGAAGACCGGAGTATCCGAGGTCGATCACAGGGAGCAAATGGAATTTACTACTAGTCAAAATGTAATTGAACACTCTAATTTACTCAGAATATCAATTCAAATGTGAATGTATGCAATTAAAAGTAATTAGGACAAAAATATGAAATACTTTTAAGACGTCTGATCACAAGATCAGAAGTCTTAAAAGTATTTCTCCTTTTCTTCTTCTGCAGTCTCTCATTTTCTTCTTCGTTTGCTTCTTTCTCTGCTTTCTTTCTTGTCTTGCGAAGGCTTCTTCTTCTTCTTCTTCTTCTTCTTCTTCTTCTTCTTCTTCTTCTTCTTCTTCTGCTTTCCTTCTTCTCCTGCGAAGGCTTCTTTCTTTCTTCTTCTTCTCTGTCCTGCTCCTTCTTTCTTTTCTTCTTTGGCTTGCCTTTCCTTCTTCTGTAGCGGCCAAGTCCTTCTTCTCCTGCGTTCAGCCTGCCTGCACAGGAGCAAAACCTAACCCTTCTCCCTCTACCCGCGCGTCTCTCTCTTAAGCAGTTCACTCATGGACGCTCTCCCAGAGCCACAGCCATAATCGGGTCGGATCGTACCCGGGACCAGGCGCACCTGCAGGTGGTGTGATGCACGAGGAGTGCGTTGGCTTAGGTCGGGTCGGATCCTCCAGATCCGCGTGGTCAAGCCACAGACGAGGCGGGTGTGGGGTCAGTGAGGGACCTCACCCCTGTGCTTACGGAGGCAGTGAGAATGAAGCACAAATACAATTTATAGCGTACCTGAGTGTTGCAATCCCACGATGTGGGACTAAAGGTTCCGCCCTGATTTCACGCTCGCCCGCAAACTCTCGTATGCAATTGCCCAAGCGGATGGCTCTGCTGGCGCTCCGTGCTGGGCTCACTCACCTCGCGACACTTGCGTGAGTCTCCTGCATCTGCAGCCTGGGAAGCCTGATGCCTGGAGCTTCGTTGGAGCTTCATCAGAGGTCGTCCATGGCGGCAGGAGCTCAAACACTGTCATGCACAAAACGAACCTCTCGGCCCAATCAGATCAGCTAGAGACCTTCGCCGTGGCACAGGGAAGGCGGTGGACGATGCTGCAGGCCGCAGGTCGGCCTAGGCGTGCGTGCCTAGGTCAACCTGTGGGCGGAGATGGTGGGTTGTTCGGGGGGTGATTATGGAGGTCTGGAGTGGCAGTTGTGGGGTGGAGCGAGTTCCTGGTGGTGAGGCGGAGCTCTCGAGGTGGTTGGCGAGCCATGTGGGGGGCTGGAATGGTGGAAGCGGCTCGCCGGAGGTCGGTCGGTGATGTGGAAGATGAGGGTGGTCAGCATCGGTCGAGGGGTAATCAGATGAGATAACAGGGGGAAAAGAGAGAGGAGAGGATAGAGAGGAGTTATAACCTAATTGTAAGGATGAAAGGGGACGGAAGGCGGACAGCAGTACCTGCTGTCGCCGGAGAAGATGATGCCCAGTGGGGGAGAACGGCGGCGACGACGGGGCTGAGGCGGCGTGCGCGGGTACTGCGCGACGCGGAGGGAAGTCAGGAAGCTAACTCTGCCACTGGTTTTGTGGCAGAGCGAAGAGGGAGGGGAGGGGGGCTCGCCGGAGCTTGCTGGGACTTTTGGCCGGGCAGGAGGAGACGAATTGGGGGTGGACACTCGGCCAAATCAAGCTCGCCTTCTGCGGCAGGGTCTGGGGTGTCTTTTATAGGTGCTGGCCGCACCTACCAGCGCGTGGAGACCGCGCAATCAACGCTGCCGGCTCGCCGGAGATGGAAGGAAGGTGGATACCCAAATCTCTTGTGCGTTCGCACGAGAGATTGGGTTCACACCAGTGATTGTAATTGGCTTTAGAAGGAAGGGAATTCCTCAGAGAATCCCCCTTCCATTTCTGGGAGAGAATCTCCGAGGAATTAGGGAGCAATCTCTCTCGAAACTTCGCCGGAGCTCGGTTCTGCCCTAGCAATGGCGGCAGGACCAGTTTGCAAAGGAGGCAAAGAACCTAGGGGGCTCTTTGCAAAGGTTTCAAAAGATAGGGACCAATTTGTGATTTGGGTGTACTAAATTGCAAAGTAGGTCAAGATGACCTCTCCTTAGGTCCAAATTTTGGTACAAACCTAATTTTGACCTAAGGAATCCAATGGTGAAGTTGGATTTTAGGTTTCACCTCGTTTGACTAGACATTTTGCGTAAAAACCCAAATTAGGTTAATTGAGGAGTTAGGACCCTGTTCTAGGTCAGACTAGGTTCCAAAGGCCAAATTAAGTGTTATAAACCCTAGAGGATGTTTTTCCATGATTTTTAGAGGGTTTACTTGCTTTTTGTTCTGATCGGAACCTTGTTAATTAAAGCGGGTCTGTTTTAGGGTTACTAGGTGTCATTTAATTCCTAGATTGCACATGAACCCATTTCTGATTGACTCAACCCTCTTTTTATCTCATTTAGACCATTTGACCTATGTTTTGCCTCTGAGAAATCCCGTTTATGCACTGCAATGGTAAAATTGCAGTTTTAACCTTTATTTCATATTTTCTTCTCAGAGCACTTGTTCCTTCAGTTAGGCCTTCTTCTAGGTTATGTAGGAGCTTTTATCTTCTTTATTGGGTCAAAATGAGCTAGTTATGGCTCATGATGAGGCTCTCATCATGCGGGCAATCTTTAAGCCATCCGATCGTGAGATCGGATGCCTGAGGATTAAGCACTCATTTTGAACAAGCGGCATGCGCAAGGAGAGAGATAAGCGCTAAGGCGTTAAGCGGGCATGCGCAGAGGAGCGAGAGCCATGTGATCGTGTATCAAGGGCTCTGGGCATGCCATGTGTTGCCACCAGGATCAATCCGCGCGTAGAGGGTGCATTTGAAGGTGTTTTAAGGCCAAATCTAATCTGTTGATCTCCTAATCGATGGATCTGATTAGCCAAGAGGTTGTTGCACAAATTTAAGAGCTCAAATGCCTTATTTGCCCCCTCAACGCAACTATAAAAGAAGGCCTAGGGCCCCCCAGTTGAAAAACATACTCCAATCTCCTCCATACAACTCTTCCATCTCCCTCTCCAGACCAGGCTCTCCCTCTGTAACTCCACTCCGACCTTCATCCCAACACTCTAGATCTGAGGTGCTACTGCATCTCGTACAAGCATCCTACAAGCGGCGTCATCTCTCTGCCTCTCTCTATCTCTCTCTCTCTATCTCTTTCTATCTATCTATCTCTACTTTTTGCATAGCAATTTCTACTGTGAAAAACTCTTTATCAATGCAATGAAATTTGATCTTATGGATATCTGATGCCTCTTTATATGTATATATATACACATATATAAATACTTGTTAGAACTAGTTTTATTGAAAAGCTTCTGTTAAAATCGAGATTGCTTCCGTGCGAACGGCCCAATACTCACTGGATTCTACAAATTTATTTGTCGACGTGTTTTCGCGATATACTACAATTAAGTAATCTTTTAAAACATGATTTACGCGTCAGACACTGATCAAGGGCTTAGATCGTGTCAAAATCACGCTCAGATTGCACTTCACCATGTGCTCAACGTGCGTCCACCACGTGGCTTCATCAGGCACGTCAGATCTCCATCGTGTGGCCGAGATTGCTTCAAGGCTACTGCTGCCCGTGACTTCACCGCACGCTTAACGCGCATCCTCGATCATGGTCTGATCATGATCAGGCGGTTGAGATTTAGTCAAATCGCACGCTCATGTGCACTGAATGCTTGCGACCCGCATGCAACCATGCGTCATCACGCTTGTGCTGAGCTCTAATCATCCACTACACCACGTGATTCGTTTCCCATCGCTCGATCCCGATTCGACGTGCGAATTTCGCACACTGTGCTCCAACCACAATTGTGCCCCCTTCGTGTGACTCGATCGGGCATCCATCGCTCTCCATAAGGCGCTTGACCAACACATTACTCATGCATTTGAGTCACACTTTTGATTTTGTGCACGTATGCTCTCAATCGTTGGATGAAGATCCAACGGCTGAGATGAAGGTTGCTTTGATGAAGCACTAGAGTACCGGTGACGTGGAGACTCCATGGCCATTGGATGATGATCCAACTGAGAGTAGGAAGATATCCTACGGATCGCAACGTATACTAGAGGGGAGGGGTGAATAGTATCTCCTTAAAAAATATATATACACAGATAAAAAAAAATCACAAGAGATTCAAGCACAGAGTACACCTGATTTATAGTGGAAACCCAAACTGGGTGAAAACCACTATCTAAACCTCCCAGCTTAGGATTTTTCCAACTAGTCCAAGCTAGTCAATCCACTAACTGTACCACTTGAACGAGGGTGGCATAACCTCTTACAACCACTTCTCTTTTTATCCTGAAAAGAAGCAAAAACAACAACCACAGATCTTTCCAACAATCATGGGATCCGTTAATCAATGCAATAAGATAGAATACATAAATAATTTCTATGGAACCTCAATAAAAGATCAAATCAAATTTTTCGCAAAGGTTCGAGGCGTCGTGCTTTTTGAAGAACATGAAGAACAAGGTGCAGAGGCTTTTGAAATAAACATGAGAAGCTCTACTTTTTGAAAGGTATTTCTCTTGAAAGTTATTATGTAGATGGGCTACGTACGACCTCTATTTATACTAAAAGTTTTTCCTCAATAGGAAGTTAAATTGGTCGATCAATTAAGGTTAATTGGTCGATCAAAAGGCAATTTGGTCAATCAATTAAGGTGGTTGGTCGATCACTAATTGATCGGTCAATTTACTTGGTTGGTCGATCAAAAGGATATTTATCAACTTCCTAAAATGGGCTGATCTGATAGGTTAATGAAGTTGGTTAGTCGATCGAAGTAATTTGGTCGATCAATTAACTAATTTAGTAGATCAATATCCCTAAAAAGTTGGTTTTGAAAAGATATGCAAAAATCCATTTTTGAGTTTTATTTGAGGTTCCTTACAATAATATCTTAGACTCAAATAAAGATACAAAGACACACATCAGCAACTATCTGCACTTGGCTTGAAAGATGCTTTAATCCAAGATAGTCCTGAAATGTTAGTCTAGCAATAAGCATAATTTTGGTGCATCAAAACAGAGGTGCTTACACCAACTACCCACAAAGTGCGTGGATCTTCTTTCAGAGGATGAGGGAGCAGTGGTGGGTTGTTGGGATGGCACCATGTGGTGCCATCCTGATCGTCCATCTTCCTACCTTTGTAGATGGTGATACAAGGCTCCAATCGAGGCGATTCTTGAGTCGTTGGACTGCGATTGTCGCTCTGAGTCCATATGTATGATCGGATTTATCATTCACAGCTCTGATTCATCTGCAAATATTATTACCTATCACTTAATACATTAAAATAGCATTATTTTCTACACAGCTAAAGAACTCAACTAAGATGCAGATATGCAGCTCATGCATGTATTATTCCTAAGTTAAGCTAGGACCTGACTTAATTTAGGTTGATTAGGTCATATGATTGCTATGCAATCAGGGCTATAGTATTTGTATTAATCAATGAGATTGATTAATAAGATTAGACCAGTGGGAATTGGTGAGGAAGGGATATGAGACTTGAAGGTTAGCCTAAAAATGAGGGGGATTAGGTGAACAAAATTGAGTTTTAGGAATGAAACCTAAGGTTGGGATGAGCTAGAGACCTATCCAACTAATGAAATAACACACTACCTTGTTTCTTGTAAAAATAGTACTTGGTTCTCCCTGGTGAGCTGATTAGCTCATCCTTGTATTGTGACCTACTTTCTAGAAGCTTTCTTGCATTGAACATCAACAACTTGCAAAACCCGTTGCCAATTTAGGAACCTCAAGGCGACATGAAGCAAGTATGTCCATATGCAAGAGGCAAGTCTAGCAATGCAAGAGTTTGATGCTACTCAGGACGTGTGAAACTTGTAATGGAATTTGGTACTCTGTATTTTGTTAGGCATTCTCTTTGTAATGATAATATTTGTTTTAATGCCCTACTTTTGTATATTAAAGTTATAAATATATGCAAGTTAATCTTGTGATCTTTTAGTCACTTATGAAACATTATTGTTGTGCCATTAGACTTAACATAGTTCCACATTATTGGCTTGTTGGAAATAAATTATGGTAGCTCGACTATGTAAATTAACTTAGTTAAAAATAAACTAGCACCATTGACCTTTCACACCCAATAACCTAGCTCTTGATTGGGCAAGGGGTTTTAGGGCATGGCAACCTTTGGTGGTATCAGAGCATGTATTTCACAAGAAGTGTGTACACTAAGGTTGGTGTAGAGTTGTGACTAAAAACCTAAATAAATGTCGAGCTATTGTGGCACATACATAATTACCTCAATATCTAGCATATATTTCTGATGTCTAATGGAGGATCCTATAAATTTTATGATGCCTCTGAAAAGGCAATTTACCAGGAGTGGTATTCAAAATCCTGCAGATCTAGCTACACCCATAAACTAGCTACAAGGCATGATGAGTTAGATATAGGGGACCATGCAAAATTTGTTGGATGCCATCAACAAAATCAAATCAAATGCAGGAAGGAATGGAGCTAATAATGGAGCCAGAGGAATGGCAGAGGGTAGAGCAATCCTCCACTTGGAGGCAAAAATGGAAATAACCCACCATAAGGGAGTGGTTGGAATCAATTGACTTCCTTGACATTAACCAAGAGTGTCAAGTTTGAACAGTTACAAAGGCCAAAGGCGCCATCTTTTAGGAACTGGTGTGCTATCAACAACGCAAGGTCAAAAAATTTTTTTATGCTCTACAGATGGAGGAAGAGCACAAAGTGAGACTAGACATGTTTCAGCTTGAAGATATAGTCAAAAGATGGTGGGCCACAGTTAAAGTTGCGAAGCCATTACCAATAACTTGGAACAAATATTTGAAGCTATTCAATAATCAATTCTGTCCTCGAGAATGGAACGCTCAGAAGAGGGATGAATTTATAAATCTCCAACAAGGCCAGATGACTGTGACAGAATATAGAGTCAAGTTTATGGAATTGCTTTGTTTTGCTGGGAAAGCATTTGCTAATGAAGAGGAGCAAGTATGGAGGTTCGTTAGTGGTCTAAGGAATGACCTAAAGATCCAATTTCCTAAGTTTCAAATGACAAATCTAACCGAGGTAGTTGGTTGAGCAATGGCCATTCAAAGGACGATGATCGTAATTCATCAGCAACAGTAGACCCAGAAATCTTTTCGAGGTTTGGGAGGACCCAGCCACAAGGATAATCGCTGAGTTTAGCAATATAATCCAATGGCAACATTTTCTCAGACCATGGAATAGACTTCGATGATGCAAGCTCAAACAACTTTGATGATGCAAGCTCAAAGCTCAACATGGATAGTGTCACGTACTCTGGGAATCATTTCAAAAAGAGTAGGGGTGTATCAATTGTGGAAGGAATCATCCCAAGTCATGTAGGTCCCTAAAACTATGTTTTAGGTACAAACAACCCGAGCATCGAAAAAGAAATTGTCCAATTAAAGGACAAGTGGCAACTTTGGTTGTTGGGTTCCAGAGTGAAATTCACAGTAAACTAGGAGTCAACACACAAAACAAATAGGAAGTTCAAATCACTCCACTACTGATACAAAACAAGGAACTGATTACAACCAAAGGAAAGGAGGTGGTGAATACTCCTCCATTAGGTGACCGAGAAAAATGAGCCATGATTAGTTGATTGTGGAAGGCCTTAGCAGATAAATGAAAGGAAGAAACGCCAAACCTATACTAGTCTTTTGTCTTATTGGCATTTGATGTAATATTCCTCATTTCTTTTGTAATCTATTGTAATCTAAAGAAGGGGAGACTTGAATGTTGTAATAGTTAATAGTAGTATGAAGTTAACGCTAAGCTGCCTTTGTTTCAATGCTTTGTTCCATTGCCTTTTGCAAGCATAGGCAGTGGATGATGTATGATTATGGTATTTATGTGGATGAAGCTACTAATAGACCGTGTAACCTCTCATATCTTATGTCGAATTGTTTGAAGCTAATGACTTGTTGATTTCAAGAACAAAATCTTTTTAAGAGGGATAAGATCTAAGGGCTCAATTTTTCGATTTCTTTGTTAAAGAAACAATCTAGATATTTTATCTTAATTAAGATTATCTTCGTTCCATAATTTTGATGATGGAAATTTGTTTGGCCTTTAAACAAGGATTAAGGGCCAATAGCTAACTCATATACATAGCCTAAGGTTCTATTTTCAACAAAAACTTGGTTGGGGACCAATTACCTCTTGCTTTTAGGCATATAAGGGCTATTTTTCAATGACATATTCTTAAGGAGTTGAATTTTAACATCCATTATTGGGTGGAAGGCGATTCCTCCAATTTGGATAGGGAGTATATAAACCCCCCATCCCCTTAAGTGATGGCACAGTCGATCAGAAAATCTCACTACCACCAACTCCATAAATCTCCTCTCCTCCCCTCCTTTCCTTTCCACTGATCCCTCTCCCAACTCTCTCCATATCTCTGGCAACAACAACAACAAGTAAAGGGTGACAAGGCTTCATTGAAGCTTTAGTTGTAGGTAGAACCTACTCCCTCCTCCTCCACTATTGTCTTCCTCAAGTAATTCTTGAGATTTTTAGTATTTCAAGGGGAATCTAAGGAAGGAGTGAAAAGAGAGTTGCTGCCATGCTGAGGACCTGGATGTTGGGAAATTCCTTAAACCCTTAGGGGTTGTTTGGTCGGCATAATAGAGGGAGAATTAGGGTTGAATTCTGTGTTTGGCAACTTTTATTTCGGGGTCAGCAAATTTCAAAATTGAGGGGTGGATTCCGAAATAAAAGAATTCCGTTGAAGAGGTGGAATTCGTTTATTCCGCCTCTCTCATCTCCCTCTCTCAACTTCACCACATAAAATTCGTTTATTCCTCCTACCAAACACCTCAGGCAAAATAAATACTCCTAATTCTTTAATGTGACAACAAACACAACCAAACACTTAGGTAGAATAAAAACCCCTAATTCCTTCTACTCTTTTACGTCCCTTTTTTATCTCTCTTAATTATTCCTCCAACCAAACAGGTCCTTAGGGGCTTAACTAAAATTAACCCACCTCTGACTTAGGATGGACCCTACCACAACTTGTCTCAATTGGACTTTATATTAACTAGGTACCAGTACTTGTGGACCGGTATCGGTATCCTTAAGTTATAGTTATGATTTTTATATCCCAATGAGTATCGGTACTGATGCTAAGTACCGGTACCCACAGGTTACAGTTTAGAACCCATGTCTAGATGAGTACTCGTCCAGTACTCACCATGTACCGGTACTCGTGTTGAGTACCGATACTCATAGAGTACCGGTATCTCTCCAGAAAATAACAGATCTCAATGAGTACCGGTACTCATGAAGAGTACCTGTACTTATTGAGTACTGGATACACCACCTGTAACCTACCAGTACTGGTACTCATGACGAGTACCGATACCTGTAAGCTATAGGTTCTGATGACGTCAAGTCCAGATCCTGATCTGGGACTCATGTACCGGTACATGTAAGTTCCAATTTTGGGCTTAGGATGACCTGGAGTCAATCTAGAGCTTGCATGTACCGGTACTCATGAAGAGTACCAATACTAGCAACCTACAGTTCACTTTACAGTATTCCAATAGTATCGATACTCATCTTGAGTACCGGTACTTACGACAGTTATAGATTGTATTTTAGAGTTTCTAGGAATACGAAATGGTCAATCTAGGTTTTGCAGATATCAGATGTTGTTAACAGATTCATAGACATAAAATAAAAGATTTAAATAGTCTTATCTAAAGATGAAAGGTTAGCATACTAATCTATAACTTATCTATATAAACATTGACGTGTCTCTGTGCGTGAGTGTTAAGAGGTGTCGTTATAGTCGCACTTGATACATCAGTTTTAAAAGAAGTAAACGGAGGTGAGTCCGAGTGTCGGTCTCAGGGAGGCGTGGAAATCAGATTTTTGTTTATCACTTGTTGTCACGGAAAAGGCGGAGTTTTGCTTGCGAAAGATGCGGTTTGTGAAAAGCGAGAGAGAGATAGAGAGAGCGAGAGAGAGTTTAGAGTTAGAAAGCTCTTGGTTTTGATCATGCAACTTGAACAGAAATTAAAATAACAATTGAATGGAAAATAACTTCATTAAACATGCATTCATAGTTCATAACTTACAACATTAAATACATGCTTCAACAAAAGTAATGGAAAGCTTAGGAGAGAGAGAGAGAGAGAGTGGAGAGCGACGAGGCAGCCACGGCGGTGGAGGAGGCTCCATCGGCGGCTCGTCGTCTCCGGCGATTACAAGAGTGCCTAAAGCTAGCTAAGAGAGGAGTGGAGTAGTTGCAAGGGGGAGTGAATGCCTTGAATGGTGGTTGGAGGGGGTTTAAATAGAGTTAGGGGCTTCCTAAAAGAAGAAGGGGCTTTAGCGACATCCAGAGCGTCGCTAAAATCGCTTCCAAAAGCGTCGGTGTAGCCCTCTCGCCGTCGGTCAGCCGCCCACCCCGTTCCTTCTCCTCGCACGATCCGTGGCCGCTAAACGAGAGCCGTCCGATCGAAGATCGGACGATTGAGAGCCTTCCTCGCCTGCGCTGAGATCGCGCCTCGGGCATACGTGTGCATGCGCGTCTCCACCCGGCGTGCGCGCGCGCGTGGGCGCTCGTGCGATGTGGTCGCGTCGCGTGGCGAGATCCTGGCCGCACACTGCTGATCGGGCGGCCCAATTTCTCCGCGCCCTTCACCCGCCTTCAAATCCCCCCTCGCGCGGCTCGAACGCACGTCGCATGGATGCGGGCGTGCGCGCTAACCGTTGCGCCACGCCCGCGCTTTTGTCGCGGCGACCGCGGGCGGGCGCGTGGATCTCGGCCATTCGATCGAAGATCGATGGCCGAGATTTGTCCTTGGTTGGCTGAAGGCGTGCGTGCGGTGGGGGCGGGCTGACGTGGCACAATCTGGGCCGTTGATCTCCAGATCAACGGTCAGAACTTCTTGGGCCCATTGTAGGAGCTCCCGATGTCGGATTTGGCCGATCTTAAGTCCGTTGGACTCCGTTCGTCGTTCTGAATCCATCCGTGCGGTCCGATTGCTCATCTGAGGCTTGCTTTGACAAATGCTTACACAAATGGCCATTAATACAGTTTATAAGCAATCTTGGTACATGATGCATGCAATGCTCCTAGTCTACTTATGTTGTGCCTTTTATTCTAAAGGTGGGCTATATTCAACATAATTATTACCCCCTTGAGTGGTGTTATCATACCCCCATGCTTACTCTTTGCTAGTCCCTAGCAAGGTTTATTCTGGTCTTTATTCCCTTGCAGAATTCAAGAAGTAGTTGCTTAGGTACTTCGTTACTTGTCAATAAGAGGAAATATACGCAGATCTTAATCTACAAAGACTAAGTAGCGCCCGAGTGTCTGCCAAAATACGAATCGCCCGAATCCTTGCTTTAATGTATATAACTATACATACGTATATATATATATATATATATATATTTTTTTTTAAGAATTTTTTCGGAATTCAGTATGGGTTGGTAACTTTTTATGGCTACCCAACCCACCCAAAACTCGGTCAAAACCCTAAGTGCTAAGCATCTTGGTGTGAATGTTGTGATAGACTCACTTAACGGTAATTGAGACAGACTTCGAGTTTCTATGCCTCTAGATGACCGGAAAAGGAAACAAATTTGCCTGAAGGTGTATTTGTTCGATTGGTAGCTTTCTCCCTACATTTGTTTTAATTGAGGTCAACACAAGGATTTTTCCAGTGTATATCTCCCCGGCTTGTACTACTTCCCCGCTTCTTCCTTAGGTGTTTTGGTCTTTTTTTTTGTGTAATTATTGAGCTGGGCTCTGGACAACCGACCAATGGGCTGTTACCCATAATCACTTGCCAGCCATACTTGTGCGGTGAAGTGTGGTTTATTTTATTTTCTTCTTGTCCTTTTTTTCTTTTTTGTAGGTGGCTTCCCTGATCTCAAATGTACCTAAAGGCAACGAAAAAGACATGGCCTATGGCTGGGTTCTGGACAACCTGCCAATGAGCTGTTACCCACGACAACTTGCCAGCCATACCACCCTAGAGAGTTCATTAGCTACCCAATTTCTGTCAAAATCTCCAAGAAGTGAGTCTGTGCAAAAATGTGTGCAGATGCTTAGACTCAAAGTTTTTCTAAGTTAGAGGGTGAGTTAATAAGTCATATACTTATTACCTTATTTAGTAGGTGGATTAGAATAGCTTAAGGTTGCAAGGATTCACCGCTAAATCCATATTTTAACGGACACCAGGGCTGATTAAGCCTGAAGGCCTGAAAAGTCTAAGTGTTTAAGTTCTTTCTATATTATTTTCCACTATTGACAAGTTTCTAATGCCTAAGTTTTCTTCCTAAATTTTTTTTTTAATTAATTTATTCATTCAAACTGATTAATTGGGCTTAGGATTATACAATTTACCACCCCCCCATGCTTAAGTTGGACAACGTCCTCATTGGTAGATACATGATGCAAAAGGGTTCAAAAAGATAGTACCTGAGTGACGTGAACTACCAGATCAGTCTGAATCCTCTGGGTTGCCTCCCAGGAAGCGCTGAGTTTAACGCCTCCAGCTGGGCGGTGCTCGGTGTCAGCCCTCAACGAGGGTGACACTTTCCTTGGGGGGTACCTGGGCCAGGAAATGCTTCAATCTTTGACCATTAACTGTAAAAGTGTGCCCAGTGTTAAGATCAGCGATTTCAACTGCCCCATTAGAATAGGGCTTAACCACCCGAAATGGTCCTGTCCATTTGGACCTGAGTTTCCCTGGGAAGAGTTTTAGGCGTGCATCAAACAGCCAAACTTGCTGGTTAGGCTCAAAGGTTTTTCTATGAATGAGTCAGTCGTGAACGGCTTTCATTTTCTCCTTATACAGTCGACTATTGTCAAAGGCGTCCCGACGGATTTCTTCGAGCTCAGATAATTGCAGGGTCCTCTGCGCACCCATGTTACACTGGGGATCCATGTTACACTGCTTGACAGCCCAGTAAGCCCGGTGTTCCAATTCGACAGGAAGATGGCAAGCCTTGCCGAAGACCAGGCGATAAGGCGACATGCCTATCGGGGTCTTGAAAGAGGTCCTATATGCCCACAGGGCATCATCAAGTCGTGTGGACCAGTCTTTCCTGTCAGGTCTCACAGTCTTTTGTAAAATGTTCTTGATTTGTCTATTGGAGACCTCAGTCTGCCCATTTGTTTATGGATGATACGGGGTGGCAATGCGGTGGTTTACCCCATATTTTTTAAGTAGGGCACAGAATTGGGAATGGATAAAATGGCTTCCACCATCACTGATCATGGCCTTGGGTATTCCAAACCGGGAAAAGATGTTCTTCTTCACAAAGTTCATGACAGTCTTGTGATCGCATCGTCGGGTGGCGACGGCTTCAATCCATTTGGAAACATAGTCTACTGAGACCTGGATGTACTCGAAGCTGTTGGATGGTGGAAAGGGGCCCATAAAATCGATACCCCAAACGTCGAAGATTTCAACAATCAAAATTGGCTGAAGGGGCATCATATCTTTCTTGGTCATGGTCCCCAGTGTTTGGCAGTGTGAGCAAGTTTTGGCAAAGATGTGTGCATCCTTAAATAGGGACGGCCAGTAAAATCCAGACCGCAACACTTTTGCAGCTGTTTTCTTTCCAGAGAAGTGGCCGCCACATGCTTGGTCATGACAAAAGGAAAGCACACTCTGAACTTCATCTTCAGGGATACGCCTTCTGATGATCTGATCAGCACAGAGGCGAAATAGCATGGGATCATCCCAGAAATAGTGCTTGGCCTCAGCCAAGAACCTGTCCCGTTGCTGTCTAGACCAGCTGTGCGGGGTTTGTCCTATAACCAGGTAATTAACGTAGTCGGCATACCATGGCATTTTCTTGTCTTACACGGCTAGGATGTGTTCATCAGGGAAGGTATCAGATAGAGGTAGGGAGGGTCCAATGTGGTCTGGATGAAGTCTCGATAAGTGGTCAGCCACCACATTTTTCGATCCGGCCTTGTCTCGGATTTCCAGGTCAAATTCCTGCAAAAGCAAGATCCATCTGATGAGCCTGGGCTTTGCGTCCTTTTTGGCCAACAAGTGCCGGATGGCTAAATGGTCAGTGTAAATAGTCACGTGGGATCCCAGCAAGTATGAGCGGAATTTTTCAAGTCCAAATACTACAGCGAGCAACTCTTTTTCTGTGACGGTATACGTTTTCTCGCGTAGTAGATCACCACGGGCTTCTTGTCTTGCCTTTGTCCCAGGACAGCGCCTATGGCAAAATCTGATGCATCACACATAATCTCAAAGTCCTAGGACCAGTCTGGGGGTTGAAGTACAGGTGCGGTGGAGACTATGTCCCGGAGGGTGTGATAAGCTTGGATGCAATCAGGAGACATGTGGAATATGGCGTCGTTGGCTAGAAGGTCGGTCAAGGGTTTTGAAAGCTTGGAAAAGTCTTTGATGAACCTTCGGTAGAAGCCAACATGTCCTAGGAAGGAGCGAATCTGCCGGACCGAACTAGGTGGAGGAAGTTTGGAAATTAAATCAACCTTAGCTCGATCTACCTCGATACCCTTATGCGAGACGATGTGACCGAGGAAAATTTCTTCTTGAACCATAAAATGGCTCTTTTCCCAACTTAACACCAAGTTAACCTCGATACATAGTTTTAGGATTTTCTCCAAGTTGCTTAGACAATGGTCGAATGAATTCCCAAATACAGAGAAATCATCCATAAAGACCTCCAAGTATTCACCCACCATTTCTGAAAAAATGGCTAGCATGCAACGCTGGAAGGTCGCAGGTGCGTTGCATAACCCGAACGGCATTCGACGGAATGCAAACGTGCCATATGGGCAAGTGAATGTGGTCTTTTCCTGATCGTCTGGAGCAATTGCGACTTGGTTATATCCTGAATATCCATCCAGGAAGCAAAAATACTTCTGCCCTACCAATCTTTCAAGGATTTGGTCAATGAATGGCAAGGGGAAGTGGTCCTTCTTAGTGGCTTCATTAAGCTTCCTATAATCAATACACACCCGCCATGCGGTAGTGGTGTGGGTGGGGATGGATTCGCCATGATCATTGGTGACAACGGTGAGCCCAGCTTTCCTTGGAACCACTTGAGTGGGGCTCACCCAGGGGCTATCGGAGATAGGGTAGATGATGTCGGCGTCAAGCCACTTGATGATTTCTTTTTTAACGACCTCCCGCATGTTAGGGTTTAAACGTCTCTGCATCTGGCGGGAAGGTCGGGCCCCGTCTTCCAGGTAAATCTTGTGGGTGCAATAGGTGGGGCTAATTCCTGTTAAATCTGAAATGGTCCAACCAATGGCGGCCCGATGTTCTGAAAGGGTCGTAGTCAACCTGAGTTCCTGATCCTTGGTTAGATGAGAATTAATAATCACTGGGAAGGTCTGGTCAGGTCCCAAGAAGACGTACTTGAGATTCTCGGGCAATGGTTTAAGTTCGGGTGCGGGTAGGACCACAGTCGATGGGAAGGGAAAGGGTGGTAGTTGATCAACATCGATCTCTTCAAATGGTGTCATGTGATGATACTCAGCCTTACAGTGGTCCACGGGTAATGATGGTGACGGGTCAGAGCTACGGGTTTGGTGGTCTGAGACAGAACTGAGGGTGAGGCATTCCTCGATTAAAGTTTCCACGGGATCATGTTCCTCAATGTAATCGCAATCAAAAGACGTTGTCGCCCGAAAGATATCCAATTGCATTTTCCTGTCCCCAAAGGAGATTTCCATACATCCCGTGTCGCAATCAATGTTTGCTTTAGCCGTAGCTAAGAAAGGTCTGCCTAAAATTATGGGTGCATTCTGTAATTTTTCAGGGACTTCCATGTCAAGCGCCAAAAAGTCGACCGGGAAATAGAAGTCCTTGACCCGTACAATTACGTCCTCGACAACCCCCTTCAGGGTTTTCACAGATCTATCAACCAGTTGGATGGTAACAGGGGTTGGTGTCAGCTCCCCAAAACCAAATTGGTGGTACAGGGTTGTTGGAATTAGATTAATAGAAGCACCTAGGTCCAGGAGCGCTCTATCAAATGTCATGTCCCCGATATTGCAGGAAATCAGGGGCGCTCCTGGGTCAGTTCGCTTGAGTGGAAGGTTGCTTGATATCACAGAACTTGCTTGCTCAGAAAGTACAACCTTCCTAGGTGCTTGCGGTCTCGACTTACGCTTGGGTGTACAGGCATCCTTTAAGAACTTGGCGTAAGCAGGGATGTGTTTAACGGCTAATAAGAGCGGAATATTAATATGTACTTGGTTAAAAATTTCCAACAGCTCCTCAGTTTCCACAGTATTCTTCTTTTTCTTGATTGTCTCCAAGGCCTCAGGGTAGGGTGTCTGAATGTGGATTGGTTCCATGTCTGGGTCCTTGGTTGGTGCCTCTTCTGAGTCGGGTATTTCAACAGGTAAAGTCTCGAGGGGAGTCGGCCATTTGGGATCCTGGGTTTTGGTGCCGCTTCTCAAGGTCACCGCATTCGCAGAGGCATTGGGGCCATGGGGTGATCCTTGAGGAGACGAGGACGAAGAAGCGCCAAACCCAGGAGGTGTTCGCGGGGCTGGCTGGACCATGTGAGCCTGCCCGACGTTGCTTTGGAACCCTTGCGAATTGGGGCCTCTGTTAATTATATTTCGCGGGTTCGGTTGTGGTTGGGAAGGTAGGGATCCTTGTTGTTTACTGTCCAAGAGTTGGCTTAACTGTCCCTTTACCAAGGCCATTTCCTCCTGATGTTTCTGGTTCATGTTAGCCATCATCTTTATTAAGGTATCCATTTGGTTTTGTGAGGGAGGGGCCGCCCTATTCTGGTTATATTGGGGTCTAATTGGTGGTCCTTGCTGATAGGGGGCAAGTGTGGCTGCTGGTTTGGCCTGGGCTGGTTTTGGAATTGCGGTGGTTTCTGGTTTGTCCAACCAAAGTTGGGGTGGTTACGCCAGCCGGTGTTGTAAGTGTTGGAGAAAGGGTCAGGTTTCGCATAACCTTGGACGGCTTGCACATCTTCTAGGATAGCCGATGTTGATGAAGAGGGAAGGGAGTAATCAAGGGTCGAGGGAGCAAAGGTCCCTCCCTGGAACGTGGTCAGGGGTTGTTCCAGGTTCAGTTGGGTGAAGGGCTGGGCTAGGTCAACATTATGTGCTCCCTTTGCTAGGGAGAAAGTCTGCAAGGGGTTCCTGGTCTGATTCAGTAGCTCATCAATCTTTTTGTCTACCAATTCCACTCGATCCAACTTTTTGGCAATGATGTCCATGTCAACCATTCCAGAATTTGCTTGCACCTCATAAATCCCGCCACGGGGTTGACTGGACCTGTTAAACTGGTTCATGGAGGCATTGTTGAGCGAATTCTCGCTCATAGATTCAAAGAGCTCAAACGCGCTCTCCTCATCTTTGTTTAGGAAGTTTCCCCCGCATGAGGCATCAACGAAGTTCCGTAGGTTGCTGTCCAGACCGTGGTAGAAGATCTGGACCAATTGCCACCTTGGAACTTCGTGGTATGGGCATTTCCTCAAAAGTTCATTAAATCTTTCCCACGCCTCATGAAATTGTTCCCCACCCTGGAGTGTGAAGGTAGTGATAGCTCTTCTGAGGGCATTGGTCTTTCCTATGGGGAAGAATTTCCTTAAAAATGCATGCCTCAGTTCTTCCCAAGTGGTGATGGGTCTACCTAGGGTTCTAAGCCAACGAGAAGCCTTGTCTCTTAATGAGAAGGGAACATCTTGATTAGAACAATGTCAAGGCTAATGTTCCTAAGTTTCACCGTTCGTGTTATGCGATCGAGATCCTCTAGGTGCTGAAAGGGGTCCTCATTTGAGCTTCCATGAAAGTGGCTCTGGATCAGACTTAAGACATTCGGTTTTAGCTCAAAATGATCTCCCCCCTCGGGGATCCTAAGGTGTGGCTCGGCTCTAATAGCAGAAGGGTTATAGAAATCACGGAGGGGTCTTGGCTAGTCCTGAAATGGCGGTAAATCAAGTGGTGGTTGTCCTGGTATGTCGTGGAAAGGTGGTGGTGGTTGTTCTTGTGGGTTCTATAACCGTTGTATGGCTTGCATGATGGTGTGGATTTGTTGTTGTTGAAGCCGATGGTTGTTAGCATTGATTTGAGCTTGGATGATGGCCATAGCATTTGGTGGGGGTTGATTCTCAGCCTCATCTACCCTAGGTTCAGCCATGTTTTCAATAGAATTACGTCGCCTAGATTCCTGCCCCAAAACACACAACTCGGGATGCAGTGAGCGCCTCCCGTGCATACACTAGAGAAGAACAGGAGGGGATGCGGAGGGCGACAGATGCGAGAAATGTGTTTCAATCAAGCACCCAAGCCTAGTCCTTATGGTGTATTCCTCAGGAGACCTAGAAATCTCACAAAGGGTGATTAAGTCCGTAAGCACTGGACTCCCTTCCCAAGGCTAATCTGGCCAGGTTGATTACGAGGGGATTGCAGGGAAGGTTCTTCCTTTGGCTTGCGCCTCCGGTTCCATAGACCCCACAACCGTGGTCGTTTGACACTGCCCCGCAGCTTAGTCACCAGATTCTACCAAGGGAATGAAAGCCAAGTGCCTAGCAAACAAAACCTCGCCTTTTGAGACTTAACTCAGTCCTGCCTAGGGCACGTCTACTCAGTTTTAAAGGGTTAGGATAGTGCTTGTGCTTAGGGTGATGTGATGAGGCGTTGATTGGGGTGGTGCCTCTTAATTTTCCACTTTCAACGTGTGTGCTTCTAGCAAAACATGGTTTTCAAGCAAGGATTTGTTAGGATGTGGTGTCTTTTAGTGTTTCATCCTTACTTTAGTACTTTTTAGGGTTGACATATCTTAATGTTTTCAAACAAGTTTCAGTGGGCACGTCAAGTTCTGCACACAACTTGGTGAAAGTAGATTTCCTTTTCTTTTGTAGAGGCTCTAAAACCCTAGTGTACTCATCCTAATGATCATGCAGCTTCTATTAGATGAGTCAGTTTTAGGGTTGAGTGGTGCGGCCCAGGTCAATTCACGGTGGCTTCGCAAACACCACTCAAGAAAAAGAAAAGAACACTCCAAGAATTTATTCAAAATGTTAGAGTGTACATTTTTTTTTTGTGGGGTGATGTGTTAAGGATGTGGGCCAAGTAATCATACACCACGCCAATTATTTTCAGTTTTTACAATTTTTTAGCTTTTTCACGCAAGCAAACAATGAGAGACAGGTTACTCACTATCGGTCCTCGAGACACCTACTCCTTTGCTACCATCGTGGAATGAGTCGCTTCGCCGTCCATGCATCGAATTCCTGCAACCGTAAAGTAAAAAGGAAAATAGGGCATTAGACAATGTGAGAATGAGTGTGGAATGGAGGTGATAAAACAAATCCGTTGCCTCCCCGGCAACGGCGCCAAAAACTGACGTGTCTCTGTGCGTGAGTGTTAAGAGGTGTCGTTATAGTCGCACTTGATACGTCGGTTTTAAAAGAAGTAAACAGAGGTGAGTCCTAGTGTCTGTCTCAGGGAGGCGTGGAAATCAGATTTTTGTTTATCACTTGTCACGGAAAAGGCGGACTTTTGCTTACGAAAGATGCGATTTGTGAAAAGCGAGAGAGAGATAGAGAGAGAGAGTTTAGAGTTAGAAAGCTCTTGGTTTTGATCATGCAACTTGAACAGAAATTAAAATGGCAATTGAATGGAAAATAACTTCATTAAACATGCATTCATAGTTCATAACTTACAACATTAAATACATGCTTCAACAAAAGTAATGGAAAGCTTAGGAGAGAGAGAGAGAGAGAGAGAGTGGAGAGCGACGAGGTAGCCACGGCGGGGGAGGAGGCTCCGTCGGCGGCTCGTCGTCTCCGGCGATTACAAGAGTGCCTAAAGCTAGCTAAGAGAGGAGTGGAGTAGTTGCAAGGGGGAGTGAATGCCTTGAATGGTGGTTGGAGGGGGTTTAAATAGAGTTAGGGGCTTCCTAAAAGAAGAAAGGGCTTTAGCGACATCCAGAGCGTCGCTAAAATCGCTTCCAAAAGCATCGATGTAGCCTCTCACCGCCGGTCAGCCCCCCGCCCCGTTCCTTCTCCTCGCACGATCCGTGGCCGCTAAACGAGAGCCACCCGATCGAAGATCGGATGACTGAGAGTCTTCCTCGCCCGCGCTGAGATCGCGCCTAGGTCGCGCGTGTGCGATGTGGTCGCGCCGCATGGCGAGATCTTGGCCGCACGCTACTGATCGAGCAGCCCAATTTCTCCGCGCCCTTCACCCGCCTTCAAATCCCCCCCGCGCGGCTCGAACGCGTGTCGCATGGATGAGGGCATGCGCGCTAACCGTTGAGCCACGCCCGCGCTTTTGTCGCGGCGACCGCGGGCGGGCGCACGGATCTCGGCCGTTCGATCGAAGATCGACGACAGAGATTTGTCCTTGGTTGGCTGAAGGCGTGCGTGCGATGGGGGCGGGCTGACGTGGCACAATCTGGGCCGTTGATCTCCAGATCAACGGTCAGAACTTCTTGGGCCCATTGTAGGAGCTCCGGATGTCGGATTTGGCCGATCTTGAGTCCGTTGGACTCCGTTCGTCATTCTGAATCCATCCGTGCAGTTCGATTGCTCATCTGAAGCCTGCTTTGACAAATGCTTACACAAATGACCATTAATACAGTTTATAAGCAATCTTGGTACATGATGCATGCAATGCTCCTATTCTACTTATGTTGTGCCTTTTATTCTAAAGATGGGCTATATTCAACATAATTATTACCCCCTTGAGTGGTGTTATCAAACATGCATGGAGATTTATCATAAACATAGAAACTATTAGAACAAACATATAGAGATACTTGTGTCCGTGTTTGATAATAAGTGAGAGGCTGCAAGATGTGGGAAACGATCTTCCAAGAGATCCCTTAGATCGGTCAGAGAGGTCTAACCTTGACGCAAAGATGAAGAAGATTCTCTTCTTCAACCATCCAACTCAACTTCTTCTCTATACTCTCAATCACGATGGGGATTGTCCAAGAATGATCATCAGGGTCTCTTGGGGACCATAACCCCCTTTAGTGAAATGCAATTACACAGACTAATTGCATAGTGATTTTCACTTCCGTTCATCGAGGGAGTGTTAATCATAAAATTAGGTCTTTGCACATATAAACATAACCACACCATCTCCTTGCATTTTATGCCCATGCCCTTTATAAAACTTGATTTAATCACTTTAAAAATTAGGCTTTAGATGACAGTCACTTTACATATTATTATTTGATTATATCTACAAATAAATTTACATATACAAGTCCATATGTTGGATTTTAATCCAACAATCTCCCACTTGGACCGTAAGTGTGACTTGTTAATTAAATAACATATGAAACTGAATTTGAACTCAACTTTGCTGTCATATCTTTAATGCAGATCTAAAACCAATCTGATCTACCAATTACACTAGTAATAGAGCCAAGGCAGCTTCCGCTACATTCTAGTAACTAAACCAACAATGACCACATACACTAATGCAAAAAGTAACTAGAAATGTGTGGATGTGCAGCATGGAAATTACATGCCAATATGATCAACACATGCCTATTCCCAACTGGTCATTGATAAACGCCAATTTATCATCATTCTTATGCCCTTAAACAAACCTAGCTCTTAGGATTTTGACTTCACAAATGGGTTTTTGGGCTGTATTTAGGCATCAATTAGGTTAGGCATGTATTGCATATTTTGTTGTGTTTTTGACACGTTTATTTGAGTGTTAGTGATAAACAAATAGTCAAGTCCCTAAAACCTTAGCACTCAAGAAGACAGAAGATGAAGAAGAAGCTCCTTTCAACTGAATTCCATCTAGATCTAGCTCATCCCAGCTGGATCCTAGCTCATTCTAGCTGGATCAACTTAGCCCTAGCTCCATTCAGCTCATCTCAGCTGAATGGTAGCTCTAACTAGTTCACCTTAGCTCCATTCAGCTCACCTTAGCTGAATGGCAACTCAAACTAGCTCAACTCAAACTAGCTCAAGTCAGTTGATCCCAGCTCCATTCCAACTCCTCCAACTCAGAAGAGTTCACTAGAAGTTCAACTTGACTAGGACTAGCTACTAGCTAGACCTGGTCAGCTAAAGATGATCTTAACCAGCTCAGGCCAGCTCAAGTCCAACTCCAGGAGGCTCAACTCAGCTCAACTTAGTTGAGATGAGTTACTTGACCTAAGCTAGCTACTTTAGCTAGCTCAATAATCTCCAGGAAGATCATACCTAGCTTACCTCAATTCACATCAGCAGAAGCCAGCTCATCTTAGCTTGGCTTAGCAGCTAGCAAAGAACTAGCAAGCTAAGATAGCTAAGGTAGCTCTTTGCAGCTCTCTTCAGCAGCCACCAGCTCCAGTGCAACTCAAGATAGCTACCTCCACCTCTTCTCCCTCAAAACCCTAGCTCCCTATGCCTCCAACCCTACTCCCTACTAGCCAAGCTAGCTTAGCTTAGCTAGTCACCTCCTTAGCCACCAAAACCTAACCCTAAAACCCACCTAACTAGCTCCACCAACTAACCTTACCTAAGTCCACCGAAGCTACCACTACTCCACCTCAATCTTGGCGCCAACCCTATACATTCCTTCACCCCTCTCTACCACCAAAAGATACCACCAAATTCTCTCCAAAACCACTAAAAATGGTGCCAACTTTTCCCCTTCAAAACCCTTGAAATCCATCCCTACACCTACCCCTTCAACCCATCTCCACCCTCCATTTTTTCCCTCCAAAATCAACACCTTCTAGATCAACACCTTCTAGAAGGTATTTTTGGAGGGAAAACCAAGGCACCTCTTCATTTCCCTCCCATTTTTCCCTCCAAAAATATCCAAGTACCCCTTCATTTCCTTCCAAAAAAATACCATAACCACCCCCCTTCCCATCCTATAAATATCCTACCCTATCACCACATAATTCCCATCTCCTCTCCATTAGTTAGGTTCCATCTTCTTCATTTAGATTAGGTTCCATCTTCACGCCAAGGAGGAAGAAGAAGAGAAGAAGATCAAGGGGGCACACACCCACCCCCTTGGTTCCTTCTTCCTCTCCTTTTTTCTCCCTTAACCACACCAAAGGAGGAGATCTTCAACACTAAGGGGACACCTAGGCAAGAGAAGGAGCAAGGTGGTTGATGCCCACCTTGGAGGAAAGCTTGGAGGAGTTATCATATCAGAAGCAAGGAAGCATTCTTTTCAAGCACAGGAGTTGTTGTGCTTGGAGCAAGAACCATTCCTTCTTCACCATCTCTGGAGGATTTTTCTTCATCTCTATTTTCTTTGTATTATCTAGTGTAGTTTCTCTTTTACTTTTAAGAAGCATGTAATACAAAGTTGTTTATTGCCTTCAATTTCATGCTTTCTAGCTTAGTGTGTCTTTCATGTTGCTATTAGTTTACTAATGCATCACACCCCTTCTCTTCTAATTACCCTAGGCACACTTGCCTAGGGTGAGCTTAGAGGAGAAGGCTTCACCTTTGTAACCTAGGGTTAGTTGTAGCATAATTCATCTTCGCATCAATCAAGATTATTTCCAAAACTATAAAAACAAACAAAACGAAAATCACAAAAATATGTGTTGATTTAAGAAGCAAGAAAGAGAACCCATTCTTTGTGACTAACAAATTGGCCTCCTTGGACGACCCTAAATACTCCACTATCTAGGTATTATAAATGTAAAAGTTTGATTGCGAATTTACGCGTTGTAACGACATTAATTACATCATTTAACAAACCGCATATTTCTCGCATCAGTTCTCCGAATAGAGATTTCTACCAAAACCAAACCAAATTACTTCTCAGAATGGACAATCACAAATCTAAAAACTTTTAAGTTTTGCTTATTTCATAACAGAAATTAAGCTTTACAAAAATTTATACATAACCAAATGATTAAATAACTGAAAAATTGAATTACCAAAGTTTGACTATTACAAAAAAGCACTATATAAAATTTACAAACTTCCACTAAAGCTGAAATTTCTGTAAGGACATAAGACCCATAAAAACTACGTGTTCATGGAACATCTTTAGCATTATTCCTTTAGTAAGCGAATCTATAACCATGAAGTCTGTACCAATGTGCTCCATAGACAGTTGTCCATTCTATATCATTTCTTTAACAACCAGGAACTTGATCTCAATGTGCTTCTATTTGAAGGAGCTCTTATTATTATTTGAGTAGAGAACTGCAGACTAATTATTACAAAACAATTATAGTGGCCTGTTAATGCCATCTACTATGTGCAACCTCAATTTAAAATTCCCCAGCCATACTCCAAGATTGGATGTCTCATATAATGTTATGAATTCTGCTGCCATAGTGGAAGATGTAATAAGAGACTATTTTGCACTCTTCTAAGAGATGGCACCATTAGTAAGCATAAATACATATCCCAAAGTAGACTTTCTGCTATCTTGGCACCTAGAAAAATCTAAGTCAGTATAACCATAGAACTGAAGTTGTTCTGACCTCCTGAAGGTGAGCATAAAATCCCATGTCATTTGCAAGTATCTCAGTACTTTCTTGGCTGCTCTACAATAGTCTTTTCCTGGGTTTGCTAGGTATCTGCCCAACATTCCTATAATGTACACCAAGTCTGGTCTAGTACAGAACTAAGCATACATTATACTGCCAACGACAAATGCATAAATAACTGTTTGCATCTCTCATTTGTCCAAATCACTTAAGGGGCACTGATTGAGACTAAACCTTGTCTCCCTTAGCCACATGAGTGTCCAGTGGCTTGCAATCTTGCATGCCATGCCTTTTGAGTACCTTATCTATATAGCTTCTTTCGAATAAACCAAGAATATGACGAGAACGATCTTGACATATTTCAATCCCTAACACAAATGAAGCATCTCTAAAATCTTTCATGTCAAAGTATTTGGGAAGAAATTTCTTAGTATCCAAAAGGATACTCATACCATTAGTAGTAAGTAGGATGTCATCAACATACAGAAACAAGAAGATATACCTGCTCCTACAGAACTTATGGTATATACATTCATCAGCGAGATTCGCCTCAAAACCAAACAAGAGAATCACCTGATGAAACTTAAAATACCATTGTCTGGATGCTTGCTTGAGCCCATAGATGAATTTCTTTAATTTGCATACCATGCTTTTTGGATCACCCCTAACAAAATGTTTGGGCTAATCCATATAAATGGTTTCCTCAATGTCACCATTAGGGAATGCAATTTTTACATCCATATGATGCAACTCAAGATCAAAATGGGTCATAAGTGCCATTATAACCCTCAATGAATCCTTAGAAGAAAAAGGAGAGAATGTCTCCTTATAGTCAATGCCCTCCTTTTGAGTACAACCCTTAGGGACAAGACGCGCTTTATATTGTTCCACTTTTCCTTTCGAATCCTATTTGATTTTAAAAATCCATTTGCAACCAACGAGTTTCGCACCTTCTGGTAGTGAAACAACATCCCAAACGTCATTGTCTTTCATTGACTTTATTTCTTCTTCCATAGCCTTAATCCACTTTTTATGATTTGGACTTTCCATTGATTGACAAAAGTTGATAGGATCATCTTCCATCACCCCAATGTCTGTTTCATGCTCCTAAAGGAATACGATATAATCATCCGAAATGACACTCCTTTCTCAAGTGGACCTCCTTAATGGCACATTTTTTATATGTGTCTAAGGATGCTCTAGAGGGGTTAAAACCATATCATTGTCTTCATTGGAGTTATCTTAAGGAATGTCAAAGACATGCTCCTCATCAACCTGAGTAACTCCAGGAGGAATAACTATGTTTTCCTCTTCAAAGACAAAGTCCTTAACCCTGTCAACTTGGGCAAACTCAACACATTCAAAGAACTTGGCATTTCCAAACTCAAAAATAGCCTTAATTGTGTGGTCATAAAATTTATATCCTCTTGACAACTCAGAACACCCAACAAAATAGCAGCTAACTGTCCTTGTGTCTAATTTCTTTTCATTTGGCCTATAAGGCCTAGCCACAGCTGGACATCCCCACACATGAAAATGCTTAAGACTTGGTTTCTGCCCAATCCATAGCTCATATAGGGTCTTGTTAGTTGCTTTAGTTGGGACTCTATTCAGAATGTAAGCTGCAGTCTTTAAGGCCTCTCCCCAAAGTGAATCTTGTAAGGAAGAATGAGCAATCATATTCCTTACCATGTCCTTAAGCATTTCATTTCGTCTCTCAGCAACACTATTCATAATGAGCGAGCCCGGCATGGTATACTGAGGAACGATACCGCATTTTTCTAGGAACTTGGTAAATGATCCTGGACGTTGTTCACCTAATCTGTCATATTTACTGTAGTATTCACCACCATGATCAGATCAGACAGATTTAATCCTTCTATCGAGTTGATTCTCAACTTCGACTTTATAATTCTTGAACGTGTCCAATGACTGTCTTTTCATGAATTAGGTAAATGAAGCCATATCTTGAGTGGTCATCTATGAATGTGATAAAATACTATTGACCATTCCACGCAGGTGTAGGAAATGGTCCAAAAATGCCCGTATGAATCACATCCGAGACACCATTTGACTTATTGGCTTCAAACTTCCTATTATTGGTTTGTTTCCCCTTAATACATTCAATACACTGATCAAAATCAAAAAAGTCTAAGGGATCCAAAATTCCATTTGACACAAGTCTCTCTATTCTCCTACTGGAGATGTGACCTAATCTTTTATGCCATAAAGTAGCTGAAGATTCATTTTCTAATTTTCTTTTCCCACCACGTGTATCCAAAAATGAAGACTCGTTATAAGCTATAGTATCAAGACAATAAAGATTATCATAACAGGACAGAAAACCAGAACCAACCACATTTGAATTTAAATATAAACTAACTTTTCCATATCCAAATGAATAATAATAACCACATTTGTCCAATACATAAACAGAAATTAAATTTCTTCTAAAAGATGGTACTACAAAAGTTTCATCTAAATTCAAATAAGAATCAGTTTTCATCAATAATATAAATTTCCCTATAGCTTCAACTTCTACAACCTTCCCATCCCCGACATAAATGAATCTTTCAACATCATTTGGCCTTTGGCAGCTTAGGCAACCCTGCATAGACATAGTTATGTGAATGGTAGCACCTAAATCCAACCACCAAGTGTGCCTAGATATCGAAGCCAAATTAATTTCCGTACAAATCAAACTAAAAGCGGTACGTTTCTTAGCATGCTAGGTGTGATAGTTGGTATAGTGCTTCTTTTGGTGCCCCTCAGCTCCATAGAAGAAGCATCCTGACTTAGAAGACTCTGCAGCCTTCTCCTTCTGCTTCTTTTGTGAAGCTGTATATGCAGCTTCTATAGTTCCTTTCTTTCCCTTGTCACTATTGTTAGAGGAAGTGGCAATGTAAACACTTTCTGTCCCATCATGCTTCATTCTCTCTTCCTCTTGCACACAGTGCGAGATGAGCTCATTCAAAGATCAAGTCTCTTTCTGACAGTTATAGCTCACCTTGAACTAGTTGAAAGAGGGTGGAAGAGAGATTAAAACCATATGCACTAACAAATCCTCCAAGAGGTTAAGTTTTAGTGTTTTCAACTTGAAAGCAATGTGGAACATCTCCATAATATACTCATGTATAGTACCCTTCCCCTTATACTTCTTCGAGATAAGGTTTGCCAAGAGTGTACCAATTTCAGCCTTTTCATTCTTGGCAAATTGTTTCTCAATATTGGCAAGAAAATCTTTAGAAGTATCAATGTCATCCGACATCGTGCCCCTAAAAGCCTCGGGTATGGCTTTCTTCATTATCATCATGGAGATGCAATTAGACCTCTCCCATTTTTCTTTCTCCTTCTTTTGCTCAAAAGTACTCGAATCTATAAGAATGGGAGAGGGTTCCCTAATCGCCAAATCCAAATCCATGACCCCAAGGACAATCAACATATTTTCCTTCCAGAACTTAAAGTTCAAACCACTTAACATGGGTATGGAATTTAAGGTGGAAGTTATATTGGCGAAAGTCATTTCTGAAAAATAAATGTAGATAAACATAGAATTAGCTCCTTTAAAACATGAAGTGTCTAATTAATTTAATAATCTCATCACATGTCTTAGTTAACTCCATCAAGGGTCTCATCGTTGGATGAGAGGTTGACTTGTAATTAAAGACATGGTGTGGTATGTAACAATTGTTGGTTCAAATCCAAGTCGGCCATAAACCTTCCTTTAGGCCAATTCAATAACTACCCAGAAAACCTAATAACCAACACATTATCACTTCCACACAAATGAGTGAAAGTACGAGTATGCACTTTTCTTTAGACCAGTGCACACCCACCTACTAACACCGATTCATCCTTTTACCATTCATGGATAAACCTAGTATTCACAAGAGAGCTCACTTTAGTGAGATGCTACTTCAACTAGGTTACCCTAGAATAGTGTACTTTATAAATTAGACTAGGCTTAATTACACTAAGTAGAGAGTGGGTTGGCTCTGTACCACTTGCTGGAAAATTCCTCAAACCCTTAGGATCTTAACTGAAATTAACCCACCTTTGACTTAAGATTGACCTGTACCACAACTTGTCTCAACTAGACTTTATATTAACTGGGTACCAGTACTTGTGGACCAGTACCAGTATTTTTAAGTTACAGTTATGAGTTCTATATCCCATTGAGTACCGGTGCTAATACTAAGTACCGGTAACCACACCAACTCCTTACATTTTATGCCCATACCCTTTATAAAACCTGATTTGATCACTTTAAAAATTGGGCTTTAGATGACAATCACTTTACTTATTGTTATTTGATTATATCTAAATATAAATTTACATGTACAAGTCCATATGTTGGATTTTAACCCAACACTGGATAGGAACGTAAGTAGAAGGAGGAGGCCTTTGCTCATCATCAACCTAAGGAGAAGATTGTGGCTGCAAACTTAAGGTAGGGACTCCCCTTGTCTTGGTGAAATCTTTCCCTTGATGAGCCAATTGTATGGTTTGGTTGAGGATTTGATGGGATATTGTTGAAAAATTATTTCAAATTCATCTAGAAGATTTAAATTTCAATTTTTGCCTGAGATTTTGTTGGATGATTTAGAAATGTGTGATTTTGGGTTTTCATGATGGAATTTGTGGGTATGGAACCCATTTTCGAATTATTGGTTATGATTCCTCTTTATGTGTTAAAAAGGGGATTCCTGATGATGTTTGGAAATTTGATTAGAGTTTTAAAAAGTTTTGTATCATTATGGATGAGTTTCTTTGAGAAAGTTCATATGCTTCTAGAAATCTAAGAAACTATGCAAGTTTGATTAATCAATTTTTATATTGAATGATCAAGCTTCGCTTTCTGGCAAACAAGAACTTCCTTGGATTTGGTCAATTAATCCAATGATGGTCAATCAAGTGTTGACCAATCAACATCAATAGTCGATCAATCAACCCTAATCTTTTACCCTAATTCAAAGGCCTCAATTGGTTGTGTTAAGGCAATGATTCCACAATTGAAATGTGGGCATCTCCAACCATCAAGTCATTAGCCTCTCCCACGTTAGATACTTTCTCAACACCTAGCTCTAGCCATACTCTTATGTTTTTTTTTCGAACACCTTACTCCAGCCTCCTTCCCCACAACACATCCCCACCTTTCATTTCTTGTTATGAGACAAAAACTCTAGCATAGTATGAATTTGTGAACATAATGCTCAGACATGTAGTCAAGGGAGGGCATTAGTTTGAATAGGAGTGCACGTGAGTTAGGTTCAACCCAAACCCCACCCAATTGGGTTGGGTTGGGTTGGATATGAGGTTAACTAACCCGACTCAACCTGCAATTCGATACAACTGATTTGTACATACACATATATATTATATGTATGTAATATACATACATATAAGGAACTTATTAACAATCATTGGATGATATCGAAACAATGGCTGACATTACTTTGGCCCCACACATGACCCACTCAAAGGTCCTAAATGGGCCAAACCCTCATCTCTTGCATCCCCCTTATCCCCCAATGCCCCCCTCATTTCCCACAGTCGCCATCTCCTATAAATTTCCTACCTCTAGGCAACATTCTCACCTACAAGCTCAATAAGTTTCGATGCCCTCTTCTCTCCTCTCCTCAGCAGCAATGATGCTTCCTCATCTCCTTGGTCGCGATGACACCCTCTCTGGGTCACGTTCTTTAGGTAACCCTCATCACCCCCTTTCCCTCCCTTAGCCGCTCACTTCCACCCATCGACCCACCACTTATTTACATTTAATTCTAGGCTTCTAGTGTTTACGAAAACTTTTTTAAAATTTATAATTACTTATAAAGTATGATAAGTCTATTTATTTATTTATTTTATTAACTTTAATATTCTAAAAATTTATATTCACATACTTATATTTGTCTTGTAAGTTATTTTTTATCAATTATTGATATTAACCTAACTTTTATGTGCATCTATTAAATTTATTATCATGTATATCTTTATCTTTTTCGTTACTTTTACAACATATCTTTATTTTTTCTTTCAAGTTCTTTTTTATTTTTACCTCTTTTAGTTATATGAGTCCTTTATGAGTATAAATTTTTTTATTATTAAATAGAAGAGACATAGAAAGCATATAAGAGATGAACATAACCCATTTAATTAACAACCTGACACAATCCAACTCAATTTTATGGGTTGGGTTCAATTAGAAAAATTCTCAACCTGCAAATCGTAAGTTAGATTTTAGTTGAGTACTCCTAACCTGACCCGTGTGCACCCCTAAATTTAAGGGCTCATTTACGTCGTGTGATATCCTATGTTTATGAAGGGGAATAAATGAACCCATATTTTACCCTAAACCCAAGTTCCCTCAAACCTAAGTATAGGTGAGGGATGAGTTATCCCATGCTCTAATCCCTTGCAACTCTCACTCCCACATCTTGCACTCTTTCCACATTCGCCCTCCCCTTGCCCTCGAAAAGAGAAAAAAATCCAGTGACAAATATAACCACCAATCTAGGGATATAGTTATCTTTTCACAACCTCTCCCTCATTTCAAAGTAAACATCCTAATTTTCTATCTCCAACTTATTCCCATCTTATCCGTTATTCATGTAAACACACCCACAGAATTATCCCAAGTTACACGTAACCTTCAACATAGGATGTTCCCTATTTGCAAGTTTTTATCTCATGAAATACATCCCACAACTTAAACTAACCCTGTATGATAGGAGAAATTAGAAAGTGAAATAGAGCAAAGAATCAATCAAGACAACGGGAGAAGGAACTTTTTCTATTCGGTAGGTAACGTTGTCATGTTCAGTGATTTAATGCCAAAAATTTCCTTCACAAGTCTATTTGGAGGATTTGCAAGCTGGGAATTAGTGATAATTTTAGTTGACAGGATGGAATAAATAGGTAGAAGAATGCAATTCCTCATGGGTGGTAGAATCATTTTCCTCCAGGTTTTGAGGCCCAAAGTTCGCAGTAAACAAGGCTGGCTTTTGAAGGCACAAACAGGAAATGGACTCCCCAACTCCAACAATCGACTGGGCCCTCAGAGCATCCGTGGCTACATCACAAGATGTCAACATCTAATTGCATACATCTCCTGCATTATGCTCTGCCAGCTCAACCAAATGCTCCCAAATTTCCAAAACCCCCCCTACAACCAGCAACATTGGATATAAAGTCAATGTCATCAAATTACATGTTTCCATTCTCACACAGTAATCAATCACAAAGCAAAACAGACACCTGTATCTTGATTTTAGGAACAGCGCAAATGCCTGAAGATACCAAGTCACCTCTGGAAAATTTTTCGCTGGCAGTCTCTAACTGGAGATACAATCAAGATTAAAAATACCCTGCTTACATCAAATTCCAAAGTGATGAAGTTTACATCATCTCAGCTGCTGGGCAACAGGACCCAGATACCCAAGCACACACCTCCAATCAGACCCCACCCATTGTGGATCAACATGTTAAACAACCACACCAAACCAATCAAGCAAACAATGTAAGTGTTAGTTGGAACTAATAAATACACAATGCATACAGCATATAACGATAACAATTACAGCTTTGGTTGTAGCAATGTCCCAAATGCCCCAAGATACCATCTCGTCTTCAAACAATCTTTCCCTTGTTAATTTCTCCATAAAAGCTTCCATCTGAGAGTACAATTCAGAAAGGAAGCTCCAATTCTGGACGACGACTTAATGACACTTCAGTTGCCCTGCCTAGATCAAAACCCAAAGTGAAAAGAAGAAAAAAAAAAAAAAAACTTGCATCATCTCATCAGTTAGACAACAGGAGACAAGAACTTGCCCAAATCTCCAACCAGAACCACCCATCACGAGCAAAACATGCTAAACAGCCCCAATTACACCAATCAAACAAAACACAATTCGATTCACGATTGCAAATCTGCATCTCTGAGTAATTTTCTGCAGGCATAATTTCCTTTCTATTTCTCATAATGCTTCCAATGGAGACTTACAGCCAGCCAGGAATCTCTGGCTCGTGACCACCATCTGAGGACGATTTCAATTACCCTGCCCACATCAAACACCAAATCGACTCTACAAAAAATCTACAAAATTCAATCAGTTAGATAATAGGACCCAAGTACAGAGAACCACACCTCCCATCAGTTCCAACCATCACCAGCCAAACGAGCAAACACCCACCATACTAGTCAAGCTAAACACAATCACAGATTCACGATTGCCAGCCTACATCCCCGAGAGATTTTCCGCAGGCAAAGATTCTCTTCTCTCGCTTGTTCCTTGCATATTTCTTCAAGCATTACCAGCAACACGAAGCACAACTCCAACTACCCTGACTACATCAAACCCCAAAGCAGAAGAACACACATTGTCACACCCATTTTGATAACAGAACACAATCACCCAACCACACCTCCTACCAGCCCCAACCAATCGTGAACCAAGCAAACCAACCAATCCGCTCTACGCCAATCGAACAAAGCACGACCACGGATCCGCATCAATGAACAATCCCATCTGCCAGACTTCTTTTTCCATTTATTACCGCAAACACTTCCAACTTAGAATTACAACCCCGGACAGGAATCTCCAGTTCCTGGCAATCACCACGTTACATGGAACTTTAAGCTAACCCCATCCTACATCAAATTTACATCACATCGGTTAGACAACAGGACCCCAACTACTTAATCAGTCACACCTCCAAACGGTTCCCTCCCATTCACTAATCCTCAAGCGCACGATAACCAACCTACTACCCAACCACCAATCACATCCGAATCGCCATCATCCCCATTTGCTAGCTGTCATGAGGAGGGCTTGGGCTTGAGGCGGGTGAGCTCGAGGAGGGCCTTGGTGAAGAACTCCATCCTCTGGAGCTCGAGCTCCCTGGCGAGGCCCATCCTCTGCCGCTCGAGCTCGGCCGCCTGCTTGAGCTTCCCGCTCTCCACACGCTCGTAGACCTCCCCGAGCTTTGCTATCGCCCTCGTGAGCTCGGTGATACCCCGGGAATTCCCCTTCTTCTTTCTCTTCTTCTTCTTCTTCTTATTGTTCATATTCTCTTCTTCTGTCTTTGGTAGGGGAGGAGGCGGAGGGGGCGCGAAGTTCTCGAGGATCTTCCTGTGGCTCCTCTTCTTGGTGCTGCGCTTCTTCTTGAGCTGGAGGTGCTGCATCTGGTGCTTGAAGGAGCCGGGGTCCCTCGGGGCGGGCTCGGCGGTGGCGGCGGCGGCGGCGGCGGCGGTGGGGCCGGTGAGGAGCTCGCGGAGGCGGGGGAGGTAGGGCCAGGTGGAGGTGCGCTTGAAGGACTCGAGCTTGAACTTCTTCTTGAGGGTGTCGATGCGGTTCTTGCACTGGGACTCGGACTTGGGGGGTTTGGTGTAGTTCTCCCTGGAGGTGACGATCTCCGAGACCTCGCGCCAGTCCTTCTGGCGGAGGCTTCCGCGGGAGAGGAGGCGATGGCGCTCCCCCCACGCCTCGATGAGGGACCACGTGGCGCCCTCGCTCCAGCAGTCCTCGCGGGGGGGAGGGCCCTGGCCCTGGCCCTGGGAGCGGGGGGCGGGGGAGGAGGTCACCGGCTGGGGTCGGTCGCCCGTGGCACCCTGTCCTTTCGAGTCCGGGTCCGAGTCCGAGTGTGGTTGCGCGTCGTCGGTCGTGCGGGGAGGGGGAGCGGCGACGGTGACCGGGGGGGAAGGGGAGGGGGAGGGGGAGGGGGAGGGGGAGTGGGAGGCGTCGGCGGCGGCGTCCATTGGGGAGGGGAGAGGGGTTAGGGATTTCGGTTGCGGGTCGGACAGTAGGAGGGTGTTGACGGCGACGGGGAAGCGACAACGGGAACGGGCAGTGGGAGGGGGAGTTGTAGGGGAAGGAAGGGGTGACGTGGAAGGAGGGGATTGGGTTCTGGGAGGGGCCTACCCGCTTTGAGGTCGGTCGGTGCGTTTATTTGGAGGGAGGGTGGACTTCGGCTTCAGCTGGGGTTGGTTTGGTTCCTTGAGCGAGGGCTTAAGCGTCGATTTCGATGTTCTCTTTGATAAAATAGGTTGTGAAAATATTTGCATTTTGATATCAGATTTTAGGTATTTAGACGGCACGTTCAGGATAGGTAGTAGCAATGTTTGTACTTCTACGTAGATTTTGAGGATTTTGATATCTCAAAAATTATTCATTTTGAGGACACAGCAATGTACCTTGAAAATAATAATAAAATTTATTTAAAATGATTAAAATTACAACTAAATCATAAATCAATAATTTAAATCTTCAATGGTTATGCAAAAAAAACATACATGTAAACACAAGTGTTGAGTGCAGTACATACTCCAGTAAAATATGTATATCTAAAGTTAAATTGAAATACATATTTGCACTTTACGCTACAACAAACTAAATTAAAAATTTAAATGACAATACGAAATTGTCAAGTACCTTATCGAATTGAAGAGATTTTTGGAACTTAGAAAAATCAAGAATGTCGTGTAGGATCTATTCCACTAGCAGCATTGCCACTTGGTTGATTCGATCTCTTATTGTAGCATTGTAAAGCTTCAAGGTAATCACAGTAGAGGTCTCATGCCATATATGAATAAATGTCTTAGTAGTCCATCACTGCTTATCTATACTCATGATCACTCGCATTAACTACTATGCCAAGACAGAGATATCTACTATCCATATATTAGTTGCTAAGAGATTGAAGTGAGAATCTTGTTTGTCTTGAAGTTCCTTGTGATGGTGATGATGTTGCAGTCGTTTTTCTCATTTTGAGGGCTTTGATAAGGTTGGGGTGGTGGTGAAATCAACTACGGAGCTTGATATTCTAGGAAGAAGCCATACCTAGATGCATTCTACGAGTAAGCGTTGCTAGCGTACCCTTTATTACCTAACTCGGGGTAAGATGGATAAGATAGATATGAAGAACGTGGTGGTTGTGCAAAAGATTGCAAGTAAGAACTGTGATTATATGATCCTTTGCCATGGCTAGGTGATGCACCAAAAATTTGGTCACTAATGCTCATGGAACCCATGGAAGATCTGAACTCCTTCATGTAAGCACCATAATCCACATATCCCTCGTGATCTATTGGTGCTGAGCTGGGAATATGTTTAGCATGCACATTTATGTGTCATTTTTCGTAGTCTCTAGCACTTTGAAATTCACCACTACGAGATTGTCTTCCTCTCCCTCTATCAAATGACTGTTTCGATTCAAACCCACCTTGTCATCATCATTGTCTCCATCACCCAAGTCAATCTTTGATCTACATTGTAATGATTGTCTTTCTTCATCCTCTTCATAAGTACTTTGATGGGGAAAGTATGACGACCAGATCTAATCATATGTTCTTCAATATTACTTTAATTTTCTGTAATAGTTTCGGATCTAGAATTGCCCAGACATCTATCATAGGTTCTCCTCCAATATCATCCATCCAACTCTCCAATACATCATCTCCCCCATTAAAAATGTATGCCAAATCAATTGGATTAGCCTTCTCCTTACTCCTTATCATAGCCTTTTGGCGATGTCGTATCTTCAACCTTATGTTGTAATGGATGAACATATAGTCATTAACTCTGTCACTGCCCAGTCTGTTTCTTCTTTTAGAGTAGATGAGGTTGAATGTACTTGATCGACACCCCGAGATACGGAGTACCCGACTCAAGTATCAATCGGCCCTCCTCCATGGGTGGATGATCCGATCGTGGGATCTAACCAATCTCACAATAACATAGGGAATGGTTACCCAGTTCCTCCGCAAGAGGTGTACGTCTGAGGAGAGGATGGTACTCCCAATTATGCACTAGAATTTTGCAAAATTACAAAGTTTACAATCTCTCAATTTCTCTCGAGTTGCTTAGGGAAGGTCTATGATGAGAACCTCATCATGAGCCCTAACTAGCATATTTTGACCTAATAAAGTATACAAAAGCTCCTACATAACCAAGAGAAAGGCTTTATTCAAGGGATTAACATGAAACAAAGGGTAAAACTATAATTTTACCATTGCAGTGCATCAACGGGATTTCTAAGGGTCTAGACATAGGTTAATTGGACTTAATAAGAGAAAAAGTGGGACGATTCAGTCAGAAAAGGGTTATTGTGAAATTTAAAAATTAAATGACATTCTGTAATCCTAAATCAAATCCACTTAAATTCACAAGGTTCCAGGCAAGATAAAAATCAACTGAACCCTCTAAAATTCACGGAAAAATATCTCCTAGGGCTTAGAACCTTCAATTTGACCTTTGGAACCTGTTTTGACCTAGATTGGGGACCAAGCCCAATATTTGACCTAATTTAGATTTTTATGCAAAATGTCTAGTCAAACGTGGTCAAACCTAAAATCCAACTTCACCATTAGATTCCTTAGGTCCAAATTAGGTTTGTACCAAAATTTGGACCTATGGGAAGGTTATCTCGACCTACTTTGTAAAATGGTCCACCCAATTACATTCTGGCCATTAACTTTTGAAAACCCTTGCAAAAGCTCGCTCAACTTTTCATCACTTTCTTCATTTAGGTCCCTCTTCCATTGCAGCAGGGACCCATACCTCTGGCGAGGTTTCGAGGTGATTTTGCTCCTCAATTCCCCAAGGGGCGACTCCCAGATTTAAAAGGGGAGCTCTCTGCGAAGCCCTCAACCGCATGAGCAACTCTCCATACCCTGAATCGCCCCATACCTCTCGTGCGAACGCTCGAGAGGTATGGGTCTCACTCTAGCCATACCTCCGGCGAAGACCTCTGGCCGCTTCCTTGCGATTCTCCCTCTACCCGCACCTATTTAAGCAAGCCCAGATCCCTCCGCTTGGGGCAAGCCTATTTTGGCCGAAAAATTCCCCCCAATTTCATCTCCTCCTCCTCCGGCCATCTGCCTGCAGGCTTCGGCAACTCTCCCTCCCTCTTCTCGTCACTCTTCCACCATACCAGTGACAGAGTCTTCTCTGCTGTACTCCTCTGCGTCGCGCCGTACCCACGCGTGCCCCTTCGGCCCCTTCCTCGTCGCTGCCTCTCCATCTCAGGGCCTTCGTCTCCGGCCACGGCAAACATGCGTCGCTCGCCATCTCTGCATCCCCCTTCATCTCCCTACGCACAGATAAGTCCTCTTTTCTCTACTCTTCATTTTCCCCTTATCAATTCCACAAATCACGCACCGACCACCACAGACCACCATCACCTTCTCCACCTCCGACCAGACCTCCGACGAGGTGCCCCCGCCGCTCTGCACCTCCACACACCTCGCCAACCACCCTACGACCTCCACCTTGACTCACTGATCACAACCCCTCATACCAATCTCTCCATCAACCACCCAAAAGTACCCCCAAATACAACCACTTACACAACCACAGTAAGCCCTAGGCACGCTCACACAGGCATTCCCACGCCACCTCGACCACTGCAGCACACTCGCCGTACCTCGGCAAAGCTTCCCATGTGTTCTGATGAGGCCGCAAGGCTGTTTTCCTGTTGACAGGTGTTGAGGGTCTCCACCGCCATTGACGCAGCAAGGAGCATGCTTGGGAGCTCCTCCAGGTCTCTCTACTCCAGGTGAAGTGCCCCAGGCCGCAAGGAATCCCTTCGCGCAAAGCCCTGACCAAGCAATTGGCACTGAAGACCCAACAGCTGCTGCAATCAGAGGAGGATTTCTGCTGTAGGTGCTCACGAAGAAAGGTGGGACGTTTAGTCCAACCTCGGAAGCTGACAAGCGGAGGCTATGGAATAAAGTGAAAAAGTGTCAGGGGCTTATCGCCTCCTGACACAGGGTGAGGTCCTACTCGCTTGTATACCCGCCTCGTCCGCAACCCACGCCACACGAACCTGGCTCTAACCTGACTACCCGTGCACTCCTCGCCCACCACACACGTCGATGGGCCTGGTCCTTGGCGCACATATCCGACCCGATAACCCGAGAAGGCTTTGGGAGAGCTGTCCTAAGAGCAAAATAGAGAGAGAGAGAGAGACGTGGGGAGGGTAGGGGCAAGGTTTTGCTTCTTTGTGTTGTGCAGGGAAGAAGGAGGAGGAGGAAGCAGCTGTGGGGAAGAGGAAGAGAAGAGAAGAAGAAGAGGAGCAACTGAAGGAAGGAGAAGGTGCGACTGAAGAAAAGAAAAAGAAGGAACAGAAGAGCAAGTAGCCGCAGAAGAAGAAGAAAGGGGAAGGCAAAGAGGAAGGAGACTACAGAGGCCAAGTGAAGAAGAAAGAGGAGGCAGGGACTTAGCCGCAGGACAGTAGAGAAGAAAAGAAGAAGACAGAGAAAAACTAAGAAGAAGAGAAGAAGAAGCCAAGAAGAAGCCGCAAAAGAGGAGCAGCTAAAGACAGAGGAAAGCCAAGAGAAGAAGAAGAAGACTGCAGAGGAGGAAGCACTGTAGCAATCGCCAGATAAGCCATCTAATCCACAGAATCAGACGTCTGAGAATAGAAAGACAAAGAAAGAAAGAAGGAAAAGGGTGCGGCCAAAAAGAGAAAGAAAAGAAAGAAAGAGAAGAAGGGAGAAGCCATCAAGAGAATATTCAATTTCCTCTTCCATTGCTATTTTCTTTTTAGTTTTCTTATACATGAACTTTCACTTATATCCTTGTTAAATATCATATTTTGAGAATTGTGATTTCTGTTTCTAGAATACCAATTTGCTCCCTGAGTTCGACCTCGGAAGTTTTGAATTTCAAATAATAAAATTGATAATCGTTTTTGCGATGATTTCAAATATACTACAACGAATATCTTTTTAAAAACACGATCTCATCGTGTAATGAACGATTACCTTCCCTCACTATATATAGTGATGGGATCAAGCTTCCAGCGAGATCTTCTAAGCAGATACATCACCCGACAATTGTACGTGCGCTGCCAGGTTATTCATTGCAGCTGCAATTGTCAGCATTCATTGGTGGCATGGGCCTACTGTACTTTTACCGTCCCCTCTAACAGATAGGATCCATTGGGTCCGGCTACGCCCGGCCTTTGCTGTGTGCAGGCGAGTTGGGTTGCCGGATCCTTCTAGGCAGGAGTTTTTTGCTAGATATAGGTGGGTTGTATCTTCGATCCCGCTTGTATCCAAGCTTCTCCGAGTCAGATCCTTCTTTTGGGGTCTATCGCGGAGTTTCAGGTTCGAGGGCAATTTTTTCCCTTCATCATATGCCTCTTACTCTCAAGCTAGTGAATGTTTGTTGAGAGAGTAATGTTTGAAGTAAAAACTCTGCAATAGGTAGTGCCCCCAAATGTTGCCCCGGCTGTGTATTTAAACGGGGGAGAATTTATTACATAGTGGCATTTTTTGGGACAAAGACCCGTAGTTGTATGGACCTTAAGATGTGGTATGGGGCACATGGGATTGTTATGCCACTGACCTTAGGAGGCAGTTGTGAGGCTTACCAGCCTGCCATATCACCAACCGTGAGAGGCAATTTTGAGGTACATTCGCCTGCTATATTGACGGCATTAAGAGGCAATTTTATTTCGTGTCCACCTGCTTTTTCCACGAGTAATGGCCAGTGACGTCGGAATCGATAAAGTGCCTCATTATTTGAGGAGACCAGCATTTATTGCCATTATGATGAGGCGAAGGCCTCAAGCGTCACGCCGACCATTGATGGGACCACCCTTTCTGCAGCAGCGGATATGTGCGCAGTGGTATTAAACGCCCGTAATCATGGTCGAGGTTTCCTTCACTTTTGGCAATATATTTGGAATCCACGCCAAATACGGTGAGCTTTTATTTTTTTTCAAACATTGCCCCTCGCAGGGGGGGAACTGCCCTCCGTGGGGGTTATATATAAGGGTGATGCGTCATGGTTAATGGCCCACCAACCTCGGAGAGCACTTGCGCAGAGAGCTTTTACTCTTGGCAGAGCAGTCTAAGAAGATGTCCTTCATTGGAGTGCCATTGTGTCAAGGCTTCTTTAAAGAGAAAGCCGCCATGTCCGATTTTGCGAGCAAGGGTAAGTTCGTTGCTTCTTCCTCTGGGGTCTCTGCCGAGACCAAGTCTTTATACTTCCGCAGTCAATCTGCAATTTTGTCGTTTTTGCAAGAATACGGACTTGGCGAGGTGTCGTTTGAGGATTGTGGGTTCGAGACCCGTTTGTGTTCATACAGGTCAAAGGACATGTTTATTATATATAAATACGCCATAGTGCATGGTCTACAGGTATCTTTGAATCCCTTTGTGTCCTTCCTTTTCTTTTATCACCTTGCCCCTTCGCAACTCAGCCTTAATCGATGACTGGTGCTGAGTGCCTTTACTGCCCTTTGCCTTCATTTGGGGATTGCCCCCCCCCCCGTCTAGCTTTGTTCCGCTTGCTTTTTAGGCTAATTCCCTTGAAGGTGAAGAAGGGTCGGCCAGTGGAACTCCCCGATAGTTTAAAGGGGCAAGACCACCATTTCTTTTTTCTTTTCAATCTTGAAGACCTTAGAGTCCCCTGCACTTAGCAAGGTCCGCCTGAAGGGGACTGATGTGCACACATCTAATTGGCCTAAAATGAGTATTCAAGCATGTTCCTAGGTCTATAGAAACATAATGCATTATAAATACTGCATAACATGCATCATCATACATTTAGATTAGTTTGTATAAATTATAGCTTAATTTTCCCTTTTTATGGTCAAGGAAAATTGCAATATTTATCATGGCCTCGAATTGAAAATTCAACCGTAGGAATCTGATTAGGGCGACGATCAAAGTTCAACGACTCTGAGATCGCCCTGATCGGACTTCCGTAGCATCAAATGCAGTTCGAGGAAGATTAAAAGCCAAGGGGCAAGGTGGTGCAAATCCGTACCTCAGACAACAAATCCAACCACACGGATGGGTTCGAATCGACTATCACAACCCAACAACATGAAAATTGATCTAATCCAACATCCATGGCACTACCTATGAGCAATAGAAGATGGACGACCTAGATGGCACCACGTGGCACCATCCAAGTCACCCACAACCACCCAGCCTCTTCCTCATTCACCCACACCATTAGATCTCGATTGTTGGATCGACATCCAATAGTCGAGACGCAGCCATGTCGCTCTTCTCACCGTTGGGCATCAACTAAAGTTAAATGCTCAACGCATCTCAGCCATTGGATCTTCATCCAATGGCTAACGGTGCATAAGCATTAAAACCTAAATGCGACTAAATCGAAGGCACAGCACAGCGGGCGAACGCTTTACGCAAAGAGAGTGACCCGTGTTCGAAGCACGCTGCGTCTCAAATCAACCACGTGGGCAGGCACGGCGAAATTCGCCCATTGGATGGCGATAGTGTGGCACCATAAGTGGCACATTACAGCGTCGATGAGCTAGCGTGCCCACGCGCGATCTGACACCCAAGAGGATGCACGATCTGACGCTAAAGCACAATCTGAAGTGCAAGCAAGCACGTGATCTCGACCCTTCTATCTTGTTCCAGTGACTCGGAGGGTGGCCGTGTCGCGTCATAACGCATGAAGATGAAGCGGCAACGACGCGATCATGGTCGTCTGATCTTGATCGGACGGTCAAGGTTGCACCAAACTGCTTAATGATTGAAGTAGAAGAGGTGACGACGTGGCATGCTTAACGGTCGAGGTTGCATGTGTGTTTTCTCTGACACTTGTCTACAATGACGTGCGCATGTGTCACTAAAGGCAACAGAGTTAATTTTTCAAAGATAAAATGCCCTTTTTGCCCTTGTACCTCAACTATATAAAGCCCCTACGCCATCTACTTTTTCCTCATCCCTTCTCTTCTTCTCTCACCCCCTCTAAAGCTCTACGAGCTGGTCCCATACTCGAGATGCTCTATTAGAGCTAGAGTAAAATAATTTTTCATCTTCTCACCCCCTTCATGAAGTATCTTGCAGTTGTCCTCTCACCACTATTCGGGAAGCAGATCCCGCTGCAATGTCGTCCTACTTCATCCTCCGTCCGCCAACTTCATCCTCTCTCATCCAGCATCTCATCACCTTCGTCTGGGCGCTTCATCAATGCGGCTTGTCCTCCAAGCAACTGTCGAGGAGGATAACTTCTTACCCCCTTCCCTTTTTATCGGTTTCTAATGTAGATTTACAGCTTTCTAGTATAGCAAGTAGATGCAATGACATTATATGGTTATCAAATGTTGGTTCACTCTCTATCTCTCTTTTCTCTATAATATTTGATCTCTCTTTTCTATTAATTATTCTTTAAGTAGAATAGCTAGTATATTAATTTCAACCAGCTAATCTACTTTCATGACAATAATTCCAACGTGACTTTTTATCAAACATTCGCCTCCCAGTGTTTGACACAGGACTCACCTTGAGTTTCGGTTAAATTATCTATTTAATAGATTTTTACGTGACTACAACGACGTGTTTACAAACTCAAACTTTTAGCGTAGAAATCACGTTCAATATTTTGGCGCCATTGCTGGGAAGGCAATGCTCTTTAATTTCTCGTGTTTCTCACCTTACTTATCTTTTACCTCACTTGTCTCCATTCATATTGTGATTGCAGGTACTCTCTCGAGGTGAGAAAAAATAGTAGATTGGAGTAAAGTGTTGTTGAAGGGTCTGTAAGTTTACCCTCACACCTCCCACCCCCTAGATTTCATTCCATCACATAAATAACAAAAACCCTAATTAACCTAGGAGCTTGCATAAACCCTAAGCTTAGTTTGGTTGTTTGGTTGCCACCTCCACCCACCTCACCCTCCATATATATAAAAAAAAAATCTAAAAAAATCCCACAGATGTATACAACCTCTTCTGATTTTTCATAGTCAATCAGTAACCCGATCTTTGGAATCGATACACACAAACAAACACATAATTGAGTAAAAATTAGATTAGGTAACCACTTGTGTGCCTAACTCAGCGGTGCATTAAGGCCAATTGCTTTAGTTGTTTGAGCCGCATCACTTCATCTAAAAATAACTCATTAAGTAGCTTGCTCATTAGGGTTAAAATTTAAGGTCAATACTAGGCACTCCACTTTATTTTGATTTCAAAGAAAAACATCTTCACTTATGTTTGCAAATCCTGGTGTGCCTTCTGAACTTGATTGAATTCATCTTAATTCAAACCCTAAAAGCTACTTAAGTAAGATTTGAACTCTAAAACCCATTCATCCAAATAATCTTGCTTGAAAACCCTACTTGTGCACTCACTCACACATCTTAATCAATCATTAAGGGCACAACCCATTTTAAGGGCCAATCACATTCCCAAGCACATTCAAACCTAAGCCTAATTAAAACTGAGTAGACGTTGGCCTTAAGGATTTGACTCGCTCTTCCAGGACCAGATCGAGATTATTTTCGATTAATCTACTTCTACTATTCAATCTGATGTCTAGCTAGGGAAGCAATGTCAAACAACCATGATTGGGGGATATCAAAGGAACCTGAGGTGAAAGCCAAGGGGAAACCTTCTCCCCAATCCCTTCCTCTAACTGGTTGGATTGATTGGAAAGAAGTAGACCAAATCGTTCATTTCATCTCAAGACAGGTTCTAGGAGTCTATAGATCTTTAGGCTATCCCACTAAAGGACAGGTTTGATTGATTGTACTACAGGACACTTTTCTTTCCTCTTTCCTCCTGCTTTGCCATGGATCCTTCCACATCCTACTCGCATTTCCATTCTTACCCTCCTACCACCACTTATTCCCAAGATGATTACTATCCCAACATGATTTATGACCATTCATCCATTAGTCGGGATAAATTTGATTGGGGATACAATTCCGGACCTCCATGTTCAAGGTCTAATCCTGGACACCATGATTTTGATTTTTATCCTTCTCCAAGCTACATCGATTATAGATCACCACCCTCCTATGGACAACTGATGAGAGACTCATCATGGATCTTAATTACCCCTAATTAACTAGTTTCCCTAGTTAATTAGCTAAGAATATACTAAATATAGGGTTAATTATACTCTAGGGATTAAATAAGGACCTTCAAAATAAGTTGAAAATACTAAATTAAATATCATTTAATATTAATAATAATTTAATTAATAATTTGGACTCAAATATTAAACACTTAACTACTTAATATTTAAACTAATTTAATTAATTTTATGACCTAAGTACTTAATAACTTAAGTAAATTAATCACTTAATTAAATATAGCTAAGAAGGGAAAAAATGTAAATTCAAGGCATGAATATAATATTTACCTAATTTATATATATAAAAAGTTAAAAGAGAAATAAATTAAAATAAGCCTAAAAACCAACCGTTTACGTTTAGGTCCTTAGTTTCTATGTCAACTGAGTCCTTTTCCTACAACTAGGTCCTTAGCTTTTATTGCATAGAGGTCCCTGTGTGCATTGCCTTCTTCGTCTTCTTCTTCCTCAACTTGGACGGTCGAGGAGGTCCAGTGCTCACACCATTTGATCACCTTCCATCTAACGTCTAAACACCTCTGTTTTGGTTGCCTATCTTCCGCTCACCGCTGCCATCTCATCCGATGGCTCCGATCCTCTCTAGCCCAACAAACTCCGACACGGTGGCTTCACCATCGTCGGATACGAAGATCCCTAAACCGTTGTACTTGGACACGATTGCGTCTAGATGTATACCCCCTACCCCTCTCCACCACCTATAAATAATCCTCCACACCTCTAATCTCGAGGGTTGGCTCCCTACCTTCTTCTCCCAACTGAGACCGACAATAGGCTATTCCCTTCCCCTTCGGCGACCTCTCACCTTTCCTTCAAAGCACTTCCGGTGGAGGCATTCATCTCCCTCAATTTCTCTTCCTCTCCCATGGCTGTGATAAAGCCTAGGAGCGCCCCATCTTCCTCTTTACTCTGTTTCCTTTCTCACCGGAGTTTGATCTAACTTCATCGGATTTCATCCTTCGTTACTATCCATCGATGGAGATCCCTTTCCCCCTTTGTCTAAGTAATCTTAGATTAACGTAGTTTTAGTTTAGAGTAGATTAGTTAATTAGTTAGTTGATTAGTTAGTGTTAGCTCATCTGTAAGCTTCTTCTTCCCCGACTCCAGTGAGGCCAAATCCGGCCTCACAGGACTTTGATTCACATCTTTATCCACTTGATCACCATCCTCACCTCACTACGATTCCATTTCACCTTCTCATTCCTCAATTATATCATCTATTGGCCTAATTCCAATCCACCTTCACCGAAGACCTCCGTTGTCCATGGTGGATGTCCACGGCTTAATGCACAGCCATAAGGGGCCCTCCATCGCCTTTTCATAACTACAAGGCCCCGATCCACTTCTTAATTACCTTAATTAATGTCTACACAATAAAGGCCCAAATCACTTCAACCTCTTGAGCCTATTGTCAAAGGCGGCTCAGGAGGAGTTCTTTCACCTAATTACTCATTCCCGACCATCGTCAGACCCCCCGTGAGTCTTTCCCCTCACTCAATTGAGTGAGGGATCTACTCTTGTGTTCAGAAAAATTCAAGAGATGATTTTAGTGAATTTTGGATTAATCTGTGTACCTGATCATTAATTTCATCAATTGACGTTTGACGTGCCGTAGTGCGTGTGTGCTAAGAGGTATCGTTATAGTCGCACTTGATACGTCGGTTTTAAAAGAAGTAAACGGAGGTGAGTCCAAGTGTCAGTCTCAAGGAGGCGTGAAAATCGAATTTTTGCTTATCACTTGTTGTCACGGAAAAGGCAAAGTTTTGCTTACGAAAGATGCGATTTTGAAAAGTGAGAGAAAGAGATAGAGAGAGAGAGTTTAGGGTTTGAAAGTTTTTTTATTTTGATCATGCAACTTGAACAGAAATTAAAATGGCAATTAAACGGAAAATAACTTCATTAATCATGCATTCATAGTTCATAACTTACAACATTAAATACATGCTTCAACAAAAGTAATGGAAAGCTTAAAAGAGAGAGAGTGGAGAGCGACGAGGCAGCCACTGCGGTGGAGGAGGCTCCATCGGTGGCTCGTCGTCTCCGGCGATTACAAGAGTGCCTAAAGCTAGCTAAGAGAGGAGTGGAGTAGTTGCAAGGGGGAGTGGATGCCTTGAATGGTGGTAGAAGGGGGTTTAAATAGAGTTAATGGCTTCCTAAAAGAAGAATGGGCTTTAGCGACATCCAGAGCGTCGCTAAAACCGCTTCCACAAACGTCGGTGAAGCCCTCCTGCCGCCGATCAGCTGCCCGCCCCGGCCTTCCTCTTCGCGCGATCCGTGGCCGCTGAACGAGAGCAGTCCAATCTTAGCCTTCTTCGCCCGCGCTGAGATCGCGCCTTGGGCGCGCGTGCCCGCGCGAGTTTCCGCCCGGCGTGCGCGCGCGCGTGGGCGCTCGTGGGCTGTCGTTACGCCGCGTGGCGAGATCCTGGCCGCCCGCTGCTGATCAGGCGGCCCAATTTTTCCACGCCTTCCGCTCGCCTTCAAAATCCGCTCCGCGCAGCTCGAACGCACGTCACGGCGATGCGGGCGTGCACGTTAACCGTTGCCCCACGCCCGCGCTTTGTCGCGACGACCGCAGGCGAGCGCGCAGATCTCGGCCGTTCAATCGAAGATCAACGGCCGAGATTTGTCCTTGGCCGGCTGAAGATGTGCGTGCGGTGGGGGCGGGCTGACGTGGCGCTCTCTAGGCCGTTGATCTCCAGATCAACGGTCAGAATTCTTGGGCCCATTGTGGGAGCTCCGGATGTCGGATTTGGCCGATCTTGAGTCCGTTGGACTCCGTTCGTCGTTCTGAATCCGTCCGTGTGGTCCAATTGCTCATCTGAGGCCTGCTTTGACAAATGCTTACACAAATGGCCATTAATATAGTTTATAAGCAATCTTGGTACTTGATGCATGCAATGCTCCTATTCTACTTATGTTGTTCCTTTTATTCTAAAGGTGGGCCATATTCAACATAATTATTACCCCCTTGTGTGGTGTTATCAACGTTTTCTTGAGGTTTCTTGTGACCTCAGGAACTAGTTGAGACCGTTCTTAGTCCATTTCATTGAGAATTTATCTCTAGCGAATCTAAACAGTGTTCACCGGAGCTCCAGTGAGCTCCAGCAAACCTTTATTGAACCTCAACTTTTGGTTTGATCTAAAAAGCTCCAGAACGCTTCTTTGGGTTCTTAGGTTCAAGAAGCACTCACTATAATTGAGTGCAAGTGTTTAATACTTGTTGTTGACCGTCGCTGATGTAAACATATTTATATCACATAAACTGTCTATTTATGTGTGTTCTTAGGCGTAAAGTTGCATCATACATTATAAATATTACATAGCATACATCATCTTGCATTTAGGTTAGGTTGTATAAATTTTAGGTTAATTTTCTCTTTTTGTGGTCAGGGTATAGGGGGATATTTAATCGAGGCCTCGGATTGAAGAGCCAACCATACGATCTTATTAAGGTGATGATTGGAGTTCAACGACTCTGAAATCGCCTCGATCGGACTTCCGTAGCATCAAATGCAATCCAAGAAAGAGCTGAGATCAAGAGGCTAAGTGGTGTAAATCCATATTTTAGATGACAAATCCGACTACACAAATGGGTTCGGATCAACAATCACAGCCCAACGGCGCAAAAATCAATCCAATCCGACATCCGTGCACCATCTATAGCTCAAAGAAGATGGACAGCCAAGATGGTGCCATGTGGCACCATCTCAGCTGCCCAAATTGGCCCAAAGACTCACCACTGCCTCTCTCTCCTCAACCATGTGGACGATCTCAGCCATTGGATCAAAATCCAACGGCTGAGAGAGCTCATCCTCAAAACTTAATCACATCTCAAAACAAGGTGTGGCGCAGCGATCTTAACGCTACCTCCGGAGCTGAGATCGCGAGTTCAAGGCCCCCACACACCTCAATTCAACGCAGGTGCAAGGCGCGGCCAAATTCGGCCGTTAGATCTTGATCACGTGGTGGCGAAGGCATCAACGTGGCATGCTCAGATGGACAAGCGGGCATATGCGCAATCAGACGTGCATGCAAACACCCGATCGCACGTGGGCAGGTGTAATAAAGTGCTGGTGCGATCAATCTTAAGCCACCCGATCTCACAATCGGATGGCTAAGGATCAATGTTCGTGCATGAGCGTTGAACGTAGAGGGAGAGAAGGCATGGACTGGCATGCACTACGCCCATGTTCAGGGCTTTAGTGACGCTTAAATCCATCACTAAAGACCCCCTCATTTAATGTTTTAAGATGAAATGACATTTTTGCCCCTTCAAACCTCACCTATAAATAGCCCTACAACCCCCACATATCCTTCATCCCTTCCTCTCTTCTCTCACCCCCTCCAAAGCTCTAAGTGCTTGTCCCAAACCTGGGATGCTCCATTAGGGTTAAAATTAGAATTTTTCCACCTTCTCATCCTCGCTCAAGGAGCGCCCGCGGTTGTCTTCTCATCGTCGTTCGGGAAGCGGATCCCGCTGCGACGTCGCCCTACCCCATCCTCTATCGTCCGTCATTGTTCTCCTTCGTCCAGCATCTCACCATCTTTGTCTGGGCACTCCGTCAATGTGGCTCATCCTCCAAGTAGCCATCGAGGAGCATAACTTCTCTCCACCTTCTCATTTATTACTTTCTAACATAGATTTCCTACTTTCTAATGTAACGAGTAGTTGTAACAAGTAGTTGTAATGAACCTGATTCTATGGTTATGAAATACCTGCTCATTCTCTCTATTTTCTCTTTATTTGTATCATTCTTTCTCTCTCTTCTATTAATTATTCTTTAAGTAGATAGCTAATGTAGATTCAATTCAACTAGCTAATCTACTTTGTGACAACAAATCAAATTCGATTTTTGATCAAAGTCCGCCTCCCTGTGTTCGACCTAGGACTCCTTTTGAATTTATTTGTTGTCGGATTTTCCTGCAAATTGCACTACAACGGCAGGTTTTCCAAACTCAAATCTTTTTACGACGATTTTCCGCATCAACATTTTGGTGCCATTGCTGGGGAATTTCCACCTCAACATTTTGGCACCATTGCCGGGAAATTTCCACCTCAACAGTCATTTTCTCCAACTTCCGCAAGGTTGGAAAAGCCTATTTCTTGTGGGTCTAAGATTGTAAATAGGCCAGGAAGCTTGAGAAGATCTTTTAGAACCTAATTAAGTTTTCAATCAGTTCTGAGAACCTCTGATCTTTTCCACTGAACAATGTACCTTCAGAACTCAAGCGACAAATCTGGAAACACCTCTAGAGCTATCAAAACTTGGTTTTGATGTATGGAACAACTTCCTGAGGTTGAAATAGACCCATTTAGATCTTTAATTTGATCTGTGAAGTTGTAAATCTAAAAGTCAACCTTCAAGCTATTTTGGTCAACCCTAAGTCCAATCTGAGATATAAAGGATTGAATCTGAGATTTAAGGGGTTATTTGAGTTCCTGTAGTGATTATGAATTAAGTCAAATTGAATTGATGGTGTTTAGATAAGATTTGAAGAGGCTCCTAAGATTTGTAGAGTTTGGGTTCCAAAAGGAACCCAGCACTATTCCTTGTGCTTCTGTTGAGATTTAGAGCTAAAAACTACTCACATTAGTCCCTTTTGGTTCACTGAATCAGTTTAGATCAATTCCTAATGACTTAATCTATCTCCTGATCTGATTAAACTCTGAATTAGAGGTTCTGAACTAGAGATTTGAAGCTTTGAAGCTTCGAGAGCTTTCCAGAGTTTCCCAGACATCTCTTCCTCTTCTAAACTTTGCGGAATGTCCTCTGCAACTCTCCTAATCTCTCATTTGAGAGGTATTTCCTCTCTGCAGGTCAAAAGATCTGAGAATTAACTCTCTAAACACATTTCTAGGCATGGCGAAGTAGCATGTTTCTCCATCAAATCTTTGGATCAAATTTGATCCAAAGCCCAAATTGGGGCTAAAATTGGATTAAGGAACTCAAGGGCTTTTGATTGAGCCCTTGGTCGATCAATTTAGTCTTGTGAGCTGCTCAGAATAAATCCTTGAAGATTTGGTCTGACACAACTGCGGCTAAGGAGGAGCGGCGAGTTAGCCCCACATCGAGAGTTTTTATGCAGTCGCGCTAGTATATTACGAAAAAGGGACGAGGGCAGTTTGGTCGTCAGCGTAGGGTGCAACTTATTTGAGCATCTGATCCTTCGAGTGCGTGTGCCTGCACGTGCATGTGTGTGGGCAGGCGTGTGCCTGTGTGCGTGGGCCCGGGTGGGCAAGCGGGTTTGTGGACCTGAATGGGCCTGAGACTGTGCAATGAGAAAAATTGATAAAAAGCCACCTAATCTAAACCAGGCATGGGCCTAGTAGGGTTTGGTCTCACCCTGCGACGTGCTGTGTATCCTCAAACAGCCCATGCCGCCCACTTAACAATCTTTTTGATAAGTGAAGAAGAGAGTGGTGAGGCATAAATCGACTAAGTGTGGAAACTTTAGTTGCACAGTAAGGAGAGAGAGCTTAAGGAAATAAACGAAAGGAGCTAAGGGAAGAAAGAAGACAGTAAAAAGACGAGAGAAGGAACAGAGGTTAAAGAAGAAGAGCTAAGATAATTGAGAAATCAAAGAAAGAGAGAGAAGAATTAAATAAAGAGTCTAATGCTATAAGTGGAAGTCTGATTTTTACTTTTAAGTCGTCTAAACATCTTAAACAGACATCTGATCAAAGGCTGAAGGTTACATTGAGGGTAATTAGCTGAGCTAATTGATAAAGAAGGCATCTTTATTCATTATAATTTACTTTTATGCCTTGTATTCTGGTGAAAATTGTAATAAACATTCTTCTACCTTGGTATTCAATGTAAATCTTTCTTGTACATTTTCTTTTATTAATGGAATAATTGCATGCCTTAATTATTGTAAAGACCCATCCCACTTTTATCCTTTTAAGACGTCTTGAGTCTCAGTCAGACATCTGTCCAAACATCTGGACCTTTTCCCGAATATCTGAAAATGAAATTTCTGTATGCGTACTGCGCCCTGCGCGTGCGCGGCGTGCAGGACCTTCTCCTCTCTCTCCTTTTTCCTCATTTCCCTGCCCGAACCCTAAACCACAGCCATCTATAAAAACCCCTCCCCTCCTCTCCTCCCCACTCCACACCCCACCACCCCCAACTTCAGAGCCGCAAGAGGAGGTGAGCGAAGGAGAGCGAGAGGGTGAGGAGGAGGAGACTATGGGAGGAGGAGGAGGAGTTCGAGGTCAGAGATCTTCGATGGAAGCTCAGCGGAGCTAGCACAGCCACCGCGGGCGTGTGCGGGAGGAGGAGAGAGTCCAAAGAGGCGGCCTCGACCATCTACAGCAACCAGAGCTGCAGCGGAGCAAGGAGAAGCGCAGCGGAGAGCATTGAGAGCAGGTTCTGGTATTGGAAATTTTCCAGCATCAGATGTCTGGAGTGGAGTCCAAATAGCTGGCGGAGCATCTGGACATCTGAAGTTAAGACCAGACATCTGAAAGCTCATTTATCGCGAAGGTACGTTCTTTCCGCGGTTATGGCCATGCAGGCCTCACCGCAGAAGTATTTGTTGGGCCTGATTTGGTGGCTGCGACTGTCGTACGCAGAAGCAGCCTTGGGAAGGAGCACAAAACACTCTCCCACGCACTTTCGTACGTCTGATCAGCTCACCAGACTACCGGAGGTGCTTCCAGACGACCGGAGGAGTGGTCCGACGTCTGGAACTACCTTCAGATGATCGCAGAGGAGGCCTGGACATCTGAGAACACCACAGAGACTTGAGGTAAAGTTCTGTATCTTTTAAGACGTCTGGACTTATTCCCAGACGTCTGATTTTGGACAGTAGACACGTTTTTGACCCGTTTGGGATTCGATTGGGATCCGTTTTACACAAACAAAGTGCCTATAGTTTCCTTGTGAGTTTATCTATGTACTAGAGGCCTTTGTACATTATTCTGAACCTTTCTTTTGTGATGTATTCCCTGGTATAGGGTTTCAGCCTACTTCGTATTTGGGGCTCACAGAGACACCTGGGTCTGCGGTTCAAGCCCCCATTACTCCCGAATTGTCAGGTATAGTGGTTTAATGCTTTTAATAATGTTCAAATAAGCATGTATTGTAGAATTAACTGACTGGAACCCTAGGATGTGGCATGAACCCTAGGGTAGAGAAATGAATGCACTATTTGGTACTTATATGCAAAATTAAGATAAACTACTAGCAAATGCCTATGAAATAATTGTAGGTTGCCTATTAGAATACGAGCTGCATGTAATTTATAATCAATTGCCTGTGAAATCACCAGTGGCATGTTTTGAATTATGGAAACACGAGTTGCCTGCATATAAATGAGAATTGTATTGTAAAAGGTGGAATCTAGATCAGAATAAATGTGGTGAATATGAGCATGAACCCTACGGGGAATTAGGAGTAGAACTCTTGTGGTTAGTTGGAAACCTGGAATGTAGAAAGGAAGTGTGCTGGCCCTTGAGTATGTGGTACCACGGAGAGCGACTGTCCCTTTTTCGAGTAGAGCGGAGCTAGCCACCCTTGGGTTGAGACCCGGGGTTAGGATTGGCCACTCTACACCGACTCCTGTTGACCCTCGTGTACATGGTACCAAGGCGAGCTACTAGTGTAGGGAGAGAGCTAGCCACCCCACGGGGCCCGAGGTTCAGCTAGCCACCCTACACCGACTTGTTAGGCCCTCTGGGCAAACCAGGGTAGTCAGACGAGGGTGCGCAGATTGTGGAGGGGTGAGACCCCTATTCTGAGAAAGCAAGTTCCTATACTCTTCTGTGCTGTACTTTCGGCGTACCCGCTAGCGGAAACGACTGACCGCATGCCAATGCGGGGTAGCTACCCGTGCGCTTATCACGCGTGCTGTAGTCACCGCTACGTCTTGTCAGTGACCTCGAGGTGGTTGATTGGGTGTAGCACTACCACGAGGGATTCTCCCAGCCAGGAGAGTACCATGTGTATCTTCTACTCTTCGGAAAAGACTACAATCAAGATCGTTCACACGAGGAACATGTGAGATCAAGAGTATCTAGATATTGAGAAGAATGGGTGAAAAGGAAATACACATAAAATAAAATGAATAGAAAAGAGAATTAAACCTGTTGCTTTTACTACTTCAGATAGTATAGATACCACTCTACTCAGCATTCACTGACTCTATCTTTTTCGTAATACTGTTCAGGACCAGAAGTTGAGTAGCTTGAGCTTCCGGCTGCGGAGGGTGCTGGGCCTAGTCGAGCCCAGCCGTAGTTTTCTGCACTTTCTTGTTGTACCCTTACTGCTGTAGTGAGTATCAGACTTTTTAGTTACTATTGTCTCTACTGTTTACTTCGTTCCTTTGTTCTGTTATTGTGGTGGTATGTAATAGAACAGCAGTTTTACTTTCCTTTACTGCTTTGTACATTTTTATTGCTTAGTTATATTGAATATGTGAATGTGGTTTACTTTCCTGCTTTTTGGTTATTTCTTGTTGGACGATTGGGTCTTGGGATTAGTCGAGGTGAGCCAGTCTCGGGTCCTGTAGGGATCCAAGAATCGGGTCGTAACAGGATGGTATCAAAGCAAGGTCGTCCCGAGAAATGAACCAATTGGCTTGAGAATAACCATTCACGTGCATGTAACTAGGGTAGTCACCACAACGTATCGCCTTGATATCCGTTCTTGGTCCTTTTTCGAAGAAATTTGATATCGGTGACCCTTTTCTTCTGTCTTTCGCATCTCCTTGCAGGAGATGCCTCGTCGGGGAGTTCTCGAGGCAGGCCGTGGTCGTGGCCGTGGACAAGGTCAGAGGGGCAGACGTGCCGGGCCTAAGGTACCAGTTGACCCACCTCTTCTCCCAGGCATTCAGGCCTAGGATCTCGCCTAGCTGATCAGAGATATTGTGAGAGAGGAGCTCCACCAGCCTCCACAGGCACCTCTCCCTAAGGACGTGGAGGGGGAGTCCTCAGTGGGATAGAGAGTTCGCCGCAACGCTGGACGAGTAGGAGGGGGAGGGGGTGGACCTCCACCACCCCCACCACACTCTGACACTTCCGAGAATGAGCCCTCCTTGCCTGGAGGCGTGCCCATTCCCCCACTGTAGCTGCACCACGAGCTTTTCGGCCAGTTCTGAAAGCTGAAGCCCCCCTCCATCAAGGGGGATGAGGACCCGTCTAAGGCAGAGGACTGGCTGGAGCAAATAGAGGAGGTGTTCGACACCCTTCGCCCTCCTGCGGAGTGTCGCATGGCCTTTACCATGTACCAGCTAGAGAGCGGGCACACAAGTGGTGGAGGGCAGTCAGAGGCCAGGAGAGGGGAGAGCCGACGTGGGACCAGTTCGTGACCCTCTTCTACGAGCAGTACTTTCCGCAGACTTTATAGGACCAGAGGAGGCGGGAGTTCCACACTCTCCGCAAGGGGACGGTGACTGTTAGTGTGTATCGCACATGCTTCCTGGAGCTGTCACGTTTTGCCTCGACAGCTGTGGCTACAGAGGAGGAGCACCTGTGGAGGTTCACTGAGGGGCTCCGACCTACCATTCGGGGGTATGTCAAACCCCTGAAACTTCTCACCTTCTCACGAGTGGTTGAGGCAGCCATGACCTACAAGGATACCAACCCGGTCGCACGAGACACCGACAGCAGACGAAAGAGGTCCTACCAGCCAAAGTACTCTCAGGGTCACCGAGAGAGGAGGAACGCAGCACCCGCAGAAGAGCCGTCTCATTTTACGGGGCCGTCAGTGGCCTTTGGGGGCCCTAGACAGGGGCCAGTTGCCAACACTGGACCCCCGCCTAGCCGTCAGCAGGGACCTATCGAGGGAGGAGGTCGAGTTCCCCTCTGCTACCAGTGTGGCCAACCCGGCCACATCAGGAGGGACTGCCCATCTAGGGCCAGAGCACAGCAGATGCTCCCTACACCGAGCGCTGGAGGCCGAGCTGGTGGACGTGGTCCCCAGGCGCGTGGGGAAGGGCAGCAGTTATGGGGAGGGTACCGACTAGCGGCTGCTTGCCCAACCCATAGTGTAGCTACTTCGTCTACACCGAGGACTGAGGAGCATATCAACGCCCTGACACACAAAGATGCCAAGGCTTCCAATTCATTGGTGGAAGGTATGGTTACCATTTCTGGCATATTAGTGTACGTACTTTTTGATTCAGGCGCCACACACTCTTTTGTTGCTGCGAGTTTTGCTGTTAGTTTGGGACAGGACAGTGTACTGTTAAAGGATCCGTTTGTGATCAGAGGCTCAGGTGGCCAGTTGTTTGTAGCTAAGAAGGTCTACACGGACTACGAGGTCAGTATAGGGGCACACAGCCTTCCCGTCGACCTGATTGTAATACCGATGGAGGATTTTGGAGTGATTCTACGGATGGACTGGTCGTCTGCTTACCACGCCTTGGTGGACTATTTCGAGAGCAAGATCATCTTCTCCATACCGGAGTTGCCTCCTTTTGAGTTTCACAGACAACTGGTGGACGGAGGTTTAAGATGCATCTCTGCGCTTCGGGCAGCGAGGCTTTTGAGCCAGGAGTATGAGGGCTTTTTAGCCTGCTTGTGTAGTGGCAGAGCCTAGCCCCGTGGCTGACTTTCAGAGTATTCCGGTGGTTTGTGAGTACCCCAACGTGTTTCCAGAGGAGCTTCCAGGACTATTACCCGAGCGTGAGATCGAGTTTGAGATCTCACTGGTACCCGGGACCAGCCCTATTTCTAATGCACCGTACCGGATGGCACCACTTGAGCTACGAGAGCTCAAGTCACAGCTACAGGAGCTATTGGAGAAGGGCTTTGTAAGGCCCAGTGCGTCCCCATGGGAAGCCCCTGTGTTTTTTGTGAAGAAGAAGGATGGTACCCTACGACCTTATGTTGACTACTGACAGCTGAATAGGGTCACCATCAAGAACAAGTATCCGCTGCCGTGGATTGACAACCTTTTTGACCAGTTGCGAGATGCCATAGTGTTCTCCAAGATAGACCTGAGGTCAAGCTACCACCAGTTGAGGATCAGGGAGACCGATGTCTCCAAGACAGCTTTCTATACCCGTTACGGGCATTACGAGTTCTTGGTCATGATGTTTGGGTTGACCAACGCCACCGCTACTTTTATGGATTTGATGAATAGGGTTTTCAAGCCATATTTGGACCAGTTTGTGGTGGTATTCATCGACGACGTACTCCTTTACTCGCGGGACCAGGCGCAACACAGACAGCATCTACGGATGATTCTGGACACTTTGAGGCGACGCAGGCTATATGCCAAGTATAGCAAGTGCGAGTTTTGGTTGAGACAAGTGACTTTCATGGGCCACGTGATCTCGGGGGATAGTTTGGCTGTGGACCCAGCCAAGGTTGAGGCTATACTCAGGTGGGAGAGGTCACGTACAATGACAGAGATACGCAACGTTTTGGGACTGGCAGGTTACTATCGACGATTTATCAAAGGATTCTCTCAGATTGTGCATCCTATGACCCAGCTGACTCGAAAGGAGGTGCCCTTTGCCTAGAAAGATGAGTGTGAGGCATGTTTTCAGGAATTGAAGGAGAAACTGACTTCAGCTCATATGCTTACCATCCCAGACAGCAGTGGCGGTTTTGTGGTGTACACAGACGCTTCATTGTAGGGGCTAGGGGGTGTGCTCATGCAGTGGGGTCACGTTGTCTCTTACGCTTCACGGTAACTGAAGCCCCATGAGCATAGCTACCCTACCCATGACTTAGAGCTGGCAGCTGTTGTCTTCGTGCTGAAGACATGGAGGCACTACCTTTACGGTGAGACTTTTGAGATTTTCACAGATCATAAGAGCCTCAGGTACTTGTTCGACCAGAAGGAGCTTAACATGAGACAGAGGCGTAGGATAGAGCTCCTGAAGGACTACGACTGTAGCATCTTCTACCATCTAGGGAAGGCTAATGTGGTGGCTAACACCTTGAGTCAGAAGGCGCCCGCCCACTTGGCCAGGAGTTGGGCAGTTAGTGACCCCGGGAGTTACAGGGATATTGTGGGATAGTAACGGTGACGCGGCAGATGGGACCAGAGCTGATAGACTGCATCATTGCAGAGCAGATGACAGATCCATACTTACAGACGCTGCGGGACAGAGTGCTGTCAGGAGACCCAGGAGACTTTTCCTTCACAGATGAGGTGCTACGCATGGGGGGACGCTTATGTGTTCCCAGGGACGAGGAGTTGTTAAGAGAGCTCCTAGCTGAGGCACATGGGTCCATGTTCACCATACATCCCGGAAACACAAAGATGTATCATGATCTGAGACACAACTTTTGGTGGAGAGGGATGAAGCGAGATGTTGGTGAGTTTGTGCAGCAATGTTTAGTGTGCCAGCAGGTGAAGGTCGAGCACTAGAGGCCTGCTGGGCCGTTGCAGCCACTTCCTATGCCAGCGTGGAAGTGGGAGAGCATCACCATGGGCTTGGTGGTGGGTCTACCTATTACCCAGCGAGGACACGACGCAGTCTGGGTGATAGTGGACAGGTTGACGAAGACAGAGCTTTTCCTACCGATCTGAGTCACCTTAGAACCAGCACAATTGGCAAAGAGGTACATTCGCAATGTGGTGCACCTACACAGAGTTCCACGTGAGATTGTATCTGACAGGGATACTCGGTTTACTTCCCAGTTCTGGGCTGAGTTTCAGTAGGCTTTGGGGACGCGGTTGAGGTTCAGCACCACGTACCACCCCTAAACAAACGGACAATCAGAGCACACCGTACAGACACTTGAGGACCTTTTACGCACCTGTGTACTAGACTGGAGAGGCTCTTGGGAGGAGCACTTACCCCTAGCAGAGTTTGTATACAATAACATTTACCACTCGAGCATCGGCATGGCACCTTACGAGGCTCTGTACAAACGGAGGTGTACTGCACCCTTGAGTTGGGTCGAGGTGATGACCAAGTGGGAGGTTGGCCCCAGGCTAATCCGGTAGAGTCAGGAAGTGATAGAGCAGATTCACAGACGACTCCACATTGTCAAGAGCAGGCAGAAGAGTTATGCTGACCGGAAACTCAGAGAGGTGCAGTTCGAGGTTGGGGACCACGTCTTTCTCCACATTTCGCCCATGAAGGGCCTGCAGCCTTTTGGGGTTAAAGGGAAGCTTGCGCCGAGGTTTGTGGGGCCCTTTGAGGTCCTGGAGTAGGTAGGACCCGTTGCTTACCGGGTTGCCCTTCCTCCCCAGCTTTCTAGAGTGCACGACGTGTTCCACGTGTCCAACCTCTGGAAGTACTTCGTCGATCCCAGTCACGTTCTAAGCCATGACAGTGTTAAGGTGGGTGACGACCTGACCTACCCCGAGAGGCCAGTGCAAATACTAGATAGAGCCATCCGAAGTCTGAGACGGAAACAAATACCACTGGTGAAGGTCCTATGAAGAAGCCAGCGGTACGAGGAGGCTACCTGGGAGCCTGAGGCGACGATGCGAGAGTGGTACCCGGAGCTTTTTGAGGGTACATCTTTTCGAACCTACTTCAGTCCTCTTTAAGTTTATTATGCATTTTATGTTCCTTTTTCTGCACCCTAGCTAGTTCAAGTTTCTGGGATGAAACTTCCTTTAAGTTTCTTATGATGTAAAGACTCGTCCCACTTTTAGCCTTTTAAGATGTCTGGAGTCTCAGTCAGACATCTGTCCAGACATCTGGACCCTTTCCCGGACGTCTGAAAATGAAATTTCTGTATGCGTACTGCGCCCTGCACACGCGTGGCACGCAGGACATTCTCCTCTCTCCTTTTTCCTCCTTTCCCTGCCCGAACCCTAAATCCTAGCCACCTATAAAATCCCCTCCCCTCCACTCGTCCCCACTCCACACCCCACCACCCCCACCTTCAGAGCCGCGAGAGGAGGTGAGCGAGGGAGAGTGAGAGGGCGAGGAGGAGACTGCGGGAGGAGGAGTTTGAGATCGGAGAGCTTCGGTGGAAGCTCGGCGGAGCTCACACGGCCACCGCGGGCGCGTGTGGGAGGAGGAGAGAGTCCGGAGAGGCGGCCGTGACCATTTGCAACGACTAGAGCTGTGGCGGAGCGAGGAGAAGAGCGGTAGAGAGCGCTGTGAGCGGGTTCTGGTACTAGAAATTTTCCAATATCATACGTCTGGAGTGGAGTTCAGACAGTTGGTAGAGCATCTGGACGTCTGGAGTTAAGACCAGACGTTTGAAAGCTCATTTATCGCGAAGGTACGTTCTTTCCACGGTTATGGCCATGTAGGCCTCACCGCAGAAGTATTTGTTGGGCCTGATTTGGTGGCTGCGACTGTCGTACGCAGAAGCAGCCTTGGGAAGGAGTGCGGAATGCTCTCCCATGCACTTTCAGATGTCAGATCAGCTCACCAGACAACAGGAGGTGCTTCCAAACGACCGGAGAAGTGATCCAACATCTGGAACTGCCTTCAGACGATCACAGAGGAGGCTTAGACGTCTGAGGACACCGCAGGGACTTGAGGTAAAGTTATGTATCTTTTAAGACGTCTGGACTTATTCCCAGACGTCTAATTTTGAACAATAAACACGTTTTTGACCCGTTTGGGGTCCGATCGAGATCTGTTTTATGCAAATGAAGTACCTATAGTTTCCTTGTGAGTTTCTCTACATACTAGAGGCCTTTGTACATTATCTGAACCTTTCTTTTGTGATGTATTCTCTGGTATAGGGTTTCAGCCTACTACGTGTTTGGGGCTCGTAGAGACACCTAGGTATGCAGTTCAAGCGCCCAGTACTCCCGAACTATCTAGTAGAGTGGTTTGATGCTTTTAATAATGTTCAAATAGGCATGTATTATAGAATTAACTGACTGGAACCCTAGGATGTGGTATGAACCCTAGGGTAGAGAAATGAATGCACTGTTGGTACTTATATGCAAAATTGAGATAAACTACTAGCAAATGCCTGTGAAATAATTGTGGGTTGCCTATTAAAATACGAGATGCATGTAATTTATAATCAATTGCCTGTGAAATCACCAGTGGAATATTTTGAATTATGAAAACACGAGCTGTCTGCATATAAATGAGAATTGTATTGTAAATGGTGGAATCTGGATCGGAATGAATATGAGCATGAACCTTACGGGGAATTAGGAGTAGAACTCCTATGGTTAGTTGGAAACCTGGAATGTAGACGGGAAGTGTGTTGGCTGTTAAGAGCGCTTGATCGGGTATACGGCTCGGGTAAGCGCACCCGATTCCAGGCGCACCGACATGGGTGATGTGTAAGGAGTGCTAGGTAAATGGGTCAGGAAAACCAGGTCCGCATAGCGTGGGCACAGACGAGGCAAGTGTGTGGGCTAGGGGACCTCACCCCATGTTCAGAGGCAAAGAGCCTAAAACACAAATTCATCTTATACTGCCCCACCGCTTCTTCATGTGCTCCCGCAGGGGCCTTCATTGATTGCTGCAGCTGCAATGCCTCGCAAAGTCAATTACTTGGAAAAATGCGTGCGTGAGGTGAATCCGTATTTCCTGGACCTGGGAACCTGGAGCGCGATGCCTGGATTGAAGCTTGCAAGCAAGCTTCACAGCTGTGCCAATGGCGGCGGAGGTCGAATCCTGCTCTCAAACAATACGGCCTTGCGACCTCATTAAAACACGCAGGCAGCTTCGCCATGGCATGGCGAAGGTGTCTAGGTGGGTGGCATGGCACGGGGTGGCCTAGGCATGCGTGCCTAGGTCGCTCTGTGGCCGTGGTGGTGGTTTTGTTCGAGGGGAGATTGGGGAGGTTATGGCGGTCGATGGAGATGGGGGATGTGATCAGTGGAAGGTGGTGGAGGTTCTGAGGTAGTTGGCGAGGCGTGTGGGTGTGTGGAATGATGGATGCACCTTCGCCGATGGTCTGCTGGAGGTGGAGACGATGGTGGTGGACTGTGGTGGTCGAGGGGTGTGTTGGGAAATAAAGAAGGGGAAGATAAAGGGTAGAGAGAAGGGAAAGTTTTTAACCTAATTTAAGGATGAAGGGGGGCGAGATAGCGGCTGGTGCGTACCTGCCGCTGCCGGAGACGAAGGTTCTAGTGGTGGGGGAACGGTGACGATGAGGGGGTAGTTGGCACGTGCACAGGTACGGCGTGACATGGACGAAGGAGGCGAAGATGTCTCTGCCACTGGTATTGTGGCAGAGCGACGAGAAGAGGGAGGAGTTGTCGGAGCTCACTGGATGCTTGGCCGGAGGAGAAGAGACAAAGTTGAGTGTTGTTCTCCGGCCAAACCAAGCTAAGGATGGACGGCCGGGGTTGGGGTGTCTTTTATAGTCTTTGGCGTAGGGCCTTGTGCTTGGAAGGCAAGCTTCCAAGCATGGGTATCCTCGTCGGAGTAGGATTGCGAGAGATACCCAAATCTCTCATGCGTTCTCATGAGAGATTGGGTGATAATTAGGGCTTAGGATTTGGTTCAGATGATTGGGAATTCCTCAGAGAATCTCCCTTTCTATTTTGAGAGGGAATCTTTGAGGAATCAGGGAGAACTTCCCCCTTAAATCCTCGTCGGAGTAGGACTCCTCTGTTGTAATGGTAGAGGGACCTAATTGCAAATAATGGTGAGGAAGATAGGGGGTTCTCTGCAAGGTTTTCAAAAGTTAGGGGCATAAAAGTAATTGGGTTGGACTGTTTTGCAAAGTAGGTAAAGGTGAACTCCCCTTAGGTCCAAGTTTTGGTACAACCCTAATTTGGACCCAAGAAATCCAATGGTGAAGTTGGATTTTAGGTTTGACCACGTTTGATGGGGAATTTTGCATAAAAACTCAATTTAGGGCAAATGTTTGACTAGGACCCCTATTTAGGTCAAAATAGGTTCTAAAGGTCAAATTGAAGGTTCTAAACCGTAAATGATATTTTTCCATGAATTTTAGAGGGCTTAGTTGATTTTTATCCTGACCAGAACCTTGTTGAATTAAGTGGATTTGTTTCAGGGTTACAGGATGTCATTTAAATCCCATATCTCACATTAACCCTTTTCTGATTGAACCATCCCACTTTTTATCTTGTTAGGACCAATTGACCCATGTTTAACCCCTGAGAAATCTTGTTGTTGTATTGCAATGGTAAAATTATAGTTTTACCCTTTGTTTCTTTCTTTTCTTTCAATCCAGTTATTCTCTGAGTTAGGCCCTTCACTTTGTTATGTAGGAGCTTTTATTCTCTTTTCTAGGTCAAAATGAGCTAGTTAGGGCTCATGATGGTGTTCCCATCACTGGCCCTTAAGTACGTGGTACCAAGGAGAGCGAGTGTCCCCTTTTCGAGTAGAGCGAAGCTAGCTGCCCTTAGGTTGAGACCCGAGGTTAGGATTGGCCACTCTACACTGACTCGTGTTGGCCCTCGCGTACACGGTACCGAGGCGAGCTACTAGTGTAGGGAGATAGCTAGCCACCCCACGGGGCCTGGGGTTCAACTAGCCACCCTACACCGACTTGTTAGGCCCTCTGGGCAAATCGGGGTAGTCAGACGAGAGTGCGCGGACTGTAGAAGAGTGAGACCACTGTTTGGTTCTGAGGAACGAGACCCCTGTTCTGAGAGGGCAAGGCCCTGTACTGTTCCGTGCTGTACTTTGGGCGTACCCGCTAGCGGAAACTACTAATCGCGTGCCAGTGTGAGATAGCTACCCGTGCGCTTATAACGCGTGCCGTAGTCACCGCTACATCTTGTCAGTGACCTTGGGGTGGTTGACTGGGTGTAGAACTACCACGGGGGACTCTCCCGACTAGGAGAGCACCATGTGTACCATCTACTCTTCGGAAAAGACTGCAATCAAGATTGTTCCCACGAGGAACATGTAAGCTCAAGAATATCTGGATATTGAGAAGAATGGGTGAAAAGGAAATACACATAAAAAATAATGAATAGAAAAGAGAATTAAACTTGTTGCTTTTACTGCTTTAGATAGTACAGATACCACTCTACTCAGCGTTCGCTAACTCTGTTTTTTTTGTAATACTGTTCAGGACCAGGAGTTGAGCAACCCGAGTTTCCGGCTGCTGAGGGTACTGGGCCAGTCGAGCCCAGCCGTAGTTTTCTACACTTTCTTGTTGTACCCTTACTGCTATAGTGAGTATCAGACTTTTTAGTTACTGTTGTCTCTACTATTTACTTTCGTTCCTTTGTTCTATTATTGTGGTGGTATGTAATGGAACAGCAATTTTACTTTCCATTATTGCTTTGTACGTTTTTACTGCTTAGTTATATTGCATATGTGATTGTGGTTTACTTTCTTGCTTTTTGGTTATTTCTTGTTGGACGACTGGGTCTTGGGCTTAGTCGAGGCAAGCCGGTCTCGGGTCATGTAGGGATCCGGGAATCGGATCGTAACAATTATGTACTCTTTTGTGCAATTATTCATGTACTTAACATATATTATAATTATCGTGGTAATTAGTTAGTCATTAATTTAACTAATAAAAATGGTGAATTAAAGTTACGATTATGCCTCCCAATGAACGACTGATGAATCCAATTTATTGGACACTTAATTAGCTTAAGTACATTTAAATCATGCATCATTAGATTGCAAAAAGAATCAAGTAATAGTTTAACTTAATTAAAAGATATGTTGTTAAAAACTTCATGCATATATGTTTATGTAGGGTCATATATGCAAATATCCAAAATTCAACCATCATCTCCATCGCCAGCAGTGCGCTGGCTCTCGCTAGCTTCCTTCTCGCCAGCCTCAACAGATCGATCACCCAACTCAGCAGAATCTCACGTAATGACTTGTGGCACTGCCTCATCGCCAATATTGTTGGAGACGATCTCGGGGAGGAAACAAAAAGACGTTCTCGGCATTTAAAAAGAGGAGGATGGCCGGAGGGGGGAAGACATCTTTATCCATCATCTTCCCCACCACCTCTACAGTGAAGGCATACACTGTGGATATGGCAAACACCATCAACCACAGCGTGCTCTGACCTTGCTTTCATCTCCGTTCATGCACACAGTGACAGTGCGTACATGACATCACCTTCTCCAATACATCCCCGACAATCAGGTGCACCATCAATCGTTCCCACAACTGACCACCATGCTTCAACCTCTCCTGCGTGCCCTCTCCTGGCGTAGTGCCAACACATCCTTGTGCATGCCCGTGCGCAACTGCCATCGTCGACTTCCTCGCGCGTCCACGCTCACGCCAGTCTTCATGCGCGCGCAGCACCACCGTGCACGCGCGTAGCATCTCCTCCACCAAACAGAGCCATGCCCGACCTCGCCTTGCGTGTACAGCACCTTCCACGCGCTGCCCGCGTGCAAGCAGTGCGTCCTTGCCCGCACGTGTGGGTGTACCAGCAGCAACCACGTGCCCGCGCTTCAACCCGAGTGTGCGCACAGGCCTTCTTCTCCTTCTCCTACTTCTTCTTCTTCTTTCTCTCTACCAATCGAAGGAACCCAAAGCCACCCAACGCAGCCATCAACTCCGGCCATGAAGCTTCGTGTCTAGAACTCCATCGGACTTGCCTCGACCCCACGAGGGCAGCCACACCCTCTAAAGGACGACAGCAGCCAGCGCACGCCAGAAAGCCTTCGCCGCTGTCGGTCTTCCTCATCGCCGACGCCAACTCCGGCCACCATTCACTTCAGCATGATCGCCAATGGAACCCCTCGTCGTAGTCGACCTTCCTCAAGCTTCTCGCCTCCAGCCGTCGCTCCACGAGCGTGCCACCAAGCAAGGGGAGACTCCCATGTTTTGCTACAGGAAGAGACCAATTAATAATTACATCTTCTGCCATTGTCAAGACTCATTTTTGGATTTTATTTGGTTATTAAATTAAGGTAAAATTGCAACGATGCACTTACATTTTCTTGAATTGACTTAACTATGTCATGTGCATCATTTCACATTGAATTTGGATTAAGATTTACACAATTTCTCTCTAGCACATGTGCAATTGGAAATTACATAGATTGATCACATATTTATTAAATATTTTATTGAGAAAAAATTGCACATATAACCTTACATTCTCGAGTTATTGTATGTCTTCTTGTTATCGCATTTCACGTTGGATTTGACCACGAATTTCGCACTCGATTGGACGAATACAAGGGAAAAATATTCATGAATTTATTGATCTGTTCCTCCCTGTGGATACGACATCCTAACTTTTCATGGTTAGTTTTATTAAAATATTTTCGTTCGGGATTTTCCACCACGTGATTCACTGCAACAACATATTTTTCTAATACATTATTTCTGCCAAGCGAAAATCCTCCAACCAACGACCTAGACTTAACCAGTTAAAAAGAAGAATTAAAAGTAAAATGTTAGGTTAACTTGACCCTATACTACCTAAATGACAACAATTCAAGTTAACCTAAGTCATTTCTTACGCGATTAATTAAGACTTTTAACCTTAATTAACTATGTTAAGAAATTACACATCAACAACCAAATACGATCTACAATCAAGAAGGATATGCTGATTATAATTCTTACCCTCCCCCAGATTACACTGCATATGGGTCACCACCCCTCTATGAACAATCAAAAATTACCTATTATCAGGGAGGGCACCAAGAACCTCAATTTCTTGACTCCCCTTAACTGAACCCAAACCCACCCAACCCTGAACTAAACCATTTGGTTTAGGTGAACCAAGTCCAAGATAGGATGTTGGCTAACTTAAGGAATAATATTCAAGTTTTAGAAGCTCAGCCAACACCTTGCATTGAAGAATTACAGCCTTTAACTGAAATGATTGACAATCTTAACCCAGGTTTTTACTTAGAAAGTTGCTACACCAAGTCCAAGATATTAAGGATAAGGACCCAGGTGAGTTTTTACTTGGAAAGTTGTCGAAATTGAGGATGAGATTTGTGATTGCTCTAGTTCAATCTTGGGATGATTCCCAGGGTGAACTCCCTTCAAGAGAGCTAAAGTCAGAATCCGCTCAAGAACCTGAAGGGGGGGACACATTTTACAACATCAAGGATGACCAAGTAGGTCTAGAGCAACTAGTTGAGGATGAATTGATTACTTCACCCGAGATCCCTGAACCAGGGTACGAGGAAAAGTATGTCTCCATGCACCAGGAAATGATCGATGATTTTGAAACATATATAAATGCGAATCCGAAATTCTTTAATTTTGAAGGTGAAGAATCTTTGTGTGAAGTCTCACCTGAATTTGAGGAGGATAATTTTAGTGAGACAAACGGGCCTCCGAAGTATGATAAATCATTTGATGGCCCTATAACTGAGGAAATTGATCTTGTTGGGGCTAGAATGGTGGATTCAGATCCTGATTTCATGAAGGATTTAATTCATCGCCCCATTCCTCACACACATCCCATTGAGCATAATGATGATTCTGTTTTTGAGATTTTTGAACCCAAGTCAATTCTGATTTAGCCACAAATCTTGGACTTAGATACTTTAGATGGGGTGAATAACATGCAGGAGGTTCCGGAATCCGAAACTATGATTATAGAGGATAGGAACTAGGAAATGAAAATTTGGGAAGCCAATTCCGGGGGAAGTAGAAGTCTGAGTCTAAGGGTTCTTATATACCTGAAACCACCAACCTTCTACCAGGACCCTTACGACTTTTTTGATTCTGAGGATGTGAAACCCAAGCACAAATTCATTGATTATCTTTTTTATCTTAATTTTCCTATTGTTCGACTTGTTGGACTTGGGTTGCATCCTCACAAACCGCAGGCCCAAACCCGCTTGCATATTGATCTCTGGTTCTAAGTAATTTTCATCCAGAACCTTAGATACACTTGACCCTAAGGCATGGGCCTACACCACAATCTTGTCCACATCTGTGGGCATCTCTTTACGTGTCAAATAATCAATCTTCTTATTTTGATCCTTACCTGCACTTGTGAATTCTTAATTTCTTCTTTTGTATAGTGTGCCTAACTGAAGGCGCTAAATTCAGCACATATACAGTCAGTTTTCATCTCAGAGCTGACCTGTAATCACGAAATTTAGGTGCTTTCTACTCTACTCCACTCTTTTTATCTTTTTAATATAATGAGGACATTACATTAGATAAGCATGGGGAGGTGGATATTCATCTCTAAATCATCTTGTTAGCTCCGTAAATTCTTTTTATTTTCTCTTTATTTTTGAAAAAAAAAATTGAGTTAGGAAAAGAGAACTTGGGCATTAGAATTTTTCAACTTTAGAAAATGATACAATAGGACCTATACACTTAGATCCTTCAGGTCTTTGGGCTTAATCAATCCGGGTGTCCACTAAAATGTGAACTTGTTTCTCGAGTCCTCGCCATTTACAAATTCATTTGTAATCGATTAAATAAGTTGGGGTGATAAATACATGACTTATCAACCCACCCTCTGATTTGAGGGGACTTATAGTCTAAGCATCTACACACTATTTGCACTGACTCACTTTTCGACGATTTTAACAGAAATTGGGTAGCTAATGAACCTTCTAGGGTGGTATGGCTGGCAAGTAGTCGGTGGTAATAGCTCATTATCCGATTGTCCAAAGCCTAACCATACGACCATTCTCTTTATGCTACCTTTAAGTAAATCTTAGATCTGGGAAGTCACCTACTTAAAAAAAATGGAAAAATATCCAAAAAAAAATAGAGAAATAAAAAAGACTAAAAAGAGAAATAAGTCACACTTCACCACACGAGTATGGCTGGTAAGTTGCCATGGGTAACAGCCCATTGGCCAGTTGTCCAGAACCTAGCTCATGAAATGCATGTTGAATTCCAAACACTTAGGAAAAACTCCAGAAGTAGAATAAGCCGGGGAGATATACACTAGGTTCACCCTTGTATTGACCCTATAAAAATAAAAAGTAGGGAGAAAGTTATTGGTTGGATAGATATACCTTCAGGCAAAATTTCTTTTCAAGGTCACCTAAGGACATAGAAACCCGAAGTCCATTCCGATTGTCAATCAGTAAGTCTATCACAATCATAAAAAGATGCTTAGAACTTAGAGTTCTCTTCGAGTCTTGGGTGGGTTGGTTAGCCGTAGAAAGCTACCCGAAACTCTAAACTCAAAAAAAAAATCTAAAAAAATTAGAAAAGAAGAAAAAGAAAAAGATGCTTTTGCTTTTGAATAAGGCGAAGGCTTGGACGATCTGCATTTTGGCAGACACTCGGGCACTGTTGAGTATAGGTAGTTCAGGTCTTTAGTAGAAATTTCTCAGTGTTGAAAAATAACTATTGTTCAAGTAATTTGATCTTAATTCTTTTATAAATAGCATGTAAGTTTGCTTGGGACTAGCAAAAGATAGGCATGGGGGTGTGATGTGTGAAACATCGTCGGTAACGTTATAACGTTGTAGTAAAGCCAGTTGTTACCAACATTTCAAATATAAATTTTTTACTCGGAAAAATAAAAGAGTTCCCGAGGTCGAACTCAGGGAGCAAGTTGTATTCTAGAGATATACAAGTTCTATTACAAAAATAAAGAGAGAGAGAGAGAGAGAGATGAAAATTTGGCTTCTTCTTCTTCTCTTCTTTCTTCCTCTTTGTCTTTTGTTCTTCCTGTTCTTCTTCTTCTTCTTCTTCTTCTGCTTTCTTCTGTCTTCTGTTCTTCCTTGTTTTCTTTCTTTCTTTTTCTTCAGATCTTCTTCTTCTTTTCTTGCTTCTTGCTTCTCTTCATTTCTTCTTCTTCTTTGTCTTCACCTGCCTTGACCTCTCTTCTTCTTCTTTCGCGATGGCCGTTGCTCTTCCTTCTTCTTCAGCCTGTCTTCTTTCCTGCTCTGGCTGCTGACCTTCCGTCGTCTGCCCCGGTGCTGAGACGACTTAACGATGCCTTCGCTACAGTGCAGCAGCTCCTTCTTCTTCAGCGGGTCTGCTTCTTCTTCTTTGGCCTGCACACTTCAGAGTTTTTTCGTCAAGAGGCAAAAACCTACTCTACCCCCCTCCCCCGCGTATCTCTCTCTCTGAAATCACTCTTCGGAAGCTCTCCCAGAGCGCTACCGGGTAATCGGGTTCGGGTCAGGCCCGGGTCCAGGCCCACCGGCGTGCGTGGTGGGCGAGGAGTGCAGGTCAGTCTAATCGGGTCGGGCCAGGTCCGCGGAGCGTGGTCACGGACGAGGCCGAGTCGGGTCGGGTCGGGTGAGAGGGACCTCACCCCGTGGTAACTGAGGCAAACAGATGGTGGCACTTTTGCAACTTATGTGGGTGTGTGGCTTCAGAAATTCCCGAGGTGGGACTATCCGCGCACCCCTTTTCTCTCACGCCTGCAGTAAGGATGGTGCTTCCAATTGCAACAGCTGTTGAGGCTCGCAACTCCAATTGAGGGCCAGGGTGTGTGCGCAAGACTCTTTCGCGCAGCCTAGGTCTTCAACCTGGGATATCTAGGCTTGGAGCAACCTCAAGCAAGCTTCGAGCTTCCTCGCCAATGGCGGTCCAGGCCTGGAACCTGAAATCAATAGAACGGCCTCTCGGCCAAATCAGACAGGCGGGGGACCTTCGCCGTGGCACGGCGAAGGTGGTCAGGGGGTCTGCAGGGGGCGAGGTTGAGCTAACAGGTCGTCCTAGGTCAAACTGTGAGCGAGGAAGTGGGTGTGTTCGGTGGATCTGCAGAGGGTGTTTGGTGGGAAGTGGAGGGGCGGAAGAGGATCAGGGTGAGGAGGCGGAGGTTCTGCGGTGGTCGGCGAGCCGTGTGGGTCGCTGAGGTGATGGGAGCGGCTCGCCGGAGGGTGGTCGGAGGCGGAGAGGATGAGGGTGAACAGGAGCGGTCGAGGGTTTAATTGACTAAATTGGAAGCGGGGAAAGAAAGAGGAGAAGAAGGGGAGTAGGTCTAACTTACTTGCAGGGACGAAGGGGGAGGAACAGGGCGACAGTCGTATCGACTGTCGCCGGAGAAGACGATGCCCAGTGGGGGGAGGACGGCGGTGACGACGGGGCAGAGGCAGCGCGCGCCGGTATTGCGCGACGCGGGAAGAGCAGGGGAAGAAATCTCTGCTGCTGGTATTGCGGCAGAGCGAAGAGGAGGAGGAGGAAGAACCGCCGGAGCTGGTGGGCGTCTGCCGGAGTGAGAAGAGAGGAAAGTTGGGAGTTTTCTCCGTCAGATCCAAGCTGCCCTCGTCGGAGGAGCGGCGGGGGGTATTTATAGGGATGAAGCAGGGAGGAAGGCGGAGGGAGACGACGTGTCTCCCTCGCCGGAGAATGGTCGGAACATGAACCCATACCGTCCGTGCGTTCGCACGGCCGGTATGGGGGGCTACAATGACCATGGGGGTGCTCCTGCGACGGCTGACGACGCAGGGCACCCCCGCTATACTTGCCAGGTCCCCCACCTCACCCTGCGCGGCGCCATGCTCCGCGCAAGGTCGCCGGAGCATGGTGCTGGCAGGGTTTTGCAGGAGGGACCTGATTGCAAAGAACGAAGGAGAGTTAGGGGCCAAAATGCGAGGGTTCAAAAGTTGAGGGCCAAAGAGTAAATATATGAGGACCAAAGTGTAAAGTCGGTCAAGGAGGTTTCTTCTTAGGCTCAAGTTTTTATACATGACTAATTAGGACCTAAGGAATCTGATGGTGAATTTTATTTTCATATTAAACCTTGTTTGACCGGTCAATTTGCGCAAAAACCCAAATTAAGTTATTAATTGGGCATGGTTCTCAATGTAGGTCAAAATGGGTTCTAAAGGCCAAATTGAAGGTTCTAAACCCTAGATATTATTTTTCTATGAATTTTAGAGGGTTTATTCTATTTTTACTTTGCCTTGAACCTTGTGAATTGAAGTGGGTTGTTTTAGGGTTACAGATTATCATTTGGTTCCTTGGAAGTGCTGTAGCCCTTGCTAGATCATCTCATCCCACTTTTATTCTTATTAAGCTGTTTTGACCTGTGTTTGGTCCCTGAATTACCCTGTATGCAGTTTATACTGGTAAAATTGCACTTTTACCCCTTATGACTGGTTTTCTTCTCAAACTCAGAATTCTCTGAGTTAAGCTTTTCCTTGAGATATGTAGGAGCTTTTATCCTTTGTATTGGGTCAAAATGAGCTAGTTATGGCTCATGATGAGGTTCTCATCAATGTGCACACATCTAATTGGCCTAAAATGCCTATTTAAGCATGTTCCTAAGTTTATAGAAGCATTATGCATTATAAATACTGCATAACATGCATCATCATGCATTTAGATTAGTTTGTACAAATTATATGTTAATTTTTCCTTTCTATGATCAGGGGACAAGGCAATATTTATTAGAGACTCGGATTGAAGATCCAACCGTACGGATCTGATCAGGGCGATGATCAGAGTTCAACAACTCTAAGATCGCCCTGATCGGACTTCTGTAGCATTAGATGTAGTCTGAGGAAGATCAAAGGTCAAGAGACAAGGTGGTGCAAATCTATACATTAGATGACAAATCTAACTACACGAATGGGTTTGAATCGACGATCGTTGCCCAGCAATGCAAAAATCGATCTAATCCGACATCCATGGCACCACCTATGAGCAATAGGAGATGGACGACCCAGATGGCACCATCCAAGCTGCCCACAGCCACCCAGCCTCTTCCTCATTCACCCACGCCATCAGATCTCGACCGTTGGATCGAGATCCAACAGTCGAGATGCAGCCACATCGCTCTTCTCACCGCTGGGCATCAACTAAAGTTAAACGCTCAACGCATCTCAGTTGTTGGATCTTCATCCAACAGCTGAGGGTACATGAGCGTTAAAACCTAAACGTGACCAAATTGAAGGCACAACACAGCAGGCGAGCACTTTACGTGAAGAAAGTGTTGCATCTTCGAAGCGCGCTGCGTCTCAAATCAATCGCACGGGCTAGCACGGCAAAATTTGTCGTTGGATGGTGATCGTGCGGCACCCGAAGTAGCTACGTGGCAACATGGATGAGCGAGCGCACCCACGTGCCATCTAACGCCCAAGTGGATGCATGATCTGACGTTGAGGCATGATCTAAAGCACTGGCGGGGCATGCGAACTCCACCCTTCGATCTTGAAACTGCGGCTCAGAGGGTCACAACATCGCATCATAACGCATGAAGATGAAGCGGCAGCAGCGCGATCATGGCCGTCTAATCTTGATCGAACGGTTGAGGTTGCGCCAAACCGCTTAACGCTTAAAGTAGAAGAGGCGACGATGTGGCGCAACGTCGTGCGTCAGATCTTCATCGTGCGGGCGATGTTGCACACATGTCTTCACCGACACTTGTCTACAGCGACATGTGCATGTGTCACTAAAGGAAGCAAAGTTAATTTTTCAAAGATAAAATGCCCTTTTTGTCCTTATACCTCAACTATATAAAGCCCCTACACCCTCCACTTTTTCTTCATCCCTTCTCTTCTTCTCTCACCCCCTCCAAAGCTCTATATGCTGGTCGCATACTTAGAATTCTCCATTAGAGCTAAAGTAAAATAATTTTCCATCTTCTCACCACCTTCATGGAGCATCCTACAGTTTTCCTCTCACCATCATTCAGGAAGCGGATCCTGCTGTAATGTCGCCCTACTTCATCCTCCATCCTCCAACTTCGTCCTCTCTCATCCAGCATCTCACCACCCTCGTCTGGATGCTCCGTCAACACACCTCATCCTCCAAGCAACTGTCGAGGAGGATAACTTCTTACCTCATTCTCTTTTTATCGCTTTCTAGTGTAGCAAGTAGACGTAATGACACTATATGGTTATCAAATGTTGGTTCACTCTCTCTCTCTCTCTCTCTTCTCTGTAATATTCTATCTCTCTTTTCTATTAATTATTCTTTAAGTAGAATAGCTAGTACATTAATTTCAACCAACTAATCTACTTTTGTGACGATAATTCCATCACGGTTTTTGATCAAACGTTCGCAACCCCATGTTCAAATCAAGACTCACCTTGAGTTTCAGTTAAATTATCTATTTGACAGATTTTACGTGACTACAATGACGAGTTTTCAAACTCAAACTTTTAGCATAGAAATCACATTCAACAAGGACCAACTACCCGCATCGAGGATCTTGACCCTTCCACACGAGCAGATGCAGAAAAATTAGTTAAGTTTGGTATGGTTGCTTAGTTGAACCTCAGGCAGATGAACATCTAGGAGGTGTTATCATGGTTGGTAGACTCATAGCCTACGCCATGTAAGTAGAGGAAGGTAGAAAATGGCTTTCGCGTCGTACCTTGCACCCACCAATTATGCTACCACTATGGTATTTTTGGTTGCAGCTTTTAAACTATTCGCTCGACCGATCGCTCCCAAGCATCAAGGTGGCAACTTTACCAACCGTGGGTCACAGCAAGGCGAGGAAAGGCCTATGGAGCAAGGGGAGGGGAGTCAGCCCACTTACCGGTAGGGGCTAAAGCGAAAGGAGTAGGAGTCCCTTGATGGTGTTGTGGAGGAGCCAGAGGTCTCCCTGAGGCAGGCGAAGAAGGGTCTAAATCTTTCATGTACTGTTAGTGGTTTTAAATCTCATTTGAATGGCTTGTAATTTTTTTTCTAACCTCTTTTGTCAGCTATACTAAGATGTAAACTACCCAACTTGGAAATTAATGGAATTTGAAGTGAAATTCATGTTTATCTGTTTGAACACATTCTATAGGATCTATTAAACACCTCTGAGGCATTCCACAACACATTTAGCCACACACCTCCATTCTAGTGCCATAGGTTCTCATTTGGAAACCTCTTTTAAGGCCTAGAATGTGCTTCATTTATAAATAAATAAAAACTATTAAAAGTTTCAAAAAAATAAAATAAATGTGTAGTGAGTAGGATTAGATATATTTTTAAGTGTATACCAAGTTTCAAGGTATTCTAAACCCCCGACTTGGTAGAACATACCAGCCGACGATTCAGTATACCTTAGAACTTAATAAAAGAACTCAACATCCAAAAATATCAAAAACACTTCTTATCTCTCATCTCTCTCTTTCTCTCTCACCTCCTATCTCTATAAAACATATAAAACACATAAAAATCATAAAAACTCTAAAAATGACCAAAAATACCATGTATATTATGTAAATACTTGTATATATAAACTATATCCTAGCTATATATATATACATAGTGTATAATATGTATATAACCTGTATATATAATTTATATATGTATTCTATATTATAAATTAAGTATTTAAGATAAATTATATCGTATATAACTTATTTATATCGTTATCTATTAATTTAAGTAACTTATATGTACTCTAAAATATATAAATTAATAAACCCCTATAAATAACCTTATTTATTAATGATACTGTAAATATATAATTATGTATATATAATGTACACTAAGACACCTATAATATAATTTAATTATATATATACAATAAATAATTAAGTTATTAAATTATTAGGTAGTTTACTAAATTAAATTAAAATAAATTAGTAAATTAAGTTATAACTGAACTAATTTATATTATATATTTGGATTATAGTATTTTAAGTAATTTAAACTAAGTTAACTGTATTTATGATGTATTATATTATTTATATATAATTTATATGTATAACACACTGAAATCTGATATTTAAATGTATATAAATTAAAATAAAGCATGTAAAATACCATAAAAATATGTATTAAATAATTTAATACGTATATTAACTCTGTACAGGTTAATTAGACCATTAATTAAGTAATTTAAATGATAATTAAGAAATAAACCCTTAAATCAATATGTATAAATACCAAACTTTAGCTAATTTATTTATGTAGTAAAACTAATTATTTTTGTAAATAAATTGAATAATTATGTATCCCTATATAAGGGCTTTACAACCATATATTTTAATTTAAATTTGGAACTAAATTGGGCCCTCAAATCGAGGGCCAAACTTGAGCCTTCACTCGCACCAACATTGAGATAGCAGCGCCTGAGGGGTGCCTTGTATAGCGCCACATCAGTGGCAAGAGAGTATGCGTGATACCTTTTATTGATTTTGTCCCTTTGCCCACCAGTCGTCAAGCACCAGACACCCATTACATACATATACCCATCCCCTATCTGAGTATAATTGAGCATTTGGCATGGAAATATGAGTACGATGCATGCCTAGGAGCCGTGCAATGTGCATGGGTTTAATTAGGCCCAATAAATCAGTTAAAATGCACCTAATGAGATTAGGGCGGCTCTTAGTAGAGGTATGGTCCCACCCATTAGGGTGCTGTGTATACCTCGAAAAGGTTGCCCGCAAATTAAACCAAATTTTGGTTAAAAATCGGTTTAAACCAGCTAATGAACCAATCTATAGAAGAGAAGAAGATGACTGAAATCGACTAAGTGTTAGCCTTAGTGAGCCTATGCCTTAGGCGTATGTGTGTCTCTGTGTGTTAGTGTGAGCTGTGTTGAGTGCGTGTGTGTGTGAAGTGTTCTATGTATGTGTGTTATGTGTGTAAGTGTATATATGTATAAGTATATGGTAAATATAGATGTATATTGTATATATATATAGTATACATGTAAATAATACATATAGAGTAATACAATAGTATAGAGTAGTGTTTGAGCTATATATGTATATAAATAAAACATAACATTAGTGACGTATCTATACGTCACTATACATAGTATTATATTTTAGTATAACTGGTGTCGCTCATCACCATAACATTCTCCCTGTGCGGGGTGCCAGGTTCGATCCCCCGGACTTGCCCATACGCACATAGGTGTGTGGTGGCGTGTGGTGCCAGACTATGTCCAGCCATTCTGACTCGACGTCGGAGAGTAATCGTAGCTCTGATCACAGAGGAGCTCCGTGGCTAGCGAGAAATTCGAGACTCCTTTCGTTTTCGAAAAAAATAGCTTTAGTGACGTATCTGTTTGTCACTGTACATAGTATTATATGTTAGTATAGATAATTTTTTTTTTTACCTTAGCTTATGTATATAGTTTTTCTAAGGTTTTAGCGACACTTTTATATGTCGTTGTAGATATATTATATGTTAACGTAGATATTACTAAGTTAAGTTAGTATAGTACATATTATTACTTATTATTGTATATATAGCTAAGTATTATTTATAAATTGTTAATAAATAATACAGAGAATTTATTTATGATTTTTTATGCTTGTTTGTATATAATTATTTTCAAGTATTGTAATTATTTCTAGTTCATTCTTTTGTACAAAATTTATTCATTCATTAATTCTTTGATTCATTCATTCATTATTGTACATAAAATCAATCTTTTTGGAATTAAAGAATATTCTTGGACTTAGAGAGTGATGTATATCAATAACTGCCTCCTAGTGAACAACCTAGAATAAACCAGTAAAAATTATGTATATAAATAAAATTGGCGCGACAACGGTTTGTATTTGTGACATTACTACAACAACGATATTTTAAAAGCCTTTTTAGTACCTACCGGTAGTTCAGCGATCATATTTTTGGCACTGTTGCCGGGGATACAAACCAAACAATAGTGCTTTATTGTGATTGTTTGACGAATGTCGCAGAAAGTCGATTATTTTTTATGCCGTTGCCGAGGAGGCAACTCTTTATACGCTAAAATTATTCTTTAATTCTTTATATGTAAATATTTTTTGCTTTGTAAACAAACATTCGTTCATTCATATTCTTTATTGTATATAATCATTCTTTTATTCAAATTCTTTATTGTATATACATTCTTTTATTTGTTATATTCTTTGATTCTTTTTGTATATACTGATTTTGACTAATCATTTTTCTTTTGTCTTGTTTTCATGTTACCTGAGGAGGAGTTGGAGGAGAAGGCTACTTCCCGGTGGACCTGCTTCCCGATTTTTCTTTGATTCCAGAATTTCTTCGACAGAGCCATGTTTAGAATAGATGAGACATTAGGATTTAGGTTTAGATTTTATTTTTACTTTTAGGATTCTTTGTATAGTCATAAGTTGTGAGAGCATGTTCTCACACATTTGATGTAATAATGTGGACTACGGACACTCACTTATTCTTTTATTCTTTTTCGTTTTAGGTTTTTCGATTTTATTTTTCGATTGGATTTGATTTCTTGCATTAAAATAGAAAAAAAAATTGCAAAATTGAAAAAGATCAAAAATATTTCATCTCTACTTATCTAGCAGCAGCATGACATAGGCATCCTTACTTAGGTTTGCATTAATTCCTGCTAGATTTACTTTATGTCAATGTGCATTAAATGTTGAGAGCTAAAAGTCAGGTATGATTTCTAACCTTCTCAAGCTCCTGCCATCTTTGCATTTGACATAATTAAGCAAGACCATCACTTGTTTGCAAAAGATTAAAAAGTGAGACCAGTTGCATGAAATTCACTCTTAAAGAGAACCTAATTCAAAGTGTGACTCAATTAAATTCCCTGAAACCTTGTGTGGTTTTTCATCAAGATTCTGTTGATTGATTCTACCATGTACACACTACAGATCACATAAGGTACACAAGAACACACTTTTCTATCTTACCTCTCCGTGCACCCATAGGAACTTGGATTCGCACGCCAGTGTTATCCAAGTTCTGGGTGGATTTAGAGGTCTGCACCTCGATAGGTTTCTCTTAGGATGCATATAATTGCATTGATAATATCTATTTGCACACTATATTTTTCATAGCAGACCAATAGGAAAAATTTACGACTTTTGTCTCGCTTGAATGCTGTGGTCTTGATTCTGAGATTGAGATTTTGTTTGGTTGAATTGATTTTGCCATGAGTTTGTGACTACTTCGTAAAATGTTTTCAAAAATCAAACTTATGGATGGTGGATGTTCATAACACCAACCACTAGTACTTCTTTGGGTATTGATGCCCAAGTCACCTACACTTCCTCCTTCTCACAATTTCCTTCAGGGAAGAAACTGTGAACAATCCATTTGTGATACTACTGTCCTGGAGGAACCTTTGTTCCTCAATATTCTGATCCTTCCACACTTTACTCCAATTAGCAAGCACCTCTTCTTCCCAACCCAAATTCATCTTCTTCATCTTAATTCTGCAATTACTGATTGAAGAGGTGGAAGTCGTTGATTTTTCTAGATATACTCTACATGTTTACTTGGACCTTGAGCCAAGTAATTCTAAGATGATTTGATTCTGTCTACTTGGACCTTGAGCCAAGTATCTTTGATTTGATACCCACTTTTTACTTGGGCCTTATACCAAGTATCTGATTCTAATCCTTATTGATAATGGAGCTATTGAGATCACTGAGTTTGACAAATCTAAACCTTTCATTGTCAATGGACAAAGATTGAAACATTTCATTAAGCCACATGATCTCAAACTTGTCAATTCTACCATTTCGCTCCAACTTCTTGAACCTATTTCTAATGTTACATCTTTATCTGGGTTTACGCCTAGCTAAAGGTGTTGAACTTAGCAAACCTATTCTTTGTGTATAACTATTTTCACCTTTCTTATTTTCACCTTTCTTGCATTAGGTGTCTACCTATGCATTTTTAGCATATATTCATTGTCACATAGGTCAAGCATTTCACTTCTTAGCCCGACTTTCCACTCAGATCTTGTATCAGACTTGAAATCGTTCGCACAGAGATTTTATCTCCTCATTCCGACTTCCTTTCGTCACCCAATCTAAGATAGTGAAAAGTAGAGCATGCATTTGCATCTACCCTATTCATACAATGAGGACATTGCATCAGTTAAGCATAGAGGGGTATAAATGGTGAATCATTTACTAAAATGCAATTGTAGACACACCTATAATATATATAGTATAGTATTATCAAAAAATCACCAAAAAAATTGAAAAATTTTGAAAAATTTGGAAAAAAAATTACAAAGTCAAAAATACAAAAAATGTCAAAAATAAAAATTCCAAAAATATAATAAGGGACATGAACTTTATTGTTGAGGGAGAACTTCAAAAGATTTAAAACATTGAGGAGAGAAAAGCATTAAAAGAATATAAGTGTTTAATTATAATCTTTTAACTAAAAATAAAAATAGAATAAGTATTTATGGATAATCAACCTTTGCTAGTTAGACTTTCCGGGCTACTATAACTTGATTCGCTCAGGCTTTGGCTTAATACACTTTAAGCTTTGATAAAATAAACCACAATCTCTCCTAACTTAGGACGTATTCTTGTACCTAAGTCACCAGTATAGGATTCGCTGGTTTGCATTGGTTTTGGAGTCTAAGTAACCTTAGTTTACGCTACACAGTGTCGGGAAAGACCTTGTGAATTTGAAATTCAACCCTAGTGTTCATTAGGGAAGGTGGAGTCCTTACCTGTGCATGCAGGTAGACTCTTTGTCCTACTCTTTAATCTTGTGTCTAGGAGAAGCTCGTTCCACCAAAGAACTCACCCACCAAATAAAGTGTGCTTTACCAAATAAAGTTGTCGAAGACATACTGACAATTATTTGTGAAAAAAAAAAGAAAGAAAGAAAGAAAAGTTTCAGAAATAAGAAATTCTTTGGAATAAGTCAAGCATATTCTCCAAAGTCTTGTAAATACAAGTTTTCTACCAAAAGTATTTTCATGGTGTAGTACAAATACCCTATTCCACCAAAAATTCTTTGAGCCATAAACGTAATAAGAGTTGGGCTTGAGTTTTCCTCACTTTTTGAGAGTCAATCCGAAAATATGAGCTAAAACTAAGACCAACCTGGACTTAAAAGGAAGTGAAACCCCAGGATTGAGTTTTGAAATTCACTTAGTTAGTCCTAGCCCATCACTAAGCACAGCCATAACCTCGTAGCTTCTTAGTCTTGTAAAACCCCCTGAGTCTTGGAATTCGACTTAAGGTTTAAATATCAAGAATCCTTGTTGGTCGAGAGATGGTCTATGTCATATCAGTCTTAAGTTCTAGTCAGTCTTCCTAAGCGACAGGTTCTCACAATGTCCAGACATAAACACAGCTGATTTATCGAAAAAATCTTTCAGCTTAAAGATCATCTCTAAACACTTAACTTTTTGTGAAAAAGAAAGAAAAGTAGATATCTCATCACATTTACCTTGCTGATACTTAAAATGCTTTGCACTTTAATGAGTTGTTTGATAAGGGACTAGCAAAACCTACACATAAGGGTATGATGAGGTGTGGCTCATCATACCTAAAATACCCAAGTTAAGATAGAAATTAGGTTAAACACTATTAAATTAACACAAAAAAGAGTTAAGTGTGTGAATTAACAAAAAAGACCTAAAACACCAAATCTGTGTTAAAAATGCATAATTAGGTCATTTATTGAGATATTCTATTAATAAATACAAAATGATGATCCATTTGCAAATTAAACAAACAATTGAGTTCAAAAGATCAAATTAAGAGTGAAATTAACTTCTAATATGTTCAATTAAGCTTCAATAAAAACTTGGTAGAATTTTGGACATCATTAGAACCTTGCATTTATATATTCACATTTAGGTCCTTCATTTATAACATTTCATTCACTATAAAACCTCTAGGGATCCATTTGTAAGCTGCAAGGACCTAATTGTAACACTTCAGGGACTGCTCTAACATGTTTCTAGTTTACTTATGGGCCTCGCTGAAGTTGTTCCACCATTTCGTTGAGGGACCTCTGCAAATACACCATTAGACACCTGGGAACGGTGCACCTCTTGGTGCACTGTTCATCGCAAGAACATGATCCATCCTAGCTGTTAATCCTTCATCCACCTGATCTGCTACTACTCCTCAATCAAAGCTTCACACGAATTTGCGCATAGCTTCACCTCTACCCCAAATCCCATCCAACGGCCCATCTTCAATTTGGCTCTTCCCACCGTCCTCTCCTCTTATCATGGCTGCCCATAACCTAAATGTCTAATCTCACCAATGAGGTGAGTGTAATCACTCTCAACTCTACTTAAGCACTCCCTCAACTCGTGCGCACACCTGAACTACTCCCTCCCCCTGAGTGATTCCATTCTTCCATGCCCTCAGCTTCCCTCACGTCAAATTCCTCAGGACTATGGTGACAGCACAGACCTTTCCTCCCCCTTTCAATCGCCTCCAGCCGCCGGCCGTTGGCTATTGGACATCACCTTCATCAGCTAATGGGTCTCCTCCCCTTTTGTCGTCATCAGCCAACGGCAGGTGACCTTGGACACCTCCTACTTCCCATTAGATAGCTTTATATGCTTTCTAGGAGTAGAATTAATGTAGTTTATTGCTTTCTAGGAGTAGAATTAGATAGTGAATCCACTGGTTTGATCATTAGCTTAGGAGTAGATTAGAGTAGAATTCACACACCCACCTCCTCTGATCATTTTAGATCAGAGGAGATGAATTCATATCACTCATCTGATCATTCATCTCCCCCCTCATATCAAAATTTCATGTTCTGAATTTCCTCGCATTTTATTTCGCAAGTCACCCCTCCATCAGAGTCAAATTCTCATCTAATTACTTTCTAGCTTTGAGATGAGAATTTGCGCTCAAATCCATCTAGGGGTCTTCCCATTCATCTCAGATTTTCCACAAAGAACCCTGATCTAATTTAAAAAGAATCAATTTTCTTGATCTAATTTTAATTTGATTTTCAAAGCAAGATTGTGAGATTTTGAATCAATTGAGTTTTGAACGATTTTAATCAAGCGAATTGAGATATCTTTGTGTAGTTCAGTTGATGGCCGTGAATCTGAGATGATCCTGATGAAAAATCCTTCCTCAGATGAGCCATGTTTGAATTTGGTATGAATTGAGACTTTGATGGTTTTAAATGTGAGGTAGAGCCAAGGAAAATCAATCTTGTTGATTTGAGGTTCTACCAAGGATTTCTGTGTTATTGAGTTTGAGAATCTGATTTCAACCTAAGGGATTTTCAGTATATCCTTTTAGGTTAAGAGAACTTGGGATTCAAGTTGAATGGATTTAATGGACTATTCTAAGATCTTCCTACATGTTGTCTATAGCATTAGGAAGGTGTTAGATCAGTGATTTTCCCTGATTTGGAATGAAGAATATGGTTTGAGAATTTTTGATGAGGATCCTTACACCCCAATTCGATTGCAAAATGATTTCCAAGTATTTTCGATTTTTAAGGATGTTTAATGTTGTGTTTTGAATCCCAAAAGAATACATTAAAGTGCTGCTTTAGTAGCTATATTTCATGGGCTTTTAAACCCTAAATTTAGTGTAATTTGGTGTTAATTTAAAAGGTTAAATCTCTGAACAAGCACCTTAATTTGTGTCTTTAACTACTGTGAAATCTCTGATCAGCAGCTGTTAAAGCAGAATCCTGTTGAATTATTTTTAAGACGCCTAGTTTGTGTTTTCAGCTGCTGATAGCAGCTGCTATTGAATCTCAGCAACTCATGTGGCTCCTGTCCTGTTGTTGCTGCAGCTATTGAAGTTGTTGTTGCTACTGAACTGATTGGGCAATAGGTGGAAATTTGGATTATTTGAGATGTTGACCTATTTTGTATGTTGTAAAAACTTTATACAAGCTTTCATGTACTATTAGTGGCTTTAAATCTCATTTGAATGGCTTGTAATTCTTTTTCTAACCTCTTTTGTCAGCTATACTAAAATGTAAACTGTCCAACTTGGAAATTAATGGAATTTGAAGTGAAATTCATGTTTATCTGTTTGAACACATTCTATAGGATCTGTTAAACACCTCCGAGGCATTCCACTGCACATTCAGCCACACACCTACATTCTAGTGCCACAGGTTCTCATTTGAAAACCTCTTTTAAGGCCTAGAATGTGCTTCATTTATAAATAAATAAAAATTATTAAAAAGTTTCAAAAAAATAAAATAAATGTGTAGCGAATAGGATTAGATATATTTTTAAGTGTATACCGAGTTTCAAGGTATTCTGAACCTCCAACTTGGTAGAACATACCAACCGACGGTTCAGTATACCTTGGAACTTAATAAAAGAACTCAACATCCAAAAATACTAAAAACATTTCTTATCTCTCATCTCTCTCTTTCTCTCTCACCTCCTATCTCTATAAAACATATAAAACACATAAAAATCATAAAAACTCTAAAAATGATCAAAAATACCATGTATATTATGTAAATACTTGTATATATAAACTATATCCTAGCTATATATATATACATAGTGTATACTATGTATATAACCTGTATATATAACTTATATATGTATTCTATATTATAAATTAAGTATTTAATATAAATTAAATCGTATATAGCTTATTTATATCATTATCTATTAATTTAAGTAACTTATATGTACTCTAAACTATATAAATTAATAAACCCCTATAAATACCTTATTTATGAATGATACTATAAATATATAATTATGTATATATAATGTACACTAAGACACCTGTAGTATAATTTAATTATATATATAATAAATAATTTATTTATTAAGTTATTAGGTAGTTTACTAAATTAAATTAAAATAAATTAGTAAATTAAGTTATAACTAAACTAATTTATATTGTATATTTGTATTATAGTATTTTAAGTAATTTAAACTAAGCTAACTGTATTTATATTGTATTATATTATTTATATATAATTTATATGTATAACACACTGAAATCTGATATTTAAATGTATATAAATTAAAATAAAGTATGTAAAATACCATAAAAATATTTATTAAATAATTTAATACGTATATTAACTCTGTACAGGGTCAATTAGACCATTAATTTAAGTAATTTAAATGATAATTAAGAAATAAACCCTTAAATAAGTATGTATAAATACTAAACTTTAGCTAATTTATTTATGTAGTAAAAGTAATTTTTTTGTAAATAAATTAAATAATTATGTAGCCCTATATAAGGGCTTTACAACCATATATTTTAATTTAAATTTGGAACTAAATTGGGCCCCTCATATCGAGGGCCAAACTTGAGCCTTCACTTGCACCTGCACTGAGATAACAGCATCTAAGGGGCACCTTGTATAGTGCCACGTTAGTGGCGAGAGAGTATGCGCGATGCCAAATAAAATTAACGCAACGGTTTATATTTGTAACATATACTACAACAACGATATTTTAAAATCCTTTTTAGTACGAACCGGTAATTCAACGATCATATTTTTGGCCCCATTGTCAGGGATAAAAACCTAACAATAGTGCTTTATTGTGATTGTTTGACGAATGTCACAAAAAGTCGATTAGACATCTAAATTTTTGACCAAACGTCCCTAGACCTCCTCTTTTGATTCCAGTCAGTTAACTTCTGCTCCTTTAGATCCTAAAATGACCTTTTTAAACATCCAAATTCCTACATTAGATGTCCCTATTCTATATGAACATTAGGACAATTATAAACCCTTGATTGGAATGTTGGGGCATGAAATCAAACATCCATTTCTTAACTTGAGATGCCTATTTATGGTGATTCAGACGTCTATTTTTACTTTTAGGCATCTTATTGGACCAATTCAGACGTCTAATCTTCCAACAAATGTTTGAAACAGCCATTTCTTCATATTTAAGTTTATAGGCTCTCATCATTGCATTCTAATTTAATTTCCAATGGCTCTATTAGCTTGAATCCAACCTTAAACACTCTATAAATACCTACCTAAGGTCTTCTGAGCCTACACAACTATTCTAAGCAATTTTCACACTATTAGCTCTCATTCTTCTCAAGATTGTTTATTTGTGCTCTAAGTGCTCCTCTCTTATTACAACTTTGTTTAGCACTCTCCCTCTATATCTACACTGCCTACTCTTAAATAAGATTGGAAAAAGGAGTATTCTAAGCCTTAAATAAATTGCCATATCCTTCTCAAGGGCTCTTTAGGATACTTGTTTTCTTCTTACATTTTTTTTTAATTTTGGGTGCCCAAGCATTGAGTTACTCGTTGTTTCTTTGAAAGGGACAAAACTCTCCTTGGGGTTTGTCCAAGAGAGTAAATTTTTACACACTTCTTGTTAGTAATTCTCATTTGCTTGTGAGGGCAAAAGATCCTAGATTGAAAGATCTAGGTAGAGCTTTTGCCCATAAGAATTTCCTCTCTAAATTCATTGTTCTTTTTATTTGTGTGATTGATTTCATTTATTTGCACAATTCACCCCCCCACCCCCCCCACCCCCCCTCTCTTGTACTACTATCAAAGAGAAGGGAAAACACCACACCCTTCGAGGAAGGGAAACTCACCTCCCACAAAGGGGAGTAACTCTACACCTCTAAGAGGTAAAGACCATACTTTCAAAGAACAAGAAAACTAAGAAAACAAAAATGAAACAAAGAAGATGTCCAATCCAAAATGCTTCCTAGATTTGCTCCACATTTGGATGATGATTCGCGCAACCAAAATGATGTCGGCGATTTGTGCCATACGAGAGAAACCAACAAATAGAACACTAGCTAGGAATCGAATTATGTTATGCTCAATTTCTAGCATGGCCCCAACAACATGTAAGGAGTTGGTCACATCGTGGAGGATGGAACTCGAGACAAACTAAGGAACATTTACCACCAGACTTGAGACCAAACTGAGGCACTAACAAAGGTCTTAGGAGGTTGAAGAATCCACCACAAAGTTTCAACATGTCTACTCATTCTTAATGCATCAACCACTCCTATGCCTGAAAACTTGAAAAACATTACACACGATGGGAAGGTGAAGCTCAAACTATGGCACAGGAAAGGAGGGATTGAGTGACCCTAAGGAGGTCTTACACATGTAAGCCTTGTATTACTTGGGATAGTAGCATATGGAATCTACATTGATCTACCTAGTCTACAATGTGCTTGATCTTGGTTTTCAAAAATTTTACAAGATATGTAAAGAAACACAAAAGAAAATGCAAAAAATAACGTAAATACTATGCACACGATGGTCCCACCGCCATGCATTTGCTGCATGGAGTGACTTCGACTTATGCATTAAAAAATTATCAATGATTTTTCATTACAAGTAAGAAATCATCAATAATTTTTATTTTTAATCAAAATACATCAATAATTCTTTATTTTAAATAAAAATATACTGGTAATATTTGATTTTGAATCAAATTATATTAGTAATTTTTTAATTTCATCGTTACAATATAAAAAATATTATCGATAATATTTAAATATTACCTATACAATTTAAATACATCGATAATTCTTTATTTTAAATAAAAATATATTGATAATATTTGATTTTGAATCAAATTATATTAGCAATTTTTGAATTACATCATTACAATATAAGAAATATTATCGATAATATTTAAATATTACCTATAAAATTTAATTTATGAACGCGAGTTCCACCTCGTGTTTCTGTACGTTGTCCAAAATTCTAAAAGACAATGGAAGGGGTAACACAAATATCATCAAAAAAAACTTGAAATATTACATAAATGTGTCTGTTATCCATTTTTACAACAATATTACTAAACTAATGTACGGGTTAGACTTTAACCACAATGAAGCAGTCAAACAGGAAAATAAAATTATGTGAAGCAAAAAGGTGAAGAAGATTCTTCTCGGAATAGCGTTGGATGTTTATTAAGACTTTTTAGTCTCACGATATGGGAGAAATAAAGAGGACAAATTGCGAAGTTGGGGAGATGAAGAGAAGTGCGAGGATGAAAAGAAGCAATGTGATTGCATTTTTTAAAATTCATCATACATTATAGGGTAAAATTAATTATTTATTAATATTTTTAGTTGAAGATAGCATATTATTGTCATGAAACTTAATTAAAATACGTCGGACTTTTAAGAAAGTACTCAACTTTAGCATGGGATCTATATAAATATAAAGATTACTTTTGCAATTGTATAATTTTATAAGTTTATGGTAGCATTTAAGTAAAAACTCTCAAAAATTAAAAAACTTGCTTTTACGTAAATGATATTAAAAAATTTCAAAATTACTTACATAACATAAGAACATACATTATTTACTTAAATGTCATAAAAAAAGTACTCTCCATTTATCAAAATACAAATTTTCATATCAATCCCCACGTCAATTAAAACAAAATTTGAACTGTACATTCACGCTTCGGTATTCACATCAATACTCTAATTGACACCATCAAGATTTGGGGATTTTAGTAGAAGGGACATTAAATTAGGGGATATTGAGGGGAAAAAAAAAAAAAAAAAAAAGGAGAGAATTATAAATTTAATAAAATGAGGTAAAAGATCGTTGGACTGTCTAACAACCTATAAAGATCGTTAGATGATCCAGAAATCTTTCCCTTTACTTTGATTAAGCTCGAGGGGGGTGGGGGGTGGGGAAACCTGACCTCCAGGCATTATATCATCTACAGCAATCCCCACCAGATGATATTGAACTTGCTCTAGTGTGGAAATGCCCTTCTAACAGGGGGATAAGCGTGAGAGGGTCAACCAACAGGATTAGCTATCCCACCCACTCCTTGGTATGGGTTACCTTGGGTTAAATATCCTTAGTCCAGCTTGGGCAATCCCAACAATCAAATAGAATTGACCCACCATTTCTTGGATTATTCCTGTAAACAAACTAGGCCCTAAGATTCAAGGATTACTCTCTAGTAACAGACCAGAATATCTTAGATTGTGGCTTTGGGCCCCTCTTAACAAATTGCTAAGGGTACTTTTTTGTCAAATTGAATAGTTTTTAAGGCACGGTCAATTACTAATCGTTCCACGTGCAAGGAAGAGCCAGAAAGCAAGTGTTAAGTAAGGTTGCACGCCAACTATAATTGAAAATAATGGTGGAAACTATCTCTCGAAAGTACGACTCAACTTTAATTAGAATCCAAACAGCAGCATTAGGTTTCGAGTTGGAGTGGTTGTGCACATTTATTCTTAAGAAATGTATTATCCCAGACAACCTTTATGAATGTATGGAAAAGAATGTCCAACAGAATGTCCGCCCAAGAGTTAGGATCTACCCTTCTTGCCATTTCCACATCTCTAATGATTTTCTGGATTTCTCACGTTAACTAGTTGGAACGGCTTAACGTGCATGTTATAATTGGACAATTAGGGTTTAGGGTTGCACCCTTCTTGCCTTTTATATCATAAAATGATCCAAACATCCAAATGAAGCGTAAGCACTCAATTTACCAGACCGTATACATTGTCAACAGCCAAAACACCCCTCCGATAATTGCTAGGCTCAAACAACCGACGCCTCCAAACAGGAATTTAAATTAACCACAGGTCCAGGAGAACAGCCCATAATACCAATGCTTTTTAACTCATCAACAAAAACTCTACACAGACTTCTATGTATAGTGACAGATGTTGCACCTCTATTGTCGTTGACCCTCAGGTCCATTGATTGTTGACCAAATGCCTGGCAGTAAGAGATCTACATTTTCACGGGCTGTTGAGGGACTGCTGTAGCCGATGATCGCTGGACAAAGGTCATCGGATCATTCATGACCTAAGGCTTTTCCTTGGACGCGAGCAATGCAAAGGGAGAGATCGCTGAAATTGTAGGCCGGTGGATGATCCCACAATCTCTTACCTTATTTTATTAAATTTATGATTTCGTCCCCTGATTTCCTAAATATTTCTCAATCTAAAGTCTTTTTTGCTAAATTCTCTCAAGATTTCATCTTGACTGACACAAAGATCGGCACACGTATTAATATTTATGCAAATGGATATAGGTTAAGAAATGTAAAAGTTCACATAAAAATTGAAGCATGGTTGTAAATGTAATCCTAACTCACATTCTTTCTTTTTATGCAAAAAAAGTGTTGACACTTGATGGGGTCCAATACTATTGAAATCAACAATAAACCACTTTCGTAAGAGTACAAATCATTCAAATCACCTTCGAAACCACTTTGTACTGATATAAAATCACTTTACACAGGTGCAATCTGAACTTTACACTAGTACAATCTTATTTTGAACTAATTTACACCGATTCAATATTATTTTGCACAGGTATAATATTTTTTTACACGGGTACAAAGTAAGATTCCACCGTACTTTGAACAACTTTGCACCAATACAATATTATTTTGCACGGGTATAATATTTTTTTGCAAATGTGTAGAGTAAGATTGTACAGGTGTAAAATTAAATTCCAAGTATTTCTTCACGTATGAAAAATAATTTTTCACCTTAAAACTTAAGATTTAGGATTTAAAATTTAGTATTTAGGGAAAATCCTAAATCTTAAGTGAAAAATTATTTTTTAATTAAAAAATTACTTTTTATACACAAATCACTATTCATAGATCTAAATCCTAAATCTTAAGTAATAAATCAATATATCATCACATGTAAGTGACAAAAATCAAAATTTTTGTGAATCTATGGAAAACGAATGAAACCGATTGATTCAATTAAACTAACTATTATATCCAATTATTCTCTTAAAATTTAAAAAAATAATTAAAAAAAATATATGTAATTTTTTACATGTCAAAAATTAAATATATACACATTGTAATATATTTTACAATATATAAAGTGAAAGTGATGATTTCAACCAATATATTTTAATTTTTAACCAATAGAAATCATTTTTCATAAATGAAAAATCAATTTCTAAGTGAAAAATCACTTTCCATAGGTGAAAAATTATGTTCGAAGTGAAAAATCATTTATTACCGATAGAAAGGTAAAATAAATTAGTGTATTTTTATTTTCAACTAGTATATTCCGATTTTCAATTGATGTATTTCGATTTTTAATTAGTTAAAAATCATTTACAATCGGTATTTTTTTTTATTTACTTGATTTTCAATCGGTTGATTCTGATCAAATATTACAAAATACGTTACAATATACAGTTCCATACTCATATCCTTTTACATTATATTTACACCTTTAAAAAGATCATCGGTGACTTTTATTGATTATACCTTTTAGTTTTATTTAATATTTATTGAAGTATATCAGATTTAGGAATAAAGTATTATAGGGATAACTGAAAATGGATGTTTAGTTAAGGTATAAGAATAAGTAGTGAGATAAAATGATTGGTAGTGTAATATAATATTAGTGAATGATTTTTTATTATTATAATATAATGGACGTGATTTAGTGAATATATTTTAATAAGTATATTATATTAAAGTAGATATAATTTAATATACATTGATATTGATATAATATAATGAGTTAATTTGACATTAATGTTGATTAATAGAGTAAATAAAGTGTATCTTTTAACCTTTTTTTTATAATCTTTGACCGAAAGATAATTCTTGAATTATTCTTCCATCAAATTAAATTTTAGTGTAATCCGAGATACAAAATGATACTTTTTATTATATATCTTTATTAATTTTTTATTAATTATCGATGCAATTCTATTAGACGTGATTTAAATGATACAGATTAAACTAAAAATCTTATGATTTAATTTCTTACCATTTTTTTACGGGCTAACATCATCACGATTTAACCAAAATAAAGTACCGATTCAACCATTAAAAAATCAAATGAGGCCCCATGCATATGTTGATCAGGTACTTGGGTCCGACTTGGATCCCACAACCATTTGTTTGTAGCATTTAGGTACGTATTGATTATCAAAGATCCTATTATTGCAACCAGGAGCCACGAAATTGTTCAAATCAGTTGTCCTTTTCCGTATTTTTTCTAAAATCCCTTACAAATTTTTCAAAATTAAAAAAATAATAATAAAATATTGCAATGTTTAGATTTCTCGCTCCATCACGTAACTATTGCAACTTTGTTGTCACGATATGCAACTGGGTTAGATTTATCTAAATTTATATTCATATCTACTTACAAAATATATACCTATATCTTACATATTTATTTATCAGATACACAAATTTTAATTTATACCCATACTTATCTATCCATCAAGTATCTATTTATCCATTAAGTACTCATTTATAAATTAATCTTACAATCAAATCATATCCAAATTAAAGTTAAAAGGAAAAAAATCTATAACATAATTCATTAATTATTTATATTTAACAATCTTGAAATATAGGGGCTCACGCTACAACTTTAGTGATCCCCACTAAAATTATTACAAAAAAATTTCAAGAAGAATATATCAAAAATAAAAAATACAAAGAAAATAAAATATAGGTACATTTCAAATAAAAGATCATTATCCCATAAATAAATATTTAATGGAAGTTTCAGAAATACTCCCAACCTTTAAAATCATAGAGAGAATCATGAGAAAAATTAAAGCTAAAGAAATGAGAGACTTATATATATATCAGGTAAATAAGGATTTTATTCGAATACTCGGGTTGGATAATCGGGTATAGATCTATACCCATACCCATAGTCATATCCAATCGGATTTTTTGGATAAAAATCATACCTGAACCCTATTGGATTTGAGTTGGGTTGAGTCAAATTCGAATTAGATTTATCAAAACTTGCATTCCTATTTGCAACTCACCTTGTGGTAAATGTAGAGAAACTCATTTTCCAACCCACTTGGTAGGGATCACACCCCCACTCCTCTGTGAATGAAAAATCCCCGGTCATACTTGACTCTAAGCTTATGCTTAGATGGAAAGATTAGGAGAGGAAGGGAAGGGATAGAAGGTATGGGGATCATAAAGAGGTATTTGATTATAAATTAATGGAAGGGAAGGGAAAGGGAAGGAGGGGTCAAGAGGAATTGGAAGGGATTAAAAAAGCATATTTTGAGAGATTTGCTTCCCTCCATTGGAATTGGGAGGGACAAGAAAGGATTCACATCATTTCATGTTAAGTTCCTCTTTTCCCCCCTTTTCTGCAATAAATATTATATATTTTTTTGAGGAATTTCTAAAAACCATATTAGCAAACCTATAGCAAAGTCCTTCCCCCCGCCTTTCCCTTTGCTTACATATCCAAACATGCAATCTTACTTCTTTCCAAACAAAAATTACAACATTTCCCCTCCTCTTCTCTTTACTTTCCTTTCCTTCTCCTACCCTCATGCTACTTCCTTCCAAACATGAGCCATAGTAAATAATACTGCTTTACAACTCATTTTGTAACTTGTTCTCACCCAGTCTTAAATAAAAAATTACCAGTAATATTTAACTCTTAACCAAATATCACATCAAGTAGCACAGATAATTTTTTATTTTAAGTTAAATATCACCAATAATTTTTAATTATATATAAAAAATTATCAAGAATTTTTTATTCTAAATCAAATATCAAGCATATTTGATATATAACAATTGATTTTTATTTATATACAGAAATCGTCGATGATTTCTTGATATACAGTGAATCTCACCACATATTTGGTGGACTGTATGCGTGACTTTTAAGGGACACAGGCAAATATCCCAAGTGATTTTTAGCTTTATATAAGAAATTCTTCCTGTGAGCCCCACCCAAGCACGATTTAAGCTCACGTTGACCCTGCCCTTGTGTTACAAAACGAATTTGACGTACTGGATGCGAGAAAACAACGCAATCGTAAAGAACACTTCAGTTTTATGAATTGCCAGATATTGAGTACGTTTACTTGACTTAGTTTTGTTACAATTTAAGGCGGCAATGATATGTGGAAAGTCTTTACCCTCCACTATCGATTACCCTGACTCTCAAATGAAAACCTGAACGTCTTTCAGAGGTCAAAAGCATAATCTCTCATCCATATTCTGTTGGGAAAATCTTCTGAAAAGTGCCACCAAGGGTTTAATGGAGTAGTTAAACCTTCGCATTAGCATGTACATCTCATGGGATCAGAACTAGTGTCTACCACATTTACCTTTCTAGAAAAATGAGAGAGAAAAGAGAAAGGAAACCTTATGTAAATTTAGGCCAAGATCATAAAGATTGGGAAGATTCCCCACCAATTCTGCTTCGAGGACTTTCATTCTCGAATCATACCAAACTTGAGATCTTTTCTTCGTTCATTAATCACCTTTTCACTTCATAAAACCGTTTTTTATAACCCAACCAACGAATTAAAAGAATTGATACCTTCGAGACAAGCAAATACTTTCTTCCTAAGTGCATTTTTAATTCCTAGGACTCAACCTCGCTGAAAATTCAAGTGATTAATTCACAAATACGATTCACAATAATGGGATCCATAACAAAACGAGCCTCAACAAACATTTCGAAACAACTTCATATTAAGTATACCAATTATCGGAGAGAAACGTATCATTTTCCCCTCTTCTTCCTTCTTTCCTTTGGACATCCTCTTTTCCTCGTTGCCTTCCCTTCCAACTACAACCCTCCCGTCCAACCACCCAACCAGCTTCTAACCACGACCAAATACACACCTCGCATACCCCACCCTTGCCTTCACACCTTTGGCAACACACCTCACCTCTCCTCCCATTGTATCCCATAGCACAAATGTGTATTAACACGAAATTTTATGAAAAAGTTCACACACCTCCACTTAAACTAAATTAAGTCAATGATATTTATACATTAACTTATGATATTTGAAATTTAAATTAAATTATATCAGTAATATTTTATTACTAAATTAAATATCTCAAGTGATATGTCAATATTTTAATTATGAATTAAATATTATCAGTGATATTTAAAATATCACCAATAATTTTTAAATATCAACTATATAATATAATAAATATTATTGATGATATCCAATTTTTTAAAAGGTGCATGACCTTTTACGTAAACTATTCTATTTCCAAACTGCAATCCTACCACATACACACTTCCTCTTGAGTTCTTCCATACAAAGCCCCTCCCAAGTACATTGTTGGCACCGTTTGACGTCGTTGATAGCATCACAAAATCTAACATAGATCCTGCCTTTCCGTTGAGTGCAACAATGAAGACTACAAGGATATTAGGAGCTCATCAACCACCACATGAAAGATTATCCAACGATTCCCTGACCTTAAGCATAAGCTCCATCTTCTCAGCCACGAGCAATTGTACATTGTCCCTAAGATCTATTACTTCTTCCTTTGCAATAACAAGCACTTTCAGAGCTTCGTCCTAAGACAGTCAGAAAAGCTTGAGCTCGATGGGCTCAACTCAAACTCAACTTAATAAGGACTCGTGAGCTCAACTCAACAGGTTAATGAGATGTGCTCAAGCTCATAAATTGAGCTTGACAACTTGATAAACCAAGCCCGAGCTAAGGTAGGCTTAACTCGATAAGAGCTCAAGTTTGGTAAGAGTTGAAAAGGAAACTAGGGATAGTGGGCCAAGACCCGAGTGTTTTACCATGTTGGCTGTCTCAATCAACATGTAAAGCATCCATATAAAGTATTCTACATTCTGTATGCCCTCCACAATCCATCTTCATATTTTATAATACATTCATGTCTTGTATACTTTACATTACAACATTCAAAATCATGACCACTAACATTCTAGTCATGGGCATGTCAATTTCAAATTTTGTATTTATCCAATATATATGCATGCATGGATGTGACTTTAAATTGCTAATTGTAGTATCTTTTAAAAAAATAGCCAATTGTAATACAAGTAGCCTAAGCATTTCTATCTCCTTTATGACACAATTTATAAGACAAGTAGCCTTATTAATGTTTTTGATAACAGTTGATACATTGAACTTTTAGAAATATATAAGATCGCTAATTTAGTACTTTATATGTAACATTAGTTGGACTTAAGCTACATGTTAAGGGATGTATATCTAAAGGTGTCAAAAGAATTCTCGCTCAATAACCAAGCTCAAGTTCTAGCTTGGGCTCAATGAGGGCTCATGAGCTCGGCTCAATAATTTAACGAGCCAAGCCCAAGCTCAAAATTCAGGCTTGATAACTTAATAGACCGAGCTTGAGCCTAGCCAGGCTCAGCTCATTGGGCTCGATAGACAGCCCTACTTCCTCCTCATCCTCAACAACCCCTCAAGAAGGCTCACCAATAGTAGTAGTAGGAGAAGAAAACCATCACCCTTAACCACAAGAGCCCCACAGAAGGAGACACCAAGACCCACTTCTCAATGCAGATAGAACTCACCACAATCAAGGAGGGCCACAGCATCATCCTCTCCCTCGGGTTCAACTGCCACTTGGACTCCTCGACAATCTAACAGGCATCTCATTGACCTTCAATGGACCATAAACAATGCCGAGATCAAGAAAGTGGGACTTCTTGTCAAATCAACCACATGAATGAACAAGCAGCACCTGCTCAATTGGCTCTCTACGATGAGGCCAGAACATAAGGCTAGGAGGATCACGGTTGCCGGGCAGCTGATCTAGAAAGGTCTGAGACAATAAATGTGGTGGTGGCAAGGATAAGTTAGTGGCAGATGTAGGGGGGTGACGAAAGGCTCGAGGATAATTGAAGCCGGGGAAGAAGCAGGAGATGGAGGATGGAAAAGGGCAAGGAGGAGGACAAGGAAGGGTAAAATGGTCGGTTCATTCTTAAAGTTGGTACCCAGAGTACTTCAGCCAAGAAATCGTTTCAAGATATTGATGAGACTTTTTCTTTTTCATGGAACCCATAATTACAGACTGGTAAATTACACAGTGAATTTGGGAAAAAGAAATGCATCAAAAATTACTTGAACAAAAGAGATCATACATTCGATACCATATTTGACTCAATACAAGAGAAGATAGTGAACATTTGATGGCAACATGATAGCAAGTCTTCTCCTTTTTAAAGAAAGATAGCAAGATAGCAAGTCTTCTCCCTATACAACAGTGCAACAAAGATGAACTCTCTAAATGCCTAGTGACAAGGACATAAATAAATGAAAAACTAGAATTGGGATAATATCTACATCTAAACAGATGCAGCCCCCGTATACAAGGGTCCGTAAACATATAGATCAAATAAAACAAAACACCAACCTGGGAATCCAAGATCAAAGTTGCGCATGGAATTCCCACCAAATTTACAAATATAGAAAAGGAAATAAGTATATATTGTACACTCACGAAACATATATGGATCAAATACACTTTTAGGCGATAAATAAGATCGGCACATAATGTAGGCAGAGGTTATGACCTGACCTGGCCCTTGGTATTCAGGATATCATAACTTAGCTCACTGATAATACATGAGTTGCTGTGCTGAAGCTGCACTCTGAAAGCCGCCATCGTAAATGGCTTGACTTGCTCCAGCACCCATTCCCATGGCTGCCTGTTTGAGAGCCTGCTGGCTCTGTGCCTGCATCAAGGACTGCCCAGAGCCCATCTTGCTCAGAGCAAGCTGACGCTCATATGCAAAAAGGCCGGCAGTTGAAAGCCCTGGGAATGGGAGAGCCGCAGGTGGGGGAAGAGGGTTTGATGCTGTCCCAGGAGGGGTTGGCTTGTTTCCCCATGAACACTAATTAATTATCATAAGCAAAATTCAGACACTGAAACATATTCAAGGTTCCCAAAAAAGGGAATAATTTGCACAATTGAGGTACAGTATTTTCTTCACATTATGTACAGGAAGCAGCAAGAGGAAGGAAAGCTTTGATAAACAAGATAATGTTATTGCATTGACAAAAATTCCCCCAGTTCAGTATGTCTCTTCCTGATGATTGCACTTCCTGTTAAAGTTATGCAGTTTTCTTCATTATAGGAATGCAATTAAAATAATGAATGATGGTTCTTTATAACACCACTTCATATTATAAAAGAGCAATTCCAGATATCTCAAAGATTTTTATTAAAAAAATCAAAATCACTAACTTTTAACTTTTTTTTGAAACGATCTAACTTTTTACTTTTCACCAGAAACCTTTTAGATGGGAAGAATGAAAGCTATAGAACAGGTCTGCAACCTATTATTTTGAGGTAAAAAATCAACATGATCCAAGGTCTTGTGCAAGAGAAGGCAAAAGAACATTTTCTATCCAAACCGTTAAAAATGTGAATAAGTCAAAGGAATTCACATGAGAGCCTTTCAGTTGAATTTGATCAAATCTATTACTTCTCTTGACAGAAATTACCCAGTTTTCACATTCCTCTGAGCAGACAATTTAATTGCCATGATCCAAGGTCTTGTGCAAGAGAAGGCAAAAGAACATTTTCTATCCAAACCGTTAAAAATGTGAATAAGTCAAAGGAATTCACATGAGAGCCTTTCAGTTGAATTTGATCAAATCTATTACTTCTCTTGACAGAAATTACCCAGTTTTCACATTCCTCTGAGCAGACAATTTAATTGCCTAGGATTTCCTTGAGCCGTATACTTAACCCACAGAAGGCATGCACCAAAAACTCAGTAGAAACTATATTTTGTCAAAAAATCATTAGAAACACACCTATCAGACTTAGACATGCACCAAAAAAACTCACAACATACCTCTGCTTTTTCAAGAACAGATCAGTCTTGTAGGATTTCCTCATACAGCCATACATGGAAAAGCATTTTCAGATTTCATGATGATTTGCTTTTCAAGAACAGAATCCAAAACCCAAAATATCACTAACGTGTAAATGCAAGGTTCTCATTCCACATTCTTCCCTACCTCCCCATCAACAATTGGTAGTATAACAATTTGGGGAAATGAAAATCCTCTAAAGGTCCCTGTGGCATTGTGGCACTACATGGCTAGAATACTTAAGCAACTGCTGCCCATTTTATTCAGTCCAAATAAGCAACAATAGAAACAAAAAATACATTAATTGATAATGTTTTATTGTATTATTTTTACTTTTAACTTGAGTCTTTATCAGTAACAAGCAAGATGAGGTGTGTTCATCAAACAAAATGAGCAGAAAGCAATAGCAAGATGTATCTCAATGAAATTTCAAGCTACATTCAGAAAGTAATCTTCTCATCATAGAAAAGGGATGGTAAAGAGGCATACCTTCAATGGCTTCCCACAAAGAATTCGGGCATTGCCAAGTTGAATGGCCAAAGCAGCTTCAGAATGATTACTATATCGAACAAAGCCAAAACCTTTCTCACGTTGTATGCGAACCTCTTCAATAACTCCAGCTCCAAGACTATAGAAATGACGATGAAGATCAGCTTGTGTAACCTATCATGATCAATTTCTTATTAGAGCATTAACCAACAAGAACTCCAGGAAAGCATCCTAATTCCGAGAAAAGAACGAAAGCCTACAAGTCTAGAAAATCCAATTAATATAGTTGAGGAAAGTTAATATCCTATCAATTGGGAGCCTATAGCTTATCGCTGCAGATTAGGTAATATGATTTAGCTTAACATACACAGGAGGTACAATATTTGTTATGATGAGTATATACTAGTAACATGTTAGTAAAGGAAATCATACTTAAAAAGACAATCTTACTTTTTTATTGTGGAAAAAGATTACTTTCAACCAAAGCATATAGAAATGATATCGCTTTAAAAAAAAAAAAAAAGTAATGATATTGTTTCTTTTTTTTTTTTGGGAGAAGGTAAATACGGTGGCTATGGGATTTGAGCCCATGACCTCTGAGATGCCAATGAAGTGCTTTACCACTGTGCTAACCTCCCAGAGGCATGATATTGTTTCTTTTAACACTATTTGAATGGTTGATAAAGGTAATGATTGAAAAATGAATCTGCAAACGCCAAACGCCACATGGAACCAACAAAGAAAATGGAATTTGATGGACACCACCCTCACTTCGGACTCGCTTATCAATATCAAGTTCATATTTCGTGCATGAACGAGAAACTTCCTCTCCAAATATCAATCTACTTTGGAACAGGTGACCTTTTTCTGGAAAAGTGCACCTTTATTAGAATAAGCTCCAGCTATCTGAAGTCTAATTCTAAATCACCTCGATCAAAGAGTTGAATTTCAAGGAGTTCATCACCTTTGTAGTCTCTCATAACAGTATAAAAGACACATTTAAGAAGGAAAAAGATACTTTCCAATTCAGTCATAACCAACATACAAGACCTCACTCTAGATATTGGCCAGGGGAATACTATGATATAAAGAATAATACAAGATTCTTCATTACAGCAACTACCTGACAGAACAAACAAGAGTGTCATCTAAGTTAGAAAGACAGAAAATCACCTCAAATGTTCACCAATTTTCCATAACCTAATTCAGACAATCCGCACCATCAGGAGAAATTTTCCCCATGTTCAGTAAGTCAAAAGATAGAAAGAAGTAGAACTTATTTTTAAGCATATAATTTTGTCAACATCATCAATTTAACATCAAGTGGACAAAAAGACTTGCCTCAGGAGCAATGTTGCCAACATAAACTGTAGTGTATTGAGGATTATTCTCCGGTCCACCATCCTTAGCTGCTTCTTGGCCATCTTCTACATAAGGAATTGCCAGCATCATGATTTTGAAAATAGAAAAAGAGTATAAAACATGGAAAATCTAGAGTTTGATTTCCTATATTTTCAAGATAACTGTGGAAGAATATCATTTTTCAAACTAGTAACTCAATACTCAAAATATGGCTAACCAAACCCCACGAGTAATAACATAAGATGTAAACAGCTAAGTCCCAGGTTCTAAGTTCCACCCACGATACTCGACATCCTCCCTTCTAAATGCTGTACTACAAGGGAGTGACACAGGTACAAGAACAATTCTAAAATTTGAACAAGACAACTTTTTTTTTTTTCGAGAGGTCAATACTCAACTGTTGAGTTGTATGTCCACTTTTGTTTGACGTTATTATTGTTAGGGACATTCTTGTAACTTCACCCTTAGGTGCCTCTCTATATAAAGGGCCCTAGGTTTATTCTAATAAACTGATGCCATTTACAACCTAACATGATATCAGAATGCGGTCCTAGACTGAGGTTCTGATATCCCACCAAAGATCAACTCTCGTCCCCCTCCACCAAACCAAACCCAACCCTTGCCCTCTCTCTACCTTGGCCAACGTCTCCCCCATTGATCGGCGACCACAAGGCCCCACACGCTAGTTAGGAGGGCACAACGCCTCCGTGACGGCCTAAGGGCGGTCTTCTCGCCCGCTGCTGCCGCTCTCTATGCTTGGACGCTGCTGCAGCTACCACCTCCCGCGGTCGTCGCCGCCCTCTCTACTAATCAGACCCCCCTGAGGAGTCAGATCACCTAATGAGCGTCACCATCGCCCTTCCCAATTAGAGGGGTCATTCCCGCCATTGCCGCTGAGGGGTTAGGAGAACCTCATCTCCTTTCTCGTCTCATCGTCTGGTAGAGGCTCTCAAGCGAGAACCCCTTTGAGGTTCTATCCAACCCCAAAGGTAGTTGCCATGATCTAGACATCTCTACTTTCATATCTGTGAGTACAATTTCAAATCGACGTATGATCTGATTTTGTACTGCAAAAGCTTGATTTTGTCATGTTTCCCATAGGTTGGAAGATATGATGACCAAGAAGGAGCTCTTTAGTGACTCGACGGGGACACTCTCTACCCCAAGCATATTATCTTTTATGCAAGGCACTTCTATCAAGTTGGATGGCACCAACTTTTTGTTGTGATTTACTTCTTTTTCCCGATTTGTAGGATCTCATAGGAAGTAAATTTTGACTCGGGAGGAACACGTAACAAAATCTGTTGATTAGGAGGCTGATAATGACTGGGTAGTCACCTGCATGTTGAACAGTATGAAAGAGTCGATTGCCAAGAAAGTCATGTCCAATGCATCGACAAAAAAAATTTATGAGGTTCTTCACGAGATACATTCTCATAAGAGCAACATTAGTTGTCTCTACAGGGTGATTAAATAATTGCACTCTTTTTGGAAGGGAACCATGTCCCTGTCTGAGTACTATGGTTCTATGAAGAACCTCTGAGATGAGCAGAATACCTACCAACCTATCTCTACAAATGTCACTTTGATTGCCAAGCAATGTGATGCTTTCCACTCTATTCAGTTGCTTGTTAGCCTTGGCCATGAATATAAGTCTGTGAAGGATCAGCTTATGACATTGGAGGAGATTCCTACACCAGCCCAGATTTATGCTCGACTCTCCAGAATTGAGATATCTAACCCTATTCCTATTTTGAATTCCTCTACCTTGGCAACTACTGGTCGAGGCAAGGGAACCTCAGGGGACAGGGGGAGAGGATGTGGAGCAAGAGCTGGTGGCCGTGGCAGAGGATGTGACTTGTTTTGTGACCACTGTCACAAGACAAGCCACATTGTTGATAAATGCTGGAAAAAGCATGAGCTCCCTCAAGGCCATCAGGCCAACCACGTTGCTTATGGTGGAGATGAGAGTCAACTCTATCAAGAGAAAGAGCATGTCAATCATCAGGTCACTATTTCTAAGGAAGAATATGATCAACTTATGTCTTCCTAGCCTACTTCCATTGTTGGGGAGTCTATTTCCCAGAAGATAGGTACCACTCCTAGCGTCAGAGAGGCTCATAAGCCATCCTGGCTTGCAGACTTAAGTACATCATCTCATATCACAGGAGATGTTATCCTCTTTATAACTCTTAAACCACTGATTACTCCAATGCATGTCAGAGTAGCAGATGGTGCCCTGTCCCCTTTGACAGGCTTGGGTGACATCTTTGTCTTCTACTTTGCCACTCTCTAATGTTATGCATGGACCTAACTTTGTCATAAATTTAATGTCTATTAGTCATATTACTAAAGCATTAAATTACATATCTGTACTTCACGATCATTTCTTCTTCTTGCAGGACCTCCATACGATGAAGCAGATTAGTGGACTTGAGTAGGATGGCCTCTACTATCTTGACCTCCCACCAGAGCAATACTCGACTGTTGTTTTTGCCATTTCTGCTTTACAGTGACACCGTAGATTAGGGCATCCTAACATTTTAGTTCTTCGTCGTCAGTTTCCTGAAATGGAGTTTCCAAATTCCTTTACCTACAATGCTTGTCGACTTGGCAAGCATCATAGAATTTCTTTTTTCAGTAATAATAAACAAACTAAGCCTATTTTTTCTCTTATCCATGCAGATCTATGGGGCCGATGTCAGGTCAAGAGTCTTAGAGGTTTTTAGTATTTTCTTACTTTTGTGGATGATTGTACCTGTGTCTATTGGGTGTTTATGATAAAAGAAAAATCCGAAACTCCTGTTTTGATTAAAAATTTTATGAATAAAATAAAGACTCAACTTTGTACTACTATTCGTATGTTTCGTACTAATAATGGACTAAAGTTTGTTAACTCTACGTTAACTCAATTTTTTCAGTCCTATGGTATTATACATCAGACCTCTTGCGTTCATACATTTCAATAAAATGGGGTGGTTGAACACAAGCTAAGACACCTTCTTGATATTGCCCAAACGATTATGTTTCAGATGAATGTTCCTACTATGTTCTGGGTTGATGTTCTTACAACTGCTTTTTTAATTAACCAGGTGTCTTCTGTTCTTAGTGTTCTTAGTAGGAAAATTCCCTATTCTTTATATCCGAGTTATTTCCTAAGTCTCCTAAAGTCTTTGATTGTGTACGTTTTGTTCATTTATTCAAGGTTGACATACTTGCTCCTAAATATGTCAAGTGTCTTTATAGGTTATTCCAATATCCAGAAGGGATAAAGATGCTTTGATCATGTAGCACATTGCTTTTATGTGAGCAGAGATGTTACTTTCTTTGAGGATATGCCCTACTACTTTAACATGGGAAAGAGCACCACTGCTGCTCCGGATGTTCCATTACCCATGCCTACTGCTGCGCCCCAGGTCCCTCTGAGCCACCTCCACCTGATGATGGCCCTCCCATATCCTATCCTACACATCCTGAGGTGCCAATGACAGAGATCTTCCCTCAGCATTTTGAGAGGAGACATTCCACTACCACCATTTCAGAGGAGGAACCATTGTCTACTATCACTGCTCAATTCTCTGCTGACACTGCTGATTCAGATGAAGGTCCAGACCCTACACCCCCAAAGGCACCTGATGTGGATCTTCCTATTACTTAGAGAAAGCTGCAACGATCTTGTGCAAAATACTCTTTCAAATTATATCACTTGATCATTTACCTGGAAGACTATTAACTCTTGCAGTTGGTAACTGACAAGTTCCTAGAAATCATATTGAGGTGTTTCAGGATCCTTCCTGGACCTTCGCCATTGAGGAAGAGATGCATGCTCTTCAATCTAGGGGTACCAAAGAACTAGTTGACCTACCCCCTGATGCTACTGTTGTGGGGTGTAGGTGGGTGTTTACCCTGAAGTATCATCCAGATGGCATAATATACCGATACAAAGCAAGGGTGGTTACCAAAAGTTACACAAACCTTTGGGATTGATTACTTTGAAACACTCTCCAGTGACTGAACTTAATTCTATGATGATACTTTTGTCTGTGGCAATCAACAAGAGCTGCTCTGTCGCTCAACTTGATATTAAAAATACCTTCCTTTATGGTAATTTACAGGAAAAGATATATATACACCAACCACCTAATTTTGTTGTTGAGTGTTCAAAGGTCTGTAGGTTGAAGAAGCAATCTATAGCCTTATGCAGAGTCCCAGGGCTTGGTTTGAGAGATTTAGTAAAGCTGTGCAGGAATTTGACTTCACTAGATCAACTGCAAATCATTCTATCTTCACTATGCATAGGACCACAGGATCGGTCATTATTATTATTTATGTAGATGATATACTGCTTATTGGGAGTGATGGAACAGGAATAGAAGATACTAAAAGATTCTTGTAGTCTCAATTTGGTACAAAAGATCTGAGAATGATAAACTATTTTCTGAGCATTGAAGTGCAACATGTTGATGAGGGCTTAGTGTTGTCACAAAGAAAGCATGTGCTTGACATAATAAAGGAGACAGGGATGCTGGGATGCAAACCTACCAGCATTCCTATGGACCCCTCCTTGCCTCTTGGAGATTCAGAGAGTATGTTACTTGAAGATGCCACCAGATACCGAGCTATGATAGAAAAACTGTTGTATTTGACTGTCACAAGACCTGATAATATGCTTTGCTGTAGGGAGTCTGAGTCAGTTTATAAAGTCTCATAGAGAAGTTCACTGTAATGGTGTTTGTCAGGTACTCCGATACCTCAAGCAAGCTCCGGGGAAGAGGTTGTCTTTAATGAAGGATGGCCATCTTATTGTCTAGGGGTACTCTGATACAGACTATACTGGGTCGCATAAAGATAGAAGGTCTACTATTGGCTACTACACTGTGGGTGGTAACCTTGTTACATGGAGAAGCAAAAAATAAAATGTTGTATCCAAATCCAGTATAGAATCAAAATATAGGACTATGACCCATACTACTTTTGAACTTCTATGAGTGAACCATCTTAGGAGGATTTTGGAGTGTTGGTGACTAGACCCACTCTCATGTATTGTGACAACAAGACAGCTACTTTTATTGCTAATAATCATACCTTCCATGAGAGGACAAAGTACATAGAGGTGGACGGTAACTTTATTAGGGACGCTATCACCACTTGAAAAATCAACATGTCTCGTATTGCTATTGAAGATCAAGTTACAGATGCCTCCACCAAAGCACTTCCCAAAAAACGACTTATGTTTTTATGTTCCAAGCTGAACATGCTTGATATCTATACTCCAACTTGATAGGAGTGTTGAATTGTATGTCCATTTTATTTGACGTTATCATTATTAGGAACATTCTTGTAACTTCACCCTTAAGATACCTTTCTATATAAAGGATCCTAAGATTATTCTAATAAATTGATGGCATTTACAACCTAACATCAACAATTCCTAAACAGAGAAACACAGTTGGGAAAGCTAATTTTTAACACAGACTTGTGACGAAGACAAACTCTTACCAGTTGCTGCATTAGTTAGCTCAACCGCACTCTTGCCTTCCGAACTTAGTTTCTCCTCGTTAGCTCCTGCCCCCTTTGTTGCCCAGTTGCAACGTATCTGTCTGCTGCCAAGCCACTTGCCTGAGGTGAAAAGTGCATAGCCAATACAATCAAACTACAAATAACAAAATTGAAGAAAATATAATAGAAATAAAACTAATGAGTTTGGAAAGTACTTGCTCCACGTACATAGAGTCGAGACAAAAAGAAAGAATAAAAGTAAAACCAGAACCTCAACTTGATTGGCATGCCTTGAAGTTTTAGATATACATGTTAGAAGGACTAATTCTTACACCTGAAAAATAAGGTTAGGATAAAGGTTTTAAAAAATGCGAAGTATTATTGACGTGGTTTGCTTTCATTGAGGTGAGGCATAAATCTCAGATTTTAGATAAAAAATAAGAAAAAATAACATAAATACATATCAATAATGAAAAAATAAGTAAAACACATGTCAATATCATTTTTGTTCTATCACGACACTTTAAGAGTAAAATTAGACAATAGATGACATTTAAATAAAAAGGTAAACCTCCAAACATTATAAAAAATTAGAAACTAAATTTATCAAAACTCCTAAATAAGTTGAAAGTTCATATGATGAGAATTATCACAAGTAAATAAAATAAATATAATTAATTATATTGACTCTACCTATTATCTATTAAAAAAAACCAATTGTCATGGCTCAAATCACAAGTAATGAGTTTAATAACTAATCTCATAACTCATAAATCATCACTCATAAACATAAAAAACCTTAATAAAACCTAAATAAAATCATTGACAAACATATGATATCATTGACATTCTAGAAAATATGATAAATATATGATATCTCCATCACTCTCATACTATTAAATAACTCATCATTGACAAACATAACACAAAATACCTAAATGAAACCTAAACAAAATCTATAAATAACATATATAATAAAAGAACAAATTATCGTAGCTAAATTACATAATAAAATAACCTTAAACAAGACCTAAATAAAATTTAGTAGTGAGACCATTTGGAGATGTGAACACAAGGCAATGAGTTTTAGGTTTTGGAAGAGAGCTTGGATTAAGGCTTTAGGGGGATTTATTTTCGAGAAAAGATCATGTGCAAGTCACATAACCATCTAAAAAGATCTTTCAACCGAGGTTATAGCTTTACCTTCACCTCAACGCCTCGACACCACCTCGACCAACTGAGGCGCATACCTCATGTTGCAACCCAGAGGCTATAACATCGGGGCGATTTCTTAGTGCCTCACCTCGAGACGTACGCCTCGGGCACCTCGAGGCACGCCTTTTAAAAGCATGGCTAAGACATCTACATGGAAAGGTTTTTTACCCTTCAGGAATTAAAACAATAACCTGACATGTTTACTCATTTTCACTTTGGCAAAAAATTCTCCATTGATCACAATTTTTATGAATATAAGGGGAAAAGACATCTTTCCAAAAAAAAGTGGGAAAAAATTTTAGAATACGCAATAAATGACAACAAATTTTACTAGATTCATATCAAAAGACTGGTCATACAATTCTAAAAGCATGTGATGTGATATAGTGTACCCATACATTTTTCTACATAGCATATCCTAGTACTTTTCATTCCAAAAACACTACATATCATGTTGGAATAGGGATGAGCATTGGGTTAGGCCCTTGCAAGCTAGGCTCGAACTAGCTCAAGTTCATTTAATCAATAGGGTAAAAAGACAGCCCAAGGCCCAATCCAAAATAAATTTTCTTAGCCCAAATCCGACCTAGCCCAAAAAATAATGGACTTGGACCAAGAAAGGCCAGCCCATTTATTCATAGTCTAATTGTTTATTTCACTTATATCGGTAAAACAATATATAAGTGAAGTTTCGCATCAATAATTATTTTAAAAATATAAAAAATAATATGATTTTGTACAAGTAAGAAAAAATGACTTGTAAGGATAATTATCTTTTTCAATTATATAAATGATAGGTTATTATATTTGTCTTTTGTGTATATTAAAAGACCTTTAAGTCTTCGTAGGTACACGTCCAACCAAAATGATCCAGCTACTTGCATTGTAAATTTTGACTTGAATATTCAACATATATAACACATGATAAGCCAACCAAATGTAATCAAGGGGAAATTACAATAAAAAATAAAAGCATTTATCTTGTGTGTTCATATTTAATTTGAATTTGGATGTTCACGCTTTCTCTATGGCAAGAAATCATGGTTCATATCTAATTCGAACGAGATTGTAGGATTGCACTGCACAACTTATAGTTACAAGAAGTACAAGGGTTAAGGTTTTGTTGGTTAAAAGATAGCAAGAGCAGTCAATGTTTATTTAATGTTTAATGTATGATATATATATTTTGATAGACATTATGAATATATATGCTGATATACATATATGATAATGATATATACTAATGTAACTGGACCAACAGGCTAGACTTTAAGGCGACCCCCATAAATGGACCAATGGGCCAAGCTGAATTTGGGCCACCTCGACCCAAGGCCCAACTCATTTAATAAATGGGTCATATTTATAACCCAAGCCCAACCCAAGTTAATTTCGAGCTCAAGCTTGGGCCAACCCAATCAAGTTGGGCCTCAGGTTGGGTCGGGCCAACCCAGCCTAATGCCTTATCCCTATGTTGGAACCCATATTTTCCTCCATCCAGCAATTTTTTTTGTATCATAGTACGAGCTAAATGATAAAATTGTAATCAATAAAATAGGAGTATAACCATTTGTCCTTTCCATTTAAGATGTCTTCAATCAACTAGTCCAATGATTATTTAAAGTGGCGACATGCCATCAAAATGGTCATTTTTTGGAGAATGCCATGTCAACATCAATATTATGTCGGAACATAGGGGCTTCGACGAAATTTTTCCCATTTCATCGAAATGGTCAAAATGTGGTAAAATGCACAACATTTTGATGGTTGCTACTGCTATTGCTCTCATTCATTACTGTTGCTACTACTGCTCCAGTTACTGCTATATTCCAAACCTTTATTGAAAATGATTTTTTTTTTGCACCTATCTCAAAAAAGATTATACTAAAACTTCAACTCATACATAGTTGATGCCAACAACTCTAATAGCTAATGGAGAAACTAAGCATCATACTTCCCCCCTCCCCCCCTCCTTTACCTACCTAAATGCCTTATCCAAATTTTATCTTCTCCTCAAGAGAGATTTTCCACTATCATTAGCATGAGGTAACTACAATTGCTACTCTACAATCTATTCTTCTCTTGAGCTTTGATTCCATTCCAAATCCACATTTTTCCCCCAATTATAAAGTAGATCTATTATTATTACCAACATTTAAGTCTAACCACAATTTAGAATTGAGAAAATCTTTATTTAATTTTTAAGTTTAGGGTTTAGGACTTAAATGGAAATAGTTATCCTTAAACTTCTAATCATTTTGACAATTTTTATCAATTTTAACGACATGCGTCAACATGACTTCAATATGCCCTCAACGTGTCTCCAAAATAGACTATTTTCAAGACATCAAAGCTTAGGTGTTTCCATGACATACCATCGACATGTTGACGAAATGCACACTTAAAACTTTATCAACATGACGTCGAAATCAACATTTTGAACCTTGAACTAGTCTGTCTTCTTTTTCGAAAAACCTAGTCTATGTCGTAGCCAATATTTACAAAGCATCCAAATATCAATGCCAATCCACACCTTCAAAACTATGGGCTAACATGGCAAAAGGGACATTAGCAAATTTCCATGGTCAAACTGTAATTTTACATGTTGTGCATCCATCTTCAGTTGTTTGAAATTGTGAAAAGCTAAAAGATGGTGTGCATTTTGATCATTATATGCCATTGAATTGAAAAGGTGATTCCATTGTTGCCCAAGACTTTATTTGGAAATTTTGGAAGAACTGTCGAAAAAGAAAAAAAAATAAAAACAAAATAGATGAGCTATCTTTACTTAGATCTTATAATTCATATCTTGTAAGTTCTGAAACTAATGCAAGTAAATTGTGGAATTCAATATCATGATAGAGAATCCAAAGTTCCTTGATAGAGCTTAATTGATGCCACTTTACTGCAGCATCGAAATGATCATCCTCATTACACCTGTCATACTCTTGGACATTTAGCTGTACAACTAGGAATCATATCTGAGTTTCAAAAAAAGATGGCTCCTTACCGGTTAAGTCATTAATAGCACTTTGCGCATCCTGCAAACATTTAAAGAAAATCAGGTGGTCACAGGACTAAGACTGAAAGAAATCAATGAAAAAATTAATGTGGCTTGCCTGCTGGTTTCGGAAAGAAACAAAGCCATATCCTCTTGATCGTCCAGTTTTTTGATCCCACATGACTCGTGCATCTCTGCAGAAGAAACAGCAGAGTAACAATTTGCAGAGAAAACATAGAAAATAAAACGTGAAAATGAAACATGAAAATCGAGTTAACAGTACTCAATTCACATATATTTTCTATAGGTGTTCAACCCTACAAAACAATGACGTAGTAAACTGAGCTTACGAGCAACTCGGGTATGTAGAAAAACATGCGAATAAGGTAGCATCAGTAACCTCAGGACCAAGATCACCAACAAATATATTGTAGTGCCCTGCAAGTATATAACAGATCTTTGTTAGAAATATGAACTAATTGTAGCAGCTGGCAACAAATAACTTAATGTGTTTTTTTTTTGGAAAAGACAAATAGTTTAATGTTTAAAGTGACAAAAAACAAGAAAGAAGTAGCCCAACCAGAAGTATCCTCCCTTTGCCCACTGGCATATGCCCAATTGACTTTAATAGGCTGACCAAACCTGCAAGGTTATAACATTTATCTCATGCATACAAAGAAAGGATCACATAATTCAAGTCAAGCTAAATACAAAAAGGTGCAAAATTAGGCTAAAAGAAAACGAAGCCGCTATTTATCTGATAATGTCCCTCTCAAGCCCAAACCTCAAATTTAAAGGCCACTTAAACAGAATTTAAACATGTTGACTTGTATTTTTTGCAGTTCAGGGAACGTCCTATAAGTTTCTGAACAAGTTTTGGAAAAGCTTTCTTGGAAGACACTAGTGGGTTGCTCCTGCAATTCCGTCAAAAGCAAAAGGCACTAGAAGGGACCAACGGTTCCTACTGCCCAAGGCATTAGACACTTTCCTAGGTGCTTGCTTGAGACAAGGAAAGCGCTAAAAATTCATAAATTCATCACTGTTATTATGTGTACATGCATGTATGTATTTATGTATGTCATACATATATATATTTAGAGAAAATAATGTGCCTTATTCAAGACCGAAACCCCAACCTCTTATACAGAGAAGAGGTAAAGAAAAATTACATAATAAGTTCAATAAAAAAAATAAAACTAACTAATAACCTCAAACTTAAGACAAATAAACTTCTTAGGACTCTATAAGTTAAGAGTGTATATATCAACCAAGCCCAACTTACTACAAAAGATAAAAATCAACTTGTGAAAGTTGATGATGCGTGAAGGAGCCCTTCTCTTTCAATGTTGACACATGTGGAGAGGGGAGGAAGAAAGAGATGGGGGGGGGGTGGGGGGGGTTTGGACGAATGGCGTGGAAGATGAGAGAGAGGAGAGGAGTCTTTAGGGTTGAAAAATATTTTATTAGAACTCAAAAGAAAACAAGGGGAGTTACTCTCTATTTAAAGAGATTCAATCCCAATTACAATTCTAATTGCTATCCTAACTAATCCTATTTCCTAAAACAAACACAATCAAATCAAATCACTAATTCCTAAATTGACTCAATCCTAATCTGGACTCTAATCAATCAATTAAAGAAACAACTTGCCATATGTGACACAAAACAAACTTGAAAGTGCCATACCAAACCCTAAACCTACATGCACGCACACATTCACGCATCTTACATGGGTCCCACCGACTATTGTCATGTAGCTTTATTCCACGCACGCTAACATGTCCCCTCCAAGGTTTGAAATGTCGGTAGCATATTGGCGATATATCACCTATATGTCAATGTCGACAGGTTGGAGGAAATCGACACCCTACCATATGTGACACAAAACAAACTTGGAAGTGCCATACCAAACCCTAAACCTACATGCATGCACACATTCACACGTCTTACATGGGTCCCTCCAACTATTGTCATGTAGGTTCATTCCACGCACGCTAACATGTCCCCTCCAAGGTTTGAAATGTCGGTGGCATATGGGCGATATATCACCGATATGTCAATATCGACGGGTTGAAAGAAATCGACACCCTGTGCCATGACTTTTCCCTAATATCAATCACATATCACCGATATCGAGAGATATGTCAGCACATCTCTCTATCTGGTGTTGGAATCTTAAAAAATAAGAGGATCACTCGAGGCTAGTGATGCTCTAGGTAGATTAATAATAAATCATTTCTTATAACATCTAAAGGGTGTACCCTCCAAATCACTACAAAACCAACTACAACCCCTTAAAAGATTGAGCTTCAAACAAAACATTATCCACATACAATCGCTCCCATCTAAAGGTAACCACAAACGTCATAACACTGCTAAAAGATATGCCCTTTCCGTAGATCTAAAAGTGCCACCTTTCAATGAGCTTCAAAAAGTCCCAAAAGATAAGTGATCAATCCACTCAATGTTAGCACACTTCCAAACCTCTTTGGCTAACGTTAGAGGTGTACACGGGTCGGGTTCGAAACGAACCCCACCCGAATGGGTTGGGTTGAGTTATAATGGATTGAGTTGAGTTGAGAATTTTTCAACCCGATAAAAGATGGGTTGGGTTTGATTTGAGGTTTAACTAACCCAACCCTACTCGCAACCCAATATAACCCAATATATATATATATGGGGAATGTATCCAAAGAGCACTGTGCTCAAAAAATCCAAATGAGCATGTCATTTTAGTCGTTGATATGCATTGTATCCTTGATAAAAACCACCTACAATAGCTATAGCGGTTTTACAATCTACTAATTTTAAACAATTTATCTCAATTTGTAAATTTGGAAAGAATATTTTCCAATTTTATGTGGATAGTATCGTCAATCCTAGACGTAATTTGCGCGATGTTTATTACATGATTTCACCATCGTTGATTTTCGATTTTTATCTAGTTCCTTTTATTATTCATGTTGCAAACTTCGTGTCCATAGGTTTTCTCTCGTCTGCGGTGTCATCGTTCTTCTCAAAGAGATGTAAGCATCTTCATGGAATATGTTAGTTTATACGTGTGAAGTTTTCCAGTGATCTGCATTACAACATTTTCGGTGATCTGTTGCAATTGATGGAAGGTGTAATACAGGGTTAAAATTTATGAGATCTTATATTTATATCCTATGCGAAGTGTTGTATTACAACATTTTAGTTGATACTTTTATCGACTGTTGGCGAATTATGTGTATTACAATATTTCCAATGATATGTTGCAACTGATGGAAGCTGTAACATAGGGTTACAATTTATGAGAGGTAATTATAATTGATCAGCTGATGTTATGCCACGAACTTGTGTTTCATTTTTTAATACGTCTTTTCGCTTCTCATTAATCACCATCATGAGATGCATAAGGGTTGTCAATACCATCCTTACGTGAAATGCAAGTTTTCTTTTGTCTTTTTATATGATGGAATGTGTATTACAATGTTTGTAAGTCACGAGAATATGCATGTGTTTACAAGTAAACTGTATAATACAAGTTATTTCAATGATCGATGGGAATGGGTGAAAAGCGTGTTACGGTGTTACAGTTTACGATGACATTTTTTATATGTTAAACGAAGTTATTGTATTACAATAATTATTCATTAAATCCATTGTTCTGACATCCTCGCAGTAGTAATTATTTGACATGACACTTAGGGGGATTTTTTATGTTTGTATTAAAATTTTTAATGTTCATCGTATTGTAATACAATACTTTCTATATATATAATGAAGACAAGATGTTACAACACATACGCATGTTACAACCTTCATTCATTTTGTTACAGTTACGTTGTATATTCGTTACAAACGTATTTATTCGTCGTTACATCGCGATGACCAAGCCATTACAATGATTTTGTTGATTTAGTGTTTATTCTTTGCCTATTTTAAATTAATTACTCGAATAGCGAGACGTGATCACATTCTTATTATAGTATTGAAGATTTTATGGGATTTATTTCCATTATTTGTCATCTTAGATTTTCTTGTTTTAGTAACTTATAATTCGCTTGATTAAAAAATCGTCGTGGCTTCATATGGTGATTTTTATTTCCATCGTTAGATTACATTCGTATGATTAAGTTCTTGTGCTAATTTACGTTTTTTGAACACAATGCTCTCTCAATATATACATATATATATAAAAGCCAAACCTAAATCTTCCCCAATTACAACTCAATCAGCTACCAAAGCCCTTCCACGCCTAAGCCCAATGTCCAAAATTTCCCCCACATTGTGCCAAGGGATATCCATATGGTTTTTATTGATTTGAAGAAGGCCTATGATTCTGTCCCAAGGGATATCTTGTGGAGAATTTTGGAGAAGAGACAAGTGCCAGTTATATATATCAACCTCATAAAGGATATGTACTATAGAGCAGCAGCTTGTGTAAAGACTAAGGATGTTTTGACGGACTACTTTGATATTACCATTGGTCTGCATCAAGGTTCGACTTTAAGCCCTTATCTTTTTGCCTTGGTCATGGATGAGTTGACGAAGCATATCCAAGTTGAGGTGCCTTGGTGTATGCTTTTTGCTAATGACATTGTGTTGGTTGATGAGACAAGAGATGGAGTGAACAGAAAACTTGAGCTTTGGAGAGAAGCTCTGGAAGATAAAGGATTACGCATAAGTAGGACGAAGACTGAGTATATGGAATGCAAGTTTAGTAGTAAAGGAAACAATGAAAGGATTGATGTAAAAATTGGAGAAGAGTGTATTCCAATGAAAGATATTTTTAAGTACTTAGGATCCATTTTCCAACATGATGGTGGAATTGATGGAGATGTTACACATAGAATTAATGCAGGGTGGTTAAAATGGAGGGGTACTTCTGGTATTCTCTGTGATAAGAGGGTTCCTTTAAAAATCAAAGGAAAATACTATTAAGCTGTGGTAAGACCAGTGATGTTGTATGGTTCTGAATGCTGGCCTATAAACTATAGGCATATACAGAAGATGTCTGTGGCAGAAATGAAAATGTTAAGATGGATGTGTGGTCATACAAAAAAAGACCGTATTTCAAATAAGTTTATTAGAAAAAAGGTTAAGGTCGCACCGATAGAGGATAAAATGAGAGAGACACGTCTAAGATGGTTTGGACATTTACAAAGAAGGCCACTAGATGCTCCAGTTAGGAGATGCGAGAAGCTGGAGGCTAAACCCACTAAGAGGGAGCGAGGAAGACCAAACAAGTGTTGGAAAGAAACTATTAAGTATGACCTCAATTACTTTAATTTAAGTCCTGAAATGGCTGACAATCGATCTGTGTGGAGGCAAAGAATCCATATAGCCGACCCCACTTAGTGTGAGAAAAGGCTTGGTTGTTGTTGTATTGTCCTACTCCCACCTCTCTTATATCCCAAATTCAAAATTTCCCCACACTCTCAAATTTCATTCACGATCTAATTTTTTTTATTTTTACATATTTTATTTGCTTTTTTAGAAGATAAAAGTTATTTATAAGTTTAAAATGGTTTATTATTAAGTATGAAAAGCATCTGAAATATGTAAAAGATAAACATAAGTTTTAAATCTTTTAACTAATCAATAACCCAACCCAACCCGACTCGACCCGACCCAATTTTTATGGGTTAGGTTAGGTTTGGTAGTGTAACCAGTTCCCAACTCGAAAATCGTAGGTTAGGTTTGAGTTGAGTTTCAACCCGACCTGTGTACACCTCTAACTAATGGACAGTGGGAAAACGATGCTTACAATCCTCTTCCTCCTCATTGCAAAGGGAACATTGCAACCACATCTGGGACAAATTTTCTATGGAAACATTTAGTCACCAGCCTTCTTCTTAGTGATCGTGCGAAAATTTTGACCTTGCGACGATCTTCGAAATCATCCTACATTTCCTTAAAAAGGCAATGTACGGAATGAAGCCACCTCCTTGCAAGAGCTTATAAGTTGATTTAACAGAAAATTTATCATCCCCCATTCCCAACGTGCAATAATGAGTATGAGTGCATTATTTATCTTGTTGAAAATAAGAAACTCTCCTTAACAACTTGTCCCAAAAGAAGTGAAGAAATCCCTCTTTAATCCCTGTGGAGAATGAAGAGCCACGTGTCAATCTTCAGAGGACCCAAGTGGGCGTCGATTTTAGTGTCTCGAATCCTATTTTGATTTGCTTTAGTTGCAAGTTTTGTTTTAATTGATATGTTGATTTTTAATAATTTGTTAATTAGAATTTGATCTTTCTAAAAATAGGATATTAGATTTGGTTTGTTTCTTGTTTTAAGGATTGTGATATGTTCTCTCTTATATAAAAAAGAACCTTTGTAATCATTTTTTTCATTGAGTAAATGCAATAATATTTCCTATAATTTCCAACTCCTCTCCTCTCTTCCTTATAGCCACCAACTATCCTTCTCTCTCTCTCTTCCAACGTGCAACAACCCCCACATGGACTATTTTTGCTACGCTAAGGAGCCCCCATGCCTCCACATTGCGCCAATCTTCACAATCTTGATGGTCCTCGCCATCTCTTAAAGGAGTGTGTAATTCATAGACCTCAATTGTAGCACCCCTAATCCCCATCAAAAGTAGGCCTACAGACCTCTTTGCATGCTACCAAATACACCCCTTTATTATCAAGATTTGCTCCTTCTGCGAAGAAGCTACGACAATTATTTCCAATCTCCTCTCAATTCTTAATATAATCAAGAAGACTAGTCATAAAAGAGTGGAATGATGGTAAGTATGGCTTGAAGAAGCACCAAATTAACTTCCCTTAGACTGGAGCTTAGATCTTCAACCTTCTAATCTCCTCTCCATGGAAGCAATAAGTGGCATCCAATCTTCTAAGACAAGACCTCTATACGTCAAGGGTAGGCCAAGATGTCTAAGGAGCGACGCACTCAGGAGTATGTAATGCTTTCAGTGGGACGAAATAACAATATGCTCAAAGGAAACCCTACACCTCTTTATATAGAGAGAGGTGTTGGAAAAATTATACAAGAGAACCAAACAAAAATATAAACTAACAAAATAATCCCTATTAAACATAAAATAAGATAACTAGAGAGCTCAACACCGCCCTCAAGTTGGAGCATAGATATATATCATGCTCAGCTTGTCACATCAAGCCTCGAAAGTAGATCTTGCAAAAGGCTTGGTAAACATATCTGCAGTCTGGTTCTCTGAAGCAACAGATGAGGTGAAGAGAAATCCCCTCTGAATCAGATCTCTGGTATAGTAACAGTCAATCTCTACATGTTTCGTACGCTCTTAAAATATGAGATTGTTTGCTATGTAGGTAGCCACTCTATTGTCACATCTCATCTCCATAGGCTCAACTTTGACATGTAAGTCAAGTAAGGCAGATCTAATCCACACAAGCTTAGCTGTTGTCTATGCCATGGCTCTGTACCCTGACTCTGTACTCGAGCGAGACACCACACTCTGCTTCCTGCTTCTCCACATTACCAGATCACGAGCCACATACATACAAAATCCTGTAGTGGATTTCCTGTCAGAAAGACATCCAGCATAGTCTGCATCTGAGTATCCCACTATACCCATAGAACTACCTCTCCTAAATAGTAGTCCACATCCTAGTGCGCGTTTCAGGTACCTGAGCACCTACAAAGCAACATCCCTATGCTGCTTGGTCGATCTATCCATAAACTGGTTAAGCTTGCCAACTGCAAGCGAGATATCTAGACGTGTAATAGTAAGATAGAGCAACTTCCCAATTAGTTGGTTGTAGCCTCTGCTCTCCACATCCTTGAACTCAGAGTCATACAAGTGCATCCTCAGATCCATAGGTATGCTGGCAGACTTGGAGCCCAATACCCCAGCCTCCTACAGTAAATCAAGAGCGTATTTCCTTTGGCTAAGGACAATCTCGCTCTTCCCTCTTGCTACTTATATGCCCAAAAAGTATCTCAATAAGCCCAAATCCTTCATAACAAATTTCTCTGCCAGCTTCTACTTGACCTTAACTATACTAGTGGTATCATCACCAGTGATGATGAAGCCATCTACATAGACAAGGAGAGCCACAATCCCCTTGTATGTCTTCGTCACAAACTGGAAATGCTCAGTAGTAGAGCGAATAAGTCTCATATCTTCAACAACCCCCAACAACTTGTGAAAGCAAGCTCTCGGACTCTGCTTAAGGTCATATATCGCCTTCTTCAACCTGCACACACACTCCCCCTTAGCCTCAAATCACAGGGGCTACTACATATACACCTTTTCTCGTAGATCACCATACAATAAGGCATTATTAACATCCAATTGATATAACAGCCAATCAAAATGAGCAACTACATAAATGAGAATCCGGACTATAGGAAGTCGAGCCACAGGAGAGAAGATATCAAAGAAATCCACCCCATAGGTTTTGGTGAATCCCTTTGCCACAAGCCAAGCCTTATACTGAGAAACAGACCCGTCTGGATTATATTTCACAAGGACCCAACGGCAACCAACTGTGTGTGCATCAACCGGTAACAGAGTAAGCTCCCATGTCTAACGAGACTGAAGTGCAGCCATCTCATCTTCCATAGCCTGATGGCATATCAGATCAAGCATAACCAGCTGATAAGAAGCTCGCATCTGTGTAGAAGTGAAGGCATATGTAAACAAGGCAAATGAGCGACTCAGACAGTCAAAGGAAACAACCCCTGCCACCTTATAATGCGCACAACTCCTAAGGACCTTCCGAATAGCAATCAGAAGATCCATATCATCAGAAGCAAATTCAGACTCAAATGATAATGCTCCCTCATCACTAGGAATAGCCTCAAAAGTGATTGGTCTAACACCTGCAAGATCATCACTAGATACACAGTGGTCAATAGTCTCAACACATACCTGCTGTGGGGAGGATGATGATGCTGAAGAGGGGGATATGCTGCCAATATGTAACAAGTTTCCTAAAAACCAGTAGAGGATCTCTGAATTGGGTATCATCAGTAACTATAATAGACGGTGACATCTGAATCGCAGGAAAGTCACCAAACTAAACTGAAGGAATGAGCATGGGAGCTCTCTTTGCCTCAAGTGCCAATTGTCTCCCAGTAACAGAAAAATATTGGACAACCTTATGAAAAATGACATCGACACTGACAAAGTGCCTCTTTTATAGAGGATCATAGCATCTGTATCCTTTCTGAGTGTGACTGTAACCCAGAAAGACACTTTACTGCTCTGAGGACCAGTTTACCTCTTCCTGGCCCAGTAATATACACGAAGGATACACAGCCAAAATTCTAGGGTGGCAACTAAAACAAATCCCGATCAAGATATAAAATCTGCCAAGGCACCTGCTTGGATATAACAGAACTAGGCATTATGTTAATCATGTAACATGCGATCAACACCGCATCTCCCCAATACTATGAAGGCACATTATGGTGTATCAGAAGGGTCCATGCCACATCCAAAATATGTTTGTGTTTCTGATCTGCTACTCCATTTTGCTGCGATGTATGGGGCGTGGTTTGATGAACCACACCATGAAATCTATAAAATATCTTCAAACAAGTGGGACAAAATTATAATGCATTATCGATACGCACAATCTTGACAATGGAAGCAAACTGATTCTTTATTTCTATAATAAAGTTCTCAATTACAAACCCGACGTATGACTTATTCTTTAACAAAATTAGCTAACATACTCTAGAACAATCACCCACTATCACCAAACAATACATGCCCCAGTCGATCAGGAATTCGACTAGGACCTCATACATCTAATGCAGCAAATCAAATAAGGACTCTTAAGTAGTAGAACTAGCAGGGTAAATAGATCTATGGTGCTTCCCCATCTAACAAGTATCATAGTGAATCTTGGTGGATAGCATAATGAGGCATGATACGATGAAGCATGTCTAGTAAAGAATGACCAAGGCGATTGTGCTACTGTAAGGCACTCCCAGCAGTAAAGCACACATCTCCCCGCCATTGTGCAGTAAAAGGCATCTGAAAGCACCCCCAACGTCCCCTCTTCATGTCTGCCATCAATCATCTACCTCGTAAGCTTATCATGAAACACACAACCAACATCAAAAATCACCCTGCAATTAAGATTTTTTATAATCCGACTAACAGATAGCAGGCTCATCGGGAAATCAAGAACAAGCAGAACATTCGGCAACTTCATATTAGGGGTGACTGGCACCTCCCCCTGACCATCAACTCTGGCATGCCTCCCATCTGCTACCTGAACAGTCCAACCAAGATGTATAGATTAAAGGTGCTGAAAGCCACTATGATCACCACTCAAGTGTTGGGAAGCACCTGAATCTATCGACCCAGTAGACCTGTTAGACAGCAAAAACATATTCTACACCTGAAGAGACAACAGCAGCAGTATCTTAAGAAGACGGGCTCTCCTAAGTAATCTGAGCCAGCCTCGGTACTACAGCATCATACTCAACACGTGACACTGTGTCAGACTATCTCAAAAGAAGCAGCCACCTGATTAGCAATAGGTCTCCCATACTTAAACCAGCATGAAGCCTCTATGTGGCCAATCCTACAACAGAAGGTACACGTGAGTTGTGGTTTGCCTGTTTGTCTGCCACAACCACAACCACAAGTAGAGGATACACCTCTCATACATCGACCTCCACCAACAGCCAATCCAGAGGTCTATCCAGTAATCTCAGTAGCAGGAGCTGCAACAGTGATCTGGCTTAGGCTGTTGTAAGTCTCCTCAAGTGTCGGAAGCTCCGACAGTGTCAGAATCTGAGACTGTGCAGCATCATATTCTGGGCCTAACCCAAAGAGAAAGTGAAGCACTGTCGTCTCCTCGCGATACTTCAAATGAGTACCACATGTGCACACTGGTCAACAGGCATTGTATTTCTCCAGAAGTCCTTTCAGAGCAACATAGTACTATGTCAAAGACTATCCCTCCTGCCTGAGGGAGAATATATGATTATAGATCTGATAGACTTTGCTTGAGTTCTTCTCATGGGAATACGTATCATAAAGCATATCCAACGTCTCCTTTCCAGTCTTGTAATACATGATGCTGTCTCCAATCTACGGTGACACGGCATTCATGATCCAAGCTTTAACCAATGTATTGTCCTTCCAAGATACATACTTCCCAGTCTTGTTTTGAGGCTCTAGCTTAAGTAAGAGATGTTCCTTGTCATAACCCTCCACGATCATCAGGAACGTTTGAGACCAGCTTCATGATAGGCACAAAGAACGGGTTTTTCTAGTTCTCACTCTCCTAAGTAGTCTCCGAAGACACTTCGAATGATGAAGAATCCTCAAATACGCTTAGAAGTCTCCAAAATCATATCTGAAAGACTTTTTAAACAAGTAGAATCACGATCAGATCACGGATCAAGTGATCTAACATGAAATTCAGGTGACTGATTCCTCGAAAATCACATTAAATGCTCATAAAATCCCTCCGGATGGTAGGAGGGTCATGCTAGGGTCAGGAGAGACCCCTAGCAGCCCTCAAGGATGGTAGGAGGTGCTGCCTGGGCCAGGTGGTCTACTCCAAACCCACCGACAGCGCTTCTACCAACCAGTGGGGCCTCTGCCTACTGCTTGCCGTTGCGTTTCTATAGCAAGTAGCGCCACCGGTTGTGGCGCCCTGCCAGCACTACAACCGGTGGTGGCAGAGAATCACAAGATTAGGGTTTTTGGTGGGGACGGGTTTGGAGGCTTATTTAGGTGGGATATCCGAGCGTCGATCTAGGATCGCCACTCTAATATCAAGGACGAAATAACAAGTCTTATTCTCAAATGAAACCATACACTTCTTTATATAGAGAGAGGTGTTGAGAAAATTACATAAGAGAACCAGGCAGAAATATAAACTAACAAAATAGTCCCTACTAAACATAAAATAAAATAACTAGAGAACTCAACAAACACTGGATCTCCTCTTCAATCATCCCAAATGCGTGGGTCTAGACTATAGATCTGTGTGTATTAACCACACTCTGATAGTTTTTGAAACCGAGCTTAAGGACTCTGCTTCAATCCATATATGACCTTTCTCAGCCTATACACCTTAGAAGATTCCCCCAAAGCTCAAAATGGAAAGCTTGCTACATATACTACCTCTTGTAAATCTCCATTAAAAAAGATTGGCATTGAGCTGATATAGATGCCAATCATATGACTTTTCAATATGACATGTTATGTGCACTTTCTTTTCAATATATGACTTTGTCGATATGTGACTAACACATTTCTATTATATTTTCATTCCAAATTTATGATTTTGATTTTCTAGGTATTTCTTCATGTATGTATTAATTATTAAAATGTTAATTTTCATCAAACTTGTGACATTTTGGCCTTTTTGAGCAATTTCCCAAAAATTCACCGATATTAGCGATATATCGCTAACATATCCCATTTTCGACTTGTCGACACAACATCAATATCAACATTTAAAACCTTGACCTCCTTAAGTCGAACGCCAAAGAGGGTAAAGACTTGCACGACTTGAACTTTTGTGAGGCTAGATGCCCCACCACTCTTCATCATCCGCATCCATGCATGCTCCTAGATCTTCACTGAACGCATCTTTTGGTGCAACTGTGAGTCCTTTTGCAACCTTAGTAGCCATTGTTTCTTTGGCAACCTTGAAAGTCGTTGCTATGACTGCAGTCGTCTTCTTTTCTTTCTTGAGTAATGACCGAAGCTTCTCTAAATCCGCAGATGTAAACAAGGTCATGTAATTCTCCTCCCACTTCTTTACCTTCATTCCTATGTGATTTTCAGGTGCTTTCTCCAGGATAACATGGAGCTTGGTGATTGGGGCCTCTACGTCAACCTTAACTGCAACTTGTAGAGGTCTTTGTAACTCTTCTTGTACACCTAGGAGTCAAGTGCTATAACTTAGCATTCCCTAGTGCGTGAAAGGTTCACGCACTCCCTGAACTTGAACTTTGAGGTCTTTATGCCTCTTCTTGTACGCTGCAAAACCAATGTCATCTTCTTGACTTTCCCAAGTGCATTAGAGGTTCACACACGATGAACTTTAATTTGATCTTGGCTTAGCGCTCGACTTTCAACATAGCCCCACATTTCACACATGGAGAGAGATCTCTCCTCCACACGTGTAAGATCAAGGGGCCAGGAGGACCAACTCTGATACCAGGAGAAAGTTGAAGATACATGGAGGAGCCCTTCTCATTTAATGATGTTGGCACATGCAGAGAAAGGAGGAAGAGAGAGAGAAGGGGGGTTGGCATGGAAGATGAGAGAGAGGAGAGTCCTCAGAGTTGGAAAATATTTTATTGTAGCTCAAAAGAAAACAAGGGGAGTTGGTCTTTATTTAAAGAGATCCAATCCCAATTATAATCCTAATTATAATCCTAACTAATTTAAATGTGCTAATCCTATTTCCTAAAACAAAGTCAATCAAATCAAATCACCTATTCTTAAATTGACTCCATTCTAATTTGGACTCTAATCAATCAATTAAAGAAACAACTTACCACCTATGGCACAAAACAAACTTGGAAACATCACATCAAACCCTAAACCTACACGCATGCACGCACCCAACATGAGCCCCACCAACTGCTACCATGTGGCATTGCTATGTGGCTTTATTCCACGCACGCTAACACAACTCTCCATCACTCAACATATATTCTGGTTGGAAGAGCAAACATGCAACGAAAGTGCAACAATGAACTGATCAAGTAGATGAGCAAGCAGTATCAGGTGATCCCAAGCAATAATTGTAGGATGGGAGATGATCCCATGCAATCCGTAGTGAGAGACACGGGCCTTGCCCAAATTCCCCTCAAATCATCGATTTCATCCAAATGCTTGCCCTAGCATCAGTAGCAATAATATCTAATCTCCAGTCAACTGGTATCAAGGTGCTAAGCCATCTAGAAAACAATATGTCTACCACTCTACTCACTCAGTGACTTGTTTCTTATAGCAGACAAGCTAAAAGATGGCAAGCTCCTCGAGCAAGTCCTCTAAAGTAGTGAACTACTCAATCAACGGTACATCACCACGATTGGTATTCCATATGCATTTATAAATGTCCGCACGATGAGAGCTGCACATCTGCAAGGAGTATCTCTTCTCCAGAGTCTCCCAGATCTCCTTAGTTACATTCTTATATAGCATGTTCGTGGCAATCTTCAAATCAATGATGCTCATTAGCTAGTTCCCTCTCCCACCTTTAATATTTTGTAGCATCCTTAGGATCAGAAGCTTTATCAATCAACACATGGAAGCAACCCTGTCGCCCAACAAAGCGAAACGCTTTTGACCATAAGACATAGTTCAAGGATCAAATCAACTTGATCATCATCCCATAGACTAGAACAAAGGCAAAGATCTTGGCCTCAGAAGTAGTGGATTCCCCATTCGCCATTAAAATACGAAGGGATTCAATTGAGCAATCAAATAGCATGCAAAAATGCGTAACCTAGCACAAAAAAGCATGCACCATGCATACAGAAGGTAAAAGAGCGAACTCAGATTGTGTAGGGCACTACATGTGCGCTACACGCAAAACGAAGGTCGAGGCAGCACACGGGGTTCTTCGTCAGACCACAAGGATGGTTGGAGACCTCCTAGAGGTCAGATGTGTTGGAATTATGTGCCTTGAGCGAGCCAAGTGGAAACACTCGATCGATGATTCAAGTCTAAATGTCAAATCACATGGATACACTAGTATGGTTAGACGAGTCTCTCATTACAATTGGAAGAATGTACTATAACCATGTTGGATATACCAATGATGGGTATCGAAGATCTAAACGATTTGGATCGAGGAATTCAATAAGTCATTCAAAACTATTATGGCATCCAATTATTGTCTCCAATCTAAGAGATAACAACCTTATCAAGAGACTGTTGCCTGACTACTGCCCTCGATACACATCCTCTACATAAAAATGGAAATTCGGGACTGTCACATAGGTTAAGTCAGGGAGTTGACTAACAAGATGGAGATGTGGAAGCCCTCTTATCACTATAATGGAGAAGATGTACCCTTTGACCTGAGACAAATACATCTCTGTGTTTAAATATGCACATTTGGTGGACTAATGGTCAATGCACCTACCTTAATGTTGAGACTGAAAGCTGATGTATATATGAGAGCAAAGGATACACATGATCTCTCAAAGAGATCACACAAATCTGCTATCGTAAGTGTACATAGCAGATTGAGAGACAGGTTTGCTCTACATATATTGCTATATACGAAATTCCATATATAGTTGTACGAGTCCTAATCAAACCTATGCATGAAAGAGAAGATGGTCCTTTGGGAAAGGAGTCAATCTTCATTCTCATCCTAATGATGCAAGAACATAAAACTATGTAACCCATGATAAGATAGGCAGTGAATCTGGATTTTAACCCTTGAGGTTACAGATCTTCCAATGTAAGGGATTCACGGGTATTTAAAATACTTGAGGAAGGCATAGTACCATAAATCGTAATTCTAAAGTACTTCGTTATTGGTGTGATGAAACTAATATTGATTTTGATTAGTTCCTAATTGAATAAAAATAAAATACTATTTAAGGAGTTAAATAAGTATTTGATTTGCCATTTAATTGGGCCAAATATGATTTGATCTTGATCGAAAAGGTTTGTATGTAATTAAAATGCTTTTGGGTACTTAACACCAAATCCCCAAATTAGTTGGAGGGAAAACGTTGCAAAGTAGAATTATTGAGATTTGTGGCGATCCGAAGCGCGAAGAAGTCCTACAGAAGTTGGAGGAGCGTCTGGTCTGCTGTGCAAACCAAGGGACAGCCCGGTCTGTGGGATGCAAACCGGTCTGCACAGCTGGAAACCAGTCTGCTGTGTGCAGAACAGCCTTTTCAGGCAGGACAGGTAAGCTGGAAATAGTCTTGATGTAGATCGACCTTTGCAAGTAGGACAGGTGGGCCGGTCTTGATGTAGAACAGCCTGCAGAGTGCCAGAGACCGGCTGGATTCCCTATGGAGCCGGCAAAGAGGCTTCTTGCCTCTGTGGATGGTCAGCTGCAGCACTAGGAGAAGTAGAGAGAGAAACTTAATTGATTGGAAGAATTTTTCTATTGCTCAAAGAAAACATATGGGAAGGCTCTCTATTTTATAGAGTAAATATTCCCTAAAAATATTAAACAAATATTCATATTTCTAAAACTAGACTCAACTAATCAAATCTTCTAGATTTGAAACAACCAAATCTTTACAAATCTCCTTAAAACAAATAAACTAAATTAGGTTAATTGCCAACTAAGAAACCAATTCCTATTTTTAGTCCTATAGACCCAAAACCGGTGGCCCAAGTGGTCTTATAGATAACTGCCACAACATTGCCACGTGACCTGATGGCTGCCATGCCACGTGGCTCTTCTTTGATTCCTAACAAGAATAAATCGCAACCATTAGATTAGATCTAATAGTTACATCATATTAAAAATCTAAGGATTTCCTATAAATATCCCTGAAAGCAAGTGAAAAACCATAATTAATCCCTAATACTTGTGTACTAAGTCTCCACCGTGAAGGGAGACGAAAAGGAGAGAAGAACAATGTCGCCAATTCTTCTTCCTCCTTCAATCTGGACATTCAGAGACTTGATCAAAAGTCAAGCACTCTGATCAAAAGGCTAACCTATATGCTGGACATACGGATTCTCTTCAATCTAGACATCCTTCTTCGCTAGACTTCCAGAAAGCATTCAGGAAGTCCTACAAGTTGATTGCACAACCTCATCATTGTTGATCGTGGATTCTAGACTCGTGTGGGCCAATTTTGGAGGAGATTCAAGGCGAGCGCCAACCCGAGAATCGCAAAGGGTTCGTGACATGCAAAGGACTTGGCAACACGCACTTAGGATTGAGTGTTCTTGACATGCAAGGCATCATCGACCTACCAAGAAGAAGGAGTCAGGCGACACCGAGACTTATTTGAAGAGGCACAACACTTGAGGTGTTGTGCTACACTGCCCCTCAGGTATACCTCGATACTCATAGGGATACCAAAATGGGAAGACATGTGGTTTCAATTTTCTAGGTTGTTTCATTGTTGATTCTATTTTTGTATTTGACAAGAGCACTGCCCAGAGCCACCAGCCCCTCTCAGATTGAAGAGGATCAACCTAAGGAAATCGAGGAGGGGTTAGGACAAGCCTAGGAGGTCGTGCAATAGTGACAGATCAATCAAAGCAATTTCCAGCAAGACCTTTGCTACCTAACGTCGCCTGATAGCGACTAATGCCGCTTAGAGAGGTTGCAACAATGGAAAGTGCAACCCTATAGTGTCGTGCAGGGCTGGTGATGCAACTGAGTTGGTCACCGACTAACCAAAGGCCAACGCCGATTGGGAAGTTCCTTAGGTTGTTAGACTAGGGTTTGGACCTCCTTTTTCTTTCCTTTTTTTCCTTTTGGTGGAAGAAAGAAAAGCAATGGAAATCGAAGGGGTATAGAACACCGACTTGCCTACTGTTCTAATACCATGTTGGAGAAAATAGAGCATCTTATTCAAAACTGAAACCCTAACCTATCTTATTTTATATAAAGAGGAAGGGAAGAAAAATTACATAAAAAGTCCAACTAGAGAAATAACTTTGACTTACAACCTCAAACCTAAGATAAATACACTTCTAAGGACTCTAACACCCTAACATGTATAAATAACTACATATCTATGATATACATAAACACATACATGCATACACACATAATAACAACAATATGATATATTTATGCATGCATATACACTATATAAATACTTAAACAAACACCTACACAATACATACATGTACACATGCACATGTATGTGCATCTGTATATAGGTACAATACATAGAGTAAATACTTCTATTTGTACTCTACGTTTCTCTGTATGCACATGAGCATGTTCATGGTATGGACATATTTACATGCATAATAAATGCATACACATAGAGAAAACACATGCGTATTAAATGCATAAACACATTTACATATTTACATTTGTCTATATGCAAGCATATGTATGTGCCTCACCTTGCCTTGGCACCTAGGAAAGCACCTTAGCAGCACCCTTGGATCCTCAAACTTCCTTTCTCCTTTTGGAAATTGATGGTTTCCTTTTTATTAGAAAATCAAGTCTTTTGAAGGAGGGAGGCTGGAGGCTAGGAGGATGACGATCATACTGGAGCTTTTTGGTGCAACGTATGATCTGCATATCAATTACCAGAAATCGACGTTTGTTCCGATGAACATGGTGGATGAGAAGGTGGAAATGGTGGGTAGGGCACTTGCAACAGAGATGGTATCCCTACCGTTGGTCTATCTGGGCCTTCCCTTATCAGACAGGAGGCTTAGATTTGGTGAGTGGCGCCCTCTGTTGGAGAGGATGGAGAGACTGGCAGGATGGTCAGCAAAACTGTTATCTATGGGGGAGGCTTATCCTAGCGAAGGCGGTTCTGGCATCCATTCCTTCATATTTCCTGTCTGTGTCTAGGATGCCGAAGTAGATAGAGAAGATCGCTGGACTAATGCATGATTTTTTCTGGTCCAATGTGGGAGAGTTGGGGAGGGGGCCGAGGTTGGTGGGTTGGGAGGAGGTTTGTAGGCCGATGCAGGAGGGGGCCCTGGGGGTCAGAGAGGTGGGAAAGGTGAATACTAGCCTCCTCACGAAGTGGATTGCTAGACTCATGGGGAGGGAGCATGGCATGTTTGGTGATGTTATGAGAAGTTGTTACAGTTCTTTTGAGTCCTAGGAGCCTTTAGACTCACCACCTCCAGGAGCTTCTTTCTTTCTAAGGGGACTAGCGGCTATGACGAGCAAGGTGCGCTCCTTCACTCCTATGTTGGGCGAGGGTGATGTGTTCAGATTCTAGCTAGATGATTGGCAAGGACTCGGTAGGCGCTCCAAAGACAAGTTTCCTCGTCTCTTTGGGTGTGTGGCGAACTCGACAGCCCTGGTAAGAGACCATTGGTCTGGAGCCTAGTGTCCTATCTTTCGGAGGGGACTATCTGAGCAAAGATGCATAGACTTGTAGACGTTGTTACAGGAGCTAGAAGGTTGGAAACCAAAGGCGGGGGGTGACACATACAGCTGGAATGAAGGCGAGTTCTCAGTGGCGAAGGTCTTCCGCAGACTGAATTACGACGAGGCTGGCACAAACATAAATCTTTGGAGAAACTGTAGACTTATCTAGAAGGCAGAATGTCCGTTGAAGATAAAGATTTTTGCATGACTAGTGAGGCAGAGGAGGATTTGAGAGCGAGGTGGACCCAGATGGATGACATGAGTTGTCTTCTTTGCAGTGGTGCGGAGGACGTTCAACACCTCTTCTTCAGGTGTCCGTTTATGGAACAGGTGTGGTAGAAAATGGGGATTGACTAGGTTGTTCCCTGAGATGAGGTTAGCTTTTAGTTGTCTTTCCGTAGAATGAGCGCTCATGTGAGCCACAACGCTTTTAGATCCAAGAATGACCGGGCGAAAGTTTTGGCAATGTTGTGGGGTATATTATTAGGCAGGAATGGAGTGCTATTCAGGGAAAGAGGTCCTATGTTGAGAATGTTTATTATTCCGTTATATCCCAGGTGGAGTTTTGGAGTTCCAGTTTTTGACCTTGATGTAATTATTTTGATGTTTGAAGTTTGAAATGAAATGATCACGGGTGATTATCGTGTGGATAACCACCCTTCCCCTTTTCAAATAAAAATAGTCCAGTAAAGTTTGATTCTTCTGAGATGCACCTTGCATCACATTGCTATCCAACATTATCATATCTAATACGCTAGTGGATACAATCCTGATGATATGTCATTCATCGAGTTGCACCCTTTATAATGTTTAAACACCTTTGTCTCTTTCCTCTTTTAGCACTTCTATTTCATCTCCTAATTTCAGCATTAAATTACACATCTTTCTCATATTCCCTCCATACTCTCTCTTTCTAGGAGCAATGAAATTATGGAGTAACAAGTGCACAACCGAAAGCTCCACCCATACTCCTGCTTCTTCCACAAAGAGGAAAGCTTAATAAGGTACGAGACAACCGTTGATCCTCCCTTGAGCTTAAAAGGGGTTACAACGAATTATTGATCCTTCCGAAGGATAAAAGTATCTCTTATTCATGTGGAAGAACACATGCTTTTATTCCTTGCTCTTTGTTGCTATATCCACTCATAAAATTGGCTAAGATTTTAGATATAATGTTAAAAAAAACCTAAAGTGAGTGCAAGGGATAAATTTGAAAGTAGTGTGGTGTGTTCCTGTTGACAGACAAAGCAATCGTGCCCAATAATGCAGTCCAAAACTGCAAATTAGACACTACCTATGCCACGCAAGCTTGAACCTTGTAATGCACGGAAAGCTGGTTTTAGGTACTAACAGAACTGAAATAACAAAAATGACATGAATAGCAGATACTTACAATTGTCGACCATTAAGTGTCAAAATGGCAAGCACAGCTGAACGACGGTCATAGTAATCAACAAAGCCAAATGATGACTGCATAAAGCAATCATATAATTAAGCCAAAAGATGAGACAGGGCCAATTGTCAAAGTTCAAAAATGTAACTTTCATATTCTCAATTGTTTTTAGTTGTGAAATCCGATGGTATATCTGAAAAGGCAGACTTGTCTAAATTGAACTCTATTCCCTCCAGCAGTGTTCCTTGCTGCTGAAAGCGTACAAGCTCTCCTTTTTATTCACTCTAGAAAAATGGAAGCAAAATGGCTTTTACATCTAAACTATAGCAGGTGTGTTAAACAATTAGAGAGAGAAAAGTTAAAAGATCTACAAAAACCAGAGATTCATATGAAGAATCATCCATGAAATGTGAAAGAGCATCCAAACTATGAAGTACATATACCACACCTTCCTAAGTTGACACACAGACAAAGAAAACAAATGAAGATAAGTGCATATATAACCTTCTCTTTCCGTATAAGCTTGCATCCTTCAAGAGGTCCAGTAGTCTGGAAAACTTCATGGAGCAATGCTTCAGTTACCTGTGTGTGAATATTACCAACATACCTGCATCAAACAATAAGATAAGCACATTGTGATGTGAAAAATTTACAAGTAGAAAACCTATGAAACAGCTTCAAAAAAAGAGCCAACTCCAATTCTAATTGTTAGAGAATTTAAGAAAGAATATTTTAGGATTAGTTAAAGTAGGCAAGAGTTATTTTATCTCTTTCTATTTCGTAGAGATTCAATTTGATTAGGATTTGATGTGATTGAATTTGTTTCTAAATTCAATTAGTAGGATTAGGATTGCCTTTGTAATCCCCTCTCTATAAAATGAGGGTTTAAGGATTGTTCTTGTTATTCATTCTCATTTAATAAAAATCTAGTTTCAAAATTCTCCAACACAGTATCAGAGTAAGAGCGGCCTTGGGAAATTCACTAGACCGCTAACCCTCTCTCTCCTACAAACAGTCTCCTCCATGTGTTCTCCTTTGTGCATGCGTCATCACCTCACTTCATCTTCATGCCTACAACACACACACACGCAAGACTATCTGCCTAGTGCCTACCACACCTCTACGTGTGGGTCTTCTTCCTTCGCGTGCTATCCTCTCCAGTTTACTTTTACAGAACTAGAGCGTCTACAGTCTCTCCTAAGGAGTGAGACCTCCTTTACTGCTGCCATGGTAGCAACCCCTACTGCTTCTCTAGATCGAGGTGCTGGAACCTCTGATCTAGCATCTAGCTTCCTGGCTAAAGTTGATGACTGGTGAGGACTTTAAGCAAGACTCTATCACCTTTATTACTACGTACTTGGGAATGTTTCCCGATGTGTAACCACTACTACTTCTACAACTATTGTATATGTGGTCGCTACTACTGTTACAAACATTGTGAGTAGGGCTACCACTACTTTAGCCCTACATCTATTGTCTTTGGTCACTACAATCATTGTATTTTGGTGCTACTTTGCTAAACAATAGTACTTTACGACGATTGCTACTTCTACTACAATTTACACTGATATCTACTCCTCTATATGTTTGCATTAGGGGGGAGTTCTCATTTTGTTGTGCCTCCTGCAATTTGGACGTTGTACACGAAGTGTTAGAGAATTTATGAAGAGTATTTTAGGATTAGTTAAAGTAGGCAAGAGTTATTTTATCTCTTGATTTAATTTGATTAGGATTTGATGTGATTGAGTTTGTTTCTAAATTTAACTAGCAGGATTATGATTGCCTTTGTAATCCCCTTATATAAAGAGGGGTTAAGGATTGTTCTTGTTATTCATTTTCATTCAATAAAAATCTAATTCCGAAATTCTCCAACACTAATCTTTCCAAGTTGCAAGATGTCAAACAGTGGTCTCTTTCAAAAAAAAAAAAAGTTGTAAAGTAGTGGTTCAACGATAATGCAGAAGATATCCAAATGATAGAAATTCACAGCAAAAGAATATCAATAACCATAATTGCTAAATGGTGTAACCATATAAGAAATTTAACCCTTTAAGCAGCATTAGAAAATGAAAAGAAACGTGAGGAAAAAGACAGGTGCAGACAAGGAACTAAAACCTGGGGGTAATAAGGCAGTTAAATTCTCAAAGAAAGAAGGGAAATCCATAAAGCGTTCAGAAAATCCTATGGGCATTCTTGGCACAAGAAATATATGATACACAGATGAACAAGAACATCTTTCAGCACTTACACACTGCGGCATGTACTTGAATCAAAGCCAGGAGGCAAATTTCCACTTGGCATGGGCTCTATCTGCAAGCAAAAACGTGGCAAATCAATAAGTGCCCTCATTCAATGATAACTATCACAGCTATCAATTGTTTTCTTCCAAAAATGTATAGGATACATGCGTTTTTTAGGTACATTTGAAAAAATAAAAGAAAAGAAAGAAAGAGCAGACATCAAACAAACAGGCATGGTCATCTTTCAAGCAAGCTTGATCCCATCATGAACGGTAGTGGAGTAGATGCAAAGAACAAGTTGAAAAAGAAAACAAGAAACGGTAAGTAAAAATCTCAAGGTAAGGAACTAAAATCACCAACTTGCTGGGATCTCACTTTCTAAAATTCAAGTCTACAGATTTGTTCTTCAAATTGACAATCATGTTTGCTGAAATTTTTCCGCAATGTCCCGCCACATGTATGTTCAAGGGTGCATTCCATTTCTTTGTAAAGTTTGAGGTTCTTTTAATTGTTAAAGGATTAGTTTAGTTAAGAGTCTAATTATCTTAGGATTGAATTTATTAGAGAGTTAGTTATGCCATTTTGTATTTTTAGTAGGACTCTTTATATAACTTTTCATTTCCAACTCTCTATATACGAGAGGTCAGGGTTACATTTTCCAATAACACAATTAATTTTCTCTAACATGGTAGCAAAGTAATGATTCTAAGCCGGTGTTCGATAACCCCTTGATCTCCTCTCATTACTTTCTTCCACAATGAGGGAAAAAAAACTAGACCTAGGGTTACAAAGGAGAAGAAAAAGAAGCCAGCAGCAAGGGGCCACTCTGTACCGTCGTTGTCGCCAGCCATCCACCAACTAGCAGCCGGTCAAGGGGCCTCCGGTGACCCCTTCACCAATCAAAAAGCCCATCACTAACAAGCCACCAATTGCTGGTTATCGGATTTCAACCTTAAGTGGCACCGCCACCTCCTATGAATAGTCTTTAGCACCTTATCTCACCACCTCCTGCCCTCTGTTGATCAAATAAGGCTCTAGCGACCCCTCCTCAAGGGTCGCACGACTCCGCTCAAACCTTCTAAACACTCCAACAACCTAAGACACCAATGCTACCCTCTTCAAAGATCGGTGCTACTCTGCCCTACTCTGTGGCGCCACCCCTTAAGGCTCTGGTCCAGATCTACAACACCACTTCAACCATTAGGCCCTCTTGCAACGTTGCTAGTGCCGCCTCTTACCATTGACTAGTCTGACGATGCTCCAGTGGCCAGAACAATGCCTATCCAATCATTCTAGATCAAATCCAATTCTTCTCTTGTCGCTAGAGGCCCTACAACCAAGTTCATGTGATCCTGTTGTTCTTCTCTCTAATCCGATTCATGTGATTCAGATCCATAACTCACTATATTAGATCTAGTGACCTTCGATGGTTTGCCAATTGTGCAAGTTTTCCCCATGCACATGCTTTACATCTAGTTTATCTATCCTCTGTGTGCAAGTGCATGTTCTATGAGCGAAAACACGCATGCCTGCCTGCATATTCTTCTTTAATTCTCATGGCGGACCCTAATTCCACTACTGTGACTTTTGAAGCCAAGATCTCGACTTTCGTCGGCCTCCATTCTAGTTTAGGGGACGACAATCAAGTTGATTGAATCCCCAAACTACATGTTATGGTCATGCACATTTTGCACCTTCGTTGGACAAGAGAAGTTGCATATACTGACAGATAAGGCTTCTAAACCCAAAAATGTTGTTAAGTAGAAGTAGGAGAATGACAATTATTTAGTTATGAACCGATTGATGAACAGCATTGATTCTACCATTGCCTTTAATAAGTTGTATGAGAAGACAACGAAGGAGATTTGGGCGACTCTAGAGAAGAGGTACTCCCTGAAGACGAGCAACTCCCCTTATGCAGACGTTTACAAGTGTATACGGAATACCAATCAAAGTGACATGTCCTTGGTTGCGTATTTGACTACTTCGAGGGTCTATTTGAGAAGCTAGGCGTATTTCAGCCTACCTACAGCGAGAACTAGGTTACTAAGCGTGCAAGGTGGCAGGCCTATCGATTTCTTGATGGCCTAGCACCACGATACCAGTCAACCAGAAACCAAATTCTATCTTCTGACTCAATGCCTAACTTAGAGACAATATATAGCCACCTCCAGAAGATATTCCACTTGTTGCTCCTGCTATTGTACCTAACACCTCCGCCATCGTTGCCTCTAGAAGGAAAGGTGGTCATTCTGGTAATCATGGACGAGGATATCATATCTACTCTCCTTGCATTCATTGCACGAGAGCCAATCACGCTTCTGATAAGTGTAGAGACAAGTTCAACAAGCCCACTTGAGCAAATCGGACTTCTATTACGGAGTCCCCTATTATTGAGACTACGACAAAGCAATCTCCTCTACCATTTACTCTAGACGAGTTAGATCATCTAAAATGTCTACTGAGGAGCAAGCCCTCCTTTAATGCTTTTGTTGCCACAACTCTTGTGGCTAATACCATTACTACTACTTATGATCAAATCATTGCATCTGGAGTATCCGATCTTACTACTACCCATCATGAGGACGGTGATGACTGGTAAGAGATCTGAGCGAGGATCCTCATCTCCCACTCCTAACCACTTGCCTATTGGCCATTGCTGGTTGAGAACGTTTCCTCATCTACTGCTACTACAGCCTACTACTATCTACTACTGCTGCTACTACTGCCATAGCCTACTACTCTATTGATACTGCTACAACCATAGTATTGTCATCTATGATTGGTACTTTTGCTACAGTCTTCTACCATTTGTTACTCCTACTACTTCTACTACTGCTTGAAATCATCCCCCATCTCTACCTACTTCCTAATGCTACTTAGGATCATCTCCTACTACCTACCTGCTACTATTGTCTGTCTAGTGTGGTTGCTACTTCTGCTACAGTTGCAACCTGCTCCTCCAGTCTGCTGCTTGCTCTTCCAAATGTTTACATCGGGGGAGAATTAACTTCTATTTCTTATAACAAGTTGGGCATGCTCCAACTTATGGGGAAGTGTTAAAGTATTGGGTTAGTTAGAGTCTAGTTATCTTAGGACTGAATTTGTTGGAGAGTCTATTATACAATTTTATATTTCTAGGACTCTTTATGTAATTTTTCATTCCCATCTCTCTATATAATAGAGGACAAGGTTACGTTTTCCAATAACACAATTCATTTTCTCCAACACTAATAATTTTTAAATCAAGGTATAGCATGTAAATTGTTCTCGATACATGGAGACCATCAGATTCTGAAGGTTGTCTATGATTTACTTCTCTTCCACATTTTTATGAGTTTCAACCTGTGTTTTGGGAACTTCTGCATCCAACATTTGTCACCGAAAAGAACTTTTACAAATAAAGAAGGTTTTTTTTTTTTTTTTCTGAGAAGGAATTGCATGATCAAGAGAACACCTTCAACAGGCATAAAGCATGCTGCTTGTGTAGCTGCCATCATGGAAAGTTATTAGATTTCAGAATTTATGTTCTGCAGGTATGGAAGGTTTAAGGCTCTTAAACGCGATTTGAAGTGTATCTATAGCCACTGTTATTTATAGGTAGAATCTGAAATTGGTTTCCGCGTTGCCATGAATTTGTTAATATCCTAGGACTCATACAACAAATCACTCAAACAACAACAACCAACAAGCCTTCTTCCACGTGAAACTGGGGCAGCAGTTAAGATTCTGACTATTTTTAAGAGAGTAATATTTAATATGTTCTAACTATTTTTAAGAGAGTAATATTTAATATAAATGAAAGTTCAACAATTTTGAGTATGACATGAATTCCTTAGTGATTTAAATGTCGGCGGCTTGGAGATGCCATGTCGACATGCTCAAGTTGTCAAAACGCAGGTGTTTCGCCGGCATGCCGACGAAATGCCACCGATAAGCTCAACAAGCCAACAGCATGCTGTTGCTCCTACTATTGTTGCTGCATCTGCAGTTGTTGCTGCACAGATTATGTATCGATATATTACATATGAAGTAAAAAAAATGATTTAAAACTTAAATGAAAATATTTATCCATTGAAATAGTTATTTTTAAAATTCTAATCATTTTGACTACTTCTGTCATTTTTTTCAACATACTAGTAAAATGCACATTTGAAAATTTATCGAAACGTCATCGAAATTGGCATTTCAAATCATATTCCTGAATACCATTTTTTTCCCACGTCCCTTTCTAGAATCCTTTGTGGCTGAAGAATCTAAAGAAGTTTCAAAAGATTAAAAAAGCTATAGAAGGGAAAAGGAATTCAGTTTAAGAATATCTAAAACTAGGGAAATTTCCTTTCTCAAGAAAAAGGAAAAATCAAGGATGGTAGCAGAAATATCTAAACAATGTTAATGGAGAATTGGTAGCCTCTACATCTAACCACAAAATATCTACTCTAAAAAAGGATTATAAGACCTAGTTGAATATCACCCTTTTTTATTTATTAATCAAAGTTTAAGTTATGTTTTATGGAATCTAAAACAATAAAAAAAAGCAAAAATATTAACATTTTTCCATAGGGCTGCAGCACTACAATTGGTGATCCATGGAGGTGTCAACGCAAAAGGAGATCATTATCATATCATGGATGCTAGATGCATCTGAGGAATGATACGTACATCTAGGCAATCACCAATCACTGCTTTACAAAGGATCTATTTCTCAATAACTTGCACCTCAAATAAAGAAGCTGCTAGAAGGTGATAGGCATGAGATGAGGTGCATATGAGTAACAATGTGACCTCTTAGGAATACCATCTAGAACAACCTCTCTAGGTGAAAATTGCACTTGCAGAAGCAAAGGATGACCACCACTACAAGTTGTCTGTTTGCTTCTTGTGTCTGTGAAAGAAAGATTGGAGTGCTACCTAAAGATCCAAATAATTTTGCAAGCAACCTCATTTCCAAGAAATTGAACTTGAAGTTCACTAATCTTGACTGCCTGAAATAACTACAAAGGCATCAAGTGTTTAGCAATACACTCTAATCATGGAATCATGACAAGCTATTCGTATGGAGAATATGAGGTAACAGACTCAGGAGTTACGAAGGCCTATATAGTCACGAACAGTAATCCACATACCCAAACCATCCTGACCCAAGATCTAATTACTCAACTCCATCACAGTTCGGTGCTCCACGCTCACACTGCTATCCCCCAAACACTCCCAAATACACCACCATCTTTAGCACACTGAACTGCAAAACAGATTCAACCCAATCTCCCACACAGGTATCACATTTCAATGCCCCACTCTTAGACAACCAATCCCCATACAACCCAATCAAGAAACCATCTCTTCATACTACGATAATATTAATTAAACCCCAACATTAACAAAATTGGAGCACAGCCAGCACTCAACTGCATCAATCAAAACACCACCTTTAGCACACCATGCTGAAAGACACCAATTCCACTCAACCAACAAACCAAGAAACCACTGACACTCAACAGTCGTCACTCATCAATGAACCATGGAAAAGCAACAACATTTAACAGCAGTGATCAAAACACTACCATTGGCACAATATACTAAAAAAACACCGATTCAACTCAATCGACGAACATAATCGAAACACCACTGACACCCAAACACTGCCACTCATCAACACACCATTCCAACACTACAGACACTCTCCCATCACCCCTAATCAAAACACCATCTCGCGCAAACTACACTAAAGACACCAGTTCAACTCAATCAACCAACACAATCAAAATACTAAAAGACACAAATACGGATCGCTCATGAACCACTGTCACCCAACTGACCCAAGCAAAGCACCTTCTTTAGCACTCTAATACTAAGGAACACCTCATTCAACTTGATTCACCAACACAATTGAAACACGACGAGCAACCAAACATTGCCACTCATCGATTCACCACTCCAACACCACCAAAACCCGTCAATCACCCACAATCAAAACACCTTCTTGAGCACACTACACCACGAAATACCATTTCAACTTTCATCAACAACAAAAAGGAAACACCACCAGCCCCCCAACCGATGATCGTCACTCATTTATGCACCACTCCGACACCACGAGCACCCTCTAATCACACCCCATCAAAACATCATCTTTAGCACAGTGAACTTAGAAACACCGATTCAACTCAATCAACGAACGTAATCAGAACTCCATCAGCATCTGAACATCGATTACTCATCATTGCGACACTCCGACACCCTCTGACCAGCCCCAATCAAAACACGTCTTCAGCACACTGCACTAACAAACACAGATTCAACTCGATCCACCAACGCAATCGAAACACCATCGGACACCCTCTGACCACTCCGCAATCAAGAAACCACCCTTTGCACACGACATAGAAAAACACAGATTCAGCTCGATCGACCAACAAAATCGAAACACCATCGGCACCCGAACACCAACCATTTCCCCCAGACGACCCCGCAACCAAAGGCACCATCTCTCTCGCACCAAACTGCTAGCAACGATCCAACGCAAATCGCCATCACCCGCAGACACTCCATCCTCGCGATCCACCAACCAAGACGCCACCTTTAGCACGAAAGACCACTCCAAAAATCCACCAAGGCGATCACGGGGGGTCCAACCTGGGGAGGGGTCAAGAGGCCCGGGTGGGGGTAGAGCGAGCTCTGCTGCTGCTGCTGCTGCTGCTGCTGCTGCTGCTGCTGTTGCTGCTGCTGCTGCTGCTGCTGCTGGAGGAGGAGGGCCTGCTGCATCAAAGCTTGCTGCTTCAATCTCTGCTGCTGCTGCTGCTGCTGCATCATCTCCCCCCCCACCACCCGGTACCCTAAATCTTCGCCTCCGAGATTAGGGATCGAGGTCGGAGGGGGGAGGGAGGTGTGTGGGGAAGATTGGGGCTTAGGGTTTTACGGCGAGTGAGTGGACTGTGGAGCAGAAGCAGAAAAGGCCGACAGACAAACACACGCGCACACAGAGACAGAGGGCGAGAGAGAGAGAGAAGGGGGAAGAAAGGAAGAAATGATTAAAAGGAAAGTAAATGAATAATTTAGAAAACGGGAAATAAGACAGAACTGATTTGGAGCGTCGGGAGTAAGAACGAGCGGGGGAAGTGTTGTCGCGTCATTAATATTATATACTTATAATATATTACTTATCCAATGAGATTGATATCCCGTGCGACTATCTGCTTGTAAACGCAAGGTGGTGTATATTTTTTTTATCAAATGTCATGCGACTCTGAATCCTATAATGAAATCACATCAGATAGGATCGTGAAGTGCGTCGGTTAGATTAAAGAAATCTACGAAGTAATTCGATTCGATTTAAACGACTCTGTTTGGTAAGAATAAAAAAACTTTTATAAAATACCTTATAAAATATATGTCAATCATGGTATGACTCACAAGAGAGTAAAGGTATTTTATTAGGCTGTAGGTGACAATTTTTGATAGGAAGGGACGTATATTTTTGTACAGAATCTTATGCATACTTAACATGTTTTCTATTTAAATGCTAATCAAATGAAGTGTGAGTTTTTTTTTTTTTTTGGTAGATTCTATCTATAATATCTATGATTTTACATTATATAGAAACTATTCCTACCACTGTCGAGTTACTTTTCCAATGATTCACATCGGTGTGCATTCTACTACGTGTTTCCCTACTCTGTCTCTCGGACAATCTTTCTCTCTCTCTCTCTCACTGCTCATTGTCATTGCTTTCTGTTACGACTCGAATCTAACCCCTCTGAAAATCAGGGGACAGGTCGCCTCGACTAACCCCAAGACTCAGTCATCCAACGAGAGACTACCACAAACATACGAAACAAACCACAAACCACGCATGCAAGTAGCTAAGTAAATTAAAATAAAGCCAATAGTAGAAATATAAATTAGATTCCAGAAAGATACCATGTCATAGGCAAAAACATAGTCACTAGCCATCACAACTAAGGCAAAAAAGGCATAATGATAACAATTCTCAACAAAAGATAAAAGTACTCACTAACAACAGAAAGTAGCGGAAACGGAAAGGAACAAGTAAACTATGGCTGGACTCGACTGGGCCCAGCACTCTCAGCAGCCAGTGATGCTGGCTGTTCGACTCCTTAACCTGTACACGGTTATATATGACGATGGTCAGCTAATGTTGAGTAGAGTGGTATATTTAAAACAGTTATAGCATTTAAAGACAGTAACGACTAGTAGTTTTATGCATGCATTTATCCAATTATCCAATCATACAGTTAATTTAACCACTAATTGTTCATGAGTCGATTTTCTAACAAAGATCCACAATGTCTCTTAATCTCTCTGTTCCCTATGGGAACGATCTTGATTGCAGTTTTTCTCGTGATGCAAGATATACACGTGGCACTTGATGGGTCAGCCCGAATAGGTTGTTAATATGATATTTTTATCGTTGAAATGTGTATAGTGGTTAACCTAATTCAGACCTAACCATCTCTTTACAAAATTTTTAACCTGGCCTAATTGATTTTATCTTGTCACTTTTAGGCCCAGGGTCGAACACAGGGAAGTGGGGTTAAAGTTGAGTTTCTACGTTTTCCTTAAAACGTGCCTCTTCCGTTCGTTTATTGTGTTTTTGGTGTTTTTCTTCTTTAGGTTTTTTATGGTAATCCTTGTTCTCGAGGCACACCCTCAAAATTGTGTCTTTGGCTTTTAGCCAAACAGAGTCCCAAAACAAGTCTTGCTACTCGCAAGACGAGGTACCTGCAAGTCAAAGATTATCTTTTCTTTTTTATGTATTTTTTTATCTTTTTACTAACAGAAAAGCAAATAGACAGAAAGTAAATATAGTATGTATATATATATATATATATGTAGTATATATATAAAGGGGTGGGGGTGGAGGTGGCGATGGAGTGTAGCACTATGTCGAGTCAGTCAACGTCTAGAGAGACGCAACCAACACGACTAGGTGCCGCGTGGAGTGTGGATGGAGGATGGATAATGTATGGGACCACGCTTTTTTTGTACGCGTGTATCAGGGAATATCAGCAACTGGTGCAGATATTCCCGCGATACAGCGTATAATAAATAACATGAAAATATATGTACATATGTATGTATATAAGTAAATATATCTATATATATATATATATATGTATAGTTATATATGTATAAATATATATATATATAGATATATATGTGTATGTATATGTATATAAGTATATATATATCACTATATATATGTATATATATATGTATATAGATATGTATATATATATATATGTATATAAGTATATATGCCTATATATATATAAGTATATGTATAAGTATATAGATGTATATATAAGTAGATATATATATATATATATATATATATATATATATATATATATATATATATATATATGTATATATATTATATATATGTGTATGTATACATAACTATATAGATATACTATGTATATATATATATATGTATGTATGTATGTATATATTTATATATATAGTACTATAAGTGTGTGAGTGTGTGTGTATGTGTTGGTATAGGTGTGTGTGCGTCGGTGAACGTGTGTGTGCGTTGCTGTGAGTGTGTGTCTGTTAGTGAGTAAAAAAGAGAGAGAATACGTGAGAGAGAGAGCGGGAGCGGGCGGGAGAGATCAGCAGAGAGAGAGAGAGAGCGGGCGAGCGAGAGATCGCGGACGCGCGAGTTAAGACGTCTGCCGCCTCCGGCGGACGTCTGACGCCGCGTCGTCTGAAGGCGGAGGCAGACGTCTGAAGACGGCGGGTGCGGGCGCGGCTTCTCGTAGGGTTCCTGCAGGCATGCGCGAAGGCGACGGGCGGGCGAAGGCGTGGAGGAGCGAGCGTGGAGGAGGTCTGTAGGTGGTCGAGGAGGGTCGCGGAGGAGGGCAAGGGGCAGCGCGAGGCCGTAGCCGGCCGCTGCAGTGCGCGCGGCGGACGGCTACAGGTGCAACTGCGGGGACGTCAGGACGGAGGTTGAGCGGGGAATGGCCCTGCAGGCGCGCGCGAGGGTAACAGGAGCTGAGGTTCAGGGTATAAATCAGGGTGGAAGGGTGGGTGGATGGTGGGTGGTGAAGAGAAAAGCGAAGTAATCGCGATAGAGGCGTGAAAAGTAATGGTGGATGGTGAGAGATTTGGCGTTTTCTGGGATGAGAGTGTCCCAGGCGGATCAGAAAACAGATCAGGAAGAGGAAGTTGGCCCTTAGATTGGCCAAGAAGGGGGGCTTTTTGGATAGATGGATCCAAAAGGGAATAGCCCCGGTGAGTAAGATGTGGGCTCAAGGTCCCAGTGTGGATTTGCAAATCCGCCTGATTTAGCGGGAAAGAAAGGGCAATCTGGTCTTCCATAGTGTGGACCGGCGGTGAGCAGCCCGGCGATGACTCAGACCACAAGGTATGGGAAGCGGAAAAAACCTCGTCAGAAGTCTGGTCAGGAGAAGGTACAGGAATAGGGAGGGATTGGGGAACGTCACAGTTTGTGTTGGTCAGGCAGTCGTCAGGTAATTCGCAGCAGTCTGAATCGGCTCCAATTAGTTCGATACACGTACTGACAGTCACGTCCTCGTCAGACGTGTCATCCTTGATGTGATCACTATCAGCATAAGAGTGCGGTGCTGCAGCGGGATTAACCCGAAATCCCGGAGGAATACTCGAAGCTTGCAGAATTTGATGAACCTGTTCCTGAGAAGGTTGTACCTGTGGTTGCGGACCACAGGGTACAAAGTTTTGCGGGTTTGGAACAGGTTGGGCGGGAAAAGTGCCCTGAGATCGAGTCGCCATGCTTAGTTGACTGATCTTAGCATTCTGCTGCGCCAAATGCTGAAGACAGGTCATGTTTTCTTTATGGCGCTTTGACATTTCCGTCATCATTCGCATCAATTTATCAAGAGGTTTTGATGCGTGTTTGGTTTTCTGCACACAAGGGCCTGATGGCAGATTTGCCATAGGATTAAACTGGGCCCTTGGGATGACGGGTGCGGACGATCGCATTGGTCCACCAGCGGGGTTTCGACGCTGCGAGTTGTTGGACCATGCAAAAATTGGGATGATTGTGCCACCCTGGGTTATACGTGGCAGAAAACGGTTGTTCCCCAGGGTGCAGGCATCTTCTATGCCAGAAGACGTGTCCACATATGTGTCCGAGTACACGGAGGCTTGGTCCTCCGTGTTGAAATACTGGCTCGCAGAAGCCAGTTCCACATGACTTACCGAGTCGCTTGGCGCGACACTCGATAAGGAAGGTCTTGTAGGGTTTCTCGGGATAAGCCTGGTGTTGAAAGAATTGGAATTGTGACGAAGTGGTGAGGCTGGGGGGTGTGTGCCATGTTTGTGGAGGAGGAGGATGATTCGGCTCTTTTTCTAGATTTATCAGTCAATACAAGCAATTCAGGGTTTTGTGACCTCCTCCCAAACATGCACTACCGGAGGAAGAGTTGAGGAGATGAGTAGGGAGAAGAGATGAGAGAAATGACGCCGCAAAGGTACACTTGATTACAAATCAATACAATCAAGTTCCTAACCTCGACAGTGTTCCCTTAGACTTAAAGATCTAAGTTGCCTACTATCACCAACTACGGAACCGAATGCGAGCACCGCGGAACCACCGGGCCAGATTGAAAGGCCGTTTGCCCCAGTCTTAGACACCCGATAGCACGCGGGAACTCTCACCAGCACGTAGCCGCTACACGTAGGTAGTTAGACCTCCAATCCTTACAAAGGGTCAAGTTACTACCAATTTTAATTAGAGGCTTAGGGTCAAGTGCTTTTGAAATGTGAAGGGCGTTGTTTACGGGTAATGCCCAAGTGATTGATTTTAAGAGTGTGTAAGAACAAGCATGCAACAGGGAAATCTCCCCGAATTGAAGTTTTAATTGGTGAATGGTTTTTAGAGTTCAACCTTAAGTAGTATGAATTTTAGGATTTTGCTGAATTACCAATTCAACCAATCTCCGAGTTTTGCAATAATACAGGTTTTTTTTTTTTCTAAAGCCCAAGAAACCCTTCTTCAATTATCAGTTAGTTAATGCATGCTAAAATGCAATGGGCTACCCTAAATGGAGATTTCTATGTGTGGATGCGCGAATCAATTTTATACCAATGTGAAAGGGAGCCAAAGCACTTCAATTCAAGTGCTCCCAATCACCAGAAAGATATCCACACACAAGGCTTCAACCAACAGATAAAGAAACTAAAATTGTTGGGGTTGAAGTATTCAGGATCGAATCACAGGCAAGTATGAAAAGTCGTGGTGGGGTTGGAATCAACTCAATTCCAAGTCTCCCCACCAAAAATGTGATCCTGAATTAAAGATAAGTGAGGCAAAAGAGGGATACAAGCAATCTTTTTCTTTGCCTCAAAGAATACTTCCCACGGCGAAAAATCTAAGAATCAAGATTCTCGGATTTTCGCTATGCGAAGTAAGGCGGGAAATCCCGGGGCAGTGGGAGTGAAGACAACCAATCAATCAAGTGAATTTTAATCCACTTGCCCTCAAGAAATCCCAAGAAGTTTTTCTAGTTTTTAGTTTTAAATTTTTTTTTTTTATTGTGGTGGCAAGTTAACCCTAATTTGATTAGAAAAGAAAACCTACTTGTTCGGCAATGTGTGCAAAGCTCCAATGCGATGTCGGCGTCTTCACACTCTCGTTCCCGCCTTGGATCTGCTCACGTCCTCGACTTCGTCAGCCTTCTTCTCCTTCCACCAGGTTCACCTGCACACCGAAAACAACAATACCCGTGAAGAGAGAAGAGACAAATTTAAAGGAATTGGATAGAAACTTACTCGAAAGCGCACCTCCCCGGCAACGGCGCCAGAAAAGTGTGATGGGTCAGCCCGAATAGGTTGTTAATATGATATTTTTATCGTTGAAATGTATATAGTGGTTAACCTAATTCAGACCTAACCATCTCTTTACAAAATTTTTAACCTGGCCTAATTGATTTTATCTTGTCACTTTTAGGCCCAGGGTCGAACACAGGGAAGTGGGGTTAAAGTCGAGTTTCTACGTTTTCCTTAAAACGTGCCTCTTCCGTTCGTTTATTGTGTTTTTGGTGTTTTTCTTCTTTAGGTTTTTTATGGTAATCCTTGTTCTTGAGGCACACCCTCAAAATTGTGTCCTTGGCTTTTAGCCAAACAGAGTCCCAAAACAAGTCTTGCTACTCGCAAGACGAGGTACCTGCAAGTCAAAGATTATCTTTTCTTTTTTATGTATTTTTTTTATCTTTTTACTAACAGAAAATCAAATAGACAGAAAGTAAATATAGTATGTATGTATATATATATGTAGTATATATATAAAGGGGTGGGGGTGGAGGTAGCGATGGAGTGTAGCACTATGTCGAGTCAGTCAACGTCTAGAGAGACGCAACCAACACGACTAGGTGCCGCGTGGAGTGTGGATGGAGGATGGATAATGTATGGGACCACGCTTTTTTTGTACGCGTGTATCAGGGAATATCAGCAACTGGTGCAGATATTCCCGCGATACAGCGTATAATAAATAACATGAAAATATATGTACATATGTATGTATATAAGTAAATATATCTATATATATATATATATGTATAGTTATATATGTATAAATATATATATATATAGATATATATGTGTATGTATATGTATATAAGTATATATATATCACTATATATATGTATATATATATGTATATAGATATGTATATATATATATATATGTATATAAGTATATATGCCTATATATATATAAGTATATGTATAGGTATATAGATGTATATATAAGTAGATATATATATATATATATATATATATATATATATATATATATATATATATTATATATATGTATATATATTATATATGTGTGTATGTATACATAACTATATAGATATACTATGTATATATATATATGTATGTATGTATATATATATTTATATATATAGTACTATAAGTGTGTGAGTGTGTGTGTATGTGTTGGTATAGGTGTGTGTGCGTCGGTGAACGTGTGTGTGTGTGCGTTGCTGTGAGTGTGTGTCTGTTAGTGAGTAAAAAAGAGAGAGAATACGTGAGAGAGAGAGCGGGAGCGGGCGGGAGAGATAGCAGAGAGAGAGAGCGGACGAGCGAGAGATCGCGGACGCGCGAGTTAAGACGTCTGCCGCCTCCGGCGGACGTCTGACGTCGCGTCGTCTGAAGGCGGAGGCAGACGTCTGAAGACGGCGGGTGCGGGCGCGGCTTCGCGTAGGGTTCCTGCAGGCGTGCGGGAAGGCGACGGGCGGGCGAAGGCGTGGAGGAGCGAGCGTGGAGGAGGTCCGCAGGTGGTCGAGGAGGGTCGCGGAGGAGGGCAGGGGGCGGCGCGAGGCCGTAGCCGGCCGCTGCAGTGCGCGCGGCGGACAGCTACAGGTGCAACTGCGGGGTCGTTAGGACGGAGGTTGAGCGGGGAATGGCCCTGCAGGCGCGCGCGAAGTCGACGGGCGGCTGCGGGGACGGCCGCGGAGGAGCGGGAGGACCTGCTGCTGGGCTGCTGCTGCCGTGGCTTCAAGCTTCGAAGCTTGGAGCGGCGGCAATGGCGTTAAAGAGAAAAAAAAAACGAAGCGAGGGAATGCACCACGCCCACCAGCTCGTCGAAGAGCTGGGCGGTGGTGCTCCCACTGTGGTGGTGTGCACCACAGTGGGTTCTCCTGCTCGCCGGGTGCCTCCTCGACGGAGGGCCGACGTATGGGAGGGGAAGACGGTGGAGAAGATGGCTACGGGTTTGTTTCGTTGCTGCAGCAGCCTCCGTTGCAAGGATGAAGCTGCAGCTACTTATAGAGGAGGAGAGAGTGGCGTGCCGGCTGCAGCAGGGAGAGGGTGCGCAAGTTGCAGCTATAGGGAGCGGCGTTGGCAGGGAGAAGTGACGGGAAGAAGTGCTGCGTTGCATGCAGCTGCGGGAAGAGTGCAGCCGCGGGAAGGAGAGAAAAGAAGAAATCAAGAGGAAAAATAAAAGGAGGGTGATTTTGCAAGGAGGCACTTGAAGAAAAATGTAACTATGCAGGTGATTGTTTCACTCCTCTTCCTCTCTTGATTAAATGCATGCATGCAACCGTTTTTACAAATGTGGCTATAGGATTATAATATACATAGTTAATGCTAGAAAATAGCATAAGAAGGCGTTATTATAGGCGTGTTTTGAGGTGCAAACAGCACTCTCCTGCCCTGAAGAGCACATCGTGGTAGTCCTTGTAATGACCCGTCACACTTTTACCCTTTTAAGACGTGTGGAGTCTCAATCAGACGTCTATCCAGACGTTTGGACCCTTTCCCGTACGTCTGAAAATGAAATTTTTGTACGCACACTGCACTCTACACGTAGGCGGCACACAGAACGCTCTTCTTCTTATCTCTCCCTTCCTTTTATTCCCCAAACCCTAACCCCACGCATTCTATATAAACCCCCCCTCCTATTTCCTCTTCACTCCACACACTAGCCACCACTACCTTCAGAGCTATGCAAGAGTGGCGAGAGGAGGCGAGTAAGGGAGAGCAAGAGGGAGGAGGGGGAGAGCACGGGGAGGAGGAGGAGGCCGAGGTCAGAGGAGCTTCGGTGGAATCTCGACGGAGCTCGCAAGGCCGCCGCGGGCGCGTGCGGGAGGAGAGAGCTCAGGGAGGCGGCCTCCTGGCCCTCTGCAGCTGCTGGAGCTGTGGCGGCGCAAGGCGGAGCAAGCGAAGAGCGCTGTAAGGAGTTCCTGATACTGGAAGTTTTCCAGTATCAAACGTCTGGAGTGGAGTCCAGATGGCCGACGGGGTACCTGGACGTGTGAGCTAAGCCCAGACGTCTGAAAGCTCTTTTATCGCAAAGGTACGTATCTCCCTGCACCTTGCATATCGCAGCGCAGGGGTACATGTCGATTGACCGCACCTGCGTTGTCGTACGTAGGTGCAACCTTGGGAAGGAGCGCAAACGCCTGCACTTTTAGACTTCTGATCACATCACGAGACGTCTGGAGGTACGTCCAGACGACCAGAGGCATTGTTCGACATTTGGAACTGCCTTCATACGATCGCAGCAAAGGCCTGGACGTCTGAGGATACCTCAGGGAGTTAAGGTAAAGATCTAGCACCTTTTAAGACGTCTGGAAATATCCCCAGACATCTGATTTTGAACTTAGGCACTTTTTTAACCTATTTGGGTTCCGATCGGGGTCCGTTTTACGCAAAGGAAATATCTGTATTTTCCTCGCGAGTTCCTCTACGTACTAGAGTCCTTTGTACACTATTCTAAACTCTCCTTCTATGATATATTCCTTGGTATAAGGTTTCAGCTTGCTGCCTGTTTGGGGCTCACAGAGACGTCTGGGTCTGCGGTTCGAGCCCCCACTACTCTCGTATTGCCTAGTAGAGTGATTTAATCCTGTTAATAATATTTAAATGTGCTTGTGGAAATAGCTAAATGGAACCATTTGTGGAAATGAACGAACCATTTGAGCTGTATGATGTACTTGTATGCATGATTGAGTTAAACTGCTAGCAATTGCCTGTAATATAATTGTGAATTGCCTATTAGAATACGAGCTTCCTGTAATTAATGAACAATTACCTGTGAAATCATCAGTTGCATGTATTGAATTATGGAAACACGAGCTAGCTATATATGGACGAGAAATGAATTATGAATGGTGAAATCTGGATCGGAATAAATGAGGTGAACATGAGCATGAACCCTACGAGGAATTAGGAGTAGAACTCCTATGGTTAGACGGAAACCTGGAATGTAGATGGGAAGTGTACTGGCCCTTAAGTACGTGGTACCAAGGAGAGCAACTGTCCCCTTTTTGTATAGAGAGGAGCTAGCCTCCCTTGGGTTGAGACCTGGGGTTAGGATTGGCCACTCTATATCGACTCCTGTTAGCCCTCGTGTACGTGGTATCGAGGCGAGCTACTAGTGTAGGGAGGGAGCTAGCAACCCCACGGGACCCGAGGTTTAGCTAGCTACCCTACATCGACTTGTTAGGCCCTCTGGGCAAACCGGGGTAGTCAGACGAGGGTGCGCGGACTGTAGAGGGGTGAGACCCCTGTTTGGTTCTGAGGGGCGAGACCCCTATTCCGAGATGGCAAGGCCCTATACTGTTCCGTGCTATACTTTAGGCGTGTCCGCTAGCAGAAACGACTGACCGCGTGTTAGTACGAGGTAGCTGTTATGACCAGGGCATCAAACGTCGTTTAAGACGTCTGGGAAGTGGTCCAGACATCTGGAAGCCTTCCCAGACATCTAGAATTAAATTTTTTCGGCGTACGGGTTCGTGTCTGCGCACATGCGCATGCAGACTGAACCCGCCGCCCTCCTTCTTCTCTTTCCTCCCTCCCTGCAGATAGCTTTTTCTCTCTCTCTCCCCTCGGCAGCCTTCAAATACCCCTCTCCCTCACCCTCACTCCACCGCCTTCTTCTTCTTCCTGTTAGCGAGAGCGAGCGGGCGAGGGCGGCTGCTGCGAGTGTGTGAGGAGGAGGGGCCGCTGCGAGAGGAAGAGAGAGCCTGACCGCGAGGGTGCGAGCTCGCCGGAGTAGCTAGAGCCGACCGGCGAGTGCGCAACAAGCGTGTGGTGCTGGGGAGGAGCTGCTGCAGCTCAGGCAGCAGGCGAGCGCAGCAAAGCCGTGCACTGCAGGCGGAGGGCGATGAGGTCTTGATTCTGGGAAAATTTCCCAGAATCAGACGTCTGGACATACGTCCAGACAACGCAGGAGACGTCTGGAGGAAGGTCCAGACATCTGAAAGGTACGATATTTTACCTTTCTTCTTCTTTCGCGTGTACGGCCATGCAGCCGTTCCGTCGAAGATTTCTGCATCTTTTCGTGTTGAGAACGATCGCGTGTGCATGCAAGTATCGTTCGGGAAGGCGCAAGGGCACGCCATCCCACACAGATCGGACGTCTGGGTACCGCACCAAACGACGGAGAGGGTCTCCAGACGTCCTGAGTGACAGTCGGACGTCTGGAAACCAAGTCCAGACGGTTCAGCGGGCTTCTGGACGTCTGAAGGACCATGCTCCTTGTATTGATCCTTGTGTTAGGACCCCGTTCCGTTGCGGCTCTGGGGGTTGCGGAGATGCGCGGGTTTGCCGATCACGCCCCCAGTACGCCCGATTTTGCAGGTAGAGTGGCCCTTTCAATTATTCATAAAAAATTATGCACTTGTGAAATAATTAATAGAGTCTAGAGTATTGCATGAACCCTAGAACTGAAAAACTAGATTGAATGATAGATCCTAGGGTAATGCATGAATCTTAGGACTGGAAAACTAGATTGAATGATAGATCCTAGGGTATGGCATGAATCCTAGGACTGGAAAACTAGCTTGAATGCATATACATTGCAGTCTTGGAAAAAGTAGAAAGGAAATGATAACTCCTGTAATTGGTTAATAGTTGCCTAATTATGAATGAATAATTACGGTTGGGAACATGGGTTATATAAATATAAAGCTGAAATGATGAAACCTAAATTGGCTGAGTTGAAAGAGCACGAACCCTACGGGGAATTAGGAGTAGAACTCCTAGAAAGTGAATAGAATAGAATTGGAGAAGTGAGCTGGGCCTTGAGTACTGAGTACCAAGGAGAGCGACTGTCCCACCCTGTTTAGTGCAATGCGGAGCTAGCCGCCCCAGGGACCCGAGGTTAGGTCTGGCCACTTTGTACCGACTTTTGACCCTTGTGTACACAGTACCGAGGAGAGCTACTAGTGTAGGGAGAGCACTAGCTACCCCACGGGCCCCAGGGTTCTGCTAGCCCTCCTACACCAACTTGTTAGGCCCACTGGGCAAACCAGGGTAGTCAGGCGAGGGTGCGCGGACTGTGGAGGGGCAAGACCCCTGTTTGGTTACTGTGGAGGGGCTGGACCCTTATTACTGAGAGGGCTCTGCCCTATACTGGTTTCGTGCTGTGCTTTGGGCGCACCCATTAACGGAAATGATTGACCGCGTGCCAGTGCGGGGTAGCTACCTGTGCGTTTATCGTGCGTGCCGTAGTCACCATTAGGTCTGTCAGCGACCTTGGGGTGGTTGACTGAGGGTAGGACCACCACGAGGGACTCTCCTTGCCAGGAGAGCACCACGTGTTACTTCTACTTCTTGGAAAAGACTGCAATCAAGATCGTTCCCACGAGGAACATTCAAGATCAAGAGAAGAATCTGAGGGATAATTCAACAACGAGTAAACGCAAAATATAAAGAAAGAAATTAAAAATATACCAGCTACTGTCCACCTTACTGCTTCTTAGCTTTTAGTTGCCACTCTACTCAGTGTTTCGCTGACGTGTCACCTTTGTCACCTTTTCAGGACTAGGTGTTGAGCAGCCAGAGTCGGCGGCTGCAGAGGGTGCTGAGCTTAGTAGAGCCCAGTAGTTTCTACTTGTGTAGTACCCACTGTACTTTTCCTTTTGTTGTAGTGAGTAGTTTCTGTTACCCCTGTACTCCTTTATTGTAAGCATCATATTTTGTACATGTTTATTTCTTTACTGTTGTGGTGGTGTATACTGTAGTAGTTCTTTTCTTTACTGATGTATTTTGTTACTGCTAGTTATATGCATGGTGAATGTGGTTTATTTTACTGCTCTTTTGGTTACTTTCTCGTTGGACGATTGGATCTTGGGATTAGTCGAGTCGGTCCGATTCTCGTGTCTCGTAGGGATTCGGGAATCGGGTCGTAACAGTAGCTACCCGTGCGCTTATCACACGTGCCATAGTCACCGCTACGTTTTGACAGTGACCTCGGGGTGGTTGACAGGGTGTAGGACTACAACGGGGGACTCTCCCGACAAGGAGAACACCACGTGTACCTTCTACTCTACAGAAAAGACTGCAATCAAGATCGTTCCCACGAGGAACATGTAAGATCAAGAATATATGGATGCTTGAGAGAAATGGATGAAATGGAAATATATATATAACAAATAAACAGAAATGATAATTAAACCTGTTGCTTTTATTGTTTTTAGATAACATATACCACTCTACTCAGCGTGCGCTGACTCTGTCTTTTCATAATACTGTTCAGGACCAGGAGTTGAGCAACCTGAGCTTCCGACTGTGAAGGGTGCTGGGCTCAGTCGAGCCCAGCTGTAGTTTTCAACACTTCCTTTTCGTTTCCTTACTGTTGTAGTAAGTAGTGGATCTTTAGTTACTGTTTACTTCCACTTTTCGTTGTTTCTGTTGTTGTGGTGGTATGTACTGAAATAATAGATTTACTTTTCTTTACTGCTTTGTACGTTTCTTCTGCTTAGTTATATTGCATATGTGAATGTGGTTTACTTTCTTGCTTTTAGTTATTTCATGTTGGATGACTGGGTCTTAGGATTAGTCGAGGCGAGCCTATCTCGAATCCTGTAGGGATCCGGGAAACTGGTCGTAACAGTCCTACACCCGGTCTACCACCCCGAGGTCATAGTCGTGATGTAGCGGTGACTACGGCACACGCAATAAGTGCACGGGTTGCTATCCCGCACTGGCACGCGGTCAGTCGTTTACGCTAACGGGTACGCCTAAACATACAGCACAGAACAGAGTAGGGGTCTCTCTCATCAATAATCTACATACCCTTGCTCGACTATCCCGGTTTGTCCAGTGGGCCTCAACATGAGTCGGTGTAAGGGGGCCAATCCTAACCCCGGGCCCTAGGGGGAGACTAGCTCCCCCTATACAAAAGGAACAGTAGCTCTCCTCGGTACCATGTACACGAGGGCCAGCTCACTTCCATACTAAGGGATAGTTGCTCTCCTCGATACCGTATACATGAGGGCCAGCTCACTTCTCTTACTAAGTCCGAAAAACCACTCGTAGGCAACATGTTCCATCATTCCACGGATTTTCCACATCACGATTTCAATTTCCTTTCAAATTCCCCATAGGGTTCATGCATGAATTTCCTTGTTTCCGTAGCACAACATATATCTCTATTCATGTCATGATTCATTAAACACATGGCAGGAAGCTCATGGTTTCATAATCCGGCAATTATCTCGTCAATCAATTATACATGATACAACATGTATTTCAGTTCAAGTCATGGTTCAATAATTATAAACAGGCAGCTCATGATTTACCACATTTAGGAAACATCACAATAGATTAAGCATTCAAATAATTCATATTCCTTTATCTCAGCCCTAGGGTTCATTGCACATCCTAAGGGTTCAATCAATAGTTCTAATGTAACATGCACTTCAATTATGTAATTCACAAGGCATACCAAAACCACTCTAACAGGGTGATAACACCACGCAAGGGGGTAGTAATTAGGTTGAATATGGCCCATCTTTAGAATAAAAGGCACAACATAAAGTAGAATAGGAGCGTTGCATGCATCAAGTACCAAGATTGCTTATAAACTGTATTAATGGCCATTTGTGTAAAGTATTTGTCAAAGCAGGCCTCAGATGAGCAATCAAACCGCACGGATGGATTCAGGACGACGAACGGAGTCCAACGGACTCAAGATCAGCCAAATCCGACATCCGGAGCTCCCACAATGGGTCCAAGAAATCATGACCGTTGATCTGGAGATCAACGGCCCAGAACGCGCCACGTCGCCCCGCCCCCGCCGCTCTCTCGCCCTCAAGCCAGCCAAGAACGAATCTCAACCGTTGATCTTCGATCGAACGGCCGAGATCCGCGCGCTCGCCCGCGGTCGCCGCGACAAAGCGTGGGTGTGGCGCAACGGTTAGCGCGCACGCCCGCGTCGCAGCGACGCGCGTTCGAATCGCACGGAGCGGAAATCAAGCGCGAGCGAAGGGCACGGTGAAATTGAGCCGCCCGATCAGCAGCGGGCGGTCAGGATTGCGCCACGCGGCGCGACGACAGCGCCCGAGCGCCCACGCGCGCGCGCACGCCGGGCGGAAACGCGCGCTCGCACTCGCGCCCGAAGCGCGATCTCAGCACGGGCGCGGGAGGATCTCAGCCGTCCGATCTTTGATCGGACGGCTCTCGTTCATCATCCACGGATCGCGCTTGGAGAGAGAGAGGGGGCGGGCGGCTGACCGGCGGCAGAAGGCCTTCACCGACGTATCTGGAAGCGGTTTTAGCGACGTTCTGGATGTCGCTAAAGCACATTCTTCTTTTAGGAAGCCCTTAACTCTATTTAAACCCCCTTCTACCACCATTCAAGGCATCCTCTCCCACTTGCAACTACTCCACTCCTCTCCTAGCTAGTCTTAGGCACTCTTGTAATCGTCGGAGACGACGAGCCGCCGACGGAGCCTCCTCCACCGCCGTGGCTGCCTCGTCGCTCTCCACTCTCTCTCTACCTCTCTCTCTCTCTCTTTTAAGCTTTCATTTACTTTTGTTGAAGCATGTATTTAATGTTGTAAACCATGAACTATGAATGCATGTTTAATGAAATTATTTTCGATTTAGTTGCCATTTTAATTTCTGTTTAAAATGCATGATCAAAACCAAGAGCTTTCTAACCCTAAACTCTCTCTCTATCTCTCACTTTTCAAAACCGTCTCTTTCGCAAGCAAAACTCCGCCTTTTTCGTGACAACAAGTGGTAAACAAAATCCGATTTCCACGCCTCCCTGAGATCGACACTCGGACTCACCTCCGTTTACTTCTTTTAAAACCGACGCATCAAGTGCAACTATAACGACACCTCTTAACACACACGCATTAAGGCACGTCACAGGGTAACCGAGAGATGTGGGGGTACAAATGGTGGACCTCGCAGCCTCCACAGGTCCTGTGCACACCACGAACGGATGACCTATTTAACTCGAACGGTAAAACCACACATTTCTAACATCTCACATGACAAGAATGTGCTCAAAACAATTAAAACACAGCTCCATCGCATTGGAAAATCCGACAAAAAGCCACTAGTACTTCATTTGCGAAATTGACCTTGTTTGGGCCTTGAACCGGCCCAAACACACTTCTCGGTTCACCTGAATTGGACCAAGTAGCTGGACCAGCTGCTTGATACCTGAAATATTCCAGGTAGACCGAAATTAGACGTCTGGAACAGTCCCCAGATGACTTAAACGACACCAGAATGCTCACCTTGCATTATGCGCTGATTTCGGGCATCTGGAGCCCCTCACGGTCGTTCGGGGGTCCTTTGAAACATCTAGCAGTGCACTCGGACGTTTAGGACAAATATCAGTCATTTGAAGAGACATCCATACGTCCTAAAGTGTATGGGGAGCCGCGCCTGCGCCTCTTCCCAATAGCCCTGCATGCATACAGTGACGTACAGTCACTCGCAGACAACACGTACAAAAAAAACAGGCGAACAGGACCTTACCGTTTGAATCTACTCTATCGGACGTCTAGTGCTACCTCTGGACGTCCAGTTAGATGTCTGTTCAGAGATACAGGCGTCTAATCTGCGGAGGAAAATCTCTCCCAAAGCCCTTCGCCAGCCTTCCTCTCCTCACGGAAGGCGCCCACGCCCTATGCAGCACACACAAACCAAGGTGCTTAGGCTTACACCCATTGGGCAGGGAAGAATACACCGAAAATCATGCACAAGTCTCGAACAGGGCGTTACCTCAGATTTTGCGCGGTATCAGACATCCGGTGACAGCTTCGGACATTCAACCAAACGTCTGTTGGACTCCTCAGACGTCTGGTTCTGCGGAAAAATGACTCTACAAAACTGTTCGCGAGGCTTCTCCTCGCAAAATCACCCCCCTGCACCAGGAGGTGCAGCAGCAACGGCGCTCCCTCAACTTCGCACGTATGCCCTTTCTCCAAGCTCCATCCTCAACTCGCCCAAACACCTCCTTGCGCACTCAAACTCCCGCAGTGGGAGCTCCTTGTGCGGGCAAGGACACGAAGAGGAAGGGGGAAAAGGAGGTGCTGGGTGCGCCGCTTGAAGAGGGAAATGGGAGAGAGTAGGTGGCTCAGAAATCAAGGCAATGGGTTTAAATAGAGTAGGGGGTTAGGGTTTAGGGGTGTGGGTGTGCGTTAGTGTGGGTGGGTGATGAGAACCTCGTCATAAACCCTAAACTAGCACCATCTAACCCAGATTTGCAAGAAAAAGCTCCTACATAACTATAGAAAGGCTTGACTCAGAGAGATTCTGAGTTTGTGAAGAAAACAGGAACTGAGGGGTAAAAATGTAATTTCACCATCTCAATCTGAAAATAGGGTAACTCAGGGTCCAAACATAGGTCAAACTAACCTAATAAGAAGAAAAGTGGGATGAGTTGATCCAATAAGGGCTACGGCAACTCCAAGGAATTAAATGACATCATATAACCCTAAAAACAAACCCACTTCAATTTACGGGGTTTGAGGCAAATAAAAAATCGACTAAACCCTCTAAAATTCATAGAAAAATAATCTCTAGGGTTTAGAACCTTCAATTTGTCCTTAGGAACCCATTTTGACCTACATTGAGAACCACGCCCAATTAATGACTTAATTTGGGTTTTTATGCAAATTGACCTGGCAAACAAGGTCTGATCTAGAAATAAAATGCACCATTAGAATCCTTAGATCCTAGTTAGTCATGTATAAAAACTTGAGCCTAAGGAAAGACCTTCTTGACCGACTTTACATTTTGGTCCTCATCCATTACTTTTTTGACCCTCAACTTTTGAAACCCTCGCATTTTGGCCCCTAAATCTTCTTCATTCTTTGCATTTGGGTCCTCCCTGCAAAACCCTGAGCAGCGCCATGCTCCGGCGACTTTGCGCGGAGCATGGCGCCACGCACGGTGAGGGAGACCCTCTGCCAAGACAACCGAGGGTTCCCTGCCACGTCTGCTGTCGAGGGACACCCCCATGGTCTCTGCGGATGCCCATACCTCCCGTGCGAACGCACGGAAGGTATGGGTCTCCATCTCCGACCGTCCTCCGGCAAGGGAGGCACGTCGCCTCCCTCCGCCCTCCTCTCTGATTTCACCTCTATAAAAGCCGCCACCGTCTGCCGCACTCAGTAGCTCGGTTCTGAAGGAGAATCACCCACAGCTTTCCTCTCTTCCCACTCCGGCAGAAGCCCTCCAGCTCCGGCGGTTCCTCCTCGTCGCTCTGCCGCAATACCAGCAGCAGAGCTGCCTTTGCCCGCTCTTCCCGCGTCGCGCCGTACCCAGCGCGTGCTCTCCCGCTCTCTCCTCGCCGCCGCCCCCTCTCTCTGGGCACCTTCTTCGGCGACAGTCGATACAATTGCCGCCCTGCTCTGTTCCCCCCTGATAACACCACGCAAGGGGGTAGTAATTAGGTTGAATATGGCCCATATTTAGAATAAAAGGCACAACATAAAGTAGAATAGGAGCGTTGCATGCATCAAGTACCAAGATTGCTTATAAACCGTATTAATGGCCATTTGTGTAAAGTATTTGTCAAAGCAGGCCTCAAATGAGCAATCGGACCGCACGGATGGATTCAGGACGACGAGCGGAGTCCAACGGACTCAAGATCAGCCAAATCCGACATCCGGAGCTCCCACAATGGGCCCAAGAAATCATGACCGTTGATCTGGAGATCAACGGCCCAGAACGCGCCACGTCGCCCCGCCCCCGCCGCTCTCTCGCCCTCAAGCCAGCCAAGAACGAATCTCGGCCGTTGATCTTCGATCGAACGGCCGAGATCCGCGCGCTCGCCCGCGGTCGCCGCGACAAAGCGCGGGCGTGGCGCAACGGTTAGCGCGCACGCCCGCGTCGCAGCGACGCGCGTTCGAATCGCGTGGAGCGGAAATCAAGCGCGAGCGAAGGGCGCGGCGAAATTGAGCCGCCCGATCAGCAGCGGGCGGTCAGGATTGCGCCACGCGGCGCGACGACAGCGCCCGAGCGCACGCGCACGCCGGGCGGAAACGCGCGCGCGCACGCCCGCCCGAAGCGCGATCTCAGCACAGGCGCGGGAGGATCTCAGCCGTCCGATCTTCGATCGGACGGCTCTCGTTCATCATCCACGGATCGCGCTTGGAGAGAGAGAGGGGGCGGGCGGCTGACCGGCGGCAGAAGGCCTTCACCGACGTATCTGGAAGCGGTTTTAGCGACGTTCTGGATGTCGCTAAAGCACATTCTTCTTTTAGGAAGCCCTTAACTCTATTTAAACCCCCTTCTACCACCATTCAAGGCATCCTCTCCCACTTGCAACTACTCCACTCCTCTCCTAGCTAGTCTTAGGCACTCTTGTAATCGCCGGAGACGACGAGCCGCCGACGGAGCCTCCTCCACCGCCGTGGCTGCCTCGTCGCTCTCCACTCTCTCTCTACCTCTCTCTCTCTCTTTTAAGCTTTCATTTACTTTTGTTGAAGCATGTATTTAATATTGTAAACCATGAACTATGAATGCATGTTTAATGAAATTGTTTTTCATTTAGTTGCCTTTTTAATTTCTGTTTAAAGTGCATGATCAAAACCAAGAACTTTCTAACCCTAAACTCTCTCTATCTCTCGCTTTTCAAAACCGTTTCTTTCGCAAGCAAAACTCCGCCTTTTTCGTGACAACAAGTGGTAAACAAAATCCGATTTCCACGCCTCCCTGAGATCGACACTCGGACTCACCTCCGTTTACTTCTTTTAAAACCGACGTATCAAGTGCAACTATAACGACACCTCTTAACACACACGCACGAAGGCACGTCAGTTTTTGGCGCCGTTGCCTGGGAGGCAACGGATTTGTTTTATCACCTCCATTCCACCTTCATTCTCATATCTTCTAATGCCCTATTTTCCTTTTTACTTGACGGTTGCAGGAATTCGGCGCATGGACGGCGAAGCGACGCATTCCACTATGGTAGCAAGGAAGTAGGCGCCTCGAGGACCGATAGTAAGTACTCTCTCTCTCATTGTTTGCTTGCGTGAAAAATCTAAAAAAAAAATCATAAAAACTAAAAAAATTGGCATGGTGAATGATTGCTTGACCCACATTCTTAACACATCACCCTACAAAAAATGCACACTCTAATATGCTGGATAAATTCTTGGAGTGCTCTTTTCTCTTTCTCTTGAGTGGTGTTTGCGAAGCCACCGTGAGTTGACCTGGGCCGCACCACTCAACCCTAAAAACTAACTCATCTAATAGAAGCTGCACGGTCTTTAGGATGAGTACACTAGGGTTTTTGGAGGCCTCTACAAAATAAAAGGAAATCTACTTTCACTAAGTTGTGTGCAGAACTTGACGTGCCCACTGAAACTTGTTTGAAAAAATTAAGACACGTCAACCCTAAAAAGTACTTAAGTAAGGATGAAACACTAAAAAGACACTATATCTTAACAAATCCTTGCTTGAAAATCATGTTTTGCTAGAAGCACACACTTTGAAAGTAGAACATTAAGAGGCACCACCCCAATCAACGCCTCATCACATCACCCTAAGCACAAGCACTATCCTAGCCCTTTAAAACTGAGTAGACGTGCCCTAGGCAGGACTGAGTTAAGTCTCAAAAGGTGAGGTTTTGTTCGCTAGGCACTTGGCTTTCATTCCCTTGGTAGAATCTGGTGGCTAGGCTGCGGGGCAGTGTCAAACGACCGCGGTTGTGGGGTCTATGGAACCGGAGGCGCAAGCCAAAGGAAGAACCTTCCCTGCAATCCCCTCGTAATCAACCTGGCCAGATTAGCCTTGGGAAGGGGAGTCCAGTGTTTACGGACTTAATCAACCTTTGTGAGATTTCTAGGTCTCCTAAGGAATACACCATAAGGATTAGGCTTGTTTGTTTGATTGAGTGCACAACTCTCTCTCATCTGTTCTTCCCGCATCCCTCCATGGATTTCAATGCCTATCCATCTTACCCAAATTACCCCCAACAGGATTTGTATGCTAACCCAAGTAGACCATACCCACAGCCGACTTGGGCTAACCAACCACCAAGTTGGGGATGCAACCTGGAATATCCCTCTTGGCCCAACTATGATCAAACCGCACCAACCTCTTATTGGAATACACCTAACATAGCCACCCAAGGGTACGATTCAAATTGTGGGGCTCCATATCTCGATTGTCCTCACGATGCCTCCTCATTTAGGTCCGACCCGCTCTACTGTGATAGCACCTACACTTTAGGAGAACACCAAGAACCCTACCCATCTCAGGATAATAACCAAGAAAGGTCATCTGAATTCAACAACCTTGCCTACTTGACCTTTGGATTAGAAGGAGTTCTAGACAAATGGAAATCAGAAAATGCTCAGAAATCTAGGCAAGCCCAGGATCATCAACCTCTGATTTGGTCCCCTGATGAAGAATCTGACTGGGAGGAGGACTTAGAACCTCAACTATTCTGGAGTAGGACCAAACAGAGAATGGTTCCTCTTGAAGAACTGGACCCTGAACATGATAGAATAGAGGACCCACCCAAGAACTTAAACACCAATATGGATTCTGACCCACAACCTCAACCATACTCTCTTAACCTGGATTTCAAGGAGGAAATCCAAAGGACACCAAATGACACCATGTCAATTCTTGATAACCTCCAGTTAGAACTACACAGACAGAATCAAGAATTGGTTAAAGGGCAACATGCCATGTTGGAGTTGTTCCAACAATTGGGGGAAGAAGGCCAAAGAAAGCTGTTGCATACAACGCCATTCATGGAATTCATAAAGCAAGGACCTACCATGATCAATTGGACTACACCTAGTCATCCTGATTTGGTTCAGTCCACCATTGATACCCCTCAGGAGTTGGATAGCTCAGTGGATAAGGACAGTAAGGATTCCTTGGAACACAATTTGGGGAGCATTGAGAACAAACATCAGGAGGAAACTGAGAAGGTGAGGGGAGAGACCTTGGAATCTGAATCTAATCGGCTCAAGACAAGTAATCCAGTGGGAATAGCAGCCAACGTCGGAGATGGAGAATGGAGTTACAATTTCAAAGAAATTGATTATGAATCGGTTAGAATCCCCATCACAAATTTGGAGGAGGGCCGAGAGAAAGAATATGATCTAGAGGACGAAATTGACCCTACCTCTAATGCAACCCCAAACAGTGAATCTGATACAAAGGAGGTTGAAGAAAATATTCTTGAGATCAAGGGCTTGGAGGGAATGAGCAATGAAACCATAGTTGCAGAAGAGATGGATTCGTCTTTGAAGAGAAGACTCATGCTTGGTTGTAGGGCTCAGTATGAAACTCTGGACTTTGTTACTTGCCCTACCAGAATAAAGATCCCGCAACCCGAATGCACTAGAATTGATACACTTTCGATGGATTGCAATTTTATGGGGATACAAGTTGAATATAAGACCTACATCTTTAGTGTTTGGCATGTCATATTTGGGGTGCGTTCGTCCACAGCAACTTGTTTGCATGCCCACAAACTAAGAGAGGATCTGACACGGGCATTCATGATATATCTGTTACAGAATTCCCGCCCCTTAGGAACGGGACTCCACCACAACCTTATTCGCATCTGTGGACTTCTGATTTTGGGTCTGGTTAATTTTGAACATATCTTCTTGACCCAAGCCATTCCTGTTTGTGCACCGCCCAGCTGGAGGCGTTAAACTCAGCGCTTCCTGGGAGGCAACCCAGCGGATACAGACTGATCTGGTAGTTTACGTCACTCAGGTACTATCTTTTTGAACCCTTCTGCATCCATGCATCTGCCAATGAGGACATTGTCCAACTTAAGCATGGGGGGATGGTAAATTGCATAATCCTGAGCTTAATCAGTCTGAATGAATAAATTAATTGATTAAAAAAAAAAAAATGAATTTAGGAAGAAAAACTTAGGCATTAGAAACTTGTCAATAGTGGGAAATAATACAAAAAGAACTTAAACACTTAGACTTTTCAGGCCTTCAGGCTTAATTAGCCCTGGTGTCCATTAAAATATGGATTTAGCGGCGAACCCTTGCAACTTTAAGCTATTCTAATCCACCTAATAAATAAGGTAATAAGTATACGACTTATCAACTCACCCTCTAACTCAGGAAAACTTTGAGTCTAAGCATCTACACACATTTTTGCACAGACTCACTTCTCGGAGATTTTGACAGAAATTGGGTAACTAATGAACTTTCTAGGGTGGTATGGCTGACAAGTTGTCGTGGGTAACAGCCCATTGGCAGGTTGTCCAGAACCCAGCCACAGGCCATTTCTTTTTCACTGCCTCTAGGTACATTTGAGATTAGGGAAGCCACCTACGTAAAAAAATAAAAAAATAAAAAAAAAAAAAAAAAGGAAAAGAAGAAAAGAAAATAAACCACACTTCACCGCACAAGTATGGCTGGCAAGTGATCGTGGGTAACAGCCCATTGGTCGGTTGTCCAGAGCCCAGCTCAATAATTGCACAAAAAAAGAAGACCAAAAACACCTAAGGAAGAAGCGGGGAAGTAGTACAAGCCGGGGAGATATACACTGGAAAATCCTTGTGTTGACCCCAAGTAAAATGAACGCAGGGAGAAAGCTACCAATCGAACAAATACACCTTCAGGCAAAAATTTATTTTCTTTTCCGGTCACCTAGAGGCGTAGAAACTCGAAGTCTGTCTCAATTACCGTTAAGTAAGTCTATCACAACATTCGCACCAAGATGCTTAGCACTTAGGGTTTTGACCGAGTTTTGGGTGGGTTGGGTAGCCGTAAAAAGTTACCAACCCATACTGAATTCCGAAAATTCTAAAAAGACATATATAGATATATACGTATACATATGTATAGTTATATATACAAAGCAAGGATTCGGGCGATTCGTATTTTGGAAGATACCCGGGCGCTGCTTAGTCTTTGTAGATTAAGATCTTCGTATATTTCCTCTTATTGACGAGTAACAAAGTGCCGAAGCAATTACTTCTTGAATTCTCCAAAGAAATAAAGGCTAGAATAAACCTTGCTAGGGACTATCAAGGAGTAAGCATGGGGGTATGATAACACCACGCAAGGGGGTAGTAATTAGGTTGAATATGGCCCATATTTAGAATAAAAGGCACAACATAAAGTAGAATAGGAGCGTTGCATGCATCAAGTACCAAGATTGCTTATAAACCGTATTAATGGCCATTTGTGTAAAGTATTTGTCAAAGCAGGCCTCAAATGAGCAATCGGACCGCACGGATGGATTCAGGACGACGAACGGAGTCCAACGGACTCAAGATCAGCCAAATCCGACATCCGGAGCTCCCACAATGGGCCCAAGAAATCATGACCGTTGATCTGGAGATCAACGGCCCAGAACGCGCCACGTCGCCCCGCCCCCGCCGCTCTCTCGCCCTCAAGCCAGCCAAGAACGAATCTCGGCCGTTGATCTTCGATCGAACGGCCGAGATCCGCGCGCTCGCCCGCGGTCGCCGCGACAAAGCGCGGGCGTGGCGCAACGGTTAGCGCGCACGCCCGCGTCGCAGCGACGCGCGTTCGAATCGCGTGGAGCGGAAATCAAGCGCGAGCGAAGGGCGCGGCGAAATTGAGCCGCCCGATCAGCAGCGGGCGGTCAGGATTGCGCCACGCGGCGCGACGACAGCGCCCGAGCGCACGCGCACGCCGGGCGGAAACGCGCGCGCGCACGCCCGCCCGAAGCGCGATCTCAGCACAGGCGCGGGAGGATCTCAGCCGTCCGATCTTCGATCGGACGGCTCTCGTTCATCATCCACGGATCGCGCTTGGAGAGAGAGAGGGGGCGGGCGGCTGACCGGCGGCAGAAGGCCTTCACCGACGTATCTGGAAGCGGTTTTAGCGACGTTCTGGATGTCGCTAAAGCACATTCTTCTTTTAGGAAGCCCTTAACTCTATTTAAACCCCCTTCTACCACCATTCAAGGCATCCTCTCCCACTTGCAACTACTCCACTCCTCTCCTAGCTAGTCTTAGGCACTCTTGTAATCGCCGGAGACGACGAGCCGCCGACGGAGCCTCCTCCACCGCCGTGGCTGCCTCGTCGCTCTCCACTCTCTCTCTACCTCTCTCTCTCTCTTTTAAGCTTTCATTTACTTTTGTTGAAGCATGTATTTAATATTGTAAACCATGAACTATGAATGCATGTTTAATGAAATTGTTTTTCATTTAGTTGCCTTTTTAATTTCTGTTTAAAGTGCATGATCAAAACCAAGAACTTTCTAACCCTAAACTCTCTCTATCTCTCGCTTTTCAAAACCGTTTCTTTCGCAAGCAAAACTCCGCCTTTTTCATGACAACAAGTGGTAAACAAAATCCGATTTCCACGCATCCCTGAGATCGACACTCGGACTCACCTCCGTTTACTTCTTTTAAAACCGACGTATCAAGTGCAACTATAACGACACCTCTTAACACACACGCACGAAGGCACGTCACCCCCTCGTCCCTCCAAGTAGGTAGAGTTCTTTCCTTTCCTCCCCTCTTTCTTTTCCCTACTTCAATTTGCTCAACCACCCTTCGGCCGCGCCTGATCGCCCTCACCTTCTCCATCTCCGGCCAACCTCCGGCGACTCGCTCCCATCATTCCACCACTCCACACGACTCGCCGACCGACCCAAAACCTCTGCCTCTTCACACTGAACCGCTTCCACCCCTTCATTCCCTGCCATACGCTACCTAAAGACCCCCCAAGCAAACCCATCCCCCTAGGCATAGTCCGACCTAGGGCAACCCCTGCACACTGCCCCACGCCTCGCCTCCACCCGCACGAGCTTTGTCGCACTCTGGCGAAGCTCCCTGCACCTTCTGACTAGGCCGAGAGGCCGTATTTCTGTGAACAGGTTCCCCGTCCTCCGCCACCAATGCTGGGCAGGTGGAGCTTCTTCCGCCTGCAGCTGCAGGGTTGCCTCGCCCAGGCTTGACTCTCTAGGACGCGCACATCGCCCCCACGCACCTGCCCAGGCCTGCAGCTGGGGTGAATGCCTCGCAGCAGCCACGATTGCCTGCAGCTTTCTCAGCTGCAGGCGCCAAATTGGGGTGGGACATTTAGTCCCACCTCGGTAGATTTTGAAGCCGCGCACCTGCATAAATTGTAAAAGTGCTGTAGGCTTATCGCCTCAGCACACGGGGTGAGGTCCCTCTCACCCGCTTACCCGGCCTCGTCCGCGACCACCCCCCTGCAGACCTGGCCCGACCCATTTACCCGACCTACACTCCTCACCCACCACCGCACGCCAGTGGGCCTGGACCCAGGTGCGACCCGTACCCGAATACCCGGCGGCTCTGGGAGAGCTATCCTACGAGCGAAATCTGAGAGAGAGAGAGACGCAGGGGAGGGTAGGATTAGGTTTTGCCCTCTGACCAATCTATGAGTGTGCAGGCAAAAAGCAGAGAACAAGAAGAAGAAGAAGAGAAAGAAGCACAGCCAACGCCGTGGCTTCTTGAAGCAAGGCAGAAGAAGAAGGACTGCGAGAAGAAGAAGAAAGAAAGAAGAAAGGAGGACGCACTGTAGTAGAGGCTACTTAAGTCGTCTGATTGAAAAATCAGATGACGCTCTGCAGAGAAGAAAAAGAAGAAGGAAAGAAGAGCAGGCACCGCAGAGAAGAAAGAAAGAAGACAAAGAGCTGAAGAAGAAAGAAGCAGAACACGAAGAGAAAGAAGAAAAGCTTGGAAGCAAAAGAAAAGGAACAAGAGAACAGAAGAGAAACAAGAAGAAAGAAGACTGAGGAACTGGAGAAAAGAAGAGAAGAAGAAAAAGCCAACAAGACAAATCTCTCTCTCTCTCTCTTTCTCTCATTTTTGTAATAGAAACATTGTACTTCTAGAATATAGTTTTCTCCCTGAGTTCGACCTCGAGAAAGCTTTTATTTTCGAGTAACAAATTATATTAAACTGGTAACCGCTTCTCTATACTATACTACGACAAAATATTAGAACTACAGACGAGAGGCAAGCCAGTGGGGTTAGGGCATTTTTCAAGAAATGCCTTGCAAGAGCCTCTTTTATTTGTGGAACCCCCAAAACAAAAAATCCAGGGGGTTATAAATTGCAAAAACGCCCCTTAACTTTCAGAAAATTGTCCAACAATCCTTGGGAAGGGTCATTTCAACATAACAAACTTAAAAATAGTTTTGACCCCGAAACTTAGGCCAAACCAGGATGCAGGTATAAACAACATGCACATAACAAACTTAAAGAGGATCAAACTAGATCAGAGATAATGTACCCTCAAAGAGCTCCGGGTACCAGCCTCGCATTGCTGCCTCGGGTTCCCAAGTCGCCTCCTCATGCTGCTGTCTTCTCCACCGGACCTTCACCAGTGGCACCACCTTCCGTCTCAGACTCCTGATGGCTCTATCCTGTATCTGAACTGGTCTCTTAGGGTAGGTCATGTTGTCTCCCACCTCGATGCTCTCATGGCTCAGAACATGGCTAGGATCGGTGATGTACCTCTTGAGGTTGGACACATGGAACACGTCGTGTACTCCAGAAAGCTAAGGAGGAAGGGCAAGTCGGTAAGCAACGGGTCCAACCCATTCCAAGATCTCAAAAGTTCCCACAAACCTCGACGTGAGCTTCCCCTTCACCCCAAAACGTTGCAGGCCCTTCAAGGGCAAAACATGGAGAAAGACATGATTGATAACGCTACATTTTAGGGTAATAATTTTGCCAATCGGGGTTTCTCTTAAGGGTAACATGCACAAATAACACATCATAATGGGCGTAGGAGAATTACATGCATCGCACATCAAGATTGCTTATAATTCATTGTTAATAGCCATTTCTACAAGTCAATGTCAAAACAGGCCTCAAATGAACAATTGGACCGCAAGGATGAACTCAGAACGACGAACGGAGTCCAACGGACTCAAAATTGACCAAATCTGACATCCGGAGCTCCCGCAATTGACCAAGAAGTTCTGATCGTTGATCTGATGATCAACGGTCCACAACACTCCACGTGGCGCAAGATCGGCACATCCATCAACCGCAGCACGTGCCTCCATCACCCGCAGGAGTGATCTCAACCGTTGATTTTCAATCAAATGGCTGAGAACGGCTGCCAGTGCCCGCTCAATCGCAACATCTATGCGACATAGCGCAGCGGTTCGCGCTCCCTCCCTCGCACACTCGCCACGAGTCCGAAACGCAAGGGAGCAAAATGCAGCAGTAAAGGAGCGCGGGGATGAAATTCGGTTGTCGATGCACGAGCGAACAACCGGGATAGAGGCTACGTGGCACCCGCGATGCATCCACGGCAAACGCGTGTGATGACACGCGCGCAGAGTGCTCGTAAGGTGCGATCTGAAGCACGCTCAGCGCGAGCTCTCAACTGTCTGATCTGCGATCGGACGATCCTTAGCGACCGCACACGGATCACCAAGAAGAAGAACATGGGCCCAAGGGACCGGCAGGCAGAGGGGCTTCACTGACGTTTCAGGAAGGGTTTTAGCGACGTCCCGAACGTCACTAAAGCCCCTACCTCATTTAGAAAGCCCTTTTTCCTATCTAAACCCCCTCCAACTACCAAAGAAGGCATTCAATTCACTTGCAAGTATTCTACCCTACTCCTAGCTATCCTTAGCACCCTTTTGTAATTGCTGGAGTCGACGAGCCGCCTCGCCGTCTCCCTTCCTTTTCTTTCTCTCTCTCTCTCCAGCTTAGCTTTACTTTACTTATGCTTAAGCATTTAGTTAGCATTGTATTTGTAAAATTTAAAGTTGCATGATTAAATGATGATGTTCTTTATCTAGCTATTGTCTCTCTTTTGCTCGAGTTTTCCTTATATTGAATTGCCTAAATGTTGTGATCAAAAGAACTCTAACCCTACTCCCTCTCTCTCTTTCTCTCTCTCTTACTCGCTTTTCTCCCGCGTTTTCTCGCAAGAAAAACCTGCCATTTCCGTGACACTAAGTGACAGAAAAACCCGATTTCACGCCACTCTTTGTTCGACACTAGGACTCACGTCTGTTTCTTTACGTAAAACCGACGCAGCGAACGTGAGCTACAACGACCAATTTAAACAAACGTGTTTGTAGCGCATCAGTTTTTGGCACCGTTGCCGGGGAGGCAACGGATTTATTTTGTCACTTCCATTTTGCATCCATGCTCACATCATCTAACGCATTTTCTCCCTCTACTTGATGGTTGCAGGAACTCGACGCTTGGAAAGCGAAGGAGCACGACTCGTGACGGTGGAGATGGAGTAAGCGCAGCAAGGACCGGTTGTAAGTATTTTTCCTGTGGTTGTTTGCTTGCCTAAAAAAAATCTAAAAAAATTTAAAATCAAAAGAAAAAAAATTGACGTAGTGAATGATTGCCTGACCATCATCCTTAACTCATCACCCAACAAAAAATATACACTCTAACATTCTCAAAGACCTAATCTTTTTGGAGTGTTCCTTTTTCCTTTTGAGTGGTGTTTGCGAAGCCACCATGACTTGATTTGGGTCGCACCACTCACCCCTAAAATCGAATCATCTGGTAGAAACTGCATGAACACTAGGATGAGTACATTAAGGTTTTAGAGCCTCACCACGCTAAAGGAAATTCACTCTTACCTGTTGTGTGCAAAACTTGGCGTGCCCATTTGAAACTTGCTTGAAAACACTAAGACGCATCAACCCTAAAAGACACTAAAGTAAGGATAAACGTTAAAAGACACATCTTAAATCCTTTCTTGAAAACCATGTCTTGATTAAGAGCACACACATTTGAATTGGATAACTAAGAGGCACCACCTCAATCAACGCCTCATCACATAATCTGAGCACAAGCACTATCCTAGCCCATTAAAACAGAGTGGACGTGGCCTAGGCAGGACTGGGTTAAGTCTCAAGAGGCGTGATTTTGTTTGCTAAGCACTTGGCCTTCATTCCCTTAGTAGAATCTGGTGACTAGGCTATGGGGAAGTGCCAAACGACCACGGTTGTAGGGTCTACGGAACCGGCGGCGCAAGCCAGAGGAAGAACCTTCTCCGCAATCCCCTCGTAATCAACCTAGCCAAATTAGCTTTGGGAAGGGAGGTCCCGTGCCTACAGACTTGATCATTCCTTTGGAGATTTCTAGGTCCCCTAAGGAATACACTATAAGGACTAGGCTTGTCTACTTGGTTGAGCACACACGCTTCTCGCATCTGTCTCTCTCCGCATCCCTCTCCCGTTCTTCTCTAGTGTATGCACGGGAGATGATCACTTCATCCCGAGTTGTTTCTTTTGGGATGGGAATCCAGGAGACTTGACCTTGCTATAGATATGGCCGAACCTAGAGTAGATGAGGTTGAGGACCAAACTCCACCAGATATGATGGCCATCATCCAAGCCCTGATCAATACAAACCATCGACTTCAGCAGTAATAGATCCACACTATCATGCAAGCCATACATCGGTTGCAGAACCCGCAGGGGCAACCACACCACCTTTACAGGACTCACAAGGGCAACCACCACTTGAACCACCACATTTCCAGGGCCAACCTAGGCCCCTCTGCAACTTCTACAATCCTTCTGCGATTTGGATTGAACCACACCTTAGGATCCTCGAGGGGGGAGATGATTGTTGGTGCTAGAGCACCACGATCATTTGTTTTGATGATAACAAAACACGTGTTATTTAACATTTACACTTGGAGTCTTAGATTTCAGGTCAATTGCAAATGGAGACGTGATTAGATGGAATTCGAGCTCGCATCCAGAACGGATTGGAGGAGCTTGATGGAGAAAAGAGGGGATTCGCGAGGAGCGATAGATTGAAGATGGAAGGACAAGAAGAATAGGATAGAATTCCATTTTATTCCTTTCATGTACTTTTGTCATTATTTTCTTGCTCTTTATTTCCTTAGAACATTATGTTAAAGAGCCTCAAAGTACCCTAACAGTAGTCCTAGGAACACCCGCACAACCCTAGGATACTTAGGTTTTCTGTAGAAAACTTAGAAAACCAATATAGGGTTCAAACATAATTTCCAGACGTCTAATTCCCAAATCAGACATCTGATAATGTGTTTTAAGACGTCTGACTGTTGATTCAGACGTCTGATAACATTTAGGCTGGACATAGTTAGTTCTGTCTGATGAAATCAGACGTCCAGACCTTAGACCAGACGTCTTAGGAGACGTCTGATGACTTTGCCAGACGTCCAATTAGTGGACCGTTGGCTGTGTTAGCATACACTCAAGGATATGACCGTTAGAGCTTTATCAGATGTCCTTAGGCCTTTCCAGACGTCTGATAGATGACCATTTTGTCTCGGCTGACCCAAAATCTCTTCTCAGATATTTTCTAGCTGTTGCGCTCTCTTGGAAATCCATTCCCACGAAAAAGTAGGTTTCCAGATGTCCAGACATAGTGCCATACATCCTATATATCGTCTGATGGACTTGCACTAGAACCCTGTTTAGATCTGATTCAAGTCAGGAAGAGACCCGCCCAAAATCAGACGTCTGACCTTTTTTTCAGACGTCTTAAAGTGGTCTTCAAGACGTCTAATGCCAGAATTAGACGTCTGATGCCAGAGTTAGACGTCTGATTACCTTGTCAATGCAATCATTGTCCCTGATTTCAGCCTGATTCTCTTGGGCTTTGCACCCAACGGCTATGGAAGCTTTCTTAAGCCTTCCAAAGCCTTCCTAAGGCCTCTATAAATAGAGGGGTGCCTTTGCACACCAACACACACCAAAGCAACATACTTTCCACTCTTTTGTGTCAAAAAAGAAGCCCTTGCTCTCCAAGCTCAAGTTCTTCATCTAGAGAGCATCAAGCTTTTGCGCACCTGCTTTCCCGCCGTAGTTCACAAGAGCGACGTTGCGCCGTCGCATGGCTCACGCACCCGCGTCATCGATCCGACACACTCCTTGCAAAGGGGAGTTTCCTAATTCCTATAAAAGCTAGGTTTAAATTACTTTGTTGGCTCTATAGGATTATTGTTTCTTTATCTTTGTTATTTGGTTGGGTATTTGCCTTGCGAATTCCCATCTCCTTCGTGGGACAAAATCCATCTTGTGAAGAGAAGGGGTTGAGGAACGCTACCCTCGCACTTATAGTGTGGTTGTAATTGAGGTTGAATCACCCTCGTTTAAAGTGATTCGTTTAGTGGATTTGATCAACATGGTTGATCGAAAAATCCTAACTCGAGATGGTTAGGTGGTGGTTTTCACCCGATTTGGGTTTCCACCTAAAAATTATTGTGTACTCGTGTGATTGAATTTCTTATTAGATTGTTTACTATCTTTTCCGTAATTTTTTACGTCACGCTGATCTCACCCCCTCCGAGTGGGGAAACAACAATGATTTTGAGTTGAAACCAAACGTCCTGAGCTTGATTCAGAGCCACTTTCATGGGAGTTCAAATGAGGACCCCTTCAAACACCTAAAGGACCTTGACCGGATCGCCTAGACTGTAAAACCCAGGAACATTAGCCTAAACATTATTTTGATCAAGATGTTCCCCTTTTCACTGAGAGACAAAACGTCTCACTGGCTTAGGACTTTAGGAAGACCTATCTCCACCTGGGAAGAACTGAAGCATGCATTTCTAAAGAAATTCTTCCCCATAGGAAAGATCAATGCCCTCAGAAGAGCCATTACCACCTTTACACCCTAGGGCAGGGAACAGTTCCATGAGGCGTAGGAGAGATTTAACGAATTATTGAGGAAATGCCCACACCATGAGGTTCCGAGGTGGCAATTGGCCCAAATATTCTACCACGGTCTGGACAACAACCTTCAGAACTTCGTCGATGCCTCATGCGAGGGAAACTTCTTGAACAAAGACGAGGAGGCTCATTTGAGCTCTTTGAGTTTATGAGCGAAAATTCGCTCAACAATGCCTCCATGACCCAGTTCAGTCGATCCAGTCAACCTCGTGGTGGGATCTATGAAGTACAAGCAAATTCTGGAATGGTTGACATGAATATCATTGTTAAGAAATTGGATCGAGTGGAATTGGTAGACAAGAAAATTGATGAACTGTTGAACTAGACCAGGAACCCGCTACAGACTCTCTCCCTAGCAAAAGGAGCTCACAACGTAGACCTGGTCCATCCTCTAAGCCAAATGCACTTGGAACAACCCCTGACTATGTTCCAGAGAGGGACCTTTACTCCCTCAACCCCTGATTATTCTCCTCCCTCCCCCTCGACACCTTCTATCTTTGACGATGTCCAGGCTATCCAAGGTTATTCCAAACCTGACCCCTTTTTCAACACCTACAATGCCGGATGGCGTAATCACCCAAACATTGCTTGGATGAACCAGAAACTGCCTCAATTCTAGAACCAGCCCAGGACAAACCATCAGCCAAACCAGCCCTCCTATCAGCAAGGTCAACCAGTTAGACCCCCCTATAACCCAAATAGGGTAGCCCATCCCCCACAAAACCAAATGGACACCCTGATAAAAATGATGGCTGAAATGAACCAAAAACACCAGGAGGAAATGGCTTTAGTGAAGGGACAGTTGAGGCAGCTGTTGGATTGTAAACAACAGGGATCCCTTCCTTCTCAGCCACAACTGAACCCGTGAAACGTGATTAATAGAGGCCCTAATTCGCAAGGATTCTAAGGCAATCCCAGGCAGGCCCACATGGTCCAGCCAACCCCACAAACACCCCCTGGATTCGATGCCTCTTCTTCTTAAGGGTCAACCCATGGTCCCAATGCCTCTGCAAATGCAGTGACCTTGAGAAGCGACACTAAAACCCAGGAGCCCAAATGGCCGATTCCGCCAGTGACTTCACTCCCTGAGATACCCGACTCTGAAGATGAGAAGGAAAAACCCAAGGACCCAGAGACGGACTCTATTCACATCCAGACACCATATCCAAAGGCCTTGGAGAAGATAAAGAAAAAGAAAGTTGTTGTGGAAAATGAGGAGCTTTTGGAAATCTTCAAGCAGGTTCAGATTAATATCCCGCTCCTCGAGGCAGTCAAGCACATCTCGACTTGTGTTAGGTTCCTAAAGGACGCCTGTACACCGAAGCATAAGCCACGACCCCAAGCACCTAGGAAGGTTGTGCTCTCAGAGCAAGCCAGTTCTGTGATCTCTAGCAACCTTCCGCTGAAACGAACTGACCCAGGAGCACCCCTGATATCCTGCAATATCGGGGACATGACATTTGATAGAGCGCTCTTGGACTTAGGTGCTTCAATCATTCTGATCCCAACAACCCTATATCACTAATTTGGATTTGGAGAGTTGACGCCTACACCTGTGACCATCCAGTTGGCTGATAGATCCGTAAAGACCCCGAAGGGGGTTGTCGAGGATGTGATCGTTCGGGTCAAGGACTTCTATTTCCCGGTCGACTTCTTGGTACTCGACATGGAAGTCCCTAAATAGCTACAAAACATACCCATCATCCTAGGCAAACCTTTCTTAGCTATGACTAAGGCGAACATCGATTGTGACACGGGATGCATGGAAATCGCCTTTGGAGACAGAAAGATGTAGTTAGATATCATCAGGGCGACCAAGTCTTTCGATTGCGACTGGGTTGAGGAACACGATCCCGTGAAACCTCTGGTTGAGGAATGCCTTACTCTTAGTTCTGTCTTAGACCATCAGACCCAACTCTGTGATGACTGTTCTGACCCGTCACTATTTGTGCACGCTGACCTCTGTAGAGCTGATTACCATCAGCCACCACCATTCGAGGAGATTGATGTTGATCAACTCTTGCCTTTCCCCTTTCCGTCGACTGTTGTCCTACCCACACCCGAGTTAAAGCCACTACTCGAAAACCTCAAATACATCTTCCTTGGACCTGACCAGACCTTCCCAGTGATTATCAACGCCCATCTAACCAAGGATCAGGAACTTAGGTTGACCGCAACCCTATCAGAACATCGGGCCGCCATTGGCTGGACTATTTCGAACTTAAGAGGAATTAGCCCCACCTATTGCACCCACAAGATTTACCTAGAAGATGGGGCTCGACCTTCCCGTCAAATGCAGAGACGATTAAATCTGAATATGTGGGAGGTTGTTAAGAAGGAAATTATCAAATGGCTTGATGCTGACATCATCTACCTCATCTCCGACAGCCCCTGGGTGAGCCCCACTCAACTGGTTCCCAAGAAAGTCGGGTTCACCGTTGTCACCAATGAGCATGGCGAATCCATCCCCACCTGCACCACCACTTCATGGCGGGTGTACATTGATTATAGGAAGCTCAATGAAGCGACCAAGAAAGATCATTTCCCCCTGCCATTCATTGACCAAATTCTTGAGAGATTGGCAGAGCAGAAATATTTTTACTTCTCGGATGGATATTCAGGATACAACCAAGTCACAATTGCTCCTGAAGATCAAGAGAAGACCACATTCACTTGCCCGTATGGCACGTTCGCATTCCGTCGTATGCCATTCGGGTTATGCAACGCACCCGCTACCTTTCAGTGTTGCATGCTAGCCATCTTTTCAGAGATGGTAGGTGAATACCTGGAGAAATGGTGCGCTCTGGTTAGCTTGTTTACGTTTATTATACTTTAAATTACAGTCGTTATAGTGTGTAATAAAACAGCTACCAGATTACCATTACAAATTTTTACTCAGAAATAGTTTTTCCGAGGTCGAACTCAGGGAGCTACTGGAATTCTAGAAATATAAAAGTTCTCTATTAGATTACAAAAATGAGAGAGAGAGAGTCTGTCTTGGCTTCTTCTTCTTCTCTCCTCCTTTTCTTTCTATCCTTCTTCTTCTTTCAGCTGATCTCCTTCTCTTCTTGCAGAGTCTTCCTCTCTTCTTCTTTCTTTTCTTTTCTTCTTCTGCGGCCGTGATAATCTTCTTCTTCTTCTTCAGCCTTCTTCTTCTTCTTCTTTTTCTTTCTTCCTTCCTTGCTTGTGGCTTCAATCTTCTTTCTTCTTTCCTTGCTTGCGGCTTCAATCTTCTTTCTCTTTTCTTCTTCTTTTTCTTCTTCGCTTCCTTCTTTCTTTTCTTGCTTTACAGCTCCTCTTCTTTTCTCTTCTTTCTGTTCTGGCCGCTGCTCATCCGTCGTCTGGTGCAGTGGTCAGACAACTTAACTGTAGGTTTGCTACAGTGCCTTCTCTTCTTTTCTTCTGTTTCTCTCCTTCGTTTCTTCTTCTTCGGCTGCCCTGAGCGGCTGAGGCTTCGGCCGCCTCCCTTCTTCTTTTCCTTCCTTCCTTCCTTCTCCTCCTATTCCTGCACGCTCACACAAGGATTAGGGAGCAAAACCTACCCCTACCCTTCCCCGCGTCTCTCTCTTTCTCAGATTTCTATCTTAGGACCGCTCTCCCAGAGCCAGGTAATCAGGTGCAGGTATCGCGCCCGGGACCAGGCCCACCAGCGTGCGGTGGTGGGCGAGGAGTGCGCGGTTTGGGTAATCGGATCCGGCCCAGACCTGCGGGGCGTGAGCGCGGGCGAGGGCGAGCGAGCGCGTGGCACGCAGCGTGCGGGAGGGACCTGACCCCTGTGTTCGAAGGCGAATAGCCTTAGACACTTTTCTAATTTAAGTGCGAGCGCTTAGCCACGCACTTCCGAGGTGGGACTAAAGTCCCACCTCCCAAATTGGCGCCTGCAGCTGAGGAAGCCGCAGGCAATTGTAGCAGCTCGCGAGGCCTTCGCCCCAGCTGCAGACCTGGGCGTGTTTGCGAAGGCAACCCGCGCATCCTGGGGTGTGGACCTGGGCTGGAGAGCACCTACAGCTGCAGGTGAAGGAGCTATAGCAGCTCGGTAATGGCAGTGAAGGGGCTTCGACCTGAAAACAGGAATACGGCCTCTCGGCCCAATTAGAAGATGCAGGGAGCTTCATCGAAGTGTGGCGAAGGCAGTGCGGGTGGTGGCGAGGTGCGCGGCCGCGTGTGGAGGTAGCCCTAGGTCAGACTGTGGGGGAAGAGGTGGGTTTGTTCGGGGGGTGGTCGGGTGGCATTTGGCAGTGAATGGAAAGGGGGAATCGGTTGAGTGGAGTGAGGGGAAGCTTCTGGGGTAGTCGGCGAGGGGTGAGGAGGTCTGTGGAGGTGGGATGGGCTCATCGGAGAAGGTGGTCGGAGACGGAGCATGCGGAGGTGGAAGTCACGTGCGGTGGAGCAAAAAGGTAAATTGAGAGATGGAAAATGTATGGGAGGAGGAGAGGAAGCTATTTACCTAGGTTTTGGACGAAGGGGGAGGGCGGAGCAGCCGGCTCGTATCTGCAGGAGCCCTGGAGGAGGAATGCGGCGACGAGGAGGCAGGCGGAGAGCGCCGGCGGGTACAGCACGGCACGGATGATGGGGCACGGAGAACCCTGCTGCAGGTAAGGCAGCAGAGCGACGAGGAGGAAGAGGAAGAAGTCACCGGAAGCTTCGGGCCTTCTGACGGAGGAGGAAGGGATGAAGTGGGGGGTTTTCTCCGTCAAAGAAGAGCTTGCTCGAACCGGCAGGGGTGCCGGTCCTTATAAAAGGGTTGGCGCAGAGGGAGGAGCGGGCTGGCGACGTGCCAGTCTCGCCGGAGCGTGGCCGGAAGGGATACCCATACCTTCCGCGCGTTCGCACGGAAGGTATGGGGGTCGACAGAGAGCATGGCCGGGTCCCTGCGACAGAGGACGTCGCAGGGAACCCCGCTACTATTTTGCAGGGCGGTAACCCTTCTCTGCGCGGCGCCATGCTCCGCGCAAGGTCGCCGGAGCATGGTGCTGCGCAAAGTTTGCAGGAGAGACCGTTCTGCAACGAATGATGAAAAGCTGGGGGCCAAAATGCAAGTGTTTCGAAAGATGAGAGTCAAAAAGTAAATGAAGAGGACCAAATTGTAAAGTCGGCCAAGGAGGTCTTCTCTTAGGCTCAAGTTTTTATTCAAGACTAACCTAAACCTAAGAATTTTAATGGTGAATTTTAATTCTAGGTTGGACCAAGTTTGACTGGCCAATTTTCGTAAAAACCCAAATTAAGTCATTAATTGGGCATGGTTCTCTTTTTAGGTCAAAATAGGTTTCTAAGGCCAAATTGAAGGTTCTAAGCCCTAGAGATTATTTTTCTATGAATTTTAGAGGGTTTAGTTGATTTTTATCCTGCCTCGAACCTCGTGAATTGAAGTGGGTTTGTTTTAGGGTTATAGAATGTCATTTAATTTCTCGAAGTTGCTGTAACCCTTTTTAGATCAGATCATCCCACTTTCCTTCTTATTAGGCTTGTTTGACCTGTGTTTGGACCCTTCATTACCTTATTTTCCAACTACATTGGTGAAATTACAGTTTTACCCCTTATGATTTATTTTCTTCTTAAACTCATAATTCTCTGAGTCAAGCCTTTCTTTGGGTCATGTAGGAGCTTTTTCTAATATATCAGGGTTAGATTGTGCTAGTTAGGGTTTATGATGAGGTTCTCATCAGTAGGTGAATACCTAGAGGTCTTTATGGATGATTTCTCCTTATTTGGGAACTCATTTGACCATTGTTTGAGCAACTTGGAGAAAATCCTGAAGCGATGTATTGAGGTTAATTTGGTGTTAAGTTGGGAAAAGAGCCATTTCATGGTTCAAGAAGGAATTGTCGTTGGTCACATCGTATCACATAGGGGCATTGAGGTAGATTGAGCTGAAGTTAATTTGATTTCCAAACTTCCCCCACCTAGCTCGGTCTGGCAAATCCGCTCGTTCCTTGGACATGTTGGCTTCTATAGAAGGTTCATCAAAGACTTCTCCAAGCTTTCCAAACCCTTAACCGACCTTCTGGCCAATGACACCCTATTCAACATGACCTCCGATTGCATTCAGGCGTACCACACTCTTAGGGAGTCAATCTCCACCGCACCTGTGTTACAGTGCCCAGACTGGTCCCAGGATTTTGAGATCCTGTGTGATGCATCAGAATTTGCCATCAGCGCAGTCCTGGGACAGAGACAAGACAAGAAGCCCGTGGTGATCTACTACGCAAGCAAAATGTTGGACGAGGCTTAACGGAATTATACGGTCACAGAGAAAGAACTGCTTGCCATAGTTTTTGGACTCAAAAAGTTCTGATCTTACCTTCTGGGATCCTAGTGACCATCTATACAAACCACTTGGCCATCCGACATTTGTTGGCCAAGAAAGACGCTAAACTTAGGTTCATCAGATGGATCCTGCTCTTGCAGGAATTTGACCTGGAAATTCACGACAAAGTCGGGTCGAAGAATGTTGTGGCCGATCACCTGTCCAGACTCCACCCGGACCACATTGGGTCCTCCTTACCCGTATCTGACACCTTTCCCGATGAGCAACTTCTGGCTGTGCAAGACAAGAAACTACCTTGGTATGCCGACTTTGTCAACTACTTGGTAGTGGGACAGACCTCGTACAGCTGGTCCAAATAGTAACGGCATAAGTTCTTGGCCGAAGCCAAGCACTATTTCTGGGAGGATACCATGTTGTTTCGCCTCTGTGCCGACCAGATCAAGAGGTGTATTTCGGAGGATGAAGTTCAAAGTGTGCTATCCTTTTATCACGACCAAGCTTGTGGTGACCGCTTTTTCGGGAAGAAAACGGCTGCAAAAGTTTTGCAGTCCAAATTTTACTGGCCCTCTTTGTTCAAGGATGCACACAGCTTTGCTAAAACTTGCTCTCGCTGCCAGACTCTAGGGACCATGACCACGAAAGACATGATGCCCCTCCAGCCCATTCTGATCGTCGAGATCTTCGACGTTTGGGGTATCGATTTTATGGGCCCCTTTCCACCATCCAACGGCTTTGAGTACATCTTAGTCTTGGTAGACTATGTCTCAAAATGGATTGAAGCCGTCGCCACCTATCGTTGCGATCATAAGGCTGTCATGGACTTTGTTAAGTAGAACATCTTTTCTCGGTTTGGAATACCGAAGGCCATGATCAATGATGGTGGAAGTCATTTTACCCACTCCTAATTCCGTACCCTACTCAGAAAATACGGGGTTACCCACCGCATTGCCACCCCGTATCATTCGCAAACTAATGGGAAAACTGAGGTCTCAAGCAAACAGATTAAGAACATTCTACAAAAGACCGTGAGACCTAACAAGAAGGACTGGTCCACATGACTGGATGATGCCTTGTGGGCATATAGGGTCGCTTTCAAGACCTCGATAGGCATATTGCCTTATCACCTGGTCTTTGGCAAAGCTTGCCACCTTCCTGTCGAGTTGGAACACCAGGCTTACTGGGCCATTAAGCAATGCAACATGGATTCTCAGTTAAGCAATGTGCAAAGGATGCTCCAACTCTCCGAGCTAGAGGAAATTCGTCGGGACACCATTGAGAATAGTTGGCTTTACAAGGAGAAGATGAAAGTCATCCACGACCGACTCATCCATCAAAAGACCTTCGAGCCCAATCAGCAAGTCTGGCTCTTTGACGCCCGACTCAAACTCTTTCCCGGGAAGCTCAGATCCAAGTGGATAGGACCATATAAGGTAGTGAAACCCTATTCCAATGGGGCGGTTGAAATTGTAGATTCGAACACTGGGCACACTTTCACGGTAAACGGTCAGAGACTAAAGCACTTCCTTACCCAGGTTCCCCCAAAGGAAGTTGTCACCCTCATTGAGGGTTGACATAAACCATCTCCCAACCGAAGGCGTTAAACTTAGCGCTTCCTAGGAGGCAACCCAGAAGATTCAGACTAATCAGATATATTGCTTCTCTCACGTGATTTCTTTCTGCACCCCCGTTGCATCAATTTATTTGTCAATGAGGCCATTATCCAACTTAAGCATGGGGGGTGGTAATTTGCATGTTCTGAGCTCATCAGTCTGAATAAAATAAAATTAAAAAAAAATGATGATGAATTTAGGAAGAAAAACTTAGGTATTAGGAACTTGTTAATAGTGGAAAATAATACGAAAAGAACTTGAACAATTGGACTTTTCAGGCCTTCAGGCTTAATCAGCCTGGTATCCGTTAAAATATGGATTTAACTTTGAATCCTCGTAACCTTAATTTATTTTAATCCACCAATAAAATAAGGTGATAAGTACATGACTTATCAACCCGCCCTCTGACTCAGAGGGACTTTTAGTCTAAGCATCTACACACATTTTTGCACTGACTCACTCCTCAGAAATTCTGACAGAAATTGCGTAGCTAATGAACCTTTTAGGGTGGTATGCCTGGCAAGTTGTCGTGGGTAACAGCCCATTGGCCAGTTGTCCCGAGCCCAGCCATAGGACCACTTTCCTCTTAATTGCCTCTAGGTAAATTTAAGATCAGGGAAGCCACCTACTAAACAACAAAGGAAAAAAAAAAAGAAGAAAAGAAAATGGAAAAAAATATAGAAAAGAAGAAAAAAAGAACAAAATAAGCCACACTTCACTACACGAGTATAGCTGGTAGGTGGTCGTGGGTAACAGTCCATTAGTTGATTGTCCAGAGCCCAGCTCACTAAATGTACAAAAAGATCCAAAACACTTAAGGAAGAAGAGGGGAAATAGAGCAATCCGAGGAAATAGACACTGGAAACACCCTTGTGTTGACCCCAAATAAAATAAAAGTAGGGAGAAAGCTACTGATCGGACAAATACACCTTCAGGCAAACACTTCCTTTTTCGGTCAGGCAAACACTTCCTTTTTCGGTCACCTAGGGGCATAGAAATCCGAAGTCTGTCTAAATTATCATTGAGTGAGTCTATCACAATCTTCACACCAAGATGCTTAGCACTTAGAGTCTTTTTCGAGTTTTGGGTGGGTTGTGTAGCTGTAAAAAGTTACCAACACACTCTCAACTCCAAAAATCCAAAAGATGAGAAAAGATGAAAAAGAAAAAAATATATGCCTTAAAGCGAGGATTAGGGAGATTCACATTTTGGCAGATACTCGGGCGCTGTTTAGTCTCTATAGGTTAGGATCTCAGTATATGCCCTCCTGTTGACAAGTAACAAAATGTCTAAGTAACCAATTCCTGAATTCTGACTGAGAATAACGGCTATGATGAACCTTGCTAAGGACTAGCAAGGAGTAAGCACGGAGGTATGATAACGCAACATTCTATGATGATAATTCTGCCAATCGTGGTTTCTCTTAAGGGTAACATGCACAAATAACACATCATAAATGGGTATGGGAGAATTACATGTATCCCACATCAAGATTGCTTATAATTCAATGTTAAAAGCCATTTGTACAAGTTCTTGTCAAAACAGGGCTCAGATGAGCAATCAGATCGCACAGTGACGCGGCGATAACTAGGTTTTGTTATAGCGTTGTAGTATAGCCAGTTATTGCCATCATTTCAAATATATAATTTTTTTACTCGGAAAATAAAAGAGTTCCCGAGGTCGAACTCAGGGAGCAAGTTGTATTATAGAGATACAAGTTTCTTTTACAAAAAAATAAAGAAAGAGAGAGAGAGAATTTGTTGGCTTCTTTCTTCTTCTCTTCTTTTCTCTTTGCTTATCTTCTTCTGCTTGGCTCTTCTGCTTTATCTGCAGCAGTAGTGATGCTCTTCTTCTTCTTTCAGTTCTTGTTTCTGCTCGTCTCTTTCTTTTTCTTCTCCCTTGCGGTCCTGTTCTTCTTCTTCTTCTTTCTTTCTTCTTTTCCTTTCTTCAGATCTTCTTCTTCTCGTGCTCTTCTTCTTCTTTCAGTTCTTCCCTTGGCCTCTCTGTGTTCTCCTCTGCCTCGCCTTCCTTCTCCTTTGCCTTCAGGACGTCGTCTGATTTTCCAATCAGACGACTTAAATCGCCGCTGCTACAGTGCTCCTCCTTCCTTCAGCTTTCGTTGTCCTTCTTCTCTGCCTCGCTCGTCTTCTTCTTCTTTGCCTGTGCCTGCACACTTCAAAGCTCTCGTCAGCGGGCAAAAACCTACTCTACCCTCCCCCCGCGTTTCTCTCTCACAGAAGTCGCTCTTAGGAAAGCTCTCCCAGAGCTGCCGGGTAGTCGGGTACGGGTCGCGCCCGGGTCCAGGCCCACCGGCGTGTGGTGGTGGGCGAGGAGTGCAGGTCAGGCTAAGTCGGGTCGGGCCAGGTCCGCGAGGCGTGCGTGCGGACGAGGCCGGGTAGTCGGGCGGGTGAAGGGGACCTCACCCCGTGAACTGAGGCGAACAGCTTAAGGCACTTTTTGCCTTTAAGCGCCCGTTCGCCTCAGTGGCTTTCCGAGGTGGGACTAAATGTCCCACCCCAATTTGGATGCCTGTGCGGAGGAAGCAGCGGCAGTCGAGGCGAAGCGCGGGGGCTTCGCGCGAGAGCTTCGACTCGACTGCAGCCTGGTACTTCGTGAAGACGCCTCGCACTGCCTAGGAGCGTGACCTGGGCGTGGCGCACCTGGGGCAGCAGGTGAAGAAGCTGCTTCGCTTCAACAATGGCGGCGACGAGCGCAGGTACCTGCCCACAGAGAAACGGCCTCTCGGCCCAATCAGAAACGCGGAGGACCTTCGCCGTGGCACGGCGAAGGTGGTCGGGGGGTGTGCAGGCGGCGGGGCGGAGCCTAAGGGCCGCCCTAGGTCAAACTGCAGGTTGGGAAATGGGTTTGTTCGGTGGAGTTGCAGAGGGTGATTTGGGGGAACTGGAAGGGCGGAGGTTGATCAGGGTGAGGAGGCGGAGGTTCTGTGAGGGTCAGCGAGTCGTGTGGAGTGGCGGAATGACGGGTGCGACTCGCCGGAGGATGGCCGGAGGTGTGGAAGATGACGGTGGTCGGGTCGGTCGAGGGTTTAATTGAATGTAAAATAGCGAGGAAAAGAAAGAGGGGGTAGAGACGACTAATTCTAACCTAACTAAAGTGACGAAGGGGACGAAGTGGCTGCCGGCTCGTACCTACCGGAGCTAGAGAAGAAATGCCCAGAGGGAGAGAACGGCGGCGACGACGGGGCTGAAGTAGCGCACGCCGGTATTGCGCGACGCGGAGGAGAATCAGGAAGGAGTCTCTGCTGCTGGTATTGCGGCAGAGCGAAGAGGAGGAAGGGGGGAGGCCGCCGGAGCTGGAGGGCTTCCTGTCGGAGTGGGAAGAGAGGAAGTGGGGGTCTTTCTCCGTCAGGACCGAGCTGCTCAGAACGGCGGAGCGACGGGGGTATTTATAGAGGCGGAATCAGAGAGGAGGGCGGAGGGAGACGACGTGTCTCCCTCGCCGGAGGACGCCGGAGATGGAAACCCATACCGTCCGTGCGTTCGCACGGCCGGTATGGTGGGTTGCAGCGACCAGGGGGGTGTTCCTGCGACGGCTGACGACGCAGGGCACCCCCGGTTTACTTGCCAGACCCTCCCCCTTACCCTGCGCGGCGCCATGCTCCGCGCAAGGTCGCCGGAGCATGGTGCTGGTCAGGTTTTGGCAGGAGGGACCTGAATGCAAAGAACGAAGGATAGTTAGGGGTAGAAATGTGAGGGTTCGAAAGTTGAGGGCCAACAAGTAAATATATGAGGACCAAAGTGTAAAGTTGGTCAAGAAGGTTTCTTCTTAGGCTCAAGTTTTTATACATGACTAATTAGGACCTAAGGATTATGATGGTGAATTTTATTTCCAGATTAAACCTTGTTTGACCGGTCAATCTACGCAAAAGCCCAAATTAAGTTGTTAATTGGGCATGGTTCTCAATGTAGGTCAAAATGGGTTCCTAAGGCCAAATTGAATGTTCTAAACCCTAGAGATTATTTTTCTATGAATTTTAGAGGGTTTATTATATTTTTACTTTGCCTCGAACCTCGCAAATTGAAGTGGATTTGTTTTAAGGTTACAGATTATCATTTAGTTCCTTGGAATTGCTGTAGCCCTTGTCAGATCATCTCATCCCACTTTTATTCTTATTAGGTTGCTTTGACCTATGTTTGGACCCTGAATTACCCTGTATGCAGATTATACTGGTAAAATTGCATTTTTACCCCTTATGACTCGTTTTCTCCTTAAACTCAGAATTCTCTGAGTTAAGCATTTCCTTGAGTTATGTAGGAGCTTTTATCCTTTGTATTAGGTCAAAATGAGCTAGTTATGGCTCATGATGAGGTTCTCATCACACATATGAACTCAAAACGACAAATAGAATCCAACAGACTCAAAATTGATCAAATACAACATCTGGAGCTCCCGCGATTGGCCCAAGAAGTCCTGACCATTGATCTGATGATCAATGGTCCACGGTGCACCACGTGGTGCAAGATTGGTGCATCCATCAACCACAGCATGTGCCTCCATCACCCGCAGGAATGATCTCAGCCATTGATCTTCGATCAAACGGTTGAGAACGGCTGCCAGTGCTCACTTAATCGCAACATCCGCAGACGTAGCGTAGCGGTTCACGCTTCCTCCCTCGCACACTCGCCCCAAGTTCGAAATGCAAAGGAGCGAAATGCGGCAGCAAAGGTGCGCGCGGATGATATTCGGCCGTCGATGCGCGGGTAAATGACCGGGATAGAGGTTACGTGGTGCCCATAGATGCATCCACGCCAGACGCGCGTGATGATGCGTGGACACAGCACTATTAAGGCACGATCTAAAGCGCGTTAGTGATCCCCAACCTCAAACTGTAACCCTCTATGCTTCAGGTCAGCATAGCTCTTCTATCTGCTTCTGACTGTGCGGAGTCGCCTTTGGATTTGCTCTGGCACCTCTTGGCTTTAACGGATCATCCTGGGACCAACCTCCCACTTGGTCCCCATCTCAACCCAACTCAGGGGTGCTATACACCTCCTCCCGTACAGAGCCACGTACGGTGCCATGCCAATGCTCAAGTGGTGGCTGTTGTTGTATGCAAACTCTGCCAGGGGTAAATGCTCCTCCTAGGAGCCTCTCTAGTCCAACACATAAGCGCGTAGGAGGTCTTCCAGTGTCTGAACGGTGCGCTCCAACTGTCCGTCGGTCAGAGGGTGGTAAGCGGTACTAAATCTCAGATGAGTCCCCAAAGCCTATATAGCTTTTGCAATGGAATCGAATGAAAGGCGTGATTCACCTCTAGACTATGTACTTAACCCCTAGTAAAATTCTAGCGGGATAGGCAGACTTCTTCCCTCGGGGTATCCAAGATATTTTTTTTGAGTTTCACCCCTACTTTAAGCTCGGTAGAGAATGTCAGAGGGAAATGGATGTGTTTATTTGGTGGCTCACTTTCACTTGGTGCTACATAGAAATTAGTACTATAGAATCTAGATTCCAAATTATTAAGTAACTCAACTCAGAGAAAGACGAGAAAAACTATGCTCTGTTTGGTTCCTTTGTATTCATTCTCTTTTTTTTTCTTTTCTTTCTTTTTCTTGGAGCTCACAAGCTCACTAGATTCACATATATGACCTGTATTTGATGGTCTCACTTGGCATTAACACTTTAATTGAGTTTCATAACCCTAACACTAAGTCGGAATTCCTCAGCAAGTATTCGGGCGGTCAGAAACATAGAAAAGGTGGGTTAAGGCCTTATTTGGTGGATCTCAAATTTATTTGGTGGTATTGCCTCAATGCAACTGAAATGAACACTAAATATTCACACACTCTTTTTCTTTGCTTTTTGGTCTTTTTCTAATTTTTTCTTTTTTTTTTCCTTTTTTCATTCATTTTTTTTCTTCCCTTTTTTTTCTATGTATAATTTTTTTTTAACACAACACAAGCTAATATACATTCATGAACTTTATTGAGGAGGTATTATTAGGGACTGGTGGTACTCAAGAAACATTAGGTGGCTTATTTGGTGGAAGTGCCTACTCACGGCACTGAGAGAGACGAATAGGATGGTGTATTTCTGACCTTGACATCAATACCCTCCTTCAGCCGAGGATTCCATAAAGAATGGTCGTAACCATTCACCTTAGCCCTAGTTTTATAAAAACTAGCTCTTTATGTATTTGCCTTATTTGGGGGCTCTCAAAATTTCACGCAAAAATGTATACGCAGGATTCGAGAGCAAAAACTATGCCTAATCTCTCAGTATCATTACTTAGTTATCTAGGATTCTAGATTCCTTACATTAATCTTAAAGCACTGGTACACTCTACTCTCATCTCACACTATTTGGTGGATTTTTGGAAGAAAATCTGCCTGACTCCCAAAACACTGTCCAGGGTTTCAGGAAAAGAAGCAATGCTTCTTCTAGACAAACTGAAAACGTTCATCAGTCTTCACCATGAATCCATTGCAAAATCTACATGTGAGTGGAAATTGTACTGGATTCTAGATTATAGAAATCAACTAGAGGATAAAATCCCTAATACATTCTTTTGATAAAAATCTTATTCATGAATGCAATATATATAAATGCTATTTGTAACCTTTCAAAGTTGCACTTCGAAAACTTCCCTAATTCGGGTTATATACAGCTTGACCCTAAATTTAGAACAAAAAGGTGAATGGATGAGTCGAAAGTGGCTGTTGCGAACGATTTTTAGCTCCAATGCGAACATTGGAGATAGAGTCGGTTGTTCTTAATTTAAGGATCCTAAAGTGCAATTAGCATGATGTACGAAAGGTTTTTCCTAGGCGTTGGCAAAAAAAAAAATTCAGTTTACAATTACTACCCCCCATGCCTACTTTCTTGCATGTCCTCATGCATAAATATAATGAAAAATTACTTAAGATAAGGATAACTGGGTGGAAATCACCTGGAATAGCTCCTAAATTTTGACATTCCGCTTATTTCAACACCTAAAATTGAATATGCAGGGAAAATATGACAAATAAAATATGTTATATATAAGTGCTGAGATTAACACCTCAAGCTGGGCATACACTCAAAAGAGGATATATCAATACACTATTGAGAATGGCGAGTAAAATGATAAGAATTTTAATCTCGTTCGCCAATAGCGGGCTGCAAATGCAGACCAGCTATCCATGAATTCCAAGTCCAAATAATCGGAAAAATATGTAGATGGGGCTTGGGATTATCTGCAGCCAGATGCTGCAGAAGAAAGACGGATAATTACGGGTGCCTGGAAGAAATGAAGGTGAAGGCATCCCGAAGAGGTAATGGAGAATGTGGGTGGTAGGGGTATGGGTAGAGTCGTGTAGGGTAAAGTCATATGGGTCTTAATAATGGTGATGAATGGAAGGCATGACCCAAGTAGTGTAGTCAGATCTAGAAATCAAGGTCCAATGATCAGTCTCTGTCTCTACCAAAGATGTTTGGGTATCATCTTCTTTTATCTCTTAAAAAATTTTCAATTCTAATTCCCAATTATCACATGATTCCCCAAAATTTTTAGCTTCCTTCGATAACTCATCATATGAAATCCCCAATAATCTTTCAATATGTTGAATATCCTTTTCATAAGGGGATATTTCCTTCTCACTTAGATGAAATTGGTCATTAGATTTAGTAGTGAGTCCATCTGTGAAAGTAGAATGGGCTGAATCATTGATTAAGGAGTTTTTACAGTCCTTTTGATTTTGTTTCTCCGTGTATGAGATCATTTGAATTAATTCATCAATGTCTCCATGGGTATTCTCAAATACAACAAAATCATATTTAGGCCCCTTAATACTTGGTTCCTCAAAATGAAATGATTGGTACTTAGGCCCTAAATCAAGATCAAGATTCTTGAATAAATCTCCATTCTCAACTTCAATAGGATTATCAATATCATCCACCTCAGGTGTTTGATCAATAGAATCCTGCATGAGCACCATCGAATCACAAACCGGTTGTGACACATCTAACCCAAATTCAAATATTTCTGATTTTTGTTTCTCATCCCGGATTCTATGAAGCTCTTTTCTTATATCATCATATTCTCTTGCACTTGCTTCTTTTATTTCATGAATCATTTTGATTAATTGAGTAATCTGGGATTCATTACAAGGGGCAGGGGTTTTAATTGGGCTAGGTCAATCAAGATAGCCAACCATGCTATCAATGATTTAATCTGGTATTGAGGGTGACTTTTGTGATCTAGTGGATTGTTGATTCGGGTCATGCGGTTCTACCTAGGTGTCAATTGCCATGGTTTCTTCCGAATTGCCCTCCGCATCACTTTTCGTGTCATCCAGAAAATACCCTGACTTTGTTTTCTTAGCGGCTGCATAAATATCAAAGTGAATCTTCTCATTGCCGCTACTCATTTCCATGCATCCTGAGTAACAGTCAATTCCGGCATTGGCTGTAGCCAAGAAAGGTCAACCCAGAATGATGGGTGAATTACTTAGCTTCTCCGGTATATTCATGTCCAAGATAATAAAATCAACCAAAAAGGTAAGACCTTGCACTTTGATGATCACATCCTGAACTACCCCCGTGGGTGTTTTGATGGAGCCATCTGTCGTTCCAATGGTGACAGGTGTGTGGTGCAGATCTCCAAGTCTGGTGCGGTCAAAAAGGGCAGTAGGAATCAAGCTAATGGAAGACCCTAGATCCACAAGGGCTTTGTTGAAGGTGAATCCCTTGATGGCACAAGATATGAAGGGTTTTCCAGGGTCAGTCATTTTGGGTGGTAGAGTGCTAGAAACAAATGCACTTATGTTAGCTGATAAAACCACCTCTTTAGGTGTGCAAGTCTTTTTCTTCTTTTGTAACTCTTTCTTTAAGGCCTTAGGAAAGGGTAAATAGGTCAAATCAACTTTAGAAGCCTTTTTCTTCTTTTTGTCCCTAGAGTCTGAGTCAGAGCTGGATGTGGGTTTGGTCTTATGATTTTTGGTTTAGCCCGAATCAGATCGTTTGGGTGGGCTCTTAGCTTTTCTCTTCCTTTTAGAGGCCACAGATTTGGCCCCTACACAATTGCATGTATGATAGATTGGAGGAGGGGTCGGAAGAATAGGTGGAGAATAGGAGTGAAAAGGCATTTGCATTCGGGGATAAAGTGATTCTTGAAGTCTCTTGATTTGATCACCTTGAGATTTCACTTGATTTTCCAACTTAGTCAGCCTTTCTTCATTTTTCTTGTTAAAGTCCAACAAAATGTTCATGATATCTTCAAGGGTGGTTGCGGGTTGGGCTGGACTAGATGGTTGCCCTAAAGTGGTTTGAGTGGAATATTGGGCTGGCCTAGATTGATGTTCAGTCTAAGTCGATCTCTATGGTGGCCATGAAAGATCAGGATTGTTTCTCCACTCGGGGTTATACGAATCTGGATATGAATCAATAGGTGTATCACCCTGAGTGGGGCTGACTATAGAGGGAGTTGATTGAGAACCTGTTATGTGGTCATGTACTTGTGATCCATTATTCCAATTCCTTAGCGATATATCATCAAGTACAGGTGTATCAGAAATGGTGCATTTCTCAAATGATCTACCCAAATCACGGATTAGGTCCAAAGGTGCCTTTTGGGTTGGCTGAGTCCAGGATACCTCCCCATGGTAGCAAGAATCAGTAGAGTAGCTAGTGGATCCAAAATATGGGTCACTAGACCCACTAGGCTGGTTGTTCTAAGTCTCTTGTTCCTAGGAGGAGTGATAAGATCGAGATTGTGCCTGAGATTGTCTAATTTGCTCTAAGAGCTTGGCACATTGATCTATATAGTCCTTGTTATATTCTCAGAATTCAGCAACTATGGCTTTCAATTGGTTCTGATCTAGATAAGGGTCGGATCCATGAGGTTCAGGATATAAATAAGCTGGGGGATAAGGATGATCATATCCCAACTGGTTAGGATGAGTCTCTCAACCAGGAGGAGTTGAAATCATGGTTGGGTTGGGAGATGGAGGACCCTGAGGGTCAAAAGAATGATATGGGTTCATGGATATTTGAGAAAAGACACGGATAGAGATAAGAGATAGTCTTCCTTAGGAAGACACAACCAGCTACAAGGGGCTGGTGGAATTAAGGCAAAGGCCTAGGAAGAAAGATGAGAGAGCCTCAAATCAAGCAAACAAGCTAGCCTTAAATTGTATACCTTAATTGGACCTAAACCTGGTATCCTGAAATGGAACTGGGTTAAACCAACCCTTGAATTACTTGGCTGGCCATAATGGTGGGACGCCCTAGGACACCCCGCACAACGAGACACCACTAGAGGTTAACGCAATTACCGCACCGACCTTTCTTGTCACCAGTTGGTCGAAATAGACAAGGCCTTGATTTTTACCCAATTAAATTTTGGTTACCAAGTAAATTTGTCCTGCCTAGGACACGTCTATTTAGTTTTCGGCTTGGGCTTAGAGTACTCTTGGAATGTGATTGGGCGTTTTAGGAGTGTTGCCCTTAAAATTGGATTTAGAGTGTGAAGTGCACAGGCAAAGGGTTTGCAATACAAGCTTTAATTTGTGTAGTGGCTTTTATAGTTTAAGTGCTTGTATTATTTTTTTTATTTTACGATTTCCTTGTTTAAGTCAATTCAAATAAGGTTGTGGTGGAGCACGCAATAGTTTTTGCAAGTCCCAATTGTTTTATAAATTTTATTTTAGTATGGCATGCAAATGTGCTCTACCTTAGTGTGGAAACTCTAATATCAGATAGGTCTATATGATGCTTTTAAGTCCAATAAGGTAGAAGTGGTGTGACCCAATCAATGAAAACAATAGTCCTAATGCACCACTACTAAGTGAAATAGACCTAATTGGTTGCCTAAGTTGAAATTTAAATCAGTTTAGTTCAGGTAAGTAAAGGGGTCAATCAAGAAATCAACCTCACCTACTAGGCAACTAAATTGAATCAAGTCAATTTAGGTCTCTAGAAAAATTTAAACCCTAAAGTTGTTTGTCCTAGGGTTTATGCTTCTCTAAGAATATGCAGTCATACCTTATTCTGACTTGAAATCATTCCCCAGATCAGTACACAAAGCAAAAGAAGATGAAATTTGGCAAAGATCTTCCTTTTTCAATAAGTTTCTTAGGGAATATTTTTTTAAGATTTGTACTATTTCATGCAATTTTTCATGAATTTTTATATTTCAAGGGGTCAAATAAACTAGATGGACCCCCTGCGAGAAATGCAGCTTGAAATAGTATCAAAGGAAATCCAAAAATCCTTGAAAATTTATAAAAAAGACTAGGTTTCAGTGGCTTTCCAACCCCACAAATTTCAAATCGATCTGATTTATGTAGATGTTAGAATTACTGTGTGAAGTTGGATAAAATTAGAGTACAGACTATTCTGACCTTCTTCCATTATATGAGTTTATAAAATTCGCACAGTATGGATTTTTCCTATTAAACGATGGCTTTGGAAAGCTTGTTTGAAACCCTAACACCAGATCGAATCCCAAGATTTTTGGATGCCTACTTTGATGGTAATAATTTTTTTTAAATCGTCAATAATTTTTGATCGGATTTCCAAATCTGACTTTGGTGTGTTTAAATAGTTTCCAAGTTAAAACACACACACAAAAAAAAAAAAATGTAAATTCAAATCCGAAAATTTGAATTTGAATATACATATATATATATATATATTTTTAACCTAAGAAAGCAACAAACTAGAGGATGAAGAAAATACCTGTGGTCTTCACCACGGGTCGATGCGTGCATGGATCCTTGTCTTGACCTACAATCAAAACAAACAGAAGTTAAGCAAATCCAAATCTAAACATGTGCGTTGCCTCCCCGGCAACAGCACCATTTGACAAGTGTGAAAATCACGAGTTTTCGAAAAACAACGTCGTTGTTTAGTCGCGAAATCTCCTTGACAAAAACATTTATAATATCGAAACTCGATGGATTTTATTCTTTTGAAAACTTGAGTCCCGGTCATTCGTCAAAACAAGTCGAGATTTGGATCGGCTTAATCTAACCTAAATCTAATCTAACCTAATATTTTTGTCTTTTTTTGTTTTTGATCTTTAATTTGAAACACGAAATGAAACCTCGATCTAGACGTGCTAGCGAAAACCTAAGTGACTACGTGTATCTAAGTGGGCCATGGTGGCCGTGCATAGTGTGAACGAGCCTAAGTAACATGAAGACAGGCAATCATAGAAGCAATAATCACGCAATATTATTTATGCATAGAAACAAATGTCAATTAACATCTATACTAAAAAGCATATAAATAGATGAAATCCCTCACACCAGAAAGTACCACTAAGGCCATCAACTATGTGTGAGGGTGTAGGCTAGACCATGGGTATACAAACCCGTCTACACACCTAGCAACAAGAAATTGCTGACCACAAGAGGCTATGGGTGAGCGTTCATGGTCATCCAAGAAGAGAAGAAGATGGGGGGGCATGAACCCTCTATGGAGGAGAAGGTAGCACGCCCAAGAGAAGAAGAGAGGGTGGAGATCCCTTCTTCTTCCTAGCCATCCCTGAGAAGTTGTGGAGAAGCTTCTCTATGGCCGTCCATGGAGCCTTGGAGAAGGAGCACCCTTTGGAGGAGAGAGTGGTGGACGGCCTTGGGATTTGGAGGGTGGAAGGGAGGGTGTCACAAGTGAGAGGTGGAGGAGAGAGTGGTGGAATTTCGTGGCCCTCCATTTTGGCTTTTATGGGAAGGCAACTTCAAAATGGTACGCCACTTTTGGTGGCTCCCAAAATAGAATTTCCACCAATGTAGGATCTAGAGTTGACGCATGGGTTTTAGGGTTTCCAAGAGTGGGTGTGCGTGGGTTTGGTAGGGGTAGAATAGGAAGGTAGGATTTAGGAAGGTGTGTGTGTGTGTGTGATTTGAATTTCGTAAAGTGATGTTGTGTGGGTTTTGGTAAATCTAGGTTAGGTTGACCTACATTAGGTGGGTATAGACCTAATTAAGCTTAGGAAAATTTAATTGGAGAGGAGTGAACCTAATTGGGTCTAGGTCAAGTCTAATTGGATGCATGTGTGTGTTTAGGCTTAGGTAAACCTAATAGGTATTGTTGGTGCTAGAGCACCACGATCATTTATTTTGATGATAACAAAACACATGTTATTTAACATTTGCACTTGGAGTCTTAGATTTCAGGTCAAATGCAAATGGAGACGTGATTAGACGGAGTTCGAGCTCGCATCCAGGACGGATTGGAAGAGCTTGATGGAGAACAGAAGAGATTCGTGAGGAGAGATATATTGAAGAAGGAAGGAGATGAAGAATAGGATAGATTTCCTTCTCTTGTACTTCTTGTATTCTTCGTTTCTTTTGTTGCTCTTTATTTTTTGTTACTTAGATTCTTGTTAAAGAGCCTCAAAGTACCCTAATAGTAGTCCTAGGAACATCGACACAACCCTAGGATACTTAGGTTTTCTGTAGAAAACTTAGAAAACCAATATAGGGTTCAAACAACATTTCCAGACGTCTAATTCCAATATCAGATGTCTGATAATGTGTTTTAAGACGTCTGACTGTTGATTCAGACGTCTGATAACATTTAGGCTGGACTTCTCAATTCTGTCTGATGAAATCAGACGTCTAGACCTTAGACCAGACGTCTTAGGAGACGTTTGATGACCTTGCCAGACGTCCAATTAATGGACCGTTGGCTGCCTTAGCAAACACTGCAGAATATGACCGTTAGAGCCTTATCAGACGTCCATAGGACTTTCCAGATGTCTGATAATTGACCGTTTTGCCTCGACTGACCCGAAAATCTCTTCTCAGAGATTTTCTAGTCGTTGCAAATCCATTCCGTAGAAAAAGTAGGTTTCCAGACGTCCAAACATAGTGCCAGACGTCCTATATGTCGTCTGATGGACTTGCACAAGAACCCTGTTTAGATATGATTCAAGCAGGAAGAAACCCGCATAAAATCAGACGTCTGACATTATTTTCAGACGTCTTAAAGTGGTCTTCCAGACGTCTGATGCTAGAATCAGACGTCTGATAACCCTGTCAGTGCAATGATTGTTCCTGATTTCGGGTTGTTTCACTTGGGCTTTGCACCCAACGGCTATGGAGCCTTTCCTAAGCCATCCAAAGCCTTCCTAAGGCCTCTATAAATAAAGGGGAACCTCTTGCACACCGACACACACCTAAGAAACACAAGATACACCTTGCAATACACTTTCAAACCATTTTGTGTCTCTCTTGCTCTCCAAGCTCTAATTCTTCATCTAGAGAGCATCAAGCCTTCGTGCACCCGCTCTCCCACCGTAGTTCACGAGAGCGACTTTGCGACGTTGGCTCACGCACCGCGTCATCAACTCGACGCACTCCTTGCAAAGGGGAGTTTCCTAATTCCTATAGAAGCTAGGTTTAAAATTACTTTGTTGGCTCTTTAGGATTGTTGTTTATTTTAATCTTTGTTATTTTGTTGGGTATTCGCTTTGCGAATTCCCGTCTCCTTCGTGGGACAAAATCCTTCTCGTGAAGAGAAGGGGTTGAGGAACGCTACCCTCGCACTTGTAGCGTGGTTGTAATTGATGTTGAATCACCCTCGTTTAAAGTGATTCATTTAGTGGATTTGATCAACTTGGTTGATCGAAAAATCCTAACTCGAAAGGGTTAGGTGGTGGTTTTCACCCGGTTTGAGTTTCCACCTAAAAATTATTGTGTACTCGTGTGATTGATATTTTGTGAGATTGTTTATATTTTATTTCCGCAATTATTACGTCACCCCTCCTGGTAGGGACGAAATCTACAGGTATGAGTCAATTAGATCCTGGGTGGATCTGATTAGGCTCAAGTGCACCCAATCAACTGTAGATGCACCCAATTAGGTATGGGATGGTTCAATTAGGTTAGGGATAGGATAAGTAGGGCTATGGATAGTGGACTAGGCTTAGGAGGTCTCTACTTAGGTTTCCTAGGATGTCTAGTGGGGTTCCTAGGTCAAAATAGGCAAGCTAGGGCTTCCAACACCAAAATCAGGAACTAGAGAGCAGTATCAGATGTCTAGAATATTGGTCAGACTTCTTATATTACAAAATTGGACGTTTGGACATTAAATTAGACGTCCAATTTTTTGGTAGAATGAGTTCTACCTTCTTGGATTGTTATTTTGTAGAAATCAGACATCCAGCAAGATGTCTGGACGTCTTAAAAGGTGCTAGAGAGTGGGTTTTAGGTTTTCTAAGGTCGATTTTGGTTCCTAAGTGTTTGGGAGAGGGATAGGGTGCATAAGAACATGGATAGTGCTATCCATGTTTGGGTTTTGAGGCTAAGGTGTCCTAATGGAGGTCGTTTTGAGTTTGGGAAGGCTGTCCTAGGGTTTCTAAGGGTAGGGATAAGGCTATCCTCCTCACTCCTCTTATTTGGATCAGTCTTCTTCCTTCATTGCTTTTTTCCACTATCTCCTGCATCCTGGATCACTTTATTATCTGCAAATAGCAATAAAAAATCATTAACTAGTAGGATATCTCATCTTATTCTAAATAGACTGATGCAATACATGATATACAAGATATGAGTGCAATATCCACAATTTAAGCTAGGTTCAAACATGATTTAGGTTGATTAGGACCCATGATTGCTTTGCAATCAGGCTGGTCCCCAATACCAGTGAGATCTCAAACTCGATCTCACGCTCTGGCGGTAGTCATAGTAACTCCTCTGGAAAGACGTTGGGGTACTCATAGACCACCGAAACATTTTGTAAATCAGTCACTGGGTGGGCTCCGTTACAACACAAGCTAGGAAACCCTCACACTCCTGACTCAGTAGCTTCGTTGCTCGAAGCACGGAGATACACCTGAGCCCTACGTCCACTGGCTGACCATGGAACTCAAAAGGAGGCAGCTTAAGTATGGAGAACACAATCTTCCTCCTGAAGCAGTCCACCAGAGTGTAATAGGAGGACAGCCAGTCCATCCCGAGAATCACGTCGAAATCCTCCATCTAGATCACAATCAGGTCAGCAGGAAGACTATGTCCCCCTATGGTGACCTCACAGTTTGAGTAAACCTCCTCAACCACGAACAACTGCCCACTTGGGCCTCTGATCAAGAATGGATCCTCTAACAAAGTGCTGCCCATCCCCAAACTAACAGCAAAACTTGTGGAGACGAAAGAGTGTGTGGCACCAGAATAAAAAAGTACGTAAACAAGTCTGCTGGAAACTGCAACCATACCTACCACCATGGAGCCTAAAGCTCTGGCATCTCTGCGAGTCAGAGCGTTGACACGTCCCTCAGCTCTGGGTGTGGAAGACGCCGCCATGCTTTGGATCGAACTGGTAGCAGCAGGCCAGTATCCTCCTTGTGGCTGCTATCCTCCCCCACTAGCCTAGTAACCATGGCTGGCTGATCGACCTCTAGTGAATGGAGCGAGGAGCATCTGGTGTGCTCCAGCCTTAAACAGGCAGCCCTCCTCATGTGGCCCGGCTGGCCACACTGGTAGCAGAGAGGGCGCGCAACCTCCTCCCTCGATCTATCCCTTCTGGTAGCTAGATGAGGGTCTGGTGTAGGTAGCTGGCCCCTATCTGGGGCCCCCAAAGGCCACTGCTGGCCCCACAGAGTGGGTCGACTCCCCTGCAAGCACCACGTGCTTCCTTTCCTGGAGACCCTGAGAGTGCTCACGCCGGTAGGGCCTCTTCCGTCCTCCTCCGTCAGTGTCTCTCACGGTCGAGTTGGTCTCCTCGTAGGTCATGGGCACCTCGACCACGCGAGAGAAGGTGGGTACCTTCAGGGGCTTCACATACCCCCGAATAGCAGGATAGAGGCCCTCAGTGAACTTCCATAGGCGCTCCTTCTCTGTAGCAGCTGTGGACGGGGCAAAACGCGACAGCTCCAGAAAACGTGTGCGGTATGCATTGACCGTCATTGCCCCCTAGCGGAGAGTGTGGAACTCCCGCCTCCTCTGGTCCTGCCAAGTTTGTGGAAAGTACTGCTCGTAGAAGAGCACCACAAACCGGTCCCATGCCGCCTCTCCTCCCTCTTGGCCTTTGGCCACCCTCCACCACCCGTGGGTTGCACTCTTCAGCTGATACGTGACAAAGGCCACGTGGCACTCTACAAGAGGGTGGAGTGTGTCGAATATCTTCTCCATATGCTCCAGCCAGTCCTCGGCCTTAGACAGGCTCTCCTCCCCCTTAAAGGAGGAGGGCTTCAGTTTCTAGAATTGAGCAAACAGGTCATGGTGGAGCCGCAACACGGGTACAGGTACACCTCCCGGCAAGCAGGACTGGTGCTTAGAAGTGTCTGAGTGCGGTGGGGGTGGTGGAGGATCACCCCCTCCCCCTTTAGCTCGTCCAGCGCTGCGACGGCTCCCTTTTCACACAGAGGACTCTCCCTCCCCATCCTTAGGAGGAGGTGGCTAAGGAGGAGGCTGTTAGAACTCCTCCCGAACGATATTGCGAATCAGCTAGGTGAGGTCCTGAGCCTGGATACTTGGAAGGAGGGGTGGATCGATCCCCGCCCCAGGCCCTGCATGCCCGCCTCCGCGACCACATCCATGGCCATGCCCACGACCGGCTCCATGAACTCCGTGATGAGGCATGTCCTACACGGAGATGGAAGAGAAACAAATAGAGATTGTCAAAGATACAAGTTCAAAATAAGACTCAGATGCGTAATTTAAGGAGACACATTGTGATGGCTATCCTAGCTACACGCATATGCGTGGTTACTTTCAATTCGTTGGGTTATCTCTCGGGATGACTTTGCTCTGATATCATATGTTATGACCTGAATCCGACCCTTCTGGGAACCCAGGAACGGGTCGCCTCGACTAACCCCAAGACCCAGTCGTCCAACGAGAAAATATCCCAAACGTACGAAACAAACCACAAACCAAGCATGCAAGTAGCTAAGCAAATTAAAATAAAGCCAACAGTGGAAATATAAATTAGATTATAGAAAGATACCATGCTATAGGCAAAAACATAGTCACTAGCCATCACAACTTAGGCAAAAAGGGCATAACGATAACAGTTCTCAACATAAGACAGAAGTACTCACTAACAACAGAAAGTAGCGGAAATAAAAAGGAACAAGAAAACTATGGCTGAGCTCGACTGGGCCCAGCACTCTCTGCAACCGGTGGTGCTGGCTGCTCGACTTCCTGACCTATACACGGTTATATATGACGGTGGTCAGCTAACGCTGAGTAGAGTTGTATATTTAAAACAGTTATAGCATTTAAAGACAGTAACGACTAATAGTTTTATGCATGCATTTATCCAATTATTCAATCATATGGTTAATTTAACTACTAAGTGTTCATGAGTCGATTTTCCAATAAAGATCCACAATGTCTCTTAATCTTCCTGTTCACTAAGGGAACAATCTTGATTGTAGTTTTTCCCACGATGCAGAACGTACACGTGGCACTCTCCTGGCTGGGAGAGCACCCCGTGGTAGTCCTACACTCGGTCTACCACCCCGAGGTCATGGTCGCGACGTGGCAGTGACTATGGCTCGTGCAATAAGAGCACAGGTAGCTACCTTGCACTGACACGCGATCAGTCATTTCTGCTAGCAGGTATGCCCAAACGTACAGCACAGAACAAAACAGGGATCTCGCCCCTCAATAGTCTACGTACCCTCGCTCGACTATCCCAGTTTGCCTAGTGGGCCTCAACACAAGTCGATGTAGGGGGGCCAGTCCTAACCCCGGGCACCATGGGGCGACTAGCTCCCCTCTACACAAAAGGAACAGTAGCTCTCCTCGGTATCACGTACACAAGGGCCAGCTCACTTCCATAATATGGGACAGTTGCTCTCCTCGGTAGCATGTACACAAGGGCCAACTCACTTCCCTTACTAAGTCCGAACAACTATCCGTAGGCAACATGTTCAATCATTCCACAGATTTTCCACATCACAGTTTCAGTTTCCTTTTAAATTCCCCGTAGGGTTCATGCATGGATTTCCTTGTTTCCATAGCACAACATATATCTCTATTCATGTCATGATTCATTAAACACATGGCAGGCAGCTCATGGTTTCACAATCTGGCAATTATCTCGTCAATCAATTATACATGATACAACATGTATTTTAGTTCAAGTCATGGTTCAAAAATTATAAACAGGCAACTCATGATTTACCACATTCAGGAAACATCACAACAGATTAAGCATTCAAATAATTCATATTCCTCTATCTCAACCCTAGGGTTCATTGCACATCCTAAGGGTTCAATAAATAGTTCTAATGTAACATGCACTTCAATTATGTAATTCATAGGGCATAGCAAAACCACTCTACCAGGGTAACCGGGAGATGTGGGGGTACAAACGACGGACCTCGCAGCCTCTGCAAGTCCCGTGCACACCACAAACGGACGACCTATTTAACATGAATGGTCAAACCACACATTTCTAACATCTCACATGACAGGAATGCTCTCAGAACAATTAAAACATAGCTCCATCGCATTGGAAAATCTGACAGAAAGCCACTGGTACTTTGTTTGTGAAAAATCGACCTCGTTTGGGCCCTAAACCGACCCAAACACACTTCTCGGTTCACCTGAACTGGACTAGCCGCCTGATACCTAAAATATTCCAACCAGACCAAAATCAAATGTCTTAAATGACATCAGAATGCTTACCTTGCATTCTGCGCTGATTTTAGGAGTCTAGATACCCTCACAGTCGTCTGGGGGTCCTTCCAGACGTCTGGCAGTGCACTCGGACGTCTAGGACATATATCAGTCATCTAGAGAGATGTCCAAACGTCCTAAAGTGTCTGGGGAGCCGCACTTGCGCCTCTTCCCAACAGCCCTGCATGCGTACAGTGCCGTACAGTCACTCGCAAACAACACGTACGAAAAAAACAGGCGGACAGGACCTTACCGTTTGAATCTACTCTATCGGATGTCTGGTGCTACCTCCAGACGTCCGGTCAGATGTCTGTTGAGAGACACAAACGTCTGATCTGCGGAAAAAATCTCTCCCAGAGCCCTTCGCCAGCCTTCCTCTCCTTGCGGAAGGCGCCCTTGCCCTGTGCAACACACACATACTAAGGCGCTCAGACTTACGCCTACTGGGTAGGGACGAATACACCGAAAATCATGCACAAGTCTCGAACAGGGCGTTACCTCAGATTTTGCATGGTATCAGATGTTGTAACGACCCGATTCCCGAGTCCCTACGAGACACGAGAATCGGACCGACTCGACTAATCCCAAAACCTAGTCGTCCAACGAGGAAGTAACCAAAAGAGCAGTAACATAAACCACATTCAGCATGAATATAACTAGCAGTAACAAAATACAGTAGTAAGAAAAGGAACTACTACAGTATACACCACCACAATAGTAGAACAACAAATATCTATATAACATGAAGCTTACAATAAAGAAGTACAAGGAGTAACAAAGAAACTACTCACTACAATGGAAGAAAAGTACAAAAAGAACTGCGGGTAACTCTACTGGACCCTACTAGGCCTAGCGTCCTCTGCAGCCGCTGACCCTGGCTGCTCAACACCTGGTCCTGAAAAGTGACGAGTGTAACACATCAGCGAAACGCTGAGTAGAGTGGCAACTAAAAGCTAAAGAAGCAGAAGAGTGTACAGTAGCTGTTATATTTTTATTTTCTTTATTTACGTCTTTCTATTATTTCATGATTTATTTATTTCTCAGATCCTTCACTTGATCTCGAATGTTCCTCGTGGGAACGATCTTGATTGCAGTCTTTTCCGAAAAGTAGAAGTAACACGTGGTGCTCTCCTGGTTGGGAGAGTCCCCCGTGGTGGTCCTACCCTCAGTCAACCACCCCAAGGTCGCTGACAGACGTAACGGTGACTACGGCACGCGCGATAAGCACACGGGTAGCTACCCCGCACTGGCACGCGGTCAGTCGTTTCCGTTAATGGGTGGCTCAAAACACAGCACGGAACCGGTATAGGGCAGAGCCTTCTCAGTAATAGGGGTCCAACCCCTCCACAGTCCGCGCACCCTCGCCTGACTACCCTGGTTTGCCCAGTGGGCCTCACAAGTCGGTGTAGGAGGCTAACAGAACCCCGGGGCCCGTGGGGTAGCTAGTGCTCTCCCTACACTAGTAGCTCTCCTCGGTACTGCGTACGCGAGGGCCAGCAAGTCGGTGTACAGTGGCCAAACCCACCCTGGTCTCAACCTGAGGGCGGCAAGCTCCCCTCCACACTAAGAGGTAATGTGTGCTCTCTTTGGTACCATGTACCCAAGAGACAATACACTTCCACGTTTCACTTTCTCAGTTCCATTCTTTTCTCTTTCTAGGAATTCTACTCCTAATTCCCCATAGGGTTCGTATTCTTTTTGTTTGGCCATTGTAGGTTTCACTGTTCTAGTTTTACGTTCATACAACCCATATTCTCAATCATATTTATTCATTCATAACAGGCAGCTATTAATTTACAGGTAGCTATTATTTCCTTTCCACTTTTCCAAGACTGCAATATTTATATATTCCACTAGTTTTTCAGTCCTAGGATTCATGCCGAACCCTAGGTTCTATCATTCAATCTAGTTTTCCAGTCCTAGGATTCATTCAATACCCTAGGATCTATCATTCAATCTAGTTTCTCAGTCCTAGGGTTCATGCAATGCCCTAGGCTCTATTAATTGTTCCACAATTATAACAAATTATGCTAAATAATTTAAAAGCCACTCTACCAGCTACAACGGGAGTACTGGGGGCGTGGTCGGCAATCCCGCGGGCCTCCACAACCCCCAAGACTGCAATGGAACAAGGTCCTAACACAAGGATCAAACACAAGGAGTTTCTCAGAACGGTATACAATTACTGTAAACGGGTAGAGGATTTTATTCTGGAAAGAACGCAACTCGAAACGTGGAAAACGGACTCCAAACGGGCCCTAAACGGGTCAAAAACGACGAAACTGCCCAAAATCAGACGTCTGGAACCTCTTCCAGATGTCTTAAAAGGTGGGTCAAATTGTACCTTAGCTCTGTGTAGTCCTTCAGATGTCCAGAAGCCTGCTGGGGCGTCTACCTTAGTTCCAAGACATCCGATTGTCACCCCGGCCAGACGTCTGGAAGTCCTCTCCGTCATCTGGCACTACGGCCAGACGTCTAATTTACGTGGGATGGCGAGCCCTCGCACCCTCCCGAGTGGAACTTGCGCATACACACTCCTGCTCTCAGCACGACGAAGTGCAGACGAAGTCGCGGCGGACGGCTGCATGGCCGTACGCGCGAAGAAGGAAGAAGATAGAAATATCTTACCTGTCAGACATCTGGACAGTCCTCCAGACGTCTTCACCGTCGTCTGGTCGTAAGCCCAGACTTCTGGTTCTGGAAAATTTTCCAGAACCAGAGCCCGACTCGCTCTCCGCCTGCGCCTCGCCCGTCCGCCTGCTGCCCGAGCTGCAACAGCCCCTCCGCGACACCCCACGCCCGCCGCTCCCCCGCCGGCCGGCTCTAGCTGCCCCGACAAGCTCGAACCCTCGCGGTCGAGCTTCCCCCTTCCGCTCGCAACCCTCCTTCCTGCACTCTCGCCGCGGCCGCTGCTGCCGCCGTTCCCTCGCGCTCTCGCACTGGCAAGGAGAAGGAGAAGAGGAAGGCAGAGGAGATGAGGGTGAGGGAGAGGGCGAGGGCCTTATAAGGCCGCGTGGGGAGAGAGAGAGAGAAGAGATCTGCGCGCCTGCAGGAGGAGAGAGAGGAAAAGGAGGAACGAGAGCAGCGGGTGCAATCTACGCGCGCAGGCTCACAGACGCAACCCCGTACGCCGCAAAAATTTATTACCAGACGTCTGGGAAGGGTTCCAGACGTCTGGGCCACTTCCCAGACATCTTAAAAACCCGTCTGATGCCACGTTCGTAACAGATGTCCATTGATAGCTACGGACGTCCAACCAGACTTCTGTTAGACTCCCCAGACGTTTGGTTCTGCGGAAAAATGACTCTGTAGAACCGTTCACGAGCCTTCTTCTCCTCGCGAAATCAACCCCCTCACTAGGAGGTGCAGCAGCAATGGTGCTCCCTCAGCTTCACACGTACGCCCTCTCTCTAAGCTCCGTCCCCAACTCGACCAAGCTCCTCCTTGCGCACTCAAACTCCCGTAGCGGGAGCTCCTAGTGCGGGCAGGGAGGACACGGAGAGGAAGGGCAAGTGTGCGCCGCTTGAAGAGGGAAATGGGAGAGGGTAGGTGGCTCGAAAATTGAGGCAATGGTTTAAATAGAGTAGGGGGCTTAGGGTTTAAGGGTGTGGGTGTGCGTGAGTGTGGGTGGAGTTGGAGCCTCTTTTATCCGTGGAATCCCCAAAACAAGAAATCAAGGGGGTTACAAATTGCAACAACACCCCCCCTAAATTTCAGAAAATGGTCCAACGACCCTTGGGAAGGGTCACTTTACTCTCCCCCTTTCTCTCATCCAAGGGCTTAAAAATCAGACCAGTCATCAAATCGGTCAAGCACTGATTTTGGTTTTTAGTGGTTCAACCACTAATTCGAACCGGTGATGATGTCATGATTATAATCGGATCGGGTATGCTTAGGTTTGGTTTGTATTAGTCCAACCGGGTTAAATCAAAATTTAATATATAAAAAATAAAATATAACTATCACAAAATGTTAGTTTGAAGCTAAAATATCTAATCACACTAAAATACCAAAATACAAATACAAAATCAACCTAAGTATTATGTGTCTTTTTCATTCGGGATTAGGTACTGCCATAGCCCGTAGGATGTGGCCTTGTGGTCCGTGGGTGATGGTGGGTCGTTGTGAGTGGTGGTGACTGAAGAGGATGGACTCATGGAGGAAGGGGGTCGCTCACAGAGGAAGGGGGTTGTTAGGTATTGTTGTACGTTGTGGCCCTAGCCCTTGTGGATGGTGGTGGTGGCGATGACTGAAGAGGATGGAGGAAGGGGTCGTGGTGGAGCCATGGAGGTGCTACTATAGGGGGAAACCAGGGAAGGAAAGGAGCAAGAACCTTATGGTGGTGATGGAGAGGCCTGGTCGTCGGCGAGGAGGAAAAAGGTCGGAGTCGTTGTTGTGATGGTGGACAACGACGAGGGCAAGGAGTCGTGGAGGCGTGGTTGCGGAAGTAGTAGAGAAAGGAATCGCTACCTGCTTGTAGGTGTTGCAGTGGGAATGCTGGGGTAGGGGGGGCGACTCACAAGGATGGTCGCACAGCACCAGTAGGGAGTCAGGTAGACTTCCCAAAACCCTTGGCTCAAATGTCAAAACTGTAGATTCTTCCCTACCAGGAGGGGGTGACATAATAAAATGCGGAATAGAATATAAACAATCTCACAAAATACAATCACACAAAGTACACAAAGATTTTTAGGTGGAAACCCAAATCGGGTGAAAACCACCACCTAACCCTCCTAAGTTAGGATTTTCCGATCAACCAAGTTGATCAAAATCCACTAAACGAATCACTTTAAATGAGGGTGATTCAACCTCAATTACAACCACGCTACTTTATACGAGGGTAGCGTACCTCAAACCCCTTCTCTTCACAAGAAGGATTTTGTCCCACAAAGGAGACAGGAATTCACAAAGCGAATACCCAACCAAATAACAAAGATAAATGACAACAATCCTATAGAGCCAACAAAGTAATTTAAACCTAGCTTCTATAGGAATTAGGAAACTTCCCTTTGCAAGGAGTGCGTCGGATCGATGATGCGGGTGCGTGAGCCACACGACGGCGCAACGTCTCTCTCGTGAACTACGGTGGGAGAGCGGATGCGCAAATGCTTGATGCTCTCTAGATGAAGAATTGGAGCTTGGAGAGCAAGAGCTTCTTTAGGACACGAAAGAGTTTGAAAGTGTATTACAAAGTGTTTCTTGTGTATCTAGGTGTGTCTTAGTGTATCTTGATGTGCAAGAGGTTCCTCTCTATTTATAGAGGCCTTAGGAAGGCTTTGGAAGGCTTTGGAAAGCTTCCATAGCCGTTAGGAGCAAAGCCCAAGAGAATCAGGCCAAAATCAGGAATAATGATTGCACCGACAGGCTTATCAGACGTCTGATCCTGGCATCAGACGTCTGGAAGATCACTTTAAGACGTCTGGGAACAACATCAGACGTCTAATTTTAGGCGGGTTTCTTCCTGACTTGGATCAGATCTAAACAGGGTTCTAGTGCAAGTCCATCAGACGACATATAGGACGTCTGGCACTATGTCTGGACGACTGGAAACATACTTTTTCGTGGGAATGGATTTCCAAGAGAGTGCAACGGCTAGAAAATCTCTGAGAAGAGATTTTGGGTCAGCCGAGGCAAAATGGTCATCTATCAGACGTCTGAAAAGGCCTAAGGACGTCTGATAAGGCTCTAACAGTCATATCCTTGAGTGTTTGTTGAGGCAGCCAACGGTCCACTAATTGGACGTCTGGCAAAGTCATCAGACGTCTTCTAAGATGTCTGGTCTAAGGTCTGGACGTCTGATTTCATCAGACAGAATAACTATGTCCAGCCTAATTGTTATCAGACGTCTGAATCAACAGTCAGACGTCTTAAAACACAGTATCAGACGTCTGATTTTTGAACTAGACGTCTGGAAATGCTGTTTGAACCCTATATTGGTTTTCTAAGTTTTCTACAGAAAACCTAAGTATCCTAGGGTTGTGCCGGTATTCTTAGGACTACTATTAGGGTACTTTGAGGCTCTTTAACAAGAATCTAAGTAACAAAAATAAAGAGCAAAAAAAGAAACAAAAAATACAAGGAGTACAAGAGAAGGAAATCTATCCTATTCTTCATCTCCTTCCTTCTTCAATCCATCGCTCCTCGCGAATCTCCTTTGTTCTCCATCAAGCTCCTCCAATCCGTCCTGGATGCGAGCTCGAACTCCGTCTAATCATGTCTCCTTTTGCAATTGACCTGAAATCTAAGACTCCAAGTGCAAATGTTAAATGACATGTGTTTTGTTATCATCAAAACAAATGATCGTGGTGCTCTAGCACCAACAAAAACATTACGTCGCCACTTTTTTTTTTTTAGCTTGGGATGGGCGAACCGACCAGTCTTGGTTCACTGGGTTAGACCGGTTAGGTCGGGTTTTGGCCGATCTCACTGATTTGAGGAGTTCATTTCAAAAATCCACCCGTTCGGCTAGTCCATCATCGGTTCCCGATTCAACTAGTTGAACCGACTAGTCTGGTTCAACCAGTTGAACCGGCTAGTCTGGTTCAAATTTTCAAACCCTACTCTCATCTCTTTTTCTTTTATTTATTTCATTTTTCTTGCATACTGTTTAGCACGTACGTCCGTTCCAAATTATGTCTTTACCATCGATCTCCCCGTCTTTTACTCTTTCATTAGAAACAAATATTTAGTATGTTTCTACGAGAACATAAAATAATACATATACAAAATCAACAAGTATAAACCTGATCTAAGACATTGATTGGAAATTAAAATACACCGGATAATACAACATGCATTGTTCAATGTATTTTGATTTCCAATCGGTATTCTTGGTTTGTCACCGATCGAAAACCAAAATACATTAGATAATGTATTTTGCAATGTACAGTACACACCAATCAAAAATCAAGATACATTGGTTGTTCATACGATTAACTTTTGCACTACGACAGTAAAGCGCAAGTTAAAAACCGCTTTATATATATGTAGATGCGGATAAAAGATGGATGAATCTTTCGAATTGCTGAGTTCATTTTAAATTTCATTTTACATATGTAGATGTGGATGAGTATGAATATATTTTCAAACACTTATGAATTTTCTAGGATGCACCAACTTCACTCCACCACAAGTTGTAGATATTTAACAAAAAAAAAAAAGCTTTGATAGCTACTACAATAGCTATCTCCTGTCCTTCATTACCTTCCTATGTTAGTTTGTATTCCCTTACCTCGGAAGAGAGACCTATTTTGCCTCCATCAATCTTATTTCACACCATCCCTAGTTATTTCTCTCCTCAATCATGGTCCCCCCTCTTATTCTTGTTGACTCTCAAGCAGACAAGGTATACATTAGATGCTACAAATGTGATTAGTTAGATTTTGTCCTATTTTATCTTAATTTACTCTTCCCTAGTGGTTGTTGCCCCTCAATACTTTTGTTTTTACCTCTTTTGGCCAAATATGGCTCACGTTAGCTTGATTCATCATTGCTCTTTTGTTGTCATGTTGATAGCCATCATTAAAGGCTAAGACTTGGCATGGGAACAAGGTTCTAATGGTTCTTGTGACCTAAGATTAGTGACATTTCTAAGCTCCACTTCTATAATCATAACCTTTTGTTTCAATTTTTTAACCAACATCTTAAATTAAACCACGTTACTTTGAGTTTAAACATAGAGAGAGCCTCTCGCCTTGATTCTAGACTTCTCACAATGCATAGATCATTGAGCTCTCTTCTCAATGACACATATCATCATATCTATATAGAACATCAACAATAAATGTGATTTTTGGTTGGATTGGATTTTTTTTTTTCTTTTGTTGTTTCTTTTTTTTCATGTTTTGTTGTTTTGTGTTCTTGAGTTCAACCCTGGTAGAGTTGAACCCAATTTTCCCTTTTCAGAGTCATTGGGTGTCTTCCTACCTTTTGTTGGAAACTTCGGATCTAGTATAGATGGCTATTCACACACAAACACTTAAGTGGATATTGGCTATAACAAAATATTTGCATAATCAATTCAAATAACAAAAAATTGACACAAGATGTAAAGTGGTTCCCTATTCACTTGGGTACTCCACTACCTTTTAAATCCTGAGTTTTATAGACCTCTTTAGTTTTAGATCTATAATTCTTGGGATTTTTTGCCTTTTAATACATCCATGCATGCCTAGGTGCATGTGATCTAGTGTGTGTATGGATTTTAGAGCATCACAAAATTTAGTATTTAACCTAGTTGTTGTTTTGTGATCATTCAAAGTCTCATAGATATCTTCTAACTCTACTATTTTTGCATGCAATTGATTATTAGTTTCTTTTGATATTTCTAACTCCATTTTCTAAACATGATTTGTTTATTTCTAATGTTTGATAATTACTCTTTAAAACCTTATTTTCTTTTTTAAATATCCTAGCTTTATGATATAACTCTTCATAAGCTTCTAGCAATTCTTCAAGAGAGAAATCATTATATACCTCACTTTCCGTTTCCTCCGAAGTTGCAACCAAGCAAAGGTGTGCGACCTCATCTTCATCGGAATCGGTGTCCACATCGAAGTTGCTATCATTTGACGTTGCTCTGAGAGCTTTCTTCTTCTTCTTCTTGACTTCTTTTGTGTCTTCCTTCTTTTTCATGGGGCAATATTTTCTCAAGTGTCCTTTTTTCTTGCACTCATAACAAACAACATTAGTTGAAATTTTATTAACTTGCTTACCTGGCTTCTGGAGAAATTTTTGGAATTTCCTCGTGAGCATCTCCATCTCTTCATCTTCGGATTTCGAGGTGCTTGAATCTGAGTCCTCCTTAAGTGCTCTAAATGCAATATTCTTCTTCTTGCTTGATGTCTCCTCCTCCTCATTCTTCTTCATGCTTTCTAGTTGGACTTCGTAGGTCATAAGGCTACCAACTAGATCATCCAAGGGAAGAGTGGAGAGGTCATTCGTTTCTTGGATGGTTATGGTCTTTAAAGACTAATCACTTGTAAGAGATCTTAGGATCTTCCTTACAAGCTGCTTTTCTATGAGCTTTACTCCAAGGTTCTTCATGGGGTTGACAATTTCCCCAAATCTTATGTACATGTCTTTAATTGTTTCTCCCTTCTCCATCCTGAAATACTCATAATTTTCTATTAGAATAGAGATGCGAGTTTCTTTTACCTTGCTTGTTCCTTCATAGGTGACCTTGATAGTGTTCCAAATTTCGTATGCAGACTTGCATGTTGAAATTCTGTTGAACTCCTCTTATGATAACACATAATAAAGTGCATTCATCGCTTTTGCGTTGCTCACTATCTTCTTTTTCTGATTCGCCATCCATGCTACTCCTTCTTGTGGCTTCGAATCTGAATATTTCATTTGAATGAGGCTCCATGATTCTTCATCCATCACCTTGAAAATGACTTGCATCCTTCTCTTCCAAATACCCATAGTCCGTCCCATCGAAATAGGGAGGACGGGTCGATGATTGTCCTTTGGTGTGCCTTGATGTTGATGCCATCACGAGTTGAGTTGTTACGCCTTCTCACAACCCGCTCTGATACCACTTGTTGAAAACTTCGGATCTAATATAGATGGCTATGTGTACACAAACACTCAAGCAGATATTAGCAATGACAAAATATTTGTATAATCAATTCAAACCACAAAAACATGACACAAGATGTATAGTCATTCCCCACTCACTTGGGTACTCCATTACCTAAGCCTCCCAGCTTAAGATTTTTAACCCAAGGGAATTACTTTACTAACCGAGGTAATCAACAGGTTACTTGAACCCAAGTACAAGAAACGGGTTTGTTACAACCCAAACAATGAGCAACAAGCTCAATACAAAAATAGAACTGGTGTAAGATAAGTAAAAATCTTACAACAAAGATTCATAAGCCTCTCAACAATAATTAAAATGAGATTACCGATTAGAGAGCCTAGAAAAGACGTGAATTGCTTTGTAAATGCGTAAAAGGAACACGCCGTTGAGTTTGCAAATGCGTAGAGAAAATGAGAACAACAAACTACTTTTTCTTCTCTTGAAATATGGTGGAAATATTAAAATCTAGCTCTAGGATTTTCTCTTATATTTCTTGTGTATAGACTAAGAGTCCTGGGATCTTTTTGTAACGTTAGAGCCTTGGTAGACCATAAGCTAAACGTTGGGGTTTAAATCCCAACATTCATCTTCTCAAAATTAATTTTTCAGCCATTCAGATTTGGGCCAACGACTAACTGATGTTGGTACTGAAGTACAGGTACCAGTACTAGCTACTCACAGTTTTTCTGCAGCTAGCACATAAGAGCCATAGTATCGGTACTCATCATAGGTATTGGTACTTGTGATTCTTAGGTTTGAGATTCACTAAGCACTGTGACCTACCTATACCGATACTCATCATGAGTATCGATACTTGTAAGGTCTAAGCCCGATCTGAGCTTTCAAACTGTGACCATCAGATACCGGTACTCCTGATTAATACCGGTACTTGTTGTTTACAGTTTGAGACAAAGACTCGAACTTGTGTTTTGCATGTATCGGTACTTATGAACAGTACCAGTACTTGCTTTCAAGTACCTTTATATAAAGATTTTACAAAGATTAACTTTAAAGAACATTTTTTGAAAATGATTGCAATATTAACCCTAATTTATCTCTAATTGTTTTACTATTTAATACTTGATTCTTTGTTAAGTGGCATATATTTTATAAAATAAAAATCTAAAAGGCAACAAAAACTCCAGAGGATCTTCTATCGTCGACTCCTCATTGTCATCTTGCCTTCTTGTCATCATGCCTCCTTGACATAGCTTTCTATTCGCCTTGATTTTCACCTAAATATGAAATATCACTCAATTGTAAATATTAATTTATAATAATTTTGTTAATACTAAAATAAGATGTGGAATAAGATTCAAATACCTTTCACTCCTCACTTTTAGGTGATTATTTAATTATAACAACCTCTTTAACGTGAAAGGCAATGATATTTCTTCAAAAACAAAAAGGTGTTAGGAAAATATTTTCCATACTCGAGTTCCCACCCACCACCGTATGCCTCCACTACCCCTTCCTACCTTGACCAAAAAGTCACCATGCTCAAGTAAGTAGACTTCACTAACCCAAATTTTTGTACTTAATTTTTTGCTTATGCAAAAAGGAAAGATGGTTGTTGATAGATGCATAATTAGATATCCCCCAAAATGTATGATGTGCCTACAAAAGTGTCAATTAATTGAAATAGCATATTTAAGAGTAAGATAGGATCCTGATCACAAAAAATGATAAATTACTTACCAAAGAGCAAACAAGCATCAAATTTCATTTTTCTTTTTTAATCCACATATAGATAGAAATTGGTGAACCACTTCTTTCATGAAAATTTAAATATTTTGTAAATAAATGAAATTGAAGAAGATTGGACAAAAAAATAGAAAGGACAAAAGCTCGATCCTTGATGAAGACAAAGAAGATTATTTAGTAGCAGCTTATTTTTCATCTACTTTCTTTTCTTAAAAAAATGTAAGGAAGAGTGATCAAAATAGCACCAACATCATCCACCTCCAAAAAGAATTCTGTAGTGCTATTAGAAGACCAAACTCAATAATAAGATTTAGGGAGGTATGTGATGGAAGAATTGAAAGAGCTCTCAAGAAATGGAAAGTTCAACAAAAATTGTACCATTTTCATGCTCCGGATGAGATTCAACTTTTGTGCTTCAAAGATATAAGAAGGGGAGATGAGATATTGTAGAGGTCTTGTTAGTGTGTACCTTTTGTGTAGAAAAGGCAACATTTCAAAATTTTCACGTTGATTTCTTAATCAATGTCGCTGAATTCATTTGCATTTACCCAACCAAATTCATGTCTGATTTATTGTCATAATTGGCCACTCATGGCATCCTTCACCAAAAAAACAAAGGAAAAATCGACGTCTCAATCATCTATTCTAAGATTCCCCGCTTGGGTATTGCCATCTTTTTTTTTTTAGAAATTTCATAATCCCATCATTTATGGAGAGCATATATTCTTGAAGATGTAACGTGAAATCTCAAATCTCATTAAACCCGACAGGTCTAATCTAAAACTTCCTATTGAATACATCATCAAACACCATGTGTAGGTAGGTACGTTGCGTTGTCTTTTTTTCTTTTTCACTGTACACTAATACGTTGATGTTAGATTAAAAGAAATTAAAAAAATAAGGAAATGTAAATTGTGAAGTGATGCAGGTATTATTTTTATATTTTACACGATGTTGAAAATGTTAACTTACTTGATAATTGATATTTAATATAAAGAAATAAAAGAATTTAAGACTTATTACATGATAGTCCTTACCACACTTAGAAAAACATCACATCACTTTAAGTTAAAAAATATATAGGTGATAAAAAATTTTGCACAGGTGATAAAAAATTTTACACTGGTAATAAACTACTTTACACCGATGATAAATTATTCCAAGGGTAGTTTCACCTGTCTAAAGTGATTTTGCACCAGTCTAAAGTGATTTTGCATCAGTCTAAAGTGATTTTGACCAATGAGTTTAGGGTCTAGGTTTGGTTTATGGAAAATGATTTCACGTATGAGAAATGATTTTTCCCTTTAAAGGTGATTTTTCACTCGTTAAACCCTAAACCTTAAATTCTAGACTGTTACGACCCGGTTCCCGAATCCCTACAGGACACGAGAATCGGATCGACTCGACTGATCCCAAGACCCAATCGTCCAACGAGAAGTAACCAAAAAGCAGTAAAATAAACCACATTCACCATGCAAGTAACTAACAGTAACAAAAGTACATCAATAAAGAAAAGAACTACTACAGTACATACTACCACAACAGTAAAGAATTAAAATAGGTACAGAGATATGATGTTTACAATAAAGAGTACAAGGTGAAACAGAAATACTCACTACTACAGAAATATGGTACAACAAAAGTACAACTATTGGGCTCTACTAGGCCCAGCAACCTCCGCAGCCGCAGGCTCTGGCTGCTCAACACCTAGTCTTGAAAAGGTGACAAAAGTGACACGTCAGCGAAACGCTAAGTAGAGTGGCAACCAGCTAGCTAAGAAAATAGTAAAGGTGGACAAGTAGCTGTTATTTTTAATTTCTTTCTTTATTTCTCTATTTACTCTTTCTTGAATTATTTCTCAGATCTTTCTCTTGATCTCAACTGTTCCTCGTGGGAATGATCTTGATTACAGTCTTTTCCGAAAAGTAGAAGTAGCACGTGGTGCTCTCCTGGCCGGGAGAGTCCCCCGTGGTGGTCCTACCCTCAGTCAACCACCCCAAGGTTGCTGACAGACGTAACGGTGACTACGGCACGCGCGATAAACGCACGGGTAGCTACCCCGCACTGGCATGCGGTCAGTCGTTTCCGTTAACGGGTGCGCCCAAAGCACAGCACGGAATCAGTATAGGGCAGAGCCCTCTCAGTAACAGGGGTCCAGCCCCTCCACAGTAACCAAACATGGGTCTTGCCCCTCCACAATCCGCGCACCCTCGCCTGACTACCCTGGTTTGCCCAGTGGGCCTAACAAGTCGGTGTAGGACGGCTAGCTGAACCCCGGGGTCCGTGAGGTGGCTAGCTCTCTCACTACACTAGTATCTCTCCCCGGTACTGTGTACGCGAAAGCCAAAAGTCGGTACAAAGTGGCCAGACCTAACCCCGGGTCTCTGGGGCGGCTAGCTCCGCTCTGCACTAAAGAGGGGGACAGTTGCTCTCCTTGGTATTCCGTACTCAAGGGCCAGCTCACTTCCCCATCCACTTTCCCAATTCCATTCTATTTATTTTTCAGGAGCTCTACTCCTAATTTCCCGTAGGGTTCATACTCATATTTCTCAGGCCAAGCCATACTAGGTTTCATTATTTCAGTTTCATTCGCATATAGCCCGTGTTTCCAACATTTAATATCAGTTTATATACAAGTAGCTCAAATTTAGTTTCCAACAACAGGAATTACATGTAACAGTTACTAACAACAGTACTCTACATTTCACAGGCAGCTGTTATCCAATTACAGGCAATAATCATTATTCTATCTACTTATTCAAGACCGCAATTCAGGTATTCATGACATTCGTTTCAGTGTTTCTGTTCCTAGGATTCATGCAACACCCTAAGATCTATCATTCAATCTAGTTTTCAAGTCCTTAGATTCATGCCATACCCTAGGATCTATCATTCAATCTAGTTTTCAGGTCCTAGGATTCATGCCATACCCTAGAATCTATTATTCATCTCAAGGATGCATTAATATTAGTAAATAACTAAAGAGAGCCACTCTACTCGCAAAGCCGGGAGTAATGGGGGCATGATCGGCAGGTCCATGTGCCTCCACAACCCCTAAAGTCGCAACAGAACGAGGTCCCATCACAAGGATCAATCACAAGGAACCACTCAGAATAGGATAAAAGTATTTTAAACAAGTAGATGAACAAATTCTGAGAAGAACGGAATCTCAAAAGCGAAAATCGAACTTCGAACGGACCCTAAACAGGTAAAAAACGACAACTCTGCCTCAAATCAGACGTCTGGAACACCTTCCAAACGTCTTAAAAGGTGGTCCAGGTCATATCTCACTCTGAGTTGTTCCACAGATGTCCAAGAATTCTGCTGAACCGTCTGGACCTAGTTCCAGACGTCCGACTACCTCTCCAGACGTCTGGAGATGCTCTCCGCCATATGGTACTATGCCCAGACGTTTGAATCGCGTGGGAAGGTGTGTCTCGTGCCTTCCTAAAGCGAAACCTGCACGTGCACGCAAACGATCTTAACACGGCATGAGACAGAACTTTCGGCGGAACGGCCTGCATGGTCATATCCGCAAAAGGAAGCGGAGGAAGGAATATGTACCTCTTAGACGTCTGGAGCTCCCTCCAGACGTCGCCCGCGTCGTCTGGACGTAGGTTCAGACGTCTGATTCTGGGAAAATTTCCCAGAATTAGAACCTCCTCGCCTTCTTCCTGCTGCGCACTGCCACACGCGCGCTCGCCCGCCTGCTGCCTGAGCTGCAGCAGCACCGGGGTAACCGCCTCAGCACCACGCTCCCGCTGCGCGCCCGTTAGCCGGCTCCGAGCTACTCCAGTGAGCTCGCTCTCTCTTCCTCACGCGCTCTCCCTCTTCTCCCCTCTCGCTGCACCTCCTCTCCGCATGCACCCGGCAGCAGCTACTGCCCTCGCTCTCTCTCTCTCTCTCTCTCTCTCTCTCTCTCACGCTCACGCTGGAAGAAGGAGGAGACGGTGGGGTGGTGGGTGAGGGAGAGGGAAGGGGGGAGAGGGGTATTTGAAGGCGTCGGGGGGGGAGGGAAAAGCACCTGCAGGTCGGCGGGCTCAGTCTGCGTGCGCATGCGCGCAGACTCACAATCGTACACCCGCAAATATTTATTTCCAGACGTCTGGGAAGGTGTCCAGACGTCTGGACCAACTCCCAGACGTCTTAAAAAGCGTTTGATGTCTCGGGTCTTAACATAGACCCTAAACCTTAAGGTAAAAAATCACATTTCAAGTATAAAATCACTTCTTATACGTAAAGCAATACTTGAAATTTAATTTTTCACCTGTGAAAAAAAATATTACACTGGGCAAAAAAATATTGCATCGGTGCAAATTAGTTCAAAGTAAGGTGTAATCTTACTTTGCACCCGTGAAAAAAATATTGCACCCGTGCAAAAAAAAATACTAACATGCAAAAAAATATTACACCAGTGTAATGTAGTTTAAAGTAAGGTGCAATCTTATTTTTCACTCGTACAAAAAAATAATGCACCAGTGCAAAGTAGTGCAAAGTAAGATAGATTGTACCACTGGTGCAATCTTACTTTGCAACCCATGTAAAATTTTTTTGATGGTGTAAAGTGATTTTGCATAATAACTCACTCCCATGAAAGTAACTTGTTGTTAGGTTAAATAGTGGTGGATCCTATGGCGTGTCAATGCTTTTTTGCATAAAAAGGAGGGAGGGATCACATTTACAACTATCTGTTAACTTTTGCATTTTCTAACTCAAGTTCTAAAAAAAACGACATGGGTTGGAAAACGTAAAATTGAACCCACGTTCACAACACTGTATGAAGCATGAAAATAAGACCCACAAATTCCCGTACATCATTATTTGCATCACTATTTACGTCTCCCTACTTTTTGGCAAACAAAAAAACTTACCCACATGATAGGTATGCATAATATTGTTATCATAGTCTTTATTGCAAGTTTGCTATAGGTTTTTTTTTTCCTAAGAAGAAACATTTCCATTAAAGGAAAGCATAGGTGACGTATAGGTGAATGGCTAGAAACTGCTACCATTAACATTGCTCGTTAAAGTTGCATCATATGCCTCATGTTATCAACACCTATTCAACAATGAGGAATCCAATGGAAGTATGAGCAACAATGAGAAGTCTCTCTTCGTCACAGAGGAGAGGGACTTCCTCATCCATGACAACGCCCAAGAGTTAAGTTTGTGGATTTCCCCCGATAGCTTCCTGGTCATGCTGTTATTGCTTTTATCTCTGGAGTCGTTAGATTCGAAAGTTTTGTATAAAATAAATTTTGGTTGCGCCTAATACCACAATCCTAGATATCAGATTTTGAATTGTTGGGTATCTCTCTCTCTTTTTAAGGTTCTATGATAGTATATGTAACATAGACGTACTTAATTAGCTTTTCTCTTTTCAATTTGGTATCTAAATTCATCAAATTTTCTAGAAAGGTTCGATTGTTGTAAAAGGGTCCGGTAAATCCATACTTCTTGTAGAAACGATGCATTGTGACTTCACTTATGGGTACTAAAAAATTGGAGGAATACCTTCAACGTAACTGATTTTGGTTTCGTTGGTGGAAAAAACACACCTAATTAGATAAAGAAATATGGAAAGTAAAATTGTATAAAAACTCAAAGTAGGCATGTATGTATTGTATTTGACCACCATTGTACACTTTGACATTTGATGAATTTATTAAATAGGTTACATGCGAAGTGATAAGGTCAATCATCACTTAACAGCCACCACTAGTTGCAAATAAAATAATTATCGATAATTTTTTATTTTAAATAAAAATGTACATGTATTTTTTTTCAAAATAAAAATATATCTGTAATTTTTATTTTAAATCAAAATACAATGAAGTAATTTTTTTTGTTAATTTTTAATTATTAATTAGATATCATCAATAACTTTTAGATATAAATAAAAATTATTAATGATTTCTTAATTTTTATGAGATATTGTAAAAAATACATAACCTTTACATGATAATAATAAATATTACCGACGATATTTGACCACATCTGTACATTATGTTGATCGATCATACCCAAGTGGATGAAGTGCTGGCATGAAAGGATCACATGGCGTGGTCTCCAAAAAAAAAATACACAGACATAGCATTGATGGCTTTTATTTGTCAAAAAATATTTACATTCCAACGGGAAGATTGCAGCGTTGTTACAGCTTCAAAATTAGAAGTCTTAAAGTGCTTGTAATTAGCTTTTCTTGATGCTTTTTTTAGAATCCAAGAAGAGAGTTGTGTGAACCTATTGGAAGGAATTATCATTTTATCTCGTAAAAGGAAAAAAAATCAAAATATGTGAAAGATAAAAAATAGATAAAAGGTATAAATAAAGAAATATGAAATAAAGAAATATGTAGTATATTAGTTCTTTCTAGGGTAATTGTATCTCAAATTTTAAATTTTAAAATTAATTTTTTATTTTCAAGCATGAAAAAATCAATTCTTTTAATATAATTATATAACCTCGATGAAAATCTATAAAAGAAATCATTTCAAAGGTTTTGATCATTTGACACGAAATTTCAAATTTTATCCTTAAAACCTATAAATCATGTGAGGTCTCACGAGAAGATGATGAGGCACCCATCGACAACTTCAAAGCCAAAGAGGTCTTACCTTTAAAATCATTTTACATAATAAAAAATTATTTTGTATTGTTAAGTTTTCTTTCAAAGTAAAAGATTACATTATACATATTGCGAAGACGAGGTGTTTGTTTAAATCAGAGTGTGGTTTACAACTAACAAAATTTATATTATTTTTTTTGTCACCAATATATTTTAATTCAAAATAAAAAATAATCTTAGATAATTTTTTTAAATAAGGTGAAGTCAATCACATAATAAAACTTATGTTACTTGAGAATAAGTTCACAATATGTCACATTGTGCATTTTTATAAATTTTAACTTTACATCTTTAAAGATAACGAAAGATATGATAATCAAGGGTATTTTTTACCACGTGATCTATAAGATGAGATTCCTTCTCATTCTTAAAAAATAAAAATTGATATTATCGTATGTTGCGCACATTTTCAAAGTTACCATCCACTGAACTTTGTTCAGAATAAAATTAGAGTTCTATTAATTTTCCAATCAATACCATGTTCCTTTTTTAGCTACAGTGGCATGAACGTTGCTTCAATATATATAGGTAGAAGATGCCATATTGGTCTTGCTGCTGCAATGACATGAACATGCATATGTCATGCTATATATATATATATATATATGTAGAAGTCAATCAAATAAAAGTTTAATATGATTTTTAATCAGTAAATCTTAGTTTTAATTTATAAAAATCAACATATCACATGCATGTCACGTGATTGAAAATATATTGTTAGATGTATTTTAATTTTTAATTGATAAAAAATAAAAAAAATTGATTGAAAATCAATACATGCTATGCATTGTAAAATATTTTATCTAATATATTTTAATTTTCAATCGATATCTTAAATTAAATTTATATTATATGATTTTATATATATATTATTCTATATTTTTGTAGGAATAATTAATATTGATCTCTAATAAAAAAATACAAGAGGAGAAGATATAGTAAAAATAAAATTTGAAATAAATATATTTAATAAATAGTGTATAAGAAAAATAAAATTATAAAAATAAATTTAAAAAAAAGACGAGAGATAGATAGAGAGACATAGCAACTGTAGATGTTAAAAATAAATAAAAAACAACGCAACAGGACATCCACTGCTGCCTCACAGAAAATCTATGGATATATAGATAGATTGGTAACTTTAAAGGAACCATGATTCCTTATTTTGTTAACCGAAGAAAAAACGATGGACAAGAGCACTGGAGGGAAAAATTGTTAGCATATACTTTACAAATCAATTAATGCTCCGAAGTATCTCAATTTATAGACACAAAAATTGTAGAGGTTTATAAAGAGTTCACCAAAGATGTCTTTGAGAGAGTGTTTGTCTCACAGACAAAGATGAGAAGTTATAATATTATTATTGTTTATTGGATGTAGGCATAAAAAATATAAAAGTTAGCGTGTGTAATGTATTGATATGATATATTAATGTAATATGATTTTGTATTAATGTAAAATTATTTAGATTTATTTTACATCGTTGTATAATTATTTTTTATAAGTATTTTTTAATTTTTAATTAAAATTTACTTATGTAAAGTAATTCTTCACCTATTAAGGATATTTTTTCACATGAAATGTGATTTTTTAACTTTAAATTTAAGATTTAAGATTTAATTTTTACTTTATAAATAAAAATTTATTTTTAATAGGTAAAATTACTTTTTATAAATTATAAATCTTAAACTCAAATCATTCTACATCGACGTAAAATTAGATAGAATTATTTTATAATCATATAAAATTATTTTACTTAAATATTATAAAATTTACTATGATAGTATATTGCAAAACACATCGTAGAGTGTATTTTTATACATTTTGACATATTTATTTTATTTTTAGGTAATTTACTTCTAAATCTTTTTGGAAAGTGGGGTTTATTAAGAATTAAAAAACACACACACATAGGGTAAATGGCAGCAGCAACGAATCACCCAATCCATACCGAACTCTGTATCCTTTCCCATTCCAACAAGAACAACATTGCCTGTTTAAACTCTATCACCATAGAACCCAAAAACCCATTTCATCTCCACTTTTTTCCTCACCAATCAAGCGTGTTGAAGGTGTGCACCCGTGTCAGGTGAGGCAGCAAGTACATTCGAAAATTTTGGAAGGCTTAATTCAAAGGATCGAAGGTATCCCAGCCTTTCCTCTTCCGTTGTCGCTCCTTTAATTTGTGTTTTAATCAGGAAAATTAGGTTGCTTATTTCGGTTGTAACATCGTTAACGTCGATCAGGTGAGGATAGAATTGATTTGGGTTGCTGGTGAGGTTCGAGAAGTTGATTGGTATCGGTGTTGTCCTCCTGTTCGGTGTTGCACGGAGAGCATCCGTTGGGAGGGGCCTGGAGGTTGAAGAAGATAGGGTTGTGGTCCCCACCGGTTGATTAATTGAAAAGAAAAGGAGAAAATAGAAGAAAAAGAAAAGGGTGGAGAGCGCGTCGGGTTGAGTTGGACGGCCAGTGAGTGACTTTGGGGTTGAGCATTTTAATGGCTTTGATTTCGAAAAAAAAAAAAAATAATAATAATAATAGAGAAAGAGAATTTTCACGGATGTTGGAGAGCATTAACGTATTTTGGATCTATTCTTAATCTATATGAATTGACATGGATAGTGCAGTATTAGTGAAGATATATTTATTTTCTTCATTTATTTATTTTTATATTTTTTATGATTATTCTATTATATATTTTTTTTATCTCTTTATATTTATTTTTCCTCTTATTTTATATTTCTTATATATTATTTAGCATGTATATCTTTTTTTAATTTCGTCTCCGTTATCGATCTCATCTTTCTATACTCTTCTATTAGAGATCAATATTGAGTACGTTTTTAGGAGAGTATGAAATAATATATATATAAAATCAAGTAGTGTAAATATAATCTAGGACATAGATTAGAAATAAAAATATACCAGGTAATACATTTTGTAACGTACAGTGTGTCTTGATTTTCGATTGGTATGTTTTATTTTCATTAATCGAAAACCAAGATATATCAGGTAATATATTTTTCAACAGGTAGTGTGTTAGTTTTTCACCAATTAAAAATCATGTTATACTTTTGTATGGTTGACATTTGTACTCCCATAATGATTGACTTTTATACTCCTGCAACAACACACAGGCTAAAAGGTAATTAATATGTTATAACCTTATCTTATAATAGTATAGATCAAGGCTGAAACTTGTAGTTGTGCAATCATATATGTAATAAGGAGGGCATAGATAAGTCCTTAGGAATTTTTGAATACCAAAAGTTAACTTGATTTCTTAATTAAATAGGTGATGCATAAAGGTGTTCAATTGAAAAATTAAATCAGATTATTGCAATTGATTAAGATATGTAACTTTAAATTAAGATAGTTGACACGTATTAAGTACTATTTATGTATGTGAATTAATTTATTGATATTATATGCTTACATTAATTATTGTCTTTTATTTTCATTGATCATAAACCTATAAGTCAATATGCAACTGCATGTACGTTAACAATAATTAATTGACACCACTCATTATGAAGGAGTAGACATTGTTATTAATTAGTTTAAGAGAGACCTATATTTGGTAGAGTACAGCAAATAACTCCACTTATGATTGCTTGCAGATGGGTAAAATATGCATTACTCTAGAATGGTTGCCGCTAAGGAGATAGAAGACTCACATCTGAGGTTATATTATATTGAGGTGACAATAGCAAGCCTTGCAATTGGTTTTCTCTATTTAAAATTATTTTTTAAAAATTTACTAGGGATGAGGTGGGTCTTATTCGAACTTAGGATGACTGGTGTCTGTGAAGGACATAAATAGATAATATTTGAGAATTTAGGAACAATACATGCTTGATTTTTTATGGAATGTATTAATTAGTGAACCATTGGAATGGTAAAGATTGAATTGTTGTAGCATTATTTGAAACTTTGACTCAATTAGAGAAGATAAATAAATTATTTAGTTATTTATTTTGTATGCACATGATAGTAGTAATTGCAATATTACCTTAATTTATTATTACATGCCAAGTCAATTCTATTGACTAACTCTATTGATTGAATAAATTTTTGGGATCAAGTTGGTGTAAACTAGTGATGGGGGACGAGGACTCCTTAAGTTTTATGGAGCTTGAATTAAAATGATAGTAGATTTGGTTATTTCTATTTGAACTAATGTATTTGAACTTTATGTTTCTTGAGTATGGATCATATTAATAGAGTCAACTATGGATCTTAGTGGATTAATTACTTTATTTCTCGTTAGCCATTTTTAGCTCCGAGTTGCTTTGTACTTGATTGATTGCATGGGTCACCACTTTCTTGGTTCTAAAAAAAAAAATTGATGTTAGTTTTCTTGGGAATAAATGGGGATGGACACCCAAACCAAAGTTCTTTTCAATGCAACAAATCAAGGTCGTTGATTTCAATCCAGCCAACAGCATATGAAACAACATATTTGCCTTTCAAGATTCGTGCCTTTTTTTCTAAGGGGGAGAGTGTAGGAACAGGTTTGAAATCAGCCTTTGGTTTTCACTTTTTCTTTTCTTGGGTGCTTCCATAAATTCTTGTGCACTTGAAAATTAGGACCTGACAACTTGTTATCAAAGCCAAGGTTAAGAAAGAAATGAAGTAATCCTATCATACTAAGAAGGTTATTGTAGAGTGAATTATTCTTTTCTTGGCTATTGTAGATGTTGTCATTCCTTATTTGTCGCAAAAGGAGTCATTGCATGCGTGAGTTAGAAGAGCAAACTATCTTTATTATGAGGGCCATAGGAAACGCTCCCAACTCGTCCAATAGCAGGTGGAGAATTTGAAATTAAAGGAGTGAGTTCAGCAACGTAAGGAAAAACAAGAAGGGAAAGAGAGGTGTTCTTGTGAAAGGAGGGATGAAGTGACTTTTGAGAGATTCTTGAAGGTGAACCCACCTGTTTTTGGAGGGATGGATGTTGGGGTTGTAAATTGGTGGATAGAAGAAATCAGAAGGCTATTCGATGCTATTTGGGTGCTCGGAGCACAATCGGGTCAACTCTGCGACTCATCAACAAACAAGCCAACTTGTGATTGGTGGACAAGCACATGGCTACAAAAGTTTGAGGAAGGAGAGATGGTCCCTTGGGATAACTTTGTGAAAAATTTCCAGGAGCAGTATTATCCCCCTTATCTATTGATTCAAAAGGAACAAGAGTTTTGCACCTTAACTCAAGGAGAAATGACCATACAAGAGTATCATAATAAGTTTCATCAACTCCTTAAGTATGCACCATGCCTATGCCCGGATGATTACCGAATGATGCACAAGTTTGTTGAGGGACTCACCCTTGTATTATGCTCGAAGGTTCTTATTGGGAATCCACAGACAATGGAATAAGCGATTGCACTATCTACCACCTTAGAGAAGGACTGCTTGCAAAGGAAGGATGAAAAGCCCAGAGGCGATTGCAAGGGTGGTCAAGGAAAGCCTAAAGAGTTTCGTCAACTCCGGAAGTAGCAGAAGAATAACAATTCAAGTCAATGCCAAACCCTTTCTCGAATGTTCCTACTGTTATCATTGCCTCCAAGGGGAGTGCTATCTAAAGAATGGGCGGTGCCTAAAATGTGGTGAAAAGGGTTGCTTTATGCGTAACTGTCCAAAGCCAATAGAAATTAGTCAAGCAACCAAGGACAAAAGATGTTTGGTTGACTTATGCTCTTACTTAGCTTGATGCTTAGAAGAATGAGGACATTATGGTTGAAGGTACACTCTTAGTCTTTGGCATCCAAGCAAAAGTTCTTTTTGATTTTGGTGACTCTCATAGTTTCATCTTAGAAAACTTTGCAAATAAGTTAGCTACTAAAAAGGATCGATTGTTCCTCACATTTGAAGTGTCCCCACCAATTGGGGAGGTAGTCAAACTAAATGACTACTTACTTGATGTCTCTATTACCGTTGACGGGTATAAACTACTTGTTGATCTAGTTATCATGGAAATGACTAACTATGATGTCATCCTTGGAATGAACCGCTCATCATACCATTTTCTTGCTTCATTAATTGCCATAGGAAGAGGATAATTGTCTTGAGAGAGGGATTGCCCCAGATTGTCATCAAAGGTCATTTGTAGGGAAATAGTCGATGCATTATTTCTACATTAAAGGCATGACATATGCTGTCACGGGATCATACTGGATTTATTGCTAGTCTTGTCCAAGTAAAACCCCCATTAATCAAATTGTCAAATGTGAATGTCGTTCAAGATTACCCCGATGTCTTTCTTGACGATCTCCCTGGTCCTCCGACAGAGCGTGAGCTAGAGTTTGCAATTGAGCTCCTGCTAGGAACTGCACCAGTATCGAAGGTACCCTATCGTATGGTTCCTACATAATTGGTTGAGTTGAAAAGGCAATTGTAAGAACTAGTAGACTTAGGCTTTATATGGCCTAGTGTGTCACCATGGGGTGCGCTAATTTTGTTCGTTAGGAAGAAGGATAGTTCCCTTTGTCTATGCATTGATTATAGGATGCTAAACCAAGTGATGATGAAGAATAAATACCCCTTAACCAAGAATTGATGACCTTTTTGATCAGCTTCAGACGATTAAGGTCTGTTACAAGATTGATCTAAGATCTAGGTACTACCAATTAAATATTAGGGCAATAGACATGCTGAAGATTGCCTTCTAAACATGTTATGGGCATTATGAGTTGTGCTTAATGCCATTCGGATTAACAAATGCACCTGCTGCCTTTATGGATCTCATGAATCAAGTTATCAAGTCATTCCTGGATTAGTTTGTCATTATCTTTATTGATGATATTCTGGTATACTCTTAGACTCTAGAGCAGCATGAAGATCATCTTAGAATTGTACTTGAGACCCTAAGGAAGAATCAATTGTTTGCAAAATTTTCTAAATGTAAATTTTGGTTGGAGAAGGTCACATTCTTGGGGTTAAATTAGAGGTCATCATTGATAATCAAAGCCTAAAGTATGTCTTCTCTCAGGGAGATCTCAACCTAAGCGAACGCCATTGGATGGAGTTCCTTAAAGACTACGACTTCACTATCTCCTACCCTGGTAAGGCGAATTTAGTTGCCGATGGCTTAAGTCGTAAGGACTCCAACACTATTTTGAATTTAGTGATCATAGGGTGGAAACTTTTGAAAGACCTTATTGAGTGGAATCCTTTTTGCGAAAGAGCGGAGCTCTTCTTAGTGAACTTAAGGGTGCAACCAAAATTATTGGCAAATGTCCTTAGAGGTTGGAAAGCAGATCCAAAATACACCAAACTTACAAAGAAAGCACAAGTTGGAGGGACCAAGTTTTCTATTGCTAATAATGAAGCCATTTAGTTTACAAATCGCATAAGGGTTCCGAATGATTCTGAATCAGTGGAAGTGTTCCTCTCAGAAGCCCACAAATCCAAGTACACAATTCATCCTAGATCCACCAAAATGTTTAAGGATCTTCAAAGAAACTTTTGGTGGAAAAATATGAAAAAGAAAATTGCAAAGTTTATGGTAAAATGCCTAGTTTGTCAACATATTAAGGTTAAACATTAGAGGCCAACTTACAAATTGAATCTTAGGTTAAGGCTAAACAACATAGTCGGGCTAATCCATTTACCTAAGTTTTAGCATCTTTGGTTATCTATTTATGACCTTTGTAGTGAACATACAAATTGAATCAGACACCTAACAAGCCTCCATGGTCCTCCAAATTTGCAATCACTCAATTCAATTTTCGATATGATTTAGGCATTTAATCATTCATGTTAGTTGCCAAAACCATCATCTTCAACCCCTATCCTCATCCTTAGATTTAGAGGTCGAATGAATGGTTTAATCATCTAAACCTTAAGTGAAGCTACCACTAAAGATGAACCATGTATGGTTCTTCAATTCGTTCATCATGAATTCATTCCTAATCTCTTTCTAAGATTCCCCATAGTTCCCACATAAGTTTGTAGTAAAGGTTAAAGCCCAAAATCAAGTTAAAATCTAGAACATACGGATCAAATCTAGAGTTCTCTTTATCTTGTGTTCAATTTGTTGAAATGAAGCTCCCAACAAGTAGCTCCTTGAGTCCATTTCACATCATCACCCTCCATTCACCATAAGCCGCACATAGGGATGTTAACGGGTTGGGTTTTATTAGTATCAAACCCATCCCCATTTACAAATACATTTCTCATGATCACCCCAAATACAATTGAAGAAAACCTTCCCGATACCTATTAAATTAATGAGTACCCATTTAATTAACGGGTACTTATTAACATGTAGGCTTATATATATCACATTATCATTTTAAAATACCATAAGGAATTAAGCGAGAGACGTGCAACATCCCTTAATGGAATGCAATTGAAATACTTATAAAAGTCAATTAAGGGACACTGCACACAAATCTTTCACTCAATTAAGCACACCCATTTTAAGTTGAAATACTTAAAATACCACAGTGTTGCACTCTAGTGGTGAAAATAATCACATGACAAAGGAGAGGAGTCTTGATGTTGAGATGGAATTTGGATGTTGCAGAGGAGAGAGGAAATGATAGGAAATGTCACGCTACAACATTGCTTGAGTCTAGACGTTGAGATGGAATTTGGAAAATTGTAAGTTCGAAAGACGTGGGTCCATGACTACTTTCAAGCTAAATGGTCACATAAGCAGCCGTTGCAGGATGTTGGGAGTCTTGGGATGTTTGGACGTTCTAGAGTTGGGAGTCTTGGAAGTCTTAGGAGGTTTAGAATTTTTAGATTCTTGTATATTTATAATATATCTATATTGGGTATACAGGTTCAGGGTTCCTTTCCCCATACCTGCCTAAATATTAAATAGAGCAGGTTTTACTTGTCCAAATTGAGTCGGGTTAGGTCGGTTCTCCATTGGAGAGTACCAGATTGACATCCCTAGTCGCACCAATCCCTGAAGATCAATGTTGAGTGGTTTGGTGGTCACCCAACTCTAGCTACACCATTCACCACAAATATCACCACAAATCCTCATGCAAAACTCCCTTAAATTCATGCTTCCTAAGGGCTTTTATAGCCTAATTCTCTCCACCAAGCTTGACCTCCGATTAGCTAAAGATGGTGGTGTTAATAGTTTGAAGTTCATTGCAAACAACCGCTAGATAATTTGTGCTTCTTTAGGTTTAGCGGCATAAACTCTTCATTTGGTTGCCTAAATAAGTCAAGCAAATAGACATAATGCTGTTATTTGTTGCATGTCCTCCAGTTCGATTGTCTAACTCAACATTTCAAAAGCCCCAAAACATCATCAACATGTTCTTTTTACTTGAACCTCAATGTTTTTCCTTTTTTCTCCTCCATTATTTAACTTGTCTTGAAATGTTTTAAGAAACTCTTAAACATCAATTTGCCAGTGTTCAAGTTAATAAAATCCTTTGTTATTACAAATACTCCCTGAACTAGTTTTAAGTCACCACACATAGTTTAGTAGATTAGGGTCATACTACAATTAAGTACACATGACACTAACCAACTAATTAATTATGTAGGTTATGCCATATTTATATCCATACCATTAGTGTAAAGACCTGCTCTGTTCTGAGCCTTATAAGACGTCTGGACTGTCAGTCAAATGTCTGGACCCCTTCCCAGACGTTTGGAAATTGAAAATTTTGTGCGCAACTTTGCATCTACGCGTTGGCTGCGCTCAGACAGTCTCCCTCTTCTCTCCTCCACTCGAACCCTGTAACGAGCGCGTGCCCCAGACGTCTTTTAAGACGTCTGGGAGGTGGCCCAGACGTCTGTAAAGACGTCTGGGATCACATCCAGACGTCTGACCAGACGTCCGGGATAGTTTACAGACGTCTGGCGAACAGTTATGCTCGCACGGGATATTCGTCTGCGCGCCTGTGCGCGCAGACCTGCGATCCGCATCTTCTCTGCGGCTGCAGGCGACTGCGGCCGTCTCTCCCTCCTCTCCGCGCGGCGTTAAAAGGGGGAGGGGGCGCGCCTCCCCTCCCGTCTCCACCATCTTCCTCCTTCTCTCCTGCCTGTGCGCGAGAGCGAGCGGACGCGAGGGCGCAGCGGCAGCGGCGGCCGCAGTAGGCGCGGAGGAGCTGCGGCGTGCGAGGGCGGGGCTCTGCCGTGAGGGCGAGCTCGCCGGGAGCGGCTTGGCCGGCCGGCGGAGGGCGCAGGGGGCGCAGAGCGTCGCGGAGAGGGACCTGCTGCGGGCGGAGCAGCGGACGTGCGAGGTGCGACGCGGGCGGCGTCGCGAGCGGAGGCCGAGCAAGGTTCTGATTCTGGAAAAATCTCCAGAATCAGACGTCTGGACTGATATACAGACGGCAAGGTCGACGTCTGTGTGATCATACAGACGTCTGAAAGGTGAGTTCCGCTTTCTCCTTCTTTTTTTTTGTCGACTGACCGTACTGAGGGAGGAGGGTTGGCTGTGCGCAGGTGTTCGGATTCGTCATCCTTTGCGAATCCGACGTCTGGAAGTTGTACCAGACGGCGGGAGTGACCTCCAGACGTCCGGAGAGACCATCGGACGTCTGGGATCTAGGAGAGACGTCCCCACAGACTTCTGGACGTCCGGGGAACCAAGCCGAACAGGTAATTCTCTAATCCACCGTTTAAGACGTCTGGAAGGAGTTCCAGACGTCTGATTTTGCACAGTATTGTCTTTCTCGACCCGTTTAGGGCCCGTTTGGGCTCCGTTTTCCGCGATTCGAGTTGCGTTCGTTTCAGAATTTATTCCTCTACCCGCCTACAGTAGCTATACACTGTTTTGAGACACTCCTTGTGTTTGATCCTTGTGATAGGACCTCGTTCGGTTGCCGTCTTGAGAGTCGCGGAGGCGCGCGGGATTCCCGACCACGCCCCCATTACTCCCGTTGTACCTGGTAGAGTGGTTTTAAGTATTAATAAAATCTGTTAAAGTATGGAACCATAACTAGAACCTAGGGCATTGCATGAATCCTAGGAATGAGAAATGTATGGAATGATAGCTCCTAGGTGTTGCATGAATCCTAGGGCCGGAAAACTAGATTGTATGATAGATCCTAGGATATGGCATGAATCCTAGGATGGAAAAAAACTAGTGGAATGTATATTACTGCAGTCTTGGAAAAATGGAAAGGAATATATAAGCTGCCTGTGAAATTAAGTAACAGCTGCCTGTTATGAACAAAGAAACATGTTTGAGATCATGGAAATTGAGAACGTGAATCTGGAAAGTGAAACATATGATGTTCTGAGATAAAGAGCTGGAACCCTACGGGGAATTAGGAGTGGAACTCCTGGAAAGAAAAGGAATGGAACTGAGATGTAGTTTGTACTGTCTCTTGGGTACGCAGTACCAAGGGAAGTACCTGTACCTGTTTTAGTGCAGAGTGGGGCCAGCCGCCCCAGGGACCCGGGGTTAGGCTTGGCCGCTCTGTACCGACTTGTTGGCCCTCGTGTACGTAGTACCGAGGAGAGCTAGTAGTGTTAGGAGAGTACTAGCTACCCCACGGGCCCCGGGGTTCTGCTAGCCTCCTTCACCGACTTGTTAGGCCCACTAGGGCAAACCAGGGTAGTCAGGCGAGGGTGCGCGGACTGTGGAGGGGCAAGGCCCCGGTTTGGTTACTGTGGAGGGGTTGGACCCCTGTTACTGAGAGGGCTCTGCCCTGGTTCCGTGCTGTGCTTTGGGCGCACCCGTTAACGGAAACGACTGACCGCGTGCCAGTACGGGCTAGCTACCTGTGCGTTTATCGCGCGTGCCGTAGTCACCGTTACGTCTGTCAGTGACCTTGGGGTGGTTGACTGAGGGTAGGATCACCACGGGGGACTCTCCCGGCCAGGAGAGCACCACGTGCGACTTCTACTGTTGGAAAAGACTGCAATCAAGATCGTCCCACGAGGACATTCGAGATCAAGTAAAGGATCTGAGAAGTAAATGAAATAGTGAGAAAAATTGAAAGATGTAAATAAAGGAAGTAATAGAACATAACAGCTACCGTACACTCTACTGTTGCCTTTAGTTAGTTTGCCACTCTACTCAGCGTTTTGCTGACGTGTTACACTCGTTACCTTTTTCAGGACCAGGTGTTGAGCAGCCAGGGTCGGCGGCTGCAGAGGACGCTGGGCCGAGTAGGGTCCAGTAGAGTTGCCACAGCTTTGTACCTTCTTTTGTTTCTGTTCTAGTGAGTAGTTTTGTTTCCGCTGTACCTTCTTTACCTGCAGTTTTTGTTATATGATAAATGTTGTTTTACTGTTGTGGTGGTGCCTACTGTAGTAGTTTCTTTCCTTACTGCTGTACTTTTTACTGTTAGTTATATTCATGCTGAATGTGGTTTATTTTACTGTCTTTTGGTTACTTCCTCGTTGGACGACTGGGTCTTGGGATTAGTCGAGTCGGTCCGGTTCTCGTGTCTCGTAGGGACTCGGGAACCGGGTCGTTACAAGATGGTATCAGAGCAAGGTCGTCCCGAGAAGTGAATCAACTGACTGGAAAATAACCAGTTCACATGTTTATAGCTAGAGTAGCCACCACAACATATCTCTTGACTTGAGCTCTTAGAAGTGTTGTTAGGTACCCGTCTGTTTTGACGTTTCCGTTTTGTTTCGCGTCTCCTTGCAGGAGATGCCTCGTCGTGGGACTGGCGAGACTGGCCGCGGGCGCGGCCGTGGGCGAGGACGGCGAGGTGGACGTGCTGTCGTTGACGTCTCGGTGGACCAGCCACCACTCCCTGGCATCCAGGCCCAGGACCTCGCCAGACTGATACGGGATATTGTACGAGAGGAGCTCCACCCACCGCCCCGAGCACCTCCTCCTGGGGTTGCAGAGGGGGAGTCCTCTGTGGGACCACGCGACGGACGCGGCGCCGGACACGAGGGAGGGGATGGGCCCCTGCCGCCCCCACCTTCCGACACTTCTGTACACGAGACACCTTCGCCTGGAGGCGCACCAGCACCTCCCCTACAGCACCACTTCGAGCTTTTCGGACAGTTCCGGAAGCTGAAGCCCCCCTCCTTCAAGGGGGATGAGGACCCGACCGAGGCAGAGGACTGGCTTGAGCAGCTGGAGAAGATCTTCGACACCCTTCGCCCCCCGGAGGAGTGCCGCGTGGCCTTTGCTACGTACCAGCTGGAGAGTGCGGCACACCGGTGGTGGAGGGCGGTCCAGGGACAGGAGAGGGACGAGCCGACGTGGGACCAGTTCGTCACCCTCTTCTGCGAGCAGTACTTTCCCCAGACGTGGCAGGACCAGAGGAGGCGGGAGTTCCACACTCTCCGCCAAGGGACGATGACCGTGAGCGCGTACCGCACGCGTTTCTTGGAGCTGTCCCGCTTTGCAGCGACAGCGGTAGCCACTGAGGAGGAGCGCCTTTGGAGGTTCACCGAGGGGCTCCGGCCTGCGATCCGGGGGTATGTCAAACCCCTGAAGCTGCCGACGTTTTCGAGGGTGGTAGAGGCAGCCATGACTTACGAGGAGACCAACCCGTTCGCGCGAGAGACCGACGGCGGGCGGAAGAGGCCCTTTCAGCCAGACTTCTCACAGGGCCGGCGAGAACGGAGACACGTGGCGTCCGCAGGAGAGCCGTCACGTTGTGCAGGGCCATCAGTGGCCTTTGGGGGCCCTCGACAGGGGCCAGTCGCCAGCACCGGACCCCCGCCTAGCCGACAGCAGGGACTCACTGAGGGCGGGAGTCGGGTTCCCCTCTGCTACCAGTGTGGCCAACCGGGCCACGTCAGGAGGGACTGCCCATCTAGGGCAGGAGGTCAACAGATACTTCCCGCGCCGAGCACTGGAGGGCGCGCAGGAGGCCGCGGTTTCCAGGCGCGAGGAGGAGGACCGCAGTCGCGAGGAGGGTACCGGCCAGCACCTACCCGTCCGACGCAGAGTGTGGCTGCTTCGTCTGCACCTAGAGCTGAGGGCGTATCAACGCCCTAACACACAGGGACGCCAGAGCTTCGGGATCCGTGGTAGCAGGTATGGTTTCAGTTTCTGGCAGACTCATTTACACGCTTTTCGATTCCGGCGCTACGCACTCGTTTGTCGCAGACAGTTTCGCAGTTAGTTTGGACCAGGATTATACATTGTTAGAGAACCCGTTCGTAATCAGAGGTCCGAGTGGTCAGCTGTTTGTAGCTGAGGAGTTGTACACGGGTTGCGGGGTCAGCATCGGGGGACACAGCCTGCCAGCTAACCTGATTATGATACAGATGGAGGACTTTGGGGTGATCCTGGGGATGGATTGGCTGTCCGCTTACCACGCATTGGTAGACTGCTTTGAGAGGAAGATTGTCTTCTCCATTCCGGAGTTGCCTTCCTTCGAGTTTCACGGGCAGCCAGTGGACGGAGGTTTCAGGTGCATTTCGGCACTTCGGGCGGCGAGACTTTTGAGCCAGGGGTGTGAGGGCTTCTTAGCTTGTGTGGTGGCAGAGCACAGCCCCGTGGCAGACTTCCAGAGCATCCCGGTGGTCAGAGAGTACCCCGACGTGTTTCCAGACGAGTTACCAGGACTACCGCCCGAGCGTGAGATCGAGTTTGAGATCTCACTAGTACCAGGGACCAACCCCATCTCCACCGCGCCATACAGGATGTTACCGCTTGAGCTGCGAGAGCTCAAGTCTCAGTTGCAGGACCTTTTGGAGAAGGGTTTCGTGAGGCCCAGTGCGTCTCCCTGGGGAGCCCCGGTACTGTTTGTGAAGAAGAAGGATGGGACCCTACGCCTTTGTGTGGACTACAGACAGCTGAATAGGGTCACCATCAAGAACAGATATCCGCTGCCGAGGATTGACGATTTGTTTGACCAGTTGCGGGGTGCCACGGTGTTTTCCAAGATCGACTTGAGGTCTGGATACCACCAGTTGAGGATCAGGGAGACCGACGTCTCCAAGACAGCTTTCCGCACCCGGTACGGACACTACGAGTTTTTGGTCATGCCGTTTGGGCTGACCAATGCCCCCGCTGCTTTCATGGACCTGATGAACCGGGTGTTCAGACCGTACTTGGACCAGTTTGTGGTGGTTTTCATAAATGATGTACTCATCTATTCTAGAGATCGGACGCAGCACGGACAGCACTTGCGGATGGTTCTGGACACTCTGAGACGACGCAGGCTGTACGCCAAATACAGCAAGTGCGAGTTCTGGTTGAGGGAGGTGACCTTTTTGGGTCATGTGATCTCTGGAGACGGCCTGGCGGTGGATCCCGCCAAGGTCGAGGCAGTGCTCAGGTGGGAGAGACCGCATTCAGTCACTGAGATTCGCAGTTTCCTGGGACTGGCAGGTTACTACAGACGGTTCATCAGAGGGTTTTCGCAGATTGCACGTCCTATGACACAGTTGACTCGGAAGGATGTGCTTTTCACTTGGACAGACGCCTGTGAGGCGTGTTTTCTGGAGCTGAAGGAGAGGTTGACCTCGGCTCCCGTGCTCACCATTCCTGACAGTAGTGGCGGGTTCGTTGTGTACACGGACGCTTCCTTGCAGGGGTTAGGAGGTGTGCTCATGCAGAGGGGTCACGTGGTCGCTTACGCTTCGCGGCAACTGAAGCCCCATGAGCATACCTACCCTACCCACGACCTAGAGTTGGCAGCTGTTGTCTTCGCGCTGAAGACATGGAGGCATTACTTGTACGGTGAGACCTTCGAGATTTTTACAGATCACAAGAGCCTCAGATATCTTTTTGACCAGAAGGAGCTCAACATGAGACAGAGACGTTGGTTGGAGCTCCTGAAGGACTACGACTGCAGCATCTCCTACCACCCGGGAAAGGCCAATGTGGTGGCTGACGCCTTGAGCCGTAAGGTGCCCGCACGCTTAGCCAGTCTACAGTTACAGAGTTGGAGCCTTTTGGAGGAGGTGGGCAGTTGGCGACCTCTAGAGTTACGAGGATACTGTGGGGCAGTGACGGTGACACGGCAGACCAGACCAGAGTTGATAGACCGCATCATCACGGGACAGATGGCCGATCCGTACTTGCAGTCTTTGCGCGACAGAGTACTGTCAGGGGACCCAGGGGACTTCTCTTTCACAGACCAGGTGTTACGCTTGAGGGGACGGCTGTGCGTCCCCAGAGACGAGGAGCTGTTGAGAGAGCTCCTGACTGAGGCACACGGTTCCAGATTCACCATACATCCCGGAAACACGAAAATGTACCATGACTTGAGACGCGAGTTCTGGTGGAGAGGGATGAAGCGGGATGTGGGTGAGTTCGTGCAGCAGTGCTTAGTGTGCCAGCAGGTGAAAGCCGAGCATCAGAGGCCTGCAGGGCCGCTTCAGCCGCTTCCAGTGCCAGAGTGGAAGTGGGAGATCATCACCATGGACTTGGTGGTGGGTTTACCTGTTACCCAGCGAGGACACGACGCGGTCTGGGTAATAGTGGATAGGTTGACGAAGACGGCACGATTCTTGCCGATCCGAGTCACCTTGGGACCAGCACAGTTGGCAGAGAGGTATATCCGTGATGTGGTGCGACTACACGGAGTTCCGCGGGAGATCGTATCCGACCGGGATACCCGCTTTACGTCCCAGTTTTGGGCTGAGTTTCAGCAGGCTTTGGGGACGAGGTTGAGGTTTAGCACGGCTTACCACCCCCAGACGGACGGACAGTCGGAACGCACGATACAGACACTTGAGGATCTTTTGCGTGCCTGTGTACTAGACTGGAGGGGCTCTTGGGAGGAACACCTGCCCCTGGCAGAGTTTGCATACAACAACAGTTATCACTCGAGCATCGGCATGGCTCCCTACGAGGCTCTGTACGGACGGAAATGCACGGCACCCTTGAGTTGGGTTGAGGTGGGGACCAAGTGGGAGGTTGGCCCCAGGTTGATCCGGCAGAGTCAGGAGGTAGTTGAACAGATCCACAGACGACTCCGCACTGTCAGGAGCAGACAGAAGAGCTACGCAGATCGCAGACGCAGAGAGGTGCAGTTCGAGGTTGGGGACCACGTCTTTCTTCGTGTTTCGCCCATGAAGGGCTTACAGCGGTTTGGGGTGAGAGGGAAACTCGCGCCGAGGTTCGTGGGGCCCTTCGAGGTCCTGGAGCGGGTTGGACCCGTTGCTTACAGACTTGCCCTTCCCCCGCAGCTTTCTGGTGTGCACGACGTGTTCCACGTGTCCAACCTCAGGAAGTATGTAGCCGATCCCAGCCACGTACTGAGTCACGAGAGCGTCGAGGTGAGCGACGACCTGACCTACCCCGAGCGGCCAGTGCAGATCCTAGACCGAGCCGTCCGCAGGTTGAGACGAAAGCAAGTACCCCTGGTAAAGGTTTTGTGGAGGAGCCAGCGGTACGAGGAGGCTACCTGGGAGCCTGAGGCGGCAATGCGGGAGCGGTACCCAGAGCTTTTCGCGGGTACGTCTTTTCGGACCGGCTTCGGTCCTCTTTGAGTTTGTTATGGTTATTTGGACATCCTTTTTCCGCACCCTAGTTGGCGCAAGTTTCGGGGACGAAACTTCCTTTGAGTTTGTTATATTGTAACGAGCGCGTGCCCCAGACGTCTTTTAAGACGTCTGGGAGGTGGCCCAGACGTCTGTAAAGACGTCTGGGATCACATCCAGACGTCTGACCAGACGTCCGGGATAGTTTACAGACGTCTGGCGAACAGTTATGCTCGCACGGGATATTCGTCTGCGCGCCTGTGCGCGCAGACCTGCGATCCGCATCTTCTCTGCGGCTGCAGGCGACTGCGGCCGTCTCTCCCTCCTCTCCGCGCGGCGTTAAAAGGGGGAGGGGGCGCGCCTCCCCTCCCGTCTCCACCATCTTCCTCCTTCTCTCCTGCCTGTGCGCGAGAGCGAGCGGACGCGAGGGCGCAGCGGCAGCGGCGGCCGCAGTAGGCGCGGAGGAGCTGCGGCATGCGAGGGCGGGGCTCTGCCGTGAGGGCGAGCTCGCCGGGAGCGGCTTGGCCGGCCGGCGGAGGGCGCAGGGGGCGCAGAGCGTCGCGGAGAGGGACCTGCTGCGGGCGGAGCAGCGGACGTGCGAGGTGCGACGCGGGCGGCGTCGCGAGCGGAGGCCGAGCAAGGTTCTGATTCTGGAAAAATCTCCAGAATCAGACGTCTGGACTGATATACAGACGGCAAGGTCGACGTCTGTGTGATCATACAGACGTCTGAAAGGTGAGTTCCGCTTTCTCCTTCTTTTTTTTTGTCGACTGACCGTACTGAGGGAGGAGGGTTGGCTGTGCGCAGGTGTTCGGATTCGTCATCCTTTGCGAATCCGACGTCTGGAAGTTGTACTAGACGGCGGGAGTGACCTCCAGACGTCCGGAGAGACCATCGGACGTCTGGGATCTAGGAGAGACGTCCCCACAGACTTCTGGACGTCCGGGGAACCAAGCCGAACAGGTAATTCTCTAATCCACCGTTTAAGACGTCTGGAAGGAGTTCCAGACGTCTGATTTTGCACAGTATTGTCTTTCTCGACCCGTTTAGGGCCCGTTTGGGCTCCGTTTTCCGCGATTCGAGTTGCGTTCGTTTCAGAATTTATTCCTCTACCCGCCTACAGTAGCTATACACTGTTTTGAGACACTCCTTGTGTTTGATCCTTGTGATAGGACCTCGTTCGGTTGCCGTCTTGAGAGTCGCGGAGGCGCGCGGGATTCCCGACCACGCCCCCATTACTCCCGTTGTACCTGGTAGAGTGGTTTTAAGTATTAATAAAATCTGTTAAAGTATGGAACCATAACTAGAACCTAGGGCATTGCATGAATCCTAGGAATGAGAAATGTATGGAATGATAGCTCCTAGGTGTTGCATGAATCCTAGGGCCGGAAAACTAGATTGTATGATAGATCCTAGGATATGGCATGAATCCTAGGATGGAAAAAAACTAGTGGAATGTATATTACTGCAGTCTTGGAAAAATGGAAAGGAATATATAAGCTGCCTGTGAAATTAAGTAACAGCTGCCTGTTATGAACAAAGAAACATGTTTGAGATCATGGAAATTGAGAACGTGAATCTGGAAAGTGAAACATATGATGTTCTGAGATAAAGAGCTGGAACCCTACGGGGAATTAGGAGTGGAACTCCTGGAAAGAAAAGGAATGGAACTGAGATGTAGTTTGTACTGTCTCTTGGGTACGCAGTACCAAGGGAAGTACCTGTACCTGTTTTAGTGCAGAGTGGGGCCAGCCGCCCCAGGGACCCGGGGTTAGGCTTGGCCGCTCTGTACCGACTTGTTGGCCCTCGTGTACGTAGTACCGAGGAGAGCTAGTAGTGTTAGGAGAGTACTAGCTACCCCACGGGTCCCGGGGTTCTGCTAGCCTCCTTCACCGACTTGTTAGGCCCACTAGGGCAAACCAGGGTAGTCAGGCGAGGGTGCGCGGACTGTGGAGGGGCAAGGCCCCGGTTTGGTTACTGTGGAGGGGTTGGACCCCTGTTACTGAGAGGGCTCTGCCCTGGTTCCGTGCTGTGCTTTGGGCGCACCCGTTAACGGAAACGACTGACCGCGTGCCAGTACGGGCTAGCTACCTGTGCGTTTATCGCGCGTGCCGTAGTCACCGTTACGTCTGTCAGTGACCTTGGGGTGGTTGACTGAGGGTAGGATCACCACGGGGGACTCTCCCGGCCAGGAGAGCACCACGTGCGACTTCTACTGTTGGAAAAGACTGCAATCAAGATCGTCCCACGAGGACATTCGAGATCAAGTAAAGGATCTGAGAAGTAAATGAAATAGTGAGAAAAATTGAAAGATGTAAATAAAGGAAGTAATAGAACATAACAGCTACTGTACACTCTACTGTTGCCTTTAGTTAGTTTGCCACTCTACTCAGCGTTTTGCTGACGTGTTACACTCGTTACCTTTTTCAGGACCAGGTGTTGAGCAGCCAGGGTCGGCGGCTGCAGAGGACGCTGGGCCGAGTAGGGTCCAGTAGAGTTGCCACAGCTTTGTACCTTCTTTTGTTTCTGTTCTAGTGAGTAGTTTTGTTTCCGCTGTACCTTCTTTACCTGCAGTTTTTGTTATATGATAAATGTTGTTTTACTGTTGTGGTGGTGCCTACTGTAGTAGTTTCTTTCCTTACTGCTGTACTTTTTACTGTTAGTTATATTCATGCTGAATGTGGTTTATTTTACTGTCTTTTGGTTACTTCCTCGTTGGACGACTGGGTCTTGGGATTAGTCGAGTCGGTCCGGTTCTCGTGTCTCGTAGGGACTCGGGAACCGGGTCGTTACAAACCCTAACCCCACTCCCTATATAACCCCTCTCCCCCTTCCTCTCTTCCCCACTCCACCACTGCCACCTTCCTTTCTTCCTCTCCACTGCAGCGAGAGGGACGAGTGCCAGAGAGGGCTTGAGAGCGAGAGGCGAGGAGGAGAGGCGACGTGAAGAGAGAAGGAGGAGCTTGTGTTCGCGAGCTCGTGGGAGCTCGCCAGAGGATGCACTACCGGAGCGGCACATGCGGGAGGAGGAGCATGTCGAGGGAGACATCCCCGACACTTTGCTGCAGCCAGAGCTGCAGACGAGGAGAGGCCATGGCTGAGCGCGGCGAGAGGAGCAAGAGGTCGATCTGGTTTTGGGGTTTTCCCAAAATCAGACATCTGGCGTGTCGTCCAGACGACGGGTTGAACGTCTGGTGACGACACTGGATGTCTGAAAGCAGAGCTTCGCGAAGGTGCGTTCCTCTTGCGGTTACGGCCATGCAGGCCGCACCACAGCTTCGATCTGCGTGGCTAAAAGAGGAAGATATCATCTTTCGCATGTAAGGATAGCTTCGGGAAAGCGCGGGGCATGCCATCCCATGCGTTTCGGACGTCTGGACAGCTTACCAGACGACCGGAAGCACTTCCAGATGATTGGAGGGGAGGTCGGACGTCTGGAGTTGGGTCCAGATGATCAAGTAGGGGTTCTGGACGTCTGAAGTCGACACAGGAATCTAAGGTGAGACCCTGTGACTTTTAAGACGTTTGGACCTTGTGCCAGACGTCTGATTTAGGTTTGTAGTTCTGTTTTTGACCCGTTTAGGGTCTGTTTGAGGTCTGTTTTATGCAAACAAGATAGTTGTGGTTTCCTTGTGAGTTCCTCTACATGTTAGAAAGCCTTATATACTATTTGGAACATTCCGTTGTGGTATGTCTCTTGGTATAGGACTTCGATCTGTTGCGTGTTCGGGGCCTACAGAGGCATGTGAGCCTGCCGTTCGAGCCCCTAGTACTCCCAGATTGTCTGGTAGAGTGGTTTCCCCCTGTTTTAATTATAAGACATGAATGCATATGTGAAATTGGATAACTAGAAACCTAGGATGTGACATGAATCCTAGGATGAGAAGTACTTGTACTGTTTGTATGCGTGCTTGAGATTGCAGTCATAAATGAATGAGTAGAAATGTAAACAATTGCTTGTTAATAAATAAGAGCTGCCTGTGAAATATGAAATGCCTGTGCTAGTTAAACAGTTACCTGTGACATTACTTGTTGTATATGTAAATTGTGGAAATACGGGCTGCATGTGTATAATCTGAGAATGGAAATGTGAATGATGAAACCTAGTATGGAACAACATGGGGAATACGAGCATGAACCCTACGGGGAATTAGGAGTAGAGCTCCTGTGGATAAATGGAATGGATCTGGAAATGTGAGTGGGAAGTGTGTTGGCCCTTGAGTACGTGGTACCAAGGAGAGAGACTGTCCCTTGTTTAGTGTAGAGCGGAGCTAGCCGCCCTTGGGTTGGGACCCGAGGTTAGGATTGGCCACTCTACACTGACTTCTTTGGCCCTTGCGTACACTGTATTGGGGAGAACTACTAGTGTAGGGAGAGAGCTAGCCACCCCACGGGACCCGGGGTTCAGCTAGCCACCCTACATCGACTTGTTAGGCCCACTGGGCAAACCGGGGTAGTCAGATGAGGGTGCGTAGACTGTGGAGGGGCGAGACCCCTGTTTGGTTCTGAGGGGCTAAACCCCTGTTACTGAGAGGGCTAGGCCCTATACTGTTCCATGCCGTACTTTGGGCATACCTGCTAGCGGAAACGACTGACTACGTGCCAGTGCGGGGTAGCTACCTGTGCGCTTATCACGCATGCTGTAGTCACCGCTACGTCTGTTCGTGACCTCGGGGTGGTTGACTGGGTGTAGGATCACCACGGGGGACTCTCCCAGCCAGGAGAGCACCACGTGTGCCTTCTACTCTTCAGAAAAGACTGCAATCAAGATCGTTCCCACGAGAAACACACGAGATCAAGAAAGAGATTTGAAAATAAACTAATGGGTGAAAAGAAATGACTTGCGAAATAAATTAATTGGAAAAGATAAAATTACCTGTTAGTCTTTACTGCTTTAGTTAATTGGTTACCACTCTACTCAGCGTTCGTTGACTCCATTTTACTCGTACCCCTTTATAGGTCCAGGAGTTGAGCAGCCCGAGTCATCGGCTGCAGAGGGTGTTGGGCCCAGTTGAGCCCAGCAGTAGTTCTTGTTTTTGTTGTACTTCCTTTTGCTAGTGAGTTAGACTGTTGTTACCATTTCTGTTCTGTACTTTGTTCTACTTTATTGTTGTGGTGATGATATGTATGGTTAGTAGCTTTTATTTCCTTTACTGCTTGTACTCTTTTACTGTTAGTTACTTAGCATGATGAATGTGCTTTACTTTCCTGCTTTTTGGTTATTTCTTGTTAGACGACTGGGTCTTGGGATTAGTCGAGTTGAACCGGTCTCGTGTCCTGTAAGGATTCGGGAACCGGGTCGTAATAATTAGCCAGAGCCAATATTAAGTTAGAGCCCCTTGAATCCATCCACTTGAAGGTCAAAGCTGATGTGAATACAAGTGGGATTGATGGTTGTGTGAATCAGAATGTTGTGTGCAATGTCCAAGACAAGATGGTGACTGCTACAATAATAGCTTTCTATTGTAGCTAACCATGACTTCTATGTAGACAATAGCCCAAGTTAACATATTCATGTAGGGTATTGTTGCTACCCTTATAGCCATCTATAATGTTAAAAATTATTATTTAAATATCTACCTACCGCATACACTTGTATATTCAAGTATACGTTCTAGTTCTTGTGTTAAGTGGAAATTGAGGTTTAATCCATGTTGTTTAAGCTTATTGCAACAAACTTATATTCATGTAAATGTAAATTTCATATTCAAATTATTTAATTTTATTGGATAACTATCCAATTTAATATCCGATAGATTAGACTCAAATAATGATTTAAATGGTATATTACTTGATAAGAAAATATTTGCATTGGATTTATGTATAGAGAATTTATGTATATATGTGTATTGGTACATTATATGTAAACAAACTACTATATGAATTGCATGTGTATGTCATATATGTATTATAAGGTGTGTTGAGATATGAGTTGATTGTTTTGCATTTTTTGTGTTTTTTGTCATTTAGTTTTTCTTTAATCCTCTATATAATGGGGATTTGTGCCTTGGTATGAAATAAGATGTTTCATTTTCTCTGACTTGGTATTAGAGCAACATGAAAGCACCAGAGGTGGGTGGATAGTGCTTAAGGCGGTAAAAATATACTAATTCAGAAATTTAGCTAGAATTTAGATTTAAAAATAAGTCAAACCATAATTAAGTCACAACACACTACACAAGATATATAGTGGAAACCCAAACAGGGAAAAACCACCACCTAGGTCTTTCAACCTAAGATTTTGTCCTGAGTTAATTTCAAAAGACTAACCGGTACTTATGCGGTACAAAACCCTTAGTACAAACCCTCTTGATAGCCCAATCAAAAGCAAACCCCTCTTACTTGAAAGGAGAGGAGCCCATAAGCTGGGTCCTCAGATTACAAGATAATAAATGGAAGGATGAACTAAAAAAATACAAATTTTCTGCTCCTATGGGAAACCCTAAAAAGATATGCAATAATTAATATGAAAGAGCTATCTAGGATGCAAGAGTAAACTCCCTTGATATGTGTGAGAGTGTAATATAGCTGGGAGTTGAAGTGGTAGAGCTTCAAGCAAGTTGAAGTTGAGGAACAAGACCTCCAAGCACCTCCAAGAACACCAAGACAAAGTTTTTATTGAATGTAGGCTTGTGAGCTTTGAAATGTGGTGTATGGGTGTTCTCTCTTGTGCCAAGTGAGTGTGAGAGTATCAATATATATGGGGGTGTGTTTTGGACTCCAAAATGTGAGGACTGCACACTCCCCAACGTTCAAAAATCCTCCACTTGTGCCCTATTAACAACTAATTAATATGGATAAAAAGTACTTTATCAAACGTTAGGTAAAGGTGATCTAACATTAGGTTCATTATCTAACGTTAGATGCTTAGTTAGGTACAAAGTTCACTATCTCCTGATTAAGTCTTGGCTGGCATAAAAATACAAACCTAACATTAGGAATGGTTTGCCTAAAGCTAGATGTGTTGTCTAACGTTGGATGGACAGTTAGGTATAAAGTTTGCTAAATCTTGTCGCTCAAGTTTGGTGTTGGCTTCCTTATCTAACATTAGATGGGCTGTTAAGTGCCTACCAACTTATATTTAGGGTCTTCTTAACATCTATCATTATTTAGAGTAATACACTAGCACCTAAAGACTTAGACATTAATTTGACCTTTTTAGGCTATGTGTGGTGCTTTCATAAAATTTGCATATAAGATCCCTAAATTTTTACTAATATGAAATCTATTTTGGGTTCTCCTAACTAGTTGGCGAGATTTTGTACGCAATGGGGTGAGAAGATGGATGACTGCTTTGACGGCATCCAGACGAAGATGGTGAGAGGCTGGACGAAGAAGGATAAAGACGGAGGAAGGAGGACGAGGAGGGATGGCGAGGATCTACTTCCAAATCGAGGTGAGAGGACGATCACAAGATGCTCCACGAAAGGGGGTGAGAAGCGGGAAAATATTTTACTTTTCTACTCTAAGGAGCATCCTGAGCTTGGGACCAGCTCCTTAAAGATTTGGAGGAGATGAGGGAAGAAGAGGAAGAGATGAAGAAGAATGAAAGGGGTGGTGGTCCTTTTATAGTGGAGCTATGAAGGCATAAAACGAGTATGGGTCAACAGCGACAATAAAAATGCCACTGAAGACCTGTCGAATGCGTTGCTGAAGCCTCGCTGGTGCTCGCACACTCGCATGCAACATGCAGGCACTGCTAGCTACTACAAGGAAGAATGGTAGTCGTTGGATAAAAAATGGATGACTGAGATGGCGTGGGGATCTCGCTCATGGATTGTGCCTCAAGCACGTGTCAGAGACACGTCAAATTGTGCGTCACTCATCGCGTTGCGTAGCTGCCTTCTTTGCTACTCGATTGCTCATCAATGACTCAATTTCAATTGCGCTCCACCGCTGTTGGATTTCTCCCCTCCCCGCGACTCAATCTTGCATTGTTGCTTCACAAATGCAGTGCGCAACCGTTGGGCTGAGAGCTTGGATGGTCATGCTGATGACTTGGTGGTTGTGCGCTCACAGCAGTTGGATGAAGATCCAATGGCTGTGATTGAAGGAGATCTTTGAGAAAAGAGGGTGCGACGATGTGGCTTGCTCTTGGCAATTGGATCAAGATCCAACGGCCCATATCGTGTCCTATACACTCCTTTGAAGTTGCGCAGAGGGTCTTGGCCGACTTTGGGCAACCTGGATGGCGCCACGTGTTACCATCTGGGTCTTCCGTCTTCTTTCTTTTGTTGGGCTGCTACAGACGTTGGATCAAGATGATTTTCGTATTGTCGGGCTGCGATAGTTGATCTAAACCCATCCGTGATGTCGGATTTGTCATCTAAGGTCTGGATTTGAGCTATCTTACCTCTTGGCCTTTAATCTTCCTCAAATTGCATATGATGCTATGGAAGTCTGATCAAGATGATTTCGGAGGCGTTGGACTCCGAACATCATTCTGATAAGATCCGTACGGTTGGATCTTCAATTTGAAGCCCCAGAATAAATCTCCTTCTCTCCCAGCTACAAAAGGAGCAAATTAACCTATAATTTATACGATCTATCCTAAATGCAGTATGATGTATGCTATGCAATATTTATAATGTAGAATGCAATGTTAAGCTTAAGAACTCATATAAATAGACATTTTATTATGAATAAATGTGTATTTATCATAACCCCACGCCTCTCTTTTGTTAGTCCTTAACAAAATTATCCAAAATGCTATGTATAGAATAGAATTAAGTTTCAATTACTTAGGCAAAATTTGTTGATTAGCACTAGAAAAATTCAACTAAGGACCTAATTACAAAGACTCAATAGTGCCTAGATGCTTGCCAAAGTGCAGACTGCCCAAGTCGCCTTATTTTGAAAAGGGAAGATACATTTTTTTCTATTTTTCTTCTTTTCTAATTTTTTTGGATTTTTTTTTTTTAGTTTAGAGTTTCGGGGCAGCTTTCTACAACTACCCAACCCACCCAAGACTCGGAAAGAACTTCAAGTTCTAAGCATCTCGTGAAAAGTGACAGACTCACTAAGCGGCCGTTAAAATGGACTTCAGGTTTCTACAACCTTATGTGACTTAAAAGTTTCTGCCTAAATATTTATCTTTCCAATCAGTAGCTTTCTCCTTACTTTTAAAATTTTTTATGGGGTCAATACAAAGGCGAACTCAGTGTATATATCCCTGATTTATTCTACTTTCCCTCTTCTTCCCTAATTATTTAGGAATTATTTATGCATTTTTGTGAGGTGGGCTCTGGACAACCGACCAATGGGGCATCAAACCCATGGCAACTTGCCAGCCATACTTGTGCGGCAAAGTGTGGTTTATTTATTTATTTATTTCTATTTTTTTATTTTTGAGTATATATATATTCTGAGTAGGTGACTTCCCTGATCTAAGATTTACCTAAAAGCAGTAGAAAGAAAATAGTCATGTAGCTGGGCTCTGGACAACCGGCCAATGGGCTGTTACCCACGACAACTTGTCAGCCATACTACCCTAGAAAGTTCATTAGCTACCTAATTTCCATAAAAATTACCGAAAAGTGAGTCAGTGTAAATAGTGTATAGATGCTTTAGACTTAAAGTTCCCTCAAATCAGAGGGCGGGTTAATAAGTCGTGTACTTGTCACCCTAATTTATTAGCCAAATTAAAATAAAATTAACGTGACGATGACTCGAGAGATAGGTCAACATTTTAGTGGAGATCCAGGCTGATTATGCCCGAAGACTTGAAGAGTCTAAGTGTTCAGGTCCTATCGTATCATTTCCTAAAGTTAATAACTCACAATGTCTAAGTTCTCTTCTTCTAATTCTATTTTTTTTTAATAAAAGAAATTCTATGGAGCTAACAAAATATTTTCAAGATTAAGTATCTACCCCCCATGGCTAACTGATGCAATGTCCTCATTGTAAAAATAAAGACGAAACAAACAGAATATCACATGAATTGTGTGAAAATCTGATCATCTCCGCAGCGAAAGTGGAGTATACATGATGAGAGCCTCATCATGAGCCCTAACTAGCTCATTTTGACCTAAGAAAGAGAATAAAAGCTCCTACATAGCCTAGAGAAGGGCTTAATTGAATGAATAAGTGTTCTGAGAAGAAAACATGAAATAAAGAGTAAAACTGCAATTTTACCATTACAGTACATAAACGAGATTTCTCAGAGGTAAAACATAGGTCAAATGGTCTGAATAAGATAAAAAGTGGGTTGGTTCAATCAGAAATGGGTTTATGTGCAAATCAGGAATTAAATGACATCTTGTAACCCTAAAACAGACCCACTTAATTCAATTAGGTTCTGGTTAGGATAAATATTAAGTGAACCCTCTAAAATTCATATAAAAATATCCCCTAGGGTTTAGAACATTCAATTTGGCCTTTGGAACCTAGTTTGACTTAGATTGGGGTCATAGCTCATCAATTGACCAAATTTGGGTTTTTATGCAAAAAGTCAAGTCAAACGTAGTCAAACCTAAAATACAAATTCACCATTGGATTCCTTAGGTCCAAATTAGGTTTGTATCAAAATTTAGACCTAAGGGGAGGTCATCTTGACCTACTTTGCAAATTAGTACACCCAATTATATTTTGGTCCCTATCTTTTGAAAACCATTGCACAGACCCCCCTAACTTCCTCGCCACTCTTACAAACAGATCCCCCACCATTAATGGAGGAGAAATCCTACTCCGGTGAGGAATAGAGGGGAAATACTCCCTAATTCCTCAGAGATCTCCTCCCAGATTTGGAAGGGAGATTCTCTGAGGAATTCCCTTCCATCTGAGCATGATCCTACTCTCTGATTTGCACCCAATCTCTCGTGCGAACGCACGAGAGATTTGGGTCTCTTAACTGATTCCATCTCCGGCAAGGATTCCCGCGCTTGGAAGCTTGTCTTCCAAGCACAGGAGTCCCTGCTAGTGCCTATAAAATGACCCTCAACTTCGGCCGCACCTCCTCAGCTCGACTTGGTTGGAATTCCATCTCAAATTCTTCTTCTTCTCGTCCAGCCAAGGGGTCCAGCGAGCTCTGACAAGCCTCCTTCCTCTTTCTCGTCTCTCTGCCACAATACCAGTGGTAGAGCTGTCCTCCCCATCCTCCTCCGCATCGCGCAACACCTACGCGAGCATCCCTAACCCTGTTGTTGCCGCCGTCTTCCTCCATTGGACACCTTCTTCTCTGGCGATAGCAGGTACTGCCAGCCGCCCTTTCTCCCCCTTCGTCCACCTAATTAGGCTAGAACCACTCGTCTTTATCCCCTCTTCCATTCCCCTCAACCTATTTCACAAAACGCCCCTCGACAGCCACTGTCCACCGCCATCTTCCCCATCTCCGGCCAACCTCCGATGAGACTCACCCTTCATTCCACAACTCCACACGTCTCGCCACCAACCCCATAACCTCCGCCACACTCCACTGAACATCCTCCACCCATCCACAGGTTGCCTACACCACCACAAACGCCCCCCGACCTAACCCATCAATCCAGCCACAGAGCGACCTAGGCACGCACGCCTAGGCCACCCCGCGGCCTGCCACCTACCGCCTCACCTTCGCCATGACACGGCGAAGGTCCTCCTGTGGTCTGATAGAGCTGCAAGGCCCCTTTTGTGTCGTGCAGGGTCTGAGCACTAGCCGCCATTAGCGATGGCTCGAGGAGGTCGAAGGCTTGCTCCAGGCTGAAGTGCTTCAGGGCCCCAGGTCCAGCAGATTCGGGGAAGTCTCGCGCAGTCAGCTGTCCCAGCAATTGGCGCTGTGAGGCCTGCAGCTACTGGAATTGGAAGGAAGATCTCCCGCAGGCATGCGAGCAACAGCGGGTGGGACATTAGTCCCACCTCGTAAACATCTGAGTGAGGTGCACGCAATAAGTTGATTTTGTGTTCTTAGCCCTTTGCCTTGAGACACACCTGGGGTGAGGTCCCTCACCTATACACGCCTCGTCCGTGATTTCATCCTGCGGACCTGGTAACCCAACCTGACTATCCCCCTGAGCACTCCTCTCGCACCACACCCACGCCGGTGCGCCTGGACCTGGGCACGCGACCCGACCCAATTACCCGGTTCTGGGAGAGCGTATTGGAGAGTGATATACAGAGAGAGAGAGATGCAGGTGTGGGTAGAGGGGTAGGTTTTGCTATCTTTGGTTTGTGTAGGGAAGGAGAAGGAGAAGTGAAGCTGACACTTAGCTGCAAAAGGAAGAAGAAGGAAGGAAGGCTAAAGAAGGAAGCTTAGCAGAGGAAAAAGAGAAGGAAAGACAAGGTAGAAGGAAGGCTGAAGAAGGAAGAAGAGAAGCAAAGCAGAGCCAAGGAAAGAAGAAGAAGAAGACCTGCAGGGAAAAAGAAGGAGAATGACACTGAAGAAGAGAGGCAAGGCAAAAGACAGAGGAAAATAAAAAGAAAGAAGAAAGGCAAGAGAACTGTAGAGAAGAAACAAGGAAGAAGAAGCACACGACCAAAGAAGAACAGAAGAAAAAGAGGAAAATCATAAGAAGAAAGTCAGAAGAAGAAGCAGACAAGAAGAGAAAGAAAACATCTTTTTAAGACGTCTAATCTCATGATCAGACATCCAATTTCTTTATTTTTGCCATAATTAACTTTTAAACTCATGCATATATATTCTGAATTAAGTTTTGAGTAGTTAAGTGTTCAATTACATTATTGAGATTAGTGAATAAATTTCAATTGCTCCTTGTGTTCGACCTCGGATACTTAGGTTTTCGAGTAATAAATTTTTATTTGTTGACAACGCTTGGTCACCTATACTATGATGCAACTAACTGTTAAAACACGATCAAGCTGCGTGAACAATACACACGTTCTAAGTTTAGTGCCTTCAGCTAGGCATATTATACAAAAAAAGAGAAGAAATTAAGAACTAAGAAGTGCGGGTCAAAATTAGAATTAAAAGATTGATCCTCAAACCTGTGAGTAGAAGTTGTCCACAGATGTGGACCAGACTGTTATGCAGGCCAATGCCCCAGGGTCGAGTGGTTCTAAGGTTCTGGATGAAAATTACCCAGAATCGGAGATTGTTGTGCTTGCGGGGTTGGGCCTGTGGTTTTATAGTGTGCAACCCAAGTCTAAAATAGCGGACAATATGTAGATCTGGTTTAATAGGTTTGGTTGTCCACTTAGGGATTAGCTCAAAAAGATAACCCATTAATCTGAGCTTGGGTTGCACATCCTCAGGGTTGAAAATGACATTAGGGTCTTAGTAGAAGGTTGGTGGTTTCAGGTCAACAGGAACCCTTAGATCCAAAATTCCATTTCCCTCAGAATTGACTTCCCATAATTCAACTTCCAAACTCCTCTCCTCTAAAATCAAGTGTTTTGTTTTCGGGACCTCTAGCAAATTATTCACCCCATGTGATTTACCCAAGTCCAAAAATCATGGCTGAATCAGGATTGACTTGGGTTTGGTGACATCAAGTTCATCATTATATTCATTGGGGTGTGGTTGAGGAATGGGGCTATTGATTGAATCATCCAATAAATCTAATTTGAATCCTCCATGTCAACCCCAGTAGGATCAAATTCCGCAATTATAATGCCATCAATTACTTCATCAGATTCCTCAGACGCATTTGTCTCACTAAAATCAATTTCCTTAACTTCAAGTGAGACTTCACTAAGAGATTCCTCATTTATATATGCCTCAAAATTATCTATCATTTCTTAGTCCATGGAGACATATTTTTCCTCGTTCCCTGGCTCAGGGATCTCGGGTGAGAACATCACATCATCCTCAATCGGTTGCTCTAAACCAACCTAGTCATCCCCGGTCTTATAAAATGTGTCCCCCCCAACAGGCGATTGAGCAAGTTCTGACATTGGCTCTCCTGAAGGGGGCTCATCTTGAGAATCATCTTGAGATTGGACTAAGCAACCACGAATTCCATCCTCAATCTCGACATTTTCCCAAGCAAAAACTCACCCGGGCCCTTATCCTCAACATCTTGGAGTCAATCCAATAAAGAACTATTAAGCTCATCAATAATTTTGATCATAGGCTTCAATGCTTCAGTGCAGGGTGTTGGCTAAGTTTCCAAAGATTGTATGGTGGTCCTTAAGTTAGCCAACACCCTATCTTGAGCCTGGTTCACCTGAATTGAATAGTTCAATTCAAGGTTGGGTGGGTTTGGGTTAAATCTAGGGGAGCCAAGGAATTGAGGTTTTTCGGGCCCTCCTTGATAATAGGTCGTTTTGAGTTGTTCAAAGAAGGGTGGTGACCTATGTTCAGCATAATCCAAGGGAGGGTAGGTGTTATAATCATTATATCCTTCTTCATTATAGATCATGTTGGGTTGTACATCAAAGGGTGAAGATCTGTACTCGATGTATGTGTGAGAAGGATAATAATCGCAGTATTGATGTCCAATGTTAGACCCAGGACATTGAGGTTCGGAATTATATCCCCAATCTGGGTTATCCCAACTAGTAGATGGTTCACTATAGTTTAAGTTAGGATAATAATCATCATATTAGGGATAAGATGTGTTAAGAGAGTAGGAGTGGAAGTGCTGGTGTGGTGTGGGAGAATACATGGTGAAGTAGGAGGGAAAACAGAGGTGAGAAAGGTGTCCTGTAGTACAATCAAACCGAAATTGTCCTTAGATGGGTAGCCTAAAGACCTACAGACTCTCAGAACCCGTCTTGAGATGAAAAAAATGATTTGGTCTACTTCTATTCAGTCAATCCAACAATTTAAAGAGAGGGATTGAGGAGAAGGTTCTTCCTTTGGCTTGCATCTCCGGTTCCTTTAATACCCCCAACCGCAATCGTTTGACACTACTCCCATAACTAGACATCATATGGACCGATAGAAGAAGATTAATCGAAAAAAATCTCAGTTGGACTCCCAAAGAGCGAGTTAATCCTTAAGACCAATGATTACTTAGCTTTAATTAGGATTGAGATGGTTGTGCTCTTGGAATCTGATGGGCCCTTTAGATAGGTCGTGCCCTTAAAAATCGATTAATATGTGTGTGTATGCACAACCAGGGTTTTCAAACAAGGTTTTGATAATGAGTCTTTTAGGATTTAACTTTGTTTAGTAGCTTTTAGGGTTCCACTTTAGGTGTATTCAATCAAGTTCAGGAGGCACAGCAAGTTTTGAAAGCACCGGTGATGATATATTCCTTTAAAACTCAAAAATAATGTGGAGTGCCTAATTCAGCCCTAAAAATCAACCCTAGAGAGCAAGCTACTAATGAATTACTTTTATTTTAAGTGGTGCGACCCAAACAAATCAATCAATTAGCCTATTTGCACCACTGATTAAGGCACATAATGTCTTAACCTAATAGATTTCTACTCACTTATGTGTATTAAGTTGAAGTGTATTGGGTCCACATGTCAGATCCCGATTAAGTGGTAGAATTAAAGTGATTATGTGCCTTAGGATGAGAAATTATGGGTGTGTAAGGTGTGTAGATTTTAATTTATGTCCCATAATCAGATAAAGAATATATATTTATAAATATATATATGCGGGGGGTGAGGTGGGTGGAGTGATAATCTAACAATTAATTTCTAACCTAGGGTTTATGCAAGCTTCTAGGTTAATTAGGGTTTGAATTATTAGGTGGTGAAATGAAATCTAGTGGGTGGGGAATTGGGGAATACACTTACAGAACCTTTTAACCGCACTTTACTCCGATCTATTCCACTTTACCTCGCCTTGGAAGGGTACTTGTAATCACAAAAAAAATGAGCAAAGTGAGCTAAAAGGTTAAGCAAGGTGGAAAATGTGGAAAATACCAAAGAGCATTACATTCTCGGCAACTGCGCCAAAATGGTTGGCAAGATTTTGTATGCAAAAAGTTTGGGTTAAAATCCCGTTGTCATTGTAGTGTGTAAAAATCTGCTATCAAATAAATTTATAATCGAAGCTCGAGGTGAGTCCCGTGTCGAATACGGGTTAGCGAACATTTGGTTTTGAAAATCTGCATTTCGATTTATTTGTTTTTGGTGTTTTTATCTTTTATGATTTTTTTGGTATTTTTATAATGCAAGAGATCAGGTCGATAATATCTAGTTAATCTACTTGCAAAATAAGAGAGAAAGAGAAAGAGAGAGCGAGAGAGAGAATATCAATATATATATAACCAGAGTCTATTACAACTAATCTCAAAATATAAGACTACACTAGAAAGCGATAAAGGATAGAAAGAGGTGAGGGAAAATATTTTACTTTTCTACTCTAAGGAGCATATCGGGCTTGGGACTAGCTCCTTGGAGCTTTGGAGGAGGTGAAGGAAGAAGAGGAAGAGATGAAGAAGAATGAGAGGGGTGGTGGTCCTCTTATAATGGAGGTATGAAGGCATAAAATGGGTATGGGTCAATAGTGAAATTAAAAACGTCGCTAAAGACCCACCGCATGTGTTGTTGAAGGCTTGCTGGCACTCGCACACACGCGTGTAGCACGCATGCACTGCTGGCTACGGCGAGGACGAATGGCAGCTGCTGGATGGGAAACAGATGGCTGAGATGGCGTGGGGACCTCGCTCATGGATTGTGCCTCAAGTGCACATTAGATGATGTGTCAGATCGAGTGTTGATCGTTGTGCCACGTAGTCGCCTTCTTTGCCGCCCGATTGCTCATCAACGACTCAATTTCAATTGCACTCCACTGCTGCTGGATTTCTCCCCTCGTCGTGACTTGATTGTGCGTCACCGCTTCGCAAATGTAGCGCGCAATCGTTGTGCTGAGAGCTTGGATGGTGGCACGGATGACTCGATGGTTGCGTGCTCACAGCCGCTGGATGAAGATCCAAGGGTTGTGATTGAAGGAGATCTTTGGGAAGAGAAGGCGTGACGACATGGCTTGCTCTTGATCCAACGGCCTAGATTGTCCCACATGCTCCTTTGAAGTTGCGTAAGGGGTCTTGGCTGGCTTTGGGCGGCCTGGATAGCGTCACATGACGTCATCTGGGTCGTCCATCTTCTTTCCTTTGTTTGGGCTGCTACATATGTTGGATCGGGATGATTTTCGTGTTGTTGGGTTGCGATCGTCAATTCGAACTCATTCGTGCGGTCAGATCTGGATTTGAGCCACCTTGCCCTTGGCCTTTGATCTTCCTTGAACTGCATATGATGCTACAGAAGTTCGATCAAGATGATTTTGGAGGCGTTGGACTTCGAACATCGTCCTGATTAGATCCGTATAGTTGAATCTTCAATCCAAAGCCCCGAAATAAATCTCCTCTTTTGGCCACAAAAAGGAGCAAATTAACCTATAATTTATAGTCTATCCTAAATGCAGAATGATGCATGCTATGCAATATTTATAATGTGGAATGCAATGTTAAGCTTAGAAACTTACATAAATAGACATTGTATCTTAAATAAATGTGTATTTATTACTTACATTTTAAAAAACATAAACTTACAACCTATTTCCTATGCTGCAAAGAGACTTTCTAGCCACCATCTTGACAAGCACGATTTCTTCCTTCTTGGCTTTGAGTCTCATCATAATATGCTTCAGATCCAGACATAAAATTCTTTTTTAATCCTAATTACTTGATTGTTATCATCAAAACCATCAATTAAGGATAATGTGGTGCCTAATTACTTATGTACCTTCATGGAAGTCCTAGGTTAGTGTTTTATACCCTCCTCGATTCTCATGACCCTTTCTTTCCTCCACAAAAGAAAGAAAAGAAAACAAGAGACAAAACCCTAACCCTAGATATAGAAGGCTTACCGAAGAGCCTCCGTCATCGCCATTAGCCCTATGCTCAGCTGATCAGCCATCGAAGAACCTCCATCGCTGTCATCAACCCTACGCTCAACTGATTTGCCCTCCGGTGACTAGTTACTGATCTTCCCATCATTAATTAAGTCCTATCTCAACCCAAGATCACAGGATCTGGGGTTGTGACCTTAAGGTCCATCCCTTCCACCTCAGTTAAAACTAAGGATGGAACCTTAAACCACCCTAGGCCCTTGGTTGGTCATGTGTTGGCCTAAGGAAGCACTACCAAGTAGCAACAACACCTCCATACTTCAATACAAGTAGTAGCACCACCACCACTTTAGCAACAAAAAATGTTACAAGGAGGTTCGATCTCCACCCAAAGGACTGTTGCAATGCTGCCCTTCGTTGGAGGCCACCTCCTCGACATCACCTAGCCACTGTAGCTCTCTAGCGATCCCCCTCTGGTGATTCCTACCACTTCTTGGCCTCCATTGGTGCTCCTCTTGTGTCGCCTAGCCCTGTCTTGGAGGTCTAATAGGCATGAGATTAGTTTCTTAGGTCATAATTTGTTGAACATATCATTGGGTTGCATGCCATGATGCACTAATCTTCCTTATTTGCAATATTTGATTCATTTAGGCCATTTTTTTGAAGCAACGATGGCTTCTGAAACATCTTCTACGGTGACATCAGAGCAAATGACCAAGACAGGGGTCTACAAATGTTCTGACCTGAGCCCTCCCCTTAGTAGGAACTCGAGTCAATTTGCTAAGATCTAGTCATCCATCGCATAAACATAGAATAATAAAAGAATTCACAATGCATCACATCACATATAAATAGAAAATAATTGGAATAAAATAGAACTAGAAAGATATTTTTAGAGTATTCATGGCCATCCAAAATACGAGTATAAATTTAAAGAAAATAGAATGAATTTTGAAAGAAACTAGACAAAGTATTAAAGAACTGAATCAATAAAGAAAACACCAAATTGGAAACTATAACTACAACTACCTGACCACGGTGTTGCACTCAACCCAGCACTATCAATTGCTACAGCTGCAGAGTTCGGTTGTACTACTCTAGAACTTGAGTACAGAGTCTACAAAAATGTCAGTGAATGCTAAGTAGAGTAGCTAAACAACAAGGAGACAAAGTTAAACAAATATAGAAACAAAAAGAGCGAGTATTGTTTTAAATTATTCTAATTTATCTTTTATTAATTCAATTATTTGTGCCTTGCTACAATTCTAGTCATTGTCTTTCTAGAACACTTTCCTTGGAAGGTGCAAGGAAATCTTGTTGCGATATCTTAGATAGTTGGTTGCATACGGCTCACCCCCTTGGTTGAGGGGGTGACCCGTATCTGCTTTATTGCCTAGCTAACCAACTTAGGGTCCTAGCTAACAAGGTGAAGTGGTGACTACAATCCGTGCAAAAAACATGCGAGAAGCTACCCCATACCGGCACATGGCTAGTCCTTTCTACTATAAGGTACAAGAACAAAATACCTCCACCCTCTCGTAATAATAATGTGTACCCAACGCCCTAATATATGGTTAGCCAAAGTGGCCTGACAAGTAAGTCATAGGGAAGCTAGATCACTCCCTGAGCCAATCTCTACCCTAACAGGTATAGTCGACCTTGCCGTTGATACCAGACACGAATACTGACTTTCAACAAATCCCTCAGGGTCCAAATTAGCAAGTAATTTCCAACCATCAATCCTTAATTTCCATAACAATTTCTGTACATGTTTCCATCATTGTTCTGGTTCAATAGAGCAATTGTCTTTATTTCCTTCTTTATTTTCAATTCTTTTAGAATTTCACGGTAATTCCATCATTAAATTCATCATATAATGTAACACGTATTCCTCACTTTATTTTTAATTTCAATCCACTTAATATCTTGTATGAATCGTGATACTTTGAATAGGATATATGCATTCTCAATCAATTACTTCATGCTAATGTTTATTTGGTTCAATTCTCTAATAAATAATCGATTCTCTATTTAATAGGCCAAGAATAAGAGTTTATGTTTAAAGAAGTAATACCATTAACCTTTATACAAAGAATCCAACCATAGTTTCTATTAAGCATTACAATTATATTTAATTATTCCAGTACCCAAAACTGTAATATCAACACACAATGGGCTTAGTACTCAGCAAGAGAAGTACAATGATTGCACATAACATAATTAAGGGCTTTATGAACATTAATATTACCATTCAAAAGAAGGTGAAGATACTCTACTTAGGGTCGTCGAAGGGTCAGGGTGACTTCGAGAAGGTGCGTCAGGGACTCCTCGGACTCCATGCAACCTCTGTGTGTCTGTCTCTAATTTAGACAAGAGAGAACACAAAAAAACCTAAATATCAGGAAACCTAGGGGTGAAATTGTAATTTACCACTTTTAATGTGAAAATAAACCTCACCTTGTCCAAGTACATCTTGACACGATTCTAATGGTGGGTGGCTCGTCAAACTTGAACTTTGAATGCTTTCTGAATCATACAAAAAAAGGGTTGTCGTCAGGAACTTATATGTAAATATTAAAACTTTAAATTTTACATTTACAATTTTTTCAAAACTCACAAACCTTCCATTATTCTTCTTCTTCCATTCAAATACCTTCATTCTCACCTCTCCGCACACTATTGTGCCTTCTCCGCCCGACATCCTCAACCATCGTCGACCATTGTCGACCCTGTTGGCTCCATGTTGACCATTGGCGACCTTTGTCAACCTTCGCTATTGGCTAGAGTCATCTCTTTCTTCTCCTCCTCCACCATTTTGGGTGTAATAAGAACCCATCGGCGATTGCGTCGATGCACCAGCGTTGGTGTGGCTGTTGTCCATCTTGTTGATCCCTATGGGGCATCTTACGATCATCCTCTTCCTTCCTCTCCTTCCTTCACCCTTCAACATTGGTGCAACAACTTCTTACGACCAATAATGGAGGAGAACGAAATATTACCTAGGCAGCTCCCGTCGTCAACGCCTGCGTCCCTCCAGCTATTGTTTGTTCTCCTCGATTGACAACGATGCCATGTCCTCTCGCGTAGTGTGGAAGAGAGAGGAAGACAAAGAAGAAAAATAAGCGAGGAAGAGAAAGAGGTGGAGTTCCTCTCTTCTCTTCCCCTTCTCTCTCTCCCCATCTCACATGATAGAAGGTGTAAGGGAAGTGTGGTTGACAACTAGCATGGTTTAAATAAGCCCTAGGAGAACATTCTAGGGTTCTAGAATCCACAAGGACATGAATGCCCTTGGCCCCACTCGCAAACACTTGCATTCCCATGTGAATTCATTTTTCATGTAGATTTTTCCACACAACTCATATTTCCACAAAACTAGTCTTGTTAAAAAGCTTGCAACAAGAGGAACCCAACAGTACTAAATATGACACCATTAGCACAAATTTTTCCTAATGTTTGACTAGGGTTGACCAAAACTCACGTTCATCATTTTCGGGACACGTTAACCTAAATTACGCTCAACGAGCTTCGACGAGTTCATCTCAACATGCTTAATCTAAATTTGGGCTCGGTTTGAATTTTGGGTCGTGACAACAAAAATTTGTTCTTCAATCGAATGGTAAAGTTGGATGAAACCAACTATGCTTGATGGACACAGACCTTCCTTATGATCATGGAGGGTCACGACAAGGAGCACATCTTGCTTCAACTAGAGCCTACAGAGAAGAGTGGCAAGAATGCCATGTGGAAGAAAGACAATGCCATGATTCATACATGGATTATGAATTCAGTCATCATGAGGATTAGAGATGAGATCATGTATTACAAGACCACTAAGGAGATGTGGGATAACCTCCATGACATTAATTTGCACGAGAGGAACTCTAACAGAGTATTTCAAATTTATAGCAAGATGACCCATCTTCGTCAGGAGGGTTGCTCTCATATCTTAATATTACTCTACTCCAAAGGCATTATTTGAGACGTATAATGCATGTCATCTTGTTTGTACATGTGATACATAGAAGGCATATCATAAGGAGGCAATTGTACTATAGTTTCTGGCAGGCTGAAGGCCCGAGTACTCTACTGATCATTCCCATATGCTTACTATGCTTGAGCTTCCTACTCTTGAGGAAGCAAATAGTAGGATGAATTAAATTTCCATTCCCCTCGCAATATGTGACTCATTCTCAGTCCTCTACATTGGCTGCATGTCTCGACTGAGGATGTTGTGCCCTTTCTACACATGGATGTGGGTGAGGGTGTGGTCCTTAAGTTAAAGGATGCCCTTCTTGTACCTATTATGGGAAACCTACTCATACCAGAAATACCTACTAGACTAAGCATGATCGGCCACCATCTATGAATCAGGCAATTATTTCGACACTTACTTCAAGAGGTAGTTACAATGGCTCACTCAAATTATGATGAGTTTTTATAGCATCTCACACAATTGACTCTTACAAGCTCCTCTACTATAATTTCTATGCCACTTGCTGCATCTTACATTGCTACATCACTCACCTCACTAGGTATACTAGTTGCTCTCTCTTCTCAGATTGGTGATATGTGTAACTTAGATTGGCTCATGGACTCTGGCACTTCTCATCACTTGTATGGAGACTGATGACGATTCTGTTGGCTCCAGTTTGTTCCTACAGGTCATACAGTTCAGATGGTGAATGGGAGACATTCTCTTATCACCAGTTAAAGGGAAGTGGTTGTTCCCCCACTATGTGCCTGAAAAATGTTCTTCTTGGTCCAGACTTTCCTATCGATCTTCTTTTCATTAGCAAAATTACTAAAGACTTAAATTGTCGGGCCATCTTTGATGTTGTGTCTTGTACTTTTTAGGATATCCTGACGGAGAAGACGATTGGTGGCGACTGTGAAGAGGGGGGTATACCGCCTTTTTTCCTTTCCTTATGCTGCTAGAGTATATGTGCTTTTATTGTTGTTAGGTCTGCTCTTCAATGGCATTTGCGTCTGGGTCATCTTCCTTTTGGAAAGCTCCATTGAGTCATTCCATAAATTTCACTTATTGTTGTCTTTAATTGTGATGCTTGTCAACTTGGAAACCATCACTGAAGTACTTATCCTACTAATCAAAGTCTTCAGTCATAACCCATGTTTAAGTTGGTTCGTATGGATGCTTGGGGTCATAGTTGCATTCCTGATAGGTTGGGTGAAATAACCCATCCTAGAACTCAAATTTGAATTCTGAGGGCTGTTGGGGAATTCTTAGAACCTCAAGGTGGTTTACGTAATTCTTACACACCTAATAAAACACCTAGAAGTCATAATGCTTTTTTCCAAATCCCAAGGGGTTTCCCATAAATTCTGTAAGTTAATTAACCCATGTAAGGATCCTATGATGTTTTTCCAAAGCTTTGAGGGTGTTATCGCAATTTTCACATAATTAGAGTGCAAGCAAGGATCCTCGCATAGTTTTTCCCTTGATGGGGGGTTAAATGTAAATTTTGTACCCCTATGTTTCAATTTATGGGACCCCACGCAAAAAGCAACAACTTCAGGACTAAATTTTACAAAACTTCTCAACCCCATTTAACTTAAAAAATTCCTTTAAAAACCCACCTCGACCTTGGGGTGCATACCTTACCTCGAGAACATCACCCCACAGATCTTTTGCGCCACACTTGCCTCGAACGACGCGCCTAGGGCTCCGTTGTAAGTGAAAGGCGATTGCAGGTGCGAAGTCGAGTTGAGACTATTTGATCCACATCCAACGGTCCTTATTCTACCATGTCGCTGCACACGGGCGTGAGGATACGCCACCGCGTGAGGCAGAGAGAGAGAGCTACGGGGGCACGACTGTGCCGATACGATCGGACGACCTCTGTTGTGCTACATTACGCGCTCGTTACGCACTCGTGAGGAGCGCGGATCGCGATCTATGGCATCGAGTGCGCACCGACCTCCGTGTGATGTGTGGCGAAGATCGAGCAAGCCGACGCGATCTAGCAGCGGAGTCGTGTAGGAGAGAGGGGTGATTCGCAGCATTAGCCACATGCCAATCGAGGCGCAACGAGTGGTAAGCATTGAGCAGTGGAGGAGGCGATTTGCAGTCATGTGCGTGCAAGTATCGGCGTGCGACGACAGCCGCGATCAACTCCGTGATCCGTAATGCCACGCCTGCACGTATTAGCGTGGGACATGTGGCGCTGAAGGGGGTGGCAGTGAGCCGGTCAGTGTGAATCGGTTAGACCAAACCGGTCCAGGGTCGATTCATGTGACTTAGGAGACATTTTTGGGTCGATTCGAGGTCCAAATGAACTCGGATTCATGCCCGAAAGGTACCGTTGGAAATGTATTAAAATTTCGTATGATTTGGCCCTATTTTTGACTCTATTACCATGCGCTTAGGCCACTGAAAAATTAATTCAAGCCTAAATGAGTTTGTTTGAACCCCATGGTACTTAAGAAATGCGCTCGAGCAAGACATGCGTTTCGAGTGGGGCCGTGCTACGATCGTGGGAGGTCCGGACAGATTGTTTGCATTTCCTTTTCTTCCCTATAGTAGAGGTAGAGTGGTTCTCATTCTACCCCGTTTGAATTATTGTTTAAATGTCTGAGAACATTACCTCATCTTGTGTGACTATAAAATTCCGTATTGTGTGCTTGTACGACCTGACCTCCTATATGGAGAAAACATGAATACATAAATGCCTAGAATAGGTATTACTAGATCAAAACTTGAATTGAATGATATAGCTGCCACATCATGGTTTCGTCATTAATAATCATAAATGATCTATGTTGTCGTCTACTTGTTAGCAACCAACAAGGGTTATTCATGAATCCTAAGGGCAAAACTAGACAATTACTTGGAATGTTCAGGCCATCGGGATGGGTGATGTTTGAAGTTGTTAGAAACCACTCGGAATATAATTGAACCCTAAGGCAACTAAAAAGGGGGTTAGTTACGCAATGCTTGTGGAAATGCTAATGGGGGTGGAAATAGAAGACTAGGGTGGTGACTGGCCCGTGTTGAGTTCTGGTTGTAGGGGTGAGTTGGTCCTCAAGTACACCGTATCGAGGAGAGTTAACCACCCATTGTGTAGGGAGAGAGTTGACCCCTTCAAGTTGAGACCTGGTTGAGGAACAACCTTTCTATGCGGACTCTTGTTGGGCCCATGAGGGGCCAACTGGGATAGTCGGGTGAGAGTATGCAAGCTGTGGAGGTGGTTTGGCTCTTGTTATGGTTTCTGTGCGTACCCATTAGTGCATGTGCCACAGTTACCACTACACCGCGACCATGAGCCCGGGGTGGTAGACTAGGTGGTAGGGTGGTCGTGGGGTGCCCTCTTGACTAAGAGAGCACACCGTGGTTGCCTTGTGACTCGAAATACTACAACGAAATTGTCTCACTAGGAGATATGTGAATTATCAAGAAAAGACAACCATACTTAGTGGGTCTGTGGGGTGGGGAGAATACGAACGAAATGACTAGCCACTACACGAATCTAATAAGGAAGCTTGAAAATGATAAGATGTTATCTAAAGTGATTAAGACGTGAATAAACCACTAGTTACGCTTTCATTTTTCATTGTTACCTATTCCTTTCCTTCATGCTAGTCTACCTAGCTTTGTTGACACCTACTTTAGGTGTGTACTTAGGTCAAGGAGGGGAGCAGTTGGTACCACAGGTTGCCGGAGGTGACGGTGCTGGTTCCAGTCACGCCCAACCGTAGCTGTAGTTGTTTCTTTCTGTTGTAGTACGTTTCCTTTCTTCAAAACTACATTAGTTTTCTCTCCTTGTTGTGCTGATGTTGGTTAGTGTGATGGTTATGATGTGAATTGTGTTTTCTCTCATGCACTGTTGGTAGCCTAGTTGTCGTTTACTTCTGTCATTTTTTTTATTATGATACATGTGTGGAAATGTTGCTACGCTTTGGTTTGTTGCTTAATGGATGACCAGATCTTGGGTTGTGATGTAGTCTGGCCTAGCCTCCATGCGAGTTCGGGTTGGGTCGTAACATTGGGACACAGATATTATCTTGTTCTTGTAAATGACTTTTCTAGATTGTCATGCCTTTTTCTTTTGAAGCAAAAGTCTGGTGTGGGTCCTGTCATTAAAAATTTTATTTTGGAAATAAAGATGCAATTTGATGCCACTGTTCAAATTGTTTGTTCTAATAATGGTTTGAAATTTTATACTAAGTCATTGTGTGAATTTTATATATCCCATGGTATTATGCATCAAACTACATGTCCCCATACTTTCCAACAGAACAGTGTTGCTGAGTGTAAACATCGTCATCATTTGGACATTGTTAGGACACTGTTGATCTACAACAGTGTGCCTTGTCTATACTGGGGTGACACAATTCTAACTGCACATTATTTCATTAACGGCATGCCTTCCTCTACCCTTAATGAGCAAATTCCACTGCAGCTTTTGTACTTTGATAGGGACCTCTTTCTTGTTCATCCCTGGGTGTTTGGGTGTGTAGCCTTCGTCCATCTTTCTAGCGCTGGACAGGACAAGGTGGCTTGTAGGGTTACGAAGTGTCTTTCTAGGATATTCTAGAAATTTAAAGGGCTATAGGTGTTATGAAATGGTTCATCGACACCACTACATCAGTGTTGATGTAACATTCCTTCAATCTATAACTTATTTCTCTACTATAGGAAGGCGTGTCATTAATATTTTAGATACTGCTCTTATGCCTATTCCTCCTATTCTTTTGAAGGATATCCTAATATCTTAACCTGTCTGATTTTAGGAACCCCCACTTACCTACAGGCATTGTACCCCTCCCTTAGAGCCAACATCGACGTCACCTAAGGTGAGAATAGATTCTTTGCATACTAATGATGTTGTGACTAGTAATGATCCAAGTTTGGAATAGAACCTACCATGTAATGAAGGTGAGCCAATTGCCACTCTTGATTTGGACCTTTCCATTGCTATAAGGAAGGCTCCTCGGATTTGCACCATGCATCCTCTCTCTAAGCATATCTCGATGAAATGCCTTGGACCATCCTACAGTCATTTTTGAAACACTCTATTTGTGATGCATATTCTCGTGTCCTATCAATAGGCACTTCTTAATCTAAAGTGGCGACATGTCATAAAGGAAGAAATGTTTGCACTTATCTCTCATGGTACCTGGGAACTGACTGATCCACGTCCTGGAGCAGCTGTAGTTGGGTGCAAATGGGTGTTCATTGTCAAGTATAACTGAAAGAGCGATTCTCGTTTCTGATAAAATTCGTAACATAAAATGTAGTGTCGTATTTAGTTGCGTGGTAAAAAATTACTTTTCAAAATATTTAATTCTCAAAATCTAACCATGAAAATAGTTAGGTCGTCTCCACAAGGAGGAATAAGCCTATTAAACTAGTGAATGGTGCCTTACTTAATCGGGAAACCCAATGGGTGCACATACTAGTTCGTGCAATTCATTTTCAACATAAGTCATCATTTTATGTAATTAATCAAGAATGTAGGTGTTTATATGCCAAATTACTGCAAAATAATTTTTAGTTAAATAACGATCTTGGTAATGGCAATCATCGTAAATATTAGTTTCTAAAATATAGCTTGTTCACCATAATCAATAGAACATGCTTTATATCATTCATGAGAGATATTCATCTGCAAGTAATTTTGGTTGAGTAGAAGGATGCCTATGCAAATTCACCTCAATAAATTAATTCATCAAATAACGGAATAGTGCACCCCCGCAATGGCAAGGTATGTAAATACTAATTGGAGGATAAATAGGGGATTTCTCCTTCTCTCCTCTGTGTGCATGGGAAGGAGACTTGTCGGCAGGAAGGATGGTCGGCGAAGGTCAGTCGGGAGGAGAGCTTCAAGATGATGGTGACGGGGTGGCGAGAGGCGGCCGGCGGTGGTCGCTCGACGTGTCGGAGGTCGACGGCAGCATGTCCTGCTGCTTGCTGTTGAGGCTGCGTGTGTGGGTTGCGGGTGGTCGCACATGGCCCTGGTGGGCGGCGAGGGCAGGTGGTGATGCTGGCATGAGTAGAGGAGGTTGGAGGAGGGTGGATGGCACGAAGAGGTGGCTACGGGAGTTGGGTTCCTTCAGAGTTGTAGGCGGTGAAGAAGAACAGAGGAGGAGGGTTAAAGATGAGGGCGACGAAGAGTGGGAGGGCTGTGGGTGAGGGCGGTTGAGAGGTTGTCGGTGGTGATGATGTGGAGTTGTTGGGTTCGGTGGTGATGACTTGGTCTGGCTGGTAGAGCTTGTTTGCGTTTGTTATATGTCAAGTTACAGTCGTTGTAGTAATAAGACAGCTACCAGGTCATCATTACAAAATTTTTTACTCGGAAATGATTTTCCCAAGGTCGAACTCAGGGAGCTACTGGAATTCTAGAAATACAAAGGTTCTCTATTAGATTACAAAAACAAGGGAGGGAGAGAGAGAAAGAGAGAGAGGGAGCTTGTCTTGGCTTCTTCTTCTTCTTCTCTTCTCCTTTTCCTTCTCCTTCTTTCAGCTGCTCTTTTTTTCTTCTTTCTCTTCTCTGCTCACGGCTGCGTCTTCTCTCTTCTTTTCTTCTGCAGAGTTCTTCTTCTTCTTCTATTCTTTCTTTGTTCTTCTCTTTCTTTCTTTTTCTTCTCTTCTTCTGCGGCCGTGACAATCTTCTTCTTCTTCTGACTTCTTCTTTTTCTTGCCTTCTTCTTCTTTCTTCTCTTGCTTTATCTCCTCTGGCCGCTCCTCAACCGTCGTCTGATGCAGCGGTCAGACGACTTAACTGTAGGTTTGCTACAATGCTTCTCTTCTTCTGTTTCTTCTCTCCTGCTTCTTCTTCTTCTTCTTTGCTTCTTCTTCTTCTTCGCCCTGAGCAGCTAAGGCTTCGGCCGCCTTCCTTCCTTCTCCTTTTGCTCCTGCACGCTCACACAAGGATCAGAAAGCAAAACTTACCCCTACCCTTCCCCGCGTCTCTCTCTTTTTCAGATTTCTTTCATAGGATTGCTCTCCCAGAGCCGGGTATTCGGGTACGGGTATCGCGCCCAGGACCAGGCCTACTGGCGTGCGGTGGTGGGCGAGGAGTGCGCGGGTTAGGATAGTCGGATCCTGCCCAGACCCGCGGGGCGTGAGCGCGGGCAAGGGCGAGCACATGGCGCGCGGCGTGCGTGAGGGACCTGACCCCTGTGTTTGAAGGCGATAAGCCTACAACACTTTTTCCATTTATTTGGCTACGACGCTTCCATAACTGCCGAGGTGGGACTAAATGTCCCACCCAAATTGGCGCCTGCAGCTGAGGAAGCTGCAGGCAATCGCAGCAGCACGCAAGGCCTTCGCCCCAGCTGCAGGCCTGGGATGCTTCGCAGAGGCAAGCTGCGCGTCCTGGGGCGTGAGCCTGGGCGAGAGAGCACCTGCAGCTGCAGGCGCTGGAGCTTCAGAAGCTTGGTAATGGCGATGAAGGGTCGTTGACCTGAAAACAAGAATACGGCCTCTCGTCCCAATCAGAGGATGCAGGGAGCTTCGCCGGAGTGCGGCGAAGGTAGTGCGGGTGGTGGCGAGGCGTGAGGCGGAGTATGGTGGTAGCCCTAGGTCGGACTGTGGTCGGAGAGATGGGTCTATTCGGGGGATCGTCGAGTGGCATCTGGCAGTGGATGGGAAGGGGGGATTTGTTGAGTGGAGTGAGGGGAAGCTTTTGGGGTAGTCGGTGAGGGGTGAGAAGGTCTGTGGAGGTGGGATGAGCTTGCCGGAGAGGGTGGTCGGAGACGGAACAAGCAGAGGTGGAAGTCGTGTGCGGTGAGGCGAAAAGATAAATTGAGAGAGGGAAAATGTAAGGGAGGAGGAGAGGAAGCTATTTACCTAGGTTTTGGACGAAGGGGGAGGGCGGAGCCACCGGCTCGTACCTGCCGGAGCTGGGGAAGAAAGGGCCCTAGAGGAGGAGTGCGGCGACGAGGAAGCAGGCGGAGGGCGCCGGCGGGTACAGCACGGCACAGACGAGAGGACTAGGAGAACCGTGCTGCAGGTAAGGCGGCAGAGTGACGAGGAGGAAGAGGAGGGAGTCGCCGGAAGCTGCGGGCCGTCTGACGGAGGAGAAGAGGATGAAGTGGGGGGGTGTTCTCCGTCAAAGAGAGCTTAGGGGAACCGACAGGGGGTGCCGGTCCTTATAAAGGGGCTGGCGCAGAGGGAGGCGCGGGATGGCGACGTGCCAGCCTCACTGGAGCATGGCCGGAGAGGGGACCCATACCTTCCGCGCATTCGCATGGAAGGTATAGGGGCCTGCAGAGAGCATGGCCGGGTCCCTGCGACATCCTGCGACAGAGGATGTCGCAGGGAACCCCGCATCTACTTTGCAGGGCGGTCACCCCTCTCTGCGCGGCGTCATACTCCGCGCAAAGTCGTCGGAGCATGGTGCTGCGCAGAGTTTTGCAGGAGGGACCGTTCTGCAAAGAATGACGAAAAAGCTGGGGGCCAAAACGTAAAGGTTTCGAAAGATAAGGGTCAAAAAGTAAATGAAGAGAACCAAAATGCAAAGTCGGTCAAGGAGGTCACCTCTTAGGCTCAAGTTTTTATACAAGACTAATTTGAACCTAAGGATTTTAATGGTGAATTTTATTTCTAGGTTGGACCATGTTTGACCGGCCAATTTATGTAAAAACCTAGATTAAGTCATTAATTGGGCAAGGTTATCTTTGTAGGTCAAAATGGGTTTCTAAGGCCAAATTGAAGGTTCTAAACTTCAGAGATTATTTTTTTTGAATTTTAGAGGGTTTAGTTGATTTTTATCCTGCCTTGAACCTCGTGAATTGAAGTGGGTTTGTTTTAGGGTTACAGAATGTCATTTAATTTCTTGAAGTTGCTATAACCCTTTTTAGATTAGACCATCACACTTTCCTTCTTATTAGGCTTGTTTGACCTATGTTTGGACCCTTAATTACCCTGTTTGCAAACTGCGTTGGTGAAATTGCAGTTTTACCCCTTATGATTTATTTTCTTCTTAAACTCAGAATTATCTGAGTTAAGCCTTTCTTTGGGTTATATAGGAGCTTTTTCTTACATATCTGGGTTAGATTGTGCTAGTTAGGGTTCATGATGAGGTTCTCATCAGGTGGGTTGAAGAGGAAGAGGGCAGTGGCGTTGGGTTGTGTTGGAGAAGATGATGAATAGTGAAGAAACGTGGTGGTGGGGGGGGGGGGGGGGGTTGGTTTTGGCAAGGGAACTTTTTGGTGGAGAAGGTGTAGGAGGTGATACTGGTGGTTTGGATGGTGTTGATGGCAAGTAGGTGAGGGTGACTTGTTACAACCCGGTTCCTGGATCCTTATAGGACCCAAGACCGGTTCCCCTTGACTAAGCCCAAGACCCAATCGTCCAACGAGAAATAACCAAAAAGCAGGAAAATAAATCACATTCACATATGCAATATAACTAAGCAGTAAAGATGTACAAAGCAGTAAAGAAAAATAAAACTATTGTTCCAATACATACCACAACAACAGAAAATAACGAAAACGAAAGCAACAGTAACAACAACAGAAACTAGAAGTCTGAAACTCACTACAATAGAAAAAGGGGGTACAACAAGAGTGAAGAAAACTACGACTCGGCTCGACCAGGCTTAGCACCTTTCGTAGCCGGAAGCTCGGGCTGCTCAACTCCTGGACCTGAATAGTGTTATGAAAAGGCAGAGTCAGCGAACGTTGAGTAGAGTGGTAACTATACTATCTAAAGCAGTAAAAGTAACAAGTTTTATTTCCTTTTCTAGTTATTTTATTTTACATGCATTTCCTTTTCACCTCTTTTCCTCAAACTTCCATATTTTCTTGATCTTGCAGTTTTTTCCGTAGAGTAAAAGGTACACGTGGTGCTCTCCTGGTCGGGAGAGTCCCCCGTGGTAGTCTTACACCCATTCAACCACCCCAAGGTCACTATCAAGACGTAGCGGTGACTACGGAACGCGTGATAAGCTCACGGGTAGCTACCTTACACTAACACACGGTCAGTCGTTTCCACTAGCGAGTACGCCCAAAGTACAACACGAAACAGTATAGGGCCTAGCCCTCTCAGAAATAGGGGTCTAGCTTCTCAGAACCAAATAGGGGTCTCTCCCCTCCACAGTCCGCACACCCTCGTCTGACTACCCTGGTTTGCCCAGAGGGCCTAACAAGTCGGTGTAGGGTGGCTAGCTGAACCCCGGGCCCCGTGGGGTAGCTAGCTCCCTCCCTACAGTAGTAGCTCACCTCGGTACCGTGTACACGAGGGCCAATAGAAGTCGGTGTAGAGTGTCCAATCTTAACCCTGGGTCTCAACCCAAGGGTGGCTAGCTCCGCTCTACACAAAAAGGGGACAATTGCTCTCCATGGTACCACGTACTCAAGGGCCAGCACACTTCCTGTCTACATTCTAGATTTTCCATCTAACCACAGGAGCTCTACTCCTAATTCCCCGTAGGGTTCATGCTCATGTTTACCACATTATTCCGATTTAGATTCCACCATTCACAATTTAGTTTTCATTATATACAGGCAGCTCGTGTTTCCATAATTCAATACATGCAATTGATGGTTTCACAGGTAATTGTTCATTTATCTCAGGCAACTCATTCTTTAACAGGCAGCTCACAACTCATGCTTTAATTGCTAGCAGTTTAACTTAATCATGTATACAAATATAATCATGCAGTACAATGGGTTCATTCATTTCTCTACCCTAGAGTTCATGCCACATCCTAGGGGTTCCAGTTAGCTAATTTCACAAGCACATTCTTATTCAATATAGTTGATAGAAGTAGACCACTCTACCAGACAATCAGGGAGTAATGGGGGCTTGAACCGTAGACCCAGGCATCTCTGCGAGCCCCAAACACGCAATGGGTCGAAATCTTATACCAAGGAATATATCACAAAAGAAGATTCAAAATAGTGTATAAAGGTTTCTAGTACGTAAAGAAACTCTCAAGGAAACTACAGATACTTCGTTTGCGTAAAACGGATCCCGATCGGACCCCAAACGGTAAAAAACATGCCTACTGACCAAAATCAGACGTCTGGGAACAAGTCCAGACGTCTTAAAAGATACAGAACCTCACCTCAAGTTCATACGGTATCCTCAGACGTCCAGGACTCTCCTGCAACTGTCTGAAAGTAGTTCTAGACGTCTGACCAGTCCTCCGATCGTCTAGTGAGTTGATCAGATGTTCGAAAGTGCGTGGAAGGGCGTTCCGCGCACCTTCCCAAGGCTGCTCCTGTGTACGACAGAGCAGCCACCCCAAAATTAGACCAGTTGTTACGACCCGATTCCCGAATCCCTACGAGACATGAGAACCGGGCCGACTCGACTAATCCCAAGACCCAGTCGTCCAACGAGAAAGTAACCAAAAGAGCAGTAAAATAAACCACATTCACCATGTATATAACTAGCAGTAACAAAATACAGCAGTAAAGGAAAGAAATACTACAGTATATACCACCACAACAGCAGAGAAAAAAAAAATGTACATAACATAAAGTTTTCGGTAAAGAAAGTACAGGGAGTAATAAAGAAAACTACTCACTACAGTAGAAGAAAAGTACAGAAAGTACTACAGGTAACCCTACTGGACCCTACTAGGCCCAGCGTCCTCTGCAGCCGCTGACTCTGGCTGCTCAACACCTGGTCCTGAAAAGGTAATAAGGGTGACACATCAGCGAAACGCTGAGTAGAGTGGCAACTAAAAGCTAAAGAAGCAGTAGAGTGTACAGTAGCTGTTATATTTTTACTTTCTTTATTTACATCTTTCTATTATTTCACTATTGATTTATTTCTCAGATCCTTCTCTTGATCTTGAATGTTCCTCGTGGGAACGATCTTGATTACAGTTTTTTTCGAAAAGTAGAAGTAACACGTGGTGCTCTCCTGGCCGGGAGAGTCCCCCGTGGTGGTCCTACCCTCAGTCAACCACCCCAAGTTTGCTGACAAACGTAACGGTGACTATGGCACGCGCGATAAATGCACGGGTAGCTACCCCGCACTGGCACGCGGTCAGTCGTTTCCGTTAACGGGTGCGCCCAAAGCACAACACGAAACCAGTATAGGGCAGAGCCCTCTCAGTAACAGGGGTCCAACCCCTCCACAGTAACCAAACAGGAGCCTTGCCCCTCCACAGTCCGCGCACCCTCGCCTGACTACCTTGGTTTGCCCAGTGGGCCTAACAAGTCGGTGTAGGAGGGCCAGCAGAACCCCGGGGCCCGTGGGGTAGCTAGTACTCTCCCTACACTAGTAGCTCTCCTCGGTACTGTGTACACGAGGGCCAAAAGTCGGTACAAAGTGGCCAGACCTAACCCCGGGTCCCTGGGGCGGCTAGCTCCGCTCTGCACTAAACAGGGGGACAGTCGCTTTCCTTGGTACTCCGTACTCAAGGGCCAGCTCACTTCCCCAATTCTATTCCATTCCCTTTCCAGGAGTTCTACTCCTAATTCCCCGTAGGGTTCAAGCTCTTTTAACTCAGCCAATTTAGGTTTCACCGTTCCAGCTTTACGTTCATACAACCCATGTTCTCAATCATACGTATTCATTCATAACAGGCAACTGTTAACCAATTTACAGGCAGTTATCATTTCCCTTCTACTATTCCAAGACTGCAATATTTATATATTCAACTAGTTTTCCAGTCCTAGGATTTATGCCGTACCCTAAGATCTATCATTCAATCTAGTTTTCCAATCCTAAGATTCATGCAATACCCTAAGATCTATTAATTGTTTCATAATTGTAAAAAATTTTGTTAAATATATTAAAAAGCCACTCTACCAGCGAAACCGGGAGTACTGGGGGCGTGGTCAGCAATCTCGCACGCCTCCGCAACCCCCAAGACTACAACGGAACGGGGTCCTAACACAAGGATCAAACACAAGGAGTTTCTCAGAACAGTATACAATTACTGTAAACGGATAGAGGAATTAATTCTGGAAAGAACGCAACTCGGAACGCGGAAAACGGACTCCGAACGGGCCCTAAACGGGTTAAAAACGACGAAGCTATTCAAAATCAGACGTCTGGAACATCTTCTAGACGTCTTAAAAGGTGGATCGGCCGTACCTCAGTTCTGCGCAGTCCTTCAGACGTCCAGAAGCCCGCTGGAATGTCTGGCCTTGGTTTCCAGACGTCCGATTGTCACCTCAGACGTCTGGAGGTCCTCTCCGTCATCTGGCACTGCGGCCAGATGTCTGATTCACGTGGGATGGCGAGCCCTCGCACCCTCCCGAGCAGGACCTGTGCACACATACACCTGCTCTCAGCACGATGAAGCGCAGAAGAAAACGCGGCGGACGGCTGCACGGCCGTACACGCGCAAAAGGAGAAGGTAAGAAATATCTTACCTGTCAGACGTCTGGACCATCCTTCATACGTCTTCGGTGTCATCTTGACGTAAGTCCAGACGTCTGATTCTGGAAAATTTTCCAGAACCAGAACCCGACTCGCTCTCCGCAAGCGACGCACGGCCGCGCCGCGCCCCGTCCGCCTGCTGCCCGAGCTGCAGCAGCCCCTCCGCGACACCCCACGCCCACCGCTCACTTGCTCGCTCGTGCTCTCGCTGGCAGGGAGAAGGAGAAGAGAAAGGCGGAGGAGATGAGGGTGAGGGAGAGGGCGAGGGTTTATATAAGGCAGCGCGGGGAGAGAGAGAAGAGAGATGGCGCATCTGCAGGAAGAGAGAGGAAAAAGAAGACGAAGGCGGTGGGCGCAGTCTGCGCGCTCATGCACGCAGACGCAACTCGGTACGCCAAAAAAATTTATTACCAGACGTCTGGGCCACTTCCCAGACGTCTTAAAAATCTGTCTGATGCCACGTTCGTAACATCAGCAAATCTTCTGCGGTGCACCTGCATGGCCATAACTTCGAAACGAACGTACCTTCACGATAAAGGTGCTTTTAGACGTCTGGTCTTGACTCCAAACGTCCAAATGCTCAGCCAGTCGTCTGGACTTCACTCCAAACGTCTGATACTGGAAAAAATCTAGTATCAGAACGCGCTTCCAGCGCTCCTCGCCGCGCTACTCCTCGCTCCGCCGCAGCTCCAGCTGCTGCAGGTGATCAAGGACATCGCTCCGGACTCCCTCCTCATTCCGCACGCGCTGCGGTGGCCGTGCGAGCTCTGACGAGCTTCCACCGAAGCTCCCGACCTTGGCCTCTTCCTTCTTCTCCCGCACTCCCCTCCTCCTCGCTCTCACGTGCTCCCTCGCTCTTCTCCTCTCGCCGCTATGTTGCGTTTTGAAGGTGGAGATGGTGGTGTGTAGAGTGGAGAGGAGAAGAGGGTGGGTGGCCTTTTATAGAGGTCGTGGGTTTAGGGTTTGGGTAGAAGGAGGAGAAAGGAGAGAGAGATGAAGTTCTGTGCGCCGCCTGCGTGCAGAGCACAGAGTGCGTACAAAAATTTCATTTTCAGACGTCCGGGAAAGGGTCTAGACGTCTGACTGACACTCTAGACGTCTTAAAAGGCTAAAAGTGGGACAGGTCTTTACATGACAAGCATGTTATCACCATGCACGCTTGGAGTGGATGAAAGGTGAAGATCGCCTGAGCCACGGTGCAAGCCTCTGACCATGTTGCACGCTGCTTCCATGGTGGAGCGGATGGAGGAGGTCCTCACAGGGGGGAAGAGATGATCATTTTCCGGCCGCTCTTCTTCTTATAAAAACACCCGCTGTTTGTTATTTTCGCCGAAAGGTTCTCCCACCATTCGATGAAGATTGCGAGTGGTTGGAACGCCTGAATAAGCTTGGCAGTATGCTATAAGACGTTTAATCAAATCTCCAGACATCTTAAAAAGTGTAGACATCAGCGAGTTCATAATGGTGGTTTTCAGACATCCAACCTTATCTCCAGACGTCTTATACACATAGAAATAGACGCCTGAACTCTTGCACCTACCTGCGTCCATCAAATCAATTATGTTATCATATCATATGTTATTAGATGTAAAATTGACGCATAAAATTATATCCTGACTAAGGTGAATTATCATATAACTCTTAATTAATTAACAACTAAGAATAATTAATTTGAGAGTACTTAGGCCAAATAATGATCCACTAAAGGGGACTTATCAAATGTCTCCATGCCTAAGTTTTGCTAGTCCCTAGCAAAAGAAATGAATGCAAGGTGTATGATTCTATTAGAAGACTTCTTCTTTTCTTATTCCAAACATTTAGAGATCTAGACAAATATGAAGTGATAGTAGCCTTAGTAACGGATCCAAGTGAAAAGCCAACCTATATTTAAAGTTCGTGCTTTATCCTTGATAAAATTCTATTAGGATAGGCAACTTCTTCCCTCGGGGATAAAATAGAAAATAATATGTAGTTTGATCCAAACTTTTAGGCTTAGGTAGGAGATACTGAGTTAAATAGATCCGTATTTGGTGGCTCATACTCTTTTAGTGCTACATATAGTCTAGTACTGCAGACTCTAAATCTCTAAACTATCAAATGAGTCAACCCAGAGAGATGCGAAACAAAACTGTGCTCCCTTGATGTTCCTTTATGCTCACTCTTTTCCTTCCTTTCTTTCTAAGATCACAAATCTCACCAAATTTTCTAAATCTACTCAATGTTTGGTGGCCTTACATGGCATTCACACTTTAATTAGAGTCCTAATAACCCTAAAACTAAGTTAGAAGTCCTCAGCAAATATTCAGGTGATTAGAAATACTAAAAAGTAAGTATGGGTCATATTTGGTGGATCGCAATGGGTGTTTTTGTTGCCTCAATGATATAGGCACCTGATAAAGTTGACACCTAAGATAGCTATAAACTTGAACTCTTATTATTATTATTTTTTATACATATATATATTTTTCTTTTTTTCATGTATCTCTATATATTTCTTTTCTTCATCTTTCTCTCTCTCTCTCTTATAACTCCAACATAACATAGACTTTTATTTTTGAGGCATTACTAGGGATGATGATGGTCAAGAGGATATTGTGTGGCTTATTTGATGGAAGTGCCTACTCTTGGCACCAGGAAGGAATAGATAGGACAAACGTATTTCTGACCTTTGACACTACTACCCTCTTTCAGTCGAGGACTCTATGAAGGACGGTCATAACCATCCACCATAGTCATAGTTTTATTAGAACTCAATCTCTATGTATCTGCCTTATTTGGTGACTCCCAGGAATTCACAAAATATTCGCACATAGGAACATAGAGCGAAAAACTATGCCTAACTCTGATGTATCATCATCTAATTATCCAGAACTTAAGAGTACTTGTACTAGAATTAGCGCACCAGTAATCTCTCTACTTTCTCCTCACAAATATTAGGTGGATCTAATAGAAGATAGTATGCCTGACTCCCTTCAAACTATTCAAGGATTCAATAGACTAAAAATGCTTATTGGTTTTCTACAAAGATCCATTACCCAATCTGTGTGCAAGTAAAGTAATTGTACTAGATTCTAATCTTAGAAATAATTTAAGAAGAAAATCTTCAATGATACCTCCTTGATAAAGATGTTATGCCAGGGCTAACTGATTCAGCTAAGAAAATAAAAGAGATTTTTTTTTTAATGCACCTAACCTAAATGCATGAATACTGCCTAAAAAATGCAAAATGCACACCCCCATGCCTAAATCCTAGAATGTCCTCATTGTAGAATTAAAACAGGCGGAGAAAGGAAGGAAATTACCTGATGAAGGCGCTATTCTGGATGTTAGGTTGCCTCCCAACAAGCGCTACATTTTCTGTCGGCAACCAGACTTATAGGGAACCTATAAGTTTGGTTCCAAACAGAAAGAGTTAGGCCTTAAAAATATGTGTAATAGCGTGGGCCTAAAAAATAGGTAGCCACGGATATTAGGGAGCTGATGATGTAGCGTTATCCTAAATGCTCGCCAGAAGATATGATAGTGATGAGAACCTCATCATGAACCCTAACTAGTACAATCTAATCCAAATATGTGTGAAAAAGCTCCTACAAAACCCAAAGAGAGGCTTAACTCAGAGAATTCTGAGTTAAAGAATAAAATAAATCATTAGGGGTAAAACTGTAATTTCACCAATGCAGTATGCAAACAGGGTAATTAAGGGTCCAAACATAGTTCAAACAAGCTTAATAAGAAGGGAAGTTGGATGATCTGATCTAAAAAGGGTTATAGCAACTTCTAGGAATTAAATGACATTCTGTAACCCTAAAATAAATCTACTTTAATTCACGAGGTTCGAGGTAGGATAAAAATCAAATAAATCCTCTAAAATTCATATAAAAATATCCCCTAGGGTTTATAACCTTCAATTTCGCCTTTGAAACCTATTTTGACCTAAAATGAGAACCTTGCATAATTAATGACTTAATTTAGGTTTTTGCGCAAATTGACCGGTCAAACATGGTCCAACCAAAAATAAAAATTCCCCATTAAAATCCTTAGGTTCAAATTAGTCTGGTATAAAAACTTGAGCCTAAGAAAAAATCATCTTGACCAACTTTACAAATTGGTCCTCTCTGTTTACTTTTTGACCCTTATCTTTGAAATCCTTACGTTTAGGCCCCTAACTTCTCGTCGTTATTTGCAGAACGGTCCTCCCTGCCACTTCTGTGCAGCACCATGCCTTTGGCGACCTTGCGTGGAGGATGGCGCCGCACAGGGCAGGGCGGCCGTCCTCTAGAATAGACGGGAGGTTCCCTGCGACGTCCTCTATCGTAGGGACCTGGCCATGCCCTCTGCCATGAACCATGCCTCTCGTGCGAACGCACGAGAGGCATGGGTATCCTCTCCGGCCACTCTCCGACGAGGCTAGCACGTCGCCTCCTCTTTTCCCTCTCCGCGCCAAGACCTATATAAGGAGCGACAAGTTCTGCCGACTCCTTCAAGCTTCCTCTGACGGACAAATACCCCACCTTTCGTCTCTTCCTCCTCCGGTCAGAGCGCCCGAAGCCTCCAGCGATTTCCTCCTCCTCGTCGCTCTGCTGCCTTACCTGCAGCAGAGTTTACTCTGCCCTGTCGTCCGCGCTAGGCCGTACCAGCTGGCGCCCTCCGTCTGCCTCCTCGTCGCCGATACCCTCCTCTAGGGCATCTTCGTCCCCAGCTCCGGCAGGCACACACCGGGCGCTGCTCTCTCCCCCTTCGTCGAGTAACTAGGTACATAGTTTCCTCTCTCTCTCCCTTACATTTTCCCTCTCTTAATTTACCTTTTTACTCCACCACACGCGACTTCCACCTCTACCTGCTCCGTCTCCGATCACCTTCTCCGGCGAGTTCATCCCACTTCCACAGACCTCCTCACCCCCCGTCGACTACCCCAGAAGCTTCCCCTCACTCCACTCGACCATTCCCCCCTCTCCACTCACTGCCAATCACCGCCCAATCACCCCCCGAACAAACCCATCTTCCCGCACACAGTCTAACCTAGGGCTACCTCCACACGCGCCCTCACGCCTCGCCGACCCTCGCATTGTCTTCGCCGCACTCCGGCGAAGCTTCCCCTATTTTCTGATGTGGCCAAGAGGCCGTCTTTCTGCTTTCAGGTCGGAGCCCCCTCGCCGCCATTGCTGAGCTGCTGCAGCTCCTTCGCTCGCAGCTCTAGGCGTTCTCCAACCCAGGCGCGAGTCCCAGGCAGCGCGGATTGCTGCTGCGAAGGAGCCCAGGCTTGCGAATTGGGTCGCAAGCCTCACAGCTGCCCCAATTGGCTGCAGTTCCCTCACTTGCGGGCGCGAGATTTGGAGGTGGGACTTTAGTCCCACCTCATAAGTGTGCGGCCAAGTGCCCACACTTAAATTGAAAAAGTGTATCGGGCTTACTGCCTTCGATACACAGGGGTCAGGTCCCTCTCACCCACACGCAGTGCGCCACGCGCTCTGATAACGGTGTTGTGACTATCTTTTGTTGTAGAAATTACGTTGTAGTACAGATAGTCATTGCCATTATTACAATTTATTACTCGGAAATAAAAGAGTTCCCGAGGTCGAACTCAGGGAGCAAGTTGTATTCTAGAAGTACAGTATTTCTTATTACAAAAATAAAGAGAGAGAGAGATATGGAAATTTGGCTTCTTCTTCTTCTCTTCTTTCTTCCTCTTTGTTTCTCTTCTCTTTGGCGCTCTTGAATCTTCTTTCTTTTGTTCTTCCTGTGTTCTTCTTGTCTTCTCTCTTCTTTGCTGCGGTCCTGTTTCTTCTTTTCCTCTTCTTCTTCTTTGCCTTCAGGACGTCGTCTGATTTTCCAATCAGACGACTTAAACTGCTGCTGCTACAGTGTCTTTTCTTCTTTCCTCTGTGGCTTTCTTCTTCTTCTTCCTGCCTTCTCTTCTTCTTCTTCTTCACCTGTGCCTGCACACTCAAAGTTCGATCAGAGGGCAAAACCTACTCTACCCTCCCCCGCGTCTCTCTCTCTCAGAATTCACTCATAGGATAGCTCTCCCAGAGCTGCCGGATAGTCGGGTACGCGGGTCGCGCCCGGGTCCAAGCCCACCGGCGTGCGGTGGCGGGCGAGGAGTGCAGGTCGGGCTAATCGGGTCGGGCCAGGTCCGCGGGGCGTGAGCGCGGACGAGGCCGGATAATCGGGCGGGTGAAGGGGACCTTACCCCGTGATATGAGGCGAACAGCTTAAGGCACTTTTTGCCTTTAAGCGCCGGTTCGCCTTAGTGGGTTTCCGAGGTGGGACTAAATGTCCCACCCCAATTTGGATGCCTGCGCAGAGGAAGCAGCGGCAGTCGAGGCTTCGTGCGAGGGCTTCGCCTCAACTGCAGCCTGGCACTTCGCGAAGACACCCCACGCAGCCTGGGAGTCTGACCTGGGCGTGGCGCGCTTGGAGGAGTAGGTCGAAGAAGCTGCTTCACTCAGCAATGGCAGCGGCGAGCGAAGTACCTGCTCACAGAGAAACGGCCTCTCGGCCTAATCAGATAGGCGGAGGACCTTCGCCGTAGCACGGCGAAGGTGGTCGGGGGGTCTGCAGGTGGCGGGGCGGAGCCTAAGGGCCGCCCTAGGTCAAACTGCAGGTTGAGAGATGGGTTTGGTCGGTGGGTCTGCAGAGGGCGATTGGTGGGAAGTGGAAGGGTGGAGGTTGATCAAGGTGAGGAGGCGGAGGTTCTGTGAGGGTCGGCGAGTCGTGTGAGGTGGTGGAATGACGGGAGTGAGTCGCCGGAGTTTGGCCGAAGATGGAGAAGGTGAGGGTGATTAGGCGCGGTCGAGGGGTAATTAGATAAAAATAGCAGGGGGAAAAGAGAGAGAGGAGGCAGGGAAGTAGTTCTAACCTAACTAAAGGGACGAAGGGGGCGAGGAGGCGGACGGCTGTACCTGCTTTCGCCGGAGAAGAAGGTGCCCAGTGGGGGAGGACGGCGGCGACGACGAGGCAGAGGCAGCGCGCGCTGGTATTGCGCGACGCGGAGGAAGATCAGGGAGGTGGCTCTGCTGCTGGTATTGCAGCAGAGCGACGAGGAGGAGGAGGAGAAACCACCGGAGCAAGGGGGCATCTGTCGGAGTGGGAAGAGAGGAAGTGAGGGGGTATCTCCGTCAGATCCGAGCTGGGAAGAACGGCGGAGCGACGGGGGTATTTATAGGGGCAGAACCAGAGAGGAGGGCGGAGGGAGACGACGTGTCTCCCTCGCCGGAGGACGCCGGAGGAAGGATACCCATACCGTCCGTGCGTTCGCACGGGCGGTATGGGTGGTCGCAGCACTCAGGGGGGGTGCTCCTGCGGTGGCTGACGACGTAGGGCACCCCCATTTGACCTAGCAGGCCCTCCCCCTCACCCTGCGCGGCGCCATGCTCCGCGCAAGGTCGTCGGAGCATGGTGCTGGTCAGGTTTTGCAGGAGGGACCTGAACGCAAAGAATGAAGGAGAGTTAGGGGCCAAAATGTGAGGGTTCAAAAGTTGAGGGTCAAAAAGTAAATATATGAGGACCAAAGTGTAAAGTTGGTCAAGAAGGTTTCTTATTAGGCTCAAGTTTTTATACATGACTAATTAGGACCTAAGGATTCTGATGGTGAATTTTATTTCTAGATTAAACCTTGCTTGACCGGTCAATTTACGCAAAAACCCAAATTAAGTTGTTAATTGGGCATGGTTCTCAATGTAGGTCAAAATGGATTTCTAAGGTAAAATTGAAGGTTCTAAATCCTATAGATTATTTTTATATGAATTTTAGAGGGTTTAGTTAATTTTTTCTCTGCCTCGAACCTCGTGTATTTAAGTGGATTTGTTTTTAGGGTTAAAGGATGTCATTTAATTCTTCGGAGTTGCTGTAGCCCTTGTTGAGTCATTTCATCCCACTTTTCTTCTTATTAGGTTATTTTGACCTATGTTTGGACCCTGAGTTACCCTGTTTTCAGATTAGATTGGTGAAATTGCATTTTTACCCCTCAGTTTCTATTTTCTTTGCAAACTCAGAATCTCTCTAAGCCAAGCCTTTCTAAGGTTATGTAGGAGCTTTTTCTTGCAAATCAGGTTTAAATGGTGCTAGTTTAGGGTTTGTGACGAGGTTATCATCACGCTCGCTCGCTTGCGCTCACGCCCCGCGGGTCTGGGCCGGATCCGATTACCCGACCACGCACTCCTCGCCCACCACCGCACGTCGGTGGGCTTGGTCCCGGGCGCGCTACCCGAACCCGATTACCCAGCTTTGGGAGAGCAGTTCTAAGAGAGATTCTGAGAAAGAGAGAGACGCGGGGAAGGGTAGGGGTAGGTTTTGCACTGACCACTGTGTGTGCATGCAGGGAAGAAAGAAAGAAGAAGAAGAAGCAAGCTAAGGAAGAAGAAGAGAGGAGGAGCAGCCGAAGCCTTAGCTGCATAGAGGAGCTGAAGAAGAAAGGAAGGAGAGGAGCTAAAGAAGAAGAGAAGAAGCCGCATTGTAGTAAACCCACAGTTAACTCGTCTGAGCATCAAGTCAGACAACGGAAGGGCAGCGGCCAGAACAGAAAGAAGAGAAAAGAAGAGGAACTGTAAGAGAAGAAAAGAAAGAAGGAAGCAGAGAAGAGAAAGAAGAAAGAGAAAGAAGAAGATCAGCACAGCCGCAACTAAAGAAGAAAGAAGAAGGCAAGAAGCAGAGAAGAAGAAAAAGAAAAGAGAAGCAGGAGCAGAGAAGAAGAAAAAGAAAAGAAGAGAAGCAGAAAAAGAAGATCACCACAGCCGCAGAAGAAGAAGAAAAGAAAAGAAAGAAAAAGAAAGGAAGACTCTGCAGGAAAAAGAAGAGAAGGAGATCAGCTGGAAGAAAAAGAAGGACAGAACGAAGAGGAAGAGAGAAGAAGAAGAAGCCAAGAGAACTCTAGCTCCCTCTCTCTCTCTCTCTTATTTTTGTAACCTAATTGAGAGCTTTTACACTTCTAGAATTATAGTTACTCCCTGAGTTCGACCTCGGGAAAAATGTTTTCCGAGTAAAAAAATTTGTAGTAATCTGGTAGTTGTTTTGTCATGTACTGCAACAATTGTAAACCATAATAACATAAAGACGAAACCATGCTCCACCAGATAACAAACAATCTCGCAAGCTACTTAGAGAGGTCTAGGAAAAAGAGTAATAGAAGAAAGGACCTCTTGAAACATGAGTAGAGGATAACAAGGATCCTCTAGTACGTCAAACCCTTGAATAGCGAGAGTAAAAGTACAAGCATCAATCCAAATTTGCCATTCCACCTGAGGATGTATTGGCTTGATATGCTCCCCAGAAAGAATGTATGTAAGCAGAGACCTGAGCTGAGGATTAGGTAAGGAATCTACAGGTTGCTTGAGTGATTGGGTGGTAATTATTAAGTCCAAAGAGGGCTTAGTCTATTTAGGTTCCATTCCTAATAAGAATTCTTCTTCCACATCCTTACATAACTTCATTGTTTCATGAACCTCCAACTGCTTCTCTATAATAGATGAGTCATGTATAGAATTCATTATCTCATTATCATTAGTAGACTCATGATCAACATGCTTTGACGACAGTTGGGTTTCCTGGGAAGTAGCGAAATCATAATTATCATTATGTCCATCCTCAGGTTGTTTCTCATCAATTACATCTCCTTAATATCTTTAGGAGGATGTTCATTCTCAATGTTATGGAGAAAGCCTATATCACTCAATTCGTCGTTCTGCTTGGGGCATAAATCCTCAATTGATACATATTGTCCCTGAGAGTCTTTCTTAGGCTTCTCAATCTTATGTTCGTCCTCCTCCAACCTCAACTCTATATTTTCCTGATTTTGCGGAGGATGTTTTCAAAATCAAAAGTAGGAAGGAATCTGGATTTCACCAAATCATTAATATCCTTGGGGGGTAAGTCCTCAAATAACACATAATCCCCTCGAGATTCACTCTAAACTCTAAGTCCAGGTTCCTCTATTGGGTTATCATCCTCTTCTAAAATATACTCTTTGTATCCCTGAGACAAAAAATGATCCAATTCATCCTCCATTCCCTTAGGGTCACCTTCATTGGGCACATGTAAATCCTTAGAATGCTGAATGGTAGGTGTTGGTTCCCTAAGTGGAGGGTCGGGATTAGGCTCACTAAGGGTAGAATGAGGTTCCACCACATGATTAATAGGGGAAGTGTCATGAACAATATGACCTTGATCCGGGGTATCAGAGGTAATAAAAATACTGTCAGTGGGGTCAAGGTCCTCAAGTGGTACCATCTTCCCTTTCTTTTGACTCAAATATAGCTCGGGTGGATAATCATTAAGATAGTTCTCCTCTAGTGGCTATGTCTCATGGGGAGAGTCTAAGTGATAACTACTCAAAACGGGATCCCTAGTATCCGTTGTTTCCTCAGAATCTTTTTAATGATCACGGTTGTACGGGTAAAGATCAGAATTAATAGTAAGAGAGTAGCTAAGCTGACGAATTTGCTTATTCAATTTTTGACTATTCCTCAACATCTCTCCCATAGCCTCTATCATTTCTTTTTGTTGTTTTTGCATTTCTATCATAAAGGAGGAGATGCTACTGTTAGATTGAGGAGGATTGTCAGTCTTAGGCTCTGGTTGCCTAGGGGTATTGGTCCAACCTTGATGAGAAAAATCATGAAGGGTGGGAGGGTTGGGTGTTTGTAAACTAGAAAATTTTGCTCCTAGGCTCTGCTCAAAAGTGGGAGTTATCGGGCCAGTACTCCTAAGATAGGAATATGATTGATCCCATGAATTGTTATTGTACCCATCAAAGGATGGATATGCTCGGGATATGGGATCCTGATTAAAAGATGGAAAGTATTGACTCTGATAATCTAAATGATAGGAGTAAGGGTGATCCATTTCTTTAAGCCAAATAGATTTAACTCTCTTAGGACTTGAAGAAATCAGAAAAGGCAGAAACTTCCTAGAGAGTTCTCCACTGTCAAAACAGATGCAAATACAATGGGATCTGTTTTTAGTAGATTCTAGGTCTTAGAATTAAGTGTTCAATTGGTGGCCAAACAAGTTTGCGAGAGTTATGCTTCCTAGGCCGACCTTCATTGGTGCCTTCAACTTACTTGCAAGGGATGGAAGTCTCCAATCGAGCCCACGCACGAGAAACCGAAGTAACTTGGTGGATAGGCTTGTTAATTTCTGATGAACTTCCCTTGTGGTGCAAAGAGGAGAGGTAGAAATTTATCTAGTGACCTTATGTATGATGTGCACGATGTCTTAAGTGTGCAACACATGTATGTGTTTTGTGTTTTAAAATTCGGCCAACAAGTCCTTTCGCACGCAAGTAAAGTCTATAATTTTAAGGTCCAATCTCTTAGCAGTCCCAATTTCTTAAAGTGACCACTAACTTAATTAGATTCAAACACTTTAGTGATCTTAGATTTAAGTTCAATGTGGATGCATGACAAGTAATTGATGCTCAAGAAAAGACATACTTTACACCAGCTTTCTTCGTGCAAAATGTCTGCAATGCAGAAATATAAACTAAATGCTGCTCATTCAATCCTAGATGGTCGCCCTATAGATATGCAGCTTCTAGCAGGTAATTCAAATTTTTTTTTTTTAAGAAGCAAACAAGCCTAATCTAATTTAGCGAACTAACATGCAATTTAAACAATTCAAATAAACCTATAATCTAAATAAAATAGGAATATGCTCCCGAAAAGATGCTCCCACATACAAGAGCGATAAGCAATAAAAAGCACTGGGAACACGTTCCAAAAATGGCCAACACGGGTCCACAAGACAGAAATAAAATATCTAATGTCTATCTAGCCTAATCTAAAGGAAGCAAACAAGTCTTCAGTTGCCAATCTTCCTTCCACGCATGTGGGATCAAGGCCCACGTGCTCCTATTACTACCCTCTAGGTGGCATCAAGGTGCACCAGAAATATCGTCTCCGTTGTGAGCTCCCGTTGCATTCGTTCATTTTTTGCACGCAAATAGAAACAAGGTCAGCAATTCAAAAAAGCTTCAGAAATAGTATAAAAATAATATAAATTTTCCAAAAAAAAAAAGGCATATTTCCTCCCTCGCATCGGTGCCATTTGAAAGTGCGATTCTCGTTTTCGATAAAATTCGTAACATAAAATGTAGTGTCGTTGTATTTAGTCGCATGATAGAAAATTGCTTTTCAAAATATTTAAATTTCAAAATCTAACAACGAAAATAGTTAGGTTGTCTCCATAAGGAGGAATAAGCCTATTAAACTAGTGAATGGTGCCTTACTTATTCGGGAAACTCAACAGGTGAGTATACTAATTCATGCAATTTATTTTCAACATAAGTCATCATTTTATGTAATTAATTAAGAATGTAGGTGTTTATATGCCAAATTACTACAAAATAATTTTTAGTTAAATAATGATTTTGGTAATGGCAATCACCGTAAATATTAGTTTCTAAAATATAGCTTGTTCACCATAATCAATATGACATCCTTTATATCATTCATGAGAGATATTCATCTGCAAGCAATTTTTATTGAGTTGAAGGATGCCTATGCAAATTCACCTCAATAAATTAATTCATCAAATAATGGAATAGTGCACCCCCGCAATGGTAAGGTATGTAAATACTAATTGGAGGAGAAACAAAGGATTTCTCCTTTCTCCTCTTTGTATGTGTATGCAGGAAGGAGACTTGTCGGCAGGAAGGATGGTTGGCGAAGGTCAGCTTGGAGGAGAGCTTCAAGATGATGGTGACGGGGCGGCGAGAGGCAGCCGGCGGTGGTCACTCGACGCGCCAGAGGTTGACGGCGGCATGTCCTATTACTTGTTGTTAAGGCTGCTTGCGTGGGCCGCACGTGGTCGCACGTGGCCCTGGTGGTCGGCAAGGGTGTGTGGTGATGTCCGCGTGAGTATAGGAGGTTCGAGGAGGGTGGATGGCGTGGAGAGGTGGCTGCGAGCGTTGGGTTCCTTCGGAGTTGCAGGCGGTGAAGAAGAATAAAGGAGGGTTAAAGATGAGGGCGACGAAGAGTGGGAGGGCTGTGGATGAGGGCGGTTAAGAGGTGGTCGGTGGTGATGATGTGGAGTTGTTGGGTTCGGTGGGTTGAAGAGGGTAGTGGTGTTGGGTTGTGTTGTGTTGGAGAAGATGATGAACATTGAAGAGACGTGGTGGTGGTGGTGGGGGGGGGTTGGTTTTGGCAAGGGAATTTTTTGGTGGAGAAGGTGTACGAGGTGATACTGGTGGATGGTGTTGATGGCGAGCAGGTGAGGGCGACGTGCACGCTGTCACCATGCACGCCCGGAGTCGATGAAAGGTGAAGATCGCCTAAGCCACAGTGCAAGCCTCTGACCACGGTGTACGCTGCTTCCACGGTGGAGCAGATGGAGGAGGTCCCCGCAGGGGGGAGAGATGATCATCCTCCGGCTGCTCTTCTTCTTATAAAAACACCTGTTGTTTGTTATTTTCGCCGAAAGGTTCTCCCACCACTCAGCGAAGATCGTGAGTCGTTGGAACACCCAGATAAGCTTGGCGGTACGCTATCAAACATTTGATCAAATCTTTAGACATCTTAAAAAGTATAAACATGAACGAGTTCATGATGGTGGGTTCCAGACATCTGACCTTATCTCCAGATGTCTTATAGACGCAGAAATGGACGTCTGAACTCTTGCACCTAGCCTGCATCCATCAAATCTATTATGTTACCATATCATATGTTATTTAATGTAAAATTGATGCATAAAATTATATGCAGATTAAGGTGAATTATCATATAACTCTTAATTAATTAACAACTAAGAATAATTAATTAGAGAGTACTTAGGCCAAATAATAATCCACTAAAGTAGACTTATCAATAACAGATGGCATAGTTGATAGATACAAGGCCTGATTAGTTGTCAGGGCTTTAGTCAAACTTTTGAAGTTAATTTCTTTGATACCTTCTCCCCTATGGCCTACCTGCCTACTGTCCGTATACTGATCTCTATTGCTGTTCAGCGTAACTGCCCTCTCCATCAGTTGCATGTAAAGAATGCTTTCTTATATGATGATCTGTAGGAGGTCGTGTATATGTAGCAACCTCTCGATTTTGAATATGTAGGGGGCTATTCAAAGGCCTGTCGTCTTTGCAAGGCAATTTATGATTTAAAGTAAAGCCTTAAGTCCGAAAATTGTCAAAGGTGGTTGAGGCTCTTGACTTTCGTAGATCTTCTTTAGATCATTCTCGTCTTATGCATAAGACTGCAACAGGTTTAATCATGATGTTGGTATATGTTGATGACATCATTCTTACTAGAGATGATCAACAAGGTATTGGTGACTTAGAAAAGTGCATGGCATATAACTTTGTCATCAAGGATCTCGGACCCCTTCTCTACTTTCATGGAATAGAAGTGGCTTGCAGCAAGAGAGGGGTTATTCTATTCTAGAGAAAGTATGCCACGGATCTGCTCCAAGAGATAGGATGCTGGGAGCAAAGCCAACAGGTATACCTATGGACCCTAAGGCACACCTGATTGTGAAAATCTGCTAAGAGATAAAATTGTTAGTGCAAAATAACGATCGTTTAAAATTTTTCAAATACATAAAAGCGATTGAAATCAAGTAAATATGTTCTCACGAGAAGGAAAAACATTCAAGTTTCTTCCTACTAACTTAAACTAACATATTTTTGTTATTTTTTAGTATTCAGATTTTTTTGGTATTTTTAAGAGGATGCACCTACAAGAACTAAGGTGTAAGGACACAACCTAAAATGTAACAATAGGGACCTAAATGTAATTAGTATGAATTTAGTTTTACAAAGTTTTAAAAATTCTAAGAAAATTACTTGATGTAAATAACATCCAAACTAATATTCCTACCAATTCCATACAAAATGGAGTTGTAAAATGCATAGAATAAATTTGTAAATAATATATAGTACTAAATTGTAATATGTTAAGGACTTGAATGTAAAGTAATTTTTTTTTTTTATAACAATTTTTCAAACAAAATTTTGTAGGTACGCTAAACTAATATAAATAAACTAAAAATGTTTCTTCAGAACTCTTTTGATGTACAAAAATTAACGTAAAAATTCAAAAAGTAAGCACGAGTGTTTAAACGTGATGTGAATAAGGAAACGTGTACATAAATCAACTATCTGATAAGAAAATTTAATCCTAACATGCAAGAAATTAAGTATTTGAATATATATATATATATATATATATATATATATATATATATATATATATATATATATATATATATATTATTGGAGAACTAATTGAGAGTCAGAAGTTCAATGAGAAATAAAATAATAAAATAATTTAATAAGAAATAAAAATGCAAACGAAAATGGAGAAGGCATTAGATGGAGTGTTGGAGCAACGTCCTGGCGATGGAGATGGATGAAGGTGGAGGGTGATGGTGATGGTTGTCGTAGACTACCTACTCGAAGGAGGAGAACTTGGAGTAGAGAGTCTTAAGATAGTAGATGAAGGATAATCCTTGGGGATTTTGAGGTTTATTTATATGTAGACTTGAGAATCTCCGGAAGTCTTCAAAAAACTTTGAAATTGGTAGCAAAAAAATAAAAATGTTGTTTTGAAGTCAAAACAACTTTTACTCATATTAAAATTTTAATTTTTAACATTTTATCTTATATATATATATCAGAACTTAGCCTAAAAGGATTTATTTTTTATTTTTCTAGATCTAAATGCCTAAATTGGCCCACAAAAATATTATATTCAATCTTGGGCCACCCTATGTGTCTTTTGCCCCCTCACCTATGATATAAAAATAGAGAAAATATACAAAGAAATGTCTAAAGTTAGTAAATTTATAAACTAAATACTAAAAGAACAACAATAATTAGATATGTAATTTATATATGAAATTATGACTTAATCAACACCTATACAATGAGGAATTTGAACCCATGGATACTCGCCAATATAGAGGCCTTGTTGGGAAACTACTACACTTGGCGATCATGCGACCTAATATTTCCTTCGTCGTTGGTAAGCTAAGTTAGTTCACAAATAAGCTCACTAAGACACATTGGGATGATGCTATGATGGTGGTTAGATATCTAAAAGCTTCTCTTGGGAAAGGGCTTATATTCATAAAAGGCACCACTATGGATATTATTACATGTACAAACTCAGACTATGCAGGTTGTCTTGCTATAATAGGAAATCAACAACCGAGTTTGTACTTATGTGGCCGGTAACCTAGTGATGTGGAGAAGCAAAAAGTAGGCAGTGACCTTCAGATCTAGTGTAGAGTCAAAGTATAGAATAATAGTTCAGATAATTTCAAAAAACAATGCGGATACGATTTGTTTTATTAGATTTATATATTTCTATTGATTCTTTTGTAGATATGAGATGTAACAACATGGTGGCTACTTATATCGCAAGTAATACCATGTTCCATTGACTGCTACTATACTTGGGACTTGATCTAGCAAGACTTATTCACACCACTCATTCTTTTCATAGGGTTAGACAATTGATATTTTCACGAAGGCACTTGACAAATACTATTCTAAGCTGAGTGTGTTTGATATATATGCTTTAGTTTGAAGGGGAATGTTGAGATATGAGTTGATTCTTTTCTATTTTTTTGTATTTTCTATCATTTACCTCTTATTGGAGGGTACTTCTATAAGTTTTTCCTAATCTTCTATATAACGGGGATTAGTGCCTTAGTACAAAATAAGATGTTTCACTTTCTCTGATTATGTGCTTATAGGAAATTTATGTTTATATAATGTCTATAGTTTTGCATAAATTTGGCTATGGTTTATATTTTTGATCATGGATAATGATCTTGTTATTTATTTGATAATGACATAAATTTTTGATAATTTAAGTTCCTATTGGACAAGAATTTAGGTTTTCAGATTTTTGCTTGTAATATTTCCCAAGGCAATACTTTATTATGATGAAAAAAACTGTTCAATGATTTTTCTTAATCGTGACACTTTCTTTTCCAAAGTGAAAATAATAATTGGAAGCACATGCAAACTATCAAATCAAATCTCTTTGAACATGGTGTAATTGAAAGTATGCAAGGATTTTGGGTTGTGAGTTTGGCAATTTTAAGGTGGATTTTACATGAAAGGCAAGCCTATGAGTCAACACACATGAGAACATGAGAAATTTACCATGTCATGCGTTGCATCTATAAAAGAAGAATTTCTAAATACACTTTGAGCACTAAAATACAAGCTTGTGAATGTAATAATTTTTCCATGCTATTTAGAAGAGGCTTGAAGATTTTTTACATCATGAGTACATAATGCCATTATTTGGAGTACATTGAATTACCTCATTTTTTTTCAACATTTTTTTTTTGTTTTCAAAAGGAAAAGAATTACCTCGTATTCTTTTTATACATTTTCAAGAGATATATTGCACATATTTTGAGAAACCGACAACTAATATCACTTTTTACTTCATTAGGACATGCCACTTTCGTTTCTTGAGATTGTAGTTGTCTATCACATCTATTCTAATATACTTAAACAGGGTATTACCCTATCCACGCGTCACTTCTTCTCCCTCTCCCCCCACCCACTTAGTCGCTCTCTCCTCTTCTCTGTTTCTCCCCCATCTCTCTCTCTCTCTCCACATCTAAATTTTTTCCTATGCTCTCGCTCTCTTCTTCTCCTCTTGTCATTGATCCCATTATCTCTCTCTCCAACCTCACAGCAGACACATATAGGAATAGATAACTCATCTATTTAACGAAAATTAAAATGGGTCGTATGACGGAAATCAAAAGAGTCATATTAAAAAAAATGTTAGACATAGCTAAAAATTAATATCATATATTTAATCAAAATTAAAAAGAATGATGTTATTTTAATCAAATGATGGATATAAAATAAGACAAAAGTTGATATATTTTATAATGCAAAGAGGTAAGAGTAATAAAAAAAGTAAATTTAGAAGTAAATGTCCCATAAAATTATGTTTAACAAATATTTACATTTTTAGAAAAGTATTAACAAATAAATTTTTATATATTTTTCTCATTAAAAGTAAATTATTTCCTTAAAACGTTTATTTACGTTGTTGATTTATATATTTAGACCCATAAATATAATGCTCCTACTAACTATTTTCCATTTAATCATAATCCTATAATATAAATTGTACATTTTTGTGTGACTTTTTTTTGATAAGTTATTTTAATGTGTTCCAAATGTGGATTTAATTGCATTGCTCTATATGTGAAACAGATATTCCTAATTTATTTATTTATATATTTATTTTATAGGCAAGATAACAACATTTTTTTTTTTAATAATTTACTTTACGTAAAGTATTATACATTGTACGCTAATGGCACCAAATATATGGATGTAAATAGGGTTAGGTTTGGGTTGAGTTTATATATTTATTTTCAAATTTAATACTCATGTGTGCATACCCTACCCACTCAATTATCAAAATTTTAAATCACAAATGCATTTCTAGATCCATTTGATTATGCGTGATGTAATATTTAATATTTACTCATATAATACCTACTTATTATTTACTCATAGATATCTATTTAGTATTTAATCGTAACAATTAATTACATTTAATCTCCCCTCCAACAACATTTAACCTCTCTCTCTCCATCGGTTCCCACAACATTTAATATCTTTGTTTCTCTCTCACGTCATGTAATCTCTCTCTCCCTCCATTTTTGTCATATTTCTCTCTAATATAGTTTTAATAATTGAGATCTTTTTTAATTTAAACAAATATGAAAATTAATCTCAATTTATAAAATTTGTAGAAACAAATATGTATTTTCTTGCAAAAATATTGAACATAATTTACCAATCCTATGTTTATTTGTGCTACTATAAAAAAAGTAAATTTATGTTTATCATATATTAAACTACATTTTTTTTTATTATCATATGGAATATTTGTAGCTATATCTTCGCATATAGGTTGCCTAATAAAGTTTTAGGTTATACCCATGAATGTTGTTAGTATTCTCTTTAATTTTTTCCATACATATTGTACACATCATATATTTTTAGTAGACCTCGTCACTCACATAATTGGTATCCTTTGATCACCCACATAGATTCTCACGTCTCTCTCTATCATTTTTTCCCTCATATGTCCCACAGAATAGCACCAGGCAAATATACCAGCAACATATCTATTTGTTGGTTTTCTTATTAAGACATCTATTAGTCAAGATAGAGGTAATATTTGAATTGTTAATGTGACAAGAAGTCATATATTAAGATACTTAGGGTGAGAGATTTTGAAATTTGTTTGACTTGAAAAGTTAAAGCTTGGTTAATGGTTTGATTCAATGTCAAAACATTAGATTTTTTCTAAAAGGTTGGCACCGTATTTTAATACTCAATTGTAATGAGATTTTCATTGTTGAAATTATATATACTTTTAACTTTAAGAAGATTTAGTTTCATCATCACAAACAATCAATGAATGTTGCCTCGATTATAACAATGTTATAAAGAATAAATTGAACGTATATACTCTTCAATTTATAATAATTAAATAAAAGGTTCAAACTAATTATTGCTTATCATCAATTTATAATTATTTATTTAATAAGAATAAGCAACATATACGTGACTACATTTAAGATTTATAACAATCAGTTAGTGCTATGACTCTTAGTTTATATCTAGATCTTTATTCCTATCTTATGCTTCATACTTATCTTGATTCCTATATAAGAGGATCACATTTATAAATACATGCGTGCATTATAGATTAAAAAATAATTTAATCAAGTTAAAATTCACATTAGACATCTCTCTTGTAAGAAAAAAAAAGTACAAATTCACCGTTGGAGTTATTTTATAAAATTAAAAGCTAAACGGTGAAGATGGATCAGAATAAAAAGTGAAGAAAATAATAAAAAAAATATTGCTCTTTTCAATTTGTTATTGTATAAACATTAAAATTGATTGTAATGCCATAGTTTTATTAGACATTTTCATCGATGGTATTGTATCAGAACGAAACGCAACTTTGAATGCGAATGAAAAAACGTATATTTTAAAGCAGAATCTCTCTCTCTCCAAAATCTTGAAACAAACTTCCCTGTAAACGCTAATGCGGTAGCGCGTAGACGACGAACCCTGCCGGAGACCTGCGGGAAACCCTAACGATGAAGCCGATCGCTGGGGCGGTGATCTCCTCGAAGCCGATCTCGCTGACGAAGGCGGCGGCTGTCCTGTCGAAGTTCGCGTCCTCGGAGACCTGCGCCACCCCGGAGATATCCGCGTACATATCGCGAGCCTCCGCTGCCTTCCACGAGCTCGTGGGGTACCACAGGGGCCTCGAAGGGCGCGGGGCGGCGAAAGGTGAGGCCTTGGAGGGCGGGGAGGGGGAAAAGCACGATCTTGATGGGTTAGGGAGGGAGAAGGAGAAGAAGGGGAGAGGAAAGGTGGGTGCATTGGAAGGGGAGGAGGGGAGGAAAGGCCATAAGGAAGGTGGAGAGGTAAGGGAGAATGGGAAGGATGATAGGAAGAGCCATGAGAAGAAGAGGAAGGATAAGGAAGGTTTGGAGAGAGATGGTGGAGAGAAGAGGGAGGATGGGGACGACAGTGGGAAGAGCCATAAGAAGAAGAGGAAGGATAAGGGAGAGGGTGGAGGGGTGATGGGGAATGAGGAAGATGGCCAACAGAAGAGCAGGAAGAAGGAGGAGGGGGATAAGGGAGATGGAAAGAAAGGTGGTGGAGGGGTGAGGGAGAATGCGGAGGATGGAAGGGAGAAGAGCAAGAAGAAGCGGGATAAGGGAGAAGGGCAGGGTGAAGGCGGGGAGTGGAAGGGGAAAGTGGAGCAAAGTCATGAGAAAGATAAGAAGAAGAAGAAGGATAAGGGAGATGCGAAGGAAAGTGGTGGTGAGAAGTGGGAGGAGGATTACGATTGGAAGAGCAGTAAGAAGAAGAGGAAGGATAAGCGAGATTGGGAGGAAGACCGTGAAGAGAAGAGGGGGGGTTGGGAGGATGATCGGAAGAGTGGTAAGAAGAAGAGGGATAAGAGAATAGCGGAGGAAGATGGTGGAGAGGAGAAGGGGCATGGCGAGGAAGGCCAGAAGAAGAGCAAGAAGAGGGATAAGGAGGTGGAGGAAAGTGAGCATCTTTTGGGGAAGAAGAAGAAGAGGAAGCGCGTGGAGGGGGAGATCGAAGGCAGTGGTAACCCTGTGGAAGAGCAGCACAAGAAGAGGAGAGTGGGGGGGAAGTAGTCAGTGTTGCTCGCCTTTCTGCTAACTGCGTTTTTGGATTTTAGGCAGAATGGATATTCATGCAATGATTGCTGAGTTCCTTCTTGTAATACATCAGAGGTTATCTGTGTCAACAAATTTCTTTTTACAATATTGGTAAATTGGATGAGCAAGTGGAATTCTAATTTTCGACAGGAGAGGTTATGCAGTATTTGTTGGTTGATTCCTTGTATCTGTTGTGTCACTTTGCAGGACGGTGCACTTCTAAATATGTGGTCATCACCTTGTATGCGATCAACTCTCTTAGAAATGATGAAGTTGTTTGGCCAACGTGGGTACGTTTTGGGAATTTAAATACACTTGGTGAAATGAGCTATGCATGATTTCAGGTTTAATTGATACCTTTCCCTTACATAATCAGAAGGTGGCATAAAGATGAAGTTTTTGCCATTTGCCACTGTTTTTATGTTTGATGTGTACTCATATTGAACATTGCTACATTTGCAACATTTCAAGGAGGCTTGCAATGTTTCTGTCATTTTGTCTCTTTCTCATTGATACAATGATCTCTGAGTATATTTTATCTTTGTAAAATGGGAATGCTGGATTTCTGAGCATTTTATCTTTGTACAGTCGGGAATGTCATGCCACTGTTTGCTTATATCATTTTCATGACTTTTACTTTGTATCCATTGGTATTATATGTTGCATTTCTACATTGTGGGAGGTTACCTTGTTAATAGTTTTGAAGTGTTGGTCAGATATTGTGTTGCCATTAGTTCTCCAAGAAAATGCAGTACTGCCTTGTAATCTTTGTTATGCTTTATTAGAATGATTGCTTTGTCCTGGTTTTCTGCAATTGAATGCAGTACTGCCTTGTAATCTTTATTATGCTCTATTAGAATGATTGTTTTTTTCCTGCTTTTCTGCAATTAATGGGCTGCTTCACTTTTTTGTTTAAGGTTTGCATCTTTTTTCAGACAAAGATGTGAGCATATATCCTCACTTTCTTAGTACCTGGCAGAAACAAGATTTCTAGGCACATCCTTGGAGGCATGGTTTCCAGGAGAACTTGCTTAAATATCATGTTAAAGAGTAGAAGAATACATGGAGTCTCTATTTTATTATTAAAGAACTCAAGAAATAAAAGGAGTATTGGTCTCTTTAATTAGAGAGGCTAATTCCAATCCAACTCTTGATATAATTTACTAAATAAGGAAAGTAAATAACAATAAAATCTCTTAATATCCTAGATAAATTTTCTAAAGAGGTAATTCTAAAATAGGAAATGCTAAAAATAGAAAGGAATAATTTGATGAGTGAGTTTTTCTTCCTTTCCACTTAGTGTGGGAGCTTGTAGGATCTCCAACAAAATAATTATAATGTGACAAATTGCATGATCATTTGAATAAATTATATTGTAAATATATGTAATCAGAATTAGGATTGCATAAATGATTAATTATATGATAATTAAATGATTTTTGTGTTAGATAATAATTATCTTTTGTGAATTAATTGATTTTGATAATAATTACTATGTTATGGTTGCATAATTATTATGTTAGACAATGATTGATTATGGCTGTGAATTAGTTTTTTATATGATAATTAATTGATAATTAATTTTTTATGTTAGACAACAAGGGCAGGTGGTTGATAGAGCTGTAGCGGCAACATGGAGAGAACGGAGAAAAGAGTGGCGCAGGAGCAAAGGGCCATAACAGGGGTTGCAAGGGGCATTATCTCAACACCCCTCTAGCCTAACACATGTTACAGAGGCTAGTGGGGGGTTGGCTTGACCCACTTGGGATGGGGGTTAACCTGCACCTTAAAGTAGGCCTTGGGGTTTAATTGAGACTATTTAAATCTTAAGAACTAAATTATTCGTTGTAAGTTTTAATTATTTTCTGTTGGTATTCTTGTTTTAGATTTTGCGTTGCCTCTTTTGATGGGACACATTTGTCAACCATTATTAGATTACTTGCATGGTAATTAACCTTATAATAGCTGTTGATGTAGTTGATTACAATTTTTTTTTCCAATAAAACTTCCGATAAATTATGAGTGCTTGTAATTTATACTCATGAACTTTTCGTGCCTGTTGAAATGCTGATAATTTTTAGGCTGCATTGCTAATGGTGGAACCAGTCAGGAGTATAACTCCAAGCAGTTGTGTGAGTGAATATTCAGTCATGACAGAATGTAGTTGTTTGTTCAACTTTTTGCAACATAGTTTTAATTAAGCAGGATTTTATTGTAATTAGGATGATATGAGATTGTTAATAATTATGATTTTTTTTGAAGGCAAGAAAGGGCGAGTACCTTAAAGGTACTCACCCAATTGTATTTATAGCAACAAAGATAAATTCAAGGGTTTTATGCCATGGTTACATCACAAGGTAGCATCCCAAAAAACCATAAGGGAGTTTGGGAGGAGATGAAGGAGACAACATTCTCCATGTAAGGAGTAATTCCCCTAAAGACATCCCTTTCCTCTCCAGCCAGATGCCCTACAGGGCTGCCAATACTTTTGCCCTCTCTTTCTTGGACCTGAAAGTGTTACATCTACCCGTGTTTTGCCATGACAAAAGGAAGCCCAAAGGGCATTCGCCGAGGTTGGATACACCTAGTTGGGCCCCAAACCATTCCACACCCTTGAGGCAAAGGCGCAGTGGAAGAAGAGGTGGTCACTGTTTTCTTTCACCTACCCTCAGAGTGGGTAAGAGGTGTCATCCGAAGGCATCCATTGTGTTGTCCTTGCTTTCGTAAGTACCTTGTCACATCTCAGGAGCCAAGCAAAGAATCGGATTTTCGGTGGGCAATCTGCCGACCAGAGAAGTCTACAGTCTCTCAAGAAATCAACGCCCATTGGAGAAGAGGTGGAGGTGAGCCTGCGACAGGCTTCCTTCACAGAGAAGGCACCATCGTCCCAACCCAATGCATCTCTGCCATTTATCGATTCCTAGCCCTCCAGAGTTTGTAGTAATTCCTGCAATTCCGCACATCACTGGTTTCAAAGAGTCCCTTGAAAGGTTGGGCATTAGATCCCCTCCCAACAGCTCTTGACTGATGCTCTTTTGTTTGTCGCTCTAGAGAATAATCATGGGAACTTGTTGCTAAGAGGGCCATCTCCCGGTCAGCCATCTGTCCAAAATCTGAAATTGTTGTCGTCCCCAAGCATAGGGGTAAACAAGTCTTGGATCTTCGACGCCACTGTGGCCAACCCTTTCATGAAGGTTGAGTCCCCAATCGCAGGGGCAATCAACGTCTTCCAAGAGATGAAGTCATCGTGGCATCCCCGCATGACCTCCTCGAAGAGTCTTTCTTGCCTTCCACTAACTTGGAGACCCACTTGGCAAGGAGGCTTATGTTGGCACCATCCACACTCCTGACCTCGAGACCTCCCTCCTGAATGGGCCTGTAAACATCCTTCCAGGCAACCAATCTCGCACCTCGGCGAGCATTGCCAAAGTTCATCCAAAGGAAGTTGCGCATGATGCTGGTGATCTTCTTCTTAACCTATTGAGGGGCCCTAAAGATCGAAAGGAAATACATCGTCATAGAGGAGGGAGTTGCTTTGAGAAGCGTCAATCTACCTCCCCTGGAGAGTAGCCTGGATACCTACCTCACCAGTCTCCCCTCCATCCGCTTTAGCAATGGTAACCAATCCTGTAACCTGAGTCTCCTGTTGGTGAGGGGTAGTCCAAGGTATGGAAGGGGTAGCTCACCTGTCTTCGTACCAAGGGCGGTCCCGCAAGTCTACTGCTCCTGTGGGGTGAGATTTAAGGGGGATGAAGGTCGACTTTGTGTAGTTGACCTGTAGGTTGGATGCCTCCCCAACCATTTGCATCACCAAGCGAAGCCTCCGTGCTTCCATGGTAGCTCCCTCCACAAGTAGTAGCATGTCGTCAACGTACTGTAGGATTGGCACTTCACAATCACCTCCAGCTCGAAAACCTTTGAACAGTCCTCGTGAGCAAGATCTTGCCACGACCCTGGTCAATGCATCCATTACTAGGACAAAGAGCATGGGGGCTAGCAGGTAGCCTTGTCTGACACCCTTACTTGGCTGCACCCAGCCTCCCGCTAGGTTGTCGTTGATCAGGACGAAGGAGGCCATGGTGATGCAGCGCTTCACCCAATCAATCTATGTGCTCGGAAGCCCCTCTTGGCCTACGATGCCCAGAGGAAGGTCCACTGCATCGTGTCGAAAGCTTTAGTGAAGTCCACCTTCCAGAGGAAGGCCCTGGTCTTCTGCCTCCTCCAGTAGGCCAAGGCTCTGAGGCAACAACAAAGCTGTCCAGAATTCCCTTTTGGGGACAAAAGCCATCTGCGCCTGAGAGATGTCGAGGAGGAGCTCTTTCACCTTGTTTCTAGGGCTTTGGCGACAATGAGGTAAGTCGCATTGGAGATAGAATAAGGTCTAAACTTTTCAATTCTCTTAGTGCCTTCCTTTTTTGGGAGTAGGAAAAGGAATGATCTGTTTAGTTTGTCAAAGCTAGTGTTTCCTACCTCGAATTCAGCCACCATCTGCAACACATCCTCCTCCATCAGGGGCTAGAGCCCCCTGTAGAAACATATAAGGAAACTGTCTGGCCTTGGACACCCATCCGTGTTGAGACCTCAGATCGCTGTCCTGATTTCGTCCTCCAAGAAGCCCCCTACAAGGACCTTTGCTTGCTGCTCCGAGATGCGCCTGGCATCTTCCCTCGTCAAGCGCCAAGCTCCAACACCTTCCCTATTGGAGAAGTCTCAGTAGTATCTGGTTGCCGCTCTCCCAACATCCTCTCTCCCTTGATATTGCGTACCTTCCACGAATAGACTATTGATCCAATTAATCCGCCGTCTGGCCGAAGACATTTGGTCGAAGAACTTGGTGTTGTAGTCGCCCTCCTTCAACCATCTTTGTAGAGATCTGATTTTCCAGTGTATTTCCTCTTTCCTAGCCTTTTCTTGAACCACCTTCATCTTAGTGGCCCTATGAGCCCTATCGACCTCGAGGAACCGACCTTCATCCTCTAGCCTATCAATCCTGCAAATCTCTGCAAGTGCCTCCGTTCTCCTTTGCTTGCTTCTTTGCTTTAGCGCCCTTCGGTACTCCTTGAGGTGGCTCCTTAGGGAGGCTAACTTCGTGGCTAGGCGGGCAATCGCCATCCCCTCCACCTCCAAGGACCTCCATTTGCACTCAACCATCTCTCTAAATCCTTTCTCCATCAGCCATGATCTTTCAAATTTGAAGTAGGTGTCAACCATTTGGCCCTTGTTGGTTTATCGAAGGAAGGGGGTGTGATCGGAGAAGGGCCTTTCCATTGGCGAGACGGTTGCCAATGGAAAGGCCTCCACAAGTTCAGTGTTGTAGAGGAACCTATCAATATGCGGCTGCTGACTACTTCCATTCCTCCATGTGTAGGGGCAGGAGGTAGGAGCAAGGTCAACGAGGCCAAAGATTGCCACCAGTTCAGTAAATTGCTTAAAGGTAGAGTCTTGACGTCCATGGCCACCTGGCCTATCGTCGGTTTGCAGCGTGGTGTTGAAGTCTGTAACGACCCGATTCCCGAGTCCCTACGAGACACGAGAACCGGACCGACTCGACTAATCCCAAGACCTGGTCGTCCAACGAGGAAGTAACCAAAAGAGCAGTAAAATAAACCACATTCAACATGAATATAACTAACAGTAAAAAAAATACAGCAGTAAGGAAAGAAATCACTACAGTAGAACAACATTCATAACATAATATGAACTGCAGGTAAAGAAAAGTGTAGCGGTAACAAGAATTGCTCACTACAGTGGAACCAAAAAGAGGTACAAGAGAACAGTGGTAACTCTACTGGACCTTACTCGGCCCAGCGTCCTCTGCAGCCGCTGACCCTGGCTGCTCAACACCTGGTCTTGAAAGGTAACGAGTGTAATACGTCAGCAAAATGCTGAATAGAGTGACAGCTAAACTAAAGAAACAGTAAAGTGTACAGTAGCTGTTTTAATTTTTCTTTCTTCCTTTATTTACGTCTTTCTATTGTTTCAAAATTTATCTATTTCTCAGATCCTTCACTTGATCTCGAATGTTCCTCGTGGGAACGATCTTGATTGCAGTCTTTTCCGAACAGTAGAAGTAGCACGTGGTGCTCTCCTGGCCGGGAGAGTCTTCCGTGGTGATCATACTCTCAGTCAACCACTCAAGGGTCACGGACAGACGTAACGGTGACTACGGCACGCGCGATAAACGCACATGTAGCTAACCCGCACTAGCACGCGGTCAGTCGTTTCCGTTAATGGGTGCGTCCAAAGAACAGCAAGGAACCGGTACAGGACAGAGCCCTCTCAGTAACAGGGGTCCAACCCCTCCACAGTAACCAAACAGGGGCCTTGCCCCTCCACAGTCCGCGCACCCTGGTTTGCCCAGTGGGCCTAACAAGTCGGTGTAGGAGGCTAGCAGAATCCCGGGACCCGTGGGGTAGCTAGTACTCTCCCTACACTAGTAGCTCTCCTCGGTACTACGTACACGAGGGTCAGCAAGTCGGTACAAAGTGGCCAGTCCTAACCCCGGGTCCCTGGGGCGGCTGGCTCCGCTCTGCACTAAACAGGTACAGGTACTTCCCTTGGTACTACGAACTCAAGAGATAGCACACTACCACGTCTTTCTTTCTCAGTTCTATTCCTTTCTCTTTCCAGGAGTTCCACTCCTAATTCCCCGTAGGGTTCCAGTTCTTTTAACTTAGCACATTCAGGTTTCACCTTCCCAGTTTCACATTCATACATCCCATATTCCCAGACATGCTCATTTATTCATAACAGGCAGCTGTTAAACCAATTTACAGGTAACTATTATTTCCTTTCCACATTTTTCAAGACTGCAGTATTCATATATTCCATTAGTTCTTCCCATCCTAAAATTCGTGCCATATCCTAGGATCTATCATACAATCTAGTTTTTCAGCCCTAGGATTCATGCAACACCCTAGGATCTACCATTCATTCTAGTTTCTCATTCCTAGGATTCATGTAATGTCCTAGGTTCTATTTATGGTTCCATAATTAACAGATTATACTAATAAACTTAAAAGTCACTTTACCGGTTACAACAAGAGTACTGGGGGCGTGGTCGGGAATCCCGCGTGCCTCCGCAACCCCCGAAACTGCAACGGAATGGGGTCCTATCACAAGGATCAAACACAAGGAGTTTCTCAAAACAGTATATAGCTACTGTAGACAGGTAGATGATTTAATTCCGAAAAGAATGCAACTCGAAACGCGGAAAACGGACTCCGAACGGGCCCTAAACGGGTCGAAAACGACGAAACAGTGCAAAATTAGACGTCTGGAACAGGTTCCAGACGTCTTAAAAAGTGGATCAGAGGTTACTTTTGCTCTGCGTGGTCTCTCAGACGTTCAGAAGCCTGCGGGGGTATCTGGCCTAGTTCCCAGACGTCCGATGGTCACCCCGGACGTCTGGAAGTCGTACCCGTCGTCTGGCACTGCAGCCAGACGTCTGATTCGCGTTGGATACGAATCTCAGAACTTGCGCGTACCCATTTCCTCTCTCTCTTAGTACAGTCAGTCAAAGAAGAGGAAGAAAGATGGAATAACTCACCTTTCAGACGTCTGGACGGTCCTCCAGACGTCCTCCCCGCCGTCTGGTTGTAATCCCAGATGTCTGATTATGGAGAAAATTCCAGAATCAGGGCGCGACTCGCCCTCCGCTCTCGACGCTCGGCCGCGCCGCGACTCGTTCGCCTGCTGCTCGAGCTACAGCAGGCCTCCCGCGTCACCCCACGTCTGCTGCTTCCCCCGCCGGTCGGCCCTAGCAGTCCCGGCGAGCTCGCCCTCACGGCCGAGCGCCTCTTCCCACGCGCAGCACCTCCTCCCACGCTCACTGCGGCTGTCGCTGCCGCCGCTCACTCGCGCTCGCTCTCGCGCACCGGCTGGAAGGAGAAGAGGAAAGGGGGCGGAGGTGATGGAAGTGAGGGGGAGGGCGTGGCCTTTTAAGGCCGCGCGAGGAGGAGAGAGAGAGCGGGACAGAGGGCGCAGGAGGGAGAGGGAAAAAGAGAGAGAGAGACGCTTGCAGGTCTGCACGCTCAGGCGCGCAGACGAAACATGCGTGTCGAAAATAATCGAATCCCAGACGTTTGGGAGGGGTTCCAGACGTCTGGTCAGACATCTGGGCCACCTCCCAGACGTCTTAAAAGACGTCTGAAGCCGCACGTTCGTAACAAAGTCGCCACCCACCAGCCAGGGGCAACCATGAGTGGCAACTCCAACTGAGGTAAGCTCCTCCTAGAGGCAATCTCATGCGTGCGCTTCTTGAGGCCTGTACACTGTCGTCACAACAAGCAAAGTGCCATCTCTTTGGCGGAGAAGCTTTACGGAGATGACATGCTCCCCTACGGAGTCCTCTAGCAACGCATCTCCTTGCCATCCAACCAATTGTCCCCCTGCACGTCCCACTGTGTCTAGCGTGGTGAAACCATCTAGCCAAGCACCACCGATCTCCCTCTAGGCCTTGTTGTCGCAGCCTGCGAGCTTGGTCTCTTGGAGTAGGACAATGTCAACCTTCCATCTCCTGAGGTAGCTCCCCAGAGCTGCCCTCGTGTGGTTGTTAAGGCCCCCCACATTCCACGTGAGAATCTTTAGCATGGGGTGGTCTTGGGCACCACCTTGTCGATTGGCCTGAAACCGGTTGCATTGGAGACCCCAATGGTCTTTGCATCGGCACCGGTTGTGCCACCAACGCCATCATCACCGGCCATGACTTTTGCTTGCGTCCTGGTTTCAGGCACCTCGTGGTCATGGGGAGGATCGGTTGAGTTCTTTTTCTTGCAGTAGGACAACCGGTTGTTGAATCGGATGAGAACCCCCCCCGAAACACTCTTCGAGAGGCCTGGAAACACTCTTCGAGAGGCATGATGCTCTAAAGGCAGTTCCTAAGGGGGTGTTAGTCAGTGGGCCACTCTATATCTCACACCCCAATAAATGCAACTCCTTGCCTTCAACACCTGCGGCCAAAACCACTCTTGGAGGCACCATGCCACCGTGCTCCACGTAGCGCGACCTCGTCTTTGACGTCCGCTGTTGCTGTTGCCCTCAGAATCACTAGGTCATCAAGCGTATTGCGGTGTAATACTGCATAGTCCTCAAAGTCTCCATAGCCACCGTGTTTGCTGCTACGCCCACCTCAGGGTCATTGTGGTGTGGTTCCCCCACCCTTACGTCTGCACATGGCTTCCTCCTTCGATGTATCGCTTGCCATGTTTGGGCGGTGGTCACTGCACCTCGTTTCGGTGGTGGTCCATCTTGGACAGCCACAACCTCGACGAAGGATTGGTTGCTCGCTCGACGTCGCCCCATGTTGCTCTGGTCTGCTCATTGCCTCGCATCTGCAACCAAGGTTCGAAATGTCGATTTCAACGTCGTTTTGACAAATTTTCAAGGGTGCATTTCGTCGACACGTCGAGCGCATGTTGTGGAAATGTCCGTGTTTCGATGTCAGATTTCGACGATTTTGATGCCTAAAAAGTAGTCTATTTCGGAGGCATGTCGAGGGCATGTTGGAAGCACGTCGATGTATGCCAATAAAAATGACATAACTGGTCAAACGAATTAGAATTTTAAGAATAACTATTTAAATGGATAAATATTTTCATTTAAGCCCTAAATCCTGTCCTATTTAAATGGATAACTATTCTTAAAATTAAGGACTACAAGAAGAAAAGTACTAATGCCAATTCAAAAGGGGATATATTGGTGTTATATTGTTGATATTAGGAAATTTTCAGGAAATTACTAAAAATGATTTAAAATGGGTGAAAATGTTATGATATGAAAAAATGGATAAGTTCTAGAAGACAAATCATGTTTTGAGGAGCCTCCCACGATACGGATCATCAATATCTTTCAAGTTGGCGATATGCGATACATAACTTGTGCAATGGTAGCAGTAGTGCAATGTAGTAGTAGCCAGCTAGCAGTCAATAGTAGTAATGGCATGCGGCATGCGTCATGTGCACACAACCTAGCAATAGGCAACAATGTAAATCGACATACTGTCAGCCTACCGACAACTTCGGTGGCATGCCGTTGGCATGCTGGAGACCTCCCTGCATTTCAATCAGTTTGTCGTGTCGATATGGCATCTCATCAAAAACCCTCGTTTCGTCGACGTGTAGGGGGCATGCTGGGGGGGCATTTTAATCATTATCTGCAATGCACCACCCATGGTAGGCCTACATGACGGAGTAGGATTGCCTTGAGTGGAGTGGTGCGCACCTTGAGCTCAACGTCCACCTCAAGGGGCGATGCGGAGAGCCCTATCCCACAGACCTCTTGGAGTTGCGTGAAGGGGTAGACTAAGGCCTCAACTACGACACGGTGCACAGTCAACATGGTACCCCCTTAAGGAGAAAGCGAAAGAAATCTCTTTGATGGGCACTCCTCTGTAGCCCCATCGTGTGTGTAGGGGAGTCGCCAGTGAATTGTACCTCCCTGAAAGCCTTGCTCTAGGAAGCAGAGGTGCTCTTGCAATTTAGCAGGCAAGCCTAGTAAAAGGTAGCGTCTCGGCCACAGGAGAAGCACCTTTGGCTCTAGGCTACCAGCCATAGTCTCTTTGACCTAAGCAGAGATCTCTGCCTGAGCAACATGCTCCCGCGCCACTTTTGCAACAAGCCCGCTGGCTAACTCGGTTTCCAGCTCCTCAATCTCCCTCGACCAAGGGGTGGCCACCTTTGCTAGGGGAACTGAGGCTGGAGGCGGCGGAGGGAGAGTGTACTATTTGCCCCCACCCCGCTTCCGTAGGCATGTCGCCTTTGGTGCCTAATGCCCCTGCGATCTAGCACTTGGGGGGGGGGGGGGGGGTTCTCGACAAGTACTTGCCCAATGACTGAAGCCAAGGTCGTGGAAACATCTCCGCCTATGGCTTTGAGATCGCTTGGCTTCGATCTTTGAGTTCTTGGGCCTCGGAACATGGTCCTTTTGACGACGCTGTCTCCTAAGGACCAATGCCCAGCCTCCTTCAACCTTAGGCCCTTCCCTACCTCCCAAGGCGGCAGCCTTCTTCGGGGCCGAGGACCTAATCCCAACATCGCCGCTCGAGTCGTGCACATCATTGCAACCATTCACATGATCTCCTTCGACCACCTCTTTGTCAGGTTCGCCATCTCTCTCCCAAGCTCTCCACTTCTCCCCGACGTTCTCCAACTCTTCCTCTGGCATCATGTTTTCACCTCACCTCCTTGAGGTGAAGTATTGAGAGAGATGGATGTTGGCAGTTGAATCTGTTGATGTAGGTTATAATAATTATAATTTAGAATTTAGAACTGGTATGATCTACAGATTTGAAGATTGTGCTACCCGTTGTAGCATGTGTAGAGGATACGTGGTAAAATTGAATATGTGGAGGTGGATGTGCAGCTATGCAAGGATTTGATTGGAAATGTGGTTGATAGAGGAAAAGGTTGGTATGGTAATAATAGGGGGTAAAATGAGAGACTCAGTTTGAGGTGGTTGGAACATTTTGAAAGAAGACATTTTGATTTGTCGGTCCAAAGGTGTGAGAAATTGGTTATTGAGTAGGGAAGACCAAAAACGTGTAAGAACCTACCTATTTTGGTTTTTAAGACTGAAATTATAGAATGACCTAAAATAAATATAAAGGGAGGCCAGAATCTTTATAGCTGATTCTACTTTATGGTAGTATGCTTAGTTACTGTTGTTTTGGTAGATTTGTAATACTTCTGCATTTGTTCAACTATCTATCTGTTGCTGTCGTAAGCCAAAAGCTGTTAGATATAATTGATGGATTAATATTCTATGAAGATTGCTCTTACACCCACTTTCCTTGAGAATTCTTCCTATTCCTCCTGATAGAGGATCAAGGTTTAGAAAGTCGATATATGATATGCAGTCAAACAGATCACTACATAGTAAATGGTATACTCAGTGTGAGGGTGAGTATGTATTTTCATATTTTTGAAATTAAAAATATAAATAATTAAATTTTAGTACCAATTAAATAAACATATGGATATTAGTGTAAAAACAACCACCTTTTAAAAAACTTGAGCCTTAAAATCGAAACTTAAGTTCTTAAAACAAAATAAAACTTCCAAAAAAAAAAACAAAGTAAAACTGAAATTGTTTGATATAATAACATCCAGTCCTAAACAAAAGTTAGTTGCGTTAAATGGCTTATTACAATTATATGTGGAATACCTGGTCAACATATGCGCGTTACCCTCATATGAGGCTGCACAAATATATGTGGTGCGGTCCGCTTTCTGCATGGGAGTACTCAGCCGAGTATTCAGTTTAGGCATCTTACTTTATGAACCTTGTAGAGGGCAAGTGTAAATTGTTAGTTTTTATTGACACAGTATGTTGCTAAAAGGATACTTTTAAATGTGTTGAACAAATTCTGACTTTTTATGTGTTTCATCAGTTTGTTTGACATTTTACATGTTTAATGTGTCTGTGCTTGCAATTGTGCATTTGTGTCTTGGCTCTTGACAAGCTCCCATGTACACATATGCAAACGGATTGTCATACATATACTTTTGGTTCTGTTTAACAGCTTTTGGTATTAAAACAATACTCAGGCTTGGACTTGCCTAAAACATCATTGGATGTTACTGTCATAATACACCTTCCCTGGAAGTAATGCTTTGGCTTTTGAAATTTGTAGCATTTTGAAATGGGCTTGAGTTTATTAGCCTTGAATGGGGACAAATGTCAAGTCTATAACCAAGTATCCTGGTAACATGTTAATGTTGCCCCTAAATCTCTGTATAAGAAATGGCAAGACAGAAGAGCTTTTGCCGTTGACCATATCAAGCCTTCCATTCAATTTTCCTTGCCTAGCAGTCAGGTTTGATCTTGACAACAACATAGAGGCAAAATGTAGTTTAGTAGTAAAAGTTAACGGAAGAACTTTCTTGACTTGCTAATTACTCTGGGCCTATTTTATTTGTTTTGAAGTTTATGGCTCAAAGTGTTAACATATAACCTGGGTTGCTGTTAAGGGCTTCAGCCTTGATTGTCATTGGCTCTGCTTGCTGCTCTCATGTGGCTACTGTTCATAGTGATAAGAATCTTCATTCTGATTCTGTTACCATGATATTCGTGCAACTGGTATTTCAGTTTGAACATAATGCAGCTATGCAAGAGTTTTGAATATTCATTCTCATGAGTCACCATCAAATGGGTTGATAACCACATGAAGTAGTGAACATCAAAGAGCTGTTTAAGATGGAGGAAGTTTTGTTTGAGGAACTAGTTTAAGAAAATTAAAAAAGACCAACTTGCAAGAATCTTGTAATTTGGATGATGAGGCCAAGCTGTGTTCTGTTGAGTCCCCAAGGAGGGCTGTGTGCACCAAAGGATCCATAACTAAGGTGAATACCTGCAAGTGGATCCTCTGTGATTAGAGGAATCTTCAGGGAGCATTTATTCCTTGGGTGGTTGTTGGCCATGGAAGTATGGGCATCTTTAGAATCACATTATAGTTGATAGAACAATCTTATGGGTTTCATTCTGGATTGAATTGAATTCTGGCAGCAGGGTCAGAAGGGTAGGGCACCATAAAAGTACAAGCGATCTTGATGACCATATGGCTGGAAAGGGTTGACATAATCATACAAAATACCAGTAGCCATTCCAATGCTTGTCGGAGCTCTCATTTTCATTATGACAGGGAAGGAGTTGGTATCTGGGGTCAATGGCAGTGTGGCATTTTATTCAAGTTTTCTTGCGAAGACTTTATCTACATAATAAGTCCAGGAATTGCATGGATTTTGTTTGTGACCATGCTTCTTTTGTTGTGAGTACTTTTAAAGTCTGGGACATGAAAATTGCACCCTATTTTGTTTGGCAAAAGGATAAATATGACGAACATGAAATTTGATCTCATTACCTCTGGGTGTCAACCGCCAAATCTCTGGTTGCTAATTCCTTCCTGTTATTTCGGTTTCACTAATTATTTCTTTTCTGAAAATGCACATTATTTACCCATGAAATTGTTTATCTTGATCTCTTCTGGAAGAAAAGAGGAAGTGTTATCCTTAATTAATGTGTATGGTGTCATTCTAAATCCTCAGATTTATGGAGACGGGACTAAAGTTTGCGTGACCATTATTAACAGTTACATCGGATGTTGCCATTGCCTCTAAACAAGGGATCGATAATCCTTGTCATCTTCATTAAATACTATTTGCTAGATGTCTTGTTAACTTTACTCACTTTGGTATTGTTTGTTTGCAGGGGTGGAGTTATTTATGCTACTATTTACTCACTTTAATTTTTTGTTATAATAATCTTGGGATAGAGTTTTAAATCCTGAAATTATTTAATTTTAGGGGGAGAGTGAGATGAATTTATCTTGGGATTGTGTGAGAAAATATTCACATCTATCTTTCCAAACGTCTCATGACTTATATTTTCTTCAAATATAAAAATTTTATAATTTTATGTTTATCCCATAATCTCATCAATCACAAAATTAATCCCTCGAAATAAATTTATCAGAGCAAATGATGCCTTTGAGTGTGCCCACATAAGCTTGGAAAGCTTCCATTACTACTTGGTGCCCTGAAATTGCGTTCTTTCAGTACCATGATCGTCCCTGGAGAGTAGCGTGGTTACGTTTTCTCTTTGCAGTTCGTACCTTCACTGGGGCCAAATCTAATTGTTAAAGCCTAGTCCGGTATGCGAATGGCTGGATTGGCTAGCTTTTAGGCTAACACTATTTTATCTAGATCTTTTTTGTGTTGTGATTTATAGATTTTTCAAATTAAAGAAAAGAATAAATTTTACATGACAATACCGTATTTTGTGGATTGAGTTAACAATGAAATGATGGTAAGAAATAAATTAAAACAACAAACAACGACGTAACTCAATTGAGCTACCTAACACTCCAGGATTTCTTCAATTTGCTAAAATTCCCAATTGTAATCATTTTCAAAAATGAATGATTTAAAGTGAACAATAACTTATGTTGTTTAAATAAATAATCTTTTTCTGCCTCGAGGTTACCTAAATAGTCATGTTGTCGACTTCTTACCTTGGTTATTCAGTTTCTCCCTTAGCTTATTATTTATGCATCTCATTTCTACCAAATAGTTTACAACCTAACTATTGCAATGATACTGACTTCCATTACCACCCTTACTCTAGGTCGTACTAATCCATCCCTAGATAATCCTTATTAGATCTCTTCGGATCTAGATTGTAAGAACTACCCAATATGGATGTAAGCATAAATAAAAAAATAAAAGTAAGCTTAAGAATATGCTATGCTCACCATGGTTTACACTTTAGTACACCTTTTAGGTTTCCCTCTTGAAGAAATCCAGCCGGTCCTGTTAAATTACGAAAGGAGTCATTAGGTAATTAAGGAATTCAAAACCAAGTTTTATGTTTGATTAATTAAAGGGTCTCGTATTTGAACTCTATATTGATTCAATATTACTTTTGTCATCACCAAACCAGTTTGAATGGACTATTTGGCCGTATAGACTATCAATGCATCTATCCACCTTCAAACATTACCTCAAGTGTTGCTTTCTTGTATATGTAGATTAGTACTACTAAGGGGCATTCACCAAGCTAATCCTCTCCTAACCCATCTGTCACTATTTATATAGTTTGATTTGACCAAGGTCACTTTGCTACCATATCTGGGTAGAGTTTTATATCACATGGTGTTGGGTTTAACCCAAATATCTTCTTGTGTGATCTTGGTACACTTATAATTCTATTAGGTCTAGTTTACCATAGAGGATAGTTAACTCGGGATAACTTGTTTGCAACATAGGATAATCTCTAAAGTTGTTTACCTGAGAAGAGGGGATAACTTGTGTTTATGTTTATTGAAGAGAGGTTAAAAATGGGGATTATCATGTGATGTAAAGTGGAGGTGTTTACTTGTGAATGAGATTTAGTATGGGGGATAAGTTGGGAATTGACTAGTTTGTCCCTTGGTTGGTAGATAAATTGGTTGGTGGTTATATTTTTGATTATATTATTTCATGTGGAGGAGAAATGGTAATATAGATTATGAGTATGTAGAGTAGAATTGAATTTGGTAGAATATATTAATGTGGCTAAGTAAGATTAAGCATTGTAGTAATTATTAATATAATTCAGTAATAAAATTAGGATGGTATTGAATTTATTTGTTGAATTATTATCGGTTCATTATTAAATATGTTGCTAGTAATTAATGGATTTGAAGTAATAATTAATTGTTGACAAGGGAATTATTATGTGTAATTGCATGATAACTTTAATTGTAGGGTGTGTTGAAAGATATTGTCATAGCATATATGATAAAATTAAGAAATATCAAACAAATGAAATATAACAAATTAGAGGAAAGTGAAAATTAGAAAAGTAGTAAATGAGGGATATAGATATAACAATTAATATGTCGCTTAATGGTTGGGTTGTATATTGCTAAAATTGCTAAAGTGAAGTTGCATGGAAAAATGAAGGTCATTATGTAATGATGAACGATTTTAAAAAGGTAATATCAGTAAATCAAAATTGTCAACCTATGACATTTCTGTATGTAGTATTTAATGTAAGTGCAACGTATATTGAGTAATATAGTAAGTTTAGGTTACTTCATTAATTTAAAAGTCAACGCTTGTCATTGAGTAAAGTCTATTAACAATGGATGATGTAAATTAGTTATCTCTAGAAAATTGGTTTGTATAGAATTGCTGCGTTGCAGCTGTTCATGTCATGCAAGCATAATTTACCTTCGAATATAGCGTTGCATAGGGTTGCTATAACAAAGCTGTCTTAACTATGCGAACACATTTCATGGGGTTGTCTTGTTTATTCACTAGGTAGCCAAACCAGGATCATTCAAGTGTATAATATCTTTTCCCTCAAACGTTTGAAGCTTTCATCATTGCCTAATGAATTACACTTTCTTTGCAATGTATCATGTAGATGTAATTGGTGGTAAAGAAAATTACATTAGAATTCAATTCTCTTTATGTAGGAAAGAAGATTAAAAATGGTAGTAAGAAAGGAAATTCAGAAGTAGCAAATATAGAAATATCTAAGTAGTTAATATATAACCATGCATAAGTAGTGATATATATTGATAACTACTGATATCAAGTACGACATAGTTTTGAAAATGACATACAGTACAACATAGTACAACAACAACCTACATCGAGAAGAACTACCAACAGACATTACCGAAAAACACATAGAGAAGAACATAAAAGAAAGGTCCCGTGTAGTTTCGGAGGACATCTTCATGACAGCCCTAATCTATCAGGTCGAAGATTTTCATGAAAGGGAATTGATAATTACGCAACCTTTTGTACTCCACTCCAACCTACGAGATGAAAAGAAATTACAAGCTTATAGGATGTTGATTAAATGACAATTTTTGAGTACTTAATATCGTACATAATTCCATTGGATAAGATCAGCTAGAATAATGACATTGTGTGCGTTGTCTTATTGCCAATTAGGATCTTCCAATAGATTGATGATCAACCTGTACATATTTTTAAGAAACTTTCAACAACTTTGAATTACATGCATTGGAATGGTCTCTTCGAAATGAAATTCCATGTGTTTTTTAGTGATGAATCAAGCATTTCTTGTGAATGAATCATGAATAAACTCCCCATTAAATTTGAGGTTCTTCAAAGTCCTCAAAAGGCATTCGTCCTCTTCCTCAATCCATGCCTTTGGTGCCATTATAAATTTGAAAGAGTTGTCAAAATTTTTCAAAAATGATTTTAATGGCATGGTAGAAGAAGTAGTTGCAAAGTAACAACATTATTCATTTAAATACAAGATATCTCATGTAATGTTCATGTTACCTTACATAGATCAACCCGTATATACTTGTAGAAATTTAATCCATGTAATGTTCAGGTATCCAATTATTAGGTGTACAGGAAAGTAAATTTTATTGTAAATCTTACGGATTCTACATGAAACGATCATTCAAAACATCGTACTTCCTGGTTAGTGTAGTAATATATTCCTGGGACGCATTATATAGTTGTTCCAATTCCATCATTTTCCTTTTTGAAATGACCCTTTCCAAGGGTCGTGGGGCCATTTTCTGGAATTTAGGGGAGGTTGCTGCAATTTGTAACCCCCTGGATCTCTTGTTTTGGGGATCTGTGGATAAATGAGACCCTTGCGGGGCATTTTTTGCAAAATGCCCCGGCCTTGACCACACCCATGCACACCCCTGAACCCTAAACCCTCTCTATTTAAACCCCCTACCTCGTTTCCTGAGCCCCCACACCTCTCTCGTTTTCTCCCTCGGTGCCACCAGCAACTCCCCTTCTTCCTCTTCCTCTCCGTGTCCTCCTTGCCGTGCAAGGAGCTCTCGCTGCGGGAGTTTGAGTGCACAAGGAGGAGCTTGGGTGACGGAGCTTGGAGGAAGGATGTGTGTGCGAAGCTGAGGAGCGCCATTGCTGCTGCAGCTCCTAGTGCGGGGTGCGGGTTTTCGCGAGGAGAAAAGACTCACGAACGGTTCTGCGAAGTCATTTTTCCACAGAGCCAGATGTCTGGGGAGTCCAACAGATGTCTGATTGGACATTTGGAGCTGTCACCGGAAGTTTGATACCGCGCAAAATCTGAGGTAACGCCTTGCTTTAGACTTGTGCATGTTTTTCAGTACAATCTCCTTTGCCTGGTAGGCGTAAGGTTGAGCGCCTTGGGATGTGCACTGCGCAGGACGGGGGTTGCTTTCCATGAGGAGAGGAAGGCTCGCGAAGGACTCTCGGGAGATTTTTCTCCGCAGATTAGACGTCTGTACCTCTCAACAGACGTTTGACCGAACGTTCAGAGGTAGCACCAGACGTCCGATAAAGCAGATTCAAACAGTAAGGTCCTGTCCGCTTGTATTTTTTCGTACGCGTAGTTTGCGAGTGACTGCATGTCACTGTGTGTGTGCAGGGTCGTTGGGAAGAAGCACAGGTGCAGCTCCCTAGACACTTTAGGACGTCTGGTCGTCTCTTCAGATGACTGATACCCGTCCCACACGTCCGAGTACACTGGTAGACGTCTGGAAGTACCCCAGGATAACCGTGAGGGATTCCAGACGTCCGTTTTTAGCGTAGAACGCAAGGTGAGCATTTTGGTGTCGTTTAAGATGTCTGAAAGTTGTTCTAGATGTTTGATATCAGCCTGTTTGGAATATTCCAGGTATCAGGCGGTCGATCCAGTTGGATCAGCCTGCCTGGACCTGTTCAGGTGAACTGGGAAGTATGTTTGGGCCAGTTCAGGGTCCAAACGAGGTCGGTTTTTCACAAACGAAGTACCATTGGCTTCTTGTCGGATTTTCCAATGTGATGGAGTTTGGTTCTAATTGTTTTGAGCACATTCTTGTCATGTGAGTTGTTAGTAATGTGTGTGTTGACCATTCATAGGTCATCCGTTCGTGGTGTGCACGGAAACAGCAGAGGCTGCGAGGTCCGCCGTTTGTGCCCCCACATCTCCCGGTTACCCTGGTAGAGTGGTTTTTGCTATGCCTTATGAATTACATAACTAAAGTGTATGTTACATTAAACTATTGATGGAACCCTTAGGATGTACAATGAACCCTAGGGTTGAGATAGAGAAATATGCATGTTTAATCTGTTGTGATGTTTCCTGAATATGATAAATCATGAGCTGCTAGTTATGATTATTGAACCATGACTTCAACAGGAATACATGTTAGATCCTGTATAACTGATTGCTGAAATAATTGCCGGATTGTGAAACCATGAGCTACCTGCTATGTGTTTGTTAAGCATGACATGAATGGAGATATTTGGATGCTACGGAAATAAAGAAAGCTATGCATGAACCCTACGTGGAATTTAAAAGAAAAATAAAACCATGATGTGGAAAAATTTGTGGAATGATGGAACATGTTACCTACTGTTACGACTCGATTCCCGAATCGCTACGAGACACGAGAATCGGATCGACTCGATTGATCCCAAGACCCAGTCGTCCAACGAGAAAGTAACCAAAAGAGCAGTAAAATAAATCACATTCACCATGTCTATAACTAGCAGTAACAAAATACAGTAGTAAAGAAAAGAACTACTACAATACACACCACCACAACAGTAGAGAAATAAACAAGTACATAAACATGATGCTTACAATAAAAGAGTACAGTGGTAACAGAAAAAAAATACTCACTACAAAAGAAATGGTACAGTAGGTACTATACAAGTAAGACTACTGGGCTCTACTAGGCCCAGCTCCCTTTGCAGCTGCTGGCTCTGGCTGCTCAACACCTAGTCCTGAAAAGGTGACAAAGGTGACACGTCAGCGAAACGCTGAGTAGAGTGGCAACCAAAAGCTAAGAAAAACAGTAAAGTGGACAGTAGCTGTTATATTTTAATCTCTTTCTTTATTTTTCCATTTACTCATTACTAAATTATTCCTCATATCTTTCTCTTGATCTCGAATGTTCCTTGTGGGAACGATCTTGATTGCAGTCTTTTCCGAAAAGTAGAAGTAACACGTGGTGCTCTCCTGGCCGGGAGAGTCCCCCGTGGTGGTCCTACCCTCAGTCAACCACCCCAAGGTTGCTGACAGATGTAACGGTGACTACGGCACGCGCGATAAACGCACGGGTAGCTACCCCGCACTGGCACGCGGTCAGTCATTTTCGTTAACGGGTGCTTCCCAAAGCACAGCACGGAACCAGTATAGGGCAGAGCCCTCTCAATAACAGGGGTCCAGCCCCTCCACAGTAACCAAACAGGGGTCTTGCCCCTTCACAGTCTGGGCAACCTAGCCTGACTACCCTGGTTTGCCCAGTGGGTCTAACAAGTCGGTGTAGGAAGGTTAGTAGAACCCTGGGACCCGTGGGGTGGCTAGTGCTCTCCCTACACTAGTAGCTCTCCTCGGTACTGTGTATGCGAGGGCCAAAAGTCGATACAAAGTGGCCAGACCTAACCCCAGGTCCCTGGGGCGGCTAGCTCCGCTCTGCACTAAATAGGGGGGACGGTCGCTCTCCTTGGTACTCCGTACTCAAGGGCCAGCTCACTTCCCCAATTCTATTCCATTCACCTCTCAGGAGTTCTACTCCTAATTCCCCGTAGGGTTCATGCTCATATTTCTTTAACTAAGCCAATTTATGTTTCATCATTTCAGCTTTATTCTCATATAGCCCATGTTCTCAACAGTTAATATCCATTCATAAACAAGCAACTATTATCCAATTACAGGCAATTATCATTTTTCTTTCTACTTTTCCAAGACTGCAACTCATATATTCGCGACATTCGTTTCGGTGTTTTCTGTTCCTAGGGTTCATGCCACACCCTAGGATCTATCATTCAATCTAGTTTTCCAGTCCTAGGATTCATGCCATACCCTAGGATCTATCATTCAATCTAGTATTCCAGTCCTATGATTCATGCCATATCCTAGGATCTATCATTCAATCTAGTTTTCCAATCCTAGGATTCATGCCATACCTTAGAATCTATTAATTATATCACAAGTGCATAAATATTGGTAAATATTTAAAGGGAGTCACTCTACCCGCAAAATCGGGAGTACTGGGGGTGTGATCGGCAAGCCTGCGTGCCTCCGTAACCCCCAGAGCTGCAACAGAACGGGATCCTAATATAAGGATCAGCACAAGGAACTACTCAGAACATGATACAAATACTGTAAATAGGTAGAGGAACTAATTCTGAGAAGAACGAAACTTAAAACGCGGAAAACGGACTTCGAACGGACCCTAAACGGGTCAAAAGTGACAAGTCTGCCCAAAATCAAACGTCTGGAACATCTTCCAGACGTCTTAAATGACGGTTCAGGTCATACCTTGTTTCTGCGCGGTCCTTCAGATGTCCAGAATCCCGTTGAACCGTCTGGACTTAGTTTCCAGATGTCCGACTGTCACTTCGGATGTCTGGAGACCCTCTCCGTCGTCTGGTGCTGTGCCCAGACGTCCGATCTGTGTTGGAGGCGTGCCCTTGCGCCTTCCCGAACAAGGCTTGCACGCATACACGACCATCCTTCAACACAAAGATGAGGCAGAACCCTTCGGTGGAACGGCTGCATGGCCGTACACGCGAAAGAAGGGAAGGAAAATATCGTACCTTTCAGACGTCTGGACCTTCCTCTAGACGTCTCCCGCGTCGTCTGGACGTAGGTGCAGACGTTTGATTCTAGGAAATTTTCCCAGAATTAGGACCTCCTCGCCCTCCGCTTGCTGCACACGGCCGTGCCGCGTCGTGCTCGCCTGCTGTATGAGCTGCAATAGCACCTCCCTAGCGCCACGCTCCCGCTGCGCGCCCGCCGGCCGACCCTGGCTGCTCCGGCGAGCTCACACCCTCGCGCTCTAGCCCTTCTCGCTCTCGCTGCAACTCCTCCCTGCTCACCCACGGCAGCAGCTACTGCCCTTGCCCTCTCACTCTCGTGCTAACAGGAAGAAGGAGAAGAAGACGGGGGAGTGATGGTGAGGGAGAGAAGAGGGGGTGTATTTGAAGGTGCCGTGGGGAGAGAGAGAGAAAGAAGGTTGCGCTTGCAGGGAGGAAAGAAAGAGAAGAAAGGAGGGCGACGATTCAGTCTGCGCGTAGACGCGAACTCGTACGCCGAAAAAATTAATTTCCAAACGTCTAGGAAGGCTTCCAGACGTCTGACCATACGTCTGGACCAACTCCCAGACGTCTTAAACGGTGTTTGATGCCGGGGTCATAACACCTACGGGCGATTGTTCGGACTTTGTAAGGGAAGTGAGTTAGCTCTTGTGTACACGGTATTAAGGAGAGCAACTGTCACTTGGTATGGAAGTGAGCTAGCCCTCGTGTACGTGGTACTGAGGAGAGCTACAGTTCCTTTTGTGTAGGGGGAGTTGGCTGCCCCATGGGGCCCGGGATTAGGATTGGTCCCCCTACACCGACTCTTGTTGAGGCACACTGGGTAAACCGGGATAGTCGGTTGAGGGTATGTACACTGTTGACGGGTGAGACCCCTGTTCTGTTCTATGCTGTACGTTTGGGCGTACTCGCTAGCGGAAACGACTGACCGCGTGCTAATGCGGGGTAGCTACCCGTGCATTTATCGTGCGTGCTGTAGTCATCGCTATGTCGTGATCGTGACATCGGGGTAGTAGACCAGGTGTAGGACTACCACGGGGTGCTCTCTTGGTCAGGAGAGCGCCACGTGTACATCTTGCATCACAGGAAAAACTACAATCAATATCGTTCTCTTAGGGAACAGGAAGATTAAGAGATACTGTGGACCTTTGATAGAGAAATGGCTCATGAACACTTAGTAGTAAATTAACTGTATGATTGAATAATTGAATAAATGCATGCACAAAACTACTTTTCTTTACTATTTTTAAATGCTATAACTACTTTAAATATACCACTCTACTCAGCGTTAGCTGACCACCGTCATATATAACCGTGTACAGGTCAAGGAGTCGAGCAGCCAACACCACCGACTGTAGAAAGTGCTGGGCCCAGTCGACCCCAGCCATAGTTTAATTGTTCCTTTCCGTTTCCGCTACTTTCTATTGTTAGTGAATACTTCTGTCTTATGTTGAGAACTGTTATCGTTATGCCCTTTTTGCCTTAGTTGTGAAGGCTAGTGACTATGTTTCTGCCTATGGCATGGTATCTTTCTGGAATCTAATTTATATTTTTGCTGTTGGCTTTATTTTAATTTGTTTAGCTACCTATATGCGTGGTTTGCTGTTTGTTTTGTACGTTTGGGATAGTCTCTCGTTGGACGATTGAGTCTTAGGGTTAGTCGAGGCGACCCGTCCCTGGGTTCCCAGAGGGGCCAGATTCAGGTCTTAACACTTTTCTCCTATATGAGCTCGTAGCATATATTGTAATACATGCATGCAATGAAATTTAACTTCACCTCTCGTGATTTTAGAGTAGGCTTGAACTAGAGAGGAGAGTTATGAAAATTGCATCCCTAGAATAAAGTTATTTGTTATATGCTATAAAGAAATGAAATGCTGGAAGTGAAGGTTTCTCTTACGCTCTTTCCATAAGAGTGTTTGTAGCAGAGACTATCTAATATTGCATCTATTCTTCCATCTTCCTTTAAGACAAGCTCGTAGGGAAGTCCACAAAGGCAGCACCTTGCATGTGTCAACATCCCTCGAGATATAGATATGCCCATATGATAACAAATTTAATGCAAGAAGTATTATCCCAACATAATTTTGCAATGATGGAACAATAATTTCATAATACGAACCTTACATGTCTGCATATAATATTCTCCTGATATGGTAGTCCATAGACATAAGAAAGAAATACTGATAAATAATGCATTCATAACCTACAATGCTAACAGTCCATGGTAAAAGTAAAATACTCGATATGACATTGGAACTAAGTTAAATGAATATTTTCGATGCAAGCTAGCAAATCATGTTATTCAGTCTCCAATTCATCAGCTTTTGCCTTCATTTGCGTCAACTCGAACTTAACTCACTCTAACTCTGCTTGCGCACTATCCATCATCGCATTGTGGGGGCAACATCCTACCTCCAGCTTATCATACAAGAGGCTCATGAAATTGCGCTCAACCTTCATTGACAAAAAAATTGTAAAATATGATCTTGTAACTTATTTCAGGTTGCATCCTTACATGCAATGGATTAAGTGAAGTATGTTAATCCCATGGACAGGATAAGCTGATGATGGAAGTAGTCGTGTAGACACTGACCTCCTTTTCTCGAGGGCACAAGTAAAATAGACGGCCTAAAGCTTCCTTATTTGTTGGGTTATGTTTCTCAAAGACACGGTTGCATGGTTCATTGCAGTGGCATTCCCGGTCGTGATACATCTCCCCTTGCGTCAGGAGTGGTTTTCATCTCTGAAACATCAATAATATGATGCAAAGTCCATGGGGGTGTATAATAAATCATGAAGATATAAAGATAGAATAAGAAATACTCATCGAACTCATACTCCCATGTCATATGGGCTTCATAACATTCCCATATATTAGATATAGAATTTATATGTGATGAGTACATAGTAATGAAGACGATGCAATTCTACGACATTCTTCATAGCTCATCAAACACGTGCATTTCTCATTTGTAATTCCTCCACATGATATCAGCAATTGACTCCCTTATTTGTACCCCTCGTCGTATATGTGCTCGACTTAACGTCATCGAAGGCTCAGGAGTTGTGTTAATAGGGTTATCTGTCTTGGCATTGGTCGAATGCCAAGTATATGATCTTGGTATGTGTTCTCACGCTTTTGTGCGGGTTTTAAAGAGAATATCACGTTGTAGTATAACCGACAAAACGTTCAAACAAATATAAAGAATTTTATTACTCGAAAAACTAGAGTATCCGAGGTCAAACACGAGGAGCAATCTCAGTACTTTTTAAAACCAAAGAATACAACTGTTAAGTGAAAATGATTGATTCAAAGAGAGAATTTTAGAAGGATTTGTAAAAGAAAATAGAATTGGACATCTGATTTCTATATCAGACGTCTTAAATGTAATTTCCTTTTTTCTCTTCTTCTTCTTCTTCGTTGGCTCTTCTTCTTCTTTGCACTTTCTTTCTGCCTTTGCTTCTCTCTTGTCTTCCTTTTCTTTTTGTCTTTACTGCAGATCTCTTGCTCAGCTTCCTTTCTTCAGATCTCTTCTTCTTTGGTTTTCTCCCTTGTCTTTGTTTCTCTACGAAAGCTTCTTCTTTCTCTGCTACACACAGCCTCTTCTTCTTTCTTCTCTTCCCTTGCTGCAGCGGCTAAGTGTTCGCTTCTTCCTCTGCTCCTGCGCAAACCACAGCCAATGCAAAACCTACCCCCGTCCCTCTACCCAAACGTCTCTCTCTTTCTCTGCAATTCGCTCAAGGACACTCTCCCAGAGCCACACGGGTAATCGGGTCGGCTTCGCACCCGGGACCAGGCACATCGGCAGGTGGTGATGCGCGAGGAGTGTTCAAGGTTAGGGTCGGGCGTGAGGGCAGGTGAGGGCAGATCCGCGAGGTCAAGCTGCGGACGAGGCGGGCGTGAGGGCAGGTGAGGGACCTCACCCCTGTGCTTTCGGAGGCAGTAATCTTAAAACACAAAAACAATTTATACTATACCTGTGTTTTGCGATTCCACGATGTGGGACTATCTGGTCAGTCCTGATTTCACGCGCGCCCGCAGAGCTTTCGTCTTGCAATTGCCCCAGCTGCTGGCTTCGCAGCGTGACTCGCTGGCCTCAATCACTTCGTAACACTCGCGTGAACCTGCTGCGCCTGCAGCCTGGAAGCCCTGGCGCCTGAAGCTGCTACAGAGCTTCTTGCTGCTTTGACCGTCAATGGTGGCAGGAGCTGCAACCTGTCATACACAAGAACGGCCTATTGGCCCAATCAGACTCGCTGAGCACCTTCTCCATGGCATGGCGAAGATGATGCGCGGTGCTGCAGGCTGCAGGACGGCCTAGGCGTGCGTGCCTAGGTCAACCTGTGGCTGGAGGTGTGGGGTTGTTCGGGGGGCTACTGTGGAGGTCTGGAGTGGCAGTGGAGGGTTGGAATGAGTTCCTGGTGGTGAGGCGGAGCTCACGAGAGGGTTGGCGAGCCGTGTGGAGGGGTGGAGTGGTGTGGGCGGCTGGCCGGAGGTCGGTCGGAGGCGAGGAAGATGGAGGTGTTCAGGCACTGTCGGGGGGTAATTAGATAAAATAGCAGGGGGAAAATGGAGAGGAGAGGATGGAGAGGTTATCTGGAGTGATCTGGAAGGAAGGGAGGCAGCGGAGTGGACGGCGCGTAACTGCCGTCGTCGGGGAAGGACCCTGAGGGAGGGAGCGGCGACGAGGATGAGGTCAGGGACACGCGCACTTGGTACGGCGCGACGCGGGAGGAAGCGGTGGAGTTGACTCTGCTGCTGGTATGGCAGCAAAGCGACGGGAAGGAGGGGAGGAGGTCGCCGGAGCTTGCGGGCCTTTTGGCCGGAGATGGGAGAGAGGGAAATTTTAGGAGATCTCCGTCAAAATCAAGCTTAGGATCTGCGGCAGGGTCTGTGGAGCCTTTTATAGGTGTTGGCCGAACCTTCTAGCGCGTGGAAACCGCGTAATCAACTCTGCCGGCTCGCCGGAGATGGAAAGAGGGTGGATGCTCAAATCTCTCGTGCGTTCGCACGAGAGATTGGGTTCACACAAGAGATCGTGATCTGCTTTAGATGGAAGGGAATTCCTTAGAGAATCCCCCTTCCATTTCTGGGAGGGAATCTCTGAGGGATTAGAGAGTAATCCCTCTCTAAACCTTGCCGGAGCTTGGTTCTGCCCTAACAATGGTGGCAGGACCGGTTTGCAAAGGGGGCGAAGAACTTAGGGGGCTCTCTGCAAAGTTATTCAAAAGATAGGGACCAAATTGTGATTTAGGTGTACTAAATTGCAAAGTAGGTCAAGATGACCTCCTCTTAGGTAAAAATTTTGGTATAAACCTAATTTTGACTTAGGGAATCCAATGGTGAAGTTGGATTTTAGGTTTGACCACGTTTGACTGGATATTTTGCATAAAAACCTACATTAGGTTAATTGAAGAGCTAGGACCCTAATCTAGGTCAAACTGGGTTCCAAAGGTCAAATTAAGTGTTCTAAACCCTAGAGGATGTTTCTCCATGATTTTTAGAGGGTTTAATTGATTTTTATTCTGACCGGAACCTTGTTAATTTAAGCGGGTCTGTTTTAGGGTTACCAAGTGTCATTTAATTCTTAGATTGCACGTAAACCTATTTCTGATTGACTCAACTCACTTTTTATCTCATTTAGACCATTTGACCTATGTTTTTCCTCTGAAAAATCCCGTTTATGTGCTGCAATGGTAAAATTGCAGTTTTAGCCTTTATTTCATATTTTCTTCTCAGAGCACTTGTTCCTTCAGTTAAGCCTTCTTCTAGGTTATGTAGGAGCTTTTATCTTCTTTATTGGGTCAAAATGAGCTAGTTATGGCTCATGATGAGGCTCTCATCAGTATGGCGTTGCTTCCACGTTCTTGTTATAAAATTTATCGCGCCTTCCATCTCTCAATAGGAAATTGTGAATGACAGAACATGCAATGATGACGTCTTAGTGGACTTCATCTGAATAGAACGAAGGATACTTCAAACATAGAAATCTCTTCAAAACATCGAAACACCTCTCAACGCAGTTCCTAATCTTTGCATAACGATGGTTGAACTTTTTCTTATTTCGATATCTATTTTATGATCCCCTGGAATTGTATTCGGTGATGTGGTAAGTGACATTTCTATAGGGTGCGAAAAATTGATGGGTATTTGCATATCCACAATCCACTAGATACACCTGATCTGGTGGTATGGGAATATTGTCTTTTTGAATAGCTCATTGAAGTACTATGATGTTAGCAGCAGATCCTTCCCAACCACTAGCAACGTATTGTATCGATAGATCTAATGATGCAATGCACATAACGTTCAAAGAACACTAACCATGTCGATTTCGATATCTACCAGCATCCGTTGGGTGGCACAAAACTCAATATGTGTTTCATCAATTGCTCAAATGACATCCTACAATGATAGTATTAGGAAGGATAAACATGTGATATATCATGAACGAACAATCACACCATGCCAAATTAGGAAATATAGGGGGTTACCTTGAAAAATAGGTAAAGCTCCTTGTTCCTCCTTATCTTAGCTGAAATCGGTGCGGAGTAATCGGGAAAGGAAATAAACTCAAATTAGAGCTTCTTGATAGCTTGGACAACTCCTTTGTAGCAATTATTTATTGCTCTTGACGATCTTTCAAATCAGCCCTACATATTTTGATTTGTAGTCGCCTGTCCTGCCTTGTATAGGAAAATTGTGAGTGTCTTGTTTGGATGTATCTCCTTAGTGGGTTTTAAGTGCTTCCTATCAAGTAACATGTCTCATAACTTGATGAATTGAAGACTCTCCATTAAAAATATATTAATTGGTCAGTCATGGTGCCCTTCTAGAATACTATTCACCCACCGTAATCCCTTCAAATCATCTGTGTGTTTATGTATAGCAGAACATGTGTACTATGTTTTAGTTTATCAACAACATAATGTATTGTTTCTTCGAACATGACATCCATTATTGCATCTCCAACCTCATCACTATCTAATTAACAATCAGAGTCTTCCATCTATTGACAAGTTACGATGAATAAGTCATCTATTATGATGTAGCATTTCATACAAGTATATGATAGATAAAGTAATACAAAATCATCAAACAATTCAACATAGATAACGAAAATATCCTCATTTATCCAACCATGATAATGATACGACACACCTCCGATAAGGGACAACCTAGGTGAACTACAACTTCAAAGAAGAAAACCAACCACTGACTAACTCTATTATACTCATAAAGAACATGCCAAGAAGACTACTACGCAGTCACATATCCCCATTCATGACCATCCTGACTAACTCCATCATACCATTCAGACTACCACACAGGAAAATCCTCATGATATCTCTAAAAGAAGCGTCCTTCGGGTGGGTAATCATCCTCACCCTCTCACGAGCCCCAAGGTTTGGTAGCATCGACGCCAACCCATGTGCACATTCATCAATCTCACCTCTTTCATGGTCACAAAGTCATTTTCTCTTGCTAAATTGCAGGTGTTCATCTATTATTGTCATAACCTTTTCAACTCCTTCTAAAGTCGAGGTCATGCTACGACGATGCTTGCTATTGCTTCCAGATGTGTATTCGGAAGCCTTTGCCTTCCCTCTCAAAGATGACGATCTCGCTGTAACATGTACTCCCTTTTGAGCGACCTGAGGCATGGTAGATTTTGTTGGCGGTCGTTGGGTGGAACCGTAGTTCCCCACAGTGGTAGGCTGTGAGGGCATTGTGGCATTCTTGTTCATGGAAAAATCAATTTGAGAAAGATTTACTTCATCTTCACCTTCGTACTCAGAAAAATCAACCACATCGTCTTGCCTTAGACTCGAAGTAGCATTACTCCCCCTAGTAGTGTCTCTACTAGCAATACTCTCCAATTCCTTATAGTAAGGGAATGATCGTCCACATAGCTTCTTAAGATTCTTTGAAAGCTACAAGTAACTGTCATGTATTACATATAACATCAATTGTGATTGGCAAAACGACAATTGAAATGTAAGCTTCACTAACTTCATCCCATGAGCCATTTGTCAAAAGGGATGGGACATTTTCTACTATCATCCCAACCACAACCACTCTTATTGGTGAGTGCAATGAAAGCGTTATGCTCCTTCAATGTCTTGAAGTGATTCTACAACTGGTCCTTACTGTAGTTGAGACTACTCTCAGAGTTGAACTCCTAAATAATGTTAATCCATCCGATTCTAGTGAACGACCCATTAACAAAGTCATCTCGTAGTGGTCACTTGGAAGTCTTATCAACAACCTATCTTTTTCACCTGTTCAATTGTTGGTTCGTGGAAGTCCCTTCTTAGTACCTTGTTGGCCACCCATCCCCCGACTCGAACCAACTCCATTCATCCTACATGCTGAATATAATACATTATCCCATGTTCGTACTCCAAATATGATAAATTTTTGTCATTTAAATGTTTAGAAAATCTACAAGCAATGCTTTAGTCAATACCTCTCTTCCTAGAATTGTTTCTCTACATCATCCATGTCATCATCATGCATCTCCAACATAAAATGATTCAGAGGAGTAAATTTTATTCATGTTTAACTCTCCGTCTCCTTGTCGATGGATATATATAATGGCTTACACGACTAAATGCATTAGCCATTTCTCATCTCAAAATTTTAGGTGGAAACTCCATTCACACCACTTAGGAAATAAATTCCTACCTCAGTTGGTAATTACCTCATTATACATGTTTTACTACATTACTTATCAAGGTCATGAAATAGAAGTTAACTACATTTCACTTACATAATTAATTCATTGCAAGTAAGTGTTTTAATTTACTGTTTCAATAATATAGTACGTGATCGGGATAATTTAACAACATTTCCACTTAACTAAATAAGATTGTAACATAGTTACTAATGTTAAGTACCACTAATGCATGAAAATTTAACTTATATGACTTGACATTTAAACAAAGATGAAAATATACTTGGACAGGTTTTGGCTAATTTAACGAAAGTAATTAATTTGCATGTTTAAAAATTATTGTCAAATTAAATGAGGGAATGCCATATTCATGAGTGGCTACTCATCATGGCTAAAAGGTCGAAATTAAGCTAGACACTAAGCAAAACAATATCAAATTAACATATAAAAAGGGTTAAGTGTGGGAATTAAAGAAAAGACCTAAAACTTTTAATGCGTGTTAAAACCTCCTAATTTGGTCACAAAAATGAGATATTCTGAAAACTAAAGAACAAATGATGATCCATGCATCAATTGAACACATAAACAAGTTTGAAAAGACAAATCAGAAGTAAAATCAATGTCTTAAATGTTCAATTAAGCACATGTAAAAATTTGAAAGCAATTGGACATCATTTAGGCTTAGAAATAAATAGATTACAATTAGGTCCTTCATGCATTACATTTATACCCTTCAAAACTCCTTCTTGGACCTTTTTGCAAGCCGCAGGGACCCTTCTATATGACTGCAAGGCCCTTCCAGTTATAGTTCTTTTCACTTTTGGACCTGCACGCTATTCTTCTACCCCTTCGTTCAAGGGTCTTCCTGAAATTTTTCCCTTATTTCAGAGAGAAGCCTGTGTTCTTCACGCGCACTGTAGCACGTGAAGAACACAGCCATTATCGACCGTCCATCGCACTTTTGATCTCGATCTACGGCTGGATTCAAATGGAACCTTCGCGCGATTCGGTGCGTGCGTTCACCTCTCTTCCCAGATCTCATCTGACGGTCAGATCTCTCTCCTGACTCGCCGCGCGCTCTACCCATCTCATCCTCACCGCCGGCTTAATTTTGATTAACCTCACCCTGGCGGTGATTCCAATCACTGAGCTGCTACTTAAGCACCTCAGTGGTGTCGCGCGCAAGGGATCGCTCCCTCCTACATCTCTTAGCGATCAGTTCATCCACTCCAGTCTCTCCTCCTCATCTAGACCTTGATTTCACAGCCACCGGATGTGGAATCATCGCCTGCTCTCGACCCTCCTCGTCGCTAAGGACCTCGTAGCACCTGAGGACGACCCTGGAGTCTCACTAGCAGACTCTTCCCTCCGCTGGAGTCACCCTCCTCCTTTCTTCCTCCTTAGCCGCCGGCTAAGGACCCATAGGTCCCATTCTTCCTTTTAGTTTAGGTTTTTAATTCTGCACAATTAGTGTTAGTTGTAGTTTACAGTAGTTTAGAATAGATTTAGCTTTAATTGTTAGTGTTTAATGTTAGCTGTAGTTTAGATTAGTCTTAGGAGTAGAATTAGCATTGGATCCCCTCCCTCACCTCCTCTGATCAGTCCAGATCAGAGGGGAAGAATCATCTGTTCATTGTTCAATTTATCTCCCTCTTCATGTTTTGTTTTTCCACCATCCAATTCTGATTTATGTTTCTTTTAACGACGAATTTTTCATCATTCACCCACACATCCAGATCCAATTTCAGATCTGATGGTGTACTGCCTCAGATCTGAAATTGGCGTCACAAGCACCATTTGGGGCTTCTCACTCACCCCATTTGTGTTCACAAAAGCCCCTTTTATTTTAGATTGATTGCCTCAGTTTGTCAGATTCACTTTAACATGGATTTTAAAGAATTTTGCTCTCTGGATTGCCTTGACAGATCTGACAAATTGAAGGGATTTTGTTTTTCCTTGTGGGCAAGGACTCTGAGAAGTTCTCTGGTGACAGAGAACAACTCAGAAGAGCCTTTCATGAATCTGTTTCTACCTTGATCTGAATGCATTCGCAAGCTTTTATAAATTCCTTTAATGCATTCTTAGTCTGTTTTGCCATTTCAGAACTGCCATACACCACCTGTTTTGATGATTATTTTTGTATGGTGATTTCCTAACCTAAGGAGTTCTCCATACTCCTTAAGGTTGCAAGAAACTGGGATTGTATGTTTTTTGGTTTTAATTGATTGAGTTAAGTTCTCCTTCATGCTGTCTATAGCATTAGGAAGAGCTAACTCAATGCCATTTGTTGTTTTGATCAGAAATGATGCTTTTGATAAGGGCCTTTTCTTGTTGGGTATTTGAACTGAATTCTTATGTGATTTTCGTGAGATTTAAACCCTTATCAGATTTGGATTTCAACTCTCAAAATTTTTAGTTTGTTTTGAATTTTCTCTTATTCCCAGTTATACAGTAACGTGTTGCAACTTGCAGCTACATTTCCCTCCATCTCTAAATTCTCCTCTTCTCTACAATTCCCCTCTCATCTGTGAATACATCCCCCTCTTCAAATGGACTAACTGCAGCAGCAGTTAGCCCATTTGACAGTGGCTTAAGCCACTGCTGCTGCTAAACAAAACACCTTGAACAGCACATTCTCTTCTCTTCCCATCTTCTCTGACAGTAGCTTAGCTGCTGTTTAAAATGAAATAAAAACTTAATTAACCCTTCTTCCTAACTTCCTACTAAAGCCTACTTATATATACTTAATTCTCACACTGTAAATATACATATCCATACTATTATAACTATAATATACAGCCTGATTATGTAAGTATACATACATAGATATACTGTCAATACTGCATGAACTTGTATATAAATCTATATACATATGTAATCTATGTAACTATATGTATAAGTACTGAATTATTATGTATATATTTACTTAATTATGTTTATATATGTACAAATTTATATTTACTTAGTTAGTAGCTATACTATAGAATAAATTAGCTAAATTAATAATTTAGAGCTATAATTAAGTAAATAAATCTATAGACTTAGGTTAATATATATATAGTAAGTAATTTAAGTTAGTTAAAGTATATTTATATCTATTGTAGTTACTGTTAGCTTAGTTTTAATTTAAACAGCCCAGAATAGTTAGCTTAACTTAAATAAAATAGAAATAAATTTGTAAAAATACAATAAAAATATATATAAAATACTTAAGTATGTAAATTAAATCTGTATAAGGTCAATTATACCATTTACTAATTATTTTATAAGTAATTAACTATTTAATCACCTAAATCAACCTATATAATCAGCCTAGTTTAGCGAATTTATTTGTATAGTAAACATAATTAAAAGTCAAAATTAATTAATCAATTATGTAGTATTATGTAAATACTTTATTAACCATATTTTATTTTATTTTATTTAATAATTTATGGCCCCCAAATCGAGGGCCAAAAGCGCGTACAGACGCAGCTGCGCCTGATTTCCAGCGCACGATGTGGCGCTGGAATAGCACCACATCATGCGCTGCAAATCGAGCGCAGCGCCTTATTAAGAATTTGTGTTCTATGTTAGCCAGTCGTCATGGGCGCTGGCGCCCGAAAGATAGTATACCTATACCGGATCCGATTACCACTGAGCATATGATGTGAGCATTCTGTCTGAGATGTGACGAGTATACGATTATGTGCAGGGCCGGGGGCCCGAGCGTGGGGACTTGTTGTGGCGCATGGCTGAGGCCCAGCGCTTAGTATGAAAACGTAATTAAGCCACCTAATCAAAGATTAGGGCGTGCCTAGTAGAGGTCAGGTCCCGCCCACTGGGTGCAGCGTATCCCTCGAAAAGCACGCCCGCAAATTAAACAAATTTTAAACTGAATAATTAAAAGCTAATGACGGTTGCTTAGTCCCCTTCGCTGCAGCACTTGAAAGCTCTCTTAAGGCCGAAACATAACGCAAAAACAAAAGAGAAGAAGAAACGTCGCTATAGCCCATTACATTTGTACAAATAAACCCATATAATTACTAACAGAATAAAATGACACTATAAACGTCGCTAAAGATCTCAGTTTGCTTCTTTAGGTTGTATATAGTGTTTTCTGAGATTTAGCGACGCTTATATCTGTCACTGAAACTGCTGTATATGTTACTATAAATAACAAACTGATAAGTTAAGTCTCTACACCATTGCATCCTAAGGTATTATATACTATTATGTTAGTACTAATAGGATAACTTGTAAATACATAGTTTAGAGTATAATAATAGATTGTTTGATGCTTGTTCATAGTTAGTATTTTTGCAAGCATTTCTTAGTAATTAGGTAAATAAAACACACATTCATTCATTCTTTAATAAGATGTAAAGTTTCTTTTTGGAATTAGAGGATAATTTTGAGATCAAAGAGTGACCGAATTAAATTCAATAAATTGCCTCCCAGTGAACGACCTGGAACAAAACCAGTAAAAATTAGATAAATAAGCAAATGATAATAATGGTTGTAATGACTGGTACTCACCCATACTCACCACTATACGACATTCTTAATGTTATATTATACACCCTATACTACAACGACATGATCATAACAATAATCATTCATTGTCATACAACCATTGTTTCATATCACATGTACAAAATGACCAAGTCGAATTCCATGAAATGGACTCTACCCATCCCCGCATAATGCAACATAAAAATGTATGAAATAGGATAAATCAAAAGAAGTATAGAAATGAGAAATAAAATATAAGTTGTTCAATGGAAACGAGACTTCAATGGAAATTCGATAAAGACGTGTAATTGCTACAATGCATACTTAACCCATTTCTTTAATACCTATTTATATTTAAATCCACATTCATATTTATAGTATTTACATCAAAATAATGCTACATAGGTATGTATTGCATGAATGGGTGTAAGAAAAGAACAGAAATACACTGTCATCATTTTAAAGTATACAGTAATTTGAAATGGCATATGGATAGGCAGCTGTACAAAAAATTCAGACAAATGGACAGGTAACTCTTATTGTTCAAAGTAAAAGTTTGTTTTGCAAGATATTGTAACATAAACAAACCAAATAAGATATTAATTTGTTTGAAATTGGGACATAAACAAATCATCTGATGGTATTCAAATCAGATAAATGAACCATTATAATATAGGGAAATTAGATAAACAAACCATAGTTTGAAAATGGAACATAAAGAAATGAAATCAGATAAACCATTGGCTAACATTTTTGTAACTTAATATCATTTCTAATTGGAAAATAAGATCATGTAAAATAACCTTCAAACCAATTCAGATATTTATTTGTTTTTGTGTAACATGGAGGCGAATGTGGAGTAAACCTCTTTAAAATACATTATTGTAAAATTTATTAACAAGCAATAGCAGAAATGATCTAAAAATAAGATAATCGAACATCAATAAACATGAAATTCGTAGGCCAACCATAGAAACATATATTTGCAAGTGAGGTCACATCTAATAACTTAGCTTCTTTCAGCTATCATCGCAATGAGAGGGACAATAAAAATAGGAATCAATCATTAGGGGTTATGGAGTTTATTGTCATGTCTTCTCAATCAACAAAGATGCAAATGATTAATATTTGTTAAGTTTATGATTACTGAAATCCTACGTTCAAAGAAAGTTAGCCAAAACAAAATTGACACATAAAAGAATCACATGTGAAAAAACTCAAATGCTCGAACTCATCAGTGAAACAAAGGATAACACTCAACGCAACACTGAGAAACAACTGGAAAAAAAGAACTAAACACTCATAAACATGGAAACCGTAAAATAATCTTACAAAATTTTGCAAATAAAAGACCTGATGGGAACACCATCATGAGCCATAACTACCTCAATTTGGTCTTATAAAGTCAATAAAAGCTCTTACATATCAATCAGAAGGTCTCTTGAGCAAGATGAGTTGTTTTGAGAAGAAAAGATGAAAATAGGGTTATTTACGTAATTTTACCATCTTATCACAAGTACAGAATAACCACGGGATATGCCAGGGGTTTATTAAAGGTCATTTAGTCATTAATGCCTAATAAGAGGGTCCATGCAGACATAAATGGATTTTCATGCATTTCGAGAATTAATGAAAATCTGAAATTCTAAAAATAGAGTCACTTAATTAACTGAGGTTTTGGTCAAGATAAAATTCACATAACCCTTTAAAATTCATAGAAAAATATTCTCTAGGGTTTAGCATCTTTGAATTGACCATCAGAACCCGTTTTGACCCAAAACAAAATCACAAATAGACTTTTACCCTAATTTGGTTTTTTCCATAAATTACCCAGTCAAACAAGGTCAAAACCAAAATACAACTTCACCATTGGATTCCTTGGATTCAAATTAGGTTTGTGTCAAAATTTGAGCCCAATCTGAGATTATTTCAACCTAGCTTGCATTTTAGTCAAAGTTTGACTCTTATTTTCTTAAATAATCCCTCAGCTTTTGAAATTATTACAAAAATCCCCCTAACTTCTTCGTATTCTTCACAGAAATGCCCCTGCTGCCATTACTGTGTGAACTCATGAACCTTCGACCTTCAATCAAGAGATTCTCCTTGATTTCACGATGAAATCTGTTCAAATTTGGAAGGAAGATTCTTGAGGAGTTGTTCTTCAATCTGAGACAGGTCTTGCCTTCCAAATCTCGTCCAAGAGTTCATACGAGCTCTTGAAAATTCTAAAACCTATTATGTGATTTTCAAGCTTTCAAAGCTTGGTTTCCAAGCTTTGAAGCTTGCCCTTTGGCCTATAAAAGACCTCCTTGGCATTCCCCTCTTTTTTAGCAGATCTTTAAGCTAAAAACCCTCTTCCTTCCTCTACCTCCAGCTCGCTTCTAGCTTGCTCCGGCGAACTCCTATCCCCAGTTCCTTTGCCGGCCGTCACATACCATAGGTGTCTAGTTCTTCTTCCCTGTCGTCTTCCGCGTCTCAACATATCCATGCGACGCTTCCTAACCTCGTCTTCATTGCCATCTATTTCATTAGAGTTTTCATCTCCTCCGGCACTGGCCATACCACAATCGGCGCCATCTCCGCTCCCCTTCGTCCGTTAGCTAGCTTCATCGACTCCCTAGCATCTACTCATCATCACCGTACCGCCACAATTCAATTTTGATCGCTCCTACACCTTCCGCAACTTCATCTTCCTCTGCTTCGGCAACCACTCGGGCGAGGCTCTCCGTGTGCTACATCGCACCATAAGCCTTGCCACCTATCCCAAAAGCTTTGCCTCATCCACATGAACAAAACCCCTCAAGAAATTGAGGGGAATGCTCACTCCTACCCTTTGCCGAACTCCACGCTCATTGTACCCACGTTTCGAGGTCGTATGACCTCCTCACCCCACCAAACATCACCACATGGCCACCATCAAGTTTGTCGTCGTTCGGCGACACTACTGAGCTAGTTTAACAAGGTCGAAAGATCGTTCTTTGGATTTTAGGTTCAGGACCTTCGCTGCCATTACTGAAGCAGCTTCGAGCAAGCTTTAGCTGCGTTCTTGAGACTTTAGCTCCAGGCGAGTGGCCCAGGTCCCGCGGCCCAATCCCAGGAAGCATTCTAGGTGGTCAATTGACGCGACCCCCTTCATCCTTAACCTCAATTGGAACCTTCTTCATTTGCTGCTGCGCTAAGATGACGGCAGGTGGGATAGTCCCACCTCATGAGCTACTGAAGCAGCGACCACACATATTAGTAATTTGTGCCTCAGCTTGGTTGCCTCCGAGAGCACCGGGATGAGGTCTCGCATGCACGCTCCGCACACACATGCCCTCGCTTGTGCTCACACCTTGCGGGTCTGGGCCTTGGTCTATTTACCTAGTTACCCAGGTCAGGTCTGGTTTGCTTGATTCGAGAGAGAAGAGAAGAAGAGAAAGAAAAAGAGAGAGGGGGTTTGCCTCGTCATAAACACACAAGAATTCATGATAAAATGCTTATTTATGATAGTTCTTAGGCTTAGCATTGCATATCATGTTATAAATACCGCATAACATCCATTGCATGGCATTTAGGATAGTTGTATGTTTTGTATATTAATTCCTTCATTTTATATGGTCAGGAGGCAATGTGCCATCCTTACAGACTTCGCATGAAAAATTTGACCGTACGGATGGATCCGTAGTAACGATCGCAGTCTGACAACGTAGAAACCACCTCTATCCGAGCACCGTGGCATCCTTTGCAAGCAATGAAGGGTGGACGGTCTAGATTGTGCCACGTGGAACCATCTGGAGCACCCAAAGCCACCCGCCACATCTCCAAAGGATGCCCCCATCAAGTGATCTCAGTCGTTGGATGAAAAATGCAACGGCTGAGAGCTCGCCCTCACCACGCAGCTGCAACTCCTCTTCGTGACACACCTGCGAACGTGGCGCAACGGTGGGAGCGTTGGTTTGTAAGGAAGGGGTGCGGTTCAAATCCCTACAGCCCCCCCATTCTCAATCCAGCCAGCGCATGCGCAGTGTCAGCAAGCACCAGTAACATGCACGCGCACGCCAGGCAGGACCGCCGCGCAATCCGCATGCATGAGGTGGGACAACGTAGCACGCATGGGGCGGGCGCATGCTCGGTTGGCGCTAGCCTACAGCGACGCCTGAGCTGGACCTATAGCGACGCTTATAGTCGTTGCTAATTATTCGCACACTAGCAAGGCCAGTTGTGGGCGTAAGCGGGCTTGAGCAGTCTACAGCTACACTTCCAACGATGACTTGGAAGTCACTAATAATCCCATGCCTATTCTAGCCTCTTTTCATCCACTATAAAAGGACCAACACCCTCTCCCTTCCAAGCCATCTCTACCTACTCTACTCCTACCTACTTTCAAGCTCTAACAAGCCTACCAATGCTCTGTTAGAGTTTGCTCTCAAGATTCCAAGGTGCCTATTAGTATAGCGAACCTCTACCCCACCAAATACTCCTCCAACTTCCCATCCCCATTCATAGGTCACCTTGGAGCCGTCCTCTCACCTCCATTCCGGTAGCAGATCATTTTCGCCTTCTCACATCCATTCTAGAGTTGCGCTGAAGCTTTCCTCTACCCGACGTCCTCCCGCTTCTCACCTCCATCGTCCTGCTTCCCAACTCCATCCGTGCTTCCACTAGGCTCCATTGTCTCGCCGAACAGCCGCTTCGAGAGATTTCTTCTCACCTCCCTCTCTTTTTATGTTTTCTATATTATTGTAATTGACATTCATGCAATATATCATATTCAATTCTATCTCTCTCTTGTGATTGATTGCCATTTTATTTCAAAAATAAAAAAAAAACAAAACCCTAAAACACAAAAAAGAAACAAATCGAAGCACGGTTTTCATTCAAAGTAAATGTCGCCTCCCTATGTTTGACTCGGAAATCCCTTGGAGTTTCAGTATAAATTTTATTTGATCACGAGTTTTGCAACTACGACGACAAGTTACTCGTAACCCTGATTTCAAACACATGAAACCCGTGCGATCACCTCGCTGCCTATCTCTTGACACTTAGCGAATTTTGAGGTGGCTTTCGCCTCTGTTGGTGTTGGTGCTGTGCTTTGCTGTGCCTCTCCCTGAGGTTTGAGAAAGAGAGGCCTTTTCCTTTGTTGCTGGTCCTGAGTGCATTGTACACTTATCATACGTGGCATTTGGTTGATTGATACTGTAGCATTACTTGAGTATAATTGTAATAGGGTAATCGGTGATTTAAATCACTATTTTACCCTAATCTTTTTGCACTATTGACATTTGCTATTATATATACATTTTTATTGCTTGAATTCCTCATTAAATATTGTTATCTTGTGCTTAAATTGTGATCTTGAGATTAATTGCAACACTTACTCCCTATGTTCGACCTTGGACTTATATTCAAGTTATAAATTATATTTGTTCACGCACTATTTTTGACTGTGCTACAACGAAGCGATTTTTAAAATCCTGATTTAGCATGCAAACATTTTGGCGCCATTGCCGGGGAGCAACACGCAATTTGATCTCTTAATTGCAATATCTGATTTGATGCTAACTTGCTTTATCTCTTTCAATTGCGATTGTGCAGGGGATTTAACCAAGAAGCAAGATCAACTGCACAACAGTCACTCCAGGGGTAGGTATTCTCATTCTCCATCCTCCTAAGCCCCTGATTATGAAAAAGATAAAAGAGGAAAAAAATCAATTAGGGCTAACTTGCATTTTATTTTTAGATTAATCATCACAAGTTGCCTGATTTTATACATTCTTTTTAGAAAACATCCCAAACCTGATTCTTGCACCTATTTAGGAATTTAAGATGCCTAGGGCTACTACCTTCTTGATTAAGCCCTAGGTGCCAGAATGGGAATTAATTGACTGACCAATTAGAGCCAATTAGGGTTTCCATTCTAAGGTTTTAGAGACACACTTGCTTAAAACAAGAATCATTCTTCCCAAACTGTGTGTGTCCTAAGCCTTGTTTGAACTTATCTAAGAAGCAAACCCTAAAAATCAAGCTCTAAATCTCACTTGAATCCTAAAAGCAGGACCTAATAATCAAGGACAAATCAAGTGAAGTTGACCCACCTTGCGGGGTCAACCAATCTTCAAATTAGGTCACCTCTCACAAAAACATCTTAAAGTTCAAGTGAAACCCTAAGCACCCACTCTCTAAACTTAAAATTAGTAGACTTAAGAGGTCAAGTCACCATTCTAGACTACCTGGACTCTTAGCGATAAGGATGGTTGGGTGGGGGAAACCCTGTAACCCGTGGGGACGGTCTATCGTGTAGGGATCTTTGCGGGACTCTCCCTTCCTGGCTGCCCAGGTAATTCTCAGGTGGACGACTTTCTGATCCAAGGGTATCATCCGCCTCGAACCTCTATAGTCATCCAAAAATCTTTGAGTGCCTCGATTGAGTCTGTCTAACATTCTATCTCTCATCTTCACCATCGGTGTATGTTTGGGATGAGGTCCTTAATACCACCCTTGAGGCCTCCATTAGTTATTCACTCTCGTTGAGGCCAAGCTTCGACCTCTGTGTTTGTGCAACAACTTGATCATATTGACATTTACTTTGATTTTAAGCCTGAACCTTCAATCACAACCATGGATCAACCAGAACGACCTAACTTTGAACCACAACAATTCGTTGATTTCAGAGATTAGATCAATGCTTTCATCAACCCACTGTCGTGTCCTCAAATGCGAGATCACTGCAATCCCGCTGTAGTTGAGATTGAACCACAAATCAATATCCCTGTGGGAGGACCTGGGGTGGAACTCAAGCCTAGTATGCTTTACATGACTCCAAAATTCCATGGCTTAAACTCCAAGGATCCTTTCCAACACATCAAGAATCTGAACCATCTGGCCCACGCCTTTAGGGCAGACATTCAAAATCGAGACGGCTTGCTCTTAAAAATCTTCTCCTTCTCTCTGGTCCACAAAGTCGCCTACTTGTTTCAAACTTATCCACATGTGATCAACACATGGGAAGAACTTCAAACCGCCTTCCCGCAAAAATTCTATCCCATTGGTCGCACAAACGCTATGCGGCACCAAATCTCGCACTTCTCCCAGGAAGCGAAAGAATCTCTACACGAGGCATGGGATCGTTTTCTGGATCTCATGTGCAAATGCCCCCATCATGAATTCCCGAGGTGGGAACAAGTCCAATCCTTTTACCACAGGCTCCATGATGACATCAAGATATTTGTCAATGCAACCTGTGGTAGCAGCATCATGGGTCAACATGAAGACGAGATTTGGGGAATTCTCAAGAACATGTGCAAGAACTCCCTGAACAATGAGTCACTGGGTGCGTACGACCGAACATCCACCCGTGCATTGACAAACAATCAAGGGTACACGAATCTCGAGGCCTTTTCACATCCGTTGACTTGGAGTTGGTAGCTAGTCAATTGGACAAGGTCTCCATCATTGAGAAGAAGGTGGATGACATCACTCGGCATCTACGCATGACCACCTCTTCACCACAATGCACATATACACACCCACCCTTAGATAGGGAAGCTGCACACAATATCTACCACTCTGCGGGGATGGATGCATATCCACCCCCATCTGATTTTGGCTTTGGAGGCAACTCTGGGGCAGCCTACCACAGTTGGGGGAACTTTGAACCCTCGTACCCTGATTATTTTGGGAATCCTCAAACTTGCGAGGATCTCCACGCCATCCAGAACAATCCCTTCTCAAATACCTACAACCCTGGATGGCGTAATCATCCAAACTTTGCATGGTCGAGAAATAACTCAAATCCAAGACATCAATTCTAATCCCGACCACAAAACCCGCATCCCTATCAACCCATTCAACCAAGGCCCAATCACAATTTCCAATTTGGACCACCTAAGGAAGATTAGACATCTTTGATTCTCCAGACCTTGGTTGACATGCAAAAACAACATAAAGAAGAGATCTCTGAGCTGCGTAATCAATTTTCTCAGATAGCAAGTGCTCGCCAGCCGGGTGCACTCCCTTCTCAGCCTCTTTCGAATCCAAATAATGTGCCAAATCAGAGGCGCATTATGAATCCAAATCAGGGCCAAGCCCACTTTGTCTACCAGGCCCATTCTACTCCATCCCCTGATGGGATGGGTGCTTCAAACTCTTATTCTGGGTTTCAGTAGCAAACACCTAGCCTCCCTAGCCCAAACCAGAATTAGGCAGGATTGAATTCCGTCACCACCCATGGTGGCAAAGCAACGTAGGACCCACCTTTTCTTAGCCACAACTCACCAAAGACTGTAGACCCTAACCCTAGATTGGTTATCCAAGACATGCCCATCCCTGACAAAGAGCCTGAGCCAATTCTAGAGGAACCATCTGAGGTTCCATTTCCCGAGGCCTTAGCTAAGGGAAAGAAGAAAACAAACCCGTGGCTCTTGAGGAGGACCTGGTCAAGCTCTTTGAGTAAGTCCAAATAAACATCCCCTTGATGGATGTGATATGCCACGTACCGGCTTATGCGAGATTTTTAAAAGATATATGTACACCAAAGCGTAAGCCGCAAACCAAAGGCGGGAAACCGATCGTATTGTCAGAGTAAGCCAACTCCGTCATTTTGAGTAAACTCTCGCCTAAGGCAAACTATCCTGGTACCCCTCTGATCTCCTTTACAATCGGTGATATTCAATTTGACTGTGCATTATTGGATCTAGGAGTCTCTATAAACCTAATACCTACATCCCTACTTGACCACCTTGAAGAATCTGAGCTCAAACCAACAGAAGTGACATTGCAATTAGATGATCGATCTATTAAGTCACCAAAAGGAATTCTTGAGGATGTCATAGTTAGGGTACGCGATTTCTATTCCCTGTGGACTTTATAGTTTTAGACATGGATGCTCCTGATAACTTGAAGAACACACCGATCATTTTGGGGAGACCTTTTTTGGCCACAGCTAGGGCCAATATCAATTGTGAAGAGGGCCAAATTGAGTTAAAATTTGGAAGTAGGACACTAAAGATCGATATCTTTAAGGCCCAAGGAGGAATTAATTTTGGGGTTATCGAACAAATCTGCGACATCGAATCTGTGGTTGACGACCCATGTGTTGAGGAAAACCTGCTTATCTTTGATGATCAACCACAAGAGGATCAAACCCCGCACTTAGAGGAGCCTGAACCAGACTTAGAGATACCTTTAGCTCCTGCCCTTGTTCTTGAACCTCACCATGAACCACTTGCTGTTGCTGAAAATCCAGTCATGGAGTTGAAACCCCTACCTGACCATCTCAAATGTATCTTCCTGGGATCAAATCAGATGTTTCCTATGATCATCAATTTCCACCTTACCTTTGATCAAGAAACCCACTTGATTTCTATCCTTCAGCAACATCGGAGAGCCATTGGTTGGACTCTTGATGACCTGACTGGCATTAGCCCCTCATATTGCACGCATCACATCTACACCAAAGAGGGTTCATGACCATTCCGTGAAATGCAGAGATGCCTGAATTCAAACCTACAGGATGTCGTGAAAAAGGAGATCATCAAGTGGTTAGATGCAAGCATCATCTACCCGATCTCCGACAGTCGTTGGGTGAGTCCAATCCAGGTTGTGCCCAAAAAGGCAGGACTCATTGTCATTACGACTGAAACAGAAGAGACTATACTGACTTGCATCGCAAACTCATGGAGAGTCTGTTTTGATTACCGAAGACTAAATTCCTCCATGAACAAGGATCATTTCCCACTACCACTTATTGATCAGATACTCGAGAAACTGGTAGGGAATCGATTCTTTTGCTACTTGGATGGGTACTCTGGTTATAACTAGGTGGCAATCCATCCTGAGGATCAAGAGAAGACCACCTTCACCTGCCCTTTCGGGATGTATGCGTTCTATAGGATGCCATTCGATCTCTGCAATGCACCTGCTACTTTTCAACGGTGCATGCTTGCCATATTCTCAGAAATGGTAAGTGAGTACCTTGAAATCTTCATGGATGACTTCTCCGTATTTGGGGAATCTTTTGATGATTGCCTCCTGCACTTGGTCCAAATCCTCAAACGTTGTATCGATGTGAATCTGGTTCTTTCTTGGGAAAAGAACCACTTCATGGTACCTAAGGGAATTATCCTGGGTCACCTCATCTCTGAAAAAGGCATCCGGGTTGATCAAGCTAAGGTTAATTTGATTTCCAAACTACCCATGCCTGGCTCGGTCAAGGTCATTCACTCTTTTCTGGGGCACGTCAATTTTTATCGTCGTTTCATTCCTGATTTCTCGAAAATCGCCTACCCCCTGACTAATCTTCTCTCAAAGGATCTCCCTTTTGAAATTACCGAGGAGTGCACTCATGCATTTGAGAACCTGCATGATCGAGTTACTCAAGCATTAATCCTGCAATCCCCTAACTGGTCTTTACCATTTGAGATCATGTGCGATGCCTTTGACTATGCAATGGGTGCGGTACTTGGGCAGAAAATATACGGGAAACCCGTGGTCATCTACTATGCTAGCAAGACACTTGACAAGGCTCAATGTAACTACACAGTTACTGAGAAAGAGCTGCTTGCTGTAGTATTTGGCCTCGAAAAATTTTGATCCTATCTTTTGGGTTCTCGTGTATCATATACTTGGATCACACCGCAGTGAGGCACCTCCTTGCAAAGATGGACACAAAACCTTGACTAATCCACTGGATCTTGATGTTGCAAGAATTAGTCCTCAAGGTTCTTGACAAGGCGGGAAAATAGAATGTGGTAGTTGATCACTTGTCCCACCTTCCTTCTGATATCATCGACCCTTCCAGACCAATCACAGAACACTTTCCTGATGGGCATCTCTTGACTATCGGTACAGGACTTCCCTGGTACGCTAATTTGGTCAACTACTTGGCATCACATCAGATCCCGTCTGATTGGCCGAAGGCCAAGAAGGACAAGTTGCTTTCTGATGCAAAGTACTACATCTGGGAAGACCCGTACCTCTTCCACATTGGTGCGGATCAGATCATCAGATGATGCATCCTGGAAGTGGAAATTCAGGACATTTTGTCCTTTTGCCATGACCAAGCCTGCGGCGGACACTTCTCTGGACATAAAACCGCAGCTAAAGTCCTCAAGTGCGGCTTTTATTGGCCCACGATCTTCAAGGATGCATACGATTACTGTAAGGCATGCGCTCGTTGTCAGACGTTGGGCAAAACGAGCCACCGTGATATGATGCCTTTACAGCTGATTCTCGTATGCGAAATCTTCGATATATGGGGGATTGATTTCATGGGACCCTTCCCTAAATTGGACGGCTTCGAATACATTCTCCTCGTTGTAGACTACGTGTCTAAATGGATCGAAGCTATCTCGACTCGAACCAATGATCATAAAGTGGTAATCAAGTTCATTCATCAACATATCTTTTCTTTGTTTGGTGTCCCATGTGCTATTATCTCTGATGGAGGGAGCCATTTTACAAATGCACAATTCTGATCCCTAATGACCAAATACGGGGTGTCACACCGAATCTCGACTCCTTATCACCCCCGAACCAATGGATTGGCTGAACTATCTAATCAGGAGATCAAGAAAATCCTCCACGTCACTGTTTGACTTGACAGGAAGGACTAGTCAGCCTGGCTTATGGAAGCTTTGTGGGCTTATAGGATCACCCACAAAACCCAATTAAGTATGTCTCCATTCAGGTTGGTGTATGGGAAGGCATGTCACCTCCCCATCGAGATGGAGCACAAAGCCTTGGGCAGTACGGAAGTGCAATCTAGATCTGCTTAAGGATGAAACCCACCGTCAGCTTCAAATGAGAGAGATCAAGGAACTATGCAATGACGCGTACAGGAACTTACGAATTTACAAAAAGTGGGTAAAGGCTTTTCATGACAAACACATATCTAGAAAAACTTTCCATCCTGGTCAAAAGGTCCTACTCTTTGATGCCAACCTAAAACTTTTCCCAGGAAAACTCAGATCAAAATGGAGTGGACCATTCTTGGAGAGATGAATCTTTGGAAATGGAGCCATCCAAATCAGTCAACCCAGCCTTGATTATGAACCTTTCATCGTGAATGCCGAGCGACTCAAGCCATTCATTGATCTCACTGATATGAACGTAGTTGAGGTATCTTTTGATCTCCATTCTCCCTAAGCTTAATGCGCGTGGCTGGTGGCGTTAAACTCAATGCTTAACGGGAGGCAACCCGTCATTTTCTTGAAAATCCCAAAACCCTTTTGACAGATCTCTTTGCTGAACTCATATTGCACTTTGGGGTTCGTCCATTAGATCAGTTGACTCCACCTCTGGTACTCATACCAAAGCTTGAAATCGTCTGCAATAGTCATCCTGACCCATCCACCTACCCTTTTGAACCTGTTCTAATATACGATCTAAGTTGAACTCGAACCCACCTAATTTACAATGAGGACATTGCAAATCGTAGGCATGGAGGGGTATTAAAGTTAAAATGCTGTGAGAATCAATTCACAAAAAGGGTTTCACCAAAAAAAAAAATTCCAAAAAAACAAAGGAGGTTGAGGAAAAAGAAGAGCCAATTGAGAAAAAAATGAGAAAAAGAGATAGGAAAATTGAAAAGAAATGAGCAAAAAGATAAAGAAAGAAATTGAGTCCCTTCAAAGTAATATGAAACTTACTTAATTTCTATGTTGGATCGAATGATGAATTGAGAACTGGAAGGCTAAAACTTAAGGGATTAGTGGTGAATATCGACCTTAAGCCTCTTGGATCTACTTGGATTTAAACACTCGCGTACCTGTCACGATCCGAATTAGTTCTCAAGAGGTTGGGGAAAATGCAAAGCTTAAGTATTAGGTCTAAGGCTCAGGGAGTATTCAGCCTCGTTAACTGACCCCTAGTTTGCGAGACTCGGTAACTTAAGCATCCTAAATCACACACAGTCTGGTTCAGTGCGCTTTAAACAATAAAATCATGCCAAAGGGCATTTAATCTGTTCTAAAAATGGTCCTAAGACCTAGATTAGGAGCGGCTCGAAAACACAAATTGATTTGGACGAGTTCTCGATGCGGAGAAGAGGGAAATTCCCCTCAAAGATGCGCAATACCATATTGTCTCATCGGTGCTTGTCTCCTAGGATATCTAAATATCCTACCGGGGGCATGTAAGCACCTTGAGTTGGTTCAGATGCCATGGGCGGCATTATCACAAAATGTCGATTGTTAGGGTTTGGATTTAGCTATAGAACGCCATAGGCAGGATTATCTCGAAATCTCGAAAGCCAGGGTTCTAGGGGTTGCCATGGGCGGTGCTATCTCAAAGCATCGATTGTTAGGGATCCTGTGAGGATTGATGGTGGGGACAAGGAATCTGATACAGACCGTGTTTAGGGCCAATTCGAAGATGGATCTAAGGAAAAATATAATGAAAAGAAAAAGAGAGAGAAATCTCTCCATAAATCAAATTCTCCTTCTATATCTCTCTCTTACAAAATGCACTGGCAAATTGAACTTGGACTAATCATGTTTCAAGCATGGGTTCTTTAACTGTTGGGTACAATGAACCTTAGGTTAGTTCTTGAAAGCCTTAGAAACTTTCGCGGCAGACTGAGGCGAAAGCAAGTTAGGTTTGGATCTGGGCTAGTACTTGAGTACCTCTAGGCCTATTGTTGGTATTAAGATCTGATTCCTATAGATGCGGCTTAATAGGGCATCCTGACGGTTACATCCGATCTAGATAACTGGTTTGATTCATAGAATTTTGCTAAGGGATTAGCAAAAGCTAGGCATGGGAGTATGATGGGAACACCATCATGAGTCATAAGTAGCTCAATTTGGTCTTATAAAGTCAATAAAAGCTCCTACATATCAGTTAGAAGTCTCTTGAGCAAGATGAGTTGTTTTGAGAAGAAAAGATGAAAATAGGGTTATTTATGTAATTTTACCATATTATCACAAATACAGAATAACCACGGGGTATGCCATGGGTTTATTAAAGGTCATTTAGTCATTAATGCCTAATAAGAGGGTCCATGCAGATAGAAACGAATTTTCATGCATTTCAAGAATTAATGGACATCTGAAATCCTAAAAATAAACTCTCTTAATTAAATGAGGTTATGGGTAAGATAAATTCACATAAATCCTCTACAATTCATATAAAAATATTCTCTAGGGTTTAACATCTTTGAATTGACCATCAGAACCCTTTTTGATCCAAAATAGAGTCATAAACAGACTATTGCTCTAATTTGGGTTTTTTCATAAATTACCTAGTTAAACGAGGTCAAAATCAAAATCCAACTTCACCATTGGATTCCTTAGGTTCAAATTATGTTTGTATCAAAATTTAATCCCAATCTGAGATTATTTTGACCTAGTTTGTATTTTAGTCCAAGTCTGACTCTTATTCTCTCAAATAACCCCTCAGCATTTGAAATTATTACAAAAACCCCCCTAACTTCTTCAACTTATTCACAGAAATGCCCCTGCCGCTATTATTGTGTGAACCCATGAATCGCCGACCTTCAATCAAGAGTTTCTCCCTGATTTCACGATGAAATCCTTCTAAATTTGGAAGGAAGATTCTTGAGGAGTTGCTCTTCAATCTAAGGTAGGTCTTGCCTTCCAAATCTTGTCCAAGAGTTCATGCGAACTCTTCGAAATTCTAAAACCTATTCCGTGATTTTTGAGCTTTCAAAGCTTGGTTTCCAAGATTTGAAGCTCGCCCTTTAGCCTATGAAAGACCTCCTTAGCATTTCCCTCTTCTTCAGAAAGTCTTTAAGCCAAAAACCCTCTTCCTTCCTCTACCTCCTGCTCGCTCCAAGCTTCCTCTGATTAACTCCTATCCCTAGTTCCTTCTCCGACCGCCACATGCCATAGGCGTCCGGTTCTTCTTCCCTGTCGTCTTCCGTGTCTCAACAAACTCGTGTGACGCTTCCTAACCTCATCTTCATCGCCATCTACTTCATCGGAGTTTTCATCTCCTTCGGCGTTGGCCATACCACAACTGGTGCCTTCTTCGCTCCACTTCGTTCGTTAGCTAGCTTCATCGACACCCTAGCATCTACACTTCATCACCGTACCGCCACAATTCAATTTCGACCGCTCCTACACCAACCGCAACTTCATCTTCCTCCGCTCTGGCAACCACTCGAGCGAGGCTCTCCGTCTGCTACACCACACCATAAGCCTTGTCACCTATCCCAAAAGCTTTGCCTCATCCACATGAACAAAACCCCTCAAGAAATTGAGGGGATTGCTCATTCCTACCCTATGCTAAACTCCATGCTCACTACACCTACGTTTTGAGGTCGTACGACCTCCTCACCCTACCAAACATCACCGCACGGCCACCGTCAAGTTTGTCGTCGTTTGACGACACTACTGAGTTGGTTTAACAGGGTCGAAAGACCATTTTTTGGATTTTAGGTTCAGGACCTTCGCCGCCATTACTGAAGCAGCTTCGAGCAAGCTTTAGCTGTGTTCCTAGACGTTGGCTCTATGCGAGTGCCCCAGGTCACGTGGCCCAGTCCCAGGAAGCATTCCGGGTGGTCAATTGACGTGACCCCCTTCATCCTTGACCTCAATTGGAACCTTCTTAATCTGCTGCTGCGCTGAGACGAAGCTGGGTGGGATAGTCCCACCTTGTGAGCTATTGAAGCAGCAACCGCACATATTAGTAATTTGTGTCACAGCCCAGTTGCCTCTGAGAGCATCGGGGTGAGGTCCCACATGCATGATCCGCACGCACGTGCCCTCTCCCATGCTCATGCCTCGCGGGTCTGGGCCTTGGTCCGTTTACCTTGTTACCCTGGCTTGGTCTGGTTTTCCTGATTTGAGAGAGAAGAGAAGAAGAGAAAGTAAAAGAGAGAGGCGGGGGGGGGGGGGGGGGGGGGGGGGGGATGCCTCGCTGGCTATTGTTTGCACAACAAAAATACACCAGTAAATATGCCATCTTGTGTTATTTCCTAGCACTGCCATTGCATCTTATGTAGCTGTAATTGCATTTGTAAATAGACGCCTGCATGCATTTTTAAGAGGGGAGGAGAGTGTGAATAATTGGCCATCTATTAATTAACATCTTCCTCAAGTGCGGCATTGCAATTTCACCATTTTCATTTTTTTATTTACTTTGAATTCTTCTCTCTCATGCGGTTGCAGGGCATGGGGAATGCGCACCTCTTCGCGTCTCACCTCTTGCTAATAGCATGGCAAGGGGTGCGCTGCCAGCAGCATGGTTGTGGCATGCCTTCTCATCTTTAAAACCCCTGGCTCTCTCCCCCGTGCGAGATACACTTTCACACACCTGCAGACACCTTCAGATCCACTGTTCACCCTAGGCCAACCTCCTCCCCTCTCCCTCTCCATACACAGTATCTCTTCTCACTGAGAAGAGACACCGTGGGCAGGAGAAAACCCACAGTGGTCTCACACCACCACTGTGAGTTCCACCACCGCACAGCTCTTTCGTGAACAGGTGGGCGTGGTGGATTCACCTTTTGTTTTTACTGCTGTCGTCTTCTTCGCCATTGCCAGAGCTTCAAGACCTCAAAGCTCAGAAGCTCAAGAAGCCACAAGCCTGCTTACAGTTCTGTCGGCCACCACATGCGCGCCTGCAGGACGTGCGCAGCTTCTTCCCACGCGCGCAGGCGCCCCACAGCGCGCCCAGCACGCGAAACGGCTGCTATCGGTCGCCAGACCACGCCCGCACTGTAGCGCATTGTAGTGCGCGGTCTGCGCGACACTGTAGCCACCGGCTCGCTTTTCACTTAGACGGTGCATTGCACTCTCTCTCCACACCCGCTACCCGCGCCGACCGGTCGCCCGTGCCTCACCATGGCCGCCTGCAGCGCTGCACACTGCGCTGTGCTTGCCCGCACTCGTCCGCGCCTCACCATGCCCACCTGCAGCGCTGCGCTGCGCTTGCCCGCACCCTCCTGCGCACGAAGAGGGTGCTGCGCTCCCCAGTGCACCATGTGCGCTCTCTGTCTTGCGCCTGCACAGCTGTGCGCATTTGACGACGGGGTAGAGCAGCAAACGGCTTATCTGCTGCACTCCCCTCCGCTGCCAGTACACACACACACACACCCACTTGTACACACACACTCGTACACTCACACACACACTGGTACACACTCACACACACCCTTATACACTCACACATGCACACACACATATATATATCCACTTACATATATACATAAATATATATACATACATATATATATATATATATACACACATATATACATATATATATCTATATACATATACAACTATATATATATATATAGTTATAAATACATACATACATACATACATACATACATACATACATACATATATATATATATATATATTTACATATCTATATATATATACACAACTATATATATACACACATAGTTATAGATATACATATATATAAATATATATATATTTACATATACATCCACCTACCCATATCCATCTATACACTTCACCACACATACTCCTGTGCAGTAGTCCCTCCACTGCGCATCATATCGCGGGAATATCTGCACCAATTGTTGATATTCCCCGATATCTGTGCAAAGCAAACGCTTCCATACACACTCCCACACATCCGCTCACACTTCACGCGGCACTCAGTCTTGTTGGTCGCGTCATACTAGACGTAGACCAACTTGACACTGTGCTACATTCCATTTCCACTTCCACCTCCACCCCTATATATAATATATAACTATATACATATATATATATGTACTGCATCTACTATATATCTATACATATACTAAGCTAAGTATTTCTTTCTTTTCTAGCAATTTACCTTGTTTTCATTTATCTTTTATTTCATGCTATTAAAAAGATAAAAAAAAGAGTAAAAGAGAAAATATAATTCTTGTTTTGCAGGTACTCGATCTTGCGAATAACAGGACCAATTTTTGGAAACCCCAAGTTGGCTACAAGCCAAGAACCATTTGGCTCAAGGCCAAGGACTTGATTTTGAGGGTGTACCTCAAGGACAACATTATCACCAACAAAAATCTTAGAAAATAGAAAAAACCAAAAACATAATAAACGCAAGGAAGAGATACGTTTTAGGTAAAGCGTAGAAACTCATTGACCTTCAAATTCCCGCCTCCATGAGATTGACCATGGGCCTAAAAGCGACTAAGATAAAATCAAGTAGGCCAGGTTAAAAATTTTATGAAGCTGGTTAGACTCGATTTTAGATTATCTCACTATACTAATTTCAACGATAATATCACCATATTAACAAAACCTACTCGAGTCTCACCACTCTTTTTCTGGCGCTGTTGCTGGGGAGGCGCAAATTGAGGTAAGTTTCTACTCTCATTCCTTTGATTTTGTCTTCTCACACCCTTCTCTTCACGGGTGTTTTGTTTGCTTGTGTGCAGGTAAACTGGTTGCAAGGAGGAGACAAGCAGAGGAAGTCGGAGACGTAGGCAAATCCAGGGTGGGAGCGAGAGTGTGAAGTCACTGGTGCCGCATTGGAGCTTCGCCCGCATTGCTGAAGAGGTAGGTATCTCTCTCTTATTAACTTAGGTTAACTTGTCACCTAAAAAAAAAAAACCTAAAAACACCTTTTGGGAATTCCTTGGGGCAAGTGGATAAAAAACCACTTGTTGATTGTTTTCTATCACCCCCATCGCTCCTTGATTTCCCGCAAAACTTTGCATAGCGAAAATCCAAGAATCTTGATTCTTGGATCTTTCATTGTGTGAAGCTTTTCTTTGAGGCAATTTAAAATTGATTGATTGCCATCCCTCCTTGCCTCATTTATTCACATTTTGGGATCACATTTTGGTGGGGAGACTTGGAATTGAGTTGATTCTAACCCCACCATGACTTCTCAATTGCCTTAGATTTGATCCCAAATATTTCAACCCCAACATTTTAATTTTCTTTACATCATCTTGTGGTTGGGCCCTGTGTGGAACATCATTTTGGTGATTGGGAGCACTTGAATTGAAGTGCTTTGGCTCCCTTTCACATTGACTTAAAATAAACTCGTGCATCCACACATAGAAAATTCCATTTAGGGAAGCCCATTGCATTTTTAGCATGCATTAACTAATTCACATTGAAGAAGGGTTTGTTGGGCATAAAAGAACTTGTGTTTTCTCAAAACCCGGAGATTGGTTGAATTGGTAACTCAGTGGAATCCTAAAATCCATACTACTTAAGGCTGAAATTCTAAAAGCCATTCACCATCTAAAACTCCAATTTGGGGAGATTTCCTCGTTGCATGCTTGGTTTACACACTCTTAAAATCAATGCACTTGGGCATTACCCATATACAATGCCCTTCCCATTCCTAGAGCACTTGATCTTAAGCCTCTAAATTAAAACTGGTAGCAACTTGACCCCTATTAAGGATTGGAGGTCTAACTACCTACGTGTAATGCCTACGTGCTGGTGTGGGTTCCCGCGTGCTATCGGGTGTCTCAGACTGGGGCAAACGGCCTTTCAATCTGGCCCGGTGGTTCCGCGGTGCTCTCATTTGGTTCCGTAGGTTGTTATAGTAGGTAACTTAGATCTTTAGGTCTAAGGGCACATTGTAAAGGTTAGGAAATTGATTGCTTTGATTTGTCATCAAGTGTACCCATACGGCGTTGTTTCTCTCATCCCCTTTTCCCTTCTTATCTCCCCAATTATTCCTGCGGTAGTGCATGTTTGGGAGGAGGTCACAAAACCCTGAATTGTTTGAATTGTCTGATAATTCTAGAAGAATAGAAATTGAATCGTCATCCTCCTCCACAAACATGGTTGCACGCCCACCCCCAAATCCTGAGGGAGGAAACCGCCCCCCTCAAATCCCACCAGGTGGTGGTGGAGCCGTAGACCCCATAACCCGCTTCCAAGCCCAAATGGAAATGTATAATGAGTAGATTGAAGCCATTAGGGAAACCTTGGAGGAAATGCAGAACCCTCTCGAATGGGAGGAGCCTAGGTCTCTTAGCTCTTATCAAAATCCCGCTGCTACAGAGACCATAGGGCAAATTCGGGTCCCCATGGGCGGGGATGATTATGAACTAAAACCTAATGTCATTGGCTTGATTAACTTTCACTTCCATGGTCTTAAAAGTGAAGATCCCTTTCTCCATTTGGAAGACTTAACCCGATTAGCTGAAACTGTTAAACCAAGAAACATCGGCTTATCAATTGTCCTCATGAAAATGTTCCTATTTTCGTTGCGGGATAAAGCATCGCAATGGTTGCGTACCCTTGGGAGAACCATCCATTCTTGGGAAGAGATGCGAACATCATTTCTCAAGAAATTCTTCCCAATCGGGAAAACCAATGCACTTCACCGGGCTATAACTTCTTTCATGCAACAAAACGGCGAGCAGTTTCATGAGGCTTGGGAAAGGTATAATGACCTCCTCCGGAAATGTCCGCACCATGGTCTGCCTAAGTGGCATATAGCCCAGATCTTCTATTATGGTCTAAATGAAACTTTGAAGTAGATTGTAGACGCTTCCTGCAGAGGGAATTTCATGAATAAAGATGAGAATGGAGCATTTGAATTATTTGAGAACATGAGTGAAAATTTAATGAACAACGCCTCCATTGTCGCCTTTAATCGTACCAGCCTGCTTCGCAATGTTCACGAAGTTGACACGGGACCCTCCCATTCATCCACAGACCTTAACCCTATTGCACAAAAATTGGATGAAGTCTCCATCGTGCACAAGAAGCTGGACGAGCTTCTGGCCAATCCCGCCTGCTCTATGGCAAACACCTCCACCTCACCACTTCGTCACAATCTTAATCCTTCCAATGTCAGGCTTATTCCCAAAAACCATGTAAGACCATCCTTACCGAGTATTTCGTCGAGCGATTCGGTAAGTCATGTGGATCTGACTTCTGCAAGCCAGTATTTCGACACAGAGGACCAAGCCACCATGTGCTCGGATGCATATTTACATGCGGACTCGTCTTCTGGCTTAGAAGACGCTTGCGTCCTAGGGAACAACCCGTTCTCTGCTACTTATAACCTTGGGTGGCGAAATCATCCTAAGTTCGCATGGTCCAGTAACCCATAGCGCCAAAACCCCGCGGGTGGGACAATGCGACCGTCCGCACCCGTCATCCCAAGGGCCCAGTCTAATCCTGTGGCAAATTTGCCATTGGGTCCTTGCATTCCTCAAACAGAACACGCATCAAGTCCTCTTGATAAACTGATGCGAATGGTGACGGAAATGTCTAAGCGCCATGAAGCAAACATGACCTCTCTTCAGCACTAATTGGCGTAGCAGAATGTTGAGATCAGTCAGCTACGCATGACGACTCGATCTCAGGGCACTCTTCCAGCCCAACCTGTTCCCAACCTGTGAAATTTTGTACCTCGTGGTCCTCAACCACAGGTACGTCCTTCTCAGGGGCAGGTTCATCAGATTCTGCAAGCTCCGAGCATTCCACCGGGATTTCAGGCTAATCCCGCAATAGCAACACATCACCCTTATGTCCCTATTGCGAACCCTCCTTCTCCTTATGATCCCACTGGACCCTCGACGTCCAATGTGATTACTACAAGGAGCGGTAAGCAAACCGTCGATCCGCCTTGACCTGGTCCTAGCCCATCTTTTTCATCTCCCTCTCATTCGGGATGCGCACCGCATTCTCGTGAGGACGATACACCCAAACTAGTGCCAGAATCAGTCCCATTCCCTGAGGCTCTACTGAGGGAGCCAAAAGGCAAGAAAAAGGTTATGCAGGCCCTTGATAACCTGCATAATTTATTCAGGGATGTTGAAATCAAGGTACCCCTGTTGGAGGCTATTGATCATATACTAACTGTCACCCGATTTTTCAAAGACTACACTACACCCAGGCGACAGTCAAAGAAAACAAAGAATTTGGTGGTCCTCTCACCTTAGGCGAGTTGTGCTATACTGTCAAATCTACCACCGAAGCAGAAAGATCCGGGCACACCGCTTATTTCTTGTAGCATCCAAGGCTGCAATTTTAACCATGCTTTGCTTGATCTATGATCTTCCATCAATCTTATGCCAACTATCATGATGAGAACCTCATCATGAGCCATAACTAGCTCATTTTGACCCAATACAAAGGATAAAAGCTCCTACATAACTCAAGGAAAGGCTTAACTCAGAGAATTCTGAGTTTAAGGAGAAAACAAGTCATAAGGGGTAAAAATGCAATTTTACCAATATAATCTGCATACAGGGTAATTCAGGGTCCAAACATAGGTCAAAGCAACTTAATAAGAATAAAAGTGGGATAAGATGATCTAGCAAGGGCTACAGCAATTCCAAGGAACTAAATGATAATCTGTAACCCTAAAACAAACCCACTTCAATTCACGAGGTTCAAGGCAAAGCAAAAATGGAATAAACCCTCTAAAATTCATAGAAAAATAATCTCTAGGGTTTAGAACCTTCAATTTGACCTTAGGAACCCATCTTGACCTACATTGAGAACCATACCCAATTAATAACTTAATTTGGGTTTTTGCGTAAATTGACCAGTCAAACAAGGTTTAATCTAGAAATAAAATTCACCATCAGATTCCTTAGGTCCTAATTATTCATGTATAAAAACTTGAGCCTAAGAAGAAACCTTCTTGACCAACTTTACACTTTGGTCCTCATATATTTAATTTTTGGCCCTCAACTTTTGAACCCTCGCATTTTGGCCCCTAACTCTCCTTCGTTCTTTGCGTTCAGGGCCCCCCTGCAAAACCTGCCAGCACCATGCTCCGGCGACCTTGCGCGGAGCATGGCGTCGCGCAGGGTGAGGGGGAGAGCCTGGCAAGTAAACCGGGGGTGCCCTGCGTCGTCAGCCGTCGCAGGGACACCCCCCTGATTGCTGTAACCCACCATACCGGCCGTGCGAACGCACGGATGGTATGGGTTTCCATCTCCGGCGTCCTCCGGCGAGGGAGACACGTCGTCTCCCTCCGCCTTCCTCCCTGATTCGGTCCCTATAAATACCCCCGTCGCTCCACCGTTCTTCCCAGCTCGAATCTGACGGAGAAAACCCCCAACTTTCCTCTCCTCTCACTCCGGCAGACGCCCACCAGCTCCGGCGGTTCTTCCTCCTCCTCCTCCTCTTCGCTCTGCCGCAATACCAGCAGCAGGGACTTCTTCCCCTGCTCTTCCCGCGCCACGCCGTACCCAGCTGGCGCATCTCCGGCCCTCTGCTCGCCGCCGCCCCTTCCCCTGGGCATCTTCTTCTCCGGCGACAGTCGATACGACTGTCGCCCTGCCCCGGCCCCTTTCGTCTCCGTAGCTAGGTCAGAACTCCGCTCCCATCTCCCCCTCTTTCTTTTCCTCACTGTCTTTTATTTGATTAAACCCTCGACCGCTCCTGTCCACCGTCACCCCCTTCGTCTCCGGCCATCCTCCGGCGAGCCGCTCCCATCACCCCAGCAACCCACACGGCTCGCCGACCACCGCAGAACCTCCGCCTCCTCACCCTGATCAACCCCCGCCCTTCCACTTCCCCCACATCACCCTCTGCAACCCCACCGAACAAACCCATCCTCCGACCCACAGTCCGACCTAGGGCAGGCCTTGCACGCCGCCCCACGCCTCGCCACCACCCACACGAGCTTCGCCGCACTCTGGCGAAGCTCCCGGCACCTTCTGATTAGGCCGATAGGCCGTTTTGCTTTGAACAGGCCACCCGACCTCCGCCGCCATTGCCGTGCAGAAGGAGCTGCTTCCGCCTGCAGCTGCAGGCGCGCCACGCCCAGCGCCACGCCCAGATTCGACTCCCAGGTCTTGCGAGGCATTTCGACAAACATCAGGCTCGCAGTTGGGGCGAAGGCTTCGCGTGAAGCCGCGATCGCCCGCTGCTTTCTCCGCTGCGGGCGCTCAATTGAGGTGGGACATTTAGTCCCACCTCGGAAAAGTCTGAAGAGGCGCAGCGGTTTAAAGCGAAAAAGTGCTGGAGGCTTACTGCCTCAGCACACGGGGTGAGGTCCCCTTCACCCGCCCGGTTACCCGGTCTCATCCGCGCTCACGCCCCGCGGATCTTACCCGACCCGACTTAGACTGACCTGCACTCCTCGCCCACCACGCACGCCGGTGGGCCTGGACCCGGGCACGACCCGTACCCGGCTACCCGGCAGCTCTGGGAGAGCTGTCCTATGAGCGGATTCTGTGAGAGAGAGACGGAGGGGCGGGGGGGTAGAGTAGGTTTTACCCTCTGACATAAACTCTGAAGTGTGCAGGCACAGGTGAAGAAGAAGGACCGCGGAAGAAGAAGGAAGCTGAGGGAGACACTGTAGCAACAAGCGGTTTAAGTCGTCTGATTGGAAAATCAGACGACGTCCTGAAGGGAAAAGAAGAAAGAAGGAGAGACGACGTCCTGACAGGAAAAAGAAAAGAAGAAAGAAGGAGATCTGAAGAACAACAGAAGAAGGCGAGGCAGAGGAGAACACAGAGAGGCACAGGGAACAACTGAAAGAAGAAGAGCACGAGAAGAAGATCTGAAGAAAAGAAGAAGAAGAAGATAACAGAAGATCTGAGACGAGGAGAAGCAAAGAGAAAAGAAGAAAAGACAACAAATTCTTTCTCTCTCTTTCTTTATTTTTGTAAAAGAAACATGTATATCTCTAGAATACAACTTGCTCCCTGAGTTCGACCTCGGGAACTCTTTTATTTTCCGAGTAAAAAATTTATATATTTGAAATGTTGGCAATAACTGGCTATACTACAACGCTATAACAATAAAACCCGGTTATCTCAACGAAGCCGTCAGCGTTTCATATCACGCTTGAGAAATTTGCCTTAGGAAATTTGAAACCCGCCCCTGTCATGTTAGAGTTGGCAGATCGTTCTGTTAGAATACCAAAGAGTGTGGTGGAAGACATGGTGGTTAGGGTCAACAGTCTCTATTTTCTTGTTGACTTGTTTTGGATGTGGAAGTTCCTAGCTCACTTCCTGATTGTCCGATCATCCTTGGTCGACCTTTCTTGGCCATAGCCCGCGCCCATATCGACTGTGAGTCGGGCTGCATTGAGATTGCCGCTGGCTCTGAGAAGCTCAAGCTAAACATCTTCAAGGAAGCCAAGAATTTTGATTGCGATTGCATCGAGGATGACACGTCTGACGAGGACATGGCCGTCAGCGCGTGTGTTAGACTTATAGGGACCTATTCTGACTGCTGTGGATTGCCCCTGAACACAGACCATCGCTTGACTAGCACATATGGTGACGTTCCCCCATCCCTCCCCTTACCCGTACCTTCTCCTGACCATACTTCTGACGAGGTTTTCTCCGCTTCCCATACCTCGTGGTCTGAGTCATCTTCGGGCTACTCATCGCTGGTCCACCCTCTTGAAGACTGGATTGCCCTTTCTTTCCCGTCAAATCAGGCGGAAATGCGACTCCACACTGGGACCTTGAGCCCACATACTGATCACTGGGGCTATCCCTTTTTGGATCCATCAATCCAAGATGCCCCTCTTTTTGGCCAATTTGAGGGCCAACTTCTTCCTCCTGCCTTTCTTTTTTCTGATCCGCTTGGGACACTCTCGTCCCATGAAATGCCAGATCTTTCACCATCCACTCCAGAGCTGAAAGAGCTGCCTGACATGCTTAAGTATGTTTTCTTGGGACCAAATGAAACGCTCCTCGTAATCATTAGTTCAAAATTGATCAGGGAGCAAGAGTGCAAACTAACAAAGGTCCTTATGGAACACAAGGCAGCCATTGGATGGTCCTTATCTGACTTAACTGGCATTAGCCCCTCCTACTGCACTCACCGTATATATACGGAGGAGGAGGCTCGACCTTCCCGCGAGATGCAGTGACGTCTCAACCCTAATATGCTGGAGGTCATTAAAAAGGAAATCATTAAGTGGCTTGATGTGGGTATAATCTACCCGATCAGCGATAGCCCCTGGGTGAGCTCGATTCATGTCATGCCCAAAAAGGCGGGACTCACCATCTGTGTTAATGATAGGGGCGAATCCATCCCTACACGCACTCCTACATCTTGGAGAGTGTGTGTAGACTATAGGAAACTGAATGCTGCAACATAGAAAGATCATTTTCTGCTACCTTTTTTTGACCAAATCCTGGAGCGGTTAGCGGGAAATAAATTTTTCTGTTTCCTAGATGGATTCTCTGGATATAACCAGGTGGCAATTGACCCCCAGGACCAAGAGAAAACCATCTTTACTTGCCCCTTAGGCACCTTCTCATTTAGAAGGATCCCATTTGGACTCTGTAATGCGCCAGCAACTTTCCAGAGATGTATGCTGGCGATATTCCATGATATGGTGGGTGACTTTCTTGAGGTCTTCATGGATGACTTTTCGATCTTCGGACCTTCATTTGATGATTGTCTTGCCAACCTGACTCGTATCCTTAGGAGATGTATTGATGTGAACCTCGTGCTTTCTTGGGAGAAAAGTCATTTTATGGTGCACGAGGGAACTATTCTCGGGCATATCATCTCCGATAAGGGTATTGAGGTTGACAGAGCTAAGCTTGATGTGATTACTGATTTACCTGTGCCTGGCTCTGTCAAGTAAATCCGCTCCTTTTTAGGACACGTCGGTTTCGATAGGAGATTCATCAAAGACTTCTTTAAGATTTTTAGGCCTTTAACTCATCTCCTATCGACTGACGTACCCTTTGATATGGGCCCCGACTACATACGAGCATTCACGCAGCTGCGTGATGCTATCACCAAGGCCCCTATTCTCCAGCCACCTGATTGGTCTGCGTGATGCTATCACCAAGGCCCCTATTCTCCAGCCACCTGATTGGTCCCTCGACTTTGAACTCATGTGTGACACTTCCGACCTTGCAGTTGGAGCCATCTTGGGACAAAGACGTGATAGACACCCCTTCGTGGTGTACTACGCTAGTAAGACGTTGGACGAGGCCCAGCGCAATTATACAACCACTGAGAAAGAACTACTGGTGGTCGTCTTTGGGTTGGAGAAATTCTACTCTTACCTTCTGGGCTCTCATGTTATTATATTCACTGACCACGCAGCCATTCGTCATCTCATGCACAAGAAGGATGCCAAGCCTAGACTGATCCGTTGGATCCTTCTGCTCCAAGAATTTGACCTTTAAATTCGTGATAAGGTCGGAGCCTAGAATGTTGTTGCTGATCATCTCTCGAGACTGGACTCTGACCACATTGGACTTACCCTGCCGATTAATGAGGTTTTTCTCGATGAGCACCTATTGGCAATTAATGTGGCAAGTGGACCTTAACATTGCCAATTACCTTACTTCTGGTTCCCTTCCACGTGGCTGGCCTAAAAACCAGCGTGAGCATCTCATTGTAGAAGCAAAGTACTATTTCTAGGATAATCCACTACTTTTTTGAATAGCTGATGGCCAGATCATCCGTCGTTGTATTCCTGATAGTGAATTCCCCAGTGTGCTATCCTTCTATCACGATTAGGCCTACGGAGGCCATTTTTCTGGGAGGAAAACTGCAGCCAAGGTGCTGCAGTGCGGTTTCTTTTGGCCCTCCCTTCACCAGGATGCACACAATTATCCCAAACATTGCACTAGGTGCCAGTCGTTAGGGTCAATGTCACGTCATGACATGATGCCCTTGCAACCCATCCTAGCTGCTGAAATCTTTGACATTTGGGGAATTGATTTCATGGGTCCCTTTCCTCCTTCCAACGGCTTTGAGTATATCCTTGTTGCTGTTGATTATGTTTCGAAATGGATCGAGGCTATTCCCACGTGCCATGCTGACCATGTCATATCTACTCGATTTGTCAAAGACCACATTTTTGCACTCTTTGGGATCCCTCAAGCCATTATCTCTGATGGAGGAAGTCATTTTACCCATGCTTCTTTTCAGGCACTTCTGAGGAAATATGGAGTTCAACATTGTATCGCATCTCCGTATCATACTCAGACGAACAGCTAGGCTGAGGTGTCGAATCGGCAAATCAAGCAAATTCTCCAGAAAACGGTTTGGCCTGACCGTAAAGATTGGTTCGACAAGCTGATTGACACACTTTGGGCGTATCGGACCGCCTTCAATGCTCCCCTTGGTATGTCTCCTTATAGAATCGTTTACGGGAAGCCTTGTCATTTGCTCGTGGAGCTGGAGCACCATGCTTATTGGGCGGTTCGCCAATATAACCTCGACCTAGACTTGTGTGGTCGAGAAAGGAAACTCCAACTCTAGGAGTTGGAAGAGCTTCGTCGTGAAGCCTATGATTCTGCCTTAACTTTCAAGCAACGTACTAAGGCCTTTCACGACAGCCGAATTCGACGAAAGGAATTTGAGCCATCTCAGCAAGTTTGGCTTTACAATGCCCGGTTGAAATTCTTTCCAGGGAAATTGAAGTCCAAATGGACTGGTTCCTACTTGGTCTCGAGACCATTTCCCAACGGGGCTGTTGAAATTGAAGATCCAAATGGACTGGTTCCTACTTGGTCTCGAGACCATTTCCCAACGGGGCTGTTGAAATTGAAGATCCCAAATCTGGGCATAAATTTATGGTCAATGGGCAGTGGTTAGAACCTATCTTACTCATGAACTTGCCCCCGTTGGTGTAACTGTTGCCCTGCTGGAGGGTAACTAACTTTGTGCCTCACTCTGAGTCCAGCTGGGGACGTTAAATTCAGCGCTCGTTGGGAGGCACCTCGGCAACACTCCTCCACTATCACTTACACAATTCCATGTCACTTCACTTCGCACTTCTTCACTTTTCACTTCACTACCCACCCTACCACCCTGCTATATACCTTGCACGTTAGCTCTCGTTCCCTAATCCTTGGACCTTGCTTTATCCTGCATACATATGAGGGCATAGCATCATTTGGCATGGGGGGGTGGATAGGCATCCATAGGATCTGGGTATTATATGGTATCATGCAGCTTCCATTATATATATCCATCTATAAATATATACATAGCCTATTTCAAAAAAAAAAAAAAGGTGTTTAGCAATGATCTGAAGGCTGAAACAAAAATACAATAAGTGTTTATGGATATTCAACCGCTGTTTTGAAGACTTTCCAGGCCATAGAAGCTTGATTCGCTCAGGCTTGGCTTAATTCACTTGAGCATTGATAAGATAGATCGGAATCTTTCCTAAGGACGTATTCTTGTACCTGAGTCACCAGTACAGGATTCGTTGGTTTGCTTCTACTTAAGAGCCTAAGTAATCTTGGTTCACACTGCACATATTAAGAAAGACCAGGTGAACATAAGATCCAACCCTAGTATTCATTAGGGAAGGTGGAGTCCTTACTTGTGTGTGCAGGTAGACTTTTTATCCCAGACTTTAGTCTTGTGTCTAGGAGAAACTCTTTCCACCAAAAAGGTACTCTCCCACAAAAAATGTGTGCTCCCCCAAATAAAGTTGTAAGAGATATACTGACACTTGTTTCAAAAAAAAAAAGAAGAGAGAGAAAATTTTACAAATAAGTCAGTATATCTTTCAAATGTTTGTAAATTCTTCTCCCCAAAAAGTTTTTCAGGGCACGTTATAAATACCCTGTTTCTACCATATATTCATTGAGCCACAAAAGCAATAAAATGGGGGTTGAGTTTTCCACCATCTTTTTAAGGGTCAATCCAAAGACATGAGCTGAAACTGGGACCAACCTGCACTTAAAAATTCGTGAAACCCTAGGCTTGAGCCTTAATGTTTGTCTGGTCAATCTTGATCCTTCACTATGTACAAACCATAATCTCTTGAGCTCTCGAGTATGGCAAAACCTTATGAGTCTTGGAAATCGTACTTAAGGTTTAAATATCAAGAGTCCAGGTTAGTCGAGAGATGGTCTATGTCATGTAAGACTTAAAGTACTGGTAGTCTTCTCTACAATTGGTTCTCACGATATCCAATAGATAAACACACCCATGTCGCTTCAGAAAAAAATCTTCAGCTTAAGATCATTTCTAAATACAATACAAGATGTTTTGCTAGGGACTAGCAAAAGATAGGCATGGGGGTATGTTTGCACAAAAAAAATACACCAGTAAATATGCCATCTTATGTTATTTCCTAGCACTGCCATTGCATATTATTTAGCTGTAATTGCATTTGTAAATAGACGCCTGCATGCATTTTTAAGAGGGGAGGAGAGTGTGAATAATTGGCCATCTATTAATTAACATTTTCCTCAAGTGCGGCATTGCAATTTCACCATTTTCATTTTTTTATTTACTTTGAATTCTTCTCTCTCTCACGGCTGTAGGGCATGGGGCATGCGCGCCTCTTCGCACCTCACCTCCTGCCAACAACATGGCAGGGGGTGCACTGCCAGCAGCATGGCTGTGGCATGCCTTCTCATCTTTAAAACCCCTGGCTCTCTCCCTCGTGTGAGATACACTTTCATACACCTGCAGACAGCTTCAGATCCACCGTTCACCCTAGGCCAACCACCTCCCCTCTCCCTCTCCATACACAGTATCTCTTCTCATGGAGAAGAGGCACACCGTGGGCAGGAGAAAACCCACAGTGGTCTCACACCACCACTGTGAGTTCCACCACCACCCAGCACTTTCGTGAGTAGGTGGGCGTGGTGGATTCACCTTTTGTTTTTACTGCTGTCGTCTTCTTCACCATTGCCAGAGCTTCAAGCCCTCAAAGCTCAGAAGCTTAAGAAACCACAAGCCTGTCTACATCTTTGCCGGCCACCGCGTGCACGCTTGCAGGATGTGCGTAGCTTCTTCCCACGTGCGTAGGCACTCCACAGTGCGCCCAGCACGCGAAACCGGCCGCTACCGGTCGCCATATCGCGCCCACACTGTAGTGCGCGGTCTGCACGACACTGTAGCCACCGGCTCGCTTCTCACTTAGTCGGTGGCATCGCGCTCTCTCTCCTCGCCCGCTACCCACGCTAGCCGGTCGCTCGCACCCGTCTGCGCCTCACCACGCTCGCCTGCAGCGCTACGCGCTACGCTGCGCAGTGCGCTGTGCCGCGCTTGCCTGCACCCGCCCGCACACAAAGAGAGCGCTGCGCTCCCCAGCGCACCATGCTCACTCTCTGTCCTGCGCCCGCGTAGCTATGTGCATCAGACGACGGGGTAGCGCAGTAGACGGCTTATATGCTGCGCTCCCCTCCTCAGCTAGTACACACACACCCACTTGTACACACACACTCGTACACTCACACACACATTGGTACACACTCACACACACCCTTATACACTCACACATACACAGATATATATATATCCACTCACATATATACATAAATATATATATATATATATATATATATATATATATATATATATATATACATACATACATATATATATCTATATACATATATAACTATATATATATATATATATATATATATATATACATACATATATATATCTATATACATATACAACTATATATATATATATATAGTTATACATACATACATACATATATATACACACACACACACAAATATATATATATATATATATATATATATATATATATATATATATGTACACAGCTATATATATACATATATAGTTATAGATATACATATATATACATATATATATTTACATATACATCCACCTACCCATATCCACCTATACACTTCACCACACATACTCCCGTGCACTAGTCCCTCCACCGCACATCATATCGCGGGAATATCTGCACCAGTTGCTGATATTCCCCGATATCCACGCAAAGCAAGCGCTTCTGTACACACTCCCACACATCTGCTCACACTTCACGCGGTATTCAGTCTTGTTGGTCGCATCTTACTAGACGTAGACCAACTTGACATTGTGCTACATTCCATTTCCACTTCCACCTCCACCCCTATATATAGTATATAACTATATACATATATATATATATATATATATGTACTGTATCTACTATCTATCTTTACATATACTAAGATAAGTATTTCTTTCTTTTCTAGCAACCTACCTTATTTTCATTTATCTTTTATTTCTTGCTATTAAAAAGATAAAAAAAAGAGTAAAAGAGAAAAGATAATTCTTGTCTTGCAGGTACTCGGTCTTGCGAATAACATGACCAATTTTTGGAATCCCCAAGTTGGCTACAAGCCAAGAACCATTTGGCTCAAGGCTAAGGACTTGATTTTGAGGGTGTACCTCAAGGACAACATTATCACCAACAAAAATCTTAAAAACTAGAAAAAATCAAAAACATAATAAACGCAAGGAAGAGATACGTTTTAGGAAAAGCGTAGAAACTCATTGACCTTCAAATTCCTACCTCCCTGAGATCGACCCTGGGCCTAAAAGCAACCACGATAAAATCAAGTAGGCCAGGTTAAAAAATTTTGTGAAGTTGGTTAGACTCGATTTTAGGCTATTTCACTATACTAATTTCAACGATAATATCACCATATTAGCAAAACCTATTCGAGTCTCACCATGTTTTTTCAACGATAATTTCAACGGCACCAGAAAAAGCGTGTTGAGACTCGAATAGGTTTTGTTAATATGGTGATATTATCGTTGAAATTAGTATAGTGAGATAACCTAAAATCGAGTCTAACTAGCTTCACAAATTTTTTTAACCTGGCCTACTTGATTTTATCTTGGTCGCTTTTAGGTCCAGGGTCAATCTCAGGGAGGCAGGAATTTGAAGGTCAATGAGTTTCTACACTTTTCCTAAAACGTATCTCTTTCTTGCGTTTATTATGTTTTTGGTTTTTTCTATTTTTTAAGATTTTTGTTGGTGATAATGTTGTCCTTGAGGTACACTATCGAAATCAAGTCCTTGGCCTTGAGCCAAATGGTTCTTGGCTTGTAGCCAACTTAGGGTTTCCAAAAATTTATCCTGTTATTCATAAGACCGAGTACCTGTAAGACAAGAATTATCTTTTCTCTTTTACTATTTTTTTTAATCTTTTTAATAGCAAGAAATAAAAGATAAATGAAAATAAGGTAGGTTGCTAGAAAAGAAAGAAATACTTAGCTTAGTATATGTATAGATATATAGTAGATACAGTACATATATATATGTATATAGTTATATATTATATATAGGCGTGGAGGTGGAAGTGGAAATTGAATGTAGCACAGTGTCAAGTTGGTCTACGTCTAGTAAGACACGACCAACATGACTGAGTGCCGCGTGAAGTGTGAGCGGATGTGTGGGAGTGTGTACGGAAGCACTTGCTTTGCGCGGATATCGGGGAATATCAGCAACTGGTGCAGATATTCCCGTGATATGATGCGCGCTGGAGGGACTAGTGCACGGGAGTATGTGTGGTGAAGTGTATAGATGGATATGGGTAGGTGGATGTATATGTAAATATATATATATGTATATATATTTATATCTATAACTATATATGTATATATATAGTTGTGTATATATATATATATATATAGATATGTAACTACCTATCTCTCGACACTTAGCGAATTCTGAGGAGGCTTTCACCTCTGTTGGTGTTGCTGCTGTGCTTCTCCCTGAGGCTTGAGAAAGAGAGGCCTTTACCTCTGTTGTTGGTTCTGAGTGCATTGTGCACTTATCATATGTGGCATTTGCTCGATTGATACTGTAGCATTACTTGAATATAATTGTAATAGGGTAATTGGTGATTCAAATCACCATTTTACCTTAATTTTTTTGCATTATTGACATTTGCTATTATATATACATTTTTATTGCTTGAATTTCTCATTAAATAATGTTATCTCGTGCTTAAATTGTGATCTTGAGATTAATTGCAACACTTGCTTCCTGTGTTAGACCTTGGACTTATATTCAAGTTATAAATTATATTTGTTCACGCGCTATTTTCGACTGTGCTACAACGAAGCGATTTTTAAAACCTCGATTTAGCACGCAAACAAAACCACTGCAAGGCATTATATCACCCATGTAGAGAATATTAGGATACATGTTATGGAGTTTATGGTCATGCCTTCTCAATAAACCAAGACGTGGCAATGAATCATATTTGTCGAGTTTATATATAATTACTGAAAACCTATGACCAAAGTAAGTCAACCAAAACTAAAATAACACCTAATAAAAGATTACCAGAAAATCACATATTAAAAACCTCAAATGCTCAACACAATAGTGAAAGAAAGTAAAATGCTCAATAGAACAATGAGAAACATTTGAAAAAAAATCAAACAATCATAAACATGGATTTCGTAAGCAAATCTCACAAAATTTTGCAAAAAAAAAACCACTCCAAGCCATTGTATCACCCATGCAGAGAAGATTAGGCTATGGGTTACTGAAATGGGAAAGATTGGGTTATGGAGTTTATGGTCATGCATTCTCAATCAACCAAGACATGACAATGATTCATATTTGTCGAATTAATGGTTATTGAAAACCTATGGCCAAAGGAAAAAAATTTTTGATAAAATCTCTGAAATGATCAATCAATACTGAAAAACTTCTCAATCACATATGAAAAACCTCTGAGAAATAAAAACAAACTAAAATGATCAACACAACACTGAAAAACCTCCTAAAAAAAATCAAACACTCAAAAACATGGAATCTGTAAGCCAATGTTACAAAATTTCGCAATAAAAAAACACTACAAGGCATTGTATCACCAATGCAGAGAAGATCAGGCAACCTACAGCCAAACAAGGTTAGGAACAACTAAAGTCCAACCAAAGTAAACAAGAAGATAATTGAGTTTCACTTGAACAAATGTACTCACACCAATGTAAAACAACCTCCACCAAGACTGTCCAGCCAACCTATGCAGAGAAAGACCTAAAATGGTGAAGAGGGGAACTACAAGAGTAGAGAAAACCCAAAATGTGAATCAGATTTAGGTTGAAAGACAGAGTGAAACGAACCATGCAATAGATAGGCTTCAAGAAAATGGTGAAGAGGGGAAGCACAAGCAGCTCCCCTTTTATAGAGGAGGACGAATCAAAAGCCATCAATGCATTCAACAACAAACAAAAACAGTTTGACAGATCATAAAAGAAACCTCACACCATGGGTCATGAGAAAACACAACAAGATTTGTGCAAGGAAAATGTAAAGTTGAAGAAACATCATGTCCACCCACATACCTTCGTGATTGGGCAGATAAAGGGAGGAGATAAATAAAGGTCACCCACCCAGGTTGTAGCATAGGACCAACCTCCATGGCATGAACAATGTAGCTACAAAAGATGCCAAACCGCATGTACGAAGAATCGCAAACTTACTTGCATGTTGTCAATCTAGGGTTTGCTGAGGTAGGGAGAAGGGCCATAATCGATCTACCATTTCGCAAGGGATGGAGAAGGGCCAGATAGCGGAGATGAGTAGACGTAGGCTGGTGCGAGTGAAGGCCATCTCAGGGGTAGTGGGGTGGAATGGGGTTGGGCGAATGGCAAGATCGGCATGTGTAGCTGTGCGAGTCCCCATGGGCTCAGGGGATAACTCGGGGGATAACTTATCCCCTAGGCAAACTCGAGTTTGCCTATTCTGAGTTAAAGGGCCTATCAGGAGTTAACTTATCCCCTATGGTAAACTAGGGTTATCCCTCAGAAAGAGGGGATAACGCCTACGGTAAACTAGGCCTTACAGAATCAAATATTTGTTAGTGCAAACCATACTCTGTATCTATTTAGGAATCAAATATTTGTTAGTGTAAACCATACTCGTGTGGATGTCCATTTGTAGTTGTAGCACACCCATATGTTTCTGATAGGTAAACCTTATAGGTAGCAAATATGTTTACCAACCTGACTATCCCATCACCATTCCACCTTAGACTAGAAAATTAGAAACCAAACGTCATTTTATCTCAAAAATCATTTCCCTAGTCTTCTAGTTGAATATGTCTCATGTTAGCAAGTCTATCAGCGAGGGTGCAACAATTAGTCTAAGCGGCTGATTAATTGGCTGAATATTCTATCTAATCAACCACCACATCGCATACCTATATATGGGTGTTGATGAGAACCTCATCATGAGCCATAACTAGCTCATTTTGACCTAATACAAAGGATAAAAGCTCCTACATATCTCAAGGAAAGGCTTAACTCAGAGAATCCTGAGTTTGAGAAGAAAACAAGTCATAAGGGGTAAAAATGCAATTTTACCAGTATAATCTGCATACAGGGTAATTCAGGGCCCAAACATAGGTCAAAGCAGCTTAATAAGAATAAGAGTGGGATGAAATGATCTAGCAAGGGCTACAGCAATTCCAAGAAACTAAATGATAATCTGTAACCCTAAAACAACCCACTTCAATTCACAAGGTTCGAGGCAAAGTAAAAATAGAATAAACCCTCTAAAATTCATAGAAAAATAATCTCTAGGGTTTAGAACTGTAACGAGCGCGTGCCCCAGATGTCTTTTAAGACGTCTGGGAGGTGGCCCAGACGTCTGTAAAGACGTCTGGGATCACATCCGGACGTCTGACCAGACGTCCGGGATAGTTTACAGACGTCTGGCGAACAGTTATGCTCGCACGGGATATTCGTCTGCGCGCCTGTGCGCGCAGACCTGCGATCCCGCATCTTCTCTGCGGCTGCAGGCGACTGCGACCGTATCTCCCTCCTCTCCGCGCGGCGTTAAAAGGGGGAGGGGGCGCGCCTCCCCTCCCGTCTCCACCATCTTCCTCCTTCTCTCCTCCCTGTGCGCGAGAGCGAGCGGACGCGAGGGCGCAGCGGCAGCGGCGGGCGCAGTAGGCGCGGAGGAGCTGCGGCGTGTGAGGGCGGGGCTCTGCCGTGAGGGCGAGCTCGCCGGGAGCGGCTTGGCCGGCCGGCGGAGGGCGCAGGGGGCGCAGAGCGTCGCGGAGAGGGACCTGCTGCGGGCGGAGCAGCAGACGCGCGAGGTGCGACGCGGGCGGCGTCGCGAGCGGAGGCCGAGCGAGGTTCTGATTCTGGAAAAATCTCCAGAATCAGACGTCTGGACTGATATCCAGACGACAAGGTCGACGTCTGTGAGATCATACAGACGTCTGAAAGGTGAGTTCCGCTTTCTCCTTCTTTTGTCGACTGACCGTACTGAGGGAGGAGGGTTGGCGGTGCGCAGGTGTTCGGATTCGTCATCCTTTGCGAATCAGACGTCTGGAAGTTGTACCAGACGGCGGGAGTGACCTCCAGACGTCCGGAGAGACCATCGGACGTCTGGGATCTAGGAGAGACGTCCCCACAGACTTCTGGACGTCCGGGGAACCAAGCCGAACAGGTAATTCTCTGATCCACCGTTTAAGACGTCTGGAAGGAGTTCCAGACGTTTGATTTTGCACAGTATTGTCTTTCTCGACCCGTTAGGGCCCGTTTGGGCTCCGTTTTCCGCGATTCGAGTTGCGTTCGTTTCAGAATTTATTCCTCTACCCGCCTACAGTAGCTATACACTGTTTTGAGACACTCCTTGTGTTTGATCCTTGTGATAGGACCTCGTTCGGTTGCCGTCTTGAGAGTCGCAGAGGCGCGCGGGATTCCCGACCACGCCCCCATTACTCCCGTTGTACCTGGTAGAGTGGTTTTAAGTATTAAAAATCTGTTAAAGTATGGAATCATAACTAGAACCTAGGGCATTGCATGAATCCTAGGAATGAGAAATGTCTGGAATGATAGCTCCTAGGTGTTGCATGAATCCTAGGGCCGGAAAACTAGATTGTATGATAGATCCTAGGATATGGCATGAATCCTAGGATGGAAAAACTAGTGGAATGTACCTTACTGCAGTCTTGGAAAAATGGAAAGGAATATATAAAGCTGCCTGTAAATTAAATTAACAGCTGCCTGTTATGCATAAAGAATCATGTTGAGATCATGGAATGTGAGAACGAGAATCTGGAAAGTGAAACATATGATGTTCTGAGATAAAGAGCTGGAACCCTACGGGGAATTAGGAGTGGAACTCCTGGAAAGAAAAGGAATGGAACTGAGATGTAGTTTGTACTGTCTCTTGGGTACGCCGTACCAAGGGAAGTACCTGTACCTGTTTTAGTGCAGAGTGGGGCCAGCCGCCCCAGGGACCCGGGGTTAGGATTGGCCGCTCTGTACCGACTTGTTGGCCCTCGTGTACGTAGTACCGAGGAGAGCTAGTAGTGTTAGGAGAGTACTAGCTACCCCACGGGCCCCGGGGTTCTGCTAGCCTCCTTCACCGACTTGTTAGGCCCACTAGGGCAAACCAGGGTAGTCAGGCGAGGGTGCGCGGACTGTGGAGGGGCAAGGCCCCGGTTTGGTTACTGTGGAGGGGTTGGACCCCTGTTACTGAGAGGGCTCTGCCCTGGTTCCGTGCTGTGCTTTGGGCGCACCCGTTAGCGGAAACGACTGACCGCGTGCCAGTACGGGCTAGCTACCTGTGCATTTATCGCGCGTGCCGTAGTCACCGTTACGTCTGTCAGTGACCTTGGGGTGGTTGACTGAGGGTAGGATCACCACGGGGGACTCTCCCGGCCAGGAGAGCACCACGTGCTACTTCTACTTTTGGAAAAGACTGCAATCAAGATCGTCCCACGAGGACATCCGAGATCAAGTATAGGATCTGAGAAGTAAATGAAATAGTGAGAAAAATTGAAAGATGTAAATAAAAGGAAGTAATAGAACATAACAGCTACTGTACACTCTACTGTTGTCTTTAGTTAGTTTGCCACTCTACTCAGCGTTTTGCTGACGTGTTACACTCGTACCTTTTTCAGGACCAGGTGTTGAGCAGCCAGGGTCGGCGGCTGCAGAGGACGCTGGGCCGAGTAGGGTCCAGTAGAGTTGCCACAGCTTTGTACCTTCTTTTGTTTCTGTTCTAGTGAGTAGTTTTGTTTCCGCTGTACCTTCTTTACCTGCAGTTTTTGTTATATGATAAATGTTGTTTTACTGTTGTGGTGGTGCCTACTGTGGTAGTTTCTTTCCTTACGGCTGTACTTTCTTACTGTTAGTTATATTCATGCTGAATGTGGTTTATTTTACTGTCTTTTGGTTACTTCCTCGTTGGACGACTGGGTCTTGGGATTAGTCGAGTCGGTCCGGTTCTCGTGTCTCGTAGGGACTCGGGAACCGGGTCGTTACAAGATGGTATCAGAGCAAGGTCGTCCCGAGAAGTGAATCAATTGACTGGAAAATAACCAATTCACATGTTTATAGCTAGAGTAGCCACCACAACATATCCTTGACTTGAGCTCTTAGAAGTGTTGTTAGGTACCGTCTGTTTTGACGTTTCCGTTTTGTTTCGCGTCTCCTTGCAGGAGATGCCTCGTCGTGGGACTGGCGAGACTGGCCGCGGGCGCGGCCGAGGGCGAGGTCGGCGAGGTGGACGTGCTGTCGTTGATGTCTCGGTGGACCAGCCACCACTCCCTGGCATCCAGGCCCAGGACCTCGCCAGACTGATACGGGATATTGTACGAGAGGAGCTCCACCCACCGCCCCGAGCACCTCCTCCTGGGGTTGCAGAGGGGGAGTCCTCTGTGGGGCCACGCGACGGACGCGGCGCTGGACACGAGGGAGGGGATGGGCCCCTGCCGCCCCCACCTTCCTCCGACACTTCTGTACACGAGACACCTTCGCCTGGAGGTGCACCAGCACCTCCCCTACAGCACCACTTCGAGCTTTTCGGACAGTTCCGGAAGCTGAAGCCCCCCTCCTTCAAGGGGGATGAGGACCCGACCGAGGCAGAGGACTGGCTTGAGCAGCTGGAGAAGATCTTCGACACCCTTCGCCCCCCGGTGGAGTGCCACGTGGCCTTTGCCACGTACCAGCTGGAGAGTGCGGCACACCGGTGGTGGAGGGCGGTCCGGGGACAGGAGAGGGACGAGCCGACGTGGGACCAGTTCGTCACCCTCTTCTGCGAGCAGTACTTTCCCCAGACATGGCAGGACCAGAGGAGGCGGGAGTTCCACACTCTCCGCCAAGGGACGATGACCGTGAGCGCGTACCGCACGCGTTTCTTGGAGCTGTCCCGCTTTGCAGCGACAGCGGTAGCCACTGAGGAGGAGCGCCTTTGGAGGTTCACCGAGGGGCTCCGGCCTGCGATCCGGGGGTATGTCAAACCCCTGAAGCTGCCGACGTTTTCGAGAGTGGTAGAGGCAGCCATGACTTACGAGGAGACCAACCCGTCCGCGCGAGAGACCGACGGCGGGCGGAAGAGGCCCTTTCAGCCAGACTTCTCACAGGGCCGGCGAGAACGGAGACACGTGGCGTCCGCAGGAGAGCCGTCACGTTGTGCAGGGCCATCAGTGGCCTTTGGGGGCCCTCGACAGGGGCCAGTCGCCAGCACCGGACCCCCGCCTAGCCGACAGCAGGGACTCACTGAGGGCGGGAGTCGGGTTCCCCTCTGATACCAGTGTGGCCAGCCGGGCCACGTCAGGAGGGACTGCCCATCTAGGGCAGGAGGTCAGCAGATACTTCCCGCGCAGAGCACTGGAGGGCGCGCAGGAGGCCGCGGTTTCCAGGCGCTAGGAGGAGGACCGCAGTCGCGAGGAGGGTACCGGCCAGCACCTACCCGTCCGACGCAGAGTGTGGCTGCTTCGTCCGCACCTAGAGCTGAGGGGCGTATCAACGCCCTAACACACAGGGACGCCAGAGCTTCGGGATCCGTGGTAGCAGGTATGGTTTCAGTTTCTGGCAGACTCGTTTACACGCTTTTCGATTCCGGCGCTACGCACTCGTTTGTCGCAGACAGTTTCGCAGTTAGTTTGGACCAGGATTATACATTGTTAGAGAACCCGTTCGTAATCAGAGGTCCGAGTGGTCAGCTGTTTGTAGCTGAGGAGGTGTACACGGGTTGCGGGGTCAGCATCGGGGGACACAGCTTGCCAGCTGACCTGATTATGATACAGATGGAGGACTTTGGGGTGATCCTGGGGATGGATTGGCTGTCCGCTTACCACGCATTGGTAGACTGCTTTGAGAGGAAGATTGTCTTCTCCATTCCGGAGTTGCCTTCCTTCGAGTTTCACGGGCAGCCAGTAGACGGAGGTTTCAGGTGCGTTTCGGCACTTCGGGCGGCGAGACTTTTGAGCCAGGGGTGTGAGGGCTTCTTAGCTTGTGTGGTGGCAGAGCACAGCCCCGTGGCAGACTTCCAGAGCATTCCGGTGGTCAGAGAGTACCCCGACGTGTTTCCAGACGAGTTACCAGGACTACCGCCCGAGCGTGAGATCGAGTTTGAGATCTCACTAGTACCAGGGACCAGCCCCATCTCCACCGCGCCATACAGGATGGCACCGCTTGAGCTGCGAGAGCTCAAGTCTCAGTTGCAGGACCTTTTGGAGAAGGGTTTCGTGAGGCCCAGTGCGTCTCCCTGGGGAGCCCCGGTACTGTTTGTAAAGAAGAAGGATGGGACCCTACGCCTTTGTGTGGACTACCGACAGCTGAATAGGGTCACCATCAAGAACAGATATCCGCTGCCGAGGATTGACGATTTGTTTGACCAGTTGCGGGGTGCCACGGTGTTTTCCAAGATCGACTTGAGGTCTGGATACCACCAGTTGAGGATCAGGGAGACCGACGTCTCCAAGACAGCTTTCCGCACCCGGTACGGACACTACGAGTTTTTGGTCATGCCGTTTGGGCTGACCAATGCCCCCGCTGCTTTCATGGACCTGATGAACCGGGTGTTCAGACCGTACTTGGACCAGTTTGTGGTGGTTTTCATAGATGATGTACTCATCTATTCTAGAGATCGGACGCAGCACGGACAGCACTTGCGGATGGTTCTGGACACTCTGAGACGACGCAGGCTGTACGCCAAATACAGCAAGTGCGAGTTCTGGTTGAGGGAGGTGACCTTTTTGGGTCATGTGATCTCTGGAGACGGCCTGGCGGTGGATCCCGCCAAGGTCGAGGCAGTGCTCAGGTGGGAGAGACCGCGTTCAGTCACTGAGATTCGCAGTTTCCTGGGACTGGCAGGTTACTACAGACGGTTCATCAGAGGGTTTTCGCAGATTGCACGTCCTATGACACAGTTGACTCGGAAGGATGTGCCTTTCACTTGGACAGACGCCTGTGAGGCGTGTTTTCTGGAGCTGAAGGAGAGGTTGACCTCGGCTCCCGTGCTCACCATTCCTGACAGTAGTGGCGGGTTCGTTGTGTACACGGACGCTTCCTTGCAGGAGTTAGGAGGTGTGCTCATGCAGAGGGGTCACGTGGTCGCTTACGCTTCGCGGCAACTGAAGCCCCATGAGCATACCTACCCTACCCACGACCTAGAGTTGGCAGCTGTTGTCTTCGCGCTGAAGACATGGAGGCACTACTTGTACGGTGAGACCTTCGAGATTTTTACAGATCACAAGAGCCTCAGATATCTTTTTGACCAGAAGGAGCTCAACATGAGACAGAGACGTTGGTTGGAGCTCCTGAAGGACTACGACTGCAGCATCTCCTACCACCCGGGAAAGGCCAATGTGGTGGCTGACGCCTTGAGCCGTAAGGCGCCCGCACGCTTGGCCAGTCTACAGTTACAGAGTTGGAGCCTTTTGGAGGAGGTGGGCAGTTGGCGACCTCTAGAGTTACGAGGGTACTGTGGGGCAGTGACGGTGACACGGCAGACCAGACCAGAGTTGATAGACCGCATCATCACGGGACAGATGGCCGATCCGTACTTGCAGTCGTTGCGCGACAGAGTACTGTCAGGGGACCCAGGGGACTTCTCTTTCACAGACCAGGTGTTACGCTTGAGGGGACGGCTGTGCGTCCCCAGAGACGAGGAGCTGTTGAGAGAGCTCCTGACGGAGGCACACGGTTCCAGATTCACCATACATCCCGGAAACACGAAAATGTACCATGACTTGAGACGCGAGTTCTGGTGGAGAGGGATGAAGCGGGATGTGGGTGAGTTCGTGCAGCAGTGCTTAGTGTGCCAGCAGGTGAAAGCCGAGCATCAGAGGCCTGCAGGGCCGCTTCAGCCGCTTCCAGTGCCAGAGTGGAAGTGGGAGAGCATCACCATGGACTTGGTGGTGGGCTTACCTGTTACCCAGCGAGGACACGACGCGGTCTGGGTAATAGTGGATAGGTTGACGAAGACGGCACGATTCTTGCCGATCCGAGTCACTTTGGGACCAGCACAGTTGGCAGAGAGGTATATCCGTGATGTGGTGCGACTACACGGAGTTCCGCGGGAGATCGTATCCGACCGGGATACCCGCTTTACGTCCCAGTTTTGGGCTGAGTTTCAGCAGGCTTTGGGGACGAGGTTGAGGTTTAGCACGGCTTACCACCCCCAGACGGACGGACAGTCGGAACGCACGATACAGACACTTGAGGATCTTTTGCGTGCCTGTGTACTAGACTGGAGGGGCTCTTGGGAGGAGCACCTACCCCTGGCAGAGTTTGCATACAACAACAGTTATCACTCGAGCATCGGCATGGCTCCCTACGAGGCTCTGTACGGACGGAAATGCACGGCACCCTTGAGTTGGGTTGAGGTGGGGACCAAGTGGGAGGTTGGCCCCAGGTTGATCCGGCAGAGTCAGGAGGTAGTTGAACAGATCCACAGACGACTCCGCACTGTCAGGAGCAGACAGAAGAGCTACGCAGATCGCAGACGCAGAGAGGTGCAGTTCGAGGTCGGGGACCACGTCTTTCTTCGTGTTTCGCCCATGAAGGGCTTACAGCGGTTTGGGGTGAGAGGGAAGCTCGCGCCGAGGTTCGTGGGGCCCTTCGAGGTCCTGGAGCGGGTTGGACCCGTTGCTTAAAGACTTGCCCTTCCCCCGCAGCTTTCTGGTGTGCACGACGTGTTCCACGTGTCCAACCTCAGGAAGTACGTAGCCGATCCCAGCCACGTACTGAGTCACGAGAGCGTCGAGGTGAGCGACGACCTGACCTACCCCGAGCGGCCAGTGCAGATCCTAGACCGAGCCGTCCGCAGGTTGAGACGAAAGCAAGTACCCCTGGTAAAGGTTTTGTGGAGGAGCCAGCGGTACGAGGAGGCTACCTGGGAGCCTGAGGCGGCAATGCGGGAGCGGTACCCAGAGCTTTTCGCGGGTACGTCTTTTCGGACTGGCTTCGGTCCTCTTTGAGTTTGTTATGGTTATTTGGACATCCTTTTTCCGCACCCTAGTTGGCGCAAGTTTCGGGGACGAAACTTCCTTTGAGTTTGTTATATTGTAACGAGCGCGTGCCCCAGACGTCTTTTAAGACGTCTGGGAGGTGGCCCAGACGTCTGTAAAGACGTCTGGGATCACATCCGGACGTCTGACCAGACGTCCGGGATAGTTTACAGACGTCTGGCGAACAGTTATGCTCGCACGGGATATTCGTCTGCGCGCCTGTGCGCGCAGACCTGCGATCCCGCATCTTCTTTGCGGCTGCAGGCGACTGCGACCGTATCTCCCTCCTCTCCGCGCGGCGTTAAAAGGGGGAGGGGGCGCGCCTCCCCTCCCGTCTCCACCATCTTCCTCCTTCTCTCCTCCCTGTGCGCGAGAGCGAGCGGACGCGAGGGCGCAGCGGCAGCGGCGGGCGCAGTAGGCGCGGAGGAGCTGCGGCGTGTGAGGGCGGGGCTCTGCCGTGAGGGCGAGCTCGCCGGGAGCGGCTTGGCCGGCCGGCGGAGGGCGCAGGGGGCGCAGGGCGTCGCGGAGAGGGACCTGCTGCGGGCGGAGCAGCAGACGCGCGAGGTGCGACGCGGGCGGCGTCGCGAGCGGAGGCCGAGCGAGGTTCTGATTCTGGAAAAATCTCCAGAATCAGACGTCTGGACTGATATCCAGACGACAAGGTCGACGTCTGTGAGATCATACAGACGTCTGAAAGGTGAGTTCCGCTTTCTCCTTCTTTTGTCGACTGACCGTACTGAGGGAGGAGGGTTGGCGGTGCGCAGGTGTTCGAATTCGTCATCCTTTGCGAATCAGACGTCTGGAAGTTGTACCAAACGGCGGGAGTGACCTCCAGACGTCCGGAGAGACCATCGGACGTCTGGGATCTAGGAGAGACGTCCCCACAGACTTCTGGACGTCCGGGGAACCAAGCCGAACAGGTAATTCTCTGATCCACCGTTTAAGACGTCTGGAAGGAGTTCCAGACGTCTGATTTTGCACAGTATTGTCTTTCTCGACCCGTTAGGGCCCGTTTGGGCTCCGTTTTCCGCGATTCGAGTTGCGTTCGTTTCAGAATTTATTCCTCTACCCGCCTACAGTAGCTATACACTGTTTTGAGACACTCCTTGTGTTTGATCCTTGTGATAGGACCTCGTTCGGTTGCCGTCTTGAGAGTCGCGGAGGCGCGCGGGATTCCCGACCACGCCCCCATTACTCCCGTTGTACCTGGTAGAGTGGTTTTAAGTATTAAAAATCTGTTAAAGTATGGAATCATAACTAGAACCTAGGGCATTGCATGAATCCTAGGAATGAGAAATGTCTGGAATGATAGCTCCTAGGTGTTGCATGAATCCTAGGGCCGGAAAACTAGATTGTATGATAGATCCTAGGATATGGCATGAATCCTAGGATGGAAAAACTAGTGGAATGTACCTTACTGCAGTCTTGGAAAAATGGAAAGGAATATATAAAGCTGCCTGTAAATTAAATTAACAGCTGCCTGTTATGCATAAAGAATCATGTTGAGATCATGGAATGTGAGAACGAGAATCTGGAAAGTGAAACATATGATGTTCTGAGATAAAGAGCTGGAACCCTACGGGGAATTAGGAGTGGAACTCCTGGAAAGAAAAGGAATGGAACTGAGATGTAGTTTGTACTGTCTCTTGGGTACGCCGTACCAAGGGAAGTACCTGTACCTGTTTTAGTGCAGAGTGGGGCCAGCCGCCCCAGGGACCCGGGGTTAGGATTGGCCGCTCTGTACCGACTTGTTGGCCCTCGTGTACGTAGTACCGAGGAGAGCTAGTAGTGTTAGGAGAGTACTAGCTACCCCACGGGCCCCGGGGTTCTGCTAGCCTCCTTCACCGACTTGTTAGGCCCACTAGGGCAAACCAGGGTAGTCAGGCGAGGGTGCGCGGACTGTGGAGGGGCAAGGCCCCGGTTTGGTTACTGTGGAGGGGTTGGACCCCTGTTACTGAGAGGGCTCTGCCCTGGTTCCGTGCTGTGCTTTGGGCGCACCCGTTAGCGGAAACGACTGACCGCGTGCCAGTACGGGCTAGCTACCTGTGCATTTATCGCGCGTGCCGTAGTCACCGTTACGTCTGTCAGTGACCTTGGGGTGGTTGACTGAGGGTAGGATCACCACGGGGGACTCTCCCGGCCAGGAGAGCACCACGTGCTACTTCTACTTTTGGAAAAGACTGCAATCAAGATCGTCCCACGAGGACATCCGAGATCAAGTATAGGATCTGAGAAGTAAATGAAATAGTGAGAAAAATTGAAAGATGTAAATAAAAGGAAGTAATAGAACATAACAGCTACTGTACACTCTACTGTTGTCTTTAGTTAGTTTGCCACTCTACTCAGCGTTTTGCTGACGTGTTACACTCGTACCTTTTTCAGGACCAGGTGTTGAGCAGCCAGGGTCGGCGGCTGCAGAGGACGCTGGGCCGAGTAGGGTCCAGTAGAGTTGCCACAGCTTTGTACCTTCTTTTGTTTCTGTTCTAGTGAGTAGTTTTGTTTCCGCTGTACCTTCTTTACCTGCAGTTTTTGTTATATGATAAATGTTGTTTTACTGTTGTGGTGGTGCCTACTGTGGTAGTTTCTTTCCTTACGGCTGTACTTTCTTACTGTTAGTTATATTCATGCTGAATGTGGTTTATTTTACTGTCTTTTGGTTACTTCCTCGTTGGACGACTGGGTCTTGGGATTAGTCGAGTCGGTCCGGTTCTCGTGTCTCGTAGGGACTCGGGAACCGGGTCGTTACAAGAACCTTCAATTTGGCCTTCAGAACCCATTTCGACCTACATTGAGAACCATGCCCAATTAATAACTTAATTTGGGTATTTGCGTAAATTGACCGGTCAAACAAGGTTTAATATAGAAATGAAATTCACCATCAGATTCCTTAGGTCCTAATTAGTCATGTATAAAAACTTGAGCCTAAGAAGAAACCTCCTTGACCGACTTTACACTTTGGTCCTCATATATTTACTCTTTGGCCCACAACTTTTGAACCCTCGCATTTTGGCCCCTAACTCTCCTTCGTTCTTTGCGATCAGGTCCCCCCTGCAAAACCTGCCAGCACCATGCTCCGGCGACCTTGCGCGGAGCATGGCGCCGCGCAGGGTGAGGTGGGGGACCTGGCAAGTAAACCGGGGGTGCCCTGCGTCGTCAGCCGTCGCAGGGACACCCCCCTGGTCGTTGTAACCCACCATACCGGCCGTGCGAACGCACGGATGGTATGGGTTCTTGTTTCCGGCCATCCTCCGGCGAGGGAGACACGTCGTCTCCCTCCGCCTTCCTCCCTGTTTGATCCCTATAAATACCCCCCGTTGCTCCACCAACCGGAGCAGCTTGGATCTGACGGAGAAAATCCCCAACTTTCCTCTCTTCTCTCTCCGGCAGACGCTCACCAGCTCCGGCGATTCCTCCCCCTCCTCCTCTTCGCTCTGCCGCAATACCAGCAGCAGAGACTTCCTCCCCTGCTCTTCCTGCGCCACGCCGTACCCAGCTGGCGCCTCTCCAGCCCTCTGCTCGCCGCCGCTCCTTCCCCTGGGCATCTTCTTCTCCGGCGACAGTCGATACGACTGTCGCCCTGCCCCGGCCCCTTTCGTCTCCGTAGCTAGGTCAGGACTCCTCCCCATCTCCCCCTCTTTCTTTTCCTCACTGTCTTTTATTTGATTAAACCCTCGACCGCTCCTGTTCACCCTCACCTTCTCCGCCTCCGGCCATCCTCCGGCGAGCCGCTCCCATCACCTCAGCAACCCACACGGCTCGCTGACCACCGCAGGACCTCCACCTCCTCACCCTGATCAACCTCCGCCCTGCCACTTCCCCCACATCACCCTCTGCAACCCCACCGAACAGACCCATCCTCCGACCCACAGTCCGACCTAGGGCAGCCCTCGCACGCCGCCCCGCGCCTCGCCACCACCCACACGAGCTTCGCCGCACCCTGGCGAAGCTCCTGGCACTTTCTGATTAGGCCGAGAGGCCGTTTTCTTGTGAACAGACCACCCGACCTCCGCCGCCATTGCCGCGCGGGAGGAACTGCTTCCGCCTGCAGCTACAGGCGCGCCACGCTCAGCGCCACGCCCAGATTCAACTCCCAGGCCTTGCGAGGCGTTTTGGCAAAACACCAGGCTCGCAGCTAAGGCAGAAAGCTTCGCGTGATGCCGCAATCTCCCGCTGATTTCCCCGCTGCGGGCGCGCAATTGAGGTGGGACATTTAGTCCCACCTCGGAAAAGCCTGAAGAGTCGCAGCGACATAAGATGCAAAAGTGCTGGAGGCTTACTGCCTCAGCACACGGGGTGAGGTCCCCTTCACCCGCCCGGTTACCCGGTCTCGTCCGCGCTCACGCCCCGCGAACCTGACCCGACCCGACCCGACTTAAGACTGACCTGCACTCCTCGCCCACCACGCACGCCGGTGGGCCTGGACCCGGGCCTGACCCGAACCCGGTTACCCGGCAGCTCTGGGAGAGCTTTCCCAAGAGTGGTTTCAGAGAGAGAGAGAGACGCGGGGGGGGGGGGGGGGGGAGGGTAGAGTAGGTTTTGCCTCTGACGAAAAACTCTGAAGTGTGCAGGCACAGGCGAAGAAGAAGACCCGCGGAAGAAGAAGGAAGCTGACTGTAGCAACAGGTAGTTAAGTCGTCTGATTTGGAAATCAGACGATGGCCTGAAGGGAAAAGAAGAAAGGAGGGGTGACGTCCCTGGCTGAAAAAGAAAAGAAGAAGCTGACACTTAGCCGTAGGGAGGAGAAACAAGAAGAAACCTTCACAGAAGAGACTGCAGAAAAAGAAGAAGAGAGACCAAGACAGAAACCAAGGAAGAAGAAGAAGGAGATCTGAAGAAAGAAAGAAAGAAGAACATCACGAGGAGAAAACAAAGAGAACAACAAATTCTTTCCCTCTCTCTTTCTTTATTTTGTAAAAGAAACATGTATATCTCTAGAATACAACTTGCTCCCTGAGTTCGACCTCGGGAACTCTTTTATTTTCCGAGTAAAAAATTTATATATTTGAAATGTTGGTAATAACTGGCTATACTACAACGTTATAACAATAAAACCCGGTTGTCCCGAACCAAGCACTTCATTTTGGCGCCGTTGCCGGGGAGCAACGGCTATTCTAGAGGTAAACATTCCTGTTTCTTTTAATTTCTGATAATCTCCTCTCTTTTGTGCAGCTACAGGAACTTAAGAAGACAAGCAACCACACGACAACCACTCCGAAGACAGGTAAATTTTTCCTCTCACTATTAACCCCTAAACTCTAAAGAGGAAGAAAAGAAAAGAACAAGCAATATAGGGCTAACCTGTCTTCCATACTTAGTAACCATAAAGAGTTGCATGTTTTCAACTCATCACTCCTGCACACTATTAAGGGTATTTAAGGGCTAACACATTCTTGCTTGAGCCCTAATTGCCCAACAAAGAGTTAAATGGACCAAGTAGAGCCAACATAAGGTCAAACATTAGGATTTCAGTAGAGACACACCCCTTAATCAAGAATTGAGGAAATCCAAAAGAGGTGTGCCCAAGCCATTGATTGAAAATAATTAACAAGAAAAATCCTAAACAATTGGCTCTCTCTAAACACTTGAACCCTAAAAGAAAGGACCCAAAAAGCTCTCAAAGAAAACAAGAGGTAAAGTTGACCCCTTTGGGTCAACCAACCTTAAATTAGGTCACTCTTTGCACTTAAAAAGACTAAAGTTCAAGTGAAACCTTAAGCACCCTGATCTTAAAATTGGTAGACTTAAGAGGTCAAGATCCCCATTCTGGTCTACCTGGAACCGCAGTGACAAGAGAGGTCGGGTGGGGGAAACCCTGTAACCCGTGGGGACGCTCTACCGTGTAGGGGTCTTTGCGGGACTCTCCCTCTCTGGCTGCCCAGGTAATTCTCAGGTGGACGATCTTTCTGATCAAGGGGTCCATCTGCCCCGAACCTCTATAGTCACCCAACATTTTTTGGGTGTCTTGATTGGGTCCAGCACCTGCTTATCTCATCCAGCCCTTCAGTATTTTTCAGGAGGTCCTTGAAACCTCCTATAGAAATTCACTCTCCCCGAGGCTAAGCCTCGGCTCCTTTGTTTTTGCAAAAATCATTCACATAGCCCCTCTTTCCTCTGATTCTGAACAAAATCCCCTTCTTCCATCTTGATTCAAACTTTGGTTCTATATCTTGATTCCACCACCTGATCCAATTATGCAGCCTAATTACCTAGCAAGACTACCATTCAAAAAACCTGAATATCTGAGATCCATGAAGGATAAGATGATTGAGGATGCCCTTGAAATCTATGAAATCAAATATAAACCCTCAACACCAATAGGAAACATTCAGGTTGATGTTCCAACAACCACAGCTTTCATCATAAACTGTGCCCAAATTCTATTGACTGAAATTTCAAAAGGATCAACCCGAGATATGCTCATGACAGGATACATTGAGATGGAAAAATTACACCAATCTGAATACCTTCAATGCTTGACAAATCCTGTACTTTGGGAACAACACCAAGATGCCCTTATAAAACGGGTAGAAATGATGAAATCTGTAGAACAAATTATCAACCAGAAATACCCGTATATACCAGAAACAGAGGATGAACCATCTTGGAACAGTATTAAGGAACAATTCAGTTTCCCAGATCTCGGGATTGAGGCACAAAGTGGTTGTGAAATCCCAACCCAAATAGAAGACAATGTTGAATTAGGTTGGGATATTGCAGGAGAACACAATGATGAGCCAAACTTAGACCATGGATTGCCAAGCCTAGAATTTCAAAACTCCTGCAATAATGAGATCAGAACTGAACCTTCTGAGGGTATAAATTCCGCCCCTTATTTTAATAAGGTGACCCTCGAAGGTTATTCCGACTTAGGTTCTAATAATTCTACCCACATCCTAAGCCTAGAACCTAGATCTGAAACTTATTGGGAAGATTATGAGGCCCCTTATGAGAAAGATCAAATTTTTACAGAATATAATTCCGGGCCTCTATTTGATAAATATCCCTCTCCAACATCCTCAGGAAATCTGATCGATTTTTCAGAAAACATGCCAATTTATGATACAGAAACTGAGGAGTTGGATGAGCAAGGTTTTAATGGGGTCTATCCTACAAGCTTAGAGCTTGAACAGAACATCTTTTTGAGCCCAGAATTGACATATAGGCTAGAACCCAGTCAGGCTGCTGATTCCACGTCTGATGATTTTTGCTGTGGTGGAATTCATGATCATGAATCTCATTTTCGCCAACTCTCCGACAATTTCAAATCTGACTATAATTGCGGAGAGATTCCCCTTCCTGAACACGCCAGGTCTATCTACGACCTCAGTTCACATGACTCTGACTCCGACTCTGAGGTCCTGATTCCCGAGATCACTGATAACACAGAATCATTCCTTTTCGATCCTCAGGAACCAAAAACAGAAAATGCCAAGAGTGATTACAACCAAGAATCCAAATTTTTTCTTGAATCCGATTCCTTTCATCCTACAGACACTCTTCCGGCATTTGATAGTTACCCAGAGGACTCTCTACAGAAAACCACCTATCATCTGTTTCTAGAAGAGCCCTCGTACACAATGGCCACCTCTTCCGCACACATAGAACGAATCAAAACCTCTCCCAAACCCCGACCCGCAACCGGAGTCAATTTCTATTCAGATTCACCTCTCACCGAGCCGATTGCATTTCCACATCGGGTTCCGAACATTGATCAGACTACATACCATGCTCTATCATTCTCTGATCACCCCCGTAGGGTTTCCGCGTCATTCATTGATTATTCTACGGGTCCCTACTCTGACCAGGCTGATTCGACTCTGCCAAACCCTGCGTTTACACTTCCACATCTATCTGAGCTTCATAGTTTATGGTGGGTTCCACACCTTTTTATCCACATCTATCAACCCACCAGATTGATTGGGTTTGGGTTGCATCATCAGCCTGTTGATCTGAACAAGCACCTGGTTGGACCAACCAGGCTCTTAATCAAGGTGCTTGTCGTACAAAACTCCACTGATTTGACCATCCCCTCTCCATCGCATTTCCCGCTTGGCTGAAGGCATCAAATTTAGCGCTCAACGGGAGGCAGCCCGTCATTCTCTTTGAAAACCTGAAACTTGTTCTGACAGCTTTTTGCACTCGAAGTTCACACTTTAGGACAGCCGACTCCACCTCAGGTGCTTGCATCTGAGATTAGAAATCGTCCGCAACAGTCACCCCGACCCATTCACTCATCAAAACAGCAATCCTAATGTATGAACTTAGTTGAATAAAAACCCCTAGGTTACAATGAGGACATTGCAAATCTTAGGCATGGGGGGGTATGAAAGTGCAAAACTTGTAAGAAAAGGGTTTCAAACAAAAAATTCACATATGCCAAAAACACCATAAAAATTAAAAATTTTTTGAAAAAGAATAAGAGGAAAAGAGGAGAAAGGAAATTTTGTGAAGGAGAAGGAGAAAAGAAACAAAATGAAAAAGGAGCACAAAATTATGAGAAAAGGTGATAGTCATTAGTAAGGAACTAAGGAATTAACCTAAGTTCTAGACCTCATTCAAGAGAATAACTGAAAAGTGCATAATGAGATTAGTAAGAACGCAAACCTTAGGCATTCTTGAATAGACTCTTAGTACCCATTAAGATTCGGACACTCCTCAAGAGGTTGAGGAAAATGAAAAGCTGAAGTAGTAGGTCTAAGGCTTAGGGAGTATTCGGCCTCGTTAACTAATTTTTGGTTTACGGGACTCAGTAACCTAAGCACCCTAACCTCACACACAGCCTGGTTCAATAAGCGTAAAAATCAGAATCACGTAGAAGCGTCGCAAAATTCTGAAAGGAACACCTAGAATAGGAGCGGCCGATCAACACAAGTTGATTTGGACGAGTTCCCAGCACGGAGAGGCGGGAAATCCCCTCGAAGATGCGTAACAAAATATCATCTCCTCGGTGCTTGTCTCTTAGGATATTTACATATCCTACTGGGGGCATGTAAGCACTCTGCTGGTTCAGATTCCATGGATGGCATTATCTCGAAGTGTCAATTGCCAGGGTCTGGATTCGGCCACGGAATACCATGGATGGGATTATCTCGAAATCTCAATAGCCAGGGTTCCGGGGGTTGCCATGGGCGGTGCTATCTCGAAGCATCGATCGCCAGGAACCCTTGAGGATTGATGATGGGAGCAAGGAATCTGATACAGACCGTGTTGAAAAGCCAATCCTAGGCTAGAACTAAAAAGAAAAAGAGAGGGAAAACTCTCCAAACAGAAAAACTTTCTATCTCTCTCTTACAAAACGCACTGCGAACTGAGCCAGGGCTAAAATCATTTCAAGCACGGGTGCTTTAACCACGAAGTCCAATAAACCTTAGGTTAGTTCTTGTGGACCTTAAAAACCTTTGCTAAAAGACTGAGGCTAAGGCTAGACAGATTTGGATCTTGATTGGTACTAGAGTACCTTTTAGGCCTATGGTCAGCATTCTAACCTAATCTATGCTCAAATAAAAAAGGCACTTATCTAAAACTATTAAAAACTTCATGGTCTAGAACAAGGGTTGAAACCTTAAGTTTTTGCTAAGGGACTAGCAAAAGCTAGGCATGGGGGTATGATGAGAACCTCATAATGAGCCATAACTAGCTCATTTTGACCTAATACAAAGGATAAAAGCTCCTACATATCTCAAGGAAAGGCTTAACTCAGAGAATCCTGAGTTTGAGAAGAAAATAAGTCATAAGGGGTAAAAATGCAATTTTACCAGTATAATCTGCATACAGGGTAATTCAGGATCCAAACATAGGTCAAAGCAGCTTAATAAGAATAAGAGTGGGATGAAATGATCTAGCAAGGGCTACAGCAATTCCAAGAAACTAAATGATAATCTGTAACCCTAAAACAACCCACTTCAATTCACAAGGTTCGAGGCAAAGTAAAAATAGAATAAATCCTCTAAAATTCATAGAAAAATAATCTCTAGGGTTTAGAACCTTCAATTTGGCCTTCAGAACCCATTTCGACCTACATTGAGAACCATGCCCAATTAATAACTTAATTTGGGTATTTGCGTAAATTGACCGGTCAAACAAGGTTTAATATAGAAATGAAATTCACCATCAGATTCCTTAGGTCCTAATTAGTCATGTATAAAAACTTGAGCCTAAGAAGAAACCTCCTTGACCGACTTTACACTTTGGTCCTCATATATTTACTCTTTGGCCCTCAACTTTTGAACCCTCGCATTTTGGCCCCTAACTCTCCTTCGTTCTTTGCGATCAGGTCCCCCCTGCAAAACCTGCCAGCACCATGCTCCGGCGACCTTGCGCGGAGCATGGCGCCGCACAGGGTGAGGTGGGGGACCTGGCAAGTAAACCGGGGGTGCCCTGCGTCGTCAGCCGTCGCAGGGACACCCCCCTGGTCGTTGTAACCCACCATACCGGCCGTGCGAACGCACGGACGGTATGGGTTCTTGTTTCCGGCCATCCTCCGGCGAGGGAGACACGTCGTCTCCCTCCGCCTTCCTCCCTGTTTGATCCCTATAAATACCCCCCGTTGCTCCACCAACCGGAGCAGCTTGGATCTGACGGAGAAAATCCCCAACTTTCCTCTCTTCTCTCTCCGGCAGACGCTCACCAGCTCCGGCGGTTCCTCCCCCTCCTCCTCTTCGCTCTGCCGCAATACCAGCAGCAGAGACTTCCTCCCCTGCTCTTCCTGCGCCACGCCGTACCCAGCTGGCGCCTCTCCAGCCCTCTGCTCGCCGCCGCTCCTTCCCCTGGGCATCTTCTTCTCCGGCGACAGTCGATACGACTGTCGCCCTGCCCCGGCCCCTTTCGTCTCCGTAGCTAGGTCAGGACTCCTCCCCATCTCCCCCTCTTTCTTTTCCTCACTGTCTTTTATTTGATTAAACCCTCGACCGCTCCTGTTCACCCTCACCTTCTCCGCCTCCGGCCATCCTCCGGCGAGCCGCTCCCATCACCTCAGCAACCCACACGGCTCGCTGACCACCGCAGGACCTCCGCCTCCTCACCCTGATCAACCTCCGCCCTGCCACTTCCCCCACATCACCCTCTGCAACCCCACCGAACAGACCCATCCTCCGACCCACAGTCCGACCTAGGGCAGCCCTCGCACGCCGCCCCGCGCCTCGCCACCACCCACACGAGCTTCGCCGCACCCTGGCGAAGCTCCTGGCACTTTCTGATTAGGCCGAGAGGCCGTTTTCTTGTGAACAGACCACCCGACCTCCGCCGCCATTGCCGCGTGGGAGGAACTGCTTCCGCCTGTAGCTACAGGCGCGCCACGCTCAGCGCCACGCCCAGATTCAACTCCCAGGCCTTGCGAGGCGTTTTGGCAAAACACCAGGCTCGCAGCTAAGGCAGAAAGCTTCGCGTGACGCCGCAATCTCCCGCTGATTTCCCCGCTGCGGGCGCGCAATTGAGGTGGGACATTTAGTCCCACCTCGGAAAAGCCTGAAGAGTCGCAGCGACATAAGATGCAAAAGTGCTGGAGGCTTACTGCCTCAGCACACGGGGTGAGGTCCCCTTCACCCGCCCGGTTACCCGGTCTCGTCCGCGCTCACGCCCCGCGGACCTGACCCGACCCGACCCGACTTAAGACTGACCTGCACTCCTCGCCCACCACGCATGCCGGTGGGCCTGGACCCGGGCCTGACCCGAACCCGGTTACCCGGCAGCTCTGGGAGAGCTTTCCCAAGAGTGGTTTCAGAGAGAGAGAGAGACGCGGGGGGGGAGGGTAGAGTAGGTTTTGCCTCTGACGAGAAACTCTGAAGTGTGCAGGCACATGCGAAGAAGAAGACCCGCGGAAGAAGAAGGAAGCTGACTGTAGCAACAGGTAGTTAAGTCGTCTGATTTGGAAATCAGACGACGGCCTGAAGGGAAAAGAAGAAAGGAGGGGTGACGTCCCTGGCTGAAAAAGAAAAGAAGAAGCTGACACTTAGCCGCAGGGAGGAGAAACAAGAAGAAACCTTCACAGAAGAGACTGCAGAAAAAGAAGAAGAGAGACCAAGACAGAAACCAAGGAAGAAGAAGAAGGAGATCTGAAGAAAGAAAGAAAGAAGAACATCACGAGGAGAAAACAAAGAGAACAACAAATTCTTTCCCTCTCTCTTTCTTTATTTTGTAAAAGAAACATGTATATCTCTAGAATACAACTTGCTCCCTGAGTTCGACCTCGGGAACTCTTTTATTTTCCGAGTAAAAAATTTATATATTTGAAATGTTGGTAATAACTGGCTATACTACAACGTTATAACAATAAAACCCGGTTGTCCCGAACCAAGCACTTCAGGTGTATAAGAAGAGAAGTCGATTAAGCGACCCGTTATCCAATTAATCTGTTGATTAATTTGGCCGAATGAATAATGCATGTTGAATTTTTATAATTGGATGCACTTGTTCTCAAAATTTCACACCTTGTTCTTTTGTTGAATATTTGTTATTGCAACTTGTTCTTATTGTTCATGTTGGATATCTGTCTCCTTTAGATCTATGATCTATCAATCTTAGCTTATTAGCACGTCTTATGTTATGTGATAACTATTTGTTAGAAGTTAGATCCTTACTTATTTCTTATTGAGAGAATATGTGTCAAAAAAATAATATTAACACGTATGTGCATAATTTCAATATATATATATATATAATATGTGTAATAGTATACATAATTATATTTAAATTTTTAAATATTGAAAATGACTCAATTGATTAATCTTTGATTGATCACCCACATATTGTATACTTCTTAGTTAGTGACCCCATTGTTAACTGGGGCCAGATATGAGTTTAATGTTTTGTTGTCATAGCACACTCCTAAATAGCTTGATTAACAGATAAATTTATAATTCAGAATCTACAATGAAGTCCGAGGTTGAACACAGGGAGCAAATGTGGAATTCACAGCATTAATCGCATTCAGAATAAATGAGCATAATTAATTGAACATTCAGGTAGATATTCAATGAATAATAACCTGTCACATTAGTTATTCAATCATATGCATGAGTATTTCAATAATTCACAATGATAAAAAGAAGTCAAGATAAAATAATGGTGATTTGAAATACCAATTATTAGCCCTAATCAAACATGCACATCATATCTCAATTATATCAAATAAATGAACAGTAGTTTGAATGCTATAGTGATCAGACGATAGACAACTTAAATGATCATTATTAAGCATAGGCATAAGGCTTTTAAGCCTTTTCTTCTTCTTCTTCTTTTTCTACTTCTCTTCCCTTCTTTCTTCTTGAGCCTTCTCCTTCTTCTCTAGCCTTCTCTTTCACAGCACAGGGGAGCCAAGGCCTTCAGCGACTAAGTGTCGCACAGGGCACAACTACGAGTAAAACCCTCCTTCGCTCTCTCAGAAGTTCCCTCCTCTTTCTTCTCTCTCACAGACCAGCAAGCGTATAGTCGAATCCAGGTATTCGGGTCGAGAGCATGGACCAGGGTCACCAGCATGGGTGATGACCGGGGTGTGCGTAATAGGTCAGGTTAGTGTGTGATATGGGTAATGAGGGACCTGACCCCTTGTGTTACTAAGCGGTAAGCTCAATTCAAAAAAATAATATAAGTGATGTTGCTCATTCTTCCATGCTCGACGTGGCACTAAAGTGCCTATTCTTTTCCTCGCGCACAACCGCAACAGCTGTTGAAGGAGATGCCTCCAATTGATGTCGAAGATGAGGCTGTGGTCTCTAATTGATGGCCTGAAATGATGCGTAGAGGAGTTCCGTAGAGCCTGGAAGTGAAGTCAGGAGCTCTTGTGGCTGGAGCTTGATAAATAAGGCCAGAGACGATGATAGCGGCGGTGGAGCATGGCAAAGACCTGAAACACAAAGGATGGCCTCACGGCCACATTAAATCACCTCAGAAGCTTCCCTGGGCTTGGTGAAAGTGGTGTTGGTGGTTTTGTGGCATGAGAGTGTGTGTGGTGGTCAGACGAGGTCGAGAAGGTGGTGCGGTGGCGGTTGTGTCGGGTGGAGCAATTGGATGGGTGGAACGGTGAATAAGTAGAGGGGTTTGGTTTGGGTGGATGAGGTGAAGGTTATGGAGTCATTTGCGAGGCGTTTGGTGGCTTGTGGTGTCGGGGAAGCCTCGCGGGAGGTGCGGTCGGACTTGGAGAAGATGGAGGGTGAACGGCGGTGTCGTGGGTTGACATGAGGGATAAAGGAGATGGAAAGGAAGTAGAGGGAGAGGGGAACATAACTAACCTAAGCTATCGGACGAAAGGGGAGGAAGGTGTTGGGTATGGTATGGCTGGCATCGGAGAAGGAAGGAACTTTGTTGAGGGAGAATGGTGAGGAAGATAGAGGAAGGAGACGCCTGCTGGTATTGCGAGATGCAGACAAGCTTGAGGAAAAGGAATTGGCCAACTATAGTTTGTGGTAGCCGGTGAAGAAGGTGGATGGAGGAGCTCGCCGAAGCTTGCAAAGATTTCAGCTGGAGAGGAGGGAAGAAGGGTATATTCCGACCAAAACCAAGCTAAGGATGTGAGGCCGTCCCTGGGGGTCTTTTATAGGGCATTAGATGGGCTTCCAAGTTTGGTGATTTCCAAACTTGGTGATTTCCAAGATGGGAAATAATCTTGAAAGCTCGAAAATCAGGGGAGGAGGACTTGGTGATTTCCAAGAGTTTACATGAACTCTAGGGCAAGATTCGGACATCAAGATTGGGTTCAGATGGAAGGGAATCTCTTGAGAAGTCTCCCTTCCAATTTTGGAAGGGTTTGGGCGTGAAATCAGGGAGAAATCCTAGATGGAAGGTCGGTGCTTGATGGGTTCACACGGCAATGGCGGAAGGGGCCTCTTGGTGAAGGTGATGATAAACATAGGGGCCTAAATGTAATATATTTCAAAAGTTGACGGGCTATTTGAGAGAAAAAGAGTCAGACTGGACCAAAATGCAAACTAGGTCAAGATGATCTCTGATGGGGCCCAAATTTTGGTATGAGCCTAATTTGAACCCAAGGAATTTGATGGTGAAGTCAAATTTTGGTTTTGACCAAGTTTTACTGAGTAATTTGCGTAGAAACCTAAATTAGGGCAACTTGCTGTTTTTGACTATTTTAGGTCAAAATGGGTTCCAATGGTCAAATCAAGGATACCAAACCTTATGGAATATTTTTCTGTGAATTTTAGAAGGTTTAGATGGATTTTATTCTGATTAGAACCTCTGTTATTTAAGCGGGTCAGAAATTAGGGTTTCGGGTGCTATTTTGACTCTCGAAATATACGAAAACCCGTTTCTGTCTATACGGACCCTCTTATTAGTCATTAATGAACATTTAACCTTAGATTAGCTCCTGGAAAACCCTATGATTATTCTGCATTCATGATCTTCTGTTAAAATTGCAGATTTAACCCTGATTTAATGTACTCTTCTCAGAAAGGATATGCAATGAATTATGACTCTCCGGTGATTATGTAGGACCATTTGTATATTGATTCTGATTAATTAAAGCTAGTTATGGCTGATGATGATGTTATCATCACCCATCGATTGAATACTGATTATCGATTTCTGCACCGTTACCTATCAGGAAGTGGCTTGTTAAGGCTGGTGAAGTCTTGTCGCTTCCTCAATGGCTCCTACCCATGACACCCCCACACTCTAGCACTCTTGCAAGAGGTTGTCACATGCCAATGGATGTATGTACCCACGTATCTGAGCATTGATGCACTAGTTGATCTCATCAAATTAGGTGTTGACTTTGGGTTGATGTCACCCTTGATGTTTGCTAGTAATAAATCATGACTCATGGGACATCCACCTCAAATCACTTCCTCAAATTCTAGATTATACCATTATCTTCTTATTATATCATTCTCATTATCTATTAGCCCAATAATCAATCTTGGGTTTCTCTTGCATCCCATTTATTATTAGCAATCGGTTATGCAATATTTTATCCATATTCTTTGCATATTTTGTTATATAGATGTATTGATTAATACTTATAATTAATTAGATGTATTAGTACATATATGTATTTATATACCTGCATAAGAATATACTCATATTCTTATATTTATACTCACTTCCATCATTGGTTAACCCCTTTGTCATTCTCACTCGGGTCCTTGGCATCTATTTAGTTGAGCCTCTAATTCTCCTACTCCTCCCTTATTTTTGAACTCATGGATATGTATCGAAACTTTCCGCATAAATGTTTAATATTAATATTACACGACCCTCTTACATGCTACATATTGTCATTTGATTTCATCCAGAAAATAACCCTCCTCTTTAGTTCATTTCCAATCACTTCATCGATCTTGTCTTAAACACATCTAATTAAGGGTTATTGACCCTATCTCAAGCATGCCAAATCCATCCTAATTAACACAAAATGCAATGCTCTTATTGTAAGCATGACCAAGCCACTTATGTATGATGCAAATGATTACCCATGGTGGAACACCTCTATTTTTTTGAGGACCTTCCCACCCTCAAGTAATTCCATTCCTCCTTCATACCTTGCTCCATCTCATATGAATAACTAAATGAAATTTAAGCTTTACATGACTTAACACGTACCTCCTATGCTTATCATAGTAGGTCCAACTCCTTCATTTTTCTTATTGAGCCTTCCCTTTGTGCTATCTTCTTTTTGCTTATCCACTAGAGACTTACTAGAGTTTGTCCTTAATAGTTCCCATGTTCAACCATCCTTATTTCTCCCTCTTCCTTCACTATGCCATGATCGCTTGCTTAGTCTTCATCATCTCTTTGCATCCTCATTGTAGGCTTATTGAAGATGACCATAGAGGTTACCATACTTCCCTTGACCCTCCTCTCCATTCCACAATTGAGTTCTCTCAATTTCCTTCCTTCCCTTCTTTAGAAGTTTTCTCTCTTCCTTTAACACATGCTTTCAGGTTTTATAATTTAGCTTTACCCCAAAAGCTTCCTTCCTAATTAGATAGTGTTGGAGGCTTAATGGTGTGGCCTTCATTGGAGCTCCTCATTGGCTATGTGAGGCGTCTACCACATTTAGAAGCTTTATTCCATGTTTACTTATCTAAATGATTGGGGATTAAGCCCACGACCCATGCTCATTTAACGTGCATGTTTAGTTCCATTCCTTTAAACTTGAACGTGTAGCTTAACATTTAGGTGTCTAACATTTTCGAAGTTTCTTTTGATGACTCCTTTCTGTTTCTTGCTCCTTATTTCTTAATAATACTCTCTCGATTTAGATTAAGGTTACTTTTAAGGCCTGTGGTCTTACACATGAATAGAACTAGAAACACTCCTCGTTTCAAAGAAAGGAAGAATTGTCATTCATATTTCATTTGATGGTAAGAGTCCAATTGAAAGCTAATTGGTATATAAAGATCTAGGGGTGAAAAGGATAATGAACGAGAGGAGACTTATGGTGATGAAGAGTGGAAGGTTGTGGGGGGTGAAGGAACTTGTGGATCACAAGCTATACTGGGGGGGGGGGAGATGATTAGTGTAACACTTGTTGTATTTACAAATTTAAGTGCAGAATAAACCTACAGATCAATCATGAATCAATAACTAATCAGCAATTAAACTGCAAATATGCACAAGTATTTATAGTGGAAAACTCTTATGAGTAAAAACCACTATCTAAGCCTCTCAGCTTAGGATTTTCACAATCGGTTCCAAATAATCAATCCATTAAGCCAAGCTACTTAACTTGCGGATAGCTTAACCCCACAATACAACTACTCTGGATCCCTAAACTACAACACTTTTATCTCCCTTTGAGAGGTGAAGAAAGGAAACTTGATGAATCAAGCACCTTCACAAATAAGATAAAAGAATAAAAGTGCACAAATAAACCTATTGAACCTTAAGATTGATACAAAAAGGCAATAAGATTAATCAAACCACTTTTGTAGTGCTCACGGAGAATGAGGATGATTGAGGTAGTAGAGCACAAGAGTGGAAGGTCACAAGATGATGAGAGTTATAGGCGTGGGGGCCAAGAATGTTTTCCAAGAAAGTGTGTTGAATCTTTTTTGTGTGTTGGAGAATGGAGAAGTGCTTTATATTATAAATGGAATTGATTCTTTATTTAGAGAGAGATTAATGCTAATCAAAATAAGAAGCTAATTAGTGAAAATAATGGTCACAAAAGCTAAGGTGATTTAAAATTCAAAGCAGATTGATGATCAATGATCGATCAAGGCTTTGAATCCTAGGCAACCTGATTAATTAAGACATATTATTGGTTGATTAGATAGGAGTTTTGGTTGATCAAGAATGTGTGTTGAATGACTAAGGATGTTTAGGGTTGAAATTTTAATCTTACATAGTTTGGTCGATCAAGGCTAAGAATTGATCAATCAATTTGGTATGTTTATCAATTAGGAGGGAATGTTGGTTGATAAAAAATGTGTAGTAATTTTAGGCCAAAAAGTCCACGCTTATTAGTTGATCAAAAATTAAGGTTGATTGATCAAATGTGGTTTTGATTGATCAAATGTAATGAGTTATAAACTTGGGTTCTTTTTGGTTAAACAATGTCAGATTAAGAACAAATCAATGATAGATCAAAGATTAAGATCAATCACAGATCCCTTCGACTTGCCCAGACATGCATAGTGTCCTTCTAGGTGGACGTGCCATTAGTGGTGTCTAGCCATCCCTTACTCGGTGTCGGAGAGTGGCTGTGGCTATGATCATGGGGGTGCTCCTTGGAAAGCAAGAAATTTGAGGAGCCCTTTTTTTCTCAAAAAATTAGGTATGGCTTCTATTTAAGGTAAAGAACTTAATCCTATGATGTTGGAAAGAATTTGAAGTTTATTTACAATCTATAAAATGAAAATTACAACTCTTTATATACTTACAACTGACAACATGATGATGACTCTTAGGCTTTCACTTTGACTATCTTCAAGCATCAGTTCTTCTTCTTGCTGTAGATGCTATCATTCTTATTTACATCAAGTCATGTTTGAGTCAGAGATGACTTCTTGCAGTTTTATTCTTGTAATTTTATCTCAATTTCTTCATTAATACTTCTTTCTTGAGAAGACAGTATATCAGATTGTAAATATATATGCATTTTGTTATTATCAAAACCAAAGGTAGCAACAAGGAGGTAGAGGTTGAAGGTGGCCAGGATAAAGGAGGAATGGTTTTGGGGTAGGATGGGGGGATGCAAGGGGAGGTAAGGGCAAGAATGGGAAGGGGTGATTGCAGAGGGAGTGGCGAGATGGGCTCAATAAGGAGTGATACCATATACGAAAAGGAGTGGAAATGAAGGGAAGGATTGATGAGGGAGGGACAAGGCATGGGACGTTTAAGAATGGAGTGGTATGTGGGCTTACGAAGTATAGTAGACTATATAGAAAGGTATTTTGAGTCACAAGGGTTTTCTTTTGATTTTCTCTATTTTTTTTTTTTTTGGTTACTTGAATCTTATGTACACTAGCTAGGTTAGACTCAATGCTCAAACTAAACAGAACTCATTGATTAGGCTCGGCCACTGCATCATTTTCTAGATTCAAGATAGGCCATTAACAGGCTAATGGAGAAAAGGAATCACCTATTGGCCAAGTCTACTTATTGCCTCTCTTCAACCTCCACATATCCCTAACATTGTTACTCCCTAAATGCCATTCCTCCCTTGTCCTTCATCTTGTTGACCCTTCCTACCCTTCGGAATGAGGTCATTAAGGAGCTCTATCAACCACCTCAATTTACCTTGCCCTAAGATACTTTCTTTCATGTTGTAGATGACTTTTTATGCTTATTTTCTCAAAGGATGACTTGCAGGAATCAAAGAAGAAATGATCTGTGATGGTAACACCATCATTCTTAATTTCTAATTAAATTTGACTAATTTTCAAAGTTAATTTCACTAATTATTATATTAAAGGGTATAATTCAATCTGGGTTGAATGAAAAAGAATTGTTGTAAAATAGGATAACTCTGCTATTTTAACAGACCAAACCAAGTGTATATTAACCAAGGGGTAAATCTATACTTAATTAAAGGTCAATTGAGCTAAAAAATTCCAATAAGTGAGTTTGCATGGGCTAGCTTAGGGTTTCTCTAAGAAATTAAGCTGATATACATTTAAAAACCTTAATTTTAGTCTCACTTAAATTCAAAGGGTTCTGATGGAAATAAATATAATGTAAACCTTCTAAAAATCATTGAAAAATATTTCTTAAGTCTTAAAACAATCAGTTTTACAAAAAAAACCTAAATTGATCGATAACAGAAATTAGGGTTAATATTTAATGTAGTTTGGGTTAAAACGTAAATTGATTAAGAAAACATCATTAAAACCCAAAATTGAAGTCAAAAATAAATTCCTCAGGTTAAAGTTAGGTTACCCTTAAAAGTTGGGACTATTTGGATTACATCTTCACCTACTTTTTAGAATAGCCCTTAAATTTTGAATTCCTTTCATTTTAGTCAAAATTTCGTGCATTCTGGTCCTTGGCTAACATCAGCACGATGTCAGCCATCTTCTTCAAGAAACCTAGCAAAGCTAACGTCAGCTGTCTTCTTCAAGCAACCTAGTAAAGAAACTTCCTCTCCTCTTCACGTGATGTAGTAGCAACTAGAGATCGAGTAATTCTCGATCAAATCCTACCAAAATTGGTAGGATTGATTCATGGATCTAAACTAATCTACAATTCTCATCACTAACTCCTTTGATTGGCTAGAATAGCCATGATCTTGGCTGTAAATTTGGGGTTTACAACCTATCAAATTGCCACTCAAATCTCACGATTTGATCCTCATTTGTGCGTAGATCGTTTTTATTTAAACTTCCGACCAAGACTAACTATAGGTGTGCAAAATTAGATGTGAAAAACCCCCTTCTTCCCTTCCTTCTTCATGTGCCATTAGAGCACCTTGGAGCCCTCCCACCACCTTCGTCCGCTACTCTTTCGCTTCAATTGGAAGAAGACTTCTCTTCCTCTTCATCACGCGAAGCTTCCCGTGAAGCTTCGGCTGCCGAGACCCCCTCCTCTACTCCAATTTATCCTACCTCTTCCTCATCGCCGGTTGTGCTTGATAGGTAACTCCTCTCCTATTCTCCCTGAATTAGCATAGGGTTTCTCTTTCCCATCCGTCTAATTAGATATCTGGAGCATTTTGCTCTTGTTTATAGCTTCTAGATCTCTCCCCGATGCCTTCCATTAACAACACCTCCACCATCACCACCATCACTCTCCATGCATTCTCTCTCCAAATTAGGTTATGGTTTTCGATCCATTCACCTCCGTCAACGTTTCCCCTAACCTAATTTGATGTGCCATTGCCTCCATTGATGACCTTTGAAGCTCAATAGAGCTTCTTAGACACCACACTCCTCCTACACTCACCTTCAATAGGATTGGGGCTTTGCTTTTGGGCCTTGCCTTGAAGCTTTTGGGAGTTTAATTGGGGTTGAAAGACCCATATTCTTGTTTGTAGGACTACGCTAGATTTCACCTTTGTCTCTGGCATCGTGGCGTCCATCCGCCGCATTGATCGGAGGAATTCCACCATCAGAACACGCGCGTCATCTCCTGGAATTCATCCAAACATTCCTCGTGAAGATCCAACGACCGAACATCGAAAAACTCCACCTGCTGCAGGTTGAAGACAACTGAGAAGAAGAGGGTGGGACTTTTGTCCCACATCGACTCCATGTAAAGTCCAGGGGCACCTTATTTTGATCCGCCACCATTGGTTGATTAGCCATTGATAGGGAGGCTCCTCGTATGGGCATATATAAGCGCATGGTCATTTATATACCTATAGCCCATGAAGGGTGACCCAATAGGGCAAGTCTGGGCAGAGGTTGTGGTGGTCGATTTTGGAATTAAGAGAGAGAGAGAGAGAGAGAGAGAGAGAGAGAGAGAGAGAGAGAGAGAGAGAGAGATGGTGGCTGTGGGTTAAGAAGGATTCTAAGTGCCTATTGGGCTTCTGAAGGACCAATTTTTTTTTGAAAATTACTATTAATATTTCTTTTTGGCACTCAAGCTAATTTGTATCTTTCTTGAGTTTGATAGAATATCTTCCTAGTATATTTTATTTGTATCAAACTCCTGAGCCTCAATCCCTATAGATAATTAAATAGTGGTTTTTGCGCATTCATTTGCTCCTAGAGACAACCTCAGATTTTAAAGAAATATCTTTGAGTTAAAAGTTAAAAATGTTAAAATCGCTCTAGCCTCCTATACTATGATGCAAGTCTTCAAATATGATTAAAGAGACTTAACAATCTAACAATATGTCTTTTGGCAAGAGACCTACTTCCCCTTTCTCCATACCTTTGCCTCCATATCACAAAGTCTCAATTCAGGAAACGCTTTGAGCTTTGCAACTATTGAGATGAATTTTATCTCATTTAGCTTTTGTATGTACTAGAAATATTGAACACAAGTTGATGGAGGCACATGGCACTTCTACGGTCATCCATTATGCTATGATAGTTGTAAGCACCTCTATTTTGATACACCAAAATTATGTTTATTACTAAACTAACATTTCAGGACTATCTTGGATTAAAGCATCAAAACGTATTTCAAGACAAGAGAAAATAGTTGCTGATGTGCGTCTTTTACATTTATTTGAGTCTAGGACATCATTGTAAGGAACCTCAAATAAAACTCAAATACGAATTTTTTGCGCATCTTTTCAAAATCAAACTTTTAGGGTTATTGATTGACCAAACTATATAATTGATCGACCAAATCACCTTGATCAACCAACCAAATTAATTGACCGATCAAATCAGCCCATTTTAGGAAGTTGAGAAAAATCCTCTTGATCGACCAACCAAGTTAATTGATCGATCAATCAATGATCAACTAACCTTCTTAATTGATTGACCAAATTGCCTTTTGATTGATCAATTAACCTTAATTGATCGACCAATTTAGTTCTTATTTAGGAAAAACTTTTTGTATAAATAGAGGTCGTACACAACCCATTCTTTCACAACTTTTAAATAGAAATGCCATTAAAAAATAGAGCTTCTCATGCTTATTTCCAAAGGTTTCGTGCCTTGCTCTTCACGTTCTTTAAAAGCATGACGCCTCGAACCTCTACGAAAAATTGGTTTGATCATTTATTGAGGTTCCATAGAATTAATTTTCTTGTTATACTATTTTGTTGTTTGATTTGCGGATTCCAAGTTTGTTTGGAAGATCCGTTATTGTTGTCTTTGCTTCTCTTCAGGATAAAAGGGAAGTGGATTGTAAGAGGTTGTGCCACCCTTGTTCAAGTGGTACGTTTTAGTGGATTAGCTAGCGTTGCCTAGTTGAAAAAATCCTAAGCTGAGAGGCTTAGGTAGTGGTTTTCACCCGGATTGAGTTTCCACTAGAAATTAGGTGTACTCTCTGTATGAATCTCTGGTGCTTTATTTTTTAATTTGTACATATAAATCCAAGCAATACTATTCACCCTCCCCTCTAGTATTTAGTTGCAATCCACAAGATTTTGACGTGAGCCAGATGCATTTGTCTAAGTAGGTCATTGTAGCTCGCATTCGCAACGTCGATTTTAAATGTAGAAACGGATGCGAGTCCGAGTGTCGAACACAGGGAGGAATGAAATCGATTTTTTCTGTCACTTAGTTATTACAAAAATGGTGGATTTTGCTTGCGCACGAGAAAACGTGGGAGAGAAAAGAGAGTACGAGAGAAAGAGAGAGAAAGAGAGTAGGGTTAAAGTCTTTTGATCATAGCATTCATGCAAATCAAGATAAGAAAAACCCGATCAAAAGAGAGGCAATAGCTATATAAGAAACAACATTATTTAACATGCAACTTGAGTTTTATAGATACAACAATAGCTAAATGCTTAAACAAAAGTAAAGTAAAGCTAGAGTAAAGGGGGAGAGAGAGAGAGAGAGAGAGAGAGAGAGAGAGAGAGAGAGAGAGAGGAGAAGGCAAGGTGGCCACGGCGGTGGAGGAGGGCTTCGTCGGCGGCTTGTTAACTCCAGTGAGTACAAAATGTGCTAAGGGAGCCTAGGAATGGGGTAGAAGGATTGCAAGTGTATTCAATGCCTTTCCATGGGTAGTTGGAGAGGGTTTATATAGGAAGAGGGGGTTTCTAAATTAAGTAGGGGCTTTAGCGACGTCCAGGACGTCGCTAAAGCTACCCCAGAAATGTGCAGGATGTCGCTAAAAGGAGTTCAAACCAGATCTTCCCTTAACACACTAGCCTTTACAGCCTTTGTTTCACAATTAGAACCTAAAAATGTTAAGGAAGCTTTCTTAGACAACTATTGGATTATTGCTATGGAAGATGAGCTAAATCAATTTAAGAAAAATCAAGTATGGAACTTGTTTCAAAGCTTGAATCACAAACCATTATAGGAACCAAGTGGGTTTTTAGAAATAAACTTGATGAATCAGGAAATGTAGTTAGAAATAAAGCTATACTTGTGGCTGAAGGATACAATCAAGAAAAAGGAATAGATTTGGATGAAACATATGCACCTGTTGCTCTACTAGAATATATTAGAATGTTGCTAGCTTTTGTAGCTCATATGGAATTCAAACTCTTCCAAATGGATGTCAAAAGTGCCTTTCTAAATGGATTCATCGAGGAAGTCTTTGTTAAACAACCTTCAGGTTTTGAAGATATAAATCATCCAGAATACGTATACAAATTAAACAAAGAATTATATAGTCTAAAACAAGCTCCACGAGCTTGGTATGATAGATTAAAATCATATCTAATTGATAATGAGTTTAAAATTGGTCAAATAGATCTAACCTTATTTACCAAAAGAAAAGAAAATGATCTCTTAATAATTCAAATATATGTAGATGATATCATTTTTGGTGCTACTAATGATCTACTTTGCCAAGACTTTGCAAAGGTAATGTAGGATCAATTTGAGATGAGCATGATGGGAGAACTCAAGTTCTTCCTAGGTCTTCAGATTGATCAGATATTCTCTGGAATCTTCATATCTTAAACAAAATACACATTAGAGATATTGAAGAAATTTTCGATGGATAAAGTCAAAGGTAAAGAAACACCAATGGTAGCTTCACCTGATGAGTCCATTTTAATGGACTAATATTACGCCTAAGTAACATTAATTTTACCTTTTAGGTTTGTTAATAATTACATTAAGTTATAGAATGTTTGTATGCATCATGATTTAAGTTTACATCTATTTTATAGCATTCTATAACTTAATATGTAATGATTTTATGTTTTTATGTGTAGGAAGAATATTGGGAAAAGAATAAGGAGGGGAGGGTAAATTTCCCTTTCAAACAAATGGCACCATCTTTTCCCCATCCTCTGGCCAGTCGCAACTCTTCCTTCAATAGCCGCCGGCTAAAAATAGCAAAGGGATTTGGAAAAACGTTTGCGAACGAACGAAAATATTGGTATTTTCGACCGTTAGATAAGAATGGACGACAATAGCTTAATTCTCGTCTATTTTCAAACGGTCAAAAATAAGATCTTACTCGACTGCTTCAATACCAGTCGACGTAGATATTTATGTCGACGGTTTATCTATAACGGTTGAAAAAAACCTTTTTCGACTGTTGAAAATAGACGAGAGAAACAATTATATGTCGAGTGGGGGTCCACCTTTTTCCCAACGGTATTATTCGAGAACGATTGAGAAAACACAATAGTGACGGTACATTCCTTGACTCTATTTCTTGACTGTTATTTTCACATTGTCGACTATTTTCAATGATCGGCAATAGTGAATATTCTTGTAGTATTGCTAGTAGTTTGAAATTGCCAGTTGATTTGGACCCGAGGATTTAGAGTGTCCAACTCAAGAGTAGAAACGATTGGACCTCCTACGTGAGTGGAGGGTTCGATGGTGGGATTCAAGCAATCACACAATGGGCATAGGGATTGATTACCCAGTTTCACCACAAGGGGTGTACGTCTGGGGGGAGGATAGTACTCCCAACTATGTACTATAACTTGCAAGATTACAAGGTTTACATTCTCGCGATTTCTCTCTTGAGTTGCTCAGGGGAGGGCCTCGAGGGACTCTCTCCTCTATTTATAGTGCTGGAGTTGGGCCTTCAGCGAGATCTTTTGAGCAGATACGTCTCCTAACAAGGTACGGGCTTTGTCAGATTATTAATTGTGGTGGCCATGTCAGCATTTATTGAGGGCATGGCCCTACTATACTTTCGACGTCCCTTTTAATGGATAGGATCCTTTAGGTCCAGCTGTGTCTAGGCTTTCCATGTGCAGGTGATTTGGGCTCCTTGATCCGTTTGCATAGAAGACTTTCCTTGGATGTAGGTGGGTTGGATCCCTGAGCTCACCTGTATCCAAGTCTTTCTGGGTTAGATCCTTCTTTTCGGGCCTTTCACAGAGTTTTAGGTTCAAGGGCATTTTTTGCCCCTCATCATATGCCCCTTACTCTTGAGCTAGCGATTGCTTGCTGAGAGAGTAACGTTTAAAGTAGAAACTCCACGATAGGTAATGCCCCCAAATGTTGCCCTGACTTTTGATTTAAGCGAGGGAGCATTTGTTATGTAGTGGGGTTTTAAGGGTAAATGCCTGTGGTTGCACCGACCTTACGAGGTGGCATGGGGCACATGGGCTTGCTATATCGCTTGCCTTAAGAGGTGGTGTGAGGCGCGCCCGCCTGCTATATTACCAGCCTTAAGAGGTGGCATGAGGCGCATCCACCTGCTATATAACCATCCTTAAGAGGGAGTTTTGAGGCATGCCTGCCTGCTTATCATTGGCCTTAAGATGTGGTTTTGAGGCGTGCCTGCCTGCTTATCACCGACCTTAACTGGTGGTTTTGAGGCGCGTCCACTTGCTTATCGCTGGCCTTAAGAGGTGATTTTAAGATGTGCCTGATAAACACTAGTTTATCATCATTCTTATGCACTAAAATAAACCTAGCTCTTAGGATTTTACTCCGCAAACAGGTTTTTGGGCTGCATTTAGGCATAAATTAGGTTAGGGATGCATTGCATTTTTTATTGTCTTTTTAATATGTTTTTGTGAGTGTTAGGGATGAACAGATATACAGATCCCTAAAACCCTAGCACTCAAGAGGGCAAATGGTGGAGAAGCTCAGACTAGCTGGAACTCAACTTGATCCAGCTCATCACTACTGGAACCTAGCTCACTTGAACTAGGGTTAGCTCATCCCAGCTCCATTCAGCTAATCTCAGCTGAATGGCAGCTCAAGAGAGCTCTTCTTAGCTCACCCTAGCTCAAGTCAGCTCAGATCCAGCTCAACCTAGTTGAGTCTAGCTCATTTTAGCTCCCACAAGTCCACAGGGAGCTCTAGCTAGCTCAGATGAGTTGACTGGAGTTCACCCTAGCTCAGATCCAGCTACATCTAGCTCCACTCAACTCCAGCCAGTTGAAGAAGAACTCATCCCAGCTCAGGAAGCTCAAGTCCAGCTCCCGGGAACTCAGCTTAGCTCAACTCAGTTGCGCTAAGCTACCTTAACTGCCTCAACCAGTTTGATCTTCCTCGGGAGCACCAGACCTAGCTCACCTCAGCTCATTATGGTAGAAGCCAGCTCACTTTAGCTTGGCTTAGCAGCTAGCAAAGGACTAGCAAGCTAAGCCAGCTAGAGTAGCTCCATGCTAGCCTCTTCAACAGCTGCCAACTCCAGTTCTAGCTCCAGACTTCTCCTCAGCTCCTCTCTTCAAACCCTAACTTCAATACCTCCTCCTCTACTCCATAGCTAGCTAAGCTAGCTAAGCTAGCTTAGCTTAGCTTAGCTTAGCTAGCACCCAGCTCCTTGGCCATCCACCACCTCCAACTCAACCCTAGCTAGCTCCACCAACTTAAGCCCTACCTAAGCTAGCTATCCTACTCCAAGTTGGAGCCACCTCTTCACCCCATCATCACCACCAAAAGGCACCAATTTTGGCGCCAAAACCTAACCCTAAATACCCCCCTTTTTGGCGCCAACATCCACCCCCACATCCACCATACACCTAACCCTATAACACATCCTAGCCATCCACATACCCCCCTTCTAGAACCCTAAGGTGGCGCCACCTAATGGCCTTCTAGAAGGTCCATTTTGGCACCAATTCTAAAGGGCACCAAAGCCTTAACTACCCCCCTTAGCACCCCTTAGGTGGCACCACTTATTCTTAGCCCTAGGATCCCCAACTACCCCCCATATCCTATCCTAGCCATCCATTCCAAGAGCCACCTATGCCCCCCTTCCTACACTATATATACCCACCTAACTTCCCACATTTTCTTCATCCTCCATTAGTGCATTTTTCTACCCATACCCACCTACACCTACGGCCAAGAAGAAGGAGTAGAGAAGAAGATTAAAGGGGCACATCACCAACCCTTTTGGTGCCTTCTTCTCCCTACTCTCTTCAACTTGGGCCACACCAAGGAGGAGGACTTCTCTACTTCAAGGAGGACGGCCAGGAAAAGGAGGACTTAGGGTGGTCGTCCACCCTTGGAGAGAAGCTTAGGGCACTCCCCCTTAGGGCTTGCTTTGGAGGACATCACCTTGGCAGAGCATAGCAAGAAAGGAGTTGGAGGACTCTTTTCAAGCTTGGGAGCTACCAAGCTTGGAGCAAGAAGCCCTCTTCTTCACCATCTATTTAGAGGATTTGTGTTTTCTTTTATTTATTGCAATTTTTCTAGTAGTAGAAGCATTCATCTACTAGGCTTTTTTTGTAAAACACTTTTTCATTAATCTAGTTGCCTTCTTTGCAATTTCTTTAGTTGCATTTTTAATTGCTTTGTTTTTAGCATTCTTCACTCCCTCTCCCTAATTATTCTAGGCCTCCACTTGCCTAGAGTGAGCTTAGGGAGAGGCTCTACTTGCCACTTTAGAAGTAGTATATTGAGTTGAAGTGTAAGTTGCTTTCCCGCCACAATTTCGCATGTTGCCTTAATTTCAAAAACATAAAAATGATATATTGAAAAAGACCAAAAAGAAAGTTGAGATTTATATTCCAAGCAAGAGAATTAATTTTGCAAACATATTGCCTCCTTGGATGACCCTAGATACCCCACTATCTAGGATATAAATTTAAAAGCAAAAGCGGATTTACGTGTTGCAACGATACTAAATTACCTAATTAACAAACCGCGTATTTTCTCTATCAGTGCCCTCCTATTTATCATTGGTCTTAAGAGACGATTTTGAGGCACGTTCGCTTGCTTATCATTGACCTTAAGAGGAGGTTTTGAGGCACGTCCGCTTGCTTATCTACTGCCTTAAGAGGTGGTTTTGAGGTGCACCCGTTTTCTTATCATGACCTTAAGAGGCAGTTTTGAGGCGCATCCACCTGCTCAACTTCTACAAGTAATGGCCAGTTACATTGGGATTGATATTATGCCTTGTTATTTGAGAAGATCAGCATTTATTGCCGTGGTGATGAGGCGAAGGCCTCAAGCTCGTGCCTGTCATTGATGGGACTACCTTGTTTGTGGCGGGGATATGCGCGTAGGGGGTCATAAATGTCCGTAATGATGGCCAAGGTTTTCTTTTCTCTTGGCAGTATATTTCGAATCCGTGCCAGATACAGGTGGATTTGATTTTTTTGAAAGTTGCACCCTGCAAGGGGGGAATCGTCCCCCGTGGGGGTTATATATAGGGGTGGTGGGTCATGGTTAATGGCCCACCTACCTCGGAGAGCACTTGTGCGAGGAGCTTTTACTCTTGGCAGAGCACTGTGAGGAGGAGTCCTTCGTCAAAGCATCACTGTGTCGAGGTCTCTTTAAAGCAAGAGCCATCAAGTCGGGTTTTGCGAGCAAGGGTAAGTTCGTTGCCTCTTCCTTTGGAGTCTCTACCGAGACTAGGGCTTTATACGATTTTTTGTCAGACTTCCATAGTTAGTCCGCGATTGTGTCATTCCTGGGGGAATATGGACTCAATGGATTACCGTTTTAGGCTTGTGGGTTTGAGACCCATCTGTGTTCAGATGGGGCAAAGGACATGTTTATTATATGTAAATGCGCCATAGAGCATGGTCTACGGGTACCTTGGAACCCTTTTGTTTCTATCACCTTGTCCCTTCGCAACTCAACCTTAATTGTTGGCTGGTGTTGAATGCGTTTACCGCCCTCTGCTTTCATTTGGGGATTGCCCCTTGCCTCGTTTTGTTCCATCTGCTTTTTGGGTTGATGCCCCTGAAGGTGAAGAAGGGCAAGCCTTTGTTAAGCACTTACACATTGTACAACCGGCAGACCGAATACCGAATAGTGGATCTCCCCGATAGTTTGAAGGGACAAGACCACCATCTCTTTTTTCTTTCCAACCTTGAAGACCTCAGAGTCCCTTACACTTGGATAGGTCCACCTGAGAGGGACCAACCACCCCGATCTGAGGAGCTTGACCCGTTTGTGTGGGTAGACATGGAATAATTAAATAAGTTTGGTCTGATTGCTCGGTTGGAGCTCAGGTGGAAGGAAGAGGTGTTGTCATGGGTGGCGGACTCGTTGCCTACGCCATGTAAGTGGGGGGAGGTAAAAATGGTTTTCGCGTCGTAACTTGTGCTCGCCAATTTTGTATTAATCCAGAATTTTCGGTTCTTTTGTCTACAAATTTTGAGTGGTTCGCTCAACTGATTGTGCCCAAGCGTTAAGGCAGTTTCTTGGCCTGCTGTGGGTCGTGACAAGGAGAGGAGGGGTCCGTGCAGCAGGGGGAGAGGAGTCAGCTTGCTTATCAGAAGGGGTTGAAGCGAAAGGAGTGGGAGGCCCTCGAAGATGTCGTGGAGGAGCCGGAGGTCCCCCTGAGGCAGGCGAAGAAGGGTCCTTGTGTGGAGCTTCTGCGGGAGGAGTCGACGACGTCCTCTCCACGGAGCCTTGATGAGGCTGAGGGGGAAGGCGTGCCTTTTGCTCCCCTGGCGCCGTCCGGGCCGCCTAAGGTGATTACCCTCTGTGACTCTCCTTCGGAGGTGCCTCTGGGAGTGGCTCGTTTAGAGGGTACTTCAGGCTTATTAGTTTCATCGTTTTCGCCGGGAGCATTTTCCCTGTTCGTGTAGGAGGGGATTGGCACAAGCAATGTTTTTAGCTAGCCATACTACTGACGAAGCTCTACAGGTGCCTAGGTTTTGGTGGATCCCACTGGCCGGGGGGCTTGGGGATAATTGGCCGTATCGTCAAGTCCATTGCTGGATCTGTATTGGAGGGCACCCCTGGTGGGTTCAGACCCTGGCATGTGATGACAGTGCAGCCGGGGGCGTTAAGCAGTGCCCCTGATATGGATTTTACGTAGTTTGTAAAATACGTTGTTGTAACGTACAAAACCGATCAACTCTTAAATTTATAAACCTAGATAGTGGGGTATCTAGGGTCGTCCAAGGAGGCAATATGTTTGCAAAATTAATTCTCTTGCTTACAAAATAGATCTCAACTTTCTTTTTGGTCTTTTTCAATATATCATTTTTATGTTTTTGAAATTAAGGCAACATGTGAAATTGTTGGCGAGAAAGTGACTTACACTTAACTCAATACACTACTTCTAAAGTGGCAAGTAGAGCCTCTCCCTAAGCTCACTCTAGGCAAGTGGAGGCCTAGAATAATTAGGGAAAGGGAGTGAAGAATGCTAAAAACAAAGCAATTAAAAATGCAACTAAAGAATTGCAAAGAGGGCAACTAGATTAATGGGAAAGTATTTTACAGAAAAGCCTAGTAGATGAATGCTTCTACTACTAGAAAATTACAATAAATAAAAGAAAACACAAATCCTCTAGATAGATGGTGAAGAAGAGGGCTTCTTGCTCCAAGCTTGGTTGCTCCCGAGCTTGAAAAGAGTCCTCCAACTCCTTCCTTGCTATGCTCCGCCAAGGTGATGTCCTCCAAAGCAAGCCCTAAGGGGGCGTGCCCTAAGCTTCTCTCCAAGGGTGGACATCCACCCTAGGTCCTTCTCCTTTGCCTGGCCGTCCTCCTTAAAGTAGAAAAGTCCTCCTCCTTGGCGTGGCCCAAGTTGAAGAGAGTGGGGAGAAGAAGGCACCAAAGGGGCTAGTGATGTACCCCCTTAATCTTCTTCTCTACTCCTTCTTCTTGGCCATAGGTATAGGTGGATGTAGGTGGAAGTAAACACTCATGGAGGTTTGGAATTATGTGGTGGTAGGGTAGGGTATTTATAGGATGGGAAGGGGGTGGTTATGGTGTTTTTTTGGAGGGAAATGAAGTGGTAGGGTAGGGTATTTATAGGATGGGAAGGGGGTGGTTATGGTGTTTTTTTGGAGGGAAATGAAGGGGTGCTTGGATATTTTTGGAGGGAAAAATGGGAGGGAAATGAAGAGGTGCCTTGGTTTTCCTTCCAAAAATACCTTCTAGAAGGAAATTTTGGAGGGAAAAAATGGAGGGTGGATATGGGTTTTGATGGTGGATATAGGGTGGTGATGGAAGGGATAGTTGGCACCAAAATAAAGTAGGAGTAGGTGGTCTTTTTGCTGGAGCTTAGGTAGTAGGGTAGTAGGTTTTGGTGCCATGGAAGTGGACTAGCTAAGTTAAACAGCTTAGCTAGCTTAGCTAGTAGGGAGTAGAGTTGGAGGCATTTGGAGCTAGGGTTTTCAGGGAGAAGAGCTGGAGGTAGTCATCTTGAGCTGCACTAGAGTTGGTGGTTGCTGAAGAGAGCTGCAAGGAGCTACCTTAGCTGGCTTAGCTTGCTAGTTCTTTGCTAGCTACTAAGCCAAGCTAAAGCAAGCTGCTTCTGCTGAAAGGAGCTGAGGTGAGCTGGGTCTAATGCTCCCGGGGAGGATCAAGCTGGGTGAGGCAGCTAAGGTAGCTGAACTCAACTGAGTTGAGCTAAGTTGAGTCCCCGGGAGCTGGACTTGAGCTTCCTAAGCTGGAATGAAGTCATCTTCAGCTGGCCGGACTTGAGTGGAGCTGGACCTGAGCTGGGGTGAACTCCAGTCAACTTAGCTAAGCTAGCTAGAGCTCCCTGTGGACTAATGGGAGTTGAGATGAGCTAGACTTAGCTAAGTTGAGCTGGATCTGAGCTGACCTGAGCTAAGGTGAGCTAAGATGAGCTCTCTTGAGCTGCCATTCAGCTAAGATTAGTTGAATGGAGCTGGGATGAGCTAACCCTAGTCCACGTGAGCTAGGTTCCAGCTGTGGTGAGCTGGATCAAGCTGAGTTCTAGCTAGTCTGAGCTCCTTCTTCACTAATTGCCTTCTTGAGTGCTAGGGTTTTAGGGATCTGTATATCTGTTCATCCTTAACACTCACAAAAACACATTAAAACAACAAAAGAAACTGCAATGCATGCCTAACCTACTTAATGCCTAAATGCAGCCCAAAAACCCGTTTGCGGAGTAAAATCCTAAGAGCTAGGTTTGTTTTAGTGCATGAGAATGATGATAAACTGGCGTTTATCAGCCCCCGACCTAGAAAGGCAGGTGCTAAGGCACCTGAATGATGTTGCATTTTGGGCCACCTCTAGGCCTTGGGGCATGAATTTTAACCACGTGTTCTTCTATTGCATGCGCGTGGTAAGCTCGTTGGGCCTGTCTTTCATTGATTAACTTTTTCTTGGTCAGAGTTGTTTGTATACTGACACGTTCGTGGTTTGTAGGCAGAGATGCTTGGGTCATCCTTTATTTCATGTGGCGATGCTCATCCAGACTTCCCTGGCCTGGCTGGCCATGGACATGCAGCAGACCCAGTTACATAGTGGGTTGTGACGGCTAAGGCAAAGCATCGACAATTTCTTTGCCAAGTGGTGGAGGTCATTGCCGCTTGAGAGAAGGCGGAGAAGGCAGCGAAGGAGGTAGAGCAGAGGCTTTGCTCCCAACAACAGGTGGCCAACCATGTGGGTCGGCTGGAGGAGGAGCTAAAGAAGACTCATTTTGCCCTACGGGGGGCCTCGGCTGCCGGCAAGGAGCTAGAGGAGAGGCTCATGAGGGTGCGTAGTGCCCATCTAGAGGCTCAGGAGAACCTATCAGAGTGCCTCTCGGCCATTTGCACCAACATCCTTTCCTTGAAGGAGGAGGTGCAAGTGCTTAAGGCTGAGCACTCCTCATCGGTGGAGGGGTATGATAGGGCTCTTGAGGAAGAACGTGTTCATCTGAGTGCCTTGATTGATAGGCTTGCTTCCATGCGAGCAAGTTTGGAGAAAGCGGAGGCAACTGCAGAGGATCTGAGGGTCAACCTCAGCAGGGCCCAGCAGCTCGCGACTGAGAGGGACCAGTGAATGGTAGAATTGGAGGGGCAGAGGAGCCGACAATGGAGGTAGAGGGGCTCGAGCTGAATGCAGAGATGGTGATGGCATTTTATGCCACGCACCCGTCGATGGGACCGATTCGGGAGGAACTTTTGTAGGAGATTTTATGCCACGTTCCCTTGATCTCACTCACTCTCTCTTTTCTTTTTCTTTTTTTTCTTTTCTGAGATCATATATCTTACTAGATTTTGTAAATGTACTCAATGTTTGGTGCCTCACATGGCATTCACACTTCAACTAAAGTTTTAATAACCATACAACTAAGTTAGAAGTCCTCAACCAGTATTCGGGCGATAGAAATACTGAAAAGTAGGTATGGGTCATATTTGGTGGATCACAATGGGTATTTTTGTTGCCTCGAAAAGAAATCGACACATGATGAAAAATGACTCAAAGATAAAACTATAAACTTAAACTCTTATTTTTTTTTCTTTTTCTCTCTTCTCTATTTTTTTTATTTTTTTTAACTACAAACACACACAACGCATACTTTTATTTATGAGGCATTATTATGGATGATAATGGTCAAGAGGATATTGCGTGGCTTATTTGGTGGAAGTGCCTACTCTTGTCATCGGGAAGGAATGAATAGGACAAGCGTATTTTTGACCTTGACACTACTATCCTCCTTTAGCTGAGGACTTTATGAAGGATGGTTATAACCATCCACCATAGTTATAGTTTTATTAGGACTCAATCTCTATGTATCTGATTTATTTGGTGACTTTCAGGAATTCACACAATGTTCGCACGTGGGAATAGAGAGCGAAAAGTATGCTTAACTTTGAGGTATCATCATCTAATTATCCAAAACTTAAGAGCCCTTGTACTAGACTTAGTGCACCAGTAGTCTCTCAAAAATATTAGGTGGATCTAATAGAAAGTATGCCTGACTCTCTTTAAACTGTCCAAGGATTCAGTAGACTAAAAATGCTTATTAGTTTTCTATAAAGATTCATTACCTAGTCTACGTGCAAGTGAAGTAAATCGTACTGGATACTAAACTTGGAAATAATTTAAGAAGAAAATCTTCAATGACATCTCCTTGATAAAGATGTTTGATAGGGCTAACAAATTCAGCTCAAGAAAACAAAAGAGATTTTTTTTTTAATGCACCTAACCTAAATGAGTGAATACTGCCTAACAATGCAAAATGCACTCCCCCATGCCTAAATCCTACAATGTCCTCATTGTAAAATTAAAACAGGAGGAGAAAGGAAGGAAATCACCTGATGAAGGCGTTATTCAGGACGTCGGGTTGCCTCCCAACAAGTGCTACATTTTCTGTCAGCAGCCAGACTTATAGGGAACTTGTAAGTTTGGTTCCCAACAGAACGAACTAGGCCCTAAAAATATGTGTAAAAGCGTGGGCCTAGCAAATAAGTATCCATGGATGCTAGCGAGCTGATGATGCAGCGTTATCCCAAATGCTCGCCAGAGGACATGAAAACAGAGAACCTCATAGGCTACCTGGGGACGTCTAGGAATAACAAAAGGAACATGAAAAGAAACCTCCCGAAACAGGAGTGGAGGATAACAAGGGTCCTCTAAAGCATGAAGGGTTTTAAAAGATATAATCATAAATATGTCAAACCCTTGAGTGGTGAGAGTAAAAGTACAAGCATCAATCCAAACTCGCCATTCCACTTGAGGATGTACTGGTATGATATTTTCCCCAGAAAGAATGTGAGTGAGTAGAGACTTGAGCCAAGGATCGGTTAGGGAGTGTAAGGCTTGTTTGTGGTGTTGGGAGGTAATGATTAAGTCCAAGAAGGGCTTAGTCCATGTCAAGTCCAGCTCCAACAACAATTCAGATTCTGTATTATTCTCCCTAATATTTTTTGTAGAGAAATTCACGTCACCCTGCCTATCATTAATGATTTCCTTAAGAATCGGAGTTGTATTTTTACTTTCCAGTATATGTGAATCAATAGTGGACTCTAAATCACATTTATTTGATGGCAAGGTTGAAGCAACCGAAACATTATAATCAATTTCATTCCTGGATTCTTTTTGGTTCACTTGAGTTTTTGTCAGGGTGTATATGTGATTCACCAGTAAAGAGAGGAGTTGCGTTAGTATCCTCAATTATTTCTGAAGGAGGATCAGTCTTAATGTTTTGGAGTAAGCCTATATCACTCAATTCTTTGTTCTCCTCGGGGCATAAATCCTCAATTAATGTGTATTGCCCCCGAGAGTCTCTCTTAGGCTCCTCACTATTGTGTTTGTCCTCCTCCAACATCAACTCCATATCTTCTTGATTTTGCAGAGGATGCTTTTCAAAATCAAAAGTAGGAAAGAATCCAGATTTCACCAGATCATTTATATCCTCAGGGGGTAAGTCATCGAATAACACATAATCCCCTTGAGATTCACTCCAAACTCTAAGCCCGGGTTCCTCAATTGGGTCATCCTCCTCCTTTAAAATAGTCTCTTTTTATCCATGAGACTAAAATTGATCCAATTCATCCTCCATTCCCTTAGGGTCAACTTCATTGGGCACATGTAAATTCTCAGAATGCTGAATGGTAGGTGTTGGTTCCTAAGTGGAGGGTTGGGATTAGCCTTACTGAGGGTAGAATGGGGTTCCACCACATGATTAATAGGGGAAGTGGCATGAACAATATGACCTTGACCCGGGTTATCAAGGGTAAGAAAAATATTGTCAGTGGGGTCAAGGTCCTCAAGTGGTACCATCTTCCCTTTCTTTTGACTCCAATATAGCTCGGGCGGATAATCATTAAGATAGTTCTCCTTTAGTGGCTGTGTCTCATGGAGAGAGTCTAAGTGATAGCTACTCAAAACGGGATCCCTATTATCCGTTATTTCCTCTGAATCTTTCTGATGATCATTGTTGTACGAGTAGGGATCAGAATCAATGTAAGAGATTAGCTAAGTTGACGAATTTGCTTATTCAATTGTTGACTATTCCTCAACATCTCTCCCATAGACTCCATCATTTCTTTTTGTTGTTTTTGCATTTCTATCATAAAAGAGGAGTGGCTACTGTCAGATTGAGGAGGATAGTCAGTCTCAGACTCAGGTTGCCTAAGGGTATTGGTCCAACCTTGATGAGAAAAATCATGAAGGGTGGGAGGGTTGGGTGTTTGCAAACTGGAAAATTATGCTCCTAGGCTCTTCTCAAAAGTGGGAGTTATCGGGCCAGTACACCCAAGATAGGAATATGATTGATCCCATGAATTGTCATTGTACCCATCAAAGGATGGATATGCTCGGGGCATGGGATCCTGATTGAAAGATGGGAAGTATTGATTCTGATAATCTAAATGATAGGAGTAAGGGTGATCCATTTCTTTAAGCCAAACTGATTTAACTCTCTTAGGACTTAGAAGGAATCAAAATAAAAGCAGAAACTTCCTAGAGAGTTCTACTACTGTCAAAACAAATGCAAATACAGTGGGATCTATTTTTAGCAGATTCTAGATCTTAGAATTAAGTGTTCAGTTGGTGGACAAACAAGTTTTGCAAGAGTTATGCTTTCTAAGCTGACTTCGTTGGTGCCTACAACCTATCCGCAAGGGATGGAAGTCTTGAATCGAGCCCACACACGAGGAACCGAAGTAACTTGGTGGATAGGCTTGTTGATTTCCAACCAACTTCCCTTGTGGTGCAAAGAGGAGAGGTAGAAATTTATCTAGTGACCTTATGTGTGATGTGCACAGTGTCTCAGGTGTGCAACATACGTATGCGTTTTGAATTTCAAGTCACTGATTTTGAGGTTCCACCTCTTGGCAATCCTAGTTTCTTAAAAGTGACCACTGAATTAATTACATTCAAACACTTTAGTGGTCTTGGATTTAAGTCTAATGTAGATGCATGATAGGTAATTGATGCTCAAGAAAAGACGTACCTTATTCCAGCTCTCTTCAATGCAGGATGTTTGCAATGCAGAAAGAAAAACTAGATGCTGCTCATTCAATCCTAGATGGTTGCCCTACAGATATGCAGCTTCTAGTAGGCAGTTCAAAATTTCTTTTATGATAATTAATAAGCAAACAACCTAATCTAATTTAGCTAACTAACTAATGTGTATTTCAAATAATTCAAATAAACCTATAATCTAAATAAAATGGGAACACACTCCCAAAAATACACTCCCGCATACAAGAGCGATAAGCAATAAAAGCACTGGGAACAAGTTCCCAAAAATGCCCAACATGGGTCCACAAGACAGAAATTAAATGACTAATGTCTATTTAGCCTAATCTCAATCTAAAAGACAAACAAATGTCTCTGGTCACCGATCCTTCCTCCTCACGGGTGGGATAAAGGCCCACAGGCACCTGTTACTGTCCTCCAGGTGGCGTCAAGGTCCACCAAAAGTATCACTTTCATTGTGCACACCCATCACGTTCGTTTCCTCCAAACAAATGTACCTCACACAAGAAAAAGAAATAGATCAATGAATATATAGCAACAATTATAAATCACTACGAACAGGAAATACGTGCGAGTTTACTAGGTCCGTTTCCTTCCCAGCGTGGCTCCATTTGATAGAGAGAGATCTTCGCTTGATTAAAAAGATAATAGTAATGAAAAGATATGTCGTTGTATTTTATGTGGTGGAAAAACTCTCAATCAAAGATTAAATAATTAAATCTAACCACAGTAGATTAGGTCATATCACAAGGAGGCACAAACCCAATAAACTCTCAAATGTTTCCACATGGATTAGTCTCTTGATCAATTCAATTGCTCCTTCACTGTATAAAATAATAATGTAAGAGAAAAGGGAAGGATATTGCATGCACTTTTCACAACCGAAAATATTTCAATCATGCTCTTACTTGAAACCAAAATCTTCACCTAGTAAATATTCCATTCACTTCATGCTTCACAAATAAGAAAATTATCTCTGTTAATGCATAGGAGAAAGAGAGAACGAGGGCATGCTGATAGCAAAAATAGATCCTGAAAAATAAAGGGAAAGAGGGATGGCACGTGAGATAGTTTTCCCTATATAAAATCTTAAAGCATTATTCCCACAAGGGCATCAAATGTAATAACTAATAGGCATGATACTGTAGCAAAATAGAGGTTTTGCTTGGAGGTGGCGTGCGCATAGAGGCAAGACCTGTCGGCGATGACCTTGGTCGGAGTAGGTAGGATCTCGGTCTATGCGTTGATGGTGACGGCGTGGTGAGAGGAGGCCAGGGTTGGCCGATCAGTGTTGAAAAGGCCAGTGGTGGTGGGATGCTGGTGGTGGTGGACCCGCCGGTTGATGGCGTGGGTGCGGTTGTGCTCGCAGAGGACTTCAGCGATGCTGGCGGTGAGGTAGGAGGCCGAGGTTGGTGTTGTGGTTGGTAGTCAAGAAGTGCTCTTGCCGGCGGTGGGTGTGTGGGGCTGTTGGATTCTTTGAGTTGTAGGTGGTGGTGGAAAAGGAGGTTGAAGAAGAGGAAGAAGAAGAAGAAGGGGTGGTGTTGATGGTGGTTAGGAGAGGGTGATCGAAGGTGATGGAAGTGGTTAGAGGTGGTGTGCGGCGAGAGAGGTTGGGTTGAGTTGCAGGTGGTGGTGTTGGCATGGTGGGAGGGGCGGTGGAAGAAGGTGGGGGTAGATGAAGATGGAGGAAGAAGATGGCAGTGAGTGAGGGTGTGGTGGTGCGCACGCTGTCACCATGCGCACCTATGGGTCTGGAGGGCAGTGAGTGCAGTGGAGTAAGCTTTCGGCCATGGTGTACGTCAGGGGTTCATGGTGCACACTTAGTTCATGGTGGTGGCGAGGGAGAAGATCCTTGCCAATGGGGCGAGGGAGATTTTTTGGAAGAAGATGCATGGAGAAGATATATAAAGAGGGGAGGTAGAACGTATGGGTGGTTCTGCAGTTGGAGAAAGAAGCAGAGTGGAGTAGGCGGTGTGTTAGGATAGGGAATAAGAGTTGTTGCAAGGAGGAAGGTGGTGCTGTAGGGTGGGTACATCAGTCGTCCAGATTGTGTTCCAAACATCTTAAGTATGAAAATTTGACATCTGATGTGTACGCTAGCCATCTAAAATGGTAGATTATGTAGGGCGATAAGGTGACGTTGGATTTGACTTATGTAGGCTTAGGTTGTAGGTATAGGTCCTAATCTAATTAGGATTTTGAAGTGGAAATTAGGTTAGGATAAGTGGGAGAGGCATGAATGGCACCTCGAGCCATCTTCTCTATTTATTCCTGCAGCTAAAAGAAATTCACACAATTATTTATGTAACATAGTAAATTATGTAATCCTATGACATGCATTTATTTTGCAAATATTAATACAATCTAAAATGTAGGAACTATCAACTTAGGCTAAATAATGGTCCACTAAAGTGGACTTATCACGCATCTTTTAAATAACGACGATTTTGCTTAAATATTTTGGTGCCATTGCTGGGGAGCAATGCGCTGTTTGATTTTATTGATTACAATCTCTGATCTAATTCTAACTTGCTTCATTTGATTTCTTGTGGTTGTGAGAGGCATGCTGTGAAGATCAGCCACACGTCAGCCACTCCAAGGGCAGTAATCCCATTTCCTTTTTCTTAAGCCCCTATTTTTGGAAAGAATTAAAAAGAAAAATCAATTAGGATCAACTCGCATTTATTATTAGACTTAATCACTTGAGTTGCCTGATTTGATTCATTCTAGGCATCCCCATCCAGATTTCTACACCCAGTAGGGACTTATGGTACCTAGGGCTGTTCACCTTCTTGACTGAGCCCTAGGTACCAAATTTGGAAAGAGCCAATTGGACCAAAAGAGCTAAATTAGGGTTTCTACCTTAGGGTTGAGAAAAACACACCTACCTGAAATAACAAGAATTGATTTACCTGCATTGTGTGTCACCTAAACCCTTTCTTGAGTTGTCCTAATCAAGAGAACCCTAAAATTAATCTCTAATCATCCACTTGAATCCTAAAACTTGGGGCTTAATAACCTATTCGCAAATCATTTAGGGTGATTTTGGGCTCATTACCCAACTCATCCTCAACCTTAGGGTAGGTTAGGTGAAGTTGATCCACCTTGTGGGTCAACCAACCTTCAAATTAGGACACCAAGCACAAATCAAATCTAAAGTTCAAGTGAAATTCTAAGCACCTTAATTCAGGTTCAGTCAACCATAGATCCAACCTACCCCTAGATCCAACCTACCCCTAGATCCAAGAGGTTAAGTCATTCATTCCGGTCTACTTGGATCCGTTGTGACAAGGAAGGTCGGGTGGGGGAAACCCTGTAACCCGTGGGAACGCTCTACCGTGTAGGGGCCTTTGCAGGACTCTCCCTTCCTGACTGCCCAAGTATTTCTCTGATCTTAAAATCTGCCAGTTTTTCTCTGCCTTGTCGGCATACAAGATCATGTTCGGATCCTGAGCTTGGTACTCGCCATTTATTAGGTTGGAGACCAGCTGGGAGTCCATGTAAACCTCTAGCGAGGTGATTCCTATGGATTTTGCCACCCGAATGCCTGCCATCATGGCCTTGTACTCTGCCTAGTTATTGGATGTAGGGACATCCAATTTTATGGCATACTTATTAGTGATGCCGTCTGAGGCGGTTAGAGCTATCCCGACCCTAGACCTGGCTGTTATGGACAAGCCGTCGGCATATAGCCTTTAGGGGACTGTAAGGGAGGCATCGGGATCTGTGAACTCGGCCACGGAATATGGCAGAACTTGTCCCTCGATTACCTTCCTTGGCTGATATTTGGCATCAAATTTAGCCAATTCCATAGCCCATTTGATCTGCCATGCTGGCCCCATGGGCTTGTGTAGCATTTGCTGAAGGGGGTAGTCTGACAGGACCATTATTGTGTGGGCTTGGAAGTATGGGTGTAGTTTTCAGGCTGCGGTGATGAGAGCTAGCCCCAACTTTTCAATGACTGTGTACTTAGCTTCCATGCCGTGATAGGTCTTGCTGACGAAGTACACGGGTCACTGAATTCCTTCCTGGTCGCCAACTAAGGCGACACTGGCAGTAGATACAGAAGTGGCTAAATATAGCGAAAGAACTTCCCCGGGCTAGGGAGCCGTCAGAACGGGGGGACTTCAGAGTGCATTCTTGACTTCCTCCAAGTCCTTCTGGTAGTGAGGAGTACAGTGGGTGACATTATATCCTTTGCCCTTCTTTATACACTTAAAGAAGGGGATACATTTGTTGGAAGATTGAGATACGAATCGTTCTAATGAGTCGATCTTGCCAACCAATGACTGTAGCCCTTTCAGCATGCCTGGTGGTTGCAGGTCTTCAATTGCTTGGATCTTGTCTAGGTTGGCTTCAATTCCTTGGTTAAAGACTAGGAACCTTTGAAACATGTTGGCTGAGACCTCAAAGGTACACTTGTCGGGGTTTAGGCGAAGGTGGGTGTTCCTTAGAATTTGGAACACCTCTACCAAGGACTCAAGGTGTTGTAGGAAGTTTGACCCCTTCACAAGCATATCATCAATAACACCTCAAATGATTTTCCTATTATTTTTGCGAAAATCGTATTTACAAGACGTTGGTAAATTGCCCCAACGTTTTTCAGACCGAAGGGCATGACTCTATTGAAATAAGCCTCTATCGGTGATGTGGTGGTACCTGCTATAGGCGTCTAAGAAAGACATATGGTATTGTCTGCTACAATAGTCCACTAGGGAGTCCACCCTCGGTAAGGGGAACTAATCCTTTGGGTAGGCTTCATTCAGGTTGGTGAAATTGACACACATGCACCACTGTCCATTAGCCTTCTTCACCATTACGACATTCGAGAGCCATTCTGGGTACAGGGATTCCTTGATGAATCCTTCCTCCAAAAGTTTTTAGACTTCAGCCTCAATCGCCTGCCATTGTTCGGCTGACTTGTGTCTACGCATCTGTTTAACTATGTAGGTGCCCACCTGGATATACAGATGATGCTGAATCAAGGACAGGTCCACCCCGGATAGGTTGTTGGCAGACCAAGTGAAAACGTCCGCGTTGGCCCGAAGTAGGAGTAGCAACTCCTATACCTCGGAGGACACAACGTCCACTCCGATCCAGATGAGCTTGGCAGTGTCGTTGGGATAAATCTGTATAGCCATGGCTGAAGAGCTTGGTTGTAGTCCTGAAGTCGCAGGCTAATTAGCTGGGATGGCCTCTTGTTGAATTTCCTAGACTTGGTTTCTTTTCTTCCCCTATTTTCGATACTTGAGGCCCTTCAGCTCCAGGGACCGCTCCAGCTCGATTCTAAGGAGCTCGCACTCGGCTGACTGATCCCCTTGCACTTTTCTTATTCCGTGTGGAGACTAGAAAAGTATAAATTGGAAGTATGATGTGGGGATCAGTCAGAAGGCATGGGTGGTGGGGCTACCGAGGATGCCGTTGAATGCTGCCGTCAACCCAGCTTCTACGAACGTGGCTGTCCGATTAAGGTGCCTGTCCCCGTCGCAAATGGATAGGGGGAGGCTATCTCTCCTTTTGGCATCACCTTTTGATTGTCGAATCATACAACCGGGTGAACCGAAGAGGAGAGATGCTCCTTCGTGAAACCTAGGTGCTGTAGGGCTTTCAGGAAGAGGACATCCACGGTGCTTCCTTTGTCCACGAGGAGCTGGGGCTGCTGTCGCCCTGCTAGCAGAAGCGTTACCAACAGTGGGTTGGTATGCTCCACCAAACTTGGGAGGGAGGCGAACAATCGGGAGGCCGCTTGCCTGGCGAGACCTCTTTCACCCCAATGAAGGGTGGGGAACGCAGTATAAGCCGGCCGTCGAGAAGGGTTGGATTTCTGACTTAGGGTGGCGTTGATGTCGAAAATTACTTCGACCTCCGCTCCTATGGGAGGGGGTGGCGAATGTACTAGGGTGCTCTAGGCATAACCGTTAGGACCCGACAGTGGTATTCAGTTGGCAGGAGTAGGGGGGATATCGCCTGCTCGAGGTGGCAGGTGACAGCATCGTTGGGCTTTTGGCTTTCGACGAGTACCATATTAATCCCATGGAGATGCTGAAGCCTCTTGTGGTAGTCTTCTGGGCCGTCCATGGGCCCCTTGCACTTATCCTGGCCTTCATTTCGCATAACAAAGTGGGCCAGGTTCCATGTCAGATCTAGGACTCAATTTGGTCGCATAGATCACGTCAATCTTCAGTGGCTTGGTCCTTGTGATACTTACAGTAAGGCCCAAAGTCAGCCTTCTTCTTCATTGGCTTGGGCAGGGGTAGCAAGTCTTTGTCCGTAGACCATACCTCTGCCAATATGTCCACCTGGCTCACAGCGAGGGGAGTGTACTCTTCGAAATAATCTTTCCTAGGTTGGCGGGGTCCATTGTTTTTTCCCTTACTTGGCCGATCATTCCTCTGCTCTGGGAAGCTAGCCTTGCACTTGTTGAAGTGGCTGCCTCCGCAGATGGGGATGGGGGCGGATTCACCCAGGGGCCACTTCTCCCAGACTGAGCTAGCATTGTCTTTGGAACCCTCTGTCAGCCGGTTACGGGAGCGGAAAGAGTCATCCTGCTCCGTGAACCTTGTGGCTTGGTCCCAGAGCTCCGCCATATCCCTAGTCGGGAAGTCATTGATGTCATACCAAACCCTCTGAGTCAGGAGTCCTGACTTGAAGTATTGGATGGTGATGGTATCGTGAGGCCGCTTGCACTTGAAGTATTGGGCCTTAAACCGATCTAGGTATGACCAGAAAGACCCACTCTTCCGCTGCTGGACCTCTGACAACCTTGCGGGGTTGTCTCTAACCCTCTGGTGCTCGGCAAAGTATTGGCAAAACTTGTCTGCTAGTTTCTGGAAGTAGGCGATCTGTCCGGCCTGTAGTTCGTTGAAACTCTCATGGGCCATGTCGGACAGATAGGATGGGAATACTCTACAGAGTACTCCGTCGGGGTAGCTGTGCACCAACATCATCTGACGGTAACTTCCAACAAAGATGTTGGGGTCCGCAGTCCTGTCTTATGGGGCCATGACAGACTGCTTAAATCTCTCAGGTAGGGGGGTTGTCATCACCTCCTCAGTGAAGGGGTTAGTGGTGACATAGGCTTGGGGGCGTATGCCCCGCATGGCCCCAGTAACTTGGTGGATGATCTCAGGGCTTGATCCCATGGTGCCGGTTTTGAGGGGTTGAGCCCCCGATATTTCCTCCAAGGATGGTGGGCAAGGAACCTTTGGAGGGTTAGGAGGAGCTTCCCCTTTCTAGCTATTAAGCTCACACTTTGGCTTCTAAAGTTGTTCGAGTAGATGGGCGTTCTCGTCCTCCACCGTGCGACGCCACCTCAGTTGCTCATCTTTGAGTCTTGGCTGGCGGGGCTCCCCAGGTGGGAGTTGGCCGAACTCTCGGATCTGTTTGATCTCCAGGAGTTTCTCTGTGACTGAGATTTCCTCAACCCTCAAAGCTACAGCTTAGCTTGAAACTACTCCTCCCTCGCTTGTGCTTCGGGAGGAGGTCGCGCTCGTGGTCCTTCGACGATTGGTCGGGGACTCCCTGCTTCTCCTTGTTTGGCTCGGTTGGCAGGGGGCATCTCTTGGACATCGATAGGCTTGACTTGGCTTGATTTAGCACTTTCTCGGGGTCAACATGGGAGGAGTTGCGAGTCATGGGAGCCATCAAAAGGACCTCAAGAGCTAGGAAATGTTATCAACTGATAATCGCTTCCCAAATATGGCACCAATTGATCGGGACCCCAGGATTCGGAGTGTTCGACTCAAGAGTAGAAACGATCAGGCCTCCTACTTGAGTGGAGGGTTCAATCGTGGGATTCAAGCAATCACACAATGGGCACAGGGATTGATTATCTAGTTCCACTACAAGGGGTGTACGTCTGGGGGGAGGATGGTGCTCCCAACTATGCACTATAACTTGCAAGATTACAAGGTTTACAATCTCTCGATTTCTCTCTTGAGTTGCTCGGGGGAGGGCCTCGAGGGCCTTTCTCCGCTATTTATAGTGTTGGAGTTGGGCCTCTAGTGAGATCTTCTGAGCATATACGTTGCCTGACAAGGTACGAGCTTTGTCAAATTATTAATTACGGTGGCCATGTCAGCATTTATTGAGAGCGTAGTTGACAAACACCAGTTTATCATCATTCTTATGCCTTAAAACAGATCTAGCTCTTAGGATTTTGACTCTGCGAACTGGTTTTTGGGTTGTAGTTAGGCATAAATTAGGTTAGGCATGCATTACACGTTTTATTGTCTTTTTGATATGTTTATTTGAGTGTTAGGGATAAACAGATAATCAGATCCCCAGAACCCTAGCACTCAGGAAGCCAGCTTACTTTAGCTTGACTTAGCAGCTAGCAAAGAACTAGCAATCTAAGCCAGTTAAAGTAGCTCCTTGCTATTCTCTTCAATAGCCACCAGCTCCTATGCAACTCCAAACAGCTCTCCTTCAGCTGCTCTTCTCAAAATCCTAGCTCCTTCTGCTCCCTACCCTACTCATCTACTAGCTAAGTTAGCTTAGCTTAGCTTAGCTATGCAACTTCTTGGCCATCCACCATCCACCCTACCTAACCCTAATTCCCACCTAACTAGCTCCACCAGGTAAGCCCACCTATGCTCCACATAAGCTAACCCTACTTCTACCTCACCTTGGAGCCAACCTAACCTAAATAACACCTCCAAAAGACACCACAAAGTGATGCCTAAACCACCTATAACTACCCCTTAATTGGCACCATGTTTTCTCTCCAAAATCCCATGCATCTCCACCACACATCTTTCCTTAAACCCTTCTCCACCATCCAACTAACCCCCCTTCTAGAACCCTCTCTAGTTGGCGCCAAACCATGGCATCCCTCCATGGTTGGCGCCAACTCCATGCACCCCTTAGCCACCATAACTACCCCCATAGCATTCCCTTGGTTGGCGCCAACTACCCTCCACCATAGCATCATCTAACTACCTCCTAAATCCAATCCTAGCCCTACACCAAATCCCCACGCCAACCACCCTTCTCCACCTCTATAAGAACCCTCCTAACCACAACCAAATGATCATCCTCCCTTAGTGTTAATTCTACCCTAAGACACCTATAACCTATGACCAAGAAGAAGGAGGAAGGAAGAAGATTAAGGAGGCCATCCCTTGACTCCTTGGTGCCTTCTTCCTTACCACTCTTCTTCTTGTGCCATGCCAAGAGGAGGAGGCTCTCTACATCAAGGAGGACGGCCAAGCATTGGAGGAGAAACTAGGGTGGTGCATGCCTACCCTTGGAGGAGAAATTAAGGTGGAATCATCCACCTTGGAGGAGCCAGGGCACACCCCCTTAGGGCTTGCCAGGAGGAGGCCACACCTTGGAGGAGAATTTCAAGGAAAAGAAGGAGCTCTTTTCAACTACGGGAGTAGCCGTAGTTGGAGCAAGAGCTTCATCTTCTTCACCGACATTATCAGAGGATTAGTGTTTCTTATTTTTTTCATTCTTTTGTACTTTGAATTCTAGTAGTAGAAGCATTCCACTACTAGGATTTTTTGTAAAACACTTTTGCTCAATTAAAGTTGCCCTTTTTCTTATTGCATCTGTTGCTTTATCCTTAGTGCACTTTCATACCTTTTTAATTACCCTAGGCCTCCACGTGCCTAGGGTGAGCTTAGAAAGAAATCATTTTTGTCACTTAGATATTAGCTATTAGGTGTTAGTCTTTTCCCACCATCAAGTTCGCATTACCTTGTTATTTCAAAAACCAAAAAATTATATATTCAAAAGTACCAAAAAGAAAGTTGATTTTCATGTTCAAGTAAGAGATTGATATTTACAAACATTGCCTCTTTGGACGACCCTAGATACTCCACTATCTAGGTTATAAATTTTAAAAGCGAATTGATTTTTGCGCATTGAACGATTTCTAAAAACCTAATTTTATAAACCGTGTAAAAACCCGACCACTTTTTAGCGCCATTGCCAAGGAGGCACGGCTTTGCATTTATTATTTCTCTTACTTGATAATTGGATCTCATCCCCTTGTCTCTTTTTCTCTCATATGTGTAGGTGTTGCAGGAAGAAAGCGGGATTTTGGAACTTGAAGTGCCTTTTCTTCCTGCAAAAAAAATTCAGGTTGGTAATCTCAAACTTGTCACAGTTATCTTAAAAAAACTATCAAAAAAATATTCAACTTGGATTTCAGGATCCTAAACATCTTAATTAAGTGGAGTGGTAACATTTAAAATCCATTTGTTGCTTGTTTGCATCATTTAACACCACTCCACTTCAAGTGTTGGTGTTTTGATTTTCGAGTCCAGACTTTTATTCAAACTTCAAAAATCAATTTACAACACCACAAGCCTCATAAAATCAAGAAATTTCATCTAGTAATTCAAAATCAAGTGAGGAACATTTTTCCAAATTTTAGAGAAATTGGATTTGTATACAATTTTTAAAAATTCTTGTACTACATAGGGGTCATCTCCTCTAATCTCCCTATTTTGCTACTGTCTATGAATTTTAGAAATTTTTATACTTATCTAATTTTTTTGAAATTTAGCTTTCTGGAATCCTTGTAAAATTTTACACATCAAATGAAATTACATAAATTTTTATTGGCTAGTGGTGGTACTGAAAAGTCCAAAATACCTTTGGGTATCATTTTTAGACTTTGACAGCAGCACAAAGAAAAATCCTAAAAAAATACCAAACAAATTCCTAAAATGACAAAAAAATGTTTTTGTTACTATTTAAAAATACCTTTGGGTGGCTAGTGGTGTTGTTTGACTTGTTTTAATCACTACTTAAAAAGAAAAGTTTGAAAGAGATTCATTAGTAGTAAATTTCTATTTAAGGATCCAATTCAATTAGGGTTTCTTTTTAATTTGTAGCCCCACAATATAAAGGAAATCTACCTTCACAAATACAACTTGATTTCTCTTTATTTGTGGATATCAAACCTCTTTGAAAACTTAAAAAGAAAACCCTAAAACACACTAAGCTAAATCAAATCCTAAAAACTAGAAATACATCAAATTTGTGTGACAACTTGATTGCTTTTGGAAACACTTTTCCAATCCTGCACACACTAAAAAAATTAAAATAATAAGGCATTACCCCAATTAATGCCTGATGGGAACACCATCATGAGCCTTAACTAGCTCATTTTGACCCAATGAAGAGAATAAATGCTCCTACATAACCAACTGAAGGTCATAATTCACTGCATAACCTTTCTGAGAGTGAAATAAGAAACTAGGGTTAAAACTATAATTTTACCAATGCAGTACAACCACGGGTTTTCTCAAAGGCTAAAAAAAGGTCAAATGGTCTTAATAAGATAACAAGTGGGTTGGATTTGACAGAAAAGGGTTTGTGTATGTTCTATTAATTAAATGACTTCTTGAAACCCTAAAAGTAGACACACTTAATTAACCAAGGTTTTGGTCAGAATAAAATTCACTTAAACCTCTAAAAATAATAGAAAAATATTCTCTATGATTTAGTACCTTCAATTTGGCCATTAGAAGCCATCTTGACTTAGAATGGGGTCTTAGATAAATATTTGCCCTAATTTGAATTTTTGCATAAATTATCCAGTCAAATGTGATTAAACCCAAAATCCAACTTCACAATTGGATTCCTTAGGCCCAAATTAGGTTTGTACCAAAATTTGGATCTAAGGAGAACTTGCCTCGACCTAGTTTGCAAAAAGGTTCTGTCATTACATTTCTACCCCTAACTTTTAAAAATTGTTGCATTTAGCCCCCTATCTTACTCGTCGTCTTCACAAGTAGGTCCCTCCACCATTATCGCAGAGGAATCCTACTTCGACGAGCTTTGAAAAGAGATTTCTCCTTGATTACTTGGAGAATCCCTTCCAAAATTGGAAGGGAGATCCCCTGAGAAATTCCCTTCAATATGAACTCATTGATGAGCCTTGATTCTTTCCCAATCTCTCATGTGAACGCATGAGAGATTTGGGTCTCTTGAAGCTTCCATATCCGGCAACCTTGCCTTACTTGGAAGCTTGGATTCCAAGCACAAAATTCTCTCTGAAGACCTATTTAAGAAGCCCCAGATCCAACCGATGCTCCTCAACTTGAAATTGGGCTGATTCCCCCTCCATTCCTCTCTCCCCTTCGGTTGCAACCCTCTGCAAGCTCTGGCGGCCTTTCCTTAGCTCCTTTGTCGCCCAACCACAATACCAGTGGCAAGGTTATCTCCACCACAATCCTCCGTGGCATGCAATACTGACCGACGTCATCCCTGCCCCATCTTCGCCGCCGCCTCACCTACAGAGACTTCGTCTTCCCCATGTCCGGCAACCATACTAGCATGGGATTCCTTTCCCCTTTCATCCCTTAGAGTAGATTCTTAGGTTCCCTCTCCCTCACACTTTCTCCCCCTCTCTTTATTTCCCAAAATCGACCACTGACGCCACTAACCACCGTCACCTTCTCCACCTCCACTGACTCCTCCGGCGAGGTGCCCCGGTCACTACGCACCTCCATCCACCTCGCCAACCACCCTATGACCTCTGCCAAGCCTCCCTGATTATATACCCTCACTCCATTGACCACCCAAATGATTGCGCAGCAATCATAGGTCTTAATTGGCCTAGATTAAGCTAGGACTTAGCATAAGTTAGGGTTATTCATGCATGCATACGCATTATCTGCATCTTTACTGCTTTCCTTTAGCTATGTATAAAATAATGTTATAATGTGCTGATTAAGTGCATTATGTCGATTGCAGGGAATAAGCTGATCAGGAGCTGGATCTGAAGCTGGATCAGGAATAACAGGAGTTGTAGCAGAGCTGGAGAAGAAGGCCTAGTTTAGATGTAGGAATAATAATGTAAGGGAGTTAAAAGTTTGCTATTCTATTAAGTAGGAATAAATCAGTAAAATGTGAAGAGCTTAGGTCCATCCTAGCCCTAGGATAGCCTAGAGACTTCCCCAAGCCTTAGCCACCCTTAGATTAGGTCACAACACCCTAGGAAGCCCTAAAACCCTAGTTCCAACGCTTATCTGGACGTCCAGATAAGTTATAGAACGTCCAGGACCCTTAGCCAACTCCCGCACACTTCAAACCCACTTCTGTAGTGTTATTGGACGTCCAGACACTTTGTGAAACATCCAATTTCTGTAGAATACCCAAAACAGAACCCGAAATCCTTCCTAACTCTGATTGGACATCCAGACAACAAGTCTGGACTTCTAATTTTTGAGTATAAGACGTCTGATTATATTATTAGACATATGATACTGCTCTCCAATTCCTGTTTTGAGATTTAAGCCTTGATCTTGGATCTCTAGGTCCCTAAACCCAATTCCAACCCTATAGGAACCTAAATTAAGGTGTCCTAACCCTAGTACATCACCTCTAGACCTCCATAAGGACCTAATTAGGTCCTCACTAAACCTAATTGACTTGGATCTTAGTCAATTCCATCAACCTATTCAATTGGACTCATTAAGTCCAATTAAGCCCTGATCTCAGCACACACTGTCCAATTGGACTCAGTGAGAGTCCAATTGACCTAGACCTGACTTAATTGAGTTATTTTACTCTCAATTAAGTTTTCACACACCCAATTAAACTTGTATTAAGTTTAATTGCACTTTACCTTAGTGAATTAGGGTTTATAACCTTAATTTGAGACATACCTTGACCTATACCCACTAGAACCCAACCTAATCAACCTAGCCACCTAAGTTTCGACCCACACACACCCACACACACCATCCACACGAAAATATCTAGCCTAGAGTTCTCTAGAACTCTCTACCATGTGTGGTTGCCTTGGTTGCCAAAAATAGCAACCAAGAGCCATTCAATTTTTAGATCCACATTTGGTGGATCTAAAAACCACCATCCACCCTCTCTCTCTCACTCTCCCACGAGCTCCCACCATAGGCATCTCTAGAGAATTCCATAATTCTCTAGAGAGCTTCCCTTAGGTCTATAAAAAGACCCCTTGAGTGGCCATTTGCAACCATTCACTTCTTTGGCAATTGCACTCCATTAGTGCCATTCACGCCACCTCCAAGTCACTCCACCTCCACGAGCTCACTACCACCACCATGGAGGATACCATGCCGGGATGCTGGATCAACCCTTCCTCTCTCCAAGGGCCGGCCTAAGTTCCATTGGCCGCCCCTCCTTCTTCTCTCGACCACTCCAAGGCCATCGGGGACCACCCCTGAATGCCCTCTATTCTTCTAGCTTTAAATCATGCTCTTCATAATCTTTATTGCTTTCATTTACTGCTTAGTAGTGTAGTCTTACTTCTCCCCCAATGATGCATGCGAAATCCCCCCGTTGATTCTTGTATGTAATCGTTTTCTGCTAGTTAGGTTTAATTTTTAAGCATTCATGTATAAGCTTTCCTCTAGATTTCCTTATGCAACAACTCTCCAATGATGAATGAAATTTCACTTTATATATATATATATCTCTTATGTGTTCGAAATCACCACGAGCTGAATGATTATCATATTTGCGTGATTTAAGTGCCTGTTCTTTAATTGCCTATATATTACGCACCAGCATGTCGTTTAAATAAAGTAGAGCGGCTTTACGATCGATTTCAAAAGCAAAACAACGCTTCCCAGAGACGAACGACCGGGACTCAAAGCCTTGTTATTTTTACAAAACAATATCTTTGTTGGATCGTATTTCGCAACTATATTACGATGCTTTTATCAAAAATGCGATCTACGACTTCCCGACACCAAACACCTCCCCGAACACACCCACTCACACGCACACAGTGCACCCTAGGCACGCCACCACAGCCACCCACATTCCACGCAACCGCTCCCATCACATTCGCTGTTCTCCGGTGATGTTCCCTGAACGTTTTGACGTGGCTAAAAGGCTATTCTCTTGATTTCAGGTATCCGACCATGGTCCGCCATTGTTGCTGAGCTTGAAGCAAGCTTAAAGCCGCTCTAGGCCTTACTCTACTCTAGAAGATAGCCCCAGGCTGTGAGGACTTAAGACGTGTAGGCGTCCAAGCCTTCAATTGGAGTTGAGAGACTCTGCAGCTACTGCAATTGCGAAGACCATCTTTACTGTGTGCGTGGAAGGAAGGTGGGACATTTAGTCCCACCTCGGAAACTAAGAGCCACCTGAAGTCGCATAAAGTGAAAAAGTTCCAGAGGTTGTTCGCCTCCAACACTGAGGGTGAGGTCCTCCTCCCCCCTTCACCAGACTTGTCCGTGACACCTAATACGCGAACCTGGCTGACCCGACTACCCGACTTGACCTTACACTCCTCACTCACCACCCACGTCAGTGAGCCTGGACTTGGGTATGTGTTAGGTCTGATTACCCAACCGGCTAAACGCTCTGGGAGAGCGAGACTGAAATAGAAAAGAGAGAAGGAGAGAGGAGAGCTGCGCAGGGTTAGGGGGGTTTTTGCCTTAAAGAGATTGCCTCCAACACTTAGCCAATTCAGAGGAAGAAGAGGAGGTTAGGCAGAAGAAGAGAGAGAAGGAAAAGGCAAAGGTAGAGGAAGAAGAGGAGGACCGCAGGGCTTAAGGCAGAAGAAAGAAGGAGAAGAAAGCCAAAGGTAGAAGGCAGAGAAAGAGAAGAAGAAGGAAGGAGAAGATAGAGAAAGCTAAGAAAAGAAAGAAGAGAAAGGAGAGAGGACTTGCAAAGGCAGAAGGCAGAGAAAGAGAAGTGAAGAAGAAGAAGAAAAGAGAAATCAGAGAAAGAGATCAGAAGAAGAAAAGAAGGAGAAGAACTGTAGCACAAGTCATTTAAGATGTCTAATTGTAAAACCAGACGTCTGAATTTACATTTTCTTCTTTAGTAAATTTGAGTAACTATTATTTTGTCCACAATTATTTTTACTCTTCATATACTCATGCTCTACATTCCTAATTTCTTTTTGAGTAATATTATATGTTCAATTTGCATGAATTTCTAAGTCTAGTGTGTGAATTCCATTTGCTCCCTGTGTTCGACTTTGGAATATTTTTCGAGTAATAAAATTATATTTATTTTGAACGCTATTTCGGCTATACTACAACGTAATACTTTTAAAACCCATTTTAGCGACTCAAACAATGCCCTCTACATTCCCGTGCACACTTAGAAACCCAAGACTAACTTGTAACAAGTAGTTATTTGACCACTTAAGGACTTCATTCAATTAGGCTTGATATCTAGTATTTAAGGATCACTAAGCGCTCCTAATTTCTTCAGACAACGTGGCGACAGACTTAGAGGGAAATCAAACAACCGGTAAGGGTTTACACAAGCCCCTAGTGATTTTCCCAGGACATGCTTGGGTCCAAACCACCTCTTTAGTCTAGCCGGGTTATCTTTTTGGAATTGGGTTCGCTTGCTGATTTCTTGCCTATTGGGTTCCTAAGTCTTAGGTTCTAAGGAGTCAACCTTAAGACAAGACTAGGCTTATTTGTTTGAATTGTACACTTTCTCTCATCTCTCTCTCTTCTCCTTCTCTCCCGTTCTTCCATTTTATGCACAGCCGATGGTCCCAAACTCCGCACTTGGAGGAACCATTTGATTTTGCCCCCCGTGCCAAAAAACCACTTTTTCTGTCTTGTTCTTCTAAAAAAATGGAAAATCAACAAAACAGGTCCACTAACTCATCTACCTCCACCTCTAATCCAACCTCTAATCCCACTACTAATCCCAATTCTAACCCTTCAGCCCAAAACCCCCCCACCTTTGACTTTCCACACCTAGAGCTTCCTAATGCTGACATGCCTCAATCACAACAACAAGCCCCCCCGCTTAATCTCTACTCCTTGATGGCTAAGTAGATTGCTCAACTTCAAGCCAATCAACAATTGTTGACTAGGAATATCACAAACCTAGCCAACCAAAGGCCAAACCCACCGCCCTGTCAGCAGCCTGTCGTTCCTCTAAAGGATTTCTATGATCCTTCCTATTATGAGGAAAGACCAGGGGTGGTCATACCTGAAGGGGATTTTGAGATCAAACCAGCTATTCTAAATCTAATTAAGAATTTCCATAGCCTTCCTAGGGAAGACCCATTCAGCCACCTTGAAGAATTGACTCTCCTTGCACAAACAACTCGTTCCCGCAATGTGCAAGATGCCCTTTGGCTGATGCAGTTATTCCCATTATCTCTTAAAGATAAGGCCACTCATTGGTTTAGAACCATTGGCCGACCTATCACCACATGGCCTCAGCTTAAGGGTGCCTTCCTCAAGAAATTTTTCCCTAAAGGTCATATTAATTCCTTGCAAGGATCTATTATGACCATTCAACAAAAATCTGGCGAGACTTTTCATGATTCTTGGGAAAGATTCCAAGATCTCCTAAGAAGTTGCTTGCACCACGAGATTCTCTTACGGCAGCTCGTACAGATCTTCTATCATGGATTAGAAGATCAAATTCTACATTTCGTTGATGCCTTGTGTGATGGCAACTTCTTAAATAAGGATGCTGAAAGTGCCTATCACCTTTTTGAAGAAATGAGTGAAAACTCATTTAATCAAGCTTCCATAAACACCTTTGGCAGAACTTCAAACCTACAGTTCAGTGTCCATGAAATAGGCACTCAATCTATCCCTGTCACCTAAGATGATCTTCAAATGATCACTCAGAAACTCGATCAGATGCAAATAAATCAAAAGAAAATTGAGGAAAGACTTGCCACACCAACCCAAGCTCCATAGATTCCACATCTAACTTAGCTTAACATTTCATGAAGAGAAAATTTGCACAATCTAAACACCATCCCTGCTGATTATCATCAATATCCTGAGGCTTTCTATGTTTTACTGGGGAATTACAATTATCCAAACCCTAACCCCACTGAAAATATTTCTTCCCTTCAGGAGCAATTTATAAATTCTTCCAATTGGAAGAATTACCCAAACCACTCCTAGAACAACCTGGTTCCTCCCCAAACATCAAATCAATTTATCGAGTATGGATCGAATCCAACTTTTCATTCTGGGCCATCTCAACAAGAGATTAATGCCCAGATGATGAAAACCCTACAGGAAATGTAGAGTAAGATGACAAAAGTAACCCATGCTATTACAGATCTGAATAATCAGATTGGGGTTACTCCAACTCAAAGACCTGTAGGACATCTACCCTCCCAACCCATGCCCAACCCTAACCATCAGAGGAACCAATATCCAGGTAGAAATCAAAACTACCATAATCAGCCTCTTATTAATCCTTCACCATAGCAGCCTCCCAGGTTTTCACAACAATAGGTCCCCCCACCTCCTCCAAATAATAATCCGACTGCAAATGTAGTTAAGTTGAGGAGTGGGAAAACCACCATTGATCCCCAGCCTTCACAACAACCTGGTGAAATCCCCATTCCTGTGCAAATTGACTCTCAACTCCCACATCAGGAATAAAAAGAAATACAAAAATCTCAAAACACAACTCCTATCCCTTTTCTACAAGCTCTCCACCCCACCACTAATCAGAAAAAGAAATCTGAGCCCACAACTGAAGAACTCATGGATTTATTTGGGCAAGTTCAAATCAATATGCCTCTCTTAGATGCAATCAAATATATACCTACCTATGCCAAATTTTTGAAGGAGATCTGTACTCCAAAAAGACAGGCTAAAACTCTAGGACAGGTGTATCTTTCAGGGACAGTAAGCTCTGTCATACAGAGCAAGCTACCTCCTAAGATGAAAGATCTGGGTGCACCTTTAATTTCAGTGATTATTGATGGCACTTCTTTCGATCGCGCCCTTCTTAATCTCGGTGCCTCAGTTAATATCATTCCTATGATTTTATTTGAAGAATGTCAGATCGGTGAACTAAAACTTGTTGAGGTTACCCTTTAATTAGCCGACCGATCTACAATCAAACCTCGTGGGATTGTCAAGGATGTCTTGGTCAAGGTCCAGAATTGTGTCTTCCCAACAGACTTTCTGGTCCTTGACATTGAGGTACCTGAAACTTTAATGAATGCCTTAATAATTCTTGGACGACCCTTTTTGGCCACTGCAAAGGCAAATATAAATTGTCATATAGGAAAAATGGATATCACCTGTGTAGGCCAAAGTATCACCCTTGATATTTTCAAATCCTTCAAGAGATTCCATGATGATAATTTTTTTGAGGACTCAGATACAGAAATATCAATGTTGGTAGATACCCTTCCCGACCACTATTTTTTCGAGGAATCTGACTCAGAATCTGTGGTCGGCAAAATCTTTGACTTTTGGACTTGTCTTCCACAAAAATCTATTCTTGATGATCCCCCTAATTATTACCTTGACCCACCCACTTTTCTCCCAACCCACCCCTTCACATTAACCTCACATACCCTTCATCATTCCTCTCCCACCCCTCTTCAACTGGACCTACCACCAGACCCGCCTGAATTTGGCATTCATCCAAAATTAAAACCATGGCCAAAACAATTTTCCATCAAATCTTGATCCCCATCTTTATACCACTCAACTTTCCAGGGATCCAGATGAAGACCCATTTTATGCGGGCATCCAAGTGTCCAACTACTTACAGGATAATTCAGCTTCCTTGCATACATTCACGCCTAACTTTCACTAAGGATGGGATGTAACCCATCACTTTTTCCTACTCTTTCCTTTTCCAAGTTTTGACCATCCTAAACCCAATCGCTTTTCACTAAGGTGATCCCTTTTCCCTCCTAATGCATGAGGACATTGCATATCATAAGCATGGGGGGGTGTTTTTAAATTTTGATGATCGATTTAGGATTTTCAAAACCTAAAAATATGCATTTTTTTTTGTCATTTTCCTGCATGTATATCCAAAAAAATAAAAATATTGAAAACTTTTGAAGAAAATTTTGAAAATTGGGACTAAGGTTGAAAATTCACCTTACGATACAATGGGATTTAATCTTTAACAAACTAGGGATAAGGATATGGATCTGATCATTAGAATTTCGAAGTCAACCTTTAGACTAGATCAAATATCCTTCCCTAAACTTCCACCTGAACTCATTATAGTTCAGGTGGCTTGATCCTCTTTTGTATCATGGAAAGTATCTGGCTTAGTTTCTAATTAAAAAACTTGCATCTCGTGCAAAATTTCTTGTGTCAAAATTCACACACAAGTCAACACCTAAAAATAATTAAAATTTAGAAAAACCCCTTTGTTTGGCCTTAGTAAAAGTCCGAAGCAGATCATTGGTTTGAGTTTCCACTGCTGAGAAGGAGGAAAATGACTCCTTTGAAGATGCGATGTCAACATGTTACCACCTCGGTGCTACTCTATATCTATATTTCATATCTTTAGATGGAGCATTAAAGCGCATTTTTGCAACTCAAGTGTCTTGGACGGTACTCTACCCGTAGCGTCGGAGCAAGAGCTTGAGTTTGCTTGGAGCGCCCCTTTACACCACATTATGCTTTGGGGTTGTGAGCTCCTGGGTGGTGTCATGGACAGTACTATCCCAATGTACTGGCGTCGGAGTCCCCTCGAGGATTGGTAACGAGAACGATGATCCCAATACATCTGTTGTAAGACTAAGCTAAGAATAAGCATGGGGGAGACAAAAAAAAAGTTTTAAACCAAAAAAATGCCCTTATAAATGTTGGCTTTTCACAAGCACAGACACAAGGTTTTAAAGGTTATTGCAAGTTGCGAATCAGATTCAAGAGCTAGAAAATTCCTAAATACAAAAATTTCGAGTCATCTGAATTAACAAAGGGTTAATCTGTGAATTTTTGGAGGATAGATTGATCCCGATTCATCTAATTTTTGGATCTGAAAATAAATCCTGATGTCTATCTTTAACAAATCTCGTACCTTCTGTGCTTTAATCAACCAAGGTCCCGTAATCTCTTTCTCCTTAAAAGTTGAAAAAATTAGATTTCCCAAGAATTTTGTTTTGAGAGAATATGTTTTACTAAGAGACTAGCAAAAGATAAGCATGAGGGTGTGATAAATGCTAGTTTATCATCATTCTTATGCCCTAAAACAGATCTAGCTCTTAGGATTTTAATTCTGTGAACAGGTTTTTGGGCTACAGTTAGGCATAAATTAGTTTAGGCATACATTACACATTTCTTTGTCTTTTTGATATGTTTATTTGAGTGTTAGGGATAAACAGATAGTCAGATCCCCAGAACCCTAGCACTCAGAAAGCAACTGGTGAAGAAGAAGCTCAAACCAGCTGGGACTCAGCCTAATCCAGCTCATCATAACTGGATACCAGCTCACTTGAACTAAGGTTAGCTCATCTTAGCTCCATTCAGCTCATCTTAGCTGAATGGTAGCTCAAGATAGCTCACCTTATCTCATCCTAGCTCAAGTCAGCTCAAATCCAGCTCAACTTAGTTAAGTCTAGCTCATCTCAGCTCCTATCAGTTCACTGGGAGCTCTAGCTAGCTCAGCTAAGTTGACTGGAGTCCACCTCAGCTCAGGTCTAACTACCTCCAGCTCTACTCAACTCAAGCCAGCTAAAGATGACTTCACCCTAGCTTAAGCCAGCTCAAGTCCAGCTTCCGGGAACTCCACTTAGCTCAACTTAGTTGAGCTAAGCTACCTTAGCTACTTCAGCTAGCTAGGTCCTCACCGGGAAGATCAGACCCAGCTTACCTCAGTCCATCTTAGTAGAATCCAGCTTACTTTAGCTTGGCTTAGTAGCTAGCAAAGAACTAGCAAGCTAAGCCAATTAAAGTAGCTCCTTGCTATTCTCTTCAGCAGCCACTAGCTCCAGATAGCTCTCCTTCAGCTCCTCTTCTCAAAACCCTAGCTCCTTCTGCTCCCTACCTTACTCATCTATTAGCTAAGCTAGCTTAGCTTAGCTTAGCTATGCAACTCCTTGGCCATCCACCATCTACCCTACCTAACCCTAATTCCCACCTAACTAACTCCACCAAGTAAGCCCACCTAAGCTCCACACAAGCTAACCCTACTTCCACCTCACCTTGGTGCCAACCTACCTAACCACCACCTCCAGAAGACACCACAAAGTGGTGCCAAAACCACCAATAACTACCCCCTAATTGGCGCCACTTTTTCCCTCCAAAATCCCATGCATCTCCACCACACATCTCTCCTTAAACCTATCTGCACCATCCACCTAACCCCCCTTCTAGAACCCTCTCTAGTTGGCGCAAACCATGGCATCCCTCCATGGTTGGCACCAACTCCATGCACCCATTAGCCAACATAACTACCCCCATAGCATCCCCTTGGTTGGAGCCAACTACCCTCCACCATAGGATCATCTAACTACCTCCTAAATCCAATCCTAGCCCTACACCTAATCCACATGCCAACCACCCTTCTCCACCTCTATAAGAACCCTCCTAACCACCACCAAATGATCATCCTCCATTAGTGTTAATTCTACCCTAAGCCACCTATAACATACGGCCAAGAAGAAGGAGGAAGGAAGAAGATTAAGGAGGCCATCCCTTGCCTCCTTGGTGTCTTCTTCCTCCCCACTCTTCTTCTTATGCCATGCCAAGAGGAGGAGGCTCTCTACATCAAGGAGGACGGCCAGGCATTGGAGGAGAAACTAGGGTGGTGCACGCCCACCCTTGGAGGAGAAATTAAGGTGGAATCATCCACCTTGGAGGAGCTAAGGCACACTCCCCCTAGGGCTTGCTAGGGGGAGGCTACACCTTGGAGGAGAATTTCAAGGAAAAGGAGGAGCTCTTTTCAACTACGGGAGCAGCCGTAGTTGGAGCAAGAGCTTCGTCTTCTTCACCGACATTATTAGAGGATTAGTGTTTCTTGTTTTTTTCATTCTTTTGTAGTTTTTTTTTTTTTTTTGAAAAGATGAGGAGTGCTATTGATGATGATAGCAAACTGGAAACAATTTATTCATGAGAAAAGAGCACGAAGTTAGAGGTAGTCACACCACTCTCTAGCAAATCTCCAACACTCCCTTACAATACCCCCAACATTCAACACACCCCCATTAAATAGAATTTCATTACGAGCCCGCCATACACCCCACATTATGCTCACCATCTTCACCTGCTCCCCTCCCTTCATCAGGATGGACTGCCATAGATTGTCCCACGTGGGTAGAGCAACTCCACATATGTCCCTCCATACACAGTCTGTCACCAAACACGAAGAAAAAAGGTGCATCCGGTCATCTGAGGGAAATGTACACAAGGGGCAGTTTTGGGGAGGCGTCCCCATCCTTTTCGACCTCATTTCATTGGTGATAAGACTGTCCTGACAGCAAAGCCAAAGGAACACTTTGATTTTTAAGGGTATCTTCAATGACCAAATCTTGATGCAATCCATCTCCTCCCTTGATTGGTCAGCAGCCAATGAGGTCAACAACTTTTTGTATGCCTTGGCCGGGGTGAACGACCCATGTTTCCACCTAATGTCCACCGGTTGAAAAGCCAGCAAGTCTACCAGCAGCCTCTCTTGTTCGACCTGCGTGCGTGCATCAGCCCTCACGCAAACTAGCCCCTGCAATATTCCACCTTCCAGCTGTAGAATCCCATCAATCAGCAAAGAAGATGTTGCCGTCTGGAGTTGCAGCATACGCTCGTGGAAAGGCCTCGTTCAGTTTGCCCAGGTTCGATCACTGATCTATCCAGAACTTGAAGTGCCTTCCGTCTCCCATAGCTGGGTCGAATTCTGACATGTTGGCCTGCATCTCTTTCCAGACAGAGCACCAAAATGGGGAAGGACGACGAGGTTGGGTCACCCACAGTTGAACCTGTGAACTGCCGTGTGCCTGCATGACCAGCTGAGGCCAGACCTTCCCTTCAGCGTTTTCCAACTTAACTGCCCATTTCAGCAGAAGGGCATCATTGAATTCCTTGAGAGATCGGATTCCCATCCCACCCTTGGAGCGAGGTCTGCATAGGTGTTGCCACTTCTCCGAGTGCAAGAATTTTCCTTCCACCTTTACACCTTTCCAAAAGAACTGTTTCCTCATGATATCTAACCTCTTCCAAACTACCTTCGGAGATCTGAACATAGAGAAGAAGAAAATGGGGATAGATGTGATAACCGAATTGAGGAGAATCAATATCCCTCCCTTGGACAAAAATCTATTGCTCCAGCCCTCTAATTTAGTCGAGACTTTCTCAAACAATATTGCCCAATCACTCTTCTTTAGTTTACCTTCTCTTAGTGGCAGCCCCAAGTATCTAATAGGCAACGTAGCTAGAGGAGTATGCAGGATGGTTGAGATATTATCCCTCTCATGACTTGCCATACCGAAGCAAACCAAAGACGACTTCGCTCCATTAAGTCTAAGGCCTGAAATCTCTCCAAAAATGCTCACCAAAGTGGAGAGGGTCTCCGCCTCTTCCCTTCCTCCAACAAAACAAACCATGTCATAGGCATATTGCAGAATTGGTGCCAAAGCCGTAGAGCTGGAAATGGAATATCCCCTCACCAAACCCTCACTGGTCAACATAAAAGTATACTGAGCCAGTGTGTCCATAGCTAAGTTAAAGATAAGAGGCACTAAAGGGAACCCTTATCGCACTCCACATCGTGGCTGCAGCCAAACCTCGCATGGTCGCTCGTTAACCAAAGGTGAGAAGGATGAAGTGACAATGCATCTTTTCATCCATTGGGTCCAAAGCGGAGGAGAGCCATGTCGCTTGATGATCTCCCATAAGTAGGACTAAGAAACAGAGTCATGTACTCTACTAAAATCAACCTTCCACATATACGCTTTGCTTTTCCTTCTGTGCCATCTAGCCACCACCTCCTACGCCACAATGAAAGATTCTTGAAGCAACCTATTCGGGAGGAATGCCGACTGCACAGGACTGATCAACTCAGCAAGTACCCCTCTCAGCTGGTTTGCAAGCACTTTGCTAATTATTAGGTAGATCGAATTTGAAAGTGCTATGGGTCTAAAGTCCGACACCTTCTCAGCCCCACACATCTTTGGTAAAAGAAAAAGATACAACTTATTTAGTCGCTCCACACCTGAATTTCCACATTGAAACTCTTGGATGACCTGCATAACATCCCCTTTGACAATCGGCCAAAACACTTTGTAAAAAAACACTTGAAACTCGTCCGGGCCCAGAGAACCTTCAACATTCAGTCTAGCCATTGTGTCAATCACCTCCTGTTCAGTAATGGTAGCAGTCAAAATTTTTGCTGCAGAATCATCTATCCGTGGCATACGTGAAGCTGCCATCCTCCATTCTCCCCTCCCCGCTGCCCTGGTAGTTTCCTTAAAGTATCTAACTACCTCCCCACGAATGTCTTCAGAGGAGGTTAGAATCTAACCGTCCTTCAAGGAGGAGATGAGGTTCACCCTTCTCCTCGAGCTGGCTGCCATGTGGAAGAATTTCGTGTTCATGTCACCCTCCTTCAGCCATAGCTGCCTCGACTTCTCCCTCCAGTCCACCTCTCTCATCAAGTCCTCTGCTTGAACCACACCTCACCATATCCTCCTCTGTGCCAACTCCTCTTCAGCCAAAATCCCACCGTCCTCTTTTTCATCCAGGTCCTACAGTGCTGCGAGAGCTTCAGTCCTCTGCTGACTTCTCACCACCTCAATGGTCTGCCTATATTCTTTCAGCACTAGATGCAGCTCTTTCAATTTCCTTGCTAGCCGATAGGTTGCTGACCCCTCCACCTGTTTTTGCTCCCACCACCGACTCACCATTTCTCTAAAACCCACTTCCTTAAGCCAAGACCTCTTGAATTTAAACTAAGTACCTGTGATAGAATCCTCCTCGCTATACCATAACAAGGGAGTATGATCCGAGAAGGGTCTAGGCATTCCTGTCACAGCCGAGAGTTGGAATCTCACCAATAGGTCCGCATTCCCAAGGATCCTATCCAGTTTTGAAACCAGCCCACTCCCATTCCTCCATGTAAACTCCACTCCAGACGAGGGGTACTCATTCAAACCCAGCTCAGAGACCACCATTTGGAACCCAAGGGAAGCTCGGTCAACTCTTCCATTACCTCTATCATTCTTCGATAACACACAGTTGAAATCTCCTCCCACGAGCCACGATAAACCCTCAATACTGGCCGACATCTGCCACAGTTTAGTCCACAGATTACTCCTCAGATGATCTACACATGGACCATAGATACTGGAGATGACTAAGTCCTGATCGTCCCCGGCTGATTGAAATTTGCAAGACACCTGGAACTGACCCTTCCAAACCTCTTTCAGAACCAACCTAGATGTCTTCCACCACACAGCCAAACCTCTAGATCTTCCCTGTGAATCCACAGCCCGGACCTCAACTTGATCACCCCAAAGAAGTGATTTCCACAGAAAAGCTCCTCCAACCTCAATGTGAGTTTCCTACAGTAGAGCGCAATCCACCTCCCACTCCCGAAGATATCGAGCCAGCGAAGCTCGTTACACCCCGTCGCGCAACCCACACACATTCCAAGTCATAATCCTCATCCCTTGGTTTCTTTAGCCCCCTGTTGATCCCCAACCCTTCTCTCTACACATAGAATGATGCAATCCTCTCTTTATGTTGCTGACCACTAGCAGTTGTTCTTCCTTGAAGCTTATAAGGGGAACGCACAGCCTTACCCTTCGATGATGACCCCATATCATAACTTAGGCCCTCCGGGGTCATAAAAGAGAAAGGATCTTAACTGTGTGTTGTAGTGAATCGTGTAACCTCCTGCCCCTGATGATCTAGATTTACCACTACAAGTTTCCTACTAAATTCTGCCTCTTGCACCATGGCGCTCATAGTTGATGGTTGTTCCACCCCCTGCATCTCCTCCTCTCAAATCTCTGAAAAATGTAGTTCCTTCCTCTTCTTCAGTTTCGGCCGATTTGATTCAACGGGCCTACAACTGTTGACAGTAGTGTGCTCTCCAGTCTCCACCTCGTGTGCTTTTTGCTGTTCCTGCTGCAGTTCTTCAACACGAAGGCTAACCATCTTCAGATGAAGGAGCCATGAGCTTCCCCCACACTTGAGTATAATTTTGTTTGGATTTGGGCCCCCCCTCAGCATTGACACCTCCACCTTAACTGATCTCTCATCCCCTTCACAGAAACCCACCCTTGCATCCTTCGCCAAGGCAGCAAAGCCCGCCATCACCCTCGCCACCACCCCTCTGGCTTGGAGATGCAGAGGGAGCCCCCAGATCTCCATGGTGCCCCTTCTATTCTCTGCCCTTTGTGGAGGACAGTCCTGCAAGGCCCCGTCGAAGGGGGGCACCAGCCTCCACAGAATAGTCATCTCCTTGAAGATTGTTGTGTGAAAGCAAAGACCTTCGACATCACTCATACCCATGTCGAAAAGCACAAAGCGGGTGCCACCTAGATGCACCACCTTCCAGCCCTGAGATGACAAGGATAAGGATCTTACCAAATTTTGTATCCACTCGTGGGAGAAGGAGCTAGTCATGATCTTGCCGATCAGGGTGCCCCTTATTACCATCTCTGCCACCCTAACCTCCTCCATATGAGGGACTTCAACATCGTACGCTTGCCCTATGCTCACTGGCAGTGGAGGTGGCATCGCCCCCTTCACTTCTCGGCCCCTTTGTTGTTTGCCTTCTTGCTGGTCTTTCTTCCCAACCCTCATGCACGAATCTTTCTTATGGCCCCAGCCTCCACATGCCAAACACAACGTTGGAGATCTACAGATCGCTGCCATGTGCCCCCTTCTTCTGCATTGGTAGCATACTACATCTGCATTCTCCCCTCTCCATCTCCTCCACGAGCTGCTGACCTCGAAAGCAGCATAATTGTTGTCCCGGCTGGCCTCCGTCCTCTCTTGAGTGCAACCTCCTAGACATCCACACCCTCCATCCATCGTCATCCTCCCTAACCCTAGCCGCCATCCTCTTTCTTCCCTAGAACTTGGTGTTCATATAAGCAAACTGTATGGTTAAACCCGTAGTTTAAATTTTAGTAGTAGAAGCATTCCCCTACTAGGGTTTTTTGTAAAACACTTTTGCTCCTCAATTAAAGTTGCCCTTTTTCTTATTGCATTTGTTGCTTTATCTTTAGCATGACTGAGGGAGGGGGGTGGGGGTGAGGGATACTACGACATGGGAAGGATGTGCGGGTGTGATTCGTGGCATGACGCGGGCAAAAATCATGGTGCGCCACGTGCCCCAACGTGGTGGTGGTAGGGGGGGGAACGGCTGATCCAATCCGGCCACCAGCCAGTTCATGTGACCCCGGAGCGATATTTTGGCTGTTTTAGGGCTGAAACGGAGCTGGATTCTCGTGTACAAGGTACCAATAGAAAGCACTTTGGACCCTCTACATTTTACAAGCCTATACGCTGCAATTTAATCATGTAGGGAGTTACTAAAAATTCATTGAAACCCCTAATGGCATTCTCTTGGCAATTGTAATGACCTAGGTTCGACTCCAAGAGGAGTTCATACGAGCACTGCAGAGAACGAGGGCAAACCTACCTCGTCCGAGGTCCTCTGATCTAGTAGAGGTAGAGTGGTCCTCCCTTTATGTATTTAGACTTTAATTTGGTGATTTATATATGTTAGCTTTCTTTGGCTCTATCCGTTAAACCCTTAAACCTTGCTTTGTTGGAGTAGCGTGGTGGTGCTATTATGGTGTGGTGGGGTTCCGCATGAGATGCACATGGAACAACCCTTATGTTCGATAATGGACCATTTATTTTTAGACTACCTGGAAATGAAGTATAAAAAAAAAAAGAAGAAAGACTTGGGGTATTCATGAACTCTAAGAAAACTAGAAGAATGAAATAGCTTGTGTCGAAAACTATGGATGAACTTACTAATTAGGAATCAAGGTAAGCATGAACCTGAATCCTAAGGAGGAATTAATCACTGGCAACATGATGACATATCGAGATCAGTGAACGTCAAAAGAAAAACTTATCTACTGTGATATGAAACTTTGATAATGATAGGATAATTCGCCTATTGGCAGGCACGACTGTTGGTTGGATTTCGATATGGGGGTGAGCTGGCCCTCTGGTACTCATGTATAGAGGAGAGCTAATCATCTCTTGTGTAGGGAGAGAGATAGCCTTCCCTTGGGTTGGGACCTAGGGTAGGAATGGCCTTCCTACATCGATTCTTGTTAGGCCCACGGGGCCAACTAGGATAGTTGGGTGAGGGTATAGAGACTAGTGAGGGATGCTGCCTCTGTTCTATGTTGTACGACTTAGAGTGCACCTATTAGCGAAAATGATTGTCCGCGTGCCAATGTTGGGTAGCCCCTCGTGCGTTTATCACACGTGCCGTAGTCATCGCTATGTCGCGATTATGACCCCGAGGTGGTAGATCGGGTGTAGGACAAACACGATGTGTTCTCTCAGCCAGGAGAACCCCATGTGCACATTCTGTACCGCGGTAAAACTGCAACAAGATCATTCCGTTAGGGAACATATGAACCAAGAGATTGTAGGACCTTTGCTAGAATAACCGAAATCACTAAACAACTAGTACCTAGAAATAGAAATAAGATATGAAAATGTGTGAAATGTTTACTGCTTTCTCCTTAGTTAAATTTTGTTAGTTGATTTTACACTTGCCACTCTACTCAGCTTTTGCTGACACCTACCATTTGTATCTAAGATAAGGAGGTGAGCAACCAGTTCCACCCGTTGTGGAGGGAGCTGGGCCTAGCCGAGCCTAGCCTTAGCTGCTTGACTCTTTTCTATGGTAGGTTGATTTTTCTTCCTTATTATCATGAGTATCCATTGTGGAACTAGTAGTTAGATTTCCATTTTCTAGTACATGGGGATGGCTATGTTGTAACCGCGTTGCTCTTTTGTGGAACCATTCTTTTTCTATTGCTGGTACCTTACTGATGGGAGCACCATCATGAGCTATAACTAGCTCAATTTGGTCTGATAAAGTTGATAAAAGCTCTTACATAACCATCAGAGGGTTATATAAGCATAATGTTCTATTTTGAGAAGAGAAGAAACCAGGGTTATTTATGTAATTGTAACAGCATTTCACAACTACAGAATAACCATGGGATATTTCAGGGGTTTATTAAAGGTCATATGGTCATTAATATCTAATAAGTGGGTCCACGCAGAACAAAATGGGTTTTCACGCATTTCAAGAATTGATGGGTATCTAAAACCCTAAAAATAGACCTGCTTAATTAACTGAGGTTTTGGTCAGAATAAAATTTACCTAAACCCTCTAAAATTCATATAAAAATATTCTATATGGTTTGGTATCTTTGATTTGACCATCAGAACCTATTTTGACCTGAAACAGAGTCACAGATAGAAAGTTGCCCTAATTTGGACTTCTATATAATTTACCTAGTCAAACTTAGTCAAAACCTAAATCTGAATTCACTATTAGATTCCTTGGGTCCAAATTAGGTTTGTACCAAAATTTGGATCCAATCTGAGATTATTTCAACCTAGTTTGAATTTTGGTCCAAGTTTGACTCTTGTCCTCTCAAATAGCCCCTCAACTTTTGAAATCTTTACAAAATGCCCCCTAACTTCTTCATCTTCTTTGCGAAGAAGTCCTTGCCACCATTGGAGGTCAACCAACCTCCAGGCGAGTTTTGACCGAGCATAATCCTACTCAAATCTCACCAAATTTGCTGGGATTGATGTTCACACCTAGGGAAACCTATTGGGATCAATCTCGATGCCTAACTCCCTTTGATTCGTGCGTGCAAACCCACAAAATTAGTGGGGTTCTTCTTGAATCCCAAGCAATCTATGAAGCTTGTTTCCTGTTCTCCAAGCTCTCCTAAGCCCTATAAAAGACCCCCATGACATTCCTTACCTCCTTAGCAAGCTTTGAGCCAAAATTCCTCTTCTTTTCTTGCCTTCGGCTCACTCCAAGCTTGACTTCGATGACCTCCCTCCTCTGGCCTCTTCGCCAGCCGCCACATACCATAGTCGACCAGTTCTACTTCCCCGTCATCTTCCATGTCTCACCATACCTGTGAGACGTCTCCTAACCCCGTCTTCATCTCCGTCCACCTCATCAGAGCCTTCACCTTCTCTAGTGTCGGTTCATCACAGCCAATGCCTCCTCTATCCCTCGTCGTCCATTAGCTAGACTCATCAACTCCACTTCATCTACGTATCATCACCGTGCTGTGGTCGCGCGTGTTTCGCGTGTTAGAAATCGAGGTTACAAGTAACCTGTCGTTGTAGTTGCAAAACACGTCGATCAAATAAAATTTATACCGAAACTCCAAGGGAGCCCTGGGTCGAACACAGGGAGGCGACGTTTACTTTACTTGAAAATCGTGCTTCATTTTGTTTCTTTTTGGTATTTTGGGGTTTTGTTATTTTTTTGTATTTTTGAAATAAAAGAAAATAAGCAGATGTATCACAAGATAGAGATGTGGAACAAATATAATATATATTACTTCCAATGTCAATTACAAGAAACTATGAAAGCATATAAAGAGAGGGAGGTGAGAGGAAATCTCTTAAATCAAATGTTCGGCGAGACGACGGTGCCTGGTGGAAGCTCGGACGAAGGAGGTAAGGAGCAGGACAACGGAGGTGAGATGCTGGAGGATGTCGGGTTGAGGAAAGCTTCGGCGTAGCTCTAGAATGGAGGTGAGAAGACGGAGTTGATCTGCTATGGGAATGGAGGTGGGAGGATGGCTCCAAGGTGACCTATGAAGGGAGATGGGAAGTTGGAGGAGTATTTGGTGGGGCAGAGGTTCGCTACACTAATAGGCACCTTGGGAGCTTGAGAACAAGCTCTAATGGAGCGTTGGTAGGCTTGCTAGAGCTTGGGAGTAGGTAGGAGTAGAGTAGGTAGAGATGGCTTGGAAGGGAGGGGGTGTAGGTCCTTTTATAGTGGAGGAGGAGAGGCAAAAATCGTATCTGGGTCTTTACTAACGTCCACAAACGTCGCTACAGCTCTTGCTGAAGATCTGTCGTTCAATTGTTCTTGCTAGCGCGCACGGGCCTTTAGTGACGTCCACAAACGTCACTGCAACTGTTGCTAAAGATCTGCCCTTCAATTCCTCTTGTTGGCATGCGCGGGCCTTTAGTGACAGCTGCAAGTGTCGCTAAAGGCCCTCATAAATGTTGCTGAATATCCATGCACCTCCCTGCTGGCGTTGCGCGCTTCGCACACCCGTGTTGCGCGTGCGCTGGCATGCGCGTACGCGTACGCTGCTGTTGAGCGGCTGGCCAAATTGGAAATTGGGGGGGCTGCGGGGATTCGAACCCGCACCCCTCCTTTGCAAACCAGCGCTCCCACCATTGCGGCAATCCTTCCCTTGTGTTGTGTGGAGAGGCTTGGTGCATTCGCTTCCTAGTCGTTGGATCTTGATCCAATGGCTAGGATTGAAGGGTGTGGATGAAGGAGTTGGGCGGTGCTACTGGCCGGTGTTGGGCGGTCTGGATGGCGCCACGTGGTGCCATCTGGGCTGTCCATCTTCTTCTTCTTGTAGAGGGTGCTACGGGGCTCAGATCAAGGTGATTCCCACGATGCCGAACTACGATCGTCGCTCCGGATCCATCCGTATGGTCGGATTTTCCATCCGAAACCCGTATGGATGTCTCATTGCCCCCTGGCCGTTGATCTTCCTCGGGCTTAATGTGACACCACGAGACTCTGATTTGGACGATTTCAGAGGCGTTAGTCTCCGATCGTCTTCCTAATCAGATCCGTATGGTTTGATCATCCATCTGAGGCCCTGAAATAAATCTCTTTTCTCCTGACCATAAAAAAGGAACTAATTAACCTAAAATATAAACAACTACTCTAAATGCGGAATGATGCATGCTATGCAATATTTATATCATGATATGCAGTGCTAAGCCTAGGAACTATCACAAATAAGCATTTTACGATGAATTTATACGTGTTTATCATACCCCCATGCTTACTTTTTGCTAGTCCCTAGCAAAATTAAACTAGATGCTATGTATATCAGTAGAATCAGGGTTCGAGTATTTAGGCAAAATTCATTGATTGCTTTAGAAAGTCTCATCCCCAAGACCTAATTACAAAAACTCAACAGTGCCCGGGTGCCTGCCAGAATGCAGATCGTCCGAGCCCTCGCCTTATTTGAGAAGATAATTTTTTTTTCTAATTTTTTTTACTTTTGGAGTTTGAGAGTTACAGGATAACTTTTTACAGCTACCCAACCCGCCCAAGACTCGAAAAGGACTCTAAGTGCTAAGCATCTTTGTGAAAAAGTGATAGACTCACAAAACGGTCGTTAAGATGGACTTCGGATTTCTACGACCCTAGGTGACCTTGCCTAAAGGTTTATCTTTACGATCGGTAGCTTTCTCCCTACTTTTATTTATGGGGTCAACACAAGGGTGAATCCAATGTATATCTCCCTGATTTATTCTACTTCCCCACTTCTTCCCTAAGTGCTTTGGGAATTATTGTGCATTTTTTTTTGTGAGCTGGGTTCTGGACAACCGACCTATGAGCTGTTACCATCGACAACTTGCCAGCCATACTCGTGCGCTGAAGTGTGGTTTTATTTATTTTTTTTTATTTTCTCCTTTTTTTTAAGTAGGTGGCTTCCTTGATCTAAGATTTACCTAAAGGTAGTACAACGAAAATGATCTTGTGGCTGGGCTCTGGACAACCGGCCAATGAGCTGTTACCACCGACAACTTGCTAGCCATACCACCCAAGTCGGTCCATTAGCTACCCAATTTCCGTAAAAATCGCCGGGAAGTGAGTTAGTGCAAAATAATGTGTGTAGATGCTTAGGCTTAATGTCCCCCCAAATCAGAGGGCGGGTTGATAAGTCGCATATTTATCATCCCAAATTATTTACCAAATTAAAATAAATTTTTAATTGGAAAGGACTCGAGACTAAATCCACATTCGAGTGGACACCCGGGCTAATTAATCCCGAAGACCTGAAGAGTCTAAGTATTCAGGTCTCAAAGAATCAATTCCTAAAGTTTACAACTCCTAATGCCTAAGTTCTTGTCTCCTAATTCTAATAATTTTTTTTTCAAATTTACATTTTTCTGTTATTTTTTTCTTTTTTTCTCTCTCTTTTTTTTAAATAAGAATCGAATAACAGGAAATCACTGTTACAGCTGACAAAATGGTTATAAAATATGTCCACCCCCCCATACTTAGCTATTGCAATGTCCTCATTGTAAAAAAAATGAAAGCATGCAAGAGAGTAGAAGTGGAAGAATAGCACCTGGTTTCCGTGAGACTCAGGTCAGCTTGGAATAGTCTTTACATGTGCTGAGTTTAGTGCCTTCAGCTGGGTGATGATCAGCCCGCGGTGGTTATGGCAAGGTAAGAGCAACTTTGTCTGAGATGGGTTCAGGGAGCACATGGTCAACAAAGGGTTTGAGACGCTGTCCATTGACCTTGAAAATATTACCCATCTTTGGCCCAAAGATTTCGATGGCCCCATTAGGGAAAATCCGCTCAATAACAAATGGGCCGCCCCACTTAGACTTGAGTTTACCAGGGAAAAGCTTCAATTGAGAATCAAAAAGCTAGACCTTCTAGTTTGGCTCAAAGCTCTTACGTGAAATCATCTGGTCATGGAAAGCTTTGGTCCTTGCCTAATAGATTCTAGCATTTTCATAAGCATCATTTCGAAGCTCCTCCAACTCAGATAGTTGGAGTTTCCTGGTTTTCCCGGCCAACTCAAGGTCCACATTACATTTCTTGATGGCCCAAAATGCCCAGTGTTCAAGTTGTACAGGTAAGTGACACGCCTTCCCAAACACCAGACGGAACGGAGACATACCGATAGGTGTTTTGTATGCTGTACGGTAAGCCCAAAGAGCATCATCTAGCTTTTGGGTCCAATCCTTCCTATCAGGCCTAACGATTTTCTGCAAAATGTTCTTGATCTCCCGATTGGAGACCTCGGCCTGTCCGTTCGTTTGAGGGTGGTAAGGTGTGGAAATCCGATGGCTCACCCCATATTTCCCCAGTAAATTCCAAAACTGGGCATGAGTGAAATGTGTGCCACCATCACTGATAATTGCCTTAGGAACCTCGAACCTACTGAAGATATTTCTCTTCACAAAATCGACGACCACCATGTGATCATTGGTTCAGGTAGGAATTGCCTCAATCCACTTGGACACGTAATCAATAGCGACTAGAATAAACTGGTGTCCAAATGAAGGAGGGAAGGGTCCCATAAAGTCAATGCCCAAATGTCAAAAATTTCGATGGAAAGAATTAGGTTCAGGGGCATCATATCTCTCTTAGCCATGTTCCCAAGTGTCTGACATCGGGTGCATGACTCAGAGAATTCCTGGGCATCCTTAAATAATGACGGCTAATAGAATCCGGATTGCAAAATTTTTGCAGCCGTCTTTTTCCCGGAAAAGTGTCCACCACACGCGGATGTGTGACAGAACTCAAGTACGCTATGGAACTCGACTTCCGGGATGCATCGACAAATAATCTGGTTTGCACCAATGCGGTATAGCTCGGGATCATCCCAAAAATAATATTTGGCCTCAGATACAAGTCTATCTCGTTGTTGTTTGGTCCAATCCTGGGGGATTTGACCAATGGCCAAATAATTGACAATATCCGCAAACCAGGGGGTTCAGATTCCTGAGACTTTGGGGATAGTTTCATCCGAAAAAGCATCAGAGATTGGAACATCTGAATGAGGAGAATCAATTAGGATTCTCGAGAGGTGATCCGCCACTACATTTTGTGCCCCAGCTTTATCCCTGATTTCAAGATCAAACTCTTGAAGCAGCAGAATCTAGTGAATAAGCCAAGGTTTGGCATCTTTTTTGGCCAAGAGATGTTTCAAGGCCGAGTGGTCGGTATAGATGATGACACGAGAACTTAATATATAAGCCCTGAATTTTTCTAAAGCGAAAACAGTGGCTAGAAATTCTTTTTCAGTTACGGTGTAATTCCTCTGGGCCTCGTCCAGAGTTTTGATAGCATAGTAAATCACAGAGGGCTTTTTCTCAATCTTTTGACCCAAGACTGCCCCGACGGTATGATAAATGGCAGTTTATCATCATTCTTATGCACTAAAGAAACCTAGCTCTTAGGATTTTACTCCGCAAATGGGTCTTTGGGCTGCATTTAGGCATTAACTAGGTTAGGCATGCATTGCATTTTCTTTTTTTGTTTTAATGTGTTTTTGTGAGTGTTAGGGATGAAGAGATATACAGATCCCTAAAACCCTAGCACTCAAGAAGGTAATTGGTGAAGAAGGAGCTCAGACTAGCTGGAACTTAGCTTGATCCAGCTCACTGCAGCTGGAACCTAGCTCACGTGGACTAGGGTTAGCTCATCCCAGCTCCATTCAGCTAATCTCAGCTGAATGAAAGCTCAAGAGAGCTCATCTTAGCTCACCCTAGCTCAGGTCAGCTTAGATCCAGCTCAACTTAGTTGAGTCTAGCTCATCTCAGCTCCCACTAGCCCACAGGGAGCTCTAGCTAGCTTAGCTGAGTTGACTGGAGTTCACCCTAGCTCAGATCCAGCTACATCCAGCTCCACTCAACTCCAGCCAGCTGAAGAACTCATCCCAGCTCAGGAAGCTTAAGTCCTGCTCCCGGGGACCCAGCTTAGCTCAAGTTAATTGAGCTAAGCTACCTTAGCTATCTCAACCAGCTCAATCCTCCCCGAGAGCACCAGACCCAGCTCACCTCAACTCCATTCAACAGAAGCCAGCTCACTTTAGCTTGGCTTAGTAGTTAGCAAAGAACTAGCAAGCTAAGCCAGCTAGAGTAGCCCCATGTTGACCTCTTCAGCAGCTGCCTGCTCCACTTCAGCTCTAGATTCTTCAGAACCAGCTCCTCCCTCCAAACCCTAGCTCCAACACCTCCTCCTCTACTCCTCCATTAGCTTAGCTTAGCTATGCTCCAGCTTCCTTGGCTTGTACCACCCAAAAACCCTACCTAACAACTCCACAACTAGCTCCACCTAAGTTCCACATAAGCTAAACCTACTTGGCGCCAACCTAGCCTACCCACCACCTCCAAAAGACACCTAAAAGTGGCGCCAAAACCACCCTAACTACCCCCTTGTTGGTGCCACTTTTCCCTCCAAAAATCCCCTTCATCTCCACCACACATCTCCCCTTAAACCCATCTCCACCCTCCACATAATCCTACCTTCTAGAAACCTCAAAGTTGGTGTAAACCCATGGCACCTCTCCATGGTTGGCACCACTTTTAGGTGCCTCTTGACCAACCCTAACTACCCCCCTTACACCCCTTAGATGGCACCAACAACCCTTAACCCTAGGATCATCTAACCACCTCCAACCTTCCATCTTAGCCCTCCATTTCAAGAGGCACCTTAACCCCTCATCCAACCCTATAAAAAGACCACTACCCACCACCATTCAAACCATCATTGGCTAGCAAATTCACTCTCATATTCCACTTAGAGCCCACGCCCAAGAGAGAAGAAGAAGAAGATTAAAGGGATATTCTGTCCCTTTGGTGCCTTCCCCTCTTCCCTTCTCTCTTGAGCCACGCCAGCCAAAGGAAAAGCCAGGCAAGGAAGATCTTTGGAGGAGATCTTGAAGGTGGTCCATGCCACCTTGGAGGAGCTTTTGAGGGTGGTGCACGCCTACCCCTTGGAGGAGAGCATTGAAGGTGGTAGCATCCACCTTGGAGGAGCTCTCAAGGAAGGAGAAGAAGGAGGCCCTCTTTTCAAGCCAAGGAGAAGCTAGGCTTGGAGCAAGAAGACTCCCTTCTTCACCAATTTTTGCGAGAGGATTTGTGTTTCTTTTATTGCTTTTAGATTTTTTCATTTCCGGTAGAAGCCTTCGTCTACTTGTCTTGGAAAAAAAACACAAATTCTAGTTAATCAAATTGCCTTCTTTTTACTTTCTATTGCAATTGTTGTCTTGGTTCTGGCACTTGTTTCACCTCTTCTTCCTAATTACTCTAGGCCTTCACTTTCCTAGAGTGAGCTTAGGAAGAGGATATATCTATCTCTTAAGTTTTAGTTAAGTAATTATAGGTGTCAGTACTTTCCGCTACAATTCGCATTTTGCCCTCGTCCTTTCAAAATAAAAAAATTACATATTTAAAATACCAAAAAGAAAGTTGAGATCTATTTTGTAAGCAAGAGAATTAATTTTGCAAACATATTGCCTCCTTGGACGACCCTAGATACCCCACTATCTAGGTTTATAAATTTAAGAGTTGATCGATTTTGCGCGTTACAACGACGTATTTTACAAACTGCGTAAAATCCGCATCACTTTTTAGCGTCGTTGCCGGGGAGGCACGGCTTTGCTTATTCTTTCTTCTCTTGCTTGAAGTGGATCTCATCCCCTTCCCTTTCTTCTCTCTTGTGTGTGCAGGAACTATAATGGGAAAGCGGGAATTTGAAAGCGAAAGCTCAAAGCTCCTTGTCGTCCTGCGAACATTTAGGTTGGTTCTTCTTACTTGTCACACTTAACCTAAAAAACTACCAAAATACACTAAACTTGGCTTTCAGGACCCTAAACAACTTAATTAAGTGGAGTGGTGCATTTTAAAATCCATTGTTTGCTTGAATGTTTCTTTAACACCACTTCATTGCAAGTATTGGTGTTCTGTTTTTCGAGTCCAGATCTGTCCGGACTTGAAAAATCAATTCCTAACACCACAGGTCTCCTAAAATCATGAAATTTCATACAGTGATTCCAAATTGAGTTAGGAACATTTGTTTTAAATTTTAGATCAATTGGTTTTGTATTTAATTTTTAAAAATCCGTGGACTGTAGAGGGGTCACACCCTTTAATCTTCCTATTTTGCTACTGTCCGCAAGGTTTTAGAATTTTTATGCTCATCCAATTTTTGTGGAATTTAGCTTTCTGGAATCCTTGTGAAATTTTACACATCATATAATCACAAAAATTTTCTAAGGTCGGTGATAATACTGAAAGTCCAAAATACCCATAGGTATCATTTCTGGACTTTGACACCAGTACAATTAAAAATTCAAAACAATTATCAAACAAATTCCTAAAGTCTTACAAAAATCTTTTCTGGAATCCTTGTTTGATTTCACTTAAGGTAGTGGTGTTGGTTGCATTATTTGGACCACTATCTATTCAGAAAGCCTAAAAACAACTCATTGGTAGTTAAATTTCTGTCCTAGGACCAATTGGATTAGGGTTTATTTTTCATTTTTAGAAACAAACAACAAAAGGAAACATATCTTCACCCATACAACTTGATTTCCTCTTGCTTGTGGAATCTCAAACTTGTTTGAAAACTTAAAAAGAAAACCTTAAAAATACACTAAGTTAAATCCAATCCTAAAAGGCAGAAATATAATAATTGTGTGACAACTTGCTTTTCATTGGAGCCACTCTCCAATTCCTGCACATGCACAAAAAAATTCAAATAACAGGGCAACAACCCAATTAACGCCCTCCACATTCCGTGTGCATTGTAGTATCCTAAACCTAACTAAAATTTGTAGCAACTTGACCCCTAAGGCTTCATCAACTTAGGCTTGCTATCTAGGTCCTAAGTTTTCTCTAGTTAGTACCAATTCTATCATCTATATCTGGTGTTCAGGCTGAGGGGCCATGTCAAACGACCAAGCGCAGGTTTGTACAAGCACTTGGGGTTTTCCCTGGGAAATGTTTGGGCCCAAACCTCCCCTTAAGCAACTTGGCAAATTTGTTGACAGAACGGGTATTCACTATTGATTACTTATTTCCTACATAGACCAAGTCTTAGGTTTCTTATTAAGGAGTCACATTTAAGTTAGGTCTAACTTTGTTTGTTTGAATTGCATACTTTCTCTCGTCTCTTTCTCTTCTCCTCCCCTCCAATTCTTCCCAAATAGTGCATGCACAGGCGATGGTCCCAAAAACCACACCTTGAGAGACCATCTGATTTCGTCCCCCGCAGCAGAAAATCATTGTTTTCTTCCCCCTCTTCTAAAACAATGGAAAACCCAGGAAGCCGTCAAAAAAATTCTGCTTCCACTTCTAACCCATCAGCCGACCCACAAGTTGACTTCACCCTCCCTCACCTCCCTAACTTGGAGCAACCAAAAATACCAATAGGGTCAGGTGGCCCTCCAACTATAACCCAAAATCCAAATCCCTTTGCATTAATGGTCGACCATTTGGTTCGACTACAACAAAATCAAGAAGATTTAGCTAGGACTGTCATGAACCTAGCTAATCAAGGACAAAATCCACTACCCCACCAACAGCCTGTCATCCTCTTAAGGATTTCTATGATCCTTCCAATTATGAGGAAAGACCAGGGGTGGTCATACCTCAAGGGTATTTCGAGATCAAACTAGCCATTCTAAATGTTATTAAACATTTTCATGGTCTTCCAAGAGAGGACCCTTTTTGTCATCTCGAGGAATTAACTGTCCTCGCTCAAACCACTGGTTCCCACAATGTGTAGGAAGATGTGTGGTTAATGAGACTTTTTCCTCTCTCTCTTAAAGACAAAGCATCTTATTGGTTTAGAACGGTTGGCGTCCTATTACCACCTGGCCCAAATTAAAAAGCATTTTTCTTGAAAAAGCTTTTCCGATCGGTCGAACAAATGCATTAAGAAGATCCATAATGATCTTTCAACAGAAAATTGGTGAACCCCTCCACGAAGCCTGCGAAAGATTTCAGGAACTTCTAAGAAGTTGTCCCCACCATGAAATTCCATAATGGCAGCTAGTGCAGATATTCTATCATGGATTAGAAGATCAATTGAAATGATTTGTGGATGCCTCATGTGGGGGCAATTTTCTTAACAAAGATGACGAAAGTGCCTATCTCCTCTTTGAAGAAATGAGTGAAAACTCATTTAACATGACTTCAATGGACACTTTTGGCAGATCACAAAACCCCAGACACGGAGTCCATGAAATTGACTCCAAATCCACCTCTGTTCCGGTCACTCAAGATGATCTATATATGTTAGCTCAACGACTGGACCAGATGCAAATTCACCAAAAGAAAATGGAAGAAAAGCTCATAACTAAACAAGCTCCACACGCTCACTCTCCACACACTAACCCCCCACACATTCTCCGAAGAGAAAATCTACACAACGTTGATGCCACATCTGCTGGCCAGCAATTTCCGGCTGATTTCCCGCAAGATTTGACCGGGAATTTTAATGAAAATATTTTTGATCCCACCTTGGAAAATATTTATGCTCTCCAGGAGCAATTTAGAAACCCCTCCAACACTTCCAATCAAAACTGGAGGACTAACCTGAACCACTCCTGGAAAAACCCAAACCCGATTCCTTTTCCCAAACAAAACTATTTTGGGAATTATGGGCAACCTATGTATCAACCTGGACCATCCTAGGTTGACATTAATAATCAGGTCATGAAAACTCTGCAAGGTATGCAGACTCAAATGACAGAAGTAACCCGCATGATTACCAACTTACAACACCAAGTTAAGGTTACTCCTGATCATCGACCTATTGGGAATTTACCTTCCCAACCCATGCCCAACCCGAATAATCAAAGGAATCAGTTCCAAGGTGGATATCCCAGTCAACCCATTCAACCAGCACCTCAGCATTCGCCAGGTTTCAACAACAGTCAGGCTTCCCGTCCTCATCCTAGAAACAACCAGACTACAAATGCAGTGACTTTGAGGAATGGGAAAACCACTCACAATCCCCTGACTGTTAAAGAAACCCGCTTTAATGAAACACAGATTAACTCCTCCCCCTCTCCCCCTCCTATTATTCAGGAACCAATTAATGCAAAACAAGGAAACCCTGCTCCATTTCCACAAGCCCTCCACTCTTCAAATAAGAAAAAGAAGAAATCCGAGCCCACTGAGAAGGAATTAATGGATTTATTTGGGCAAGTAAAAATTAATATCCCTCTCCTAGATGTCATTAAATACATCCCTGCCTATGCTAAATTCCTAAAAGATTTATGTACTCCAAAAAGACAACCCAGAAATTTAGGAAAGGTAATCCTTCTAGAGACAGTCAGCTTAATTATGCAGAGCCAACTGCCCCTTAAGAGAAAAGATCCTGGCGCCCCCCTAATTCAAGTTATCATTAATGATACTGCATTTGATCGCGCTTTGTTGGATCTTGGTGCCTCAATTAATCTTATCCCCATAGTTGTTTTTGAGGAATTTAAGATCGGTGAATTAAAGCCTATTGAGGTTACTCTCCAATTAGTCGACCGATCTACAATTAAACCAAGGGGAATTATTGAGGATGTTCTTGTCCGGGTCAAAAATTGTCTATTCGCAGTAGACTTTTTAGTCCTGGACATAGAGGTACCAGAAGCACTAAAGTTTGCCCCCATTATTCTTGGAAGATCATTCTTAGCCACTGCCCGCACAAATATTGATTGTGATTCTGGAAAGATGAAGATCATGTGTGGAGGTGAATCTGTAACCCTAGACATTTTTCAAGCTTCTAGACGGTTCCAAGAATCATATTTCTTTGATGATTCGGATTCAGAAATAGAAAACATTGTGGAGGAAACTTTGCAGATTTCCTATTTAGGTTCCTGTTTTGCTATCAATACGGTTCCTGAACAATCCACTTTTTCTCACCCTTCCACCCCAACCACACATCCAGCTAACCTTCCAGCTGACCCTTCACTCTTACCTCACCACTAACCCACAAAGCAAAAACTCTTTCGGAGCTGGGCCCATAAGTGGAATTAAAACCTTTGCCTGACTCCCTTAAATATGTCTTCCTGGGTCCTAATCAGACCCTGCCCCTGATTATAAATTCTGGACTTACCAGGGCACAAGAGCGCAAACTCCTCCAAGTTTTGAGTAAATATCGAAGAGCTATTAGCTGGACCCTTTCTGATCTTAAGGGTATTCATTCGTCCTATTGTACGCAACGTATATATTTAGAGGATGATTCTCGCCCCTCCCACCAACCACAAAGGCGCTTGAACCCTTTTATGTAGGAGGAGGTAAAAAAGGAGATTATTAAGTGGCTGGATGCTGATATCATCTACCCATTTCTGACAACTCCTGGGTTAGTCCAACACAAGTTGTGCCCAAAACGGTTGGACTAACAGTTGTCACTAATGATAATGGGGAGAATGTAGCCACTCAAACCACTTCTTCCTGGCACGTATGTATTGATTACCGAAAATTAAACACCGCCACTAAGAAGGACCATTTCCCGCTCCCCTTTATTGATCAAATCTTGGAGTGGTTAGCCGGATGGGATTTTTACTATTTTCTGGACGGTTATGCCGGCTATAATCAAGTAGTGGTTCATCCTGAGGACCAGGGCAAAATAACTTTCACCTGCCCCTTAGGAACCTTTGCTTTCCAAAGGATGCCCTTCGATCTTTGCAACGCACCTGCGACTTTTCAAAGGTGCATGCTTGCAATTTTTTCAGACCTGGTAGGAGAATGATTAGAAGTCTTTATGGATGACTTTTCTATTTTTGGAGATTCTTTTGACCATTGTCTCAAAAACCTTGAAAGAACTATCCAAAAATGCATAGAAGTTAATCTGGTCCTCAGTTGGGAAAAAAGTCATTTCATGGTCCAAGAAGGTATTGTCTTGGGCCATGTTATTTCAAAATAAGGAATCACGGTAGATAAAGTAAAAATAGATGCTATATCTAAGCTCCCACCGCCCACTACTGTCAAACAGATCAGATCCTTTTTGGGTCATGTGGGTTTCTATTGTCGATTTATACAAAATTTTTCCCAAATCTCCAAGCCCTTAAGTCAAATTCTCACTAAAGACCAGCATTTGATTTTAATGATAAGTGCCTGGAGAGTTTTTTGAGGTTGAAGAAAGAGGTTACTGAGGCACCAATATTGCAAGGACCTGATTGGAAGTCCCTTTGAATTAATGATAGATGCCTCAGATTTTGCTGTAGGGGCCGTTATAGGGAAAAGAATTGGCAAGAAGCCCGTTGTGATCTATTATGCTAGCAAAACCCTTGATGATGCACAACGAAATTACATGGTTACTGAAAAGGAACTTTTGGCCATTGTATTTGCCTTAGAAAAATTTAGATCTTATCTGTTGGGGTCACATGTCACTATATATACCGACCACTCCACAATTAAATATTTGTTGACAAAGAAAGATGCGAAACCCCGCCTTATCCGTTAGATTCTGCTGCTCCAGGAATTTGACCTGGAAATCAAGGATAAGGCGGGATTGCACAATGTAGTGGCCGACCATCTCTCTCGTCTTATGACGAATGACATAATGACCCCACCAGATCAGTTCCCTGATGAAAGCAATTTAGCTGCTACTACCCTCCCTTGGTTTGCGCCCATCGCAAACTACTTAGCAACAGAATGAATTCCCACAGATTGGCCAAAAACAAAATGGGATAAGTTCTTTGCTGATATTAAATACTATTTTTGGGAGGAGCTCAACCTTTTCCGCATTTGTGCCGATTAGGTCATTCGACGATGTGTACCCGATTCTGAAATCCATGATATTTTGATACATTGTCACTCAATGGCTTGTGGCGGATAATTTTCGGGCAAGAAAACTGCAGCTAAAATCCTTAATGCGGGATTTTATTGGCCTAGCTTGCACAAAGATGCTCATGACTTTGTTCAGTCCTATGTGCGTTGCCAGAGCATTGACAACATGACTCGGAAGGATATGATGCCCCTTAATCCTATTTTAGAGGTTGAAATTTTTGATGTTTGGGGCATCGACTTAATGGGACCGTTCATCAACTCTGGTGGGTATTTATATATATTAGTCGTAGTCGACTATGTTTCTAGAAGGATAGAAGCAATACCCACCCGCACTAGTGATCACTGTGTGGTTGTCGAATTTCTTAATAAAAATATTTTCTCAAGATTCGGCATACCAAAAGCCATTATTAGTGACGGAGGCTCACATTTCACCCACTCACAATTCTGTCACCTTCTTTCCAAATATGGGGTTAATCATAAAATTTTCACACCTTATCACCCCCAAACAAATGGCTAGGCTGAAGTTTCTAACGGGGAAATTAAAAATATTTTACAAAAGACGGTTAGGCCCGACTGTAAAGATTGATCCACCAAATTGTATGACACTTTATGGGCCTACCGTACTGCTTTTAAAACCTCGCTTGATATGTCTCCCTTCCGTCTGATTTTTGGGAAGGCATGCCATCTCCCGGTAGAGCTAGAACATAGGGCTTTTTGGGCAATAAAACAACTCAACATGGATTTATCTGACGCCGGTATCCATAGAAAATTACAATTAACTGAATTGGAAGAATTACGTAATTTTTCCTATGAAAATGCGAGGATTTATAAAGATCGAACAAAGAAATTTCACGATAAATATATTGTTCAGAAACACTTTGACGTTAATCAACACGTTTGGCTTTTCGATGCGAGATTACGTCTTTTTCCTGTCAAATTAAAATCTAAATGGATCAGCCCCTTTATTGTCCATAAAATATATCCATACGGCGCTGTTGATCTTTTTGATCCAAAAACTAATTCGACATTTCAAGTCAATGGCCAACGTTTAAAGCCCTATTTTGATCATACGCCTAATCTTCCATCTGAATCTTTTAATTTTACTGAGCCAGCCACCCTTGACCACTAATGCACACAACGCCCGGCTGAATGGCGTAAAAGATAGCATTGGATGGGAGGTTACCCATCATTTTTTCCTGCTTTCCTTTTTTTTCTTCATTTTCCAAGTTTTGATCATCCTAAACCCGATCGTTCTTCACTAAGGTGATCCCTTTTCCCTCCTAATGCATGAGGACATGGCATATCTTAAGCATGGGGGGTGTTTTTAAAATTTGATGATCGATTTAGGATTTTTAAAAAACCTAAAAACATTCATTTTTCTTTAGTTTATTTCCTGCTTGCATACCCAAAAAAATAAAAATGTTGGCAACTTTTTGAGGAAAAATTTTGAAATCGAGACTAAGGTAAAAAAAACTCACTTTTGGTACAATGGGATTTAATTTTTAACAAACTAGGGATGAGGATGTAGTTTGATCATTAGAATTTCAGGGTCTATTTTAGACTAGATTAGATATCCTTCTCTAAAAATTCCACCTGAACTCATGATAGTTTAGGTGACTTGATCCTATTTTGTAATGTGGAAAGTATTTGGCTTAGTTTCTGATTCAAAAACTTTCATGTCTTGAGAAACTTCTTGTGTCAATTTTCACACACAAGCCAACACTTAAAAACAACTAAAAATTTGAAGAAACTCCCTTGTTTGGACTTAGTAAAAGTCTGAAGCAGATCATTGGTTTGAGTTCCCACCACTGAGAAGGAGGAAAATGCCTCCTTTGAGGACACGATGTCAACATGTTACCGTCTCAGTGCTGCTCCATATCTATATTTCATATCTTTAGACGGAGCACTGAAGCGCATTTTAGCAGCTCAAGTGTCTTGGACGATGCTCTACCTATAGTGTCGGAGCAAGAGCTTGAGTTTGCTTGAAGCACCCCTTTACACTACATTGTGTTTTGGGGTTGTGAGTTCCTGGGTGGTGTCATGGACAGTGCTATCCCGAAGTACTAGCGCCAGAGCCCCCTCAAGGATTGGTAACGGGAATGATGATCCCGACACATTTGTTGCAAGACTAAGCTAAAAATAAGGATGGGAAAAAAAAAGAATAAATAAATTAACACTCCCCTATAAATGTTGGCTTTTCACAAGCACGGACACAAGGTTTTAAAAGATTTTGCAAGTTGTGAATCAGATTCATGAGTCAGAAAAATCCTAAAAACAAAAATTTCAAGTCATCTGAATTAACAAGGGGTTAATTTGTGAATTTTCTGGAGGATATATTGATCCCGTTTTGTCTAATGGTTGGATCCAAAAATAAATCTTGTGCCTCTTATGTTTAGATCAACCAAGGTCCCTTAATCTTTTTCTCCTCAAAAGTCGAAAAAAATTAGATTTCCTAAAAATTTCATTTTCCAAAAAATTTGAAGTTTTGCTAAGAGACTAACAAAAGATAAGCATGGGGGTGTGATAAATGCCAGTTTATCATCATTCTTATGCACTAAAACAAACCTAGCTCTTAGGATTTTACTCCGCAAATGGGTCTTTGGGCTGCATTTAGGCATTAACTAGGTTAGGCATGCATTGCATTTTCTTTTTTTGTTTTAATGTGTTTTTGTGAGTGTTAGGGATGAAGAGATATACAGATCCCTAAAACCCTAGCACTCAAGAAGGTAATTGGTGAAGAAGGAGCTCAGACTAGCTGGAACTTAGCTTGATCCAGCTCACCGCAGCTGGAACCTAGCTCACGTGGACTAGGGTTAGCTCATCCCAGCTCCATTCAGCTAATCTCAGCTGAATGAAAGCTCAAGAGAGCTCATCTTAGCTCACCCTAGCTCAGGTCAGCTTAGATCCAGCTCAACTTAGTTGAGTCTAGCTCATCTCAGCTCCCACTAGCCCACAGGGAGCTCTAGCTAGCTTAGCTGAGTTGACTGGAGTTCACCCTAGCTCAGATCCAGCTACATCCAGCTCCACTCAACTCCAGCCAGCTGAAGAACTCATCCCAGCTCAGGAAGCTTAAGTCCTGCTCCCGGGGACCCAGCTTAGCTCAAGTTAATTGAGCTAAGCTACCTTAGCTATCTCAACCAGCTCAATCCTCCCCGGGAGCACCAGACCCAGCTCACCTCAACTCCATTCAACAGAAGCCAGCTCACTTTAGCTTGGCTTAGTAGTTAGCAAAGAACTAGCAAGCTAAGCCAGCTAGAGTAGCCCCATGTTGACCTCTTCAGCAGCTGCCTGCTCCACTTCAGCTCTAGATTCTTCAGAACCAGCTCCTCCCTCCAAACCCTAGCTCCAACACCTCCTCCTCTACTCCTCCATTAGCTTAGCTTAGCTATGCTCCAGCTTCCTTGGCTTGTACCACCCAAAAACCCTACCTAACAACTCCACAACTAGCTCCACCTAAGTTCCACATAAGCTAAACCTACTTGGCGCCAACCTAGCCTACCCACCACCTCCAAAAGACACCTAAAAGTTGCGCCAAAACCACCCTAACTACCCCCTTGTTGGTGCCACTTTTCCCTCCAAAAATCCCCTTCATCTCCACCACACATCTCCCCTTAAACCCATCTCCACCCTCCACATAATCCCACCTTCTAGAAACCTCAAAGTTGGTGTAAACCCATGGCACCTCTCCATGGTTGGCACCACTTTTAGGTGCCTCTTGACCAACCCTAACTACCCCCCTTACACCCCTTAGATGGCACCAACAACCCTTAACCCTAGGATCATCTAACCACCTCCAACCTTCCATCTTAGCCCTCCATTTCAAGAGGCACCTTAACCCCTCATCCAACCCTATAAAAAGACCACTACCCACCACCATTCAAACCATCATTGGCTAGCAAATTCACTCTCATATTCCACTTAGAGCCCACGCCCAAGAGAGAAGAAGAAGAAGATTAAAGGGATATTCTGTCCCTTTGGTGCCTTCCCCTCTTCCCTTCTCTCTTGAGCCACGCCAGCCAAAGGAAAAGCCAGGCAAGGAAGATCTTTGGAGGAGATCTTGAAGGTGGTCCATGCCACCTTGGAGGAGCTTTTGAGGGTGGTGCACGCCCACCCCTTGGAGGAGAGCATTGAAGGTGGTAGCATCCACCTTGGAGGAGCTCTCAAGGAAGGAGAAGAAGGAGGCCCTCTTTTCAAGCCAAGGAGAAGCTAGGCTTGGAGCAAGAAGACTCCCTTCTTCACCAATTTTTGCGAGAGGATTTGTGTTTCTTTTATTGCTTTTAGATTTTTTCATTTCCGGTAGAAGCCTTCGTCTACTTGTCTTGGAAAAAGAACACAAATTCTAGTTAATCAAATTGCCTTCTTTTTACTTTCTATTGCAATTGTTGTCTTGGTTCTGGCACTTGTTTCACCTCTTCTTCCTAATTACTCTAGGCCTTCACTTTCCTAGAGTGAGCTTAGGAAGAGGATATATCTATCTCTTAAGTTTTAGTTAAGTAATTATAGGTGTCAGTACTTTCCGCTACAATTCGCATTTTGCCCTCGTCCTTTCAAAATAAAAAAATTACATATTTAAAATACCAAAAAGAAAGTTGAGATCTATTTTGTAAGCAAGAGAATTAATTTTGCAAACATATTGCCTCCTTGGACGACCCTAGATACCCCACTATCTAGGTTTATAAATTTAAGAGTTGATCGGTTTTGCGCGTTACAACGACGTATTTTACAAACCGCGTAAAATCCGCATCATGGCATAATCAGATGCATCATCCATAATCTCAAATGGGGCTGTCCAGACCGGTGGTTACAATACCGGGGCACAGGTGACAGCCATTTTCAATAAATCAAATGCCTTACGACATGATTCATCAAACTCGAATGGCGTGTCTTTGGCCAAAAGGTTACTCAAGGGCCAAGCAACCTTTGAGAAATCCTTAATGAATCTTCTATAAAAACCCACATGCCTAAGGAAAGAACGAATCTGTTTTACGGATGTGGGTGGAGGAAGTCTACAGATAGCATCCACCTTAGCTCTATGAACTTCAATTCCCCGATTAGAAACCACGTGACCTAGGATGATGCCCTCCTGAGTCATAAAGTGGCTCTTTTCCCAGCTAAGGACCAGCCGTGTTTTGATGCATCTCTGAAGGATCAATTCCAGGTTAGCCAGGCAAGACTCAAAAGAATCTCTGAAAATGGAGAAATCATCCATGAACACCTCAAGACAATCTCCCACCATGTCAGAAAAGATGGCCATCATGCACCTTTGAAAAGTCGCAGGCACATTGCAAAGCCCGAACGGCATTCTACGGAATGCAAAGGTTCCGTAGGGACATGTGAAAGTTGTCTTTTCCTGATCTTCGGGATGGATAGGGACTTGGTTATATCCCGAATAACCATCCAGGAAGCAAAAATATTTTTGCCTAGTTAACCTTTTGAGGATTTGATCGATGAATGGCAAGGGAAAGTGATCCTTTTTAGTGGCAGTGTTCAGCTTCCTATAGTCAATACAGACTCTCCAAGCAAAAGCTGAACAAGTGGTGAAGGTTTCCCCTTTCTCATTAGTCATAACGGTTATTCCTGCCTTCTTGGGTACAATCTGAACGGGGCTAACCCATGGACTATCTGAGATTGGGTAAATAATCCTAGCATCGAGCCACTTAATTATCTCCTTCTTGACCACTTCTTGCATATTCGGGTTTAGTCTCCTTTGCATTTCTCGAGAACGGTAGGATCCATCTTCCATGAAAATACGATGATTACAGTAAGATGGCTCGATCCCCCTAAGGTCGTGGATGGTCCAACCAATTGCCTCCTTGTTGTTCTTAAGGACCTTAATTAACCTCAATTCTTGCTCCTTAGTCAAATCAGCACTAATAATCACAGGGAGAATGTTTTCAGGTCCTAAGAACTCATATTTCAATTTTTTGGGCAATGGTTTTAATTCCAGTTGGGGTGGGTTTAGAATAAAAGGAAGGGAGGATGCTGATGAAGATTCATCAGGACGATCCAGTGAAAGAGGCTGGGAATGAACAAAATCAACAGCTTCTTCAAGATGTGGCAGGTCTACCACGGAGGAGGGTTATGGGTTGGGTTCGCTAAGGCTAATGGAGTCCTCGAGTGCATTGATTGTCATACACGTCTCAAGATCCCGATCCTCGAGTTCCTCAATGAATCCACAATCCTCAAATCCTCTTATCGCCTTAAAAATATCCAGAGTTATTTTCTTATCCCCAAAGGCGATCTCCATACTACCGCTTTCACAGTTTATGTTGGCCTTGGCAGTAGCTAGGAACGAACGCCCCAGAATGATGGGCATGTTCCTCAAATCATTAGGTACATCCATGTCGAGGACGAGGAAATCTACAGGAAAATAGAAATCCTTGACCTTGACAATTACATCCTCAATAACTCCTCTCGGTGTGGTGACCGATCGATCCGCTAATTGTAGTGTTACTGAGGTTGGCTTGAGTTCACCTAACCCAAACTTCTCATAAATAGAAGTTGGGATTAGGTTGATGGATGCACCTAGGTCCAATAGTGCCCTATCAAAAGTGTATTCCCCAATAATGCATGAGATCAAGGGGCACCTGGATCTTTCTTCTTTTGAGGAAGGTGATCTAGGATTACAAAACTTGCCTGCTCAGAGAGAATCACCTTCCTCGGAGTGGGTTCTCTCGGCTTACGCTTTTGGGTGCACAGTTCTTTCAAGAATTTAGAGTAAGTCGAGATGTGCTTAATAGCATCGAGGAGCGGAATATTGATCTCTACACTCTTGAATAAATTCAAAAGCTCCTCGTTGCTGTCTAGGGTTTTCTTCTTCTTGGTTTTCAATAGGGCCTCAGGGAACGGGATATGGGTGGAATTTTCAATTTCCGGTCCCTGGGCCTTATTGTCTTCTTCAACCTCCTCCTTTTTCTCAAGCTCCCCAGGATTTTGACTTCTAGAAGGTAATTCTGGATTTTGGGTTTGCTTCCCACTTCTCAAGGTGACAGAGTTTGCAGAGGCATAAGGGTTTAGGTCTTGAGGTGGATTAGTGAAGATTGGAGGGCCTTGGTTGGTCATGTAACCAGAAGAGGAGGATGAGGGACCCTACTCAACCACCTGAGCATGCGCGTGTGGGTCCCTTTGATTCCCGTACCCTTGGGCTCTATTTCCCTGATTTTGCACATCACGTGGGTTTGGTACGGGTTGAGATGGTAGGGATCCAGGTTGTTGGGTGTTTGCAATTAACCCAGATTGCAAGTTATCCAAGGATGTCTTCATTTGTTGCATAAGCTGAAGCATGGACCCTTGCATTTCTACCATCTGCCGGTTCAAATCAGCCTGCCCCATGGATTGTTGGGCATTCCAAGATGGCTGATTAACCGGTCTCGGGGCAACTAGGTGAATACTTGACCTTGACCCATGGGTTTTTGAGATGCATAGTTGCTGGGTCGAGATTGGGTCTGTTGCCCTTGATTTTTCCAAGAGAAGTTAGGGTGGTTCCTCCATCCCGAGTTAAAAGTGTTGGAATACGGGTTGGACCTAACATTCTCCTGCATTGCATATGCAATGAGGATGAAGAGAAGGAAGGATCAGAGAAACTGGGATCAAAGGCCCCAGTTTGGAACCCATATGGTTCTAAGAAATCCTGACTCACAGGTTGAGTGGAATCAAGTTGGCTCACGAATTCCCACCTTGTGGGAGCTCATGAGGAATGGAATCCCGAATTCTAGGATTGAGTGGGTAAAGAAGTGTTTCTTGAATTCCCAGACATCCATTCTTCCATTTTCTTAGCAACCAAGTCCATTTTATCCAATTTATTACAAATTAATTCCATGTCAAATGAATGAGAATCCTGGATCTCATTAGCACTTGACCTAGGTTGTTAGGACCGGTTGAATGCATCCATGGAGGCATGATAAATTGAGTTCTCGCTCATTTCCTCAAACAGGTCGTATGTGCTATCTGCATCGCTGTTGAGAAAATTGCCTCCGCAGGAGGCGTCCACATGATTATGGAGTTGCTCAACCAACCCATGATAGAAAATCTGCACGAGTTGCCATTTCGGCACCTTGTGGTGTGGACACTTTCTCAAAAGTTCCTGGAATCGCTCCCAGGCACCATGAAACAATTCCCCCGGCCGCTGGGCGAAAGTGGTAATCGCCCGTCGCAAGGCATTAGTCCTTCCGATAGGGAAGAATTTCTTCAAGAAAGCCAACTTAAGAGCATCCCAAGTATCAATCAGCCTTCCTATAGTCCAGTACCAATGTGCGGCCTTATCCCTAAGAGAGTGGGGGAAAAGCCTCATGATCATTTGCTCTTTGTTCACATTCCTTGCTCTAGTGGTCTGAACCAACGTGGTCAGATCTTCCAGGTGTTGGAATGGGTCCTTCGAGCCAAGCCCATGAAAATGCTTAATCAAACTTAAGACTTGGGGCTTGTTTTCAATGTCTCTGGGGGGAATCATGATGCTGGGACATTCCCCATAGTTTGAAGGATCGTAAAAATCCTTCAGGGGCCAAGCACCCTGACCATGCATGCGTTGGAACCATTGCTGCATCTGCTGCAATTCTTCCAACTACCTCTGAATCAGCTCCTGCTGGTTTGGAAGCGGGGGAGGTAGTTGTTGATCAGCCATGGGATCTGCTTGGCTATAGCTCAACCTCTGCCTCCTAGAATGGTCTAAAGGTCCTTCCAATTTAGGGTTCAATGACCTCCTCCCAAGCATACACTAGAAGGAAGTCGAAAGGATGGGTAAAAAAAGGGGAACCCTGCAGCATAAGAATAAAAGCCTGTCCTTAAATGGGGTAGCCTAAGGTCTACTGACTCTCAAAATCCATCCTAAGATTATGGATGATTTACTATACTTATGTCCAGGCAATCCAACCAGTTAGAAGGAGGGACTGGGGAGAAGGTTCTTCCTTTGGCTTGCGCCTTCGGTTCCTAGTGTACCCCCCAGCCGCAGTCATTTGACTCTACTCTCCTAGCTAGACATCAGATTAACTAGTATAAGCAGGTTAATCGTGAATAATCTCAATCTGGATCCCGATGAGCGAATGAATCCTTAGGGCCAACGTCTAATTGATTTTAGTTAGGCTTGGGAAATTGGTGCTTTGGAATGTGATGGGCCCTTAATGGGTTGTGCCCTTAATGATTTGTTTGAGAGCGTGTGAATGTGCACAACCAAGAGGTTTTCAAGCATGATTATTCGAATCTTGCTTAATAGCTTTTAGGATTCAAATATTAGGTGTTTTCAACCAAGTTTTGTGAGGCAAACCAAGTTTGTTGTTGAAAACACGTGTTCAAGTATTTTCCTTTAGAAATCAAGAAAAATATGGAGTGCCTGGCTTGACCTAATTATTGAATTCTATGGGGCAGCTAGAAAATGAACCTCTTTTAGATTAGGTGGTGCGGCCCAAACAATTCACTCAATTGGCTCAAATGCACCACCAATTAAGGCACACAAAAAGGTGGTTAACCTAATATGATTTCTACTCTTTTATGTGTTGAATTCGTATACTGGGTCCACAGGTCAGAAGCCCGGTTGAGTAGATGAAAATCAAGTTCGATTATGTGCCTCAAATGTGGGTGTATAGATTATGTAAATTGATTCGTCCCACAGAAAATATCTTTTTATTTTCTTTTTATATAAGATGTGGGTGAAATGGGTGAAGGTGGCAAACAAGACAAACAAAGTCTATCCTAGGGTTTATGCAAACACCTAAGTAAATTAGGTCTTGGTTATGATTGTGGCGAAATGAACTAGTGGGGGGAAGTGGGGGACACTTATAGAGTACTCTACCCGCACTTTACTCTGATATACCGCACTTGGAACTCCATGCTAGGGTACTTGCAAGACAGTAGATCAAAGACAAGTAGGGTTAGTGCTATGTAAATGCAAAGAAGCTCAATAAACAATAAAGTAAATTCCGTTGCCTTCCTGGCAACGGCACCAAAATGGTCGCATGTGTTTTGCGTGTTAGAAACCGAGGTTACAAGTAACCTGTCATCGTAGTTGCAAAACACGTCGATCAAATAAAATTTATACCGAAACTTCAAGGGAGTCCCGGGTCAAACATAGGGAGGCGACGTTTACTTTACTTGAAAATCGCGCGTCGTTTTGTTTCTTTTTGGTATTTTGGGGTTTTGTTATTTTTTTGTATTTTTGAAATAAAAGAAAACAAGAAAATGTATCACAAGATAGAGATGTGGAACAAATATGATATATATTACTTCCAATGTCAATTACAAGAAACTATGAAAGCATATAAAGAGAAGGGGTGAGAGGAAATCTCCCGAATCAGCTGTTCGGCGAGACGACGGTGCCTGGCGGAAGCTCGGACGAAGGAGGTGAGGAGCGGGACGACGGAGGTGAGATGCTGGAGGACGTCGGGTTGAGGAAAGCTTCAGCGTAGCTCCGGAATGGAGGTAAGAAGACGGAGTTGATCTGCTACCGGAATGGAGGTGGGAGGATGGCTCCAAGGTGACCTATGAAGGGAGATGGGAAGTTGGAGGAGTATTTGGTGGGGCAGAGGTTCGCTACACTAATAAGCACCTTGGGAGCTTGAGAACAAGCTCTAATGGAGCGTTGGTAGGCTTACTAGAGCTTGGGAGTAGGTGGCAGTAGAGTAGGTAGAGATGGCTTGGAAATAAGGGAGTGTAGGTCCTTTTATAATGGAGGAGGAGAGGCAAAAATCGTATCTAGGTCTTTACTGACATCCACAAACGTCGCTGCAGTTGTCGCTGAAGATCCGCTATTCAATTGTTCTTGCTAGCGCGCACGGGCCTTTAGTGACGTTCACAAACGTCACTGCAGTTGTCGTTGAAGATCCGCCCTTCAATTCCTCTTGTTGGCACGCGTGGGCCTTTAGTGACAACTGCAAGTGTCACTAAAGGCCCTCATAAATGTTGCTGAAGATCCACGCGCCTCCCTGCTTACGTGCGCGTACGCTGCGCTGCTACTACTGTGCAGCTGCTACTGAGCGGCAGACCAAATTGGAAATTGGGGGGGGCTACAGGGATTCAAACCCATGCCCCTCCTTTGCAAACCAGCGCTCCCACCATTGCGGCAATCCTTCCCTTGTGTCATGTGGAGCGGCTTGGTGCGTCAACTTCCCAGCCATTGGATCTTGATCCAATGGCTAGGATTGAAGGGCGCAGATGAAGGAGTTGGCCGGTGCTGCTGGCCGGTGTTAGGCGGTCTGGATGGCACCACGTGGCAACATCTGGGTCGTCCATCTTCTTCTTCTTGTAGAGGGTGATACGGTGCTCAGATCAAGGTGATTCCCACGATGCGGAACTGCGATCGTTGCTCTGGATCCATCCATACAGTCAGATTTTTCATCTGAAACCCGTATGGATGTCGCATTGCCCCCCTGGCCGTTGATCTTCCTTGGGCTTAATGTGATGCTACGGGACTCCGATCTAGATGATTTCAGAGGCGTTAGTCTCCGATCATCGTCCCAGTCAGATCCGTATGGTCCGATCGTCCATCCGATGCCCTGAAATAAATCCTCTTTTCTCCTGACCATAAAAAAGGACCTAATTAACCTAAAATATAAAAAATTACTCTAAATGCGGAATGATGCATGCTATGTAATATTTATATCATGATATGCAGTGCTAAGCCTAGGAACTATCACAAATAAGCATTTTACGATGAATTTATATGTGTTTATCATGCTGCTACAACTCTGCTTCAACTACAGACTTGCCCGCACGTCCTCCGTCTACTACCTCGCCGACGTACCTCCGATAAGCTCGCACGATCGCTACACTCCAAATCAGCCGACGCTGCTCCCAAAAGCTTCGCCTCATCCACCGAACAAAACCCCTAAAGAAATTGAGGGGATTGCTCGCCTTATCCTTCCACCGAACACAACCCCCAACCTTTGTTTTTCGCGTTCGCCAACCATCTTCGACCCCTTCCACCGCATGCCATCGGCATCACTACCTTCACCGCACTCGCATGCTTCTCCTGAACGTTTCTGACGAGGTCGCAAGGCTGTGTTTTCCATTTCAGGTACGAAGCCGATTGTGCCATTACCAAAGCTGCTTCGAGCAAGCTCGAAGCACGTTCTTCAGACATCTACTCTAGGTCTTCATCTTAGGTCAAGAGGATTCGCCTAAGGAACGTTCCCACCTGTTCAATTGGGGGCATTGACCGATGCCAATTGAACAGGAGCTGCTTCTACTACCGCACGAGAAGAGGAACGGAGACTTTTGTCCCACATCGTAGGATCTGGACTGATTGGCAGCGCATATATCTTTTTTGTGTTGAGGGCTTATTGCCTCAAGCACACTAGGGGTGAGGTCCCCACACACCGCTCACCTAACCTGACTCGACCTACTCACTCCTCGGCTACTACCCACTGCTAGTAGCCCTGGACTCGATACTTCTCATACCCGAATACCCTATTGGATACCCAGTTATCTGAGAAAAGAGGAGGAAATTGTGAGCGGGTTTTGCTCTTCAGAGAGGAAACCCAACACTTAGCCGCTATGCAGATTGGGAAGCCCCTTGTGCATGAAGAAGAGAAGGAAGAGAAGGGAGACTAAAGAGGAAGAGAAGAAGAAAGATCAGTGCAAAAGCACTATAGCAAGGCTTAACTTAAGCCATCTAATATTGTGATCTGTCATCTGATATCTCTGACATCATGCACTGTGGCTATAGTGTTTACTTGAATTACGTGGAATACTTGATTGATAAGCACTGTGCATTTATTTGAAATAATTGTAAAGGGGTAATTGGTGATTTAAATCACCATTTTACCCCATTCTTTTTGCACCTTGACATTGATTCTCATATATATATATCATTCTTGCATGAAATTTTCATCATAACTTGCTCATATTTGTGGTGATACCGTGGTCTTTGAGATTAATTGCAACACTTGATCCCTGCATTTGACCTCGAATTTTCTTGACGATCATTAAAGCTATAAATTGTATTTGTTCATGCACTATTTCGGCTATATTGCAACGAATTGATTTTAAAACCCCGATTTAGCACGTCAACACTTACAGCTTTCAGTTTTTTATCTTGTTTTCTAGCTATACTGCATGTGTGGAAATGGATATGTTTGATTTATTGCTTGTTGGACAGCTTGGTCTTAGGTAAGTTGAGTCAATTCGACCCGGGTTCCACGTGGAGCCGATTTAGGTTGTAACATATAGTAATTAGTAGAAACTGTAAGGTCATGATAGGGGGACACGGTCTCCCTACCAATCTGATTGTGATCCAGATGGAGGATTTTGGCGTGATCTTGGGGATGGATTGGCTATCTTCCTATCATGACATTGATGGGAACACTATTATGAGTCTTAACTAGCTCAGTTTGATCTGATTAAGTCAATAAATGCTCCTACATAATCGCCAGAGAGCCCTTATTCATTACATAATCATTTTGAGAGAAGATAAGAAAATAGGGTTAAAACTGTAATTTTACCATCATATCTTGAATGCAGAACAACCACGGGTTTTTCTCAGGGGTTAATTAAGGGTCAAATGGTCTTAAATGTCCAACAAGTGGGTTAACACAGACATAAAAGGGTTTTCGCGTGTTTTGAGAATTAAATGACTTCTGAAACCCTAAAAATAGACTCGCTTGATTAACTGAGGTTCTGGTCAGAATAAAATTCACCCAAATCCTATAAAACTCATAGAAAAATATTCTCTATGGTTTGGTACCTTCAATTTGACTATCAAAACCCATCTTGACCCAAAACAAAGTCCTATATAGACATTTACCCTAAATTAGGTTTTTGCATAAATTACCCAATTAAACTTGGTAAAAACCTAAATCTATCTTCACCATTAGATTCCTTGAGTCTATATTAGGTTAATACCCAAATTTGAGCCTAATCTAAGATCATCTTGACCAAGTTTGCATTTTGGTCCAGTCAGACTCTTTATCTCATGCAGATCCTTAGCTTCTTGAATTTCTTGCAAATGACCCCCTAACTTTATTATCATCTTCACAGAAAGGTCCCTTCCGCCATGAATTCTATTCCTACAACTCCGACGACCTTTGATTGAAGAGAACTCCTTCTTTGATCAATCAATCCCTTCCAAAATTGGAAGGGAGATTTCTTGAGGAGTCCTCTTTCCATTAAATCCGTCCATGAACCCTAAAACTTTCCCAATCTCTCATGCAAACGCATGAGAGATTTGGGTATCTTGGAATCTCCTACTCCTACAAACATTCCTAGTTTGGAAGCTTAGCTTCCAAGCACAAATCGACCTCCTAAGCCCTATATAAGGACCCCAGATCAAACAGAACTTCCTAAGCTCGATTTCGGCTGGAAATTCCCCACATTCCTCCTTCCTATTCCAGTCGAAAGGCTCCTCGAGCTCCGGTGATTCCTCTCGACCTTCCTTGTCGTCCGTCCGCAATACCAGTAGTGGATTCATCTTCCTCATCTTCCTCTGCGTTGCGCCATACCAGCAGGTGTCTCTCCCTCCGTCTTCCTCACTGTTTCGTTCTCATCGAAGTCACCTTCTTCCCCGGTGCCGACCACACCGCAACTGGCGTCGCCTCTACTCCTCGCCATCCGCCAATTACCTAGATAAGTTTACTAACTCCTTTACTTTATTCACACACCACCTACACTCCGTTTCGACCGCCATCTCACTTGCACGCTCCTCGTCTTCCACCTCACTGGTGTACCTCTGGCGAGTTTGCACTGCCACTACGCTCCACCAAATTGGCCACTGCTCATCCCTACACCTCTACCTTGATCCCAGAAGCAAAAGCCCTAACATAATTAGGTCGATTGCCCCTTCGAACTACCCACTGAACAACCCACTGTTCTCCGACCTAATACACCTCTGCCAGCCATCTCCGACCTCCCTTGCAGTATGCCACCACCACCATCACATTCGCTGCACTCATAAGAAGCTTCTGAACTTGTTCAACAGGGCCGAGAGGTCATTTTGTTTGTTTCAGGTCGTCAGGTCCTCTCCGCCATTAACAAGCGAGTTCAAGCTCTCTTGAAGGTTGCTTTAGGTCTCACATTCCCAGGTCTCGACTCCAGCTGCTGTAGAATCATCCCAAGACCACTCTTGGGTCATCTATTGGAGAGGTTGACCATAGCTTGACCACAAATCTAATGAAGGAACGACTGCTGCTAGCTGTGCGAAGAAGAGGCACTATCTTTAGTGCCACATCGGGTGCTGCAGAACTCCAAACAGCGCATAAATTGAATTTGTATTGTATGCTATTCTCCTCAACACATGGGGGTGAGGTCCCCTCTCACCCGACACTGCCTCGCCCATGAAATGTATCCCGCAAGCTTGGTCTAATCCGTTTACCTGCCAAAGCTCGCACACCTCGGCTGCTACCCACTGTAGGCAGCCCTGGTCCCAGGTGCACTCTATCCGAATACCCGATAACCTTAGCCCTGAGAAGGCGAATCCTAGAGAGAGAAGGAGTGGAAAGCGCACGGGGGCAGGGGGTTTTGCTCTCAGGACCAACAGCCAACACTTAGCAGTTTAAGGAACCTCCCCCTTGCACGTGAAGAAGGAAGGAGAGGAAGCCTGAGCAGAAGAGAAAGAAGAGAGAAGGAACAACCAAAAGGAGAAGAAAGGAGCTGTAGAAGAAGAAGAGAGGAAGGGTGCCCTCTTGGCACTGTAGTAGCGAGTGATTTAAGTCGTTTGACCGATTGAGCGGACGTCTAACCTTCATTTGAAGTGCACTGTGCACTTATCATACGAGGAATTGAATTGCTTAGTACTGTTGAAATATTTGAGATAATTGTTAGGGGTAATTGGTGATTCAAATCACCATTTTACCCCATTCTTTTTGCATTATCTGACATACACTTTCATTCATATTTACTTGGAATTCTATTGATTATATATTTATGTTGAATTGTAATCTTGAGAAGTATTTTTGCCAATTGCTCCTCGTGTTCGACCTCAGACTTTCATTCAAGTAATAAATTTTATTTGTTTTTCGTGCTGATTCGATCTATACTATAACGCGATGATTTTAAAACCCGTTTCAGAGCAACTAACAGCCGTAATGGACTATTTTTGGGAGGAAGATTGTCTTTTCCATTCCTGAGTTGCACCCCTTTGAGTTCCATGGTCAGCCAATGGATGGCGGGTTTAGATGCATATCCGTGCTTTGGGCAATGAAGCTACTAAGCCAGGGGTGTGAGGGCTTTTTGACCTATGTTGTGGCAGAGCTTAGCCCAATGTCTGACCTGCAAAGTGTTCCAGTAGTCTGCAAGTACCCTGACGTCTTCCCTGAGGAGCTACTAGGACTACCACTTGTGCGTGAGATCGAGTTTGAGATCTCATTGATACCGTGGACCAGTCCCATCTCTACTGCACCATATAGGATGGTACCACTTGACTTGCTGGAGCTCAAGTCTCAGCTGCAAAATTTATTGGAGAAGGGATTTGTAAGGCCCAGTGCATCCCCTTGGAGGGCCCTTGTTTTATTTGTGAAGAAGAAGAATGGCACCCTTCGGCTTTATGTTGACTACAAGCAGCTGAACTGGGTCACCATCAAGAACAAATACCGGTTGCCCCGTTTCGACTACCTCTTTGACCAGTTGAGAGATGCCACGGTGTTCTCCAAGATAGAGTTGAGGTTAGGTTACCACTAGTTGAGGATTAGGGAGATAGACGTCCCCAAGATAGCTTTTTAGATGTGGTATGGACACTACGAGTTTTTGGTTATGCCATTTAGGCTGACCACTGCCCCTGCTGCTTTCATGAATCCGATGAACCGTGTCTTCAGGCCCTACTTGGACCAGTTTGTGGTGGTCTTTATTGATGATGTGCTAGTATACTCCCGTGATCAGTCCTAGCATGAGTAGCATCGTGCGTGATTCTAGACACCTTGAGGTGGCACAGGCTGTACACCAAGTATAACAAATGCGAGTTTTAGCTGAGACAGGTTACCTTTTTGGGTCATGTGGTCTTTGGAGATGGGATAGTTGTGGATCCGGCCAAGGTTGAGGTCGTGCTTAGGTGGGAGGGGCCATGCACAGTGACAGAGATACACAATTTCTTGGGGTTAGCAGGCTATTATAGGTAGTTTATCAAAGGTTTTTCCTAGATTGGGCATCCTATAACACAGTTGACTAGGAAGGACATACCCTTCACTTGGACTGATGAGTATGAGGTGTGTTTCCAAGAGTTGAAGGGGAAGCTGACTTCAGCTCTTGTACTTACCCTTCCAGACAGCAGTGGTGGGTTTGTGGATACAATGACGCCTTGCTACAGGGGTTGGGTGGTGTGTTCATGTAGCGAGGCCACGTGGTCGCTTACGCATCGCGGCAACTAAAGCCCTATGAGCATAACTACCCCACTCATAACTTGGAGCTTACAGCTGTTGTCTTCGCTTTGAAGATGTGGAGGCACTACTTATACAGTGAGGCTTTTGAGATTTTCACATATTACAAAAGTCTAATGTACTTGTTTGATCTTAAGGAGCTCAGTATGAGGCAGAGGCGATGGTTGGAGCTCCTGAAGGACTACGATTGCTGCATCTCTTATCATCCGAGAAAAGCCAACATGGTGGCCAACACCTTGAGTCGGAAGGTGCCTGCCCACTTGGCTAGCTTACAGACACGGAGTTGGCAACTCATGCAGGAGGTTGGCAGTTGGTGACTCACGCAGGAGGTTGGCAGTTGGCGACCTCAAGAGCCACATGGACATTGTGGGGCAATGACAATGACGATACAAGCATGATCCGAGCTCTTAGACCGCATCATTGCTAGGCAAATGGCTTATCCGTATCTGTAGACGTTGCGGGACAGGGTACTAACAGGGGACCCAGGAGACTTCACTTTCACTGATGAGATCTTGTGCATGAGGGGGCGTTTGTGAGTCCTTAGAGATGAGGACCTGTTGAGAGAGCTTTTGGTAGAGGCACACAGGTCCAGGTTTACTATACATCACGAGAACACCAAAATGTACCATGATTTGCTACGTGACTTCTAGTGGAAGGGGATGAACAAGGATGTTGGAGAGTTTGTAAAGCAATGCTTGGTATGCCATCAGGTGAAGGCCAAGCACCAAAGGCCTGCAGGACCATTGCAACCACTTCTTGTGCCATAGTGGAAGTGGGAGAGTGTCACTATGGATTTGGTAGTAGGGTTACCAATTACATAGCGGGGACATGATGCCATCTGGGTCATAGTGGATAGGTTGACAAAGATGGCACGTTTTTTGCTGATCCAAGTCACTTTTGGACCAGCACAGCTAGCAGAGTGCTACATCAGGAATGTGGTGCATCTTCATGGAGTCCCTCGTAAGATCAGATCCGACAAAGATACCCGCTTCACTTCCCAATTCTGGGGAGAGTTCCAACAGGCCTTGGGGACTCACTTGGGGTTTAGCACCACCTACCACCCCTAGACCGATAGACAGTCAAAGCGCACCATCCAGACGCTTGAGGACCTTCTGCACGCCTATGTACTAGACTAGAGAGGCTCCTAGGAGGAGCATTTGCCCTAGCAGAGTTTGCATACAACAATAGTTATCATTCGAGTATCGACATGGCACCTTATGAGGAGTTATATGGGCCGAGATGTACAGCTCCCCTGAGTTGAGTTGATATTGGGACCAAGTGGGAGGTTGGTCCTAGGTTGATCCACCAGAGTCAGGAGGTGATAGAGTAGATTCACAGGCGACTCCGCATCATCAGGTGCAGTAGAAGAGCCACGCTGATAGAAAGTGTTGGGAGGTGTAGTTTGACGTTGGAGATCATGTCTTCCTCTGTGTTTCGCCCATGAAGGGCTTACAACGGTTTGGGGTGAAGGGGATGCTCGTGCCGAGGTTCATGGGGCCTTTTGAGGTCTTTGCGCGGGTTGGACCTGTTGCTTACCGATTTGCCCTTCCACCCAAGCTATCGGGCGTGCAAAACGTGTTCCATGTGTCCAACTTGAGGAGATACATCGCCGACCCCCGCCACATTTTGAGCCATGAGAGCATCGAGGTGGGAGATGACCTGACCTATCCAAAGAGGCCAGTGTAGATTTTAGAGAGAGCCGTCAAGAATCTGAGAAAGTAGGAGGTGCCACTGGTGAAGGTTTTATGGAGGAGCCAGCGGCACGAGGAGGTGACATGGTAGCCTGAGGCAGCGATGCAAAATTGGTACCTGGAACTCTTTGAGGGTACGTGTTTTCTAACCAGCTTTGATTCTCTTTAAGTTTGTTATGCGCATGTCTTGTTTCATTTCGTACCCTAGCTTGGCTTAAGTTTCGGGGATGAAACTTCCTTTAAGTTTGTTATGTTGAAATGGCTCGAGGACAATCGTGAAGTTTTCTCATTCTTCAAGGTGGTCCCTATAATTTTCCCATGCGAAAAATAAATACCCAAGGGTCACTTAGCGATTTCTTAAAACTTTGGGGACCTCATCGTAATTTTCGTGCACCAAGAACCAACGTAGGGACCCTTGTGCGAGTTGTTTGACTTGCAGAGGAGCTTAACGCAACTCTTACACCCCTACTTCTTACTCTTTTGGCCTACATAAACAACTCATAAATCTAGGATGTTTCATACAATTTCCCTCTATCTTAAAGGACTCTAAAACCCTACCATACTCCCCCTTTATATCTTCTCCTCGATTTATGCTCCCCCACCCCCCCTCATTCATATCCATCCCTCAGGCGACACCCCATTCACACCCCAAATCGGGAAGCCGAGCGAAAAGGTGGGAGGGAGTGAGAGCAGTTGCGGGAGAGAGAGAGGGGGGGGGAGGAAAGGATAGGGTGTTCGACGTGAGGCGACCACATGGCGTGGGAGTGGCACGACGATCGAGGCAGCAGGCCGTGTGACGTGCGAGGTGAGCGGTGCGGTACGTGAGGTGGGCGGGTGCAGCTCGCGAGGTGGGAGTGAAGTGCGTCCCCGTTCGAAATTGCACGCTCGCGCTTGAGGCACATGACTGAAGGGGGGGTGAGGGATCCAACGACACAGAAAGGACGTGCGGGTGTGATCCATGGAGCGACGCTGGCACTAATAGTGGTGTGCCACGTGTCCCAATGTGGAGGGAGGGGGAAACGACCGGTCTAGTTTGACCACCAGTCGGTCTGCGTGACCCCAGAGCGGTATTTTGGCCGGTTTAGGGTTGAAACGAAGTCGGATTCTCACATACAAGGTACCGATAGAAAGCTCTTTTGACCCTCTACGTATTACATGCCTATACGTTGCATTTTGAGCACGTAATGAGTTACTGCAAATTCACTGAAGCCCCTAATGGCATTCTTGCTGGTTGTAATGACCTAGGTCCTACTCCAAGAGGAGTCCGTACGAGCACTACGGAGAACAAGGCTACACCTACCCCGTCCAAGGTCCTCCTATCTAGTAGAGGTAGAGTGGTCCTCCCTTTACGTATTTAGATTGTAATGTGGTGATTTATATCTGTTAGCATTCTTTGGCTATATCCGTTAAACCCTTAAACCTTGCTTTGTTGAAGTAGCGTGGTGGTGCTGTTATGGTGTGGTGGGGTTCCGCATGAGATGCACATGCAACAGCCCTTATGTTCGATAATGGACCATTTATTTTTGGACTACCTGGAAATGAAGTATAAAAAAAAAAGAAGAAAGACTTGGGGTATTAATGAACTCTAAGAAAACTAGAAGAATGAAATAGCTTGTGTCTAAAACTATGGATGAACTTACCAATTAGGAATCAAGGTAAGGATGAACCAGAACCCTAAGGAGGAATTAATTACTGGCAACATGATGACATATCGAGACCAGTGAATGCCAAAAGAAAAACTTATCTACTGTGATATGAAACTTTGATAATGATGGGATAATTCGTCTACTGGGAGGTACGGCTGTTGGTTGGATTTTGGTATGGGGGTGAGCTGGCCCTCAGGTATGCATGTATCGAGGAAAGCTAATCATCTCTTGTGTAGGGAGAGAGCTAGCCTTCCCTTGGGTTGGGACCCAGGGTGGGAATGACCTTCCTACACCAACTCTTATTAGGACCATAAGGCCAACCGAGATAGTTGGGTGAGGGTATGCAGACTGGTGAGAGGTGTGACCTCTATTCTATTCTGTGTTGTTCGACTTAGAGCATACCTATTAGCGAAAACAATTGACCGCATGCCAGTGTGGGGTAGCCCCTCGTATGTTTATCGCGTGTGCCATAGTCACCGCTATGTCACGATTATGACCCGAGGTGGTAGACCTGGTGTAGGACAAACATGGGGTGTTCTCTCAGCCAGAAGAACCCCACATGCACGTTCTACATCATCGGAAAACTATAGCAAGATTATTTCGTTAGGGAACATATCAACCAAGAGATTGTGAGACCTTTTCTAGAATAACCGAAATGACTAAACAACTAGTACCTAGAAATAGAAATAAGATATGAAAATGTGTGAAATGTTTACTGCTGCCTGAAATGTTTACTGCTTTCTCTTTAGTTAAATTTTGTTAGTTGATTTTACACTTACCACTCTACTCAGCTTTTGCTAACGCCTACCACTTGTATCTAGGATAGGGAGGTGAGTAGCCAGTTCCACCTACTACGGAGGGAGCTGGGCCTAGTTGGGCCCAGCCTTAGCTGCTTTACTTCTTTTCTGTGGTAGGTTGATTTTTCTTCCTTGTTATCGTGAGTATCCATTGTGGAACAAGTAGTTAGATTTCCATTTTCTAGTACGTGGGGATGGCTATGTTGTAACCACATTGCTCTTTTGTGGAACCATTCTTTTTCTATTACTGGTACCCTACAGCTTTCAGTCTTTTATCGTATTTTCTAGCTATACTGCATGTGTGGAAATGGATATGTTTGATTTATTTCTCATTGGACGATTTGGTCTTGGGTTAGTTGAGGTGATCCGACCCGAGTTCCACGTGAAGCCGGTTCGGGTCGTAACAGACAGTAATTAGTAGAAAAAAACTTGCACCATCATTTCTTTCCCGTATCTGCACACTAAAACATTGACCATAGCCACTAACAAATAGTTTTTGTAATTGTCAGGATATGCTTGTCGATAAAACTTGATTTTCTAGTATCAAAGGCTATTATTATGGTTAAGGTCTCCTTCACCACTTAATGCATGCCTTTTTTTTTTGTAGGGATCCTGAGGTTTGAGCTTAAGTAAACACATGATCACAAAGCATTTATGATGGAATTAAGGTAGAGGAGAGTGAGAGAATGCAGTCACATAAGAGATGCAAGGATTTCTTACCAAGTTCATCCTAGAATGGGTGCACATCTTAGAAGGATATCTAGCCCTCAAAGCACATTTTGACAAAGAAGTGGAATGAAAATAATAGCCCTCATACCCTCAGTGGATACAGAGTATAGAATTCCTTATATTACTCTATCAATCTCCCTTTATAGGTGTAGAAATGTAGCTTTCAAAAGGCTATCGAATGATTAAATAGATGGCTATGATGACTTTGTACTAGTTTGAATATAATCTAAGAGTGGAGGCTCGCGATCAAAGGTTGATTTCATGCAATTCTAGGTATTTAAAATATGTGCTTCCGTATAAATGACATGGTAAGGCAATTAAGAAGTAGGGGAAAATCATAAATGATCAAATAAAGGCAATGGCATGAAATATAATGGATGTAGAGATTATGCTAGACCTAATGAGCTACAAAGCAGCTTGATCTTACCTCGAAAAGCAAGCCATACATGGTCCAACCTAATTTTTGGCCTTAATTTGCTTTATTCTCTTCATTTCTCAACCACTATAAGGGTTTAAGGCATGAAAGGGGAAAGTTTAATGATTTACGATGGCAAACTCATTTTTAGATTAAAGAACTATCCCAAGAATCCCAATACAAGGGTATTCTACCTTGATTTACCTTAGAAATTAGTTTGATTTGGTTAAATTGATGATACGTCTTATTTTGGCTTATTGTGACTCGTTCCTTTGAATATTGAGAGGATGCAATGGGTCTTAGAGTCATCTCATGATACATGATCATGGACTTTTTTATGTTGTACAAGATAAGCAAAAGAATCTCCTCTATGGTGTCCTTCTAGCCCAATTCTCTTCTTTGAAGTTCAAGTTATATCAGTTTGGCCTAATATCTTCCGGTAAGTTTAGCTTCTTTCTTCCAACTACTTTATGACTAAGGTACTCAAGGAGGCTAGGGGATTGCTTACAGTGTTTTGACCATGGTGCAATCCACGAATCCTTTGTGCTTGGGCTTTGAGTTATAATCAAATATAGACATATAGAGTTGATTTGAAATTCTTCTATAAATATCTTGTAGGAATACCTAGCACACAAGGTTTATCATTATGGGCAAAATATTAAATGGGATCCTTGAAGGATTTGCCAAATTTGCTCTACTATCCACCATGGGGTTGGACAGTATGGTCATTGTAGGCCCTTAATCCATAGAGCTTATATAGATGTCATGTGAATGACTCATGGAGCCCTCATCCCTATTATGATTTAAGTGGACTGTATATACCCTTTTTTTGGGATAAGGGTAAAAATGGTGAATATAGGATCTGATCCTACAGCCTCTAAATGTCAATAAAGTGGATTTAATGCTCTATTAATCTCTTGGCAGCATGTGGCCTATACATCTTTGATTGTGGGACTCTTAAATCTTGTCCCACACAATTATTTTGGCCCCTTCTATTTAACAAGGCTAAGGGGAGGGCTAGTTCAAAAGTCAATGCTTGTGGAACCACGTTAGTGGAACAAGACACAGTAGCTTCTATAGTGATTGCTACATCTAACTATACGAAGTCGCATGAAGCAAGTTTGGATATCCTTTATATACGGCAAAATGGAAAGTTTTAGCCAACATCCTGCTTGAAAGCCCTCGCTAATCTTATTATGTATGGCAGCTTCTTTTTTTTTTTTGCATAGGCATGGACTTGCCTCTTGAGGAGGGAGCATGTCCAAAGGTTGGAGTAGCGAATGACTATACCACAAGGAGGAGAGAGATAAGAGAATCTTGAAGGAGAGGATAGAGGACTCTCGAATCTAAAGTAAGGAGTCCATGACCATGGTATTGAGGCAAGAACTCTCTCCTTACTTGAGGCCAGACAAGGAGGAGGGGATCCTAGTAAGTTTGAGGTAGTTAATAGGCAACCTAAGACAATGTTGTTTTGGGTGTGAAAATTTGTGCGCTATCGAAATGTGGAGGCTTTCCACATGGAGGGGAGAAGAAGCAGCAACTGGTTGCTATTGTGGCAATTGCATGCAAAAACAAAGAGAGAGAGGAAGAGTACAACTTAGTGAGAGGAAGAAGAGAGGGAGAAGAGTTGTGAATATGATTATTTAATATTACAACTCAAGAAACAATTGATTAGAGAGGTTCTTTTTATATTGACAGACATTCTTAATATCTAAAATAGAAAAATAGAATCTAATCATATCTCCAATCAACCACATCAATAACAAATCAAATTCTTCTAATTACTCAAACTACTTGACACTTGATTTACTAAAATAAATTAACTTAAATTCTAAGGAACTAGACTTGACACCTAAGACCTAGTTTACTTAATTAGGGGGTTAACCCCTTAAAAGGTCCCGTTTATTTGACTACTTAACCCTTCATTTGGTAACTCAGGTTTAGTTGCTTTAACATAGATTTGTTTAACACTAGTTTCAACTGGTGTTAGCCAAATCCGTGTTAAAATCATACACCACTTATGCCGCTGACAATCCTCATGTTTCATATTCTTAACACCACTATCAAGTAAACATCACAAGAACTAATACCACAACTTAATACAATTCAAGTAAATACAAACTAATGTTAATACCACTCTATAAGTAAATATAATTGTGGGTTAACATTAGTTTTATATTTCTTAACACCATTTTCCTAATAGCTCAAATAAACTAGTCCTAAGACTCTAACTAGGATTGGCAATTCCACCTTGAGCAACTGATTACCATGTGGCACTACCACATAACCATTTATTCCTCGTAGGGTCTCCCTAGGGTTAAGGAAGGGGGGAGTGCTCTGAAGGAAGCGCTATCTCGATTTAAAGAAAGCCTAGCTGTTGCTTTCCATTTATGGTAGCTTCTTAGCACTTGTCCTTTCTTCTGTCTCACTCCAGAAGTTGGATGATGACGGCATTGGCCACTCCTTTTTCCTTGACTCAAAGAGCCTAAGATGAGCAAGAGGAGGTGTTAGTCAAGTTACTTTTGAACTGCTCTTTACATGAGATACGCAGTGGTATGTTAGCATTCGCGTTAAACTAGTTTATGCCGAGAGGCCCGATAGCCCATTAAAAAGCATGTCTTGGCTTAAAAGGTCTTTTCAACTTCAAGGTTTTCTGAAAAGATCAACTTTTTGCCTGTTCTCGTCTGAAAAGAATTGCCCGTTAAAAAGCATATGGCTTGGCTTAGGTCATTTTTTTTGTGCACTTTTACTTACCTTCTCAAAAATAATTTCAAGGTTTTCTGAAAAGGTCAACTTTTTGCCTGTTTGTGTCCGAAAAGAATTGCACGCAGCAAAACCCCGTAAATATTTGCCAGTGACCAAAAAGCCGACCCACTTGGCGACATCTGTAACACGATCCCCCTGTCTTGTTCAGATGCGGTTGAGCAGTTATGCTCTCACATGGAAACGATCCTTCCCATCGCCTCAGACAAGTTGCTGAAATTTGGAGGATTTTTCTCCGAAGAAAAAGCATTCGGACCTTGCAAACAACGTTTGATTCTCGCACATGTAATATAAATTTTTTTATTTGAAAATTAAATAAACACACTTTACAGTATATTTTACAATAGAATGATAAGAGTGATAATTAAATCAATATATTTTAAATTTTCACCAATAAAAATTATTTTTTATCTATAAAAAATTATATTTTAAGTAAAAAATTATTTTTCATAGATAAAAAATTACATTTTAAGTGAAAAATTATTTCCCATTAGTGAAAAGTTAAAGCACATCGGTGTATTTTCATTTTCAACTGGTGTATTTTGATTTTCAACCGATGTATTTTAATTTTCAACCGATTAAAAATTATTTCCAACCATTGTGTTTTGGTCTACTTAATTTTCATTTTCAACCAATTGATGTTTGACCATACATTGCAAAATAATTTGTAACATGCGTTTACGTACTCGCATCCTTATTTCTTTGATATTAACACTCCGATCCAATTTCTTCAATTAGAATATATTTGGTTGTCTGAATAAGGTGGGTTAAATATTTACTTTGTCACTTAATTTGATCCCCACTTATGTCAAATTAAGTTTAATTTATTTTAAATATATTTAAATATTTAAATATATTAACACATTTATTCTATCATTTTATTTTACTTATTTTTCATTCTTTTATTTATTTCTAATTGGACCTTAATGAATTTATAATAAGCAAGTACCAAGATTTGAAATGTTGATTTCAACATCGTGCTGATGAAATTGTAAGTGTGTATTTCATGAGCATGCTGTGGAAATATTAATTTTTCGATGACAGATTTTGACGATTTCGATGGCCCAAAAAAATGTCATTTAGGAGGCACGCCAAGGGCATGTCGATGCATGCCAACAAAAATGATAGAAGTTACCAAAAAATCAAAATTTGACATGCTAAGAATATATTGAAAGCTATATACGACATAAAAAGACGTGTGTGCATGTGCGTGTATGTGTGCATGCATGCGTGCTATTTCAATCTCAACCTTCCTGCCCGGACTTCCCTCCAACAGTGGACCAAATCTTCGATTCAAACTTCCCTCTTGGTTTGGCACCTACCGACATGCTAATGATTTCGTCGGCATGTCGTCGAAATCGATGATATACCGCTGACACACCTGTAAATTGACACCTTTGTCGTGTCGACACATCCTCCATCCCAAAATAACCTTACCGGTGAGACCACAAAGTACCCGAAGGAACTAGGTCTTGCTTGATTCTTATCAAGACCAAAAAAAAAAATCCTGGCACGTTGACCTATCTGTGAGACTACATAGTTTTCTTTCCATAAATTATGATTTTAAAGTCTTCTTTATAAGTGGAGTCCGGGCGCACAGGGCGCAACCAATTGTAAAAGATCGGGTCATTGCGAAATCACCTAGGATTCATTGAAAGAGAATGGTTCCACAAGGATCTAAATTCATCCTACAATAAAGAACTAGGTATGCTACTGGTGACCTGGACCATGGGCGGGCCCTTCAATACGAATCCCTAGGTTTCGAGCAAAAAACAAAAAGCAACAAAGTTTTTACGCGAGTTCACATATTGATAGAACCTCTCGTTGGTATCTAAAGTTTAATTTACGATAGAGTGAACTTTTATTTTTTAGGGTCAATCTCTATGAGATTAACTCAATTTCACTTTACTTTTGAAATTTGAGAGAAACTTGTTGGATCGAGAGTTCAATGATGGATTAATATATGTAAATAATCTCATTGAAGATTGTCATTCTAATCTATGCACAAATTTAAAGTGATCAAATAAGACATTAAGATGTATTATGGGTTTTGATGTATCTATTAAGAAGTGGGGTTATATGTGTAGAGACCTAAGGGGTCATTTTTTTTTTAAGGGTGGAATTGAAACTGACCATTGACCAAAAGCAATTGGTGGTTACTTGTTAGCTTAAGGAGGGGCTATGGTCACCAAGGTTTAACACAACATAATTAAGATTGATTCCCTCTTAAGAGAGACACTCCATCATCTAAGAGAGTTTTGTGATTTGCTTAGAACAAGGTGTAGATCTCTGGGTGTGAGATCAGATTCCTCAAGGAGGTTGTATTGAACTTAGAAGGTCATTTTCCATCTTCCATCCTAGGTATTCATGACGTCAAGCTTGGGTATGTGTCTCCTTGTAAATTTGAATGCCTTGTTTAAACTTGTATGCATGAAGCTCATCTTATATTTATTTGTCAATAGAAGATCCTTTATATTGCTCTTAGGATTTCTCACAAACTAGAGATTAGCAGCTACTTCAAACACTTCCTGAAAACCTAGATTTCTTCTCATAATTGCTACAAGTATCAGTACTTAACCTTAGTATCAGCACATGTAGACTAAATATTTGGCACTTAGGTTTCATGCTCAGAAATTGTAGCCATTGGATACCTCTATTGAACCTCGGTACCGATTCTTGTAGGGTACAAGTTCACTATGTGGTTTGGAATTGTAAGGGTTTAGAAATTTTTGCAACCATTTTGAAAACCAACGAAACCCATTTTATTTCTTTGGTTGAAGGCATTATGATCCCTTTGATTTTTTTTCTTGGACTCTACATGGCCTTAACAAATTGTTGTGAGGGGGTTTTAGGAGAGAACCTCATTTGATGGACTCAAAAATTAAGTTGGCTTTTGGGTGGAGGGGCTTTTATCAAAATTTTTCCCATCTCATATAAGAGATGCAATGGCTTGCAAGGAAGCCATTGCCTCCTCGTTTCATCCACCGTAAGTGCAAATGAGAAAGGGAGAAGGGCACTGTCACGCCCAAAAACCTAGGCCCCTAAGCGAAGGTTGGGGTTTCGAGGGTGGCAACAGGAAATGCGCTGGTTTATTTAATTTAGGTTGCACAAAACAAAGTCAACCTATCAAAATTTCCATTTTATAGACAAAATGGAAGAAAGTAGCAGAAAAAATAGAACATAAAATAGAAAACCACCATAGCTAAAGCATAAAGGTTACTTGCCTAACTGCACGTAGCAAATCACGCACTATATCGAAATCCCGCACGTCGACCACTCACGACAACAACACCTGAAATTAGGTCACAAAACAGGGGTGAGCCAATCAATTCAGTGGGGGGCAAACAACTACTGCAATCAAATAAAAATAGGGTAGTGCACAGTTTTGCTAGCCGGCTAGATCCCTAGCCTAAACCCAAAACCTCAGGTTCCAACCCTAACCTAGTTTAACCAAACCAACTACCATGGTCTAAGCCCATTAATCATTCACATTGATTAAAGCAACATGTTCTAACGTAACTATCCTAACGATTTAAGATCTGGACACTCGCCACTCTGATTTTTGGAGTGACTAAATCAACTCTTTATATTGAAGGAGAACTCGATGTACCCTCTCCAATGGTATGCTTGTACCATAACCCCTCCTTGGCCTTCAGAGAGATTAAAGCACTCATGTCCACCAGACAAGAATACTTGTTTTAGTCGTCGGAATGTTGACTTGTAACGATCCGATTCCCGAATCCCTACGAGACACAAGAATCGGACCAACTCGACTGATCCCAAGACCCAGTTGTCCAACGAGAAAGTAACCAAAAGAGCAGTAAAATAAACCACATTCACCATGTATATAACTAGCAGTAACAAAATACAGCAGTAAAGAAAGGAAATACTACAGTATACACCACCACAACAGTAGAGAAATAAACATGTACATAACATAAGGCTTACAATAGAGTACAGGGAGTAACAAAAAACTACTCACTACAATGGAAAGAAAAGTACAGAAGGTACTACAGGTAACACTACTGGACTCTACAAGGCCCAGCGCCCTCTGCAGCCGCTGACTCTGGCTGCTCAACACCTGGTCCTGAAAAGGTAACAAGGGTGACACGTCAGTGAAATGTTGAGTAGAGTGACGACTAAAAGCTAAAAGAAGCAGTAGAGTGTACAGAAGCTGTTGTATTTTTACTTTCTTTAATTATATCTTTCCATTTATTTACTATTGATTTATTTCTCAGATCATTCTCTTGATCTTGAAATGTTCCTCGTGGGAACGATCTTGATTGCAGTCTTTTCCGAAAAGTAGAAGTGACACGTGGTGCTCTCCTGGGCGGGAGAGTCCCCCTTGGTGGTCCTACCCTCAGTCAACTACCCCAAGGTCGCTGATAGATGTAACGGTGACAACGGCACGCGCGATAAACGCACGGGTAGCTACCCCGCACTGGCACACGGTCAGTCGTTTCTGTTAACAGGTGCGCCCAAAGCACAGCACGGAACCAGTATAGGGCAGAGCCCTCTCAGTAACAGGGGTTCAGCCCCTCCACAGTAACCAAATAGGGGTCTTGCCCCTCCACAGTCCGTGTACCCTCGCCTGACTACCCTGATTTGCCTAATGGGCCTAACAAGTCGGTGTAGGAGAGCTAGCAGAGCGCCGGGGCCCGTGGGGTAGCTAGTTCCCTCCTTACACTAGTAGCTCTCCTCGGTACTGTGTACACGAGGGTCAAAAGTCGATACAAAGTGGCAAGACCTAACCCCGGGTCCCTGGGGCAGCTAGCTTCGCTCTGCACTAAACAGGGGGACAATCGCTCTCCTTGGTACTCCATACTCAAGGGCCAACTCACTTCCCCAATTCTATTCCATTTCCTTTCCAGGAGTTCTACTCCTAATTTCCCATAGGGTTCAAGCTCTTTTAACCCAGCCAATTTAGGTTTCACCGTTCCGGCTTTACGTTCATACAACCCATGTTCTCAAGCATATTTATTCATTCATAACAGGCAGTTGTTAACCAATTTACAGGCAGTTATCATTTCCTTTCTACTTTTCCAAGACTGCAATGTTTGTATATTCAACTAGTTTTCCAGTCCTAGGATTCATGCCGTACCCTAGGATCTATCATTCAATCTAGTTTTCCAGTCCTAAGATTCATACAATACACTAGGATCTATCATTCAATCTAATTTCTCAATCTTAGGGTTCATGCAATGCCCTAGACTCTATTAATTGATTCATAATTGTACCAATTTTGTTAAATAAATTAAAGGGCCACTCTACTCGCGAAATCGGGAGTACTGGGGGCGTGGTCGGCAATCCCGCACGCCTCCGCAACCCCTAGAGTCGCAACGGAACGGGGACCAAACACAAGGATCAACATAAGTAGTTTCTCAGAACAGTGCACAATTACTGTAAACAGGTAGAGAAAATAAATCTGGAAAGAACGCAACTCGAAACGGGTAAAACAGACACCGAACGGGCCCTAAACGGGTCAAAAATGACAAATCTGTCCAAAATCAGACGTCTGGAACCTCTTCCAGACGTCTTAAAAGGTTGATCATGTCGTACCTCAATCTGCGCAGTCCTTCAGACGTCCAGAAGCCTGCTGGATCGTCTGGCCTTAGTTTCCAGACGTCCGATTGTCACCCCAAATGTCTGGAGGTCCTATCCATCGTCTGGTACTGTGGCCAGACGTCTGATTCATGTGGAATGGCGAGCCCTCACTCCCTCCCGAACAACACCTATGCACACATGCATCCGCTCTCATCACGAAAAGGCGCAGAGGAATGTGGTGTACGGCTGTGTGGCCGTACACGCGTAAAAAGCAGAAGGAAGGAAAATATTGTACCTGTCAGATGTCTGGGTCTTCCTCCAGACGTCTTCTACGTCGTCTGGATGATGGTCCATACGTTCGATTCTGGGAAATTTTCCCAGAATCAGGACCCTGTCCCTCTCCGCCCGCGACGCACGGCCGCGCCGCGCCCGCCTGCTATCCAAGCTGCAGTAGCTCCTCCGCAACGCCCCACGCCCGCTACTTCCCCGTCGGCCGGCTCTAGCTGCCCCGGCAAGCTCGCACCTCGCAGTCGAGCCTTCTTCTTCCTCCCGCGACACTCCTTCCCACACGCTCGCTGCAGCCACTGCTGCCGCACCCGCTCGCTTGCTTGCTTGCTAGCGCTGGCAGAGAGAAGAAGGAGAAGGCGGTGGAGTGAGGGTGAGGGAGAGGGCGGTGCTATATAAAGGCAGCACGAGGAGAGAGAAAAGAGAAGCGACGCATCTGTAGGGAGGGAGAGAGAGAGCAGAACGAAGGCAGCGGGTTCAGTCTACGCGTGCACGTGCGCAGACGCGAACCCGTATGCCAAAAAAATTTAATACCAGACGTCTGGCCAGACGTCTGGGCCACTTCCCAGACATCTTAACTGCGTCAGATGTTATGTTCATAACAATATAACAAACTCAAAGGAAGTGTTATCCCCGAAACTTGTGCTAACTAGGGTGCAGGAAAGAACAATATATATATACATAACAAACTCAAAGAGGACCGAAGCCGGTCCGAAAAGACATACCCGCGAAAAGCTCCGGGTACCGCTCCCGCATCACCGCCTCAGGCTCCCCGGTAGCCTCTCGTACCTCTGGCTCCTCCACAAAACCTTCACCAAGGGTACTTGCTTTCATCTCAGACTGCAGATGGCTCTGTCAAGAATCTACACTGGCCGCTCGGGGTAGGTCAGGTCGTCGCTCACCTCGACGCTCTCGTGACTCAGGACGTGACTAGGATCGGCGACGTACTTCCTAAGGTTGGACATCTGGAACACGTCGTGCACACCAGAAAGCTGAGGAGGGAGGGCAAGTCTGTAAGCAATGGGTCCAACCCACTCCAGGACCTCAAAGGGCCCCACGAACCTCGGCGCGAGCTTCCCTCTCACCCCAAACCGCTGCAGGCCCTTCATGGGCGAAACACGAAGGAAGACGTGGTCCCCAACCTCAAATTGCACCTCTCTGCGTCTCCGATCTACGTAGCTCTTCTGCCTGCTCCTGACAGTGCGAAGTCTCCTATGAATCTGCTTGACTACCTCCTGACTCTGCCGGATCAGCCTGGGGCCAACCTCCCACTTGGTCCCTACCTCAACCCAACTCAAGGGTGCCGTACATCTCCGTCCATACAGAGCCTCGTAGGGAGCCATGTCGATGCTCGAGTGATAGCTATTGTTGTCTGCAAACTCCGCTAGGGGCAAGTGCTCCTCCCAAGTGCCCCTCCAGTCCAGTACACCGGCACATAAAAGGTCCTCAAGTGTCTGTATCGTGCGCTCAGACTGTCCGTCCATCTGGGGGTGGTAAGCTGTACTGAATCTCAACTGCGTCCCCAGGGCCTACCGAAACTCAGCCCAAAACTGGGACGTAAAGCGAGTATCCCGATCAGATACGATCTCCGGCGGAACTCCGTGTAGACGTACCACGTCACGGATATACCTCTTTGCCAACTGTGTTGGTCCCAAAGTGACTCGGATCAGCAAGAATCGCGTTGTCTTCGTCAATCTATCAACGATTACCTAGACTGTGTCGTGTCCTCGCTGGGTAACAGGTAAACCCACCACCAAGTCCATGGTGATGCTCTCCCACTTCCACTCTGGCACTGGAAGTGGCTGTAGCGGCCCTGCAGGCCTCTGATGCTCAGCTTTCACCTGCTGGCACACTAAACACTGCTGCACGAATTCACCTGCATCCTGCTTCATCCCCCTCCACCAGAACTCGCGTCTCAAGTCATGGTACATCTTTGTGTTTCCGGGATGTATGGTGAATTTGGAACCGTGTGACTCAGTCAGGAGCTCTCTCAACAGTTTCTCATCTCTAGGAACGCACAAACGTCCCCTCAAGCGCAGCACCTGGTCTGTGAAAGAGAAGTCTCCCAGGTCTCCTGACAGTACTCTGTCGCGCAAGGACTGCAAGTACGGGTCTGCCATCTGTCCTGTGATGATGCGATCTATCAGCTCTGGCCTCATCTGTCGTGTCACAGTCACTTCCCCACAGTGCCCCCGTAACTCTAGGGGTCGCTAACTGCCCATCTCCTCCAACAGGCTCCAACTCTGCACCTGTAAACTGGCCAAGTGTGCGGGCGCCTTCCGGCTCAAGGTGTCAGCCACCACGTTGGCCTTTCCCGGGTGGTAGGAAATGCTGCAGTCGTAGTCCTTCAGGAGCTCCAACCAACGTCTCTGTCTCATGTTGAGCTCCTTCTGATCAAATAGGTATCTGAGGCTCTTATGATCTATAAAAATCTCGAAGGTCTCACCGTACAAGTAGTGCCTCCAGGTCTTTAGCGCGAAGACCACTACTGCTAGCTCTAGGTCGTGGGTAGGGTAGCTATGCTCATGGGGCTTCAGTTGCCGCGAAGCGTAAGAGACAACGTAATCCCTCTGCATGAGCACACCCCCTAACCCCTGCAAGGAGGCGTCCGTGTACACGACGAACCCGCCACTACTGTCAGGGATGGTGAGCACGGGAGCCAAAGTCAGCCTCTCCTTCAGCTCCTGAAAACACGCCTCACAGGCGTCTGTCCAAGTGAAGGGCACGTCCTTCCGAGTCAACTGTGTCATAGGACGTGCAATTTGTGAAAAACCCCTGATGAACCGTCTGTAGTAACCCGCCAGTCCCAGGAAACTGCAAATCTCAGTAATAGTGCGCAGTCTCTTCCACCTGAGCACTGCCTCGACCTTGGCTGGGTCCACCGCTAAGCCATCTCCAGAGATCACATGACCCAAAAAGGTCACCTTCCTCAACCAGAACTCGCACTTGTTGTATTTAGCGTACAGTCTACATCGTCTCAGTGTGTCTAGAACCATCCGCAAGTGCTGTCCGTGCTACGTCTAATCTCGAGAGTAGATGAGTACATCATCAATGAATACCACCACGAACTGGTCCAAGTACGGTCGAAACACCCGGTTCATCAAGTCCATGAAAGCAGCGGAGGCATTGGTCAGCCCAAACGGCATAACCAAAAACTCGTAGTGTCCGTACTGGGTGCGGAAAGCTGTCTTGGAGACGTCTGCCTCCTTGATCCTCAACTAGTGGTATCCAAACCTCAAGTCGATCTTGGAGAATACAGTGGCACCTCGCAACTGGTCAAACAAGTCGTCGATCCTCGGCAGCGGATATCTGTTCTCGATGGTGACCCTATTCAGCTGTCGGTAGTCCACACAAAGGCGTAGGGTACCATCCTTCTTCTTCACAAACAGTACCGGGGCTCCCCAGGGAGACTCACTGGGCCTCACAAAGCCCTTCTCCAAAAGATCCTGCAACTGAGACTTGAGCTCTCGCAGCTCAAGTGGTGCCATCCTATAGGGTGCGGTGGAGATGGGGCTGGTCTCTGGTACCAATGAGATCTCAAACTAGATCTCACGCTCGGGCAGTAGTCATGGCAACTCGTCTGGGAACACGTCGGGGTACTCTCTAACCATTGGGATGCTCTGGAAGTCTGCCACAGGGCTGGGCTCTACCACCACACAAGCTAGGAAGCCCTCACACCCCTGGCTCAAAAGTCTCACCGCCCGAAGTGCAGAAATGCACCTGAAGCCTCCGTCCACTGGCTGACCGTGGAACTTGAAAGAAGGCAACTCCAGCATGGAGAAGACGATCTTCCTCTCAAAATAGTCCACCAAAGAGTGGTAAGCGGACAGCCAGTCCATCCCCAGAATCACGCCAAAGTCCTCCATTTGTATCATAATCAGGTCAGCAGGAAGGCTATGTCCCCCAATACTAACCTCGCAACCCGTGTACACATCCTCAGCTACAAATAGCTGACCACTCGGACCTCTGATTACGAACGGATCCTCTAACAGCATGTAATCTTGGCCCAAACTAACTGTGAAACTAGCTGCGACAAACGAGTGAGTAGCGTCGGAATCAAAAAGTGTGTAAACGAGTCTGCCGGAAACTGAAACCATACCTGCCACCACCGATCCTGAAGCTTTGGCATCCCTATGTGTCTGGGCATTAATACGCCCCTCAGCCCTAGGTGCGGATGAAGCAGCCACACTCTGCATCAGACGGGTAGCTGCTGGCCGGTACCCTCCTCGTGACTGCTGTCCTCCTCCTCGCGCCTGGAAACCACGGCCTCCTACTCACCCTCCAGTGCTCGGCGCGGGAAGTATCTGCTGACCTCCTGCCCTAGACGGGCAATCCCTCCTGATGTGGCCCGGCTGGCCAAACTGGTAGCAGAGGGGAACCTGACTCCCGCCCTCAGTGGGTCCCTGCTGTCGGTTGGGCGGGGGTCCGGTGATGGCAACTGGCCCCTGTCAAGGGCCCCCAAAGGCCACTGATGGCCCTGCAAAATGTGACGGCTCTCCTGCGGGCGCCACGTGTCTCCTCTCTCGTCGGCCCTATGAAAAGTCTAGCTGGTAGGGCCTTTTCCACCCGCTGTCAGTATCTCGCGCGGACAAGTTGGTCTCCTCGTAGATCATTGCTGCCTCCACCACCCTCGAGAACGTAGGCAGCTTCAGGGGTTTGACATACCCCCGAATCGCAGGCCGGAGCCCCTCGGTGAACCTCCAAAGGTGCTCCTCCTCAGTGGCTATTGCAGTCGCTGCGAAGCAGGACAGCTCCAGAAAACGCATGCGGTACGCGCTCACGGTCATCGTCCCCTGGCGGAGAGTGTGGAACTCCCGCCTCCTCTGGTCCTGCCACGTCTGGGGAAAGTACTGCTCGCAGAAGAGGGTGACGAACCGGTCCCAGGTCGGCTCGTCCCTCTCCTGTCTCCAGACCACCCTCCACCACCGGTGTGCCGCATTCTCCAGTTGGTACGTGGCAAAGGCCACGCGGCACTCCACCGGGAGGCGAAGGGTGTCGAAAACCTTCTCGATCTGCTCGAGCCAGTCCTCTGCCTCGGTCGGGTCCTCATCCCCCTTGAAGGAGGGGGGCTTCAGCTTCCGGAACGACCCGAAAAGCTCGAAGTGGCGCTGCAGTGGAGAAGCTGGTGCAACTCCGGGTAAAGGAGCCTCGTGCACAGAAGTGTCGGAGGAAGGTGGGGGTGGTGGCGACCCATCCCCTCCCCCGCGTCCAGCGCCGTGTCCTTCGTGTGGTCCCACAGAGGACACCCCCTCCGCAGCCCCAGGGAGAGGTGCTCGGGGTGGTGGGTGGAGCTCCTCTCTCACTATATCCCGTATCAGCTGGGCAAGGTCCTGGGCCTGAATGCCCGGGAGAAGTGGCTGGTCCACTGAGGCGTCGACCGCAACATGCCCACCTTACCGACCTCGTCCTCGGCCGCGCCCGCGGCCCACCTCGCTAGTCCCTCGTCGAGGCATCTCCTGCAAGGAGACGCGAAACAGAACGGAAACACGTCAATATGGAACCATATCTATCGAAGGAGACTAAGAGCTAATGCCAAAAGAAACGTTGTGGTGGCTACTCTAGTTACAGACACGTGAATTGGTTATTTTTCAGTCAGTTGATTCACTTCTCGGGACGACCTTGCAATGATACCATCTTGTAACGACCCGATTCCTGAATCCCTACAAGACACAAGAATCGGATCGACTCGACTGATCCCAAGACCCAGTCGTCCAACGAGAAAGTAACCAAAAGAGCAGTAAAATAAACCACATTCACCATGTATATAACTAGCAGTAACAAAATACAGCAGTAAAGAAAGGAAATACTACAGTATACACCACCACAACAGTAGAGAAATAAACATGTACATAACATAAGGCTTACAATAGAGTACAGGGAGTAACAGAAAACTACTCACTACAGTGGAAAGAAAAGTACAGAAGGTACTACAGGTAACACTACTGGGCTCTACTAGGCCCAGCGCCCTCTGCAGCCGCTGACTCTGGCTGCTCAACACCTCGTCCTAAAAAGGTAACAAGGGTGAAACGTCAGCGAAACGCTGAGTAGAGTGGCGACTAAAAGCTAAAAGAAGCAGTAGAGTGTACAGTAGCTGTTGTATTTTTACTTTCTTTAATTATATCTTTCCATTTATTTACTATTGATTTATTTCTCAGATCATTCTCTTGATCTTGAAATGTTCCTCGTGGGAACGATCTTGATTGCAGTCTTTTTCGAAAAGTAGAAGTGACAGTGGTGCTTTCCTGGCCAGAAGAGTCCCCCGTGGTGGTCCTACCCTCAGTCAACCACCCCAAGGTCGCTGACAGACGTAACGGTGACTACGGCACGCGCGATAAACGCACGAATAGCTACCCCGCACTGGCATGCGGTCAGTCGTTTCCGTTAACGGGTGCGCCCAAAGCACAGCACGGAACCAGTATAGGGCAGAGCCCTCTCAGTAACAGGGGTCCAGCCCCTCCACAGTAACCAAACAGGGGTCTTGCCCCTCCACAGTCTGCGTACCCTCGCCTGACTACCCTGGTTTGCCCAGTGGGCCTAACAAGTCGGTGTAGGAGAGCTAGCAGAACCCCGGGGCCCGTGGGGTAGCTAGTTCCCACCCTACACTAGTAGCTCTCCTCGGTACTATGTACATGAGGGCCAAAAGTTGGTACAAAGTGGCCAGACCTAACCCCGGGTCCCTGGGGCGGCTAGCTCCGCTCTGCACTAAACAGGGGGAAAATCGCTCTCCTTAGTACTATATACTCAAGGGCCAGCTCACTTCCCTAATTCTATTCCATTTCCTTTCCAGGAGTTCTACTCCTAATTCCCCATAGGGTTCAAGCTCTTTTAACCCAGCCAATTTAGGTTTCACCGTTCCGGCTTTACGTTCATACAACCCATGTTCTCAAGCATATTTATTTATTCATAACAGGCAGCTGTTAACCAATTTACAGGCAGTTATCATTTCCTTTCTACTTTTCCAAGACTGCAATGTTTGTATATTCAACTAGTTTTCCTGTCCTAGGATTCATGCCGTACCCTAGGATCTATCATTGAATCTAATTTTCCAGTCCTAGGATTCATGCAATACCCTAGGATCTATCATTCAATCTAATTTCTCAGTCCTAGGGTTCATGCAATGCCCTAGACTCTATTAATTGTTTCATAATTGTACTAATTTTGTTAAATAAATTAAAGCGCCACTCTACCCGCGAAACCGGGAGTACTGGGGGCGTGGTCGGCAATCCTGCATGCCTCCGCAACCCCCAGGGTCACAACGGAACGGGGACCTAACACAAGGATCAACACAAGTAGTTTCTCAGAATAGTGCACAATTACTGTAAACAGGTAGAGAAAATAAATCTGGAAAGAACGCAACTCGAAACGCGGAAAACGGACTCCGAGCGGGCCCTAAACGAGTCAAAAACGACGAATCTGTCCAAAATCAGACGTCTGGAACCTCTTCCAGACATCTTAAAAGGTTGATCATGTCGTACCTCAGTCTGCGCAGCCCTTCAGACGTCAGAAGCCCACTGGATCATCTGGCCTTAGTTTCCAGACGTCCGATTGTCACCCCGGACGTCTGGAAGTCCTATTCGTCGTCTGGTACTGTGGCCAGACGTCTGATTCGTGTGGAATGGCGAGCCCTCGCACCCTCCCAAACAACACCTGCGCACACATGCATCCGCTCTCATCATGAAAAGGCGCAGAGGAACGCGGCGTACGGCTGCATGGCCATACACGCGTAAAAAGAAGGAAGGAAAATATTGTACCTGTTAGACGTCTGGGTCTTCCTCCAGATGTCTTCTGCGTCGTCTGGACGAAGGTCTAGACGTCCGATTCTGGGAAATTTTCCCAGAATCAGGACCCTGTCGCTCTCCGCCCGCGACGCACGGCTGCGCCGCGCCGCGCCCGCCTGCTGCCCGAGCTGCAGCAGCTCCTCCGCGACGCCCCACGCCCGCTACTCCCCCGTCGGCCGACTCTAGCTACCCTGGCAAGCTCGCACCTCGCGGTCAAGCCTTCTTCTTCCTCTCGCGACACTCCTTCCCACACTCTCGCTGCAGCCGCTGCTGCCGCACCCGCTCACTAGCACTGGCAGAGAGGAGAAGGAGAAGGCGGTGGAGTGAGGGTGAGGGAGAGGGCGGTGCTATATAAAGGCAGCATGGGGAGAGAGAAAAGAGAAGCAGCACGTCTACAGGGAGGGAGAGAGAGAGCAGAACGAAGGCGGCGGGTTCAGTCTGCGCACGCACGCGCACAGACGCGAACCCGTATGTCGAAAAAATTTAATACCAGACGTCTGGGAACGGTTCTAGACGTCTGGCCAAACGTCTAGGCCACTTCCCAGATGTCTTAACTGCGTCAGATGTTGTGTTCGTAACATGACTGTACTCAAAGTCCCTAAAAATTCTTCCACCTAAGACACCACTGAGTACCTGGTCTAAATGATTCAGTGATAGCGGCTTCTCGCTGCTTGTGATCCCTGGAAACTATTCCACCCAAGATCATGCATTCCCTAATGTTGGAATCCCTGGAAATGATTCCAAACAACATCCTATGTTCTATCACCCATTCGGATCCCTGGAAACTATTCCACCTAAGATCTGCACGATCCTCGTCACTCGAGAATCCCTGGAAACTATTCCACCCAAGATCCCTCGAGTCAGGGACCTGAGATCCCTGGAAACTATTCCACCTAAGATCTCAGGGTGCCTCTCGTTGACTCAGACTCAAGACACCCCCAGTGCCTCATCTCCATGATGGCTCTTGGCGAACCCCTAATCAGGAACTTCTATAGTTCCGACGTTGAACTATGGTAGAGTCAAGCTGCCAACTCCCAGGTTTCCAACCCGCAACAATGAACTTACTGTTCACAAGTCTTTATGTCTCACTCTATGAGCTCACCTATTTGACTTAATCGCTCCGTAGTCCTTTTTCCCCTGATTGGCATCGGATCAAGCAACCCTGAAGACCTATTGGATCACCTAGGGTCTTACCCAAGACCTTAGGATCCAAGCTTCTCACCTATTAGACTTGAGAGTCATTGATGTCATGTTGTGGGGTTCTATTCGTTACTTAACCAATTCAAGTTGCTTTTAGTCCATTTAGAGAGCTTCAAGCTTAGTTAAAGGTACCCTACACCCACCTAGGGTTTAACTACAATTGAACCATTTCCCCTGCTGGTCGACCTTTTGGATCTCATGTTAATTAAATGTCGTTATGTTGTAGTATAAATGCAATCCAGACGGATGTCATGTCATTTATTTAATTATAATTTTTACTGATTTATTCCAGGTTGTTCACTGGCAGACAGTTATTGATATACATCATTTTCTATATTTCAAAAGTGCTCTTTTATTCAAAAAATGTTAAGTTTATTTACAAAAGAATGAATGAACTAAAGAATTAATTAATCTAAGTCAATTCTGTACAAAATGAATCAATTAATGTTAATTACAATGCCTCAAATATATTTACAAGTGGAAAGTCATTAAAAATCAATCTAAACTACTCTAGGTTAGTTGTTTACAATGATACCTAATAGATCCTAATTGTTGGCACAAAAGGAGACTAAATATGCATTATACTAACATATGTAGCTATCTATACTAATGTATAATATCAGTACTGTGACGATTACAAGTGTCACTAAAGCCTTGGAAAATATATATACAATAAACAAGGAAAAAAAAGGAAAAACTACATATATATATACACACACACACACGTATATACATGTGTATTAATATTAACTCTATACTTATAATTATACATACACACACATACGCTCAACACTCAAACTTAACAGCACTTAGCATATATGCTTAAACACTTAATTTACATTAACTTAGAGCAAAATGATTGGTTCGTGGGCCCACCATTCATAGGGTCAATGTCCCCTTTCTAGGCTGGATCAGTACCATTATTAGGTGGACTCTAGTTTGTTAATTAGGGTATATTTTTGTCCATTTCAAGCCCAATAGGCCCACCTATGTGCTCATACGCACCCACACATGCCCATGCACACGCCTGCAGGCACGTGCGCATGTGCACCCAATGCTCAGAGGAATATGCCCAGTATTATACTCCCAACGTTGACAACCGAGAGGATCAATAGCGTTGGCTCTTAAATAGCACAATGTGTGCTCTCAAGCCCACAATGTGGGACTAATGGCACACGGATTCCAGCATTGATTCATTGCACTATTTCGTGTGAAAAGGCCATGCTCATGCATCAATTTGAGTGCTTATATGTTACTTAATTTCAAATCAAATTATATGATCATGAAGCCTATTCATATGGGTTCTTATTGGTACCTTGTATTTATAATAATTAAGTATTTAATTATATTTAAAAAATCATTAAAGTTAGCAAATTATACAAGTTAAATTAGTACTTAATTCATTAATTAAAGTCTAATTTGATAACTTAATGACTCAATTGACTTATAATTTAGTTAATATACATTATAAAGTATTTATTACACATTTTTAATTTATATACATTTATTTACACGATTTACATAGATGAATACATAATTAGATTATAAATACTGTTATACAGTATAAATATATTATAAATATATTGAAAATACTTAAAATTATTATATACAACTATACAACATAATTTACTTCAATAATAAATTAATTTACTAATTTAATTTATTTTAACTTAATAACTTAGCTAATTAACTTAATAACTTAATTATATACAATAAATACATAAATAAATAAATATACAGGTATGTTACAATATATTATAATTACTTTAATAAGTATATATAGTTATAAATACAATTATAGATATATACATTGTTATTTATATTTACATACGTTTATGTACATATAATTGAAATAAATAAATATATAATTACATAATTATTAGATATATAGTATAACTCAACATAAATAGTTATTTAAATAATTATAATAGATATATAAGTAAGTTATGTACAATATAGGTATATGAATTATCATTTACATTTAACTTTGTAATAAATTATATATACAAGTATAAACATTATATACAAGGCTTTTTTTGTGTATTTTTGAACTTTTTCATATTTTTATGATATTTTTGTGTTTTATAGATGTAGGAGAGGAGAGAGAAAAGGTGAGAAGAGAGGACTCTTTTTGTGTTTTTCATATATTTTCCTTTTATTCAAAACCAGAGTAGACTTAATTATTTACTAGTATGTTCTGCCAGCTAGAGGGGTCAAAATCCACCCAAACTCGAAACACACCTAAAACTATTACTAATCCTACTCAAGATACTTTTATTTTATTTATTTACATTATATTGTTTTAGGTATTTACAAATTGGACCAAACAAGGCTTAAAAGAGTGTTGTGAAGTGTAACCTAAGCCTTGAATTCAGTTTCTAATGGTTGGAACTAATCTGTAAGCATCCAAAAACCTCCAGCAAAACACATGAAAGAGTTTTGAACCACAAAACTTGATTTTCACTTCAAATTTCATTAACTCGCAAATGTGGACAGATATGACTGAAATGTATTGCTAACAGTGTGTTGAAACATGGATTACAAGCCATTTAAATCAAATTTAAGTCAAATACTTGTACATCAATGCTTGCACATAATGCTCTAATAGTACATTTCATCGGCTAACTCAATTAACACTCAAAATCAACCCAAAACCCCTGAAATCAACAAACCAATTTAGAACTAGTTGCTGCTGCTGTAGTGTTGTGCTGCTAAAAGATCAGACCATTAAAGTTTGATCTGAGGCTCCTTTGTGCCACTTCAGATATGGAAATTCCAAATCTAAGTGTCATTCAACTCAGAGAAACCTCAAATCCACAAATCGCTTGAAAATAGAGATTAAATCCACTGAATGTACTTGCCATGCAGCCTTTTATGTGCTGGATTGGGAGATTCAAACCAATAACAAGCGTTTACACAACAATTAGAGAATGGATTATGATTTAAACTCAACTTCAGAATCAACTATATGCATAAAAATCATCATTGAATACCTTAGATTCCAGATATCATCTCAAACCTGGGATGTAGAAGTGCATCCCAGAATTGAGATATATGAATAAAATCTCCACGAAAATCATCTCAAATTGTTTTCTAAAAGTTCTAAAATCCAAGAAAATCTAAACACAACTCCCAGAAATCCTTGAAACACTAATATGATCTTCACCTTACACTATAGAAAGTGTAAGGTGAAAATCCACATTAAGCTTCCAAAGGCATTGAATACCAGCTCCAAAGCATCACAAACAATCCTTGATAGATCTAGGATTCATTCAAAACAAGATTAAAACTCAAAGAACAAGATAAACCTTAATCTAATCTTTCTCTTACACCATGGATAGTGTAAAGAGAGAAATTAAATTAGGCATTAAAATCCATTGAAATGGAATCCCAGACCTTTGCTTAGATCTCTCAGACTTAAATCAACTTCTAAAGAATGCAATTAAACCCTTTGGATTAAAATCCAAATATTGCCTAGATAGGAATTTGATCTGAATCACCCAGACAATTTGCATCATCTAGGATACCTGCACACCATTGATTGGTGTTCAAGGGTCTTAAGTGATACTCTAAATGCATCTAAAACACTGCTAGAGCCTTAAATCAGTGCAACTAATTTTCCTTGGCTCTAGCTAACAGTGAACAACAAAATTCAGAACAGAACCAAATCAGAACCACATCTAATAAAATTGTCTAATCAGCTCATTTCAAAACCATTGGATGGTCATTGTGATCAGGTGGAATGAGTAGGATGACCCTCAAATGGAGTTTGGCGCTCAAATCAAATCTGAATGCTTTAGAGCATCAAATCTAATTGATTCCTCAATGAATTGGTGATTGGCAATTAATATGCGAGTGAAATGATTGAATGCGAATTGTGAAGTGAAGGGGTAGATAAAATGAACACAGTGAGTGGACGGATTCATCTCCTCTGATCTGAATTGATCAAAGGAGGTGGATTGGTGAATTCTAAATCTACTTTAATCTAGATCTAATCTAAAGCAATTCAATCAGTACACTATGATCTAAACTATCTAATTGTTCTAATAAAGCAAAATATAATCTAAGAAAGCAATTAAAACCTAAACTAATCGGAAGAATGGGACCTATGGGTCTTTAACTGGCGGTTGGAGAGGAAGAAGTGAGGAAGAGGTTCTTTGACGGAAGAAGAGCCCTCTAGAGGAGCTCCAGAGTCTCCCTCAGGTGTTATGTGATCCCTAGCGGTGAGGACAAATGGAGGAGGATCAAATCCACTGCTATCTCCGACGAACTGAGTGAAGGGGATCGAAGATGACCGAAGGGAAAGAATGAGCAACTCAAGGGAAGTAGGAGGGAGCTGTGTCCTTGGCTAAGGATGCAATCGAGCTCCTTAAATAGGTGATTGGTCGAGTGTGGTTACCGTAATCGAAGGTTAAGCGATTTGGGGAAGAACGGTGGATATGAGGTGGAGAAGAGTGCGAGAACTGCTGCGATAACATTCCACTGTAGGATCAGATCTGAAGGAGGTAACGGAGCAGTGGGCAACGATGCAAAGAGATTGGTGGAAGATCCACCGTTGAATCAATGGAGCAAAGAACAAACGATCAAGGTGGCTCATGTACTTCGCGAGCTAACGAGAAAAATAGTGCCTACAGGTCTATTGTTATAATTGCAGAGGAGGCCCTTGAAGTGAAACAGTGGAGAAATTTTAAGGGAGGCCCATAAGTGGTAAAGATCATGATAGAGTGGTCCCTAATGTCTTACAAGCAAGCCCCTACGACTTTTTAAGGCGAAGAAATGTAATGAATGAAGGACCTAAATGTAAAGCTCTGAATACAAGGTCTTAATGATGTCCAAATAGGATGAGATTTCAATAGAATGCTAATTGAACATGTAGAAACATAATTCAACCCTTAATTTATACTTTGAAGCTCAAATATGTGTTCAATTGTCATTTGGATAATCAAGTTGTATTTTATAAATAGAATATCTCAAATACGACCTAATTATGTGTTTTTAACACAAATTGAGTGTTTTAGGTCATTTCCATTAATTTTCACACTTAACCCATTTATTTTGTTAATAAGATAGTATTTAACCTAGATTTTAGCTTAACTTTGACATTTTAGCTATGATGAGCCACAACTCATCATATGCTTATTAGGGCATCTACTAGGCCCCCAATAAGGTTCCAGATTAGGTCCAATCATCCCTTAGGTTCCTTAGTGTTAGAAACCCTAAATTCAAGTCAACCTATCGCTTCAGGAGACTACCTAACCTTAGGAGACCATCCAGCAGCCACCTAATGTTAGGCTAGGCTGTAGCAAATAGCCAGACCTGTAAAATCATGATTTCAAGCCTCGCAACACACATTTGACACATCCAAATATTATGGGATTTTGATTACTAGTTATCACACATACAAGGAACATAATAGACTTGAAAAACCCCCTACCAAACCTTAGGGTATCCCTTAAGTAGAAAAATCACATATGCCACCCATATCCCACCAAGGCAAGAAAACATAGAATTTTAACACCAAATCCCCACATGCAAACACTAATTTCAAACCCAAATCCTTTCCTTTACAATTTCTAATCATAGGAAATCAAGAGAGCTTTCAGAAGAGGAAGAAACCCTACCTTGAAGATGTAGCTTCTTCTCCCTCTCTTCTCTCCTTTTCACGTTAGTAGCAACAACAATAGCAGCCACAACAATGACTTCAACAGCAGCAGCCATGGTAGCACAACAACTGTAGCAACAACAACACACCAGCAGCAGTGGAAGCAACACATAGCAACAGCAACACCAGCAACTACAACAACAACAACACAGTAGCAGCAATAGTAGCTGTGGCAGCAGCAGGTGCAACAATAGAAGCTGCAGCAGCTCCGATGGCAGCAGCAACAGTTGGTGGTTGGCCAACGAGGAGCAGGGTGGAGGTGAGCACTAGTTGGAGAGGAGAGGAGAGTCTTGGCTTCATCAGTGGAGAGGCTTGTTGAGGAAGAAGTGAGTGTTTCACTCTTTTATTTTTAATAGCCTCTACTTATATATGGGTTAGGACATTTACACCCAAGGCCCCTCCATTACTTTTCTTGAGTTCCAAGAAAGGCCACCAAGTTAAATTCCCTTATATTCAACCCCTCAACTTTTATATTTCTTAAACATTTGCTTGATGATTAAAGCAATTACTTAACCTTTAAGATTACCATTACCAAATTAAGGTCCCCAACACCCTTAATCCATTATTAAACATCCAAATTAAGTTTTTAATTAATCCGTTAAGCACATTCAAAATCCTAACCCTTACAGAGACCACCACCACCGACCCTCTTCCCTCTCCTCCTCCTCCTTCCTATGCCTTTCCTCCTCCTCCTTGGCCTCTTCGGTGGTTGCTCCTGTTGCTGCTGCAACAACAATAGCTACTGTTGCTACATGTGTTACTGCCATTGGTGTGTGGAAGGGTGGAGAAGAAAAGAAGGAAGTTCCACCCTCCTCTAAAGCCCTAGGTGGGGGTAGTTGCTCAAGAAGCAAGGTAGGGGCTATTCCTTGGTCTTTTCCTGTTCCTTGTTGGATTCAAATGCCAATTGGGGTGGCAATACCCTTTTGCATGTAAATGTTTTATGTTGTGGAGGGTCAAAAGGGTGTGAATGGGATTTTTCTAATTATATCACACCCTAGTTTTTGTTGAAGGATTTTTGTTGCCCAATATGTTCCCCACATGTTAGTTAACTTGTGGTTAAATTCTCATGGAAATGGGAGGACGTTGGTAGGGATTCTCCTCTTGATTTTTCATTCTCCCATTTTCCTATGATTAGAAAGTGTAAGGGAACGATTTGGGGTTGTAATCAACGATTGCATGCAAGTTTTGTGTGATATATATATATATATATATATTGAATTTATCTCATGGTGGGCTATGTTGTGGTAATGTAATTTTTCTAGTTAGGGGCTAGCCAAATGTTGGATGGGGGATTTCATGGATTGAAAATGTTCCTTATATGTTTGGGAACTTGAAATCAAGGTTTCAAAATTTTTGCATTTGTTAAAGGTGTGATTTGGGGCTTACAATCATGATTTTGCAGTTCTGGAATCGGCCTGTACCTTCACTTAACGTTTGGTCAAAGTTACCTAACTTTAGGTGGTGGCTGGAGGGCCGATAACATTAGGTAATAGGTCCCTAATGTTAGGTAGACTGTTGGAGCTACAACTTGGCCTGAAATTAGGGTTTCTAACACTAGGAATCCTAAGGAATGATTGAGCCTAATCTAGAACCTAGTTAAGGATTTAGTAGGAGCCCCAATAGGGAGGGGAATGGTTAAATTGCAGTTAAACCATAGATGGGTTTAGGGTGTCTTTAATTGAGCTTAAAGCTCTTTAAATGGATTAAAAGCCACTTGAATTGGTTAAGTAATGACTTGAACCCTTAATGATGATACTAGTGACCTAGTTAGAGTCTAATAACTGGAATGCTTGGATCCTAAAGTCTTTGGTATGACCCCAGGCGAGCCACTAGGTCTCTAGGGCTTCTTTCGGACATGGAATCAAATGGACGTAAATGATAGTAGGTGTACTAGGTGATCTCGTAAGGCTGTACCCTTGGACTTGGTGAACCATGGGTTCACTGCTCAGGTAGGGGACCTGAGTTGTCTACTAAGGAATCTGCCACAGAACTTAGAGGGTTCCTAGGTTTGGTGACCAGCCTTGGGGTATCATTGGTGTAAGGTACTTGGATGTACTCAAATCTGACTTGATGCGGACGTACCTGTGGCTCTAGGCTCGTTAGGCACCTGCGTGCACAGTGGGTGACGCTGGGTATGTGGTACTCATAGTTAGAGGCTCGCTTTACACCTATGTGTACGGAAGTTGTCGGGGTACCATGAGGGGTTTGGTTGAGATCTCATCTGATGGCAGCTTAAGAGGGCACACCCAGAGACTACACTCCTCGAGTGAGCCACTCCTAGCAGGAGCATTGGTGTGACTCGATAATTCTGACCAACCTTGTGACATGATTTGGAATGATCTATGATTGGACCTCGCTAGCATGAATGGAGCTTGCTATTCCTTGTCACAAGGCATTGACCTGGGTAGCTTTCAAGGGGCTCGACTCATCTGACTGAGATCAGTAATGTTTTCGATACGTCGAGAACGGGTATGCTTTTTGCGAGAGTTATCAGCTCTACCAGCCCCTTCCTTGGCCAACGAGAGACTACCAGGCTATGATTTAAGAGAAGGATATGTCTCAATCTCCTCTAGTAGAGAGGTATGATTCCCAGAATCTGACTTTTGAGGCAAGTGTGATAATAAAACTAAATATCCATGTGAATATATCTTGTCAAATGAGGAAAAAGGCTTGTAGCTAGCCTGTAGTATTAATGAAACATAAGTTAATTATGGGAAGTGGGAAGAGGCCTGCGGTTGGCTTGTTGCATAACTAAGGCATGAGTAAATGAGGAAATGGCTAGGTAGTTGACCTTTAGTGCAGAAAACTTGTACACTATCCCTTTCTGCTACAAAATTACATGTAGTTTCGTCCCTACCGAGCCACTTGGCTCATCCCTACTTGATGACCCATTTTAAGGTTTCATGGTCATGGAGTAGGCATCGCGTTATGATGGGTGCAAGCCCAAGCGGACCTAGGTAGGTCGCACAATGTTGGTTTTTGTTCTCTTTTCAAGTAGGCTCTCTGGGTAAATGTTCTTATATCACAGAGTCTCCTTTAATCTTGTAGCAAGATAGCTTTTGTTGCAAAAAGGACATGTATAAAGACTTGTACATAAATAGTGGACTTTTGTAAATGTACTAGTATATGATGATAGACAGTGTGTTGTATGATAGTGTTGTAAATATGAATTATGTAAATGTATGTGCTGATGTGATGGTGATATTTTGGAGGTTGTTTTCTCACCATTTTCTGTGCTTCAATCATGTTTGGTTGCAGGGTGTTGTTGCATCGAAATTGTTGTAAAAAGATTGCATTGTAGTATAGCGAAGAAAAGTGAATCAACAACATTTAAATTTATAAGTGCTCGAAAAACAATCATGAGTTTCGAGGTCATTTGCAGGGAGCAAATATGGAATTCACAACACTAGTCAAAATTATAAACAATGAACACAATAATTCATAATAAGAGTTGCAACGAATATCAATAAAAAATATATTCAATAATAGCAATTGTATCTCAAAAATCAATGGGATAAAAAGAATAATAAAACCCTAAAAATGGTGATTTGAATAACCAATTTAATCCCACAATTAAGCACATATCCCAATGTTTCAATCCAATTCAATTTCTCACCAGTGGTCTTGAACCACTTATTCTCAAATATCCATGTTAGCCAAATATTCAATAAATCCACGGTGCCTCGACCAATATCACAATCAGACGTCGAGCCATAAGGTCAGATGTCGGGCCCTAAGGTCAGACGCCTTAAGTTACCAAAGCCTCAGCACATGCACAAGCCTCTAAAATCTGCTAAGTGTTGGGCATGTGTGCACGATTCCTAATGCACGTGCATGCACTCTAAGGCAAAACCACCCCCACCCTCCTCAGAATTTCTCCTCTTTCCTCAATCATGTATATGGGTGCATTGTAACTGGGTTATCGGGTCATGAATAGGGACTAGGCCCACCGGCATGCGTGGTGGGCGAGGTGTGAGGTTGAGGTGAGGCGTGAGGGAACTCACCTCTCGTGTAGAGGCAATGAGCCCTCAACACAAAAGCATTTTATACACTTCTCCAGATTGTGTGCATACGAGGTGGGACTAAATGTCCCACCCTTCTTGTGTGAAGCTGCAGGTGGATGGTTCTTTCAATTGAAGTTGTCTTTACCGCTTCTTTCTTAGATTAATGCTATAGGTGGCTTCAGCAGATAGGTTCACAGCTGATGGTAGTAGCAAGGTCGGAGGATGGAAAACGACGGTGGTCATCACTATGATTGGGTGGAGAAGAAATGGAGTCCAACGAAAGTACCTAAAGCATGAAAACGGGCTAAATGACCCAATCAGAAGGACCAAAAGGGTCGTCGGCATGCGTGGAGTGTGACAGTAGTGTTGGCAAGGTGTTTCAAGTGCTAGGGTGGCTGGGCAACGTCGGAGACGACAGTGGAAGGGTGGGTCATCCTGTAGAGGTGTAGGGTGTGTGTTGCGTGAAATTGGTTGAGGGGTTTTGATGAGGGAGATGAGGCAGAGCTTCTGAACGTGGGAGCGAACGGTTTGGTGGTTTGGGGTGATTGCGCGGCCTCACTGGAGGGGCGACCAGCACTGGAGAAGATGAAGGGGGATACAGTAGAACAGCAGTCGAATTAGAAGGAAAAAGGGTCAAATTGAGTTTAGGGAGAAAGAGGAGAAAGGACCTAATTATGGACGAAGGGAAGGGGAGATCTGTGTTGGTGTGGGTTGTCGGACACGGAGGAGATGAGACCTCCAGTGAAGAGATTGGTGACAAGGAAAGGGGAAGACGGCCTCCACTTTGGCCAATGAGAGGCATAAGAAGGAGCGGAAGGTTGTGGGCTGGCCAATTTGGTCATTGGCTGGCCAGAGGATGACGGGGGAAGGTCGCCGGAGGTTGCCAGAGCTCCGGTGGAGGTGGCTGGAGAAGGGAAAAATTGGGAGATAAATTAGTTCATCATTCATCATAACTAGCTTAAATTAGTTCAAATCAAGAGATAAATGCTCCTGAATAATCACTTGAGGATAGTAATTACACTCTAATACATTTTGAGAAGAAAATAATAAAATAAGACTAAATCTGTAGTTTTAACATCACATCACAAAAGCAAATCAATCACGGGGTCACTTAGGGGTTAAATGAAGGCCAATGATCATAAAAGACCAAGAAGTGGGTCCACACAAACAGAAATAGGATTTCACTCATTTCGAGAACTGAATCAGTACACAAAACCCTAATTATCAGCCCTGCTTAAATTGGAAAGGTTCTGGTCAGGATAAAATTTATCTAAACCTTCTAAAATTCATATAAAAATCTTCTAAGAGGTTTGGTACCCTTGATTTGACCATCTAAATACATTTTGACCTAGAATAGGGTTTCAAATGGGATTTTCTCCTAAGTTAGGTTTTTGTGCAAATTACTTAGTTAAATGTGGTCAAAACTCAAATCCAAATTTATAGTTAGATTCCTTGTGTCTAAATTAGGTTGGTATCAAAATTTGGGTCCAATCAAAGTCCATCTTGACCTACTTTGCATTTTAGCCCTTTAAAACTCTATTTCTTACATTTAGCCCCTCAAGTTTCAAGTTTATTACGTTTGAGTCCATAACTTCTCGTCATTTTCTGCACTTAGGTCTCTACCACCATTGGCGGTGGGAACGCACCTTCAGCGAGATACGAGAGAGATTTTCTCCCTCAAATCAGAGCCAAACTCTTCCAAAATTGGAAGGAATGTCCTCAAGGAACTTCCTAATTAATTGAACCGCCTTTTGAGACCCAATTTGGCCCACGAAGATCAGGTGAAGACGAGGGATTTTGGGGATCTTTTCCCCTAAATCTCAAGCAAGTCAAGCCTCCTTTCATACTTTAGAGCTCATTCTAGAGCTCTATAAAGGGCCCTTGACCCCAGGTCGTTCTTCCCAGTCCGATTAGGCCTTAAAATAGCTTCTCCTTCTCTCTCCAACTGCCTTCGACCACGACTTCGATGACCTCCCTCAATCTCTTCTTTCCGGCCACCCAACAGCCAAATTAAGTGGCCCACAATCATCACCTCCTTCCTCCATGTTTCGCCAGCCACAGCGGGAGCACTCTTCCTCCTCTCTTCATTACTGTCCTCATCATCGGAGCACCTTCGTCCTCGGTGTTGACCAATCACAGCCAACACCAAATCTGCCCCCTTTCGAACCTAATTTAGGTTTAATCTTCTCTTCTCCTTCTCCAGATCCTTTCTATCTCCTTCCCCTCTTGTTTCGACCGACAAACCACTGCCTCCCCCGTCGTCTTCTCTAGCGCCGGCCGTGCCTCCGGCAAAGCCGTGTGCTCGCTACACTCCACCAAACCACACATCGCCACTACCTAGACCTCCACCTCGACTCGCAAACCAAAGCCCCTCTCCCTATTGACATTTCCCACTGACAACACCTCTCTCTGTCTCCATTACCAACAGCCTACTACCGAGCATCTCACGTCCTAAAACCACCACTGTTGCACTTCATTGGAGCTCTGCCACCACCGCTACCTTCTCTGAGTTGGCTTGTAGTTCTCCGACCATCTTCAACCTCGCTGCCACTCCAGACAAAAGTGACCCAACATTTTGGCACTATTGCCGGGGAGCAATGTGCAATTCACCACTTGTCATATTTGATTGAGCTGATTACTAACTTGCCCTATTTGTTTTGTGAGACACATCACAAGAAGATTTTTTTGGGCAATCAACCACTCTAAGAGCAGGTAAAATTTCTCTTCTCTAACCATTTCTTAATCTTGGGAAAGAGGAAAAGGAAACAAAACAAATTTGGATCCACTTGCCTTATTTTCTTAGTAAGATCATTTCAAGGCAAAGTATTTTTTGATTTGCGAATTTGATATCTAATTGAAGTTAAGACAATTTTGATTAGAGATCCCCATTCTGATTATTTGTACCTATTAGGGATTTACGCTAAATTTTCTCGACATCTTGGACTATTCACATTCTTGTTTGAGTCCAAAGTGCCATATTTAAGATCAAATTGGACTTGAAAATAGAGACAATTAGGGTTTCCACATTAGGGTTTTGAAGTGTTGGTACACACTTGCATGCAATAAAGGAAACTAATCTTTCCGCATTTGTGTGCCACCCAAGCCCTTGATTGAACTGATCTATTTAAGTAGACCCAAAAATCAAGGCTCTGAATTCACTTAAACTCTAAAAGTTGGGACCTAATAACCTGAGAATCAATTCAAGGTGATTTGGGTTTTGACCCAAATTTCATCCTCAACCATAGGGCAAGTTAGGTGAAGTTGGTTCACCCTATGGACCAACCAACCTCCAAATTAGGTCACAGTTTGAATCAACTTCTAAATCAAGTGAAATTCAAGGCACAAATTAGGGCTAAAATTGGTAGACTTAGGTCTCAATTCATACATTCCGATCTACTTGGAATCTTAGTGACAAGGAAGGTCGAATGGGAGAAACCCTGTAACCTGTGGGAACACTCTACCGTGTAGGGGTCTTTGCAGGACTCTCCCTTCCTGGCTGCCCAAGTAATTCTTGGGTGTGTCGATTTCTGATCCAGAGGTATCATCCACCTTAAAACAGCCTTGGTCACCTAAAATTTTTTTGGTGCCTTGATTGAATCCATCACACATCTAGCCCCTCATCTATTCTATAGTGCACATGCACATGAAAGGCCCCTAGGTCAGACCTAGAGGCTTCCATTAGAGTTGATCTTCTTTGGGGAAAATCTGATCTGATCAATTCAATCTGGACCTGAATTTGATTCTACATCCTGATCCACCACTCGATTTGGAAATGCAACTTGACAACATAGGAAGAGTATTCAAGACACCTAAATCCCGTATAAGCATGAAAGAGAAAATGATCGAGGTTGCTCTTAGACATCATGATGAGTATTACAAAACCTCATATTTATCTCGGAACATTCAGGTTAATTTACCAGAAATAACAACCCTCATTATGAACAGTGCCAGAATGATGTTTACACAAATGATACATGGTTCAACCCGGGATGATCTTTTATCAAAATATAGTGAATTGTGGAGACTACATAATATTGACTATGTACAGTGTCTGACAAATCCACCACTTTGGGAAATACACCAGAGTCTCATTGAGAAACATGGGTATATGCTAAATACATTACAACAAACCATTGATCAGAGATACTCATATTCACATTCAGAAATTGATGAGACAGCTTAGAGCAATATTGAGGATCAATATGATTTCCCAGAGCTCAGGTTCGAAAATTGAGGTTGTTATGGACCCCCGACCCAAAAAGAAATCAGATTTGAACTTTGTGTAGAATGACATACCTGATCAAAATATGGGTTGGGTTGATCCAGTTGCAGATGTTTCCGATTATGAACCAACCATAAAGAGCCATGAAGCTGGTCCATCATTCCTTGATTTACCAAACACCCGTGATAAGCTTGAGTCAGAACCTCTCGAGGATGTAATTCCCGCACCTTATCCTGTTAAGGTAATCCTCGAAAGTGATTTTGACATCTCAATAGAACCATGTCCAGATTCTAATGACCCAATTCCTACCCCTGATCTAGAATCTAGAATTGAGCCTATTTGGGATGATCATGAGGCCCAATGTGATGAGAACCAGATTTTAGATCTGAACTATGATTTTGGGCCAATATTTGATAGTTATACCTCTCCAAACTCCTCAAAAGAACAAATTGATTTTTCGAAAGTCACATTGATTTACGATATAGAATCAGAGGAGTTGGAAGAGTTGGGATTTGAATGGATCTACCTTCGGAGCCCAGAACTTGAGCCTATGCTGAATAAGGACACTTCTTTGAGCTTGGAATTTGAGACTAGGTTAGACCAAAGTCAGGTTGGTTCCATGCATCATGATTTATTCAGTGGTGGAAATCTCAATCTTGAATCAAGTTCAAAAGCTGATTATCACAAATTCACCGATGATTTCGAATCATACTCTGATTTCGAAGAACCTTTGTTTCCTGATGATTACGAACCAGTTTACAACCTCAGCATTCAGGACCCATTCTTTGATTCTGACTTTGAGGTCCCTGATCCTAAGATCATTGATTCAAAATCATATTCCATTGAGTTGGAATCATTCTGTTATGATATACAGGAATAAAAAATAGTAAGTGCCAAGAGTGTCCACAATCTAGAGTTTGAATCTTTTACTAACTCAGATTTCCATGATCCTATAAGCACTCTCCATGCATTTACATTTGATTGGGATGAGCATCATGAAAAAGACTCTCTAGATGAACGAATCTTTGAATCATGTCTAGAGGAGCCCATACCACACCCAAATTTCGAAGTAGCCACACCTACTACAAAGCCTTTCAGAAATCGATCCTAGCCTCGACTCGCCACCGGAATCAATTTCTACTCTGACTCACCTCTTTCTGATCCGGTTGCATATGATTTACCTCCATCTTTTGACCAGGAATCGAACACTGATCGGACCAACAATCACATTTTGTCCACCTCTGATCCCACCAGTAGGGTTCCTACATTTTTCACAGATCCATTACCATTTGAAAACCCCTACTCTGATCCGGCTGAGCCGATTCAGCCAAACCCTAGATTCATATTTCCACATCTTTTTGAGCTACAAAGCATCTAGTGGACTCCACACCTATTGATTCACATCCATCAACCCACCCGACCGATTGGGTTTGGTCTGCATCACCAGCTTATCAATCTGAATAAGCACTTGGTTAGACCAACCAGGCTACTCATCAAGGTGCTTGTTCTACAAAATTCCTCCAATCTGACCACCCCTTCTCCTTGACCACCTTCTGCTCGGCTGAAGGCATTGAATTTAGCGCTTAACGGGAGACAACCCATCATTCCAAAAACCTGAGACCCTACTAATCTATCTTTTCACTGAAATTATATTGCACTTTAGGGTTCATCCGTTAGAACAGTCGACTCTACTTTTGATACTTGTATTAGAGCTATAAATCGTCTGCAACAGTCACCTTGACCTGTTCGCCACCCACCACTCCACAACGCCATCAAACAACCCATTAAATCTTCACCCTTATTGTCACCGTCTGGCCACCATGAAGCTCTAGACACCACATCGACACCGCCATCGCCTTCCTTACTCCACAGCGAACCTCAAGAACTATTTAATTGGGTCGAGAGGCCATTTTTCATGGTTGCAGGTGTTCATCGAAGGGCTTCCATTGCCGTCACCTTCTCAATTGTCGTCCACCTACCTCCTGCTACTAAGCGCCCTCGCATCCACTTCCAGTAGTAGCAGATTGAAGTAGCGAAGCTTTCAAGAGCTTCAATTGGACGAACGTAGCAAGGCACAACATCGATTAATCGAGGGAAGCAACGTTGCTTCACGTGAAGGAGGAAGAAGGGGACTTAGTCCCGCCTCGTGAGTGGAAGGGTTGCCTACGCCGTATAAAGTGGTTTTGTGCTTAGGGCTTATCACCCATGAACATTGAGGGTCGAGTCCCCTACCCTATACATACACACACATTCACTTACACGCACACATGAGCACATGCCCGAGCATTGTTTTACCTCGAGATTCATGCCTAGGGAGGATTTTTTGAGATCTAGGTGTTAAGTCTGTGCTTTACGCTGAGGCTTGTGCTTGGGGCTCTCCGTGGTTCTGCGCCTTACGTTGAGGCCTTGTGCTTGATCCTTGTTCTGTGGCTTAGGAGTACATAAGGTGTCTGACCCTCCATGCTGACATCTGATATTCATTGAAGACACTATGGACATATTGGCTATTATCTGACGTGGAATTTGAGAAATAAGTGGTTCAAGACCATTGTAACGATATTTGAGTTGGTTGAGAAATTGGGATATGTGCTTAATGTCGGAGATTAATTGGTGATCTAAATCACCATTTTCAGAGTTTTTCTATTCTTTTTATCCCAATAATCTCTAAGATACAATTTGGCTTATCATTGAATATATTACTGAGTGAATTATTCATTGAATATCTTTCTTATGCTTAATGATTATGCTCATTGCTATTAATTGTGACTAGTGTTGTGAATTTCATATTTACTCCCTACGAACGACCACGGACTCACTTTTGATTTTCAAGATTATAAATTTAAATATTGTCGCGATTTTTGTCACTATACTACGATGTAATGATTTTCACCATCTCTTTGAGTTGCACTCCTATTGCACTTTAGGGTTCAACTTTAGAACAACCAACTCCACCTTTGATACTTGTATCAGAGCTTGAAATCATCTACAACAGTTATCCCGACATGTTCACCCACCCTTTAACCCAGTTCTAATCCTTGAACTAAGCTGAATTCATACCCACATGGTTTACAATGAGGACATTGCAAAACTTAGGCATGGGGGGGTGTTACAGTGTAAAACAAATGGAAATTCAATTCTCTGAGAGGTTCTCATAAAATAATACATGTTAAAAATATATATATACATATTTAAAAAAAATGGAGAAGGGAAGGAAAATTTTGAGAATTGATTGAAAATCTTTTGCGAGGAGGAAAAGAAGAGGAAATACAAATGCCAAAAGGAGCAAAATTAATGACAAAATCGATAGTCATAGTAGTTGATTATGGGATCTACTTAAATTCTAGATCAAATCAAAATAAGGATTAAGTCCTGAAGTGTTGAGACAAAGAGATAAGTAAGAGTACTGATCTTAGGCCTCTTGGATCTGTTCCAGGATTTAAACACTCACGTATTCGTTAAGATCCAGATTAGTCCTTAAGAGGCTGAGGAAAGTGCAAAGCTGATGTATTAAGTCTAAGGCTTAGGGATTATTCGGCCCCCTTGCCTACCCTTTGATTTACGAGACCTAGTAACCTAAGCACCCAAAATCCACACATCAGTCTGGTTCAGTGTGCTTAACGAAGAAATAATGCCAAAAGTGTTCTATTCTGAAAAAATCATCTCAAAGATCTAGCTTACGAGCAACTTGAAGACACAAATTGATTAGATGAGTTTCCGACGTAGAGAGGTGAAATGAAAAATACTCCCCTCGAAGATGCATAATAACATATCATCTCCTCAGTGCTTGTCTCCTAGGATATCTAAATATCCTACTAGAGGCATGTAAGCACCCTGTGCTGATTCAGGTACTGATGGTAAATTTTCTCAACACAGTTAATTAAGTTTATTAGGCTTAATTATGTGCAAGAAAAAGTAACTTAGGTTAACTTGAATTAATGTCAATTGAGTAGTATAGGGTCAAGCTAACCTAACATTTTAGATTTTAATTCTTTTTTAACTGGTTGAGTCCAGGTTGTTCACTGGGAGGCATAACTTAACTTAATTTACCATTAAATCCTAAGCTACTTACTTAATTAATGAGAATTATAATTAAATTTACTTTAAGAATATGAATCTTGCATAGAGGATTTTCAATTAAAAGACATGCAAAATTCCATAAGAAAAATATATTTACACATATGATTTATTATTAAAAGCAAGTAAACATGTTTATTTTACTAATTTCTTATTTACAAAAGATTAAGGCAAGAAAAAGAAATTTCAAATGAATATGTGCCTTATTACATCATTTAAGCTCAAAGGTAATTGTATTAGAGTAAAATACAAAAATTAGACGTCTTAAAAATGAGTTTTAAACAATTAGATTCTAAAATTTAATTTTCCATTTATCTTCTTCCATCTTCAGCCTTCATTCTTCTTTTCTCCTTCTACCTTCTCTGTCTCTTTCTCTCTTTCTTTACCTTTTTCCTAATCTTTCTGTCTCAAGCTCTTCTCTTAACCTTCTTAACCTCTTTTCTTCTCTTTCTTTTCTTCTTATCTTTTCTATTTGTTTACCTTTCCTTTGTTTTCTTTATTCAGCTCTACAAGCTCTTCTTCTTTTCAGCTGTGTACTTGAACCGCAATTGAGCCGAATTGAACTGATGAACCAAACCAAAAATTTGGTTTTATGGTTGGCAGCTCGGACTGGTTGGGGATACACAGCACCCCTCACAGGGTGGGATCAGAGCCTACTGGGTCCAAGCCTAGTTTATTACGTTTGGTTTATTTCCTATTCGATTCTCCATATGCACAGTCTCCGGCCGCCCAAGCCCACATGTACACGTCCGCTCACGGGCCCATGCTCGCACACCCACAAGCACACACACACCCGGGCATGAGCACCGCACGCACCCACACACACACCCATGCTCATTGTGCGCCCAGCGCTGATGACCGAACAGCCCATAACACTTTTTCATTTTACTCCAAGGCGAGCGTTCACGTTTTTCCGATGTGGGACTATGTTAGTCCCCTCCAAGCCAAACTTCAATTGAGGATTCCAGCCGGCTTAGAGCTCCAAATCGAGCAAGTAAAGGCTCACTGGAAAGCTCCGAAGGTACTCTACAAGTTTACAGCATCAATTTGATGCTAAGAATAGAATTAACCCTTCGATTTGAAGGGTGAAAGCAAAGGATTGTCACGGCCATTCTAGCCTGTAGTGAAGCTTCCTCAGGTCTAAGGACTTGCAGCAAGGTTCTTTGACCTCAGATGAGGTTCTGAATAGGTTCAGTAGGTGTTTTTGCACCTAATAATGGAGAAAGGAGTTATGTAAGACTTCAGGGAGAAGAAGCTTAAGAACTTCTAATAGGAGCTTCAGAGCTTCAAATTGAGCTCTGATCAGCTTGACAGAAAGAGAAAGATGAGCAACATCAGATCAAACAACCTTTGAAGGTTGTTAAGATTCTAACTGGGCAATCTTTGCATCTAATTCTCTCCAGAAATGCACTGAAATCAATTTGGGTTCAAAATGACCCAAACTGAACAGTGATCTCATCTATACAAAATCCTCAACAAAACTCAATTAAATCTACTCCAACACACTCCAAATTATCCCAAAAAGAATTTCAATCTTTAAATTCACATAATTAAGTGCTTAACCCTCAAATTGAACCTGAGATTGACCTTGATGAGCTCAGAGTTGACTTTCTAAGTTATGCTCACTCAAATGAAATTAACACCGCAGATCAACTCTATTTTGCCTCAAGAACTGATTCAAGGTCTTACGAGGTGATTTAAACCAGAAATCCTAGGGTTTCAAGTCTGTTGCCTGAGATCTTAATTGAGTTTGTTCGACAGAACAAACTACAGCTTTTCTGAGTAAATGATCCACATGACTAACCTTAAAACACCTTCCTGATGCTTTTAGACCTTTTAAATTAAGCTAAACCCTAACAAACAGTAATCTCCAACTCCAGAAGACAGAGGCCTATGTAGAGCTCCAGACTTCAAATCATCAAAATAATCATTGAATCATGATCATTAGACCTCAATAAAGCAATCTGGAGCTCCACACAAAGTTCTATGGGCTGAAGACAACTTTTGACTCGTCGGAGCTCGCCGGAGTTTCGGTTAGCTCAGACAATGGCTGACAGTGTGTAAAAGTCATCAAAACAAACCATTAAGGATCTAAAAAGTTTTCTGAGGTTGCAAGGAACCTTAGAAGCTCATTAATTAGCTCAATTGGTGATTAAAATAAAAGATATGCAGTGAATTTATAAAAAGTGTGATATGAGTTCGCTAGAACTCAGGACAAGTTCTCCCACTCAATTGAGTGGAGAGATTATGTCAGTGAAGTATGGCAATGGTGTATAGATGATTGATTAGTTGGAGGAACTCCTCCTGAGCCGCCATTGACTGCGAGCTCAGGAGGTTGTATGAAATTTAGGTGTTTATTATGTGAATGATTATTACTCAAATTAAGGTGAAGATAGGGGCCCTAATATGATGATTAAGTGATGGAGGGCCCCAGTGGAGGTGAATTACCCTTAGATACTTCCACCATGGACAGTGGAAGCAGCTAGTGAAGGAGGAGATGGTTTAGACGATTAGGTGTTTAAATCAGGAAATTAAGGTGTTAGAAATGATCATGGATGATTAAGGAAGATGATCGATGATATTAAAAGACAAAAGAGTGCTCCAGTCAAGCTCAAAGAGCTCACTGGAGCTGAGGAAGATGATCGAAAATCTGACATTAAATCTGACTATCCTACCTAACTAACTACTCTAATTAAACTACTTACCTAACCTACGGTTACCTGGACGAAGGGGGAAGAGGATCTCTGTCGAAGGTCCTTAATGGAGGAAGAAATCAAAGGGAAGGAGGAAGAAGTCTGGCAGGTGTAGGCAAAGCATAGAGAAGGAAGTCCTACGTCGACACTACGTCAGAAGACTCAGCGGACGATGGCAGAGATCCAGAACAAGCGAAAATGAACGGAGGAAAACGGAGGAAGCGGAGGGAGGTCGCCGGATTTTGGAGCGAATAGCCTATCTGTTAGCTCAGAGGGAGAAAGAGGGAAGGGAGCTAACTCCTTGAAATCGAGGAGGTGGAGGGTATTTATAGGTTGCAGCGGCTGAGGAGGAGGGTGAATCTGGATGGGAAAAGATCTAGGAGTGAAGTAACCACCAGTGTCTTCTCCGATGCCGGTGAGGTTAACTTCAAGCCCTAAATAGGATTGCAGCTTCATCCAAACTGATGGATGAAAAGAGGATGGTGAGCACAAGCTCCAGGAACTTGGAAGGGAAGGGAGGACGTCGGATGTACGGTGATCGGCGGGTGTGGCAACCTCTTGTCGTTAACTGTCGAAAAGGTTGAAGAAGGAAAGAAGAGGAAGAAGAAGTTTACAAGGACCTATCTATAATGAAAGTTAAGGACCTAGGTGAAGAATAAGGACTCGATTGAAATAAAACTTAGGGACTAAAATGTAAACTAAGGTTTTCAAGGTTTATTTTAATTTAAATTTTTTTCAACTTTTTATATATGATTATAAATGAGACAAATATTATATTTAAACCTTGGATTTACATTTTTGACCTTTTTAGTTTAATTTATTTAATTAAGTAAAGTTGCTTAAATTATTACATACTTAGGTATAAGTTATACTTAAGTTAGTTAACACATTAATTAGATTAATTATTGATGATATTTCGAGTCCATATATCAATTAAATTAATAATAATATTAATTGGATAATAATATAGCATTTTTAACTTATTTTAAGGTCCTTTAATATTTTATTCCTTATTTTAAAATTAACCCATATATTTACATATTCCTAGCTAATTAACTAGGAAAACTAGTTAATTAGGGGTAATTAAAGGCTATGATGAGCTTCTCATCAGGTACCATGGGCAGAATTAAATCAAATTGTCGATTGCTAGGGCCAAGATTTAGCTACAGAATGCCATAGGTGATACTATCTTGAAGTGTTGAAAGTCAGGGTTCTGGGGTTGCCATGGGTGATGCTATCTCGAAGTATCGAAAACAAGGAAGCCTTCAAGGATTGATGGTGGGGATGAGGAATCCGATACAGACCATGTTTAGGGCCAATTCGAGGCTGGATTTAGGGAAATATAAAAAGAAAAGAGAAAAAAACTCTCACAATGAAAAATCCTTCTATCTCTCTCTTATCAAAAGTGCACTGGCAAACTGAACCTAGACTTGATACGTTTTACGCATAGGTGCTTTAATCGCTAGGGTCAATGAACCTCTGGGTAGTTTTTGCAGGCCTTAGAAACCTTTGTGGCAAACCCAAGGCTGAAGCTGGTCAAGTTTGGATCTTGACTGGTACTTGAGTACCTCTAGGCCTATTGTTGGTATTCTAATCTGATTTCTAGAGAAGTAGCACAATCAGGCATCTGAACATCAGATACATGGTTTGGAGATTTAGTTCTTCCATGAGATTTTACTAGGGACTAGCAAAAGTTAGGCATGAGGTTATGATGGTAACTCCATCATTCGCCATAACTAGCTTAAATCAGTTGGAATCAAGAGATAAATGCTCCTGAATGATCACTTGAGGACAGTAATTCCACCTTAATCTGTTTTGAGAAGAAAGCAATAAAATAGAGCTAAATTTGCAGTTTGATCATCACATCACAAATGTAGAGCAATCACGAGGTCACCTAGGGATTAACTAAAAGCCAAATAATCATAAAAGACTACGAAGTGGGTCCACATAGATAGAAATAGGATTTCACATATTTCGAGAACCAAATCAGTACATAAAACCCTAATTATCAGCCCCATTTGAATTGGAAAGGTTCTGGCCAGAGTAAAATTCATCTAAACCTTTTAAAATTCATAGAAAAATATTCTAAGAGGTTTGGTACCCTTGGTTTGACCACCTGAATACATTTTAACCTATAATAGAGTTTCAGGCGGGATTTTATCCTAAGTTGGGTTTCTGTGTAACTTGCCTAGTCAAACGTGGTCAAACTCAAATCTAAGTTCACCATTAGATTCCTTGGGTCCAAATCAGGTCGTTACCAAAATTTGGGCCCAATCAGAGTTCATCTTTACTTATTTTGCATTTTAGCCCTTTAAAACTCTATTTCTTACATTTAGCCCCTCAGGTTTCAAGTTTATTATGTTTGGGTCCCTAACTTCTAGTCATTTTCTTCACTTAAGTCCCTACCACCATTGGCGGTGGGAACACACCTTCAACAAGATTTGAGGGAGATTTTCTCCCTCAAATCAAAGCCAAACTCCTCTAAAATTGGAAGGAATGTTCTCAAGAACCTTCCTAATCCATTGAACTGCCTTTTGAGACCCAATTTGGCCCACGAAGATTAGGTGAAGATAAGGGAGTTTGGGGATCTTTTCCCCTGAATTTAGAGTAAGTCAAGCCTCCTTTCGTGCTTTAGAGATCATTCTAGAACTCTATAAAGGGCCCTTGACTCGAGGCCATTCTTCCCAGTCTGGTTAGGCCTTAAAATAGCTTCTCCTCTCTCCGATTGCCTCCGACCGCGACTCCGACGACCTCCCTCAATCTCTTCTTTACGGCCACCCAACGGCTAAATTTGGTGGCCCATGATCATCACCTTCTTCCTCCGCGTCTCGCTAGCCACAACAAGGGCACTCTTCCCCCTCTCCTAGTCGCTGTCCTCATCACCAGAGCACCTTCATCCTCGATGCCAGCCAATCACAGCCGACATCGAATCAGCTCCCTTTTGTCCCTAATTTAGGTTTAATCTTCTCTTCTCCTTCTCCTGGTCATTTCTAGCTCCTTCCCCTCTTACTTCGACCGAATAACCACTACCTCCCTCGTTGTCTTCTCTAGCATCGGTCGCACCTCCGACAAAGCCGTGCGCCTGCTACACTCCACCAAACCACACGTCACCACCACCCAGACCTCCGCCTCGACTCATAGACCAAAACCCCTCTCCCTATTAACATTTCCCACCAAACACCACCTTTTTCGCTCTCCTTCTCCATCATTGACAGCCCACTACCGAGCATCTCACATCCTAAAACCACCACCGTTGCACTTGTCTTCGCATGGCAAAGCCTCTAAGCACCTCTGAAAGGGATGCAAGGCCGTTTTTGTGTTTCAGGCACTTCGTCGGTGCTCCACCATCACTGCTGCCTTCTTCGACTTCTCCCACAATTCTCTGACCAACTTCAACCTTGCTGCCACTCCAAACAAAAGCAACCCAACACTAAGGGCTTGAGTGTAAGAAACATAGATTTTAGGAACTAAATTGCAAATTAGGTCAAGATAGACTCTGATTGGGACCAAATTTTAATGTTAACCTAATTTAGACCCAAGAAATCTAATGGTGAACTTGGATTTGAGTTTTGACCATATTTGATAAGGTAAATTGCAGAGAAGCCCAAATTAAGGCAAATTCCCATCAGAATCTCTATTTTAGGTCAAAATGGGTTCATATGGTCAAACTAAAGGTACCAAACCTCTTATAGTATTTTTATGTGAATTTTAGGAGGTTTATATTGATTTTATCCTGACCAAAACCTTTTAGATTTAAGTGAAACTGATAATTAAGGTTTCCAGTCCTAGTTTGGCCCTCGAAATGCATGAAACCCTGTTTCAGTTAGTGTGGACCCACTTTTTGGTCTTTTATGCTCAATTAACCTTCAATTAGCCTCTAAATAACCCCATGGTTAATCTGCATTTGCAATGTGCTGTTAAAACAACAGAATTAACACTGTTTTATTGTCTGCTTCTCAAAAAAGATCAGAGTGGAGTTATAGTCCTCAGGCGATCATTTAAAATCATTTATCTCTTGATTCCAACTAAATTAAGTTAGTTATAACAAATGATGGAGTTACCATCAGGTGTGCTTTCTTATGTTTTATCACGTTTACTTGCTTCGTTGTGTTGGATGTGGGGTGTACCCACCATTATATTTCATGGTGTGCTTGAACATGTACATGTAGGCATAAGTTTTGGAAAAACATTGAACAAGCAAAGGAGACTCTACGGCATTGTTTGTTTGGCGTGTTAGTGTTTAACACGCCACTTAACATGCCTAGAACTTATAGCAAGTTAAGTAGACTTAACAGGAGCTAAAGTTATTCCACCCTCCCTGCGGAATGACTTTAACACACCAAAACATCCAAATGGATTAACTCACTTATTCCACTATTTATTCTACTTTTTTCTTGTTCCTCTACTTATTCCACAAACTTATTCCCCTTACCAAGCGGGGCCAAGATTTTCAGCAGGTTTCAACTCTACGATTTATTTTTAAAAAATTGACTTTCCTAAAACGTACCTAATTATTTGGACTACAATTTATAACTCAGACCACCTGATAAATGGGACCTTAACGCCTACACACTTGGTAATCCACTCTCGATCCGTCAGGAGGATTGTTAGGGCATGACAGGAATGGCCCAAACCTATATGCTACAAGTATCGGTGCTAAACCTCAGTACTAGTACATGTTAGGTACAGGTAGAGGCCAAGATTCTGGTTCCTTGACCAATACCTTACATGTACCGGTATTAATCCTTAATACCAGTAAATAATGAGTATTGGCAAAGTACTTCAATTTCAAAGGATCGAGCCAGTATTCAACAAGTATCAATACTAATCCTTAGTACTGGTACTTGTTGAGAAAAGTTGAGCCCTGAGGTTTTGGTGTTCTGAGCCAGTATTCTTTAGGTATCAGTACTTAACCTTTCACCAGTACACCTAAAGTACTGGTAAAGCATGTCAATTGTTTTGAATCCCAAACAGTATGTTGATGGCATTGGTACTAAAGCTTAGTACCGATACTCATGTTATATGAGATCCATTAACCATTGACAATAAGTTGATGGTATTGGTACTTGTCCTTGGTGCCGATACTCATTAAGTATCAAGTACAACTATCTTAGGTTAGTGTTTAGTTCCATTGATCGACTTTAGGTAGGTTAATTAAATTTAACCCCCAACAAGTAATATTAGAGCCAGGTTAACTAACTTGGCTACTAACCTAAGATGGTTACAAAATTTAGGTGCACCATTAGGATTTGAATAAAGGGATATTTGTATACATTTTAAAGTGAATTAATTCAAGCAACATCTTGCCAAAGCGAGCTCTCTTATGGAAATTAGCTCACATTAAAGATGTAAAAGGGTTATGTGTATGTAAGGATGATAATACTCATTGGCCCAAAGGAAAGTAAGTGTTCATCGAAATTGTATACACAGTTGTGGGAGTAAGTGTGTGGTGATTGTTTGATTTTGTTGTGTGACCAATAAATCAGCCCAAAAGAAGGTTTATGGTTGGCACAACACTTAATTGCCAACACTTGACTTCTATGCCAAGACATCACTTACTAGTTATGCTTGTTCAAAGACAAAGCCATTAATGTAGTGCCTGATGTCTTGTGATGGGGTTTAACCTTATTCAAACCTAATCCTATCTCTTAAGTAAATGTAAGCCTATTTAATAATTCTTTCAAATTTCATTTATTTTTCAGATATGTTATATGCCAACATCACAACCACCATTAACTCTTTTTCCATGTTAAACGGCTCTAACTTCAAGTCATGCCAAGAGAACTTGCTTATAGTTCTTGGAGTCATAGATCTCAACCTTGAGATAAGGGAAGATCCTCCCACCAATGTTACAGAAAGTAGTACTCTTGAACAAAAGAGAGAAGAGGAAAGGTTAAATTGCATGTGTATGATGATTATAAAGAAGGCCATTTTGGAGACATTTATAGGTACTATGTTCGATAAAATTACCATTACCAAGGAGTACCTTGTTGATATTGAGAAAAGGTTTGCTAAGAATGAAAAGGCAAAAATTAATACACTCTTAACACATCTTATCTCAATGAGGTACAGAGGGAAGGGTAACGTATGAGAGTACATTATGGAGATGTCCTACCTTGCTTCAAAATTGAAAGCACTTAAACTTGATATTTCTAAGGACTTGTTGAACAAGCTCTTGAAATTTAAACACATATTCAAGAAATTTAGACATGTGTGTTTTTCTTCAAATGATATAAGTTAGTCTTGGAGTGCTCTTATGAGTTAGTAAGTACATAATTGATGAAGGTACGATGAAAAAGTAGCACATGTATTCTAAACAAATATATATCGATATGGCCATTAAAAATATATATATCGATATAAATAAAAAATTACCAATATATAAATGAATTTCATAAAAATAAGATGTAAAGAATCTTATTTCTTGATTAAATCCAATGTGCTTTCTTGCTATGCATTTGATATGAAATTTTACCAAGTTAAATAATTTGAGCTTTTGCCAAAGAAAAAGAAGTTGAAGACACAAAAAATGAACTTGTGTTTAGGTAATTAGTTGTATATGCTAATGAAATTAATTAGAAAGATCCTTTTCATTTGATTTCCGTTATCTAAGAATTATCAAATTTGAGTAGAGTTTCAAACTTTTTTCCTAGACGCTTTATGAATTGTGCTTTTTGTATTACTTGAAGTGGAACAAATGCCATCATTTTTACGAAAAGCTCTCAAACTTTGTGGAAGATGGGGCACTTTTATTTATTGGATTTCTTTATTACATTATTAATATGGGAACTTTCATTCTCTAAATTTGTAATTACCATTTAAATAGTCATTTTTCCTATTTCACCAAAATAGAGTAGGTGCACAAAATGCTATCTACTTTTTGTTACAAACCAAATTAGATACATTAATTTTCAAAGATAAGTTTCTACAAACTTTTGCAATTACATGCATATGTTGTTAGGAATTAGGAGTATTCCTATTTTTATTAATTAGATTTCCAAGTTCTGATACGTTTAGATATTCTTGAGTACATATATCAATATATTTGAAATCCTATTAGGAATAGGATTCCTTGTGAGATTAGGAGTCTTGTTTTGTGCCTATAAATGAAAGATAGAACTTAAAAACTTTGTAACACCAATTAAAGAGAAGGGATGAAGAGAGTGAGTGTCAAGAGAGTTGTACTCCATTTTTTTTTCTAAGTGGAAGTTTTCTCTTCTCCAATGGTCACAAGGGATGACTAACCATCATTAAATCGTATGTTTATATTTTCGTGCCTGCCATGCATGTTTGATTCATGATTTCGTTGTTCCTTACAACTGGTATCATAGCTAATGTGTTTGAGGAGTTGACACTCGGCCACAAGGAAGAGGCCCTTACCGGTTGTTGTGTGAGTTGTTAGATCCCAATAAGCCACACCATAGAAAAAGGTTGGGGAGGTAGACTTGGTACATAGGAGATCACGACAACGATTCTATGCCAAGGAGATGGACATGGATTGAAGTGAAGAGTACATCTTTAGTTCATGAAATCCAACAATCTAGATTCATCAAGCCAAATTGTAGGCAATCAGAGCTCGATGTAGGTGATCCAAGAGTTCAGATTGAAGCTTTGGCACACTCCAAATGAAGTGGAAAACTTGGATTGAGCGGAATTAGCTTCCATTTTTCCAAATCGTGCATGCTAGTGTGATCCTCATTGTTTTCGAGATGATTAGTGGAGATCTAATTTGATTAGAGTTGATTGAACACTTGAAGCCAACAAGAGCATTATATCCACAAATTTGATGGCAAGGTTTCTCTCAAAGGGCACATAAATTCTTTATAGAGCCTTTCAATGAGAAGAGCGATTTCACCTTGCGGTAGTAGCAAGTGAAGAATATCCACACACAAGGGGAACTTGTTAAAACTATCCAGAAGAAAGAGTAGAAGTTGAAGAAGTTGATATTTGAAGATTGGCAAGAGAAGAAAGATCTTGCAAGATACACTTATTTTTGGAGGACAACATCTATTGCAAGGCCATTAGGTTGGATGATGTAATTGTTATCTGGGAGGTATAAGTCCAAATCTCTAACAAATAGACTATTAGTGAAGGAAAGGTTGTATGACCTATGAATGGTCGAGAAGACCAGATTGGAGGAACACTTAAATAGGTTCAACAACATCATGATAGATATATTCGTCCTCGAGGAGAAGATCATGAAGGGGAAGACTTCTCTCAAAGACAAAGGCAAAGCACCGATCCTATTGGGTTCACTTCTACCTTCCTTTGATTACATAGTGATGACCTTAATGTTAGAGTTATGTGCCTTGAGTGAACCAACCTGAGTCAAATCACTTGATCAGTGATTCAGATCTAATTGTCAGATGACATGGATACACTAATATGGTGGAATGAGTCCCTTAGTATAATTGGGAGAATATATTGTAGTTATGTTGAATATGGAGATGACAGGTATTGAAGATTTAAACGGTTTGGATCAAGGATTCGGATAAGTAATCAATAACTGTTATGATATCCAACTATTATCTCCAGTTTAAGAAGAGATGACAATCTTCTCTAAAGACTTTTGCCTAACTGATGCCCTTGATGCAATCCTCTACATAGGAATGGAGATTTAGGGATGTCACACAGGTTGAGTTAAGGAGTTGACTCGATGAGATGGACATGTGGAAGTCCTTCTCTTATCACTATCATGGAGAAGGCGTATCCTCTGATCTAAGATGGATATGTGTCTCTATGCTTAAATATGCACATTCGGTGGACTGATAGTTGATGCACCTACCTTGGTGCTGAGACTAGAAAGCTAGTGCGCCTATGAGAGCACATGAGATACATGATCTTTGGAAGGCGTCACACAGATCTACTATGGTAAGTGTATGCAGCAAATCGAGAGACCTAAGCTTGCTCTGTGTATATTGGAAAGTACAAAATTCCATGCAAGGTCATACCGGTCCTTATCTAACCTATACATGAAAGAGAAAAAGACAATCCTTTGGGAAAGAATGTGGTCTTTGTTCTCGTCCGAATGGTACAAGGAGAACATAAAAATGTGTAACCCATGATAGGATGGACAGTGAATCTGGGATTTAATCCTAGAAATTACATATGTTTTCCAGTGTGAAGGATTCACTGATATTTGAGTACCTGCGAGAGACGTAGCGTCATAATTCCACGAATCCTAAACTCTTCATTATTTGTGCAATAAAATCAATAATGATTTTGATGGATTCTTACTTGTAGGATAAATTAAATGTGATTTAAGGAGTTAAATTGCATTTAATTTGATGGTTAATTACACCTAATTTGATTAGGCTAAAATCCAAGAGTTTGATTACAATTAATTAATGTTTGGATACTAGATCTAAACATCCTATAAGTTGTTATGGGCTTATCATATGAAAATCAAATAGGATTAAATCCTATCACTTGAATGGAGATCAAAGGAATCCCATCAAATTAGGATTAGGTTTCGGAACCTGATAAACAACTCCCTAAATTTAATGGGAAACCCTAATTGATGCCTAAGCGTATGCAAATGCCTCCACCATAAGAGAGAGAAGAGAAGAGAAAAAAAGCCACCACCATTACCCTACCTTTCCTCTTTAATTCTGGATGTCCAGGGGCCTTAGGAAAAGTCCTGAGGCTCCAACAAACGTTTAGAAGCCTCTTTGGACATCCAAATCTCTTCAATTCTAGACATTCAGGACCTTCGTCAGAAGTCCAGAGGGCTCTCTAAACATCTAGTAAGAGTACCAGATGTCTGTCAACCACAAGTTCCAAACTTGTGGTGGTCGTTCTCCGAAGGAGGATTTAAGGCAAGGGTCACCTCAAGGACCGCAAAGAATTTCGTAAGGGTACCTATAGGATCTATATGTCTACACTAGAGGGGGGTTCAATAGTGTATATGAACAAAGTATATAAAATTTAAAAAATTCAAATCATAGAAAGTACGATAGATTGCACATCAATTTATAGTGGAAACCATTTCAGGTAAAAACTACTACCTAAGACTCTCAGCTTAGGATTTTCCTAACTAGTCGATACAAGTTAATCCACTAATGTACCACTTGAACGACGATGGAGTAACCTCTTTACAAAGCTTTCTTCTCTTTTGACTCTTGATAAGAGAAGAACTACGGGAATCCCAATAACTTGGGTCCCAAATCAAAATAACTGGAAATAACGTTACAAGAAATAACATATGGAACCTCAAAAGTATGCAAACCATATTTTTCGAAGCCTCTGAAAGTTGTGCTTTAGAAAGTGTTGAGCATAGGTGCAAAGGTGCGAAAGCACGAGAGAGAAGGAGCACTTTTTGCTTAGTGATTGCTTTGAGAGATGTGTTTTGAAATGAGGGTTGAGGGGTCTTATTTACAAGTGTTTGTGTGGCTGATTTAGAAACTTTATAAGAACGACGTTGATCATTCAAAATGTTAGTTTGGTGAATCAAATTGGACTTTGGTCAGTTAATTTTATATTTTGATCGATTTTATATTAATCGATTAAAAAGCTATTTTGATCAACTTCTTGTGTGAAATCAGGATTTGACCATTAGGTGATTTTGGTTGGTTAATTTTTAACTTTTGATCGATCAAAGTGATTAGTCGGTCAAGACAGATTTATTGGTCAATCAACAATGCTTAAAACTTGGTTTTTAGCCTAAGTTTATTATCTAATGAACGAAAAGCGTAAAGGCCATTACTTTGAGGTTCTTTACATAAAATTCTAGACTCAAGAATGTAAAAAAAAGTACAATTATTAAAAACTAAACATCTTCTTGAATCCAAGTCCCAAATTGATCATCATTTTGATAGAGTATAACCTAAAATGATTAGTCCACATTAAAATATAATTTTGTTACATCAAAATAAGGGTATCAACATTCTCCTCCTTTTTTATGATAACAAGATTATAATTAAAGAAAATGCATGTAATGCATGACACATGCTCCTTAAAGAAAATGCATATAGAATATTTCTTCCCCTTTGTTATTAACAAAATGCTTTAAATAAAATCTTGCAAGTCAAAATATAAGCTCTCCCTTTTTATATGTCAACTGCAATGCGTGGCAAGTTGCTTTTATAAATGCTCTGAGAAATACTCAGAGAAGAATGGAAATCTATATAGATGAAAGATTGAAATGTTCAAGATGTAAGTGTTCAAATAAAAGTAGAAATAAAGTAGCAAGATAAACCATAATATTCCAACCAAAATTAAGAATGTACTACATGCTAGAATAGTGTAAAAACTCTAAAAGAAACTAAGGAAAGCGTTAATGCTCTCAAGGAATTCCATGTCCTCATCAAAGTCATCAAGTCCATGGGTAGAGGTTTTGGGTCCTACAGAAGAGACGTGAGACACCTATAGTCGTAGTTGTCATCTGGTCTGTGGGGATATCTAATTCAACTCTGCTAGTGAAACCCTGGAAGGTGTAGCATGAGTGCTGCTTTGCTGCTGCTGCTATGGAGGTATTGTTGATGATGTTGTTGTTGAAGGTATTACTACTGAGGGTATTGCTAGTGGTGGTGGAGGAGACAGTCCAATCTGTGGGGGATGAGGAAGAGGTGTTGCGTGCATCTGGAATTGGGAGGTTGCTATTCGCAAAAGTGTAAATCATGAATCTGCTCTCCCAAGTAATCCAGAAACTGTCTTAGTCGACTCAGGTAGTCGGATACCTGAGTGTCATGCTCCATCATTGCCACTGTTGTCTCTCTTTGATAGTGCATCATTAGGGAGATGTCATTTGTCACATCTTGTATCCCTATTGAGTCCTACCAGAAAACTACCTGTCAAGGAAGCTCCACTCATGATCATAAATGAAGTCGGACAAACTGGTGGGGGCAGAATGCAGGGAAGTGCTGGTACGAGGGAATGGATGGAGAGACTGCAGAGGGTCCAACCTGTGAAGGTGGAGGCTGGGAAGAGAAGCTAGGGTCTGCTAGTTGAGAGGAGGAGGGATGATCTTGTTGACCTTGCCTTTTTTGTTCCAATTTAGAATATGTAAACTCACCAAAAATACTGACCCAACTAATGAACTGCTTGTGGTTAATGTATGTTGACACACTAAAGTGATGAAAGATATGAGCGATGAGAGTGTTAGATGGGAAAGAATTAGTAGGTTTCCTTTCCATAGAGGTGAAGATAAAATGATTCTAATTAAATATCTTATTTTTCATGAAGGCATATAATGTAAGGGCCTAAATCATTAGATATATTTAATGAAATAATTAAAGTCATAATTAGTTATTTAATGATAGATTTGTAAGGATATGATAACTTTGATGACTTTATCTGATGATTGGGCCATCTTAGCGTGCTGGTGAAGCCGCCGGTACCCAACTTGGGCACCTTTGGGATTGGGAGGGAGAGAAAGGGCACCCACCGCCGACCTCTCTCCTTCTCCTCCTCTTCCCTACACCTCTTTCTTCTCCTTCACCTCCTTGCCTTCTGTGGCTGCTGTTGCCACTGCTATTGCTGTGCTGGTGCCGCTATTCTTGCTTCTGCTGCCGCTGGAGCTGCTGGAGAAAAAGAAAGGAAGAAGAGGCGGGTGGGGCGGAAGATGAGGTTGTTGTCGTTGAGGTCTCTGTTTAGAGGAGAATGTAGCAGAATGGAGGAGGATGCCCCCTTGCAATCACCATCGCCAACGAAGCCAAGGAGGCTGATGCTACTGCTGTCCTCCTTCATTCGTGTGTCATGCTCCGACATCATCAGCAGCACCACCAACTCGACCTCGGAGGACCTGTCGTTACTGTCCTCAGCGCGAACCTCCACGTGTTCACCTTAGCTGAGATGATGGCAGCCACCAACAACTTCGTCGGGAAGGGAGGCTTCGGCCCTGTTTACAAGGGCCATGTCCACGATGGGCTACGTCCTAATGTCCTCAAACCGTTGATGGTCGCTGTCAAGGTTCTTGATCCGGAAGGCATCCAAGGCCAGAGGGAGTGGCTGTCTTCGATTGGGGGCTTAATCGAGGGAGGAGCACACTAGGTAGGGATTTCCCCTCTTATTTATCTATCCTTGTTTTTCTATGACTAGGAGTAGTAAGAGGATATTTTGGGTGGTGCAATCAGTGATTAAATGTAAGGTTTTGGGTGTACTGGTTTGACAGAATGTAAATGCCTCTTTGCTTGTAGTACAAAGTTTATCTAGTGCTATATTGGATTCCTAAGAAATTTCTCTGGAAAGGTGCTCATCACATAAGGTCCTTTGTGCATCCTGTGGTTGGAAACAAGGTAGGCGGTGGGTACAATTGTTCCTAAAGGAGTCTAGGTGTGTGCTTCACCTGGGGATATTTAATGACGCACTTATGTCAAACAGTCCGTGAAGTCTATTTCTTTAAGGAATCTGGGCGTGTGCTTCACTCAAGGACATTGGGTGACACATGTTTAACAAAGTGGTCTGTGAAGTCTGAGAATGGAGAGGAGCGCAATTTCTTGACATGGTATGATTTCCTACCCATTACAAGAAACATGGTAGCCTTCTTATATGGAAAATAAAAAGGGGATTTTGTTCGTCTCTCCTTGCTGCATTAGCCATTAATGTACCCGTTGTTACTGAAATGGCAGAGGGAGTTGTGATTGCATAGTTATTGGAGCTGTTTTGGTGCTTGAATCATGGAGAAGAGTTGTTCTGTTGTATTTGGTACCGACATCGTTATATTATGAGTGCCTTGAATGTCTAGATTGCAAGGCTTATGATTATTGTGTAGAAATTATCTCGTTTTCCAGGTTGAAGGATTTGTACTCCCACATATAGTTAAGTAGACTTGAACTCTGATCACTCTGAGGCGAAATGGCTAGTGTTCAAGCTCTCCTAGCTTGCAATTTTGGAAAGCTTTTTTATTTGAAATGTTTGGAGTTCAAAGACATTGAAGTGAATTAGTCTTCTGAACATAGGGTTGGGTATCTCTAGAGTCAAGATTTGTGCAGTCTGATGTAATCCCTTGACTTGGTTGGGATAATCCCCACCCTGGACCTAGTCATTTTTAACTTGGCTTGAGGTGTGAGTGCTTGTTTTGTTTAGTTCTAGGCTTTGGTTTCCTTTTTGGATGCTTGCTTTGGATTTTCCCTTGTTGGATCAAATATCCTCCCTGATTGAGTCATCTTAGCATAGAAATCTGAAAATCTGACGTCTCCACAAAGGGGTAATATGTGGTATTTTGCTCTAGACTTGACTTGCCTTATGTTACTAGGATTTCAGTTGGTCCTTATCACCTTCCGCGTTGTTGCTTTGATATTGCTAGTTTATCCTAGGATTAGATGCGCTGATGTATTTATCACATGTTATACAATTGCGATCTCTCTTTTGTATATAGTCAGCGACTTTGTTCTGAAGTTGGCTACTATAAATAGCAGTTACATCTTGTTGGAATCTTGTTCTATATCTTATTTTGATGTTAACAAAATTATTGTAGATTAATATTTGAATTGAGTGGTATTTCAGATTTAGGTAAAGATTAAGGCAAACAGAGAACTATGTCAATGAGGTAAGATGACAAGGAGGAGTTGTTGATAGAAGATCATCTTTGATTTGGAGTTTTTGTTGTCTTTTAGATTAGGTTTTTACTTTATTAGAATGTATGTCTCTTAACAAAGAAACATAAATTAGATCGTAAAAATTATATAAAGATAAATTAGGGCAAAACATTACGGTCATTCGATTTATTTCAAAGTACATATTGTTTAAAAAATACTTTTTTAATGTTTAAAATATTTGCAAAAATGGACTAGTAATCAAGTTGTATTCATGTTTAAAAAGGTACTTGTTAACCCACAAGTATCGGTACTAAAGTTTAGTATCGGTACATGTGAGTTATAGGTTTGGATTTTTTCAAAGAAATAAACCTGTACCTCGCGAGTACCGATACTCATGATCAGTACTGGTACTGGAAGCAACGAGTAGCAATACTCATGATCAGTATCGGTACAAGTGAGTTACAGATTTGTGTTAAGTATTTAAAACCCAAATCTGGAAGTAACGAGTACCGGTATTCATGATTAGTATCGATACCTAATAGGTACTGTCTGTGACAAGTTAACTTAAAATATAAAATAGTATGTCACTAGTACCAGTACCAGTTACCCATTGGTTCAAATCTAAACGGCTGTAAAATTGATTTTGAGGACTTGAACGTTGGGATTTAAACCCTAACGTTTAGTAGACGTATTACTAAGGTCCTAACTCTATAAAATAACCCTTGGACTCTTAGTTTGCACATAAGAAAAATAATAGAAAATCATAGAGTTATATTTTCATATTTCCACCATATTTTGAAGAGAAGAAAATAGTTTGCTATCAATCTCTCTACGCTTTGTAAATGCATCGACGTGTTTTTCTCACGCATGTACAAAGCAAATCACGTCCATCCTAGGCTCTCAATTGGTATTGATTTTAATTATTGTTGGGAGGCATAGGAATTCTTGTTGTAAGATTTCTTTTTTCTTACACCAGTATTTATTTGTATTTGAGCTTATTGCTCGTTGGGTCGTAACAAACCTATTGTTGTACTCGGGTTGAGGAAACCCATTAATTACCTTGGTTAGTAAAGTAATTCCCTCGGGGTTAGGGGAATTAGGTTAAAAATTCTAAGTTGAGAGGCTTAGGTAGTGGAGTACCCAAGTGAGTGGGGAACTACTATACATCTTGTGTCTATTTTGTGGATTGAATTGATTGTGCAAATATTTTTGTTATTACTAATATTTACTTGAGTGTTTGTATGCGTAGCCATTTATATTAGATCCTAAGTTCCAACAGGTTATATAAAAGCGGGTTGCGAGAAGGCGTAACAATTCGACTCGCAATGGCATCAAGATCAAAGCGCACCGAAGGACAATCGTCAACCGATCCTCCCTAATTTGATGGAACGGATTATGGGTATTGGAAGAGAAGGATGCAAGTATTTCTAAAGGCGATGGATGAAGAATATGGAGCCTTATTCAATAAAGATATTCAAATCCGGAGCCACAAGGAGTAGCAAGTACAGTGCATCAAAAAAAGAAGATAGTGAGCAATGCAAAGGCGATGAAGACACTTTAGTGTGCGTTATCAAAAGAAGAGTTCAACTGAATTTCGGCGTGCGAATCCGAATATTAAATTTGAAATACTCTCGAGGTCACCTATGAAGGGATCGGTAAGGTAAAAGAAACTCGCATATCTATTCTAACGAAAAGTTATAAGTGTTTCAGGATGGAGAAATGTGAGACGATCAAGGCTATGTATACGAGGTTTGGAGAGATTGTTAATCCTCTAAAGAGTCTTAGTGTAAAGTTTTTTGAAGAACAACTTGTAAGGAAGATCTTAAGATCTCTTACAAGTGATTTGACTCCAAAGACCATAGCCATTCAAGAGGCAAAGAACCTCTCCACTCTTTAGATGATCTGATTGGAAGCCTCATGGCTTATGAGGTTCAACTGGAAAATATGAAGAACAAGGAGAAGATATCAAGCAAGAAGAAGAATATTGCTTTTAGAGCATTTAAGGTGGACTCGGATTCAAGCACCTTGGAATCCAAAGATGAAGAGATGGAGATGCTCACAAGGAAATTCCAAAAATTTCTCCGGAACCAAGGTAAGTAAGTTAATAAAATTTCAACTAATGTTATTTATTATGAGTGCAAGAACAAAGGTCACTTGCGAAAGGGTTACCTCATGAACAAGAAAAAGGAAGACAAAAGGAAAGACAAAAAAGAAGTCAAGAAAAAGAAGAAGAGAGCTTTCAAAGCAACATGGAATGATAGTGACACTGACATGGATACCGATTCTGATGAATCGGATGACAACGAGGTCGCACACCTTTGCTTGGTTGCAACTTTGGAAGACACTGAAAATGAGGTAAATAATGATTTCTCTCTTGAAGAATTGTTAGAAGCATATGAATAATTACATCATAAAGTTAAGATGTTTAAAAAGGAAAATAAGGTTTTAAAGATTAATTATCAAACATTAGAAAAAGACAAATCATGTTTAGAAATGGAGTTTAAAATGTCAAAAGAAACTAATAATCAATTGCATGCAAAAATAGTAGAGTTAAAAGATATTTATGAGTATTTTGAGGGACTTTAAATAATCTCAAAATAGCTACTAGGCTAAACACTGAATTTTGTGATTCTTTAAAATCCAAATTTCAGAGTAAAAAGAATACACAAACCAAATCACATGCACCTAGGCATACATGGATGTATCAGAAAGCTAAAAATATCAAGAATTATAGATCTAACACAAAAGAGGTTTATAAATCTCCTGATTGGAAAAGCACTAACCCCAAAGAATCCACAAGAAAATAGATACCTAAAAAAGATATTTTACATTGTTTTGCAAGGTTAGATTGATGGGATTAACATGATCAATAGTTGTTCAAGGCACACAATGGAATACTCCAACCATTTTCTAAGTTACATGAAGATCAAGAAAGGTGGACTAGTGGAGCTTAGTATCCACAATCACCATTTTACTATTGGTAATTCAAGTGGTATGAGATTTTTTTTTACCCCTTCATTTTTTATGATTAACAAATGGGGGAGAAAAATAAAGAGCAAATAGAGAAAAATAGAGAACAAATGGTCATACTTTTAGGGAGAGCACATATTGAGTAGGAGAATTATTTATTTGAATTATATCTAAATCTCTTTCATAAAAAATTACTAAAAATAATTTTGTCTTTAATATATCTATTTGCAAGATAATTTTGTCAACACCAAAAGGGGGAGATTGTTAGAATCTTGTTCCACATTTTGTTTTGATGTTAACAAAATTATTGTATATTAATATTTGCAATTGAGTGATATTTCAGATTTAGGTGAAGATCAAGGCAAACAAAGAATTGTCAATGAGGCATGATGACAAGGAAGCAAGATGATAAAGAGTTGTTGATAGAAGATCATCTTCGATTAGGAGTTTTTGTTGTCTTTTAGATTAGCTTTTTTACTTTATTAAAATGTATATCCCTTAACAAAGAAATATGAATTAGATCGTAAAAATCATTCAGAGATAAATTAGGATAAAACACTACGATCATTCGATTTATGTCAAAGTACGTATTGTTTAAAAGATACTTTTTTAATGTTTAAAGTATTTGCAAAAATGGACTAGTAATCAAGTTGTATTCATATTTAAAAAGGTACTTATTAACCCACAAGTAACGATACTAAAGTTTAGTACCGGTACATGTTAGTTACAGGTTTGAATTTTTTCAAAGGCAAAAATCTGTACCCCACGAATACCGATACTCATAATCAGTATCGGTACTGGAGGCAACGAGTACCGGTACTCATGTTCAGTATCGGTACAAGTGGGTTACAGATTTATGTTAAGTATTTAAAACCCAAATCTGAAAGCAACGAGTACTGGTACTCAATAGGTACTGTCCATGACAAGTTAAAACACAAAATAGTATGTCACTAGTATCGATACCCATACTTTAGCATCGATACCAATTAGCCGTTGGTTCAAATCTGAACAGCTGTAAAATTGATTTTGAGGACATGAACGTTGGGATTTAAACCCAAATGTCTAGTAGACGTATTACTAAGGTCCTAACTCTATAAAATAACCCTTGGACTCTTAGTTTGTACATAAGAAAGATAAGAGAAAATCAGAGTTATATTTTCATATTTCCACCACATTTTGAAGAGAAGAAAATGGTTTACTACTCTCAATCTCTCTACGCTTTGCGAATGCATCGACGTATTTTTCTCACGCATCTACGAAGCAAATCACATCCATCCTAGGCTCTCAATTGGTATTGATTTTAATTAGTGTTGGGAGGCATAGAAATTCTTGTTGTAAGATTTCTTTTTTTTTACACCAGTACTTATTTGTATTTAAGCTTGTTGCTCATTGGGTTGTAACAAACCCATTGTTGTACTTGGATTGAGGCAACCCGTTAATTACTTCGATTAGTAAAGTGATTCGCTCGGGGTTTAGGAAATCGGATTAAAATCCTAAGCTATGAGGCTTAAGTAGTAGAGTACCCGAATGGGAACCACTATACATCTTGTATTTATTTTATGAATTGAATTAATTATACAAATATTTTTGTTATTGCTAATATTTGCTTGAGTGTTTGTACGCGTAGCCATTTATGTTAGATCCCAAGTTCCAACACATCTTATTTCAAACTATCATGTAGTTTGAGGCCATATTATATCCCTGCAAACCTTTTTCTTTTCTTATGGTTTTGAACTTCTTTGCTTCTTAAGTATATGTAATAGAGGATGTGAGATCTATCCGTGTGTGTTTGGGGTTGGGTTGCAAGGGAGCAAACCCCTTTCACATCTTGATCTCAGGGATTTTAAGGGTGCTTTTGGGCATAAAGGTTTTAAATAAAAAGGGGAGTGTTTGACTGATTTACCTTGTTACATGTGTTTCGTTGGTGTTTGAAAATATGTGGATTTACGTTTGATCATGATGTGGTTCAGTGTTGATTGTGGGTAGTCATACACGTGTTGCTGTAAATCGTGGACTGTACATAAGTCTTGTAGATGATTGAGGATACTTGTGGCATTGTGTTAGCAATAACATGGCCTTGTTTCTCGCCATTTTTCTCATGTTTTTACTGCTTTTGGATGCAGGGTGTGCCCACTTGTGTTTATTGTTGTTCTCTACCATTGTGGTGTGGTGGTGGGGAGTACCCACATATATATAAGTCGTGGTATGCATGCTTAAGTGCAAGTTGCAAGTACCGATATTTGGAAAATATCCGATAAATCGGGAAAACTTTGTCAGATTTTTGGCAAGTCTCAACCCTATAATTTATTTAAAATTCGATTGTCCCATGGCATACCTAATTGACAAGATCTCGAACTCTAATTTGTTCCACCCTGCTTGCATTTTAAAAAGAAGATTAACGGTTAATGGGATCTGGTTAAGCAAAGAATTGAAACCAAAATGTTGAACCTGTATTGACTCGATCAGAGTCTAATAAATGGAATGCTTGGGTCCTAAGGTCTTGAATAAGACCCTAGGTGATCCACTAGGTCTTTAGAGCTTCATTTCAGACATGGAACCGAATGAAATTGAATGACAGTAGGTCGACTAGGTGAGCTCGTAAGGCTGCATGCTTGGACTTGGTGAACCACGGGTTCATTGTTCGGATAAAGGACCCAAGTGGTTATGGTAGCTAGAGGCTACCAAGGAATCTTCCTCGGAACTTGGAAGGTTCCCAGGTTTGGTGACTGGCCCTAGGTAGTCATCAGTGTTTGGTACTTGAATGTAACCGAATCTGACTCAATGCGGACGTACTCATGGCTCTAGGCTTTGTCGGCACCCGAATGCACAGCGGGGGATGTCGGGGCAAGTGGTACTCGTAGCTAGAGGCTCTCTGGGCACTCGTAAGTATGCAAGCGCCAGGGTATTGTGCTGGATTGGTTGAGACCTTATCTGATGGTGGATTGAGAGGATAACCCCGTAGACCATGCTTCTATGGGGAGCTGCTCCTAACGGGAGCATTGGTGTGGCACGATAATTCTGGCCAATCTTGCGATGATGATTTGATTTTATCTATGATTGGTCCTTATTGGACACAAACCAAGCTCGTGGTTCGTGGTCTCAAGGTTTAGGCCTGGGTAGCTCCCAAGAGGCCTGAATATTCTAGCTGAAGTCAACAACAAACTCGATACGTCGAGAACGGGTACGCCTTTCTCAAGAATCAACAGACTTATTAGCCTCTCCCCTAGCCAAGGCGAGACTATCGGGCTGGAATCCAAAGGAAATGATGCATCTCAATCTTCTTTGGTAGAGAGGGATGATTCCCAGAATCTGATCACTGAGGCAAGTGAGAAAATCAATTTCATGTTACTAAATAACGGAAAAAAGGGGCAATTGGATTGATGGGTTTTGGACCACGATGATTGGTCAGGTTAAATCGGGATTTAGGAGTCGAAATCTGGGGTGTTGAGTTGGGATAAGGATCTAGCCAGTTGGTGAAACCGTACACTACCCTGTGCTTTTTATTGCGATACAGTAGTAGTTGTTCCCTACTGGACCGATTGGCTCATCCTTACTTTGTTACCTTATTTTAGATGTTTACCGTTGTGTCATTGACACTCGGGATTTGTCACTACGCATGTTTTTGTTACGATTTCTGGTAGGTAATCTTTTATGCTTTGTTCCATTATAACTTACTATTTAACGCATGTTTAATTTCTGCTTTTCTTTATCAATTATGTGCCATCCTTCCCATACTTTCTTCCATTTTATGTATTAAATGGAACTTCTTTATAGCTCGACTTAATTAGGTACAACCTAAATTAAATAAATCAACACCTCTTCTGTTGCCATTCCTCGGAACTCCGACCCTCATTTAGGGGCCTAGGTTTTGGGGCGTGACATATAATGCCATAAGCATGGGACTAGGCCAACTTTCAAAAGACATGGATTTTGACATAAAATTTCAAAGAAATACGTAGTTCAAAAACTGCAGGACGGGATAGAAATATGGTGACTTGGTAGGCTTGCCCAAGTCAAAATATTCAGGAGTCAAAAGTGTCTCCCAAATGACCTCGAAGGAGGTGTTGCGGTGCATCTCAGTGTAGGTAGGGCCAGAAGAGGGACAACCAAAAACTTCCACCAAGACATCGGAATTACCCAAAACCTCTATGCCATACACATTCAACGTAAGCTAGATATTGAACCCATCGCGAATGTTGCGAAGGTTGGCATAAAAAAAGGTGACACGCCATAGGGTCTACACCCTTGATCCTACTACCTCGAGCGCCCATGCAAAAATTTCGGTCAGAGATATGGCCAATCTTGTGGAAAATTAACTTATCCCTAAGTCCCAGTACGTGCTCAAAATAGTCGAAATCAATGGAATGCCCGACATGAGAGGAAAGTTTTGCGTAAAGAGAGAAATTCCTTCTTGCGTCATCCTTATTGAAATAACAACCAAACATATCATTGCGAGAGGAGGAAGCGATGTGGCGTGTGCATTTAAGAGCCATGAGGTAGGTTCTGTTCAATTTTGATCAATCAAAATAAGGTGTTTGGTCGATAAAAAATGATAAATGGTCGATCAGAAATGCGGCAATGGTTGATCAATTCTGGTGAGTTTAGGTACTAGAGTTGGCTATTTTGGTCGATTAGAGTCGAACATTTGATCGATCGATAATAGGATTTTGTCAAAAAATAGAGTTGAGAATGGATTAAACACAAGTTGAAACCAATCCAATAAACATGATTTGGTTCAAGTTGGGTAAGATCACATGAGGGTAAAATCATGAAACAACAATCACACATCAAAACAAGATCTAATGTTTGGTAAAAAGGTGAAGATTGAGACAAGATTGAGGGAAAAGAGTATACCAAGATCGACTTAAATCGATTAAGAGGATGGCCAATGAGGACGAGAGGTCGCCGAAGGAGAGAGCGACCGACACTAAGGAGAGGAAATGGAGATCGGCGATGAGATGAGGTCATTAGAGGGAGGTTGTTCATGATCAACCAAGAAGTGGTCGATGGCAGTGCAGGCATTTTTTGTTGGTTGCTTGGTCGGGGTGGGAGGGTGTGGGGCAGGTTGTGGGGTTAGTGGTGGTGTTGTTTTCTTCTATTGGTTGATTAAGGAGTGGTGTTGGGTTAATGAAGGTGAAAAGAGTATGGTAAAAGTCATTTTTATAAGAAGATATGTTAGCACATAATGTAGGTGTAATTTAAGAATGAGAATCCATGAAAAGAGAGATTAGGATAAAAAAAGAAGTGATTAGACAATCAAAACACAAATCTCAGCAGAGTACATTTCACCTAGATTTGGTCGATCAATACATAGTATTAGTCGATCAGAATAAAATTTAATCAATTAGTGATGACACAAATTTTGCACATAACAAGATGTTTGAAATCATCGTGGTTGGCCAACAATGCGTCGCTAAATAAAATTTATAACCAAGACAGTAAGTTCCGGGTCGAACTAAAGGAGGTTACGTTTGATAATCCGTGTTTTTTTCTTTTTGTTATTTTTTAGATTTTATAATTTTTTAAATGTGGTTTTATATATAAAGAATAAAAGTGAGGAGCAAGACTAATTTTAACAAGCTAATAAATAGAATGTAGAGAGAGAGAGAGAACTGATATTATAAATAAAATACAATAATAAAAGAGAGGGGGTGAGGATAATCTCCCAAGGTGGCTACTTGGCGAGATGATTGGCTAAGTGGTGGCCTGACAACGGAGATGTGGAGGTCAGACGACAGGGGTAAGATATAGGAAGAAGATGCGTAAAGGGAGGCTTAGGCCAAGCTATGGAGGAATCTGAGATAAGGGACAAGGATTCTAGACTAAGGGAATGGGGGTGAGGTGATGGAGGTAATCATCTACTATGAATGGAGGTGAGAGGACAACCATAGGGAACTCTACAAAGGTGGTAAGGCATTAGAGGAATATAGGAGGGGGAAAGGGTTTTCTTTACTCATAGGGTACCTAGGGCTTAGGAGTAGAGGTTGGAGCTTTAGGAGGCTTCCTTAGGTCTAGAGAGGGTAGAGGTAGTGTAGGTAGAGATGAATGGCAAAGGGGGGAGTGGTAGGGCTTTTATGGTGGAGTAAAGGTTGTTGGTCAGTTGCATGCGCACACGAGGAGCGTGATTCATGAGTAAGATGCATGTGGCATGTGGATTAGGCACGCGGTGCGCACACCAAACCTAGCCTTAAGCATGTCTTCATTCGATCACGCACGAGAAGCATTCAAGAGTAGCTAACGAGCATGCATCGCGTGCGCATGTCGTGCACGCTTCGCTGTCGAGGGAGGAGATGCATGGGTCATTCAATCTTCATTGCACGGGTCAGATCGTGCGAAGATCGCGCTTCATAATCGTGCTAGCATATGCATGTCAATCCGTTGCACCACATGGCTGTTTCCCCGCCGCCCGATCTCAATTACACGACCCAGATCGCGCTTTGTAATCACGCGAGGCACGCACTTCACCACAGTGCTGCATGATATGGCTGCAACTTTGTCGTTCGATGTTGATCGAGTGATAAATTAAATCGAGGAGCAGACCAGAGGTACAGTGAATCAAGAGTAGAACGCATGTCTCCCGTTTTAGAAATGCACACGCAACCACTGAGCTAAGGGTGCATCTCATCCATTGGATGAGGATCAGACAGTGGAGTGCATGTGTGAGATTGTGCGTTGAGGCGGTGAAGTGGTGATGCAATGTGTTCTCCATCGTTGGATGGCCATCCAATAGTCGTGAATATGCGAGATCTCATGGTTTAAGAATCTAAGGCATGAGGCGATGGCAACTTGGCATGTTTGCGGCCGTTAAATGGTGATCCAATGGCTACGATTGATCGTGTGGTGATCAAATATCAACGGGCGACTGAGATGAGCTTTGGTGGCACCACCTGGGTCGTTGATCTTCTTTTGTTTGTAGAGGATGCTATGGAGGTTCAATTGGGGCGATTTTGAAAGCATTGGTCTTCGATTTTCGCTCTGATTTCTTCCGTGCGGTTGGATTCTTCATCTGAGGCCCGTTTGTGTGTCTCGCCTTATTCTAGTCACCAAGAGCGAAATAGATTAATAAATAAATGCTAAATTATTCTAAATGCACGATGATGACTACTATGCATTATATGTAGTACTAGATGCATCTAATTAGCCTAGGAACATGCATAAATAAGCATTTTCTCAAAAATTAATGTAAGTTTATGAGTCAGGATTATGGTTTGATTGATAGATTTGAAATTTTAGTGGAGGGAAATTTCTCGCCTAAGCATTAATTGATCAAAATTTTTGGCTTATCGATCAACCTTTAAAAATTTTGGAGGAAGTTTTCCCACTCCAATTTTGATCAGTCAAAGGACAAGCTTTTATTTATCAAAGGGCTTTGATCGATCAAGATGATCTTGTTGATCGGTCAACAGCAAACAAGACTTAAAAAATTAAGATAATTTTTTTAAAGTTCTTTTAGTTTTGTGAGACCTAGCTCCTATCTAATTGTAGTAAACATTTCTTTTGCTAATGATTTTATAAAGATATTGGGTAATTGTTTGATTGTTTCAACAAATTCTAATGAATTTTCGTTTTTAAGGACAATCCCCTAGGAAGTGATGTCTGATATTTATATGCTTGGTCCTTAAGTGTTGTATGGGATTCTTTAATAAGTTTATTACATTATTGTTATCACATAAAATCCTACCATTTTTAAAGCTAAGTCCAAAGTATACAAGTGTTTGCTTCATCCACAAGATCTGCAAACATGCTAAGGATGGGGCAATGTATTCTGCTTTAGTTGTGGATAAAAAGACAGTTCTATTTCTTACTGACCCAAGTGACTAGTGAGTCTCTGAGAAATTGACACTTTCCACTAGTACTCTTCGATCCGTCTGACTTCCTGCATAGTCAGCATTACAATAGAAGTATAAGTCAAGTGTGGTTGACTTGGGATAAAACAAACTAATATCTACAATGTTCTGTCAATAAAGTGTTCTTTTTATAGCATTAAAGTGAGACTCCTTAGGGTTCACTTGAAACCTAGCACACCGGCAAGCACTAAATAAGATGTCTAGTTTACTAGTTGTCAAGTATAGCAAAGATCCTATCATGCTTTTGTAATGCCTTTGATCAATACACTTACCTGTTTCATCTTCCTTTAGTTGAGTTATTGTTGCCATCGGTGTTTTCTTTTCTTTTGTGTTTTCCATGCCAAACTTCTTTAGTATCTCCTTTGTATACTTTATTTGCGAGATGAAGATACCATCTGTTAGTTGATCAATTTGTAACCCTAAGAAGAACTTTAATTCTCCTATCAGGCTCATCTCGAGTTGGCCTTGCTATACCTTCGCAAACTCTTGGCATAGAAGATCATTAGTAGCACCAAATACTATATTATCGACATAAATTTGTATTAAGATAAGTGCATTATCTTTTCTTTTAATGAATAAGGTTGGATCAACTTGTCCAATTTTAAAGTTGTTATCCAAGAGATAATTTTTTAATCTTTCATACCAAGGTCTAGGAGCTTGCTTTAGTCCATAAAGTGCTTTGTTTAGTCTAAATACATATTCAAGTTTTTCTTAGTCTTCAAATCTAGGAGGTTTCACATATATCTCCTCTTTGATAAATCCATTAAGAAATGCACTTTTGACATCCAATTGGAATAATTTAATCTCATGTGGGCAACAAAATCTAGCATCATCCGAATGGATTCTAAGTGAGCCATAGGTGTATATGTCTTGTCAAAATTAATCACTTCTTCCTGATTATAGCCTTGAGCCACAAGTCTAGATTTATTTATAACTACTTTTCCTGACTCATCAAGCTTATTCCTAAAAATCTATTTAGTTTTAATTATTGATTGTGATTCTGGTCTAGGAACTAACTCGCAAACATTGCTTCTCTCAAACTGATTCAATTCTTCTTGCATCACTACAATCCAGCAATCATCAGTAAAGGATTCTTTAACAGTTTTTGCTCTAATTGGGATATAAATACAATTAGAGCAGTAGTGTTTACTGAAGATCTAGTTTGAACACCTTTAGTAACTTTACCAATTACAAGATCCTTAAAATGATTCTTTAAATAGGTTAGATCTTTGGGTAAGTCACTAACTATGCTATCCTTAGGAACATTTGATGGATCTTCTAAGATTAAATCGTCTTTATTTGATGATCTTTCTTTATGAATTGACTCATCAAAAGAGACATGTAAAGTTTCCCTAACAATGGAATTCTTTCTATTGTAAACCCTATAAGATTTACTTCTAGAGGAATATCTTAGATTCCTTTATCACTTTTGACATCAAATTTATCTACATTTTCCTTTGTATTCAAGATAAAAGATTTACAGCTAAAAACTCTAAAATAAGAAATCTTTAAAGATCTATCATAATATAATTCAACTGGTGTTTTCTTCGGAAAAAGTTTGGAGCCCCTATTTTGTACATAGCAAACAACGTTCACTACCTTTGCCCAAAAATAGCAAGGTAGGTTTGATTCACACAACATTGTGCAGGAGCACTGTTATAGGGTTCTATTTTTCCTTTCTACTACACCATTCTAAGAATCGGTCTAGGAAATGCAAATTCTTGTTTAATTTTATAATTTGAGCAAAAATCTTGAAAATTTTGATTCTCAAATTCTCCTCTATAATCACTCTTAATTCTAGAGGTAGAGTATCCTTTCTCAATTTGAATTCTTTTCGCAATCTTAGTGAATTCCTCAAAGGTTGAATATTTGGTTCTTAAGAATAAAACCAAAGTAAATCGAAGAAGTCATCAATAATAACTAAACAATATCTGCATTCATTAAGTCTTTCGGACTTAGTTGGTCTAAAAAGGTCTAGTTGAAGTAACTCTAGTGGCTTTGAGGAGCTGACCATTTTTTTATGTTTAAAAGACTTTTTGAAGTTTACCAAGCTCACATGATTCAAAAATATTCTTTTTCTTAAGGATATTTTGGGCAATTCTCTTACTAAGTCATGTTTCATAAGCTTGTTATATTACACATTTGAATGTCTTAGTCGTTGGTGCCATAATATTGACTCATCATCCAATGCAACCAAGCAATTTAAAGTGCTGCACTTGTCAAAGTCAATAATATAAATATCTTTAAATATATCTCCTTTTAGAAGAGTTTCTTTAGTCTTTTTATCCTTAATTTTAAAGCCTTTTGAAGTGAACTTTACTCTGTAACCTTTATCACAAATCAAGCTTACACTAAGTAGATCATGTTGTAGACCTTGAACTAAATGTACATAATCAAAGGACATTTGAGAATTACCAATTTGGCCAATACCAATAATACGATCCTTCTTGTTGTTGCCAAAGGTGATTGTGCCACCATCCTTGTGGTTGAGCTTGAGAAACAATTCCTCTTCTCCAGTCATATGTTTGGAGCAACCACTGTCCATAACCCATCTTTCTTTTTGTTGGACCTATCATTGGTTGAATCTTGTAAGGTCTAGAGATCTTTTTAATAACCTAGAGATTTCCATCTCTTTCTTTGTACAATCATTTTGTATAAGCTATGTCCTCCGTAAGGGTAACCTACAAAAGAAGTTTGCAAAATTTTCTTTAGTACCCCTTTTTCCTTTTTGGGTCCACTCTTATTAGTAGGGACTTAGTAATGTGTGCTATTAGTCATCTACCTTTTCTTACCCTTCTGACTAGAAAGCTTATGTGTGTTGGTTTGTGAGCTTGAAGTTTCATGATCATTTTTAGGGGTATAGCCTAACCCAAATTTGGTTGTGGTTTGGGTATGTGTCTCTAATAGCTTCTCTAAATTATCTTTACCCTTAGTAAATTTAGCTAAATCATTTACAAGAGTAACAGATTTTTGGTTAAGCTTTTGCAAGTCTACTTGAAGAGAATCTATATGCATTTTGAGAGAAGTAATTTCTGTGAAAGTTGTAAATTTCATGGGGCGTATCTATATTTAAGGTTTGTTTCTACATCTAAATCAGTTGATATTTTCTTATTTTCATCTTTTAGTATTTTAGCTAAATCGTGTAGTTTATAAAAAGCTTCTAAAAGTTCATCGAAAGTAAATGAAGATACCTCATCTTCAAGTGCCATCAACCCATAGAGAGCTTCACATGATGCGTCATTTTCTTCTTCTGAAGAGCTTGAATCAGTATCATCCTAGGTGAATTGTAAAGCCTTCTTCTTTCCTTCTCTCCTGGGTTGTCTTTTGGTCTTTTTCTTGTTTGAGTCCTTTAGCAAGGGGCATTCTTTCCTCATATGACCCTTCTTTTTGCAGTTATAGCAGATAACCTAATCTTCTTTTGATTCCTTTTTCTTCTTCCTCCAATTCTTCTTATTCTTTAAGAATTTCCTAAATTTTTGTAAGAGAAGAGTTGGATCTCCTTCATCTTCCTTTGATTCTTATATATCAATATGAGCTTTAAGTGCAATATCCTTCGCCTTCTTTCCTTCACCTTTATGTTCCTTCATATGTTTTAGTTAAACTTCATATGCCATCAAGCTCCGTATGAGATCATCCAACTGAAGTTAAGAAAGATCTTTTGTTTCCCAATCACTTGTGAGTGATTAGAGAATCGTTCTCACAAGAGCTTTGGTGTTCTATCTTGATCGCTTGTTAATTAAGGTTATTTAATGTCACAATCGTGTATGTAGTGTAGTGTTGCAATCTAGATGGATGTTAGTTTATTTATATATAATTTTTATTAGTTTTATTTTAGGTCATTCACTAGGAGGCAGTTATTGATTACATCACTCTCTAAGATCCAAAATCAATCTTTTATTCCAAAAATACAATTATTATTTACAAATGAATGAGTTAGAAACTATACACAAGAAGTTAGTCTAAGTCAATTATATACGAGTTAGATCAATTGAATGAATGTTAATAATGCAATGCCTTAAGAACATATACAAATCAAAAGCTTGAAAACACTAATTCAATTTAAGTTAGCTTAGTTTACAATGTCATTCTATTATACACTAGTACTATTTACTTAGCTAAGCTACTTATGTACAAAAGTTAAGCAAAAAGAATAGAAGAGTTACTTATCAAAATTTGCCTCAAAAACTATATATAAACACAAGGAAAAATGAATAAATTAATTTAATTTCTAAACATAACTTATTCCTAGTATTCTCTTCTCCTTTAGTTTAAAAGTAATAGTAGACATGCAATTCACCCTTCTCTTATGAAACACTTCGTTTATTTCATCTCTCACGCATAGCACACCCAACACAACTAAATCAATGGCCACTAGGGCCGGACCACAGTTACATAGGCAGCCCAATTTATCAACAATTTCGCCTGGTAGGTCACCTAAATGGGCCTTGCCCCTAGTAGGCTACACTTAAATAGCACCTTAACCTATGGCTCTAGGGTCTAAATCTGTAGGTCACTCATTCTCTTTCTCTCTGTCGAATATGTTTATAGCACACGCAACACGTGTGCCTAAGGGAGCCCTCCCCTCATTCTTGGGCAATGGGGTTGTGTTGGTAACACCATCATCCGTCATAACTAACTTAATTTACCCTAATTTCAATGATAAATGATCCTTAATACTCATATGAGGGTCATAATTCAATTATGAGACAGATCTGAGAAAAAGAGAAATTGAGTTAATTATGCTATTTTAACACCTAATCACAAGTGCAAATTAACTAAGGACTTAATTAGAGCCTAACATATAAGGTCAAAAGAACTTAAATTCTTAAGAAGTGGTCTCACACTGATCAAATCAAGGTTTTCTGCAATTTGAGAATCAATTTAATAATAAAAATCCTACAGCCTTATTTCAATTAAATGGGTTTTGGTAGAAATAAATGTAATCTAAACCTCCTAAAAATTATTAAAAAATATTTTATGAGGTTTGGAACTTTCAGTTTGACCAAAGGAATCCATATTTATTTAGGTGGGAATTTGCTTTGTTTTGGGCTACAATGTAAATCACTCAGTCAAATTACGTCAAAACCTAAATATAAGGTTACCATTAGATTCCTTGGATCCAAATTGAGTTAATCTCAAATTTTGAGCTTAATTGGAGTTCATCTTGACTTAGATTACATTTTAGCTCATAGGTCTCTATTTACTACATATAGCCCCCTATCTTTTGTGTTTTCATTGCAAAGAAATCCTCACCTTCATCTTCTTCATCTCAAGAAGGAAATGCAGCAATAGCAACTAAAGAAAAGGACCCAGCACTGACGTGATTCATTCCTCAAATTGGAGGATCAAATCTCAATCAAATCTCACCAATATTGATGAGATTGATCTCGAGATCATTCCCGATCGTTTGAGCATCTCCACAAGACTTCATATGGTCGGAATCAATGTCGACGAGCTTGAGAAATTCCAACTCAAGAAGTAGCAAAAGCACATTCCAATTGTGAGAATCTTGGCTCAATGCAAAGGCATTCTTCTCCTATGTATAGGCTTTGACCTCTTCAAGTTCAGTGTGCGCATGAATTGGCCAAATTCCATCTTTTCTTCTTCCACGATAGCCAAGCACCATCGCACCTTGGAGCTTCCTCTTCCCCCTTCCTCACCCCTTGTCACATACAATAGGCAGAGGGTTTTGTTTCCTTATGCGTCTACGGAGCTTCCCATGAAACTTGGGCTCCTCCTCCTCCTTCTTTGGCTCCGATCGACCTCTCCCTTCTTCCTCGCCGACAGCCACTTCGGCGACCTCCTCCCCATCATCCATTAGTGTAATTAACTTAGGGCTTCTACTCCTCCTATCCCCAATTATGTTTAGGGAGATCCATAGCTCCATTCTTTAACTCCTCCGACGTCGACCACCGCCGTCACCACAGCCCTCATCGCCATATCTCATCTGCCTTCCTATGACCCAATTGACTTGGGCAAAAGGACCTCTACACCTCCACAAACCTTTTGCCCAAGTCAATTGAAACCTCCATCACCATCTACACCTTTTGCCCAAGTCAAAGAAGCTTCATTGAAGCCTCTTTGCCACGCCTCGCCGTTCATCATAGCTTCCAATAGTCTTAGGGCTTTGCTCTGGGGTGTCTCGCCGGAGCTTCTTGTGGTTCTAATTTAGGCCAAGAGGCCATGTTACATGCATATAGGTGCGGCAGGAATAGGTCGTCTTCTCCAACGACGTAAGGCGTGTTCGGCGAAGATAGTAGGTGGAGAACAGCCTTGTGTCACGTGGAATCACCGTCTCATCTAGGCTGTACATCTCCCATCCCACGATCAAGTGAGCTTCAATTGGAAGCAATCAACTCCATGGCTGTGCAAGCGAAGGAGAAGAAGAACGTGGAACTCTATAGTCCCACATCGTGTGTAAAAACACCTAATTTTGGAAATAAAGGGGAAACCAAGACCACAAGGGGTCGGGTCCCCTCCTACACGCCCTTACATGCTCTCACACGCTCACACGCATGCGAGCACATGCCTAGGCGTGAGCCTAGGCCAGGTTTTGCCTCGATTTGCATGCAGGGCTTTAACCGGGTTTTGAGCTTGCTTTGTGCTGCTTTGGCTGAATATTATGCTCACTTTAAGACATTTGGTGGCTAAGTGTTGAGCTCCTCTTATGCTTGAAAATTCTCTAAGTGTTGAGGCTTAAGCTTAAATTGAAAAATCACATTTTTTCTTAAATACTTACAATTCTTTTTGGAGTTTGATAGTATAATCAATTGAGTAATATATGTCTTTTTATATCAAGTTCTTGCGCCTCATTTTATTAACTTGATTAATGGTTAATTGCATATTATTTGCTCCTTAAGATGACCTTAGACTCTCATTCGAGATTACAAATTTAAATGTCGATTCGCTTTTGTTGATTATATTACGATGCATATTTTAAACTCGACAAAAGTACGCTAACAGGCTGCGGGGGAAGTTCAAGATATACCGCCACAAACAGCCTTTCATCCCATGATGTGGGACTAAAAATCATTGCATTTTTTGCTACAACTCTTTGCTTTGCATAGGGAATTAATTTTTGGATTTAGTTAATTAAATTATAATTAAGGATGCTATTTACAATTTGAAGTTATAAAAGGTTAATTAACATATAGCCGTATTTATTTCATAATTTAATTACTATTTCTAATGTACATTTACATAAGGTATTAAATATGTGCATTATAGCTTATGTTAACTTATATATAATATATATACCTATGTACACTACATAATTAGATTATAATTAGGCTAATCTACATACTAAATAATTAATTAAGGATTTTAAGTTAATTACTTAGATTTATTACTATAAATGCACACTATATATGCAAATATATATCATATACATAATCTACATATAACTTAGCTAGGTAATATAAGCATGCTACTATACATAATAATTTAAGCTATAATTAGGCCAAAATTACGTTACAATATAGATTATGAATGTACGAATTAACTTATATGATATATATGCATAATATATATATACATAATTTTTATATATATTTACATATAAGTTAGCTTAATGCAATACATATATAGGTTATTATACAATATAATTTAGGCCATACGTAAATTAAGAATAAGTTAGAAGATAACTTAAAATATACAATATAAATTATCTTCTTACTTAGTTAACTTACTAATATTTAGCTAATTTACAATATTAAATTAAGATTATATACACATATGTACACTATATATATATAGGCCTTTTTAGAATTTTTGGGGTTTTTCAGATTGTCTTTTGTTTTTGTTTTTAACTAAGGAAACTAAGAAGGGGAAAACTAAATAAGATGAAATCCAACACTCTTTTTGGATTTTTGTTTTTAGGTTTTTATTTGTAAACTAAGTGTAAAGTCTTCTACAAGCTAAACACTTAGAAACTCAAATCTAATGACTCACACATGTTCTATATATGCTAATCTTACTCACTACACATTTTGTTTATTTATTTACAATATTTTTGTATTTTTCACACTATTTATAGTAATAATGCTGGAAAAAAGCCAAATAAAGGTCAGAAAATTAATACTAGTCTTAAAAATTCATTAAAAAGTCTAGAAAGTAGGGATATAGCATGTTGAACTTACAAAAACCACCTAATATCAGAATCAAACACAAGAATATGATTTATCAATGAAAATGATCATTTCAACAATGTTTAGACAGTTAATAGCCATCATACTTGCTGACAGAGGTTCTATAAGTGTTGAAAATGAATTGCAAATTTAATTCCAAGCTAAACAAAATGTATCCATGTACATGAAAGTTTGTTCCAATATTAGACTATCTTGACAACTTCTTTTAAACTTCATATCATATCAAGATTCAATTAAGTCCTTAGTTTAGACTCTCATGATCCAGTAATATTAGCTGTTGTTACTGACAAAGGAGAGATCAGTCTTATCTGAGGTTGATCCGTAAATTCCAAACCTCTGCTTGATTAACTAAAATGTAGATTTGTATGAAACCTCTTCCATAAAAAGATAGATTATAAAAATCCATTTTAAAACACGATCAAAACACCAAAGTTCCCCACCATACTCAGTTGTTGTAGCTACCACTGCAGTTATTGACAAAATGCATCTTAGAATCGATTTGAGACTCAAAACATCATTCAAAATACTCCTTTGTATTACAAAATCATTGAAACTCATCTTCAAATCTTGCTCAAGTCCTTAGAGCATTAATTGAATGATTGAAATCCAAAAACCATCTCAAACCTAAGCAATGAAAATCTACAACCCAAATTTGATTCAAATTAGTAAAATGCCATGCTAAATCGTCGCAAACCTTCATTAAGTGCTCTGGAATCCCACATAAATCAAATCAAAGTCTATTAAACTCTAGAAACCCTAACTTGATCTCACTTCTTCGTTATAGACAACAATGAGAGAGAACAAATCAAACCTATATTGAACTGTCTCAAACCTCATTCAAATTCCAAGTAGCGGATTAAAACAAGATTTATCAGAATAAGCTGTCGCCTAGATGGGTGTTTAATCTTGAATCGTCATAATGATTTGATCACATTAGATCCCTACACACCATTGATTGTGTTCAAGGGTCTAATGCGATGCTATATAATGGATTTTCCTTGGCCTCCGCTACCTGATAATGAACACAAAATAGTATCCAACATAGAAATTGGGTACAAACTCATCAATCAGTGAAAATCCAATTAAAATAGCTCACGCTCATCATTATCAATCCAATTAAACAATTATCAACTCAATTCAATCGATTAAACCTAAATCACATATAATTGCTCAAGCAATCATCCGATTGACATGATGGTAACACCATCATTATCCATAACTAAAATTAGTGGAAATCAACTGAAATGCTCCTACATGATCGCATGAGAGCCGTAATTCCACTCAGATCTATTCTGAGAAGAAAACATTAAAACATGATTAAATCTATAGTTTTAACATCACATCATGATTGTAGAGTAACCACAGGATTTGTCAGGGGTTAATTAAAGGTAAAATGAGCATTAAAGTCCTAAGAGTTGGTGAACACAGATAGAAATGGGGTCTCACACATTTCGAGAACCAAAACAATACACAAAACCCTAATTTCATACTTGAATTGAAAAGGTTCTGGTCAGGATAAAATTCATCTAAACCTCATAAAATTCATAGAAAAATATTCTAAAAGGTTTGGTACCCTTGTTTGACCATTTGAATTCATTTTAATCTAAAATAGTCTTTGATGGAATTCTACCATAATTTGAGCTTCTGTGCAAATTATCCAGTCAAAGTGATCAAAACTGAAATCCAACTTTATCATAAGATTCCTTGGATCCAAATTAGGTTAGTATCAAAATTTGGATCCAATCAGAATCCATCTTGACCTTGTTTGTGTTTCAGTCCCTAAAAACCTCTGTTCCTACATTTGAGCCCCTAAGTTGCAAAGTTCCTTGCATTTACACCCCTAACTTCTCATCTTTTTCTCAAAAAAGTTCCTACCACCATTAGAGGCCTGAATAGAATCTCTCCAACAATTCGTCGACCTTCAAACTTGGAGAACTCCCTGATTTCTCAATCAAATGCTCTCAAATTTGGAAGAAATGATCCCTAGGAGATTCTCTACCCATTGAACCCAATTCCAGAGCTCAATTGTAAGCCAAAAGCTCTAGCAAACCCTCAAAATTTAGTGGATTTTCCTTACGAATTTTAGGAGGAATCCACGCTGATTTAGGGTAATTCAAGCCCTGTTTAAGCTCTATAAAAGCTCCTGGAGCTTTAACCATCCTTTCTAGTCTGGTTTGGCCTAAAAAAAACTCTTCCTCCTCTTCTCCGGCCAGCTCTGACCACGACTCTGGCGGCCTCCTCGCTCTCCCTTGTCAGAGCCTCCAACGGCCAAATTGGAGGCACTAAGGCCTTCCTCTCTTCTTCGCGACCATAACCCATCAAAGTTCGGCTGCCTTCGACCCTTTCCTCAACGCTGCTCTCCCCCTGGAGCCTTTTACCCCATCTTTTAACCCTATCTTTTCACTCTCATTTTTGCTTTATTGCTATATTATTCTGATATACATTGAGCATCATTTTGAATATATTTGCATCTCTTCTCTCATGATTGTGATTGGTGATTAAAATTGCTAATTTGCTCCCTGCAAACGACCTCGAACTCATTTTCTACTTTCGAGTACTCTTTACAAGTTTAAATGCTGTAGCGGTTTTGTCGACTACACTACAACGTCCATCTTTTAACACTCGACGAATCCTTAACAACAGTTTGGCGTTGTTGCCGAAGAGAATGCACAATTCACTACTAATCATATCTTTCTTAATTAATTTAAGCATTAACTTGCATTATCTGTTTTGCTTTGATTTCGCAATGGTACATCTCGAGAAGATCTTTCGCACAATCAACCACTCCAAGGGTAGGTAAAATTTCTCTTCTTCCCTAATCGACCTCCTAATCCTAGGAAAAAGAAAAAGGAAACAAACAAATTAGGATTCACTTGCCTTATTTTTCTAGTAATTATCACTTAAAGGCAAAAGTTTCTTGATTTGCGAACTTGATTTATACCTGATTGAAGACTGAGATGATTTGATTAGAAAATCCCCATCCTGATTTCCTGTACCTATTAGGAATTTACGCTTAAATTCTTGACATCTTAGACTACTCGCATTCTTGTTTGAGTTCAAAGTGTTACATTTGAGATCAAATTGGACTTGAAATAGAGCCAACTAGGGTTTCTACGTTAGGGTTATGAAGTGTTAGTACACACTTGCATGCATTAAAAAGAAATTGATCTTCCCGCATTTATGTGCTACCCAAGCCCTTGATTGAAAAGTTCTATTCAAGAAAACCCTAAAATCAAGGCTCTAAATTCACTTGAACTCTAAAATTTAGACCTAATAACCTGAAAGTTAATTCAGGGTGATTTTGGGTCTTCACCCAGATTTCATCCTCAATCTTTAGGGTAGGTCAGGTGAAGTTGGTCCACTTTGTGGGTTAACCAACCTCCAAATTATGTCACAAATTGAATCAACTTCTAAATCAAGTGAAATTCAAGGCACAAATTAGGGCTAAAATTGGTAGATTTAGGTCTCAATTCACACATTCCGGTCTACTTGGAACTGCAGTGACAAGGAAGGTCAGGTGAGGGAAACCTTGTAACCCGTGGGGACACTACCGTATAGGGGTTTTTGCGGGGCTCTCCCTTCCTGACTGCCCACGTAATTCTCGTGTGTGCGAATTTCTAATTCAGAGGTATCATCCGCCTCGAAACAGCCTTAGTCATCCAAAACTCTTTAGGTGCCTTGATTGGGTCCAAGAAACATTTAGTCTCTCATCTATTCTCTAGAGCACATACACAGGAAAGGTCCCTAGGTTTTTGACCTAGAGGCCTCCATTAGAGTTGATCTTCTTTGGAAAAATCTGATTTGATCTAATCAATTCGATCTGGACCTAAATTTAATTCTACATCCTGATCCACCACCTGATTTGATAATGCAACCTGACAATATAGGAAGACCGTTTAGGTAACCTAAATCTCAAATGAGCATGAAAGAGAAAATGATTGAGACTGCTCTTAAACATCATGCTGAGTATTACAAAACCTCAGATCCATTTAGGAACATTCAGGTTAATGTATCAGAAACAACAACTCACATTGTAAACTATGCCCAGCTAATGTTGACACAAATGATAAATGGTTCAACCCGGGATATTCTCATGACAGGATACATTGAATTAGAGATATTACATAATTTTGAGTATCTCCAATGTCTGACAAATCCACTACTTTGGGAAATGCACCAAGATGACATTAAGAAACGGGAGAATTTGATAAATCTGTTGAAACAGACCATCAATAAAAAATATCCACATATCCATTCAGAAATTGATGAGACATCTTGGAGTAATGTTAAGGATCAATGTGATTTCCCAAAGCCCAGGTTCGGAAATAGAGGTTGTTGTGGACCCCCAACCCAAATGGAATCCAATTCGAACTTTGTGCAGAATGACATACCTGATTAAGATGTTGGTTGGGTGGATCCAGTTGCAGATGTTTTTGATTCTGACCAACCTTACAGAGCCATGAAACTGGTCCATCATGCCTTGATTTCCCAAACACCTGTGATGAGCTTGAGTCAGTACCTCTTGAGTATGTAACTCCCAAACCTTATCCTGTTAAGGTAATCCTTGAAAGTGATTCTGACATCCTAATAGAGCCATGTCCAGATTCTAGTGACCCAATTCCTAACCCCGACCTAGAATCTAGATTTGACCCTATTTGGGATGATCATGAGGCCCAATGTGATGAGAACCAGATTTTACATCTAAATTATGATTCTGGGCCTATATTTGATTATTACACCTCTCCAGACTCCTCAGAGGTGCAAAGTGATTTATCGGAAGTCACGACGACTTACGATACAGAAATAGAGGAGTTGGAAGAGTTGGGACCTGATTGAGTCTACCCTAGGAGCCAAGAACCTGAGCTTGTGCCTAATAAGGACACCTCTTTGAGCTCAAAATGAGATTAGGTTAGATTCAAGTCAGGTTGTTGATTCTATGCATCATGATTTGTTCTGTGGTGGAAATCTCAATCTGGAATCAAGTTCAGAAACTGATTTTCGTAGATTCTCCGATAATTTCAAATCATACTGTGATTTCAGAGAACTTTTGTTTCTAAATGATTATGAGCTAATCTACAATGTCAGTATCTATGACCCATTCTTTAACTCTGACTATGAGGTCCCTGATCCCAAGATCATTAGTTCAAATTCCTATTCTATTGAGTTGGAATCATTTTGTTATGATCTACAGGAATAAAAAATAGTAAGTGTCGAGAGTGTCCACAATCCAGAGTTCGAATCTTTCACTGACTTAGATTTTCATGATCCTATAAGCACTCTCCAAGAATTTACATTTGATTTGGATGAGCATTATGAAAACTCTCTGGATGAACCTATCTTTGAATCATTTCTAGAAGAGCCCACACCGCACTCTGATTTCTAAGAAGCCACACCTCATTCGAAGCCTTTCAAAATCCGATCCCAACCCTGACCCGCCACCGGAATCAATTTCTACTCTGATTCACCTCTATCTGATCCTATTGCATATGATTTACCTCCATCTTTTGATTGGGAATCGGACATTGATCAAACTGAGAATCATGACTTATCCTTTTCTGATCTCACCCATAAGGTTCCTACGTTTTCCACAGATCCATTATCTTTTGAGGACCCCTACTTTGATCAAGATGAACCGATTCAACCAAACCTGCGCTTCGCATTTCTACATCTTCTCGAGCCTCAAAACATCTAGTGGACCCCATACCTATTGATTCACATCCATCAACCCACCAGAATGATTGGGTTTAGTCTGCATCATCAGCCTGTTGACTTGAACAAGCACTTGGTTGGACCAACCAGGCTACTCATCAAGGTGCTTGTTTTACAAAATTCCTCTGATTTGACCACCCATTCTCCTTGACCACCTTCTACTCGGTTAAAGACATTGAATTTAATGCTTAACGGGAAACAACTCGTCATCCCAAACACTTAAGATCCTTCTGACCATTTTTTTGAGCTACACTCCTACTACACTTGAGAGTTCAACTTTAGAATAGCTGACTCCACCTTTGGTACTCGTATCAAAGCTTGAAATCATCCGCAACAGTCATCCCGACCCGTTCATCCATCCTTTGACCCTGTTATAAATCTTGAACCAAGCTAAATTTGTATCCACCTGATTTACAATGAGGACATTACAAAACTTAGGCATAGGAGTGTTAAAGTGCAAACAAATGGAAAATCAATTCTGTGAGGGATTCTCACAAAAAAATACATATAAAAAAAATGGAAAAGGGGAGGAAAATTTTCAAGAATTGATTGCAAATCTTTCTTGAGGAAAAAGAGGAAGAGATACAAAATGACAAAAAATGAGCAAAAATTGAAAAAATTGATAGTCATAGCAATTGATTACGGGATTTACTTAAGTTCTAAACCAAATCAGAACAAAGATTAAGTCCTGAAGTGCTAGAGACAAGGAGATTGGTAAGCGTGCTGATCTCAGGCTTCTTGGACTTGTTCTAGGGCTTAAACACTCACATATTTGTTAAGATCTGGATTAGTCCTCAAGAGGTTGACAAAAGTGCGAGGCTGATGTAGTAGGTCTAAGACCTGGGGAGTATTCGGCCTCCTTGCCTACCCTTTAGTTTGCAGGTCTTAGTAACCTAAGTACCCAAAATCACACACTAATTTGGTTTAGTGCACTTAATAAAAAAATCATACCAAAAGTATTCTGTTCTGAAAAGTCGTTTCAAAGATCTAGCTTAGAAGCAGCTCGAAAACACAAGTTGATTGGATGAGTTCCCGATGCGGAGTGGTGAAATATTCCCCTTGAAGATGCATATTAACATATCGTCTCCTCGGTACTTGTCTTCTAGGATATCTAAATATCCTACTGAGGGCATGTAAGCACCTTGTGCTGGTTTAGGTGCCATGGGTGGGATTATCGCGAAATGTCGATTACTAGGGCCTGAATTTAGCTACAGAATGCCATGGGCAACACTATCTCGAAGTGTCGAAAGCCAGGAGTTTTGGGGGTCGCCATGGGTTGTGCTATCTCGAAGCATCGAAAGGCAGGGATCCTTCGAGGATTGATGGTGGCGACAAGGAATCCGACATAGACCGTGTTTAGGGCCAATTCAAGGCTGGATCTAAGGAAATATAAAAAGAAAAGAGAGAAAACTCTCCAAATGAAATATCCTTCTTCACTGCTCTCTTATCAAAATGCATTGGCAAACTGAACCTGGACATAATACGTCTACGTATGGGTACTTTAACCATTGGGGTCAACAAACCACTAGGCAATTTTTGTGGGCCTTAGAAACCTTCGCGACAGACCCAGGCTAAAGCTGGTCAGGTCTGGATCTTGGCTGGTACTTGAGTACCTCTAGGCCTATTATTGGCATTCTGATCTAATTTCTAGAGAGTGGCAGAAATCAGGCATCTGAACATCAAAAACGTGGTCTAGAGATCTAGTTCTTTCTATAGGAATTTGCTAGAGACTAGCAAAAGTTAGGCATGAGGGTATGATGGTAATACCATCATTAGCCCTAACTAACTTAAATTAGTGAAAATCAAGCGGCAAATGTTCCTACATGATCGCATGAGAGCCATAATTCCACTCAAATCCATTCTGAGAAGAAAACATTAAAATAGGATTAAATCTGCAGTTTTAACATCACATCATAATTACAGAGTAACTATAGGATTTGTTAGGGGTTAATTAAAGGTCAAATGAGCATTAAAGTCCTAAGAGTGGGTCCACACAGACAGAAATAGGGTGTCACGCATTTTGAGAACCAAAACAACACGTAAAACCCTAATTTCTGACCTACTTGAATTGAAGAGGTTCTGGTCAGGATAAAATTCATTTAAACCTCTTAAAATTCATAGAAAAATATTCTAAGAGGTTTGGTACCTTGGTTTGACCATCTGAACTCATTTTGACCTAGAATAGAGTCTCGGACAGAATTCTACCCTAATTTGGGCTTCTATGAAAATTGTCCAGTTAAACATGATCAAAACTGAAATCCAACTTCACCATCAGATTCCTTGGATCCAAATTAGGTTGATACAAAAATTTGGACCCAATTAGAGTCCATCTTGACCTAGTTTGCATTTTAGTCCCTAAAAACCTCTGTTCCTACATTTTAGCCCCTAAGTTTCAAAGTTCCTTGCATTTACACCCCTAACTTCTCATCTTTTTCTCAGAAAAGTCCCTGCCGCCATTAAAGGTCTAAACAAAATCTCTCCAACAACCCGCTGACCTTCAAACTTGGAGAACCCCTTGATTTCTCAATCAAATGCTCTCAAATTTGGAAGAAATGATGCCCAGGAGATTCTCTACCCATTGAGCTCTAGCGAACCCTCAAAATTTAGTGGGTTTGCCTTGCGATTTTTGCAAGGAATCCATGCTGATTTAGGGCAATTCAAGCTCTTTTTGAGCTCCATAAAAGCTCCTAGAACATTAGCCGTCCTTTCTAGTCCGGTTTGGCCTAAAAAAAGCTCTTCCTCCTCTTCTCTGGCCAACTCTGACCACGACTCCGGCGGCCTCCTCGCTCTTCCTCGTCAGAGCCTCCAACAGCCAAATTGGAGGCACTAAGGCCTTCCTCTCCTCTTCGCGACCATAACCCATCAAAGTTCGGTCACCTTCGACCCTTTCCTCGCCGCTGCTTTCCCACCAGAGCGTTCGTTTCCTCCAGCATCGACCAATCAAAGCTAGTGCAGAGCTCCCTCCTTTTCATCCGTAGATAAGCTCTCCTTCCCTCTCTCCCTCTAGCGTCTCCCTAACCTTCTATCTTTCTAAATCGACCACTGAATCACACTCTCCCCTCTTGTCTTCTCCACGATCGGCACACCTTCGGTGAGGCCGCTATGCCTCCACACTACTCCAAACTCCATGCCACCACCTCCATTAGCATCGCCACACCTCCACTTTCAAAAGCCCTCTGCCTATTTTTCCTTCCAGCCACTCTACACCCCTTTCGAACAACCCATCCACCTTCTCTGGCACCGTCCGGCGGCTACATGCCTCCAACCTCCTCGCTATCACCACCATTCACTTCCTCATCTCACGGCGAGTCTCCTGAAAGGTTGTTCTTGTGCATTACAGGTATTCGCCAGCAAGCTCCATGTCTCTGTCATCTTCTCTGGTGTCAAGCATCATCATCCAGGCAACCTTCGACCTTGCTACCACCCTAAGCAGTTGCAGAACTATCTGGAGAGCACACCTGCAGGTCCAGCTGACGAAGTAAGGCCACCAGAAGCTCCAATTGGGAAACAACATCTCACTGCTGTGAATGTGATAAGTTTCTAACCTCAACTTAGTTAATTAAGTTAATTTTACTTAATTATGAGTAGAGAAAAGTAACTTAGGTTAACTCGAAATTATGTCATTTAGTAGTATAGGGTTGAATTAACCTAACATTTTAGAATTTTTTAACTGGTTGAGTCCAGATCATTCACTAGGAGGTATAATTCATTCTAAATTCATTAATTAACTTTTATTTTTCTTTATAAGTATAAGAGGTATATTTAAGTTAATTATAGAAACATGAATTTTGCAAAAATTGATTTAATTTGAAGAAATATGCAAAATTCCATATGAAATTTCATTTACAACATTTATTTCAAATGATTAAAGGCAAATAAGAGTTTTTACATTCAACATATGCCTTATTACAATTAAAAGCAAGAAAAATTAAAAATATAACAAAAGAAATTCTTTATTTTCTCTTAAGCCTTTCTTTCTCTCTTTCTTTTATCTCTCCCTTATCTTTTTCCTTTTACTTTATTTACATTTATTTCTCTTTCTCTTTTTTTTTTCTCTCTTATTCTCTCAAGCTCTTTCTCTTTTTCTCTTCTGCTCCTGCCTTCTTTATCTTCTCCCTTATTCTTCTTCTTCAGTATTTCCTTAGCGCCTGACTACTCTTCTCCTTTCTCCCTTGTTTTCTTTACCTTTCCTTAGCTTCTCCAACACCTGCTTCCTTCAGCCCTTAGCTTCTCCTTCAACACTTAGCCTTCACAGCTTCCTCATTCCTTTCAGCTGAACCGAGTTTATCCTTCAACCAAAAATTGGTTTATGGTTTGCGGCGAGGTCCTTTCGAGGATACACAGCACCCTGAGATCAAGGTAGGACCAGACCCTACTAGGTCCTCGCCTGATTCAAGTTATCGATTTATTTTTGGTTTTTTTTCTTTCTTGAGCCGAACCGGCCCAACCGCCTCCCAGGCCTCGCCCTCCCAAGGCCACATCACACACACGCCCACTCGAGCGCACACCCGCAAGCACACACGCCCACACACACACACGCTATATCAAAATGGTCAGAGGTTCAGATCGCGCCGAGTGCTTGACGACTGATGAGCATTAAACACAAAATGCTTCTATACCTATATGCGTGCTCAGAATCTTCCGATGTGGGACATTGTTTTCCTCCTCCAGACCTGACTTCAAGTGAAGGTTTGTCCCTACTCAGAGCTCCAAATCAAGCGAAACAAAGCTTGATGGAAAGCTCTAAGGTGGCTCTACAAGATTTCAGGGCCAATTTTAGGTTTAGAGGATGTTTTCCTCTTCGATTTGAAAGGCGAAGTAGGGGGTTCCTACAGGTTATTTATGTTTGGAAATAAAATAATGCTTAATAGGTCCACAAACTGGACTCTCTCTATTAGCTAACATTCTAAATAAATCCTACAAGTATTTCCGCAACTGTGGGAATGAGTTTGAACTCTCAGAGGCTTCAGGTAACGAACAAAAGCTCTATGCTTCCCTGAAAGCTTCAGAGATAGAAATTTCCAGCTCTGATTAAGTGAACAGACACTTAAGAACATTCCTGATTGATTTCAACAAGTTCTAAGGATTATAACAAACTAATATGGGCAGGATTTACAATCAAATCTCGTCAAAAAGGCACTGCCATCAGTCTGGGTTCAAAAGCAACCCAAACTGACAGGTTTGCAATTCCATCGAAATTACCTAACAGAGCTCAATCTAATGAATCTAAATTCATTCAACAGATTTTCAAAAACAATTCTAACTCCTTAATTCCTCATATCAATCTCAGAATCAAGATCTCAACCTCAATTTGACCATGAAGCTCAAAATTTTGACTTTTTGGTTTAAGCTTCTTTTCACAAAATTAACACCTTAAACAGAATCCTCTCAGCCTCAGAAATCTTCCCAATCCCTTAAACAGGCGTTCTAACCTAAAAATCTAGGGTTTCAGGCTCATCGCCTGAACTCTAAAAACACTTTGTTCGTCAGAATGATTGGGAGGTTTCTACACTAAATTGAGCTTAGGAATAGCTTTAGTGCACTGCACTGAAGCTTCTAGGCTCTTTAAATGCTTCTTTAAAGCTTCTGTGCAGGCTTCTCCAACTCCACCGGAGTTGGAGAAGAAGACATCTTCTCTTATAGCTCTAGTGGCTAAAATTCCAAATTAAAGACCTCAAACTACTCAGTGATCAATATCATGTCAATCTGGAGCTTTTCAACAAGTTTTATAGGCTGATGCTCAAAATTGATTAACCGGAGCTCACTCCGGTGAGTCCAGAAAAATTCAAATCATATACAGAAAGGTGAATCTGTGCCATTTTTGATCTGAAAAGGATCCTTGAGGTTGCAAGGAACCTCAGAATCATATTTAATTCCTCATTATCTCTTTATATGTAAGATTTGACAGTGAATTCATTTTGAATGAAAATTGAGTTGGTTGAGACACAGGACTTGATCTCACACTCAATTGAGTGGTTGAGATAAGTCAAACAGTATTACGATGATAAATATATAAATAATTTATAATTTAAACTGTTCTTGAGCCGCCATTGACAGCAAGCTCAGGAGCTTAATTAGATTTGGGCATTTAGGTTATATGTGGTATTTTTATACAACTTAAAGTGTAAAATGGAATCCTTAGAAAATGAATAAGTGGTGGAAGACCCCAGTGAAGGTGTAATTAACTCAACTACTGCTGCCATGGACAACAGGAATAGTCGGTGGAGGTGAAGGTGGTTTAGGCGATTAAGTGATCAATTTAGTAATTAATGGTGATAGAAGTGATCATGGAAGATGTAAGAAGGTGATCAGCGGATTTAAAAGACAAAATTAAGGCTCTGGCGAGCTCAAGGAACTCGCCGGAGTCGAAAAAGATGAACTTGAGAATTTTGAAATTACGCTACACTACCTAACTAACTACCTAGCTAAACTATCATACTCCTACTCCTAATCTACTCTTACCTACTATTACCTGGACGAAGGGGTCAGAGGATCTCCGTCGAAGGCTCATAACGGAGGAGTGAAATCAGAGGATATTGAGGAAGATCTCTGATGGGTGAAAATGGATGGAGCAGAGGATCTCCTTGGTCGTTGCCTTTGTCCAGAGACACGGCTGACCTTGGCAAAGTTCCTAAGCTGATTAGGATGAATGGAGGAAGTCGGAGATTGATGTGGAAGATCGCCGGAGTTATAGACGAATAGCCTATTGGGTTGGCTCAGTGATAAAAGAGGAAAGGGAGCCAACTTGCTGAAATCGAGGGGGTGGGGGTCTATTTATAGTTGACAGCGATGAAAAGGGCGGCAGAGTCTGGACATGAGAGAAGCTAGAGGAGGTTAACCACCGGTGTCGTCTCCGACGACGGTGAGGTTAACTCCTACCTAAAATTAGGATATCTGGATCATCCAGACCGATGGATGAAGATGGGATGGTGAGCGCAAGCTCCAAGAGTTTGGAGAAGGAAGAATGATGTCGACAGGGCGGTGATCGAGCAGTAGTATCACCCTCCGTCGTCAACCGTTCAACCGGCTAAAGGAAGAAGTAAATAGGGACCTTTATGTAATGAAACTTAAGGACCTATATGAAAATTAAGGACCCAATTGAAATGAGTTTTAAGGACCAAAATGTAAACTCAGGTTTTTAAGGTTTATTTTAATTTAGATCTTTTTCAACTTTTTATATATGTTAGTAAATAAGGTAATTATTATATTTAGACCTTGAATTTGCACTTTTGACCTTTTTAGGTTAATTTATTAAATTAGGTAAAGTTACTTAAGTTATTACATACTTAGGTATACATTATACTTAAGTTAATTAACTTATTAATTAAAGGAATGATTATTAAGATCTTGAATCCAATTATTAATTAAATTACTAATAATATTATTTGAATGATAAAATAGCATTTTTAACTTATTTTAAGGTCCTTTACTATGTATCCCTTATTTTATAATTAACCCATATATACTCATATCCTTAGCTAATTAACTAGGAAGACTAGTTAATTAGGGGTAATTAGAAATCATGATGAGCCTCTCATCAGAACGCAAGCAGACACATGAGACATTAGTCCCACATCGTGTGGGTAAAAGCATTTGCAACGATATAACAGGGAATTGTGAGGAGGGCCTATCGCCTCTTCATTGGGGGTTAGGTCTCCGTATCGCACTCTCTCACACACCTCTCTCACCACACACGCCAATGAGCCTGGTTGATGGGAACACCATCATGAGACCTAATTAGCTCATTTTGACCCAATGAAGAGAATAAATGCTCCTACATAATCAGCTGAAGGTCATAATTCACTGCATAACCTTTCTGAGAGAAACACAAGAAACAAGTGGTAAAACTGTAATTTTACCAATGCAGTACAACCACAGATTTTCTCAAGGGCTAAACAAAGGTTAAATGGTTTTAATAAAATAACAAGTGGGTTAGATTTGACAGAAAAGGGTTTGTGTATATTCTGTGAATTAAATGACTTCTTGAAACCCTAAAAACATGCCCACTTGATTAACCAAGGTTCTGGTCAGGATAAAATTCACTTAAACCCACTAAAAATCATAAAAAAATATTCTCTAGGGTTTAGTACCTTCAATTTGACTATTAGAACCCATCTTGACCTAGAATGGGGTCTTAGATAGATATTTACCCTAAATTAAGTTTTTGCATAAATTTACCAGTCAAACGTGGTCAAACCCAAAATTCAACTTTACCATTGGATTCCTTAGGTCCAAATTAGGTTTGTACCAAAATTTGGATCCAAGATGAGTTTTCCTTAACTTAGTTTGCAAAAAGGTTCAGTCTGATTACATTTTTATCCCTAACTTTCAAAAACCCTTGCTAACAGCCCCCTAGCTTTCTCGTCTTCACAAGTAGGTCCCTTCGCCATTATCGCGGAGGAAACCTACTCCGGTGACCTTAAACTTGGAAGTTCTCCTTGATTTCTTGGAGGATCTCTTCCAATATTGGAAGGAAGATCCTCTGAGAAATTCCCGTCAGTATGAACCCATCCTTGAGATCTGATTCCCTCCCAATCTCTCATGCGAATGCACGAGAGATGTGGGTATCTCAACAACTTCCATCGCCGGTGACCTTCCAAGCTTGGGAAGCTTGCTTCCCAAGCCCTAACCAACCTCCAGAGCTCTATTTAAAGGAGCCCAGACCTCCCCGACCTCTTCACACTTGATTTCAACCGCGAGTACCCCTAATTCCTCTCTTCCCCTTATGGCTGTAGGCTCCTCGACATCCGGTGACCTTCCCTGGTCCTCCTCGTCATCCGACCGCCATACTTGTGGCGGATCCATCTTCCCTAACTTCGTCCGTGTCTCGCTGTACCAACAGGCGCTTCTCTCTCTTTATCCTCGCCGATCCCACCTCACTGGAGCCGTCTTTGTCTCCGACGTCGGCCACATCAGACCCAATGCCTTCGCTCACCCCCTTCGTCCCTTAATACCCTAGATAAGTCCCTGACCCCTCCACTTTCTTCTCCGCCTTCTATTTTCCAAAACTGACCACTGTTGCCCCTCGCACCTTCATCTCCGACCACCAACTCCGGCGAGGCCATCCCCACAACCCTCGCACCTCCACAGGCCACCACAACACTCGCCGACAAGCCCACAACCTCTGCCTCACTTCACTGATCACTTCCCCTTACTCCACTCACCACGCCACCCACCCAATCACTCCCCGAACACACCCACTCACTCGCACACAGTGTGCCCTAGGCACTCACGCACAGGCACTACCACCCCACGCCACCACTCCCAGCACCTTCGCTGTGCTCTGGCGAACCTCCTTGAACAATTTGACGTGGCTGCAAGGCCATTCTTGTGGTTTTAGGTAGCAGGCCCCATCCGCCATTGGCGCAAGCTTGAAGCTTGCTCGCAACCGCTCCAGGCCTTGTTACTCCAGGTGCTGCTGTCCCAAGCTGCACGGAATTCCCTCACGCACGCATCCAGGCTCTCAATTCTAGTCGAAGGCCTCCACAACTACTACAATTGAGCGTGCCACTCCCTACTGCAGGTGTATAGAAGACAGCTGGGGCATTTAGTCCGACCTCAGAAGTGAAAGAGCGCCTGCACCTAAATAAATTGAAAAAGTGAAGAAGGTCGTTTGCCTCCAACACTGAGGGTGATGTCCTCCTTCCCCCCTTCACCGGACTTGTCCGCGGCACTACCCACGCGAACCTCGCCGACCCGACTACCCGCCTGACTTCACTCCTCGCTCACCACACACGCCGGTGAGCCTGGACCTAGGTCTGCGATAGGTTCAATTACCCGACCGGCTAAGGCTCTAGGAGAATGAGACTGAAATAGAAAGATAGAAGGAGAGAGGAGAGCTGCGTGGGGTTAGGAGGGTCTTTGCCCTGGAGAGATTGGCTCCAACACTTAGCCAATTCAGAGGAAGAAGAGGAGGTCAGGCAAAAGAAGAGAAGAGAAAGAGGACCTCAGAAGGAAAAGGCAAAGACAAAGACAAAGAAAGAAGAAGAGAAGGCCAAAGGAAGAAGCTGAAGAGAAAGGGAAGAATCGCAGAAGAAGAAGAGAAAGCCAAAGAAGAAGACAGAAACTAAAGAAGAGAAGGACAACAGAGGCATAAGAAGAGAAGAAGGATTAGACATTTAAGTCGTCTGATTCCTTCATCAGACGACAGATCATTGGCTTATAATACATATTCATACATTGAATTATTTGGTGATATTGTAGCAGTATTTGGTGATCTACATCACCATTTTACTCCCATATTTTTGCACTCTAAGACTGATATTATTGCATACTCTTTTAATTCTGAATTGTGATGTTGATTTTTAAATACCAATTTGCTCCCTGTGTTTGACTTTGGAAATCTTTTCGAGTAATAAAATTATATCTGTTTTGAACGTTATTTCAGTTGTACTACAACGCAACACTTTTTAAACCCCGATTTAGTGCAATTAACACCAGTCCCTATTCATGACCTGATAATTCGATTACTATGCATTCTCATATACCCAATTAATGCCCGATTCTGGAAATAGAGAAGAGAAATTGTGAGCAGGGTGGGGGAGGGTTTTACTTCAGAATATGTACCATGTGCCTCGAGATGCATGCCTACTCATTCTAATGCTTAGCAAGAATTTGAAGAGGCTTCTAATCCTATGTTGGCTCTATGCTTTGTTGAGGTTCTGTGCCTTGGTGCCTTGAGGTTAAGGTGTCTGAAGCCTTACACTGTCATCTAACTTGGTGCTTGATTGGCTTAATACTGGGTATTGTGGAGATATTTATTGTGGATATTCGATTGAGGATACTATTTAATTATTTGAGTTGATTGTTAAACTTAACATCAAGGTTAATTTGGTGATTTAAATCGCCATTTTAACCTTATCTTTTTGTACTCTCATTTATGGTTTATTACTATATTATTCTGATATATACATTGAGCATCATTTTGAATATATTTACATCTCTTCTCTCATGATTGTAATTAGTGATTAAAATTGCTAATTTGCTCCCTGTGAACGACCTCAGACTTATTTTTTATTTTCGAGCACTCTTTACAAATTTAAATGTTGTAGGAGTTTTGTCGACTATACAACGTGCATCTTTTAACACTCGACGAATCCCTAACAACAAGACACCATATTCAAATCCAACTCAATTGATTAACTCAATCCAATTCAGATCAGAAGGAGGGTTGTTGTGATATGATGATATGTATGAGAGAACCCTCAAATGGATTTAGCACTCTAATAGATCTAAGAGCTATTAAGCTTCAGATCTAATAGATGCCCGATGGATGAGGTGAATTGCAGTTAATTAAGCAAGGAAAATAGGAGAAGTTGATCATGAAATGTAGAGGGAGGATTATGAATTGAAATAAAGGAGTGAACCTTCCTCTCTGATCGAAATTGATCAGAGAGGGTGGATTGGCAATGTATTGTTCAAGGCGTAAATCACGTTTTAAAGTAAATCAGTCGTAGTATAGCACAAAGTACGTCAAAATAAATAAAATTTATGAGATGTGAGTCTCGGTCGAACTTAGGGAGGCAGAAAGCGTTTCGGATTTCATAACTGATCTAGATCTAATTACTAACTAGATAATACTAATCACAATATATATATAGCGAATCATAGCCAGTAGTTGATCATGAATTGCAATAAACCATAGTTGCAAAGTAGAATTATAACTAGAACATGTATTTGTTATCTAACTATAACAAGAATTAAAATCACTATCTAGCATAATAAAGGTACCACGGGTGATTCGTGATGGCCTTCTGGGGAGGCTAGGGAGAGCAACAGCGATCCACCAAGGTGGCTTGGTGGGCACTTCAGAGGAAGAGAGCCAGAGACAGAGAGAGCCGAAGAATAAGGTCTAAAGAATTGGAGAGGGTCTGGAGAAGTTCTGGTGGAAGATCGATGAGTTGGGAGAGCCTTAGGCCTTCTTTTATAACTTTTATGAGGGGCAAGATGGGCATTTGAGCCCCCAAAATCGTGCAACAACCCTCTGGTGATCAGACCCGTAGATCGAGAGATCAACGGCTCTGATTTGGCCTCAAAATAACCTTTAAAATGCCTTCTACGCGCGGATTCGCCCTTGTGCTGACACGTGGCGCCTTCTCTATCCTTGGATTGAAATCACACGGCTACCACTCACTTCACGCCCGCTTCATCAACCGCATGCGCGTGGAATGCGCTCGATCCGCACTCATCAAATATCAGCCATCTGATCGCGAGATTGGACGGCTTAAAAGAGCCGCGCCCATGCCTCTTGAATTTCAAATGCGTGTGCGCGCGTTCGTTCTCGTGTGATCCGATGCGTCGTTGTATGAGGCCTCTCCGCACGCCGCGTGGTTGCGCCGCCGTCGCCGATTGATGATCCAACAGGTGGATTTCAACCGCGTGTTGCTGCCTCTGATCGAAGCGCAGATTGTGCCTCAAACCCGCATTGTTGCTTCTCTCACCAGCACGTGAGCCAACGCGCTGTGCAACTGGATTGTTGTGGTTTCCTCTTTGCATCTAGCTATCCTTAGCCGTTAGATGGAGATCCAACGATTGAGGTTTCTTCTTTCCTTATTGAAGTGTTCCTGGAGCAGCAACGTGGCCACGTTGTGGTTGTTGGAAGATGATCCAACGGTCCACAGCGTACGAGGAGAGCCTCTTCAGAAGTTGGGTGGTGGCGAGGGGCGGTCGCGATGGCGCCACTTGGCGCCATCCTGGTAGTCCATCTTCTCTCTTTTGTAAACGATGCTATAGGCCTTCGATCGAGATGATTCTTTCACCGTTGGACTGCGATCGCTGATCCGGATCCATCCGTGCAATTGGATTTATCATCTAAGGTCTAGATTTTCACATATTTGCCTCTTAGCTTTTGCTCTTCTGCGGACTCCATCGGATGCTACGGGAGTCTAATCGATGCGATCTTGGAAGCGTTAGACTCCCGTCGTCGTTCTGCACAGATCCATGTGGTTGGATTAGTCATCCGCAGCCCCAAATTATCAGTGATTGTTAATGCCTCTCAATTAACACATAATATAAGATTATTATTTACAAAACTAATGAATCAACTACGATGCAAAGTATGATGCGAATGCATGCAGAATGCCTAAGTTAAGCTAGGTTCTAGCTTAATTCAGGCATATCAGGGCCTATGATTGTTGCGCAATCATGTATTACAATTAACACTACTCTACACTATTCTAAGCAATTAAATGACTAAATCCTAATCTAAACTATCGAGTTAAACTAGGAAAGCATGTAAATCTAATCTATGAAAGCATTAAAACTACTCTAATTGGACAAGGTGACCTCATGGATCCATCAGCCGATGGCTAATGGCGATGAAATGGGGGGAGGCTTCCAGTGATTGAAAGCTCATAGAAGGAGCTCTGGGACATCCTCGAGAGATACGTGATCCGTAGCAACGTCGAGGAATGGTGGGAGGAATGCTACCTCTATCACAAGTAGCAGATGAAGGGGAAGAAAGTCTGGAAGGTGAAGAAAGGATCAACTTAATGGGGAGGGAGCTGATGGGGGTCGTAGGGCCAATGGATTGGTCTTTGAATAGGGAGAAGGAGCTCAGGTGTACTGGCAACAGTGGGTCATGGTTATTGGTGATCAAGGGTGGATATTCGATCTGGGGAGTGCGCAAAGCAGGAGATCAAATTATAGCCGCTGGACGTGATCTAAAAGAAGGCGCGAAGCATTTGGCACTGGTGATAGGCAGCAGGTGGTAGATCCACCATTGGATCAAAGTTAAGAATGGATGGCTCATAAGGCTCAAGTTCTTCGTGAACGTGAGTTGAAGAACTCATAGCATCAGGTCTAAAGGTGAAATTGCATAGGACACCCATAAGTGAAATGGTAGAACATTTGCCATCTAAGCCCATTAGTGATAGGAATTCTAACCATAAGGTTCCTGATGGTTTTCACAAAAGTCCCTAGCCTATTTTGAGTGAAGAGAATGTGAAGGGCTTGTGATATACAAAGGACCTATATGTAATTCACTCAATTCAAGGTCCAACTAAGGTTAAATTGTAATGTAACTTTTATGACATGTATTTTGAACCTGTTAGAAATTATTCCAACCATTGATTTGTGAATTTGAGCTCATTTTGGTGTTCAATTTTCATTTGATTCAGCCATTTACAGAATCTCTTTGTTTTTGACCCAATTTTGCATTTTTAGCACAAATTTAGTGTTTTAGGTCTTTTGCCATAAATCTCACACTTAACCCTTTTCTTGAGTTAATTTGTAGTGTTTTGACTAAGTTTCTAGCTTAACTTAAACATTTTAACTATGATGAGCCACACCTCATCAAGCTTTGTTCTTCATTTCTTGATCAAGATTTCTCATGGAGTTTACAATATCTATAAATTTGGTGTACATTTTCTTGATTGTTTCTTCCTTCTTCATTCTAAAGAGTTCATATTTATGAGTAAGGAGGTTGATGCGAGTCTCCTTGACTTTTGATGTGCCATTATGCGTAACCTCTAAGTTATTCCAAATTGCATGTACTGCCTTGCATGTTGAGACTTTGTTGAACTCCTCTTTAGATAAGCCACAAAAAAATCATTCATGGCTTTGGCGTTATGAGTGGCCCTTTTCTTCTCATTAGATGTAATGGCAACTCCTTCCTTTTTCTCAGGACGAGTATATTTGGATGTAGTAACATCCTATACCTCACAATTCAGACTCCAAAAATATTTGCATACAAGTTTTCCAGTAACCGTAGTTTGAGCCATCAAACATAGGTGGTCTTACTGTTGACTGGCCCTTAGCGTAGACATCAATGACAAAAGATTTTGACATTGTTCTATGCTTGAAAACTCTTGCTTCGATATCAGATGTGGGTACTTATAGGATCTATATAGCTACACTAGAGGGAGGTGAATATTGTATATGAACATAGTATATAAAATTTAAAAAATTCAAACTATAGAAAGTAAGACAGATTGCACCTTAATTTATAGCGGAAACTCTTTCAGGTAAAAACTATTACCTAAGCCTCCTAGCTTAGAAATTTTCGACTAGTCGATACTAGTCAATCCACTAACGTACCACTTGAATGAGGATGACACAACCTCTTTACAAAGCCTTCTTCTCCTTTGACACCTGACAAGAGAAGAACTATAAGAATCTCAATAACTTAGGTACTAAATCAAAATAACTGGAAATAAAGTTACAAGAAATAATCTATGGAACCTTAAAAATATGCAAATCATATTTTTTGGAGACTCCGAAAGTCATGCTTTAGAAAGCGTTAAACATAAGCACAAAGGCACGTGTCACGACCCACTCTCATCTCCCTACATGACCCAAGAATGGTTCACCTCGATGAACCCCAAGACTCAGTTGTCCAATGAGAAATAACCAAATGCATGCTTATTCCATGACGTGCCTTCGTGCGTTTGTGTTAAGAGGTGTCGTTATAGTTGCACTTGATACGTCGGTTTTAAAAGAAGTAAACGGAGGTGAGTCCGAGTGTCGATCTCAGGGAGGCGTGGAAATCGGATTTTGTTTACCACTTGTTGTCACGAAAAAGGCGGAGTTTTGCTTGCGAAAGAGACAGTTTTGAAAAGCGAGAGATAGAGAGAGTTTAGGGTTAGAAAGCTCTTGGTTTTGATCATGCACTTTAAACAGAAATTAAAATGGCAACTAAATGGAAAATAATTTCATTAAACATGCATTCATAGTTCATGGTTTACAATATTAAATACATGCTTCAACAAAAGTAAATGAAAGCTTAAAAGAGAGAGAGAGAGAGGTAGAGAGAGAGTGGAGAGCGACGAGGTAGCCACAGCGGTGGAGGAGGCTCCGTCGGCGGCTCGTCGTCTCCGGCGATTACAAGAGTGCCTAAGACTAGCTAGGAGAGGAGTGGAGAAGTTGCAAGTGGGAGAGGATGCCTTGAATGGTGGTAGAAGGGGGTTTAAATAGAGTTAAGGGCCTCCTAGAAGAAGAATGTGCTTTAGCGACATCCGGAACGTCGCTAAAACCGCTTCCATATACGTCGGTGAAGGCCTTCTGCCGCCGGTCAGCCGCCCGCCCCCTCTCTCTCTCCAAGCGCGATCCGTGGATGATGAACGAAAGCCGTCCGATCGAAGATCGGACGGCTGAGAGCCTCCCGCGCCCGTGCTGAGATCACGCTTCGGGCGCGCGTGCGCGCGCGAGTTTCCGCCCGGCGTGCGCGCGCGCGTGGGCGCTCGGGCGCTGTCGTCGCGCCGCGTGGCGCAATCCTGACCGCCCGCTGCTGATCGGGCGACTCAATTTCGCCGCGCCCTTCGCTCGCTCTTGATTTCCGCTCCGCGCGATTCGAACGCGCGTCGCTGCGACGCGGGCGTGCGCGCTAACCGTTGCGCCACGCCCGCGCTTTGTCGCGGCGACCGCGGGCGAGCGCGCGGATTTCGGCCGTTCGATCGAAGATCAACGGCCGAGATTCTTTCTTGGCTGGCTTGAGGGCGAGAGAGCGGCGGGGGCGGGGCGACGTGGCACGTTCTGGGCCGTTGATCTCCAGATCAACGGTCATGATTTCTTGGGCCCATTGTGGGAGCTCCGGATGTCGGATTTGGCTGATCTTGAGTCCGTTGGACTCCGTTCGTCGTCCTGAATCCATCCGTGCGGTCCGATTGCTCATCTGAGGCCTGCTTTGACAAATACTTTACACAAATGGCCATTAATACGGTTTATAAGCAATCTTGGTACTTGATGCATGCAACGCTCCTATTCTACTTTATGTAGTGCCTTTTATTCTAAAGATGGGCCATATTCAACCTAATTACTACCCCCTTGCGTGGTGTTATCATACCCCCATGCTTACTCCTTGATAGTCCCTAGCAAGGTTTATTCTAGCCTTTATTTCTTTGGAGAATTCAAGAAGTAATTGCTTCGGCACTTCGTTACTCGTCAATAAGAGGAAATATACGAAGATCTTAATCTACAAAGACTAAGCAGCGCCCGGGTGTCTTCCAAAATACGAATCGCCCGAATCCTTGCTTTGTATATATAACTATACATATGTATACGTATATATCTATATATGTCTTTTTAGAATTTTCGGAATTCAGTATGGGTTGGTAACTTTTTACAGCTACCCAACCCACCCAAAACTCGGTCAAAACCCTAAGTGCTAAGCATCTTGGTGCGAATGTTGTGATAGACTCACTTAACGGTAATTGAGACAGACTTCGAGTTTCTACGCCTCTAGGTGTCCGGAAAAGAAAATAAATTTTTGCCTGAAGGTGTATTTGTTCGACTGGTAGCTTTCTCCCTACGTTCATTTTACTTGGGGTCAACACAAGGATTTTCCAGTGTATATCTCCCCGGCTTGTACTACTTCCCCGCTTCGTCCTTAGGTGTTTTGGTCTTTTTTGTGCAATTATTGAGTTGGGCTCTAGACAACCGACCAATGGGCTGTTACCCACGATCACTTGCCAGCCATACTTGTGCGGTGAAGTGTGGTTTATTTTCTTTTCTTCTCTTTTTTTTTTTTTCGTAGGTGGCTTCCCTAATCTCAAATGTACCCAGAGGCAACGAAAAAGAAATGGCCTGTGGCTGGGTTCTGGACAACCTGCCAATGGGCTGTTACCCACGACAACTTGCCAGCCATACCACCCTAGAGAGTTCATTAGCTACCCAATTTCTGTCAAAATCTCCGAGAAGTGAGTCTGTGCAAAAATGTGTGTAGATGCTTAGACTCAAAGTTTTCCTGAGTTAGAGGGTGAGTTGATAAGTCGTATACTTATTACCTTATTTATTAGGTGGATTAGAATAGCTTAAAGTTGCAAGGATTCGCCGCTAAATCCATATTTTAATGGACACCAGGGCTAATTAAGCCTGAAGGCCTGAAAAGTCTAAGTGTTTAAGTTCTTTTTGTATTATTTCCCACTATTGACAAGTTTCTAATGCCTAAGTTTTTCTTCCTAAATTCAAAATTTTTTTTTTTTAATCAATTAATTTATTCATTCAGACTGATTAATTAAGCTCAGGATTATGCAGTTTACCATCCCCCCATGCTTAAGTTGGACAATGTCCTCATTGGCAGATGCATGGATGCAGAAGGGTTCAAAAAGATAGTACCTGAGTGACGTAAACTACCAGATCAGTCTGAATCCGCTGGGTTGCCTCCCAGGAAGCGCTGAGTTTAACGCCTCCAGCTTGGCGGTGCACAAACAGGAATGGCTTGGGTCAAGAAGATATGTTCAAAATTAACCAGACCCAAAATCAGAAGTCCACAGATGCGAATAAGGTTGTGGTGGAGTCCCGTTCCTAAGGGGCGGGAATTCTGTAACAGATATATCATGCATGCCCGTGTCAGATCCTCTCTTAGTTTGTGGGCATGCAAACAAGTTGCTGTGGACGAACGCACCCCAAATATGACATGCCAAACACTAAAGATGTAGGTCTTATATTCAGCTTGTATCCCCATAAAATTGTAATCCATCGAAAGTGTGTCAATTCTAGTGCATTCGGGTTGCGGGATCTTTATTCTGGTAGGGCAAGTAACAAAGTCCAGAGTTTCATACTGAGCCCTACAACCAAGCATGAGTCTTCTCTTCAAAGACGAATCCATCTCTTCCGCAACTATGGTTTCATTGCTCATTCCCTCCAAGCCCTTGATCTCAAGAATATTTTCTTCAACCTCCTTTGTATCAGATTCACTGTTTGGGGTTGCATTAGAGGTAGGGTCAATTTCATCCTCTAGATCATATTCTTTCTCTCGGCCCTCCTCCAAATTTGTGATGGGGATTCTAACCGATTCATAATCAATTTCTTTGAAATTGTAACTCCATTCTCCATCTCCGACGTTGGCTGCTACTCCCACCGGATTACTTGTCTTGAGCCGATTAGATTCAGATTCCAAGGTCTCTCCCCTCACCTTCTCAGTTTCCTCCTAATGTTTGTTCTCAATGCTCCCCAAATTGTGTTCCAAGGAATCCTTACTGTCCTTATCCGCTGAGCTATCCAACTCCTGAGGGGTATCAATGGTGGACTGAACCAAATCAGGATGACTAGGTGTAGTCCAATTGATCATGGTAGGTCCTTGCTTTATGAATTCCATGAATGGCTTTGTATGCAACAGCTTTCTTTGGCCTTCTTCCCCCAATTGTTGGAACAACTCCAACATGGCATGTTGCCCTTTAACCAATTCTTGATTCTGTCTGTGTAGTTCTAACTGGAGGTTATCAAGAATTGACATGGTGTCATTTGGTGTCCTTTGGATTTCCTACTTGAAATCCAGGTTAAGAGAGTATGGTTGAGGTTGTGGATCAGAATCCATATTGGTGTTTAGGTTCTTGGGTGGGTCCTCTATTCTATCATGTTCAGGGTCCAGTTCTTCAAGAGGAACCATTCTCTGTTTGGTCCTACTCCAGAATAGTTGAGGTTCTAAGTCCTCCTCCCAGTCAGATTCTTCATCAGGGGACCAAATCAGAGGTTGATGATCCTGGGCTTGCCTAGATTTCTGATCATTTTCTGATTTCCATTTGTCTAGAACTCCTTCTAATCCAAAGGTCAAGTAGGCAAGGTTGTTGAATTCAGATGACCTTTCTTGGTTATTATCCTGAGATGGGTAGGGTTCTTGGTGTTCTCCTAAAGTGTAGGTCCTATCACAGTAGAGTGGGTCGGACCTAAATGAGGAGGCATCATGAGGACAATCGAGATATGGAGCCCCATGATTTGAATCGTACCCTTGGGTGGCTATGTTGGTTGTATTCCAATAAGAAGTTGGTGCGGTTTGGTCATAGTTGGGCCAAGAGGGATATTCAAGGTTGTACCCCCAACTTGGTGGTTGGTTAGCCCAAGTAGGCTGCGAGTATGGTCCACTTGGGTTAGCATACGAATCCTGTTGGGGGTAGTTTGGGTAAGATGGATAGGCATTGAAATCCATGGTTTGGAAGAAATGGAGGGATGTGGGAAGAACAGATGCGAGAGTTGTGTCCTCAACCAAGCAAACAAGCCTAGTCCTTATGGTGTATTCCTTAGAAGACCTAGAAATCTCACAAAGGTTGATTAAGTTCGTAAGCATTGGACTCCCCTTTCCGAGGTTAATCTGGCCAGGTTGATTACGAGGGGATTGCAGGGAAGGTTCTTCCTTTGGCTTGCGCCTCCGGTTCCATAGACCCCACAACCGCGGTCGTTTGACACTGCCCCGCAGCCTAGTCACCAGATTCTACCAAGGGAATGAAAGCCAAGTGCCTAGCGAACAAAACCTCACCTTTTGAGACTTAACTCAGTCCTGCCTAAGGCACGTCTACTCATTTTTAAAGGGCTAGGATAGTGCTTGTGCTTAGAGTGATGTGATGAGGCGTTGATTGGGGTGGTGCCTCTTAATGTTCCACTTTCAAAGTGTGTGCTTCTAGCAAAACATGATTTTCAAGCAAGGATTTGTTAAGATATAGTGTCTTTTAGTGTTTCATCCTTACTTGAGTACTTTTTAGGGTTGACGTGTCTTAATGTTTTCAAACAAGTTTCAGTGGGCATGTCAAGTTCTGCACACAACTTGGTGAAAGTAGATTTCTTTTTATTTTGTAGAGGCTCTAAAATCCTAGTGTACTCATCCTAATGATCATGCAACTTCTATTAGATGAGTCAGTTTTTAGGGTTGAGTGGTGCGGCCCAGGTCAACTCACGGTGGCTTCACAAACACCACTCAAGAGAAAAAGAAAAGAACACTCCAAGAATTCGTTCAGAATGTTAGAGTGTACATTTTTTTGTGGGGTGATGTGTTATGGATGTGGGTCAAGCAATCATACACCACGCCAATTTTTTTCAGTTTTTACAATTTTTTTAGCTTTTTCATGCAAGCAAACAATGAGAGAGAGATTGCTCACTATCAGTCCTCGAGGCGCCTACTCCCTTGCTACCGTCGTGGAATGCGTCGCTTCGCCGTCCATGCGCCGAATTCCTGCAACCGTCAAGTAAAAAGGAAAATAGGGCATTAGAAGATGTGAGAATGAGTGTGGAATGGAGGTGATAAAACAAATCCGTTGCCTCCCCGGCAACGGCGCCAAAAACTGACGTGCCTTCGTGCGTGTGTGTTAAGAGGTGTCGTTATAGTTGCACTTGATACGTCGGTTTTAAAAGAAGTAAACGGAGGTGAGTCCGAGTGTCGATCTCAGGGAGGCGTGGAAATCGGATTTTGTTTACCACTTGTTGTCACGAAAAAGGCAGAGTTTTGCTTGCGAAAGAGACGGTTTTGAAAAGCGAGAGATAGAGAGAGTTTAGGGTTAGAAAGCTCTTGGTTTTGATCATGCACTTTAAACAGAAATTAAAATGACAACTAAATGGAAAATAATTTCATTAAACATGCATTCATAGTTCATGGTTTACAATATTAAATACATGCTTCAACAAAAGTAAATGAAAGCTTAAAAGAGAGAGAGAGAGGTAGAGAGAGAGTGGAGAGCGACGAGGCAGCCACGGCAGTGGAGGAGGCTCCGTCGGCGGCTCGTCGTCTCCGGCGATTACAAGAGTGCCTAAGACTAGCTAGGAGAGGAGTGGAGTAGTTGCAAGTGGGAGAGGATGCCTTGAATGGTGGTAGAAGGGGGTTTAAATAGAGTTAAGGGCCTCCTAGAAGAAGAATGTGCTTTAGCGACATCCGGAACGTCGCTAAAACCGCTTCCATATATGTCGGTGAAGGCCTTCTGCCGCCGGTCAGCCGCCCGCCCCCTCTCTCTCTCCAAGCGCGATCCGTGGATGATGAACGAGAGCCGTCCGATCGAAGATCGGACGGCTGAGAGCCTCCCGCACCCGTGCTGAGATCACGCTTCGGGCGCGCGTGGGCGCTCGGGCGCTGTCGTCGCGCCGCGTGGCGCAATCCTGACCGCCCGCTGCTGATCGGGCGGCTCAATTTCGCCGCGCCCTGCGCTCGCGCTTGATTTCCGCTCCACGCGATTCGAACGCGCGTCGCTGCGACGCGGGCGTGCGCGCTAACCGTTGCGCCACGCCCGCGCTTTGTCGCGGCGACCGCGGGCGAGCGCGCGGATTTCGGCCATTCGATCGAAGATCAACGGCCGAGATTCGTTCTTGGCTGCCTTGAGGGCGAGAGAGCGGCGGGGGCGGGGCGACGTGGCGCGTTCTGGGCCGTTGATCTCCAGATCAACGGTCATGATTTCTTGGGCCCATTGTGGGAGCTCCGGATGTCGGATTTGGTTGATCTTGAGTCCGTTGGACTCCGTTCGTCGTCCTGAATCCATCCGTGCGGTCCGATTGCTCATCTGAGGCCTGCTTTGACAAATACTTTACACAAATAGCCATTAATACGATTTATAAGCAATCTTGGTACTTGATGCATGCAACGCTCCTATTCTACTTTATGTAGTGCCTTTTATTCTAAAGATGGGCCATATTCAACCTAATTACCACCCCCTTGCGTGGTTTTATCATTCCACAACTAGACGAGTAATGTAACTAAGTAGAAAATATAAAACTAATAGTAAAGAAAGAGAATGGCAACCACAACAATATTATAGGCCATCAATGAGAAGGACAAGTACAGAACATAGCCATCACTACAGAAACTGGTATAAATATAATTGAAAATAACTAAGAGTTACATGTACTCACTACCACAAAACTCTCTGTAAGAGAAATAGAAGAAAACTATAGCTGGGCTCAATTGGGCCCAGCGCCCTTAGCAGCCGGTGGCTCTAGCTACTCAAATCCTTAACCTGAACAAGGTTATAAAATCTGTTGTTAGCTATCGCTGAGTAGAGTGGTGATTAAATCACCTACATACAATATAATTTAAACAGGCAACTAACTAAACATGTAATTGACAGTTTACTTATTATCATCCGTTTTCAATTATCATTTTTCTGATCTGAGTACTCTAATCAAGTTCCATGACATTTCTCAATCTTCTTGTTCCCTAAGGGAACGATCTTGCTTGTAATTTTCCCGCGATGCAGGATTTACATGTGACACTCTCCTGGCTGGGAGAGTCTCCCGTGGTAGTCCTACACCCGGTCTACTACCTCGAGGTCACGGTCATGACATAGTGATGATTACGGCACGTGTGATAAGCGTACGGGTAGCTACCCCACACTGGCACGCGGTCAGTCATTTCCACAAATGGGTATGCCCAAAGGTATAGTACGGAACAGCATAGGGCCTTGCCCTCTCAGAACATGGGTTTCGCCCCTCAGAAACAGGTGTCTCGCCCCTCACAGTCTGCGTACCCTCGTTCGATTATCCTGTTTTGCCCAACGGGCTAACAAGAGTCAATGTAGGGTGGCCATACCTAACCCTGGGCCCCATGCGGCGGTTAGCTCCTCCCTACACTAAGTAGCTCACCTCAGTACCACGTATGCGAGGGCCAAACAGGAGTCGACGTAGAGTTGCCAAACCTACCTCAAGTCTTAACCCAAGGGGCGGTAAGCTCCACTCTATTTTAAAGGAATAGTTGCTCTCCTCGGTACCACATACACGTGGGCCAACTCACTTCCCTTAACCAAGTCCGAACAGCTGCCCGTAGGCGACGTGTTCCTAAAACCATCAGGTTTTCTGTACTACCATATTCCTGGTTTCCTTCTAAATTTCCTGTAGGGTTCGTACATGGACTTTCTTAGTTCCATATCTGGTTCGTTTTACATAGAACAGGCAACTCAAATTCCACCATCTATTATTCAGTATAAGCATGCATTTCCATTTATGACGTAGTTCATTACAGGTAGTACAAGTAGCTCATGGTTTATTTCTTTTCAAAAAGCCTCACGGTAACTTGATCATTCATTAACTATACATGCATTTCTTCCAACCCTAGTGTTCATTTCACAATCCTAGGGTTCGATCAAATATATTCTAAAGTAGCATGCATTTATCTCTTTTCAGTCCTAGGGTTCATCTCACAACCTAGGTTCAATTAATTCTAGGCATGCAATTTAATTATTAATTCCAAGATTAATGTGAGAACCACTCTACTAGGGTAACTGGGTGGAATGGGGGCTCGTACGGCAGCTCCCGACATCTCCATAGGTCACGTATACTCGATAGACTGGAGACCTATGACATAAATTGACAGGTCAAATGAGCTCAAAATGGTATAGATAATGTATCATTACATAGAGAAACTTGAACGGAAACTAACGACATTTCGTTTGCGGAAATCCCACTCCATTTAGACCCTTAACAGGCCTAAAAACACCAACCCTGACAAAAATCAGACGTCTGGGAAGAGTCTTAGACATTTTCAACAAACTCAGAGACTCACCTTGCTCGGGGCGCCTTTTCCGGACGTTTGGTACTTCGTGCAGATGTCTGAGGGTGTCTTCAAACGTTTGGAGACACTTCCAGTTGTCTGAAACTACCTCGGTCCTTGCACTAACAGGCTTCCCAACCTCTAACATACGCACGCGCACGATCAGAACTTTGGCAGGAAAATTAATCAAGAAAAAAGCACTATCAGACGTCTAATATTACCTTCGTGGAAAAATGATTCCGCAGAACCGTCTATGAGCATTTTCTCATCGCAGAAGCTGCAGGACCGCCTTACTCCCTTGTGAGTCCTCTGCTCTTAGGCCACCGAACTCGTTTGCTCTCCGCTCTCCCTCTCCTCCTCTCACTCGGCTATTGGTGTGGGGATGAATGGAGGAGGGGGTATATATGGGGAGAGGAGGTATGGAGGAGGGGATGGTGGAGAGTGAGGGTGTCGTAGGGGGATGATGCGTGCATGAGGGGTGAGGGGGGGAGGAGATGGTGTGCGTGGTAGAGAGATGGTGGTGTGGAAAATTGCGGGGATGCCCCTGCAATTTTCCTCTCCCCCTCACAAACCCCAAAATAAAAACCTAAGGAATTTAAAGCTGCACAAAAACCCCTACGAATTCCGAAAATAGCAAACGACCCTAGGAATGGGTCATTTCAACATGAAAGCATGAGAGAGAACTTGCGTAGGCATTTTTCTAGCTGATTTGGAAACTTTAAAAAAATAGCATTGGTTGATTGAAATTTTAGTTTGGTTGATCAAAATGGACATTGGTCGATTAATTTTATATTTTAATTGATTATACGTTAATCGATTAAAAAGCTATTTTGATTGATTTCTTGCGTGAAATTAGGATTTGACTGTTAAGTGATTTTGGTCGATTAATTTTTAACTTTTGGTCAATCAAGACAAATTTATTAGTCGATCAACAGCTTAAAACTTGATTTTTAGCCTTAGTTTATTATTTAATTAATGAAAAGCATAAAGATCGATACTTTGAGGTTCCTTACATAAAATTCTAGACTTAAGAAATGTAAAAAAAAGTACAATTATTGAAAACTAAACATCTTCCTGAATCGAAGTCCCAAATTGATCATCATTTCAATAGAGTATAACCTGAAATGATTGGTCAATAATAAACATAATTTTGTTATATCAAAATAAGGGCATCACCAATTTGCGTAGTGCAAAGGGTTCACACTACACACAATGGGGATCGAGTGTTCACAACGTAAAGGGTCTCATCCACCTGCTGAGAAGAGGAAGTCTCACAAGGCTAGGACTTATTTGAGGAGGCATAACACTTGGGTGCTCTACTATGCCATCCTACAAGTATATTTCTATCCTTGTGGGGAAGCAAGGGAATGCAGAATGGGGAGATGCTAAATCTTCCCATATTGTTTTGGTTTATCTAGGTTATTTTCGATTTCTCGATTTTTGTTATTTGAATTTTTGGGCATCGATCCGATTATCAAGTCAAAGAAAATCTGGTTTTTCACACTTCCTTTGGATAAAATCCCAACATCTAATTCATAGGAAGGAAATGATCACACTGGACGAGACTATTGCCTCTCTCGTTATGAACAAGTCACGATGAAATGATGCAGATGAAGCAATACTCGAGGGTGATAGAGTGTTGATTGTTGATAGTAGCCGAGGGAGATCGAAGGGTAGGACAAGCAGAGGAGGAGGATCCAAGTCACATGGACCTCATACATGCTTCCATTGTGATGAGAAGGGTCATATGATAGCCAATAGTCCAAGATGTAAGAAAGATGAGAAGTTGAAGAAATAAATGGACAAAATCCAAGGGAAGAAGTCTAATGTTGGTTCAATCTTAGATGACTCCACAACTGTTGTTTTATTAGAAGGATATATGGCAACCTTCTTGATGACGGAATAGAAGTTAGACTTAAGATAGTTGTTGGATTCAGCAAGTTCAGATCATTTGTGCTCATCTAGGGACTAGTTCAACACATATCAAGCATGCGATGAAGGAGGCATGACCACGTTGGTAGGTGGCAAGGTCCACAATGTCACAAGAGTAGGATTAATTTGATTTTGCATGTTTGATGGGACGTTACGAACTCTGCGAGGTGTCAAACACGTGCCTACTACCAAGAAGAATCTAATTTCAATGGGAATGCTAGCGCCCGAGGGGCACTAGATCTCTCTTGAAGGAGGAGTTGTCAGAGTAAATAGAACAGTACACATGCTAATGCATAAAAGAAGGATGCCGAATAGGTTGTACAAGCTCGAAAGGAGAGACGTCTTGACAAATGATGAAGCTCCAATTATTCCTCAAGTGAGTAGTACAGAAGTGAGAAGTAAATCATACACATCTTTGATGTAGGAACGTGTAAGAAAAAGCAAGTCATGATTGTTTTAGATGAGGATAGCAACATATTCTCTGGTCACAAGAAATGGATGGCACCACATCAGGCGATGTGGGAGCAGGATCCAAAGACGAATACAACTTTGCGAGAGAGGATTTGCAAATGAAGATGGATCAATGCAAGACTCGATGAAAATGACTTTTTTGGAACAATGTTCCACATGTCCAATTTTGGTGTTAACAAAACCCCCCATGTGATTAATAATTTGCACATCAAGTTGTGATTGTAGGAAAATATTTAGAATTGATTAGAAAATGCAAGGATGAAAAGCTTAATACTCAAGCATAAGGAGATGACAACTATGCTCACATATGCAAAAGATTCAAGTTATGAAGAGCATGAGATTCAAGCTAATTAACACCAGCTTGTGCAAGAAGCTACTCAAAGTTGTTTTTGTTTATTCTTTAAATTCTTTGTGAGGCCTCTCCTTGAAAATCAAATTGTAAAAGTAACTTAGAGATAGATTGGTTCTAACACTATGCGAATATTCGCTTTGGTAATCGTTATTCACAAAATCTAGATTTAAAAATCACATCTTACGTTAAAAATCGCTTTTAAAGGAGCCTAAATTAAGTATAGGTTAGTTAGAGGATATTAGGGTTAAAATGGACTTTAAAATTAATTTAAACATGAAAATCAAGCTTTTGCATCGGTATAAAATTCCATATACATGCACAAGTAGGTCATAGTCTCTATTTAACCTAAAAATACAACTATAGATCGTAACATACTTCTACTAGTATAGAATTTTTATTCTGGTACAGGTCAGCTACAGTTTAAAAACTATGAGCAGCTTGTACTGATACATAATAGTTATAGGTTTTGGTCAAGCTTGAATAAACACAAAAACTGTAGGCATGATGAACGGATACACCTTATTTTATCTGTACATATGATCGTTGCGACAAATCCAATTTCTTTTTTTGACCTAATTTGAATTAGATTTATTCCTAAATTGCTTCTAACGACTATATCTCAAAATTAGGCTTTTGGAAATATATAAATAACTCTTGTACCCTTGTTTTGATACACAAGTTACAAGAGAAAAATCATAAGGTTAAGAAATTCTCGCTTATGCTATGCTTTCAAGCTTGCAATTCTCTCGAAATGCTTAACATTGTTCTTAATTTTTATATCAAGGGAAGCTCTAGGAAATTATTGTACTTAATTTACATCTTGTATTCATTTTTTTGTGCTATGCACTTAGTTAGCAACGTGCTTTTCATTTTCTTTCATGCTATTGTACCTTTGATTGAGATAATCGTTAATTACCTCATGTTTTGATTAGTAGATATTGATTCTCTTGAGTAGAGAGAATTGCATTTAAAATCCCAACTTCGAAGATTCGGGTAGAGGTTTTTATCTAATGGGGTTTTCCTCTATAAATCATGTCTCAATTTGTGGTTTGCTATTTTTATTGCATATTATTTTTATACCACACTATTCAACCCCCTTCTAGTGTGTGCTTGAGATTCTACAAGTTCTACGGACTTGTGTAGTGAAATTTAAGTCAAGGGGCACATTATTAGGAATTAGGAGTATTCCTATTTTTATTTGACCTGATTTTCAAGTCTAAACTGGTGTAGGATTCTTAAGTATAACTAGGAGTATGTTTGAAATCCTATTAGAAATAAGATTTCTTGTGAGATTATGAATCTTGTATTGTATCTATAAATAGGGGGCATAACCTACAAACTCTACAACACCAATTATAGAGAGAAGAATGGAAGAGAGCTGGAGTCAATAGAGTCATACTCTTTTTTTTTTTTAATAGTGGAAGTTTCCTCTTCTTCAATGGTCGCATGGAGTGGCCGACCATTGTTAAATAGTGCATTCATATTTTTGTACCTGTTATGCATGTTTGATTCGTGATTTCACTGTGCCCAACATATTCCATTTTACTCCCATACCTTCCATTAGTTAAATGGGATTTTTACATATATACCCCTATAAATTTTTGATAAGATATATATACCCTCATGTACTTGATATTGACATATATATCTTATGAAGTTATTTCGTTAAGGCCGTATGCTCCTGCTCTGTTAAACCCAACGGAAAATGTAATGAAAAATTAAAAAATATATATATACATCCCTATATTTATAATCCCCAAATCCCCTCCACCCTTCCTCACCCCTAATCCCCTCTTCGGTCCACCTTCTCCCACAAGTCCTCCTCCAACTTCCTCTCTAGTCATCTCAAACAAGTTTTCACATACCATATCAACTTCAACCAGAACCAATCAACATCCATGAGCATAGGAGAAAGGAAATCAGATTGTCAAGGAGACACTAAGGTCCTTATTGACGCCTGAACACGTCACAAACACTAAGAAGAAGATGCGATGCTGCAAGTACCATTGATCAGCAGCAGTGATCGATGCGACAAGCCCCAACCGAGATGATGTAGATCTCCAAGGGCGATGCTGCTGAACCATGCTGGGTGATTTACACTTGCAAAATCATGCCCTACAAACCAAGCGACAATCTGAATTAGTAGAACCTACAGAGTTGGGCCCTGAACCTGCTGTCGAGCGATCAGAAGCTGCAGAGCCGAGTGGCGATCAAAAGTTCAATATACAAGCTCACTGCACCTGAACTTGCTGTTGGCAATTAGAAGTTGCAAAGCTAGGCTCTACAGAGCCAGCGATGATCAGAACTAGTAGAACCTGATCACTAGGTAGCATTGGCTAGTCTGGGTGGCGCTTGCAGCAAGCCTCAAGCCAACAATGGTGCTGGTGGTGCTCAAAGAGGCTTGTTGGTAGTGCTGCAAGGCTAGAAAGACAGGTGATGGCCCACTGTCCAGCCAAGGGAGGCCAGTCCTCTCTAATACACCTTCACCTGGAGGAAGTTCGAGGAGGACCTATGGGCGAAGGTGGATTGAAGAGGAGATTTGAGGATTATGATTAGGGATTAGGGGCGAGGAAGGGTAGAGGGGATTTGGGGATTATAAATATAGGGATGTATATGTAAATTTTCTTTTTTATTTTTAATTTTTTATTACATTTTCTGTTAAATTTAAGGAAGCAGGGCATACAACCTTAACGAATTAATTTTATAAGGATATATATATCAATATCAAATACATAAAGATATATATGTTGTATCAAAAATTTACATATATATATATACACCTCCGGTTAAATTTATATCTGTGATTAATCCCTCCTGGGGCTAACTTAGTGTCAACTGGCGGGAAGACTAAACCAATTAAGTGCTTTTAAATTATTATTACGGCAACACTCTCCCATTTCCTTAATTATGATAAAAAGAAAGATAATGTTAATGGATATTTATGTATATTTTTTCAAGATATGTCTCTATAGAATATTGTGATTACACACAATGCTCCCATAAAGTTTGCAATTGAACATACTTCTCCAAGGAGTTATTTAGCAGTTTCATTTTACACATATACCTTGTATAGTTAAATTTAAAAATAGGATTAACCTTATCAATGGCTATTTTAGCTTCAATTGAACGGGGAAATGGTAAAAATCAATTAAACCTCCTCAAGTAAATTGATCAGGATCGTCAACCGTCTTTTGCTCAATTATCATGAAAAAAATTGTAAGTTAATAAAAAAGGAGAAATAACAATTAAACACCCACAAATAATTGACTGGGATTCCGGAAGACCTCGCACCCCCCATCTTATCCTCAGACATCTCACCCCTCCGATCACCTCGAGTCCACCCTCGTCTATCGACGCCATCTCCCCCGCTTCCCCTCCCCCTCGGCTCCACGTTAAAACCCCGTGCATCGTCTTCCACAAGTCACTCCCCCATTGGCCTTCTCCGTCCACGCGTACTCCTCCCATTTGCCAGCACAGCATCCCACCGAAAATGACATCACATGGTTTAACGCCCTGCAAACCACACTACCCCAAACTAACCACACTCAAACTACTCCGATGGACTGCAGGCGCTTTCGACAGGAGAAAGCTGGAAAAAACACACCAGTCAAATAATCCAAACCCACTTATTAACACACAAAACATCACATCAACATGAGTTGTAACCAAAGAGAAACCAAATGACATCCTTGTGATTTCTTTCACCCCTATTTCGTCCATGTCAATTCATCAGTACGGTTCTAACTTTTTTATTTCTATTTTCAAATTTATATTTGATTGACACCATCTCCTATTTACATCCAATTAAATAAATTTAATTTAAGATAAAATTATTTTATTTTCTTTGTAAAGTAATTTTAATGTATTAAAATATATAAATAAATTAATTTAATTATTCTATTATTTATTTCACTTTTTCAACTTATTTTACAAATTTATTTCTCTTATTAAATGATACCTTATTATTCCAAATAGGAATATGAATTTTTACGCATTTAAATATGTGAATCATCATAGTATTTGCATGTCTGGACACATAACCTTAAAAGGTCGATATTTTTTCCATACATGTCTTAGGCTACATTTGGCAGGAGGATAAGATTTATATCGGGATAAAGTACTATAAAGATAAGTTGAGAGGTGTTTGGTTGGTGGTATAAGAATAAATAGTGTAATAATATGATTGAGAGTGTAATGTGATGTTGGTAAATAATTTTTTAATATTTTGATATAGGTATGAGTAGGTTGATGTGATATAATAAATATATTTTAATGGATATGTTATGTTGAAGTAGATATATTTTATTGTATAGTGATGTAGTGGAATAATTTGATGTTAATGTTTATTAGTAGAGTAGAATAAGTTATATTCTTTAACTTCTGAATTAATTTCGTTGACTTCCTCTTATAATCCTTTGATTAGATCTTTATCCCATGATAGAATCTCCTCACAAACGAAGCCTTAGAGATTAGGGATGTAGGTTTCGATCAATCCAAATAAGAATAAATATAGATAAAACTTATTCATTTGAGCTTGAATTTGAATTTAAATTTTATCAAAAAAAAAAATTAATTGGATTCGAGCAAACGTACAAGTTTGGATTCACACCATCCAACATGAGTTTCTAATCTTTTAAATAGATCTTTCTCCTTTCATTGATTCATTTCAAGCAACTAATGCTAAACAACCTTTTAATAGCATCAATTAACTTGTAATTAATCAACTTTCAATATATGTAGACCTATCATTATCCTTTAATTTGATAGGTTGGAAGAGTTAAAGGAAAAAAAAAAAAAATCGTCCAATCTTCAAACCCGGATAATGACCCAAACACTAATTTAAATACAAAAATGGGAGTTATCCCTTCTTTTGGAAGGATAATCTCCAACGGAAATGAACTTCAAGGGATCTCGTGACCATGTCCAAATAAGACGTCGTTTCTGCTGTCGATTCCACACAGACGATCACCGCTTTTCATTTCCTCGACAGCACATCGACTATCGAGATTGGTATGTCTTTTTTTTTTAAGAGGGAGGGCATTGGATCGGCGGTAGAAAGACGTTAGTTTTCGTTTTTTCTAAACCAAAGGCTGCACGTGCAATATCGAGATGGATACAGGGTACTAACATAATTTTCCCCTTAAAATATCCATAGCTTCTTAACAAATAACAATCACGCACCCCCGCGACGCATCACACACACCGAGAGCAGAAGACCGTACATATCCCCTCCCTCGCTGACAAGAAGACAAACCCCACAGCTCTCCCGAGCAGAAGAAGCGCAGAGAGAGATACACGAGAGAGAGAGAGTCCGAGTGGGAAGTACCGGCGGTTGCGGTAACGTGACCACCTCCAGCTTGAAGCCCTATCGGTGGGAGCACCAGCGGAGGCGGCAGCGGTTAGTTGTCCACCTCTGGCGCCGAAGCCCTAGTGGGGCGATCCGCGCCTCCGCTCGTGTGGTTAGTTGGGTGTGGTTACGATGGAGACGGACGCCACCGCGGACACGGCGGAGAAGCTGATCCAGCGGCGGGACTCCTCCTCCTCCGACGCCCGCGACCGCGTGCTCCGCTCCCTCTCCTCCTCCTCCTCCCCCAACCGCCTCCGCTCCCCGTCCTCCCCTTCCGCCTCCGAGGCCGCCGCCATGGCCCGCCTCGAGGACGAGTTCCGCAACATCCTCCTCTCCCGCGCCACCCCACTCGACCCCTCCTCCGACTCCCTCCTCTCCGAACTCTCCTCCCTCTCTCTCTCCCTCTCCCTCTCCTCCTCCCTCGACGTCGACGCCGCGGAGGACGCTGACGTGGACGCGGAACCGGACGCCCCCCCGGACCCGCTCCTCCTCGCGCGATCGAGCACAGGCTGCATGTCCACCTCGTCCTCCTCCTCCTCCCGCCGCTCCACGAGCAGCATCCGCGAGGTGGACCTCCTACCCCCGGACGCCGCGCACGACCTCCGCTCCATCGCTGAGCGCATGATCGCCTCCGGGTACTCCCGCGAGTGCTTCCAGGCCTACAGCAGCGTCCGCAAGGCCGCCGTCGACCTCAGCCTCCGCCACCTCGGCGTTGAGAAACTTTCCATTGGCGACGTCCAGCGCCTCCCCTGGGAATCCCTCGAGGGCAAGATCCGCCGCTGGATCCGCTCCGCCAAGGCCTGCGTCCGCGTCGTGTTCGCCTCCGAGCGCCGCCTCCACGACACCGTCTTCCTCGGCCTCCTCGACGACCCCTCCTGGGACGGGCCCTTCGCCGAGACCGTCAAGGGCGCTGCCCTCCAGCTCTTCGGCTTCGCCGAGGCCATCGCCATCGGCCGCCGCTCCCCCGAGAAGCTCTTCAAGATCCTCGACCTCCACGACGCCCTCGCGGGGCTCCTACCCGACGTCTCCGCCGTCTTCGGCGGCGACTCCTCCCCCGTCCCCTCCCAGGTCTCCGAGACCCTCTCCCGCCTCGCCGAGGCCGCCCGCGGCGTCCTCTCCGAGTTCGAGAGCGCTGTCCACAACGAGCTCACCCGCACCCCTGTCCCCGGCGGCACCGTCCACCCCCTCACCCGCTACGTCATGAACTACATCAGCCTCATCTCCGAGTACACCCCCACCCTCTCCCATCTCATCGTCTCCAAGCCCCCCACTGCGAAGGCCCTCGGGGACACCACAATGCCCATCGACGACGCCCTCTCCCCCCTCCCCGAGATCAGCCTGGAGGACCTCGAGAACGACTCCCCTCTCGCAGTGCACCTTATATGGATCATCTCGGTTCTCGACCAGAACCTTGAGGGGAAGTCCAAGCTGTACAAGGACCCCGCTTTGGGACATGTGTTTGTAATGAACAATGCGCATTATATAGTCCACAAGGTGAAGGCAGACGAGGGACTCCGCGGGCTCATCGGGGACGGGTACCTGAAGAGTCTGACTCGGAGGTTCCAGCAGGCGGCGACGAGCTACCTGCGGGAGGCATGGGGGAGGGTGCTGGGGTGCCTGAGGGACGAGGGGCTGCATGCGGGGGGGAGCTTCTCGTCGGGGGTGTCCAAGGGGGCACTGAGGGACAGGTTCAAGGCATTCAACGCAGCGTTTGACGAGGTGCACCGCATGCAGGCGGTGTGGTCGGTGCCTGACCGGCAGCTGAGGGAGGAGCTGAGGATCTCGGTGTCGGAAAAGCTGCTGCCAGCATACCGGTCATTCCTCGGGAGGTACAGGCACCACATTGAGAGTGGGAGGCACCCCGAGGTGTACATCAAGTACTCGGTGGAGGACCTTGAGTCTGCCCTCGTGGATTTCTTCGAGGGGACATCCCTCTCTCAGGGAGTGAGGAGGAGATCCTCCCATTAAGGAGGGGGATGATGGAAAGGAATTCATTCACCATATTTGCTCTGATGGATGGGAGGAGTTTACTTGTATCATGGATTTTTGCATGCATCTTTGGGGGAGAGCTCTTTGGTATTCTTCATGGTTTGGTGGATTGGAATTTGGATTTCTATTCTATGATGATTGCTGGACTGTGATGGTGTTTAGATGGCTGAAATGAGGAGAGAGTCTTCAGACTCGAGAATGTTGCATTGGATTTATTGCTGAAACCAAATGGGCATGAACGAAGACATATTGAGGAGCCTCCCCCTTTGGCCGATTAAGGATGTAAGCATATTGGCTTTATTCATTACATGCTTTCGTTTCAGTTATGGATGCTCACATTCGAAATCCTTTTCTTCTTTTTTTGTTTGATTTCCAATTGTTGATATTATGTTTGCTAGCACGATATCTCTATTGCTTCTTACAGTTCATATTGGTTGATTTGTTCCTGCGAAGTCTCTGACATTGTTAAGTGTGTAAGTAATAGTACAGGGGAACAATGGTGTAACCTGAGTTGCTTGTATTGTAGTTTTCTTTGTCCTCTCTGTTTTTTTTTTCTAAAAGGGATGTAATGGGAGAAGTTGACATCCTAGATTTATCCATCCATGTTATGATGCTTTTCAAGTTTATCTCATCCCAACATATATTGGTGAGGCCATTCATTAGGTAATTGTGTTAAAAGGATCACCAAGGTGCTGAGTTGGAGATTTGAAAGGAGGAAAATGGTTTTTGTGTTGTAGTCCATTCAACCCAAGTGGGAATTCTATCTCTAATAGTATTTTCTCTTCTTTATGTATGTTGTTGATGCATTTTACATAGTTATTTATGAGTCAACTACGTGCATATGATTTAGAATGAGTATCGCATAACGTTTGTGGTAGGTTGATGGAAGACGCAACCTCCTTAATATGAATTATGTTTTTCAGGGGCAATAATAGTTCTATGGTGGATTTTCACAATGATTGCATAGTTAGATGCTTACTCTGCAATCAATATATGTCTCAGATAGGTATTAAAAAATGGAAGAACATTTCCTGGCAAAAAGTAAATAAAGTCTGTTTTCAAAGCAGTTATTACATTACCATTTTAATATAATTTTCACATGGAATATTATTAGTGATATAATATGGAAGCTTGGATGATCATGTGTACTCATTTACTCATGCACCTACTGAGTTGGCTAGATGTGTGTTTGGAATAGCTCCCTACTGTGGGGATTATTTCTGGAAGTCTCCAAACTTCATATTTTCACATTTTGGTCCTATTCTATATGTTCTTGGAAATCATGCTTCATTTGGTTTTTTATGGTCAGGGACAGAAACATATTTCACTCCAATGCAATTGGAATCCAGTGCTAGGTTGACATAAGCTATTGCTTCTTTTGATAGTCGAACTTGATTGTGATTGGTCACCCAAAAAGTGGTATATTAGGTTGTCTTCATTTCTCTATCGCATCGTTGCCGTCAAATCTCGCTTGATTCTTGATTTACTTGATATCATGATTGTATCGCATGATATTAACAATTCTTCAAATCATTTAGTGAAGCACAGACAGTGATGAAAGTTTCCTCTGTGTATTTTCACATTATTCCTTATCACCTTTCAAAGAAAAGAAAACATTATTCCTTATCACTTGTCATAACTCTGAGGTTCTTTCCCTTCATTCTACTCTATTCAACCTTTCCAAGGCCATATTTTAGAAAATTCCCTCTTTTATCTTATTCACCATGCAAGTTTCGTCTACATGTTAAGATTTTATGGGTATATGCTATCATGCATCCCTCTACTGATTATCTTAATAGAAGTTCAAATTGTAATGAAATGAAAACTCTAGGAGCTGGGAGTTTGGAAAATAACCACTTGAAATATTGTTATAAAGAAATCAACGGAATAATATGCATACAAGTGATTCATTAACAAATCAAAGTGCTAAACTATCATTAAGTAAAAAATGTTATTTATTTCTACATGTTTTTGAATGAAGGTTAATGTAGAATTTCTTATATTTCATCCTGCTTTTGGATAAGCACTAAGGGAACATTCTAAAGATTTTAATTTGACTCAAGCAAAAAGTTCTTTAGAACTAAAACATTTTGGACAACAATTTTTTTTGGAAAGAATTTTGTACAATAATTTAATGGGGGTGACTGGTGAGGCACATATTTTATCTCAAAGGAAATGTGGGGTAAGATTAAATCCATTCTTGGCTCTTTTATGCAAACAAAAAAAAATTCCTTAGAAGTAAATATCAGAAGAAAGCTTACCAAAAATCAATGCAAGTATAACCAAGTCTAATTTGGGATCAACCAAGCAGGTAATAAAAGTGTGAAGCTTGAAGAATTGATTTCAGAAGGAATAAAAAAAAGAATATAGGAAATGTATTTTTTAACTGTCTAGTTCCAGGGTCAATTTTTGGTATTCTTTGAAATCAAATGCATCGCTATATGTATGATCTTCCAAATTTCACGAATAACAAATAAAGGTTAGCAATTTTCACATAAAGTGGAAGTTAATTAAATTATGTAGCATGCCACCACATCATGTGGCAAAAGATGACCTGTCGTCATAATAAGCTGCTAACTTTGACCATAAACATAATAATATGTCAGGATGCTGAGTAGTGTACTCCTTTGAGTCATTGAATGTTATGTATGATTTCTAAAGGAACTTTATATGAATTGCAGTGATCCTAAAAGTGATCGTTAAAAAGAAACCTAGAAGTGTTGTTAAAATTATCAGCTTAACACCAAATATTGGAGGGTTAACACCAAAAGAAAAAAATGCAAGCAATTAACACTGTTTGCTTATTATATCAAAGGTGAACAATCAGTTCCCTTTCAAGAAAAAGGTGAGCAATTGATAGATGATTATTTCAATTATTGTAATTTTTTTTTCCGAAGATAAAAGGGGTTCTCGAATTTCTTGCTTGCCACGGAGCACCTCCATGATCACAGCCACGGTCACTCTCCAGTGCTAAGTTAGGGATGGCTAGACACCACTAATGGCACATCCACCCAAAAGGACACTATGCGCGTCTGGGCAAGTTGCGGGGATTCAATCCCGTGCACCCCGCATAGTGAGTGCCTTATGGGGAACGGGCCCACTAGCTGTGCTGCCCTATTATTGTAAATTATGATAGCACATAATTAGCCTAAATCATCAAAGATGCATTTGATGGCTAAACAGAGAGAATCACAGTTTTCACATGCAAGAGAATAGCATTGAATCTGGAAAACTTGGATCTAAAGCATCTGAAACATCTTCAGCGCATGAGGTTAGTTCTATAATTAAAGGAAATGAAGGATATTTAGAGCTGTAATACAATGTTGAGGTTAGTTTCTCCTAACAAAGATGCCCTTGGGAATTCTTTTGAGATTATTTTCTTCTCCAGCATGACTTGGTTGTACCAATCACAGTTTTACTAGTCCAGGCGTAACTTAATTCACTTAAATTACTCTGATCATTTCTCAACAATTAATTAAAGACTTACTTATCACCATCTGTCAAGAGAGCTGTTAAACTATTGACAAAAAAAAACTACTTGATTGCTTGAAAGTCAGTGGTATAAATCAGTTTAATTAACATTTACCACAGCCAGATTTAGAAAGTATGTAATTTCCCAAAAAAAAAGTGTATATATAATAAATGCAATGACTTCAGTCATTTGAAACATTTACACAATCTCTGATTACTTATATAAGACCATGAACATGAAAGAGATGCTCTGGCAAAGTCTCCCTATGATTATGAAATGGTTCAGGGGTGAAGTGACCTTTTGTGACGTCATGTGTGTCTAAAACGTGGCAGCCGATGGCATGTGTATGTAACTGATGAAAGGAAACTTTTCATACTTAAGGCTGCTGATTGAACTTAATCAGTTTGTATTGGACCCAATTTGATGAAAGTTTAAAAATGTTTGATTCAATAACTAAATGATAACAAGAACAATTTGTTAGAAATGAATTGAATCTGAACCTCATATCTAATTTTGATAGCTAAATAAGCTGCATCTGAACTTTCATGAGTTTAATATGTTTGAGTTTGATTCAACAATGCACTTTCCTCTTCTTTTTCTTTTTTGTTTTTTCTTTGCGGGGAAGGGGGGAGGGGGGGCGGGGGGATGCCTTATGAGAGGAAAAATGTGTGGATGATTTGACCATATGGATTGAAAAATCATGTGCATAGGTGTGTCTATGACCTCTCAAAAAAAACATAGCTGTCTATGAAAAAGCAAAGAAAACAGAAGGCACGCAAGGCATGTTTATAGCATCTTTTGTTCAAGCCATCAGCTAATATCACCATTTGAACTTGCTTAAAAGTATTTCTTAAATGGGTTACGTTGCTTGCTTTTCATAGGTACCTCTGGAATGAATGATGGTCTTCTAGTTTGTATAGTTGAATTTTTCTGATACATTTTGTGGAAAAACCTCTCATGGCCTCTGTGAAGGAGGAAAAAGTCCACATGGACAGGCTACGTGGCAGTGGGCACGAGTTGGGTCCAATAAAAGGCAGCTAGTCCTAGGTCTTTGGAGTTTTCTTAAAGGTTAAGTTTTGCCAATTGTGATACCTTTTTTATAGGATAATTAGAGTTAGTTTTAATCAATTATCTTTTACTATTTTTAGAGATTGATTAGGATCTTATTTACTGATTTCCTTATTTAGGTTAACAATTATCTCTCTATATAGAGAGAGGTACTACTATATTATTGAGTTGAGTTGCATTAATAAAATTACATCTTCTCTAGCACCCCTTGTCATGATCTTTCTCTCTCTCTCTCTCTCTCTCTCTCTCTCTCTCACACACCAAACAGTCCACATGTGAATCTCCACGCTGAGGAACCTCCACCTTGTCGTGCAAATCTTCACATGATATCAAAGCCTTTAGTCTAGGCTCCTTGTGCGTACGTGGTTCGAGAAGAGATCTAGGAAAAGAGCTCACGCACAAAGAGAATTCTTCTCTCTTGTGCATGAGTTCTCTACGTTGACACCTAGGCCATACAGTGTGGCTTCTTTCTCTGACGTGGGAGTTCACTCAACGAATTCCTTGGAAGACCTTAGTGCCTTACACAAGGCGTAAGGAATCAAGTAGGGGACTTCCGATGAATCCTCTTACTACTACATCCAACACCTTACGCGGAGTAACGAAATAGAAGGATTGTTGACCGAAGAAGATGGCAGGACACCGAGACCCAAATATCAACTGGAGAGGACAAGGTACTCTTTATGGACGTTCCAAATCTGGAGACAACCGAGATCATGAATGCATCTAAGAAAAAGATGGCAAAGAACATCTATCAATTTATACAAAGACAAGACAACTGCTCCAATAGCTATGACTTCAGAGGTTGCCAAAGAAACAATGGTGACGGAGGTGGCAAGAGGATTCGCAATTGCATCAAAAGAAGATGATAGAGCATCTGATTGCACCATCACAGAGCCAAGTTGACCAAGTCTTCGCCTTGCTCCAGGCTTGACTTGAGGGAGTGTGATGGAGGAAAAAAGCCACATGGATTGCCACGTGGCACAATTGCCACATGGATAGGCCACATGGCAGTGGGCACGAGTTGGGTCCAATAAACGGCAGTCGGCCCTAGGTCTTTGGCGTTTGCTTGGAGATTAAGTTTTGCTAATTGTGGCACATTTTTTTATAGGATAATTAGAGTATCTATTACTATTTTTACTGCATTCCTTATTTAGGATAACAATTATTTCTCTATATATAAAGAGTTACTGCTATGTTATTTAGTTAAGTTGCATTAATAAAATTACATCTTCTCCACCTCCCCTTGCTGTGATCTCTCTATTTCTTTCTCGATTCTCGCACCAAACAGTCCATGCGTGGGATCTCCACGCGTGAATCTCCATGCCAAGGAACCTCCACTTTGTTGTGCCCTCCACAGCTTTAATGGAAACTTCCTCTTAAAAAATCACCTCTCATTCTCTATTTATCTATTTGTTTGTCTATTGATAGATATATCTTGTTGGGGCGTGGAGAAGATGCCACGTGGACACCGCCACTGGCACATCAGACCACGTGGCACAACAGCAGAACAGCAGCACGAGCTGTCAACCGTAGAGGGCAGGAGGCTATTTTTGGTGCTCCCTTAGGGAGCAAGTTTGATAGTTTAGGAGTTTTAGTTTTTTGGTAAATTGAGTGATTTAGTGTTTTCCTGTTTTAGAGAGATTATATTTGCTACTTTTAGTGATTTGGTTTCCTATTGTAGGGATATGTCCTCTCTATAAAATAGTCTTCCCAACTTTATTTTCTTGAGCAATACAATTAATATTTCTGAACATTGTGCTCCTCTTCTCTCTTTCTCTTCCTTCGACAAGCACAGCCGGCCACAAGGGAGAACCCCTGCAGCCTGCACGTGTTCCAGCAGGCCAGTTCTAGTCTGAACCAGCCTTTCTCAAGCCTCTGCAGGAGCTCCGGCAACCCAACTGGCCTGCAATCAGGCCTGTACATCAGGCCGGTAGCTCCCCTGGTCCACAGGACCTGTTCCCAAGGTCCAGGAGGACCAGCTCCACCCAGCAGCCGGTCCAAGGCTGCCAGACCGGTCCATATCAGGACTGGCCGGTCCATTAAAGCAGCTACAGGGCCACTCTCCCTCGCCGTGCGTTGACAAACCCTTCATTGGGCTGTTTTTTCCTGCGTACGGGAGTCTCTACTCTCCGCTTCCGTGCCAATTCTCAACACATCTCATGTTTCATTTCCATAGAAGCCGATTTATAGATTTTTAAATATTTCACATGTGAGCATATCAAGATTATATATTGTTAGAATATAAAATTAGAATAAAATAAATATGAATATCAATGCATCACAATATGAACACTTAGGTTTACATGAAAACCTCACTTAAAGAGCAAGGAGAAAAAATCATGAGAGAAGCACCCCTATGGGTGTAATATTTCACTATTCTTTTTAAAGATAAAATGGGGGATACAAGGGCCCTTTATAGGGCACCACACACCTCACTTTTTCCCGCTTCACTATATTGGACTAAATCATTTCCCAACTACAACATCATCTCTCTCAACATATATCATATTGCATTTGCACAATAAGCCACAATGGTGTGGTGGGAAGGTACCTTTTGACCTCAAGTTTCAAATTTCATAAATAGCTTCCTCACTCCTTTAATCCGTGTGCCTGATAAGAGGAATTCTTGATTTGAGCAAAAATGTGTTCGGGAACTTTAAATTGAATGGATCTAAGAATAGATTGAACCTAAACCTCATGTCTAGTTTTGGTAGCTAAGTGGATAGCAGCTGGACATAGGGAGATTCAAAGAGGTTTGAGATGGTCAGCATCCCCAGGAAGCATGGATGCCAGTCTCTGCAATACATGGTGCCATTTCAACTATTTGACTTTTTTTTTTAAATCCTCCTGTAGAGATTTCTGAGGTGGGCGCAAACAGAGCGTGAAGACTCCTTGCGTAGAGAGCTCTAGAAATCTCACACACAACATTGAGTTGTGCGTTAAGACGCCTGATCTGGGTGATCAGAGAGTCTGGGAAGAGGGTAGTTGTGAGATGAAGGAGCAAGTGTTCCTAGGAGGCTGGTAGAGATGACTGGTTGGGCTGCCGACAGGGTGGCCGACCGGCTGGTGGTTGCCGGCGGTGAAGGTGACCAACAGTGGTGGTCTCAAGAGAGAGAGAGGAGAGGAGCACTTGATTATGGAAGAATTAATTGTATTGCTCAACTTCAAATCATAGGAAATGTTCTCTTTAAATAGAGAGTACATATTCCTATTTGCTAAGAATAGACTCAATTAAAAGATCTAATCAAATCTTCTAGATTTGTTAATGACCAAATCTTACAAAATCTCCTAAAACAAATAAACTAAATTTAGACTGGCCAACTAAGAAAAATAACTACTTAATTGGACTCCAAAATCAGTGGCCCTATTGGCCCTTATATAGCTGCCACATGATATGTGTCACGTGACCCTTCACTGATCCCAATACCTTCTATTTTTTTTTTCTTTTGAAAAGTGAAATGGTGATTATTCAGATAATAACCACCCAGCAAATACATTAATAAAGACTAATAAAGGCCAACCAACATGGCCAAGTTACAATGTCGAATTCCATTATATCTCTTTACTCTTTCTTATTCCATTTATTTAATTAGGATTTTGTTACTAGAATCCATGTTGCCTTCCTATTTATTTTTGAGATGTTAGGTGTGCTTTAAAGTTTTTCTTTAGGCTATAAACCACAATGATTTATGCCATCACCTATCTTTCTTTGGAAAATCTCCCATAGGCAATCAAAGGTGAAGAATCAATGGATGCCCATGATGATCGTGCCATAGCAAAGTACAACCAAAGAACAAATTATCAGCATCTTCCCCTTCATCTAGGGGTGTCAGATAGGTCTGAGCTGACCATTTAATGTTGACTTGGCTCTAAATTGGTTGAGTTGAAATCTGGCCTTTTCTTTCTACTGGGAGGGGTAGGGGATGGGGGGAATCCAGCCCATTTATTAAAGCAGGTCTATACTCTCACATGCGACTTGACCCACCATGTACTCTTGAGATTTGACCTGACTTGATTAGCTGACAGTCTGCAGGTCTATCGCAAACTTGACCTGTATAAACAACTAGGTAAATTGGACCCATGTAGACTTAGATGGTTTGCACTTCTTTATCAGTCCTCTCTTCATCCCTACATCATTCACAAGTGACTTCATTTCCTGGTACTCACTTATCGCCTTAATCACCAATCTCCTTCCAAGCAACCATATAAAGAATGTGATTTTGAGATGGCTCTCCCACAAAAAATATGGTAAATCAGCCTCACCAAACAATTTCGCATGGGTTGAACCCAAATGTCTGGCTTACTACATCTCAGGCAATCTGATTGCAGATTCATCCTAAATCTTCAGGGAGTTTCCTTGGAAGAAAGTCCAAATTTTGTTTAGCATAATCTTTTTATTAACAACTCATGATCATCCTTGATTTAGTCCAGAAGATTATCTTTCCTTTCCGTGGATTTAACTCACTCTCTTTTTGCAATAAGAATTTGGCATCAAATATTAATGCTCTCTAACTAACTAAGAAAGCCCTTTGAATAAATCATGTTTACCATCTCAAGTGGTACTCATTACTACGATATTGGTTTCCTTGTGATCTTAAGGAATTAACAAGATTTGCTGTATTCCTGTAAAAAAGGGTGGACCCCCAATATTTCTTGGAGACTGATTAAATCTACATGTTATTTGCTTCAGTACAGAAAGCTAGAAACATAGATCAGCTATTCTCGATGCTGTCTGAATATATTTAATTGAAAAAATCACACATAGTTCCCTTGAAGTTTCTTAGAAAAATGCATTTTTCCCCCTCATCCTCGAGAATATCACCCAACCTCTCATGGTTGATCTTATTGTCTCCATTTGTTGACAGGAAGTGCATCTCATTACTTCTGGCCTTTATTCACTGCCATCAATTAAAAAAAAATTGATGTCAAAATCTTATCTGGATTCATCTTAATTCCCTAGGAAGTCAAACTTATGGTTTCCTTTGGTTCAGTCCAGATCATAATGTTTCCTTTGATTCAATCCTAGTTCTCCTTTTGCAATAAGCAAGAGACATTTGACTATAAGCATTTGGCAAGGCTCTCTAAATAGCTAAGACAGTCTTTATTCAGTCATATCAGCTTGTCTGTATTTACTACCATCAGGAAGATGAGACATTCCTTGCTTATTGCTCATTATTATTATGATATGGATGTTCTCCTTGTGACACTAAGCAATTATTAGAATTTACTGTCTTTCTGTAAAGAAGGCCCAATGCTGCTCGGAGACTGATTAAATCTGCAAGTTATTTGACGCAATACAAAAAAGTTGAAGCCCAAATCAAAGAGATTAGCAAACTTTCTATGAAGTTACTTGGAGATGCATTTTTCTTCCCTTGTTCTCAGAACCCAGCCTCTTAAAGTTGATCTTTTATCTCTGTTTATCGACACAAAATGCACCTCGTGCCTTCTGAGCTTTGTTCATCTTGATATTTTTGCCCGAACTTGTCACTTTGGATCAAAAAAGTACAGACTGACTGCTATTGTATTGCATGGGTATCAGGTTGATGTTTGCCATTCTGGAACCGGCTCATTCCAATAGACCTCTCTGGTCTTGATCTCAACTGGCCCGGCAAGCTTTATGGAATTAAAGCAACTGAAACTTGGGGTTGTGATGGGATTGAGTGACCTGATCCTGATATATACCAACAAAACTAGTCTTTTTTTTTGTTTTTTTGAATAAACTAACAAAACTAGTCATGATGCGATGGAGTTGAACCTTATTGCCTTACCGTCGCATGACTGCATTGTACATTCAGTACTTGCTAAATTGTCAGATGCTATGCTTTGACTATTACTTCAGAGTCATCTTGCAGGAAATGTTGTCAAACATTTCGAAAACTTTATATACTGTGGGAAGCATGAGATGTCCATGGAATGCAATATACATCCTGGCTTCATCTTTCATAATTTAGAGAATACCCCCTGACCCTTCATGGTGTTTGCTCAGGCAAAGATCACGAGAATCTTAACAAGCACTAGATGAAAAGATGGTACTTGCAATAGCTCCCCTTAATTTCTCATTTTTTCTTCTCGCCAATCATGAATTTTTTTTAGCCCTTTTTAATAGCTTCAACTTATCAAGGATAAGAATATTGATCTTATTCACTGCACTTTTTACGTCTGTGCTTTGTACTTGTAGGTATACATTACATTATCAAAGGGAGTGCTTGAATTTTTGTTGAGAAGCATAGGGAAATAGTTGAGAGATTTGAGGAGACCGTTGCAGAACTTGGTGTTCGGTGGTTTTGCTCTTCCTCATTCTTTGGATCGATTGATACAACTTATCTTAAAATATTAGTGTCAGATGCTTCCTGCATCCAATGCTTCTTGATCAGATCACTTAAGTTTCTTCCTCTAATCATAGCAATCCACAACATGATAACATCACAGATTTTCAATAGTGAAGATTAATCATATTTATGGTGGAGATTATGGCCCAAGCTTCATTGAACAATGCTCGGGCTTATTGGGGAGGTGGGACAAGGGTAATTAAGGAAGATCTGGGATTGGCTGGGGAGGGGATGGTAGCCTATATAAAGGCTCTTGTACCCTCATTTGTTCCTTGGAAAAGAATAGTGAAAATATTTGTTTGCTAGGGCTCTCCAGTCTCCATGAGGAGACGGGTTTTGAGTTTGCATCTTGTTTTGCCAATTGGCAGCTGCAATAACTTTTGGAGGTTGACAAAAAGCTATTGTCCAAAGCCTTTTCAAAAAAAGAAATAGAAAAAATATTGTCCAAAAGATGGATGAGTAGATGCAAAGAAATTTCATAATGAAAACAAGGTGATAATACTGCAAAGCATGAAGATAACATGCATAATTTCTACTAGTTAATAAGCTAACATGTTAAACTAACATCATTTATGACAGGTAACCATTCTAATAATTCGTATTGTAAATTGAAGTATGCCTTGAAGGAAATATAAGTCTGAAAAAAGATTCTCTAGGAAGAATAAAACTTTTTGAGTACAACCACCCCCACCACCAAGCCTATCCTTAGAATAAGTGAGTCAGCTCCTTTTCAGAAAAAAGGAAAAATGGGAAAAAAAATCTGAGTCAGCCATATGGATTGTTTGCCTCCATTATATTAGATCCAAACCCATTTAGTAAGAGAATAAAATTTTCATCCTTAGACAAGCAAGTTGCCAGAGGACAATTGTAGCACAGGTCCTTCAGAAAGATTTCACAGTGCTTGAGCATGCTTAGGATATGACGTAATATGGTTTTGGAAGCTTATTACTTATTTGTTGAGGTGAATTGGTTGTGTAACTTGGGCCAACTTGTCTATCAGATACTACAATGTTGATCATAAAATGTGTAAACATGCATGTGAAAGGAGTACTGCTAAAGTGATAACAATCTAGCTTTGCATCTTATTGGTCATGGGACCAGAAGATAATTTCCACAGAGTTGGAGAGGTATTGCTTGTCATGGTACCTTGAATGCCCTTTGGTGATTTATCTAAGAATTGTCCATATGGACTTTGTGCAATTATTTTAGTTTACTCCTTGAAGATTCTGTATGGAAAAAAGGGTAAAGGTAGAAATCTTAAGTTTTTAGGTAGTATATTTTATTTAATCATGCACATTTGTCATATGTATTGGGAAAACTCTAGTTGTTAGCTAGAATGTGCCAAAATGCCCCTTCATTTTTTATGAGAGTCAGCTGGGGAAATGTTCTACGATACAACTAAAAGACAGGAAAAAAAAAGAGAGAAATTGGAATTGCAATCCTACCATGGGTATAGTCCCTTCTTTCACTTTCCAACCTTTTTATTTCTCCTACCTTAGTTTTGACCCTGCCTTGCTGTACATTGCACGCAAGGTTCTTTCACTTACCCTTCTTGGTTGATCATGTAATTCGCATCTCCATCCAGTCACAAGCGGTCTTTCTTATCTACTTGCACCTTCACCTATTTTTACATGCTACGCCTAAAATCTAAGATGCATATCCTACGGTGTTCACTTCTATATACATATATCTCTCTATTTTGGAACAGATTTGCTTTGCTTCAATCATCTGAAAACCTCTCATTTTTCACAAATTTTGTGCATTGGTAATTTTGCAATTACTGCTGCTTCAGAAAGCTTCAAGCAGCCATCCAGAATGCTTTTCTAGCAGCCACTTAAGTCTGCTTGACTCTGACATTTTCATGTCTCTCTCTGAAAGAGGTGCTGCCCCAACCTGGGCCATAGTCAGTCTGTAGCTTTTAAAGCTCTTGCTCCGGTGCACCTTGGATTGAACTGGGAAAGTTCCGGAACAGTTCACGTTATCGAGTGGACTCATGTTGAGAAAACTCTCACTTCTAAGGATGTATTAGCACGGTTAGTATGAATATTTTGCTCTTAACAATTCATATTGACAGGTTAGTGAGAAATTAGCAGGAATGTAATTTTGAGCATCCACTAATATGCTATTTATGAGGAATAGCACATGGTATGTTGTTGATAATAGGAATGGCACAAAAGATCACAATGTCTATTATGAGGGCTTCCTTGTTGATTAGGAGCAGTGTTTAGGGACTTGTTTTTGCCAGTCCAATCAAGTCTTGATCTTCCTGATATATAAAGGTTCATCTTGGCATTTTTAATACCATTAGTCTTTTAGACCTTAATTGCAAGGAATTAAGTTTTATTTGTCATAATTGGTTCTAGTTAATGGAATCCACAATCAGGATGGTGGTGGTGCCAACCAGATTTGGCAACCACTTTGAATTAAAGAAGTATCAGGTGAGCTGTGACGTACAAAGAAATGGAATGTTTAGCTGTAGTGCGGAAGGTTTAGCTCTATTGGCCATATTCAGTTGATAAAGGGCTTAATGTGACAATATGATTCCACAACGCTCACACATAGGATAGCTTTATAGGATTATATGGCTAGGCACAAGGGTTAGAGATCTTCACAGGATTATATAGTTCCCCACAAGGGGGTAGAGAGGTCCATGAGATTACATTCGTTCCACTGTCGATGTCTCCCAGTGCCTCATACTGTGAGCTAATCTATAATATGACATTGTTGGAACTTTTGTGCCACTTTCATATCCTCTGACTAGAAAGAGAGATACCAATCACTCAATTACAAGGAAGGAGTGAAGAGACTAGACCTTGTAGTTGCACCTGTTGGGAATCAAACCAACCACATGGCACTGTCATGCGGCAACATCTTAAGGTCCACAGGGTCGGCAGTTTTGGTGATTTAAGAGATTAAAATTAGAGTCTTTATTTAATTATTAAATCTAACTATTTTTAGTAAAAATATTTTAAAAAAATATGTTATGATTTATTTTGATTAGAGATAAATATTTATTGATGAGATAATTTTTTTTCTTATTAAACATAGAATTTTTGTTTCTATATTCTCTATATAAAAAGAATTTTCTCATCTTTTTTATTTTGAACAATATAAATATTTTCCAACAACTCAAAGTCCCTCTCCTCTCTTCTCTCCAATTGGTGACCACTAAAGCCACCGTTGGCCACCATCTCCTCCATGCCTCCAAGCTCACGCATGCATAGTCCCACACGTGAATTATTTTTCCCATGCATATAAAGTACCCACGCTCTTACTTGCACGATTCGCAACAGCACGTTTCAAAAAGACACTGTGTAGCACTTATGCAAGTGATTTGCACTTCATCAAAAGGTTGTCAACAGCTTGATTGTTGATTAGGTTACCGTATTTAGTCCTTGGTGGTATCATCCTTCAAGCGGCAGATGTAAATCTGTACGTGGTTAGCCATTCTCTGAACAAAATAATAGATGATTTCGTGAAGTATGTGCACAATCAGGAAATGACAAATTTAAACACAAATGTCTGGTGTTCTCTTTTTCTTTATTCTTTTTGTTTTTTTTTGTTTTAGTCTAATTGTTATCCACCAAATTGGATATCAGACATAACCTTGGATCGCCGTCGTAACGGGCATGCAGTCTTTTGATCCATCCTTGCTAATATGGTAGAACAGCTATGAATTTAGACTTCCTCGTTGCCTTGTATCTCCTTGAATGTCTTTTAATCCGACGTGAGAATTCTACAATACATCCATTAAGTGTTTTGTCTATGATATATCGCCATCTTGACTGTGGAGATTCGCATCAAAGAGGAAAGGATACCTATTCAAAGTAACGACCATGGAAAGACTAAAAAACAATAAGGTTATGTTTGCTAGGTAAGTTAAATAAGTTAATCTATATTTATTTATTATTTAATTTATCTCTTATTTATGTTGGATTAGAGAAATTAACCCATACATGAATGAGTTTAATCTAAAACATCAATTTTTATTTATTTTATTATTTTATTCTATTCCTTTATCTATCCATTTATTACACAAATATATTATTTTTACCAAACAACATCTAAGTTCTTACATTAAAAAGAATAAATTTGTGAAATAAGTAAAGAAATAAAAAATAATAAAATAAATAATAGAATAAGTAAATGTAAATATTTTGACATATTAAATTTATTCTATAGAAAAAATAAAATAATTTTATCTTGAGTTAAATTTACTTAATTTGATATAAATAAAAAATAGATTAAATAATTAATTTAATGTAAATTTACTTAACCTACCAATCATAACAGCCACTTAAGGTTCAGCTATCTTATTTTTGTTAAGGATCGGAGTCAGATTCTCCTGGTTAATCTTCGACCGAAAAAATATGCCTGGTTATGTCACAAGGTTTGAACTTTGAACACAGAACAAAACAGCTTGTCATGTCAATCGGAAAAAAACGGTGCAAGTGGGGTTAGGAACGTATGCAAGGAGCCATGCTAAGAGCTTTCCAATTTTCCTATGTAATTGCGGTCGAGGTTGCGTGAAGGCCGGGGAAATATATTGAAGCATGCGATACCCATACAATTACAAATAAAAGTAGTTTGTATTCGCTAAAATATCCAACTCATATTTTTGACGGGTGGATAATTTCTATCTATTTTTTCTATCATGGCACCCTCCGAGGTACTGTTTATTTCGAGAGATGGAACGGGATTGTGCCGTAATCTTAGGGTTGTAAGGTTTTGTATTTTGTTTTTAATAAAGTGCAATCACAGGGAATAAAACGAGTAGTCTTGTATTTGATGAAATTAGAGTATTTGTTTGTTAGGTTATCACACCTATAATAAATGTAGATTTTAGAGAATTTATTAATAGATTTTTAAACTCCACGGATGGATTCTTAGATTATATCAAGATGGGATACCCGGGATTATGCAAAGGATGGAGCAATCCTTCCCCCACCTCCCTCCAGGTTGAAGACTATATCAGGATGATGGGATCTAACCTGGGTTTTCAAATGGCAAACACGGGACTCATATCATAAATCCGGTAAAAAAACAATACTTAAGTTGGGTAAGTGTGGAACTGCGAACCTATTTGTAAGATTTGTTTGAACTTCAGTAATCTATTTCAAGAATCTAGTTAATGGAGGCCCTATGAATTGCAAAGTGCGGGAGAATGCACTCGTATCTTTGGTCCTTTTTCCTTAGGGAAAAGAATGCTCACTCGAGACTAGTGTTGTTTGGCTGTATTGTGAACAAGCCAAATATAAGTTACGTGGTTAAAATGCACATTCCCCACACAGTGGATAATTTTAGTACTTAACAAGGCCATAACCCGGCCCATACAGCAGAACAATGTCGAGATATCCTTTCGTGTCAAAAAAGAATGAAACGATGTTGATTCTCGAGTTTGATATGTTTGTCATGTTTTCTTTTCCTTTATTTGAAGCAATCAGAAGTTTCATTCATATCATTTAATTTGTCCCAATATGACCCTAACCTTGGTCTTATGGTATGGAACTGAGAGAAATATCCACTTCTGGGGTTCTTTTAGCTGAAAAACCCTTGGTCTCATGTGAAACTAGTGGACCGATGAGAGAGAAAAAAAATAAAGAAAAAGAGTGACATGAGAAGTCATGTGGAGTGGGAATGACATATACATATGGATATTAAACTTTTAAAATAAATATATAAACTCAATCAAAGTTAACCTTATTTACACTGATATATCTAATGTCACTAATGTATAATATATAATATTTTATACAAAGTAAATTATTTCATTAAAAAAAATAGTTATTTTACCTATAAAATAAATAAATAAATAAATAATATTTGTCATAGATATGGAGTAATGTAATTAAATTTACCTAAAATTACTTATAAAAAAATAGTCACATCAAAATGTATAATTTATATTTTAAAATTATAATTAAATAGAAAATAATTATTATAATTAGATGATGCATGTCATTGATTTTTTTTTTCTTCACCTTTAATTTAACGAGAAAAAAAAAACAAAAGCCAACTTCTTTTGTCCTTCAACTTTAATTTGATGAAAGGAAAAAAAAAATCAACTAATCAAGCGAGGGGAAGAGAGAGAGATAGAGTGGGGGAGCGAGGAGAGGGGTGTGACTGAGTGAGGGGGAGAGAGAGAGAACAGGGGAGTGAGGGGGAGAGAGAGAGAGAACAGGGGAGTGAGGGGAGGGGTCACCACTTATTCTTATACCTTAATTAAATATATCTCTCTATTTATCCTTACAAATACATTATCCTAATATAAAAATTATCACTCTACTTCACGCAACCTTGATAGAATAAAAATGAATACCGATGTAATTTGACATCTCCTTAAACTTTAATTAACCCTGTCGAGAGCCATTTGATTAGGAGGGTAGCTCCTCCCAATTCCCCATGGATAATTTTAAATAGTTGAAAAGTGACGTCACTTAAAGTGAAGGGAGAGAGAGTAGGGGAGAAAGGGTAGGGGTGTGAGAGGGCTCCGAGGGAGGGGGGAAGGAAGGGGGTGGAGGGATGACGCATGGTAGGTTTAAACCTTGCTTTAGTTAATAAGTATAGATACCATAATTAAGTTAGACATCCCATGTGGAGAGAAGAAAAGGCCCTTACTTTCACTTTTCCCTTCTTTCCCTCCAAGGTCTTGGCTTTGCCTATGTGAGTTGTTGGAATTAGAATAGACAAGTTGGGCGTGAATGGGTAGGGCTTGAGTTTGATGCAATGTCACGTATCATTGTAATGGAGAATTCAAGATCTCATCCTCTAATAATTCCCGCCTACCCTTTCAAGAGAACGAACTCAAAGTGATTCATGAGAATCACAAAAACTAGGGTAATTCGAGCACTATTGTTCCTTGGTACTATTAAACCTAGGTAGGAGCCTTTGGTAAGAGAATTTGAGATCCTTTGTAAGAACTTACTATTAGAATTTATCCTATAAAGTAGTTCATATGACTAGATTAAATAATTTAATTGAGTGTAATATTGGTCAATGGATAAGTTGAATTAAATAATAGAGATCACATTGATGGTTAGTGGTTAGATTAGAGTCAATTATGATTAGTTTTAGGACTCCTTCCAAAGTACAGAGAGATTGAATTTGGTGATTTGTCATTAGAGAAAACTTTAATAGAGACTTTCCTCCCTATCAAGGAGATCTATCAAGTCAAAGAGAAAAGGAAAGAAGAACCTGTAAAAGAGATCTTGGTGGCTTGTTCAGAAGCGACCATCGGATCACTCCCCCTTCCTCATCTAACATGGCATTCCTCTCTGAGTTTCATGTAGAAAAAGTATAGGGCTAAACTCTAACGTCTCATAATGTTTTATACGAGAATTGAAATAGTCTTGATGTGTGGCATGATGATAACTTCATCATGAATTGTTCTTGAGATTTAAAATTGCATTATGTGTTTCTTGATCCCTAGAGTTGAATATTGACCAAAGCTTTTTTCCATGTTATTTTGCAAGGTTTTGGGTATTGAAGAAGATAAAAGCCTAAATAATCGATCCTAGAAGGATGCTAACACCCCTTGTGTGCATGGTTAAGATGAAGATGCTTTACATGGCATATCTAGCCGATCCTCCATACTTCTCTTATCTGATTAACTTAAAGTGCATCCACATGGTTGGATCATGAAGGTAAGTTGCAAATTTTCAAAATATGGTGGTTGGATCATGGTCAGACATGTGGTAGAGTATTTAAATCGCTTTTCTGTTGGGCTAGTTTACTTGAAATATTATAAAATTTAGATTTGCAAAAGTGCAAGGGAAGTTAACTTTTTTTTTTTTGTTTACTTTGCAAGAGGGATTAACACATGTTTGTGTTTACTTCAAACAAGTGTTAAACTATGGTGTTGGGAAGAAGAGAGGTAAGAAAACAAAGGTTAACATCGGTTTCATCTTAACACCAATGTGAACTTGGATTTTGCAAAAGTCGTGTTTTCTCTCCAAAATAAAAGTTTTGGAAATTGATGTTAACCAATGAAATAAATGGACGTTAACCCTCATTTACTAAGGTTAACCCTCCAAGTAAATTAAGCCTTAGAGTTTAATCTATTGTTGCTTTACTCTTTCAATGGTGCTTTAATCGATTCAAGTGGTGGAGTCCCTTGTGATGCAATCCCTTCCAAAACAAATTCCACGGACTACAGAATCAGTTGACGCATCTAAAGGTCCATTGTTAAGACCCGCACTGTTAAATCCCTTTAAGACGTCTGGAACTTGGGTTAGACGTCTGGACACCTTCCCAGACGTCTGGAAATCAAAATTTTCGTGTATGTCTTCGCATCTGCGCACGTGCTGCTCGCAGACAATACGCAACCTCTTTTTCTTCTCTCCTTCTCTCTCCTCTCGCTGACGCAAACCCTAACCCAGCGCCTTATTTAAACCCCCTCCTCTCCCTCGTTCACCCCACCTCCAGCCACTCTTCTTCCTCCAGCGAGAGCGGTGAGCGACGAGTAGCGAGTAGCGGGCGTGAGCGACATGGGAGGAGCAGCGAGGGGAAGGGATGAGAGCAAGTGCGAGCTCGTGTGGAAGATCGTCGGAGAGCTCACGGTCAGTCGGCGCGTGCACGAGGTGGAGAGGTGCGTCGAGGAGGTCCTCCCCGACACTGCTGCAGCCGGAGCAGCATGAGAGTAGGCGCGGCGCGGCCACGTGCGGCGCGAGAAGGCGAAGGCAGGCACTGGTTCTAGGATTTTCCCAGAATCAGACGTCTGGATCGACATCCAGACGACGCAGACGATGTCTGGAGGAGGTCCCAAACGACTGAGAGGTAAGTTCCGCGACATACACCTTCTTTGTGGATACAGCCATGCAGGCCGTTCCGCCGAGGCACTGTTCCATACCATATTGAGGAGATTTGCATCGATGCGTGCAGGATTTGCTTCGCGAAGGCGCGGGACACGCCCTCCCATGCAGTTCAGACGTCTGAGCGAGGCACCAGACGGCGGGAAGCATCTCCAGACGTCCGGAGAGGTGGTCGGACATCTGGAATTAGGTCTAGACGGTTCAGCAGAGTCCTTGGATGTCTGAGGAGTGGTGCAGGAGTTGAGGTATGGTTTTGGACTCTTTTAAGACATCTGGAAGGTGTTCCAGATGTCTGATGTGAATCAGAATTTCTGTTTTTAACCCATTTAGGGTTCGTTCGAGGTTTGATTTTCGCAATTAAGATTCTGTTATTCTCCGTATAAATTCCTCTACTTGTTGGAATACTTTTTATCCTATTATGAGTAGTCTCTTGTGAATGATCCTTGTGATAGGACCTCGTTCCGTTACGGGTTTGGGATTTGCTGAGGTACGTGGACCTGCCGATCAAGCCCCCATTACTCCTGGGTTTACTGGTAGAGTGGCTTCCCCTAGTTTAATTACAAACTTGAATGCATATGAGAATGAATGTCAGATCCTAGGGTATGGCATGAATCCTAGGACTAGAAACACTAGAATATTTGTATAGAATGTATGGATTGCAGTCTTGGATGAATAAATAGAATAATAACAATTGCCTGTAAATGAATAATAGCTTCCTGTGAAATGTAAAGTACTGTGTTAGCAAACTGTTGCATATAAATTCATGTTGTTTACGTTAAATGTCATAATATGAGCTGCCTGTATATGAACTGGAAATGGAAGATTGAATGTTGGAAACACGAGCTACCTGCGAATAAACCTGGAATGTGAACAATAAAATTACATGTTACATGTGTAGAACCTGAGAAATGGAAATAGAAATGGTGAAACCTGGTATGGCTTGGTGATGAGAACCTCATCATGAGCCATAACTAGCTCATTTTGACCTAATACAAAGGATAAAAGCTCCTACATATCTCAAGGAAAGGCTTAACTCAGAGAATTCTGAGTTTAAGAAGAAAACAAGTCATAAGGGGTAAAAATGCAATTTTACCAGTATAATCTGCATACAGGGTAATTCAGGGCCCAAACATAGGTCAAAGCAACTTAACAAGAATAAAAGTGGGATGAGATGATCTAGCAAGGGCTACAGCAATTCCAAGAAACTAAATGATAATCTGTAACCCTAAAACAACCCACTTCAATTCACGAGGTTCGAGGCAAAGTAAAAATAGAATAAACCCTCTAAAATTCATAGAAAAATAATCTCTAGGGTTTAGAACCTTCAATTTGGCCTTCAGAACCCATTTTGACCTACATTGAGAACCATGCCCAATTAATAACTTAATTTGGGTTTTTGCATAAATTGACCGGTCAAACAAGGTTTAATATAGAAATGAAATTCACCATCAGATTCCTTAGGTCCTAATTAATCATGTATAAAAACTTGAGCCTAAGAAGAAACCTCCTTGACCGACTTTACACTTTGGTCCTCATATATTTACTTTTTGGCCCTCAACTTTTGAACCGTCGCATTTTGGCCCCTAACTCTCCTTCGTTCTTTGCATTCAGGTCCCCCCTGCAAAACCTGCCAGCACCATGCTCCGGCGACCTTGCGCGGAGCATGGCGCCGCGCAGGGTGAGGGGGAAAGCCTGGCAAGTAAACCGGGGGTGCCCTGCGTCGTCAGCCGTCGCAGGGACACCCCCCTGGTCGCTGTAGCTCACCATACCGACCGTGCGAACGCACGGACGGTATGGGTTTTCGTCTCCGGCCATCCTCCGGCGAGGGAGACACGTCGTCTCCCTCCGCTTTCCTCCCTGTTTTGATCCCTATAAATACCCCCCGTTGCTCCACCGACCTGGGGCAGCTTGGAACTGACGGAGAAAACCCCCAACTTTCCTCTCTTCTCTCTCCGGCAGACGCTCACCAGCTCCGGCGGTTCCTCCCCCTCCTCCTCTTCGCTCTGCCGCAATACCAGCAGCAGAGACTTCCTCCCCTGCTCTTCCCGCGCCACGCCGCACCCAGCTGGCGCCTCTCCGGCTCTCTGCTCGTCGCCGCCCCTTTCCCTGAGCATCTTCTTCTCCGGCGACAGTCGATACGACTGTCGCCCTGCTGCCCCCCCTTCGTCCCTGCAAGTAAGCTAGAACTACTTCCCTTCCTCTCCTCTTTCTTTCCCCGGTTTCAATTTGTTCAATTAAGCCCTCGACCGACCCTGACCATCGTCACCCCCTTCGTCTCCGGCCACCCTCCGACGAGATGCTCCCATCGCTCCACAGCCTCACACACCTCGCCGACCCTCACCGAACCTCCGCCTCATCACACTGAGCACCCCCCACCCCTCCACTGCCACTCCACACCTCCGTAACGCTCCCCCGAACAAACCCATTCCTCCGGTTGCAGTCCAACCTAGGGCTGCCGCCAGACACCACCTTGCGGCTTGCCGTGCAGCTCCACACCTTCTCCGTGCCACGGCGAAGGTTCCCCAGTGGTTTGATCAGGCCGAGAGGCCATATTCGTGTCCGACAGGTTTTGAGGTTCGACCGCCATTAACGCACATTGAAGCAGCTTCTCCCGCGCTCCAGGCTTGAGGACTCCAGGTCTCCAGCTGCTGCGGATTACGGGGAGTCTTGCGAAGGCAGCCAGCCAGCAACCGACGCAAATCGAAGCCGCAGCTGCAGAAGCTAGGCCGCGGTCTCCCAGCAGGCGCACGCGAGGAAAGGCCTCTGTTTAGTCCCACATCGGTAAGCCTCACAACCTTTTCACCGTTTAAATTGATTTTGTGCATTAGCCTTACTGCCTCAGCACACGGGGTGAGGTCCCCTTCACCTGCCCGGTTACCCGGTCTCGTCCGCGCTCACGCCCCGCGGACCTGACCCGACCCGACTTAGACTGACCTGCACTCCTCGCCCACCACGCACGCCGGTGGGCCTGGACCCGGACCTGACCCGTACCGGACTACCCGGCAGCTCTGGGAGAGCTTTCCCAAGAGTGGTTTCAGAGAGAGAGACGCGGGGGGGGAGAGGGTAGAGTAGGTTTTGTCCTCTGACGTAAGCTCTGAAGTGTGCAGGCACAGGGGAAGAAGAAGGACCGCGGAAGAAGAAGGAAGCTGAGGGAGACACTGTAGCAACAGGCAGTTTAAGTCGTCTGATTTAGAAATCAGACGACGTCCTGAAGAGAAAAGAAGAAAGAAGAAGGGGCGACGTCCTGACTGGAAAAAGAAAAAAAAGGAGATCTGAAGAACAACAGAAGAAGGCGAGGCAGAGGAGAACACAAAAGAACAAGGGAAGAACTGAAAGAAGAAAAACAAAGAAGAAAGAAGAAGATCTGAAGAAAGACAGAAGAAAAAGGAAGAGCAGGAACAGCTGGAAGAAGAAGAAGAGCATCACCACTGCAGAAGAAGAACATCACCTCTGCAGACAAAGAAGAAGATCTGAGACGAGGAGAAACAAAGAGAAAACAACAAATCCTTTCTCTCTCTTTCTTTATTTTTTGTAAAAGAAACATGTATATCTCTAGAATACAACTTGCTCTCTGAGTTCGACCTCGGGAACTCTTTTCCGAGTAAAAAAATTTATATATTTGAAATGATGGCAACAACTGGCTATACTACGACGCTATAAAACCCGGTTGTCAACACAAACCAGGAGCCACCACTTGGCCTGAGAAACATGAGCATGAACCCTACAGGGAATTATGAGTAGAGCTCCTGAAAATAAATGGAATGGAACTAGAAACATGAATGGGGAAGTGAGCTGGCCCTTGAGTACGGAGTACCAAGGAGAGCGACTATCCCCCTGTTTAGTGCAGAGCGGAGCTAGCCACCCTAGGGTTGGGACCCGGGGTCAGGATTGGCTACTTTGTACCGATTTTTTTGCCCTTGCGTATACAGTACCGGGGAGAGCTACTAGTGTAGGGAGAGAGCTAGCCACCCTACGGGGCTCGGGGTTCAGCTAGCCACCTTACACCGACTTGTTAGGCCCACTGGGCAAACCAGGGTAGTTAGGCGAGGGTGCATAGACTGTGGAGGGGCGAGACCCCTTTTTGGTTCTTAGGGGCTAGACCCCTGTTACTGAGAGGGCTTTACCCTATACTGGTTCCGTACTGTGCTTTGGGTGCACTCGTTAATGGAAACGACTGATCGCGTGCCAGTGAGGGGTAGCTACTCGTGCATTTATCGCACGTGCCGTAGTCACCGTTACGTCTGTCAGTGACCTTGGGGTGGTTGACTGAGTGTAGAACCACCACGGGGGACTCTCCCAGCTAGGAGAGTACCATGTGCTACTTCTACTCTTCAAAAAAGACTGCAATCAAGATCGTTCCCACGAGGAACATTCGAGATCAAGAAAGAGACCTGATAAATAAACCCAGTGATGAAAGAAAGAATAATTAGTTAAAGAAAGAAAGAAATTGAAAAACAACAGCTACCTATCCACCTTTACTGTTTTAGTTAGTTGGTTGCCACTCTACTCAGCATTCGCTAACGTTTTGTACTCATAACATTTTTCAGGTCCAGGTGTTGAGCAGCCAGAGCCTACGGCTGCAGAGGGTGCTGGGCCCAGTAGAGCCTAGTAGTTGTAGCTATCTGCTGTACTCCGTTTCCTGTTGTAGTGAGTAGTTTGTTACACTTCTGTACTCTTTTATTGTGAACTTTATATTCCTGTACTAGTTTACTTTCTACTGTTGTGGTGGTGTGTACTGTATTAGTTTACTTCTTTACTGCTGTACTTTTGTTACTGTTAGTTGCTTGCATGGTGAATGTGGCTTATTTTACTACTTTTTGGTTACATTCTCTTTGGACGACTGGGTCTTGGGATCAGTCGAGTCGGTCCAGTCTCGTGTCCTGTAGAGATTCAGGAACCAGGTCGTAACAAGATGGTATCAGAGCAAGGTTGTCCCGAGAAGTGAACCAACTAGCTGAAAAATAACCAATTCACGTGCTTGTGACAAGAGTAACCACCACAATGTACCTTTTGACGTATGTTCTGTGTTTCCTTTGTTGAATGTCTGTGGAATTGACATCTTTCTATTCTGTGTTCGCGTCTCCTTGCAAGAGATGCCTCGACATGGAGTCAGTGACGCGAGCCGCGGACGTGGCCAAGGACGAGGTCGGAGGGGTGGATGCGTTGAGCCTGAAGTCTCAGTGGACCAGCCACTACTTCCAAGCGTTCAGGCCCAGGACCTCACCTAGCTGATATGGGAGATTGTACAAGAGGAGCTTCACCCACCTCCACAGGCGCCTCTTCCTGGGGCTGCGGAGGGGGAGTCCTTTGTGGGACCGCGAGACAGGCACAGCGCTGGACGTGGGGGAGGGGGTGGTCCTCCACTGCCCCTACCATCCTTTGACACTTCCGAGCACGAGCCCTCCTTACTTGGAGGCATATCAGTTTCCCCACTTCAGCGCCATTACGAGCTTTTCGGACAGTTCCAGAAGCTAAAGCCCCCCTCCTTCAAGGGGGATGAGGACCCGACCAAGGTGGAGGACTGACTCGAGCAGATCGAGAAGGTGTTTGACACCCTTCGCCCCCTGAGAGTGCCACGTGGCCGTTGCCACGTACCAGCTGGAGAGCGCAGCACACAGGTGGTGGAGGGCAGTCAGAGGTCAGGAGAGGGACGAGCCAACTTGGGACCAGTTTGTCACCCTCTTCTACGAGTAGTACTTTCCCCAAACGTGGCAGGATTAGAGGAGGTGGAAGTTTCACACTTTCCACTAGGGGACGATGACCGTGAGCGCATACCGTACATGTTTTCTAGAGCTATCTCGTTTCGCTACGACAGTTATAGCTACTGAGGAGGAGCACCTTTGGAGGTCCACCGAGGTGCTCCGGCCTACTATTCGAGGGTATGTCAAACCCCTGAAGCTGCCTACGTTCTCGAGGGTGGTGGAGGCAGCTATGACATATGAGGAGACCAACCCGTCCGCATGTGACACTGACAGCGGACGGAAGAGGCCCTACCAGCCAGACTACTCACAGGGCCGACGAGAAGGGAGGCACATGGCGCCCGCAGGAGAGCCGTCACGCTTTGTGGAGCCGTCAATGGCCTTTGGGGGCCCCTGACAAGGGCCAGCTGCCAGCACCGGACCCCCACCCAGCCGTCAGCAGGGACCTACTGAGGGCGGGAGTCGAGTTCCCTTTTGCTACCAGTGTGGCCAGCCAGGCCACATCAGGAGGGACTACCCGTCTAGGGCTGGAGGTCAGCAGATGCTCCCCGCATCGAGCACTGGAGGACGAGCAAGAGGCTGCGGTTCCCAGGCACGTGAGGGAGACAGCAATCGCCGGGAGGGTACCGGCCAGCAGCTACCCGTCCGATGCAGAGTGTGGCTGCTTCGTCCGCACCTAGGGCTGAGGGGCATGTCAAAACCCTGACACACAGAGACACCAGAGTTTCAGGTTCAGTGGTGGCAGGTATGGTTATAGTTTTCAGCAGACTAGTTTACACACTTTTTGATTCCGGTGCCGCGCACTCGTTTGTCGCTACTAGTTTTGCTGTCAGTTTATGGTAGGACTATATGTTGTTAGAGGATCCGTTTGTGATCAGAGGTCCGGGTGGTCAGTTGTTTGTAGCTGAGGAGGCTTACACAAGTTGTGAGGTCAGTGTTGGGGGACACAGCCTTCCTGTTGATCTGATTGTGATATCGATGGAGGACTTTGGCGTGATTCTGGGGATGGACTAGCTGTTCGCTTACCACGCCTTGGTGGACTGTTTTAAGAGGAAGATCGTCTTCTCCATGCCGGAGTTGCCTTCTTTCGAGTTTCACGGACAGCCAGTGGACGGAGGCTTCAGGTGCATTTCTGCACTTCGGGCGGCGAGACTTTTGGGCCAGGGGTGTGAGGGCTTCCTGGCTTGTGTGGTGGTAGAGCCCAGCCCTGTGGCAAACTTTCAGAGTATCCCGGTGGTCAGAGAGTATCCCGACGTGTTCCTAGAGGAGCTGCCAGGACTACCGCCTGAGCGTGAGATCGAGTTTGAGATCTCACTGGTACCGGGGACCAGCCCCATTTCTACAGTGCCTTACAGGATGGCACCACTTGAGCTGTGAGAGCTCAAGTCCCAGTTGCAGGATGTTACGAACGTGGTTTCAAGACGTCTGGGAGGTGGCCCAGACGTCTGACCAGACGTCTGGAACCCCTTCCAGACGTCTGGGAATTAATTTCTACAGCACGCAGGGTTGCGTCTGCGCGCCTGTGCGCGCAGACCTGCGAACGCACCCTTTTTCCCTCTCTCCTCCTGCAGGCGCAGGCTGCGCTCTCTCTCTCTCTCTCCCCGCGCGGCCTTATAAGGCCCTCGCCCTCTCCCTTACTCTCATCTCCTTCGCTCCCTTCTTCTCCTTCTGCCAGCCGGTACGAGAGCGAGCGAGAGGCGGCAGCGGCAGCCGCGGCGAGGGTGCGGGAGGAGGGGTTGCGCGAGGGAGGAGACGCCCGACCGTGAGGGCTCGAGCTTGCCGGGGCAGCTAGAGTCGACCGGCGGGGGAGCCGCGGGTGTGGAGCGTCACTGGAAAGCTGCTGCAGCTCGAGAAGCAGGCGGACGAGGCGCGGCGCGGCCGTGCGTCGCGGGCAGAGAGCGAGTCGAGGTCTGATTCTGGAATTTTTTCCAGAATCAGACGTCTGGGCTTCCAACCAGACGACGGTGAAGACGTCTGGAGGACTGTCCAAACGTCTGGCAAGTGAGTTATTTTTGTCCTTCTTCCTTTTCTGCGACCGTTCGTACTGAGAACGAGGAGTGGGTACGTGCAGGTTCTGAGATTTGCCATCCAACGCGAATCAGACGTCTGGCCGCAGTGCCAGACGACGGGAAGGACTTCCAGACGTCCGAGGTAACCATCGGACGTCTGGGAACTAGGGCAGACGCCCCCACAGGCTTCTGGACGTCTAAGAGACTATGCAGAACAAAGGTACCATCTGACCCACATTTTAAGACGTCTGGAAGAGGTTCCAGACGTCTGATTTTGGACTGTTTCGTCGTTTTCGACCCGTTTAGGGCCCGTTCGGAGACCGTTTTCCGTGTTTCGAGTTGCGTTCTTTTCGGAATAAAATCCTCTACCCGTCTACAGTAATTATATACTGTTCTGAGAAACTCCTTGTGTTTGATCCTTGTGATAGGACCCCGTTCCATTGCAGTCCCGAGGGTTACGGAGGCGCGCAGGATTTCCGACCACGCCCCCAGTACTTGCGTTGTAGCTGGTAGAGTGGCTTTTAATTTACTTAATCAAATTTGTTACAATTATGGAATAATTAACAGAGTCTAGGGCACTGTATGAACCCTAGGACTGAGAAGCTAGATTGATTGATAGATCCTAGGGTATTGCATGAAACCTAAGACTGGAAACTAGATTGAATGATAGATCCTAGGGTACGGCATGAATCCTAGGATTGGAAAACTAGTGATATGTATATAATATTGCAGTCTTGGAAAATGTGGAAGGGAAATAATAGCTGCCTGTAAATTGATTTAACAGCTGCCTGTTATGAATAAATAAACATGACTGAGAACATGGGTTGCATGAACGTGAAACTGGAACAGTGAAACCTAAATGTGCTGAGTAAAAGAGCTGGAACCCTACGGGGAATTAGGAGTAGAACTCCTGGAAAGAGAATGGAATGGAACTAAGAAAGGAAAATGTGGAAATGTGTTGTCTCTGGGGTACGTGATACCAAGAGAGCACCCATTACCTCTTAGTGCAAAGCGAAGCTAGCCGCCCCAGGGACCCGAGGTTAGGTCTGGCCACTTTGTACCAACTTGCTGGCCCTCATGTACGCAGTACCGAGGAGAGCTACTAGTGTAGGGAGAGCACTAGCTACCCCACGGGCCCCGGGGTTCTGCTAGCCTCCTACACCGACTTGTTAGGCCCACTGGGCAAACCAGGGTAGTCAGGCAAGGGTGCGCGGACTGTGGAGGGGTTGGACCCCTGTTACTGAGAGGGCTCTGCCCTATACTAGTTTCGTGCTGTGCTTTGGGCGCACCCGTTAACGGAAACGACTGACCGGGTGCCAGTGCGGGGTAGCTACCCGTGTGTTTATCGCGCGTGCAGTAGACACCGTTACGTCTGTCAGCGACCTTGGGGTGGTTGACTGAGAGTAGGATCACCACGGGGGACTCTCCCGGCCAGGAGAGCACCACGTGTTACTTCTACTTTTCGGAAAAGACTGCAATCAAGATCGTTCTCACGAGGAACATTCGAGATCAAGTGAAGGATCTGAGAAATAGATAAATTGTGAAACAATAGAAAGACGTAAATAAAGAAAGTAACAAAATATAACAGCTACTGTACACTTTATTGTTTCTTAGTTTAGTTGCCACTCTACTCAGCGTTTTGCTGACGTGTTACACTCGTTACTTTTCAGGACCAGGTGTTGAGCAGCCAGGGTCAACGGCTGCAGAGGACGCTGGGCCGAGTAGGGTCTAGTAGAGTTACCACTATTCTTTTGGTGCCCTTTTTTTTCCACTGTAGTGAGTAGTTCTTGTTACTCTCTGGACTTTTCTTTACTTGTAGTTCATGTTATGTTATAAATGTTGTTCTACTGTTGTGGTGGTATATACTGTAGTGGTTCCTTTTCTTACTGCTGTATTTTGTTACTGCTAGTTATATTCATGCTGAATGTGGTTTATTTTACTGCTCTTTTGGTTACTTCCTCGTTGGACGACTAAGTCTTGGGATTAGTCGAGTCGGTCCAGTTCTCGTGTCTCGTAGGGACTTGGGAATCGGGTCGTTACACAGGACCTTCTGGAAAAGGGCTTTGTGAGGCCCAGTGCGTCTCCGTGGGGAGCCCCAGTATTATTTGTGAAGAAGAAGGAGGGTACCCTATACCTTTGTGTGGACTACAGACAGCTGAATAGGGTTACCATCAAGAGCAGGTATCCGCTGCCGAAGATTGATGACTTGTTTGACCAGTTGCAAGGTGCCACGGTATTCTCCAAGATAGACTTGAGGTCTGGCTACCACCAGTTGAGGATCAGGGAGACCGACGTCTCCAAGACAGTTTTCCGCACCCGGTACGGAAACTATGAGTTTTTGGTCATGCCGTTTCGGCTGACCAACGCCCCCGCTACTTTCATGGATTTGATGAACCGGGTGTTCAGACCGTATCTGGATTAGTTCATGGTGGTATTCATTGATTATGTGCTCATCTACTCTCGGGATCAGGCGCAGCACGAACAACACTTGCGGTTGGTTTTGGACACACTGAGATGACGTAGGTTGTACGCGAAATACAGCAAGTGCGAGTTCTGGTTGAGGGAGGTGACCTTTTTAGGTCATGTGATTTCCGGGGATGGCTTGGCTGTGGACCCAGCCAAGGTTGAGGCGGTGCTCAGGTGGGAGAGACCACGTACAGTGACAGAGATCCGTAGTTTCTTGGGACTGGCAGGTTACTACAGGCGGTTTATCAAGGGTTTCTCACAAATTGCACGTCCCATGACACAGCTAACCTGGAAGGACGTACCCTTTTCTTGGACAGATGCTTGTGAGGCGTGTTTTCAGGAGCTAAAGGAGAGGCTGACTTCGGCTCCCATGCTTACCATCCCAAACAATAGTGGCGGGTTCGTTGTGTACACGGACGCCTCTTTGCAGGGGTTAAGGGGTGTGCTCATGCAGCAGGGTCACGTTGTCACTTACGCTTCGCGGCAACTGAAGCCCCATGAGCATAGCTACCCTACCCACGACCTAGAGCTAGCAGTTATCGTCTTCGCACTGAAGACTTGGAGGCACTACCTGTATAGGGAGACTTTTGAGATTTTCACAGATCATAAGAGCCTCAGATACTTGTTTGATCTGAAGGAGCTCAACATGAGGCAGAGATGTTGGTTAGAGATCCTAAAGGACTATGACTGCAGCATTTCCTACCATCTGGGAAAGGCCAACGTGGTGGCTGACGCCTTGAGCCGGAAGGAGCCCGCCCACTTGGCCAATTTACAGGTGCAAAGTTGGAGACTTATAGAGGAGATGGGCAGTTGGCGACCCCTGGAGTTACTGGGGCACTGTGGGGCAGTGACTGTGATATGACCGACGAGGCCAGAGCTGATAGACTGCATCATCACAGGATAGATGGCCGACCCGTACCTGCAGTCGTTGCGTGATAGAGTACTGTCAAGGGACCCTAGAGACTTCTCTCTTACTGACGAGGTGCTGCGCATGAGGGGACGTTTGTGTGTTCCCAGGGACGAGGAGCTGTTGAGAGAGCTCCTGACTAAGGCACACTGTTCTAGGTTCACCATACATCCCGAGACCACAAAGATGTATCATGATCTGAGACGCGACTTTTGGTGGAGGGGAATGAAATGGGACGTAGGTGAATTCGTGCAGCAGTGTTTAGTGTGCCAGCAGGTGAAGGTCGAGCATCAGAGGCCTGCAGGGCCGTTGCAGCCACTTCCAGTGCCAGAGTGGAAGTTGGAGAGAATCACCATGGACTTGGGGGTGGGCTTGCCCGTTACCCAGCGAGGACACGACGCAGTCTAGGTGATTGTAGATAGATTGACGAAGACGGCACGTTTCTTGCCGATCCGAGTCACTTTGGGACCAGCACAGTTGGCAGAGAGGTATATCCGCGACGTGGTACGTTTGCACAGAGTTCCGCGGGAGATTGTATCCGATCGGGATACCCGCTTCACGTCCCAATTTTGGGCTGAGTTTCAGCAGGCCTTGGGGACACGGTTGATGTTCAGTACAGCATACCACCCCCAGACGGACGAACAGTCAGAGTGCAAGATACAGATGCTTGAGGACCTTTTGCGTGCATGTGTACTGGACTGGAGGGGCTCTAGGGAGGAGCACTTGCCCCTGGCAGAGTTTGTATATAATAACAGTTATCACTCGAGCATCGGCATGGCACCCTACGAGGCTCTGTACGGACAGAAGTGTACTGCACCCTTGAGTTGGGTTGAGGTGAGGACCAAGTGGGAGGTTGGCCCCAAGCTGATCCGGCAAAGTCAGGAGGTGATCGAGCAGTTCACAGGTGACTCCACACTGTCAGGAGTAGACAGAAGAGCTATGCAGATCGAAAACGCAGAGAGGTGCAGTTTGAGGTTGGGGATCACGTCTTCCTTCGTGTTTCACCCATGAAGGGCCTGCAGCGTTTTGGGGTGAAAGGGAAGCTCGCATTGAGGTTTGTGGGGCCCTTTGAGGTCCTAGAGCGGGTTGGACCTGTTGCTTACAGGCTTTCCCTTCCTCTCTATCTTTCTGGTGTGCACGATGTGTTCCACGTGTCCAACCTCAGGAAGTACGTCGCCGATTCCAGTCACGTTCTGAGCCACGAGAGCGTCGAGGTGGGTGACGTCCTTACCTACCCCGAGCGGTCAGTGCAAATACTAGACAGAGCCGTCCGGAGTCTAAGACGGAAGCAAGTACCCCTGGTGAAGGTCTTGTGGAGGAGCCAGCTGTACAAGGAGGCTACCTGGGAGCCTGAGGCGGCCATGCGAGAGCGGTACCCGGAGCTCATTTAGGTACGTCTTTTCGGACCGGCTTCGGTCCTCTCTGCGTTTGTTATGCGTATGTTATTCTTTTTCCACACCCTAGCTAGCTCAAGTTTCGGGGACGAAACTTTCTTTGAGTTTATTATGTTGTCAAGACCTGCACTATTAGAGGCCTTTAAGACGTCTAGAACTTGGGTCAGACGTCTGGAAATCAAAATTTTCGTGTACGTCCTTGCGTCTGAGCCCGTGCTGCGCGCAGACAGTACGCAACCTCATTTTCTTCTCTCCTTCTCTCTCCTCTCGCCGACGCAAACCCTAACCCAGCGCCTTATTTAAACCCCCTCCTTTCCCTCGTTCACCCCACCTCCATCCACTCTTCTTCCTTCAGCGAGAGCGGTGAGCGGCGAGTAGCGAGTAGCAGGCGCGAGCGGCATGGGAGGAGAGGAGCAACAAGGGGAAGGGAGGAGAGCAAGTGCGAGCTCGTGTGGAAGATCGCTGGAGAATTCACGGCCAGTCGGCACGTGCGCGAGGCGGAGAGGTGTGTCGGGGAGGTCCTTTCCGACACTGCTGCAGCCGGAGCAGCAGGTGAGCGGGCGCGGCGCGGCCACGTGCGACGCGAGAAGGCGAAGGCAGGCACTGGTTCTGAGATTTTCCCAGAATCAGACGTCTGGATCGACATCCAGACGAAGCAGACGACGTCTGGAGGAGGTCCCAGACGACTGAGAGGTAAGTTCCGCGACGTACACCTTCTTTATGGATATGGCCATGCAGGCCGTTCCACCGAGGCACTGTTACGTGCCATATTGAGGAGATTTGCGTCGATGTGTACAGGATTCGATCCAGGAAGGTGCGGGACACGCCCTCCCACATAGTTTAGACGTCTGGGCGAGGCACCAGATGGCGGGAAGCATCTCCAGACGTCCGGAGAGGTTTCAGACGTCTGGAACTGGGTCCAGACGGTTCAACAGAGTCCCTGGACGTCTGAGGAGTGGTGCAGGAGTTGAGGTATGGTTCTGGACTCTTTTAAGACGTCTAGAAGGTGTTTCAGACATCTGATGTGAATCATAATTTCTGTTTTTAACCCGTTTAGGGTTCGTTCGAGGTCCGATTTTCGCAATTAAGATTCCGTTGTTCTCCGTATAAATTCCTCTACTTGTTGGAATACTTTTTATCCTATTCTGAGTAGTCTCTTGTGAATGATCATTGTGATAGGACCTCATTCCGTTACGGGTTTGGGGTTTGCTGAGGCAGGTGGACCTGCCGATCAAGCCCCCATTACTCCTTGGTTTACTGGTAGAGTGGCTTCCCCTAGTTTAATTACAAACCTAAATGCATATGGGAATGAATGTTAGATCCTAGGGTATGGCATGAATCGTAGGACTAGAAACACTAGAATATTTGTATGGAATGTATGGATTGTAGTCTTGGATGAGTAAATAGAATAATAACAATTGCCTGTAAATGAATAACAGCTGCCTGTGAAATGTAAAGTACTGTGTTAGCAAACTGTTGCTTGTAAATTCCTGTTGTTTACGTTAAATGTCATAATATGAGCTGCCTGTATATGAATTGGAAATGGAAGATTGAATGTTGGAAACACGAGCTACCTGTGAATAAACCTGGAATGTGAACAATAAAGTTACATGTTACATGTGTAGAACCTGAGAAATGGAAATAGAAATGGTGAAACCTGGTATGGCTTGGCCTGAGAAACATGAGCATGAACCCTACGGGGAATTATGAGTAAAGTTCCCGGAAATAAATGGAACTGGAAACGTGAATGGGAAAGTGAGCTGGCCCTTGAGTACGGAGTACCAAGAAGAGCGATTGTTCCCCTGTTTATTGCATAGTGGAGCTAGCCACCCTAAGGTCGGGACTCGGGGTTAGGATTGGCCACTTTGTACCATCTTTTTGGCCCTCGCGTACACAGTATCGAGAAGAGCTACTAGTGTAGGGAGAGAGCTAGCCACCCCACGGGGCTCGAGGTTCAGCTAGCCGCCTTACACCGACTTGCTAGGCCCACTGGGCAAACCAGGGTAGTCAGGCGAGGGTACGTAGACTGTGGATGGGCGAGACCCTTGTTTGGTTCTTAGGGGCTAGACCCCTGTTACTGAGAGGGCTTTGTCCTATACTGGTTCCATGCTGTGCTTTGGGCACACCCGTTAACGAAAACGACTGATCGCGTGCCAGTGCGGGGTAGCTACCCGTGAGTTTATCGCGCGTGTCATAGTCACCGTTACGTCTATCAGTGACCTTGGGGTGGTTGACTGAGTGTAGGACTACCACGGGGGACTCTCTCAGCCAGGAGAGCACCACGTGCTACTTCTACTCTTTGGAAAAGACTGCAATTAAGATCGTTCCCACGAGGAACATTTGAGATCAAGAAAGAGACCTGATAAATAAACCCAGTGATGAAAGAAAGAATAATTAGTTAAAGAAAGAAAGAAATTGAAAAACAACAGCTACCTGTCCACCTTTACTGTTTTAGTTAGTTGGTTGCCACTCTACTCAGCATTCGCTGACGTTTTATACTCATAACCTTTTTCAGGTCCAGGTGTTGAGCATCCAGAGCCTACGACTGCAGAGGGTGTTGGGCTCAGTAGAGCCCAGTAGTTGTAGCTATCTGTTGTACTCCGTTTCCTGTTGTAGTGAGTAGTTTGTTACACTTCTATACTCTTTTATTGTGAACTTTATATTCCTGTACTAGTTTACTTTCTACTGTTGTGGTGGTGTGTACTGTAGTAGTTTACTTCTTTACTGTTGTACTTTTGTTACTGTTAGTTTCTTGCATGGTGAATGTGGTTTATTTTATTGCTTTTTCGTTACTTTCTCATTGGACGACTGGGTCTTAGGATTTGTCGAGTCGATTCGATCTCGTGTCTTGTCGGAATTCGGGAATTGGGTCGCAACATCCATTTAATTCAAGTTTTGACATTGAGCCCATCTTCTTAGTCAACAAATGAAGCTTAAATGGTCTTTGGCTTTTCTAAGCAAGGGTAAATTCAACAAGTGCTTCTAGATAAGTATTGTAGTAAACTATCATTACTGGATAGATGTTATAGAGTTTGTTACGTTCATCCAAATATACTTGTTGGGAAAAAATGAAATCCCTATAAAGAAAAGAAACCCTAGCCTCTCTTTTATACTATAGAGATTTGGGAAAATTACAATGATACCCCACAAAATAATGAAGTAGGAAAAGAAGGCCCTATAGGCCTAATACTTCCCCTCAAGTTGGGGCATAAATATCCACAAGACCCAACTTGCTGCATAAGAAGTCCAAGCGCTTCTTTCTGAGGGCCTTGGTAAACATATCAGCCAACTGAAGCTCGAAGGAAACATATGGGGTATTAATTTTCCCACTGAGTATAGCATCACACACAAAGTGGCAGTTGATCTCGATGTGCTTAGTCCTTTCATGAAAGACTGGATTGGAAGTAATATAGGTGGCAGACTTGTTGTCACAGAATAGGGGAATAGGTAGACTAATCTGAACACCAAGATCTTGTAGAAAGGAGACAATCCACATAACCTCACAAGCTGCCTAAGCCATCGCTCTATACTCTGCCTCAGCACTCGAATTAGCCACAACACTCTACTTTTTGCTCCTCCAGGAGACAAGATTTCCCCCAATATAGATTGCAAAGCCTGAAGTAGATCGACAATCCTCCATAGAACCAACATAATCAGCATCAGAATAAGCAAGTATGTCAAGCTTGCCACTGTCTCTGTAATACAATCCCCTACCTAGTGTCCCTTTGAGGTATCTCAGAATGAGACAAACCTCATGCCAGTGGTTATAACGTAGAGCCTGCATATGTTGACTAGCCCTGCTAACTGCAAAGCTAATATCTGGCCTTGTGATGGTAAAGTAGAGCAAACGACCCACTGTACTGCGATATTGGGTGACATCCTCATATAGAAGATCTTCCTCATCAGAATGCCATGCAACAGGTGACTCGATGGGCATACCAGAGGGCTTAGCCCCAAGCAATCCAGCTTCTTGGAGAATCTAAAGTGTATACTGCCTCTATGACAAGGATAGGCTCGACTCTTGCTATATGGCCTCAATACCCAAAAAGTATCTCAATTCACCCAAGTCTTGTGACAAATGTGGCTTATAGGAAGGACTTGGTCTAGATGATGCCATCCTCATCATCTCCTGTAAGAATCATATCATCCACATACACTGCTAAAATAACATGTGTATGTTTTTCATGCACTATTTTCTTAATGAAGACTGAATGATCTGACACAAATCTCTGGAATCCAACCTTCCCAATCTTAGTACTTAGCCTCTTAAACCTGGCATGTAGACTCTATTTTAGTCCATAAATAGCCTTCCTCAGGCGATAAATGTGCTCCCCTTGAGTGCTGTAACCTAGTAGCTGACGCATATACACCTCCTCAAATAGGTCACCGTATAAAAAGTCATTCTTGATATCAAACTGATGTAGAGGCCACTTCTTAGTTATTGCAACAGATATAATAATTCTGACAAAGGTAATACGTGCCACAGGAGAAAAGGTCTCAAAGTAATCTACTCCATATGTCAGTGTAAAGTCTTTGGCAATGTTATGACCCTGGCATCAAACGTCATTTAAGACATCTGGGAGTTGGTCCAGACGTCTGGTCAGATGTCTGGAAACCTTCCTAGGCGTCTAGAATTTAATTTTTTCGACGTACGGGTTTGCGTCAGCACGCACGCGCGCGCAGACTGAACCACCGCCCTCCTTTCTTCTCTTTCCTTCCTCCCTGCAGGTGCAGCCATCTTTTTATCTCTCTCTCCCCACGGCAGCCTTCAAATACCCCCCTCTCCTCTCCCTCACCCTCACTCCACAGCCTTCTTCTTCTTCTTCTTCTTGTTAACGAGAGAGTGAGCGGGCGTGGGCAGTAGCAGCTGTTGCCGTGAGTGCGTGGGCAGGAGAGGTTGCTGCGAGAGGGAGAGAGAGCTAGATCGCGAGGGTGCGAGCTCACCGGAGCAGCCAGGGCCGGTCGGCGAGTGCGGAGCAGGAACGTGGTGCTGGGGAGGAGCTGCTGCAGCTCAGGCAGCAGGCGAGCGCGGCACGGCACAACCGTGCGCAGCAAGCGGAGGGCGAGGAGGTCCTGATTCTGGGAAAATTTCCCAGAATCAGACATCTGGACATACGTCCAGACGACGCGAGAGATGTCTGGAGGAAGGTCCAGATGTCTGAAAGGTACGATATTTTACCTTCCTTCTTCTTTCGCATGTAGGGCCATGCAGCCGTTCCGCCGAAGGGTTCTGCTTCGTTCCATGTTGACGACGGTCGCATATGTGTGCAGGTCTCATTCGGGAAGGTGCAAGGGCACGCCCTCCCACACAGATCAGACGTCTGGAAACAATGTCCAGATGGTTCAGCGGGATTCTGGATGTCTGAAGGACCGCGCAGATCAAGGTATGACCTGAGCCATCATTTAAGACGTCTGGAAGATGTTCCAGACGTCTAATTTTGGGCAGACTTGTCGTTTTTGACCCATTTAGGGTCCGTTCGAAGTCTGTTTTTCGCGTTTCAAGTTTCGTTCTTCTCTGATTTAGTTCCTCTACCTATTTACAGTAATTGTATCATATTTTGAGTAGCTCCTTGTAATTGATCCTTGTGTTAGGACCCCGTTCCGTTGCGGCTCTAGGAGTTGCGGAGGCGCGCGAGCTTGCCGATCACGCCCCCAGTACTCCCGATTTTGCGGGTAGAGTGGCCCCTTTAATTATTTATCAAAAATTATGCACTTGTGAAATAATTAATAGATTCTAGGGTATTGCATGAATCCTAGGACTGAAAAACTAGATTGCATGATAGATCCTAGGATATGGCATGAATCCTAGGACTAGAAAACTAGATTGAATATATATATTGCAGTCTTGGAAAAGTAGAAAGGAAAACGATAACAGCCTGTAATTGGTTAACATTTGCTTGTTTATGAATGGATAATTACTGTTGAGAACATGGGCTATATGAATATAAAGCTGAAATGGTGAAACCTAAATTGGCTGAGTTAAAGAAAAATGAGCATGAACCCTACGGGGAATTAGGAGTAGAGCTCCTGAGAGGTGAATGGAATGGAGTTGGGGAAGTGAGCTGGCTCTTGAGTACGGAGTACCAAGGAGAGCGAATGTCCCCATGTTTAGTGCAGAGCGGAGCTAGCCGCCCCAGGGACCCAGGGTTAGGTCTGGCCACTTTGTACCGACTTTTGGCTCTCGTGTACACAGTATCGAGGAGAGCTACTAGTGTAGGGAGAGCACTAGCCACCCCACTGGCCCCAGGGTTCTGCTAGCCCTCCTACACCGACTTGTCAGGCCCACTGGGCGAACCAAGGTAGTCAAGCGAGGGTGCACGGACTGTGGAGGGGCAAGACCCCTGTTTGGTTATTGTGGAGGGGCTGGACCCCTGTTACTGAGAAGGCTCGGCCCTATACTGGTTCCGTGCTGTGCTTTGGGGCGTACCCGTTAACGGAAACGACTGACCACGTGCCAGTGCGGGGTAGCTACCCGTGCGTTTATCGCACGTGCCGTAGTCACTGTTGCGTCTGTCAGCGACCTTGGGGTGGTTGACTGAGGGTAGGACCACCACAGGGGACTCTCCCAGCCAGGAGAGCACCACGTGCTACTTCTACTTTTCGGAAACGGCTGCAATCAAGATCATTCCCACGAGGAACATTTAAGATCAAGAGAAAGATCTGAGGAATAATTCATTAATGAGTAAATGGAAAAATAAAGAAAGAGATTAAAAATATAACAGCTACTGTCCACCTTACTGTTTTTCTTAGCTTTTGGTTGCCACTCTACTCAGTGTTTCGCTGACGTGTCACCTTTGTCACCCTTTCAGGACCAGGCATTGAGCAGCCAGAGCTGGCGGCTGCAGAGGGAGTTGGGCCTAGTAGAGCCCAGTAGTCTTACTCGTGTAGTACCTACTGTACCGTTTCTTTTGTGTAGTGAGTATTTTCTGTTACCACTGTACTCTTTTATTGTAAGCATCATGTTTATGTACCTGTTTATTTCTCTACTGTTGTGGTAGTGTGTACTGCAGTAGTTCTTTTCTTTACTGTTGTATTTTGTTACAGCTAATTATATACATGGTGAATGTGGTTTATTTTACTGCTCTTTTGGTTACTTTCTCGTTGTACGACTGGGTCTTGGGATCAGTCGAGTCGGTCTGATTCTCGCGTCTCGTAGGGATTCAGGAATCGGGTCGTAAGAAGATGGTATCAGAGCAAGGTCGTCCCGAAAAGTAAACCAACTAACTGAAAAATAACCAACTCACGTGTCTGTAAATAGAGTAGCCACCACAACGCTTCTTTTGACATATGTTCTTAGACTTCTCTGTTAAATATCGTTTCGTATTGACATGTTTCCGTTCTGTATTCGCGTCTCCTTGCAGGAGATGCCTCGATGCGGGACTAGTGAGGCGGGCCGCGGGCGCGGTCGAGCACGAGGTCGGAGGGGTGGGCGCGTTGGGGTCGATGTTTCAGTGGACTAGCCACTGCTCTTGGGCATTCAGGCCCAGGACCTCGCCCAGCTGGTACGGGACATCGTGCGAGAGGAGCTCCATCCGCCACCACGAGCGCCTCTCCCTGGGGTTGCGGAGGGGGAGTCCTTTGTGGGACCACACAACGGACATGGCGCTGGACGCGGGGAAGGGGATGGGCCGCCACCGCCCCCACCTTCCTCCGACACTTTTGCGCATGAGGCTTCCTTACCTGGAGGTTCACCAGCATCTCCACTTCAACGCCACTTCGAGCTTTTCGGACAATTCCGGAAGCTGAAGCCCCCCTCCTTCAAGGGGGATGAGGACCCGACCGAGGCGGAGGACTGGCTCGAGCAGATCGAGAAGGTTTTTGACACCCTTCGCCCCCCGGTGGAGTGCCGCTTGGCCTTTGCCATGTACCAGCTGGAGAACGCGACACACAGGTGGTGGAGGGCGGTCAGGGGATAGGAGAGGGACGAGCTGACCTGGGACCGGTTCGTCACCCTCTTCTGCGAGCAGTACTTTCCTCAGACGTGGCAGGACCAGAGGAGGTGGGAGTTCCACACTCTCCGCCAAGGGACGATGACCGTGAGCGCATACCGCACGCATTTTCTGGAGCTGTCTCTCTTCGCAGCGATAGCAGTAGCCACTGAGGAGGGGCGCCTTTGGAGGTTCACCGAGGGGCTCCGGCTTGCGATTCGGGGGTATGTCAAACCCCTAAAGCTGCCTACGTTCTCGAGGGTGGTGGAGGCAGCTATGACATACGAAGAGACCAACCCGTCCACGCGAGATACTGACAGCGGGAGGAAGAGGCCCTATCAGCCAGACTTCTCACAGGGCCGACGAGAAAGGAGACACGTGGCTCCCGTAGGAGAGCCGTCACGTTTTGTAGGGCCATCAGTGGCCTTTGGGGCCCCTCGACAGGGGCCAGCTGCTAGCATCGGACCCCCACCCAGCCGACAGCAGGGACCCACTAAGGGCGGGAGTCGGGTTCCCCTCTGCTACCAGTGTGGCCAGCCGGGCGACATCAGGAGGGACTGCCCGTCTAGGGTAGGAGGTCAGTAGATGCTTCCTGTGTCGAGCACTGGAGGGCGAGCAGGAGGTCGCGGTTTCCAGGCGCGAGGAGGAGGACAGCAGTCACGGGGAGGGTACCGGCCAGCAGCTACCCGTCCGACACAGAGTGTGGCTGCTTCGTCCGCACCTAGGGCTGAGGGACGTATCAACGCCCTGACACACAGGGATGCCAGAGCTTCGGGATCAGTGGTGGCAAGTATGGTTTCAGTTTCCGGCAAACTCGTTTACACGCTTTTCGATTCCGACGCTACGCACTCGTTTGTCGCTGCCAGTTTCGCGATTAGCTTAGGGCATGATTGTATGCTGTTAGAGGATCCGTTCATGATCAGAGGTCCGAGTGGTCAGCTGTTTGTAGCTGGGGAGGTATACATGGTTGCGAGGTCAGTGTTGGGGGACATAGCCTTCCCGCTGACCTGATTATGATACAGATGGAGGACTTTGGCGTAATTCTGGGGATGGACTGGCCGTCCGCTTACCACGCCTTGGTGGACTACTTTGAGAGAAAGATCGTCTTCTCCATACCGGAGTTACCTTCTTTCGAGTTCCACGGGCAGCCAGTGGATGGAGGCTTCAGGTGCATTTCTGCACTTCGGGCGACGAGACTTTTGAGCCAGGGGTGTGAGAGTTTCCTAGCTTGTGTGGTGGCAGAGCCCAGCCCCGTGGCAGACTTCCAAAGTATCCCGGTGGTCAGAGAGTACCCCGACGTGTTCCCAGACGAGTTTCCAGGACTACCGCCCGAGCGTGAGATCGAGTTTGAGATCTCACTGGTATCGGGGACCAGCCCCATCTCCACAGCACCATACAGGATGGCACCACTTGAGCTGCGAGAGCTCAAGTATCAGTTGCAGGATCATTTGGAGAAGGGCTTTGTGAGGCCCAGCGTGTCTCCCTAGGGAGCCCCGGTACTGTTTGTAAAGAAGAAGGATGGTACCCTACGCCTTTGTGTGGACTACCGACAGCTGAATAGGGTCACCATCAAGAACAGGTATCCACTGCCGAGGATTGATGACTTGTTTGACCAGCTGCGAGATGCCACGGTATTCTCCAAGATCGACTTGAGGTCTGGATACCACCAGTTGAGGATCAGGGAGGCAGACGTCTCCAAGACAGCTTTCCTCACCCGGTACGAACACTACGAGTTTTTGGTCATGCCGTTTGGGCTGACCAATGCCCCCGCTGCCTTCATGGACTTGATGAACCGGGTGTTTAGACCATACTTGGACCAGTTCGTGGTGGTATTCATTGATGATGTGCTCATCTATTCTCGAGATCAGACATAGCACGGACAACACTTGTGAATGGTTTTGGACACACTGAGACGACATAAGCTGTACGTCAAATACAGCAAGTACGAGTTCTGGTTGAGGGAGGTGACCTTCTTAGGTCATGTGATCTCTGGGATGGCTTGGCTGTGCACCCAGCCAAGGTCGAGGCAGTTCTCAGGTGGGAGAGACCACGTACGGTCACTGAGATTCGCAGTTTCTTGGGACTAGTAGGCTACTATAGGCGGTTTATTAGGGGCTTTTCACAAATTGCACGTCCTATGACACAACTGACCCGGAAGGACGTACCCTTTACTTGGACAGACACCTATGAGGCGTGTTTTAACGAGTTGAAGGAGAGGCTGACTTCGGCTCCCGTGCTCACCATCCCAGACAGTAGTGGCAGATTCATTGTGTACACAGACGCCTCTTTGCAGGGGTTAGGGGGTGTGCTCATGCAGAGGGGTCACGTTGTCGCTTATGCTTCCCGGCAACTGAAGCCCCATGAGCATAGCTACCCTACCCACGACCTGGAGCTGGCAACTGTCGTCTTCGCACTGAAGACCTGGAGACACTACTTGTACGGTGAGACCTTCGAGATTTTCATAGATCACAAGAGCCTTAGATACCTGTTTGATCATAAGGAGCTCAACATGAGACAGAGACGCTTGTTGGAGCTCCTGAGGGACTATGACTGCAGCATTTCCTACCACCTGGGAAAGGCCAACGTGGTGGCTGATACTTTAGCCGGAAGGCGCCCGCACACTTGGCTAGTTTACAAGTGTAGAGTTGGAGCCTCTTAGAGGAGATGGACAGTTGGCGACCCCTAGAGTTATGGGGGCACTGTGGGGCAGTGACTGTGACATGATAGACGAAGCCAGAGCTGATAGATCGCATCATCACAGGAAAGATGGCCGACCCGTACTTGCAGTCCTTGCGTGACAGAGTACTGTCAGGAGACCCTGGGGACTTCTCTTTTACAGGCCAGGTGCTGCGCATGAGGGGACGTTGGTGCGTTCCCAGAGACGAGGGGCTGTTGAGAGAGCTCCTGACTGAGGCACACGGTTCCAGATTCGCCATACATCCCGGAAACACGAAGAAGTATCATGATTTGAGACGTGACTTTTGGTGGAGAGGAATGAAGCGGGATGTGGGTGAATTCGTGCAGCAGTGGTTAGCAGGTGAAAGCTGAGCATCAGAGGCCTGCAGGGCCGCTACAGCCACTTCCAGTGCCAGAGTGGAAGTGGGAGAGCATCACCATGGATTTGGTGGTGGGCTTACCTGTTACCCAGCGAGGACACGACGCAGTCTGGGTAATCGTTAACAGATTGACGACGACGGCGCGTTTCTTGCCGACCCGAGTCACCTTGGAACCAGCACAGTTGGCAGAGAGGTATATCCGCAACGTGGTGCGTCTACACAAAGTTCCGCGGGAGATCGTATCCTACCGGGATACCCACTTTACATCCCAGTTTTGGGCTGAGTTTCAGTAGCCCCTGGGGACGCAGTTGAGGTTCAGAACAGCTTATCACCCCAGACGGACGGACAGTCTGAGAGCACGATACAGACACTTGAGGACCTTTTGCATGCTTGTGCACTGGATTGGAGGGGTTCTTAGGAGGAGCACTTGCCCCTGGCGGAGTTTGCATATAATAACAGTTATCACTCGAGCATCGGAATGGCACCCTACGAGGCCCTGTACGGACGGAGGTGTATGGCACCCTTGAGTTGGGTTGAGGTGGGGACCAACTGGGAGGTTGGCCCCAGGCTGATCCGGCAGAGTCAGGAGGTGGTCGAGTAGATTCACAGGCGACTCCGCACTGTCAGGAGCAGACAGAAAAGCTATGCAGATCGGAAATGCAGAGAGGTGCAGTTTGAGGTTGGGGATCACGCCTTCCTTTGCATTTCTCCCATGAAGGGCCTGCAGCGGTTTAATGCGAGAGGGAATGTAACGACCTAATTCTTGAGTCCCTACGAGACACGAGAACCGGACCGACTCGACTAATCCCAAGACCTAGTCGTCCAACGAGGAAGTAACCAACAGAGCAGTAAAATAAACCACATTCAGCATGAATATAACTAGCAGTAACAAAAAATACAGCAGTAAGAAAAGGAACTACTACAGCATGTACCACCACAACAGTAGAACAACATTTATAACATAACATGGACTACGAGTAAAGAAAAGTACAGAGAGTAACAAGAACTACTCACTACAGTGGAACAAAAAGGACACAAAAGAACAGTGGTAACTCTACTGGACCCTACTCGGCCCAGCGTCCTCTGCAGCCGCTGACCCTAGCTGCTCAACACCTGGTCCTGAAAAGTAACGAATGTAACACGTCAGTGAAACGCTGAGTAGAGTGGCAACTAAAACTAAGAAACGGTAGAGTGTACAGTAGCTGTTTTATTTTCTTTCTTCCTTTATTTATGTCTTTCTATTGTTTCACAATTTATCTATTCTCAGATCCTTCACTTGATCTCGAATGTTCCTCGTGGGAACGATCTTAATTGCAGTCTTTTTCGAAGAGTAGAAGTAACACGTGGTGCTCTCCTAGCCGGGAGAGTCCCCCGTGGTGATCCTACTCTCAGTCAACCACCCCAAGGTCATTGACAGACGTAACGGTGGCTACAGCACGCGCGGTAAACGCACGGGTAGCTACCCTGCACTGGCACGCGGTCAGTCATTTCCGTTAACGGGTGCGCCCAAAGCACAGCACGGAACCAGTATAGGGCAGAGCCCTCTCAGTAACAGGGGTCCAACCCCTCCACAGTAACCAAACAGGGGCCTTGCCCCTCCACAGTCCGCGCACCCTCGCCTGACTACCCTGGTTTGCCCAGTGGGCTTAACAAGTCGGTGTAGGTGAGCTAGCAGAACCCCGGGGCCCGTGGGGTAGCTAGTGCTCTCCCTACACTAGTAGCTCTCCTCGGTACTGCGTACACGAGGGCCAGCAAGTCGGTACAAAGTGGCCAGACCTAACCCCGGGTCCCTGGGATGGCTAGCTCCGCTCTGCACTAAGAGGCAATGTGTGCTCTCTTGGTATCACGTACCCGAGAGACAACACACTTCCACATCTTTCTTTCTCAGTTCCATTCCATTCTCTTTCCAGGAGTTCTACTCCTAATTCCCCGTAGGGTTCCAGCTCTTTTACTCAGCACATTTAGGTTTCACCGTTCCAGTTTCACGTTCATACAACCCATATTCTCAATCATGTTCATTTATTCATAACAGGCAGCTATTAAATCAATTTACAGGCAGCTATCATTTCCTTTCCACAGTTTCCAAGACTGCAATATCTATATTCATTTCACTAGTTTTCCAATCCTAGGATTCATGCCGTACCCTAGAATCTATCATTCAATTTAGTCTTCCGACCCTAGGATTCATGCAATACCCTAGGATCTATCATTCAATCTAGTTTCTCATTCCTAGGATTCATGCAATGCCCTAGGTTCTATTAATTGTTCCATAATTGTAACAAAATATGTTAATAATTTGTAAATCCACTCTACCAGCTACAACGGGAGTACTGGGGGCGTGGTTGGAAATCCCGCGCGCCTCTGCAACACCCAGGACTGCAATGGAACGGGGTCCTATCACAAGGATCAAACACAAGGAGTTTCTCAGAACAGTATATAATTACTGTAGACGGGTAGAGGATTTTATTCCGAAAAGAACGTAACTCGAAATGCGGAAAACGGACTCCGAATGGGCCATAAACGGGTCGAAAACGACGAAATAGTCCAAAATCAAACGTCTGGAACCTCTTCCAGACGTCTTAAAATGTGGGTTAGATGGTACCTTTGTTCTGCGTAGTCTCTCAGACGTCCAGAAGCCTGCGGAGGCGTATGGCCTAGTTCCCAGACGTCCGATGGTCACCCCGGAGGTCTGGAAGTCCTTCCCGTCATCTAGCACTGCGGCCAGACGTCTGATTCGCTTTGGATGGCGAATCTCAGAACCTGCACGTACCCACTCCTCGTTCTTAGTACGAACGGTCGCAGAAAAGGAAGAAGGACGAAAATAACTCACTTGCCAGACGTCTGGACAGTCCTCCAGACGTCTTCATCGTCGCTTGGTTGGAAGCCCAGACGTCTGATTCTGGAAAAATTTCCAGAATCAAACCTCGACTCGCTGTCCGCCCGCGACGCACGGCCGCGCCGCGCCTCGTCCGCCTACTGCTCGAGCTGCAGCAGCCCTCCAGCGACGCTCCACGCCCGCGGCTCCCCCGCCGGCCGGCTCTAGCTGCCCCGGCAAGCTCGAGCCCTCACGATCGAGCGTCTCCTCCCTCGCGCAACGCCTCCTCCCGCAACTCGCCGTCGCTCGTGCTCGCACTCTCGCACCGGCTGGAAGAAGAAGAAGGAAGCGGAGGAGATGAGAGTGAGGGAGAGGGTGAGGGCCTTATAAGGCCGCGCGGGGAGAGAGAGAGAGAGAGCACGCAGTCTGCGCCTACAGGAGGAGAGAGGGAAAAAAGGGGGAAGGTGCGGCGGTTGCAGGTCTGCGCGTGCCTGCACGCAGACACAGCCCCACACGCCACAAAAAGATAGATCCCAGACGTCTGGAAGGGGTTCCAAACGTCTAGGCCACCTCCCAGATGTCTTAAAAAAATCATCTTGGAAGGCATTCGTAACAATATAACAAACTCAAAGGAAGTGTCGTACCCGAAACTTGTGCTAACTAGGGTGCGGGAAAAACGTCACATAAAAACATAACAAACTCAAAGAGGACCGAAGCCGGTCCGAAAGACGTACCCACGAAGAGCTCCGGGTACCGCTCCCGCATTGCCACCTCAGGCTCCCAGGTAGCCTCCTCGTACCGCTGGCTCTTCCACAAAACCTTCACCAGGGGTACTTGCTTTCGTCTCAAACTGCGGACGGCTCGGTCAAGAATCTACATTGGCCGCTCGGGGTAGGTCAGGTCGTCGCCCACCTCGACGCTCTCGTGACTCAGTACGTGACTGGGATCGGCTACGTACTTCCTGAGGTTGGACACGTGGAACACGTCGTGCACACTAGAAAGTTGAGGAGGGAGGGCAAGTCTGTAAGCAACGGGTCCAACCCGCTCCAGGACCTCAAAGGGCCCCACGAACCTCAGCGCGAGCTTCCCTCTCACCCCAAACCGCTGTAGGCCCTTCATGGGCGAAACACGAAGAAAGACGTGGTCCCCAACCTCGAACTGCACCTCTCTGCGTCTCCGATCCGCGTAGCTCTTCTGTCTGCTCCTGACAGTGCGGAGTCGCCTGTGAATCTGCTCGACTACCTCCTGACTCTGCCGGATCAACCTGGGGCCAACCTCCTACTTGGTCCCCACCTCAACCCAACTCAAGGGTGCCGTACACCTCCGTCAGTACAAAGCCTCGTAGGGAGCCATGCCGATGCTCGAGTGATAGCTGTTGTTGTATGCAAACTCCGCCAGGGGCAGGTGCTCCTCCTAAGAGCTCCTCCAGTCCAGTACACAGGCACGCAAAAGGTCCTCAAGTGTCTGTATCGTGCGCTCCGACTGTCCGTCCCTCTGGGGGTGGTAAGCTGTACTAAACCTCAATCGCATCCCCAGGGCCTGCTGAAACTCAGCCCAAAATTGGGACGTAAAGCGGGTATCCCGGTCGGATACGATCTCTCACGGAACTCCGTGTAGTCATAGCACATCGCGGATATACCTCTCTGCCAATTGTGCTGGTCCCAAAGTGACTCGGATCGGCAAGAATCGTGCCGTCTTCGTCAGTCTATCCACAATTACCCAGACTGCGTCGTGTCCTCGCCGGGTAACAGGTAAACCCACCACCAAGTCCATGGTGATGCTCTCCCACTTCCACTCTGGCACTGGAAGCGGCTGTAGCGGCCCTGCAGGCCTCTGATGCTCGGCTTTCACTTGCTGACACACTAAGCACTGCTGCACGAATTCACCCACATCCCGCTTCATCCCCCTCCACCAAAACTCGCGTCTCAAGTCGTGGTACATCTTTGTGTTTCCGGGATGTATGGTGAATCTGGAACCGTGTGCCTCAGTCAGGAGCTCTCTGAACAGCTCCTCGTCTCTGGGAACGCATAACCGTCCCCTCAGGCGCAGCACCTAGTCTGTGAAAGAGAAGTCCCCTGGGTCTCCCGACAGTACTCTGTCGCGCAAGGACTGCAAGTACGGATCGGCCGTCTGTCCTGTGATGATGCGGTCTATCAGCTCTAGCCTAGTCTGTCGTGTCACAGTCACTGCCCCACAGTGCCCCCGTAACTCTAGGGGTCGCCAACTGCCCACCTCCTCCAAAAGGCTCCAACTCTGTAACTGTAAACTGCCCAAGTGTGCGGGTGCCTTCCGGCTCAAGGCGTCAGCCACCACATTGGCCTTGCCCGGGTGATAGGAAATGCTGCAGTCGTAGTCCTTCAGGAGCTCCAACCAACGTCTCTGTCTCATGTTGAGCTCCTTCTGATCAGAAAGGTATCTGAGGCTCTTGTGATCTGTGAAAATCTTGAAGGTCTCACCGTACAAGTAGTGCCTCCAGGTCTTCAGCGCGAAGACGACAGCTGCCAACTTCAGGTCGTGGGTAGGGTAGGTATGCTCATGGGGCTTCAGTTGCCGCGAAACGTAAGCGACAACGTGACCCCTTTGCATGAGCACACCTCGTAACCCCTGCAAGGAGGCGTCCATGTACACAACGAACCTGCCACTACTGTCAGGGATGGTGAGCACGGGAGCCGAGGTCAACCTATCCTTCAGCTCCTGAAAACACACCTCACAGGCGTCTGTCCAAGTGAAGGGCACGTCCTTCCGGGTCAACTGTGTCATGGGATGCGCAATCTGTGAAAAACCTCTGATAAACCGTCTGTAATAGCCTGCCAGTCCCAGGAAACTGCGAATCTCAATGACTGAACGCGATCTCTCCCACCTGAGCACTGCCTCGACCTTGGTGGGTCCACCGCCAAGTCGTCTCCAGAGATCACATGACCTAAGAAGGTCACCTCCCTCAACTAGAACTCGCACTTGCTGTATTTGGCGTACAGCCTACGTCGTCTCAGTGTGTCCAGAACCATCCGCAAGTGCTGTCCATGCTGCGTCCGATCTCAAGAATAGATGAGTACATCATCAATGAATACCACCACAAACTGGTCCAAGTACGGTCTAAATACTTGGTTCATTTGGTCCATGAAAGCAGCGGGGGCATTGGTCAACCCAAACGGCATGACCAAAAACTCGTAGTGTCCGTACTGGGTGCGAAAAGCTGTCTTGGAGACGTCTGCCTCCCTGATCCTCAACTGGTGGTATCCAGACCTCAAGTCGATCTTGGAGAACACCGTGGCACCCCGTAACTGGTCAAACAAGTCGTCGATCCTCGGCAGCGGATATCTGTTCTTGATGGTGACCCTATTCAGCTGTCGGTAGTCCACACAAAGGCGTAGGATACCATCCTTCTTCTTCACAAACAGTACCGGGGCTCCCCAGGGAGACGCACTGGGCCTCACGAAACCCTTCTCCAAAAGGTCCTGCAACTGAGACTTGAGCTCTCGTAGCTCAAGCGGTGCCATCCTGTATGGCGCGGTGGAGATGGGGCTGGTCCCTGGCACTAGTGAGATCTCAAACTCGATCTCACGCTCGGGCGATAGTCCTGGTAACTCATCTGGGAACACGTTAGGGTACTCTCTGACCACCAGGATGCTCTGGAAGTCTGCCACAGGGCTGGGCTCTGCCACCACACAAGCTAGGAAGCCCTCACACCCCTAGCTCAAAAGTCTTGCCACCCGAAGTGCCGAAATGCACCTGAAGCCTCCGTCCACTGGCTGTTCGTGAAACTCGAAAGAAGGCAACTCCGGCATGGAGAAGATAATCTTCCTCTCAAAACAGTCTACCAAGGCGTGGTAAGCGGACAGCCAGTCCATCCCCAGAATTACGCCAAAGTCCACCATCTGTATCATAATCAGGTCAGCTGGCAGGCTATGTCCCCCGACGCTGACCTCGCAATCCGTGTACACCTCCTCAGCTACAAACAACTGACCACTCAGACCTCTGATGACTAACGGATTCTCTAACAGCATATAATCCTGGCCCAAACTAACTGCGAAACTGGCTGCGACAAACGAGTGCGTAGCGCCGGAATCGAAAAGTGTGTAAACGAGTCTGTCGGAAACTGAAACCATACCTGCCACCACCGAGCCCGAAGCTCTGGCATCCCTGTGTGTCAGGGCATTGATACGCCCCTCAGCTCTAGGTGCGGACGAAGCAGCCACACTCTACGTCGGACGGGCAGGTGCTGGCCGGTACCCTCCTCGTGACTGTTGTCCTCCTCCTCGCACCTGGGAACCACGGCCTCCTCCGTGCCCTCCAGTGCTCTGCGCGGGAAGTATCTGTTGACCTCCTGCCCTAAACGGGCAGTCCCTCCTAATGTGGCCCGGCTGGCCACACTGGTAACAGAGGGGAACCCGACTCCCGCCCTCAGTGGGTCCCTGCTGTCGTTTGGGCGGGGGTCCGGTGCTGGCGACTGGCCCCTGTCGAGGGCCCCCAAAGGCCACGGATGGCCCTGCAAAACGTGACGGCTCTCCTGCGGACGCCACATGTCTCCTCTCTCGCCGGCCCTGTGAAAAGTCTGGCTGAAAGGGCCTCTTCCGCCCGTCGTCAGTGTCTCGCGGACGGGTTGGTCTCCTCGTAAGTCATGGCTGCCTCCACCACCCTCGAAAACGTAGGCAGCTTCAAGGGTTTGACATACCCCCGAATCACAGGCTGGAGCCCCTCGGTGAACCTCCAAAGGCGCTCCTCCTCAGTGGCTACCGCTGTCGTTGCAAAGCGGGACAGCTCCAGGAAACGCGTGCGGTACGCGCTCACAGTCATCGTCCCTTGGCGGAGAGTGTGGAACTCCCGCCTCCTCTGGTCCTGCCACGTCTGGGGAAAGTACTGCTCGTAGAAGAGGGCGACGAACTGGTCTCAGGTCGGCTCGTCCCTCTCCTGTCCCCTGACCGCTCTCCACCACCTGTGTGCCACACTCTCCAGCTGGTACGTGGCAAAGGCCACGTGGCACTCCACCGAGGGGCGAAGGGTGTCGAAAATCTTCTCCAGCTGCTCGAGCCAATCCTCTGCCTCGTCGGGTCCTCATCCCCCTTGAAGGAGGGGGGCTTCAGCTTTCGGAACTGCTCGAAGAGCTCGGAGTGGCGCTGCAGTGGGGATGCTGGTGCACCTCCAGGCAAAGGTGCCTCGTGCACAGAAGTGTCGGAGAAAGGTGGGGGCGGCGGCGGCCCATCCCCTCCCCCATGTCCAGCGCCGCGTCTGTCGGGTGGTCCCACAGAGGACTCCCCCTCCGCAGCCCCAGGGTGAGGTGCTCGGGGCGGTGGGTGGAGCTCTTCTCGCACAATGTCCTGTATCAGCTGGACGAGGTCCTGGGCCTGGATGCCCGAGAGTAGTGGCTGGTCTACTGAGGCGTCGACAACGGCACGCCCACCTCGCTGACCTCGTCCTCGGCTGCACCCGCGGCCTGCCTCACCAGTCCCGCGACGAGGCATCTCCTGCAAGGAGACGCGAAATAAAACTGAAACACGTCAATACGGAACGATATCTAACAAAACACGTCTAAGAACTCATGTCAAAAGATATGTTGTGGTGGCTACTCTAGTTATAAACATGTGAACTGGTTACTTTCCAGTCAATTGATTCACTTCTCGGGACGACTTTGCTCTAATACCATCTTGTAACGACCCAATTCCCGAGTCCTACGAGACACGAGAACTGGACCGACTCGACTAATCCCAAAACCTAGTCGTCCAACAAGGAAGTAACCAAAAGAGCAGTAAAATAAACCACATTCAGCATGAATATAACTAGCAGTAACAAAAAATACAGCAGTAAGAAAAGGAACTACTACAGCATGTACCACCACAACAATAGAATAACATTTATAACATAACATGGACTACGAGTAAAGAAAAGTACAGAGAGTAACAAGAACTACTCACTACAGTGGAACAAAAAGGGTACAAAAGAAAGTGGTAACTCTACTGGACCCTACTCGGCCGAGCTTCCTCTGCAGCCGCTGACCTTGGCTGCTCAACACCTGGTCCTGAAAGGTAACGAATGTAACACGTCAGCAAAACGCTGAGTAGAGTGGCAACTAAAACTAAGAAACAGTAGAGTGTACAGTAGCTGTTTTATTTTCTTTCTTCCTTTATTTACGTCTTTCTATTGTTTCACAATTTATCTATTTCTCAGATCCTTCACTTGATCTCGAATGTTCCTCGTGGGAACGATCTTGATTGCAGTCTTTTCCGAAGAGTAGAAGTAACACGTGGTGCTCTCCTAGCCGGGAGAGTCCCCCGTGGTGATCCTACTCTCAGTCAACCACCCAAAGGTCACTGACAGACGTAACGGTGACTACGGCACGCGCGGTAAACGCACGGGTAGCTACCCTGCACTGGCACGCGATCAGTCATTTCCGTTAACGGGTGCGCCCAAAGCACAGCACGGAACCAGTATAGGGCAGAGCCCTCTCAGTAACAGGGGTCCAACCCCTCCACAATAACCAAACAGGGGCCTTGCCCCTCCACAGTCCGCGCACCCTCGCCTGACTACCCTGGTTTGCCCAGTGGACCTAACAAGTCGGTGTAGGTGAGCTAGCAGAACCCGGGGCCCGTGGGGTAGCTAGTGCTCTCCCTACACTAGTAGCTATCCTCGGTACTGCGTACACGAGGGCCAGCAAATCAGTACAAAGTGGCCAGACCTAACCCCGGGTCCCTGGGGCGGCTAGCTCCGCTCTGCACTAAGAGGTAATGTGTGCTCTCTTGGTATCACGTACCCCAGAGACAACACACTTCCACATCTTTCTTTCTCAGTTCCATTCCATTCTCTTTCCAGGAGTTCTACTCCTAATTCCCCGTAGGGTTCCAGCTCTTTTACTCAGCACATTTAGGTTTCACCGTTCCAGTTTCACGTTCATACAACCCATATTCTCAATCATGTTCATTTATTCATAACAGGCAGCTGTTAAATCAATTTACAGGCAACTATCATTTCCTTTCCACAGTTTCCAAGATTGCAATATCTATATTCATTTCACTAGTTTTCCAGTCCTAGGATTCATGCCGTACCCTAGGATCTATCATTCAATCTAGTTTTCCGGCCCTAAGATTCATGCAATACCCTAGGATCTATCATTCAATCTGGTTTCTCATTCCTAGGATTCATGCAATGCCTTAGGTTCTATTAATTGTTCCATAATTGTAACAAAATATGTTAATAATTTATAAAGCCACTCTACTAGCTACAACGGGGGTACTGGGGGTGTTGTTGGAAATCCTGCCCGCCTCTACAACCCCCGGGGCTACAATGGAACGGGGTCCTATCACAAGGATCAAACACAAGGAGTTTCTCAGAACAGTATATAATTACTGTAGATGGGTAGAGGATTTTATTCCGAAAAGAACGCAACTCGAAACGCGGAAAACGGACTCCGAACGGGCCCTAAACGGGTCGAAAACGACGAAACAGTCCAAAATCAGACGTCTGGAACCTCTTCCAGACATCTTAAAATGTGGGTCAGATGGTACCTTTGTTCTGCGTAGTCTCTCAGACGTCCAGAAGCCTGCGAGGGCGTCTGGCTTAGTTCCTAGACATCCGATGGTCACCCCGGACGTCTGGAAGTCCTTCCCGTCGTCTGGCACTGCGGCCAGACGTCTGATTCGCTTTGGATGGCGAATCTCAGAACCTGCACGTACCCACTCCTCGTTCTCAGTACGAACGGTCGCAGAAAAGGAAGAAGGACGAAAATAACTCACTTGCCAGACGTCTGGACAGTCCTCCAGGCGTCTTCACCGTCGTCTGGTTGGAAGCCTAGACGTCTGATTCTGGAAAAATTTCCAGAATCAGACCTCGACTCGCTCTCCGCCCGCGACGCACAGCCGCGCCGCGCCTCGTCCGCCTGCTGCTCGAGCTGCAGCAGCCCTCCAGTGACGCTCCACGCCCGCGGCTCCCCCGCCGACCAGCTCTAGCTGCCTCGGCAAGCTCGAGCCCTCACAGTCGGGCATCTCCTCCCTCGCGCAACACCTCCTCCCTCAACTCGCCGCGGCTGCCGCTGCTGCCGCTCGCTCGCACTCTCGCACCGGCTGGAAGAAGAAGAAGGAAGCGGAGGAGATGAGAGTGAGGGAGAGGGTGAGGGCCTTATAAGGCCGTGCAGGGAGAGAGAGAGAGAGAGACAGCGCAGTCTGCGCCTGCAGGAGGAGAGAGGGAGAAAAGGGGGAAGGTGCGGCGGTTGCAGGTCTGAGCGCGCCTGCGCGCAGACGCAGCCCCGCACGCCACAGAAAAATAGATCCCAGACGTCTAGAAGGGGTTCCAAACATCTGGTCAGACATCTGGGCCACCTCCCAGACGTCTTAAAAAAATCATCTTGGAAGGCGTTCGTAACAGGGAAGCTCACGCCGAGGTTCGTGAAACCCTTTGAGGTCCTGGAGCGGGTTGGACCCGTTGCTTACAGGCTTTCCGTTCCTCTCCAGCTTTCTGGTGTGCACGACATGTTCCACGTGTCCAACCTCAGGAAGTACGTTGCCGACCCCAGTCACGTCTTGAGTCATAAGAGCGTCGAGGTGGGTGACGACCTGACCTACCCCGAGCGGCCAGTGCAGATTCTCGACAGAGCCGTCCGCAGTCTGAGACGAAAGTAAGTACCCCTGGTGAAGGTTTTGTGGAGGAGCCAGCGGTATGAGGAGGCTACCTGGGAGCCTGAGGCGGCGATGCGGGAGTAGTACCCGGAGCTGTTCGCGGGTACATCTTTTTGGATCGGCTTCAGTCCTCTTTGAGTTTGTTATGCATATATCGTTCTTTTCCGCACCCTAGTTAGCGCTAGTTTCGAGGACGAAACTTCCTTTGAGTTTGTTATGTTGTTATGACCCTGGCATCAAACGTCGTTTAAGACGTCTGGTCAGATGTCTGGAAGCCTTCCCAGATGTCTGGAATTTAATTTTTTTGGCGTACGGGTTCGCGTCTGCGCGCATGCGCGCGCAGACTGAACCGTCGCCCTCCTTTCTTCTCTTTCCTTCCTCCCTGCAGGCGCAGCCATCCTTTTCTCTCTCTCCCCACGACAGCCTTCAAATACCCCCCTCTCCTCTCCCTCACCCTCACTCCACTGCCTTCTTCTTCTTCTTCCTGTTAGCGAGAGAGTGAGCGGCATGGGCAGCAGCAGCTGCTGCCATGAGTGTGTGGGGAGGAGAGGTTGCTGCGGGAGGGAGAGAGAGTTAGATTGTGAGGGTGCGAGCTCACCGGAGCAGCTACAGCCGGCAAGTGCGCAGCAGGAGCGTGGTGCTGGGGAGGAGCTGCTGCAACTCAGGCAGCAGGCGAGCGCAGCGCGGCACGGCCGTGTGCAACAGGCGGAGGGCGAGGAGGTCCTGATTCTGGGAAAATTTCCCAGAATTAGATGTCTGGACATATGTCCAGATGACGCGAGAGACGTCTGGAGGAAGGTCCAGATGTCTGAAAGGTACAATATTTTACCTTCCTTCTTCTTTCGCGTGTACGGCCATGCAGCCATTCCGCCGAAGGGTTCTGCTTCGTTTCATGTTGAGGATGGTCGCATATGTGTGCAGGTCTCGTTCGGGAAGGTGCAAGGGCACGCCCTTCCACACAGATCAGACGTCTGGGCACAGCACCAGACGACGGAGGGGGTTTCCAAACGTCCGAAGTGACAGCCAGACGTTTGGAAACTAAGTCCAGATGGTTCAGCGGGATTTTGGACGTCTGAAGGACCGCGCAGATCAAGGTATGACCTAAGCCATCGTTTAAGATGTCTAGAAGATATTCCAGACGTCTGGGAGTTGCGGAGGCACGTGGGCCTGCCGACCATGCCCCCAGTACTCCCGATTTTGCGGGTAGAGTGGCCCCTTTAATTATTTATCAAAAATTATGCACTTGTGAAATAATTAATAGATTCTAGGGTATTGCATGGATCCTAGGACTGAAAAACTAGATTGCATGATAGATCCTTGGATATGGCATGAATCCTAGGACTGGAAAACTAAATTGAATATATATATTGCAGTCTTGGAAAAGTAGGAAGGAAAACGATAACTGCCTATAATTGGTTAATAGTTGCCTGTTTATGAATGGATAATTACTGTTGAGAACATGGGCTATATGAATATAAAGCTGAAATGATGAAACCTAAATTGGCTGAGTTAAAAAAAAAATGAGCATGAACCCTACGGGGAATTAAGAGTAGAGCTCCTGAGAGGTGAATGGAATGGAGTTGGGGAAGTGAGCTGGCCCTTGAGTATGGAGTACCAAGGAGAGCGACTGTCCCCTTGTTTAGTGCAGAGCAGAGCTAGCCGCCCCAGGGACCCGGGGTTGGTCTGGCCACTTTGTACCGACTTTTGGCCCTCGTGTACACAGTATCGAGGAGAGCTACTAGTGTAGGGAGAGCATTAGCCACCCCACGGGCCCCGGGGTTCTGCTAGCCCTCCTACACCAACTTGTTAGGCCCACTGGGCAAACCAAGGTAGTCAGGCGAGGGTGCGCGGACTATGGAGGGGCAAGACCCCTATTTGGTTACTGTGGAGGGGTTGGACCCCTGTTATTGAGAAAGCTCGGCCCTATACTGGTTCCATGCTGTGCTTTGGGGCGCACCCGTTAACGGAAACGACTGACTGCGTGCCAGTGCGGGGTAGCTACCCATGCGTTTATCACGCGTGCCATAGTCACCGTTACGTCTGTCAGCGACCTTGTGGTAGTTGGCTGAAGGTAGGACCACCACGGGGGACTCTCCCAGCCAGGAGAGCACCACGTGCTACTTCTACTTTTCGGAAAAGACTGCAATCAAGATTGTTCCCACGAGGAACATTCAAGATCAAGAGAAAGATCTGAGGAATAATTCATTAATGAGTAAATGGAAAAATAAAGAAAGAGATTAAAAATATAACAGCTACTGTCCACCTTACTATTTTTCTTAGCTTTTGGTTGCCACTCTACTCAGCGTTTCGCTGATTTGTCACCTTTGTCACCCTTTCAGGATCAGGGGTTGAGCAGCCAGAGCCGGCGGCTGCAGAGGGAGCTGGGCCTAGTAGAGCCCAGTAGTCTTACTCGTGTAGTACCTACTATACCGTTTCTTTTGTGTAGTGAGTATTTTCTGTTACCATTGTACTCTTTTATTGTAAGCATCATGTTTATGTACCTGTTTATTTCTTTACTGTTGTGGTGGTGTATACTGTAGTAGTTCTTTTCTTTACTGCTGTATTTTGTTACTACTAGTTATATACATGGTGAATGTGGTTTATTTTACTACTCTTTTGGTTACTTTCTCGTTGGACGACTGGGTTTTAGGATCAGTCGAGTCGGTCCGATTCTCGCGTCTTGTAGGGATTCGGGAATCGGGTCGTAACAGGCAACAAGCCTAGCTTTATACCTGTCTACTATCCCATCGGGTCTGTACTTTATAGTATAGACCTACCTGTAGTCAACCAAGGTAGCACCCTCAAAACATGATACTAACTCCCAAGTCTGTCGCGACTATAGAGCCTGCATCTCTTCATCCATGGCTACCTGCCATCTCGGATCGCATGAAGCCTGGATAAAATCTCTAGAAATGACAACAATAGTGATAGCTAAAGCAAACTTGAAGAGGCGAACACCCTCTTCAAGATGAACAATGCCTGTGTATTAAGATAGAGGATGGAGGGTACCATCCCTACTAGGTCTTCTCAAGGATACCTGCTCCTCTGTGTCTAAACTACTCTCATCTGTCAACTCTAAACCAGTCCTCTAGTCAAGCAAAGTGGATGGTCTTCAGTGATACACACTTGAGGATCCTCCAAAGCAGCCTGTATAGATATCCCCTCCTTTGAGAAATAGGGAATCCCTTCAAAGAAGGTAACATCTGCAGTAGTAACATATCTCCTGTGACTAGGATCGTAACACTAATATCCCTTCTAGGCTCTCGAGTACCCAAGAAAGACACATTTAGTCGCCCTTGGAGAGAACTTGTCCTGGTTACCATATGCCTGAATAAAACATGTGCATCCAAATATTCACAAAGGTAAAGAAAATGGTTTATTCCACTCTGGATGAATCACCTGATAAGGAATCCATCCCTAAAGGACTGACAAGGGCACCCTGTTAATCAAATAGGTCGTAGTGAGGATTGCATCTCCCCAAAATTGCTTAAAAACTTTCATGTGGATCATTAGAGTCCTAGCAATATCTAGGAGATGACGCAACTTGCGGTCAGCCACACCATTCTGCTGAGATGTGTGAGCACAAGATGTTTAATGGATAATACCTCAAGAAGAAAGAGATCCTGCACATCTCCCTACATAAGCTCCAAGGCATTGTTGTTGTGGAAGACTCTAACAGTACCACTATACTGAGTCTGAACCTCTACCAAAAACTAGTGAAGAATCTGTGGAATCTCTGCACGACTCTTCATCAAGAAAACCCAGGTAAGTCGATTATGGTCATCTACAATTGCAACATAATACTGATGTCCTCCTGGAGTAGGCACCCTGGATGGTCCCCGTACATCACAATGTACCAAAGCAAAGGGGGTAGCACTCACCCCAGCATCCTTCTGTGAGTAGGTACTCCTGTGGTGCTTCCCAAGCTGATAATCCTCACACTGTAACGTCAAGGAGTTTGGCAAACCAGGATACATCTGGCGCATTTTCTTGAGTGAAGGATGTCCAAGTCTCCTGTGCCACATCCATGGATCAAAGGCTATAGATGTGACTTCAACAAATAGTGTAGGTGTATCAAGGTAACAGAGTCCATCTCTCTCTATACCCTCACTAACAATGTCTCCTGTTTTCGAAGTAACAGTAGGCCTCATAAAAAACAACGCGACATCCCAACTCCTTACAAATGCAACTTACTAAAAGCAGGCTCATAGGGAACTCTGGTGCATAATGAACTTCTTCTATCAACATCTTTTGAGAAGCACGTACCTGCCCTACTGTTGTAACAGGTAACGTGCTTCCATTAGCCACCCTAACCTCCTTAATTCCAGACGGAGGCTTGGGACCTTCAAGGCGTCGCATATCTCCTGTGAGGTGTACAAAGGCACTAGAATCTTATGATCCACCGCCCTCTGACCATGTTCTTTTGTCATGTATTACCTTGGGTTGCCATCGCAAACCCCTTTCCTGATGGATTTCTTGGAGAACCCATCATCTTCTGATTTTGTGAGAGAAGACTCATCACTTCGTGATTCTTTATCAGATCCATGTTGGATCTACAGGAGGGTTGGGTAGAGCCAACAACCTACTGTCCACACGCAGCAATGCCATTGACTATTCCACATCCAAGCAACAGTGACCTAATGAACCATGGAGTAGCCTGCGATGTTGATGGATCCACGCCTACCGATCGTAGCCCTCGTACCCATGGATCCATGCGATGCAGCAACACAACAGCCACCAACATTGGCCACAGCGCCGCAGAAGGGCAACACACTGTGATGCGATGTGGCAAAGTAGCAATCAGCGCGCTGGGGATGCAACGATGTAGAAGCGGTGCAGTGGCACAACGAGGTAAGGGCGATGGCGATGGAGGGGCAGCGCACGCTATCATAGCCATTGCTCCTCTTCATCATCAATTCCAAGATTCGAAGATTCAATCATTTTTAGGGAAGAATATGTGGTGGGATATCACAGCGTCAATCTAGGACCGCTGCTCTGATACCATGTTGAGAAAAAATGAAATCTCTATAGAGAAAAGAAACCCTAGCCTCTCTTTTATACTCGAGAGGTTTAAGAAAATTATAATGATATCCCACAAAATAATGAAATAGGAAAAGAAGGCCCTATACGCTCAACAATACTTATGATCTTGATGGTCATTGCAAGAATGTCCCTCGAATTTCCTCTCAAAGCAAAAAAAAATCCCTAGAATTAAGATCTAATAAGAAATTTGTTATTTTCCACAAAAAAGGATAAAAGAAATAAGTATCTTTTTCTTTCCCTTTGGGCTAATTTACTTCGATGGTTAAGAAATTGATATTAAGAAATGTGAAACTGATGCTAGCTCTCATTTTTATTTACTTGTAAGGTGGTGTTAAATCAATTTATGTTTACTTAAACTGATGTTAAGTTGTAGCGTTAACTCTTATAGTGTTTACTTGAACTGGTGTTAACACCAATTTCTGTAGAGTAGAATTTAAATGTGAGGGAGTTTCGAAGTTAACACCTGTTTTACTAACACCCTTTACGACTAGTGTTAGTAAAGTGTGAGCCTCCCAAAATAATTGTTAAAATTATAGGGGTTAACCTCTCAAATAAATAAGAGTTAACCCCTTAACCGTCCAAATAAACTAACATTTATATTATATTAGTCAAACTAGCGTCAATTCCACATTTTATTGCCTAAACCATAATTCTATTGTAGCTTTGAACTCATGTGACTTTTAGATCTCATTGAGAAGATTTTCTTATTAATTTTCTAATATTTTAATTGGAACTTCAGTTTCGACCGTTAAATGATCCTAATTTCTTAGTTAACTCTAACTCTACTATAACTTAGATCATGTATGGTTACTCTATAAGTTTATATTCATACAGGGGTAATGTTTGGATCAATTTTATGGCTGCGTTTTAATGTTGGATAAAGTTTACTCTTAAATAAAATTTAGGATGAGGTAAATTTTAGTGGTGAGATGATGGTAATGGATGTAACAGAAGAGGTGATGTGATGTTAGCTTTTCTTTTTAAAATAGGTTTGTTGTTACAAGCTCGGACACACGAAATATAATTAAATTCCAATTAAATGAGCCTCACCACCAAATATAAAACCTATTTATCACCGGTGATTTAAGCAAAATCATCAATGATTGTGGTGTCCCACTAAAAAAGCACTCCTTTCCATATTTTGGGAAAAATCACATGTGATTTGAACAATAATCACCGATGATTTGGGTGTCATGTTAAAAAAATACCCCTCTTGTATTTTGGGAAAAAATAATGATTTGGATAAATTGATCAGTGACAGATACGACCATTGATGATGTTCTTGAACATTTGATTCAAATAGTGAAAAGATATGACACACTTCAAAAATCTTTCTATTCCTATTACTACTCATTTTAGTCACGACATGTCAACTAATCCACTCACTTACCCCACATCGAAACATAGCCTAAGATTTCGTGAATATGATAAATCTAGCAATATGTGTATAATATCAAATGTCCACAAGGATATCTATGTAGAAATCCTAAATGTAATCCAATCAAGATGTTTCTCAATGTCAAGACATGGGTGACCGATTTCAAATGTGTCCTAAGGAAGATCTCCATTGGAGTGTATTGACAATGATACAACGGTTATGCATAAACTTAAACAACTAATGCCCATTTTTCCATTCTTGAAGGCCTAATTTGATAAGAAGAATAAACTATCAAAATACAGGTTAACCTTATTTGATAAGAATGATATTTTAACTTAGATTAAGAAGATTTAACTCGAAATAAGTTATGATGAGATTGATGTAGGATAAACTATTTGTGTAAGTTATTCCATGTATTTTCATAGGTTAACTTAAAAACTTTCCAAATAATTACATAATAACCTTTATGACTTCCTAATAAAAATAAAAAATAACCCATCTATAAAAAAAAATTATCTCTTAAAATCTATCACTCCATCTACACTAACCCATGCTTTTTGATTTATTTGAAAAAATAAAAGGAATTGTCTTCTCCAACGAGTCAAACATCATTATGTAAAAAAGATTAGCATGTTTTTTCAACGATTCATCGACACAACTTTTGCTCGTCCATGCAAAAAAAAAAATTCTATTCTAGTTTCTTACCCAAAGGGCTACCAAGTCGTAGGATATGAACACATATCTGTGTGTGTACATCAACAATACTTTATCTAAACAATTTTAAAAATTCAAAAAGAAATTAGAAAAAAAAAAAAGAGAGACCTAACAATGATTACATGTCCGCTGCAAAGTACGCGCCTAGCTCATAAACTTTTAACTTTTACCAAAATTTATACGAGCTACGCTCAAACCTCTACCAAACCAATATTTTAAAATTTTTACCGAAGAACTTACCCAGCTAGGCCTTATTTGTGATACAACTTATCTCATATCCAGTAAGTTTAACTTTATCCTAGGAGAAAGTTGTAGAACCCAAGATAAATTTATTTCATCAGTAGGATAAATTTATCCCTCCACTTATGAGACATCAACTCCACTTATCCCCCAAACATCCCTTATTTATCCTATGATTTGACACATACCTCTCCCAAACACCAAAATCAATTTATCCCAAATTTATCTCTCAATTCCACCACCTATAAACTTTATCCCTTGAAACAAACAAGCAGCGGGAGACAATACTTTGGTAACAGCCCCAACGTTTCAATCCATCCATCACACCTAATTTTTCTAGAAACTGAAAAGCCAAACTTTGCTTAAGGTATCTAAATTATGGTGAGGACAAAATGAGGAATTTATTATGGGGACCGCAGCCCCCTGAAATGTAACATCATTCTCCGCTATCATATTCAAAGTAATGTGAATTTGTTCTGAGTCTGTAAGAAAAAGGGAAAAATAACTGGATGATCTAACAGGTAAACGAACTACAACATTAAACACACACTTTACCTAACACCAGGCACAATGGAATTCATACTTTTTGCTATCTGATTGAGAATGCTACATGCATCAGAAGTAAACTTGATTCTTCCTCGCTTTATTCTCTCTTGTCCTCAAGATCCTCACTGTGTAGGTCGGCAACGGCCTCGTGCATTTTCTTTGCATCAGGTGAAGAGCCATGATCGTCCTTCAAGTGCATTGGGCTTTGTTTTATCAAAGACAAGGCATCATCTTTGTCAAATTCATCAGAGTCATCGGAGTAGGCATATCTGAAAAAATGAACAAAAAGTGGTCGTCAGAAATACGTTAGGGAAATGAAGCTAAAAACATGACCAAAGGATCAAAAGAAATGACTAAATGCCAATCAATATAAACTACTGCAAGGAATTTTATCGTGCACTTAGCTTAAGAATCCATTGGTAATATCACTTGGCATCAAAAGCACAAGAAGGAAGCTGCCATATGGTAATAAGAACAATAAAGCCCATCATATCCAGGCAGGCCCACGAGTATGTCATCCATTCTTGGTCTCTGTATTGGCCCGAAAGATCCTGCCGATACGAATGAGGCTAGAGAAAAATATCTGAGGTTCTTTAACTTATGTACCACCTGAAATGCATTTTCTGATCCAAATACATGTTAGGTTGCACCTCAAAGGGGTTTTTCCACTTTTTGGCGACTATATGAGTGAGGTGGACCATTGGAGAATGGGTGGATGCAAACTGAGCTCTTAACAAGTGGGCCAGTCCCCACAACGACTGACTAGCACTGCCATGCATTGTATATGTGCGGGTTTTCAAGAGACCAGATCCACCTGTCTTTGAGGCAGCCTATAGAGAATTGCTGGCAGTGGTATTTGGATTTTTTATGCGCAATTTTCAGTGTCTTCCTGGCAGTAAAACAAAGATTTCCTGTGTCATTTGTTGCTAAGAAGGCACAAATTGGCTTTACTGGTCTAATTACATAAATCAACATCTGTGCAGTTGCTTTTTCCCTTTTTTATTTCATCATTCATGTTTTTCTACAGGAACTAAACCCAGGAATAGTTTGGGATAGATGTGAGTGTGATGGCAAAGAATCTATGTAGTCAACCCCACTTAGTACATAAAAGTGTTTTTTAGTTATCGTATTAATGTTTCACTACACCAAGAAACCAAATCCATCTGCCCACATAGTACTTGCTTGGTATTTATGACTATTCCTGTCTGTCCTTCATGGTTGTCTCCAAACTCGTAAAATAAACTATCTTACTAGTCTGTGACGTTGAGTTTTGAAATAGCCAGCTCCTTTGGGAGGAGTTTGGCGACAAATGTTCTAGGAGAGATTGGCCGACAGCACCCGCATGCAAAATTTCTCTCAGGCTGTTCGTGTTTATACCTTTGGAAGCAATTGTCTGATCCTGGCAGTTTGGAGAGCTCATATTGCAATTCAATTACTCCATGAGGTATATACACTGTGAAATATGTTAGGGGACTTACAAAAAAGGGTAACCACATGCATAAAGCTCAAACCCAGTAATGAAACAATACCATGACCTTGGTGGGCACGTGCCCACTTGTCAATGTTCAACCATGTGGATTTCCCCCATATTCAATTGCGTAAGATCAAAAAGATCAATATTAAAGTACGCAATGCTTCTTCTATTTCTGTATAGTTCTATGGGTTTCCTGTAATTAACTAAGTAACAAAAGGTCTTCAATCCTTCTGAAATTGAAGGAAATTTAGTATCCATTCTAAGGAAGTAGAATCAAATGTAAATTATGTTATGTTAAATGAGACTTCCATTAATATCTACATAGTATCACCTCACTAGAGCCTTAAGTAGGACCCTGGCACAACTCATATTACCTGATGCCATTTTTCCACAGTTAAAAGGGAGATTTCTTTTTTACCAACACTGGGTGATTTGAAATTCCAGAAGATCTAATCTCCTGAATTTAATCCACCAAAAAAGGACGATATGTTATTGTTGAGAGTTATGTGGAGTTGTTTCTTATTTTCTTATTGTATGGGGTGTTTTGTGTAATTATCCCTACGGTGTCTTTCTACATAAAGGCCCCTAAGATTTCTTGCTTTAATTGAATCAATCAGTTTCCCATCGACATGGTATCAAAGCCATGGTCCTAGACCAGTGCTCGACTACCTCCACAAAGTACCACCCACTCTCCTTCCTCTCCTCACCCACACTCACCACAGCCACTGCCGCAACCTCCAGCGGCTGCAGCAACATCGTCGCCACCCCCTCCCGCACCACCAGCAGCCTCATCCGGTGGCAGTAGCACGGCAAACCCCCCTCGTGCCCCAATCTATGCTGCTAGGGTCTCCAAGGACCGTGGTAGGCACTCCCAAGGGGGTGGCAACACTGTCTGCACCCTGATCATGATCTGAAACCTGATTTTCAGATTTAATTTTTGGTTTCTGTGCTTACTTAATGATCTGATTTTTCTATAAAGCGAATCCTATCTCTTCTTCCTATCAATCGGGGCACCAACTACTTGATGGGGAAGTTATCTTATCATGAGCGCATCTCCTTATATGCAAGGCACCTCCATCAAACTAGATGGAACCAACTTTCTACTATGATCTACATCCATTGCCCGATTCATGGGGTCTCATAAAAAAAAAACACATCTTATTGAAAAATGAACCAACTTTAAAGAATGATGATGGGGAGGTTGACAACAATTGGGTTGCTATATGTATGTTGCATAGTATGAAAGAGCCAATAGTGAAACAAGTCATGTCTTACTCTTCAGCAAAGAAGATGTGGAAGGTTCTGCATGAAATTCACTTCTAGAAGAGTAATATTACTTAGTTATACAGAGTTCTAGAAGAAATCTACACATTTCGCAAGGGAACTATGTCTTTGGAAGAGTGCTACAGGATGATGAAGAATTTATGGGATGAGCAAGAATCTTATCAGCCTTTGTCCTTAGATATATCAGTTATGGCCAACCAGAGGGAGGCCATTAAATCTATCCAATTTTTCGACACTTGGCCCTGAATACAAGGTTGTAAAGGATCATTTGATGACCTTGGAAGAGAACCCTACACTAATGCAGATATATGCTCGCCTCTCGCTTGGAGATATCTGATCTTGTCCCACTATCTAATTCCTCAACCATGGTGTCTGTTGGTCATGGTCGTGGTCGTGGTACTCTCACAAGCAAAAGGAGAGGATGCATGCTGAGAGGAGGTGGTGGCCATGGCCGTGGTCGTTGTGGATTGTTCTATGAGCATTGTCACATAACTAATCATACGAATGACAGGTATTGGATCAAGCATGGGTATCCTCAAGGGAAGCCTCCTCAAGAAAATCAAGTCTCATCTAGGGCCAATGATACCCAATTTCAAGTAGATGGTTCCACCACTCAAGTCACTATCTCCAAAGAAGAATATGATCGATTGTCGATGTTCCAATCTACTACTATTGCCAGTCTTTGTTGTCAAATTTGTAGGTATTATTACTATGTCAGTCAGAACTCATGATTCTAATTGGATTATTGACTCAAGTGCCTCTTCACACATTATTGGAGATGCTACTCTGTTTTCTTCCCTACAATCTCTAGTTAACCCCTTCCATGTGAAGGTAGTTGATGGCGCCTTGTCTCCAGTTACCGGACTTGGAGACATCTCTCTTTCTAGATCTCATCTTTGGTAGATGTTATGCACACTCCCGAATTTGTTTTAAACCTTATGTTTATTAGTTAGATTACGAAGGCACTATATTGTTAAGCAATGTTTTATGATCACTTCTTTCTGCAACATCTCCAAACAATGAAGCAGATTGGTGGAGAACTTGAGCGGGATGGCCTTTACCACCTCAACTTACCACCTACACACCTTTCTACCACTATTGCTTTAGCCACTACTGCCTTACAATGACATTTGTGCTTGGGATATCACCCAAGCATCCATGCATTACGTCGTCAGTTTCCTAAGTTGCAATTTCCATAGTCCTTCCAGTGCAATGCGTGTCAACTTAGCAAACATCATAGGACTTCTTTTCCGCCCAATCAAAATAAAAGAACTGAGTCGTCTTTTGCATTAATTCATGTTGATTTAGGAGGGCCATGTCATATTTGTAGTCTTAAAGGTTTTAGATATTTTCTTGTTTACATGGGTTTATATGTTGAAAGAAAAATTTGAAACTGTTGTACTTATTAAAAATTTTTCTATGAAATAAAGACTTAATTTTCTATTGATTTGTACTTTTCACAATAAAAATGGCCTTCAGCTCATGAATGCTACTATGGCTAATTTTTTTAATTACTTGGGGGTCATTTACCAAACTTCCTATGTTTACACCTCTCAACAAAATGAAGTGGTTGAACGCAAGCTATAGACACCTTCTTGATGTAGCCAAAACTATGATGTGCTAGATGCATGTTCTCTCTCAATTCTGGTCCGATGTTACTACTATTTTTCTTATTAATAGGGCATCTTCTTCTATCCTAAAAGACACATTACCTTATTCTATGTTTGTTTCCTGGCCAGGAGTTTTTTTCTCTTACCCTTGTGTTTGGTTGTCTATTTTTTTTTTTTTAAAGCAAAAGGATGGTTATCCGTGTTTAGTTTTGTCCACCTTTTCAAGCTAGACAAGTTGTCTCCCTAATCTGCCAAGTGCATTTTTTTGAGATGTTCGCATACCAAAAAAGGATATCACTGCTGTGACCCTGTAACTTATAAGTTCTATGTTATCATCGATGTAACGTTCTTAAAGGAAGCTCCATAAGTTTAACTAAAAGAGACGAGCTCTCATCCTCACTTGTCATAGGATACCCCTCTATCTATGCCATTTGCACTGCCTCCAATGCCCTCTGAGCCATCCCATCCTTCGAATATGTATGTAGTAGGTCCCTCTAAGTCACCTCAGTCACCAATGCCTTCACAACCACCACCACCACCTTTCTACCCCCAAACCTACCACTAGCATGTTCCTACGATGCCTAGCGTGGAACCATTGTCTACCATCCCCACCATTGCCTCTATTGGTCATGTTGAGTCCGATGGAGATTAAGTATTGCCTCCTATGGAGGGATCTAACTTAGATCTTTCTATTGCTTATAGGAAGGCCCAACTGTCCTGTGCTCGATATTCTCTTTCACAGCATATGTTATTTACAAGATTATTGCTACTGCTCACTTGTTTTCTATTGCTATGGGTAGTCAGTAGGTTCTTCGCAGTTACATTGAGGTGTTTCAGGATCCTCTCTAGATAACGACAATAGAGGAGGAGATGGATGCTCTACAGTCCTATCGCACATGGGACCTAGTTGACCTACCCCCAGGTGCCTTGATTGTGGGGTGTAGATGCGTGTTCACCCTTGAATACCTCCTGGATGGCTCCGTTGAAAGATAAAAGGCCCAACTTATGTTGTGGCAAAGGGGTACACCCAGACCTTTGAGGTCAATTACTTTGAGATCTTCTCATCAATGGCACGATTAAATTCTGTTTGAGTTTTGCTTTCTCTAACTCCGCCTATGTTGAGGTTCGTGTGCCTTTTCATTGCCGGTCCTAAGCCCGAGTAAAGGAGGGTTGCGTTAGATAGCTGACAGCCAACGTAAAATTTGTCAGATCTTTAAACATGGATTTTAGCAAACACTCAGATTTCGTTGGGACGTTCCCTACTTGCAACGCGCTGCATCGACGCCCGGGTGTAGTGATAAATGAGCAAGGGTTCTCACATGAGGAACGAATGCGAGTAAAGAAGTTAGTTTCGCTACATCGCCGCCCGGATGTAGTCCAAAATGAGCAAGGGTTCTCACATTAGGAATGCATGTGAGTAAAGAAGTTAGTTCCGCTACATCGCCGCCCAGATGTAGTCCAAAATGAGCAAGGGTTCTCGCATGAGGAACGCATATAAGTAAAGAAGTTAGTTCTGCTACATCGCCGCCCAGATGTAGTCCAAAATGAGCAAGGATTCTTGCATGAGGAACACATGCGAGTAAAGAAGCTAGTTCCACCACTTCGCCATCGATGTGTCATAAAGAATGCTGAGATTCAGTAGTTGGAATATTGATACTTTGACCAGCAAGCTCATGGAGATTATGGATACAATGGTAAGGAGAAGGATTCAAATTCTTTACCTTCAAGAGACTAAGTGGGTTGGAGAAAAAGCAAAGGAAATCGAGAGAACAAGTTTCAACTATAGTATTCAGGAAGGGACAAAGGTAGAAACGGCGTGGGCATTATAATTCATAAGGATTTGAAGGAGAGTGTGGTTGAGGTTAAGAGATTGAGTGATCGAATTATTTTGATAAAATTAGTCTTAGAAGAAGAGATCTTGAATGTCATTTCAGTTTATGCACCTCATGTTGGTCTGGAGGAAAAATAAAGAACAAATTTTGGGGAGAGCTTGATATGATAATTTAAGGAATCCTACAGAGAAATGATTTTCTTGGGTGGAGATTTAAATGGGCATGTGAGAAAAGATGCTTTAGAGTATGCAGGAGTGCATGGAAATCATAGTTTTGGTGTTAGGAATGAAGAAGGGAAGACGTTCCTTGATTTTGCTATAGCTTATGATCTTTTCATAGCAAATACCTTCTTCAAAAAATGAGAAGAGCATTTGATTACCTATAAAAGTGGCTTAACAAGAACGCAGATCGATTACTTTACTTTGAGAAGAAGGGACCGTTTATCTTGTAAAGATTGTAAGATTATTCCAGGAGAGAATTTAACTGTTCAACATCGTCTTTTGGTATTGGATGTTCTTTGAAGAAGGCAAAGAAGAGAAAATTAGTGTCTAAGAATTTGAGAATTAAATGATGGAATCTTAAGAAAAAGCAAATGAGATTTAAAGAGAAAATGATGCAACAAAAGACTTGAGATCTTGCTGATAGTGCTGATGAAATGTAGTTAAATATGGCAAATTGTATTAAGAAAGTGGCAAAGAAAGTGTTAGGCATGTTTAAAGGAGGTGTTCCAGGACAAAATGAAGCTTGGTGGAGTGTGGAAGTGCAGGAGAAGCTTAAAATTAAAAGAGCCTGCTTTAAAACCTTATATCGAGATAAAATCGATGAAAATATGGAAAACTACAAAAGAGTAAAGAAAGAAATAAAGAAAACAGTTAGTGAAGCAAAAGTAAAAGTTTGGGAGCTTTTTTATAAGAAACTTGATTCTAAAGAAGGTAAAAAAGATATTTTGAAGTTAGCTAAAGCAAGAGAGCGGAAAGCAAAGAACCTTACATATGTAAGATACATCAAGGATGAAGAAGGAAGACTACTTATAGCCAGTGAGGATATAAAGACAAGATGGAAAAAATATTTTCATAAGCTATTTAATGAAAAACAAAAGAATGATATCATCTTAAGGGAGTTAGTCAACTCAGAAGAGTATGTGAATCAGACATGTTATCGAAGGATACAAAAAAAAGTAGAGGCTTTGAAGATGATAAAAAGTGGGAGGGTTTTGGGCCTGATGATATTCCTATAGATGTTTTGAGAATGATGGGAGAACGAGGTATAACTTAGTTCACAAATTTATTTAATACTGTGTGAAGAGGTAAGAAGATGCCAGAGAAATGGAGGAAAAATTTTGTGATACCTTTATACAAAAACAAGGGTGAGATACAAGATTGTTCCAACTATAGAGGTATTAAGTTGAATCATACGATGAAACATTGGAAAAGAATGATTGAAAGAAGGGTGAGGCAAGTCTCTATGGTAACTAAAAATCAGTTTGGCTTTATGCTAGGCAGGTCTACTATTGAGGCAACACATCTCTTGAGACGTATGATGGAAACATACAAAGTCAAGAAAAAGGATTTACATGTGTTTTTATTGATTTGGAAAAAACCTATGATTCTGTCCCAAGAGATATCTTGTGGAGAATTTTGGAGAAGAGACAAGTGCCAATTATATATATCAACCTCATAAAGGATATGTACTATGGAGCAGCAGCTTGTGTAAAGACTAAGGATGTTTTGACGGATTACTTTGATATCACCATTGGTCTACATCAAGGTTCGACTATCCAAGTTGAGGTGCCTTGGTGTATGCTTTTTGCTAATGACATTATGCTGGTTGATGAGACAAGAGATGGAGTGAACAGAAAACTTGAACTTTGGAGAAAAGCCCTTGAAGATAAAGGATTACATATAAGTAGGACGAAGAATGAGTATATGGAATGCAAGTTTAGTAGTAGAGGGAACAATGAAGGTATTGATGTAAAAATTGGAGAAGAGTGCATTCCAATGAAAGATGTTTTTAAGTACTTGGGATCCATTTTCCAATATAATGGTGGAATTGATGGAAATGTTCCACATAGAATTAATGCAGGGTGGTTGAAATGGAAGGGTGCATCTGGTGTTCTCTGTGATAAAAGGGTTCCTTTAAAAGTCAAAAGAAAATACTATCGAGCTGTGGTAAGACTAGCCATGTTGTACGGTTCTAAATGCTGGGTTATAAACTATAGGCATGTACAGAAGATGTTTATGGCAGAAATGATGTTAAGATGGATGTGTGGTCACACAAGAAAGGACCGTATTTCAAATGAGATTATTAGAAAAAAGGTTAGGGTGTCACCGATAAAGGATAAAATGAGAGGCACGTCTAAGGTGGTTTGGACATTTACAAAGAAGGTCACTAGATGCTCTAATTAGGAGATGCGAGATGTTGAAGGCTGAACCCGCTAAGAGAGGGCGAAGAAGACCAAACAAGTGTTAGAAGGAAACTATTAAGTATGACCTCAATTACTTTAATTTAAGTTTTGAAATGGCTAAAAATCAATCTGTGTGAAGGCAAAGAATCCATATAGCCGACCCCACTTAGTGTGGGAAAAAGCTTAGTTGTTTTGCTTTCTCTGGCTGTTAACTTAGATTGGCTTGTCTTCCAAGTTGATATTAAGAATAATTTTCTCTATGTGGATCTTCAAGAAGTCTATACGTAACAACCTCTTAGATTTATTATTCAAGAGGAGTGCCAAAAGGCCTGCAAATTAACTAAAGCAATCTACGAATTGAAGGAGAGTCCCAAGGCCTGGTTCAAAAGATTTAATAAAGCTATTTAGTAGTTTAGCTTTACTAGATCATCCATTGACCATTTTGTGCCTGTAATGCACAAGCCGACTAGATCAGTGCTTCTTATTGTCGATGCAGATGATATTTTGCTCACTGGGAGCAACAAGGAAGGCATCGAGTCTACAAAGGCTTTTCTACATACCCAATTTGTCACCAAAGAGATCTTAGGGTAATTAGCTATTTCCTGGGAATTGAAGTACATCACATTGATGGAGGCATCACTCTCTCAATGGAAATATGTTCTTAATATGCTCCGTGAAGCAAGGATGATAGGATGCAAACCTACTAGTATTTCGTTGAATCCGGTGACCCATTTAGTTGATGTTGATATTCTGATATTAGAGGATGTAACCAAATACAGGGCTATGGTTAGCAAGTTGCCTTATCTGAAAGTCACGAGAACAGATATTCCTTATGTTGTGGGGCGATTAACCCAGTTTATGTAGGAACCTCGGGAGGCACACTAGGCTGGAGTATGTCAGGTTCCGAAATACCTAAAGAATGCTCCTGGAAAAGGCCTATAACTTTAGATATATGGTCACCTAAATGTGTGGGGATACTCCAATGCAGATTATGCTGGAACTCATGACGACGAGATTTACCACAGGCTATTGCATGTATGTTGGTGGCAATTTAGTCACCTGGAAGAGGAGGAAACAGAATGTGATCTTTAGATCTAGCGCAAAGTCATAATATAGAGCTATGGCACATGCGACCTGCAAGCTATTCTATATTCAGTCCATCCTACGTGATTTTGGAGTTCCTATCTCTAGGCACATTCCTATATACTGTGATAATAAAGTTGTCACCTTCATTGCTGATAACCTTACCTTCCTTGAGAGAACTAAACACATTGAGATGGACTACCACTTTATTAGAGACGCAGTAATGGCCGGGAAGATACCTACTCCATACATCTCTACAGAGGATCAAGTTGCTGACATCTTCACTAAAGCTCTCTTTAGAAAGCCACTAGAGTATCTTTATTCCAAACTGAGCATATCTGATATCTATGCTCCAATTTGAAGGTGAATGTTAAGAGTTATGTGGAGTTGTTTCTTATGTTCGTATTGTATGGGGGTGTTCTGTGTAATTACCCCTAAGGTGTTTCTCTATATAAAGATCACTTCAATTGAATCAATCATTTTTCCATCCATAGGTATCTAAGCCTATATATGATATTTGGCACTTTCAGTGGTAAGGAGAGCAAAGCATTTACATGATCGAATAGGGATCACGAGGAGTAACTTTCTGAGCAGCGCCAGTTGTTATAGGGTAATTAAAGAACCCAGAGAGAGCCTATTTCCTTGCAAGTTGGAGAACCTATTTTCTTGCAAAGTAAACTGCAAAGATGCAGTGTGAGAACATGAGCAAGCTGGATGGCAGTTGAATAGGAAACAAATGAATGGAAATGGAATGTGCTTCACATGCAACTTGAAAGTAATGAAGCATGTCTATCTCAAAAAATAATGATGATGATCGTGCTGATGATGAAGCATGAATGGCCACCATCTACAACATACACAAATAATAAAGACCATCAGGCATGTAAAGGCTATCAAATGCACGGTTAGGTGACAGCTACCAGGTTCGACAGCCAAACATAAAAGAAAAGATGCACCTAATGGTATAGGATAGGACCCACATTCATGGTCCAGAAGCAGCAAAATGGGGAATATAGCAAGTTGTCAGGTAAGGATCAGATTACACCTGGGTTGGACTAGCTGATAGAAAAGGTATGAGATTACAAGATGGTATCATTGGGGAATTGAGGGTTGTCTATATCCATCAGCAAAGGAGTTCTCTCTCTCTCTCCCTGTCCTTTTTTTTTTGTGGGGGTGGGGAGGAAGCAAAGGAGTTAGTCTGTGAGAGGATAAATAATGCTTAATTAAGGAAGAGAGGAGTTACGACAACAAGGTCAATTCTGCAAGGACAAGTGACCATCAGGATAACTTGACAATTGGGATATGTGAAAACTTGGAATTTTATTTTTTCCCCTCCTTGTTTTCTTGAAAGTAAAGGATGACTGCTCAAGACCAATAATCATTCATTTCCATTGACACTAAATCAAAACGAGTGTACTGCTAAAAACTTAAAGGTCAAACTTTCCACCAACAGAAAACAAAAGATTTCACCCCTAATAAGAATATTCTCAAGTCTCAACATAAGACCTGGTGCCCTCATGATTTTTTCCTATTTAGGGGGTCTATTTAACCCTCACGAATAGCATTGCCTCAGGAGTTGCAGTGTATTTTGGCACATGGCATTCAATTTATGTTCATGGTCAATGCATCACTCTGAAGAGATGTTTTAAATGTGGAGGCTAGCATGATCAAGATGTGCATTTGTCATTAAGCACGTGATCTAAGAGAAGGGGCCTTTCTTGAAACGAGGTTAGTAAGTAAATGGGTGTGCATTATATTGTACTTTAATCTGGTCGTCAAGGAACTAAAAATGTTTAAAAGGATTATTTTAGATGTACTCTTTTCTCCCACCATTTCTCTTTTAGTGAAATCAGTATAATGATTTATGTCTGCATGCAAAGAAGCTCTAGGAGATATGAGATTCCAGGGAAGTGGGTGAGGGAATAGGGATGCTCTTTTACTTCCCTTCTCCACATTATATCCTTTTAAAACCAAACACACCACCACCCACCCCCCCGACAAAACATAAAAAAAAAACCCGGCAACTATTACCTATAGGATAATAACTTCAAATGCCCTTAGATGACAGAAACATATAGGATGCGAGCACTAACTATTTGCCTTCATCAGCCTGCAATACTAAGTCTTTGGAGGGCAACTTACTGGGAACTGCTCAACCACATGTGGATAAACCCCAGGCAACACTATCCAATATTTGTTAAGACAAATGAGTGAACTGTTATTTCACAGCGTCATATGTGCCTTTATATAAAGAAAGGCACAAAAGGTAAAAATACAAGTACAGAAGTAAATAAACAAAACAAAAAATATCATATGCTCCATAACTCAACACTCTCCCTCAAGTTGGAGCATACACATCAAATATGCTTAACTTGGAATATAATAACTCAAGATGCTTCTTTGATAGTGCTTTAATAAAGATATCCGTAATCTATTCCTCAATGGCAATATAGGGTGTTAAAATCTTCCTTGATAAAATAACACCTCTAATGAAATGGCAGTCCACTTCTATATGTTTTGTTCGCTCGTGGAAGGCTGGGGTGTTTGCAATGAATGTAACAACCTTGTTATCGCAATACATAGGAGTGGGACCTACAATAGGAACACCAAGATCCTATAAGATGGACCTCACCCACAACAACTCATAAGTAGTATGTGTCATTGCCCTATACTCAGATTCTACACTCAACCTGAGGACTATATTATGTTTCTTACTCCTCCAAGTGACAAGATTGCCACCTACATAAGTGCAATAGCTTGTAGTAGATCGCCTATCATCATGCACCCTTGCATAATCAGCATCTGAGTAGCCCCATACATCCATATGATCATGTCTCTAGAAAGAGAGTCCCTTTCCAGGAGCCTGCTTAAGGTGTCTGAGCACCTGACACACCATCTTAGTGTATCTCTCTAGGAGACTGCATAAATTGGCTAAGCCTTCCCACTACAAATGCAATATCCGCCTCATCACCCTCAAGTACAGAAGCTTTCCCACCATTGCACAATATCTGGTCACAACCTCAAGTAGTGGACTCTCAGAATCACCAAGTGGCATAGATGAATCCATTGGAACACTGACAAGTTTGCAACCAAGCATTCCTGCCTCTCTCAACATGTCAAGGACATACTTCCTCTGTGACAATATACGACCACCATCAATGCGTTGCACATCAAATGAAGGTACCTCTCTAAGTGGAAGATAGACATTGTCGTCTTGCAACAAACACATCTTGATGACCTAACTACTTAAATAAAAAATAGCCAATTTCTTGGAAGTAGAGGCGGAAGGACGATCGGGTGGAATCCTTATCTTATGGAGCGGTGATGAGTTTGATCTAGAGTCTTCTCTTGTGGCAGGAAGAGTGGCTACAACAATTCTGAATAGGAAGAGGGATGATTTTTGCTTTGCAGTCTCTCGGGTGTATGGCCCATGTGAAGACTCGGTTAGATCTTTCTTTAGGAGGAGGTGGAGCAGGCATCTAGCTTTGTGGATGGTAGGCCACGGTTGTTTGGAGGAGATTTTAATGCTACTTTGCATTTGAATGATAGGCCTAATGGTAGGAGGGGCAAGGCATCCTTGGACTTCCAACGTAACATACAGGATCTAGAGTTGGTGGATCTTCCCATCAATGGAAATGATTCGGTGTCATGCATTAATAGGTTCTTGTGTAATGTATCCATGGCGAAGTCTTTTCATGGGGTGGAGGTGACGACGTATGATCAGCCATTTTCTGATTACACGCCCATTATGTGCTCCAGTAATGAGGGAATAATTTTTTCTACTTATTTCAAATTATGCAAATCATGGTTGAAGGAACCTGGCTTCAAGGAGATGATTCAGGAGGTATGGTCCTCTACACCCACCTCTTCCTCGGTTGCTAGAACAGTGGCGTGCAAGATTCAAGCAGTCCGACAGGCAATGATTGATTTCAAGCAAGATCTCAGAAGTGCAAGGATGAGAGGAAAAGATGCATTAAAGAAGATATCAGATTTGGACAGGCAGGAAGAAGAATCCCCTTTGTCTAGTCTTAACAGTGATGAATGCAAGAGGATGCAATCTATTGTTATGGAAGAGGATCACAAAAAAGAAATGGATTAGGGATAGAAATCGATGCAATTATGGCTTAGGGAAGGTGATGCAAATACCAAATATTTTCACTTGGTGGCCAGTAACAGGAGACATAACATGATCAACTCCTTAGATGTGGGTGGCACCACTCTGAGATAGAGGGACTAGATTTGTGATGCCTTCAGATCGCATTATCATGACTTCACTCGAAGACAGGCTTGTGGTGATTAGCACTTACATTCATCGGAGTTGGACCAGGTGAAGGAGGAGGCGAAGAAGGAGCTATTGAGAGAGGTGGGTGGTGAAGAGGTCTTGGTGGCACTTAGAAGCTTAAAAACTGAGGGATCTGTGGGGCCTGATGGGTTACAAGTCATGTAATTCAGGGAAATGTGGGATGTGGTTGGTGCGGATTTGGTGGCTTTGGTAAAGGAGTTTGTGGAGGGCAATAGAGGCTTTAACAGACTGAACAAATTTTATTTGTTCCTTTTGCTTAAAAAAGTTGGAGTTGTGTCAAACCCATTGCTTTATCAAATGCAGTACATCTGCTGGTGGCTAAGGTGTTAGCAAATAGATTGCGTTTGGTTATGCCTAATATTATCTCCCTTGTTCAGTCAGCCTTCATTAAGGGGTGATCCCTGCAGGATTCCTTTGTATTAGCTGAGGAGATGGTGGCAGCTTGGAAGAGAAGGGGTTCCCATGCTTTCCTTTGAAAGGTTGATTTCTCTAAGGCATATGTTGAGTTATGTGTAATGGGCTCTCTTTTCATTGTAAGGTGAAGGAGTATACTTGTAATCTTCCCTCTAGTGCCTCTCTCTATATAAAGAGGACCAAGGTCTCTCTAACGGAATCTCTTTTCGGTCCTAACATGGTATTAGAGTAGCGGTCCTAGACCGGGGCTCTGATATCCCATCAAACCCTAGCCTTCCTTCCCTCCCACAAAACCCTAACCTCTCTTTGGCAGCAGTCGCTATAGGGCCGCTTTGGTCCCCTTCTCGAGCCCGCAACGTCACTATCACACTCTTCCTCAGCCTCTGCTGCACTCGAGCAGCGTTGTAGGGCAACAGCACTGCCGCCTCGAAGGTCACCGCTGCCCCGCACTGCTGTAGGTCATCTTCTACCACCTCAGTAGGTGGGTAGCCGCCACTCGAACCTCCCCTCAATCCCTGCAAAGCCCCAGCGCGCCGCCCCGCGTCGCCAAGGTCCTCCAATCGCTACACTAGCAGCGTCGCCGAGGGTCTCCGGCCACCCCAGCAATGCCGTGGGGCCCTCCAATTGCCCCAGCAACGCCACCAGGAGTCTTCAGCCACCCCAGCAACACCGCCGGGGCGTTCCAACGCCGCCTGCCATCTTGAAGAGAATCGTTAGGGCCTCCTATATGCCCTAGTGTGTGCAATCTTCATTAGCAGGTGCTTTATTGGTCTGAAATCTAACTTTTTTTAGATCTCATGATCTGACTTTCAGATCTTAAGTCAGTGACTCTTCATGAATCTCGACTCCACATATCATAGGGGACTAGAAAGACAATGTAACTGACTTGATGGGGAAGAACTCTACCACAAGTACTCCCCCTCACATGCAGGGGACATCGATCAAGTTGGACGGATCCAACTTCTTGCTCTAGTCCAACTCCTCTTGCTTTGTCGGATCTCACAGGAAGAAGTACATCTTGACTTATGCGGTTCCTGCTGTTAAGTTTGTCCATTGGGAGGCAGACAACGACTGAGTCGCTACATGCCTTCTCAACAGTGTCACCCAGAGCATAGCCAAGCAGGTGATGGCTCATGCTTCGGCTATGAGAATGTGGGAAGTACTTCATGAGATACTCTCATAGAAGTAACATCACCAGACTATACAGTGTTGTGGAGAGCAATCACAATCTTCGAAAAGAAACTGTCCTTGTCTGAATATTATGGCACTATGCGGAATATATGGGACAAGCAAGATGTGTATCAGCCTATCTCTACGGATGCAGCTATTGTAGCCAAGCAGAGAGAAGCCATTCACTCCATTCAGCTTTTGTCTAGTCTTGGTTTCGAATATAAGGCACTCAAAGGATCAATTCATGACGATGGATGAGATTCCGACACCGAAGCAGATCTATGCTCATCTTTCTCAGCTTGCTACCTCGGATCCCGTACTCACTACGGATGCCTCTGCTATGGCTGTTGTTGGTCATGGTAGAGGAAACTCAGGGGGAAGAGGTAGCAGAGCTTGTGGTGGTGGTGCACGTGGACATGGTCATGGTCGGAGTTCCCTTTTCTGTAAGTAGTGTCATAGGAACAGACACACTGTAGACCGGTGCTGGGTGAAGCACAGCTACCCACAAGGTATGGATCCACATGCCCACCAAGTATCTACAGAGGAGACTACCCAGATACAGGAGAATGATAGCCAGATCATGGTTTCCAGGGCTGATTACGAGCAGTTTATAGCGTCTCAAGGATCTACTACTTATGTTCAGAAGTCTACAGGTACTTCCGCCATGTCAATTAAATCCCAAGTTCATGTCTAGCTTACAGATTCCGACGCCTCCTCTCACATTACTAGTGATAGTACCCTCTTTTTGTCTCTTCGTGACCTAGTTACACCATTTCAAGTCAGTGGTTGATGGGGGTTCGTCTCATGTTACTAGGCTCGGGAATATTTTTATCTCTAGCACCTTGCCTCTTTCTAATGTCATGCATGCTCCTAGATTTGCAATAAATTTGATGTTTATCAGTCAAATTACCAAAAATTTGAAATGTTGGACTATTTTTTATGACCAGTATTTCGTCTTGCAAGACCTCCAGACGATGAGGCGGATTAGTAGAGGACTTGAGAAAAATGGGCTTTACTACCTACATATCCCTCCTTCCAGTACTGATGCTGTGTATACCATTACTGCTCTTCAGTGGCACTTGAGACTTAGTCACCCTAGCCTTCATGTTTTGCATCGTCAGTTTCCTACTTTATCTTCTGATGTTTTGAGGTGTGAAGTCGATCAGTCAGGCAAACACCATAGGTCTTCTTTTCCACCAAATAATAAAAGAGTTGAGTTTGCTTTTACTCTTGTGCATGTCGAAATTTGCGGCCCTTGTAGGGTTAAGAGTATTAGAGGATTTCATTTTTTCCTTATTCTTATGGATGATCATGCCAGGATGTCCTAGATTTTTATAATAAAAGAAAAATCCAAAGTCTTCGATATTGTCAAAAATTTTATTTTGAAAATAAAAACTCAATTTTCTACTATTGTTAAAATGTTTTGGAGTGACAATGGTTTGGAATTTGTAAATGCCAGGACTGATGTCTTTTTCAAATCATTGGGTATTGTTCACCAAACTACTTGCGTTCACACCTCCCAACAAAATGGGGTTGCTAAACGTAAGTTCCATCACTTGATGTTGCCCGTTCTATCATGTTTGACATGAATATTCCCTCATAGTTTTGGGCTGATGATGTTCTTACTGCTACTTATCTGGTAAACAGAGTTTGCTCCGTCTTAGTGGGTAAAACTCTGTATTCTTTGTTGTTTCCTGACAATGATATGTTTTCTCTTATTCCTATTATCTTTGGCTGTGTGTGCTTTTTCCATTTACATAAAGTGGATAAAATTTCTCCTCGATCTGTGAAGTGTGTTTTTGAGATATTCCAGGTCCCAGAAAGGGTACAGATGCTATGACCTTGTTTCACGGAAATTTTATGTTTCTACTGATGTCACCTTTTTTGAGGAGATACCATATTACAGGAAAAAGAGGGAGGAACCTACTGAGCCTTTACATGAAGTTCCCCTTCCTATGCCCACTGAACCACCACAGTCCACTGAGCCACTATAACTAGGACCACTCAACTTGATCCAGGTCCCTTTTCGTATCGTCCTCAGATTCCTAATATGGATACCTTTCCTAAACACTTCCAACGCAGGATCCAGGATACTACTTATATGGATGAACCACTATCCATTGTCTCTGCTCAATCCCCACCAGCTGCTGATGACTTCTCTAAGGACCAGGTACCTCCTACTACTAAGAACACTACTTTGGACCTTCCTATTGCACAAAGGAAGGTTCAACATTCTTGTGCCAAATATTATGTGTCTCAATTTATGTCTCTTGATAGCCTGTCTACTGTTGGACGCCAGTTTTCTCTTGCTATTGACAGCGTGCAAGTACCTCGAAATCATCATGAGGCCTTCCGTGATCCGTCGTGGACATTGGCAATGGAGAAGGAGATGGCGGCTTTACAGTCCCGTAGTACTTGGGACCTAGTTGATCTACTCCCAGGAGCTACTGTTGTGAGGTGTAGATGAGTGTTTACCCTCAAATATCGTCCTGATGGCACTGTGGATCGGTACAAAGCATGCTTGGTGGCCAAAGGGTACACTCAAACATTCAGGGTTGATTACTTCGAAACCTTCTCCCCGGTTGCTCGTCTTAATTCTGTCCGGATACTGCTATATCTTGCTGTCAACAAACATTGGACCGTACATTAGCTGGATATCAAAAATGCATCTCTATGGTGATTTGGAGGAAGTCTACATGGAGCAACCACCCGGCTTCCTTATTCAGGGGGAGTGTCAGAAGGTGTATAAATTGAATAAAGTTATCTATGGACTAAAACAGAGTCCTAGAGCTTAGTTTAAGAGATTTAGCAGGGTGGTCCAAGATTATGGCATCACCAGGTTGTCGGCAAATCATTCTGTCTTTATATTGCATAAACAAATAGGCTCTGTCATACTTGTGATATATGTGGATGACATGCTTTTGACTGATAGTGACAGGCAAGGGATAAAGGAAACAAAGAAGATACTACGGTCACATTTTGTTACCAAGGATTTAGGCCCTATCAACTACTTCCATGGTATTGAGGTGCAACCCACTAGTAGAGGACTTGCACTTTCTCAGCGCAAGTATGTTCTTGACATGCTGAGCGATATGAGTATGCTAGGGTGCAAACCAGCATATGTTCCCATGGATGTGTCCTTACCTATTGCAGATGATGACAGCCCACTATTGCAAGATGTCACCAAATACTGGGCAATGATTGGTAAATTACTGTATCTGACTGTTACCCTGATATTGTTTTTGCATTCGAAAGATTAAGCCAGTTTATGCAGTCACCACGGGAAATCCACTAGGATGGTGTTTGCCAAATTCTTCGATACTTGAAAAGTGCACCTTGGAAAGAACTTCTTTTCAAAGACAATGGGCACTTGGATGTATGTGGGTACTCTAATGCAGACTATGCAGGTGCTCATGAGGATAAGAAGTCCAGGGTACTGCACATTTGTTGGAGGTAATCTGGTTACTTAGAGGAGCAAGAAACAGGTAGTGGTATCCAGATCGAGTGCTGAATCAGAATATAGCGCCATGTCCCAAACTACCTGTGAGTTACTCTGGGTTTGTTCCATTTTGGAAGACTTTGGAGTAAAGGTACCTGATTCTATTCCAATGCATTGTGCTACCACATTTATTGCAAATAATCATGTTTTTCATAAGAGGACCAAGCATATTGAAGTGGATTGTCACTTCATCGAAGAGGCCATCTTAGCCAAGAAAATTTCTACACCTTACATTATAGCACTGAAGACCAACTGACAGATGTTTTCACTAAAACACTTCCCAAGAAGAGATAACAGTATATTTGTACCAAGCTGAACATGTTTTATGCCTATGCTCTAGCTTGAGGGGAAGTGCTGAGTTATGTGTAATGGGCTCTCTTTTTATTGTAAGGTGAAGGAGTATACTTGCATGCAATCTTCCCTCTAGTGCCTCTCTCTATATAAAGAGGACCAAGGTCTCTCCAATGGAATCTCCTTTCAGTCCTAACAACATATGATTCAATCTCTTGAAGATATTTGTGGGATGTTCTCAGGAGGAAAGGATTTCCGGAGAGGTGGGTACAGCTAATGAAACATTGTGTCACTACGTCATCATTCTCTGTGTTGGTGAATGGAGGATCAAATGGGGCATGGATCCAGACCCAAAGGGGGGTGCAGCAAGGATGTCCTTTGTCACCACTCCTATATGGCATTGCAGTTGATACTCTTACAACTTTGGCATTCAGGGCATGTGATGGTAATTTGTTCCAAGGCTTCACCTATGAATGTGATAGATCTCTACTCACACTACTACAATATGCAGATGACACAATATTTTTCATCTAAGGAGGAGTTTCTGCGACTGAGCACATTTCCTCAATGACGAGAATTTTTGCCTCAATTTCTGGCCTAAAAATTAATAGGGTGAAGTCTATTCTAGTTCCATTCTCCTTCACTCCTACGGAGGTTGAAGCTATTGGATGTGTCTTGGAGACATTGATAGGTCACCTACCAAATCTTGGGCTACCTCTCAACGGTAAAAAACTATCTTCATCAGATTAGGGTTGTGTGGTGAAGGTTTGTAAGAGGTTATCCACTTGGAGTGGTAGGCTACTGTCAAGAGGAGGGAGGCTTGTTTTGTTAAAATTTGTGTTTTCTTCCATCCTGGTATTCTTCCTACCCATGTTTAAGCCACCAAAGAAGATTATCACTCAATTGGAGTTGATTAGGAAGAGATTCTTCTAATAGGGAGCAGAACATGAAGGTAGATTTGCACAACTAGTACTGTGGAAGGAGGTTTGCACTCCCAAAAAAGATAGGGGATTGGGCGTGCATGCTTTGGAGGCCGTCAATGAAGCATTGTTGATGAAATGGACGGTTAGAATCCTCTCTGGTGAAAAGTCCATGGTCTCCATCCTTCTCAAGGATTCATAAACATGAACCTTGGTGACATGGTGAATGGAAGACGTGGTATGTCGGCTTGTTGGCACTTGGTCCGTCGAGTGTTGGAGAAAAATTGTGGTGAATTTGAACCATCTTTACGGGATGGAAAATCCTTTAGATTCTGGTTTGATAAATGGTGTGATACATGGTGTGATACAAGACCGTTCTCGCAATCATTCCAAAGAGTTTTTCATATTGTGGGAAACTTAAATGCAACGGTTGAAATGATGTGGGATGCCCAACGAAGGACATGAGATTTTCAACTTCCAGCAGGCCTATCGGATTGCTGATTTTCAGCAACTATCACTGCAGATTTCTGACCTACAGCCCAAGGAAGGACAGCCAGACTATTTTCTATGGAAGGAAGGTAGATTCACAGTTCAAAAAGCCTATGACATGAGTTTTTCAACAGCTGAAATTTCATGTTTGATACGAACAGATTGCCGCTTGATTTGGAAGTGCCATCTCCCATTAAAGATAAAAGTCTTCCTTTAGTTGTTGCAAAGGGAGTGGTTGATTACTAGGACAATGTTGAAGAGGTGGTATGATGGGGTTGACTCAACCTACTCTTCGTGTGGTCAGTTGGAGGAGGATGTGGAACACCTATTCTTCAAATGTGACTTCTCCAAAGATATCTGGGATAGCTTGCAACTCCACACCTCAAATTGTGATGGTCATCAGCTCTTCTGGAACTCATTTTGTGATCACTACACCCTTGATGTGTCAGGGTGGATCACAGCGGCTGTGGCATTGTGGTCAATATGGTTGCAAAGAACGACACTATCTTCAGATCTGAATGGTGTTGGGTGGAAAATATATTAAGAGAGACATTTTTTTCTCTGATTTTTGGCAACAATAACTTACATTCCTTTTTCATGATTAATATGATTAATATAATTTCTAGATGATTACCGATTTCCGATAATCTTTCTTTTCCTTTCTAAAAAAAATCAATGCGTTGCACCTCAATGTCCGAAAAATAATTTATCAGCACCAAGTCTTTAGTCACAAACTAAGAGTGTAGGAACACCCTGGTGGCCTCTATGCTCTCCTTATCATTCCCTATAAGCAAAATATCATTTATGTACACAATAAGAATGACATATCCAATAGTCCTATGCATGATAAAACTGAATAGTCAACTATGGATCTAGAAAGCCATACGCCTGAACAACCTTACTAAACCTCTCAAACCATACATGTGGGCTCTACTGTAGGCCATAAATGACCTTCTTCAATCTACAAACCTTCTAACACTCCTCCTAAGTAACAAACCCACGAGGTTGTTGCATGTAAACCTCTTCCTCAAGATCACCATAGAGAAATGCATTCTTAATATCCAACTAGTACACAGACCACCCACTGTAGAGAGGAGAATCCGAATTGAATTGAGATGAGCTACAAGAGAGAATGTCTCAAAATAGCCGATGCCAAATGTCTACATGTACCCTTTGGCAACCACTTTAGCTTTGAACCATTCAATGGAACCATCTAGATAGCATTTAACAGTAAACACCTACCTACACCCCACAACCGTAGCACCTGAGTGTAGGCCAATCAGCTCCCACGTCCCACGGGATTGGAGAGTTGTCATCTCCTCCTTCATGGCCATGGTCCAAGAGGGATCATGAAAAGCCTTTGTATGGTTTCTTGTAATATGGTGGCTATCTACTGCAAGAGATGAAAGTGGCCCTGCTGCAGGAAAATGATCAAGTGACATATAATTGGATACAAAATATTTAACACAAGATCTCTGGGCCTTCCTCTGAGTAATAAGAAGGTCCACATCTATTACCTCAGGTGCTGAAGGCTTCAGATCTCCAGGCAAATTCACAGGATCGGCGAAGGACTAAGAAAGCTTAGTGGAGAGAGGCTCTTCTACAGGAGTAGTGGTCTCAATCGTACGCTATAAGCATCTAGGAATTTATCTGTAACCTCATGATGTCTAGGAAATGTAGTAGCAGGAAGGACATCTATCTATGGTACTACAGGCTCAAAGGACACTAAAGGTGCAACAGCAGCCATGAGAAGTGGGATATCATGTGGTGTTGTGGAGATCTTTTCTATAGGATAGTAGGGAATCTCCTCAAAGAAGGTAAGATCCTTAGTAACATAAAAATGGTGTCACAGGGTCATAGCACCGATATCCCTCATGAGTCCTAGAATATCCCACAAAGACACATTTGTCCAACCGAGAAGACAACTTGTCCACTTTGAATAAGTGAACAAAACAAACACAGCCAAAGACCTTAGGTGGCACAGAAAACAACACTCGATCGAGAAACAAAACACAATAGGGAGTCCTCCCATCATAAACAGATGAGGAAACCTGATTAATCAAAATAGCAGCCATAAGAACAACAACCTAAAAAGAAGGTACATGCATCTGCAACATAATAGTCCGAGCAACATCAAGCAAATGCCTTAGCTTACATTCAACCACCCTATTTTGTTGGAATGTATGAACACAAGAAGTCTGGTGAACAATACCCAATGACTGGAAGAATTGAGATATAATTGCATTCACAAACTTAAGTCCATTGTCAGTCTGAAACATATGAATAAGAGTAGAAAATTGAGTCTTTATTTCATTGACATTTTTTTATCAATATAGGGTTCTTTATTTTTCATTCATCATAAAGACCCAACAAACATGGGTACAATCATCCAAAAAATAATGAAAACCCTTAAGACTCCTAACTCGACATGGCCCCATAAATCACCGTGAATAAGACTAAAAAGAGACTCAGTTCTTTTATTACTACTAGGAAAAGACACCCTATGGTGCTTGCCAAGTTGACAAGCCTCAAAGGAAAACAAATCTAGAAAATGCATGTCCACAAACTGACGATGAAGAATTGATATGCTAGGATGACCCAGACGGAGGTGCCACTGAAGAAGGGATGTGGCACAAGCCACAGCAATGGAGGGATGCTCATGTGATAGGTGTAGGTAGTAGAGGTCGTCCTGCTCAAGTCCTCCAACAATCTGCTTCATCATCTAGAGGTCCTGCATGAAGAAAAAATGGTCATGAAAAATCGCTCTGCAATTCAATGCTCTCGTAATCTAACTTATAGACATTAAATTGAGAGCAAATTCAGGTGCATGTATAATATCTGATGATGGCAAAGTAGAAGATAAGAAGTGTCATCTAAGCCTATCACAAGGGATAGGCACCATCTGCCACCCTAACATGAACAAGTGTAGTAAGAGGTCTAAGAAATAAGAACAATGTGGCATCTCTAATGATGTTGGAGGAGGCACCTAAATCAGCAAGCCATGATGGTATACAAACACCTCCAATACTAGCAGCAGTACTTGTCAAGCGAATCACTAAGGCTCCAGCAGTCGAAGTGGCCTGAGAGGATATGAGCATGTCATACTCCTCCTTAGAGAGAGTGATCTAGAAACCAAACTATTCCTCATGGTAATATTGACTCCCTTCACCACCATAAGCCAACCAGCCTAATGCCCCTAAGGAAATCCATACTTTATCCAACAACGATGAACAATGTAATTTGTCATGTGACAATGGTCTCAAAACAAACCAGTACAATCTCTACAACGACCTCCTCTCGAACCACGTCCTCTCCCCTTGCCTACAGGAACTCCCTTACCACAGCCAATAGATGCCATAGCAAACGATCCTAAAGGTGGAATAGGCTCACAGATCTCCAGTTGCAAGAGTCGAGCATATATCTAGACAGGTGTAGGAATCTCCTCCAAAGTCATGAATTGATCCTTCACCGCCTTGTACCCAGGGCCAAGACCAACCAGTAACCGAACAAATCTGAAAGCCTCATGCTGCTTGGAAATAGATGCAATATCTGATGACAGGGGCCAATGAATATCCAACTCATCCCATAAGTTCATTAAACCATAATATTCAGCAAGGGACAGTTCCATTTTTGAATGAATGAAGCTCCTTAATAACTCTGTATAGGCAATTGATGTTGCTCTTGTGGGAATGTATCTCATGGAGTACTTCCCACATTTTCTTAGCTGAAGCATGAGACATAACTTGCTTGGCAATTGGTTCCTTTATGCTATTTAACATACAAGTGGCAACCAAGTTATTATTTGCTTCCCAATATGTAGTCTTGATAACAGGCTCATCTTGAGTCAAAATGTACTTCTTGCAATGCAATCTCACAAATTGGAAGAAGTAGACCATAAGAGGAAGTTGGTACCATCCAACTTGATAGAGGTCCCTTGCATAAATTAAGATGCGCTTGTGGTGGATGATTTTCCCATCAAATTGCTCGGGGGATCCTTACTTTTTGCCATAACACCCAATTTTGTGGGAAGCAACCAATCAAGAACTCTTTAGCATAAGATCAAATCATAAGATCCAAGAACAAACCATGCACAAAAATGAAAAAACACGATTTCTGGACATGGACAAACAAAAGTCCAAAAAATCAGATTTGGTGTAGAAACTTCCTGCCCAGGCAAGAAGAGGCCCCAACAAGTTGCCTCTTCCTCCTAGGATCAACTGTGGCAAAGATCGAGGAAGGAGGGCGATAATAGTATCACCCCTGCCCAAGGTTCAAGAAGTCGGTATGTGATATGCAGTCAATTGAGTCACCGCATAGAGAGTATTCGATAATCAGATAAGTATGTAGATGAGTATGTGGGCTTACATTTTTTATTTTAAAAAATATAAAATAACTAGTTAGCTTATTAAAATTTGTGTTATAAATAATGTTATAACTACACAACTACCTCAAGTACTATAATAAAAATAGCATAATTAATACTCCTACTTTTTAATTACTATACAACTTAGAACATAAAAGATTGGACATCTTGAAAAAAGAAAATGTAGATATTAGAATCCAAATGTTCATGTTTATTATTAATGAACATAAATAATAGATCTAAATCAAAAATCTAAAATGAAAACTAAATAAAAAACTTTAAATCAACCTAAATCAAAACATATTATCAAAAATCTAAAATGAAATCTAAATCAAAAACATAAAATCAGGACATCGTGTCAAACAATACCTAAAAGAATAAAAAGAAGAAATCTCTCAAAGACTTAAATTGGATGACTCTATCTCAAAATCTGGTAAGTATGCAACTGAGTAAACGCCTACTCTCGGCCTGCCTACTCGATCAGACTCGACTATAAGACCGCATGGCACCACTCAGTTCAGGAAGGGGTCCGCTAACTCCTATGCATGCGCTTACTCGATCTAGGTGGTTGACTTCCTGAACACTACCCCTGCTTGAAGAACCGCCCCCTCACACTAGGAGGGGCCTATAGCGACACTGCAACCACCAAGAACAAGCCTTGGTGGCCCAGCAACGATGCAACAGTAGTGGCACATCACCTAGCAGTGCTGCAGCCATCAAGATCAGGCCCAAGTGGCCCTAAGGCAACGCAGCAGTGGTGGCCTACCACTTGGCAGCGCTGCAACCGTGCCATAGTAGCACTCTGATGGAGAACCAAGGGCAACACTGCAACCCTTACAGGGCAATAGTGCTGCTGCCTGAGTTGGAAGAGATACTACTACTGAGGACGAGTGAGAGAAATGGGGGTGAGGTGGATGGGTAGGAAGGCTAGGGTTTGGTGGGGTATCCAGGCACCAATCTAGGACCGCTGCTGTGATACTATGCTAGGACAATGAACGAACTGTTATCTTACAGGGTCCTATGTGCCTTTATATAGAGCGAGACACAAAAGGGAAAATACAAGTATACCTTTACAGAAGTAAATAAATAAAACAAAAAAAATCACATGCTCCATAACCCAGCAGTTCCTTTTCTTTTCTATTTTGAAAAATGAAAGGTAGTTATCCAAATGATAACTACCGAGCTCCTTTATTAACAAACAAGGAAAACAAGCATATTACATGAATTTTTCCCAAAAGGAAAATCAAGAAGTGGAAGTAACAAAATTTTCCAAATACGGGTATTCTCCCTTGAAAATGGTTGCATTTCTTCCCAACCAAATGTCCCAGAGGACAACCTGAGCCCTCTCCTTTTTCATGTGAAAAACATTGGAGCTCTATTGTTGTTGCCTACGCCTAAAGGAGCTCCAAAAATCATGTTTATTGGAGTGGTCAATCCAACTTTTTTTTTTTTGAAAAAGGAAAGGATAGTTATCCAGGATGATTACTACCCAAATATATTAAAGAGAAAATCAACGGCCTCCGCCAATACAAAGGGCAGACCCCAAGGTCCCCCACTCACAAGGACTCACTCCAAAGATTAAACAAAGAATTAACAGACTCCACAAATTCTCCACATAAGACCTCTAGCCTCTGAAGACCACAGCATTCCTGCCCAACCAAATGCCCCAAAACACCGCCAACGGTCTGGCCCTCTCCTTCGTACGAAAGACATTCTGCCCAACATTACCCCCTCCACCTCTGAAATTGCACCAAAACCCATCAAAAGACCAGCAATTCCATCATCCCGTTCCCACCCAGCTCCATATCTGTACTACAAACGGGCAGGTGAAGAAAAGGTGGTCAATCTCTTCCTCCTCACCTCCGCACAACGGGCAAACCTTACTCTCTCTAGGAGCCCACCTTGCCCTCCAAACCTTAGTCACTAGTCTCCTCCTAAGCAGCCAAACAAAAATCTTGACCTTCAATGGACATGCAGCCTTCCAAATCTGTCTGCAATCCCTCACCAGATCCAAGTCACTTGTGGATTCTCCGTTGTACGCAGCCCCTACCGAGAGATCACCTTCATCCCAGCCAAACATATCAATATCGGAAGCCGGTTGCAGCCCTTCTAACTCTTCAAGCAGTATCTGGAAATCGTGAGTTCTTGCATCTGAAAGATTCTCTGCAAAGCATGGGCACCACCCCCCTTCCCACACCTCAGCCACTGATGCCTCTTTGTTTTGGGACAAAGCAAACAATCTCGGAAATCTTCTAGAAAGCACACCTTGCCCCATCAAATCATCCTATCAGAACCTGAAAATCTCTCCCGTCCCCACCACCGGTACAAAACAATTTTGCACCCTTGTTATCCCAGCAATCGATGGCCCGTACCTCCTTGTTATCAAGTAATGCATAAAGCTTTAGAAAGGCTTCAAAAAGCCTTGACCCATCCGATCATTAGTCTAGAAATGAAAGCAATCCCCTACGCCAACATAGGGTAAGAAATGTTGTTGCAGTTAAGAAAGATGCCCCTCTTGGTGGTGAGGCCCTCTACTCCTAATTAAAAATCACTCATAAATTTATAACAATTAGAGACAATCAAATGGAATAGATCAACTTGAGGTCCCATTATCTTGGCCACTGACCTAGCAAGAAGGTTATCATTCATCATCCAAAGATCCCTCACACCTATAAGCCCCTTCCTTGACTGGCCTACAAATCTCCTTCCAAGCCAATAACCTAGCTCCCCAACCATTGGACCCATAATTCGTCCAGAAAAAATCCCTTGAGACCGGTTAAACACCTTCCTACCTGTTGCGGCAGATGAAACACTGAAAGGAAATAAGATGGAATGGCCATCAAAACCAACTTCAATAACACTAGGCATCCACCCCTTGAAAGAATTCAAGATGATCACCCTCAATTAATGGTGTCCACTCCTAGAGAGTAATCACCTTGTCTAATAGTAGGAGATCGAGGTAATTCAAAGGTAGCAAACCTTCTGATGTCTTGAGAGAAAGTCCACACGTTTGAGCTTCATTAGTGGTTATCTAGAAAGGCATAAAAGTTGAGTTGGAGAAAAAAATATTTATAGGGTAGAAGCATCCCCAAATAGATCAGGGAGGTATCTCAACCTTCTTACTTCATGAATAGAACCTATCGAGTCTTTTTAGAATTTTAGAGTGCCACATGAGCTGCCATGTGGCTGCCACGTGGCAGCAGTAGGTCCATAGGAGTTGGCCACCATGGTCTTAGCTTTTTCAGGAGTTGAGTTGGCTTGCAAGTAAGTTATTTGTTGCTATATGTGGTAGATTTTATTCTAGAGATAATTAGGATTTAATTTTCCATATTTGGTTGATTGGATTTGATTTTTTATTTTCTATTTTTAGAAATAGGATTAGAATTGCTTCACTTTAAAAGAAGAGCAATACGTACATGATTAATTGAGTTATAATAATAGTTTCTATTCCAAAACTCCTCTCCACTCTCCCTTCTATTTCACCAAAATAGTAAAGTTAATGTTCACGTGAACAATAATAGTGCCCAAAGCGCCTTCCTTCAATCTCTGTTGCGCTTCATCAAACTCCACACAGTATCAGAGCAAGCTTTCTTGGGCCTCTAGCAATCCAGGAATGAAGAAAGGAGACCTCTCCAAACACAAGAGGTTGCTCTTGTACGTGGAACTCATGCAAGACTTCAAGATTGAAATTCTGCATCAACTTCTCATATGTACATCTGGTGGCCTTATACACACCCGAAGGCACCAAGCTTACGGGGTGTAAAAGTAATGGCATCAAGACGTGAAGGAACTGAGTGCCTTACACTGGCTCCAAATTGAGAGGTTGTGGGATCATCTAGCGTACCAAGGAACGTCGAGATATAAAGCCCAACTCTTAGACATAGAGGCACACGACCACCCTCATCCTTATAAGAAAAGATGGGGGTAAAGTTAAGAAGAGGGAGGATATCTATCAAGTTATAAAGAGGTTTGTGATCTTTATGCTTCACCAATGGAACCTTCGTATCCTATTTTTTATCCTCCTCCGAAAGAGGAGATTTTTTTAGAGAAAATGTGTCACATACCATGCATGGGATCAGTCACCATTCTATCACCACAAGAACCTTGAAGGCAAGCCTACACCCCTCTCCAAGTTCTCTATCACCACAAGAAGCTTGAAGGCAAGTCTACACCCCTCTCCGAGTTCAACTTGGGGGGCCGAGGGGGAGTGTGGAGATTTTTCATAATTTTAGGTGGCACTCCCATGTGGCTGCAGTAGGTCCATAGGAGTTGGCCACCATAGCCTTAGGTTTTTTAGGAGTTGAGTTCCTTGCATGCCAAGTTATTTGTTGCCATATGTTGCAGTTTTATTCTAGGGATTTGATTTTCTATGTTTGGTTGATTGTATTTGATTTTCTATGTTTGGTTGATTGTATTTGATTTCTATTTTTTATTTTTACAAATAGGATTAGAATTGTTTCTCTTTAAAAGGAGAGCAATACCTACATGACTAATTGAGTTGCAATAATATTTTCTATTCCAAAACTCCTCTCTTATCTCCATTCTATTCTACAAAAAACAATAAAGTTATTGTTCACGCTACTGTTCACGTGAACACTAATAGTACCCAAAGTGCCTTCCTCCAATCTCCGCTACACTTCATCAAACTCCACAAAACCTTCAATAAAAAAGATAGTGTCATCTGCATATTGGAGGATCGGAATAGAAGAAAGATCAGAAGAGACCACTAGAAAGATTCGCTGAACAAGCTCTAAAAGTGGCCCTCGCCGAAGCATCCTTTGCCAATACAGAGAGCATTGGTGCTAATGGATACCCTTATCGAACCCCCCTCCGTGGCTGCACCCATCCACCAAACGAATTTTCATTGACCAAGGCAAAGAATGATGTCATTGTTACATATTTCTTCATCTGGTCTATATCTAAGCAGGAGGAAAGCCCCTTTTTGCAAATGAGGCTGAAAGAAAAGACCACTAAACTAAATCATAAGCCTTGTTGAAGTCAACCTTTAAAAGAAAAGCGTTCGCTTCCTTCCTTCTCCAAAAAGCTAAAATCTCCGAGCCAATCATAAAACCATCAAGGATATTTCACCTCGAAATGAAGGTAGTCTAAATAGGAGAAATAATGTCCCGAAGCAAGCCCCGCAATCTATTCGCCAGGACCTTCACCACAATAAGGTAAAGAGCACTTGATAGGCAATAAGCCTAAAATCCTCGGTAGCCATCGCCCCCTCCTTAGAGAGAAGGAACATAAAGAATCTATTGAGTCTGTTGAAGCTTAAAGTCCCTGTAGCAAAATCAGTCATTATAGCCAAAACATCCTCCTTTGGCAATGACTAGAATTCCTTATAGAAAAAAATCGATGTTGAGTTATGTATGTTTGGGTGTTTTTTATTTCTATTTGTAGTGAAGGGGTATTCTTGTAACTCCTTTCTCTTTGGAGCCTCTCTATATAAAGGCCCAAGATCTCTCTGAAATAAAGCTGTCATTTCAGTCCTAATATGGTATCAGAGCAACAATTCTAGATCAGGGTTCTGGCATCCCACCAAACCCTAGCCTCCTAACCCTAACACCACATCCATTCCTCTCTCTCTCCAGTGCAGCTAGCCACCAACAAGGCCAGCAGCGCCGGTGAGGAGCAGCAACACCCCCTCACCAGCGCCGCCAGCCATTGCTAGAGGTCAGCAACGTTGAGGAGGCACCACCGGCAAGGTCATGCGCGCCGCAGCACCATCACCACCCCCTACACCACCGCCTGAGGCGCCGCCAGGTGGTGTAAGGCTTCCCCAATGCGCCACCCTTCCCTCTTGTAGGTCACACAGTCTCTAGATCATCTTCTAGGGAATGTGTTGGCCTAAATCAAGGATTTAAAGGACTCTTCATTCCCTGATCTACTAGTTGGGATTGTGAGGATCTCTTGTTACTACTTGAACCGGGGTTACTGATTCACATCTAGCCTCACAGTCCCTTTTAAAGGAGTTTCTACATGTTGGAAGGCACTGATAGGGCTTTTCCCATGCCCTCGCATGTGCAAACATTTTTTATTGAGATACCAACAGGGTACATGATCTAAAAATCATCTTGGTGCGGCTTGGATGTGGTGTTTTGAAGATAGTTTCAATCTGAAAACTCTGATTTCAAACCTTATGATCTAATTTTTAGACCTATAAATCCGTGATTTTTGTGGATCTTGATTCCACTTTGAGGGATCAGAAGGAATCTGTGAGTGACTTGGTGGAGAAGAGCTCTACCACAAGTGCTCCCCCTCATATGCAAGAGGCATCGATTAAGTTGGATGAATCCAACTTCTTGCTTCGGTCCACCTCCTCTCGGGTTTGTCGGATCCAATAAGAAAGACATCCTGTCCGATGATGTGCTTGCTGTGAAGTCTGCAGATTGGGAAACAGATAATAACTGGGTCACTACTTGTATTCTCAACAGCGTGACTCAGAGTATTGCCAAGCAGGTTATGGTGCATGCCTCAGCCAAGAAGATGTGGGAGGTACTACATGAGATACACTCCCACAAGAGCAATATCACCAGGCTATACAGAGTTGAGGACATTCACAATCTTCGAAAGGGTGCCATGGCCTTATCTGAATATTATGGCACCATGAATAATCTTTGGGACGAGTAAGATGTGTACCAACCTATCTCTACAGATGCATCTATTATAGCCAAACAAAGAGAAGTTATTCGTTCTATTCAGCTTCTATCTGAACTTGACCCCGAGTACAATGCGGTTACAAATCAATTCATGACTATGATAAGATCTCTACACCATGTTGATAAGATTTCTCCTTACTCCGTGAAATACATCTTTCTAGGTTATCCTAGAACTCAGAAAGGATACCATTGTTAGGATTCTGTTTCATGAAAGTTTTGTCTCTACTGATGTTACATTCTTTAAAGAGATTCCGTACTACCAGAAACATGAAGAGCAGTCCATTACTCAACCTAGTAATGTTCCTTTTCCTGTCATATCTGATCCACCACAGCCAAATGAACCACCTATTACTAGGGCCAATCACCCTGATCCTGATCCTTTCCCATGTCATCCTGAGGTTCCTGTTACAAATACCTTTCTTAAGCACTTTCACCGCAGGACTCAGGATGTTCCTCAGGTGGCAGAGCCACTATCTACTGTTTATGCTCAGTCCCCACCAGCTGCTGATGATTTATCTAAGGACCAGGTACCTACTACTACTGAGGATACTACTCTGGACCTTCCTATTGCACAAAGGAGGGATCCACGATCGTGTGCTAAAAATTTTGCATCTCAATTTGTCACTTGATAGTTTATCTGCAATCGAATGCTAGTTTTCTTTGGCCATTGACACTGTGCAAGTACCACGGGATCATCATAAAGCATTTCGAGATCCATCTTGGACCTTGCCAATGGAGGAGATGGCAACTTTACAGTCTCGCAGCACGTGGGATTTTGTTGATCTACCCTTAGATACTATTGTTGTAGGGTATAGATAAGTGTTTACCCTCAAGTGTCGTCTAGATGGCATTGTGGAATGATACAAGGCACGCTTGGTTGCCAAAGGCTATACTCAAAAATTCGGGGTTGACTATTTTAAGACATTCTCCCCGATAGCTCGTCTCAATTCTGTTTGAATCCTACTTTCTCTTGCTGTCAAGTGTCAATAAGCATTGGATTGTCCATCAGCTTGATATCAAATATGCGTTTCTGTATGACGATTTGGAGGAGAAAGTCTACATGGAGCAGCCACTAGGTTTTCCTACTTAGGGGAAGTGTCAGAAGGTGTGTAGACTAAAGAAAGTTAGTTATGGACTGAAACAAAGCCCCAAAGCCTAGTTAAGAGATTCAACAAGGTTATTCAGGAATATGGCTTCACCAGATCTTCTATTGATTACTCTGTTTTTACATTGCATGGGAAGACAAGTTCAGTGATACTTGTTGATATAGAGGGCATGCTTCTTACTAGTAGTGACAGGCAAGCCATAGAGGAAACAAAGAAACTACTACAATTATAGTTTGTTAGCAAAGATTTAAGCCCTATCAACTATTTCCTCGGTATTAAGGTGCAGCACACTGGAGGAGGGCTTATGTTATCCTAACGCAAGTATGTTCATGACATGTTGAGAAACATCGGTATGCTGGGGTGCAAACCAGCATATGTGCCCATGGATGTGTTCTTGCCTATTGCAGATGATGACAGCCCTCTATTGTAAGATGTGACCAGATACCATACAGTGATTGGTAAACTATTATGTCTGACTGTTACTCTTCCTAACATTGCCTTTGCAGTTTGGCAGTCACCAAGGGAAGTCCATTGGGATGGTGTATACCAAATTCTCAAGTACCTGAAAAGTCCACCTGGAAAAGGACTTTTTTTCAAAAACAATGGGCACTTGGATGTTTGTGAATATTCTAATGCAAACTATGCTGATGCACATGAGGACCAAAGATCCACTATAGGATAGTGCACATTTATTGGGGGTCCTGGATACATGGAAGAGCAAGAAACAAGCAATGGTCTCTAGATCTAGTGCTAAGTCTGAATACAGGGTCATGTCTCAAACTACTTGTAAATTGCTCTGGGTACATTCTATTCTAGAAGACTTTGGAGTATAGATTCCTAGTCCTATTCCTATGCATTGTGACAACAAGGCTACCACCTTTATTGCAACCAATCCTATCTTCCATGAGAGAACTAAGCATATTAAAGTGGATTGCCACTTCATCAGAGAGGCCATTTCAGCTAAGAAGATTTTTACACCCTACATAAGTACTGAAGACCAACTAGAGACCAACTAGCGGATATCTTCACTAAGGCACTTCCTAAGAAGCGATTACACTATATTTCTTCCAAGCTAAGCATGTTTGATGCTTATACTCTAGCTTAAGGGGGAGTATTGAGTTTTGTATGTTTAGGTGTTTTATTTCTATTTGTAATGAATGTGTATTATTGTAACTCATCTCTCTCTGAAACCTCTCTATATAAAGGCCCAGGGTCTCTCTAAAATAAAGCTATATCATTCAATCCTAACAATCGAGAAACCATCCAATCTAGGGGAGCCCTCAACATTTAAGCCTTATACCTCCCTCCTGACCTTATCCTCCAAAAAATCAACAATAAGGGTGGAAGATTGTTCATTTGTGATGGATGGAACATCGGTACCCATCCACCTCTACCTCCCTATACATCTTTTAGACGTGAATTCCCTGAAATAATTAGATAAGGCACGACCAATGTTATCCTTACCCTCAAATTCATTGTTACCAACCACCACCCTGTCTATGTGCTTTCTCCTTCGCCTACCAAGAGTAGCCAAATGAAAGAAATGCATGTTCAACTCCACTTCGTTAAACCACTTCTTTGTCGATCGTTGTCTCTACTTGACCTTGTCTCTACTTGACCTCCTACTTTCTATCTTTTTTGTGGACAGTGGATAAAAGTTTGGTTCTAGTCACCTGTTCCTTCTCCGTAATGCTTTTATTGTCCTCAACATAATCCCATCTCTAAATTTCAGCCAAGGCCTCAATCCATTTGTTACGATGCTCTCATATTTGCTTCATGTAGCTCTTCAGAAAGGAACGTAGCTTAAAAAGTTTAAACTCCAACCATTCCACCGCAGATCTCGCTAGGTTGCAAGACCTCAATTTCTCTTCCACTAGTTCTCTGAACCCTTTATCAAGGAGCCATGACTTTTCAAATTTGAAATAGGTCCTGAATTGTTTTTCCTCATTGGAACGCCACATCAAGGGAGTATGATTAGAAAAAAGCTTTTCCATAAGATAAATGTTAGGCAATGGGAAAATTTCTGCAAACTCCACGTTACACAAAAATCTATCCATTCTGGACTTTAATCCTAGTGAGCTCCTCCAAGTAATTTACAAGAGTTGAGAGGTAAATCCAACAATCCATGAAGAGCTCCTCCTATCCCTTAATTTGTCATCAGCTAACAAAGTAACATTGAAATCCCCTGTAATCAACCATAGAAAGCCATGCTTCTATCAAGTCCTCCCATAGCTAGCCCTAATCACCATCATTTGATGGACCATACATCGTAGAAATAATCATATGTAAGTTATCATTACGTTGTGACACCGTCATGGTCATAACATGTCAGCCTTTCACAGTTTCCTCTACCAAGAACAAGCCCTTCTAGCCAATCAGAACACCCCCTACCCACCCATAATGTCAATCATAGTGACCTCCTCCATAAAACCACCTCCCACCTCCTTCCAGGTTTGTTGCATGCAGTTCTCCAACTATCTCCTGAAGGACCAAATTAACTCCCCAAGAGCGGAAATATGCCCCCAACATTGCCCTCTACGAGGGGTCATTCAAGCCCCTCACACTCCACAAGAGGATTAACATCATAAGGCAACCATTTGAGCTCCCCCTTGACTCCATTGGAAGACAGTGACCCTTGCCACCTCCAACCTCTCGCCAGCTTCCCTATGGACCGCAATAGGAAAAGAATGAGGATCATCATGAGGTTGTTGTGGCACCACCTTAGGACAAATGCCATCTGCACAAAAGTTAGACCCAGCAACCACCTCCAACGACAACACAGCCTCACCCAAGCCATGATTACGGAAGCTTCAGTGGGGATGATACCAGTGTTTCAAATATCGCGATATATCGACGGTATATCGCCAAATATCGCTATCGATGAGATGGGTGGTATTGATACCCCCGAAGTATATTTTTTTCGGATATCGGCGATATATCGCTGATATGGGGAGATATCGCCGATATATTAGGCGATATATCAGCTATATCACCGAGATATCGGCGATATGGGAGCTATTGGCGCTGGGTTTGGGTGGGAGGTTTGAAATTCGAATGTTGGGCACTGGGCAAGAGGTCTAGGTGGCACTGGAGCTGCTGCTAGGCCAGTCTGGTGCGAGGTTTAAAAACACACAGACACAAAGAGCTAGTGCAGGTCTGGATAGGAAGCAGGTCACGCACACACACAAGTAAAAAAATCATCAATATCGGCGATATATCCCTGATATAACACATATACACGTTTTTAGGCATCCTTTCATGATATATTATTCGTAAAAATGTTAACATTTAAATTTTGTGATATTTTATGCCTTTCTAAGTAATTTCCCAAAAATTCACCAATATCAGCAATATATCCCCGATACATCTTTTTTGACTTGTCGATACGATATCAATATCGATATTTAAAACTTTGGATGATACAGCAGGCAACACTTGGAATGATGAGAAGGCCTCTACCTCCTAATCAAAATCCTCTCCACAAGTGAACCATCTCTAGAGTCTTCCACTTTACAATCAATCATCCTCTTCTCCTTTGTCGAGTTAGGTGCCACCTAGATATCATGCTCGTCGGCCTCCCACACCAGAACCAACAACACTACCTTGCCGCCATCCTTAGTCACCATCACCACCGCAAGGGTGTCCTCGTAGAGTTCCTGCATTGCAACGAACATGGGAGAAGGCCCACCTATTAAGAGAAGAAAGGTAGAGCTCGACCCACAGGAAAGGGAAGGCCCATCAAGGATAGGACACTTACCGATTTCGGATCTATCTATGAATCTAGATCTCCCTTGTTCAATGCCTGACAAGGCAACTGAATCATCACCCCCACCTTCCAGAGTCGTCTTCGCCAAATAAAGTCGACTAGCGATTTATGCACCTCCAAATCCCGTGGTGAGAAATCCGAGTCCCCTTCAGATTCTACGACGTGCAATTTAAACTTCCAAATCTGACGCATCACCGATCCTCCTGATGTCGCTAGTGTCAGACCTCCGCCAACAACCACCTGCGCGAAGGTCCAACCTCCAATAGCAGAGCTAATGACCCTCACCGCGAGGACCTACGATGAGCCTCCATGCTGAAGGATGAGCTTCTTTGGAACACGACAACCTACCAACATCTCCACCTCAGCCTTGACTAGGGATAAATCTCCCTTATGGATGCCAAGACTAACACACAACTTCAACTTTGCAAAGGACGAGCAAAATAATTCCACCACCTCCTCTATTCTCAAGTGTAGTGGAATGCCTTTTATAAACATCAAGATAATCTCCTTCACCGAAGGCCTCTCCCTTCACGCCTCATCGTGGTGCGTAAACAGCCTCCATCGGATTCAAGCATCACCAACGTCCATCTTCCTGAAACACAAAGCATCCTAAACCAATGGAGCAAGATCGAAGATAAGTGGTGTGGAGCAAAACCAGCAACCTTACCTCTCCCTCCGTTAAGACCCTTTCTCAAAACACCTTCCTCACTGTTAACAGCATCATAGCACCGTGCAAGACCCTACCCACAAGCGAAGACTCCAACCTAGAGTCGAGCAAGTCCATCAACTGCAACCAAGGAGCCACAACCTCCACTTGAGGAGCAAGTGGAGGAGGTGGCGGCAGAGGAATCGACACCAGAGGACTTATAAGACAAGAGAAGCGACGATGACCCACCCCTCCACAATGGAGGCAACACACAAGGTTACAAGAGTCCCTCGTGTAGTGACCCCTACCACGACACGAAGTAGATAAGGATTTCAACACCTCTTCTTGACGACCTCCTTTTACCAGAGACACACCCACTCCCTTGACATGGCAAAGACCCCATGTACTTCTCTCAAAGAGCGCCTCTCCAAAGCATTGCTCACGCCCCCTCTCCGAACCATTAGTTTGGACTCCTCCTTGTTGCTTTCTATGATCAATGATGCAACAAGTGTCTTGCATTTGTGGGCAGATCCACCCCTAGTCAACTATATGGTGATATGATTTTCTTTACACATACATCCAAATGAATGGGGAGTTGATTTATCATGCCAATGAATTAGCTATACAGGTATTTACTCTCACTAGTACCTGTAATTATAATTATATCCCATACCTTTCTTTTTGGAGTGGAAAACTTAATATCTGCTTATCAATTTACCTAGACAATGCTTAAATTACTTGATTTTAAAATGAGAAGCGCAGTTACATATAAATGTGGAAATAGCAATCTCTTTGCCATTTTCTCCATCACATCTGAGCTGTATTCACTAACCGAACTACAATTCATGAGCATCAGTAGTTGCTTAACCCATGCATCGAGTAAGCATAAGCAACTCACCCACTTTAAATTAAGACACAAACTCATCCATCCAATAGCCAAGGCATTAGCAAATATGATGACAACAAATCTTGCTGAACTGTCACATACTTAAAAATCCTAATTTAATCTGGATTAATAAGATTTTGAATACTGAGGAAATCTACTAAGTTGAATCCCTAAAAACATACCTTGTAGAATTCTGTGATGGTGCCCAAAGAGCACAGATAACAAAAAGAAGAGAAAATGAGAGCACATGCCAGAAGGCAGGAATTATCCATGCATTTTCCCATTTCTCACTATACACATCTGTTGACTTGAAATAGAGCTGCATGAAACAAACATAATTATTGATTATTCATTTTAAAAAATGCATAAACGTTTAGGAAAGATGCTCATGAAAACTATATTCTTGGTAGTTTAACGTTGAAGTTAAGGTCCAACTCATAGCTGTAAAACCCAGTGGATTTCAAAATCATGGTGAATAACAGCCTCAAAGGCTGTTGTTGCCCAGGTTCTTCATGATATAGCAGCAGCACATTTTTCCTTTAGCTAATCGTGACTTCAATTTGAGAGCAGGTAAGAATAACAATTACTTGAAACATGAGCAAAAAGTTCTTCTTGGAACATTAAAAGCTCAACCACATACTTGCTTAAGTGACACATACAAGTAAATTGCAATTGTCTTTGAGGAAAAGGCAATACCTCATAGGTGATCCAACCAACAGATACAACCACAGCCACAGCCAAAGAATTTGTAAACTTTCTGTATATTTCCAATTTTGCCATTGCCCGACGGGCCTGCCAATTTATCAACAATGCCTTCTTAGGACAAGCATTCATCAAGGTTGGGTTAATGATTAATGCAATGGTTTCACATTAATGGCACATATCTATGCATTATTTTATTCATTCATGTTTGGTAAATTCAAAGTTAAATTGCCATAACAATTCCATTTGGTGACATATTTCCAAATAGAAGGGCCATAGAGGATAAGTAACAGAAACAGGGAGTCAGTAAGCAGATGAACCTGAAGTTTGTTCAACGTCTTGGAGAGAGAAGTGAATATCCAAAGAATGAAGAATGCATCCAATATAGCCACTGGCAAAACCAAGAACAACCTTGCCTTCCCAGAAAGATCGCTTACAGTGCCTACATTCTCCACCAGTTCAAGCACCTCTGATGCCAGGAAAAATGTGACCCCAAGCATGAGCACCTTCGAGGTTAAACCACCCAAAGTAGGCCGCACAACAGCATATCCCATTGAAACCACAAGTATCAGCACTCTTGCAACTGTTCTCTTAACCGCGCCAAACGTCACCGCCCATATGGTGATGCCCATTGGCCGCACTCCACTTTTATTGAATTGAGCATACTCGAAATACCATAATGTCATTTCCATCATACCTAGTGCTATTACAAGAGTGATGCAGTTCTGAAGTGGCAGGACCTCTTTCCAAAACCTTGCATAATGGGAGAACCAGAAAATGGCAAGAACAACGAATGCAAGAGACATGCAACCATAGAAGTTCATGAAGGGGGCCATCCTTCCAGGCAGATAACCAGTGGGGTTTTTCCATATGGTCTTTCCCTCTATGGTTAGTCCATTGAGCTTAGGATCGCAATAGATGAAGTACAGGTTATACATTCCCGTTCTCGTAATGTAAATTGTTTGAGCTGGAAGTGTTGCAGTAGATTCCTTTCCCTTAAATTCAGCACGGAGAACTTGAGGCCAGTCAGGGTTTGCAGCTGAAGGACGGGTTATAACTGTGCCTTCTGTGCATGCACCTAACTTGGCCAGATCAGATGTGCAGCAAATCGCTCTCTGACCACCATAGGCAGATCCACCAATGCTCTCACGGTCTTGCACCTCAAAAATGATGGCTTGAACACTTGCCTTATCAGATTGTTTGCTGGCTTCAACCGCCAAATCTGGTCTTGTGAAGATGATCTTTTCAAAACTGAACAACAACACAAAAGGCAAATTCATCTTGATGAGAATGGAAAGATCACAGTCCCTAGAAGTCTAGAATTATAACATAAGACAAACCAGTCACTTGGAAGACCACTTGTAATAGGAAATTTCAATCCAGACAAATCCACGTGGGATTTAGAAAAACGCAAGTATTTCTCCAGCATTTGGCACATTCTGCCTATAAACCATCTAAGACATTCTCTATTCAGATCTAATTCTCAAATGACAAGTCCCTGAATAAAATGTGTGGAACTAAATCTACTTTACAAGTCCAAAACCTCCTTCCACCTCTCCTCCATCACCCCAACTCAATACCAAAAAAACCGAGATGAGAACTACATGCATCCTTCGAGAATCCCAACAAATCCAAATGCGGCCACTCTTTGCAATTCATAGCAACTAGAAATCAATTTTTTCCTTCAATACTTTCCTAACCGAGATATCTCGTTCATTCGCATCCAATGCTCATCTCCAACATCCGGTTCAACGCCACAACATTGATAATCCTATAACTGCATCCTGATTGCATAAAATCGTGGACTTGCTGCAACCTATATAACCTCTCTCTCTCTCTCTCTCTCTCTCTCTCTCTCTAGAATGGAAGCGACAAGGACTTCCTTCTCAAATTGGCACATTTTAAACCTGAATCTAGACTCCAAAGACACAATCCCGTATGCATGTAACAAAGACTGTTCAAACGAAAAACCGACAAAGAGATCGCGTAGATTATCACAATTCACAACTCAACAAATCCATCACCACGCTCCAGTTCTGCTCCCCTCTCCCTACACCCCCACCCCGAACCAAATCCGGCACCAGCGCCGCCCCTATCCACCCAAAGCACCCTCCTTTCGGCGAGATCTCGCCGACGCGCTTCGTCCCGCGGGCAATGACGCGGGACCCACATCGGGGAACACCACAAGATGCGATCTTTCCGCCGGGAAAGGGCCACGAGATCTAAGTGCTCACCGAACGAAGGATTCGCCGTTGGCCACCCCGGTGCCGTTCCCCTCCACACGGGTCGCGTGCAGCCCCTCGCTCCCTCCGTGGAGGACGAAGGCGTTCCCTTTCTGCGCGAACCGCTCGCCCGAGTAGTCGTGGACGGAGGCGCGGCAGCAGAGGAGGAGGTGGTAGACGAGGAGGAGGAGCGAGACGGAGAGACGTGTTGACGCCATGGGAGGAGAGGAGAGACAGATGCAGATCGAGAGATAAAGGGAGAGATGGGGTCTCCCGCAAACTCTGGTCTACTACTCCACTCGATGGTCGTCAGCTCTCTTCTCGCTCTTCCTCTGTCGGGGGAGTAGAGGACTTTTTTGGGATGGAGGAGCTTATATATAGGCAAATAGATGTTGGTGGAGGTTTGGGGGGCGGGGGTAGGGGGTTTGTTTGATTAGATTTGAAGGGAGTCAAGTACTCACAATTGAATCATAGCAGTAGTCAATCTTTTTATCTTTTTATTTCCTTTTGAAAAATGAGAATTAAAATTTTTTTTCATATTATTTCTCAATTAAAGATATCTTTATCTTTAATTTTCTTACATTAGGAGCAACTATAATGAGTAGATGTGTACCCATTTTTTTGATAGGAGGGTGGGAAAGGATATAAAAAGTGATTTGAATTTTTCATTTTTCCTTTCTTTTTTTCTAATTCTCAATGACAAAAAAAAAAGAAATTTTCATGCACACACCTTGGGTCTTTTTTGAGTTTTGCCACTTACTTTGTCTCCTCTCATTGAACTTTTTAGTGTAATCGGGTAACTTTTGCAATAAGATTATCCATCCAATCCCTTATAAATGTGAATTTACATAAAAAATGTACACAATAACATCCTGTGTACACTCACTTGTACAGTTATCATTGCTTAATCTATAACTCCACTATATCATCATTTGAATGTAGTTCAAAATGAGTAATGCCTTTTGCATGATAGAGCATATAATGGAAGTTACTCTCGAATTATAATCCAAAAGAAGTTGAGAATTGCTAAACAAAATATGGTTACTTGACAAGCAAGCTTATGAAGGTTATGCATGTCATAATTAGAAGGAAATTGAGATTCTTCATTGTTAGATTTGTAGATAAAAAAGTAAAAAATGATGTTAACAATTTAGTAACATTTATTAGCAATAAATGCATGGATAAAAAAATCAACAAGAAAAGGGAAAATTGACATTAATAATATGATGATTAAATGGTAAAATCTTAGGGGAAAGAAAGAGCAAGCAAGTTCTAAGAAGATGTTAGAACGAGGCATTCGAGACAATGATGAAAGTGTTGTTGAGATGTGGAAAGCTATATATATATACTAGATGAAATGACCCGCTGCCCTTTTGGGTTGTTTAAGACATCTGGATTAGCCATCAAACGTCTGAAAGTAAAAGAACTGTACCTTGTATTCTTTTTCCATGCGTGCACACACGCACACACCTTTCTCTCTCCTCACCCCAAACCCTAACCCTCACCTATTTAATCCCCACTCCCCCCCCCCCACTCCACTCTCTCCATCTCCACCGACCACCACCTTCATCCTTCCGTCTTGCCGACCGCCACCTTCCTTCCAGCCACCAGCGCGACGTGTGGTGAGGAAGAAGAGAGAGAGAGACGGGATGCAAAGGAGAGGAGAGCTCGAGGGGAGGAGCTCGTGCGTGAGGAGGAGCTCACAAAGGTGGGCTTTGCGGCCTCCTGAAGCTACCAGCGTAGCAGATGCGGGCGATGGGGAGGGGCAGCGTAGAGGAGAAGGCTCGCGAGAGTTCTACGTACTGGACATTTTCCAGTATCAGATGTCTAGAACACATCCCAGACGTTTGGAATAGCAGGACATCCGGAGCTGAAGCCGGACGTCTGAAAGCACGCTCAGTGCCAAGGTACGTGCTTCTATGCGGTTTACAGCATGCAGGCCTCACTGTAGATATTTGTCCAGCCATTTTTAGGTCTGCACGTACGTACGTAGGGGGCAGGACGTTGGAAAGGCATAGGGTGTGTCCTTCGAGGTGTTTTTTGATGTCTGGACATGTTGCCAGATGTCTGACCGTATCTCCAAACAACTGGAAGGAGAGTCCGACATCTGGAACTCACCTCAGACGATCGCGAAAGGGTCCATACGTCCGACGTAGCCGCAGGAAACCCAGGGTGAGCATTGACGTCTTTTAAGATGTCTGGGACTAGATCCAGACATCTGATTTTGGACAGTGTGAGTGTTTTTGGCCGTTTAAGGCCCAAACGAAATCGGATTTCCACAAACAAATTGCCATTGCTTTTCGCTTGAGTTTCTCTACGAGTTAGTGTCACTTGTACACGATTTTGGACTCGTTTGATCCGGTTGGTTAATTAATGAGATCCTCATCATGAACCCTAACTAGCATATTTTGACCTTATAAATTGAACAAAAGCTCCTACAAAACCTAAGGGAAAGCCTAAATCAGGGAATTGAAAATCTGAGAATAAAATAATATACAAGAGGTAAAACTGTAATTTTACCATTGCAGTTCATGAACAGGATTTCTATGGGTCTAGACACAGGTCAAATGGACGTAATAAGAGAAAAAGTGGGATGGTTTGATCAGAAAAGGGTTATGACAAAATCTGGAAATTAAATGACATTCTATAACCCTAAAACAAACCCACTTTAATTCACAAAGTTCCAGGAAAGATAAATATCAACTAAACCATCTAAAATTCATGAAAAAATATCCCCTAGGATTTAAAGCCTTCAATTTGGCCATTGGAACCTATGTTGACCTAGATTGAGAACCATACCCAATTTTTGACCTAATTTGGGTTTTTGTGCAAAATATCTGGTCAAACATGGTAAAACCTAAAATCCAACCCCACCATTGGATTTCTTAGGTCCAAATTAGGTTTATATCAAAATTGAGACCTAAGGAAAGGTCTCCTTGACCCACTTTACAAAATAGTCCTCAACAATTACTTTTTGACCCTTAGCGTTTTGGACTCTTGCAGATGCCCCCTAGCTTTCCTGTCATTTTCTTCAAACAGGTCCCTCTGCCACCAACCTGCGCAGGCCATACCTCCGGCGACTTTGCGTGGAGGATGGCATCGCGCAGACCTGGGGAGCCGGCCCTAGATTTAAAAGGGAGACTCCTTGCGTTGTCCTCTGCAGCATGGGCCGGCTTCCATGCCCTGTCGGCCACCATACCTCTCGTGCGAACGCTTAAGAGGCATGGGTCTATTTCCAGCCATACCTTCGGCGAGGTATCCCCGCCTCCTCCTTGCGACTCTTTCTCTGCCAACACCTATTTAAGGAACGGCAACCCTTGCCCCTTCCTTCAAGCCTAATTTGGTCGAAGAAAACCCTCAAATTTCATCTCCTCCTCCTCCGGCCATTCACCCGCAGGTTCCGGCGACCCTCCTCCTCTCACGTCGCCCTGCCACCATACCAGTGCCAGGGTTACCTCCGCCGTCGTCCGCCGCGCCTTGCCGTACCAGCAGGCACCCTCTAGCCCCTCTTCCTCGTCGCCGCCCCTTCCCCTAGGCTCTTTCGTCTCCGACGACGGCAGCACAGCCGTTCGCCACCTCCGCCCTCTCCCCCTTTGTCCAGAGACTCTTAGCTAAGTCCTTTCTCTCTGCTCTTTATTTTTCCCTCATTTATTTCTGATATTCCGCCTCACCGCTCACACACCACCGCCATCTTCTCCACCTTCGGCAGACCACCGGCGAGGCGCAACCACCGCGTCACACCTCCACACGCCTCGCCAGTCACCCCATGAGCTCAGCCACAATCCACTGATCACCTTCCGCACATTCACTAACTGCCAGCACCGCCCCACACTTCCACCGACCTAACCCACCTCCACGGCCATAGATCGACCTAGGCATGCATGCCTAGGCCACCCCGCGGCCAGCCAACCCCCGCCTCAAGTCACAGGGGTGAGGTCCCTCGCCCTCACTCACCACACCTCGTCTGCGACACTTCCCCTGCAGACCTAGCACCAGGATCTGACTAACCTATCTGTTCACTCCTTACGCACCACACCCATGCCGATGCGCCTGGACCCAGGCATGCGACCGACACGCATACCCGATTAAGGCTCTGGGAGAGCAAACCTTGGAGTGAAATAGAGAGAGAGAGACACGGAGAGGGCAGGGGTTAGGTTTTGCCTAAATGGACGCCTGTGTAGGGAACAGAAGAGGAAGCAAAGGAGGAGGAGTGGCGAGGACTTAGCCGCAGGGAGATAGCTGCAGTCAGAGAGAAAGGGAGAAGGACTTAGAGTGGCAGAGAAGCAAAGGAGGAAGACGACACTGTAGCCGCAGAGAGGCTGAGGCAGAGGGAGAAGGAAGAGAGAAGAAAGCAGAAAGGCGCGCAGCAGAGATAGCAAAGAAGAAGAAGAAGCCAAGAAGAAGAAGAAGAACCAACAGCAGCAGCAGAAGAACTGTAGCAAGAGTCATTTAAGGCGTCTGACCCTTGGAGTCAAACGTCTAAAAAAAGAGAGAGAGAGGCAGACACAAGAAGAAAAAAAGAAGAGACATTTTTATTTTCTTTTCTTCGATCTTTTTTGTAAAATAATATATTGTAAATTATGATTTTCTACACTTCTAGAATCAAGTTTGTTCCTTGAGTTCGACCTCGGAGATTTTCTGTTTTCGAGTAATAAAATATAATCAAATCGGTCGATTTACCCCGATCATTTTTTGGCATTAATTGTATAGGTCTCCAACTAATCGAGTACCCGAGAGCCGCGGAGGCGACGGGATCTGCAATCCGAGCCCCCATTACTCCCATGTTTGCCGGTAGAGTGGTTTACATTAATATTAAGATTTAAATAAATGAACTGCATGTTTAGAATAACTTGAATGAACCTTAGGATGCGAATGAACCCTAGAGCAGGAACAGATAAGTATGGTTTGAGCTATACTGTATACTTGAGATATATGTAGAACCCTAGGATGAGAAGGAACCCTAGGGCAGGAACATATGAGTATGGTTGAGCTACATTGTTTACTTGAGATGAGTGTATAACTTTAAATACTAGCAAATGTATTGGTTATTTTAATGTGATGCCTTGTCAATTAGAAAATCACGAGCTGCCTGTTTTAAGAATAGAATCGGTAATGTAAATAGGGAAATCTGAAAGTCTGGAATATAAAATGAAAGGAATACCAGCATGAACCTACGGGGAATTAGGAGGAGAACTCCTGTAGACGGGAAGTGAGCTAGCCCTTGCGTACATGGTACCAAGGAGAGCCACTGTCCCTTTAGTGTAGAGGGTTACTAGCCGCCCGTTGGGTTGAGCCCTAAAGTCAGGCTTAGACACTCGACACCGACTCTGTTTGGCCCTCATATATGTGGTACTGAGGTGAGCTACTTAGTGTAGGGAGGGAGCTAGCCACCCTAGGAGACCCGGGGTTAGGACTAGCCACCCTACACTAACTCTTGTTAGGCCCACTGGGCAAACCGGGATAGTCAGACGAGGGTACGCGGACTATGGAGGGGCGAGACCCCTGTTCTATTCTATTCTGAGACGGCAAAGCCCTATACTGTTCCGTGCTGTACCTTTACGCATACCCGCTAGCGGAAATGACTGATCGCGTGCTAGTGTGGGATAGCTACCCATGCATTTATCACGCGTGCCGTAGTCACCGCTATGTCGCGACCGTGACCTCGGGGTGGTTGACTGGGTGTAGGATTACCACGGGGGACTCTCCCAGCGAGGAAAGCACCATGTGTACCTCCTACATTATGGAAAAGACTACAATCAAGATCATTCCCGTGAGGAACAGGCCAGATTAAGAAATTATTTAAGTGAATAAAGGAACAACAAATTAAAAGTACTTGGTTGAACTAAATGAAAATGGATAGTTAATTGCATAAATTAATAGCTTGTCTTAATTACATGTAAATGGCTAAATTACTACTCTACTCAACGTTCGCTAACTCCGAAAATTTTTATAACCTTGTTCAGGTCAGGGAATTAAGCAACCAGCACCACCAGCTGCAGAGGGAGCTAGGCTCAGTCGAGCCCAACCTTAGCTGTGTTTCTTATTGTTTCCCTAGCTTCTGTTGTGGTAGTGAGTCTTTTTATTCTATTAAATACTGTTTCAGTTACTTTTCCGCTATACTTTCCTATGTCGTAGTTGTGATGACCTGTAATATTGATAGACTTTTTCGCTCCGTTTCTTTTACTGTCTCTTGTTTTCTTTCTGCTTAGTTACATTGCATGTGTGGATGTGAATTATTTCCTACTTTTGGTTATTTCTCATTGGACGACTAGGTCTTAAGATTAGTTGAGGCAGGTCGATCTCAAGTCTGTAAGGATCTGGATCGGATTATAATACTAGAAATATAATAATTAAAGAAGTTGAAAATTGCTAATTAGAATGTTGGCACTTGATAAATAAACTTACGTAGGTTGTGGATGTCATAATTATAAGGAAACTTCAAATCCTTATGTAGATAAAAAGATAAAAAAATAGCATTTAAAAATTTAAGGACATTTATCGGTAGTGAATGTGTAGATTAAAGATGTAAAATGTTGCCCAAAAGGTGTCAAGCATATTCAAAGGAGGAACACTAAGGTGAAAGAAAACTCGATGTATGAGAAATCATTTTTGATATAGAGCATATGGGAAAAAATAGGTCAGGAGGAAATAAGAGGATAAAGGAGGAAGGTTCCAAACCCAACTGGTGTAAAATTAACTAGGTCTTTTAAAGATAGATTCATGTACTTATTTAGATTTCTTTAAGGTTTCATATTTGCAATTAGTTGCATCGGTGCTGAATGTGGTAAAAAATAGTAAGTATTCTCATGTAAAGGACACATGCAGATATAGAATTTGGTTCCACATTATCATCATCTACATATAGTCTAAGAAGTGCAACTATGAGATTCTCCAAGTAATCCTAGAATTACCTCAAATTAACTAAAGAATTGATTTAAACATGGGACATTGGAAGCAAAAGAAAGGAGAGTGTGGACATAATGGAGGTTAGGAAATTGGTAGGAGAAAGTTGAAGGCCAAATAGAAGTAGGACCGCCTGAGCTAATTTTACAAAAAAAAAACAAAGAGAATGGGGTATAAAAGGAGTGATGAGATATAGTGATGAGATAAGGATGCCCACATTCTTGGTCTCTCCATCCTCATCATCTTCATCTCCCTTGCCTATTTGAGAGAGAGAGAGAGAGAGAGAGGAACAGTAGCTGGAAGAGGAAGGAGGGCCCCACCAACTAGAGGACGAGTGAGGGATCTCCACTAGCTGTCCCTCAACCCTAAGGCAAGGTGAGTGCATCCGAGGTTTCGAGTTCCCCTCTAACTTTGCGTTGAGGAGAAGAAGGGGAGAGGGGGCCTTGCATGCCGAGCTAGGAGGGGGATTTGAGCAATGAGACCCGCAATCTAGCTTCTTAGGTAGGCAAGGCTCTGATTTGGAGTTACCATCTTGCTAATTTTGACTTCATGCAGGGCAAGTTGTTGCCAATCAAAGTAGCAGTAGTTGTAGCTAGGGTAGAGAGGAATGCATGAGCAGCAACAGTCACTCCACTTGAGGTAGGGATTGCATTCTCTTGTTGTTGTGTAGGTATGGTGGTGCATTTCAATGGAAATGTGTGTGCGTGTGTGTGTGTAGGAATTCTCTCTCTGATTGAGAGGTAATTAGTGATGGGGTGTAAGAGGCACCACCATCCCCAAGCTCCATGATAAGATGAGGAATGCAGTGAAAATTCCTATATGAGATGTTAAAGAGGTCTTGTAGGGGTTAGAAGGTAAGGAATGAAGCGGGTGGAGACTGACCTGATACTACCCGACATCCCTAGCGGTGGGGGGATGGAGAGAAATGTTCCAGCCCGGTGCATACTGATGGTGTGCACAAGAACCATTGAGAGATCTCTAAAATTTCCATCGAACATCTGATGAGGGTTTATTAGACGTCTAGTAAGAAAATTAGACGACAGACTGGAATGGGGGTCCTCCAATACTACACTGGTTGCAAATCAGTCGTTCGATTTTATGATTGGACGTCTAATACTATGGCCAAGGGATGTCTAAGGGTTGGACCAAGTGTACCTTATGTAGGGTACATTCCACCTCACAAAACATGCTATAGGTGGTCTGACATGACCATTGGACATTTGGAGAGGTCTCCAGACATCCAAACATGACTTGGACATCCGATAGCAGGGGTAAGTGGGTAAGTTCACAATATGGCCTAATGGACGTCTGACCGATAGGGCAGACGCTTTATCTTTACACATTGAACTTCTGATAAGCAGTCTCGAACATTCGATGGTTGTTCCTAGACATCTGATTTTTGGATAAACGTCTAGGAACCGGTGGTCAGGGAAGGCGACCATGAGGTTGTGTACGCTGTCATCTAATATTTTCTGTTAGACATTTGATGAACCCTTGTCAGACATTTGACCAACCTCAGCAAATGCCTAATACTGTAAATTAGGACCTGATGCTCCGAGGAGGGAATTGACCATAGGGAGGTGGTAGACCATACTAGGCACTTCAGGGCAGAGACCCAGAAGAGCGATTCATTAGGGATGCCTGACAAACCTTCTTCTAGGGAATCATTGACCGACCAAGTTAGATCTTTGACCTAATGCTATTTTCCATGAGAATAGAAATACCAGGACCACTCATGAGAGTAACATGGGACAGTAAAGAGGGGTTGAACCCAAAATGTCAGGGCAAGGTAGCCGATGAGTGCATTAAAGCGCAAGCCAACTGATTGCGTAGCAATCATAGGTCTTAATTATCCAGAATTATGCTAGAACTTAGCATAAGTTAGGGTAGTTCATGTATGCATAAGCATTATTTGCATCTTTACTATTTCTCCTATATCTATGCATAGAATAATGCTATAATATACTAATTAAGTACATTATATAAATAGCAGGAAATAAGAAGCTCAGGAGCTAGATCTGAGACTGGATCTGAAGCTGGACCTGAAGCCAGAGTTGCAGTAAAGCTGGAGCAGAAGACTTAGAATAAGATGTAGTAGACAATAATGTAAGGGGTTGAGGTATGCTATTATGTTAAGAAGGAATAAAGCAGTAAATTACGAAGAACTTAGGTCCATCCTAGCCCTAGGACAGCTTAGAAGCTTCCCCAAGCCTTAGTCACCCTTAGATTAGGTCACTGTACCTTAGGAAGCCCTAAAACCCTATTTCCAACCTCTATCTGGACGTCCACATGAGTTAGAGGATGTACAAAGCCCTTAGCCACAACCCGCGCACCTAAAACCAACTTCTACAACATTTTAAGACATCCAGACACTTAGTTAGACATTTAATTTCTACATAGAGAACCTTAATTCTTCCTTGACTCTGATTGGATGTTCAGACAACAAGTTTGGACTTCTGATTTTTCACTATAAGACGTCTGACACTATTATTAGATGTCTTGAGCTGCTCTCTAGTTCTTGTTTTTAAATTCAAACTTGGATCTTGAATTCTTAGGTCCCTAAACCCAATTCCAACCCCATAGGAACCTAAATTAAGGTATCCTAACCCTAGTACATCACCTCTAGACCTCCCTAAGGACCTAATTAGGCCCTCACTAAACCTAATTGACTTGGTTCATAGTCAATTTCATCAACCTATTCAATTGGATTCATTGAGTTCAATTGAGCCCTGATCTTAGCATACACTATCCAATTGGAGTCAGTGAGAGTTCAATTGACCTAGACCTACCTTAATTGAGTTGTTTTACTCTCAATTAGGGTTTCACACATCCAATTAAACTTGTATCAAGTTTAATTGCATTTTTACCTTAGTAAATTAGGATTTGCAACCCTAATTTGAGACCTACATTGATCTAAACCCACTAGAACCTAACCTAATCAACCTAGCCACCTAGGTTTCAACCCACATGCACCCACACACACCACCTACACGAAAATACCTAGACTAGAGTTCTCTAGAACTCTCTACCATGTGTTGTTGCCTTGGTTGCTAAAAATAGCAACCAAGATGCATTCAATTTTTAGATCCACCAAATGTGGATCTAAAAATCACCCATCCATCCACTCTGTTACGACCCGGTTTTCCGGATCCCTACAGGACCCGAGACCGGCTCGCATCGACTAATCCCAAGACCTAGTGTCTAACAAGAAATAATCAAAAAGCAGAAAAGTAAACCATATTCAAGCATGCAATATAACTAAGTAGTAAAAACGTACAAGCAGTAAAGAAAAGTAAAGCTGCTATTCCATTACATACCACTACAACAATAGAACAACGGAAACGAAAGTAACAGTAGAGACAACAGTAGCTAAGAAAAAGTTTGAATACTCACTACAACAGTAAGGGAGTACAACAAGGAAGTGTAGAAAACTACAGCTGAGCTTGATTAGGCCTAGCACCCTCTGCAGCTGGAAGCTCGGGCTGCTCAACTCCTGGTCTTAAACAGTGTTATGAAAAGACAAAGTCAGTAAACGTTGAGTAGAGTGGTATCTACAATATCTAAAACAGTAAAAGCAGCAAGTTTAATTCTCTTTTCTATTTATTTGTTTTATGTGTATTTCCTTTCACCCATTTTCTCAAACTTTCAGATATTCTTGATCTTGCATGTTCCTCGTAGAAACAATCTTAATTGCAGTCCTTTCCGAAGAGTAGAAGGTACACATGGTGCTCTCCTAGTCGGGAGAGTCCCCCGTGGTAGTCCTACACCCAGTCAACCACCCCGAGGTCACTGTCAAGACGTAGCGGTGACTACGGCACTTGTGATAAGCGCACGAGTAGCTACCCCGCACTGACATGCGGTCAGTCGTTTCCGCTAGCGGGTGCACCTAAAGTACAGCACGGAACAATATAGGACCTAGCCCTCTCAGAAACAGGGGTCTCACCTCTCAGAACCAAACATAGGTCTCACCCCTCCATAATCTACGCACCCTCGTCTGACTACCCCGGTTTGCCCAGAGGGCCTAACAAGTCAGTGTAGGGTGGCTAGCTGAACCCCGGGCCCCGTGGGGTGGCTAGCTCCCTCCCTACACTAGTAGCTCGCCTCGGTACCGCTTACACGAGGGCCAACAGGAGTCGGTGTAGAGTGACCAATCCTAACCCCGGGTCTCAACCCAAGGGCAGCTAGCTCCGCTCTACACATAAAGGGGACAGTTGCTCTCCTTGGTACCACGTACTCAAGGGCCAGCACACTTCCCATCTACGTTCCAGGTTTCCAACAAACCACAGGAGTTTTACTCCTAATTCCCTGTAGGGTTCATGCTCATTTTCACCATATTTATTCCAATCCAGATTCCACCATTCACAATTCAGTTCTTATTTATATGCAGGCAGCTCGTGTTCTCATAATTCAATATAAGCCACTGGTGATTTCACAGGTAATTGATTATAAAATACATGCAGCTCGTATTCTAACAGCCAATCCACAAATATTTCACAGGCAATTGCTAGTATTTTATCTCAATTTTGCATATAAGTACCAAACAGTGCATCCATTTCTCTACCCTAGGGTTCATGCCACATCCTAGGGTTCTAGTCAGTTAATTCTACAATACATGCTTATTTGAATATTATTAAAAGCATTAAACCACTCTACCAGATAAGTCAGGAGTACTGGGGGCTTGAACCGCAGACCTAGGCATCTCTGCGAGCCCCAAACACGTAGCAGGCGAAAACCCTATACCAGGGAATACACCATAAAAGGAGGGTTCAGGACAATGTATAAAGGTTTCTAGTACGTAGAGAAACTCGCAAGGAAACTACAGGTACTTCGTTTACGTAAAATGGTTCCCGATAGGATCCCAAATGGGTCAAAAACGTATCTACTGACCAAATCAGACATCTAGGAACAAGTCCAGATGTCTTAAGAGATACAGAACCTCACCTCAAGTCCTTGCGGTGTCCATCTGCTACCATCTGAACGCAATTCCAGACGTCGGACCACTCCTTCGATCATCTGGAAACACTTCCGGTCGTCTGGTGAGCTGATCAGACGTCTGAAAGTGCGTGGGAGAGCGTTCCGCGCTCCTTCCCAAGGCTACTCCTGCATACGACAGTTGCATCCACCCAAATCAGGAGCAACAAATCCTTCTGCGGTGCGACTGCATGGCTGTAACTGCGAAAAGAACTTACCTTCGTGATAAAGGAGCTTTCAGATGTCTGGTCTTGACTCCAGACGTCCAGATGCTTCGCCAGCCGTTTGGACTCCGCTCCAGACGTCTGATACTGGAAAATTTCCAGTATTAGAACCCGCTACCAGCGCCTTCCGCCGCACACCTCCTCGCACCACCGCAGCTTCAGCCGCTACAGATGGTCGAGGACGTCTCTCCGAACTCTCCCCTCCTCCCGCACGCATCCGCGGTGGCTGTGTGAGCTCCACCGAGCTCCCACCGGAGCTCTCCGACCTCAAACTCCCTGTCCTATCGCACTCTCCTCCTCACCCTCTCGCTCTCCCTTGCTCACCTCTCGCCACTCCCGCAGCTCTGAAGGTGGAGGTGGTGGGGTGTGGAGTGGAAAGGAGAGGAGAGGAGGGGGCTTTTTATAGGTGGCTGGGGTTTAGGGTTCGGCAGGGAGAGGAGGAGAACGGAGAGAGAGAAAAGGTCCTGCATGCCGCGCGCGCAGGGCGCAGTACGCGTACAGAAATTTCATTTTTAGACGTCCGGGAAAGGGTCCAGACATCTGGACAGACGTCTGACTGAGACTCCAGACGTCTTAAAAGGCTAAAAGTGGGACGAGTCTTTACATACTCTCTCCCTCTCCCACGAGCTCCCACCATAGGCTGAAAGAGCGATTTTCGTTTTCGTTGAAAACTTTAACATAAAATGATGTGTCATTGTATTTAATCGCGTGGTAGAAAATCGCTTTTCAAAACATTTTAATTTTCAGAATCTAACCACGGATAGTTATGTCGTCTCCACAGGGAGGAATTAACCTATCAAAAATGAGTAATGATGCATCAAGTAATCGGGAATTTCAACGGATGTGCATGCTAATTAGTGTTCTCATTTCCAGCATAACTTCTCAATTTAAATAATTAACCAAGAATCTGAGGGTGCACATGCAAGATCACCACTATGGAAATACCAGAATGGCTATCTTAATATTGCCAAGCAGCATCAAATTTATCTAAATCAGAATTTGTTCCCATAAAAAAGATACATGTTAGCTTAGTCATGAAATGAATGTAATGTGACTGCATGTAATTCTATTGGAATCAAAGATCATTCATGCAATTCTACCGCAATATAATAATAAGGTAAATAAGTAAATAGTATCTTTGACAATGGCAATGCTTGTAATTTTTAATATGTGATTTACTGTTGCAAAACAGAGCATTGCTCTTCTTGGCACACACGAGGAGGAGGGCCCATGGCTGAAGGAGAGAAGCCCAGGGGAGGTTGGCCGCGACAAGGGGATCACAATGGCGGTGGTGGCGTCGACTATGGTGGCCTGAGGTCGTCGGCCGCCGAGGAGGAACCCGCCAGTGTTAGGTTCTGCCGCACGGTTGTGCGCGCAGCCTGTGGTGTGGCCTGCGGTTGCGCGCTCGCATGCAGGTGCATTAAGGCGCTGCGCAGTTTGAGGCATGGCTTGAGGTGAGAGGTGGCTGCATGCAAGGGGCGCGGGCGCGGCTGCGGCAGTGGGTTCTTCGTTGTAGCAGTGGAAGAATGAGGAAGACGAAGAAGACAAGAAGACGGTCTGCAATGTGCGTCCTCGCATGCTGTTAGACCACTGCGCGATGCGCCTTGGAGGCAAGTGAAGCGCGCATGGCTGCTAGCTGCGTGAGGGTGCTGGTGTGCTGCACGCGGTGGAGGCAGGTGCAACACGCGATGGAAGTTGGTGCACACCTGTAGAGGGCGTGGGTGCAGCGGTGGAAGGCTTGGCATGGTGAAGGCAATAGCGCGGGTGCAGGTTGGCCTGCGCCTACAGAGGGCACGAGAGCATGGTGGGGCTGCGCTTGCAGTGGGTGTGCGGGTGCTGGAGGCTGGGCGCTTGCGGTGGAAGTAGGTGCAGCGCACGGTGGGGTTGGCGAAGAAGGGCTTGGCTGTGGCTTGCAAGGGATTGATGAAGGCGCTGGTGTGCACAGTGCACGCTTGGTTCCACAGTGTCCTTTCTCTCCACAGTGGCGAAGGTGGAGATAATTCCCCGCCAGGGGGAGAAGAAGATGAAGATGCGCCTCTCACGCTCGATCCTCCTTTTTATCCCTTCTCTCCGCGCGAGTTAAGGGATTTTCAAAATCCCTTACTAAACATGGTCGGCGCTTGTTAGGTTCGATTGAAGGAGGATGGCCGTAGGTGGAGATATTTGTGGGAGGAAAATATCTTTCCACCCCCCTGTTCTTTTCCACAATTGCTCCTCCTCCCTCTTCTTCCCGATTATTAGCCTGATGGAGATTAATTGGAGAAGATGGGTGCATTGTTGCCGGACCCTACATAAAATATAATTACATAAGAAGAAATGTAAACTTAAACAATGACACATGCAATCATTTAATGACCAAATGTGATTATTAACAAACATACAATGTTAGAATTAAATTACTTGGGCATAATAATAGTTCATTAAAATGGACTCATCATAGGCCTCTCTAGAGAATTCCATAACTCTCTAGAGAGCTTCCCTTAGGTCTATAAAAAGACTTAAGGGGTGGCCATTTGATCCATCTTGGTCTCTTGGCTTCATTCCACCTCCATTACTCCACCTCCATCTCCACGAGCACAACATGGCATCTCCATCACCTCCACGCCAGGCCTAGATCACCTCCAACCTCTCTCCAAGGGTCGACCTACCCACCATTGGCCGCCCCTCTTTCTCTTCTCACCCATTCAAAGGCCATCGGAGCCCACCTCTGAATGCCCTTCATTCTGTTAGCTAGATAAGTAGCATAGTTTTTCGTAGATTTATTGCTTTTGTTACTACTTAGTAGTGTAGCTCCTTACTTCTCCCCCAATGATGCATGCATAATCCCTTGTAGATTCATGTATGAAGTCATTTTCTGTTAGCTGTTAGTTTTTACATTCCTTGTACAAGCATTCTGCTACCGGTGCTCTGCAACTCTGTTATCATCATCTTTATATATATATGTTGAAAATCACCATGTGCCTGATTATCATCTTTTGGTGTGATTAAAGTTGCATATTTTCAATTTCTGATATTCTGGCAACAGCATGTCGTGCATCAATATGAACTTAGCATAAATCGACATGCGATTTTAAATAAGAGAGCGAGAGATCGATTTCTAATTTGCATTTCCAAAACGCCTCCCAGAGACGAACGACTGAGACTCCAAGTCTCATTATCTTTATAAATTATTTTTGACGAGCATTTTCGCACACTATACTACGACGAGATCTCTGTTTTCAAAACATGCACGACAATCGCCATTTGTCACCAACTCCTCGTGGTGGATGGCAACTTAGTAGAGCGCTGGATGGGCAGCAAGTGGAGTTGCCGGTGACACCCACGCGAGGGAGCAAGGTCACCTAGGGTTGAGGAGTTAGGCATCCACCAACGCTAGCAATACAACAAAACTGACCATGCTTACCTTGACCAATTTTCAGATCCGAGTCTAGGGGCATAAGCTACCAAAAGCCAAGGTAGCCTAAACCTCGAAGCCTGGGGAAGGAAATGTGCAACCTAGATCTACCTTGAATCCCCGTGAGGCGAATGTAATTTCCTTGAACTAATTGATGGGTTAGTATATCAACCATTGGGTTAAGTTGGGTCCCAAAGTAGGACAAAGGGGCCGAGTAAAGGGAAATACCTTCAGAACAGAACGACCATATGGGCTCTTACTGTGCCTTGCACACATGCTTTCCTATATAGAGGCATGGTGCATATGTACATGTACATATATACTTAGTTTAGAGATAGCCCTACTGAGCCACTTGTTTAACCCCTACTCTGTGTTTTGGATTTCATGAAATGACGGCATTGAGGTCTTGTCGACTACGCATTCGGGTCATACGAAGGCTGACCCACTTGCTGAGAGAGAGACTTGAGCTAGTGAGGATTTTCATTCCCATATGCTGTCCTGCGGAGGTCGTGTTTGATGACCATGGTCGAGAGGAGCTCATTTGTCTTAGTCTTAAGGAGATCATGGGCATTCTCCCTAACATCATCAGTCTTCCGGAGTTCCATTAGCTGGCTTAGGCAATGGCATCTAGCAAGCCCCCTTTTGTCCTCCTGGGTGGCATGGAGTGGTTACAGTTTGTAGTTGTCACTTTTCCCCTACTCTTTTTGATATATATAAATATGTACATACATATGCTAATCTAGTTAGTGATGGCAGGATATGGATGTATTGGACTCTGGTTGTGGCGATAGTTATATATATATAGATACACACACATATAGACATCCGGGTAGCCACGCCGTGTGAACATCTTATGTAACATAGATGAGGATGGTAATGTACGTACATACATATGTATGTATACATATTCGTGGGGATGTATATATGTGCATGTAATCATTACTGCGATGCGAGGCTTAAGCAACAAATTAATGTTCTCTCTAGTTACCCCTGCTTGTACGTTTTTATTGTTCAATTTGATTTCGTGGATGCACATGCGTTGTTGCTTGACTATACTCATGTTTGTACAAGTCTAAGTGATTCACAAGGTGTCTCAAGGGTACCCCAGGGGTTTGGAAAAAAAATGGGGTGCCACAGACCAAATGTGGCACCACAACAATAGTTCCTGAATTATGGAGCATGAAAATGACTTCTAACAAAAAAGAAGCTCAAAATTGCTAACTAGGATATTGGAAGTTGACAAGCAAGCTTATGAAGGTAATGCATGTGATGACAAGACGAAAGATCCAAAATCCCTTGCTATGTAGATAAAAAAGTCAAAAAAAATGGAGTCTAACAATTCAATGACATTTATTGGTAATGAATGCTCAAATAAAAAAAGTCAAAAAGAAAAAGAGAAGACTAGTGTTAAAATTATTATGATTAAATAGTGAAATCTTAAAAAAGAGAGCAAGCAATTTCCAACAAGATGTTACAATAAAGTGTTCAAGAATATGACGAAAGTGTTGCCCAGACATAAAAAGCTACGATAACATATATTAGAGGTGTACCTAAAAAAGTGTTAGGCATATATAAAGGAGGAGCGCTAATATAAAAGAAAGCTTGTTAGTATATAAGAGAAGCTTAGGGCTAAAATGATAAAGTACTGAAAAGGCTTGTATAGAAAAAAAGTGATGAAGGTTTAGCATATTAAAAAAAAAAAACAAAGGAGGTAGTTAATGAAGCAGCAAAAATTTGGAAGCACATGTATAGGAACTTTGACTCTAAAGTAGGAGAAAGTGACATCTTCAAAATAGCTAGTTAAGATATAAAGATAAGGTAGAAGAATTATTTCTATAAGCTTTTAATGAAAACATGGAGATTGATATTGCTATGAGGAGCTATCCAATTTAGAAGCTTACCCAAATAATACAAGCCATCAAGAGATGCAAATAAAGAGAGCATACGATGATGAAACATGGGAAGTGCACGAAACCTAATGATGTTCTCGGTGATGTTTGCAATTGTAATGGAAGAAGGTATAACTTTACTTCTTACTAGAGTCACTTTACTTTTTGTATAATAGTTTTCCTTCTATTTTTATTTTTTAGTACTGCTATGTAATTTTTTCCTCGATCTCTTTTCTTTTATATAAGAAAGGTTAAGATTCCCTAAATTGAACCAAGTCATTACATTCTTCTAAATGGTACTAGAGTAGTGATCCTAGGCTAGCAATTTGTACCATCCTTATACTTCTCTTCCCTTTTCCATTCCTTCCACGAAAAAAAAATCAAGGACAATAAGCCCTAATTGATTAGGTCTTTTCACTAAGGGTTTGAATTTTAATGACATCTTTGTAGTTAATCAAACCCCTAATTAAAGCTGAATGCCAGAATTATGGTGTGATTTGAGCCTTAAAATCTTAAGTCATGGATAACAATGAATAAATTGACTAAACATTTGATTGGGAACAACTTGATTTTATAGCCTCATTAGCAAGCTGATTTTTGGTGGTTGGGTGAACTCGATATTTTTGCTGGTTTGGTGGAGAGGAGATATCTCCTCATTTGCATCCCATTTGCTCTTCATCTCTTTTCATTTTCACCATTACCACCACCGAAGCACTCCTCTCCCTCTCCCTCTCCCTGCACTCACTCTCCACCCACTCCATTGCCAGTAGGAAGAAGAAGAAATGGAGTAGTTGAGGTTGCTGTTGCCATTGTTGTTGCTACAATAAGGAGAATGGGAATATGGGGACTAATTTTAGCAAAAGGGAGGAGTTGCTGCAAGTTTGATGTAGGGATTCACATCCTCTTGAAGTTCTTCTCTTGTTTCCCCTCAATGAACCACTAAATGGAAGTGATATTGGGCATTTGAGGTTACTGCATGTGAGTGTCTATGTGTGTATGTTTCAGATTTGGGGAAAATGATGTTAGTATGTGGATGGGGATGGCATTTTAGGATTTGATTTGAGATGATGAATCCACATGAAATCTAGGTGTTCTATATGTTTACAATTTGAGTAAAGGTGCTAAATGATGGTTTATGGAAGTTAGGAACAAGTGTATGCAAGTTGGTAAGACAGAAATCACATTTTATAACCCATATATGGTTCTGGAATGTAGATTGGACATCTAACGTTATGGTCAGACAGCTAATCAGCCAGATCTAAATGTCTGACCCACAATTTGGACATCCCTTATAGCTCTGCTCATGCTCTAAGGATGAACACATTGACCAATGAATGTTTGACCCCATTGGATAGACATCCAAGGTGGTCTCTATACGTCCAGCAACAAGCCTAGATGTCTGATATTGCAGACAAGGAAGGAGGTCTTCCTGGATGCCACTCTAAACCTTGGTCAAACACCTTATCTTGTTAGGTTGGATGTCTGACACTAACACCAGATGTCCAATAAGGCACAAGTGCTCCCGTGTCGCTCAAAATCTCCTCGAGAACTTGATCTAATTGGCCAAGTCCAAGCTAAATATCAAAGAAAAGATGAATTCAACTCTGTTAAGAGTCTATGATTCAAATTTTAATGTCTTGAATGGAACCCTAAGTGATTCATACAAAGCCACGAGGATGTGAAAGTCTGAGTAATTGAAATCAGAAATGAAAATGAGTGAGATGAGTAGGTCATAATAGGTGGACTTGCAAGGTTGAACACCTCGACCTCTTGAACTATGGGCTCATTGATGTGGGTTGAAGACCCAAGAATCTAGGGTAGCTAGCAGTTACCAATGATCAACCTTGGAACTTGAATGGTTCTCAGTTGTGGTGACGAGTTATGAGTTGTAACAACCCAATTCCCGAGTCCCTACGAGACACGAGAACCGGACCAACTCGACTAATCCCAAGACCTAGTCGTCCAACGAGGAAGTAACCAAAAGAGCAGTAAAATAAACCACATTCAGCATGAATATAACTAACAGTAAGAAAATACAGCAGTAAGGAAAGAAACCACTACAGTATATACCACCACAACAGTAGAACAACATTCATAACATAATATGAATTGCAGGTAAAGAAAAGTACAGCGGTAATAAGAACTATTCACTACAGTGGAACAAAAAGAGGTACAAGAGAACAGTGGTAACTCTACTGGACCCTACTCGGCCCAGCGTCCTCTACAGCCGCTGACCCTGGCTGCTCAACACCTGATCCTAAAAGGTAACGAGTGTAACACGTCAGCAAAACGTTAAGTAGAGTGGCAACTAAAACAAAAGAAACAGTAGAGTGTACAGTAGCTGTTATGTTCTGTTACTTTCTTTATTTACGTCTTTCAATTGTCTCACGATTTCATTTATTTCTCAGATCCTTCACTTGATCTCGAATGTTCCTCGTGGGAACGATCTTGATTGCAGTCTTTTCCAAAAAGTAGAAGTAGCACGTGGTGCTCTCCTGGCCGGGAGAGTCCCCTGTGGTGATCCTACTCTCAGTCAACCACCCCAAGGTCACTGACAGACGTAACGGTGACTACGGCACACGCGGTAAACGCACGGGTAGCTAACCTGCACTGGCACGGGGTCAGTCATTTCCGTTAACGGGTGCGCCCAAAGCACAGCACGGAACCAGTACAGGACAGAGCCCTCTCAGTAACTGGGGTCCAACCCCTCCACAGTAACCAAACAGGGGCCTTGCCCCTCCACAGTCTGCGCACCCTCGCCTGACTACCCTGGTTTGCCCCAGTGGGCCTAACAAGTCGGTGTAGGAGGCTAGCTGAACCCTGGGGCCCTTGGGGTAGCTAGTACCTGCCTACACTAGTAGCTCTCCTCGGTACTACGTACATGAGGGCCAGCAAGTCGGTACAAAGTGGCCAGTCCTAACCCCGGGTCCCTGGGGCGGCTGGCTCCGCTCTGCACTAAACAGGTACAGGTACTTCCCTTGGTACTACGTACCCAAGAGACAGCACACTACCACGTCTTTCTTTCTCAGTTCCATTCCTTTCTCTTTCCAGGAGTTCCACTCCTAATTCCCCGTAGGGTTCCAGCTCTTTTAACTCAGAACATCTAGGTTTCACTTTCCAGTTTCATGTTCTTACCATCCATGTTCTCAGTCACGTTTATTTATTCATAACAGGCAGCTGTTAATTCAATTTACAGGCAGCTATTTGTTCCTTTCCATTTTTCCAAGACTGCAGTATTCATATATTCCACTAGTTTTCCCCGTCCTAGGATTCATGCCATATCCTAGGATCTATCATACAATCTAGTTTTCCAGCCCTAGGATTCATGCAACACCTAGGATCTATCATTCAATCTATTTCTCATTCTTAGGATTCATGCAATGTCCTAGGTTCTATTTATGGTTCCATAATTTAACAGATTATACTAATAAACTTAAAAGCCACTCTACCGGTTACAATAGGCGTACTGGGGGCGTGGTCGGGAATCCTGCGTACCTCCGCAACCCCTGAGACTGCAACGGAACGGGGTCCTATCACAAGGATCAAACACAAGGAGTTTCTCAAAATAGTATACAACTACTGTAGACAGGTAGAGGATTTAATTCCGAGAAGCACGCAACTCGAAATGCGGAAAACGGACTCCGAACGAACCCTAAATGGGTCGAAAACGATGAAACAGTGCAAAATCAGACGTCTGGAACTTCTTCCAGACGTCTTAAAAATGGTGATTAGATGGTACCTTGTCCTGCGTGGTCTCTCAGACGTCCAGAAGCCTACGGGGGCGTCTGGCCTAGTTCCCAGACGTCCGATGGTCACCCCCGATGTCTGAAAGTCGTTCCCGTCATCTGGCACTGCAGCCAGACGTCTGATTCGCGTTGGATGGCAAATCCAGAACCTGCATGTACCTATTTCTCTCTCTCAGTATGGACGGCCGAAGAAAAGGAAGAAGGACGAAAATAACTCACCTTTCAGACGTCTGGACAGTCCTCCAGACGTCCTCCCCGTCGTCTGGTTGGAAGCCCAGACGTCTGATTCTGGAAAAATTTCCAGAATCAGGGCGCGACTCGCCCTCCGCTCGCGACGCACGGCCGTGCCGAGTCTCGTCCGCCTGCTGCTCGGCCTGCAGCAGGCCTCCCGCGTCACCTCGCGTCTGCTGCTCCCCTCGCCGACCGGCCCTAGCAGCCCCGGCAAGCTCTCCCTCACGGCCGAGCGCCTCCTCCTCTACGCAGCACCTCCTCCCGCACTCACCACGGCTGTCGCTACTGTCGCTCGCTCGCGCTCGCACTCGCTGGAAGAAGGAGCGGAGGTGATGAGAGTGAGGGAGACGGCGAGGCTTTTTAGAGCCTCGTGAGGAGGAGAGAGAGAGCGGAATAGAGGCGCAGCCTGCGGCTGTAGGAGAGAGGGGAAAAGGCACCCGCAAGTCTGCGTGTGCAGGCGCGCAAACGCAACTGCGCGTGCCGCCGAAACCGAATCCCAGACGTCTGGAAGGGGTTCCAGACGTCTGGTCCGACGTTTGGGCCACCTCCCAGACGTCTTAAAAGACGTCTGAAGCCGCACGTTCGTAACATGAGTTGTCATTGATATGAGGTACTCGTGTGTACTTGACTCAAACTCGATAGGAGGTACTCGTAGTAAGAAGCTCCGTAGGTGCTCACAAGTGCGAATGACGCCGAGATACTTGATACTTGTAGCGAGAAGTTTCGTAAGTGCCACAAAAGCGTATGATGCTAGAGTACCAAAAGGGATGGTAGGGACCTTATTTGATGGCGGCTTAAGAAGGCACATCCGGAGTGTAAGCTCCTAACGAGAGCATTGATGTAACCCGACAATGTCTGACCAACCTTGTACTATGGTATGAAATGATCCGAAATGATCCGAAATGAAAAATGATCGGACTTCGTGGGACTTGAATAGAGCTTTCTCTTCACGTCTATGAGGCATTTGGCTTGGTAGCTCCCAAGAGGCCCAACTCTCCTGATTGAAATAAAAAATTTTCCCATGACACAAGGATGGGTATGCCTTACTTGAGGACACTAGCACTACTAGTCTCTCTCTTGATTAAGGAGGGACTACCAAACTTTGGTTTAATACAAGGATACGTCGACACCTCCTCTAGTAGTAAGGAATGATTTTCGAGAATCTGATCTACTGAGGCAAGTGAGAATAACAATAACTGCAATGTAATGAATAGAACAATTGTTAGGAAAAGGTGGTTTGGGTTAGTCAACCTATAACACTTTAACTCATACACCACTCGTCATTTTCTTGTAGTACACAGTTTTTTATACTGAGATGATTGGCTTACCCCTACTTTGTGGACTACTTTCAAAACCTGATGTTGTAGGGCCATACTACATCTGTGGACAGGTTGGAGCAAGTTTACTTAGTGCTGGCAAGGCACCATTTTTGCAAGGTACACTGGGGAGTAAGGGCCCAAATGGTGGAGCCTCTACACCTAGTACAGTTGCTGGACCCTCCCACTGACACATGATGAGAGACACTGACAGAGGTTGCAGCTATGTTTTAGTCACTTGTGGGCCCTTTTGTTCTATATATTGTGGTTGTGCCCTGCTTTTGTTGTTATTGTACATATGACTTGTAGCTTTCGTCGTATGTAGGGATTGTAAACTTTTATGGCTCCTGTAATATTTTATATATTGCGCTATGGTATATTTGGTTATGATTGTAAACTTTTATGGCTCCTGTAATATTTTATATATTGCGCTATGGTATATTTGGTTATTCCTATTTCCTGCCATGTACTTCCTTTCTACATTCCTTTCTTGTTGTTCATCTAAATGTGTATGCAATGTGGAAGTTAATATGTTTATGAAGCTTATTAGGCTTAATAATTATTTAAATGACTACATACAACCCAATTGGGGGAAAACTGGGACCTATGAGCCTTCACCCCAGTTAGCCACGTCCAATTCGTTGGATAGTGAGGCATGACTTTTTCTCCTTTAAGAGGCTCCTAACTATCAGTCCTGTTGCCACCATTAATAGGCAGGTCACTAACTGTTGGAATTATTTATCCTTTGCGAGCCATTCGAATAATATAATGTATTACATTAGTTTGAATAAAAAATTAATTTATTTTTTGGTGCATAATTTAGATCCCTTGGTACGAATAGGGTGATAAACGTATCCCTTGGTGTGAATAGGGTGATGAACGTAGCTAGATTGAATAAACCCAATATATGTTAATTCAAATATTTAAATAGTCTAGAGTATCTGATAGCACACCAATAAACCATTGAAGAGATTCGATCTCTTATTTCCAATCAGTTGGGATGGCAACCTTTCTAGAGGCTTCTAGAGACTGTCACCTGATTGACATTTTGAAATGGGGATTCAAAACTATCATGCTAGTTGGGTCAAGGAGTTGACTTAATGAAATAGGAGATAAGTAGAAGTCCATCTCCAATGCTATTAGAGAAGGTGTATCCTTAGACCTAAGATAGATATAGGTTTGTGTTTGTAAACACACATTTGGCAAACAAGGGGAAGACACACCTACCTTACTGTTGATACTGGAAAGTTGATGTTTGTAGGAGGGAGCAGGATATGCATGATCTCTTAAAGGAACCACATGGATCTACTTCATAGATGTATGTAGTGAAGGGATAAGCTCATTCTACATATATTGGGATAGACAATTCCAAATGTGGTTATAGAGTCTTGATCGGACTCAAGCATGAAAGAGAAGAAGACAGTCTTTTGATAATGGAGTTGGTCTTCATTCTCATCTTAATGATATAAAGAGATTATAAATATGTAACCCATGGTAGGGATGACAATGATTTAATAGGATTAGACCTCAAGGTTATATTCTCCTTTAGTGTGAAGGATCCATAGATATGTTGGAGTTATGTGCTCTTAATGAGCCAACTTGAGTGGAATCACTTGATCGGTGATCCGAATTTGAACGTCAAATCATATGGACACACTAATGTGATTAGATAGGTCCTTCAGTATAATTGGGAGAATGTATTGTAGCTATGTTAGATATAATCAATGACAAGTATCAACGATCCAAATGGTTGGATCGAGGATTTCAATAAGTTATCAAGAACCATCATGATATCTAATAGTTGTCTTCAATCTGTGGAGAGATGGCAATCTTCTCAAGAGACTATTGCTTGACTGATACTCTTGATACACATCCTTTGCATAGGAATGAAGATTTAGGGTTGTCACGTAGGCTGAGTCAAGGATCAGGTCTAATCAGGACTCGTACAACTATGCATGTATTTATGCATATCCCAATCTATGTGGTGTAAGGCCATGTCTTTTGACCCACTATGTACACTTACAATAGTGGATTTGTGTGATCCCTTTGAGAGATCATGTGTCTCTTGCGCTCTCATATGCATACCAACTTTCCAATCTCAACACTAATGTTGGTGTATCAACCATTGATCTACCAAATGTGTATATTCAAGCACAGAGATATATATTGTCTCAAGTCAAAGGATACACCTTTTTCGTGACAGTGATAAGAGGAGAACTTCTACATCTTCGTCTTGTCGAGTCAACTCCCACTACAAAAAAATGTGATTTTTGCAAGGGTTATTACATGACGGTTTCGAAAACATCACAGAATGTGATATCTGGCAATGGTGTTACATACAAACATCGCTAATTGTTGAATTAGGAAAAGGTGTAAGCTAGCATGCATAGGAAAAATTTTTGACAATTGGTGATAGTTAGGTAATCGTCGCCAAAAGTATCGGGTGACTATTTGAGTTTTATCGTCACATATATTTTGGGAGTGCAATAGATTGCCTATTGGTGACTATTTTTTTGAAGGTTGTCATACATTAAAGGTGATGATTTTATCTATAACCATTGCCGATAATATATCGAAATGACATGCAAAAAATGTTTTTTAATAATTTTGGTGATAGTTTTTCTTAGGATGGCCATCAATATCCAATTAGGAAGGGGCAAATATTTGTTAAACAAATATTATTTATATATGAAAATGTAATATATCTTTGTATGTTTGAAGTCGTTAAAATAAAGAAATTTAAAATTAAATATTAAATTTGATTCAGAGAACTAGTACGTTAAACTATCATCCCTCAATCAATAACTAGTTGCATAAATTCCAAATCTCTCTCCTAAATAATCAAATAAAATCTCACACAATCTACTTAGATTTGGATTCAACTGTGGTTACAATTCAAATTTGTTCCAAATTCAAAATCCTATATTCAAAGTTTAACAACTTGATTGGTTAATCATTCGACTAAAATTCATTAATTCAATTCCACGTCTAGTTCTTAGAGTGAGAAGGGACGTGTTGGATTTGAGAGTCGAGGGATTTAGAAATGGAGACTTGGGAACAAAAGAAAACATAGGTCAGAGACCGTGTGAGATGGAGGGGTGGCGTTTCTTCTCCATTTTGAAAGTAGTGATTTAACTTGGTTAATAAATTGGGAAAAGGGAGTGTGTAGGTCACTTGTACATAAATTACATACAAGCGCAGTAATATCTTCCACTACGAATAATGTTTTGAACTGAAAATTTAGGGATTGAAATCACTTTATATAAACGTGTTATGCATCGAATTTGAAGCCAATTTAACACCCATAACACTTACATCCATCAGAGCCAAATTTTGTAATACTCAAGCGATAAAAAATGAGCCCCCTTCAATGTAGGTGCAAGGAATGTCAGATTGACTTCAAATTTGGTACCTAATATGTTCATAATCTCAATCCTTAAATTTTTAATCCAAAACATTATTTGTATTAGAAGAAATTGTCGCACCTGTAAGGGCTTAGATTTTTCTTGTGTTTAATTAGCCACTTAAAAACCTTAATTGGTTGTTTAATGATGAATTAAGGGCATTTAGAACCTTGATTTGGTAATGGCATCTTAAAAAGATAAGTAATCCCCTTAAGTTGTTAACAAAAGGTTAACTAGTGGAAAGTTAAGGGGCTTTTTGCATGAGAGTTATGTTTGGTGGCCTTTCTTGGAAGGCAAGAAAAGGAGTGGAGGGGCTTTGAGTGCTAAATGTCCACCCCTTATAAAACCTAAGAAAATTAAAAATAAAAGAGAAGAAAAACCTTCTCCATTACTTCCATCTCAAGCCATTTCCTCCCACTAGTGCTCACCTTCATTCCTCTCCATTGCTGGCCACTAGCTATTGCCTTTGTTGTCAGGGTTGTTGCAAGGGAAAAGAGAACAAGAAGAGGAGTTGCTGTTGCCGCTGCGATAGTTGAAGCCATTGCTGTCGTTGCTGCCTTTGTTACGGTTACTGTGAGTAGAAGAACGGGAATGAGCTGCAAGTAAGAGGTAGGGATTCTCCCCATAAAATTCACTCTCTTGTTTTCCTATGATTAGGAAGTGTAAGAGGAATGAGTTAGGTTGAAATTAGAGTTTGAGTGTAAGATTTTTGGGTGATGATTGTGGTGTATTCATCTCATGGGGGGTTTTAATTGTGGTTTTGTAAATTTTCTAGTTAAGGGTTACCTTAATGATCAATAGGGGATTTGATTGGTTCATTTTACTCCTTGTATGTGTGGGAGCTAGTGCTCAACGTTTCATGAGCTTTGATTGTGTTTAAGGTGTGGTTTAAGGCTTGTAAGATCATTTTTGCAGGTCTAGCTTGCTGTTGCAGCCTGACCTAACATTAAGTAAGTGTTAGGTGGTTGATGGGAGCCTCCTAAGGTTAGGTAACAGGTCCCTAACGTTAGGTAACTTGTTGAGTCTACTAATTGGCCTGAAATTAGGGTTTTTGACACTAGAACTCCTAAGGAATGATTGGGCCTAGTCTATAACCTGGTTGGGAGTCTACTAGGTGCTTTAATAGGCGGGGAAATGGTTAGTTGCAGTTAAACCCTATATAGGTGTAGGGTGTCCTTAGTTGAGTTTGAAGCTCTCTAAATGGATTAAAAGCGACTTGAATTGGCTAAGTAACGACTAGAACCTCATATGATGATATCAATGATTCAGTTTGAGTCTAATAAAGGAAATGCTTGGATCCTAAGGTCTTAGATAAGACCCCAAGTGATCCAGTAAGTCTTTAGGATTGCTTGATCTGGTACCAATCGGGAAAAAAGGGACTTAGGAACGATTAGGTCGAATAAGTGAACTCGTAAGGCAAGGTACTGAACTTGGTGAACAATGAGTTCACTACTACGGGTTAGAAACTTGAGAGTCTGGGTAGCTAGATGCTACCGTAGTCCAACCTCAGAACGGGAATAGTTCTTTGGTTGAGGGTTTGCCAGGTGTCGTCATGGAGATGAAGTACTGGGAGGTGTCTTGAGTCTGAGTCAACGAGAGGCACTCTGAGATCTTGAGTGGAATAGTTTCTAGGGATCTTAGGTCCGTCACTCGAGAGATCTTGAGTGGAATAGTTTCCAGGAATTCTCAGGTGACGGGGATCGTACGAATCTTGAGTGGAATAGTTCCCAGGGATCCGGATGGGTGAGAGAATGTAGGTTCCTGAGTGGAATAGATTCCAGGGATTCTGGTATCGGGGAAATGTATGATATTGGGTGTAATAGTGTCCAGGGATCACGGGCAGCGGAAGGTCGCTCCTGCCAAATCTTTTGGACCAGGTATCCAGGGATGCCTTGAATGGAATAGTTTCCAGGGACTCTGAGTACAGTCAATGTTCCAACAACCGGAATGGGTATTCTTATCTTATGGACATAAATGCTTTAATCTCTCCGAAGGCTAAGGAGGGGACTAGGGTACGAGCGTAACATTGGAGATGGTACATCAAGATCTTCTTCGATATGAAGAGTTGATTTAGTCACTCTAGTAATCAAAGTAGCAGGTAATAGGATCTTGGATCGTTAGGATAGTTACGTAGAGCATGTAATATTAATCAAGGTGAACAATTAGTAGGCTTGGACTACGGTGGTTGGTCAGCTTTAAACCAGGTTGGGAGTTGGAACCTGGGACTTCGGGCTTGTGCTAGGAATCTAGCTGTTTAGTAAAACTGTGCACTACCCTATTTTTATTAGATTATAGTAGTTATTTGTTCCCTATTGAGCTTATTGGCTCACCCTTATTTTTGTGACCTAATTTCAGGTGTTGTCGTCGTGCGTCTTTGATGGGCCAGATTTCAATGTAGTGGGAGATTTGCTATGTGCTGCTAGACAGGTAACAATTAAGCTTTAGTTATGGTAGTTTTTTATTTAATTTGTGCCATCCTTTCTGCTGCTTTCTTACATTTTATTTCTCAATGAAAATTTTGATAGCTCGATTTTATTTTGTACAACCTAAATTAAATAAACCAACACATTTCCCATTGTCACCTTTGAAACCCCAACCTTCGTTTAAGAGCTTGGATTTTGAAACATGACAATATCTGTATATAACTTATGTGCAAATCACCTATATATTCCCAACCCCCTAATAAATTAAGTAATTAATATCATATTATCATTTTACTTTCGAAGGAAAGGAAATTTTCAAATGCAAAAAGAAATAATATCATTTACATATACATATGCATATATAAAAATAGAATATAACATTTTCTAATCGAAGTAGATAAAAATAATATTCAGATTGTTAAATTATTAAATTCGTATATGAAACTCATATTTAATTCTCTTCGTTCCGATCAAAAGTATTTAGATTTAAATTTTCGTTGAATCGTAGTGGAATCGATTTCGATTCTGATATAAATAGTCCCTATGTAAACAATCTCTCAACCTCCAGCGATCCATGGTCCCACACACTCCCTCGGCATTAACTTTCCCCTCTTCGCTCCCTCCCCACTTTCTTTTAACGGCCAAATCCCTTCGCTCTGGTTTCTTTTTGGCATGAAGAATCTGATTATGAAATTCGATCGGATTGCTAAAGAGAACTGAAATAACATTCTATCACATTAGACACATTTTCATATAAAATTTTTCAAAAACACATATTACACGGAGAATTAAAATCCACATCCATCTTCGCATCGATAAAAAGAATATAAGTCAAATAAACGTTGTTTAGATATGAAAATGTTATATATCTATGCATCCTTGAAGTTGTCAAAATAAAATAATTTAAAATTAAATATTAAATTTGATTTAGAGAATTAGTTCGTACAAGTATCATCCCTCAATCAATAATTAGTTGCATAAATTTTAAATCTCTATCCTAGATAATTAAATAAAATCTCACACAATCTACTTAAATTTGGATTCGATTATGATTACAATTTGAATTTTTTTTAAATTCAAAATCCTATATTCAAAATTTGCCAACTTAATTGGTTAATCATTTGAAAAAAATTCACCAAGAGGGGTTTAGAAATGAAAACTTGGGAACAAAAAAGAACATAGGTCGGGGACTCAAGTGGGATGCGCAGGTGGTGTTTCTTCCACATTTTTAAAGTAGTGATTTAAATTGATTAATAAATTAAGTAATTAATATCATATTATCATTTTTGCCTCTTGAAGAGAAGAAAATTTTTAAATGGGAAAAAAATGTAATCTCAGATACATGTATATACGTACTTGTATACAAAGAAAAAAATCCAATCTTTTCGAAACGAATCAGATAAAAATAAAATTCCAGTTGTTAAATTATTGATTTCGTATATAAACTTCATATTCAATTCTCTTCGTTCGAATCAATTTTTTTTGGATTTGGATTTTCCGTGAACCGAAGTGGAATCGAGTTCGATTCCGATATGAGCAGCCCCCATGTAAACAACAGCACAACCTCCAACGGTACGTGATCCCAAACATTCCCTCGCCATCGGCTTCCCCATCCCTCCCCACTTCCTTCTAACGGTCAAATCCCACTCCTCTACCTCCGCACCTCCGCTTCTAACAATCAAACGAGCATCCTCACAGTTGCCAGATCTCATTCTTCGTTCTTTTACTTTGATCGGGATCGATAGACCAACGAGCCTCAAACTCATCCCCGTGATCATCCTGCTCCAACCCTTTCGCCTCTTCGATTTTGAAGTAGATCATCTTTCGTCAGAAAGAAAAAGAGGAAAAAAAAGGCACATCTTTATCTTGTTAGGGAGATGATGTGCTCTTGGACTTCCTTTAGGAGAAGATCCTAGTGGACGAGGATGAAGGGAAAGTGGTCGCGGCTTTCACCATCAACCCGAGAGAACGAGGTTTATAGCTTCAACACTGACGGGCCTTTGGATCAGAGGTATTATTATTGCTATGTCTCTTCGCTTCTTGAAGGTTAAGATTGTAAAAAAAAATAAAATAAAAAGCCACATACATGGGCCACAGTGGCAAATGGGAGAGATATTTGCGAAGATTAAATATTCTGATTATATCTTTTAAACCTAAAATCCGAGTATCCGTGTAAAGAAATTTAGTGTCTTTTTTGGTCTCTTGTTAGTATGCTGCAGAGATTCAAATGTTTGACGTTTGACCTACTTGTTACATGTGTGCACACGTCCTTCCAAAAGGCTCAAAGAAAATTGCTTCTGGTGCAGATAGCCCAATGTTGGCTTTCTCGGGACTTTGGATAGATTCTGGAAGGCATGAGACTGACGGGCCTTTGGATCAGAGGTATTATTACTGCTATGTCTCTTCGCTTCTTGAAGGTTAAGATTGTCAAAAAAAAAAAAAAAATCAAAAGCCACATACATGAGCCACAGTGGCAAATGGGAGAGATATTTAGGAAGATTAAATATTCTGATTATATCTTTTAAATCTAAAATCCGAGTATCCGTGTAAAGAAATTTAGTATCTTTTTCGGTCTCTTGTTAGTATGCTGCAGATGTTCAAATGTTTGACGTTTGACCTACTTGTTCCATGTGTCCGATTCAGGCACACGCCCTTCCAAAAGGTTCAAAGAAAATTGCTTCTGGTGCAGATATCCCAATGTTGGCTTTTTCGGGACTCTGGATAGATTCTGGAAGGCATGAGATTTCACCGGAGACTTCACCGTATACTTACCCTATATTTTCTCTAGGCACCGTGTTATTTTCGGTCGATAACATGGTTATTGTTGGTCTTCCTACTTTTTGCAGTGCTCCTCAATTGCCTCTTGCAATGTGACAGGTTGACCAATGCATCCTGACTTGGTGGTGGACCATCTCTGTCCAAGCTAAAATCATCTTCTTCCATTGGTAGGTGACTTTCTTATGCTTCTTAAAATTGTGTAAAGTTCTTTGTTGTGATGTGTGTATGTTGCTTATAGGTAAGTGTATATGTTCCTTTTCCATAATGTTAGCTTTAGGCGTGAGTCTTGAGAATAGGAGAAGGATGGACTCGACCACCTATGACCCATTATTCACCCACTGTAGAAGGTATTTCATTTGCACATTTGATCATATAATTATACAGGTAAATATTGTGCCAAAATTTATATCTGAATCTTTTTTCTTGCATCAGTCTTTCATGCCTTTTCCGAGGCTTCTTATTGAGTATTGATTACTATTTGGGGATCATTCTCAGTAGATACATTAATGGTTGAGTCCCTGTTGGAGCTCTTGTGTTGTCCTCACCAGAATGGCCCTCGGATATTCTTGTGCTTTTAGCAGATATTCCATGACTAGCAGAATGGCCCTCAGATATTCATTAATGCATCATTGGATATTTAAGGAAGCTATTTTTCTTTATTTTTTGTTGTTCTTATTATTGTTGCCCCTTTTTGGAAACAATTTCTTGTATTTGGTTTGGTGGTATCAAGCCCTAAGCTTTTGATCTTAGCTAATATCTTGCCAATTGGGGTGTCCATGTAGAATGTGGCTCTTTTGCGTACTCATAACTACATATTTTCTCCATCTCTAATATGCACAAGTGTGCAGAAGCAGAGATCGTGCTCTTAGAGTAGCATTCTTCGATTGGGTTTAAGCAAAGTTGATGTGAAGTTTCTTCATAATCGTGTGTCTAATAGGGGATATAAATAGTCTAGTCATTTAAAGCTTACTTTGAGAGACTTAGATAAGAATATTTAAGTGCTATTGACAAGAATGTTTAAATGCTTTTGACAAGAATGTTTAAATGCTCCTTTTCCAAGAAACAAAAATGTTTAAATGTTGTCGTTTTTGCTACCTCATAATAGTCAAGCTATAGGATTCTATGAGAAAGTGTGATATCTCCTTGTATGAAGCTTTAGAAATGGATTAAAAGATTTTGTGCATCTAGATATAGGCTTAATTACAAAGCCCCCTTCAACTATGATTAGAGGTTCAAAAAAGCTTCACAGCCATCAACTTTATAAGGAAACCCCCTTGGTCTATTCTTGGATATGAAATGTTACGCATCTTCCCCAAAGTCCCCCTATCTTTGTAATTCTGTATAAAAAGGTTGTGATCAAGAATATTTCCCTCTGGAAAAGTGCAATTTCTTTGGTCCTCAAGACATTTGCTGCTTTTGTGGCCAAGGGGACTTGATCATATCTTCTCATTTGTCTTTAATGAAGTATTTGGAAAGGCAAAATTTTAGAGGATTTGTCGGAGAATGTTCGTGGTTGGTTTAGTGCCACATCGTGAAATGTGGATTTTGTGTTGTGTGTGGTGGCCTATAAATAAGCATGTACTCCTCCCATATTTCTTTGAGAAGATCAATACAGATCTTGATCATATCTTCTCATTTGTCTTTAATGAAGTATTTGGAAAGGCAAAATTTTAGAGGATTTGTTGGAGAATGTTCGTGGTTGGTTTAGTGCCACATTGTGAAATGTGGATTTTGTGTTGTGTGTGGTGGCTTATAAATAAGCATGTACTCCTCCCATATTTCTTTGAGAAGATCAATACAGATCTTTGCCCTATCGAGGTCTTCTCCTGTGGTTTTCTCCCTGCTTTTCGTGAGGGGTTTCTACGTAAACCCAAGCATTCATTTGATTTTTTTATTACTTTTGATATCATACTTCTGCATTATTTTTGTTAGCATATGTTATTTGTGTTGTGTTTGTACGGTTCTTTTAGGCTTTTGTCTCCTCAGGGGCACTACTGTACTTTTACCCTTTTGGTCTCTCTCTATATAAGAGAGCCTAGTGTTTTCAATAAGGAATTGAATTATTTCAACCAATTTGGTATCAGAGCACTAGTTCTAAATCGTGGCTTTAGGTATCCCACCCCCAAGGCCTTGAAACCCTACCACCCCACGCCCTCTCCTTCTCTCTCCCTTACCAACGGCGACACTCCAGCAGTAGCGTGTGGCGACATGCGCCCGCAGCAGCATGTCTGCATCATTGAACAACATCGCCGGGTAGTGTAGCAATAGCCTCACACGCCTGACGCAGCGCAGTAGCAGTGTTGTTGTATGGCAAGAGTGACATTGCGGCGAAGCTACACGGCTAGTAGCGGCACGACGCGATCTACAGCGGCGATGTACGACCAGGAGCCACATGCAGCGACAATGCTGCTACTGGCTACTTATCTTCATATCGCTTGGAGAGAGACACCTAGGTCCCCTTAGGGCTGTCTCGGGTGTTCTCTCTACACTCGAGGTAGGCCAACTCCCGTTTAAGGGAGCTTTCCGCGAAGATGCAGATCTGAACAACGCATTTGATTTCAGATCTACTGATGATTGTTATAGAAGGCTGATTGAGGCTTCCGGATTGCGAAGATGGCTTCAGATGATCGGTCCAAGGTGACGTTGGGCTCTCTTTCGGACACTGGGTGTTGAAGCTACGAGTTGTTACACTAATGTATTTGGTTTTGAAAATCTGTCGTCGTAGTATGAAAGCGTAGAACTCGTGCTCAATAAATAAAATTTATACCGGAATAGAAATCCCAGGTCGAACTCAGGGAGGCGGACGTTTGATTAAAAATACGCGTTTGTTTTATTTGTCACGAAGCAGAATAATTGATTAGAAACTATCTATCTATTTACAATAAATAGAAGAGAGAGAGAATATTATAAACAAAAATAAAAAAGAGATGTAGAATGAACATTGAATTCATTATCAAATAGATTGTTCGTTACACTACTCATTACGACTAGGAAGCAGAAAATGATTACTCTAGAAAGCAGTAAAAAGAATGGGGAGAGAGATATCCTCCTCGACGGTCGCTTGGAGGACGAGTCGGACGGGACGACGCTTGGAAGATAGGGAACGGAGCAGAACGAAGGAAGACGAAGCAGGAAGAACGAGAACGGGGCAGCACGTTGTTGTCGTCGTGAGATCTACTTCCGAAAGAGGGACGAAAATTTGACTTTATCTTTTGAGAAGCATCCCGGGTGTGGGACAAGCTTCTCTTGAGCTTTGGAGAGGGAGAGGAGAAGGAAAGGATCAAGATTTCGTATGGAGGAGGTCTCCTTTTATAGTTGCAAGGAATAAGGTAATTTGGTCTTTTTAATTTAAAAAACATTAATTCTGAACTTTTAGTGACGGATAAAACCGTTGCTAAAAGTCTGAATGTGGCCTTCGTGGGTGGCGCTCGCGTGCCCGCTCGCCTCCCGCATGTGAAACGTGCGTTCACATTCTTGAATTCTCGGCCGCTTGATCGCGAGATTGAACGACTGAGATGCGTCCTCGCTGCGCCTCAATCGTGCGCTCACTCGCGTCTAATCCCACGTTATGCGTGGGCGTCTGATGCGGCGTGCGCTATCGAGCGCGCGCGACTGCTTGATCGCGATCGAGCGATCAATTGAACTCCCTCGCCGTGCCTTAACTGCCACTCGTGCAGGCTCGAAGGCACGCCTCCTGATCTCGTGAGTGCGTTCGACCAACGCGCTACACAAGCGCTTGTGTCGTGGTTACGATTCGAGCGCGCACATCCACAGCAGTTGGATGATCATCCAACGGTGGAGAAGCAATGAAGAAGTGAGGGTGCGGCAGGTGCAGCGGCCGGTTGGGTGGCTGAGATGGCGCCATGTGGTGCCATCTTGGCCGTCCATCTTCTGGATGATGTAGATGGTGCCACGGTTGTCGGATTGAGTCGATTTTCATGCCGTTAGGCTGCGATCGTCGATCCGAATCCATCAGTGCGGTTGGATTTGTCGTTTGAAGTGCAGATTCACACAATCTTGGCCCTTGATCTTCTAGGGTTCCCCGATCTCTATTTGATGCTCCAAATGTCTGATTAAGGCGATCTTGGAGTCGTTGGACTCTAATCGTCGCCCTGATCAAATTTATACGGTTGGATCTTCGATTCGAAGCCCCGATAAAAATTTTTCCCTGTTCCTGAACATAAAAGGAGACAATTAACCTCCATTTTATTCAAACTAATATAAATGCAAGATGATGCATGTTATGCAATATTTATAGTATGCAATGCAATTTTATGCTTAAGAACATGCATAAATAGACATCTTATGCAATGTAAATATGTTTATATCACACCCCCATACCTATCTTTGCTAGTCCTTAGCAAAAATTATATGCTATTTATAAAAGAGTCAGGTTGGATTATTTGAGCATGAGTTATTTTCAGTCATTAAGAAAATATTTACTTAGGATCTGAACTTTCAAAGACACAATAGTGTCCGGGTATCTGCCAAAATGCAGACTGCCTCAAGCCCTCGCCTTATTCAAAGAAAATTTTCTTTTTCTCTTTTTCTTTTCTAATTTTTTTGGATTTTCAAGTTTTAGGGTTTAGGAGTGGCTTTCTACGGCCATTCAACTCACCCACGATTTGATGAGAATCCTAAGTTCTAAGCATCTTATTGTGTATGTGATAGACTCATTGACCGGCAATAAAAATGGGCTTCGGATTTCTACGCCTCTAGGTGACCTTAAAAAGAGAATTCTACCTAAAGGTGTATCTTTACAACTGGTAGCTTTCTCCCTACTTTTATTTTTACGGGGTCAACACAAGGGTGAATCCAGTGTATATCTCCCTGGTTTGTTCTACTTCTCTGCTTCTTCCTAAGTGTTTTGGGAATTTTCAGTGCATTTATTGAACTGGGTTCTGGACAACTGGTCGATGAGCTGTTACCATCAACAATTTGCCAGCCATACTCACGCGGCGAAGTGTAGCTTATTTCTTTTCTTTTCTTTTCTCCTTTTCTTTTTCTTTTCTTTTTGACTCTTTTTCTCTTTTTTTTTTTGAGTAGGTGACTTCCTTAGTCTAAGATTTACCTAAAGGCAGCAAAAAGAGAAGGGTCCAGTGATTGGGCTGTGGACAACCTATCTATGGGCTGTTACCCACGATAACTTACTAGCCATATCACCCTAGAAGGTTTTAGCTACCCAATTTCAGTTAAAATCGTCGAACAATGAGTCAGTGACAAGATAGTGTGTAGATGCTTTAGGCTTAAAGTTTCCTCAAATCAGAGGGCGGGTTGATAAGTCGTGTACTTATCACCCAAACTTATATACTCGGATTATGATAGAATTAAGATGGCGAGGACTCGAAAAACAAGTCCACATTTTAATGGATACACAGTTGATTAAGTCTGAAGAAATGTAGTATTTCCTAAGATTGAAAATTTTCTTAAACCCAAGTTCTCTTTCCTAATTTTACAATTTTTTTTAATATAAATAAAAGAAAATAAAATAAATCTACAGAGCTAACGAATAAATTCAGAGATGAATATCCACCTCTCCATGCTTATCTAATGCAATGTCCTCATTGTATTACAAAGACAAAACAGAGTGGAATAGAGTAATAAGTATCTGAATTGTGTGAATGTCGGGTTTGCTCCGAGATAAAACTGAAAAGAAAAAAACTGTATACGTGCTGAATTTAGTACCTTCAGCTAGGCACACTATACAAAGAAGAGAAATAAAGAACTCACAGGTGCAGATTAGAATCAGAATAAACAGAAGAAACCTCTGACTTGCTAGTAGATGGCCATAGATGTGGACCAAATTGTGGTGCAGACCCATACCGCATAATCGAGAATATCTAAAGTTCTGGATAAAAATTACCAAAACCTAAAATTAGTATGCAAGCAGGGTCGGGCCTACGATTTATGAGGATGCAACCCAAGATCAAAAAGTTGGGTTACAGAGAATTTAAGCTCCAAAGGATAATTAATGAATGTATGCTTAGGTTGAATATCCTCAGAACAAATGTCATAAGGGTTTTGGTTTGATGGTTTCAGATGAAATGGAACCCTTAGACCAGGTCTTCTATTTTCTCCGAAATTTGCTTCCCAAATCAAAATTTTCCAGCACTTTTCCTCATTCAAAATGTTAAATTCCAAAACTTCCTGCATATTAATCACCCCGTCTGAAATTTCCAAGTCTAAAAGATGTGGCTGAATCAGAATTGACTTGTGTCTAATTATCTCAAAAATAGAATCATCAATAAACTTAATGGGGTGTAACTGACAATCAGGGCATTTGATTGAATCCTCTAGAAAATGCGATTCTGGATCCGTAATGTGTGCCCCAATAAAATCAGCTTCTTCAGTTACTGGGCTATCAAATGATCTATTAGGTTCCTCAAGCCCAATCGTCTCACAGAAATCGTGTTCTATAAACTCATGTGAGACTTTGCAAACTGAATCTTTACCATCAAAATTAAAGAAATCAAAATCTGTATTAATGTTTGTCTCAAAATCATCCATCACTTTCTAGTCCATGGAGGCATACGTTTCCTCGTACCCTGACTTAGGGATTTCAAGAGAAGAAATCAGATCATCCTTAATTGGTTGCTCTAATTCAATCTGGTCAATCTTGTAACACGTGTCCCCCCCAACAGGTACCTGAGCGGGTTCTGACATTGGCTCTCCTGAAGGGAGTTCATCCTGGGAATCATCCCACAATTGAACTAAAGCAACCACAAATCTCATTCTCAATTTCGCTAACTTTTCAAGTACAAACTCACTTGGGTTCTTATCCTTAATTTCCTGGAGCCAATCCAACAAGTAATTCAAATCATCAATAATTTCAATCAGGGGCTTCAATCTTTCAATGGAAGGTATTGGTTGAACTTCTAAAGATTGTATGATATTCCTCAAGTTAGCCAGAACCTTATCTTGAACCTGGTTACCCTGAACCAAATGAGTTGGTTCAGGGTTGGGCAGGTTTGGGATAAGTGCAGAGGAGTTAACGAACTGAAATTCGTTATACCCTTCTTGATAATAGGTCATTTGGATTGTTCAAAAGGTGGTGATGACATAAAGGTAGTGTAATCAGGATGGGTAAGAATCAGTGTATCCTCCTTGATTGTAGATCGTATTAGGTTGTCCATGAAAGGGTGGCGATCTATAATCAATGTGGCTTTGAGAAGGATAGAAATCACAATCATAGTGTTCATGGTTAGTCCCTAAACACGGAGGTCCGGAATTGTATCCTCAATCCGAATTATCCCAACTAACTGATGGTTGATTACAGTACAAGTTGGGATAATCGTCATGTTGAGGATAACTCAAAACAGGAGGGAAAGAGTGAGAATGCGTATAATATGTGGAATGATTCATAATAAACAGGAGGAAGAAAGGCACCCTGCAATACCAGCAATCAAACCTGTCCTTAAGTGGACTAGCCTAAAGACCTACAGACTCCCAGAACCTGTCTTGAGATAAAGAAACGATTTGATCTACTTCTGTCTGGTCAATCCAACTAGCTAGGAGGGACTGGGGAGAAGGTTCTTCCTTTGGCTTGCGCTTCTGGTTCCTAGTGTACCCCTCAGCCGCGATCGTTTGATTCTGCTCCCCTAGCTAGACATCAGATTGAACAGTAGAAACAGACTAATCGAAAATAATCTCGTTTTGGGCTCTGAAGAGCGAGTCGAATCCTTAAGGCCAACGTCTACTCTGTTTTATTTAGGGTTAGGTTTGAATGTGCTTTGGAATGTGATGGGCCCTTAATCTGGATTGTTCCCTTAATGATTGATTGATTTGTGTGTGCATGCACAACCAGTGATTTTCAAATAAGATTATTTTTGATATGGTGAATTTTAGGATTCAAATCTTGCTTAGTAGCTTTTAGGATTCAACTTTAGATTTTTTTCAAACAAGTTTTGTTGGCGCACCAGGTTTTCAAAGCACAGGTGAAGATATTTTCCTTTAAAACTTGAAAGAATGTGGAGTGGTTAGCAAATCCCTAAAAGTTGAACCTAATCGACAGTTACTTGATGAGTTGATTTGAAGTGGTGCAGCCCAATCAACTCAAACAATTGGCCTGTTGTACCACTTAATTAGGCACACAAATGATTACCTAATCTGATTTCTACTCAATTATGTGTTTAGATGTGTGTACCGGCTTGAAAGGTTGGTTTACCGGTTGAGTTTGAAAATCAGATGAGGTTGTGTACCAATTTTAGATTTCTTATATATATATTTTTTAAATGTGGAGGTTGAGGCATGTGTGGGTGTCAAATAAACAAACAAAACTAACCTTAGAGTTTATAAGAACACCTAGGTTGATTGATGTTTGTGTTATTACGTGGTGAAATGAAAACTAATGGGTGGGAAGTGGGGGATAACTTACAAAACCTTCAACAGCACTTTGCTCCAATCTATCGCTTTTGCTTATCTCCAAAGAGTGCCTGCAATCACAATAAGAGAGGAGAGAAGTGAGGAAATGATTTGTAAGTTGGAAAATGCGAAAAAAAAATCAAAGAGTGTCGCCTCCCCGGCAACGGTGCCAAAATATTGAAGTTACGAGTTGCTACGCTAACGTATTTGATTTTGAAAACCTGTCATCGTAGTATGAAAGCGAAGAACTCGTGTTCAACAAATAAAATTTATATTGGAATAGAAATCCCAGGTCGAACTCAGGGAGGTGGACGTTTGATTAAAAATACGTGTTTGTTTTATTTGTCACGAAGCAGGATAATTGATTAGAAACTGTGACGAACGTGACATCAGACGGGTTTTTAAGATGTCTGGGAAGTGGCCCAGACGTCTGTCCAGACGTCTGGAACCCTTTCCAGACGTTTGGTAATAAATTTTTTCGGCGTACGGGGTTGCGTCTGCGCGCGTGCGCGCGCAGACTGCACCCACCGCTTTCGTTCTTTTCCTCTCTCTTCCTGCAGACGCGCCGCTCTCTTCTCTCTCCCTGCGCGGCCTTATAAAACACCCTCGCCCTCTCCCTCACCCTCATCTCCTCCGCCTTTCCCTTCTCCTTCTCCCTGCCAGTGCGAGAGCTCGAGCGAGTGAGCGGCGACAGCTGCAGCCGCGGCGAGCGTGCGGGAAGGAGGGTTGCGAGCGGAAGGAAGAAGCTCGACTGCGAGGGTTCGAGCTTGCCGGGGCAGCTAGAGACGGCCGGCGGGGGAGTGGTGGGCGTGGGGTGTCGCGGAGGGAGCTACTGCAGCTCGGGCAGCAGGCGGACGCGGCGCGGCTGTGCGTTGCGGGCGGAGAGTGAATCGGGTTCTGGTTCTCGAAAATTTTCCAGAATCAGACGTCTGGACTTACGTCCAGACGACGTTGAAGACATCTGGAGGACTGTCCAGACGTCTGACAGGTAAGATATTTCTACCTTCTCCCATTTGCGCGTGTACGGCCATGCAGCCGTCCGCTGCGACTTCGTTTGTGCTTCGTCGTGCTGAAAGCAGGTGTGTGTGCGCGCAGGTTTTGCTCGGGAGGGCGCGAGGGCTTGCCATCCCACGCGGATCAGACGTTTGGCCACAGTACCAGACGACGGAGAGGACCTCCAGACGTCCGGGGTGACAATCGGACGTCTGGAAACTGACTTCAGACGATCCAGCGGGCTTCTGGACGTCTGAAGGACTGCGCAGATTGAGGTACAACATGATCAACCTTTTAAGACGTCTGGAAGAGGTTCTAGACGTTTGATTTGGACAGTTTCGCCGTTTTTGACCCGTTTAGGGCCTGTTCGGAGTCCGTTTTTCACGTTTCGAGTTGCGTTCTTTTTAGAATAAATTCCTCTATCTGTTTACAGTAATTGTATACCATTCTGAGAAACTCCTTGTGATTGATCCTTGTGTTAGGATCCCGTTCCGTTGTAGTCTTGGGGGTTATGGAGGCACGCGGGATTGCCGACCACGCCCCCAGTACTCCTGTTTCGCTGGTAGAGTGGCTTTTTAATTTACTTAACAAATTTGTTACAATTGTGGAACAATTAATAGAGCCTAGGGTATTGCATGAATCCTAGGACTGGAAAACTAGATTGAATGATAGATCTTAGGGTATTGCATGAATCTTAGGACTAGAAAACTAGATTGAATGATAGATCCTAGGGTACGGCATGAATCCTAGGACTGGAAAACTAGTGGAATATATAAATATTGCAGTCTTGGAAAAGTGGAAAGGAAATAATAGCTGCCTGTAAATTGATTTAACAGTTGCCTGTTATGAATGAGTAAATATGATTGAGAACATGGGTTGTATGAACGTAAAACTGGAACGGTGAAACCTAAAATGGCCAAACAAAAAGAACATGAACCCTATGGGGAATTAGGAGTAGAACTCTTGGAAAGAGAAAAGAATGGAACTGAGAAAGTGAAACGTGGAAGTGTGAGAACCTCATTATGAACCCTAACTAGCACAATCTAACCTAGGTATGCAAGAAAAGGCTCCTTAATAACTCAAAGAAAGGCTTAACTCAGAGAATTTTGAGTTTAAGAAAAAAAAGTCATTAGGGGTAAAAATGCAATTTCACCAACATAATCTGCAAACAGGGTAACTCAGGGTCCAAACACAGGTCAAACTAACCTAATAAGAAGGAAAGTGGTATGATCTGATCCAACAAGGGCTACAGCAACTCCAGGGAATTAAATGACATTATGTAACCTTGAAACAAATCCACTTCAATTCATGTGGTTCGAGGCAGGGTAAAAATCAACTAAACCCTCTAAAATTCATACATAAATAATCTTTAGGGTTTAGAACCTTCAATTTGGCCTTAGAAACCCATTTTGACTTACATTGAGAACCATACCCAATTAATGATTTAATTTGGGTTTTTACGTAAATTGGCCAGTCAAACATGATCTGACCTAGAAAAAAAATTCACCATTAAAATCCTTAGGTCAAACTTAGTCATGTATAAAAATTTGAGTCTAAGAAGAGACCTCCTTGACCGACTTTGCAATTTGGTCCTCATCATTTACTTTTTGACCCTCAACTTTCGAAACCCTTGCATTTTGGCCCCTAATTTCATCTTCGTTCTTTGCATTTTGGTCTCTCCTGCAAGTCTTTGCGCAGCACTATGCTCCGGCGACTTTGCGCGGAGCATGGCGCCGCGCAGGGTGAGGGGGGCATCCTGCCAAGAGAGCGCGGAGAATCCCTCAACCCTTCCTCTCTCTCCACTCCGACAGGAACCCACCAGCTCCGGCGGCTCCTCCTTCTCGTCGCTCTGCTGCAATACCAGCAGCAGAGCCACCTTCGCCTGATCTCCCCATGTCGCGCCGCACCAAGCGCACGCCTCCTTGCCCTCTTCCTCGTCGCCGCTCTCTCCCTCTGGGTGTTTCTTCTCCAGCGACAGTCGGTACGGCTGCCCGCCGCTCCGGCCCCTCTTCGTCCCCGTAGGTAGGTTACAGTTACTTCCCTTCCTCCCCTCTTTCTTTTCCCCAACTTAATTTGCTTGATTGCCCTACGACCACGCCTGACCACCATCACCTTCCCCGTCTCCAGCCACCCTCCGGCGAGTTGCCCCCGTCGATCCGCAGCTCCACACAACTCGCCGACCATCCCACAAGCTCCGCCTCATCACACTGAACGCCCTCCGCGCCTCCACAGTCCCTCCACACTCACTCAACACGCCACCGATCACACCCACTTTTCCGGCCACAGGACGACCTAGTCACGCACGCCTAAGCTGTCCCGCGGCCTGCTGCACTTCGCACCACCTTCGCCGTGCCATGGTGAAAGTCCCCCAGTGGTTTGATTAGGAAGAGAGGCCCTTTTTGTGCTAGACAGGTTTGTTGCCCCGGCCGCCATTGGCGACGACTTGAGAAGCTCCCAAGCGTGCTCCAAGCTTCAGAGCTCCAGGCTATCAGTTGCTGCGAGGGTGGGCGAGTCGTGTGAAGGCAGGCAGCTGGCGAACAAGGGGAATCGAGGCTGCAGCTGCTGAAGCAAGGTTGCGGTCTTCCTGCGGGCGCGCGCGAGGAGAGGCAACCGTTTAGTCCCACATCGTAAGTTCTTGAAGCGCTGCACCGATTTAAATTGATTTTATGCATACGGCTTATCGCCTCCGAATGCACATGGGGTGAGGTCCCTCGCCCATCACACCTGCCTCGTCCGCGGATTCACCTCGTGGACCTGGCGGATCCGACCCGACACTACCCTGCACTCCTCGCGCACCACCCACGCCGGTGCGCCTGGTCACGGGTACGCTATCCAACCCGTTAACTCGGCTCTGGGAGAGCTTCCTGTGAGCGGTTTACAGAGAGAGAGAGACGTGCGGGTAGAGGGAAGGGGTTAGGTTTTGCTGTGCCTTGTGTGCAGGAATAGGGCGCGAAGGAGAATGGCTAAGTGCTTAGCCGCAGGAAGGAGAAGGAAGAAGATCTAAAGAGAGGCTGAGCAGAGGAAAAGGCAAGGCAGAGAAGGAGCAGAAGAAGAAGAAGCAGCAGTGAAGGAAGAAAAAGAAGCACTGTAGTAGACCGCCGTTTAAGTCGTCTGACTGCGGTATCAGACGACGGATGAAGCTTCAGAGGAGATAAAGCAGAGAGGAAGAAGAAGAAAAGAGAAAGAAGAAGAACTGAAGAAGAAAAGAAATAGAAGACAAGCAGAAGAAGAATTGAAGGCAACAGGGAGAAGAAGACCGTAGAGACACTGCAGCTGAAGAAAAGCCAAAGAAGAGAAGAAGAAGACAAGCAAAGAGAGAAAGAAGAGAAGAAGAAGCCAAAAATCGAAATCTATCTCTCCCTCTCTCTTATTTTTGTAATAAAGAAAACTCTGTACTTCTAGAATTCTAGTAACTCCCTGAGTTCGACCTCGGGAAACCAAACTATTTCAGAGTAAATTTTGATAGTAACGACAACTGTAGATGTCTTATTTTACACTATAACGACATTACTGTAATAAGCACTAAAACGAATAAAGATTAGCCGTGGTTGAAAAACCCGTTACCATTCTTGGCGCCGTTGCCGGAGAGCAATGGCTATTCTAGAAGCTTTAAAATTCTTTTAAACAATTGCTAATCTTTCTCTCTCTCTTGTGTGCAGGTAAAGGGAAAGAATTGGAAGAGCAGTCGCACAACAAACACTCCAACAAACAGGTAATCTTCATCAGCCCTCTCTTAAACTCCCTTGAAATCTGAAAAGAAACAAAAAGAATTAACTTAGGGCTACCTGTGTTACACTTAGTAATTCCTCAAAGTTGCCTAAATTTTTCATTTCAACACATTTTAACTGTCCATCCAACTAAGGTAACTAGGGCTAAAACCTTCTTGATTGAACCCTAGATACTACATTTTTGAGGCAACTGAAATGGAGTAACTAGAGCCAACTGAGGGATTGGAAAGCTAGGGTTTTTAGAGACACCTTCTATTAACAAAGAAAAGATCTTCCCAAAAAGAGGTGTACCTAAACCTTGTTTGAAAAGATCTATACAAGAGGAACCCTAAGCAAATCAGGCTCTTAAATCCATTTGAACCTTAAAAGAAAGGACCTAAAAGCTCTCAAAAGAAACAAGAGGTGAAGTTGACCCCTTGGGTCAACCAACTTTAAAATTAGGTCACTTTCTCACTCAAAATACCTAAGAGTTCAAGTGGAACCTTAAGCACCTTGATCTTAAAGTAAAAGAGGTAGACTTAAGAGGTCAAGGTCTCCATTCTGGTCTACCTGGAACCGCAGTGAGAAGAGAGGTCGGGTAGGGGAAACCCTATAACCCGTGGGGACGCTCTACCATGTAGGGGTCTTCGCGGGACTCACCTTCTCTGGCTGCTCAGGTAATTCTCAGGTGGATGATCTGTTTGATCAAGGGGTCCATCTGCCCCGCACCTCTATAGTCACCCAACAATTTTTGGGTGTCTCGATTGGATCCAGCACCTTCTAAACTCATCTATTCCAACAGTGCATGGTAGGAGGTCCTTAAGGCCACCCTTAAGACCTCCTTTAAAAATTCACTCTCGTCAAGGCCAAGCCTCGACGCCCATGTTTGTGCAGCAACCCCACCACATTATTCTCTCATCTGATTCAGAACCAAGCTCTTCCTCTTCCCCCATCATGGCTCAGCCAGTTGAGGAAGAAAACAATCTGGAGCACCAGCTCCAGCGACTCAATGACCTCTTCCAAAACTTTGTGCACCCACCGTAGCGTCCTATGATGCGGGACCATTATAATCCTACTGCAGTGGCCGTTGAGCCTCGAGTCAGAATCCCGGCTAGAGGACCTGATTCCGAATTAAAGCCCAATATGATTCATGCTATACCTAAATTACATGGGCTTAATTCCGAAGATCCCTTCCAGCACATCAAATAGTTGAAGCATCTGGCCCAAACTTTTGGGTCAGATGCACAAAATCAGGACATTCTTCTCATGAAGATGTTCTTCTCTCTTATGGACAAGGCCGCTCATTGGTATCAAACTTAGACTCGGCCGATCAACACTTGGGAAGAACTTCAGTCCGAATTTTTGAAGTTCTTTCCCGTTGGTCGAACCAATGCCTTGTGCCATCAGATTACTCACTTTACTCTGCAAACGGGAGAACCTCTCCATGAGGCGTGGGATCACTTTACTTAGCAAACGCAGTACCGAGGAGAGCTACTAGTGTAGGGAGAGCACTGCCCCACGGGTCCTGGGGTTCTGCTAGCCCTCCTACACCGACTTGTTGGGCCCACTAGGCAAACCAGGGTAATCAAGCGAGGGTACGCGGATTGTGGAGGGGTAGGACCCCTGTTACTGAGAGGGCTCTGCCCTATACTGGTTCCGTGCTGTGCTTTGGGCGCACCTGTTAACGGAAACGACTGATCGCGTGCCAGTGTGGGGTAGCTACCCGTGTGCTTATCGCGCGTGCCGTAGTCACCGTTACGTCTGTCAATGACCTTGGGGTGGTTGACTGAGGGTAGGACCACCACGGGGGACTCTCCCGGCCAGGAGAGCACCACGTGGTACTTCTACTTTTCGGAAAAGACTGCAATCAAGATCGTTCCTACGAGGAACATTCAAGATCAAGAGAAGAATCTGAGAAATAAATCAATAGTGAAATAATAGAAAGACATAAATAAAGAAAGTAAAAATATAACAGCTACTGTGCACTCTACTGCTTCTTTAGTTTTTAGTTGCCACTCTACTCAGCGTTTCGCTGACGTGTTACCGTCGTTACGTTTCAGGACCAGGTGTTGAGCAGCCAGGGTCAGCGGCTGCAGAGGACGCTGGGCCTAGTAGGGTCCAGTAGAGTTACCTATAGTACTTTCTGTACTTTTCTTCCGCTGTAGTGAGTAGTTTCTTTCTTACTCCCTGTACTTTCTTTATTGTAAGCTTCATGTTATGTACATATTTGCTGCTCTACTGTTGTGGTGGTGTATACTGTAGTATTTATTTCCTTTACTGCTGTATTTTGTTACTGCTAGTTATATACATGGTGAATGTGGTTTATTTTACTGCTCTTTTGGTTACTTCCTCGTTGGACGACTGGGTCTTGGGATTAGTCGAGTCGGTCCGATTCTCGTGACTCGTAGGGATTCGGGAATCGGGTTGTTACAAGATGGTATCAGAGCAAGGTCGTCCCGAGAAGTGAACCAACTGACTGGAAAATAAGCAATTCACATGTCTGTGACTAGAGTAGTCACCACAACATTTCTTTTGGCATGAGTTCTTAGACTTTTTCGTTAGCTATCGTTCCATATTGACGTGTTTCCGTTCTGTTTCGCGTCTCCTTGCAGGAGATGCGTCATCGCGGGACTAGCAAGGCGGGCCGCGGGCGCGGCCGAGGACGAGGTCGGCGAGGTGGGCGTGCTGCTGTTGACGCCTCAGTGGACCAGCCACTGCTTCCGGGCATTCAGGTCCAGGACCTCGCTTAGCTGATACGGGATATTATGCGAGAGGAGCTCCACCCATCGCCCCGAGCGCCTCTCCATGGGGCTGCGGAGGGGGAGTCCTCTGTGGGACGACACGACAGACGCGGCGCTGGACACGGGGGAGGGGATGGGCCACCACCGCCCCTACCTTCCTCCGACGCTTCTGTGCACGAGGCTCCTTTACCTGGAGGTGCACCAGCATCTCCACTGTAGCGCCACTTTGAGCTTTTCGGGCAGTTCCGGAAGCTGAAGCCCCCCTCCAAGGGGGATGAGGACCCGACCGAGGCAGAGGACTGGCTCGAGCAGCTCGAGAAGGTTTTTGACACCCTTCGCCCCCTGGTGGAGTGCCGCTTGGCCTTTGCCACGTACCAGTTGGAGAGTGCGGCACACAGGTGGTGGAGGGCGGTCAGGGGACAGGAGAGGGATGAGCCGACCTGGGACCGGTTCGTCACCCTCTTCTGCGAGCTATACTTTCCCCAGACGTGGTTGGACCAAAGGAGGCGAGAGTTCCACACTCGCCTCCAGGGGACGATGACCGTAAGCGCGTACCACACGCATTTTCTGGAGCTATCCCGCTTCACAGCGACAGCGGTAACCACTGAGGAGCGCCTTTGGAGGTTCACCGAGGGGCTCCGACCTGCGATTCGGGATATGTCAAACCCTTAGAGTTGCCTACGTTTTCGAGGGTGGTGGAGGCAGCTATGACCTACGAGGAGACCAACCCGTCCGCGCGAGACACTGACGGCGGGTGGAAGGGGCCCTTCCAGCCAGACTTTTCACTGGGCCAGTGAGAGAGGAGACACGTTTTACAGGGCCATCAGTGGCCTTTGGGGGCCCTCAACAGGGGCCAGTTGCCAGCACCGGACCCCTGCCCAGCCGACAGCAAGGACGCACTGAGGGCGGGAGTCGGGTTCCCCTCTGCTACTAGTGTGGCCAGCCGGGCCACATTAGGAGGGACTGCCCATCGAGGGTAGGAGGTCAGTAGATACTTCCTGCGCCGAGCATTGGAGGGCGCGCAAGAGGTCGCGGTTCCCAGGTGCGAGGAGGACAACAGTCACGAGGAGGGTACCGGCTAGCACCTACTCATCCGACGCAGAGTGTGGCTGCTTCGTCCGCACCTAGAGTTGAGGGGCGTATCAACGCCCTGACACACAGGGATGCTAGAGCTTCGGGATTGGTGGTGGTAGGTATGGTTTCAGTTTCCGGCAGACTCGTTTACACACTTTTCGATTCCGGCGCTACGCACTCGTTTGTCGCTGCCAGTTTCGCAGTTAGTTTGGGCCAGGATTATATGTTAGAGAATCCGTTCGTAATCAAAGGTCCGAGTGGTCAGCTGTTTGTAGCTGAGGAGGTGTACACGGGTTGCGAGGTCAGTATCGGGGGACATAATCTGCCAGCTGACCTGATTATGATACAGATGGAGGACTTTAGCGTAATTCTGGGAATGGACTGGCTGTTCGCTTACCACGCTTTGGTGGACTGTTTTGAGAGGAAGATCGTCTTCTCCATACCGGAGTTGCCTTCTTTCGAGTTTCATGGACAACCAGTAGACGGAGGCTTTAGGTGCATTTCGGCACTTCGGGCGGCGAGACTTTTGAGCCAGGAGTGTGAGGACTTCCTAGCTTGTGTGGTGGCAGAGCCCAGCCTCGTGGCAGACTTCCAGAGCATCGGTGGTCAGAGAGTACCCTGACGTGTTCTCAGACGAGTTACCAGGACTACTGCCCGAGCGTGAGATCGAGTTTGAGATCTCATTAGTGCCAGGGACCAGCCCCATCTCCACCGCACCATACAGGATGGCACCGCTTGAGCTGCGAGAGCTTAAGTCTCAGTTGCAGGATCTTTTGGAGAAGGGCTTTGTGAGGCCCAGTGCGTCTCCCTGGGGAGCCCCGGTACTGTTTGTAAAGAAGAAGGATGGTACCCTATGCCTTTGCGTGGACTATAGACAGCTGAATAGGGTCACCATCAAGAACAGATGTTCACTGCCGAGGATCGACGACTTGTTTGACCGGTTGCGAGGTGCCATTGTGTTCTCCAAGATCGAGTTGAGGTCTGGATACCACCAGTTGAGGATCAGGGAGGTAGACGTCTCCAAGATAGCTTTCCGCATCTGGTACGGACACTATGAGCTTTTGGTCATGCCGTTTGGGTTGACCAATGCCCCCGCTGCTTTCATGGACTTGATGAACCGGGTGTTTAGACCGTGCTTGGACCAGTTCGTGGTAGTATTTATTGATGATGTACTCATCTATTCTCGAGATCAGACGCAGCACGGACAGCACTTGCGGATGGTTCTGGATACACTGAGACGATGTAGGCTGTACGTCAAATACAGCAAGTGCGAGTTCTGGTTGAGGGAGGTGACCTTCTTAGGTCATGTGATCTCTGGGGATGGCTTGGCGGTGGACCCAGCCAAGGTCGACGCAGTGCTCAGGTGGGAGAGATCACGTACAGTTACGGAGATTCGCAGTTTCCTGGGACTGGCAAGCTACTACAGACGGTTCATCATCGGTTTTTCACAGATTGCACGTCCTATGACACAGTTGACCCGGAAGGACGTGCCCTTTACTTGGACAGACGCCTGTGAGGAGTGTTTTCAGGAGCTGAAGGAGAGGTTGACTTCGGCTCCCGTGCTCACCTTCCCTGACAGTAGTGGTGGGTTTGTTGTGTACACGGACGCCTCCTTGCAGGGGTTAGGGGGTGTGTTCATGCAGAGGGGTCACGTTGTCGCTTACGCTTCGCAGCAACTGAATCCCCATGAGCATACCTACCCTACCCACGACCTGGAGCTAGCAGCGGTTGTCTTCGCACTGAAGACCTGGAGGCACTACTTGTACGGTGAGACCTTCAAGATTTTCACAGATCACAAGAGCTTCAGATACCTTTTTGATCAGGAGGAGCTCAACATGAGACAGAGACATTGGTTGGAGCTCCTGAAGGGCTATGATTGCAGCATTTCCTACCACCGGGAAGGGCCAATGTGGTGGCTGACGCCTTGAGCCGGAAGGCACCTGCACACGACAAACTAGGTCAGTTGGAGCCTTTTGGAGGAGATGGGCAGTTGGCGACCCCTAGAGTTACGGGGGCACTGTGGGCCAGTGACTGTGACACGACAAACTAGGCCAGAGCTGATAGACCGCATTATCACAGGACAGATGGCTGATCCGTACTTGCAGTCCTTGCGCGACAGAGTACTGTCAAGACACCCAGGGGACTCCTCTTTCACAGACCAGGTGCTGCGCCTGAGGGGACGGTTGTGCGTTCCCAGAGACGAGGAGCTGTTGAGAGAGCTCCTGACTGAGTCACACGGTTCCAGATTCACCATACATCCCGGAAACACGAAGATGTACCATGACTTGAGACACGAGTTTTGGTGGAGGGGGATGAAGAGGGATATGGGTGAATTCGTACGGCAGTGTTTAGTGTGCCAGCAGGTGAAAGCCGAGCATCAGAGGCCTGCAGGGCCGCTACAGTTGCTTCTAGTGCTAGAGTGGAAGTGGAAGAGCATCACCATGGACTTGGTGGTGGGCTTACCTGTTACCCAGCGAGGACACGATGCAGTCTGGGTAATTGCGGATAGATTGACAAAGACGGCACGATTCTTACCGATCCGAGTCACTTTGGGACCCTCACAGTTGGCAGAGGTATATCCGCGACGTGGTACGTCTACACAGAGCTCCGCGGGAGATCGTTTTCGACCGGGATACCCGCTTTATGTCCCGATTTTGGGCTGAGTTTCAGCAAGCCCTGGGGACGCGGTTGAGATTCAGTACAGCTTACCACCCCTAGACGGACGGACAGTCTGAGCGCACGATACAGACACTTGAGGACCTTTTGCGTGCCTGTGTACTGGACTGGAGGGGCTCTTGGGAGGAGCACTTGCCCCTGGCGGAGTTTGCATACAGCAGTTATCACTCGAGCATCGGCATGGCTCCCTACGAGGCTCTGTACGGACGGAGGTGTACGGCACCCTTGAGTTGGGTTGAGGTGGGGACTAAGTGGGAGGTTGGCCCCAGGTTGATCCGGTAGAGTCAAGAGGTAGTCGAGCAGATCCACAGGCGACTCTACACTGTCAGGAGCAGGAAGAAGATCTACGTGGATCGGAGACGCAGAGAGGTGCAGTTTGAGGTTGGGGACCACGTCTTCCTTCGTGTTTCGCCCATGAAGGGCCTGTAGCGGTTTGGGGTGAGAGGGAAGTTCGCGCCGAGGTTCGTGGGGCCCTTTGAGGTCCTGGAGCGGGTTGGACCCGTTGCTTACAGACTTGCCCTCCTTCCTCAGCTTTCTGGTGTGCACGACGTGTTCCACGTGTCCAACCTCAGGAAGTATGTTGCCGATCCCAATCACGTCCTGAGACACTAGAGCGTCGAGGTGGGCGACGACCTGACCTACCCCGAGCGGCCAGTACAGATTCTTGACAGAGCCGTCTGCAGTTTGAGACGAAAGCAGGTACCCCTGGTAAAGGTTTTGTGGAGGAGCCAGCGGTACGAGGAGGCTACCTGGGAGCCTGAGGCGGCGATGCGGGAGCGGTACCCGGAGCTCTTCGCTGGTACGTCCTTTCGGACCGGCTTCGGTCCTCTTTGAGTTTGTTATGTTTATATATGTTCTTCCCGTACCCTAGTTAGCGCAAGTTTCGGGGACGAAACTTTCTTTGAGTTTGTTATATTGTAACGAACGTGACATCAGACAGGTTTTTAAGACGACTGGGAAGTGGCCCAGACGTTTGTCCGGACGTCTGGAACTCTTTCCAGACGTCTGGTAATAAATTTTTTCGGCGTACGGGGTTGCGTCTGCGCGCGCGCATAGACTGCACCCGCCGCTTTCGTTTTTCTTTTCCTCTCTCTTCCTGCAGACGCCCCACTCTCCTCTCTTTCCCCGCGCGGCCTTATAAAACACCCTCGCCCTCTCCCTCACCCTCATCTCCTCCGCCTTTCCCTTCTCCTTCTCCCTGCCAGTGTGAGAGCGCGAGCGAGTGAGCGACGGCAGCAGCAGCCGCGGCGAGCGTGCAGGAAGGAGGGTTGCGAGCGGAAGGAAGAAGCTTGATCGCGAGGGTTCGAGCTTGCCGGGGCAGCTAGAGCCGGCCGGCGGGGGAGAGGTGGGCGTGGGGTGTTGCGGAGGGGGTTGCTGCCGCTCGGGCAGTAGGCGGACGGGGCGCGTTGCGGCCGTGCGTTGCGAGCGTCGAGCGAATCGGGTTTTGGTTCTGGAAAATTTTCTAGAATCAGACGTCTGGACTTACGTCCAAACGACGTTGAAGACGTCTGGAGGACCGTCCAGATGTCTGACAGGTAAGATTTTTCTACCTTCTCTCTTTTGTGCGTGTACGGCCATGCAGCCATCCGCTGCGACTTCGTCTGCACTTCGTTGTGCTGAAAGCAGGTGTGTGTGCGCGCAAGTTCTGATCGGGAGGGCGCGAGGGCTCGCCATCCCACGCGGATCAGACGTGTGGCCACAGTACCAGACGACGGAGAGGACCTCCAGACGTCTGGGGTGACATTGGACGTCTGGAAACTGACTTCAGATGATCCAGCGGGCTTCTGGACGTCTGAAGGACTGTGCAGATTGAGGTACGACATGATCAACCTTTTAAGACGTCTGGAAGAGGTTCCTGACGTCTGATTTGGACAGTTTCGTCGTTTTTGACCCGTTTTGGGCCCGTTCGAAGTCCGTTTTCCGCGCTTCGAGTTGCGTTCTTTCTAGAATAAATTCCTCTATCCGTTTACAGTAATTATATACCGTTCTGAGAAACTCCTTGTGATTGATCCTTGTGTTAGGATCTCGTTCCGTTGTAGTCTTGGGGGTTGCGGAGGCAAGCGGGATTGCCGACCACGCCCCCAGTACTTCCGGTTTCGCTGGTAGAGTGGCTTTTTAATTTACTTAACAAATTTGTTACAATTGTGGAACAATTAATAGAGCCTAGGGTATTGCATGAATCCTAGGACTGGAAAACTAGATTGAATGATGGATCCTAGGGTATTGTATGAATCTTAGGACTAGAAAACTAGATTGAATGATAGATCATAGGATACGGCATGAATCCTAGGACTGGAAAACTAGTGAAATATATAAATATTGCAGTCTTGGAAAAGTGGAAAGGAAATAATAGCTGCCTGTAAATTGATTTAACAGCTGCCTGTTATGAATGAGTAAATATGATTGAGAACATGGGTTGTATGAACGTAAAATTGGAACGGTGAAACCTAAAATGGCCAAACAAAAAGAACATGAACCCTACGGGGAATTAGGAGTAGAACTCCTGGAAAGAGAAAAGAATGGAATTGAGAAAGTGAAACGTGGAAGTGTGTTGTCTCTTGGGTACGTGGTACCAAAGAGAGTACACATTACCTCTTAGTGTAGAGGAGAGCTTGCCGTCCTCAGGTTGAGACTGGGGTGGGTTTGGCCACTGTACACCGACTTGTTGGCCCTCGCGTACGCAGTACCGAGGAGAGCTACTAGTGTAGGGAGAGCACTAGCTGTCCCACGGGCCCCGGGGTTCTGCTAGCCCTCCTACACCGACTTGTTAGGCCCACTGGGCAAACCAGGGTAGTCAGGCGAGGGTGCGCGGACTGTGGAGGGATAGGACCCCTGTTACTAAGAGGGCTTTACCCTATACTGGTTCCGTGCTGTGCTTTGGGCGCACCTGTTAATGGAAACGACTGACCGCGTGCCAGTGCGGGGTGGCTACCCGTGCGCTTATAGCGCGTGCCGTAGTCACCGTTACATCTGTCAGCGACCTTGGGGTGGTTGACTGAGGGTAGGACCATCACGGGGGACTCTCCCGACCAGGAGAGCACCATGTGTTAGTTCTACTTTTCGAAAAAGGCTGCAATCAAGATCGTTCCCACGAGGAACATTCAAGATCAAGAGAAGGATCTGAGAAATAAATCAATAGTGAAATAATAGAAAGACGTAAATAAAGAAAGTAAAAATATAACAGCTACTGTACACTCTACTGCTTCTTTAGTTTTTAGTTGCCACTTTACTCAGCTTTTCGCTGACGTGTTACCCTCGTTACTTTTCAGGACCAGGTGTTGAGCAGCCAGGGTCAGCGGCTGCAGAGGACGCTGGGCCTAGTAGGGTCCAGTAGAGTTACCTGTAGTACTTTTTGTACTTTTCTTTCACTGTAGTGAGTAGTTTCTTTGTTACTCCCTGTACTTTCTTTATTGTAAGCTTCATGTTATGTACATATTTGCTGCTCTACTGTTGTGGTGGTGTATACTGTAGTATTTATTTCCTTTACTGCTGTATTTTGTTACTACTAGTTATATACATGGTGAATGTGGTTTATTTTACTGCTCTTTTGGTTACTTTCTCGTTAGACGACTGGGTCTTGGGATTAGTTGAGTCAGTCCGATTCTCGTGTCTCGTAGGGATTCGGGAATCGGGTCGTTACAGAAACTATCTATTTATTTACAATAAATAAAAGAGAGAGAGAATATTACAAATAAAAATAAAAAAGAGATGTAGAATAAACATGGAATTCATTATCAAATAGATTGTTCGTTACACTACTCATTATGATTAGGAAGCGGAAAATGATTACTCTAGAAGGCAGTAAATATACTCTAGAAAGCAGTAAAAAGAATGGGGAAAGAGATATCCTCCTCGACGGTCGCTTGGAGGACGAGCCAGACGGAACAACGCCTGGAAGACAGGGAACGGAGCAAGACGATGGAGGGCGAAGCAGGAAGAACGGGAACGAGGCAGCACGTCGTCGTCGTCGTGGGATCCACTTCCGAAAGGGGGACGAAAATTTGAGTTTATCTCTTGAGAAGCATCCCGGGTGTGGGACAGCTTCTCTTGAGCTTTGGAGAGGGAGAGAAGGAACGGATCAAGATTTCGTATGGAGGAGGTCTCCTTTTATAGTTGCAAGGAATGAGGGTAATTTGATCTTTTTATTTTCAAAAACATTAATTCTGGATCTTTAGTGACGGATAAAACCATCGCTAAAGGTTCGAACGTGGCCTTCGTGGGTGGCACTCGCACGCCAACTCGCCTCCCATACGTGAAACGCGCGTTCACGTTCTTGAATTCTCGGCCGTTCGATCGCGAGATTGAACGACTGAGATGCGTCCTCATCGCGCCTCAATTGCGCGCTCGCCCATGTCTGATCCCACTTTATGCGCGGGCGTCTGATGCGGTGTGAGCGCTATTGAGCGTGCACGATCGCTCGATCGCGATTTAGTGATCAATTGAACTCCCTCGCCGCGCCTCAGCTGCCGCTCGCGCAGGCTCGAACGTGCGCCTCTTGATCTCGCGAGTGCGTTCGACCAACGCGCTACACAAGCGCTTGTGTCACAGTTACGATTCGGACATGCGCATCCACAACCGGTGGATGATGATCCAACGGCGGAGAAGCGATGAAGAGGGTGCGGCGGGTGCAGCGGCCAGTTGGGCGACTGAGATGGTGCCACGTGGCGTTATCTTGGCTGTCCATCTTCTAAGTGATGTAGATGGTGCCACGGTTGTTGGATTGAGTCTATTTTCACGCTGTTAGGCTGCGATCATCGATCCGAATCCATCCGTGCAGTCAGATTTGTCGTTTGAAGTGTGGATTCACACCGTCTTGGCCCTTGATCTTCTAGGGTTCCCCGATCTCTATTTGATGTTACAGATGTCTGATTAGGGCAATCTTGGAGTCGTTGGACTTCAATCGTCACTCTGATCAAATTTGTATGGTTGAATCTTCAATCCGACGTCCCGATAAAAATTTTTCCTTGTCACTGAACATAAAAGGAGATAATTAACCTCCATTTTATTCAAACTAATCTAAATGCAAGATGATGCATGTTATACAATATTTATAGTATGCAATGCAATTTTATGCTTAAGAACATGCATAAATTGACATCTTATGTAATGTAAACATGTTTACATCACTGGGGTACTTAAAAAATCTGTTCTTCAATGCCGTCATCAGGTTAGATGAGACTAACTACCGCTGGTGGTCCCAAACTTTCCTCATGACTGTCAGGGGTCATGGGAAGAGCCACATCCTTACAGATTCAGAGCCTGCAAATAAGACTGGTGCAAACACCAACTGGGACAGAGACAATACCATGGTTTCTGCATGGCTCATGCAAATAGTTATTCCCCGAATAGGGGATGAGATCATGTATTATGTCACAGCGAAGGAGATGTGGAACTACTTGTGTGATACTTACATGCTAAGAACTCCGTATGGGTTTTTAAGGTCTTCTACGACCTATGCTACTTACGTTAGGAAGGATAGACATTGCTACAGTACTACTCCCTCATAAAGGGAATGCTGGAGAGGCATTGCTCCTATCTGCTGGGGTGTGCATGTAAGTTCTGGAGGAGCTTTGGGAGACGATTGGCAGTTTCCCTTTTCTTGGCAGGTCTTGGACCTAAGTATACGGCAGCTAGAGATCAGATCCTCACCGCTTTGGAGCTTCCTACCCTGGAGGAGGCCTATTGTAGACTCAGCAGAGCTTCAGTGCATACTCCTATTGCTGACTCTGGTGATTTGACATTCGCACTAGCTGCGATCCTTGGACTTGGCAGGGGTGCTCCTTTGAAATGACCCTTCCCAAGGGTCGATAGTAGTTTTCCGGAAAGGTAGGGGTGTAAGAGCAATTTTAAACCCCCTAGGTTTAGGTGCGTGAGCCTTGCGGGAAGAAAAAGGTTTTGCAGGGGAGATTCCGCAATTTTTCACTCTCTCTCTTCCCATACAGCACACCCCATGCACACACCCACGCACACACCCCTCACAAACCCTCACCCACTCCCTATTTAACCCCCCACCACCCTCACCATCTCCACCACTACCTCTACCTTCGTTCCACCACCACCTCCACCTTCGTCCTCCACCACCGCGGATGACCTCTTCCCCTTTCCCGTCCCCTTGCCGCCACGAGTAGGGGAAGGAAGGAAGCTCAAGATGGAGGAGGAGAGAGGGAGAAGCGTGGGCGAGGGAGAGCGATGAGCTCGGAGGAGGAGGTGCGGCCGGAGTTGCGATTGAAAGAGCTCGTGGAGAGAAGCTTCGCGACCTCCTGCAGCTGCTGGAGGAGCTACTGCGGGCGGAGGGGAGCGCGAGGAGGAAGCTCGGAGGGGATAGTGCGGAACCATTTTCTGCAGTATTAGATGTCTGGGACCATATCCAGACGTCTGGAGGAGCCTCAGGACGTCTGGGGTTGGCGCCGGACGTCTAACAGCATAAAGGGGCCGTGGTACTACCATGCACGAGCTTCTTTTGCATGTACGTAACTTTATATGTGTCGTGTTTTTGAAACTGCGCATGCGTACGCAGGTGCAGGCGTTGGAAAGGTGCGTGGCACACCCTTTGAGGTGCTTTAGGACGTCTGGAGATAGTGCCAGACGTCTGACTACACTCCGAGACGACTAGAGGGAGTGTCAGACGTCTGGGATCTCTCTTAGATGGTTGCGAAGGGGTTCGGACATCTGAGGAAATCGTAGGAAAAGAAGGTAAGGTTCTGAGGTCGTTTAAGATGTCTGGGTCTAATCCCAGACGTCTGATTTTAGTTAGTATGTGCGTTTTTGGCCAGTTCAGGGTCCAAACGGAGTCAATTTTGCGCAAACGAAGTATCGTTGGCTTTCGTTCGAGTTTCTCTACGTGTGTCACTTGTATATTGTTTTGAACTCGTTTAATGTATTTGATCAATTATATAGGTCTCTAGCTAGTAAAGTGTACGGGGCCCACAGAGACGACGGGATTTGCAATTCGAGCCCCCATTCCACCTGTGTATCCTGGTAGGGTGGTTTTCTCTCTAATTCTAGAATTAATAATTAAATTGCATGCTTTAGAAATATTCGATTGAACCCTAGGTTGTGAAATGAACCCTAGGACTGAAAGAGATGAATGTATGCTACTTTAGAAATATTCAATTGAACCCTAGGTTGTGAAATGAACACTAGGGATGAAAGATATGAATGCGCATGTATTGAATGATTAAATTGCTGTGATGCTTACTGAAAGTAGTAAACCATGAGCTGCCTATACAATATTTAATGAACCGTGACATGAATGAAAATATCTGCGGTGTACCGAATAATCGATTGTAAAATCTTGAGCTTTCTGTTATGTATTTAATGAATCGGATGTGGAAATGAGATAGTCTATGTACGAACCCTACGAGGAACTAGAAAAGAACTTGCATTTATGGAATGAATATCGTATGTAGGAGGGAAATGAGCATGTATTGAAAGATATGAATGCGTATGTATTGAATGATTAAATTGCTGTGATACTTACTGAAAGTAGTAAACCATTAGCTGCCTGTATAACATTTAATGAGCCATGACATGAATGAAAATATCTACGGTGTATCGAATAGTCGATTGTGAAATCTTGAGCTTCTTGTTATACATTTAATGAATCAGATGTGGAAATGAGAAAGTCTATGTACGAATGCTACAGGAACTAGAAAAGAACTCGCATTTATGGAATGAATATCGTATGTAGGAGGGAAGTGAGCTGGCCCTTTAGTACACGGTACTGAGGAGAGTAACTATCCCTTTTTCATGGAAAGTGAGCTGACCCTCGTGTACATGATACCGAGGAGAGCTACCATCACTTTAGTGTGGGGGGAGCTAGTCACCTTAGGTTGAGACCCACGGTTAGGAATGACCCCCTACACTGACTTTGGTTACTTTAGTATAGGGGGCGCTATCCGCCCCATGAGGCCCGGGGTTAGGAGTGGTCACCCTACACCGACTTTTGTTAGGCTACTAGGTAAATCGGGATAGTCGGACGAGGGTACGCAGACTTTTGAGGGGCGAGACCCCTGTTCTGAGAGGGCAATGCCCTGTTCTGTTCTATGCTGTACGTTTAGGCGTACCTGCTAGCGGAAACGACTGATCGTGTGCTAGTGTGGGGTAGCTACCCATGCTCTTATCGCACGTGTCATAGTCACTACTACGTTGCGACTATAACCTCGAGGTGGGTAGACCAGGTGTAGGACTACTACGGGGGCTCTCCTGATCAGGAGAGTGCTACGTGTACATCCTATATCACGGAATAAACTGCAATCAAGATCGTTCTCTTAGGGAGCAAGATGATTAAGAAATGTTGTGGATCCTTATTAAAATAACTGAAACAGAAACACTTAGTTGAGATAAATGGAAATGAATGATTAGTTACTTGCTTATTTCTTTAAGTTAAATTACATGTAAATGACTTAACCACCACTCTACTCAGCATTAGCTGATTACGGATTGTATAACCATGTTCAGGTCAAGGAGTTGAGCAGCTAGTGCCACCAGCTGCAGAGGGTGTTGGCCTAGCCGAGCCCAGCCGTAGTGTTGTTCCTTTTCTTTTCTAGAGCTCTTGTTTAGTAGTGAGCACTTTTCTATTCATATTATATTTTCCTCTATTGTAGTTGTGATGGCTATATATGTTATGGTACTCTTCCGCTTGTGGCATGTAATATTTGAGACTTTTCGTACTGATTTCCATTACTGCCTCTTATTTATTTCTACTTAGTTACATTGCATGTGTAGTTGTGGAATATTTTCTTCTTTGGGGTTATTTCTCGTTGGGCGACTGGGTCTTGGGATTAATCGAAACGAGTCGATCTCGGGTCCTATAGGGAGTTGGGATTGGGTCGTAACATCCTCTTCCTGCACGTGGTCATGGACGTGGATGTTCTTCTGGTACACACACTAGGACTCCGTGTACCTACGTGATAGACTTGGCCACTCTGAGGCTACATGCTGGTAGAAAGAAGCATGGTAGGTCACCCGTGGCCAATCAGGCAAGTGAGATCACAAATGGAGTTCCCCCCAGTGATGATGTTAGTTCCCTAAGCACAGAGATTGAGACCTTGTGGTAATAGGTTGCTCATTTGACTCAGGCTTCTTCTCAGTCTCCAGATACTGCACCTATTATTACTACCTCTTCTAAGGCACCTGCGACTGGTATGTTATCACTCTTGTCATCTGGTGATTGTTTAATTGATTCTGGTGTGTCTAAGCACCTATGTTGCGATAGAGGCTCTTTGTCTTAGCACCAATTACACCAGCTAAGACTGTACATGTGGCAAACGGGAGACATTCGTCACTTGTTGGCAAGGAAGATATATCTTTATCTCCTATCTTGAGACTAATAGATGTTTTCTATGTGCTTGATTTTTCTTTGAGTTTATTGTCTGTAAGTAGTATTACTAAAGATCTGAACTGCTGAGCTATATTTGATGCGTCTTTTTGTGTCTTGCAAGACAAGTTCATTGGGAAGATGATTGGTGGAGGGCACAAGGAACGGGAGGTGTACCGTCTGAGCCATACTGTTGTTGCCGCTTCTACTACCCAGGGCTTTGCTTCTGCTGGATTTCCTCTCCAGTGGCATCACCGCCTTAGCCACTTGCCTATTGATTACCTCAAACGTGTGTTGCCGCACATACCCTCCACTACTAGTTTTCCAGCTCTACTTTAGCTGGGCAATAACTCGCACATACTAGGTAAAACCAATGTTCCAAACGATCTGGGCTTCTACTCGATCCCCAGATGTTTAAATGCAGTAACTCAGACATGGAGTTAGAACTCCTATGTTGGCTCCTTGGAAATGTACTGCTGTGATGTTTTCTAAGTTGATACGGCTCACATTAAAATGTTACTTATTGTACCCCTTCGATCTTTTAGTTAAAAACTGTTGTACCCTTACGATCTTTTAGTTATGTTTGTATATTATTGTTCCTAGTTGTATTTTCTTATCTTTTTGTATAGGGTTGTTTGTACTTTTCCTTGCTCTATATATTGAAAGGCAGGGCTTCTAAATAATGATGATGTAATTCATTTTATGCAACTTGGTATTAGAGCAACGATCCAAGATCAAGACTCGATATCCCACAAAAAGCCTTAGCCTCCCTCACCCTTCACCAAAACCTCTTATCGTCGGTCCTTTCTCCTCTCTTTGACGGCCTTGCAACAGTGCTGCCGTAGGGCCTCCTACTCCTGTAGCGCAAGTGCTGTTGTAGGGACCTCCTGCTCCCCATGTGCCACTGCTGCAGCCCTTGCTGCGGCTGCTGTGGGCCTCACGCCTCTTGTGAGGGGCCCTTGTGGCCTTGTGCAGGGGTTCCTCTATGTTTGTACCTGTGCATGGAGGCTTATTGTTGGTAGGGGCAAGTGTATCGCCATCCTTTCTTTCATCCTAGGTAGCAATGGGCTCTAAAAGGGAGAGGCAATCGCTTTCATGGGTTGTTAATTACTCGGAAGTGATTGCTACACCTACAAATACCATATTTTTTAGATCACAGCTGATCTGAAATGGAGTATTTAGGTCTGATTCACAGTTGTAGGAAGATGTCTTGAATAAGTTCAGATCTTGGAGTGGTTACTAAGTCTATTTGTTTGGAATCAAAGAAGAGCAACATGGCTGTATCTCAGGGCCCATATGGGCTATCGATTTTGGTGGCCCAAAAGATTAAATTTGGAGTCTTTTCTTATTTATTAAGTTTGCTATTTTTAGTAAATAAGTTTTAGGAAAATATATTAGAGATTTGCAAAGATTTGGTTATTCTAAATATAGAAGATTTGATTAGATTTAATTAGTTAAGTATATTTTTAAAAGAAAGAATATGTACTCTCTATATAAAGAGAGCTTTTCCAACTATTTTGAGTAGAGCAATAAAGTAAATTCTTCTAATCAAGTTCTCTATCTCTCTCTTCACGTGGTAGCTCTCTCTCTTCCTCAAATAGCCATGCAATTGTAGCAGCCATAACGGGGAAATTCCTCCCTGTTTCCAAGTGAAATCAGTCCCATGGTGGACTATTCTCCATGCCAATCAAGCCTCCACGCTTCTCACGTGCGCACCAATTCTCAACACTATTATTATGTTAGACTTTATGATTTAGTATCTCTTCATTAGCTTTAATGGTTGGAGGTGGTGTGATGTCTTCTGAATCTAGGGTGTGTGCAAGTCCTCTTCTTGATTTCTAGAAGAAGGCTTACATGATGGCAAGAGAGACACTTGACATTGTTATTGTTTCTAGGGGCGAGTATGAGGCATTGCTTCAGGTGTATAGGCAGTATGGTGCTTCTCAAGTGAGTATGGCTTGTTCATCTCAAGCTAGAGATGTAGATTGGCTTGATGCTTCAGGAGCTTCTTAGCATATCTGTGGTGATGAGAGATAGTTCATCACTATTCGTCCAGTTCCACCAGGTAGATCTGTACAGGTTGCTGATGGGAGATAATCTCTCATATCTAGTAAGGGGGAGATTTGTGTAGCCTTGCACATGAAGTTGGACAATGTTCTTTTGGCCCCCAAACTTCCTACTGAGTCTGTTATCAGTAAGCAAGATTACAAAGGAGTTGAACTGTAAGGCGATTTTCGATGTTGTATCTCTCACTTTTGAGGATATTCTCACCTGATGCAATATTGGGTGTGGTTGTGAAGGTGGTGTTTATCGTCTTTTGTAGTCACTCTATGCAGGACATGCTTCACTCTCATGAAGGGGTACTACTAGCTACTTGTGGCATCTTAGGTTTGGTCATCTCCCATTGCTGAAGTTTAGATGGATGCTACTAAAGATTTCTTCTACTGCTACTTTTCAATGTGAGGCATGTAAACTTAGGAAGCATCATAAAAGTACCTTTCATAGGAGTCAGCATTGAGGGTCCCAGGCCTTATTCCAGTTGCTCCATATGGATATTTAGGGACCTAGCTGAACTCCAGATTGTTTGGGACACAGATACTATCTAGTTATTGTGGATGATTTTTCTTGTCTTACTTGGATATTTTTATTGAAAGGCAAATTTGAGGCAGGTGACATGATTTGTTCCTTTTTAGCAGAGATTTGAACTTAGTGTGAGGTGATGGTGAAGATCGTTAGATCATATAATGTATTGGAATTTTGTTTTGTAGCACTTCATTGCACAACATTTATTGTAAGTGTGGTAGCATTCATTAGACAACGTGTCCCCACACATCTCGGCAAAATGTTGTGGCAGAACAGAAGCATAGGCACATTCTTGATGTTGCATGGACACTCTTGGTTCAGAGCAGTGTGCTCGATAGATACTAGGGAGATGCAGTATTGACCTTTTGTTATATTATTAATTGAATGCCTTCTACCATTCTTGATGAGTAAGTTCCCTACTCCATCCTATTTTCTGATAGTGATCTATTTGGAGTGCTTCCTTAGGTTTTTAGATGTGTTGCATTTGTGCATATCCATGGGCCTAAAAGGGATAAACTTGCCCCTCGTATAGTTAAGTGTATTTTTCTTGGGTATTGCAGACTCAAAAAGGATATCAATGCTATGATCTTGTTAGAGAACGTCACTACGTCAGTACAGATGTCACCTTTCATTAGTTCGTTCTATATTTTTCTACTATCGGGAGATATCTTTCTCCTGATCTTATTGAGGCACCTATGCCTATCCCTCCTATACCATTGAGGGCGATTCCTATCATTGAGAGTGTCTTCACCGTTAGAGCCATCACTTTATGGACCTGAGAGTGTGAGCCTCGAGTCACTTACAGACTTCTAGTTATTTATTGGACACCCTAGCTTTAGTTGCCCGTAGGAGACGTTCATAGTGATGATGCAGGGAGTTCCTAGGATGATAGTGAAGGATTTGTATCCAATGCTGAGATAGAATCAGAGCAGTTGTAAGATGTAGTGTCAGTTGACCTTGACCTTTCAGTAGCTATTCAGAAAGATCCCTGGAGTTGTACCAGATACCCAGTTGTAGGGGCCTTGTCCACAGTGGGGGCTTGGGACTACCTTTCAGTAGTTTTCTTGTGCATTATCAACAGTGCAAATTCCTTCTACATATCAGTAGGTCAGGCTCTATCTAAAGTGGCATCAGGTTATGGAGGATGAGATGGTTGCTCTTCGTTCCCGTGATACCTGGGTACCTACCACTTTACCTAAGGGCGCAACAGTGGTTGGATGCCGATGGGCATTTACAGTGAAATACATTCCATATGGGTTAGTTGGCAGATACAAGGCTTACTTGGTTGCAAAGGGATTTTCACAGACATATGGCATGGACTTCTTTGATACTTTCTCTTCGCTTGCATGTCTATTTATTGTGCGTATTTTGATTTTTGTGGAAGTTCAGTGTAATTGGCTACTTCATCAATTGGATGTCAAGAATGCGTTCTTTACTAGGATCTTTAGGAGGAGGTACATATGCAGCAACACCTGCGTTATGAGGTTTAAAGGGAGTGTGTATGTAGATTGAGGAAGGACATATATGGCCTAAAGTAGAGTCCTAGAGCTTGGTTCCAGAAGCTCTCAGAGGTGGTGGAGGCCATTGGCTTCAAAAGGTCCTGATATGATCATTCCCTGTTCGTCAGGAAGATAGGGAGGGGTACAATTATGGTCCTAGTTTATGTTGATGACCTGGTTATTACTGGTGATGACAGTGTTACAAAGGTCAAGGAGTGTTTGTTAGGGAGCTTTATGATGAAGGACCTTGGCCCATTGAGGTACTTTCTCGGGATAAAAATTGGTCGCAGTAGGAAGGACCTAGTTCTTTCTTAAAGGAAGTATGCACTTGATTTACTTTGAGAAACTGGCATGTTAAGAGCCAAACCAACCAATATTCCCATTGATCCCAAGACTCATCTATATAATAAGAAGTCAGAGGTAGCTAACAATAGACAATACAGGGGGTTGGTTAGTGGGTAAGCTTATTCCTTATTTGTCAGGAAGATAGGGAGAGGTATAGTATGACAATGGATGCATCACAGAGGTCGAGTGTTTGCCAGGGAGCTTTGTGATGATGCACCTTGGACCATTGAGGTATTTTCTTGGGATAAAAATTACTCGTAGTAGGAAGAGCATAATTCTTTCTCAAAGGAAGTATGCACTTGATTTACTTTAGGAGATTGGCATGTTAGGAGCCAAGCTAGCCAATATTCCTATAGATCCCAAGACTCATCTGTATGATGATAATTTAGAGACAGCTGACAATGGGATGCTACAATGATGGTGTTGATTGATATATTTGAAGAAGGCATTGGGGCATGGGATTCTATTTAGGAGTGGGACGTTCGTGAGTATAGTGGGTTATTTAGATTCAAATTATATAGGATGTTTAGCTGATAAGAAGTCTACTACAGACTTTTATACGTATGTGGTAGGGAATCTTGTGATGTGGAAAAGCAAGAAGCAAGTTCCAATGCAGAGTCTGAGTATAGAGCCATGGTTCAGGCTGCAGCTGAGATGATGTGGGTGAGGTCACTTCTTGACAAGCCATGGAGATGAGGCACGACAACCGAGCTCCCACATACATAGCTAATAATCTCATGTTCCATGAGAGAACCAAGCATGTGAAGATTGATTGTCATTATACTCGTGACTTGATCAAGAGGGGACTTGTCTACACAACTTCAGTATCTTTTGAAGACCAGACAACATGCATATTTACTAAGCCTTTAGCATGATCAACATTTGATGTATGTTCCAAGTTGAGTATGATTGACTTTTGTTGGGTTATAATGTCATTAGTTTATTCTAGAGAGGCCCTGGTGCCTTTATATAGAAAAGCACACAAGAGAAGAATTACAAGAATATCCTTACACACCCTTTCACAATAAACAAATTATAAAGAGTTAACACAACTCATGAACATAACCCAACACTCCTCAAGTTAGAGCATAAGCATCAAACATGCTTAGCTTGGAATTAATGTGGTGCAGTCATTTCTTAAGAAGAGCTTTGGTGGGTATGTCAACAAGTTGATCTTCGATACATATGTAAGGCGTAGAGATCTTCTTTGCAATAATGGCCTCTCTAATGAAGTGTCAATGCACTTTAATATGCTTGGTTTGCTCATGGAAGACAAGATTATTAGTAATAAATGTAGCAGCTTTGTTGTCACAATGTGTAAGAATAGGACCAAAGATTTGTACTCTAAAGTCCTCTAGGATAGAGTGGACCCAGAGTAACTCACAAGTAGTTTAAGCCATGGCCCTGTATTTTGATTCAGCATTTGACCTAGAGACAACTGCATGTTTCTTACTTCTCCATGTAACTAAATTACTTCCAACAAACGTGCAGTATCTTGTAGTGGATCTCTTATCCTCATGTGCTCTAGCATAGTCTGCATCTGAATATCTACAAACATTTACATGCCCTTTGTTTTTAAACAAAAGTCCTTTTGCAAGTGCACTTTTCAAATACCTGAGAATCTAGTACACTCCATCCCAATGGACCTCCTTCGGTGATTGCATGAACCTGCTCAACCTTCCACCTACAAAAGTAATGTAAGGATGAGTAACTGTCAGGTACAATAGCTTACCAATCACTGCACGCTATCTGGTCATGTCTTGCAGTATGGATTGCCATCATCTGTAATAGGCAAGGATCCATCTATGAACACATATGCTGGCTTGCACCCTAGCATACTAGTGCCTCTCAACATATCAAACACATACTTGCGCTGAGATAGCACCAAGGATTTTAAAACGTGAGGCGGTACCGAGGCGGTTTGCCTTCATCGAGGCAAGGTGTGAGCCTCAGGATTTGTATAAAAAATATAGAAAAATGATATGATATATACTTGTTAAGTGCTAATAAGGAAATAATAACATAAATAACACACTTTCATAACATTTTTTTCTCTATCACAAGTTATAACCCCCTTAAAATAAATTACAAAATGATTTATGTAAGCACCCTATAGCATATAACCCCTCAACCCTTCTCTCAAGGTAGAATTAAGCCTACTTGTCACATGGTATTTGATAGCATGATCCAAGAAGCATCAGAGAAGGTTGAAGCCCAAATGAGATATGTGTGTTGTGTAGTAATCTTCCTTTCAAAGATTGTGCTTCGTACGATTTTTTCCCCTTTTTTAAAGGAGAAGAGAACGGCTAGTCGAAAGTAGTCATCCAAAGTATTGCATGAAATGGTAGTCCACCACATATGTGCAACTCTAGTTACTTAATGAAATATTGGTTATTGGTTGTTAATGTATATTGTTAAAAGATCTTCATATGAAAACCTAAATCACTCATTTATAATTTCACTCATGGCAGCTCAAATGAAATATTGACCATAGTCATATACGAATAAACTTTGATTCTGTACTTAATTGAGAGATGGTCTTAATGCTTACTAGTTACTACCTTGTTAAACTCTCTCCTAGAAAAACATATCCAGTGAATATTAGTACCCTAACATAAAGTTTTACCTTAGAAGAGACTTCTACAATAAAAAGGTTTTGGAGATGAAGAAGATCCTTAGTAACAACAGGGCTCCTAAAAAATAAACATTAATTTCCATCTCAAGTAAATAACCATCGCCTACCTTCTTGTACTATCATGTTGCTTAAAACATAAAATGACTTGACGTGTTTTTGAATTCTGACAAAGCTATTCTCGAAAAACTAAATAAACATGGATTGTAGAAGATCACAAAAAAAAAATGTAATATGTAGGGTCCATGAACTGACACTAACTCTGATACCTCAATCTTATATAAATCTCTCCATTTCAAGTGTCAATTCTTTAATTTTGTTGCCACCTAGCCTTCTGTGAAATTTCCTAACATCATTGAATTACTATCTAATGAGGCATCTATTAGAAATAAGAGATAGAAACAAGCAAATTCAGAAAAGATAGTAGTCATAATGATTAAACAATTAGATGTTGTCTTTAAACCTCACAAGATGTCATGTGACAAGCACATGACAACTTAAATAGCCTAAGGCGGTGCCTCAGTTGTGCCTCACCACCTTGCACTGCCTCGATGCGCCTTGACTAAGTGAGGCGCATGCCTCATGCCTGCAGATCGAGGCTATGGCCTCGAGGCTATTTTGGGCTACCTCACCTCGAGGCATACGCCTTGACCACCTCGAGGCTCGTTTTTTAAAATCATGGATAGCACAAGTCCTCATTAAGTGTGCTACACCTCAATACTAATTGATGGGGCCTAGATCCTTGGTAACAAATTGTGACTGTAGCAGCTTCTTTGTCTTCTCTATACCTTGCTCATCACTTTCAGTTAGTAGTATGTCATTTACATACACAATAAGTATAACCGAACCTGTCTTCTCATGTAATGTAAAAATCAAGTGATCAGAAGAGGATCTGGTGAAGCCATATTCTTGGACTACTCTGCTGAACCTCTCAAACTAAGCTCTAGTCGCTTTCTTTAGTTTACATACCTTCTGACACTCCCCCTTAATTAAAAAGTTGGGTGGCTGCTCCATGTACACTCCCTCTTCTAAATCTCTACAAAGAAAAGCATTCTTGATATCTAACTGATCAACAATCCAATTCTTATTGACAGCAAGAAAAAGCAGGATTCTGACAGAATTAAGACGAGCCATTGGGGAGAATGTTTCAAAGTAATCCCCATCGAAGGTCTAAGTGTAGCCTTTAGCAACCAGGTGCACCTTGTATCTTTCTATAGTCCCATCTAGACGACATTTGAGAGTGAAAACCCATCTACACCCCACAACGGTAGCCCCCACAATGGTAGCACCTGGGGGTAGATCCACAAGATCCCATGTGCCACGGGACTGTAAAGCTGCCATCTCCTCCATGGCCAAGGTCCAAGATGGATCTCGAAAGGTCTCATGATAGTCTTGTGGTACCTGCAAACTGTCAATAGCTAGAGAGAATTGACCGTCAAGTGACAAATTGAGATATAGAATATTTAGCCCAAGACCGTGAAGCCTTCCTTTGTGCAATATGGTCTAGGGTAGTATCCTTAGTAACAGTAGGTACTTGGTCTTCAGACGAATCATCAACAGTTTGTGGAGGCTGAGCAGAAATGGTAAATAATGGCTCCACCTGAGGAACATCCTGAATCCTGCGTTGAAAATGTTTAGGAAAGGTATTTGTGAGAGGAACCTCAGGACGGTATGGGTAAAGACCAGAGGATCAGGTTGGGTAGCCCGTGATGTAGGTGGCTTTGTGGGCTGTGGTGGTTTAGATAGAGCAGGAAGAGGTACATCAAACTGAGTACTAGATTGCTTCCCCTGTTTCTAGTAGTAGGGAATGTCCTCAAAGAAAGTAACATCGGTAGATACATAGAATTTTTGTGACACAAGATGATAACAACGATACCCTTTCTGAGTTCTAGGATAACCCAGAAAGATGCACTTCACGAAACGAGGAGAAATTTTATCGACATGGTGTAAATGGACGAAACACACACAGCCAAAGACAACTGGAGTGATAGAAAACATGTCTTCGCCAGGATACAACCCAGAACAAAGGAAGACATGATTCACCAGATAAGTGGCAGTGAGAATATCAGCCCAAAAAGATAAAGGAACATTCATTTGAAACATAATGAATAGGCCACATTTTGTCTAAGCTTACGTTCAGCTACCCCATCTTGTTAGGAAGTATGAGTGCAAGTAATCTAGTGAACAATACCCATTGACTTAGAAAAGGTATTACTCATGGCATTCATAAACTTCAAACCATTATCACTCCGGAAAATTTTTATAACAGAATAAAATTGAGTCTTTATTTCTTGGATAAAATTTTTCACAATATCAAAGACTTTAGACATTTTTTATAATAAACACCCATTACATTCTGGTGTGATCATCCACAAGAACAAGAAAATACTGAAAGCCTCTAACACTCTTGACCCTACACGGGTGCCAAACATTACCATGGACTAAAGCTAAAACAAACTTAGCTCTTTTATTTTGCGGTGGAAAAGAAGACCTATGGTGCTTGTCCATGACACAAAATGGATCCTCCAATTCGTTTTAGCCGGGCTTCTCGATCTGTCATGATACCTTGAGAAGTGGAAAGAATTGCAATTCCCATTCCACCTCAAATCTTCGGAATTTGTTGATAGGTAGAATAGATTCGTAAACTCGGCAATTGATAGGCTTTACATCTAAAAACATTCGGAAAGGACAACTCAGGAAACTGGCGGCGAAGAATATGTAAATTCGGATGACCAAGATGGAGGTGCCATTGGAGAGTAGAAGTGGCACAAACAACATCAACACTGGGGTTAAGAGGGACGTGAAGGTAATAGAGACCATTCTACTTAAGCCCTTCACCAATCTGCCTCATCATCTGGAGGTCCTGCAAGAAGAAATATTGGTCATGAAACACAACTCGACATCTCAAATCCTTTGTAATCTGGCTAATAGACATCAAATTTAGAGCAAACTTGGGAGCATGTATAACATTTGATAATGGTAAAGTGGAGGATATAGAGATGTTCCCAAGACCAGTAACTGGTGACAAACCACCATGTACTACCTGAACCTGAAAAGGTGTAGCAAGACCTCGTAGAGAGGAAAATAAGGTGGTTTCACCAATTACGTGAGAGGAGGCACCTGAATCTGCATGCCACGTAGTAGCTAACACAGTTGTTGTATTTGCAGACCCTTGAACTGAGGTGGAAGTGGATGCCTAAGAAGTCATGAAGCACTCATAATCTGCTCTGGAGATCGAAATATGGCTATCATCTTGTTCCTGAGATGTATCTTCCGCAAATAATACCTAATTAGCACGTGGATTCATATATTGTGGATATCCGTGCTTTACCCAGCAACGGTCTACAATATGTCCGTTTTTGTGATAGTACTCACAGAAGAAGGAACTCTAGTGTCAACCATGACCACGTGCACTACCACGAGATTGACTTTCTTTGCCTCCAGAAGCTCCCCTACCATGACCAATGGTGGCCATAATAGAGACATCAGAAGTGGGCACTGGATCAGTAGTGTTAAGTCTAGAAAGGAAATCTCATCCACGGTTATGAATTGATCTTTCACCACTTTGTACTTAGCGCCAAGACCATAAAGAAGTTGAATAGATCAAATAGCCTCTCTTCTTGGCAATAATTGCTACATCGATAGAAATAGGTTGGTAGACATCCTACTTGTCCCAGAGATTCTTCATTGTGCCATAGTATTCGGATAAGGCCATAGTGCCTTTTCGAAGAGTGTGGACGTCTTTTACAACTCGATACAGTTGGTTATGTTGCTCTTGTGGGAATTGATGACGGCGGATTCGCACACGGAAAGGGTTCAGATTTCGAAACCCGTCATCGTAATTCGATTCGCGAGAAAATCCATCGATCAGATAAAATTTATAACTAAAACTCGAAAAGTGAGTCCTAGGTCGAACACGGGAAGGTGAACGTTTGGTTTTGAAAGATATCCGTTTCTCTTTTATTTGTTTTTGACGTTTTTATCTTTTCTAATTTTTTTGGTATTTTTTTATCAAGCAAGTGATTAGGTCGATGAAATTTTATCTAGCTAATCTACTTGCGAAAATATAAGAGAGAGAAAAACAATCATGGATTTCTAATCAAATATTTTTTTACAACTACGAAAGCAGGAAAGATTACACTAAGAAAGCAATAAAGATAGAAAGAGGTGAGAGAATCTCCCTCGAGGTTGCTCGGAGGATGACTCGCTTTGACGTCGCTTGAAGGAAGGTGGTGAGGAGCGAGACGAAAGACAGAGGATGGGGTAGGACAGCGTCGCGGCAAGGATCTTCTTCTCGAAGGGAGGTGAGAAGATGGCCACGGGATGTTCCACGAAGGGGGATGAGAGGCGGGAAGAAATGCTTGCTTTCTACTCTAAAGGAGCATCTCGGGCTTGGAATGGAAGAGATGGTTTAGAATGGAGGTGGGTAGGAGAGACAAAATAGTCCACGGGCAATTAGTGACGATTGTAATTGTCGCCGAAGATCCGCCCAACTGTCGCTGAAGATCCACGCCCTTCAATTCCTCTGCTGGCGTGCGCATAGTGCATGCCATTAGTGGCAGCTACAAGCCTCACTAAAGGCTTGCCCAACTGTCGCTGAAGATCCGTTCCCTTCAATTCCTTTGCTGGCACCGTGCTTAATTGGCCAATTGGGGGGTTGCGGGGATTCAAACCCATGCCCTCCGTTGAAAGCCTACACCTCCACCATTGTGCCAAATTGTCCGAATGGTTGCGCGGACGTCTTAAGGCGCATGGTGGAGGAGAGCTCTCAGCCATTGGATTGATCCAACGGTTGAGAATTGATGATGAAGATGATGAGGGGGTGTCTCCCAGTTGCTGCTGGTCAGTGTTGGGCGGCCTGGATGGCGCCACGTGGCACCATCTGGGCCATCCATCTTCTGTCTGTTGCAGAGGGTGCCACGGTACTCAGATCGAGATAATTCCTACGTTGCTGGACTGCCAAATATAAAGAGTCAACATGACTCATGAACATAACTCAACAACATCTATGCTCCAACTTGAGAGGGAGTGTTATACTTCTTCAGTCTTTTAGCTATGTTTTTATATTATTGTCCTTAGTTGTATTTTCTTATCTTTCTGTATGGGGTTGTTTGTACTTTTCTCACCTCTATCTATATATTGAGAAGTGGGGCTTCTGAATAATGATGATGTAATTCATTTTATTTCACTTTACTGATGGAGGAATTTGAGGTAAAATCCTTATAAGCTTAAGTAAGGGTAAATGACCAAATTGGAGATGCCACAAGTAGCTCGAGTCACTTCCTGGAGGGAGAGAGATGACCTGCATAAGGCGATTGTAGGAGACGATAAACTCTGCCTTCTTCATGGCCACACCCAATAATTCGACTAGTTAGAACATTTTCAAAGGTAAGAGATACGTCAAACACTGCCAGACAATTTAGGTCCTTTGTTAACTTTGAGAAGACTTAAAGGAAAATAAGGATCTAGAAGTACATTCTCCAATTTTATATGTGGAACCACATGAATCTCTCCTTGACCAGTAATAGGAGAATTTCGTCCATCAGCTACCAGTGTGGTTTTGCCTAATGGAACCGACTTGAGAGTAGAGAATAGCTTTGCATCTCCACATGTGTCGAGCTGCTCTTGAGTCGACGAGCCTATCCACTTCCTCTACATGAGATTGGCATGCAATCCCTACCTGAGATACATCAAGTTGGCGGAGTCTTTGGAGCAGTATCTCATATTCACTCCTAAGTATCATGTGCAGCAAGTGCACTATGCTTAGTTGTAACCACTCCCTTTTCTTCAGATAAGTAATCCTCTTCAGGCTATCGTACATTTCTTTGGCCGTTCTGAGGTACATAATTTGGGTAGTCACATGTGGTAAAGTAGAATACATGATCCATGCATTAACCATGGCATTATCTTTCCTTGACGTAGTGTACTTCCTAAGCTTCTTGATGGGCTCTATCTTTGAGAGTATGTGCTCCTTATCGTGTGACTCTCAACCACGATGAGGATCAACTGAGCCCATAAGGCATAATTTAACTCGTTAAACTTGACTATCGGGCCAAAAAAGGGGTTCTTAAAATCCCTTTGTCCTCCCTCTCCATGTGTGGAGAAATCAACCTCTTCGGAAGCTATACTTCTTAATTAGAGCCCTAATCACCACCCTTCAACACAACAATAGATAACTTCGTAGATCATCCTAGGCCTTAACATTACCTTTAATTAACTGCTAGGGACTCCAACACTAGTTCCATCGATGTGGCCAACCTTTGACAGCACTCCGGCCATGCATCAGTCCTCGAGTTAGCCATAAATCGACGAGAGTAGCTTCAAGGGATTTGAGGGGACCCTCAGATGCTCTTTACATCAAGGAGGAGAGCAACAACACCTGATTCGACTCCTAACTTTAAGGGGGTGGCATTAGAGCTTGAGCTCATAGCTAACAACAAGTGCATGGTTGGCGAGCCATCGAACGAGGTGTGCTTGGTTGGCGGTAAGCCGGCAACACCCCCTCTGAGGAGTTGGTGGCGATTGGAGCTCTCGGATGGTGGTGAAGATCAAAATTGATGTTGCTGTAGTGGCTAGTAGAGAGGAGATGAGACTCATGCACGAAGAACAAAGGTGTTCTTAAGGCACGAATCTCAAGGAAATCTATGTTTTGGTGGAGAAAGAAAAGAGCTTGTAGAGAAAAATGAGCATCTTATTATTTGTTCCTAACCTTAGGGCTTTATTTATGGCTAAGAGACCACAAAGCAAATTAGACACATGCCCCTAAGCATAAATAGAAACAAAACAAGGCAAAAAACAAAAACAAGACGAGACTCTAACGTAGGCATACCATACGATCAAGCTTAAAACAATCTCTCTAGCCAGACGTCTAATCTCCAACCTAAACGTTTGATGATTCAATTTAAGATGCCTAACCACTTGGTTAGACGTTCAAAGAGCTAAATACCTTAAGTGTCCAACACTTCAGATGCTCAGTCTCTCTTCTAGATGTCTATAAAACCTTCCAGAAGTTTGTAACCCTTTCCAGACATCTAATATAGAGACGTTAAGTTTTCAATTAACCCTAAATTTTTGTTGTTAGACATAATCTTGATTTCCTAGCTTTTGAGAAATCCGATCTTTGATATAATTATCACCATTAGATGTCTAGCACTTGTCCCGGACATCCTTTAGATGCCTAATCTTTTAAACCATGTACCTTGTAGATGATCCAACAATAGGGACTTCACTCTTTATTTTCAGATGTTCGATCTTGTTCACAGATGTTTGATATAATGTCTCTAGACATCTGATCCTTTATTGGAAGAACTCTGCACAATATTTAATCCAATAGGAACGAAATTAGGAACTAAGACTTTCTTTTTAGACATTTAGCATTCTTTACATACATCCAATTACTCATGATCAATATATCAGACATCTAATACTTTACTATTTGATTAAATCTATTTTAGATTCTTTCCAATGGCTATATTACCCATCTAAATCATTCTAAAGTAATCCTATGAACTCTATAAATAGACGTGAACATTCCTTGGTTCAAAACACATCATTAGAGATCAAAAACATAATTATACACTTAAAATCTCTTTAAGCTCTCTTACTCAAAGCTTTCTTCTGCTCAAGCCACTACTTAAGAGCTCTTCCTCTATTCTTTACTTCGATTCACCTTTAATCTCAGGGAGTATTTTCTTCCTATAGTAGCTAGGCATATTACCAATTTTATTGGCGCTCTATAGGTTTAATTTCTTTTTGGTTGTAGTTATTTGTAATAGAGTGTTTGCCTGTTGGATTTTCTCTTCTTAGTGGAAGGGTAAAACCTCTAGTATTGGAGGTGGGATTGTACTTGAGGGGCATCACCTTTATTCAAAGTTGTGTGGTTAGTGGTTAGTTGATCCCTTAGCGATCGGAAAATTCCAAGTTGAGCTAGCTTAGGTGGTGGTTTTTACTCATTGGATTTTCACCTAAAATTCTTGGCGTATCTTGTGATTGTCTTTGTTGCATCTTTTTAATTCATATTTTAAATTTAATTGCATTAATTACCCCCCTCTAGTGCACTTTTATTTGAAATTAGAGCAAGTTCTTGTGTGATTAGGCGTAGCCGTTGATGAGGATCCCATGTAGACATGCATGACCGCGACAGGACACAGTGAAGGACAATTAACTACAAGGGCACAATATTTTGATGGAACCAATTACAATTATTGGAAGCTTTGAATGAGCATGTGGCTTCAAGGAGACCACTTTGCCATATGGGACCGTCGAGTTATTTATTTATTATTTTTGGGTGCTCTATTTTTTTCTTATTTTTTGGGGTTATTACATAATTTGCTCCAACCTCTCGTTATATAAAGAGAGGTAGGGTTTCTAAGTAGTACAACTTGTTTATTTTTCTCAACTTGGGATCAGAGTGGTGGTCCTAAACTTGTGCCCTAGGTATCTGTTTTTCAACGTTTCGTGCGGATTTAAAGCGTATTATGTTGTAGTATAACCGACAAAACGTTCGAACAAATATAAAGTTTTTATTACTCGAAGACCGGAGTATCCGAGGTCGAACACAGGGAGCAAACTCAGTACTTTGTAAAACCCAAGAATACAACTGTTAAATGCAAATATAATTGATTCAAAGAGTTTTTAAGAAAGATGTAAAAAAAATAGAATTAGACGTCTGATTTATGTATCAGACGTCTTAAATGTGATCTTTCTTTCTCTTTTTCTTCTTCTGCTTTGCCTTTCAGATCTCTTTGCAATCTTCCCTTGTCCTTCTTCTTCTTCTCCTGCGAAGACCTCTAACCTTTCTGTTTTCCTCCTTCGCCTGCGAAGACTTCTTTCTTTCTTCTTCTTCTGTCTTGCTTTCTTCCTTCTTCGTTGCCTTCTTCTTCTTCTTTGTCTTGCTTCTCCTTTCTTCTGCAGCGGCCACGTCCTTCTCCTGCAATCAGCCTGCCTGCACAGGGGAACAAAACCTAACCCTTCTCCCTCTACCCGCGCGTGTCTCTCTCTCAAGCAATTCACTCTAACCGCTCTCCCAGAGCCACAGTCTCAATCGGATCGTACCCGGGACCAGGCGCACCTGCAGGTGTGTGATGCGCGAGGAGTGCGTAGGTCTAGGTCGGGTCGGATCCGCCAGGTCCGCGTGGTCAGGCCGCGGACGAGGCGGGTGGGGTCAGTGAGGGACCTCACCCCTGTGCTTTCGAGGCAGTAAACGTATATCACAAAAAAGCTTTATACCATACCTGTGCCTTGAGATTCCACGATGTGGGACTAAACTTTCCGCCCTTCCTTTGCGTGCGCCCGCAGACTCTCGTGTGCAATTGCCCACGCTGAAGGCCCTGCTGCTGATCCTTGCTGAACTCAGTCACCTCGCAACTCTTGCGAGAGTCTGCTGCACCTGCCGCCTGGGAAGCCTGACGCCTGCTGCTGCTCCAAGCTTCCTGCTGCTTCGACTGTTAATGGCGGCCGGAGCGTTTACCTGAACTTCCACAGAACGGCCTATTGGCCCAATTAGAATGGCTGGAAACCTTCGCCGTAGCACGGCGAAGGCGGTGGGTGATGCTGCAGGTTGCCTGTCGGCCTAGGCGTGCCCGCCTAGGTCAACCTGTGGCCGGAGACGGTGGGTTGTTCGGGGGGTGATTATGGAGGTCTGGAGTGGCAGTTGTGGGGTGGAGCGAGTTCCTGGTGGTGAGGCGGAGCTCACGAGGTGGTTGGCGAGCCGTGTGGAGTGGCAGAGTGGTGTGGGCGGCTCGCCGGAGTTCGGTCGGTGATGTGGAAGATGAGGGTGGTCAGCGTCGGTCGAGGGGTAATCAGATGAGATAACAGGGGGAAAAGAGAGAGGATAGGATGGAGAGGAGTTCTAACCTAATTGTAAGGACGAAAGGGGACAGAAGGCGGACAGCAGTACTTGCTGTCGCCGGAGAAGATGACGCCCAGTGGGGGAGAACGGCGGCGACGACGGGGCTGAGGCGGCGTGCGCTGGTACTGCGCGACGCGGAGGGAGGTCAGGAAGCTAACTCTGCCACTGGTTTTGTGGCAGAGCGAAGAGGGAGGGGAGGGAGGCTCGCCGGAGCTAGCTGGGGTATTTGACCGAGCAGGAGGAGAGGAATTGAAGGGGGAAACTCGGCCAAATCAAGCTCAAGATGAGTGGCCGGGTCCGAGGGGTGTTTTATAGGTGCTGGACTTGGTGTGCAGGGCGTGAAGGGCACGTAATTGCCTGAGGTTGGTCGCCGGAGATGGAAAGGAGTTAGGATACCCAAATCTCTCGTGCGTTCGCACGAGAGATTGGGTTCACACCAACGATTGTGATTGACTTTATGAGGAAGGGAATTCCTCAGAGAATCCTCCTTCCATTTCTGGGAGGGAATCTCTGAGGGATTAGAGAGCAATCCCTCTCCGAACCTCGCCGGAGTTCGGTTCTGCCCTAGCAATGGCGGCAGGACCGATTTGCAAAGAAGGCGAGGAACCTAGGGGGCTCTCTGCAAGGATATTCAAAAGATAGGGACCTCTTTGTGATTTGGGTGTACTAACTTGCAAAGTAGGTCAAGATGACCTCTCCTTAGGTCCAAATTTTGGTATAAACCTAATTTGGACCTAAGGAAACCAATGGAGAAGTTAGATTTCAGGTTTGACCTCGTTTGACTGGATATTTTGCGTAAAAACCCAAATTAGGTTAATTGAAGAGCTAGGACCCTAATCTAGGTCAAACTAGGTTCCAAAGGCCAAATTAAGTGTTCTAAACCCTAGAGTATGGTTTTCCATGATTTGTAGAGGGTTTACTTGCTTTTTGTTCTAACCGGAACCTTGTTAATTTAAGCGGGTCTGTTTTAGGGTTACCAAGTGTCTTTTAGTTCTTAGATTGCACATGAACCCATTTCTGATTGACTCAACCCACTTTTTATCTCATTTAGACCATTTGACCTATGTTTTGCCTCTGAGAAATCCCGTTTATCTACTGCAATGGTAAAATTGCAGTTTTAACCTTTATTTCATGTTTTCTTCTTAGAGCACTTGTTTCTTCAGTTAGGCCTTCTTCTAGGTTATGTAGGAGCTTTTATCTTCTTTATTGTGTCAAAATGAGCTAGTTATGGCTCATGATGAGGCTCTCATCATACCCCCATGCCTAGCTTTTGCTAGTCCCTTAGCAAAATTTCAAAGTTTTAACTTCCGTTCTAGACCCTGAATGTTGTCAACAATGATAAGTGCTTCTCCTTTTCTTTTGTGATTAGGTGGGAATGCCGACAATAGGCCTAGAGGTACTCAAGTACCAACCAAAATCCGGACCTGTTCCGCTTTAGCCTCAGTCTTCTGCAAAGGTTTCTACGGCCCACAGAACCTAACCTAGGGTTTGTTGGACTCCGCGGTTAAAGCACCCGTGCTTGAGATATTTTTAGCCTAAGTTCAGTTTGCAGTGCGTTTTTTGTAAGAGAGAGATAGAAGATTTATTTGTTTGGAGAGCTTTTCTCTCTCTTTTCTTTTTTATTTCTAGCTTCGGATTAGCTTCTCAACACGGTCTGTATCGGATTCCTCGTCCCCATCATCAATCCTCAAAGGTCCCTGGCTTTCGAGATTTCGAGATAATCCCGCCCATGGCAACCCCCGGAACCCTGGCTTTCGAGATTTCGAGATAATCCCGCCCATGGCGTTCCGTGGCTGAATTCAGACCCTGGCGATTGACATTTCGTGATAATGCCACCCATGGTGTCTGAACCAACAGAGTGCTTACATGCCTCCAGTAGGATATTTAAATATCCTAAGAGACAAGCACCGAGGAGATGATATGTTGTTACGCATCTTCGAGGGGAATTTCCCGCCTCTCCGCGCTGGGAACTTGTCCAAATCAACTTGTGTTGATTGGCCGCTCCTAATCTAGGTGACTTTTTCAGAATATTAAACGCTCTTGCGTGTTTTGAATATTTATGCGCACTGAACCAGACTGTGTGTGAATTTGGGTGCTTAGGTTACCGAATCCCGCAAACCGGAGGTCAGTTAACGAGGCCGAATACTTCCTAAGCCTTAGACCTAATACTTAAGCTTCGCATTTTCCTCAACCTCTTGAGGATTGTCCAGATTTTAACGGATACGTGAATTTTTAAGCTAAAAATCTAGCCCAAGAGGCCTAAGACCAGCGTTCCCGCTAATCTCTTGTTATATCTCTGTAGCATTTTTCTTTTCTTTTTCTTGACTCGGTCTAGAACTTCAGTTAACCCCTTAATCTTTTACTAATGACTTTTTCTTTTTCTTTTCCTTTTGTGCTCCTTTCTTTATTTTTTGCTCTTTTTTGTCATTTTTTCTTTCTTTTTCTCCTCTCATTTGTATGACCCTGAATTGTTCCTCCCCTCTATCAAACCCCCTTTTTTTTTTTTTTTTTTTTTTTTTTTTTTTTTTATGAATGAAACCCTTTCTTGATATGAATTTTCTGACATTTTGCACTTTCATACCCCCCCATGCCTAAGATTTGCAATGTCCCCATTGTAAATTAGGTGGGTTCGAATTCAGCTTAGTTCATGTGTTAGGACAGGTGTGTGGTGAGTGAATGGGTCGAAGCGACTTGTTGCGAACGATTTCTAATCTCGGGTAGGTATACCTGAGGTGAAGTCGGCTGTTCTAATGGGTGAACCCTAAAGTGCAATATGAATTCCGCATAGCGATGTCAGAAACGGTTTCAGGTTTTTCAAAGAATGACGGGTTGCCTCCCGTTAAGCGCTGAGTTTTACGCCATCGGCTGGGCGTAATGAGCTCAAGAGGAAAGGAGGGTAAAGGATGACTCAGTCAAATCTATATCGGTCATGTCAATGAACGGCTTGAGTCTCTGCCCATTCACGACAAATGGTTCAGAATCGTGGCTGAGTGGGCTGATTTCAATAGCTCCATTTCCGAAGATTTGGCGGACTAGGTAGGGTCCGACCCACTTGGATCTTAGCTTTCCTGGGAATAGTTTGAGTCGAGCATCAAAGAGTAAAACTTTTTGACCAGGATGAAAGACCTTTCTAGAAATGTGTTTGTCGTGAAAAGCTTTAACCCGTTCTTTGTAAATTCGCGAGTTCTCATATGCGTCGTGGCGTAATTCATCGATCTCGCTCATTTGAAATCTTCTGTGGGTTCCAGCCTTAGAAAGGTCGAGATTACAGGTCCGTACTGCCCAATAGGCTTTATGCTCCAATTCGACGGGGAGGTGACATGCCTTCCCGTACACTAGTCTGAAGGGAGACATTCCTAATTGGGTCTTGTGGGCGGTCCTATAGGCCCACAATGCTTCCGGAAGCCGAGAAGACCAATCTTTTCTATCAGGTCGAACAGTAACCTGAAGGATCTTCTTGATCTCTCGGTTAGATAGCTCAGCTAGACCATTAGTTTGAGGGTGGTAAGGAGTAGAGATTCGGTGCGACACCCCGTATTTGATCATTAGTGACCTGAACTGAGCGTTTGTAAAATGGGTCCCTCCGTCGGAAATTATAGCACGCGGAATCCCGAACCTTGAGAAAATGTTTTGATGAAGGAATTTTATAACGACTTTATGATTGTTGGTTCGAGTCGGAATGGCTTCTATCCATTTGGAAACATAATCAACTGCGAGTAAAATGTATTCGAAGCCATCCGAGGTAGGAAAGGGTCCCATGAAATCAATCCCCCAAATATCAAAAATTTCGCATACCAAGATCGGCTGTAGAGGCATCATGTCTCTATGGCTCATGTTGCCTAGAGTCTGGCAACGGGAACATGCCTTACAGTGATTGTATGCATCTTTGAAAATTGTGGGCCAGTAGAAACCACACTGGAGGACTTTCGATGCGGTTTTATGTCCCGAAAAATGTCCACCGCATGCCTGGTCATGGCAAAATGAGAGTATGTCTTTGATTTCCACTTCCGTGACGCATCGTCGGATTATCTGATCAGCACCAATGCGGAAGAGATACGGGTCTTCCCATAGGTAATACTTGGCATCAGAACGCAATTTGTCCTTTTTGGCCTTCGACCAATCGGGCGGAATCTGATGTGATGCCAGGTAATTAACAATATCGGCGAACCATGGAAGACTTGTACTGATAGTCAGGAGGTGCTCATCAGGAAAATGTTCTGTAATAGGTCCGGACGGATCAATAATTTCAGGAGGAAGGCGGGATAAATGATCAGCTACCACATTGTGCTTTCCCGCCTTGTCGCGAATCTCGATGTCAAATTCTTGCAACAGCAAGATCCAGCGGATTAATCGAGGTTTCGCGTCCTTCTTGGCTAGGAGATGCCTCACAGCTGTGTGATCCGAGTATATGATAACACGGGAACCCAGAAGGTATGATCTGAATTTTTCCAGGGCAAATACTACGGCCAGCAGCTCTTTCTCAGTAACCGTATAGTTACGCTGAGCCTCATCCAGTGTTTTGCTGGCGTAGTAAATGACCACAGGTTTCCCATCAATTTTCTGCCCCAAAACCGCTCCTACAGCGAAGTCAGATGCATCGCACATGATCTCAAAGGGTTGAGACCAATCAGGGGACTGTAGGATTGGGGCTTGGGTGACTCGGTCACGTAAGATCTCAAATGCTTGAGTGCATTCCTTGGAAATTCCGAAAGGCACATCCTTGGAAAGCAGATTGGTCAGGGGGCGCGCGATTTTGGAGAAATCAGGGATGAATCGACGGTAGAAACCGACGTGCCCCAAAAAAGATCGGATGTCCTTAATCGAGCTAGGCATAGGGAGCTTGGAAATCAGGTTAACCTTAGCTCGATCCACTTGGATGCCTTTCTCTGAGATTAAATGTCCCAGGACAATTCCCTCAGGCACCATGAAATGGCTCTTTTCCCAGGAAAGAACCAAATTCACCTCGATGCACCGCCTGAGTATATGGACCAAGTGTTGGAGGCAATCGTCAAATGATTGTCCAAAAACTGAAAAGTCATCCATGAAGACTTCCAGATAGTCACCTACCATATCTGAGAATATGGCAAGCATGCACCGCTGAAAAGTTGCAGGTGCATTGCAGAGACCGAATGGCATCCTTCGAAACGCGTACGTCCCGAAGGGGCAGGTGAATGTGGTCTTTTCTTGGTCCTCTGGATGGATTGCCACCTGATTGTAACCGGAGTACCCGTCAAGAAAGCAGAAGAATCTATTTCCCGCTAGTTTCTCGAGGATCTGATCAATAAAAGGTAGTGGGAAATGATCCTTCTTCGTGGAGGAATTTAGTCTTCTGTAATCAATGCAGACTCTCCACGAATTAGCTATTCGGGTAGGAATGACTTCCCCGGTTTCTGTCGTGATGATGGTAAGTCCTGCCTTCTTAGGTACCACTTGTGTTGGACTCACCCAACGACTGTCGGAGATCGGGTAGATGATCCCTGCATCTAACCACTTAATGATCTCCTTTTTCACGACCTCCTGTAGGTTAGGGTTTAGTCGCCTTTGCATTTCTCTTGAAGGTCGTGAGCCTTCTTCTGTATAGATTCGATGCGTGCAGTATGAAGGGCTTATACCAGTCAAATCATCTAGAGTCCATCCAATGGCTCTACGATGTTGCTGGAGAACAGAAATCAAACGGAGTTCCTGGTCAGGTGTGAGTCGAGAATTGATAATCACAGGAAACGTTTGATTTGAATCCAAAAAGACATATTTTAGATGTTCAGGAAGGGGCTTGAGTTCCATAACAGGATTGTCAGCAGCAGCGGGTAGTTCAGGGTTTGTATCGGGAGCAATGGTAGGAGTCATAGGTGTGTCTAAATTGTGTTCGCACTCCTCTGTTAGCGGTTTTTGACTTTCTAGTGGTTGATCAGGAATAATCAGGTTGTCCTCTATGTGCAATTCATCAACCACGGCTTTGACATCACAAATTTCCTCTATAACCCCGCAATTAATCCCTTGTTGGGCTTTGAAAATGTCAATCTTCAGATTTTGATTCCCAAATTTTAATTCTATCTGGCCCTCTTCGCAGTTTATATTGGCCCTAGCAGTGGCCAGAAAGGGTCTCCCTAATATGATTGGTGTGTCCCTTGGGTTCTTAGGTGCATCCATGTCCAGTACTATGAAGTCCACTGGGAAATAAAAATCTCGTACCCTAACAATGACATCCTCGAGTATACCTTTGGGTGACTTGATGGATCGATCAGCTAACTGCAATGTCACCTCAGTGGGTTTAAGTTCAGATTCTTCAAGGTGGTCAAGGAGGGATGTAGGTATTAAATTTATGGAGGCACCTAGGTCTAGTAAGGCTCTATCAAGTTGGGTTTCACCAATTTTACAAGAAATCAAGGGGGTTCCTGGGTCTTTAGCCTTGGGTGGGAGTTTGCTCAGGATGACAGAGCTGGCTTGCTCTGACAGTACAATCGGATTCCCATCCTTGGTTCGCGGCTTACGTTTAGGTGTACATATGTCTTTCAAGAATCTTGCGTAAGCCGGTATGTGGCGGATTGCATCCATCAACGGGATGTTTATCTGGACCTGTTCAAAGAGCTTGACCAGATCCTCCTCAGGAGCCACAGGTTTGGTTGTCCTTTTTCCTTTGGTCAAGGCCTCAGGAAATGGGATCCTAGCTGGTTCCTCTAGGATAGGTCCAGGTTCTTGATCTGGGACAGTAGTATCTTGGATGACTACCCTAGGGTCTTGGCGATTATCAGGCTTGGAGTGGTTCAGATAATGTGGGTCTTGTGTTGTTTTACCACTACGTGTTGTTACAGAGTTTAATCCAGCCTGACTTTGGTTTGGGTTAGGTAGGAGAGGTGGCTGCTGCTGAAATTCTGCATAAGATGTAGAAGCCTCCATCCTGTCTGGTGATGGAGTAGCAGGGGCCTGATAAATCAAATGTGCGTGGCCTGGATTTGGATTCATAATGCGCCTCTGGGTCGGCACATTATTTGGGTTGGGCAGAGGTTGCGAAGGAAGGGTGCCAGGTTGGCGAGAATTTGCCATCTGGGCCAGTTGGTTGCGAACCTCTGTGATCTCGTCCTTGTGCTGTTTTTGCATTGCCGCATTCGTTTTTTGAATGTCAGCCAGCGTTTGAAGGATAAGAGTCAGTTGATCCTGATTTTGCCCAGATTGGTAGGTGGGATTGGGCCGAGGCTGAGGCGGCTGATATGGACGAGGAGCTTGTGGGCGGGGTTGATATGGTGGTTTTTGAGAGTTTCCCGCCCACTGAAAGTTAGGATGATTTCGCCATCCAGGGTTGTAGGTATTGGAGTATGGGTCGTTCTGGATGGCGTTGAGGTCCTCGCAGTTCTGAGAAACCTCAGGAAAGTCAGAATACGAGGGTTCAGAGTTCCCCCAACTCGAGTAGACGGGATCGGAGGTCACTCCGGTCTGGGAGGTAGACGGGGGTGGATAGGGGCCCATCCCCTTGGCAGGTTGGTGATAGATGTTTTGCACTGTTTCCCTTGCCAGAGGAGGTCGTGCAAAAGAGTTTTGTGCAGAGGTGGCTTGCTGCAAATGTCGAGTTAGCTCGTCCACCTTCTTTTCTATGATAGAGACCTTGTCCAACCGACTGGCCATCAATTCCAGGTCAACAGAAGTGGACAGGTCCTGCGTCTCATGTGTCCCTCTTAGATTCGTCGATGCGCGGGCATTCGTCCTGTCGAATAAGCCCAAGGAGTCATTGTTTATGGAGTTCTCGCACATGTTTTCGAGAATCTCCCACACCGTGTCCTCGTGTTGGCCCATGATGTTTCCTCCACATGTTGCATTGACGATTAGACGAATATCCTCACGGAGTCCCTGGTAAAAAGACTGGACTTGTTCCCACTTAGGGACTCCGTGATGGGGACATTTTCGCATGAGATCTAGGAATCGATCCCAAGCTTCGTGAAGAGGTTCTCCCTGTTGTTGAGTGAAATGAGTGATCTGGTGGCGCAAGGCATTCGTCCGGCCAACAGGGAAGAATTTTTTCAAAAATTCGGACTGTAATTCCTCCCAAGTGTTGATCGGGCGGGTCTGAGTCTGATACCAGTGCGCGGCCTTGTCCAAGAGGGAGAACGAAAACATTTTCATGAGTAGGATATCCCGGTTTTGTACATCTGACCCGAAAGTCTGGGCCAGATGCTTGAGTTGTTTAATGTGTTGGAATGGATCCTCAGAGTTAAGCCCATGGAACTTTGGTATGGCATGAATCATATTGGGCTTTAGATCCGAATCGGGTCCTCCAATTGGGATTCGTACTCGGGGTTCAATTGCCACCGCAGCGGGATTATAGTGATCTCGCATCATAGGTCGCTGTGGTGGGTTTACAAAGTTCTGAAAGAGATCGTTCAAGCGTTGAAGTTGGTGTTCAAGGTTATTCTCATCTTCAATGGGTTGTGCCATGATGGGAGAAGGAGGAGAATCAGGGTCTGAATCAGATGAAAGATTTATGTGGTGGGGTTGCTGCACAAACAAGGGCGTCGAGGCTTGGCCTCGGCGAGAATGAATATCTAGAGGAGGTCTTAAAGGTGGTCTCAAGGACCTCCTACCAAACATGCACCGGAAGATGTGATGAGATTAGAAGGTACTGGACCCAATCAAGACACCCAAGAATTGTTGGGTGACTATAGAGGTTCGGGGCAGATGGACCCCTGGATCAGAAGATCGTCCACCTGAGAAATACCTGGGCAGCCAGAGAGGGAGAGTCCCGCAAAGACCCCTACACGGTAGAGCGTCCCTACGGGTTACAGGGTTTCCCCCACCCGACCTCTCTTGTCACTGCGGTTCCAGGTAGACCAGAATGGGGATCTTGACCTCTTAAGTCTACCTTTTTTTATTTTAAGATCAAGGTGCTTAATGTTCCACTTGAACTTTTAAGTATTTTGAGTGCAAAAAGTGACCTAATATTAAGGTTGGTTGACCCGAGGGATCAACTTCACCTTTGAGAGCTTTTAGGTCCTTCCTTTTATGATTCAAATGAATTATCAGCCTGATTTGCTTAGGGTTCCTCTTATAAATATTTTCAAACACGGTTTAGGCACACTTCTTTTTGGAAAGTTTATTTCTTTATTTTAGAGAAGATGTGTCTCTAAAAACCCTAGCTTTGCAATCCTAACTTGGCTCTAATGGGTCCAATTTAGTTGCCTTAGAATTTAGCACCTAGGGCTCAATCAAGAAAGTTTTAGCCCTAGTTGCCTTAGTTGGATGACAGACAAAAATATGTTGAAATGAAAATCAGGCAACTTGATGAGTTACTAAATATAAGACAGGTAGCCCTAAGTTGACTTCTCCCCCTTTTTTTTTTTTTTTTTTTTTTTGGATTGTGAGAGGGTTAAGGGGGAGGGCTTATGGAGATTACCTGCTCCAGTCTGTTGTGCAGTTGCTATTCTTTCCTTTCTGTTTTGCTTTCCCTGTTTGAACACAACAAAAGAGAAGTTAAGTCAGATATTAAATAGAAAAGTTGTACTCAAAAGCTTTACAAGTGCCCGTTGCTCCCCGGCAACGGCGCCAAAATGTTTTTCAACGTTTCGTGCGGATTTAAAGCGTATTATGTTGTAGTATAACCGACAAAACGTTCGAACAAATATAAAGTTTTTATTACTCGAAGACCGGAGTATCCGAGGTCGAACACAGGGAGCAAACTCAGTACTTTGTAAAACCCAAGAATACAACTGTTAAATGCAAATATAATTGATTCAAAGAGTTTTTAAGAAAGATGTAAAAAAAATAGAATTAGACGTCTGATTTATGTATCAGACGTCTTAAATGTGATCTTTCTTTCTCTTTTTCTTCTTCTGCTTTGCCTTTCAGATCTCTTTGCAATCTTCCCTTGTCCTTCTTCTTCTTCTCCTGCGAAGACCTCTAACCTTTCTGTTTTCCTCCTTCGCCTGCGAAGACTTCTTTCTTTCTTCTTCTTCTGTCTTGCTTTCTTCCTTCTTCGTTGCCTTCTTCTTCTTCTTTGTCTTGCTTCTCCTTTCTTCTGCAGCGGCCACGTCCTTCTCCTGCAATCAGCCTGCCTGCACAGGGGAACAAAACCTAACCCTTCTCCCTCTACCCGCGCGTGTCTCTCTCTCAAGCAATTCACTCTAACCGCTCTCCCAGAGCCACAGTCTCAATCGGATCGTACCCGGGACCAGGCGCACCTGCAGGTGTGTGATGCGCGAGGAGTGCGTAGGTCTAGGTCGGGTCGGATCCGCCAGGTCCGCGTGGTCAGGCCGCGGACGAGGCGGGTGGGGTCAGTGAGGGACCTCACCCCTGTGCTTTCGAGGCAGTAAACGTATATCACAAAAAAGCTTTATACCATACCTGTGCCTTGAGATTCCACGATGTGGGACTAAACTTTCCGCCCTTCCTTTGCGTGCGCCCGCAGACTCTCGTGTGCAATTGCCCACGCTGAAGGCCCTGCTGCTGATCCTTGCTGAACTCAGTCACCTCGCAACTCTTGCGAGAGTCTGCTGCACCTGCCGCCTGGGAAGCCTGACGCCTGCTGCTGCTCCAAGCTTCCTGCTGCTTCGACTGTTAATGGCGGCCGGAGCGTTTACCTGAACTTCCACAGAACGGCCTATTGGCCCAATTAGAATGGCTGGAAACCTTCGCCGTAGCACGGCGAAGGCGGTGGGTGATGCTGCAGGTTGCCTGTCGGCCTAGGCGTGCCCGCCTAGGTCAACCTGTGGCCGGAGACGGTGGGTTGTTCGGGGGGTGATTATGGAGGTCTGGAGTGGCAGTTGTGGGGTGGAGCGAGTTCCTGGTGGTGAGGCGGAGCTCACGAGGTGGTTGGCGAGCCGTGTGGAGTGGCAGAGTGGTGTGGGCGGCTCGCCGGAGTTCGGTCGGTGATGTGGAAGATGAGGGTGGTCAGCGTCGGTCGAGGGGTAATCAGATGAGATAACAGGGGGAAAAGAGAGAGGATAGGATGGAGAGGAGTTCTAACCTAATTGTAAGGACGAAAGGGGACAGAAGGCGGACAGCAGTACTTGCTGTCGCCGGAGAAGATGACGCCCAGTGGGGGAGAACGGCGGCGACGACGGGGCTGAGGCGGCGTGCGCTGGTACTGCGCGACGCGGAGGGAGGTCAGGAAGCTAACTCTGCCACTGGTTTTGTGGCAGAGCGAAGAGGGAGGGGAGGGAGGCTCGCCGGAGCTAGCTGGGGTATTTGACCGAGCAGGAGGAGAGGAATTGAAGGGGGAAACTCGGCCAAATCAAGCTCAAGATGAGTGGCCGGGTCCGAGGGGTGTTTTATAGGTGCTGGACTTGGTGTGCAGGGCGTGAAGGGCACGTAATTGCCTGAGGTTGGTCGCCGGAGATGGAAAGGAGTTAGGATACCCAAATCTCTCGTGCGTTCGCACGAGAGATTGGGTTCACACCAACGATTGTGATTGACTTTATGAGGAAGGGAATTCCTCAGAGAATCCTCCTTCCATTTCTGGGAGGGAATCTCTGAGGGATTAGAGAGCAATCCCTCTCCGAACCTCGCCGGAGTTCGGTTCTGCCCTAGCAATGGCGGCAGGACCGATTTGCAAAGAAGGCGAGGAACCTAGGGGGCTCTCTGCAAGGATATTCAAAAGATAGGGACCTCTTTGTGATTTGGGTGTACTAACTTGCAAAGTAGGTCAAGATGACCTCTCCTTAGGTCCAAATTTTGGTATAAACCTAATTTGGACCTAAGGAAACCAATGGAGAAGTTAGATTTCAGGTTTGACCTCGTTTGACTGGATATTTTGCGTAAAAACCCAAATTAGGTTAATTGAAGAGCTAGGACCCTAATCTAGGTCAAACTAGGTTCCAAAGGCCAAATTAAGTGTTCTAAACCCTAGAGTATGGTTTTCCATGATTTGTAGAGGGTTTACTTGCTTTTTGTTCTAACCGGAACCTTGTTAATTTAAGCGGGTCTGTTTTAGGGTTACCAAGTGTCTTTTAGTTCTTAGATTGCACATGAACCCATTTCTGATTGACTCAACCCACTTTTTATCTCATTTAGACCATTTGACCTATGTTTTGCCTCTGAGAAATCCCGTTTATCTACTGCAATGGTAAAATTGCAGTTTTAACCTTTATTTCATGTTTTCTTCTTAGAGCACTTGTTTCTTCAGTTAGGCCTTCTTCTAGGTTATGTAGGAGCTTTTATCTTCTTTATTGTGTCAAAATGAGCTAGTTATGGCTCATGATGAGGCTCTCATCATACCCCCATGCCTAGCTTTTGCTAGTCCCTTAGCAAAATTTCAAAGTTTTAACTTCCGTTCTAGACCCTGAATGTTGTCAACAATGATAAGTGCTTCTCCTTTTCTTTTGTGATTAGGTGGGAATGCCGACAATAGGCCTAGAGGTACTCAAGTACCAACCAAAATCCGGACCTGTTCCGCTTTAGCCTCAGTCTTCTGCAAAGGTTTCTACGGCCCACAGAACCTAACCTAGGGTTTGTTGGACTCCGCGGTTAAAGCACCCGTGCTTGAGATATTTTTAGCCTAAGTTCAGTTTGCAGTGCGTTTTTTGTAAGAGAGAGATAGAAGATTTATTTGTTTGGAGAGCTTTTCTCTCTCTTTTCTTTTTTATTTCTAGCTTCGGATTAGCTTCTCAACACGGTCTGTATCGGATTCCTCGTCCCCATCATCAATCCTCAAAGGTCCCTGGCTTTCGAGATTTCGAGATAATCCCGCCCATGGCAACCCCCGGAACCCTGGCTTTCGAGATTTCGAGATAATCCCGCCCATGGCGTTCCGTGGCTGAATTCAGACCCTGGCGATTGACATTTCGTGATAATGCCACCCATGGTGTCTGAACCAACAGAGTGCTTACATGCCTCCAGTAGGATATTTAAATATCCTAAGAGACAAGCACCGAGGAGATGATATGTTGTTACGCATCTTCGAGGGGAATTTCCCGCCTCTCCGCGCTGGGAACTTGTCCAAATCAACTTGTGTTGATTGGCCGCTCCTAATCTAGGTGACTTTTTCAGAATATTAAACGCTCTTGCGTGTTTTGAATATTTATGCGCACTGAACCAGACTGTGTGTGAATTTGGGTGCTTAGGTTACCGAATCCCGCAAACCGGAGGTCAGTTAACGAGGCCGAATACTTCCTAAGCCTTAGACCTAATACTTAAGCTTCGCATTTTCCTCAACCTCTTGAGGATTGTCCAGATTTTAACGGATACGTGAATTTTTAAGCTAAAAATCTAGCCCAAGAGGCCTAAGACCAGCGTTCCCGCTAATCTCTTGTTATATCTCTGTAGCATTTTTCTTTTCTTTTTCTTGACTCGGTCTAGAACTTCAGTTAACCCCTTAATCTTTTACTAATGACTTTTTCTTTTTCTTTTCCTTTTGTGCTCCTTTCTTTATTTTTTGCTCTTTTTTGTCATTTTTTCTTTCTTTTTCTCCTCTCATTTGTATGACCCTGAATTGTTCCTCCCCTCTATCAAACCCCCTTTTTTTTTTTTTTTTTTTTTTTTTTTTTTTTTTTATGAATGAAACCCTTTCTTGATATGAATTTTCTGACATTTTGCACTTTCATACCCCCCCATGCCTAAGATTTGCAATGTCCCCATTGTAAATTAGGTGGGTTCGAATTCAGCTTAGTTCATGTGTTAGGACAGGTGTGTGGTGAGTGAATGGGTCGAAGCGACTTGTTGCGAACGATTTCTAATCTCGGGTAGGTATACCTGAGGTGAAGTCGGCTGTTCTAATGGGTGAACCCTAAAGTGCAATATGAATTCCGCATAGCGATGTCAGAAACGGTTTCAGGTTTTTCAAAGAATGACGGGTTGCCTCCCGTTAAGCGCTGAGTTTTACGCCATCGGCTGGGCGTAATGAGCTCAAGAGGAAAGGAGGGTAAAGGATGACTCAGTCAAATCTATATCGGTCATGTCAATGAACGGCTTGAGTCTCTGCCCATTCACGACAAATGGTTCAGAATCGTGGCTGAGTGGGCTGATTTCAATAGCTCCATTTCCGAAGATTTGGCGGACTAGGTAGGGTCCGACCCACTTGGATCTTAGCTTTCCTGGGAATAGTTTGAGTCGAGCATCAAAGAGTAAAACTTTTTGACCAGGATGAAAGACCTTTCTAGAAATGTGTTTGTCGTGAAAAGCTTTAACCCGTTCTTTGTAAATTCGCGAGTTCTCATATGCGTCGTGGCGTAATTCATCGATCTCGCTCATTTGAAATCTTCTGTGGGTTCCAGCCTTAGAAAGGTCGAGATTACAGGTCCGTACTGCCCAATAGGCTTTATGCTCCAATTCGACGGGGAGGTGACATGCCTTCCCGTACACTAGTCTGAAGGGAGACATTCCTAATTGGGTCTTGTGGGCGGTCCTATAGGCCCACAATGCTTCCGGAAGCCGAGAAGACCAATCTTTTCTATCAGGTCGAACAGTAACCTGAAGGATCTTCTTGATCTCTCGGTTAGATAGCTCAGCTAGACCATTAGTTTGAGGGTGGTAAGGAGTAGAGATTCGGTGCGACACCCCGTATTTGATCATTAGTGACCTGAACTGAGCGTTTGTAAAATGGGTCCCTCCGTCGGAAATTATAGCACGCGGAATCCCGAACCTTGAGAAAATGTTTTGATGAAGGAATTTTATAACGACTTTATGATTGTTGGTTCGAGTCGGAATGGCTTCTATCCATTTGGAAACATAATCAACTGCGAGTAAAATGTATTCGAAGCCATCCGAGGTAGGAAAGGGTCCCATGAAATCAATCCCCCAAATATCAAAAATTTCGCATACCAAGATCGGCTGTAGAGGCATCATGTCTCTATGGCTCATGTTGCCTAGAGTCTGGCAACGGGAACATGCCTTACAGTGATTGTATGCATCTTTGAAAATTGTGGGCCAGTAGAAACCACACTGGAGGACTTTCGATGCGGTTTTATGTCCCGAAAAATGTCCACCGCATGCCTGGTCATGGCAAAATGAGAGTATGTCTTTGATTTCCACTTCCGTGACGCATCGTCGGATTATCTGATCAGCACCAATGCGGAAGAGATACGGGTCTTCCCATAGGTAATACTTGGCATCAGAACGCAATTTGTCCTTTTTGGCCTTCGACCAATCGGGCGGAATCTGATGTGATGCCAGGTAATTAACAATATCGGCGAACCATGGAAGACTTGTACTGATAGTCAGGAGGTGCTCATCAGGAAAATGTTCTGTAATAGGTCCGGACGGATCAATAATTTCAGGAGGAAGGCGGGATAAATGATCAGCTACCACATTGTGCTTTCCCGCCTTGTCGCGAATCTCGATGTCAAATTCTTGCAACAGCAAGATCCAGCGGATTAATCGAGGTTTCGCGTCCTTCTTGGCTAGGAGATGCCTCACAGCTGTGTGATCCGAGTATATGATAACACGGGAACCCAGAAGGTATGATCTGAATTTTTCCAGGGCAAATACTACGGCCAGCAGCTCTTTCTCAGTAACCGTATAGTTACGCTGAGCCTCATCCAGTGTTTTGCTGGCGTAGTAAATGACCACAGGTTTCCCATCAATTTTCTGCCCCAAAACCGCTCCTACAGCGAAGTCAGATGCATCGCACATGATCTCAAAGGGTTGAGACCAATCAGGGGACTGTAGGATTGGGGCTTGGGTGACTCGGTCACGTAAGATCTCAAATGCTTGAGTGCATTCCTTGGAAATTCCGAAAGGCACATCCTTGGAAAGCAGATTGGTCAGGGGGCGCGCGATTTTGGAGAAATCAGGGATGAATCGACGGTAGAAACCGACGTGCCCCAAAAAAGATCGGATGTCCTTAATCGAGCTAGGCATAGGGAGCTTGGAAATCAGGTTAACCTTAGCTCGATCCACTTGGATGCCTTTCTCTGAGATTAAATGTCCCAGGACAATTCCCTCAGGCACCATGAAATGGCTCTTTTCCCAGGAAAGAACCAAATTCACCTCGATGCACCGCCTGAGTATATGGACCAAGTGTTGGAGGCAATCGTCAAATGATTGTCCAAAAACTGAAAAGTCATCCATGAAGACTTCCAGATAGTCACCTACCATATCTGAGAATATGGCAAGCATGCACCGCTGAAAAGTTGCAGGTGCATTGCAGAGACCGAATGGCATCCTTCGAAACGCGTACGTCCCGAAGGGGCAGGTGAATGTGGTCTTTTCTTGGTCCTCTGGATGGATTGCCACCTGATTGTAACCGGAGTACCCGTCAAGAAAGCAGAAGAATCTATTTCCCGCTAGTTTCTCGAGGATCTGATCAATAAAAGGTAGTGGGAAATGATCCTTCTTCGTGGAGGAATTTAGTCTTCTGTAATCAATGCAGACTCTCCACGAATTAGCTATTCGGGTAGGAATGACTTCCCCGGTTTCTGTCGTGATGATGGTAAGTCCTGCCTTCTTAGGTACCACTTGTGTTGGACTCACCCAACGACTGTCGGAGATCGGGTAGATGATCCCTGCATCTAACCACTTAATGATCTCCTTTTTCACGACCTCCTGTAGGTTAGGGTTTAGTCGCCTTTGCATTTCTCTTGAAGGTCGTGAGCCTTCTTCTGTATAGATTCGATGCGTGCAGTATGAAGGGCTTATACCAGTCAAATCATCTAGAGTCCATCCAATGGCTCTACGATGTTGCTGGAGAACAGAAATCAAACGGAGTTCCTGGTCAGGTGTGAGTCGAGAATTGATAATCACAGGAAACGTTTGATTTGAATCCAAAAAGACATATTTTAGATGTTCAGGAAGGGGCTTGAGTTCCATAACAGGATTGTCAGCAGCAGCGGGTAGTTCAGGGTTTGTATCGGGAGCAATGGTAGGAGTCATAGGTGTGTCTAAATTGTGTTCGCACTCCTCTGTTAGCGGTTTTTGACTTTCTAGTGGTTGATCAGGAATAATCAGGTTGTCCTCTATGTGCAATTCATCAACCACGGCTTTGACATCACAAATTTCCTCTATAACCCCGCAATTAATCCCTTGTTGGGCTTTGAAAATGTCAATCTTCAGATTTTGATTCCCAAATTTTAATTCTATCTGGCCCTCTTCGCAGTTTATATTGGCCCTAGCAGTGGCCAGAAAGGGTCTCCCTAATATGATTGGTGTGTCCCTTGGGTTCTTAGGTGCATCCATGTCCAGTACTATGAAGTCCACTGGGAAATAAAAATCTCGTACCCTAACAATGACATCCTCGAGTATACCTTTGGGTGACTTGATGGATCGATCAGCTAACTGCAATGTCACCTCAGTGGGTTTAAGTTCAGATTCTTCAAGGTGGTCAAGGAGGGATGTAGGTATTAAATTTATGGAGGCACCTAGGTCTAGTAAGGCTCTATCAAGTTGGGTTTCACCAATTTTACAAGAAATCAAGGGGGTTCCTGGGTCTTTAGCCTTGGGTGGGAGTTTGCTCAGGATGACAGAGCTGGCTTGCTCTGACAGTACAATCGGATTCCCATCCTTGGTTCGCGGCTTACGTTTAGGTGTACATATGTCTTTCAAGAATCTTGCGTAAGCCGGTATGTGGCGGATTGCATCCATCAACGGGATGTTTATCTGGACCTGTTCAAAGAGCTTGACCAGATCCTCCTCAGGAGCCACAGGTTTGGTTGTCCTTTTTCCTTTGGTCAAGGCCTCAGGAAATGGGATCCTAGCTGGTTCCTCTAGGATAGGTCCAGGTTCTTGATCTGGGACAGTAGTATCTTGGATGACTACCCTAGGGTCTTGGCGATTATCAGGCTTGGAGTGGTTCAGATAATGTGGGTCTTGTGTTGTTTTACCACTACGTGTTGTTACAGAGTTTAATCCAGCCTGACTTTGGTTTGGGTTAGGTAGGAGAGGTGGCTGCTGCTGAAATTCTGCATAAGATGTAGAAGCCTCCATCCTGTCTGGTGATGGAGTAGCAGGGGCCTGATAAATCAAATGTGCGTGGCCTGGATTTGGATTCATAATGCGCCTCTGGGTCGGCACATTATTTGGGTTGGGCAGAGGTTGCGAAGGAAGGGTGCCAGGTTGGCGAGAATTTGCCATCTGGGCCAGTTGGTTGCGAACCTCTGTGATCTCGTCCTTGTGCTGTTTTTGCATTGCCGCATTCGTTTTTTGAATGTCAGCCAGCGTTTGAAGGATAAGAGTCAGTTGATCCTGATTTTGCCCAGATTGGTAGGTGGGATTGGGCCGAGGCTGAGGCGGCTGATATGGACGAGGAGCTTGTGGGCGGGGTTGATATGGTGGTTTTTGAGAGTTTCCCGCCCACTGAAAGTTAGGATGATTTCGCCATCCAGGGTTGTAGGTATTGGAGTATGGGTCGTTCTGGATGGCGTTGAGGTCCTCGCAGTTCTGAGAAACCTCAGGAAAGTCAGAATACGAGGGTTCAGAGTTCCCCCAACTCGAGTAGACGGGATCGGAGGTCACTCCGGTCTGGGAGGTAGACGGGGGTGGATAGGGGCCCATCCCCTTGGCAGGTTGGTGATAGATGTTTTGCACTGTTTCCCTTGCCAGAGGAGGTCGTGCAAAAGAGTTTTGTGCAGAGGTGGCTTGCTGCAAATGTCGAGTTAGCTCGTCCACCTTCTTTTCTATGATAGAGACCTTGTCCAACCGACTGGCCATCAATTCCAGGTCAACAGAAGTGGACAGGTCCTGCGTCTCATGTGTCCCTCTTAGATTCGTCGATGCGCGGGCATTCGTCCTGTCGAATAAGCCCAAGGAGTCATTGTTTATGGAGTTCTCGCACATGTTTTCGAGAATCTCCCACACCGTGTCCTCGTGTTGGCCCATGATGTTTCCTCCACATGTTGCATTGACGATTAGACGAATATCCTCACGGAGTCCCTGGTAAAAAGACTGGACTTGTTCCCACTTAGGGACTCCGTGATGGGGACATTTTCGCATGAGATCTAGGAATCGATCCCAAGCTTCGTGAAGAGGTTCTCCCTGTTGTTGAGTGAAATGAGTGATCTGGTGGCGCAAGGCATTCGTCCGGCCAACAGGGAAGAATTTTTTCAAAAATTCGGACTGTAATTCCTCCCAAGTGTTGATCGGGCGGGTCTGAGTCTGATACCAGTGCGCGGCCTTGTCCAAGAGGGAGAACGAAAACATTTTCATGAGTAGGATATCCCGGTTTTGTACATCTGACCCGAAAGTCTGGGCCAGATGCTTGAGTTGTTTAATGTGTTGGAATGGATCCTCAGAGTTAAGCCCATAGAACTTTGGTATGGCATGAATCATATTGGGCTTTAGATCCGAATCGGGTCCTCCAATTGGGATTCGTACTCGGGGTTCAATTGCCACCGCAGCGGGATTATAGTGATCTCGCATCATAGGTCGCTGTGGTGGGTTTACAAAGTTCTGAAAGAGATCGTTCAAGCGTTGAAGTTGGTGTTCAAGGTTATTCTCATCTTCAATGGGTTGTGCCATGATGGGAGAAGGAGGAGAATCAGGGTCTGAATCAGATGAAAGATTTATGTGGTGGGGTTGCTGCACAAACAAGGGCGTCGAGGCTTGGCCTCGGCGAGAATGAATATCTAGAGGAGGTCTTAAAGGTGGTCTCAAGGACCTCCTACCAAACATGCACCGGAAGATGTGATGAGATTAGAAGGTACTGGACCCAATCAAGACACCCAAGAATTGTTGGGTGACTATAGAGGTTCGGGGCAGATGGACCCCTGGATCAGAAGATCGTCCACCTGAGAAATACCTGGGCAGCCAGAGAGGGAGAGTCCCGCAAAGACCCCTACACGGTAGAGCGTCCCTACGGGTTACAGGGTTTCCCCCACCCGACCTCTCTTGTCACTGCGGTTCCAGGTAGACCAGAATGGGGATCTTGACCTCTTAAGTCTACCTTTTTTTATTTTAAGATCAAGGTGCTTAATGTTCCACTTGAACTTTTAAGTATTTTGAGTGCAAAAAGTGACCTAATATTAAGGTTGGTTGACCCGAGGGATCAACTTCACCTTTGAGAGCTTTTAGGTCCTTCCTTTTATGATTCAAATGAATTATCAGCCTGATTTGCTTAGGGTTCCTCTTATAAATATTTTCAAACACGGTTTAGGCACACTTCTTTTTGGAAAGTTTATTTCTTTATTTTAGAGAAGATGTGTCTCTAAAAACCCTAGCTTTGCAATCCTAACTTGGCTCTAATGGGTCCAATTTAGTTGCCTTAGAATTTAGCACCTAGGGCTCAATCAAGAAAGTTTTAGCCCTAGTTGCCTTAGTTGGATGACAGACAAAAATATGTTGAAATGAAAATCAGGCAACTTGATGAGTTACTAAATATAAGACAGGTAGCCCTAAGTTGACTTCTCCCCCTTTTTTTTTTTTTTTTTTTTTTTTGGATTGTGAGAGGGTTAAGGGGGAGGGCTTATGGAGATTACCTGCTCCAGTCTGTTGTGCAGTTGCTATTCTTTCCTTTCTGTTTTGCTTTCCCTGTTTGAACACAACAAAAGAGAAGTTAAGTCAGATATTAAATAGAAAAGTTGTACTCAAAAGCTTTACAAGTGCCCGTTGCTCCCCGGCAACGGCGCCAAAATGTTTTTCAACGTTTCGTGCGGATTTAAAGCGTATTATGTTGTAGTATAACCGACAAAACGTTCGAACAAATATAAAGTTTTTATTACTCGAAGACCGGAGTATCCGAGGTCGAACACAGGGAGCAAACTCAGTACTTTGTAAAACCCAAGAATACAACTGTTAAATGCAAATATAATTGATTCAAAGAGTTTTTAAGAAAGATGTAAAAAAAATAGAATTAGACGTCTGATTTATGTATCAGACGTCTTAAATGTGATCTTTCTTTCTCTTTTTCTTCTTCTGCTTTGCCTTTCAGATCTCTTTGCAATCTTCCCTTGTCCTTCTTCTTCTTCTCCTGCGAAGACCTCTAACCTTTCTGTTTTCCTCCTTCGCCTGCGAAGACTTCTTTCTTTCTTCTTCTTCTGTCTTGCTTTCTTCCTTCTTCGTTGCCTTCTTCTTCTTCTTTGTCTTGCTTCTCCTTTCTTCTGCAGCGGCCACGTCCTTCTCCTGCAATCAGCCTGCCTGCACAGGGGAACAAAACCTAACCCTTCTCCCTCTACCCGCGCGTGTCTCTCTCTCAAGCAATTCACTCTAACCGCTCTCCCAGAGCCACAGTCTCAATCGGATCGTACCCGGGACCAGGCGCACCTGCAGGTGTGTGATGCGCGAGGAGTGCGTAGGTCTAGGTCGGGTCGGATCCGCCAGGTCCGCGTGGTCAGGCCGCGGACGAGGCGGGTGGGGTCAGTGAGGGACCTCACCCCTGTGCTTTCGAGGCAGTAAACGTATATCACAAAAAAGCTTTATACCATACCTGTGCCTTGAGATTCCACGATGTGGGACTAAACTTTCCGCCCTTCCTTTGCGTGCGCCCGCAGACTCTCGTGTGCAATTGCCCACGCTGAAGGCCCTGCTGCTGATCCTTGCTGAACTCAGTCACCTCGCAACTCTTGCGAGAGTCTGCTGCACCTGCCGCCTGGGAAGCCTGACGCCTGCTGCTGCTCCAAGCTTCCTGCTGCTTCGACTGTTAATGGCGGCCGGAGCGTTTACCTGAACTTCCACAGAACGGCCTATTGGCCCAATTAGAATGGCTGGAAACCTTCGCCGTAGCACGGCGAAGGCGGTGGGTGATGCTGCAGGTTGCCTGTCGGCCTAGGCGTGCCCGCCTAGGTCAACCTGTGGCCGGAGACGGTGGGTTGTTCGGGGGGTGATTATGGAGGTCTGGAGTGGCAGTTGTGGGGTGGAGCGAGTTCCTGGTGGTGAGGCGGAGCTCACGAGGTGGTTGGCGAGCCGTGTGGAGTGGCAGAGTGGTGTGGGCGGCTCGCCGGAGTTCGGTCGGTGATGTGGAAGATGAGGGTGGTCAGCGTCGGTCGAGGGGTAATCAGATGAGATAACAGGGGGAAAAGAGAGAGGATAGGATGGAGAGGAGTTCTAACCTAATTGTAAGGACGAAAGGGGACAGAAGGCGGACAGCAGTACTTGCTGTCGCCGGAGAAGATGACGCCCAGTGGGGGAGAACGGCGGCGACGACGGGGCTGAGGCGGCGTGCGCTGGTACTGCGCGACGCGGAGGGAGGTCAGGAAGCTAACTCTGCCACTGGTTTTGTGGCAGAGCGAAGAGGGAGGGGAGGGAGGCTCGCCGGAGCTAGCTGGGGTATTTGACCGAGCAGGAGGAGAGGAATTGAAGGGGGAAACTCGGCCAAATCAAGCTCAAGATGAGTGGCCGGGTCCGAGGGGTGTTTTATAGGTGCTGGACTTGGTGTGCAGGGCGTGAAGGGCACGTAATTGCCTGAGGTTGGTCGCCGGAGATGGAAAGGAGTTAGGATACCCAAATCTCTCGTGCGTTCGCACGAGAGATTGGGTTCACACCAACGATTGTGATTGACTTTATGAGGAAGGGAATTCCTCAGAGAATCCTCCTTCCATTTCTGGGAGGGAATCTCTGAGGGATTAGAGAGCAATCCCTCTCCGAACCTCGCCGGAGTTCGGTTCTGCCCTAGCAATGGCGGCAGGACCGATTTGCAAAGAAGGCGAGGAACCTAGGGGGCTCTCTGCAAGGATATTCAAAAGATAGGGACCTCTTTGTGATTTGGGTGTACTAACTTGCAAAGTAGGTCAAGATGACCTCTCCTTAGGTCCAAATTTTGGTATAAACCTAATTTGGACCTAAGGAAACCAATGGAGAAGTTAGATTTCAGGTTTGACCTCGTTTGACTGGATATTTTGCGTAAAAACCCAAATTAGGTTAATTGAAGAGCTAGGACCCTAATCTAGGTCAAACTAGGTTCCAAAGGCCAAATTAAGTGTTCTAAACCCTAGAGTATGGTTTTCCATGATTTGTAGAGGGTTTACTTGCTTTTTGTTCTAACCGGAACCTTGTTAATTTAAGCGGGTCTGTTTTAGGGTTACCAAGTGTCTTTTAGTTCTTAGATTGCACATGAACCCATTTCTGATTGACTCAACCCACTTTTTATCTCATTTAGACCATTTGACCTATGTTTTGCCTCTGAGAAATCCCGTTTATCTACTGCAATGGTAAAATTGCAGTTTTAACCTTTATTTCATGTTTTCTTCTTAGAGCACTTGTTTCTTCAGTTAGGCCTTCTTCTAGGTTATGTAGGAGCTTTTATCTTCTTTATTGTGTCAAAATGAGCTAGTTATGGCTCATGATGAGGCTCTCATCAGTATCCCACCTAGATAAGTTTCCGAAACCCTACCACCAATCACTCATTCCTTTCTTTTGTCGACAGTAGCCTCTTCACCAACGATCTTTCCTCTCCGGTGAGTAGCACAGAGGTTGTGCCTCCTGTTGCGCTGTCGTTGGTGGTGAATTAGACCCCTAGTGCGCCGCTGTTGGGGTTGCTTTGAACCTTACCAGTGTCGCCTCCTCGTGTAGGCACCCAACAATGCCTCCAACTACTGCAGCGCAACAGGGTTACAATCACCTTCTCCTATCATTGTAGGTGTTCTTTGGCCTGTGCGTAGGGTTTGTCGGGGGCTATGACCTTGGTAGGGACATATGTCCTTCCTCCCTGTTTCACTGATTTTATGCAACTAGGAGAGAGTGGTTGATCTATTAGGGGTAGATCTTGCCTCCAATAGATGCAACTATGCTGTATTTAGTTTGAAACTCATAGTTTCAGATCTTAGATCACACGTTCAAAGTTGAATTGATGATATAATATTATTCCATTGATATTGGGTTTGTGGGTGAAGGCGAGATGGCATCCTCTAGTTCATATGAGGTGACTTCGGACTAACATGTGGAGACAGGGCGTACAAGAGCTTGTTTTTTGGTCCCATGATCAAATTGGATGGGACCAATTACCCTTGATGGTCATAGACATTTCTTATGACTGTGAGAGGTCACAGAAAGGAGCACGTCTTGTGCAATGCAGAGCCCATAGACAATACAAGGATCAATCCCTCATGGGATAGAGATAATACAACAGTTAGTGTATTGATGATGAATTGTGTTATCCCCCAGGATAGGAGATGAGATTACGTACTATAGTACTGCAAAGTAGATGTGGGATACCCTGCGTGAGACATTCTTATGAGAAGAACTTTGCTCATGTATTTCAGATTTATCATGACTTGTTCTAGTTGCGTAAGGAGGGATGGTTGTTGGCACAATATTATACTATGAAGGGACTTTTGGAGAGACATAATGCTCACAGGCCTGGATGCACGTGTGCCTCTAAGAAGGAGTTCAAGAGAGCTAGCAATCTCCATCTTCGTATCAGGATGTGGACTTGAGTTTGTAGCTGCACCAGATCATATCTTGATCCTGACTGAGCTTCCTTCTCTTGAAGAGACTTACAACAGATTGAGAAAGATTACAGTGTGTCACATGTTGTTGAGACCATAGGTTAGACTTCTGCTCTTGCTATGACCCCTGGAGATGGTAGAGGTGTCTCCTCTGCACGTGGTCATGGTTGTTGATCTGGAGAACATGGTCATACTCTGTGCACCTATTGTGGACATCCACAATACTCAGGCCCCGTTTAATAGAGGTTTAAAGTTTAAGGCTAGGTAAAGTTTAAGAAGTCTTAAGGAGGGATAAGTGGATGGATAAGAGGAGGGTAAGTGGGTGTGGATGTGATAGTTAAGTTGATATGTTATTTTTAGCTTTTGTTTGTATTTGTATTGGGAGTGGGTTAGTAGGATAGATGTGATAAGTAGATGTGATGGGTAAGAGTGAGTTAGTAGGGGTAGATATGTTTGGTAAGAGGTAGATGTGATGGATGATGGTAGATGTGATAATTGGGGAATATAATTTTTTCACTATTCATGCACTGTTCACTTTACCCTTGACACATAGGGATGAAACCTCCCTTTAAAACCTCTACCAAACAAGGCCTCAGAGAGTACTTGTTAGACCAAGCATGGGTGCCTTGTAATGGCCAATCAGGCCGCTGAGTCTATAGAGGTTCTTTTTGGCACAATATCTTAGGCTGAGTTTGACGATCTTCCGCAGCATTTTTCATAGTTTTCATAGTCTACAGAACCTTCCTCTTTTGAGACAACAACCCTTGCCTCTAACTCCTCAGGTACCGAGCTAGCTTGCTCCTCTTCTGTGTTATAGTAGGATGAAGATTGGTTGATAGATTCAGGTGTAGTGCGCCACTTATGTGGTGGCCAAAGCTTATTTCCATTTCTCAGATCAATACCTCTTAGACACAGTTTATGTGGCAGATGGGAGACATTCCCATGTTGTAGGCCAGGGGGAGATTCCTCTATTCTCTACATTACGCTTGTCTAATGTGCTTTTTTTGCTTGATTTTCTTATGAGTTTATTGTCTGCCAGTCGTATCAGAAAAGAACTAAACTGAAGAATAATTTTTGATGCCTAATCTTGTGTCTTGCAGGATAAGCTCACGGGGAGGACAATTCATGGACGTGAAGGAGGGTATACCTCCTAAGCCAGACCACTACTGTTGCTACTGTGGGCCATGGGTAGGTTGCTTTTGCCATTGGGTCCCCTTTCCAATTACACCTCCCCCTCATCTTTCCTTGGTCAGGTTCTAGCGGGATATACCTCATATTTCTCCCACGATCGTCATTACTTGTGATGCTTGTCAACTTGGCAAGCATCATCGTGCCAGTTTTTCTATCGTAGAGTGCTGCGTTTACTTCTTTATTTGAACTTATTCATATAGATGTATAGGGGCCCAATCGTATTCCTGATAGACTAGGTCATCATTATTTTTAGCCATTATTGATGATTTTTCTTGTGTCATGAATATTTCTATTAAAGAACAAGGCTATCGTTGGTTCTATTATTGAATTAAAATAAAGACCTAATTTTTTGATAATGCTTTGGAATTGTGTATGAATCGCTTACATTCTTTTTATAAATCCCATGGCATCATTCATCAAACTACCTGTACCCATTTCCTCTTAGCAGAATGGTGTTATTGAGAGGAAACATCACCTTTTTGATGTTGCATACACCCTTCTTATACATCACTCTGTGCCGTTTGGGGTGGTGTGGTTTTGACTGCATGTTTTCTGATTAACAGGATGCCAAACTCTGTTATTCAGGAACAGCTTCCTTGGGTTATCCTATATCCAGATAAGGAGTTGTTTCTTGTTACTTCCAGGGTTTTTGGGTGTGTTGCATTTGTTCATGATTTTACTCTTGGGCAGGATAAACTAGCATCTAGTGCTGTCAAATGTGTTTTCTTGAAGTATTCCAGTACTCAAAAAGGGTGTTGTTGCTATTGAGCCTGGGGACTTTCTTCCCATTTATGTTTTGTGGGGTATCTTTGTAATTTTTCCAAACCTCTCTAATATAAAAGAGAGACCAGGGTTTCTCTTTTGAAATAAGACATTCACTTTCTTCAACATGGTATTAGAGCAGTTGTTCTAGGCCGGTGCTCCAATATCCTACCAAATATTTCACTGCAAATGATTGAATCACCACAATATTGGTGATTCAATCAATGATCTGAAGATGGCAAGGAGTAGCAGCAGCGGTAGCAGATCCTATCCTTGCACTACCACCGCTACCACCCTTGCAGGGAATCCCACCGATGTGGCCGTTCATGCTGGGGGCTCCATCAGCGCCGTTATCCTTGCTGGCAGTCTCCCTGCACTCGTCGCACCTGCTGACCGTTCCAACACCAGCGTTGTTGGTCGACGAGTGGTTGGAGATCCTGTCGGCCACACAATGCAGGCCACCGGTAGACCTGATAGAAGTCTATTGATGGCCCAGTCAAGGTGCGCACCACTCTGGTTTGCAGTTCTTGATGCAGCCTCGTACGTGATGAAGTATGTCATGCTTCTCGATCACGATGATTAACCTTCTCTCACCGTTGGTAGCAAAGTTTGCTTCCTTAAGCGTGATGAGCCTCTCTCATGCACCAAAGAGGTGCTTCATTCACCAAGAAGTCTAGTTTCAGATTTGAAAGGGTTTACGTTGGCAACCTAAGAAAATATGAAGAAGTCTAGAATCAGAGGAAGGTGGATAATTGATTCTGGTGCTTCTGTCCATCTTACAGGAGATGTAAAGTGACTTATGGATCCATAAACTCCGTGTGGGATCAAGAAAGTTAGGGTGGCGCCAATGGAGCTACGTCACCCATCACAGCTGTAGGGCATGTACGTGCTTCCTCGAAGATGCTGATAGGAGTTCATTGTGCCCTCGAGTCGTTCATGTTGGGGGCTCCATCGACGCTGCCGTCCTTGCTGGCAGTCTCCCTGCACCCGTTGCCCCTGCTGGCCGTTCCAATGCTAGCACCGCGAACTGACAGGTGGTTGGAGATCCTATTGGCCATGTAATGTAGGCTGTCGGCAGACCTGATAGAGGTTTGCCAGTGGCCTAATCAAGATGCGTACAACTCTGGTTTACAGTTTTTGAAGTAGCCTCATATGTGATGAAGTATATGTCACGTTTCCCGATCATGGTGAGAAGCCTTCTCTCACTGTCGGTAGCAAAGTTTACTTCCTCAGGCACGATGAGCCTTTTCTTGTGCACCAAAGAGGTGATTCATTCACCAAGAAGTCCAGTTTCAAATTTGAAAGGGTTTGCGTTGGCAAACCAAGAAAATATGAAGTCTGGAATCAAAGGAAGGTGGATAATTAATTCTAGTGCTTTCGTCCATCTTACAGGAGATGTGAAGTGGCTTTATGGATCCGAAGACTCCCTGTGGGATCAAGAAAGCTAGGATGACCAGTGGAGCTATGTCACCCATCACAGTTGTAGGGCGTGTATGTGCTTCCTCGAAGATGCTGATAGGAGTTCATTGTGCCCTTAAGTTCCCGATGAATCTTCTGTCAGCGAGTTGCATTTGCAAGGAGCTTGGGTGTTGTGTTGTTTGATGAGAGTTATTGCTACTTCCAGGACAGACAGACAGGAGATATTATTGGTGGGGGTATAGAGCGGGATGAACTCTATTACCTTGACATGCCCACGTTATTTATAGGAGCAACATCCATAGCCTTTAATCCATGGCTATTGCACTGGAGACTTGGGCACCCCTCGCTCAAGAGGATGCGACAGATGTATACCAGTTTGTTAGATTCCCTGACATTATAGTGTGAGGACTGTCAGCTTGAGAAACACCACATGAGTACTTATCCACAGAGGGACACTGGAGTGAGTGTTGTTCCCTTTTCCTTTGTATATTGCGATGTATGTGGGCCATCCAGGGTGTTTACTCCAGGAGGACACCAATACTACACCGTTGTTGTGGACAATCATAGCTGCTTCACTTTGGGTGTTCTTGATGAAGACCCGTGCAGAGATTCCCCAGGTTATTCATCAGTTCTTGGCAGAGTTTTAGACTTAGTCTGACAGCATAGTTTGAGTTTTCTGCTGTGATAATGCTTTGGAGTTTATGCAACGAGATGTGCAAAGTCTCTTTTCCTCTCGAGGCATTATTCACTAGATCTCTTGTGCTCACACATCTTAGCAAAATGGTGTGGCTGAGTGCAAACTTCGACATCTTCTAGATATTGCTAGGACCCTAATGATTCATATGAAGGTTCTTAAGCAATTCTGAGATGCCATACTTATTGCAGCTTACCTGATTAATTGGGTACCTTTGTCAGTTCTTTGAGGGCAGATCTCCTTCTAGGTGATTCATCCAGATTGTGATAGGCCATTTGCTCTATCTTTGCAGGTTTTTGGATGCACTTGCTTTGTCCAGACATATGATAACAAGGACAAGTTTTCTCCTAGGGCAGTAAAATATGTCTTCCTTGGGTATTTCGGGACATGGAAGGGGTATAGGTGTTATGACCTGAGCTGCAAGAGATATGTTGTCACTGTAGATGTCACTTTTTTTGAGAAGATTCGTTAACATCTATATAGGCTGCCCTGGAGGTGACTTAGGTTTACCGTCGAAGGCTACACATGTTGCCAGACACTGGGCCTTCTCTTGATTTGGTTGATGAGCATAGTTCAGACACAAATGAGCAGTTACCTTTAAGGAGATCTAGTAGAGCATGTACATTCCATCCTCTCTCCCAATACACAGGTGTTGCTTACCTTAAGGATGGTGTCTGTTAGTTTGCTTTAGCTATTACTGCCTCTACTATCCCTAGGGATTTTACTCAGGTTTCCTGTGATCCTAGGTGGTAGATTGTGATGGATGAAGAGATATAGGCCCTACAGTCACGACAGACATGGGAGCTAGTACCTTGCTTGATGGTGCTACTGTGGTGGATTGCAGATAGGTCTACACTATTAAGTATAGACCTGATGGAACCATGGAAAGGTATAAGGCCAAGCTTGTTGCCAAAGGTTTTACTCAGACATATAGGGTAGATTATTTTGAGACCTTTTCTTCAGTAGCTCGTATCACCTTTGTCAGGATTATTGTTTATGTTGCTGTGATAAGGAAATGATCTTTACATCAGCTTAATATTAAAAATACCTTTTTGTATGGTGATTTATCTGAGGTGTACTTGAGATTGCCACTAGGTTATAACAGTAAGGGGGAGCTTGTTTGTCATATGAGAAAGGTAATATATGAATTGAAACAGAGTCCTTGTGCTTGGTTTGAGAGGCTTAATACAGAAATTGAGAAGATTGGGTTCCATGTAAGTACCTCTATTTTGATGCACAAAAATTATACTATTTGCGAGACTAATATTTCAAGACTTTTTCTCATGGATCAAAGCTTCTCTCATGGATCAAAGCTAGAAGAATGTTGATCCATATCTCAGTGTGTCTTTATATTTATTGAGTGTGGAATATTTTGTAAGGAACCTTAAAATAAGTTTCAAACGGATTTTCACACTCATTAAGAACTAGTTTTTAGGGTTATTGATCGACTAACCAATTTAATTAACCGATCAAACCAGCCCATTTTAGGAAGTTGATAAATACACTTTTGATGGACTATTTAGGTTAATTAATCGACCAATGATTGATCGATGAAATAACTAGATTGATCGACCAAACCTCATTTTGATCGACCAATCTACCTTAATTGATCGACTAATTTGGTTTTCTTTTTAGGTCGATTTATTAGTATAAATAGAGGTCGTACGCACTCTTTTTCAATATACTCTCAAGTAGAAAAACTACTCAAAAGCAAAAAGCTTCTCATGCTTCTCTAAGTCCTACACTCTTGTTTTCATGCCTTTCAAAGCATGATGTTTCAAACCTCCATTGAAATTCTGGTTTGACTTTTATTGAGGTTCCATAGGTTTTTATTATTCTTTTATATTGTTGCTTTTGGTTAACGGATCCCAAGTTGGGAGAAATCTGTTATTTACTTCTCTTTAGGTTAGTAAGAGAAGGGATCATTATAAAGAGGTTGTGCCGTGCTCATTCAGGTGGTACGTTAGTGGATTGACTAGCTTCGCCTAGTCGGGAAAATCCTAAGCTGAGAGGTTTAGGTAGTGGCTTTTACCCAGTTTGGGTTTCCACTATAAATCTAGGTGCTATCTGTGCTTGATATTTTTGTTGATTGATTTATATTCAATTTGAATTTTTTAAAGCTATACTATTCACCCCTCCCCTCTAGTATCCTATTACGATTTGCAGGCACCCTCATTTGGTATTAGAGCTCCGTTGTTCAGAAGATGTCAAAGTCGTCTGTTGACACGTATGCAGAGGGACAGTCGGTAGTTTGACTTCCATTATTTGATGGAACGAACTACGAATATTAGATGACCAGGATGCAGATCTTCTTGGAATTAATGGATTTCGAGGTGTGGGATGTCATTGCCTCAAAATACACATGTCTTGAGATTAAGGAGGGAGTGGCACAACTCTAGATCATAAGAAAATGGCAACGCATAACGCGAAGGCCATGAAAGCAATCTTTTGCGGGCTTTCTAGAGAGAAGTTCAATTAAGTCTCAACTTGTAAGATAACCCACAAGAGCTGGAGCATCCTTGAAGTCACTCACGAGGGAACATCAAAGGTAAAGGAAACTAGAGTTAATCTACTAACGCAAAATTATGAGCTTTTCAGGATGAAGGGAGAGTTAATCAAAGAGATGTTCACAAGATTCATGGATATTATAAACTCCCTACGAAATCTAGACCAGGATATCAAGAATGAAGCTTTAGTGAGGAAGATCCTCAGATCTCTCAGCGATTTGGAGACAAAGACAATCATACAGGAATCAAAAGATTTATCCATTCTAAAGCTAGACAATCTTATTGGTAATCTTGGCTTACGAGGTCTAGCTCCAACACATGAAGGAGTATGAAGACAAAGGAGTTAAGAAGAAAACCATGGTGCTTGAAGCCAACCATCAATTGAAAGATTCCTCAAGCGAAGATGAAGAGGAAGATGTAGCCCTCATCTTCAGGAAGTTTAGAAAGTTTCTAAAAAATAAGAGTTGGAAAAAGAAGAAAGAAGAATCTAAAGTAGACATCATTATCTGCTACAACTGCAAATGGAAGGGACACATTAAGAAGGATTGTCCACTTCTTAAGAAGGAATCAAAGAAGAAGAAGATATTCCCTAGAAGGGATGGGAAGAAAAAAGCTTTTTCAACAACATAGGAGTCAGATTCAAGTTAAGAGGAAGAAAAGACCTTCGGAGAAGTGCTCTTAGGACTTATGGATCTAGAAGATGAGGTAACATCCTTTTCATAAAATGAATTATTAGAAGCTTTCTTTGAGATGCATGACATAGCTAAATCACTAAAGATAGAAAATAAAAGTTTAGTGAAAGCCTTAGGAGAAGAGAAAGCACAAAAAGATATGCTTGCCTTACAAAATAAAGAGTTATCTACTGAAATTACTTCACTGAAAATACAAATAGATAATCTGAAAGTAGACATAGACAAGCTAAAGGGAAACTCTGTTGTTCTCTTAAATGATCTAGCTAAGTTTACTAAAGGTAGTAAAAATTTGCATAAACTTTTAGGAACACAAACCCAGAGCACCACAAAATTTGGATTAGGTTATATACCTAAAAACGATCATGAAGCATCTATTTCTAGCCAAAAGGAGAAAGGTAGCTTGCCTAAGCAGGCGGCATCAGCTAACCACCTTGGAACCAAACAAAAATGGGTACCAAAAGTACTTTTGCAATCCTGTTTGTAGGTCAAGTAGACTATAAAAGGTGGACATATCAAGAAACAAATGGAAATCTGAAGCCACTTTATAGATCCATCAATCCGAGACCTCACAAACACAAACAAATGACATAATTGAGAAGAGGGAAGGTGGATCATAGACAACGGATGTTCTAAGCAAATGACCGGAGAGAGACCTATTCTTACAACTCCACTGCCAGGAAGGTGGTACGGTCACATTTGGAAACAACCACAAGGGCTGTATTATTGGTACTGACCAAATTGGTAACTCCTCCACATCCTTTGATAATCTGCATCTAGTTGGTGGATTAAAACACAATCTTCTTAGCGTAATTCAAATCTGTGATAAAGGATATAACATCACTTTCACATCAAATGGTTTTAAAATATGAGATAAAGAAACAAAACAAATTTTTCTTAAAGGAAATAGACATAAAGATATCTATACTATCAACTTCAACAAATGCGACAACCTTGAATGTCTTGTTGCATCTGACAAAAAGGTAACACTTTGGCACAGACGACTAGGTCATGTTCACATGAGAAACATCAGTAGACTTGTGAAACATGAGCTTGTCAAAGGCCTGCCAAAGATCAATTTCAAGAAAAGCAAAGTCTGTGATTTTTGTCAAGTTGGTAAACAAATCAAAAATCCTTTTAAACCAAAAAGGATGGTTAGCACCTCCTGAACCCTGGAGCTACTTCACTTAAACTTATTCGGATCAACAAAATCCGAAAGCTTAAGTGGGTGTGAATATTGTTTAGTCATAATATATTTTTCAAGATTTACCTGGGTATCCTTCTTAAAAAGTAAGGATCTAACTATTAATGTTTTTGATAAGCTTGTAAGAAGACTACAGAATGAGAAAGGATCTGAAGTGATTAGGATTGGAAGTGATCATGGCGGAGAATTTGAAAATGAATCTTTTTCTAATTTCTGTGATCAATATGAGATAAAACATGAATTTGCTTTCCCTAAAGCCGCACCTCAGAATGGTGCAGTTGAAAGGAAAAATAGGACTTTGTAAGAGTGTGTCCATACAATGCTGTGCGAGTCAAAGCTGCCTCGATATTTTTGGGCAAAGGCTATAAATACTGCTTGTTATATCGAAAATATATCCTTGATTAGACCAAAATGAGGGTGCCTATGGATCTTAATAATATACTAGAGGGGAGGGGTGAATAGTATTGCTTTAAAAAATTCAAATTGAATATAAATCAATGCATAAAAGTATCAAGCATAGATAACACCTGGATTTATAGTGGAAACCAAAATCAGGTGAAAACCACTACCTAAGCCTCCCAGCTTAGGATTTTCTCGACTAGGCAAAGTTAGTCAACTCACTAACGTACCACTTAAACGAGGGTGGCACAACCTCTTTACAATGATCCCTTCTCTTACTAACTTGAAGATAAGTAAATAACAATGGATTTCTTCCAAGAACTTAGGATCCGTTAATGAAAAGTAACAATATAAAAGAACAATAAGAACCTATGGAACCTCAATAAAAGTCAAAATAGAATTTCAACGGAAGTTTGAATTGTCGTGCTTTGAAAGGCATGAAAATAGGAAAGTAGAAGTACTTGGAGAAGTACGAGAAGTTCTTTGCTTGTGAGTAATTTTTCTACTTGAGAGTATATTGAAAAAGGGTGCATCCGATCTCTATTTATACTGGTAAATTGACCTAACAAGGAAATTAAATTGGTTGATCAATTAAGATAGATTGGTCGATCAATCTAGTTATTTGATCATTCAATCATTAGTCGATTAATTAACCTAAATGGTTGGTCAAAAGTGTATTTATCAACTTCTTAAAATGGGCTAGTTTGATCGATTAATTAAGTTGGTTGGTCGATCAATTACTTTAGTTGGTTGATTAATAACCCTGAAAACTAGTTCTTAATGAGTGCGAAAATCCGTTTGAAACTTATTTTGAGGTTCCTTGCAAAATATTCTACACTTAATAAATAAAAAGAGACATTGAGATATGGATCAACATTCTTTTAGCTTTGATCCATGAGAAAAAGTCTTGAAATATTAGTCTCGCAAATAGCATTATTTTGGTGCATTAAAACAGGGGTACCTACATTCTTCCTCTTTTTGCTGGCAACAAAATTATAATTATGTATAGAAATATGAATTCAAAATATTATGCATAATATCTCTCCCTTTTTGCTTCAGCAAAAAGTAAAACATACAGGTATTAAATTTAATTATCTCCCCCTTAAACATGAAATTGAAGCAGTAACAATTATAACATTCAGTTTTATGAGAGAAATATTCATCTAAGAGAGATATAATCATGCATATAAGTAATTAATTGCTCATAAATGTAGTAGGATAAAATGGTCCACATGCAATAAGGAGTTGTACAAACCATAAAACTGATAAAGTAGAAAATAAAACTAAGGTGAAACTACTCTAATGATGCCATAAATGCATTCATTGTGGACTGGAGGTCGGTGTCTAACTCGAGATCCATCGAGTTAGATTGCTTGAAGAAGCGAGCTGGCCAAGACATAGGTGTCTCTGAGCTGACGATCTGGGGGTCGGCTGCCTAGATGTCTGGCGAGGTGTCACCTGCAGTATGTTGGTGTTCTATAGTAGGAGGAGGAGGTGGTGCTAATGAAGGAGGCACTGTAGTAGAACGACGAGGAAGAGGAGGCTTGTGAAGCTACTGCTGAATCTTGTGAATAGACTCTTCAAGTCTATCCAAAAATTGGCCTTGAGCATTCAGGTATTCGGATATTTGATGCCCATGTCTCATCATCACCATATCAGTCTCTCTCTGTTTGTGCATCCTCAATGAAATACCATCAGTTGCATCCTGAATGCTGACATAATCCTTGCCTGTAAGCGATCTGTCGAGAAGACCCCACTCCTGTTGGTAGGATGGAGAGGGTCGCATTGGAGGACAGGTTGCAGTGAAGTGCTCGTATGGCGGGAAAGGAGGAGGTACTGCTGAGGACTCTTGAGGCTGCTGTTGCTGCTACTGGTCTGCATCCTTACCATGGGCTCCTTGAGCTTGCTCCATCTTTGTATAAGTGAGCTTATCAAATATGGAGACTCATAATGAATTGTTTATGATTGATATCCATTGGAACACTAAAATGTAGGAAGACATGATAAAGAAGTGTCACAAACTGAAAGGAGCTAGTGGGTTGCTTGCTCATCAAATAGAGAATCAAGTGGTTCCAGTTGAACCGCTTGTTCTTAAGAAAGGTGTAGAGTGTAATGAGCATGATACCAGGGTAGTTATCAAAAGAGGTCGACTTGAACATGAAATACCAAAGAAAGATACTATTAAGAAAACATGGAAAATGATGAAAATAAGGAGACTTGGCAGGACGACCCAAGTCATAGTGAGAGGGAGTGAGTAGGGTCTCCCTAATAGAATCTGTCTGTGTCTGCTGGTGAAGCTCTAGAAAAGTAGGACCAATAGACGAACATCCTAAAATCTCAGAAATGATATCCACATTAACTAGAACCTCTATGCCATAGACATTCGAGGTCAACTCGATGTTGAAGCCCTCACCTATGTTCTTGAGATTAGCATAAAATAGGTGATAGGCCATGGGATCAGCACTAGGTATGCAACTATTCTTGGAACCCGCGTAAAAGTTCTGCTCAAAAAAATGTAAAATCTAGTGATATGCAAATTTTTCACGGATCCCTGGAAAGATAGACTCAAAATATGCAATGTCTATCGGACGACCGACATGCGGGGAAAGTTTGGCTAAGATGAAAAAATGCTCACGAGTGACCTCAATGATAAAAAAGCGATCAAATGAGTCATCACGATGAGCAGAAGAGGAGGCACGTGCGCGTTTGGGAGCCATAACAGTACTAAAAAAAACATGTTGGTTGATCAAACAAGAATTTTTGGTCGATCAAAAAAGAACCAAGCAGACTTCTGAAAAATCGACTTTTGGCCGATCAATGAAGAATTTTGGTTGACCAAAAATCAACAGATGCAAAAAAATGGGTGTTTCCACAAGTGATAAGATCACAAATACTTCAAGATTAAGCAAGAATATCAACTGATCTACTCATAGCACATCTATTACTTAAAAAAAAATCCAAAAGAAATAGATTTAATCTAACTTTAGAGTGTACCATGATTGATAGAAGATTGGTCGATCAAGGGGAGCTGTTGTGGTCGTCGGCGGTGTGAAGCATAGCCGGTGAGGGAGGAGTGTGCATGGGGAGGTTGCACAAGGAGGTTCGATGTCGAGTTGCGGCGATGGTCGGTGGTGTCGGGGTTGTTGGTTAATCAGGCTGGCTGGAGGAGAGGTGGGGTCGGGTGGAGGATTGTTTTGTTGGTGGAGTTATGCTAATCTCAAGAACATAGGTGAGGGCTTCAACATCGAATTGACCTCGAATGTCTATGGCATAGAGGTTTTGGTTAATGCGGATGTCATTTTTGAGATTTTAGGATGCCCGTCTGTTGGTCCTACTTTTCTGGAGTTTCACCAGCAGACACAGATGGATTCTATTAGAGAGACCTTGCTCACTCCCTCTCACTATGACATGGGTCGTCTTGCCAAGTTTCCTTATTTTCGTCGTCTTCCATGTTTTCTTAATCGTGTCTTTCTTTGGAATTTCATGTCTAGGTCGACCTCTTTTAAGAACTGCTTTAGTATAATGCTCATTGCACTCTACGCCTTTCTTAAGAACAAGCGATTCAACTGGAATCACTTGATTCTCTATTTGATGAGCAAGCAACCCACCAGCTCTTTTCAGTTTGCGACACTTCTTTCTCATATCTTCCCACATTTTAGTGCTCCAATGGATATCAATCATAAACAATTCATTATGAGAGTCTCCATATTTGATAAGCTCACTTATATAAAGATGGAGCAAGCTCAGGGAGCCCATGGTGAGGATGCAGATTAGTAGCAGCAACCTCAGGAGTCCTTAGCAGTACCTGCTCCTTTCCCGCCATACGAGCACTTCACTGCAACCTGTCCTCCCCCAGTGCGATCCTCTCTGTCCTACCGGCAGGAGTAGGGTCTTCTTGACTGACCACTTATAGGCAGGGATTATGTTAGCATTCAGGATGGAACTGATGGCATTTCATTGATGATGCATAGACAGAGAGAGATTGATATGGTGATGATGAGACATGGGCATCAGGTATCTGAATACCTGAATGCTCAAGGTTAGTTTTTAGATAGACTTGGAGAGTTTATTCATGGGATTCAGCAGCAGCTTCATAGGCCTCCTCGTCCTTACTGATCTACTCTCGTGCCTCCATCATCAACACCACCTCCTCGTCCTCCAGCAGTAGACCAGCAGGTGACACCTCCTCGCCAGACATCTAGGCAGCTGACCCCCAGATCGTCAACTCAGAGATGCCTATGTCTTGGCTAGCCCGCTTCTTCAGAGCGATCTGACTCGATGGATCTCGAGTTAAACACTGACCTCCAGTCCATGATGGATGCATTTATGGCATCATTAGAGTAGCTTCACCTTAGTTTTATTTTCTGCTTTATCAGCTTTATGGTTTGTATAACTCTTTATTTCATGTGAATCATTTTATCCTGCTACATTTATTTGCATTTGATTACTTAAATGCATAATTATATCTCTCGCAGATGAATATTTCTCTCTTAAAATTGAATGTTATAATAGTTACTGCATAAATTGCATGTTTAAGGAGATAATTAAATTTGATACCTGCATGTTTTACTTTTTGCTGAAATAAAAAGAGGGAGATATTATACATAATACTTTGAATTCATATTTCTATACATAATTATAATTTTGTTGTCATAAAAAAGGGGAAAAATTTAAGTACTTCTGTTTTGATATACCAAAATTATGCTATTTGTGAGACTAATATCTCAGAAATTTTTCTCACGGATTAAAGCTTCTCCAATGGATCAAAGCTAGAAGAATGCTGATCCATATCTTAGTGTCTCTTTTTATTTATTAAGTGTAGAATATTTTGTAAGGAACCTCAAAATAAGTTTCAAACGGATTTTTGCACTCCTCATTAAGATTTAGTTTTTAGGGTTATTGATCGACCAAGTGAAGTAATTGATTGACCAAATTTATTGATCGACCAACTAATTTAATTAATCGATCAAATCAACCCATTTTAGGAAGTTGATTAATATATTTTTGATTGACCATTTAGATTAATTAATTAACCAATGATTGATTAATCAGATAACCAGATTGATTGATCAAATAACTAGATTGATTGATCAAATTTCATTTTGATTGATCAATCTACCTTAATTGATCGATTAATTTGATTTCCTTTTCAACTCAATTTGCCAGTATAAATAGAGGTCGTACACACTCTATTTTAATAGACTCTCAAGTAGAAAAACTACTCAAGAGCAAAGAGCTTCTCGTGCTTCTCTACATGCTTCTGCTATCTTGTTTTCACGTCTTTCAAAGCACGACGATTTAAACCTCTGTTGAAATTCTGGTTTGACTTTTATTGAGGTTTCATAGGTTCTTATTGTTCTTTTATATTGTTGGTTTTGATTAACGAATCCTAGGTTGTTGGGAAAAGTCCGCTGTTATTTGCTTCTTTTTAGGTTAGCAAGAGAAGGGATCATTGTAAAAGGTTGTGCCCCCTTGTTCAAGTGGTACGTTAGTGGATTGACTAGTTTTGCTTAGTCGGAAAAATCCTAAGTTGAGAGGCTTAGGTAGTGGTTTTTACTCGATTTGGGTTTCCATTATATAAATGCAGGTGTTATCTGTACTTGATACTTTTGTGGATTGATTTATATTCAATTTGATTTTTTTAAAGCTATTATGATCTATAGGCACCCTCATTCCACCGATCTACTACTGACCACTCCATCTTCATTAGGAAGATGGAGTATGGAGAGCATACCCATGTTGTTGCTCTAGCGGTGTATGTGGATGATATGATTCTTACAGGTGATGATGAGGATGGGATTGCCTATGCCAAGTTCTTCTTATAGTCTACTTTTGTTACCAAGGACTTGGGAGAGTTGAGATACTTTCAGGGGGTTAAGGTAGTTTGCTAGGGATCAAGTTTGTCTTTGTCATAGCGACAACATGGACTTTAAATTCTTTAGCAGGAAGGTTTGCTTGGGATTAAGCTTCTGGTATACCTGTGGAGCCACGTCTTGCCTGCTTTTCTGATGAGGAGGATCCAGTGTATGAGGATGTTACTCATTATCGTAGTACAGTAGGTCACTTTATCTTGCATATGTAGTCAGAACATGCAGGCTCCACGTTACAGCCATTAGTGTGTGAGGTATGCCTCATCCTGAGGTACCTCAAAGGGACACCAGGTAGAGGGTTGTATTATAGAGATGGTGGCAGCCTGGATATACTTGCTTATTTTGATGCAGAATACATTAGGTCTATGGATGATTGATGCTCTACTTCTAGTCTTGCATTCTATCTTGGGGGGAATCTTGTCTCCTGAAGGAGCAAGAAGAGCATTGTAGCTCATTGGAGTATTGAGGCAAAGTATAGAGCTATGGCATAGCCTGCTTATGAGATCATGTGGATATTTTCTTTCTTGTAGGATCTTGGTATTTAGGCTACTATTCCTGTTCCACTCCTTTGTAACAATAAATCAATCACTTTTATTATCTCGAATCCGATTTTTCATGAGAGAACCAAGCATATCGAGGTTGATTGCTACTTTATTTGTGATGCTATTCTTAGCGGCAAGATTAGTACCCCATATGTCTTAGAACTTCAGCTCACTAATATATTCACCAAGGCTTTAAGGAAGAGGCGTCTTGATTTCTTGTGCAACACTTGAGGGGGAGTGTTGAGCTTAGGGACTTTCTTAGCATTTATGTTTTGTTTGGGGTGTCTTTATAATTTTTTCAAACCTCTTTAATATAAAAGAGAGGCTAGGATTTCTCTTTTGAAATAAGACATTCACTTTCTTCAACAGATGCTTTAATCCATTATCTGCTCATTACTTTGTTTATGTTGATGTCACTTTCCCTGACTCCATTACTTACTTTTCCACTGCGGGGCATGATATTTTTACTGATGTTGATATGACTCCTATGCCTATTCCTCCTGTTTCTATTGAGGAGATTCCTATTATTGCTCCACCTACCACCACCACTAATAATGAACTCCAGAGATATAATGAGCCTATTGTTACCTACAGGTGGCCTCATATTACTTTGTAGATAACCCCTCCTTCGCTACCATCATCCTCCCCAGATCAGGTGAGCACGAAGTTTTATATTGTGATGATATTTTGCTTAGTGGTGATGCTACAGGTGATATTATTTCAGCAAATGAATAGGGGGATATGCCAGTGGAGGGTTTAAATCTTTTGATTGCTATTCGGAAGGCACCCTGCATGTGTGTTAGATATCATGTGGTAGATAGCTTGGTTACTGATGGTCTTGGGAAGACCTTTGGGAGCTTTTGTTGTTGAGAGAATTGAGTGGTTATTTAGTGCAACATTGGAAAGTGTGCACTTTGTGTGTGTGTGATAGCCTATAAATAGGCATGTACTCCTCTCATTTATCTTTGAGAAGAAATACAGAGAAAACATGCTTATAGGGTGCTTCTCTCATGGTTTTCTTCCTGCTCCTCGTGAGTGGAGTTTCCATGTAAACCCAAGCGTTCCATGATTGTCTTATTGCTTTGATTTATGCTTTCGCATTATTTAAATATTTTAACTTGGTATCAGAGAGATTTTTCTTAGGTTTTGTTCTTAAGTGTTATCATTCTTGAGATCTATTTGTGTCTCCATATGATCTTCAATTTCAAGAGAGAAGGGGAAACCCAATCTCTCCATGCAAAAATGAAAGCAAGCTGCTGATGATGGCTGGACGGGTTGCAACCGCTAGCGCATAGCGATGGTGTTGCTGCTAGAGATTGGAGGTGAGGGCTCTGGTGGCACAAGGCATTGACACGAGGTGCTCTGGCTGAGCAACTTGATGGTAATGGTGATGTTGATCTACGTGTGTCGATCTATGGATCTCGCCCGCGGATCCATTGCCTACAGATCACGAGGAAGATAGGATGATGGCGGTTGCGACGGAGCTAAACCTGTTGGTATTCGACGATGCAGCGGTCTCGACGCGATCTCGCATGGAGCAGCGACGATGTTGGAAATGCCACTAGGGCTTACGTGGGTGCTCGATGGAAGAAGAGGCTACTGGAGGTGGCCTCTGAGGAGAAGGCGGAGGAGACTCAAGCGAAAGAGATTACGGCTATGATCTTTGCGAGGATCTCAGCCGAGATCGCGCGAAGAGATGAGGTAGAACCTAGAGGCGGCTGGGAATCCCTTGCGCGGGGGTCATCGATCGTGAGCGGAGACAGAGATCAGGGATTGATTAACGTGTTTCTCGTGGTAGAAATCGGGGTTTGGAGGAACTCGTCGTCGTAGTCGCAAAACTCGTTATCAAATATAATTTTACCGAAACTCTAAGGGAGTCTCGGGTCAAATACAAGGAGGTGACATTTACTTTGTTTGACAATTGCGCTTCATTTTGTTTCTTTTTGGTATTTTGTTATATATATATTTGTTTTTATAAAGGATGCAAACAAGATGGATCACAATATAGATGGAATCAGATATGATATATTGCACAAATGTCTATTACAATAATCTACGAAATCATAAAAGAGAGAGAGGTGAGAAGGAATCTCCCAAATCGACTATTCGGCGAGACGACAGCGCCTGGTGGAAGCTTGGACGAAGGAGTTGAGGAGTGGGATGGTGGAGGTGAGATGTAGGAGGATGTCGGGTAGAGGAATACTTCATCGAGGCTCTAGAATGGAGGTGAGGAGGCGGAGGCGATCTGCTATTGGATTGGAGATGGGAGGATGGCTCCAAGATGACCTATGAAGGTGATGGGATGAGGGACAAATATTTGGTGGGATAAAAGAATGCTACACTAATAGGAGGCCTTTGGAGCTTGAGAGTAAGCTCTAATGGAGCTTTGGTAGGCTATTAGAGCTTAAGAATATGTGAGAGTAGAGTAGGTAGAGATGAAGAGGAATGATGGGTGTAGGGGTGTTTATATAGTGGTGGAATAGAGGTGGTTTGCATGCACGGGCCTTTAGTGACATTTAAGACGTCTCTAAAGACCCACCAGAGATGTCGCTAAAGCATTCATGTGCCTTGCCTGGTGCTTGGAAGCTTGGCCGTAGCTGGCATAGGGCGCGACGATCGTTGTCCGTTGGATCGAGCGTGGATGGCTGTGATTGTGAGAGGAGAATGTGTGCTCGCCTGCATTTGAAATCCGCATTGCTGGCGCGTGCCTTGGCAATTGTCGGATGATGCATCGCACGACTGAGACTCGCTCGCAGATCGCGCGCGTCTTGATTTGAATCGCGTGTGTGTTTGAAATTGCGAGTGCTTGTCTTCACTGTTGCGCCAAAGAGGCGCTTTGTCGAGTGGAGGGTGGTGCGGTCGTGCGCGTCTTGACCGTTGGATGAAGATCCAACGGTCGAGGTGAGTCCTTGCTTGAGGCCGGGCGCGATGGTTCAGGTGGGGGGCGGCCTGGATGGTGCCACGTGGTGCCATTTGGGCCATCCGTCTTCATCTTCTTGTAGAGGGTGCTACAGAGCTCTGATCAGGGTGATTTTCGCGTCGACGGATTGCGATCGTCATTTTGGATCCATCCGTACGGTCGGATTCTTCATCCGAAGCCCATAAAGATGTTACACTACCTCCTGACCATGTAAAATGGAAGAATTAAAATACATAATATACAACTATCCTAAAAGCCATGCAATAGATGTTATGCAGTATTTATAACATGATATGCAATGAATTCATGTGTGTTTATCATATCCCCATGCTTACTTTTTGCTAGTCCCTAGTAAAATTAACCTAAATGCTATGTATAAAAGTAGAATCGGGATTCGATTACTTAGGCAAAATTTGTCGATTGCTTTAGAAAATTTCAACCCCAAGACCTAATTACAAAAACTCAATAGTGCTTGGGTGTTTACCAGAATGCAGACCGCCCAAGCCCTCCCCTTAGTTGAAAAGAGAAGACACAATTTTTTTTTATTTTTTTCTTTTCTAATTTGTTTGTACTTTTGGAGTTTGAGAGTTTCAGGATAACTTTTTACAGCTATCCGACCCATCCAAGACTTGAAAAGGATTCTAAGTGCTAAGCATCTAGTGAAAAGAGTGAAAGACTCACTAGGCAGCCGTTAAAATGGACTTCAGGTTTCTACGACCCTAGGTAACCTTGTCTAGAGGTTTATCTTTTCGAATGGTAGCTTTCTCCTTACTTCTTTTATTTATGGGGTCAACACACCGGCAACTCAGTGTATATCTCCTTGGTTTATTTTACTTCCCCGCTTCTTCCCTAAGTGTTTTGGGAATTATTGTGCATTTTTGTGAGCTGGGCTCTAGACAACCGGCCAATAGGTTGTTATCGATGGCAACTTGCCAGCCATACCACCTTAGATGGTTCATTAGCTACCCAATTTTCAAAGAAATCGCTGTAAAGTGAGTCAATGCAAAAAGTGTGTAGATGCTTAGGCTTAAAGTCCCCTCAAATCAGAGGGCAAGTTGATAAGTCGTATACTTATCACCCCAATTTATTGGCCAGTTTAAAATAGAATTACTTGGTGAGTATTCGAGACTAAGTCCACATTCGAGTGGACACTCGGGCTAATTAAGCCCGAAGACCTAAAGAGTAAGTATTCAGGTCCCAAAGTATCAATTCCTAAAGTTTGCAACTCCTAATGCCTAAGTTCTTATCTCATAATTCTTTTTTTTTTTAAAAGATGAAAAATAAGAAAATACTGTTACGGTTGACAAAAAGATTTATAAGAAATATCCACTCCCCCATGCTTAGCTAATGCAATGTCCTCATTGTTAAAAATGAAAGCATGCAGGAGAGAAGTGGAAGAATAACACCTGATTTCTATGAGATTCTGGTCAGCTCGAAACAGTCTTTACACGTGCTGAGTTTAATGCCTTCAGCTAGGCGATGATCGGCCTACGGTGGTTAGGGCAAGGTAAGAGCAACCTTGTCCGAGACGGATTCAGGGAGCACATGGTCAGCAAAAGGTTTAAGACGCTGTCCGTTAACCTTGAAGAAATTACCTGTCTTTGGGTTAGAGATTTCGATGGCCCTATTAGGGAAAATCCTCTCGATAACAAATGGGTCATCCCACTTAGACATACCTAAGCTTACTGGGGAAGAGCTTTAGTCGAGAATCAAAAAGCTAGACCTTCTGGTTCAGCTCAAAGCTCTTACGTGAAATCATCTGGTCATGGAGAGCTTTGGTCTTTGCCTTATAGATTCTAGCATTTTTATACGCATCATTTCTAAGCTCCTCCAACTCAGATAGTTGGAGTTTCCTGGTCTTCCCGGCCAACTCTAGGTCAAAATTACATTTTCTGATGACCCAAAATGCCCGGTGTTCTAGCTCTACGAGTAAGTGACGCCTTACTAAACACCAGACGGAACGGAGACATACCGATAGGCATTTTGTACGTCATACAGTAGGCCCAAAGAGCATCATCTACCTTTTGGGTCCAATCCTTCCTATCAGGCTGTACGATTTTCTGCAAAATGTTTTTGATCTCCTGATTGGAGACCTCAGCCTGTCCGTTCGTCTGAGGGTGGTAGGGTGTGGAAATCTGATGATTCACCCCGTATTTCCCTAATAAATTCCGAAACTGGGCATGGGTGAAATGCGTGCCACCGTGATTGATAATCGCCTGAGGAATCCTCAACCAACTGAAGATATTCTTCTTCACAAAATCGATGACCACCTTGTGGTCATTGGTCCGGGTGGGGATTGCCTCAATCCATTTGGACATGTAATCAACAACGACTAGAATATACTAGTGTCCAAATGAAGGAGGAAAAGATCTCATGAAGTCGATGCCCCAAATGTCAAAAATTTTGGCGGAAAGTATTGGGTTTAGGGGCATCATATCTCTCTTAGCCATGTTCTTGAGTCTTTGGCATCGGGTACACGACTTTGAGAATTCCTGGGCATTCTTAAATAATGACGGCCAATGGAATCCAGATTGCAAGATTTTTGCTACCATCTTTTTCCTGGAAAAGTGTCCACCACACGCAGATGTATGGCAGAACTCAGGTATGCTATGGAACTCAATTCCAGGACGCATCGATGAATAACCTGGTCTGCGCCGATGCGGTACAGCTCGAGATCGTCCCAAAAATAATATTTGGCCTCAAACACAAGTTTGTCTCGTTGTTGTTTGGTCCAATCTTGGGAGATTTGACCAACGGCCAAATAATTGATGATATCCGCAAACCAGGGGGTTTGGATACCCGAGATTGTAAGGATAGTCTCATCTGGAAAAGTGTTTGAAATAAGGATATCTGGATGAGAAGAATCAATTAGGATTCTCGAGAGGTAATCTGCCACTACATTTTGTGCCCTGGCTTTATCCCTGATTTCAAGATCAAATTTTTAAAGTAACAGAATCTAGCGAATAAGCCGGGGCTTGGCATCCTTTTTGGCCAAGAGATGTTTCAAGGCTGAGTGGTCAGTATAAATGATGACACGAGAACCTAAAAGATAAGTCCTGAATTTTTCCAAAGCGAAAACTATAGTTAGCAATTCTTTTTCAGTAATGGTGTAGTTTCTCTGGGCCTCGTCTAGAGTCTTGCTAGCGTAGTAAATCACAAAGGGCTTTTTCTCAATCTTCTGACCCAAGACAGCCCCAATGGCATAATCAGATGCGTCTGCCATAATCTCAAATGAGGCTGTTCAGATCGGTGGTTGCAACACCGGGGCACAGGTGTTTGCCATTTTTAATAAATCAAATGTTTTACGGCATGATTCATCAAACTCAAACGGTGTGTCTTTGGCCAGAAGGTTACTTAAGGGTTGAGCAACCTTCGAGAAATCCTTTATGAATCTTCTATAAAAACTCACATGCCTAAGGAAAGAGTGGACTTGTTTCACAGATGTGGGTGGAGGAAGTCTAGAGATAGCATCCACCTTAGCCTTATCAACCTCAATACCCCGATTAGAAACCACATGACCCAGGACAATGCCTTCTTGAGTCATAAAATGGCTCTTTTCCCAACTAAGGACCAGTTGTGTCTTGATGCATCTCTGGAAGATCAATTCCAAGTTAGCTAGGAAGGATTCAAAAGAATCTCCGAAAATGGAGAAATCATCCACGAACACCTCAAGACAATCTCCCACCATATCAGAAAAGATGGCTAGCATGCACCTTTAAAAAGTCGCGGGTGCATTGCAAAGCTCGAACGGTATTCTACGGAATGCAAAGGTTCTATAGGGACAGGTGAAAGTTGTCTTTTTCTGGTCTTCGGGATGGATAGGGACTTGGTTATATCCCGAATAGCCGTCCAGGAAGCAAAAGTATTTCTGCCCAACTAACCTTTCTAGGATTTGATCGATGAATGGCAAGGGAAAGTGATCCTTTTTTGTGGCTGTGTTCAGCTTCCTATAGTCAATACAAACTCTCCAAGTAGAAGCTGAATGAGTGGTGAAGGTTTCCCCTTTCTCGTTAGTCGTAACGGTTATTCCTGCCTTCTTGGGTATAATATGAACAGTTATTCGGGTATATAATTCTAACATCGAGCCACTTGATTATCTCCTTCTTGACCAGTTCTCGCATATTCACGTTTAGTCTCCTTTGCATTTTGCGAGAAGGGCGGCATCCATCTTCCATGAACATACGATGATTACAATAAGATGGCTCGATCCCCCTTTGGTTGTGGATGGTCCAACCAATTGCCTCCTTATTGTTCTTAAGGACCTTAATCAACCTCAATTCTTGCTCCTTAGTTAAATCAGAACTAATAATCACAGGGAGCGTGTTCTTAGGTCTTAAGAACTCGTATTTCAAATTTTTAGGCAATGGTTTCAATTCAAGCTAAGGTTGGTTTAGTATAGAAGGTAGGGAGGATGCTGATGAAGATTCATCATGACGATCCAGTGGAAGAGGTTGGGAATGAACAAAATCAACAACCTCTTTGGGATGTGACAGGTTTGCCATGGAGGGTTGTGGGTTGGGTTCGCTAAAGCTGGTGGAGTCCTCGAGTGCACTGATCATCATACAAGTCTCAAAATCATGATCCTCGAGCTCCTCAATGAATCTACAATCCTCAAATCCTCTTATCGTCTTAAAAATATCAAGAGTTACCTTCCTATCCCCAAAGGTGATCTCCATACTACTGCTCTCACAGTTTATGTTGGCCTTGGCGGTAGCTAGGAACGGGCACCCCAAAATAATGGGTGTGTTCCTCAAATCGTTAGGTACATCCATGTCAAGGACCAGGAAATATACAGGAAAATAGGAATTCTTGACCTTGACGATTACATCCTCAATAATGCCCTTCAGTGTGGTGATCGGGTGGTCTACCAATTGTAGCGTTATTGAGGTTGGCCTAAGTTCGCTTAACCCAAACCTCCCGTAAAGAGAAGTCGAGATTAGGTTGATGGATTCACCTAGATTCAACAGTGCCTTATCAAAAGTGTATTCCCTAATAATGCATGAAATCAAGGGGGGCACCGGGATCTTTCTTCTTTTGAGGAAGGTGATGTAGGATCACAGAACTTGCCTGCTCAGAGAGAATCACCTTCCTTGGAGTGGGTTCTCTCGGCTTACGCTTTTGGGTATATAGTTCTTTCAAAAATTTAGCATAAGCTGGGATATGTTTAATAGCATTGAGGAGCGGAATATTGATCTCTATGCTCTTGAATAAATTCAGGAGCTCCTGGTTGCTATCTAAGGTTTTCTTCTTCTTGGTTCTCAATAGGTCTTCAGGGAACGGGATGTGGGTAGTAGTGTCTTCAATTTTCGATTCCTGGGCCTTATTGTCTTCTTCAATCTCCTTCTCTCTCTCAAGCTCCCCAAGGTTTTGGCTTCTAGAAGGTAATTCAGGATCCTAGGTCTGCTTTCCACTTCTCAAGGTGACGGAGTTTGTAGAGGCATATGGGTTTGGGTCTTGAGGTGGGTTAGTGAAGATTGGAGGGCCTTGATTGGTCATGTAACTAGAAGAAGAGGAGGAACCTTACTCAACCACCTGAGCATGTGTGTGTGGGTCCCTTTGATTCCCATACCCTTAGGCTCTATTGCCCTGATTTTGCATAGTGCGCAGGTTGGGTATATGTTGGGATGGTAGAGATCCATGTTGTCGGGTGTTAGCAAATTAACCCGAATTGCAAGTTATCCAATGATGTCTTCATTTGCTGCATCAGCTAAAGCATAGACCCTTGCATTTCCACCATCTGCCGATTTAAATCAGCCCGCCCTTCAGATTGTTGGGCATTCCAAGATGGCTGAGTAACCGGTCTCGGGGGCAACTGGGTGTATACTTGACTCTAACCCATAGGTCTTTGAGATGCATAGTTGCTGGATCGTGTTTGGGTCTGTTGCCCCTGACTTTTTTAGGAGAAGTTAGGGTGGTTCCTCCAACCTAAGTCATAAGTATTGGAATACGAGTTGGACTTAGCATTCTCCTGCATTGCATATGCATCCTCATAGGACGAGGATGGAGAGAAGGAAGGATCAGAAAAACTGGGATCAATGGCCCTAGTTTGGAACCCATAAGGTTCCGAGAAATCTTGGCTCACAGGTTGAGCCGATTCAAGTTGGTTCACGAACTCCCACCCCGTGGGAGCTCGTGAGGAATGGAATCCCGAATTCTGGGATTTAGTAGGTGTAGAAGTGTTTCTCAAATTCCCAAACATCCATTCTTCCATTCTTTTAGCAACCAAGTCAATTTTATCAAGCTTATTACAAATCAATTCCATGTTAAATGAATGAGAATCTTGGATCTCATTAGGATTTGACCTAGGTTGTTGGGACCGGTTGAAAGTGACAGGTCCACTTTAGTGGACAAAATTAGAGCCTAAGTACATGATCATTGAAATAAGAAGTGAATTTAGAATATCCTTTATATTAAAAAAATTATGTAAGAGAAAAAATCGTCATTTCATGCATTACATAATTTTGTTAGGAATCCTTTTCAATTTGGAATGCTATTTGATTTGTCACATTAAAGGAAAAAAAATTATCTACTTTCTATGTTCGAAGGATTTCCTTTTTCTAAGAGGAATTATTTACATAAAAAAATCCATGTTTGGAAGTCTGATGCAAAAGAAAAAAAAGAAAGAAGAGAAAAGGAAACAAGGGAATTGTCTTATTACCTTTCTCTCCCTCACAAAGGTCTCCCCAATTCTCTCAATCTCTCCTTTTTTGCCGTATGAAATAACGAGCGCATTCTCTTTATATAACAAGCAAAAAGAGGCACAGAGGGCCATCTCCTCTCTCACGAGAGGTGCCCCCTCTCCAGCATCTTCCTCTCCAAGGGGAGGAAACGACCTCTCTCCTCCAATGTGTGCCACCACCACCGCGAGCCTCCATCGTCGATGACTGTGACCCCCCACCACCGCGTCTCGCCTCTGACGACCACCACCGTGTCTTGACTATGCCAAATCATCATCGTGGTTGGTGGTGATAGCACCGACACCCGCAACTGCATCTCCGACTTTGCAACCATGAGCCTCCTCTCCGCCACTACAAGCCACCATCAAAACCTTCAACCGTGTGCCTGCCCCCCTATTAAGTCATCTGGGAACCCATCCTGGATGTCTGAAGACCACCACCATGCTCCATCTTCTTCTCCTCCTTCTGTTTTGCAACTCCACCAACATAACCCACAGCCCATAGCTGCACACGGCAGCCTCGTGCACTACAACCCTTACGCATAGCGGCCACACTCAAGTCGCGCCTTCACACGCACAGCCGGCCACCTTCGCGTACACCAGCGCCCCTTGTGCGCACTCCATGCGCATGCACGCCCACGTGCCACGATCTCCCCTTCCTCTTCTTCTCCAATAGAAGAAGAGGAACCCAACAAACCACCGTCGACCTCCAATTGCAGCTGCTTCCACACGCCACTGTTCGACGCATCGTTGCCTCCATTGAACTCTCCTCGCCTCCACGAGCATCTCCACACCACTAGACAAGCCAATCGTAGCCACGCCCACCGGCGAGCCGCCAACATCGCCACCGCTTCTCGTCGTCGGTGTCAACTTCGGCCGCCTTTTGGAGCGCTACCACCACCATCGAGTTCCCCTTGTCATGGCTGACCTCCACCGAAGCTTTTGCGACCAGCGATGACCTCAAGCGTGCGCACGATCAAGAGGAACACATCCTTTGTTTTGGGTATAATTAAAATTTACATTCAATGCCCTTGTCAACTTCTGAATTTTGATTTTTGGATTATTATATTGATCACAGGACCTACCAGTAGGTGTCTACAAATGTGGACCAGATTATGGGGTAGACCCATGCCTCAAGGTCGAGTAGTTCTAAGGTTCTGGATGAAAATCACCCAGAACAGAAGATTATTGTATTTACGGGGTCGAGCCTACGATTTGGTGGTGTGTAACCTAAGACCAAAGTGTCGGACAATGGGTAAAGATGGTTCAATAGGTTTGGATGTCCTCTTAAAGTTCAGCTCAGAAAGACAATCAGTTATTTCGAGCTTGGGTTGCACGTGAAAGATATCATAAGGGTCCTGGTAGAAAGTAGGTAGTTTCAGGTCAACAGGACCCCTTAAATCCAAACTCATAGTTCCCTCAGAAGTAGCTTCCCAGATTTTTATTTCCCACTTCCTATCCTCCAACATCAAGTGTTTGGGCTCTGGAACCTCTAGCATATCATTCACCCCATATGATTTACCCAAGTCCAGAAGTCGTGGCTGACTCAGAATTGACTTGGGTATAATGATTTCCAAATCAAAATCAATCCCTTCGAGGTGTGGTTGAGAAATGGGGCTACTGATTGAATCTTCTAGTAAATGAGGATTCAAATCCTCCAAGTTAGCCTCAACTGAATCCAAATCTTCAATGAACGGGCTATCAAATGGTTCATTAGATTCCTCAAGCCCGTTTGTCTCACTGAAATCATCTTCCTTATGCTCAAGTGAGACTTCACTAAGAGATTCTGCACCATCAGAGTCAAAGAATTCATGATCCTCATTTATATATGTCTTACAATCGATTGCCATTTCCTGGTTTAAAGACATTTTTCCTCGCTCCCTGGCTTGGGGATCTTGGGTGAATCAATCAGTTCATCCTCAATGGGTTGCTCTAGCCCAACCTGGTCATCCCCGGTCTCAGAAAATGTATCCCCCCCAACAGGCCCTTGAGCAGGTTCAAACATTGGCTCTCCTGAAGGGGGTTCATTTTGAGAATCATCCTAAGGTTTGACTAGGGCAACCACAAATTTCATCCTTAACCTCGACAATTTCCCAAGTAGAAACTCACCCAGGCCCCTATCCTTAACATTTTAGAGCAAATCCAATAAAGAGCTATTCAGCTCATCAATCATTTTTATCATAGGCTCCAATGCTTCAGTGCATGGTATTGGCTGAGCTTCTAACGATTGGATGGTGTTTCTCAAGTTAGCCAACACCTTGTCTTGGACTTAGTTCACCTGAACCGACTGTTTAGTTTAGGGTTGGGTGGGTTAAGGTTAAATCTAGGGGAGTCAAGATATCGAGGTTCTTGGGTCCCTCCTTGATAGTAGGTCGTTTTAGGTTGTTTAAAGAATGATGGCGACCTATATTCAGTGAAATACTGGGGAGGGTAAGTGTTATAATTAGCATATCCTTCATGGTTGTAGATCTGATTAGGTTGATCATCAAAGGATGGAGATCTATAATTATTGTAGCTCTGGGAAGGATAGTAATCATAGTCTTGTTATCTAGGGTTAGGCCTTGGACACTGAGGTTCGGATTCATATCCCCAATCAAAGTTATTACGGCTAGTGGATGGGTAATTACAAGTCAAATCGAGATAAGAATCATCTTGGGGATAAGTGTTGGTAGGAGGGTATGATGGGAAATGCGTGTAAGATGTGGAAGGATACGTGATAGAATAGGAGTTAAATCAGAAGAGAGAAAGGATCCCTGCAGTACAAGCAATCAACCCTGTCCTTAGGTGGGTTAGCCTAAAGACCTACAGACTCCCAAGACCTGTCTTGAGGTTGATTGTAAATGATTTGGTCTACTTTTATCTGGTCAATCTAACCAGTTAGGAGGGTCTGGGGAGGTCCTTCCTTTGGTTTGCGCCTCCGGTTCCTAGTGTACCCCCCAGCTACGGTCGTTTGATGCTACTTCTTTAGTTAGACATCAGATGGACCAGTAGAAGCAGATTAATCGAAAAAATTTCAGTCTGAACCCCGAAGAGCGAATCAATCCTTAAGGCCAACGTCTACTCAGTTTTAATTAGGCTTAGGATGATTATGCTCTTGGAATGTAATGGGCCCTTTAGATGGGTTGTGCCCTTAATGATCAATTCAAATGTGTGTGCGTGCACAATAAGGGTTTGCAAACAAGGTTATTTGATGATGTGTCCTTTAGGGTTTAACCTTGTTTAGTAGCTTTTATGGTTTAATCCTTAAGTTGGTTCAATCAGTGTTCAATAGAACACTCCAGATTTTGAAAGCACTGGTGATGATATATTCCTTTAGAAATCAAAAAATAATATGGAGTGCCTGGTTCAACCCTAAAGATTAACCCTAAGAGGCAAGCTATTTGATGAATTAGTTTTAAATTGAGTGGTACGGCCCAAACAGCATAATCAATTGGCCTATTGCACCACTTAGTTAAGGCATACAAGAATGCTTCACCTATTCAGATTTCTACTCTCTTATGTGTATTGAGTTGTAGTGTACCGGATCCATAGGTTAGCTCCCGATTAAGTGGTAGAATTAAAGTGATTGTGTGTCTTAGGATAAGAAGTTGTGAGCGTTAAGTGTATAGCTTTTAGTTTGATTCCACAAGAGAAAAATATTTTTTTATGATAATCAAATAACCAAAATTTACCATAGGGTTTATGCAAGTACCTAAGTTGATTTGGGTTTGAGTTATTAGGTTATGGAATGAAAACTAGGGTGGGGCTGGTGGGGGTATACTTACAAAACCTTCATCTGCACTTTTCTCTGATCTAACCACTCTGGTTGACCTCGAATGAGTACCTACAATCACAGTAAGATCAGAGAAAAAGTGAGATAAAAGCTAGGTGGTGGAAAAATTCAAAAAAATCAAAGAGCATTGCCTCTTCGGCAATAGCGCCAAAATGAAGAGATGTGTTTCTCATGTTAAAATCCAGGGTTTGGAGGACCCGTCATCGTAGCTCGCAAAATACGTCTATCAGATAAAATTTATAATTGAAAGTCGAAAAGTGAATCCCGGGTCAAACACGGGGAGACGAACATTTGGTTTTGAAAGATCCGCATTTCGCTTTTATTTGTTTTTATTGTTTTATCTTTTATAATTTTTTTGGAATTTTTTAGAAAGCAAGGGATTAGATCGATAATTACTTATCTAGCTAATCTACTTGCCAAAATATGAGAGAGATGCAATCATGGATTTCTGATCAAATGTTTTTTTTACAACTACGAAAGCGGGAAAGATTACACTACGAAAGAGAAAAAGATAGAAAGAGGTGAGAGAATCACCCTCGACGGTTGCTCGAAGAACGACTCGCTCTGACGTCGCTAGGAGGAAGGTGGCGAGGATCGGGACGAAGGAAGACATAGCTAGAGGACGGAGGATGGGGTAGGACGGTGTCACGGCGAGGATCTTCTTCTCAAAAGGCGGTGAGAGGACGACCACGGGATGCTCCATGAATGGGGATGAGAGATGAGAAAACTATTTTCTTTTCTACTCTAGAGGAGCATCCTGGGCTTGAGACAAATTCTATCAAGAGCCTTGGAGGTGGTGAGAGGAAGAAAGGAAGAGACGAAGAAGAAGGGGAGGTGTGTAGGGGTCCTTTTATAGTGATGGAAAGAGGGCAATTTGTGTAGAGGGCATTTAGTGACATCAAAGGCCTCGCTGTAGATCCACGCCAGCCAATCCCTCAAACGACGCTAAAGCTTGCTGGTGCTCTTCAATTCCTTTGCTGGCACGTGCATAGCGCAAGCCATTAATGACAACTACAAGTGTCACTAAAGGCCCGCGCAACTGTCGCTGTAGCCTCCAACTCACGCTCGCTTGCAGCTGTGCTCGCACACCCACCTTCTCGCCGTCAGATGCTTGATTGACGGTCGCGATTGCGCGAGAATCGTGCACTTTGATGGCGTTGGATGGCGTGGGCGTATTCATGATCATCTATGCGTCCACGTGGAGCTTCTTGCGTCGTTCAATGAAGATCGTGTGGCCCAATTTAGCGCTCGCGCTCGCACTGTTGATTGCGTGCGCTCGTGGGGATTCGACCACGTGCCTGCGATTTAAGAGCACCCCTCGTGACTAATGCGCTGCGGGCACTTTTGTGTCTCAAAGTCGAATTGAGTGTTGCGGGCGTGGAGGCATCCCAGCCGTTGGATCTTGATCCAATGGCTAGGATTTGAAGGCACGGAAGATGAAGGGCATGGCCGGTTGCTGCTGGCTAGTGTTGGGCAGCCTGGATGGCGCCACGTGTCTGGGCTGTCCATCTTCTGTCTATTGCAGAGGTTGCCATGGTGCTCAGATCGAGATGATTCCCACGTTGTCGGACTACAATTGTCCCTCCGGATCCATCCGTATGGTCAGATTTTTCATCTGAAGCCCGTAAGGATGTCACATTGCCCTCCTGGCCATTGATCTTCCTCGGACTTCATATGATGCTATGGGACTCCGATCTAGATGATTTCGGAGGTATTAGACTCCGATCGTCGTTTTGATCAAATCCGTACGGTCCGATCGTCCATCCGAGACTCTGAAGTAAATCCTATTCTCTCCTGACGATGAAAAGGACATAATTAACCAAAAATATATACAACTACTCTACATGTAGAATGATGCATGCCATGCAATATTTATAACATCAAATGCAAATCTAAGCCTAAGAACATGCATGATTAGGCATTTTAACTTAAATAAATGTGTCTATATCAGTCAATACCTGACGCTAGCTCCTGTGTCGGTTGGGAGAGACGTTGTAGTAGGGCATCATAGTCAACTCTCGAAACAGGAACATCTGTAGCTGTCTCAGTAGTCACAGATGCCTAGTTGTCCATCGAAGGTCTCCCATGCTTGTGTTAGTTCAACACAAGCATGAGAATATTATTTATGTTCTTCATAAATAATATTTTGATAATTTTATAAAATAAAGTAAAAGAAATAAAATATGAAAATAGCATATTTTTTCTCTGTCATAACATAATTGCAGCTATCGTGGATTTTCTAAGAAAGATGATTAGGAACGTGAAAACACATTTATACACTTTCAAAAGGTTGTAATCTTCTTTTAAATTGAGTCTAAAGATTTGTAAAGAGCCCCCAAAGATAACATACATATAGCTAACTTAGGCTATCTACACTTGGAAAAAATTAGAAACAAAAATCTAACACAAAACACATATCAGACGTCTAATACACTTGTCAGATGTCTGATATTCAATTTTAAGTCATCTGATCATGATAACAGATGACCAATTGCTTATAGCCTTGCCTCAATGATTTGAACACTTAGGTCCCAGACGACAGAATCTATAGATAGACGTCTATAGGCTTATTTAGACGTCCAATACATACCTCAGATATCCAAAGTCAACCATTAGACTGCACTTAGAATTTCCTTTATCATCCTCTAAATCTAACAGTTAAATACACCTTTAGACATTTGGACATGTCTCCAGACGTCCAATAATGGACTGTTAGTCCTATCCTTTGCGAAGATTGGTCAGAAAGCAAATCTTGCTTTTTTGATTCCCAAAGCAAGTTTTTAATCTCTTTCCACTGGACAGATGTTGACAATGACATCTGATCCTTAAGATCTAAATCCCTGTTTGGATCTGGTTAAAATAGGAACAAACCCGCCTATAATTAGACGTCCAATTCTGGTGTTAGACGTCTTATAATAGCATATCAGACGTACACCCAGAACTTTGTTTCGATCCAATGAAAACAGTAACTCTAACTCTTTAACTCAAACATCCATAATTATAATCAGATGTCTTACATGACATCTGACTCAAATATCAGACGTCTGATAATGTTGTCAGAATTATAATTACCTTGATTTGAGTTGGATTTCATCCCAATCTCCTGGGACTTGCTTCCAACGGCTAGGAGCCTTCTCCCAAGCCTTCTTGAAGGCGCTAAGCTTGCCTCTAAATACAACATAACCCTTCTTAGGAAAAACACATCTCTTGAGATATAATTCACATAGATAATCACTTGCTCACTTGCTCCATTGCTTCCATTGCCCTTGTGCTGTGTAACTACTCTATTTGGGGCAAACCAACACTTCCATTTGGCTTCATAATCTCATCTTCAGAGAGTTTCCTTCACCCTTAGTATAGATAAGCTAATTATACACTTTTGGAGTGCTCTATAGGGTGCATTTTATTTTCCATTTTACTTGTTGTAGTTGGGTATTCGACCTGTCGGATCCCATCTCTTCATTGTGAAGAAATTGGAGGTGGGATTTGTAATTGAGATACACTACCCTCATTGAAGTAGTGCGGTTATTGGATTGATCACTTGTGATCGTAAATCCTAGGTCAAGGGATTAGCTTAGGTGATGATTTTTTCCCAGTTTGGGTTTCCACTTAAAAAATCTTGTGCCTCCACAGCTTTAAATATGTAAATAGAAAACCTAATGATTGAAAAAGAATCATTAATGGAGTTATATCCAACCATGAGTGAACAAAATTCCTAGATAGAGAGAACTACTTGACAAAATTCATATTTTTGAAAAATCAAACTCTCTTAAAAGGGATGAGAATGGCTTACCTAGATTAGGGATTAGAGGACTAGAAGACAAAATAGACATAATGAAAATAGAGATAAATCACCTAAAAAAAAATTAAATCAGTTGCTTGAGAATTTAGACTAGGCTATTATGAAACTAGTCAAAATGAACCGAAAAGGATCCTCCTCCAAAGAGAACTGCTAACAAATACGGATCCACATTGTACTGGATACCAAAAAGAGAACTTACACTTTATTTTGTAGGCTTCGAAGGACATTATAATGTCAAAAATTGGATCTACAAAATGAAGGATGGACAATTAAAATTAGAAAGACCTAAAGAAATACTAAGTCACCAAAGGAGATCTTTTGTAGGAACGAAGAGGCCTATAAGAAAGAAGACAAGGAGACCGTCGTCAAGGAGGCCGATGGGTGATGGACTCCGGTTGTTCCAAACACATGATGGGGGATAAGCACATATTTTTGGACCTCCAACCTATGGATGGAGGAACAATTACATTTGGCAACAACCACAAGGGTCATATTATTGGCCTTGGTAAAATAGGTAACCCTCTATCCCCTATCTCAAATATTTTTTTAGTAAAAAGATTCAAACATAACTATTAAGTGTTAGTCAAATTTATGATAAGGGATATAAGGTAGTTTTCACTTCTAAAATATTTGAAATAATGCATGCATCAACAAATGAAACCCTTCTTAAGGGAACTATGTTTAAAGACATTTATATTGTAGAATTTGATAAAGATAACACTTATGAATGCCTTGTAACTAATAATGAATTGAATGTATGGCATTGTAAGGACCCGTTGCTTTTTAGTCTTTGAAGACGTCTGGAGTCTCAGTCAGACGTTTGTCCAGATGTCTGGACACGTTCCTGGATGTCTGAAAGTGAAATTTTTCATACTGCGCATTGCGCTCTGCACATGAGCGGCGTGCAGAGACCCGCTCTCACGTTCGCCCTCACCCTGTAAACCCTAAACCCTCTTATATATACCCCCTCCTTTCTCCTCTCCACTCCGCACACCACAGCCACCACCACCTTCAGTTTCTTGTGCAGCAGCGGCGAGAGGGGGCGAGCGAGGGAGAACGAGAGAGAGGAAGGAGGAGAGCATGGAAGGTCAGAGGACCTTCGGGAGCTTGGCGGAGCTCGCATGGCCGACGGCGGATGAGTGTGCAGGGAGGAGAGGGCTCGGGGAGGTGGCCTCCTGGCCCTCTGTAGTGGCTGGAGCTATTGCGGCGCGTGGCGAGCGAGCGGAGCGAGCTGCGAGGTGTTTTTGATGCTGGGATTTTTCCAATATCAGACATCTGGAGAGTCGACCAGACGACCGTGGTGGCAGCTGGATGTCCGGGTCTGAGACCAGATGTTTGAAAGCACTTATATCGCAAGGTACATTCTTTTTCGCGGTTACGACCATGCAGCAGGCCTCACTGTAGAAGCTGGTCTGTCCTGATTTGGACTTGCGGTTTCGTACGCAAGTAAAGGCCCTTGGGAAGGTGCACAGAACTCTTTTCAACATATTTTTGGACGTCTAATCACATCACCAGACGTCTGGAGGTGTGTCCAGACGATCGGATGCATTGTTCGACATCTGGAACTGCCTTCAGACGATCGCAGAGAAGGTTTGGATGTCTGAGGATACTGTAGGAACATAAGGTAAGATCTGACGTCTTTTAAGACGTCTGGGATTATTCCCAGACATCTGATTTTGAACAGTAGGCATGTTTTTGACTTGTTTAGGGTCCGATCGGGGTTCGTTTTACGTAAACAAAATTCCTATACTTTCCTCTTAAGTTCCTCTATGTGCCAGAGTTTGTTTTACACTATTCTGAACTCTCCTTTTGTGATGTATTCCCTGGTATAGGGTTTCATCCTGCTGCGCATTTGAGGCTCGCAGAGACGTTTGGGTCTGCGGTTCAAGCCCCTATTACTCCCGTGTTTCTTGGTAGAGTGGTTTAATTTCATTAATAATATTTAAATAAGAATGTGCTTGTGGAAATAGTCGAATGGAACCCTAGGATGTGGCATGAACCTTAGGGCAGAGAAATGAGTGAGCCTGTTTGTACTGTATGGTTCACTTGCATGTGTGATGAAGATAAATTACTAGTAAATGCCTGTATTATAATTATAAGCTGCCTATTAGAATACGAGCTGCCTGTGTTTAATGAAACTACCTGTGAGAACACCAGTTCCATGTTATTAAGAATTGAACTATGAAAACACGAGCTTCCTGTATACGGATGAGAAACGAATTATGAAAGATGAGATTTGGATCGGGATAAATGAGGTGAATATGAGCATGAACCCTATGGAGAATTAGGAGTAAAACTCCTATGGATAGACAGAAACTTGGAACGTAGACGGGAAGTGTGTTGGCCCTTGAGTACATGATACTAAGGAGAGCAACTATCCCCTTTTGTGTAGAGCGGAGCTAGCCTCCCTTGGGTTGAGACCTGGGGTTAGGATTGACCACTCTACACCGACTCCTGTTGGCCCTTGCGTATGTGGTACCAAGGCAAGCTATTAGTGTAGGGAGGGAGCTAGCTACCCCACGGGACTTGGGGTTTAGCTAGCCACCCTATACCGACTTGTTAGGCCCTTTAGGCAAATCGGGGTAGTCAGACGAGGGTGCGTGGACTGTGGAGGGGTGAGACTCCTGTTCTGAGAGGGCAAGGCCCTATACTGTTCCGTGCTGTACTTTGGGCGTACCCGCTAACGGAAACGACTGACCGCATGTCAGTGCGGGGTAGCTACTCGTGCGTTTATCACACGTGCCGTAGTCACCGCTACGTCTTGATAGTGACCTCGGGGTGGTTGATTGGGTGCAGGACTACCACAGGGGACTCTCTTGGCCAGGAGAGTACCACGTGTACCTTCTACTCTATGGAAAAGACTGCAATCGAGATCGTTCCGACAAGGAATATGCAAGATCAAGAAATATCTAGATACTTTGGGAAATGGGTGAAACTGAAACATATAAAACAGATAAATGGAAATGAGAATTAAACCTGTTGTTTTTACTATTTTGTACTTGGATAATATAGATACCACTATTCAGTGTTCGCTGACTCTGTCTTTTCATAACATTATTCAGGACCAGGAGTTGAGCAGCCTGAGTTTTTGGTTGCGGAGGGTGTTGGGCCCAGTCGAGTCCAGCCATTGTTTTCTTTAGCACTTCCTTTTCTTTTTCTCTACTGTTGTAGTAAGTAATGGACTTTTAGTTACTGTTCTGCTACTATACTGAGATAGTTCTATTTTCTTTACTGCTTTGTACGTTTCTTTTGTTTAGTAATATTGCATGTGTGAATATGGTTTACTTTCCTAGTTTTGGTTATTTCTTGTTGGACGAGTAGGGTGAGCTGGTCTCGGGTCTTGTAGGGATCCGGGAATTGGGTCGTAACAGGCATAAAATATTACATGTTCTTGTGAGACTAGTCCAAATGTTAGCGAAACATGAACTTGTTCAAGGTTCTCCTAAAGGATAATTTGTAGATGACCTTATATGTGATTCATGTAAATTAGGCAAAATCATAAAATCTAGCTTTAAAAATAAAGAAGTTATATCAACATCATGACCACTAGAATTACTTCACCTAGATTTGTTTGGACCAACAAAATATGAGTCTTAGTGGATGCAAATATTGCATTGTAATTGTAGATGCAAATATTTCAAGGTTTTCATCGGTCTCCTTGAGATCGAAAGATGGAATATTTTTTGTCATTTCTATTTTTTGTAGGAAGGTTCAAATTGAAAAAGGCTGCTAAATCACTCGAATTCGTAGTGATCATGGGGGAGAGTTCGAAAATTCCTTGTTTGATGATTCTTGTTAGGAACATGGTATTGCTCATGAATACTCTTTCCTCCGAACACCTCAATAAAATGAGGTAGTTGAGAGAAAGAACTGCACTCTTCAAGAGTGGGCTTGAACATTGCTCATAGACTTCGGGTTACCAAAGTTCTTTTGGGTCAAAGCGGTTAACACAGCTTGTTACGTGTTAAATCGCATCTTAATTCGATCCGAGTTGTGAAAAACTTGCTTTGAACTATATTATGAGAAATTTTCCAATATTAGTTATTTTAAGGTTTTTAGATGCTGATGTTTTGTTTTGAATATTATTCTAATTTAGATAAATTTGATGCCAAAGGTGAAGAAGCTATCTTTATTTGTTATTCTTCATGTATTAAAGCAAATCAAGTTTTTAACAAGATCAAATTAATAGTAGAGGAAACTTTTCATGTTTCCTTTGATGAGTCACCTTACTCTTCTTTTATTGATCGGGTCAATGTGGAAGGTGAAGATGATTCTTCTATTGATGTGTCTGATATCCTCAACTTTAATATATATAATCTTCCAAAAGATTGGATATTTCAAAGGGATCATCCTGAAAGTCAAGTCATTGGAAGTGTTTCCGATGGAGTTAAAATACGATCTCATTTTAGTTGCTCTTTCGGTTTCTCCGTCTTTTTATCTACCAAAGAGTGTTGAGAAAGCATGCTCCGAAGAACCTTTGATGATGGTTATGCAGGAGAAACTCAACTAATTCCAAGGGAATGAAATTTAAGATATAGTACTTAAGCTCGAAGGGCAAACGGTAATAGGAACCAAATGAGTTCCGAAATAAGTTGGATGAATCTGGTGTAGTCATTCGGAACAAGGCTCGTTTGGTAGCACAAAGGGTATACTAAGAAGGGATTGATTTTGATGAGACTTATGCTCCTGTAGTTTGACTCGAATCAATTCGCATATTTCTCGCTTATGCTACTTTCCTTGGCTTCAAACTCTTTCAAATAGATGTTAAGAGTTATTTTCTTAATGGTTTCGTTAAGGAGGAAGTTTTCGTAAAACCTCTCGATTTTAAGTCTCATGATAAACCTAACTTTGTCTATAAATTAAACAAGGCATTATATGATCTAAAACAAGCTCCTAGAGCTTGGTATGGGAGACTCAAAGACTATTTGTTGAGTGCAAACTTTCCTGTATAAGAAGCTAATTCTACATTGTTTATTAAAAGAAAAGGAAAAGATATTTTATTAGTCCAAATATATGTAGATGATATTCTCTTCGGTACTACTAATGAATGTATGTGTAGAAAGTTCTCTAAGATTATGTAGAAAGAATTCGAAATGAGTTTGATGGGTGAGCTCATGTTCCTCTTGGGTTTACAAATCACTGAACTCGAATTCGGGACCTTTGTGTGTCAATCAAAATACACAAAGGAGATGCTGAAAAGATTTGAGATGGAGAAAAATAAAGGGAAGAACACTCTTACGAGTGTCATAACCTCCCTGGACTTGGATGAGTCAGGTACGCCCATAGATAAAAAACTTTATTGTAGTATGATTGGTTTTTTATTGTATTTAACCTCTAGTAGACCTAACATTCTATTTAATAGCTATGTGCTAGGTTTCAATCAAAGCCTAAGCAATCACACTTAAATGCAGTTAAACGAATATTTAGATATCTAGTTAACACACTTGAATATGGTTTATTTTACCCTAGGAATACACATTTCAACCTAGTCACATACAGCGATGCAGATTACATAGGTAGCCGCATCGATAAGAAGAGTATTAGTGGGACGTGCTGATTTTTGGGCGAATCACTAGTTTCTTGGTTCTCAAAGAAGCAATTTAGTGTAGCTTTACCAACCATGGAGTCTGAGTATATAGTCACCACTCTAGCATATTCTCAAGTGTTATGGATGAAGGATACTTTAAAAGATTTCAATTTGATATTTAATAAGATAAAAATATTATGTGATAATACTAGTGCTATCAACATTTCGAAAAATCCTATGCATCACTTCTGTACAAAACATATTGATGTTCGACATCATTTTTTGAGGATAATGTATTTAAAAGAGAAATTGAGGTTAATTTATTTATACTGAGTTGTAGTTGGCTGATATTTTTACTAAACCTTTAAATTATGGTTGATTTAATTTGATACGTAGAAAACTAGGCATATGTAAGCTAATTGATATTTGAAGAATTTAATGACTTGGTGAAATTTTTGTTTGTTATGAACATTGAAGGAGTTTTGACTTTATCAAGTCAGAGATCCTTCAAAGTTAGTTCAAAAATTAAATTTGTGCATCAGACATCTTATGCTTGAAAAAGTGACTTCTGGGTATATGTACAGACGTTGACCTGCTTAAATGAGATAAAACTTAGAAATCTGTGAAAAATTCTTTCAGACGTCTGGCACGAATGTCGGATGTCTTCTCATGTCGTCTGGTAAATTTAGTCCGATGGCTAATTAGCATCAGGGTCAGAAGTCAGGAGTTACTGGATTCAGAAATCGAACGTCTTATTTATTGTTCAGATGTCTATACCATTGTATGATGACAAAAATCAGACAACCTATGGTTTTGGCTCAAATCTAGGAAGTCCCAATTTCAGAGATCAGACGTCTAATTGTCGTTTTCAATGTATGGTTTATTGTCTAATTGAAAAATCATACGATAACCTGTAGCTTTGGATACTTTTCAGGGAAGTCTGTTTGTAGAGGTCAGATGTCTAAATTTTGGATTAGACGTCCTATTGGTTGTCTGAGTAAAAATCAGATAGTGAAGTTGAAAGAGTTAAAATCCCATATTCAAAATCTCGAAGTCTAATGACCCCATCAGATATGCAGACTTGCGTTTGTTCGTGGGGTGGTTTTGAGAAGTAAATCTCCCTAACTCCAAGGGGAGTTATGCGCGACCACTTGGGGTATATAACCCCTCTTTTGTCCGCCCCAAGGACCCACTTCAATCAAACCTAAAATCCCCAAATCCTGCCCACATCCTCAGCTGATGAGTTCGTTGCTACTGCTGCTCTTGGCCACCAGACAACCACACTGTCGATTTGACGTTCGACGGCCAGCTGTGCCTTGTCCATGCAACCTATTTGTCCTCATGTTAGGGGGCGCTCCACCATGGGTATAACCTCCTTGCCCCTTTCCATTCCATAGTTTTGTGAGGCTTTGATCTCTATTTTGAAAGATCCACTTGTCAAGTTCTTGATATTTCAATCGTAGCTCGTGGTACTTCAACTATTGTGGCTTAAATCTTGAACCTAGATAAGTCACAATTTAGGGCAATGGTGCCCTAGACCATGATCAAGGTCCAATTTAGTTTTCCTGCTTGTATAGATGTTCTTATGGCAAGAGTATTACCTCAAATGACTTAATTCGTCATCTAAGTGGCTTGGATCCAAAGGTATTTTGCCACATTCATATAACTATGGCAGGTTGTATTGCCCCAAGGCATATTGTCACACAAAATGCTTTTTTCTTGTGTTGTATGTGATGTTGTGTGTATATTTTTGCAGGTATCCTATCTCCCAACCTTTAAAACCCAACCCACCCACCCTACCCAAAATGCCTCCCCGTAGGAAGCAAGCCGAAGGCTCTTCCGCTTCCTCTTCCACCTATTTGGCTGACCAATTACATGGCAACATCGCTAGACAGCGGTTTCATCGCTTTACAAATGCCAAAGTAAAGCATCCCCACTTCATTGTGTGGAATGATTTTGCACACTTAAACCTACAAGAACACTTTGAAACTCTTCATCTATTTCATTACTTTTATTGTTAGTTGCACTCTGGTGTTGGAACTATTGGTGTGTTCTCGGATCTAGTCCACCTATTCTACGCTAACATCGTTGAAGACTACAGCAACGATGAGCTTGAATTACATACCTGTCTGTTTGGTCGCAACATTCATATTACCTCTGATTCCATTTTTGCACTTCTTGACATCCATAATGAGGGGAACGATTTTAATGACATTCTGAGGCAGTATAACTCAGAAGTTATTAACCAAGAATTAATTCTATCTAATAAGTATGAACAAAACCTTGGTACTCTACCTTGCAAGTCTTAAACCCCTTCCCCGATTACTTTCTCATATTTTTGGTTGGGCCCTTCTCAATAAATCGGGTAGTTTTGATTACATCTCGTGTCAACACAAGGCATTTTTTTTTGCTGCCGTGCATCACATCCCCTTCAACTTTTGCTGCCTCATCATTCATGTCATGAATGAGGACCATAGGGCTTCTCTACCTTTTGTGTCCATCTTATCTAAGCTCTTTGCAAGCCATAGGATTCCCATTGATGATCAGGAGGTCGATAAAAAGGTTGAGCCCTACAATCAGGCTACAGCCGCCAAGATGCACATTCTTAGGGAACATCTCGACCCAGAAGAAGAGCTAGCCGATGAAAGATCACTCCCACCTTTTTCGGATTTCGATGCTAAGCGCTCTCTTCAGATAGAAGCTCATAGATCGAGCTTTGACGAGACATGGGATTCCACCACGGATTCCATCTCTGCAGGGATTTCTCTTTTGATGCGGCACATCGGAGAGATGTACACATACATGCGTGGCATGCACCAAGATATCAACGAACTTCGCACCAACGTTTGCAATCTACAGATGGGACAAGGATCCACTCGATGCCACCGCCGCCATGATCAAGAGGACTAGTATGCTATTGGTTGCGGTTGTTGTAGTTTCTCTGATCTTTTGGGGTTGAGCAGGTCCTTGTCCCATCCTTAATACAAGCCAACATAAAATGAAAGAGAGAAACAAAGGAAACTACAATAATTGCAACCAAGAGCAGACTAGTCCTCTTGATCGTGGCGGCAGCGTCGAGCAGATCCTTGTCCCATTTGCAAATTGAGGATGTCGGTGCGAAGTTCGTTGATATCTTGGCGCATGCCACCTATGTATGTGTATATCTCTCCAGTGCATCGCATCAAAAGAGATGCCCATGGAGATGGAATCCATGGCGGGATCCCATGTCTCATCAAAGCTTGATCTAGAAGCTTCTATCTAAAGAGGCTACTCAACATCAAAATCCGGAAATGGTGGGAGTTGTCTTTCATCAGTTGGCTCTTCTTCTAGGTCAAGATGTTCACTAAGAATGTGCATCTTGGCGGTTGTGGCCCGGTTGTAGGGCTTGACCTTTTTATCGATTGCCTGATCATCAATGGGAATCCTATGGCTTGCAAAGAGCTTGGATAAGATGGACTCAAAAGGTAGAAAAGCCCTATGGTCCTCATTCATGACACGAATGATGAGGTAGAAAAAGTTGAAGGGGATGAATGTGATGCACGGCGACAAAAAGAAGCGCCTTGTGTTGATGCGAGATGTAATCAAAATCACTCGATTTGTTGACAAGGTCTTAATTGAAAATAATCAGGGAAGGGGCTTAAGATTCTTGCAAGGTAGAGAACCAAGGTTTTGTTCATATTTATTTGGTAAAATCAATTCTTGGTTAATGACTTCTGAGTCATACTGCCTTAGAATGTCATTAAAATTGTTTCCCTCATTAGGGATGTCAAGAAGTGTAGAAATGGAATTAGAGGTAATATGAATGTGGTGACCAAATAGGCGGGTGTGTAATTCAAGCTCATCGTTGCTATGGTCTTCAACGATGTTAGCGTAGAATAAGCAGACTAGGTCTGGGAACACACCAATAGTTCCAGCACCAGAGGGCAACTGACAGTCAAAGTAATGAAAGAGTGAAGAGTTTCAAAGTGTTCCTATAGGTTTAAGTGAGCAAAATCATTCCACACAATGAAGCAGAGACTCTTTACTTTGGCATTTGCGAAGCGATGAAACCGTTGTCTAGCAATGTCACCATGCGATTGGTCAACTAAATAGGCAGAAGAAGTAGAAGAGCCTTCGGCTTGCTTCCTATGGGGGAGGCATTTTGGGTAGGGTGGGTGGGTTAGGTTTGGAAGGTTGGGAGAAGGATACCTGCAAAAACATACACACAACATCACATACAACACATATACACTCTCACCATATACATGCACACAACATCACATACAACACATGAAAAAAGCATTTTGTGTGGCAGTATGCCTTGGGGCAATACAACTTGCCATAGTCATATGAATATGGCAATATACCTTTGGACCCAAGCCACTTAACTTAGATGGCGAATTGAGTCATTTGAGGTAGTACTCTTGCCATAAGAACATCTATACAAGCGGGAAAACTAGATTGTGACCTTGATCATGGTCTACGGCACCATTGCCCTAAATCGTGACTTAGGTTATGGTATCTAGGTTCAAGATTTAAGCCACAGTAGTTGAAGTACCACGAGCTACGGTTGAAATATCAAGAACTTGACAAGTGGATCTTTCAAAATCGAGATCAAAGCCTCATAAAACCGTGGAATAGAAAGGGGCAAGAAGGTTATACCCATGGTGGAGCTCCCCCTGACGCGAGGAGGAATAGGTTGTGTGGAGTAGGCACAGCGGCCATCAGACATCAGATCGGCGGTGTGGTCGTCTAGCGGCCAACAACAGCAGTAGTAGTAAACTCGTTAGCTGAGGATGTGGGTGGGATTTGGGGATTTTAGGTTTGAATGAAGGGGGTCCTTGGGGAGGATAAGAGAGGGGTTATATACCCCAAGTGGTCGGGCATAACTCCCCCTGGAGTTAGGGAGATTTACTTCTTAAAACCACCCCACGAACAAACGTGAGTGTGCATATTCTGCCAGTATCAGACATCTGATGGGGTCATCAGACATCGGGATTTTGAATGTGGGATTTTAACCCTTTCTATTTCACCGTTTATTTTTTTGCTTAGGCAACCAATAAGACGTCTAATCCAAAATTTAGACGTCTGATCTCTGCAGACAGACTTACCTGGAAAGTGTCCAAAGCTATAGGTTGCCGTTTGATTTTTCAATTGGACGACAAACCAGACGTTGAAAACCACAATTAGACGTCTGATTTCTAAAATCAGGACTCCCTGGATTTAAGCCAAAGCTACAAGTTGTCGTTTGATTTTTGTCATCAGACGACAGTACAAACGTCTGAACAATAAATCAGATGTCCGATTTCTGAATCCAGTAACTCTTGACTTCTGACGCTGATGCTAATTAGCCATCGGACTAAATTTACTAGACGACATGAGATGACGTCCGACCTTGGTGCCAGATGTCTGAAAGACACCTTTTTACATATTTCTAAGTTTTATCTCATTTAAATAGGTCAACGTCTATACATATACCCAGACGTCACTTTTTCAAACATAAGACGTCTGATATTGCACAAATTTGTGCATTTAATTTTTGAACTAAGTTTGAAGGATCTCTGACTTGATGAAGTCAAAACTCCTTCAATGTTCATTACAAACAAAAATTCCACTAAGTCATTAAATTCTTCAAATATCATTTAGCTTATATATGCCTAGTTTTTTACATATCGAATTAAATCGATAATAAATTAAAAGTTTAGTAAAAATATCAGCTAACTGCAACTCAGTACAAACAAATTCAACATTGATTTCTCCTTTAAGTACATTATTCCTCAAAAAGTGATGTGGAACATTAATATGCTTTGTATGGGAGTGATGGACCGGATTTTTCGAAAGGTTGATAGCACTAGTATTATCTCATAATATTTTTATCTTATTAAATATCAAATTTAAATCTTTCAATGTATTTTTCATCCATAACATTTGGGAACATGTCAGAGCAGCGGCTATATACTCAGCTTTCGTGATTGATAGGGCTACACTTGATTGTTTCCTTGAGAACAAGAGACTAGTGATTCGCCCAAAAATTGACATGTCCCACTAGTACTCTTCTTATCAGTGTGGCTACCTACGTAGTCTGCATCGCTATATGTGACTAGGTTGAAATGTGTACTCCTAGGGTAAAATAAACCATATTCAGCTGTGTTAACTAGATATCTAAATATTTGTTTAACTGCATTTAAGTGTGATTGTTTGGGGTTTGCTTGAAACCTAGCACATAAGTACTAAATAGAATATCAGGTCTACTAGAGGTTAAATACAACAAAGAGCCAATCATACTACGATAAAGTTTTTGATCTATGGGTGTACTTGAATTGTCCAAGTCCAGGGTGGTTGTGACACTCGTAGGAGTGTTCTTCCCTTTACTTTTCTTCATCTCAAATCTTTTCAACATCTCCTTTGTGTATTTTGATTGACACACAAAGGTCCTGAATTCGAGTTGAGTGATTTGTAAATCCAAGAACTTGAGTTCACTCATCAAACTCACTTCAAATTCTTCCTACATAATCCTAGAGAACTTTTTACACATATTCATTAGTAGCACTGAAGAGAATATCATCTACATATATTTGGACTAATAAAATATCTTTTCCTTTTCTTTTAATAAACAATGTAGAATCAGCTTCTCCTATAGAAAAGTTTGCACTCAACAAATAGTCTTTGAGTCTCTCATACCAAGCTCTAGGAGCTTGTTTTAGACCATATAATGCCTTGTTTAATTTATAGAAAAAGTTAGGTTTATCATGAGACTCAAAACTGGGAGGTTGTTTTACAAAAACTTCTTCCTTAATGAAACCGTTAAGAAAAGTACTCTTAACATTCATTTGAAAGAGTTTGAAGTCAAGAAATGTGACATAAGCAAGAAGCATGCGAATTGATTCGAGTCGAGCTATGGGAGTGTAGGTCTCATCAAAATCAACCCATCCTTTTAGGTATACCCTTGTGCTACCAAACGAGCCTTGTTCTGAATGACTACACCTGATTCATCCAACTTGTTTCAGAATACCCATTTGGTTCCTATTACCGTTTGTCATTCGAGCTTAGGTTTCAAACTTCATTCCTTTGGAATTAGTTGAGTTCCTCCTGCATAGTCATCATCTAAGGTTCTTCGGAGCATGCTTTCTTGACATTTTTCGATTTAATTTGAGATACAAAGACGGAGAGACCGAAATAACAACTAAAATGAGATCGAGTTCTAACATCATCAGAAACACTTCCAATGACTTGACTTTCGGGATGATCCCTTTGAAATATCCAATCTTTTAGAAGATTATAGATGTTAGAGTTGGGGATGTCAGATACATCAATAGAAGAATATCTTCATCTTCCACATTGACCCGATCAATAGAAGAAGAGTAAGGGGACTCATTAAAGGAAACATGAAGGGTTTCCTTTAATGTGGTTTTGTTAGAAACCCGATATGCTTTAATACGTGAAGAATAACCAATAAAGATGGCTTCTTTACCTTTGGCATCAAATTTATGTAAATTAGAGTGGGTATTCAAAATAAAACATCGGCATCTAAAACCTTTAAAATAACTAATATTAGGTATTTTCCCATAATATAGTTCAAAGCAAGTTTTTCGCAACCTGGATTGAATTAAGATGTGATTTAATACATAACAAACCGTGTTAACTGCCTCGACCTAAAAGTACTTTGATAACTCGAAGTATATAAGCAATGTTCGAGCCTACTCTTGAAGAGTGCAATTCTTTTTCTCAACTATCTCATTTTGTTGAGGTGCTTGGGGGAAAGAGAACTCATGGGAAATACCATGCTCTTGATAAGAATCATTAAACAAGAAATTTTCAAACTCGTCCCCTATGATCACTCCGAATTCAAGTGATTTGGTAGCCTTTTTCAGTTTGAACATTCCTACAAAAAATAGAAATGACGGAAAATACTCAATCTTTGGATCTCAAGAAGAAGACCCATGAAAACCTCGAAAAATCGTCTACAATTACAAGGCAATATTTGTATCTACTAAGACTCATATTTTGTTGGTCCAAAGAAATCTAGGTGAAGTAATTCTAGTGGTCTTGATGTGAATATAACTTTATTTTTAAAGCTAGATTTCATGATTTTACCTAATTTACATGAATCACATATAAGGTCATCTATAAATTTTCCTTTAGGAAGACCTCGAATTAGTTCATGTTTGACTATCTTTTGAACTAACTTCATATGAAAATATCCTAGTTTTTTATGCCATACATTCAATTTATTCTTAGCTACAAGATATTCATAAGTGCTATCTTTATCAAATTCTATAATATAAATGTCTTTAAACCTAGTTCCCTTAAGAAGGGATTCATTTATTAATGCATGCATTATTTCAAATATTTTGGAAGTGAAAACTATCTTATATCCCTTATCATAAATTTGACTAACACTTACTAAGTTGTGTTTTAATCCTTTTACTAAAGAAACATTTGAGATAGGGGATAGAGGGTTACCTATTTTATCAAGGCCAATAATATGACCCTTGTGGTTGTTGCCAAACGTAACTGTTCATCCATAGTTGGAGGTTAAAAAATATGTGCTTGTCCCCTATCATGTGTTGGAACAATTGGAGTCCATCACCCATCAGCCTCCTTGGTAGCGGTCTCATTGTTTTCTTTCTTGTAGGTCTCTTCGTTCCTACAAAAGTCATCCTTTGGTGACTTGGTATTTCTTTAGATTTTTTTAATTTGAGTTGTTCATCCTTCATTTTGTAGATCCAGTTTTTGACATTATAATATCATTTGAAGCCTACAAAACAAAGTATAAGTTGTCTTTTCGATATCCATTACAATGTGGATCCATATTTATTAGCGATTCTCTTTGGAGGAGGTCCTTTTTCGATTCATTTTGACTAATTTCATAATAGCCTAATCCGAAGTTACTTGAAGAAAGTTTTTGATGAGCGACTATCGTAGAGAAGGCACAAGAACATGGGAGGAAAGGACATGCCTGGAGCAGAATCTGATGACCTTTAGGCCATCGCCTGGCATTGAAGGTAAATATAGGTGGGATGGAATTTTCACTCCTGTTAGAGCATATGAAAAGATCATGAGGCATTCCAATTCTATGGAGGCAGATGCGATAGGGAAAAAATTATGGCTATTAAAGATCTCAGTTAAAGTCCAGATTTTTTTATGGCTATGTAGGAAAGATTGATTGGTGACAGGTGATCTTAGACATAAAAGAATGGGTGCTGCCTTACAATCGTGCTTGTTATGTGGCTTGCCCATTGATAGCTCCATATCTTTTCTTCATGTGTGGTCACTGATGCTGTGTGGAGAAGAGTTTGTAGGGAACCGCTTCCCATTTGGGACGATTTGTGGAAAAATTTTTTATTGCATGACAAATTGCCCTGTCATGTGGTGGCTGTTATGTGGTGTGTGTAGAGAGTGAGATGATTTTTTGTTTCAAGAAAGGCCAGTATGTGTGGAGCAAATTGTAAATGTATGCTGGTCTCTCATATATTTGTGGGGATCTATTCTGTAACCCTATCTTTATCTTAATCAATAAAATGCTCTCCTGGATTGCTATCGTTTCACGATAGCCTTCCTTATTGTTTCAAAAAGAAAAGAAAAAAAAGAAAGTTTTTGATGGGCAATAAGCTTGCCCAAGTTATCATTTCTTTTCGTAAATTTGGCTGAGTCCTCAAGCAATTGATTTGATTTTTCTTTGAGGTGATTTATCTTTATTTTTATTATGTCTAGTTTATCTTCTTGTCCTCTATCTAATTTAAGTCATTCTCATCATTTTTAAGAGAGTTTGATTTTTCAAGAACATGAATCTTGTCTGGTTCTCTATCTAGGAATTTTTGTTTACTCATGACTGTACATAAATCCTTTGTTAATGATTCTTTTTCAATCATTAGGTTTTTTATGTGCATATTTAAAGGTGTGATCATTGATTAATTCCTTACTCTCTAAGTTTTCTACTTTTAGTCTTTATTTCTTTAAAATCTAGATATAATAAATCAAATGCATCTTAGAACTCATCTAAGGAATATGAATTTATCTTAGGTTCTTTGGACTTGGATTCGAAAGGGTTATTGGTTGCCATGAGTCTCAAGCAAGCCGTTTCTTCATTTGTCTCCTCCCCTTCTTCTTTGGAAGTAGAGTCATCTCTAGTCGTTTGGAATGCTTTCTTTTGGAATGGCTTAGGCTTGGAGAACTTTTTGTAGTTGGAAGGCTTCTTGCCTTTCTTCTGGTCATCCTTTTTGAGCAAGGGACACTCCTTCCTTATGTTGCCTCTCTTCTTGCAATTGTAGCAAACTAGAGGTTCTTCTTCCCTTTTCTTTCCCTTGGTCTCTCTTCTATTTCTGAGAAAGTTTTAAATTTTTTAGCTAATGAAACAAATTCTTTGTCATCGGTACTTGGTTGATGTTGCCTCATCGTCCGATGTTGCCTTGAATGCTAAGGTCTTCTTTGGCTCTGGTGTGATGGACTTCTTCTTTTGATCCTTATTTTGTTTCATAAGCCATTAGATTCCCAAGTAGATTCTCCATGTCTAAATCCTCTACTTGGTTGGCTTCTTCTATCGCCGTGACCTTTTGCTCCCATCTGGGTCCAAGGAAGTGGAGCTTGACTTGAAGCTCTCCCTTGATAAATGTATTCCCTAGAGACTTGAGGTTATTAAGGATTAATGTGAATCGGGTGTACATGTTCCCAAGTCTCTCATTTTCCTTCATAGTGAAGGCTTCAAAATGTTAATTTAACTTTAGACGTAGCTTCATGAGTTACTTCTAAGGTTCTCCAAATTTTATGTGCAGTTGTGCATTGACTAATGCAATTGAACTCCTCCGAACTAAGTGTGTAATAGAGTGAGTTTATCGCCTTCGCATTCAGCCCGATCAAATGAATATGCTCCATCATGTATCCTGTCTCTGATTTGTCGGGAATGTCATATGCGGATTCACACTTCTCTCAGACGGAAAAGTCGTTGGCTTGAAGCCATATCTTCATTCTTAGCTTCCAATATGTGTAGTTGGTTCTTTCGAAGAGAGGTGGTCGGGTAGTGGATTGCCCTTTCGATCTACTGGTGAATACTACTCTCCCTTCCATAGGATCTTCCACGAATGTTACTCCTAAAAGCGGAAACCTGCTCTGATACCAAATGAAATTGCACTAGAAGTGTGGTGAATAGTGAATTTGAAAAATAATTGCAAAATAAAATTCAATCACAGTAATGGAGGCATAGGATTTTTTAGGTGAAAATCTAAATTGGATGAAAATCGCCATTTAAGTCAATCTACTAACCACACTACCTACACTACTTCGAGGGTAGTGTGCCTCAGTTATAAATCTCACCTCCAATCCTTAAACAGAGGTTTTTCCCTTTACAATGAAGAGACGGGGATCCGACAGGTCGGATACCCAACTAGAAGTAAAATGGAAAATAAAATGCACCCTATAGAAAACTCCAAAAATATGTATAATTAGCTTATCTACTAAGGGTGAAGAAAACTCCCTGAAAATGAGATTATGAAGTACAATGAGAGTGTTGGTTTGCTCCAAACAGATTAGTTGCACAGCATAAGGGCAATGGAAGCAATTGAGCAAGTAAGTGATTATCTATGTGAATTATATCTCAAGAGGTGTGTTTTGTCTAAGAGGGGTTAATGGTGTATTTATAGGCAAGCTTAAAACCTTCAAGAAGGCTTAGGAGAGGGCTCCTAGTTGTTGAAAGCAAGTCTGAAGGGATTAGGACGAAATCCAACACAAATTAGAGTATTTATGATTGTGGACAATAGGATCAGATGTCTGACTATAATTATGGATGTCTGACTTAAGGGGTCGGATTTTTTTTTTTTTTTGACAAAAAGGAAAGCTATCGTCTTATGATAGCAATCCGAGAGGATATATTATATAACTAAGAGGAATTACAACCAAGATCCCCATGTATGTATGAGAGATCAGCACTCTCTTACAATATGTTCACAATAGCCCGGTCTCTCCTGAAAAAGCCTCTCATTTCTTGCCTTCCACACATACCAGAGAGTTACAGCCATGCGCACATGCGACCTCTCCCTCACAATAAAACCATGCCAAATGGAATCCCATGATGGTAGTGGTTTCTAGCAAGTCCTCCTCCAGATAGCATCTGTGATCAGGCAAGACGAGAAAATGTGATTAAGGTTGTCAGTGTACATTCCACACAAGTGACACTCGTGAAGAGCAGCTCCCATTCTTCTGTGTCACAGATCACCTGTTATCAAGCCCTCCCTCCTACGTAACCAAAGGAAAATTTGTACTTTAAGGGGGATCTTCAAGAGCCAAATCTTCCTGTCAATGACATCATAGCTCCCCCCACTACCATTCTCCATGATTTTGTTATAGTCACATTGCACAGTGTAAATACCCCCATATATAATTATCATCCACTCCATGTAAGCTCTCAAGGTCTGAGATGAGATTTCTCCTTTCTTCCTACAACCAGGTGCCCCTTCTTGTGGAATCCTCTTCATTCAGCAGCCAGCAGCTTCTACTGTCAGAGACCAGAAGCAGCTGACCGACCCCTCCTTATCAGTGGTTGCTGCAAAGGCCCTTGGATAGATCTCCTTCAAAACACCCAGCAGAGACCATCTTTCATTCCAGAAATTGAAGGTCCTGCCATCACCTAGAGTCGGCTGCAGCAGATGCCAGTTATCAGCCAAGGCTTTGATCACAGATCTCCAAAAGGGTGAAGGTCTGCTGGGCTGCAGTCTGTTGAGCACACTGTTTGAAGAACCATAGCTGTCCTTGATCAATTCAGTCCATGGTTTCACCTCACCTTGCAAGAATTTGATAGTCCACTTAAGCAGCAAGGCTTCATTGAACTGTTTCAGAGATTTGATCCCCAGACCCCCCTGTCCTTTGGCTGGCAGAGCTGCTCCCCCATTTCAATGGCTGCAGAAATCTGCCCTCATGCTTGGCTCCCCTCCAAAAGAATCTCTTCCTCAATACATCCAGCCACTTCCACACTGATTTAGGAGCTTTGAAGATAGAGAGGTAGAATACAGGAATGGAGGTGATCATTGAATTGAGCAAGATGAGTCTGCCACCCTTGGACAAGAAGCTGCTATGCCATCCAGCCAGCTTCACAGAGATTTTGTCAAAGAGACAGTTCCAATCTCTTTTCTTCATTCTAGAACACCTCAAGGGCAGACCCAGATATCTGATAGGGAGGCTGATGCGAGGAGTCCCCAAAATAGCAGAGATGTCTCCTTGCTTAGCCTCAGGTAAGCCAAAATAGACCCAACTAGACTTCTCTGTTCAGCCTAAGGCCTGAGATGTCCCCAAAAATGATGACCATATGGCAAAGAGCTTGAGCTTCATCAGTAGATCCTTTCACAAAAAAAATCGTATCATCCGCATATTGAAGTAAAGGGGCCAAAGCACTCCTGCTAGAAAGGGAGTATCCTCTAATAAGACCCGCTTCAGCAAGTTTACAAGCATACCAAGCCAAGTTGTCCACCGCAAGGTTGAAGACCAAAGGCGCCAAAGGACATCCTTGCCTGACCCCACATTGGGGTTGAATCCATGCACCACAAGGCTTCCCATTTATAAAGGGAGTGAAAGAGGCAGTTGTGATACACCTTTTCACCCACTTAATCCAACAAGGAGGAAAACCTCTTCTTTTAAAGACTTCCCAAAGGTAAGGCCAATAGATGGAATCATAAGCTTTGCGGAAGTCAACTTTCCATATAAAAGCTCTACACTTCCTCTTGTGCCACCCACAAACCATCTCCTGGGCCATGATAAAAGACTTTTCTAAAGACCTATTAGGGAGGAAGGCTAACTGAACAGGGTGAATCAACTCTTGCAGGACAGGCCGTAGCCTATTGGCCAAGATCTTACTAATCACCAAGTAGATAGAATTTGAGAGGGCTATGGGTTTGAACTCCTGAAATGTTTCTGCCCCCTGAGTCTTTGGCAATAGAAATAAGAAGGATTTATTGATTTTTTCAAAGCCAAAGTTTCCAACCTCAAACTCTTTGATCACCTCCATAGCTTCTGTGCCCACAACATCCCACATCTCTTTATAAAAGAAGACTTGAATACCATTAGGACCAGGTGAGCCTTCATTGTTGAGATCCTTGATGGCAGTCAAAGTCTCAAGCTCAGAAATAGCTGCAGTCAGGTTGGAACACTGCTATTTAGAGATTTTGGGTAGGTCGCTAGCTGCCGTTTTCCATGTACCCCTTCCAACTGACCTTGAGGAGTCTTTAAAGTATCTGATAGCCTTAGTTCTGATATCAGAGATAGAAGTAATTCTCTGCCCATCTTTAACAATTGAGGATATCAGGTTGAGTCTTCTACGAGAGCTGGCGGCCAAATGGAAGAACTTGGTGTTTGCATCCCCCTCTGTAAGCCACAATTGTCGCGAATGTTCCCTCCAATCCATCTCCAACTTCAGATCTTCTTCAGTCACCACCCCCTGCCACCACCTTCTGATAATGAAATCCTGCTCAGTCATTAGACCAATGGCCTCTTTAGAGTCAAGGTTCTGGACTTCCTTCAAAGCTTCTTTGCGTCTCTGATGTCTCATGATAGAAACAACATCTCCATACTCCTTTAACATTTCTCTCATAGCCGACGGTTTGGAAGCTAGCTTGATGGTAGCAGTGCCCTCAACCTGCTTAGCCCTCCACCATCCTTCAAATATCTCTTTGAACCCCAGTTCCCTCAACCAAGATTTCTTGAACTTGAAGTAAGATCCAGCAATCACTTGCTCACCACTGTCTCACACTAAAGGGGTGTGATCAGAAAAGGGATGCTTAAGGCCACAGACAGAAGATAACTGAAATAGATCTAGGAGCCCTGCATTGCCAAAAAATCTATCAATCTTGGACATGAGGCCTCTCCCATTCCTCCAAGTATACTCAGAGCCAGAAGAAGGATACTCACTCAAGCCTAAGGTTTGAACCACCAACTGAAAACCAGTGGTTGCACTATCAGCCACACCACTAGGTCTATCACTTCCCATCAGCACACAGTTGAAATCACCTCCAACAAGCCAGGCAACCCCATTCACAAAATCAGCAGCCAAATTCCAGTCCTCCCACAGTTCGTGCCTCCTGCATGGGTCACAGGGTGCATACACACCTGACACAAACAATTCACATCCTCCCTGGGCTCTTTTGAACTTGCAGGTCAGTAAGTGCAGCCAAAGAGACCTCCTCCAACTACAGCACATGCTTCTTCCACCAGATAGCAACACCCCCAGATCTGCCAATAGAGTTAATCATCACAGTGTCATTTGCATCCCCATCTTTCATCTCAATCCACGCCCTGTCAACCTCATTATCAATATGCGTTTCTTGGATGATGGTGCAGTCAATTTCCCATTCTCTCAAATATCTTAGGAGAGAAGCTCTTCGACATTGATCGCGCAACCCACGCACATTCCATGTAAGGATCCTCATCTAGCAACTTGGTCATCCCCCTTCTTCACAGCAGAGACTTTGCTAACCTTCATCACAACTGCAATAGCACACTCATCAATTTTTTGCATTGAGCTACGTCTTCTCAGTCTGAGCTTGTAGGGAGGTCTCCCCAAACCTGTCTTGGATGGACTCCTTGAGTTCAACTACAAGCCCTCAACTGTAGGTGGGCTACTTTGCAAGCTTAAGGAATTCATAGGAATCTCCTGTAGCGCAAGACCATCAGAAACAGTAGCTCTTGAAGCCCCTACTTCCAAATCCTCAAGCGCATCCTCATTTATCAGTGCCATCACCTCTCCTTCTTTCTCTTCCTCAGCCATATCACCTTTAAGAACATGTGCAACCCTCCCAGCCTCCAGAATTTCAGCCATCTTCTCAGCCATCATCACACCCATCCCATCTTCCAAGTCCTTGCCCTTACTAGGCTTAGGTGTCTTCTCCTGTGTTCCACCATCCAACAATACCGATCCTATTTTGGCTTGCAGAACCTTAGCATAAGAGGGAGGGTTATGATGTGATTTCTCATCCCTGTTAGCCACACAGAAGTTCAAGAGCAGTAGCCAGGAGCTCCCCCCACATTGGAGAATCACCTTATTTGGAACAGATCCTGCCCTAAAGGCACCCACCCAAACATTCAAAACACTGCTATCTCCTTCAATCAGACCAACCTCAGCATCTTTAGCCACAGAAGCAAACCCAGCTATCATAGCTGCCACCACCGCTTTAGATCTTAAGTGTAAAGGTAAACCTTTGATTTCAAGATTGCCAGATCTAGAGGTCGTTCTTTGAGGTGGTCGCTCAGGCAGAGAACCATCAAAAGGGGAAACCAGATGCCACATCATCGCCAGCCCACCCAGATTACTCGACTGAAAGCGTAGATGTTCGACATCCATCACCCCCAATCCAAAGAGCACGAAACGCGAAGAGGAGAGGACCGCAATCTTCTAATCATCTGTCGAGAGAGAGAGAGAGATCTTACCAATTGATGAGCTTTCTCCAAAGACAGATTGCCCATCATCACTTCCCCAATCAAGGCCCCTCGCAACACCAGCTCTGCCACCTTTATGTCCTCACTCAAGGGAATCTCCACATCCAGGGTGTGCCCCCCATAAGCAGGTGGGGGAAGTGGAAGAGGCGGTTGCACCTCCACCTTCTTGGCTTAAGAACTTGTGCGCATCCTACCCCTAGGTTGTCCGCTGTATGTCATGCAGGAGTCACGTTTATGGCCAAAACCCCAGCAGGCCAAGCAAAGCAAAGGACGGTGGCATACCGCCGCCACATGACCACGGCGCCGACATCTAAAGCAGACAGTCTCTTTGTTGCTCGCAGGCCGCCTATTGAAAATCCAACTCCTGTCCATTGCCCTAGCACCTTCAGCCATCTAGAAGCCTCACTCTTTCCTCCTCCATGACCTTGATCTCCAGGTCGTCCAACCGCCATCACCGGTGATGCTCTCGCCGGACCTCCTAGGGTTCATCGCCGATTTAATTTCAGTCTATTGAAACCAATCTTAAGGGGTCGAAGTTACTATTTTCATTGGATCGAAACAGGGTTTTAGGTCAAACATCTGTGGTGCTATTTTAAGACGTCTGGACAAAAAATTGGATGTCTAATTTTATGCAAGTTTGTTCTTATTTTGACCAGATCTAAATAGGGTCTTAGATGTTAAGGCTCAGACGTTAGTGTGACCTAGATATCTGGAAAGAGATTAAAATCTTGCCTTGGAATCAACAAAGCAAGATTTACTTTCTGACAAATATTCGCCAAGGATAGGATTAATAGTCCATTATTGAATGTCTGGAGACATATTTAGACGTCTAAAAGTGTATTGGACTGTTGGGCTTTAACAATGATAAAGGAAATTCTAAGTGGGGTTCAATGGTTGGCTTGAAGGACGTCTGACTCATATATTGGATGTCTGAGTAAGTCTATGGACGTTTGATTGAAGGTTACATCGACTCGAGCCTAAATGTAATGCAAAGGCAAGGTTATAGGCAATTGGTCATCTGTTATCATGATCAGGCGAGTTAAAGTTAAATATCAGATGTTTGACAAGTGTGTTAGATGTTTGATATGTGTTTTGTGTCTAAGTTTTTGTTTCTAGTTTTTTCTAAGTGTAGAGAGCCTAAATTAGCTATGTGTATGTTATCTTTGGGGGCTCTTCGCAATGTCTCTAGACTCAATTAAAAAGAAGATTATAACCTTTTGAAAGTGTATAATAAAAAGCTTAAGATCTATGATAATATACATCTTCACGCTCCTAATCATCTGACTTAGAAAATTCATGAGACCTGCAATTATGTTTTGACAGAGAAAAAATATGCCATTTTTATGTTCTATTTCTTTTACTTTATTTTGTAAAATCACCAAAATATTATTTATGAGGGGTTGAATTAACGGAAGCTTCCTAGTAAAATGGAGGACCCAAAAGGAAAGGGACCCATCATTTGGAAGAAGTTACAGTTGTGACCGCTTTGAGGAGTGGGAAACAAATTCTTGAACTTGATATCACTCTTATAGTCATCCCCACTACTACTTCCACCCCCACCGAAGAAGAACCCTAAGGTTCTTCGCAAGAAATCATTCACCCGAAGAAGGTTGCACCCATACCACCCTTAACCTGCCATGACAACACACAAAAACTTAGGGTGCCTGATATGCATTATTTCTGGCTATGCTAATCAGGATATTATCCTAATCAACGGTGCCAACAATGATGTTTAGGTTACTCTGCAATTGTAATTAGTGTCGTATTGTTGTAGTATAAAGTACAAAATAACTACTCATTTATAAATTTAAGCTGGCTTTGAGTTCAGGTCATTTGTTGGGAGGCTTATTTTAGCTAAATTCACCAATTATTCACTTAAATTATTTTTGTTTTCTTAATTAAGTTAATTACAGTAAGGATTATTACTTAATAAGTTATGCAGAGAAATTTGGGGGAATAATAATTTTTGTTATTATTGAAAAGAGAGGCCTTAGCTCTCTTTATATAGAGAGAGGCAAGTGCATACATGGTAATCTACCTAGGATCTAAAAATAGTAAATGACTAATCAAATATTTAATTTGATTTATTTCTTAACACTCCCCCTCAAGTCGAGATGCGAAAGACAGCAAAGACTTGGATCCTTAAGGTAGTGAAGATCAACTTTTGTCAACATGGTAGTCCCTTTTGTGTCTTCAACCATGGGTGTCTCTTCTTGTACACCCTCACAAAGTTAGTTAACACTTGCTTTCTTTTGAGGTGCGTGAGAATATTGCCCGAACACTTGACATCTTGAGACAACTCTCGTCTTCAACTCTTGTGTCTTCCACTCAGCATATAAGGACTTAAACAAAATAGATTTAGAACATGAGGGGGGATACACACAAAGGCCCCTAAACAAAAACCAAACACTAACTTGCAAAACCTAGAAGGACCTAAATAACCCCCCCTTTGTTTTAAAAGACCTTGATCGAAGAGGGTTTTTTTCCCTCAACTTCGTTCTCTACTGTTGCTCCCATCTTCCTCTCTATTGGGCGTGAGATCACAGCAACAACGATAGCAACATGGAGAGAGGAGAGGGGTCATCATCGGCTCCTCCCTCTTCATCTCCTTTGTCTCCCTTTTTTCCTTTCGCTGTGGGTGGCGCTATTGTAGCAGGGAGGTTGGTGGCGGAGCTCTGGTGAGCCGAAGGAGGTCCAGACCACCTTGGTTTAGTGGCTTGGCCTCCACGGAGACCAGTGGTGCCTCTAGATCTTCGAGCAGGTGTGATTTGGTGGCCTAAAACTTTGATCTGGAGCTTCCTCCTTAAGGACGATGTCGATCAGAGGAAGCTTCACCGGCGGCTTATGTTCGGTCAGTTGGCCACCAGAGATGGTCGGTCTGGGGGCCAGGACCCTGGCGACCACTCCAACGGTGCTCCCTCGCCAAGCGGTGGTCGAAGGCAATGCCAGTGGCGATTTTTCTACCGGCGGCGGCGACTGTAGTAGAAGGCATGAAGAGGAAGACGAAATAGAAGAGTAGGGAAAGGAGAAGAGGAGAGGAGAGAGCCTCTCTTGTGACTCACTGGAGGCTGACGGCGCCGCCAGAGGCCCCCCCCTCTCTAGGGTTTCTTCTTTCCCACAGGATTAAACCCACTTTGATACCATATAGAGAAATTTGGGGGAACAATAATTTTTATTATTATTGAAAATAGAGGCCTTAGCCTTCTATATAAAGAGAGACAAGGGCATACATGAGAATCTACCTAGGACCTAAAAATAGTAAATGACTAATCAAATATTTAATTTGATTTATTTCCTAACAAGTTATGCTTACTATTTAGCTTATAATATATACATAAGCTTATAAACACAATATAACATTACTACTTAACATATAATATAGCTACTTAATACATAAATAACTATATTGTACTAAGTTATATTAATTCTAACACATATATATATAGTTACTACTATATAACTTAAATAATTATTTAGCATCGGTACCAACTAACCGTTGTGCCAAATCTGAACAGCTATTTTGTCATGAATCTAAACTCTAACCTTCTAAATTTGCCCCCAATGGCTAGGGAGCATAGGGGGGCTGCTTAGTGGTTTATAAAAATACTATTGAGAGTTATCTTTAAAAATAACAAGAAAAAACAAATCCTCCTTGCTTTCAGATTTCATTTCTCTCCATTCTAGCTTCAAGAGTGATAGTAATTATTGCTTTCAGCCTTCAAGAAGATCTCTGTATTGCAATAAGTTTGTTTGGAGCATTTTCTTTAGTTCTTGTCGAATCAATTTTTGTGCACCGTCTTTATATGCTAGATCTTACTATTAAATTTTGCTAAACATATTCTTGTTGGAGACTTAGGATTTTAGTTGTAAGTTTTTACATTTCTTGCTTACACCTGTAATATCAATTGGGTTGAGGTAACTCGTTAATTGCCTCATATTTAGTAAATTGATTCCCTTCGAGTTGAGGGAATTGAGTTAAAAATCCTATGTTGGGAGGCTTAGATAGTGGAGTTCCCAAGTGAAGGGAACTACTAAATATTTGGTGTTCCATTTTTGTGGTTTGTATTATTTACGAATTTTTTACCACACTATTCATCGTCCCCTTCTAGTGTGCTTGTGTTCTTTAGATCATACAATTGCCATGTGGCATCATCAGAAATGTTCACCCTCATGCCACCTTTCACAGGCAAGGGAGATCAAGGTTAATGCATTACACACTCGAAGGCATCGTAGGCGCTCGGGTGTGTAGATGGCACAAAACATGATATACAATGTTGAGAAAGTTATCTTCCCACGATGTGGGACTAAAGAGTCCTTGCTTCCTTCAGTGCATGCATAGATTCACTCATCTTCGTAGCATCAGCAGCAACAACTTCAATTCTTCTTTTATCAAAGTTGGTCTTCTACGATTGAGTTGCTCCGTGTCTTTAGAGATTCAATCTAACTCAGATCAACGCTAAGAATCATTCTTTAATTCCCTAAATCAATTAAAAGCACTAGCGGCTCACCATGGCTATTTATGAGTAGCAGTACATATAACATCTATAGACCTTGTGCTATAGACTAAAAACACACTCTCGCGCATCCTTAATACCTCACTTAGTGCCTAACAAAACTTAAACATAGTCATAAGCCTTCCTAGAGAACCTGAAACTCAAATATGGACGTAGAGGTGTTCTTTTGCTTAATACCAACAGAGGCAATCAGGGAAAGTTTGATTCATAGCAATCATTCATTTAACAGAGTGTTTAACTGCACCTATTTGAACTACAGAGAATTTGAAAAACTCAAATCCAGCTTTTAAGAACTCACCAACAAATAACTAAACCCAACAAACTCAGAATGGACTAGCTAACTCAACTGACCTTCAATCTTCCTCAAATTGACTCTAACAAACTCCTAACTTCAAGAACATGCAACAACCCTTAAACTTGAGCTCAAGAGCTCTGAGCTTCCATGGCAACGCTGAGTTGACCCATTTAATATTAGAGTTTGACTTTGACCTAGAGCACATTCTAGAATAATTTGTAGGCACTACAACACTCAACATAACTTCATAAAGCTACTAGATCTAAGAAATGGAAGGTTTGAAAGCTTATAAGGACTTATCAAAACTATCACCTTCGTCAAATTATGGGTGTGATCGACAAATGAGTTGAGGTACTAAACAACCCTTCACTAAGTAGCTTCACACTCAGTGGATTCTTCTAAAGCTTTTCAACCTATCGCTGAGCTCTAAAATGATGAAAACCATGCAACTTCTTCGTCGGAGATATATAAGATGATGATGGTCAGAGGTGAAGAATTGATGTACCTAAAAAATATAGGTGGGAACTAAATGCTAGAGTGTTATGGAATCAGTTAGAGGTTGTTGGAGGTTATTAGGTGCTGAATTGTGATAGTTTGCGGTCACTGAAGATGTCAATGATAATCAGACAACGGAGAAGTTCACCAAAGAACTGACAGATTGTTATACTTAATGAAACATCACAAAAGAATTCTTGAGATCTTCCTTGTGAGCTCAGTAACATCAAAAGCTATCCAATTGGGTCAAGGAATGCTTGTAAAGGTGTTACGAACTCAAATTCATAGAAACAAAAACTTGAGTTCGACATATTAGAAGAGTGATGGATCTAATTAGTTAAAAGAGGAGAATCACTCTGTGATGTGTGGCGATGGTGTAGATGAGGTTAATTAAATGGAGGAACTCCTCCGAAGCTCCACCATAGATAATGGAGGTTGGGTGAAATTGGGTGTTTGGTGTCTAGTAGCTAATCGAGGGAAAGAGAAGGTGAAGATGGGTCATGGAAGATTGAAGAAGGTAGAAGAGGGTCCAATTTGAAAGACAAGGTCAGATTTGGCCTTGCCTGCATTGGAGAAGGTGGAAGAATCAAGACTAAAACTACATTTAATCTACAATTAACTAGCTAAATCTAATATAAAGAATTAAGTAAAGGTTTTGAGCTACTTACCTGGAAGAATGAGGGAAGGAAGCCAGTGAAGCTTCGCCAAAGTTGAAGATGAAACAGATTAGGTCGGGAAGAATCTGACGAGGAACGAATGCGTGTTTGTTAGGACCGAAATGAGTTGATTCTATTAGAGAGGCCTTGGGCCTCTTTATATAGAAAGAGGCACCAGAGGAGAGATTGCAAGTATACCCCTTCACTTTACAACTTAATGAAACAAAAACCATTACATATAACTCAACACTCCCTCTCAAGCTGAAGGAAAAGAATCAAACATGTTCAGCTTGGGACAAATATAATGTAATCTATTCTTGGGAAGTGCTTTAGTGAAAATATCTGCCAGCTGGTCTTTAGTGCTAATGTAAGGTGTAGAAATCTTCTTAGCTAGGATGGCCTCTCTGATGAAGTGATAGTCCACTTTAATATGCTCGGTCCTCTTGTGAAAAACAAGGTATTTTGCAATAATGTGGCAGCTTTGTCATCACAATGCAATGGAATAGAATTAGGTACCTTCACTCCAAAGTCTTCTAGAATGGAACGAACCTAGAGTAACTCACAGATAGTCTAAGGCATGGCCTTGTATTTTGATTTAGCACTCGATTTGAATACCACCGCTTGTTTCTTGCTCCTCCAAGTAGACAGTGGTTCATCCATATGAGTAGTATCCTGGATCCTGCATTGGAAGTGTTTAGGAAAGGTATCCGTATCAGGAATCTCAGGACGATATAGAAAGGGACCTAGATCAGGTTGAGTGGTCCTGGGTATAGGTGGCTCAGTGGGCTGTGGTGGTTGATTGGGCATAGGAAGAACTTCATGTGAATGCTCAGTAGGTTCCTCCCTTGTTTTCCTGTAATATGGTATCTCTTAAAAAAAGGTGACATCAGCAGAAACAAAAAATTTATGTAAAACAAGGTATAGCATCTGTACCCTTTCTAGGTTCTGGAATATCTCAGAAACACACTTCACAGATTGAGGAAAAATTTTATCCACTTTACATAAATGGACAAAACACACACAGCCAAAGATGATAAGAGTAAGAGAAAACATATCACTGCCAGGAAACAACAGAGAATATGGAATTTTACCTCCTAAGATAGAGGAGCAATCTTTGTTCATCAGATAAGTAGCGGTAAGAACAGCATCAGCTCAAAATTGTGAGGGAACATTTATGTGAAACATGATAGAACGGGTAAAAAGTGACGAAGCTTATGTTCAGCAACCTCATTTTGTTGGGAGGTGTGAATGCAAGTAGTTTGGTGAGCAATACCCAAGGATTTAAAAACATCAGTCTTGGCATTCACAAATTCTAAACTATCGTCACTCTGAAAAATTTTAACAGTAAAAAATTGAGCCTTTATTTCCAAAATAAAATTTTTGATAATTTCAAAGACTTCGGATTTTTCTTTAATCATAAAAATCCAGGACATCCTGGTATGATCAACCACAAGAATAAGAAAAAAATGAAATTCGCTAACACTCTTGACCCTACAAGGGCCCCAAATATCGGCATGCATAAGTGCAAAAGCAGATTCAGCTCTTTTATTATTATTATTTTTTTTTGTGAGAAGTAAAAGGCTAGTTATCCGACCGATAACCACCCAAATTCATTCCATCAAAATATCAAACAACCACCAATTACATAGCGGACTCCCAGAAGACCACTTGGGAGGAGATGAATGAGATAACATTCTCCACATAAGGCGTTTCCCCCCTAAACACCACCCCATTCTTCACCAACCACACACCCTAAAGTAAAGCCAACACCTTGGTTCTCTCTCTTTTGGACTGAAATGTGGTTACTCTAGGTGTGGTGTTGCCTCTCTGGAATGATGACCAGAAGCTAGATATGTCTCGGTGGTCTATCTAGGCCAAGTCCAATCTCTGCCAAATATGTGAAACAAAAGGGCACTGGAAGAAAAGATGCTGTATATCCTCATCTACTTCCCCGTAGAAGGAGCACTTCACATTGTCCATCTGCGCCCACCTCACCCTCCACATCTTTGTCACAATCCTTCCTCTCCATAGAAGCCAAGAGAATATGTTAATTTTCAGTGGACATTTCGCCTGCCAAAGCAACCTGCAGTCTTTGGAAAGGTCTGTATCCATGGTATGTGTAGTGCCACCAGCTCTCCAAACACCTTCGCCACGGAAAACTCCCCGTCAGACTAAGAGAAAGTATCTCTCCCCTCCTCAGGTGCCCTACCCTCCAGCTCCTAAAGCAACTGCTGGAACTTTGCTGCTCTTTGGTTGGAGAGACCTCCCCAAAAGGTTGGGCACCACTCCCCATCCCAGCAGTCGCCAACCATGGTCGTTGGGGCCCTGGCCCTCCTGAAGAGATGAGGAAACCTGTCACTGAGGCTGCTCCCCCGCCCCTGCCAGTCGTCATGCCAAAACCTGAAGGTATCCCCTGCACGGAGCTCTGGCGAGAAGAAACACCGCACCCTCGGTACCACTGTCGCCAAACCTTTGAGGAAATGGGATGCCCTTGGAGGGGGGACCTCCAGCGGTTCCCGGGAGGGAAAAGAGCCATAGTAGTGCTGCATGACATTACCAAAGAGACCTCGCTTCTGCCCTACTAACTTGACGATCCATTTCGTGAGGAGATTTAAGTTGACCCTCCTCACATCTCTAACACCCAGCCCTCCCTCCTGCAGTGGTTGGCACACCTCCTCCCAAGCTAGCAACCTTGCCCCTCTTTTGGTGGTTCCAACATTGGAACAAAAGAAGTCCCTGAGAGCTTCTTCTCCACTTGACGCGGTGCCCTGAACACGAAAAGGAAAAAAGTCGGAATGGAGAACAGCATTGCCTTCACCAAGGTCAACCTCCCTCCCCTCGACAAAAGCTTAGAGGACCAACTTGCCAACCTCCTCTCCATCTTTGCCAGAAGTGGGATCCAGTCTTGCACCCTAAGACATTGATCAGAAAGTGGTAGCCCCAAGTATACCAGAGGTAGCGTACCCACTCTAGTCCGGAGGGTGCCCGCCACTTCCACCACTTCCTCAGCCGTCATGTTTAGCAAGATGAAGTTGGATTTTAGATAGTTAATCTACAATCCTGAGGCCTCTCCAAATAGCTCTAGCAGTATCCTCAACCTCCTCGTCGCCAAAACTGACCCCTCCACTAGAAATAACGTATCATCTGCATACAGCAACAAGGGACCTCCCTTCTGACACCACCCCTAAAGCCACTGATTAGTTCCCTCGCATAAGACCTATGAGTCGCTCTCACTAGATCATCCGCCACCAGCACAAAAAGCATCGGGGCGAGTGGGCAGCCTTGCCTAACCCCCCTTCTAGGTTGCACCCACCCACTTGCGGGGTTCTCATTGACCAACATGGAGAAGGAAGTCGTAGTCACGCACCGCTTCATCCAGTCAATCCAGACTTGGGGAAAGCCTCTTCTCATGAGAGACGTCCAAAGGAAGTCCCACTGCACTGAGTCATAGGCCTTACTGAAATCAACCTTCCAAAGGAAGGCCTTCCTTCCCTCCCTCCTCCACGCCGTAAGAGCCTCTAAGGCAACCACAAAACCATCTAAGATTCCCCTCCCCGGGATGAAGGCTGTCTGCATCGGTGAGATGAGGTCCCCCAAGATGGGGCGAAGTCTGTTGGTCAAGACTTTAGTGACAATAAGGTAGACGACGTTTGAGAGGCAATAATGCAGTAGTCCTCAATTGCCTCTACACCTTCCTTTTTGGGTAGCAGAAAAGGATATAATCTGTTCAACTTGTCGAACCCCTTATTTATTACCTTCTGCAAATTCCTCCATCATCTGCATCACCTCTTGCTTAGTCAAAGCCCAAAATTCCTTAAAGAAAGCAACGGGGAAGCTATCCAGTTCAGGGCATCCCTCTCCATTAAGGCCCCACACTGCTTCCCTCACCTCACCCTCTGTGAAAGTAGAGGTGAGGCCCAAAGCTTGGTTCACTGTAACGCTTGGCACATCCACACCCCACCACCTCCAGCCTCCTCCGCTCCGCCTCCCTGTGAATTCCCTGAAATAGGCTCCCGCAGCTCAACTGGCCTCTCTGCCAGCCAACTCTTTTATTATTTGGTGGAAAAGAGGACCTGTGGTGTTTGCCTAATTGACATGTTTCACACCTCAAAACATCAGAAAAAGACAGCAGGAAACTGACGACGCAAAACATGAAGGCTGGGATGACCAAGTCTCAAGTGTCACTGAAGAGCAGTAGTGGCATACATAGTGTCAGCACTGGAAGGAGGAGGGATATGTAGGTAGTAAAGCTTGTTCTGCTCAAGTCCACCAATCTGCCTCATCGTCTGGGGGTCTTGCAAGACGAAATACTGGTCATAAAAAATAGCCCGACATCTCAAATCTTTGGTAATTTGACCGATAGACATCAAATTCAGTGCAAATCTAGGAGCATGCATGACATTAGAAAGAGATAAGGTGCTAGAGATAGAAATATTCCCAAGTCTAGTAATAGGAGACAAACCCTTATTAGCCACTTTGACTTGAAATGGTGTAATAAGATCATGAAGAGACGAAAAAAGTGTACTATCACCAATAAAGTGGGAGGTGTTGGAATCTGTAAGCCAGACAGGAGCTTGGGATTGGGATTAAACTGACATGGCTGAAGTACCTGTAGACCTTTGAATAGAGGCAAAAGTAGATCCCTGAGATGCTATAAATTGCTCATAATCAACCCTGGACACAGTGATTTGGCTGTCATCCTCCTGCACCCGGGTAGGCTCCTCTGCAAATACCTAATGGGCTAGTAGATCCATACCCTATAGGTAGTCGTGCTTCACCCAACATCGATCCATGGTGTGTTTGTTCCTGTGACAGTACTCACAGAAAAAGGAACTTCGACCATGACTACGTCCACGTACATGTCCACGTGCACCACCACCATGAGCTCTGCCACCTTTTCTCCCTAAGTTTCCTCTACCACGACAAACAACAGCCATGGCAGAGGCAAAAGTAGTGGGCACAGGATCCGAGGTGGCAAGACTAGAGAGGCAAGTGTAGATCTACTCCAATGTCGGGATCTCATCCATCTTCATGAACTGATCTTTGGCTGCCTTGTACTCGAAACCAAGACCAGACAAAAGATGAATAGAGCAATGGCTTCTCCTTGCTTGGCTATAACAGTTGGAAGAAATGTTCCAATCCGAATTCCCTGGAAACCCTACAACTCTTTATATATAGAGAGATGTGGGTAAAATACAGTGCATGCCCATAAAGAAATAACAAACTACAAATAGTTAGTAACAGAAAGAAAAGATAAGATAAATAGAAGTCTCAATACTCCCCCTTAAGCTGGAGCATAGATCTCAATCATGCTCAGCTTGGAACAGCAGAATCAAATGCTGAGCAAGATAGATGCTTCGTGAACACATCAGCTGTCTGATCCTCAGATGCCACATAAGTATGCGCAACAAACCACATTGTAAGATCTCTGGTATAGTGACAGTCTACCTCAACGTGTTTGGTGCGCTCATGGAACATCGGGTTGTTGGCTATGTAGGTAGTTGCCCGATTGTCACATTGCATCTCCATGGGCTCCTCAATCTGGACATGCAAATCATGCAAGAGATTGTATCCAGACCATCTCCGCAGTAGTCTGGGCCATTGCCCTATACTTTGACTCTGCACTAGAGTGAGAAACTGCCCCCTGTTTCTTGCTCCTCCAAGTAACCAGATTTCCTGCCACAAAGGTACAAAAACTAGTGATGGATTTCTTATCAAGCACACATCCTGCATAATCAGCGTTGGAATATCCTACTACTATCATATGCAAGCCTTTTTGAAAGAGAATACCACGACCTGGTGCTTTCTTCAAGTATCTCAGTACCTGCATAGCTACCTGCCATTGCAGTTTCGTTGGCCTCTCCATAAACTGGCTAAGTTTGCCTACTCCAAGGCAATATTTGGTCTAATGATAATCAGGTACAATAGCTTGCCCACAAGTTGTCTGTATGCTCTGCTATTTGCTGCCTCTGTCTCCTCATCATGAAGATGTGCCTTGGGATCCATAGGAATATTGGCTGGCTTGGATCCCAACATACCCGTCTCCTGAAGAACATCTAACGTGTACTTGCGTTGAGAAAGAACAATCCCATCTCTACTCCTAGCGACCTCGATCCCCAAGAAATATCTAAGCTGGCTTAGATCCTTCATAACAAATTCCTATGCAAGAGATTCCTTAACTTGTCTTATCCTAGCCTCATCATCACCAGTGATAATCAAGTCATCCACATAAACCAGTAGAGCTACCATGCCATTCTTTGTTTTCCTGACAAATAGAGAATGATCTGAAGAAGACCTCTACATCCCCATCATCTGCAACACATCTGAGAGCTTCTGAAATCAGGATCTCAGGCTCTGCTTTAGGCCATAGATAGCCTTTCGAAGTCTACAGACATACTCCCCTTGAACCTCAAAATCTAGAGGCTGTTACATGTAAACTTCCTCCTGAAGATCACTGTAAAGAAATGCGTTCTTCACATCAAACTGATGTAATTGCCAATCTCTGTGGGCAGCAACAGAGATGAATACCTGAATAGTGGCAAGCCATGCAATGGGAGAGAAAGTATCAAAGAAGTCTATCTCATATGTCTGGATCAACCCCTTTTCCATCAACCTGGCCTTTTACCTTGAAATTGACCCATCAGGGTTGTACTTCAAGGAAAAGACCCATCTAAAGCCAACAAGTCGCGCACCTGTAGGAAGTGAGGTGAGATCCCAAGTCTGTCTGCTCCAGAGTGCTGCCATCTCATCCTCCATGGCTTAACATCACTTTGTTACAAGCATGGCCTGCTGGTAGGTAGATGGAATGGATGAAGCTGTAAGAGCATGACGGAAGCTATTAAACTGAGAACCAAGATCAACTATAGCTAAACTGCCTGCAACCCAATATCTGGACTCATACGTGCGGGGTGCCTTTCTAATGGCAATAGGAAGATCAGACTCATCTGGTATCTCTGGCTAAGTCTGTATAGAGGGAACCTCACTACTATGGTGATCTGGATTGTAAGGGGGATTAGGTCTATCTAAACGATCACTGTCACCAGAACCCATCTCGACTGCCTGTGGAAGATCAGTCACTAGGGCAGGTAGAAGCCTCTGTAGTGTTGCATGAGGTCTACTATATGTTTGCAGCGGATCATGCAATCTCTGGTACTCATTCACGGGGATAGTAAACTCTGAAGAAGTTGGCAGAGGTGTGGAGATCAGAATCGCCTCAAGTGGAACTGGAGAAATAGGTATGTGAGCAGCATCATCATGTATACTCGTTTGTCTAGCAACGAAAAAGTATGGTGTCATCTCATGGAAAGTCACATCAGTGTTGATATAATGCTTGTGGTGAATGGGATCATAACATCAATACCATTTTTGACTCCTGGAGTAGCCTAAGAAAATGCACTTAACAGCACGAGGGGCAAGCTTGTCACGACCTGATGATGGCACATGGACAAAAGCAACACACCCAAAGGTCCTGGGAGACACGTGAAAAAGCTCGCCATCTGGATGTAACAGAAGAACCGGTATCTGTTCGTGATGAATTGAACTCAGCATCCTGTCAATGAGGTAACACGCCATCAAAACAACATCCCCCCAGTATCTCTGTGGAACACTGTGGTGAATAAGTAGAGTGCGGACAATCTCTACCAGCTGTCTGTGCTTCCTCTTTGCAATCCCATTCTGCTGTGAAGTATGAGAACAAGTAGTCTGGTGGATAATCCCATGAGTCCTGTAGAACTCAGTAAGTCTACCAGTGTAGAACTCGAGGGCATTATTTATCTGTACAATCTTCACTGCAGCAAAATACTGAGTCTGGATCTCCAAGAGAAGCATCTCTATGGCACGTCCAACATCTCCCTTGGTCTTCAGAAGGAATACCCAAGATACTCTGGTGAAGTCATCAACAACAACAAGATAATACCGATGTCCCATCCTGTCTAGAACTCTACTTGGTCCCTAGACATCCATATGGAGTAACTTAAAAGCAGCTGTTGATCCAGGAGAAGAACTGGTAGGAAAGGAAGACCGATGATGCTTGCCTAATTGGCAAGCATCACATCTAATAGTAGTAGTAGGTGAAATATGTGGAATCACCCTCTTGAGGCTATCCAGAGGCATGTGACCAAGACGAACATGCCACTGTAAGGCACTCCCACCATCGTACCTGCTAGCTCCTGCAAATGGCTCCTGGCCCAGGTAATAAATCCCATTTTCCTCTGTACCTCTGGCGACGGTCTTTCCAGTGAACTTATCCTGAATAATACATCCAATGTCATAAAAAATAATCCTACAATGAAGATCTTTTGTAATTCTACTCATAGATAACAGACTCATGGGAAACTCTGGTACATATAGTGCTCTCGACAATCGCAACATAGGGGTAACAGACACCTCCTCCTGGCCAACAATTGGAGCATGTCTGCCATCAGCAACCTGTACGTTCTGCCTGGTGCAACAGAATTGAGTGATCGAAAATGACTATGATCACCACAAAGATGTTGTGAGGCACTAGAGTCCACTAGCCATCCTGTACTATGATAACTCCTATCATGTTCTTGTTACACCATGCCTGTGTATGTCATCATCTTGGTCACTTCATAAACTGGATGATGCGGAAGCAACCATTGCTCTCAAATCCACTGGGAATCCACAGAAATCAGTTATGAAATATGTCCTTCAGATCTTAGGGCATAGATAGGGCCCTAGCGGTGCTCTTCCTGATGTAGAAGTCATGTAGGTGACCTATAGGGGTAGAGAAGATCGATAAACCATGGTTCTAGTCACCGCAACACGTCTTCAAGGCCTGTAGAAGATGGGATCAGGGGATCTCCGCCAATCGTGGCCTCAGATAGCCATCGAGATGCTGACAGAGGTTGGGCAGCGGCACTAGCACTTGCTACAGAGCGCTGCCAACAGCTCCTGTATAAGGTCGCAGCGTAGCCGCAGCGCCGCTACTGGGTCTATTGACCCTCGTCGAAGTGCCGCTGGGTGGTGTTGGAGCTTTCGCGCGTTGTAGCCCCGTCGTGAGGGCTGAATCGAGCCACAATGTCACTGCCTCCAACCACTAGGACCTCGCCGGAGCTTCGCTCGATGGTTCAAGAGCTTCTACGCCACTACAACCTTGTCGTAAGGGCTAAATTGGACCTAAGCGCTGCCGCCTCTGATCGCTAGGGCTCCTATGTGTGGTTGCGTGGTGGTTTAGGATCCTTGGCACCGCTGCAGCCTCGTTACAAGGCTGAACTAGGGCACAGGGGCGCCACCTCCAGCCGCCATGGCATGTTCGTGCAACCGAAGGGCCGCTGGAGAGCGTCGCCGCTGCCAAGGAAGGAGGAGATGAGAACGGGATTTGGGTGTTAGGGTTTAGGAGGCTTTGAGGGATGGGATACCTAGAGTCACGGTCTAGGACCGATGCTCTGATATTAAGTCGGAAGAAATGTTCTAATTCAAATTCCTTGGAAACCCTACATCTCTTTATATATAGAGAAAGATGTGGGTAAAATACAGTGCATGTCTATGAAGAAATAACAAACTACAAATAGCTAGTAACAGAAAGAAGAGATAAGATAAATAGGAGTCTCAACAATAACAGCAGCATTTGTAGAGATAGGCTAATACACATCTTGCTCGTCCCATAGATTCTGCATAGTGTCATAATATTTGGACAAGGACATGGTGCCTTTTCGAAAATTGTGGATATACTCCACAACACTGTATAGTCTGGTAATGTTACTTCTATGAGAGTGTATTTCGTGAAGTACTTCCCACATTCTCTTTGCCGAAGCATGAGCCATCACTTGCTTGGCTATAGTCTGGGTGATGTTGTTGAGAAGGTAAGTAGCAACCTAATCGTTGTCTACCCCCAATCGGCAGACTTAATAGTAGGAACTGCATCAGTTAGGATATACTTCTTCCTATGGGATTTGACAAACTAGGAGAAGGAGGTGGAGCAGAGCAAGAAGTTGGATACGTTCAACTTGATCGATATCCCCTGCATGTTAGGGGGAGTGCTTGTGGTAGAGTTCTTCCTCATCAAGTCACTCACATTGTCTGTCTGGTCTCCCATGATATACGAAGTCGAGATCCACAAAGAATTACCGATTTAGCATCTGAAAATCAAATCATGAGACTTGAAAAATCGAATTTCAAATTGACAGAATGCCTTCCAATAGATTTTGCACATGCTAGGGCATAGAAGAGGCCCTAGCGGTGGTCTTCAGGGTGGTAGATCGCTTGGAGTGGCCTTGGTGACGGTGGTGGGCTGGTTGGAGGGCCTTGGCGGTGGCGTTGGAGAGCTAGGCCACTGGTGACGGCTGTTTAGAGGTGCAGCAGACCTCTGCGATGGTGCTGTAGAACCTCGCGATGGTGCTGCTGCTGCCCTTGAGCTTGTTGTGGAGGCATTACATTACTATGGAGGCTGGCGCGGCCCTTGGTGGCGATGCTGTAGGCCCAAGTGCGAATTGCGACACTACTGGTGGTGGATGGGAGGCCGGCGCGGCCTTGCTGCGGCGGTTTGCTGGCCTATATGGCCAATGGCGCTGCAGAGAGGAGATGGCCTAGGGGTTTTGGTGGGATACTAGAGCCTCGATCTAGGATCACTGATCTGATGAAATGAGTTGATTCTATTAAAGAGACCCTGGGCCTCTTTATATAGAGAGACACCAGAGGGGTGATTACAAGTATACCCATTCACCTTATAACGTAATGAAGGAAAAACCATTACATATAACTCAACAATGTTAAAGAGAGAAGTGGCACAACTCCATTGTCGCCGAGGCAAAGCTGAGGAAGTGGACGTGAGGGAGGCAATTAGCTCCGTTGGAGCTGATCCGAAGAGAGAGAATCAGGTCGCCGGAGATAGAATAGCCTATGATCATGCACTGTTTAGGGAAGAAGGCTAGGGGTGCGATGGTCGAAATTGGCGGTCGGTGGCCCTATTTATAGGTGCCAGTGGTGGAGAAGATGCATGTATTTGGACGATGGGAGGTCTAGGTTCATAGAAATAGAGATCTTCTCCATCACTGGCAAAGTCGACTCGTGAAAGGAAGTCGTTAACAACTCATCGAAGCCATCTGATGGATTGAGGTTATTGAGAAGTAGCTTGACAGCCAAGGAGTCCTCAAAATAGTCGTTGGATAAGGCATCATCGGAGGAGAAGACTAACAACCATCGCCGACCGTTAATCATGAGGAAGAAGAAAAGAAGAGAATGTAAAAGCTTGGCTTAAAGGACCTATTTGCAAATAGAAAAGGATCGAATGGAAATAAAAAGGACTTGAATGCATTGACTTCCAAGGACTAAATGTAAATCTCTAATTTAAATATGTAAATTAATTTATTTCCTTTTTAACTTTCTATTATAGGTTATATATATATTAAGGAATATAGTTATGGGTCAAAATTACATTTTTGTCCCTTTTTACATTATTTTATTTAATACTTAATATTAATGTTAATATTATTAACTTAGTCTATACAATATATATAAGCTTAGTTAATCTTAGTTATAAATAGCTATATGCATAAAATTGAGTCATTATTAATTAAAAATAAAGTAATACTTATTATACAATAATTAATCTAATTTAAAGTGTAATTAGAGTCCTTACTCAATATTGACTTATTTAATAATTAGCACTAAATTTATGTTATTACTAATCAATTAATTAGGTAAACTAGCTTAGTTTAGTGAATTAGGAGCCATGATGAGTCCCTCATCAGTGCCATTCCTTGATCACCTGCAAGATTGGCAAGATAGTACCCTACTACTAAAAACAAAAGGATAAGATCATGGAGACATTCAAGCAAGTGCATATCAACCTCCCTTTGTTGGATGCACTAAAACAAATTCCATCTTTTGTTAAGTTTCTTAAAGACCTGTGCACATAGAATAGAAGATCTACAAGACAGGGCTAAGCTAAGATTGTGTTGCCCAACCTTGCTAGCTTGGTGCTTCCACATGGAACACCCCCCAATCAATAGGACAAAATGAAGCATTTTATTCTTCCAATAAACCCTGCACCTCTTTGTATAGAGAAGAGGTGAGGGAAAATTACATAGCATGTCCAGATAATAAATAAAAACAATAAATGCCAAGAAAAAGTTGGTGATGTAACGAAGGTCTAGAATGAGCGAGAAAGAGGGCGACGGGGGGGAGCGACCGTGAGCGGGGGGGAGAGGAGGGGTACCTGAGGAAGGAGAAGGGAGGGGGGTCTCATCTGGGTGGTGAGGATGGAAGAGATGAACAGTGCCATGCGGGAGTGGATGCTGAGGGTCTAGGCTGGTTGGTCGATGATGGCGAGGCGGAGAAGGGTGGGTTGGAACTCAGCTGGTCCCTGGGGAGCTGCTTGTCGAGAAGGAGGCTCAGACTAGAAGGGGAGGTGTTTCAAATGTTTGGGCTGGGACTACTGGGCGCGAGACTGATGCGAGCCGTGGTGTTGTAGGAAGTGCGATGGCCTTGGGCATAGGAGTTTGCACTGTCGGAGTGGCCGTGCTCGTGATGTGGGGGGCCTACCATCGCTGCCACCTTAGGGGGGGGGTTGCCACGGGCTGAGGTCGAGGTGCCTTGGTCAAAGGGGGTGAGATGTCTGAGGGAGGAGGTTAAGAGTGGGCTGGTGGGGGAGGTTTTGGAGGGGTAGGTGTACAAGGCGGTGGTTGAGAAGGCTTTGGGTGGGGATGTGGAGCGTAAGGGGTTTAGGATTTTGATGTTGGAAGGAAGGATGTTCTCGGTCCTCGGCCTCCCTATCTCGAGGAGGAATTATGCTTTTCAGAGGTCTTCTTCGAGATATGAAGATAGAGATGGCGGTGCCTATCCCCTTACAATGGAGCATCTTCGGAGTGCCCACTGGAGAGACCGACCCTCAAGGTGGCCATTGCAGGGATCCCATGGTGTTTGAGGTCTGTGGAAGTGGTGGAGGCGGTTGTCTCGCCGTTTGCTCGGCTCAAGAGGTGCAAGTCGGTCAGCCTCTCCAAGGGTCCGGTGGTGGCTCTAATTGAGATGAAGATCGGAGTGGTGATGATGGAGAAGGTTGTGTTGCGGCTAGGGAGCTCATCTTGGGTCGTCTCTTGCACATTTCGTGGAGGTCGTCGGGGATTCATGACGGTGGTCGGAACCATTGCTTTGGCAGGGAGGAAGGCGAGGCGACGTTTGATGGGGGTGGGGGAGAGGCGATCGATCGGTTACGTGGATCTGGTCCCCAAGAGATCCGCATTGATTTTGTGTGAAATGCTGGCGCTGCCCGAGATTGACGCTCTCCTAATGATATCGGAAGCGAAAAAGGCAGGGGAAGGCATTGATGAGATGCGGCCTCCCAGTGAACTAGAGGAGTTTTTTAAGGTGTCCATGTCCACGACATGTGCAGCAGAGCACCATCGTGGTTTGAGCGCCGATCCAGATCCGCGATTACGAGACTCGAAGAGAGCCCACTCATGGTTTTGGGCAGAGCGGGTTGTTGGTTCCTGCTTGGGACCTCTTCGAGAAGAGGGGCCCCTTCGACCTTTCGACCTCGAGTTCGAGGATGGATGAAGAGATGCTGGAGCATGATAGAGTCGTGGAAGGAAAGTAATCCCCAACTCCTTTCATTGTGGATGGCGTGCTTTCATTTGCATCATCTACCCAATTGTGGACAGATGTTCAAGTGAAGGCAATGGTGATGGGCACGGCTTTGACAATGATAGGAGGGGCTTCTAGTTGCTCTCTGGCCGGCGAGGCGGAGGCCGTGGTCCCGCATGGGGTGGATGAAGATCCCGAGCCTCATCCTCATGGTCCTTCGCCATGACAGTAGTTTGGTAGCGTCCCATCGACATCCGGCGTCGTGGCGGAGATCCCCTTGATAGGATGGAGGCCATGCATGGTACACGGCGGCTGAGGTGGCGCTTTTCGCTATAGGAGGAGGTGGAGTTTTCATGGAAGTCAGGGACCGAGTGTGGTGGTGGATGGTTGCGAAAAGATGCCACAGCCCCCACGACAGATGGCAGTGCTGGATCATGGTGATGAGGAGGTGCGTAGGATAGCGGAGGCGTGTGGCTTCTGACAGGCTATGGAGGAGGTCCCCAGTTGTTGTAAATGAACGAGGTGCTTATGTGGAATGTGCGGGGTCTTAATGATCTGTCGAGAAGGGCGTTGCTGGAGCATTATATTCGTATGTGGAGAGTAGACGTGTTGCTACAGGAAACAAAATTGTTTGATTGCGATGTTCATATATGGAAGGAGATTAGGGGCTTTTGGATGGAGGGGTTTCGATCTCTTGGGGCGACTGGCCACTCAGGAGGATAGAGCCTGGGACGGCGGGAAGATGTTTTCTCCTTGGAGGATTTCTACTGCAGGGAGCATGTCATCTCTACAAGGCTGATTAGGAGGGTGGGAGGTTCCAAGATTTATATCATAGGGGTTATGGTCCGTCAGATGCCTAAGCGAGGGGAGTCATGTGGGAGGAGCTCATGATCGTGATTGTGGAATGCCATGGATGTCCTTGGCTACTTGGAGGGGATTTCAACATCACCCTACAGATGGAGGACATGCTTGGAGGGCAAGGAAAATAAGATCCCGAGTCAGATCTTTTTGTGGATTTTGTGGCTACACATGGCCTTGTGGATTTGATTCCAGGATCCTATGCTTACACCTGGAGGAATAACAGCGGCCAGATGTCTAGGATTGACATATTTCTTTCCAACATGGAGCTAGCAGAGTTTTCTTGTGGCAGATGTGTTTGCTTTGGAGAGGTTGTTCTCTGATCATATGCCCCTTATTTGGCAGTCTAATGAGGAGACACATTTTGGCACCTATTTTAAGTTGACAGATCCTAGTTGATGGAGGAGGGGTTCTGAAGTATGGTGAAGTGAAACTCTATAGAGGTGGAGGGATCTGCTACGTGTTGCTTGGCAAAGAAATTGAGTATGCTGCGTGACCACCTAAGGGCATACAAGAGAGAGATCAAGGCGTCCACGAGGGGCAAGAAGGAAGAGGCATTGGCAGAGATTATCAGGATTGTGATAGGCAGGAAGCCCAAGCCCCTATTTCGATAGAGGATAGGGAGGTTAGGGTGAGGATGACATGTGTGGTGTAAGAGGAGGACAGGAAAGTAGAGGTGGAGTGGAAAATGAGATCGTGGCAGAGATGGCTGAAGGAAGGTGACTCTAATACTAGGTTTTTCCACCAAATGGCCTCTTCTGGGAGGAGGAGAAACTAGATAGAGAAGCTGTTGATACATGGGGAGACATTCTCTGGTAGGGAGGAGGTAGGACGAGCTATGATGGATTACTTTAGGGAGTTTACTGGGAGGCGTGTTAGGGGGTGCTAGAGGTGGAGAGTGGAGAATGTGCAGCATGTCATGCAGCATGTCATGCAGCATGTCATGGAGGCCCAGGCAGAGAAACTCACGACTGGCTTTTTGGAGGACAAGGTGATGCAAGCGGTTTGAAGCATGAATGTGGAGGGGTGTCTTGGCCCGGATGGTTTCCCTATTTTCTTCTTCAGAGAATTTTGGTAGCTGGTGGGGGTAGATGTGATGCAAATGATGGAGTTTGTGGCTGGGAATAGCGATTTCGACAAACTGAACAGATATTACTTGTTTTTGCTGCCTAAGAAGGAAGGGGTGGAAGCGATCAAGGATTTTAGATTGATTGTGCTATCGAATGCCGTGTACCTTATTGTTGCTAAAGTCCTGGCCAATAGGCTCAAGGACCTTCTTGGAGACCTGGTCTCCCCTGTTCAGACGGCTTTCATTCCAGGGAGAGGAATCCTGGGTGGTTTTGTAGTTGCCATGGAGGCATTGGCACTTGGAGGAGGTGGCCAGGATTTTAGATTGATTGTGCTCTCGAATGCCGTGTACCTTATTGTTGCTAAGTGTTCATCGCTCGAGAGGCATGTTTAGAAAGATCAGATATTATCGTCATAGTGCGAATCGTGACGGAACAAATAAATTTATAAAAGTCGGGAGTACCAGGTCGTTCGCAGGGAGGAAATCACGATTTTTGTATGAAAGCTTTTCAGAAAACTCGCTTTAAACATATATATATATATATATATATATATATGTATGTATGTATGTATGTATAGAGCAGATATGTAGAAGATCAGAATTTTATTGTATTCAAAAATAGTTTCTCAAAATAGAAATTGCTTTGCTAAATAGAGACAAAGAGAGAAGGCAGATAGATGATGACGCCGCTTGTGGCATTTTTGTGTGAAGCGCGGTAGCACTTTAGATCTAGAGCACTGGGATGAAGTCCGGAGAGGAGTTGTAGAGAGGAAGAGAGACTGAAGTTGTATCTGGTGGGAGTTTGGTGGAAGAGATGATCAAAAGAGGGCTCTGGTCTTCTTTTATAGCTTTTGATGAGGGGCAAAGAGGGCATTTTGGCCCTTCAACTCGTGCAACAACTCTGGTTTGATCAGATCCGTCGATCGGGAGATCAATGGATCAGATCTGGCCTCAAAATCACCTTCCATGCACCTTCTATGCTCTAGGGGCATGAGATGCTGACACGTAGCACACCCGCAGCTTTCGGATCATGATTGCATGACTCTGCTTCCTCTTCGCGTGCACCCAACGCTTCTTCCTTTCTTCGCGCGTGCTCGCATACCTTAATTGAGTGCCTTATCCTCACCTGTCAATCTTACGATCGAATGGCTCAAATTCTCGCTTGCGCCGCCTCTTTCTCCTTACGTGTGCTTTGCATTCAAATTTTGCGCGCCTTCACCTCAGCTGTTCAATCTTACGATCGGACGGCTTAAACGCACGCCCATAGTGCCTTCGTTGCAGGCACGTGGATTACGTGTTCCAACCATGCGTACGTTTGCGTGTTCTCCGTGAACGCCTCTGATCGCGCCACGCAGATGCTCTCTTGCCATGCGATCATCATCCGATGGCCAATAGCGCTCGTGCTTCCACCGCTTCTTCAATTTTCGGGAAGCGCGGATCGAACGTGCACTCCTCGCTCGCATGCGTGGGCACTAACCGCTGTGCTACTCCTCTTGTGCCACATTTCCAAATCGTGCGTAGCCGCTATCAGCTGTTGGATGAAGATCTAAGAGCTGATCTTTATTTTTCCTCGATAGAGTGCGGGCGTGATGGCAACATTGGGCGGCTGCGATGGTGCCATGTGGCGCCATTTTGGCCGTCCATCTCTTCTCTGTAAATGGTGATGTAGACCTCTGATTGAGATGATTTTATGTATCGTTGGACTGCGATCGTTGATCCAGATCCATTTGTGTAGTTGGATTTTTCATCTGAGGCTTGGATCTTTGTCATCTGGCTCCGTGGCCTCTGTTCTTCCGTGGACTGCACAAGATGCTATAGTTGTCTGATCAAGACGATTTCGAGAGTGTTGGACTTCAGTCATTGTCCTTATCAGATCTATATGGTCTAATCTGTCATCCGCAGCTTCGATTCATCTGTAATTAATTTCATCTCTCATTTAGTGCATAAAATGACAAAATTATCTGTGCAGCTAACAAACTACTATTATGCGAATTACGACACTTATGCATGCATTGTTCCTAACTTATGCTAGAATCTTAACTTAATTCAGGTGATTTAGGTTGCATGATTGCTGTGTAATCACACTCCCATGCCTAAATCTTGCTAGTCTCTAGCAAATGCAAGACTAAATGCAAAGTGGTTCTATATGACAGATTTCTTATCAAGAGTTTGATTAGAGATTGATTTCTTTTGTTTTCGTCCAAAATTTTAGTAATCCAGACAATTGTAAATGTGTTTTGTCTAAAGCCCATGCAATGGATCCAAGTGAAAAGTCAATTCTCGTCTAAAGCTCGTAGTTGACTCTTAGTAAAACTCTATTGGGATAGACAAACTTCTTCTCTCGGGGTTATAAAGTAATCTGTAAATTCAACCCCGACTTTTGGCTTAGGTAGAAGATACTTTAAGTCTCGTAGATTTGTATTTGGTAGCTCATACTCATCTGATGTTACATATAGATTAGTACTTTAGAACCTACATTTCCAGACTATTAAATAAATTAACTCAAAGAGAGGTGGAGAAACTATGCTCTCTTTAGTTCCTTTGTACTCATTCTCTCTCTTTCTCTTTCTTCTTTTTTCTTTTCTTTCTTTTTGAGCTCGTAATCTCACCAGATTTGTCAGTATATTTGGTGGTCTCTCTTGGCATTAACACTTTGATTATGTTTTGATAACCCTATGACTAAGTCAGAATTTCTTAGCTAGTATTTAGGCGGTCAGAAATACAGAAAAGTAGGTCAAGGCTGTATTTGGTGGATTATGAGGGTGGTAGGTGTTGCCTCAATATACTTGAAACAAATTCTAAATTCATAAACTCATTTTTTTTTCTCTTCTTTCTTTTAAATTTTTTCTATGTATATATATATTTTTTCTTTCTTTTTCTTCATCTCCTTTTTTTTTCTATATATGTATATATTTTTTTCTTTTCTCTTTTTTTTTTCATTCATATATCTATTAACGCAACGCATAATAGCATACGAACTTTTATTTACGATGCATTATGTGGGATTGGGGATGTTCAAGAGGATATCGGGTAGCTATTTGGTGGAAATGCTTACTCTCGGCATCGGGAAAGGAATGGATAGGACAACGTATTTCTGACCTTGACACTAATACCCTCCTTCAGCTGAGAATTTTGTAAAGGACGGTCGTTGATAAGTCTACTTTTGTGGACTATTATTTAGCTTAAGTACTATTTAATTATTTGTTCTTAGTTAATTAATTATGAGTTATATGGCAATTCACCTTGGCCGACATTTAATTTTATGCTTCAATTTTACATTTAATAACATATGTTATGATAATATAATTTATTTGATGAGCGCAGGCTAAGGACAAGAATCAGGTGCTCATTTTTACTTCTATAAGACGTCTTGGACTTTGATTGGACATCTGGAACTGCTATCACAAATTCACGGCATTACATTTTTTTAAGACGTCTGATGCTCTAGTTAGACGTCTGAAGAAGAAACCACTCGTACTTATCTGCTGTTCCAACCACTCGTGATTGTCACGAGTAGTTGGAGACACTTGCGGCCAAAGGAAAAGGAGGTTTTCGTTTAAAAAGAAGCTGCGTCCATCGAGGGAGGGATCGCTCTCCCTGGCGGGGACTTCTCCACCTCTGCTACCATGGAAATTGCGTACATCATGAACATGACATGCATCGGGATCTTCTCCCCCTCCCGGTCTCCCACCTTCACACCACCGTGGGACAAAGCCTACCCTGTGAAGTTATGCATGCACCATGGATCGAAGCACAACCTGCTCCACCTTTGCTCACCCTCGACTTGTGGTGTTCGATGACAGAGCACCACCATCATCAACACCTCTGCCCACTCCCCTGCATCTCCTTCCTCTTCGTTTTCCTCTCCTTCTTCCTCCCAGTTCCTCCCCCTTGTCCACGCAACCCAAAGCCCACCACCAGCCTTGTTCACAGCTACCATCACCGGCCACTTCCCTCGCTACCAACCTCGCTTAAACGCTCCCTCTGCCCTCGTCGAGATCACCAGCTCCATCCTCGTCACCGCGATAGTCGCTACGACAACCACCACGACCACCGCGGCTTCGTCTCCATCTTCCACTTCGCACCTTCACGTGAACCCATTAGCCATCGGCCTGCCCCACGCCGTGCGGTCCCCTCCGGTCTTTGTTCTCGTCACTGACACCACTGTTGAGATGCCCTCACTCCACCGCTGCTCCCCTCCGCTTCACGCCACCAGTCGATGCCCATGCACGGCCTCCTTAGGACCCATCACCGACGTCATCTTCCTCATCAGCCAGCGACCTCTGGTGACCACTCGCTGCCGCACCACCACCGGAGTGTTCCTCTCCTCCGACCCACCTCCTCCTCCGACTCTTGCAGTTAGCCAAACCTGCTCCTTCACGCGAGGAGAGAGGAGAAATCCTCTGCTTCTCCTCCAATTAAAATTTACCATCAAGTGCCATTGAGGAACACTATTCGTTTATTTATCTAGATATTATATTAAGAAAGTTTTTCGTGAGAACCCTCTTGATATGAGGTAATTGCATAGAAGGTTGAATTAGATTGGAAATAACATTTCAAGAGTTCGAACGAGCATCCATCAATATTACCAAATAGATAAGTCATCATTAATCATTGCAATAGGCTAATTCCTCCCTGTGGAGACGACTTAACTTTTCGTGGTTAGTTTTGAGAATTAAAATATTTTGAAAAGCGACTTTCTACCATGCAATTAAATACGACACATCATTTTATGTTAAAGTTTTTAACGAAATCGAAGATCGCTCTTTTAGTCGTGACTCCTACCTCAATCCTAATTTTATCAGAATACGCTCTCTGCATATTCGCGTTATTTGGTGGCTCTCAAAAGATTCACACTAAGAATTTATACGAAGAAACTGAGAGCGAAAAACTATGCCTAACTCCGAGTATCATTATCTAATTACCCAGACTTTCTACTCTCACCTCATACTTGTTTGGTGGATCTACTAGAAAATGGTTTGCATGACTCCCTAATTACTGTTTAAGAGTTCAGGAGAAGAAGCATTGCAAATTCTGTGTAAGTATGAAATTGTACTAGATTCTAAACTTAGGAATCAACTCAAGAATAAATCCCTAAACCTCTTGGAATCCAGGATAAGCACAACTCCATAAGGGTAGACTTTTCTTACAATGAGGGGACCTGTCCACTTTGATCTTAATTTTCGCAGAAAGAGCTTCAAGCACGCATCAAATAACCAAACCTTTTGATTAGAGATAGCTTTTTCTGGAGATGTACTTATCATGTAAAGCTTTTGTCCTATTCTTATAGATTCTCGCACTCTCATAAGCATCATTCCGGATTTCATCCAATTCAATCAATTGAAGTTTTCTTTGTCATCTAGATTGATTAAGATCTAGGTTAAATGTTCTGATTGCCCAATAAACTTTTTATGTTCAAGTTCAACAGGCAGATGGCAAGATTTTCTGTAGACTAAATGGAATGGAGACATTCCAATCGGAGTTTTATACACAGTCCGGTAGGCCTAGAGAGCATCATCCAATTTGATAGACCAATCCTTCCAATCCGGGCGTACCGTCTTTTGAAGGATTTTCTTAATTTCACGATTGGAGATTTCAGCTTGTCCGTTGGTCTGTGGATGGTATGGAGTAGAGATTCTGTCAATGACTCCATACTTGGTGATGTGCATCTCTAAATAACAAAAAATGTCTATTAATGCATTGTAAATATTGCATAACATGCATAATCATGTATTTAGGTCAAATTGTACAAATTGTATAGTAATTGTCTCCTTTTATGGTCAGGGACAGTGTAACTTTTAATCAGGGCCTCGGACCAAGGATCCAATCATACGGATCTGATTAAGACGACGACTGGAGTTCAACGACTCCAAGATCGCTCCGATCGAACATCCGTAGCATCAGATATAGTCCAAGGAAGCTCATAGATCAAGGAATAAGATGGTGTCAATCCTCACTTCAGATGACAAATCCGACTGCACGGATGGGTTTGGATCGACGATTGCAGCCTAGCAACGTGAAAATCGGTTTAGTCCGACATTTGTCGCACATCGACAACACATAGAAGATAGACGGCCAAGATAACGCCACGTGGCACCATCTCAGTTGCCCAATTGGCCTAAGGACTCGTAGCTCCACTTCTGAAGGCAAAGGTGCGGACGATTGCCATGGGTCCTCGTGCTTAAAATGTAAGCGCGACAAAGCGACAGTTGTAGCATAGCGGGCGCAAGTGCTTCACGCAAAGAAGAGGTGCGAGGTCGAATCCTCGCGAGCCTCAAAATTGAGCTGAAGGCGCGGGGTGTGTTGATTCTAGTCATTCGATGCAAATCGTGCGGGCGACGTGGCACAACGGATGCACGCGGTTCACGCACACATGATCATATGCAGATATAAATGCCCGATCAGACACGAGGGGCGTGATGCATTTTGAGCCGTTGGATGCGAGATCCAACGGTTGAGGAGAAGTAAGTGCTGACTCTCAACGGCTGAAGAAGAGTTTGAGTGCTTTAAGAGATCGGACGACTGAGAGCGCAAGAATGTGGCTTTTGCGTTGAGGCGCGAGGAAGCAGAGAGGGCGTGGGTAGGTGCCCACTTAAGGCCACGATTGGGTCTTTAGTGACGCTTAATTCCATCACTAAAGACCCCCTCATTTAATGTTTTGAATATGTTGTGACCAAATTGCCCGCAATCCTTGCAACTATAAAAGGATACCCCTACCCTACGAAATTCTCATCCCTTCCTCTCTTCTCTCATCCGTTCCAAAGCTTTAAAAACTTGTCCTAAACCTGGGATGCTCCTCTAGAGTAAAAATTAGAATTTTTTTCACCTTCTCCCCCCTTCGTGGAGCATCCCGCGGTTGTCCTCTCACTCCATTTGGGAAGTAGATCCCGCGACGATGATGTCCTACCTCGACCGTGGTTCTTCTCGCTTCGTTCTCCTTCTTCCTACTTCGTCCTCCATCTTCCAGGCGTTCCCTCGTCCGGCTCGTCCTCCAAGCAGCTGTCGAGGAGGGTAACTTCTCTCTATCTTCTCTTTTACTGCTTTCTAGTATAGATTTCCCGCTTTCTAGTGTAGTGAGTAGTTGTAATTGTAATGAACATCAGCTTATGGTAATGGAATCCATGTTTATTCTATCTCTGTTTTTTCTTTATTTGTAATATTCTCTCTTTGTCTTCTATTCTTTATTCTTTAAGTAAATAGTTTAGATTCAATTCGACTAGCTAATTTGCTTTGTGACAATTAAACAAACGTTGTTTTGAATCAAACGTCCGTCTCCCTGTGTTCGACCTAAAATTTCTTTACGAATTTCGGTAAAATTTTATTTGTTGATGGATTGCTTCGCAAATCGAACTACAATGACAGATTTTCAAAATCCAATTCCAATCGCGTAGTTTTCTGCACTCAACACTTGTCAAGTAAGGTCATGAATTGATTGTGAGTGAAATGGGACCCGCCATCACTGATCAAAGCTTTGGGTACATTGAACTGACTAGAGATATTTTTCTTTACATAGTCCATGACCACTTTATGGTTATTGGTTTGGGTTGGGATAACCTCAATCCATTTGGATACGTAGTCGACTGCAACCAGAATGTATAGGTACCCAAATGAATTGGTAAAATGTGCCATAAAATCAATGCCCTAAACATCAAAGATTTTGACTTCAAGGATTGGATTTAGGGGCATCATGTCCTTCCTGGTCATGTTTCTTAGAATTTGGCAATTGATACATGACCTATAGAAGTTGTATGAGTCACAGAATAGAGATGGCCAATACAATCCACTCTGCAGTACCTTGGTTGTCATCTTTTTTCTGAGAAGTGACCTCCACAAGCAAAAGTATGGCAGAATTCTAGTACACTTGTGATCTCCTTGTCTGGAATACAACGGCAGATAACCTGATCCGTACAAACTTTGAATAGCTTTGGGTTTTCCCAAAAGTAGTATTTGGCATCGGAAATCAACTTATCCCGCTTATGTTTAGGCCAATCCATGGGTAGTCTTCCGATGGCCAAATAGTTGACAATATCTGCAAACCAAAGTAGTTTGCAAATAGTCAAGAGAGTCATCAGGGAAAGAATCATAGAGTTGAGGAGTTGTAGAGTCTACAAGGATTCTGAAGAGATGATCTGTTACTACATTTTGGGCACCAGATTTGTCTTTGATTTCTAAATCAAATTCTTGCAGCAGAAGGATCTATCTGATTAATTTGGGTTTTGCATCCTTTTTAGAAATCAGGTGCCTTAATGCAATGATCTGTGAAGATTGTGACATGAGATCCCAGTAGGTAAGGTCTAAACTTCTCCAGAGCAAACACTACGGCTAGCAACTTCTTTTCTGTAGTGGTATAGTTTCTTTGAGCCTCATCCAGAGTTTTACTAGCGTAGTAAATTACAGACAGTTTCTTGTCTACCTTTTGTCCCAAGACTGCCCCAATGGCATAATCAGAGGCATTAGTCATGATTTCGAAAGGATGCTCCCAATTAGGAGGTTGTAAGATGAGTGATTGTGTAATAGTCTCCTTTAGCTGATTGAAAGCCTTTAAGCAATTTGAATCAAAATCAAAAGATTGATCTTTTACCAGCAAGTTGCTTAAGGGCCTTGCCACCTTAAAAAGGTCCTTAATAAGTTTACGGTAAAATTCCACATGTTTGAGAAATCTTACTTGCTTAATCGTCGAAGGTGGTAGGAATTTGATTATAATGTCCACCTTGGCTTTATCCACTTCGATTCCTTTTTTAGACACAAGATGACCAAGGACTATGCCCTCCTTGCCCATAAAGTGACTCTTTTCCCAAAATAGAATAAGATTTACTTCAATGCATTTTTGTAAAGTCTTTTCAAGATTGATTAGACATGATTCAAAAGAGTCCCTGAATGCAGAAAAATCATCCATAAAGATTTTCATGAAATCACCCACCATGTCAGGGAAGATTTCAAGCATGCACCTTTGAAAGGTCGCTAATGCATTGCATAATCCAAAAGGCATTCTACGGAAGGCATATATTTTGTAGGGACATGTGAAGGTGGTTTTCTTTTGATCTTCAGGGTGGATAGCTACTTGATTGTAGCCGGAATAGCCATCCAAGAAACAGAAGAATTGTTGGTCGGCTAGTCTTTCTAGGATTTGATCAATGAAGGGAAGTGGAAAGTGGTCTTTCTTGGTTGCACTATTTAGCTTCCTATAGTCGATACAGACTCTCTAAGAGGAAGTTGTGCGGGTTGGAATCAATTCCCCATTATCATTAGTAATCACAGTCAACCCGACTTTCTTAGGAACCACTTGTATAGGACTGATCCACAGGCTATCAGAGATTTGCTAGATTATTCCCGCGTCTAACCACTTGATTATTTCCTTTTTCACTACCTCTCGCATGTTAGGATTCAATCGTCTCTGCATTTCCCAGGAGGGTCTCGATCCATCCTCAGTATAGATTCTGTGGGTGCAGTAAGTGGGACTGATTCCCTTCTGATCATTCAATGTCCAACCAATTGCTCTACTGTTTCTTCCCAAAACTTGAATCAATTGATTTTCCTGAGTTTGGGTTAGATGAGAGCTAATGATTAATGGGTAAGTCTGATCAGATCCCAAGAAAACATATTTTAGATGATCTAGAAGAGGTTTAAGTTTAGGTTTGGGTACCCTCAAGAGGTCTTGGAATTAAGTTAGTGATTGGTGCGCTAACCTCTTGATTGGTTTGTGTGTCAAGGCCTGTAGGATCAGATTGGGTTATTCCTCATTCCATCAATATTCAACGGTATGGTCCTCAGAATCTTCTATCATTCCGTAATCCTCAAATTATTTGATGGCCTTAAAGATATTAATCTTTGTTTTCTTATCTCCGAATTTGATTTCCATACTACTAGATTCACAGTCAATATTTGCCTTGGTAGTAGCTAAAAATGATCTTCCTAGAATTATCGGGGTGCTCTTCAAGTTCTCTGGTACCTCCATGTCAAGGACCAGGAAATCCACGGGAAAATAAAAATCACAGACCTTGTCAATTATATCCTCAACAATCCCCTATGGTGTGGTCACAAATCGACTAGCCAGTTGTATTATGACCTCAGTAGGTTTTAGCTCTCTCAAGTTAAAATTTTCATATAACATAGTGGGGATCAAATTTATGGAGGCACCTAAATCTAATAGAGCCCTAACAAAAGTAGTATCTCCAATAACACATGAGATTAGAGGGGCTCTTGGATCTTTTTGTTTTTGGGGTAGGTTTATAAGGATAACTGTACTAGCTTGTTTAGATAACACTACCCTTTTAGCTGATTTTGCTTGGCGTTTAGGTGTACACATTTCCCTTAAAAATTTCCCACAGGCTGGGACATTTTCAATAGCCTCAAGGAATGGTATGGTCACCTGGACTTGTTTAAAAATATCAAGCCACTCAGATGGATTGGTTTTCTTTCTCTTAGGTTTGTTCAAGGCTTCAGGAAAGGGAGCTTGAGAGAAATCATGAGTGTTTGGGTCTTAATCTTTGTCTTCTTGATCTCCTAGGTCAGATTCGGGCTCCTTAAGATTTTGTCTAAGTTTAGATTTAGAGCGGTAAGGATGTTGGATCTATCTCCCACTTCTCAAATTTAGCGCACTAGCAAAGGAGTTAGGGTTAGAAGGTTGAGGTGGGATTTGTAAAATAGGTGGAGCCTGATTAGGGTTAGCAAAACCAGGTGGGTGCTGGGGAGCAGGTTGAACTATATGTGCCTGTAGCTCCCATGTGTTGTGCTGGTTAACCCTATTGAAGTTTCTTGGGTTCGGGAAAGGTTGGGATGGTAGCATCTCATATTGTCTAGCATAAACTAGTTGGTCCAGTCGTCCCATCAATTCTGTCCTTAATTGATTCATTTCTTCCTTATGTCTCAGATTCATTTCTCTCATTTCTTTGAAGACCAGAATCAGATCAGAGGGCTGGTTTTCCTGAGTAGGTTGTGGCTGATATGTGCGTGGTTGTGTGTACTTACTAGGTTGCTCATAAGTGTTTGGCTTGGTCAAGTTAGGATCCTGGGTGGGTTTCTGACTTGACCAAGCAAAGTTAGGATGGTTGCGCCATCCAGGGTTGCAAGTATTTGAATAAGGCTCATTTCTAGTGTAACCTTGGAGTGCATTCACATCCTCAGGATAACTAGGCATCAGGATGCCTAGTTCAGAATTCAAGGGCATCTAGAAAGAGATGGGTCCAAGTACAGTTGACTCATAGGTGGAGCCATGGTTAGGTCATTGATGTTGTACACTAATTCCTTACCTAGGGGGTTGGGGAGTTGGTTGCGGGTTAACATAGGCACTCCTTGGGTAGGCATAGGATTTACTCTAGATTATGTATCTAAGGAGCTCCCACCTTTCAGAAGATTGTCCAGTTTCTTATCCAAATTTTCCACATTCTTTCCCATGAGCTCCACCTTGTCTAATCGTTGTGCAATTAATTCTAAATCAACCAAGTGGGAATTATCGTTAACTTATAAACTTCGCTTCTTGGTTGATTAGCTCTGTTAAAGGCAGACATTGAGGCACTGTTGAGAGAATTTTTGCTCATATTCTCAAATAATTAAAAGGCTCCCTCAGCATCTCTACTTAGAAAATTGTCCTCACATGCCGCATCAGCAAAATTCTTCAGATTATCACTCAACCCATAATAGAAAAAGTGGGCCAAGTGCCACTTTGGAATCCCATGATGAGGGCATTTCCTAGTTAAATCGTTAAACCTCTCTTAAGCCTCATGTAGTTGTTCCCTGGTGTTCTGCTTAAAGGTTGTAATGGCACATCTAAGGGTATTGGTTTTTCTTACGGGAAATAATTTCTTAAGGAATGTGCTTCTCAGATCTTCCCAGGTTAGGATTGATCTACCAATAGTCCTCAACCAATGAGCAACTCTATCTTCTAAGGAGAATGGAAATATTTTCATCATCAAGGTACCCTCATTCATGTTCCTAGGGCTAAAGGTCCTTCCTATGTGTAGAAGTTCTTTAAGGTGGTGGAAGGGGTCATCAGAATCGCGACCATAGAAGTGGGGAATCAGTTTGATAATCTGAGGTTTGAGTTCAAAATCTTCCCCATCTTGAGGTGCTCTGACAAAGGGTTCAAGTTGGGCATTAGGAGGGTTGTAAAAGTCACGGAGAGGCTGGTCAGCTCTCCTAGTTTGGAGTCGGGTGATGGCCTGCATGATGACCTGCATCTGTCTGTCATGGTACTTTTCCTGCTTAGTGATCTACCTCTGTAAGAGGGTCATTAGATCCAGACTTTGTTCTTCCTCTTCGATCTCATCTTCCTCGTGGTGACTAGCCATTGCAGAGGGTTCAGATTCATATTCTGGATAAATAGGTCTTCTCCTAGGATTTCTTTCTAATAGTGGTAGCAAATCAGGATTTTGAGATCTATCTTGCATCCACCAGAAGAATGTCTGCAGATGAGAGGGAGAAGACAGATGAGAGAATCCTCGCCCTCGCAATGGAAGAAATCAAACTATACCTTAGAGTGTAAACCCTAGATAGACTTAATCCTTACTCCCTAAAACACAACTGGGTTAGATCAACCCTTGAATTACTTGGCTGGCCAGAAGGGTGGGACCCCCTAGGACACCCCTCATGGTGGGACACCACTAAGTGTTAATGCGGTTACCATACTGACCTTTCTTGTCACCAGTGGGTCCAAGTAGATAAGGCCTTGACCTTAACCCAATCTAATTTCAAGTCCCTAAGACTATTAGTCCTGCCTATGGCATGTCTACTCAGGTTTAGACTTGGGTTTGATGTGCTTTTGGAATATGATGGGCGTTAGGGGGTGTTTGCCCTTAAAATTGATTTCAGATGTGTGAAGTGCTCAGGAAAAAGGGCTCACAAGTAATTTTTTATGATGAAGTAAATTTTAAGATTCAAATGCTTGTATTAATGCATTTTAGGGTTCACTTGAGTTAAAAAAAGATATCTTCAATCAAGGTTCTGATGAGGCACACAAGAGTTTTGCAAATCCCAATTGTTTGATATATTTCCTTTAAGTATGGAAATGCATGTGTGCTCTACCCTTAATGTGAAACCCTAAGCACAGATGAGTGGGGCGACCTAAGTAATGTAATCAATTGGTCCTATTGCACCACTACCTAGGCACTCAGAAATATTTTTTCAAGAATTTTAATGCATGCTTTCTATTTTTTTTAGATTTAAAGTGTATGGGAGTTTTGCAGTCTGTTTTGACCCCCAGTTCGTGATTGAACAATTCATGCAATCAAACATGCAAATATTTTTTTTTCAGATTTTTTTCCAGATTCTTGACTTTCTCAAAAATTCACTACCATAAATTTCACTTCAATCGGAGTTGTATAAAAATTCTTATGATATTTTGAATTTTGAAAAATCAGGAACAATAATTATTTTGATAACAGTTTAGTGTGCTAATTTTTAAAATTTTTCTTAACTCAGATTTATGCAAAATTTGGATTTGTTTCTGACTTTGAAATCCATGCCGAGTAAAAATTTGAGAATTTTTGGACGTACGGATCTTCAGAAATTGAACTTTTAAGATAAGGCTTTATTTCAGCTCGAAAATCAAGAGATTTTTTTTTAAATAATCAAGCAAATTCTCACTGATCCTAAGGTTTAAGCAAACATCTAATTTTCTTGGATTTTTTTTTTCTAATTCTAACAAATCTAACTACAAGTACTTACCTGAGATTCAAACTCATAATTTTTCCATTATCGTGTCCAGTTAAGATTTCCTCGTTTCCTGCACAATGAAAAAATAGCAAGGTAGAATCTCAAATAAGCACCGAAAAGCATAAAAAAATTTCGTTGCCTTCCAGGCAATGACGCCAACTTGTTCGTTGCTTGCGAGACATGTTTAGAAAGATCAGATATTATCGTCGTAGTGCAAATCGTGACGGAATAAATAAATTTATAAAAGCCGGGAGTACCGGGTCGTTCACAGGGAGGCAATCATGATTTTTGTACTGAAGCTTTTCAGAAAACTCACTTTAAATAGGTATATATATGTATATATGTATAGAGTAGATATGCAGAAGGTTAGAATTTTATTGTATTAAGAACTATGTTATTAAGGCTATCACCTTAGGTTATCGGGCTACTGGGCTAGGCAAGAAAGCCAAAGGTGCCCTTGTGGCTATTCTAGGCTAGGGGCTTCATCCAGGCTATTGCATAGTCGCCTTCTTTGTCTGTTGGGTCACGTTGCGCCTTGTCACCTTACTTCTAATTCACTTTAGGTAAGACCATAAGACTCTTATTTGGTCTTAAGTTACATATATTATAGATATGTTTGCATTATATATCATTGTATATACATAATACATACATACATATATGTTATTAACAACTTTTATATGCTCAATTTTGCCTTCTCTTCCTAACTTAAACTATTATTTTTCTTATGTAGAAGTTATACATATATACATTATTGTATGTCTATAATGATATAATTGTGATATATTATATTTTAACGATGTATGTATGTATATATTTGTTATTGTCTACAACCGTCTAAAGATGTATAAGTTATGGTATTAAGTTTGTATTATATTGTAAATATAGTATATTATAATCCATGTTATTGTCTTGAGTACGACTTGGAGACAACCTTTTGGGCTAGCATTTGTGGGCCATTAGTGGATGCCTCTACCTTGAGGAAGGCCTTTACTTTATTGTAGTGCATTTAGTTCAAACTCAATGGAGTGGGAGTCTCAATAGAGGGAGTGCTTTATTATTATAATGTTCTTTGGAATTTTTGGTATAATTAGCTCTTTTTATTAATGTAGTGGAGGGTTAACATCTATTGTTAACTCTTCTTTTCTTCTTCAAACTAAATATTTGTCACTATCTTATTTTGGTAGATACATACGATATATATTTCGATTGTTTGTTTTGGCCTATAATTATAAATGTAATATATATGTTTCCACATTGTATGATAATATAAATATATATGCTATTGTTACTTACATATGATAGGATCATTGTTTTTTCATTTGCTTAAATATTATTATCATATGTTTCTTATGAAAGTCAATGTTACCATATGAGTTTATTAGACATATTCAATATTTTAAGAAATAAAAAGATCTATCGCCTTAATTCATTCGGACAATCGCCTTTTTGTCGCCACTCGCATCGGGCAATTAAGGAGCTTGTCGCCTTTTAGCTACCTAACGCCTTGACAACTTTGATTAAGAAGTAGTTTCTCAAAATAGAAATTGCTATGCTAAATAGAGAGAGAGAGAGAGAGAGAAGGTAGATAGATGCGACGCCGCTTATGAGATTCTCGTGTGAAGTGTGGCAGCACTTCAGATCCAGAGCATCAAGATAAGGTCTGGAGAGGAGTTGCAGAGAGGGAGAGGCTGGAGTTGTATCTAGTGGGAGTCTGGTAGAAGAGATGATCAACAAGGGGGGCCCTAGTCTTCTTTTATAGCTTTGATGAGGGGTAAAGAGGGCATTTTAGCCTTCCAACTCGTGCAACTCTAGTTTGATTAGATCTGACGATTAGGAAATCAATGGATCAAATCTGGCCTCAAAATCACCTTCCATGTGTCTTCTATGCTATGGGCGCATGAGATGCTGACATGTGGCACACCCGCAGCCTTTGGATCGCGATTGCATGACTCTACTTCCTCTTCGCTCATGCCCAACGCTTCCTTTCTTTGCGCACACCCGATGCCTTAATTGAGCACCTTATCCTCGGCCGTTCGATCTTACGATTGGACGGCTCAGATTCGCACCCACACAGCCTCTCTCTCTCCTCGCGAACGCTTCGCGTTCAAATTTTGCATGCCTTCACCTCAGTTGTCCAATCTTACGATCGGACGGGTTAAACGCACGCTTGCAGTGCCTTCGTTGAGGGCACGTGTGATTACGGGTTCCAACCGCGCGTTCGTTCACGTGTTCTCCGCGAATGCCTTTGATCACGCCACGTGGACACTCCCTCGCCATGCGATCATCATCTGATGACCAATATCGCTCGTGCTTCCACCGCTTCAATTTTCGTGAAGCGCAGATCGAACGTACTTGCTCGCGTGCGTGGGTGCTAATCGCTGCGTTACTCTTGTGCCGCGTTTCCAAATCGTGCACAACCACTATCAACCATTGGATGAAGATCCAATGGCTGATCGTTATTCCTCCTCAATAGAGTGCAGGCGTGATCGCAATGTTGGGCGGCTGTGATGGTGTCACATGGCGCCATTGTAGCCATCCATCTCCTCTTCTTTGTAAATGGTGATGTAGACCTCCAATCCAGATGATTTTTTGCGTTGTTGGACTGCGATCGTTGATCTAGATCCATCCATGCGGTTGGATTTTTATCTGAGGCTTGGATCTTTGTCATCTGGCTTCGTGGGCTCTGTTCTTCTATGAACTGCATAAGTTGCTATGGTTGTCTGATTGAGATGATTTCGGGAGCGTTGGACTCCCATCGTCATCTGATATAAACACATTTATTGAGGGTAAAATGCCTATTCATACATGTTCCTAGGCTTAGATTTGCATTTCATGTTATAAATATTACATAGCATGTATCATTTTGCATTTAGAGTAGTTGTATATAATTTAGGCTAATTGTGTCCTTTTTGTGGTCAGGAGAGAAGGATATTTATTTTAGAGCCTTGGATTGACGATCCGATCTTACGGATCTGATCAAGACGACGATTGGAGTCCAATGCCTCTGAAACTGCCTCAATCGGAGTCCCGTAACACCATATGCAGTCCAAGGAAGACCAATGGCCAAGGGACTAGGTGACATAATTCGAAGCTTCAAATGACAAATTCGACCATGCTGATGGATTCGAGTCAACGATCGTAACCTAATAGTGCAAAAATCGACTTAATCCGACCTCTGTAGTAGCCCCTACAACAAAAAGAAGATGAATGGCCCAGATTGCGCCACGTGGCGCAGCCCAAGCCACCCAGCGCACGCATGAGCGCAGCAGCACAGGTGCACGCGTGCACATGCAGGCAAGCATGCGCACAGCGCAGCGCCAGCGCGTGAAGCATGTGCGCGCGTGGTGAGGGCCCAGTGCAGTGCTAGCGGAGCATGTAGTGGATCTTCAGCGATAGACTAGCAGACTTACAGCGACGCTTACAGCCGTCGCTAATTCATTGCATGCCAGCAAAGCCAACTATGGGCGCCATTGGGCATGAGCTGCCTACAACGACGTTTCCAGCGATGGCCTGGATGTTACTAATGGTCTCATACCTATTTTTTGCCTCTTCTCCTCCACTATAAAAGGACCTACACCCACTCCCTTCCAGACCATCTCTACCTATACTACTCCCACCTACTCCCAAGCTCTAGCAAGCCTACCAGCGCTCCATTAGAGCTTGTTCTCAAGCTCCCAAGGTGCCTATTAGTATAGCGAACCTCTACCCCACCAAATACTCCTCCAACTTCTCATCCCCCTTCATAGGTTGCCTTGAAGCCGTCCTCCCACCATTCCGATAGCAGATCAACTTCGTCTTCTCACCTCCATTCCAGAGCCATGTTGAAGCTTTCCCCTACCCGACGTCCTCCTACATCTCACCTCCGTCGTCTCACTCCTCACCTCCTTCATTCGAGCTTCCACCAGGCGCCATCGTCTCACCGAACAGCCGATTCGGGAGATTTCCTCTCACCCCCCTCTTTTTTTATGCTTTCATAGTTGATTGTAATTGATATTGAAGTGATATCTATGCCATTTTTGTTCCATCTCTTTCTTGTGATTCGTTTGCTTATTTTCTTCTTACAAAAAGATAAAAAATAACAAAATCCTAAAATACCAAAAAGAAACGATTTGAAGCGTGTTTTTCACTTAAAGTAAACGTTGCCTCCCTGTGTTTGACCCAGGACTCCCTTGGAGTTTCGGTATAAATTTTATTTGATCGATGCATTTTGCGACTATGACGACGGGTTACTTGTAACCCCGATTTCTAACATGCGAAACACGTGCGACCATGTTGGCGCTGTTGCCGGGGATTTCTAACACGCGAAACATGAGAAAGACAAACCCTTATGATATCTTTCATGTGCGACCCAAGCCTGTAATAGCTGATTATTTTTCTGAGCTGAATGTTAAGTGGACATCTGAAACTAGTGAACCGGATCTACCTATTGTTCGCCATTTTGGTCTTGGGTTGCACACCTCAAAATCGCAGGCTCGGCCCCACAAGCTTAACAACCTTCGGTTCTGGGTGATTTTCATCTAGAACCTGAGAACCACTTGACCCTCGGGCATGGGTCTGCACCATAATCTGATCCACGTCTGTGGACATCTTCTGCTAGTGGGTTTTAGGATCAATATTTTTATTTTGATTCTGACCCGCACTTGTAAATTCTCAATTTCTTCTTTGTATGTATGTTATGCCTAGCTGAAGGCATTGAACTTAGCGTGTGTGTATACACTATTCTCTCTACGAAGCTGACCAGATTTTCACGACACTCAGGTGATATTTTGTTTACTCTGCCCTTTTCATGTCTTTATTTTTACAATGGGGACATTGCATCATTTAGGCATGGGGGGATGAATAATCAATTCCTGAGGTCATTTTGTTAACTCTGTAAATTTCTTTTATTTTATTATATAAAAAAAAATTAAAAATTTGAAAAAGATAAAAAAGAAAGAAATTAGGAAAAGAGAACTTAGGCATTTGGAAGTTATTAATTTTAGGAAATGATACAATAGGATCTGAATACTTAGACTCTTCAGGTCTTCGGGCTTAATTTGCTCGGGTGTCCTCTCGAATGTGGACTTAGTCTTGAGTCCTCGCCAATTAAAATTCATTTTAATTTGGTAAATAAATTGTGATGATAAGTATACGACTTATCAACCTGCCCTCTGATTTGGGGGGATTTTAAGGCTAAGCATCTACACATTATTCGCATTGACTCACTTTTCGGTGGTTTTTATGGAAATTGGGTAGCTAATGGACCGACTTGGGTGGTATGGCTGGCAAATTGTCAGTGGTAACTGCTCATTGGCCGGTTGTCTAAAGCCCAACCAGAAGACCATTTTCATTATACTGCCTTTAGGTAAATCTTAGATCAGGGAAGCCACCTACTTAGAAAAAAAAGAGAAAAAAATAGAAAAAGGAGAGAAAAAGCGAAAATAATAAAGCCATACTTTACCGCACGAGTATCGCTGGCAAGTGGTCGTGGGTAATAGCCTATTGGCCGGTTGTCCAGAGTCCAGCTCATAAAAATGCACAATAATTCCCAAAACACGTAGGGAAGAAGCGGGGAAGTAGAATAAACTGGGGAGATATACACTGGGTTCGCTCTTGTGTTGACCCCATAAATAAAACTAGGGAGAAAACTACCGATCGTAAAGATAAACCTTTAGAGAAGGTCATCTAGGGTCATAGAAACTCAAAGTTCGTCTTAATGGCCATTTTGTGAGTTTATCACTTTTTTACAAAGACGCTTAGTACTTAGAGTCCTTTTCGAGTCTTGGGCGGGTCGGGTAGCTGTAAAAAGTTACCCTGGAACTCTCAAACTCTAAAAGTATAAAAAAATTAGAAAAGAAGAAAAATAAAAAAAAAGTATCTTCCCTTTTCAAATAAGGCAAGGACTTGGGCGGTCTGCATTCTGGCAGACACCCGGGTACTATTGAGTCTCCGTGGTTTAAGACCTTAGATGAAATTTTCTATTGTTAATAAACAACTTAAGCCTAAGTGATCTAATCCTAATTATATTTTTATACATAGCATATAGTTTAATTTTGTTAAGGACTAGTAAAAGATAGGCATGAGGTTATGATATAAACATATTTATTGAGGGTAAAATGCCTATTCATGCATGTTCCTAGGATTAGATTTGCATTTCATATTATAAATATTGCATAGCATGCATCATTTTGCATTTAGAGTAGTATATAATTTAGGTTAATTGCATCCTTTTTGTGGTCAAGAGAGAAGGATATTTATTTCGAAGCCTCAGATTGACGATCCGACTGTATGGATCTGACCAAGACGACGATCGGAGTCGAACGCCTCTAAAATCGCCTCGATCGGAGTCCCGCAGCACCATACGCAGTCTGAGGAAGATCAATGGCCAAGGGACTAGGTGATATAATTTGGAGCTTCAAATGACAAATCCGACCACGCGGATGGATTTGAGTCGATAATCGTAGCCTAACGGTGCGAAAATCGACTTAATCCGACCTCTGTAGCAGCCCCTACAATAAAAAGAAGATGAACGGCCCAGATTGTGCCACGTGGCGTAGCCTAGGCCACCCAGCGACGCACGCGCGTAGCAGAGCAGGCGCGCGTGCGCGTGTTGGGATTGAAGCGTGCACGCACGCGGAGAGCGCCAAGCGCAGCGCCAGCAGAGCATGTAGAGGATCTTCAGCAACAGACTGGCAGACTTATAGCGTCGCTTACAGCCATCGCTAATTCATCGCATGCCAGCAAAGCCAGTTGTGGGTGCCAGCGGGCATGAGCTGCCTATAGTGACGTTTCCAGCGACGGCTTGGGTGTCACTAATGGTCTCATACCTATTTTTGCCTCTTCTTCACTATAAAAGGACCTACACCCCCTCTTTTCCAAGCCATCTCTACCTACTCTACTCCCACCTACTCCCAAGCTCTAGCAAGCCTACCAACACTCCATTAGAGCATGTTCTTAAGCTCCCAAGGTGCCTATTAGTATAACGAACCTCTGCCCCACCGAATACTCCTCCAACTTCCCATCCCCCTTCATAGGTCGCCTTGAAGCTGTCCTCCCACCTCTATTCCGGTAGTAGATCATCTCCGTCTTCTTACCTCCATTCCGGAGCCACGCCAAAGCTTTCCCCTACCCGACGTCCTCCTACATCTTACCTCTGTCGTCCCGCTCCTCACTTTCTTCATCCGAGTTTCCACCAGGCATCGTCGTCTCGCCGAACAGTCGATTCGAGAGATTTCCTCTCACCCCCCTCTCTTTTTATGCCTTCATAGTTGATTGTAATAGACATTGAAGTGATATCTATACCATTTTTGTTCTATCTCTATCTTGTGATTTGTTTGCTTATTTTCTTCTTACAAAAAGATAAAAAAATAACAAAACCCTAAAATACCAAAAAGAAATGATTCGAAGCACGGTTTTCACTTAAAGTAAACGTCGCCTCCCTGTATTCGACCCGAGACTCCCATGGAGTTTCGGTATAAATTTTATTTGATCGACACGTTTTGCGACTACGATGATGGGTTACTTGTAGCCCCGATTTCTAACAAGTGAAGCATGTGTGACCATCGTCCTTATCAGATCTATACGGTCTGATCTGTCACTCGAGGATTCAATTCATCTGCAATTAATTTCATTTCTCATTTAGTGCATAAAATGACAATATTATCTGGGTAGCTAACGAACTAACTATTATGTGAATTACGACATTTATGCATGCATTGTTCCTAACTTATGCTAGAATCTAATTTAATTCAGGTGATTTAGGTTGCAAAATTGTTGTGCAATCACTAAGGTCTTGGCCAACAGGCTCAGGGACCTTCTTTGAGACCTGGTCTCCCCTGTTCAGACGGCTTTTATCCCAGGGTGAGGAATCTTGGAAGGTTTTGTAGTTGCCATGGAGGCATGGGCCACCTGGAGGAGGGAGAAGAAACATGCTTTTTTGTGAAAGGTTGACTTAAGAAAGGCTTACGACTCAGTGCAGTTGGATTTTTTCTATGGGCTTCTCTATTGCAGAGGGGGTTTCCTGCAAGGTGGATTGATTGGATGAAGAGGTGTGTGACGACATCATCTTTCTCGATCTTTCTCAGAAGGTGCCAAAGATGTCTCTATATCAATAATGCCATCCATAGGCACAGGTGGAATGGGCATAGGAGCAAATTCAGCCTTACGAGATAACTGGAGAGCAACTAAAGAAAAATAGGGTACAACTTCATGAAAAGTCACATCTGCACTAACATAATGCCTCCCTGCCGTTGGGTCATAGCACCAATATCCCTTTTGAACTCTGGGATATCCAATAAACACACACTTCACTGCACACGGTGTTAATTTGTCCCTTCCAGGACCCATCAAATGTATGAACACAACACATTTGAACATACGTGGAGGTAACTGGAATAATTCCTTCCTAGGATGAAGAACATGCCAGGGAATTTGCTCGTGCAGAATTGAGGAAGGCATCATGTTAATAAGATAGCATGCTGTAAAAATAACATCTCCCTAATACAACTGTGGAACACAATGCTGTATCAACAAAGTCCATGCCACATCCAACAAGTGTCTGTGTTTCCCTTTTGTCACACCATTCTGTTGTAAGATTTGTGGACAAGAGGTCTGATGTACAATTCCATGTGTCTTGTAAAAACCAGCCAATCTTGTAGCATAAAATTTTAAAGCATTGTCGGATCTCACAATTTTCACATTAATATCAAATTAACTTTTTATTTCAATAAAAAATGCTCAATAATTTATCCCACATCGAACTTATTCTTCATCAGGAACAACCAAGATAGATAGGAGAAATGATCCACTACTAAAATCTAGATGCAATAACTCAAAAGCAGCAGAGGAACTTGGACTATTAGTAGCAGGGAATAATGAACGATGATGCTTTCCTAGCTGGCATGCATCATAATATATCTCGATGGCTAGTGACAAGTGTGGGATGATGCGTTGTAGATTGTCCAAAGATGGATGACCGAGATGACGATGTCATTGCAAGGCACTACCAAAAGTGAAGCTTGAATCCCTTTGACATGCAACAACAATAGGCATTTAGACAAGGCAACACACCTTCCCTCTTCATGTCCACCGCCAATCGTCCTCGTTAGCTTGTCTTGAAAGATGCAACCAACATCATCAAATAGAGCTCTACAATTAAGCTGCTTGGTGATCTTGCTAATTGATAAAAGATTCATGAAGAAATTAGGAACAAAGAACACATCAGGAAAACACATGGTAGGGGCAACCAACACCTCCCCCTGACCATCGATTTGTGCATGCCTACCATCTGCTAGCTGTACAATCCTACCCTGTGGCACAACCTGTAATCTCCCAAAACATCCTTGATCATCAGTTAAATGATGTGAAGCAGAGAGTCCACTAACCAGGACATATTTGTACCCAACGAAGAGGTGAAAGCAATGGTCTCAATGGTAGTAATCGTCTCCTAAGTGAGCTGTGAAAGGTGTTGAATCGCAGTATCATAGTCAGCGTGAGAAACCATGTTAGATTGCTCAGAAGAAATCACAGAGGAACAAGTGGCCTCCCATGCTTGGCCTAGTAAGAGGCCTCAACATGCCCAACCTTCCCATAGAAGGTGCAAGTGGTATGAGTCCTCCTAAACATATCACATCCTCTTCCTTGACCTCATGTGGACGGGGCACCTATACCTCCATGCTTAGTGACAGCAGCCATAGCAGATGCCTCTCTAGTACTCTCTCCAGTTTGATGTTGCGACAGTACAAGCCTATTTAGACGACTATAACTCTGATACTAAGTAGGACAAAATAAAGCATCTTATTCTTCCAATAAACCCTATACCTCTTTATATAGAGAAGAGGTGAGGGAAAATTACATAGCATGTCCAGATAATAAATAAAAATAACAAATGCCACAAAATAAGATAATTGGATCTCGGCACTGGATCTTGCAACTATACCATGTTTCTTGCTCCTCCAAGTGATCAAACACTCTACCAAAAAGGTGTAGAATCCAGTAGTGGATTTGCGGTCCACATGACATTCGACGTAGTCCGCATTAGAGTAGCCAACTAAGGTCATAGAAGACCCCTTGGAGAAGAGGAGACCCTTCCCAGGAGCCTTCTTGATGTATCTGAGGACCATAAATGTTGTGTCCCAGTGCTGACGTGTTAGCTTGGCCATGGACTAACTCAGTCTCCCTACTGCAAAGGAGATATCCAGGCTCGTGATAGTAAGGTATAGCAGCTTGCCAACAAGCTGCTTGTACTGGCTGCTGTCCACCAACTGTGCATCCTCATCATAGAGTGGCATCTTAGGGTCCATAGGAATATTGGCCTCCTTGGCCCCAAGCATACCAACCTCCTGCAAGATGCCTAATCCATACTTCCTTTGGGATAAGACTACACCCTTTTTATTGTGAGCTACCTCAATGCCAAGAAAATACCGTAGAGCTCCCAAGTTCTTTATGACAAACTACTCTACTAGGATGTGCTTAATCTTAGCAACACCCTACTCATCATCATCTGTGACAATCAAGTCATCAACATAAACAAGAAGTATCACAATACCTCGTCCAGTCCTCTTGACAAAAAAAGAAAAGTCAGCTGTCGATCTCTTGAATCCAACTGCCTCTACAACCTGTAGCAATATCTAAAACCAAGCTCTAGGGCTTTGCTTAAGGCCATAGATAGCCTTCCGTAGTCTACAAACACTCTTCCCCTAAACCTCGAAGCCTAGTGGCTGCTGTATGTAGACTTTCTCTTGGAGATCACTCTAGAGGAATGCATTCTTCACATCTAGCTGGTGTAAGGGCCAATCAAGCTATACTGCAATTGCAACCAATATCCGTACTGTGGGACGTCTGGCAACTTGTGAAAAAGTATTAAAGAAATCTACCCCATAGGTCTGGGTGAACCCCTTTGCCACTAAACGTGCCTTGTACCTGGCAATGCCCCCATCTGGATTGAATTTCACTATGAATACCCATCTATAGCCAACAACAGTAGCTTCGTCTGGAAGTGGAGTGAGCTCTTAGGTCTTGTGACCCTGAAGTGCAGCCATCTCATCCTCCATGGTAGCCTACCATTTTGGATGAAGCATGGCTTGCTGGTAGGTAGTGGGGATCTCTACAGTTGACAAGGTAGAAGCAAACTGGACAAACGACTTCCTAAGATGAGCACTAGGAAGATCACCTGCAACGTGGTAGTGAGCACAGGAGCGTGGAGCCTTCCTAATAGTAATAGGAAAATCCTCAGTAGCATCAGACATCGTAGCGTGACTTGTTGGACCATCGTCAACAGGTAGCTTAGTGAAGTCAACATGCACCTGTGCAGGAGAGTCTGGTGGCGTAGAGGAAGATGTAGTACTTGTCTCAGGTGGTGACCATGGTTTAACAACCTGTGGCATAGAGGGAGATGGCCTCTGCAAAGTCAAGTGAGGTTTGCTATACATCCGCATTGGGCCATGTAGTTTCTCAAAATCATCCACGGACTCCCTGGAATTTGACGTGGGAGGCAGGGAAATCGAAACAGGAATATCCTTAAACTGCATAAGGGGAAAGGGCATCGGTGTAGGTGCATCTAAAGTAGACATTTGGTGGCCCCTCAGAAAAATAAGGCACCTCATGAAACGTGACATTCATGCTAACATAGTGTCGCCTACCAAAGAAATCATTACATTTGTAGCCTTTCTGGGTGGCACTATAACCCAAAAATACACACTTGACTGCACGTGGTGCAAGCTTGTCCCTACTAGGACCAAGAATGTGAACAAATGAAACACAGTGAAAAACATGAGGAGTTACAACAAACCAATCTCTATTTGGATACAGTATCTGATATAGAATCTGCTCATGAAGGACCGAACTAGGCATCCTGTTGATCAGGTAGCAAGTAGTCAGAACAGCGTCTCCCCAGTAGGAAGATGGAACATTGTGATGTTTCAACAATGTCTGGGCCACATATAAGAGATGTCTATGTTTCCTTTCTGCCACGCCATTTTGCTGGGACGTATGGGGGCAGGAGGTCTGATGTATGATACCTAGGGAGCTGTAGAATTGGGCTAGTCTCCTGGTGCAAAACTAAAGTGCTGTGTCGGTTTTAACAATCTTTACAACTATCGAAAATTTAGTCTTGATCTGATTAATTAACAACTCAATCGCATTTCCTGCATATGACTTACTGCGAAGTAAAAATGTCCATGATAGTTTGGAGAAATCATTAATGACCACCAAGTAGAAGAGGAATCCCTGCCTGTTTAGAGTACTACTCGGGCCCATATGTCCATGTGGAGTAAGTCAAAACATGCAGATGATGCAACCTAGTGTTAGGAGAATAGTTGGAATGGTAATGCTTGCCTAGTTGGCAGCGTCACAAAGATTAGTAGCAGGTGATAAATGAGGAATAACTCGTCTTAATTGATCTAGAGAGGGATGTCCCAACCGACAGTCCCACTGAAGTGTTGTCCCTGCCTTGTACGCCACATCTGCCTGTTCAACAATTGCCAATGGGGACTGAGCTAAGTGGTATAAACCTCCTTCCTCATGTCCACCACCAATAGATTTCTCTGTGAATTTGTCCTAGAAAATACACCACATATCATCAAAGATTGCTTTGCAGTTGAACTCTTTGGTAATCCTGCTAACTGGCAACAAACTGATCGGAAAATCAAGAACAAATAGAACATTGGGCAGTTTCAAGGTGAGAGATATAGTAACCTTTCCTTAGCCCTGGACTTGAGAAAGATGTCCATCAGCCACTTGAACTATTCTACCAGGAGGAACATCACGCACCATGCGGAAGTACTTTCGGTTTCCATTAAGATGCCTAGATGCCCTGGAATCAATTAACCATCCATTAGCTCCACAAATAGTAAGAGCTGCAGTATTTGAAGTAGTAGACACAACTCCATCCTCTTTCCTAATAATCCCATCGGCCTGCTCTGTAGCTTCAATCATAGTCTGAACATGACCCATCTTGCCATGGAGCATACCTGTGGCACACTGCCTACTACCCTGTCGATGGCGTTGCCCCCTACCTTGTGTAGAAAGGCCTCCTTGTCTATCCAAATGACATTGTTTGACATGATGGTCTCTATCAAGACTGACTTGTCTTGCTTCCATAGCAGCCTCTATCATGAACTCAACAATTCCTGGTGAGTTCATCATGTCCAAAGGGAGCTAAACAACTCATCAATTAATGAAACGAACTGATCCAAAGGCATCCATCAATCACACAAAAGAAATCCATATTTACATCAAAGAAACACTAGCAGATCTAGAAGAAATATGGTTCAGATTTGTATCTTCATTGGAAGACCCCCTCGGACAACTGCTGGCCTCGCTTGTGTATGGGGAAAAACACCCGAGATGGCCCTAAAGAGATCTAGGTGTCTCTCTTTCCCATGCAAAGGAAGAGAAGTAGCCCTAAAAATGGGCTATCAACTCCTCACAATTGCAGGTGAAGCACTGCAAATGACACTGCACCACTATAGAGCACGTTGCGTCGCCCCTACTGCTTTGCATCAGCCATGCAAGGCTGCTGCAGTGCCTCTCGACGTTGCCGGAGCAGCAGATCGTCGCCTAGCGTCGCATAGTGCCACCGCTCCTACGTCGCCGGAGTGCCTGCAGTCAGGTCACGTAGCCCCGAGCACCATCGCAGGTGGCGCAGTGCCTAGATTGGGCACCTGGGCATTGCCGCACGCGATTGCGTGTAGACCGAGCTGACTGTGGGTGTACACCGCTACGTGTGCACTGCCGGAGAGATCTGATACTACTGCTGGGAGAGAAGAAGAGGGCATAGGTGTAGGGTTTGGAGGCCTTGAGGGTGGGATATCGAGAGCCATGATCCAGGACCGATGCTTTGATACCAAATTAGATGAAATGATTCAATTCCTTATTGAAGCTCTAGGGCTCTCTTATATAGAGAGAGACCAAAAAGGGTGAAAGTACATAGATATCCCTGAGGAGCAAACCCCACAACCTTACAGTAGAGAAATAGAATAAAACATATGCTAACAAAGATAGCATAAGAAAATAATTAAAAGAAGTCAACACAAACTTAAGGACCTAGGTGTTCCATATATCTCAGTGGTCATTGGTGACTAAAGAATTGATGAGGCATTGCTTGACTTGGTGGTAAGGGTGAATATACTAATGAGCTCGCCCAATGAGTTACTTGGAGGAGGCGATTTAAAGCCTAGCCTAATCATCCTCCAAATAGTTGATTAATCGCTAAAGAAACCTCGGGGTCTTTACTAGAAGACATGTTGGTAAAAGTTGAAGACTTCTTTCGAGTAGACTTTCTCGTTTTGGACAATGACCCATCAAATAAGTCGAAAAGACTATCAATTATATTGGGATGACCATTCTCTAAAACAACCAACGCTTTCATTAATTGTAAATCGAGAGCATTAATAATTGATTGAAATGATTCAATTTGTTATTGAAAACCCTAGGCTCTCTTATATAGAGAGAGATAAAAAAGGGTAAAAGTACAGCAGTGCCCCTAACGAGTTAGAAACCCAAAAGCCATACAAACATAAATAATAATATATGCTAACACTCCCTCTCAAGTTAGAGCATAGATATCTATCATGCTTAGCTTGGATACACATGAATCAAATAATGATCTGGCTAAGGGCTTGGTGAAAATGTCGGCAATCTGCTCTAATGTGATTGGTGTGGTATATGGCAACCCCTTTCGAATGGTGTCCTTGGTATAATGGCAATCAACCTCAACATGCTTCATTCTCTTGTGAAATGCTACGTTGTTAGCAATGAAGGTGGCTGCTCTGTTATTACATTGCATCTCCATTTGGCTGTAAAATTGTATTTGCAAGTCAGTAAGTAGGGACCTGATCCACATCATCTCTGCAGTCATCTGGGCCATTGCTTTGTACTTAGACTCGGCATTGGATCTAGCAACTGTGCCCTGTTTCTTGCTCCTCCACGTGATTAGACTCCCTCGCAAAAAAGGTACACAACCAAGTAGTAGATTGCAGTCTGCATGACATCTAGCGTAGTTTGCATCAGAATAGCCAACCAAAGTCATAGAAGACCCTTCCCAGGAGCCTTCTTGATGTATCGGAGCACCATCAATGCTGCATCCCAGTGTTGACATGTTGGCTTGGCCATGAATTGACTCAATATCCCCACCACAAAGGAGATATTTAGCCACATGATAGTGAGGTATAGCAACTTGCCTACAAGTTGCCTATACTGCTTGTATGACATCTGGTGTAGTTTGCATTAGAATAGCCAACCAAGATCATAGAAGACCCCTTGGAGAAGAGGAGACCCTTCTCAGGAGCCTTCTTGATGTATCGGAGCGCCATCAATGCTGCATCCCAGTGTTGACATGTTGGCTTAGCCATGAACTGACTCAATCTCCCCACTGCAAAGGAGATATCTAGCCTCATGATAATGAGGTATAGCAACTTGCCTACAAGTTGTCTATACTGCCTGTTGTCCATCAACTGTGCATCCTTATCATAAAGTGGCATCTTGGGGTTCATAGGAATATTGGTCTCCTTGGCTGCAAGCATACCCACCTCGTGCAAGATGTCCAATGCATACTTTCTTTGGGATAGGACTACGCCCTTTTTACTGTGAGCAACCTCAATACCAAGAAAATATTATAAAGCTCCCAAGTCCATGACAAACTGCTCCACTAGAATGTGCTTAATCTTAGCAACACTCTACTCATCATCTCCTGTGACAATTAAGTCATCAATACAAACAAGAAGTACCATAGTACCTTGTCTAGTCCTCCTGGCAAAGAGAGAGAAATCGACTGTCAATCTCCTAAATCTAGTTGCCTCTACAACCTGTGACAACCTCTGGAACTAGGCTCTGGGGCTCTGCTTAAGGCCACAAATGACCTTCCGTAGTCAACATACATGCTCCCCTTAGCCTCAAAGCCAAGTGGCTGTTACATGTAGACTTTCTATTGGAGATCACCATAGAAGTCACTCTTCACATCTAATTGATGCCAAGGCCAATCTAATTAAATTGCCACTGTAACCAGCACCTGTATTGTAGGAAGTTTGGCAACTGGTGAAAATGTGTCAAAGAAGTTTACCCCATAGGTTTGGGTGAACCCCTTTGCCATGAGTCATGCTTTGTATCCGGTAACACCTCAATCTGGGTTGAATTTCATAGTGAACACCCATTGACAGCCAACAAGTGTAGCACCATTTGGAAGTGGAGTGAGCTCCCAGGCCCCATGGCTTCTAAGAGTGGCTATCTCACCCTTCATGGCTACCTGACACTTTAGATCAAGTATGGCCTCACGATGAGTCGCTGGAATCTGAATAGTAGCCAATGCCTGAGTGAATCCAGCAAACCCATGGGCTAAGCCATCAGTGGCAAGTGCCCTTGCTGTGGGGTAAGTAGTACAGGTTTGTGGTCGCTTCTGAATGATTATCGGAAGATTTAGATCATCACCTGCCACATCATCTATCCTGTCCTTGTGATCAGCACATGGCAAACCCATGTCAGTGTTTAAAGGACTTACCTGAGAAGCTGATGGTGAAGGTAAGTGTGGGGGGCCCTGGTAAGTAGTATCAAGGCAAACATATGTCTGAAGGGACTTAGTCAGACAAGGATAGGAATCTTGGGAAAACTCCTAAAGTGAATGGGTGTAAATGGCATAGGGTCCATATCACCCTCAGAAGACATCTCAATAGCAGAAGTAGAAAAGGGTATCATCTCATGAAAAGTAACATCCACTGAAATAAAATGTCGAGAAGTACTCGAATCAAAACATCGATACCATTTTTGCGTGTGAGTATACACAAGGAAATATACTTAACTGCTTTCGGTACTAGTTTATCCTAACCCTATCCCAACAAGTGGATGAAGGCAACATAACCAAAAGTCCGAAGGGTGATGTGAAACATGGGTCGATCAAGATACATAACTTGCAATGGTATCTGTTCATGTAAAGTAGCATTAGGCATCCTATTAATCAAAAAAATGTAGTCAAAATAGCATTACCCTAGTAGAGAGGGAACCGAATGATTAATCAGCATTGTATGAGCAATATCAAGAATATGACGATATTTCCTCTCAGCAACACCATTTTGTTGAGAGGTGTGGGGGCACGTGGTCTCATGAATAATACCACAACTAGAAAAGAAAGTGTGCAAACAAGTAGTACAAAAGTTCAAGACATTATCAGACTGAAAATGTTTTACCAAACAAGAATGCTGGGTCTTTATTTCTTTAATAAAATTCTCAATAATTTATCCCACATCGGACTTATTCTTCAAGAGAAACATCCAGGAAACAAGAGAAAAATTATTCACTAAAACACAATAATATCTGTTCCTAAGTTGATCATGAGTACAATTGGGACCCCAAACATCCATATGAATCAAGTTAAATGTAGCAATAGAAAAAACAGAAGTAGAACTGGAAAAGGTAGGTTTGTGGTGCTTGCCCAGCTGAGAAGCATCACATGTGAGAGCAGTAGTGGAGGGTATGTGTGGCAAGACAAGTTGTAGGCAATCAATAGGTAAGTGAGCAAGGAGGTAATGCCACTAGAGAGGAGATTCAGCAGAAGCAAGGTCCTAGGTAGTAGAAGCAGCAACAACAGTACGGCTCAGATGGTACACCCCCATTCCTTACGCCCTTCACCAATAGTCTTCCAAGTGAACTTGTCCTTCAAGACACAAGAATATGCATTAAATATAGCTCGGAAGTTCAGATCTCTAGTAATATTGCTAACATACAGTTAACTCAAAGGAAAATTAGGCACATAGAAAACATTTGGCAATCTCAAAGTAGGAGATAAAGACATATCTCCCTTGCCAACCAGTGGCGAATGTCTCCCATTTTCCACCTGTACAGTCCTGGCTGGTGTAACGGGTGCTAACTAAGAGAAAGAGCTCCTGTCGTCATATAGGTGCTTGGATGCACCAGAATCAATCTACCAATCACCATAATACAAGAATGATGACATACCAGTTGCAGGTGCCTCAGAAGAGGTGGCAATAGCTGTAGTATCTGGAGACTAAGAAGAAGATGCCTGAGTCAACTGAGCAATCTGCTGCCGCAAGGTCTCAATCTTTGTGCTCAGAGAACTAACATCAGGATTGGGGAGAACTAACATTAGGACTGGGGAGAACTCCATCTGTGATCTCGACTGGCTGATTGACTACAGGTGGCCTCCCATGCTTCTGCCAGCATGTAGCCTCATAGTAGCCAAGTCTACTACAGTAGGTACACAGAATCCTAGTGCGTGTATTGGAAGAGTGTCCTTATCCACAATCACATGCGGGAGAGAGAGTACCCCCTTCCACGTTCAGGGATCATAGCCAAAGCGGATGTCTGAGCACTAGAGTCAGGAGCAGGAGTGTGCACTGCTACTCTGGTGAGTCTGCTATAAGCTTCCTCCAAGGTAGGAAGCTCTAGAGTGATGAGGATTTGATCTCTGGCTGTTGTATATTCAGGTTCGAGACCTACCAAGAAAAGGGAGACTACCAACTATCTCCTAAAGCTCCTCTAGGACTCACAAGCACACCCCAGCAGATAGGAGTGATGCCTCTCCAGCATTTCCTTCATAAGAGAGTAATACTGTGGTAGCGTGTGTCCTTCCTGATGCAAGTAGAAGAGGTTGTAAAAGACCTGAAAAATTCGTGTGGAGTTCTTGGCATGTAAATGTCACGCAAGGACTCCCACATCTCCTTTGCTGTGGTGTAGTACATGATCTCATCCCCTATTCGGGGAGTACCTATCTGGATAAGCCATGCACAGACCATGACGTTGTCGCTGTCCTAGTTGGCATTTGTGCAATCTTGTTTGTAGGCTTTAGATCCGTAAGAATGCGGCTCTTCTTATGACCCCTGACAATCATGAGGAAGGTCTGGGACCACCGTGAGTAGTTGGTCTCGTCTAACTTAATGACAGGATCAAAAATAGATTCTTAAGTACCCCAGTAGGAGGGCTTTAGGAGAGCGCTGCACAAGCACCACCGACTAGTAGGAGCGTTGTAGGAGTGCCTACGCACCTACTCTGGCGTCGTCGACCCCTTTCGTCATTGCTAGGGTCGTCGCAGATTACCTACGCTGCCGCTGGAGGCACTGCAAGCTCTCGCCGCACCTACTTCAGCGCCACTGGGTCATGCTACTGTGCAAGGGTTAGTGCTGTAGCATCGCCGGACCGCACGATCGTAGCGGCCGCCACGTTGAAGGCCGATCACGATGTGCATAGGGAGAGAGGGGGTGGAAGGGATTTGGTGGTTAGGGTTTGGAGGCTTTGGGGGTGGGATACTTAGAGCCCCGATCTAGGACTACTACTTTTATACCAAATTGGTTGAAATGTTTCAGTTTGTTATTGAAAGCCTTAGGCTCTCTTATATAGAGAGAGACCAAAAAGGGTAAAAGTACAGTAGTGCCCTTGAGGAGCTAAAAACCCAAAAGCCGTACAAACATAAATAATAATATATGCTAACATTAATAATGGGATTTGGAAATAAGAAAATTCGACTCAATGTATTTGAAGCTTACAACTAGGTTGGGTTGGAGGATTGTTCCCAAATAGGGATCTTGGATGAAATTGTGGAAGAGACTACTACAACAATTCTTGATGACCCCTTACAAAGGATCATTGAAAATGATCAATCCGAGTATCTAAAAGAATGTAAGGAGGATATCCTGGGATTGAAAGAATTGTTAGGAGTAGAAGCCGAGTCACTTTCCCTACCTTAGATCGTTAAACCTAACCTTGGGACTTCCAATTTTTTCCCATTGATTGTTAAGGCTCCTGAACTTGAACTGAAACTACTTCCGGAGTCCCTGAAATATGCATTCCTTGGGACCAATAACACCCTTACTGTCGTCATCTCTTCTTCACTGACTAAGGAACAAGAGGGAATGTTGATTGATTGTCTGAAGAGGCATAAGGAAGCTATTGCATGGACGATCGCTGACATTAAAGTGGTTGATCTCTCTGCATGTATTGCATCTACATAGATGAGTTTGTTAAGCCCTTTAGAGACATGCAAAGGAGGCTCAATTCAAATGTGAGAGAAGTGGTTAAAAAGGAGATCCTTAAGGGGCTACCCAATCTTGGATAGTAGGTGGGTCAACCCAATTCACGTGGTTCTGAAGAAGGTGGGTTACACCATTGACGAGAATGAAAAGGGAGAGAAGGTAACGACGACTAAACCTATGACTAGTTGGTGAATTTGTATTGATTATTGTCGGTTGAACAGCATTACCCAGAAAGATCTGAGAATTTGATCAATGAAAAGCAAGGGAAAATGGTCTTTTTGGGTAACGGTGTTCAACCGACAATAATCAATACAGACCCACCAACTAGTCATGGGTCTAGTCGTTGTTACCTTCTCTCCCTTTTCGTTCTCATCAATGGTGTAACCTACCTTCTTGAGAACCATGTTAATTGGGTTGACCTACCTACTATCCAAGATTGGGTAGATAATCCTGGTATCCAGCCACTTAAGGATCTCCTTTTTAACCACTTCTCTCATGTTTGAGTTGAGCCTCCTCTGCATGTCTCTAAAGGGCTTAATGAACTCATCTGTGTAGACGCAATGCATGCAGAGAGTCTGATCAACCACTTTAATGTCAGCGATCATTCATGCAATAGCTTCCTTGTGCCTCTTCAGATGATCAATCAACATTCCCTCTTGTTCCTTAGCTAGTGAAAAAGAGATGACGACAGTAAAGGTGTTATTGGTCCCAAGGAATGTATATTTCAGGGACTCCAGAAGTGGTTTCAGTTCAAGTTCAGGAGCCTTAACAATCAATGGGAAAATATTGATGGGGGGGCTGATTGGTAAGGAGGGTCATGGCGATGGGAGGGCCAATGAGGGATGGTCGACCTGGAGATCGAAGATGTGGCGTAGGAGAGAGAAGAGGGGGGATGCTCAGATGGGGAAGGAGGCAAGAAGGGGCTGTATGACGATGGGGGAGTGGAAAGAGGTCAATAGAGAGATTGTCTACTATTGATGCTGATGGCGAGGGCACATGGTGGCAATATGCCGTTACCCCTTGGTGTGCCTAGCTTGGGGTGGTCATGGGCACAAATGTGATTCCTGTAGGACGAGCAGAGGGAGGATAGGTGAGGGGGTCTTCTTGCACCCTAAGAGAAGTTACACGGGAGGTTCGTCGCCACTGCCACCGCCACCCTCCACCTACATGGGTCACACCATTGATGTGGAGGTTCCAATGTCTGATGATATTAGGGTTATGAACTTGGTTTTGAGAGGGGCGTTGGTCGGAGAGGTGATGACCGGAAACCCCTCCTTGGAGTGACTTCAACGATTGGTAAGTTCTCTATCATTGTCAGTAGAAGGTTGGAAAATCGCCATGCTTTCTCCCATGCAATTTCTGGTGTTTGGTTTGGGGATGATCAATGTGGAGCGCCTTAGATTTCAATCGAGCAATTTTGAGTCTATGACGATTTTATGGAGATTGGTCTCGCCTTTTGATGGTGCATTGGCGGAACGTCTACCGTAGAAGGCAGGTGTGAGATCTGGAAAGTTAGAAATCCACGGGTTACCATTGCATCTAAGGTCAAGAAATGTGGTTGAATCCATGGTGGTTGGGTTTGCGAAACTGGCAAAAGGTGCAGAGGTAGGATTAGGGGAGGGAGATGGCCGATTGCTTTGTGTCCATGTTGATGTATTTAGAGGAGGATCAATTCTAGAGAAAATCATCCTCCGGTGTGGAGGCAGTTCTTGGCTAATACGTTTGTGATTTGGATGCGAGGAGACATCTTCCAAGAGCAGGAAGTGATGAAAACCTTTGTAGAGGCTGTTAAGGACGACCCCATTGTGAAACAAATGGGTCGTGACACCCCAGAGGAGGCTCCAGAACAAAAAAAGAGAAAAGACCTCCATCACATGGGAATAGAAGAAGATGAGATGGTGGATTCAAAGAATGAGCAACATATGGTAGAAGATGAAAGGTCAGAGGGGGTGCTTCAAGAGATCGTTGTTAACTCTTTGCAGAATCGCTCATTCTTTCATGCTACAGAAGGGCTAAAGTTTGGGGTGGGAACTACTTCTAAGTCTGGAGTTGGGAGATCTCCATACAAATTGAGACAGAAGAAATGCACATTTAGCAAGAATGGATGAAAACTCCATAGCTGTTGCTCTTAAAGTTGAAAAACTTCAACAGTCCAACAAAAGGGGATCCCAGGTTGAGTGATGCAAGTCCTCTCTTGGAACGTGCGTGGGTTGCACGACAGAGTGAGAAGGGCCTCTTATGAGGTATCTGAGGGAATGGGAGATTGATTGTGTAATTATCCAAGAAACACACATAGAGGATGAAAATGACTGTTTGTGGAGTGATCTGAAAAGAGAAGGCTTTTTTGACTGTGTGGCTTTAAATGCTCATGGGAGGTCAGGAGGTATAGTCTTCTGGTGGAAAAGGCATGCCTAAATGTGATTGACATTATTAACTCTAGGCATGCGATATCTTGTAGATGCAAGTTGATACATGGGGAGAAGGAATTGTTAATCATGGGCGTTTATGGATCGTGTGCTGCGAACCTCAAACCTGAATTATGGGAGGACTTATCCTCAGTTGCATCTCTTATGCAGGGGCTGCCATGGTTAGCGGGTGGTGACTTCAATTGTTCTCTGACTGGGACGGATAGACCGAGTGGTTCAATGGACACTGCCTCCATTGGTTTTATGTTGACCTTACAAAATCTGGGTCTTAATGAGTTCTCAACCTCTGGGGTGGACTTTACGTGGTGAAACGGAAGTGGTTTGATGTCAAAGCTTGATAGATTTTTTGGAAATGTGGAACTGATGGAGAATTTCCAACTGTCTTCTGTTGCTGGGCTTTGTTGCTCCTTTGGTCTGGGATAGTGGTGAGAATGTGCAAAATGGCTCTTACTTCAAGTTTAGATGGTCGTGGCTTAGAGAAGTGGGTTTTTGCGAAATGTTGGAGGCCTGGTGGCGAGCTTAGTAAGTGCAGGGTACGGCTACCATCAGGATGGCATCAAAGCTTGCATCCATGCGGCAAATGTTAAAGGAATATGGGTCAGCTGTTGCAACTTTGAGAGAACAAAAGTGTCATGAAGCTCTCTTGGAGGTTTAGCGGCTGGATGAAAAGGAATCTACTGCACCACTGTCTGACCATGAACAGGGAGTTAAGAGAAGGTGGTAGGAGGTTATAGTGGAGGAGGATTTGAAAAGAGATTGTGGCTTAAAGAGGGGGATGCCAATACGACATACTTTCATCTAGCAGCTAGTTCACGTAGAAGACACAACTTCATCTCCTTGATTGAGGTGGATGGTCAAAGAACCTCTTGTTTGCAAGAAATACGGGCTGCAGCTACCAGGTACTTCAGGGAAACCTTGAGGGCAGCAGCTAGGGGAGAGTGGAGAATGGTAGGATCACCTTTTCCTCGAATCTCTGAGGAACAGGCTGGCAAGTTGGTGGTTCCAATGTTTGAAAGGGAAGTATTGGAAGCTATAAATGACTTGAATAATGAAGGTGTACCAAGTTCAGATGGAGTCCAAGTTTTTTCTACAAAATCTTTTGGAATGTATTGAAAGAGGAGGTGATGGAGGTACTTAAGGAATTTGAAAGGGGTAACTACGACTTTGACAAGATAAATTGGTCTTATCTTTTTTTGCTTCCAAAGAAACAAGGAGCGGATAAATTCCCCGGCTTTAGACCTATTGCACTGTCGAATTCTATTTATTTGGTGGTGAGTAAAGTCCTGGCTAATAATAGACTTCGAAGTGTCTTGTAGGATCAGATCCTCCCAGTCTAGTCCACTTTTCTCCCTAATAGATCTTTGCAAGAGTAATTCATAATGGCTCAAGAAATGGTGATGGGATGGCACTGGAGGAAGTACAAAGCTTTTTTATGGAAAGTAGACTTCCGAAAAGCTTATGATTCGGTTTCATGGCCATATCTCTGGGAGATATTCAAGAGGAGAGGGTTTCCTGCTATATGCCTGCAATGGATGAAAAGGTGCATCACCACTACGTTCTTTTCTCCTCTTATCAATGGTAAACCATGTGGGGTGTGGATTCAACCTCAATGTGGGGTTCGACAAGGGTGTCCTCTTGTCCCTCTTGTCTTTAATCTTGCGGTTGACATGCTTGCAAGATATGCATGTCGACTATGTGAAGTGGGTCTAATTAGAGGTTACTCAATCTCAAATAGGAGTGCCATGGCTTTGATCTTGCAATATGCCGACAATACGGTATTCTTTATAGAAGGGAAAGAATAGGAAGCACAAGCTTTGTTTCATATGGTGAAGATATTCGAAGAAATATCAGGTCTGAAATTGAATGGGGACAAGTCATCATTGGTCGAAGGGAGGTAGACTCACCCTCTTGAACTTAGTGATAACCTCCATCCCTGTTTTCCTTTTCTCCCTATTTAAAGCACCTAAATCTATTTGGAAGCACATTGATATTTTGAGAAAACGCTTCTTTTGGAAGGGTTTGAGGCATGAGGGGAGTTTTTTTCAGCCCCTAGAGTGGGATCTACTGTCCAGGCCAAAAAAACATGGTGGTTTAGGGATTAAATCTCTAAAAGAATTCAATGAAGCTCTGCTCCTTAAATGGGCAATCAAGCTTTTTAATGGTGACAGTAAGAATTGGGCAATCTTGATTGGTGATAGCTATGGCAAGCCACACAACTCGCTGAACAGACTTCATCCAGTCAAACTGTCTCCATTTTGGGCTTCTGTGGTGCAGGCCATAAGGAACAACTGGCAGCTGTTCCAACTGGTCCTGGGTGATGGCAGATCCTTCAAATTCTGGTAGGAAGAGTGGTCAACTATGGGTGTGCTCAAAACTGCATATCCAAGAGCATACGCAGCTGCTGAAGACAAATGGGTACCAGTCAATTGTTGTTGGTCAGAATTTGGTGCGTCTTAGCAGTTTGAAGGGGTAGCTTCCAATAGGGATGGCACCAGAACTTGGGAAGAGAAGGCAAGGCTGCAACTAGACTTGAAGGCATTTAGATCGGTGGTTGGACTAGAGGATCACTACAGATGGGAGGGGATCTTCACCCTAGCTAAAGCATATGACAAGATCAAACTTTTGTCTAACTCGGAGGAGGCAGATCTGATAGCAAGAAAGTTATGGCTGTTGAAAGTTCCAACAAAGGTCCAAATCTTCTTGTGGCTGTGTAGGAGAGATGGATTGGTTACAGGGGATCTCAGACATAGAAGGATGGGCGTGGTACTACAGTCGTGCTTGCTTTGTGGACTTCCCACTGACAGCTCTAGGCACATCTTCTCATCGTGTGTGGTGACAGATACAGTTTGGAGGAGAGTATGCGGGGAGCCACTACCCATGTGGGACTTGCTATGGAAAAGATTGTTGACAAAGGATAAGTTGTATATACATATGGCAACAGTGATGTGGTGCATTTGGAGAGCGAGAAATGAGTTTTTATTTCAGGAGAGGCCAGTATGTGTGGAACAAATTGTAAATGCATGTTGGTCCCTCATACGTATATGGGGATCCGTTTTGTAAACGTACATTTTTATCATTAATAAAATGCTCTCCCGGATCGCTATCGTAGTACGATAACTTTCCTTGTTTTTTTAAAAAAAAAATAGAAATGGTCTTTTTGGGTAATTATATTCAACTGATGATAATCAATACGGACTTGCTAATTAGTCACGGGTCTAGTCGTTGCCTTCTCTCCCTTTTCATTTTCCTCAATGTGTAGTTCGCCCTCATGGGAATCATGTGAATTGGGCTGACCCACTTGCTATCCGAGATTGGATAGATAATCTTGGCATCCAACTATTTAAAGATCTCCTTTTTAACCACTTCTCTCATGTTTGGGTTGAGCCTCCTTTGCATGTCTCTAATGGGTTTAATGAACTCATTCGTGTAGATATGATGCATGCAGAGGGTTGGATCAACCCCTTTAATGTTAGCGATCGTCCATGCAATAGCTTGTGCATCTTCAAACAATCAATCAACATTCTCTCCTGTAAGGTTAGTGATGAAGAGATGATGATAGGAAGGGTGTCATTGGTCCTAAGGAAAGCATATTTCAGGGACTTTGGAAGTGGTTTTAGTTCGAGTTCAGGAGCCTTAGCAATCGATGGGACAAGATTGGAAGTCCCAGGGTCAACTTTAATAGTCTAAGGTGGGGAAAGAGACTCAACTTTTACTCCTAAAAATTCTTCCAATTCCAGAATATCCTCCTTACATTCTTTCAGATACTCGAATCTTTTTTTTTTTTAAGAAAAAGGAGGAAGATTACTTGAGCGTGGTAATCATCCTCTAAATATATTAAATTAGAAGAGGAACAGACTTATTGGTTTTGAAGCCAAAAGCTAGAAAAATAGTTAGCCTCTCTCGTCACATTCTCTACCGAACATCGCTCATTATTGAAAACTTTTCTGTTCCTCTGCAACCTGATAGCCCAGAGAATGGCAAAAGCTTTGAACCAGCCAACCATGTAAAGGTGAAGATGGTCCCTGAATGTCATCCAAAATGCCTCATAGTTAGTATGGTCAACAATGTGGACATCACACTAATTCCAAACCTCTTTAGAGAAGCTGCATTCAAAAAAAAAATGTTGGAAATCCTCATCCAACTAGCCACATAACGAGCAGATTGTATCCTCGGTAGGACACCACTTGGTTATGTAGACTTTAGTTACCAACCTCTTCCTTTTAAAGAACCAGAGGAATGCCTTGATTTTGAGAGGGATCTTACAGCTCCATATCAATTTGGAATCACCCTCTGTGGGGATCAACCGTGCCCCATTTGAAATCAGGAACTTGTAGACGTTCTTAACAGAAAAATTTCCATGCTTTCAATGCATACTGTCAAGTTCAGCTGATGGCAAGAAGTCCTCCACAACAGCCAACAGTTGCTGAAATTCAGAACATGTTGCGTCAGAAAGACCCTCTGGCAATCTGATGTCCCAAGCATTGTGCTCTCTATCCCACAGATCTGTCACCCATGCCTCTTTATACGTAATATGCTGAAATAACCTCTGGAACAAGTATGAAAACTTCTCATTTTTAGACCAATCATCGAGTCGGTATTTAAACAATGGCCCATCCCCCAAACACGACCTGAAATGACCTGAAAATTCTGTCAAAATTAGATGCAAGGGGTGCCAAAATGCTGAAGATCCACTGACAGTAGTAGCCTGCTGGTTTAAATCCATGTCTTCTCCATAGAAATCTTTCAAGGTAGATGTAAGCATATCTTGCTCATTAGAAAACAATCTGCAAACCTACTTCAACAGCAGCGCTTTGTTGAAATAGTCCAACATGCCAATGCCAAGGCCTCCTTTTTTTGGCTTGCAAATATCTTCCTAAGGAATCGGTTGTGCAAATCTCCCCTTGCAATCTGCACCTTTCGAAAAGAACTTTTTTCTTATCAAATCAATATGTTTCAGAATTTTCTTTGGTAGTGCAAACACTGACATGAAGAAGACCGAAATCGATGAGAGGACCAATCTAAGGACCAGGCACCCACCTTTAGATAGGAGTCTACCACTCCAAGAAGACAATCTCTTTGATAGCCTCTCAACAAGCAGCTTCCAATCAGTCGAATTTAGTTTCTTCCCCTTTAATGGCAGCCCAAGATATCGAATAGGAAGTCTAACCACCAGGATCTCTAGGATATTATATAACTCAATCTCCTCCAACCTTTTCATGCTAAAAGGGACCAAAGTGGACTTATTTCTATTAATTTTAAGATCCAAAATTTCAGTAAAAATTCTCACAAGTGAGGAGACATGATTCGCCTTTCTTGGTGCCCCTTCAATGAAGAAGGTCGTGTCATTGGCATATTGCAAGATTGGTGTTATGAACCTACCATCCTTCTTAGCAGTAAAACCAGAAAGCAAGGCACCTTCACAGGCTTTAAAAGCCATGTTTGCAAGCATATCAACCGCAATGTTAAATAACATCAGAGCTAACTGGAAACCTTGTCGAACACCCCTCTGCAGCTGAGTCCAAGAACCACTTGCCCATCCATTAATCAACACAGGAAAAGAAGAGGTAGTCGTGTATCTTTTCATCATCATTATCCATCAATCAAGAATCCCCTTCTCTTTAGAATGTCCCACAAATAGTTCCAAGAGATGGAATCACAGGTCTTAGAGAGGTCCACTTTCCACACAAATGCCTTAGACTTACTCCTCTTCCAAGAAGCTAGAAATTTCTCTGCCAACACATAGGAATCCTGTAGTGACCTCCCCTTGACAAAGGCAGACTGAACATGCAAGATGATGTCAGGAAGCACCTGACGTAGATGGTTGGCTAAAATTTTTGTAGCCAAAAGGTAAATGGAGTTTGATAATGCAATAGGCCTAAGGTCTCCTACCTCCTCTGGGACTTGTTTCTTTGGTAGAAGAAAAAGGTAAAATTTGTTAAGCCTTTCAATACCTACATTTCCATCAAAGAACTCCTTAGTCATAGCCAATATATCAGGTCTAACCACCTCTCAAAACTTCTTATAAAAAATAATTTGCAAGTCATCCAGGCAAGGGGAACCTTCCACCGTCATACCACGCAAGGCACCCATAACCTCTTCTTCATCCACATCCTTGGCAAGTGTGACCTTTGCTTCGTCATTGATCTGATCCAACTATAGATTTGCCAGCCACCAGTCACTACAGAACTACCTTTTGGTAAACTCTTGAAAATAATTCTTAAAAGCACTACAAATTTGGTCTCTTTTTCTAACAACATTATCGCCCACCTTCAGACTAATAATCATATTTCTCTTTCTTCTGGTGTTGGCTGATAGATGAAAGAATCTGGTATTAGTGTCCCCTTCTTTGAGCCATAACTGTCTCGACTTCTATCCCCAATCCATCTCCATTTTATGATCTCCTTCAAACACAATAAATTAGAATCTCTGTCTCTCCTGGCTTTCCGCCTCTGAAAGTGCCACCCCCTCCTTTCGATCCACAATAACCACCTCCTGAAGTGCAACCTTCTTTCATCCTTGTGGGCTATAAGATCACGTTTAAACTTTGTCATGGCTGTCCTCACTGCCCCAATCTTGGTAGCCAGGGTACGCGTGGCAGAAGTAGAGGCTGAGGTTATATACCACTTATCTCGAACCAGCTCCTTGAAACCAGGTTCCCTAAGCCAGGATTTGTGAAACTTAAAGTAAGTTGAGAAGTTACCTTCCTCGTTACTTCACCAAAGAAGGGGAGTATGGTCTGAAAATGGTCTGTCACAAGTCACCATGTCTGTCATCTGAAAAGATTCTACCAATGGAATGTTACAGAGAAATCTGTCATTACAGGACATCGCACGCCTACCATTTCTCCAAGTGAAGCGCGATCCTAAAGTAGGGAGGTCTATCAACTCTAACTCTTGCACCACTTGTTGAAACTGAGTAGTAGCTGCATCATACCTATCGTCAGGTCTATCCTCTGCATATAGTGTTGCATTAAAATCTCCACAAATCATCCACGGCATCCACTCTACAAATGATGCAACCTATTGATTGCGTGTTTCACTCAACTCAGTAATTAAGTTAATTTCACTTAATTAAAAGTAGAAGAAATCACTTAAGTTAACTCGAAGTTATGTCGATTGTGTAGTATATGGTCAAATTAACCTAACATTTTAGAAATTTTTACTGGTTGAGTCCAAGTCGTTCACTGGGAGGCATAATAATTTTTCTCCAAATTCACTAATTTCCTTTTATCTCTTTAAGTTTAGGAGGTAACACTAGTTTAATTTCCAAAACATGAATTTTGTCAAAATATTTAACTATAAAGAACATACAAAATTCCATATGAAACATATTTACTCAAAATATTGTACTTTGTTAACAAGTAAACATGTTAGTTTTTCAATTTTATTTCATTCTAAGAAATTAAGGCAAAAAGTATCTAATTAAAACATGCCTTTTACAATTAAGAACAAAAAGTAAAAGTAAGTATGCAAAAATTCATTTAATTTTTCATCTCTCTACAGCCTCTAATCTTCTTCTCTTTCTTTCTTGTTTCTTCTCTTTCTTTTATTTTCTTCCCTGTCGAACTCTTTCTTCTTATGTTGTTCCTGCCTCCTCTTCTTCTCTTGTTCCTTTCTTTTGTTCCTTAGTCTCTTTCCTTAACACTTCTTAGCATCCTCACTCCTTTCTTCCTTAGTCTTTAGCATCGTCAGCAGCTTCTCTTTCCTTTTCCTTTCAACTGAACTGGGTTTTTTTTTTACTTTTTAAATCAAAAGTTCTTATATTTGCGGTGAGGTCCTTTCGAGGATACACAGCACCCTGAGACCAAGGTGGGACCAGACCCTACTCGGCCCTCGCCTAATCTATGTTAGGTTTGTTCTGGTTCGAGTTTTTCCATCGGTTTATAGTCTCGAGCCATTTACGGCTCAACCCGACCTCCCAGGCCTCACTCTCGCCCTCCAAGGGCACAAACACATCCGCTAACACGCCCCCAAGGGCGCATGAACCCGCAGGCCAATTGCCCACACCCAGAACAATGCTAAGATCAGATCAGAATCAGAACTGGTGCGCCTTGCGCTTGACGACTGCATAGCCATAGGAACAAAAGAGTTTTATACCCAGGTGTGCGCTCATGGATATCCGAGGTGGGACTAAGTTTACCCTTCCAGACCCAGATTCAATTGATCACAACTTCCTACCCAGAGCTCCAAATTCAATGATTTAAAGTTCGTTGGAAAGCTCTAAGGGTAATCTATTCAATTTTAAGGTCAATTTAATGTTTTAATTATGTTTAGATCTTCAATTTAAGGAATGAAATCAAGGGTTTCTACGGGTTTAATAACAAGCCTGGAAATGTTTTAGCTCAGGGAAGTCCTCAGATGGACTTATCTCATCTATTTAATGGTCTGTATACATTATCTAAGCAATTCCTCTTTAGTTTGGATGGATTGAAGGCTCTTGAAACCTATAGAACTTGCAGAGAAGCTATTCTCTTCTCTGAAAACTTCAGAGATTAATTTTCAGTTTTCAACAAGTGCAACAGACACTTTAAAGTGTTCCTAATCTATTTAGATTAATTCTAAGGGTTTTAACTAATCAATCTGGGCAGGTTTTAGGTTTAAATTTCAACAGAACCGTGCTTCTGTTGGTTTGGGTTCAAGACTAACCCAAATTAACAGGAACAAAATTTTCACTAAAAATAACATCTGAGCTTACTTTAATCTTTCTAAAAACATCAAACAGAATCTTAGAAGCAATTTCCACATCTCAATTCCTCAATCAAAGCTCAGAACACCATTATCAAACTTAAGTTTGACTGTAGAAGCTCGAAATTTGACTTTTTGTTTAAAGCTTCTTCCTAAGAAATTAAGGCATCAATTAGATTCTCTTCATCATCTGGAACTCACTCAGAACTTCAGATTTGAGTTCTGTCCTTAATCTCTATGGATTCAGGCTCACCGCCTGGACTAAATTAAGTGTTTGTTCGACAGAGTAAAGCAGTGTTTATTACAGTGTTTTAAAAGTTAAAATAGCTTCAGTGCTTTGCACTGATGCTTCTAAGCTCTTTAAATGTTTCTTAATTCCTTTACAACAGTCTTCTCCAACTCACCGGAGTTGGGGAAGATGAAGTTGAATCTTAAGCTCCAGTGAATGAAACCTCAAACAAATTTCTTAAAAATGATCAGTAATCTATATTTTATTGTTCTGGATCTTCACAGCAATTTTAAGAGGATGTAACACATCTTTGACTCACCGGAGCTCGCCGGAGCTCCGGTGAGTCCAGAAAATACAAAATGCATATACAGATTAACAAAATTAATTATTCTTAATCCTAAAACGATTCTGAGGTTTCAAGGAACCTCTTTATCACATTAAATTCCTTGTTTGTTCATTGAAATAGAATATTTGACAGTAAACTTGTTTCTTAAAAGATTTATTGGTTTAAGCTCAGGACTTGATTTAACTACTCGATTGAGTAGTTAAATGAAGTCAATAGGTATTATTAATCATAAATATATATTTAATTTATAATTTGAAATGTTCCTGAGCCACCATGGATAGGGAGCTCAGGGACTTAAATAAATTTGGATGTTTAATTATAGATGATAGTAATAGGTAATATAAAGTCGATTAGGGTTCATTAGTGATGGTAGGTGATGAAAGAACCCAATGAAGGTGGAATTAGGCCGACTTCTGTCACCATGGACAGTGAAGTAGTCAGTGAAGGTGATACATGAATTAGGCGTTTAGGTGATCTAATTAAACTATTTAGTGATTTAGAAATGAACATAGAAGATTAAAGAAGGTGAACAGTGAGTTAAAAGACAAAAATTAAGATCTCTGGCGAGCTCAAAGAACTCGCCGAAGCTGGAAGAGATGAAGCTAAATTCTACAATTACTCTAACCTAACTAACTAAACTAACAACTAAGCTAGCCTACTCCTACTCCTACTCCTACTCCTAGTCTACTGTTACCTGGACGAAGGGGTCAATAGGGTTCCGCCGAAGTTTCATAGTGGACGACGAAATCAGAGGGTTGAAGAAAGAGCTCCGGCGGGCATATTTGAGGTGGAGCGGAGGAATTCTAGGGTCGGCGCCTTTGTCAGAGGTGCGGAAGACCACAGTGAATTTCCTCGGCTACTAAAGGTGGATGGAGGAAATCGAAAGATGGAATGGGGGTTCGCCAGAGGTTTTAGAAGAATAGCCTATCGAAGTTGGCTTCGATGTCAGAAGAGGGAAGGGAGCCAACTTGCTTAAATTAGAGGTGAGAGGGGGTATTTATAGCATTTTGCGACGAAAAGAGGGGCGGAGTCTGGCCGAAGAAGAAGCTTGAGAAGCTTAACCTCCGTTGTCGTCTCCGACGACGGTGAGGTTAACTCCCACTGAAAAATAGGATTTTCGGTTAATCTAGACCGATGGATCAAGTGGAGGTGGTGAGCGCAAGCTGCAAGAGCTTGGGCAAAGAGGAATGATGTCGGCAGGGCGGTGATCGCACGGTAGGATGACTCTCTGCCACCAGCAGTTCGTTTGGCTAGAGAAGAAGAAGAAGAAGAAGACGAAGAGGGATCTAGAAGTAATAAAACCTAAGGACCTATGTGCTAAATAAGGACTCGACTGTAATGAAAATTAAGAACTAAAATGTAAACCCAGGTTTTGTAGGTTTATTTTAATTTAAATCTTTTTCAACTTTTTATATATATTAGTAAATAAGGTAAATATTATGTTTACACCTTGAATTTACATTTTTGACCTTTTTTTTAGATTAATTTATTAGATTAAGTAAAATTACTTAAGTTATTACATACTTAGGTATACATTATATTTAAGTTACTTATCTTATTAATTAAGGAAATGATTAGTATGATTTCGAGTCCAATTATTATCTAAATTATTAATAATGTTAATTGAATGATAAAATGTCATTTTTAACTTATTTTAAGATCCTTAACTAAGTATCCCTTATTCTATAATTAACCCTTATATATTCATAACCTTAGCTAATTAACTAGGAAGACTAGTTAATTAGGGATAATTAGAGATCATGATGAGTGTATCATCACCTGCTACAACTCCTCCCAGAAAGGCATCCGTAACTCATCTCCGCAAGGGCCGTAGACATTCAAGATAGCTAAGGATATGCCATCATTCTTTTTAGTGAAAATCTCAGCCATCACTCTACTGGATAGGTTCGATGAACTAAGTTCAAGCATATCATCATGCCACATCATCAGTAAGCCACCCGATCTTCCAACAACCTCCAACTCCATACTACGAGTATATAAGTTCCCACATAAATGTGACTTCAAACGAGGAGTCAGGAGTTCTAAATGTGTTTCCTGAATGCATGCCACATCCACCTTCTAATCAGCCCTGACAATCTACTGAGAGACGATTTATGAGAAGTGATTTGGCCTTCATTGCAGATTGAGGAAGAAACACCATTGTTGTTGACGTTAGATGTCGCATCTTCAGGAGCTTGAATCTCTTTTTGCAGTTGGCCTGAATGGTCATCACACTATTCGCTAATGACATGCACCTCATTGGCCTCGTTGAATATCGATCCGAATGCCACATGAATTGGTCTTTCCTGCAACAAAGTAGATGCAATAGCAGGCCCTAGAAACAAAGAAGAGTCAAGTCAAAGGATTAGCAGATGCACGAGCCAAGCAAATAGGCTTACCAAGACTGGATCCGTGGCTGGGTCTGGTATCCACTTGCTGAAAGTTGGGCTCATGCACATCGGTCTTTGTAGTGTTGCCATTAGCCGACTCTACCATAGCAGCCGCAGCAGATGCACATGGAGAAATGTGTCCAAAAGTGAAGCAATCCTACGAGGACACGTTCATGCCGATAGCAGGGCCTGCACCCACCTCACAATGCAAAATATGGAAAGGCTTGTCAATGAGGTTGAGAGACTTACCACATTCGGATGCTACCTATCGTGGGCAGATAATGAATGCGTTCTTAGACATTACTCCAGTTGACAACTCCACGTCATCGCCTATTTTTGGCAAACTAGAGCCTACACTTTGCATTGACTGATCCTGCACATGGCCACCTCCCAAAATAGCAAAGTCATCAACTACCAGATTTGGAATGTTGCCAACTGCAGCCTGAGTTGGAAAGTTACGATTGTTGTCAGCTACCGATTTTGGATTCGAATTTTGAATCTTCTCCTTCGGTCTCCACATCCAGCGAGATTGTCTGACCATCTCAGGCCTCACCGGAGCACCTTCTCTCGCTTGAGGATTGCCGGAAGGAGAGACCTGACACATGGTAGCCTCCTTTACTGGCCACTCTTGATTTGAAGATCATTGTGCTCCCTCAAAAGCAGCTCTCTTCACCTCCACAACACTTGCTACCACTACTTGAGCATACGATAATTCCCTTCCTAGCACCGCACCTAAGTTAACAAAAGAAATGACACAAGCACTCCCGCTAAAGCAAAGAATCTCCTTCGAGGGAATAAATTTCCCCACCTTCAGTTCCCCATCAACCACAATCGAAGAAGCATCACCCTCTTGCAAGCCAATGCCAAAACATCTCCTAGCTCATGCGAAAGAAGAACAAATCATCATAACATTATCTATAGTCCTCAAACAAAGAGGAATGCCCAAAATACGAAAGCGAGTAATAGGGTGCATAGGAATGCATTCTTCTGAAGCTCCTTCATAAATGCTCGAAAGGGACCAACGAACCAACAATTCCCCAATCAGAACCTCTTCAAATTTAAGTCAGTCCACATCCGAAACCTCCAAACCAAAAAGCAACACCCTCTTCTCCGATAACAAAGATAATTTCCAACCTTTTGATTTCAAACCCAAACAAGAGAGGAAGGATCTAACCTCATCAAGCACCAGATTACCACATTGCAAAGATCCAATCAACGAATATTCCAGCATAGCATCCAACCTCCTTGCCTCAAAAGACCATGCAGCCTCAACACCATCAGCAGGCGTCTCCCCTAGGGGAGGGAGGAGAGATCGACCCACAGGCCCAAAGAAGATCTGACCTGAAGCAGCATCGGGCATGAACTCCTTTTGCGTCCCCATCCTTGACACTAGAAATAAATCAATGGCTCCCAACACTCCGCCAAATGCCCAACTCGGCGACACTTGAAGCAAATGACACCCTGGAGAGAGGTCACACGAGATCTCTCCTCTGCCACCCTCCTCACACACTTCCACCTAGAGTCCCTTACTTTCTCTCATTTTTCCCCTTTTTCTCTAATTCAGATACTCGAATCATTGTAGGATTTGCAATTAATGGAAATCCTCCAACCTAGTTGGCTTCCATAATTTCATCCAAGATCTCTATTTGGGAACAATCCTCCAACCTAGCTTATTTGTAAGCTTTGAATATATTGAGTTGGATTTTCTTGTTCCTAAACCCCATTTTTAACACCCTCAATTAGCAATTAATGGAAGCGTTGCCTGTTTCCAAGAGTGGTCGTATGAATATTATTGATGGTCTTTTTTGCTTATTGGATGGGTCGGTGTCCAAAATGAGAAAGTCTACTCAAAAGAAGTCTTCAACTTTTACCAATACATCTTCTAATAGAGACTTGAGGCTTCTTTATCGATCGATCAACTATTTAGAGGATGACTAGGCTAGTCTTTAAATCACCTCCCCCAAGTAGGTCATAGACTGAGCTCAGTGGTATATTCACCCTTGGCCTCAGGTCAAGAAGTGCCTCATTAATTCTTTGGTCACTAATGACCACTGAGATATATGGGACACTTGGGTCCTTAAGTTTGGGAGGTGTTCCATGTTGGAGCACCAAGCTAACAAGGTCGAGCAACATAATCTTAGCTTGGACTTGTCTTCTATGTGCACAAGTCTTTAAGAAACTTAGCATAAGATGGAATTTGTTTAGTGCATCCAACAAAGGCAGGTTGATATGCACTTGCTTGAATGTCTCCATGATCTTGTCCATTTTATCCTTTTGTTTTTCGTAGTAGGGTGCCCATCTTGCCAGAGTCATGCAGGCGATCAGGAAATGGCACCATTGGTTTTTGTCTGGAGTTGCCATGAAAGGTTAAGGGTGGTATGGGTGCAACCTCCAAGTGAATGATTTGTTGTGAAGACGAACCCTTCGGTAGGGGTGGAAGTGGTACTAGGGGTGATCGTAGGAGTGATATCAGGTTTGGAAATTTGTTCCCTACTTCTCAGAATGGTTACAACTTAAGCTTTCTCCTCAATGGCTCCCTTCCCTCTCTGTTTTACTAGGAAGCTTCCCAGTGTCCCTTTGTCTCATTGCTTCCATAAGGTGGCCTATTTGGGATTGCATGTCACTTATCACCTTATTATGAGATTAGAGCATCCTTTATTATGTTTGTTGTATGGCCTTCATCATGGCCTTTTTCTCATCCATCTTAAAGGAGTTAAACCTAGTGAGAGGAGGGTTGTGAAATTTGGTTGTAAAAGGGTTTAGCCCCTAAGCTTGTGGGTTCATTATGTTTTCAGGAAAAATTGGGATGATTCCGCCACCTCGGATTGAATGTGTTGGAATAAGGGTTCTTGGGTGGTTGGTATCCTTGAGCTGCTTTCAACTCGACTTGGACAAGCTCAAGAGATTGATTTTCCAAGTGACATTCTGTGACAGAATGGAATGTACTTTGGCATAAGGAGCACTTGGGAAGGGGTTGGGCCCAGTAATTGAATCAATTAGGGACTTGACAAAAGCCTATCAGATTTTGATTTACGATTTGGGACACCTTGACTTCACTTGCTTCTTTATTCTTTTGAAGGATGAAGGGTCCTCGCTTCAAGTACGATGATGTCCAAAGGAGCGAGTTTTCGCTTAAGGTCTTAAAGAGGTTCCCTGCCTCCTCAATCTTGGTAAGAAAGGTTCTTGCACAGGTTGCATCAATGGCCTACCTATGCTTCTCGGTTAAGCTAGTATAGAACCCTTCTACCAACTGTCATCGCGACACTTGATGATGGGGGTAGAGTCTAAGGAGGTCCTTGAAGCATTCCCATGTTTCATACAATTGCTCCTCATCCTGTTGTGCAAAGCTAGTTATGGCCCTTTTATAATGGTTATTTTTGCTCAGCGGGAAAATACTTTTTCAGAAACTTGGCCTGCAGGGTTGGCAAAGTATCATTCCTGGCATCAAGAGTATGATACCAGTGCTTTGCCTTGTCCTTTAAAGAGAGAGAAAACAAGGTCCTCATCAAGACTTTGTCAGTGAAGCCTTAGAATTGCACTGTTGAGCAAACCTCGTTGAATTCTTCTAGGTGCCAATACAGATCTTCATGTGTGGTACCATAAAAAGAGGGTAGCAAGTGTATAGTACTACTTTTTATCTCATAAGGGAGATTCCTGGTAGGTCGACAAAGGGATGCATTGTGGGTTGTAGGCATGAAATAGTCCTTATGGAACTGTTAGTTCTCTCTACGGTTGGCCATCTCTCTCTTTTAGTGGTGCTTGGTTTGAAGGAGTCTCTCGAGTACAGGATAAAAAACTAAGCGCCTCTTAAGGAACCTTGTATCGAGTATACATCGGTCACACTAACCAAACCAATGCAAACAAAAATCAAATTGGAACTTTTTCTTAATGAATTTTAAGTCTTAATTAAGGTTCAACTAGGTGGCAAAACAATTATCCTAGACATTTGTGCACCCTAACCTATGTAGTGCCTATTAATGACCTATTCGCAAGGGAAGAGAAGCGTTGAATCGAGATCACTTACCATGAACTCCCCAAGGTTCAAATGGTAAGAGGCCCTTGGTGTGTGTACCTAGTGTGTGCATGCACATGCGGCAGATGGTGCCACACGAATGAGGGCGAGCGTGAGGGAGCGAGGTGGAGTGCCACATTAAGGTTGTACGCTCATCAGTCTGTATGCGCGCTTGGAGTTGGTCGGTGCACTGGCAAGGCGAGGCACGGAGAGGTGAGCGAGGGAAGGGGGTCGTGGGTGTGCGTGCGCATGTTGTGCTAGGTGCTATGCATGGAGCACGAGGGTAGTAGCATGGTAGACGGTGAAGGTTGGTGGTGTTACGTGGGGTGGAGATGGCGGTGGCAATGGTCGAAGCAGGCGTCCGGTGGCCTCCAGGAGCATCAAGGAGGTGAATGGACCCCCCTTTGGTGTCGCACACCCCCCTCTAAAAATGGTAGACACACACCATCATCAAAGGTGGCATTGAAGGCCTTCCAAAAGAGGTGGATGGCTGGTCGATCAATGGTGGTGGAGCTTTCCACTTTTGGTCCCTTTGATTGCCCATTTGAAATCTTGCCAATTCTTCTCTTTGCCTCAATGTGAAGGCATTCATCTTGCATCAAATGTGGTGCCCTCCTAAATGCTTTATTCCATGACTTTCGCAGTTTCCTCCTCAACAACTAATATGAATACCTGCACCATAAAACAAGATGTAATTAGTATCAAATTGGTGAGGAATTCTTGATGCTTTTTAATCCAAAAAGAATATGCAGAGAACCCTAAGGTGCCTAATGCATAAATGCAACATGGATGGATGCAAATGAAAGGTTTGCTAGGTAATTGAGCAGAATAATAGGAAAATTTTACTATAAAATATGGCTTTATCACCCCCACATGCCTACATTTTGCTAATCCCTAGCAAAACACAAACAAAAAGCAAAGTGACTCGAGCTAGACTGTATAAATCAAAGAGCCTTAGTCTAGCCACTACAGGAAAACTGCTTGAAATCACTGTACTTGGGACTCAATCAGCACTTGAGTACTGATCAAGATACAAGCTACCTCATCCCATTGAATCTCAATTAGCCTCAACCTTGGGCCTCTAGCATGGGGTTCTACGCCTCAGAAGCCTACCTCAAGTTATGAGTAGACCCGGAGGATTTGGACATCTTGGTAAGTGAAAATTGACTCGACCGGTGGGTAATTTTCCTTAATATCTACCTGTTTGCTCCTAGTGCCTCATTTAAAATTTTTCTCAGTAAATGTATCATAATCATCATCCCTTTCCCCTGTACTTGCAAAGGGCCCTACTCTCCGACATAACAGGATGATGCCATAGGTAGCCACCCTTAGGAGGATCTACTCTTCGACGTTTTAGGATAACATTGTAGGTAGCCACCTCCTTGGTTAGAATCTACTCTCCAACATCTCAGGATAATGTCGTAGGAAGCTACTTAACTGTGCAATGCATATTTAGTCTTCGATGTTTTAGGATAATACTGTAGGCAACCACCTCCTTGGTTAGGATCTACTCTCTAACATCTTGGGATGACGTCGTAGGTAGCCACCTAACTATGCAGTGCATATTTAAATATGGCTAAGTAGTCAGCATAAAGATGGATATAGATATATCCAGTTTCTTCATGAGAGGGACTCCTCGTTATGTACATCTTGCAAACATTTTTTAATTTGTCTTGGGAGCTACCAAGACTTATATTTTTTGGACCACCCACTAACCTATCAAAGTGCATATGTGCAGGTAAAGATATTCAACCCTCAAGGTCACATGCCACGCCATCTCCTTGTGTCTTGTGTCCACGCAATTCGGTGTAGCCCCTTGTGCACGTGAGCGTACCATCATGTGCGTGTGTGTAGGAACACGTGTGCTACCACACAAACTAGGGTGTATTCACACGTGTGCTTGCACGTGTACGAGTAGGATCCGTTTACCTGATGCCTCCAGAAGCGGCTATGCCTCATCCCTTGGTTATTTTCATTTTATCCAACTCATTTTCTGTATTTTTGTTTGTTGCTTTCTGTTAACGATTTCGTAATTGATCTGTGGACTCAGGATTTGGTAAGGTACCATGATCATTGATTTTGATGATAACAAAACATTTGTTATTTGACAATTGCTTTAGAGTTTAAAGTTTTATATTAAATGCAAACGGTAGCAAGTGTGTAGGAGTTCAAGCTAAGTCCATGAAGGAATGGAGGAATTTGATGGAGGAGCAAAAGCATCAAGGAACATGATATTGGAGCTTTTCTTGGAGCCAAAGCTTGAAGACAAAGAGAATGAAGAATATGATAGATTAATGATTTTAATGTATATGTATCTATTTTTTATTTTATTTTTTATTTCCTTAGAAATTTGTTAAAGAACTCAATATAACATCGTAGGTCTTAGGTACACTTACACAACCTTAGGACACTTAGGAAAATCTTAGAATAGACTTAGAAAACCAAAACCATAATCAGACAACCTTATCAGACGTCTAACATGTTTACCTGATGTCTGATATTACTTTTTAAGTCGTTTGATGTTTAGATTAGATGTCCAATAATTAAGACCTGGAACACTTAGTTTTTAATATTTAGTTCCCAGACGTCCTGACCTAATACCAAACGTCCAAGCTTTGGGCTAGATGTTTGAAGACCTTAGCAAACATCTAGTAAAAGGACTGTTAAACTCGTATTACTCCACTCAGATCAATATCTTCGAGAACCATCTTAGGAATATTTTAATATTATATCTAGACATCTAGAGAGTCTTCCAAATGTCTAATAAAGAGACGTTACATCTAATCTGATGTAGACATCCATTTAGGTTAAAATGCCTATTTATGCATGTTCCTAGGCTTAGATTTGCATTCCATATTATAAATATTGCATAGCATGCATTATTCTACATTTAGAGTAGTTGTGTATATTTTAGGTTAATTGTATCCTTTTTGTGGTCAAGAGAGAAGGAGATTTATTTTGGAGCCTCGGATTGATGATCCTACTGTACAGATCTGATCAGGACAACAATTGGAGTCCAATGCCTCCGAAATCGCCTTGATTGAAGTCCTGTAGCACCATATGTAGGCTGAGGAAGATCAACGGCCAATGGGCTAGGTGATGTAATTTTGAGCTTCAAACGACAAATCCGACCACATGGATGAATTCGGGTTGACAATCGCATCCCAACGGCATGAAAATCAACTTAATCTGACCTCTGTAGCAGCCTCTACAACAAAAAGAAGATGGACAGCCCAGATTATGCCACGTAGCGCAACCTAGGCTGCCCATGCGCACGCGCGCGCAGAGTAGCACAGGCGCAGCGCAGTAGCATCGCACTGCTGTAGTGCCTTGGAGGCACGCACGCGCAGCAGTGCAGCGGGTGCGCATGGGCACACTTGGAGGCAGCGGTAGCGCACACGGGCACGTAACCTGCGGAAGTGCATGACACGGGAGCACGGAGAGTGCGCCAGCGCAGCGGTGGGTGGGCGCATTGGCTGTCTTCAGCGATGTTTACGACAGATCTTCAATGACGTTTATGACCGTCACTAAATGTCCTGTATACGAATTTGATTCTTTTCTCCACTATAAAAGGACCCCCACTCCCATTTTTCATCTCTTCCTTTCTTCCTCTCACTACCTCCAAGGCTCTAGAGAAAGCTTGCCCCAAGCCCAGGATGCTCCTCTAGAGTAGAAAACAAACATTTGTTTTCACCTCTCATCCCCATTTGTGGAGCATCCCGCTGCTGTCCTCTCACCTCTCTTCGAGAAGAAGATCCTCGCCACGACGCCGTCCTACCCCACCCTCCGTCCTCCGGTTCCGCCCTCGTTTGTCCCGCTCCTCACTACCTTCCTCTAAGCGATCTCAGAGCGAGTCGTTCTCCAAGAGACCGTCAAGGGGGATTTCTCTCTCCCATCTCTATCTTTATTTCTCTCGTAATATAGATTTCCCGCTTTCCTAGTTGTAATAAACATTTGATTATAAAAATACATGATTGTTTCTCTCTCTGTCTCTCTCTTTATGTTTTGCAAGTAGATTAGTTAGATTAGAATTCATTGACCTAATCTCTTACTTGCTAAAAATACCAAAAAAAATAGAAAAGACAAAAACGACAAAAACAAATAAAAGCGAAACACGTATTTTTTAAAACCAAACATTTGCCTCCTCGTGTTAGACTCGGGACTCACTTTTCGAGTTTCGATTATAAATTTTATCTAATTGATGGGTTTTTTCGCGAATCGAACTACGACGATGAGTTTTCCAAACTCCGAACCTTTCCGCGTGCGAATCCGTCGCTATCATTTTGGCGCCGTTGTCGGAGAGGCAATGTTCTTTGGTTTTTATTGCGTTTTCCTGCATTACTTACATATTTTTCTAACCTATCTTTCTTCTTTGATTTATTATCTTGCAAGAACCCGGTCGAGGAGACGAAGGCGATAGATTGGAGTAAAGTATGGGTAGAGACATTTGTAAGTTTTCCCCCACCACCCCTACCCTAGTTTTCATTTCACCACACTAATAACTCAAACCCAAATCAACTTAGGTACTTTTTATAAACCCTTGAATAGATCTGGCTGTTTGTTTGCCACCTCCACCCATCTCATCCCCATATATATATATATAATACTCTTCTCTTGTGGGATTTACTGAAAGTGACACACATTAAACACCCACAACTTTCGACTTAAGGTGCACCATTCCACTTTGATTTTACCACTTAACCGGGATCTGACCTGTGGACTCGGTATACTTCAACTCAATACGCATTAGTGAGTAGAAATCTGAATAGGTTAAACATTTGTGTACCTTAACTAAGTGGTGCAATAGGCCAATTGATTGAGTTCTTTGGGCCTCACTACTAAAGATAAAAATCATTCATCAGTAGCTTGCCACTTAGGGTTAATCTTTAGGGTTGAACCAGGCACTCCACATTATTTCTTGATTTCTAAAGGAATATATCATTACTAGTGCTTTCAAAACTTGGAGTGTTCTCTTGAACTTGATTGAATACACCTAAGATTAAACTCTAAAAGCTACTAAATAAGGTTAAACCCTAAAAGACACATCATCAAATAACCTTGTTTGCAAACCCTGGTTGTGCATACATACACATTTGAATTGATCATTAAGGGTACAACCTACCTAAAGGGCCCATCACATTTCAAGAGCACAATCATCCCAAGCCTAATTAAAACTGAGTAGGCATTGGCGTTAACGGTTGATTCGCTCTTTGGGGCTCAGACTGTGATTTTTTTTGATTAATCTGCTTCTGTTGGTTCATTTGATGTCTAGCTAGGGGAGTAGTGTCAAACGACTATGGCTGGGGTACACTAGGAACTAGAGGCGCAAGTCAAAGGAAGAACCTTCTCCCTAGCCCCTCCTTCTAATTGGTTGGATTGTCTAGATAAAAGTAGATCGAATCGGTTATAATCTCAAGACGGGTCTAGGGAGTCTGTAGGTCTTTAGGCTAACCCACCTAAGGATAGGGTTGATTGCTTATATTGCAGGGCTCCTTTCTCTCTTCTGATTTCCCTCTTATTCTGCCATGTATCCTTCCACATCTTACATGCATTTCCCATCCTATCCTCCTACCAACACTTATTCTCAAGATGATTACTATCCCGACTTGAATTATGACTACCCATCCACTAGCTGGGATAACTTTGATTGGGGATATGATACCGGACCTTAGTGCCCAGGGCCTAACCTTGGACAACAAAACTATGACTGTTATCCTTCCCACACCTACAATGATTATAGATCTCCATCCTTTGATGACTAAACCAACCCGATCTACAATTAGAAAGGATATGATGATTATAACACCTACCCGCCATAGTATTCCACTGAATATACGTCACCACCATTCTTTGAGCAACCCGTCTTGACCTATCATCAAGGAGGGACCCAAGAACCTCGATATTTTGACTCCCCTAGAATGAACCCAAACCCCACTAACCCTGAACTGAACCATTCAGTTCAGGTGAACCAGGTCCAAGACAGCGTGTTGGCTAGCTTGAGGAATATCATTCAATCTTTAGAAGCTCAGCCAATACCATGCGCTGAAGCATTGGAGCCTATGATAAAAATGATTGACGAACTTAATTGTTCTTTATTGGATTTGCTCCAAAATGTTAGGGACAGGGGCCTGGGTGAGTTTCTACTTGGGAAATTGTCGAGGTTGAGGATGAAATTTGTAGTTGCCCTAATCCAATCTTGGGATAATTCTCAAGATGAACCCCCTTCAGGAGAGCCAATGTCTGAACCTGCTTAGGTGCCTGTCGGGGGGGTTACATTTTCTGAGATTGGAGATGACCAGGTTGGTATAGAGCAACCGATTGAGGATGAATTGATTGCTTCACTCGAGATCCCTGAGCCAAGGAATGACGAAAAATATCTCCGAGGACCATGAAATGACATATGATTTTGAGACATATATAAATAGGATCAAGAATTCTTTAATTCTAAAGGTGAGGAATCTCTGAGTGACGTCTCTCTTGAAGTTAAGGAAAACGATTTTAGTGAGGCAAATGGGCTCGAGGAGTATGACGAATCATTTGATAGCCTAATTATTGAAGATTTAGATTCGGTTGGGGCTAACTTAGAGGATTCGAATCCTCGTTTACTAGAAAATTTAATCAGTAGCCCCATTCCTCAACCACACCCTAAAGGGATTGATTTTGATTTGGAAATCATTGTACCCAAGTCAATCCTGATTCAGCCACAAATATTGGACATGGGTGCTTTAGATGGGGTGTACAACGACTTGGCGGTTTCAGAAATATTGATTTTAGAGGATAGGAATTTGGCAATGAAAATTTGGAAGGCTAACTTAGAAGGAAACACATTTTTGGATCTAAGCGTTCCTATTGACTTAAAATCACCTACTTTTTACTAAGACCCTTACAATACCTTTGATGTGCGACCTAAGTTTGGAATAACTAATTATTTTTTTGAGCTAAACGTTAAGTGGACATCTGAACCTAGTGAACCAAATCTACCTTTTGTCCGACACTTTAGTCTTGGGTTGCACACCACCAAACCACAAGCCCAGCACTGTAAATACAACAATCTTCAGTTATGGGTGATTTTCATCCAGAACCTTAGAACTGCTCGACCTTGAGGGATGGGTTTGTACCACAATCTGGTCCACATTTGTAGACACCTATTGGCAGGTCCTGTGATCAATATTTTTATTTTGATTCTGATCTGCACTTGTGAATTCCTAATTTCTTCCTTGTATGTATATTATGCCTAGCTGAAAGCATTAAACTTAGCACGCGTGTATACTATCTTCTCTCCGCGGAGCTAACCAGGTTGTCACGAAATTCAGGTGATATTCTGTTTACTTCACCTTTTTCATGTCTTTTTCTTTATAATGAGGACATTGCATCATTTAGGCATGGAGGTGGATAATTAATTCCTGAAATCATTTTGTTAACTTCGTAGAATTTCTTTTAGTTTCTTAAAAAAAATGAAAATTCAAAAAGACAAAAATATAGAATTAGGAGAAGAGAACTTAGGCATTAGGCATTATTAACTTTAGGAAATGATACGAGAGGACCTAAACACTTAGGCTCTTCAGCTTTTCGGGATTAATTAGCCTAGGTGTCCACTCGAATGTGGACTTAGTCTTGAGTCCTGGTCAAGTAATTCTATTTTAAATTGGTCAATAAATTGGGGTGATAAATATATGACTTATCAACCCACCCTCTGATTTGAGGAGACTTTAAGCCTAAGCATCTACACACTATTTGCACTGACTTACTTTTTGACGGTTTCTTCGAAAATTGGGTAGCTAATGAACCGTCTAGGGTGATATGACTGGCATGTTATCGGTGGTAATAGCTCATCGGTCGGTTGTCTAAAGCCCAGCCACACAACCATTCTCTTCCTGATGCCTTTAGGTAAATTTTAGATCAGGGAAGCTACCTACTTAGAAAAAAAAGAGAGAAAAAAAGAAACACTTAGAATAAAAAGAAAAAAATAGAAAAAGGAGAAAATAAAAATAAATAAATAAAATCACACTTTACCGCATGAGTATGGTTGGTAAGTTGCCGTGGGTAACAGCCCATTGGTCGGTTGTCCAAAGCCTAGCTTACAAAATTACACAATAATTCCCAAAATACTTAGGGAAGAAATGGAGAAGTAGAATAAATCGGGGAGATATACATTGGGTTTGCTCTTGTGTTGACCCCATAAAAAAATTAAAAGTAGGGAGAAAGCTACCGTTCGGAAAGATAAACCTCTAGGCAGAAATCTTTATGGTCACCTAGGGTTGTAGAAACCTGAAGTCCGTTTTAACGGCTGCCTAGTGAGTCTATCACTCTTTCATAAGATGCTTAGCACTTAGAGTCCTTTTCGAGTCTTGGGCGGGTCGGGTAGTCGTAAAAAGTTATCCCGAAACTTTCAAACTCCAAAAGTTAAAAAAAAAATTAGAAAAGAAGAAAAATAAAAAAATGTATCTTCCCTTTTCAAATAAGGTGATGACTTGGGTGGTCTGCATTCTGGCAGATAGCTCAGTACTGTTGAGTTTTCGTAGTTGAGGACCTTAGTTGAAATTTTCTATTGTTAATAAATGACTTAGGCCAAAGCGATCGAGTCCTAATTTTTTTTTATACATAACATATAGTTTAATTTTGTTAGGGACCAGCAGAAGATAGGCATTGGGGTATGATGTTGACACATTCATTTAGGTTAAAATGCCTATTTATGCATGTTCCTAGGCTTATATTTGCATTCCATATTATAAATATTGCATAACATGCATCATTCTGCATTTAGAGTAGTGTATATTTTAGGTTAATTGCGTCCTTTTGTGGTCATGAGAGGAGATTTATTTCGGAGTCTCGGATTGATGATTTAAATATACGGATCCGATCAGGATGACGATTAAAGTCCAACGCCTCTGAAATCGCCTTAATCGGAGTCCCGTAGCACCATATGCAGTCCGAGGAAGATCAACGACCAATGGACTAGGTGACGTAATTTTGAGCTTTAAACGACAAATCCGACCGCGCAGGCGGATTCCGGTTGATGATTGTAGCCCAACGACGTGAAAATTGACTCAATCTGGCCCTTGTAGCAGCCCCTACAACGAAAAGAAGATGGACGACCTCGATCGTGCCACTTGGTGCAACCTAAGCTGCCCATGCGCATGCACGTGCCACCACATGCGCACAGTCGCGCGAGTGCGTGCGGAGGCACGCACGTACAATAGCGTAGCGGGCGCGCGTGGAGGCAGCGGTAGCGCACGCGGGAGTGTAGCATGCGAAGGCACGTGACACGGGTGTGTGGAGTGTGCACTAGCGCAGTAGTGGGTGGGCTCGTGGGCTGTCTTCAGCGACGTTTGCGGTGGATCTTCATTGACAGTTATGACCGTCACTAAATGTCCTGTATACGAATTTGATTCTTTCCTCCACTATAAAATGACCCCTACCCCTCCCATTTTTCTTCATCTCTTTCTTTCTTCCTCTCACCACCTCCAAGGCTCTAGAGAGAGCTTATCCTAAGCCTGGGATGCTCTTCTAGAGTAGAAACAAACATTTGTTCCTGCCTCTCATCCCCATTCGTAGAGCATCTCGCGGCTGTCCTCTCACCTCCCTTCGGGAAGTAGATCCTCGCCGCGACGCTGTCCTGCCCTACCCTCTGTCCTCTGGCTCCATCCTCATTTGTTTCACTCCTCACCACCTTCCTCCAGGCGACGTCAGAGCAAGTTGTCCTCCAAGCGACCGTCGAGGGGATTTCTCTCACCCATCTCTATCTTTATTGTTTTCGTAGTATAGATTTTCCGCTTTCCTAGTTGTAATAAACATTTGATTATAAAAATACATGATTGTCTCTCTCTTTGTCTCTCTCTTTATATTTTACAAGTAGATTAGTTAGATAAGAATTCATCGACCTAATCTCTTACTTGCTAAAAATACCAAAAAAATTAGAAAAGACAAAAACAACAAAAATAAATAAAAGTGAAGCGCGTATTTTTTAAAACCAAATGTTCGCCTTCCTATGTTCGACCCGGGACTCACTTTTCGAGTTTCAAGTATAAATTTTATCTGATTGACAAATTTTCTCGCGAATCGTACTATGACGATAGGTTTTCCAAACTCCGAACCTTTTCGCGTGCAAATCCGCTGCTATTATAATCTAATCCAAATCAATATTTGTTAGATCTTATATAACCGTTAGCTTCTCAGGAATTAATTCTCAAGAGTCACATTTATCATCAGATATTTAACAGCTTGACCAGACATTCAGCAAGACATCTAAAAACTTTTCATTAGATCCCTATTTGGATCTGGTCATTTCCAGGAACCAAACCCCCATTATTAAACATCCAATATTTTCATCTGAGGTCTTAAAATACATTTCCAGACGTCTAATCTTTGTTGACAAGTACACAGTTTTGATCTAATTATTTCTAGGGAATCTGACCCTTATTTTCAGACGTCTAGACTTTCCATTAGACGTCTGAGTAAACGTCTGACCCAACTTTTAGACATTTGATTATGCTGTTAGACCAAATTATGACCCTGATCTCATTAGATTTCGCCCTGATTTTTCTTCAACTTAATCCCAACAGCTAGGAGCCCTATCCCAAGCCTTCTTGAAGGTTCCTAAAGTCTCTATGAATAGACTAGAGGCCTTCCCTTCTTAGAGCGCACTTAGAGACAATACTTTGCAGCAATTAACACTCATTTTGTGAAGAGATCAAGATAAGAAAATTGTGTCCAAGCTCTCCAAACCTCATACTGCACATCTGAGAGCTCCGATTCGCTGCGCACTTCATGCCAATTCACTTCCATCTTAGGGAAGTTGTTAAGCCATAGTAGCCAGTCCCCATTTATATTTTGTGGCTCTATAGGTTATTGTTTTTCAATTTGTTTCTGGTTAGGTATTCGTGTTACGAATTCCTGCCTCCTTTATGAGATAAAATACTCTTCGTGAAGAGAAGAGGTTGAATACACTACCATCGTGTAAGTAGTGTGGTTGTAATTGAGGATTGTATCACCCTTGTTTAAAGTGATACATTAGTGGATTTAATCTACTTGGTAGATCAGGAAATCCTAAGTCAAGAGACTTAGGTGGTAATTTTTACCCGGATTGGGTTTCCACCTAAATATCCTTGTGTTTTGTGGTGAATGCTTGAGTGATTGCATTTTATTTGTACCAAATTTCAATTTCACTATTCACCCCCCTTTAGTGAACTTATAGGTGGTATTAGAGCAAGGACTCGCACATTGGCGTAACAAACCAACGAGAACATGAAGGGGAGCATCTTTTCCATCGGACACTCCGAGGGACAGTCCACCATACGACTGTCATACTTCAAAAGTAGAAAACTATTCGTATTAGAAGTTACGTATGCGTATGTGGTTGCAGCGAAACGACTATACGATATGAGAGAAATGTGAGAACCACTATGTAATCCTGGAAAATCCCGTGGGAGGTTACTCGAAAGAGCAAATCAAGGAACTCTTTCCTAATGCGAAGATGACGAATGTGTTGTATTGTGCATTGAGTCCATAGGAGTTCAACTAGATTTCGCAAGAGTTAACACACTCTTGTGTTCGGAGGAGTTTAACTGGGTTTTGCAATGCTCAACTGCGTACGAGATATGGCACACTCTAGAGATAACACATAAAGGTACATCTAAGGTAAGATCCTTTAAAATTAATTTGCTTTCTCAAGAATTTGAATCTTTTATTTTGAAAGATAATGAGACCTTGAGTGAGATGTATACTAAGTTCACACTCATCGTGAACATTCTTAAGTCACTTAGAAAGACTTTCATAGGAGGGGAGCTACAATCCAAATTACTTTGTTCCCTTGGATCGGAATGAGAACAGAAGGTTATTGTTATCGAGGAAGCTCACAAAATTAAAGAGCTTAAGGTGGAGAATCTACTTGAAAACCTCATGGCTTATGAGAATAAGATGAAGCAAAGGAAGAAGCAAGTCACTCTAGAGCCAAAGATGAAGAATCTTACTTTAAAAGTTGCATCAGATAGCGAGGTAAGTTCTGATGATGAAGAGATTCGATTTTTAGCTAAAAGATTCTCCTAGTTTTTCAAGGAATCAGAAGAGAAAAAGAAAGAGAAGCTGGTTAGATGCTACCATTGCAACAATTAGAGGCACCTTAGAGCAGAATGCTCTCTCTTGAAGAAGGTAGAGAAGGAGAAGAAGCACAAGAAGGTGTTTCAAGTGACATGGGATGACACAAGCTTGGAGGAATAGAAGGAACCAAAGAATGAAATTGTATGCTTTAGTTTCATGGCCATCTCGGCTGAAGAAAATGACAATAATGAGGTAACCTCCACAATAAAACTTCAAGATACCTTTGAATCTTTATTTTTTGAATATAAGACTAGTACAATTGAATGCAAGAAGCTTAAATCAGAAAATAAATCTTTGTTAGAAAAATTTGAAGAACTAAAGTTTGAAAATAAAGTCCATTTGGAGAAAATTGAGGTAGAAGCAAATGAGTCCTTGCTTAATTTTAAAATCATAGCTTGAAAGAAAGACATTAAAGAATTCAAAGATAATATTCAAAATTTAGAATGTGAAATAGTTCATCTCAAGGAGAAGTCAAATCAACTCCTTGATGATGTAGCCAAGGTCACTAAAGGGAAGGCAAATTTTGACAAATTGATTGCCAATCAAAAGCCAACCTTTAGTAAACTTGGGCTTAGCTATTATGAGGCTAGCATAAGTCAAAGTGTTGAGAAAGAATCTCCACTAAGGAGACTCACTGACAAATCCAGATCCAAACTCACTTGGATACCAAAAAGGAAACTTGAATCTTGTTTTGTATGTTTCAAGGGAGATATCATTGTTAAGAATTGTATCTACAAATTGAAAGATGGACAACTCAAATTAGGACCAAAGAATGAACATAAGAAGTCTCCACAAACACAAAGAAACTCGAGATGAACGACAAGGAGACCAACAAGCTATGGATTTGTGGTACCCATAACAATAGTTGGTTTAAAATTTACATAGAAATGAATGTACTTAAGGGGAGATTTTAAAAAATTTATCGAGCTATATTTTCATCAAAAATGGGGAGATCAATAGTAATCCTTCTAATTTTTAAATTTAACATAGAAGTGCATGTTTTCTAAATTATATCAAAAAGGGGGAGTTAATGGACGTTAGAAAAGCATATTACTAATGTCAAGAATGGGAAGTTAATCTAATTTTAGAAGAGCATGAATTAAGTGGGAGTTATAAGATAAAATGATTAAAATTAAACTTTTTTGATAATGTCAAAAGGGGGAGACTTTTTTTAGTATTATTTATGATTTTATCATTATTAAAAAGGGGAGATTGTTGGTGTAAAGACATCATGATCAGTGATTTTGATGATAACAAAACATTTGTTATTTGACATTTCCTTTTTAGTTTAAAGTTTTAGATTAAATGCAAATGGTAGCAAGTGTGTAAGAGCTCAAGTTCATGTCCATAAGGAATAGAGGAGCTTGATGGAGGAGCAAAAGCATCAAAGAACATGATATTGGAGCTTTTCTTGGCGCCAAAGCTTGAAGACAAAGAGAATGAAGAATAAAATAGATTATTGATTTCAGTCTATATTTATCTGTCTTTTATTTTGATTTTTATTTCCTTAAAAATTTGTTAAAGAGTCCAAAATATAACACCCTATGTCTTAGGTATACTTACATAACCTTAGGATACTTAGGCAAATCCTAGAATAGACTAAGAAAACTAAAACCATAATTAGATAGCCTAATCAGATGCCCAACATGTTTACCAAATGTCTGATATTACTTTTTATTTATATTAGACGTCCAATAATCAAAGACCTGGAACACTTAGTTTTTAATATTTTGTTCCCAGACAACTGACCTATTACCAAACATCTAGGGTTTGAGCTAGATGATTGAAGACCTTAGCAGATGTCCAGTAAAATGACTGTTAAACTCTTATTACTCTTGTTAGCCTAATATCTTCGAGAACGAACTTAGAAATAAGTTGAAATCTTTAAATAATGTGGAAGCATAAATCAAAGTAATAAATAATCATGGAACGCTTGGATTTATGTAGAAACCCCACTCATGAGGAGTGGGAAGAAAATCATGAGAGAAGTGTCCTATGGCGGTGTTCTCTATATTTCTTCTCAAAGAATAACTGAGGGAGTACACACCTATTTATAGGCCACCACTCACATAAAGCTCACATTTTCCAATGTGGCACTAAACAACCACTCAATTCTCTCAACACTCCCCCTCAAACTGGAGCATGGAATGCTCAGCTTGTAACACAAAGAAACCCACTCTACACAGGTGGGAACAAAGGTTGGAGCTACTGAAAGATCTGTGGCTATCTCTGAAGATTTGGTGCTGATGGCTCCCATTCAGTATCCCTGAAATTTGGTCTTCCTCTGAAGACCTCGAAGGTGGATCTCCCTCTTTGGAGTCCACGAAACTGGATCTCCCATAGAAAAATCTGAAATGAGTCCTTCCTCTAAGGACCTTGAAACTATGGACCTCTCAGAGTTGGGTTTCTCATGTGGAGTTCATGAACAAAAAGGATTCTCAAATGGGGGATAACTACAAAAGGCTGCCACACTCCCCCTTTCTCCCATACTCGTATGGGAGAAGACAATAATAACAAGAAAATAAAATCTGAAAAACTAGAGAAGACTTCTTAATCTCTTCTCTTAAACATAAACTTCATCACCCTTTTTTTTTTTTGAAATTTTCTTCTATTTTTTTCATCTTTTTCTTTTTCTTTTTTTTCTTTTTCCTTTCCATTTTTTTTCCTTTCCTTTTTTTCTATTTTTCCTTTTCTTTTTTTTTTCAATCAAACAAACGCTATAAGTACCTCCAAATGGCTTTCCTCCTAAAAGAAACCTCGGTCTTCACCGTAGGGTTCAGAGGGAACCATCCTTCGCAGAGCACGACGCTACATCCTCCACCAGCCCTCATCGTGATCTCCTTCGTCGGCTCCTCCGACAGACCCTTCACGCATGCAGGCCCCGCCATGCTCCTCCGCCAGCTTACTGCCTCAGGCATCGCGTGCGCAGCTCTTTTCTGCTCCATTGCTGCAGATTGGTGGAGATCGAGATCCCCAACATCGTGCCCCTCCACGCGATCTACGAGGATGACTCCTACCTCCACCTCATCCTTGGCCTCTGCCACGGGCTCGATCTCTACGAGCAGATCGTCGCCGGCGCCCCTATGCCTTCTGCTGCACCATCGCAAATCTAGCACAGAGGGCTTGCGCCGCTATCTTCGTGTTCCTGCCTCGACCACCAGTGCCTCCACACCCTCCTTAAGATCGCCTTGGCTCTGTCTTTCCCTCTCACTAAAGAATCTCCTCTCTGTGTGTGCATCCAACCATGCGCGTAGAGAAACACCATCTGCATCTCCCTCTTCTTCATGTCATGATCCACGACGTGGATCCACACATTAAAATAAGAACCAAGAAAGATATTCTTGAACAGATATAAAAACATATGCAATAAAGGATAAAACCCAAGATTGAAATTGACTCTGATACCAAGTTGAAATATTTAAATAATGCAGAAGCATAAATCAAAGCAATAAATAATCATGAAATACTTGGGTTTACGTGAAAACTCCACTCACGAGGAGCAGGGAGAAAATCGTGGGAGAAGCACCCTATGGGCATGTTTTCTCTATATTTCTTCTCAAAGAATAACTGAGTGAGTACACATCTATTTATAGGCCACCACTCACACACAAAGCCCACACTTTCCAATGTGGTACTAAACAACCACTTAATTCTCTCAACAAAATATTTTAATATTATTTCAGACGTTCAGAGAGCCTTATAGATGCCTAATAAAGAGACGTTAGACCTAATCTAACATAAATCAAGATTTGTCAAACTTTATACAACTGTTAGCTTCTTAGGAATCAATTCTCGAGAGTCACTTTTATCATTAGACATCCAACAACTTGACCAAATGTCTAGTCAAACATCAAATTACTTTGCACGAGATCCCTATTTGGATTTGGTCATTTCCTGGAACCAACCCCCCCATTATTAGACATCCAATGTTTTTATTAGATGTCTTAAAATACATTTCTAGATGTTTAATCTTTGTTGACAAGTACACTATTTCGATCTTATTATTTCCAGGAAACTTACCTTTGTTTTTAGATGTTCATACTTTCCATTAGACATCTAATCAGGCGTCTGACGTAATTTTTAGACATTTCATTATGCTGTCAGACCTAATTATAACCCTGATCTTGCTAGATTTTGGCCTGATTTTTCTTATACTTAATCCCAACGTCTAGGAGCCCTCTCTTAAGCCTTCTTGAAGGTTCTTGAAGCCTTTATAAATAGACTTGAGGCTCCCCCTTGTTAGAACACACTTAGAGACAATACTTTCCAGCAATTAACACTCATTTTGTGAAGAGATGAAGATAAGATTGTGTCCAAGCTCTCCAAACCTCATGCTGCACATCTAAGAGTATCAATTCACTAGGAACTTCACAGCTGGTCACTTCCATCTCAGGGAAGTTGTTAAGCCTACAGTAGCTAAGACCTCATTTATATTTTGTGGCTTTATAAGTTATTATTTTGTGTTTTGTTTTTGGTTAGGTATTCGCATTATGAATTCCCATCTCCTTCGTAAGATAAAATACTCTTCGTAAAGAAGGGTTGAGGTATACTACTCTTGTATAAGTAGTGTTGTTGTAATTGAGGATTGTATCACCCTCGTTTAAAGTGATACGTTAGTAGATTTTATATAATCGGTAGATAGGAAAATCCTAAGTTGAGAGACTTAGGTGATGGTTTTTACCTGGGTTGGGTTTCCACATAAATATCCTTATGTGTTGTGGTGAATGCTTAAGTGATTGCATTTTATCTGTATCAAATTTCAATTTTACTATTCACCCCCTCTAGTGAACTTACAATGGTATCAGAGCAATGACTCGCACATAGGCGTAACAAACTAGTGAGAACATGGAGGGGAGCATCTTTACCACGGGACACCCCGAGGGACAGTCCATCGTGCGACCGTTATACTCTGAAAGTAAGAACTATCCTTATTGGAAGTTACGTATGTGTATGTGGTTGTAGGGAAGTGACTATACGATATAAGAGGAATGTGAGACCCACTATGTAACCCTGGAAAAACCAGTGGGAGGTACTTAAAAGAGCAAATCAAGTAACTCTCTCAATGCGAAGACGACGAATGCGTTGTATTACGCATTGAGTCCAGAGGAGTTCAACCGGATTTCGTAATACTCAACCGGGTACGAGATATGGCACACTCTAGAGGTAACACATGAAGGTACATCCAAGGTAAGATCCTTTAAAATTAATTTACTTAAGAATTTGAATCTTTTATTATGAAAGATAATGAGACCTTGAGCGAGATGTATACTAGGTTCACACTCATCGTAAACAACCTTAAGTTGCTTGGAAAGACTTTCATAGAAGGGGAGCTCCAATCCAAATTACATCGCTCCCTTGGACTGGAATGGAAACAAAATGTTACTGCCATCAAGGAATCTCACAAAATTGAAGAGCTTAAGATGGAGGATCTACTCGAAAACCTCATGGCTTATGAGAAGATGAAGCAAAGGAAGAAGGAAGTCACTCCAGAGCCAAAGATGAAGAATCTTGCTTTCAAAGCCGCATTGGATAGCTACGTAAGTTTCAATGATGAAGAGATTTAATTTTTAGCTAAAAAATTCTCTAAGTTTTTTAGGGAATCAAAGGAGAAAAAGAAGAAAGAGGAGCTAGTTAGATGCTACCATTGCAACAAGAAGAGGCACCTTAGAGCAGAATGCCCTCTCTTGAAGAAGGTAAAGAAGGAGAAGGCGTTTCAAGTGACATGGGACAACACAAGCTTGGAGGAAGAACCCGAGAAGGAACCAAAGAATGAAATCGCATGCTTTGGTTTCATGGCCATCACGGATGAAGATGAAGAAAGCGACAACAATGAGGTAAACTCCTTCACAATAGAAGAACTTCAAGATGCCTTTCAATCTTTATTTTGTGAATATAAGACTGGTAAAACTGAATGCGAGAAGCTTAAATCAAAAAATAAATCTTTGTTAGAAAAATTTGAACTAGATTCTAAAAATAAAATCCATTTGGAGAAAATTAAGGAGGTAGAAGCAAATGAGTCCTCTTAATTTTGAAAATCATATTTTGAAAGAAAGACATTAAAGGATTCAAAGGTAATATTTAAAATTGAGAACTTGAAATAGTTCATCTAAAGGAGAGGCCAAATCAACTCCTTCATGATCTAGCCAAATTCACTAAAGGGAAGGCAAATTTGGACAAATTGCTTGCCCATCAAAAGCCAACCTCTAGCAAGTTTGGGCTTGGCTGTTATGAGGTTAGCACAAGCTAAAGAGTTGAGAAAGAATCTCCACTAAGGAGACCCATTAACAAATCCGGATCCAAACTCACTTAGATACCAAAAGGTGAACTTGAGTCTTGTTTTGTAGGTTTCAAGGGAGATTTCAATGTGAAGAATTGAATCTGCAAATTGAAAGATGGACAACTTAAATTAGAAAGACCAAAGAATGGACATAAGAAGCCTCCATAAACACAAAGAAACTTGAGATGATTGACAAGGAGACAAACAAGCTATGGATTTGTGGTGCCCAATCAATACAATTGGAATCAAGCACCTTCACATGGATTTAAAAGATATGGATGGAGAGGTGATTGCATGTGGCAACCCCCATATGGGCTATATTATTGGCCTTGGTAAGTTAGGTAAAATCCTCTTGATTTTGATGATCCATTTCAAATTAATATCCAGATGGGAGAATTTAAAGTTTTCTTTATGTTATAATTTCATTTAAAAGGGGGAGATTACCCTTAACAATAGTTGGTTTAAAATTTCCATAGAAATGCATGTATTTAGGGGTAGATTTTAAAAAAATTATGGAGCTATATTTCCATTAAAAAGGGGAAGATCACTAGTAATCCTTCTAATTTTTAAATTTAACATAGAAGTGCTTGTTTTCTAAATTATGTCAAAAGGGGGAGTTAATGGATGTTAGAAAAGCATGTTACTACTATGTTAAGAACATGAACTTAACCAAATTCTAGAAGAGCATGAATTAAGGGGGAGTTATAGGATAAAATGATTAAAATTAAACCTTTTTGATATTGTTAAAAAGGGGGAGATTTTTTTTAGTATTATTTATGATTTTGTCATTGTCAAAAATCAGGAGATTGTTGGTGCAATGGTATCATAATCATTGATTTTGACGATAACAAAATACTTGTTATTTGACATTTCCTATTGAGTTTAAAGTCTTATATTAAATGCAAATGATAGTAAGTGTGTAGGAGTTCAAGCTCAAGACCATGAAAGAATGGAGGAGCAAAAGCATCACAGAACACCATATTGGAGTGTTTCTTGGAGCCAATGCTTCAAGACAAAGAGAATTAAGAATATGATAGATTGATGATTTCAATGTATATGTATCTGTCTTTTTTTTTTTGCTTTTTATTTCCTTAGAAATTCGTTAAAGAGCCCAAAATATAACACTCTATGTCTTAGGGACACTTACACAACCTTAGTAGGCAAATCTTAAAATATACTTAGGAAAACAAAATCATAATTAGACATTCTTATTAGACGTTCAACATGTTTACCAGATGTCCGATATTACTTTTAAGTCATCTAATGTTTAGATCAGACGTCTAATAATCAAGACCTGGAATGCTTAGTTTTTAATATTTAGTTCCCAGACGTCCAAGCTTTGAGCCAGATGTCTGAAGACCTTAGCAGACGTCCAGTAAAAGGATCGTTAGGCTTTTATTACTCCTGTCAGACCAATATCTTCGAGAACCAATTTAGGAATATTTTAATATTATTTTCAGACATCTAGAGAGCCTTTTAGGCATCTAATAAAGAGATGTTACACCTAATCTAACCCAAATCAAGATTTGTCAGACCTTATATAACTATTAGCTTCTTGAGAATCAATTCTCGAGAGTCACCTTTATCATCAGATGTCTAACAGCTTGACTGGACGTCCAGTAAGACATCTAATTACTTTGCAGTAGATCCTTGTTTGGATTTGGTCATTTCCAGGAAGCAACCCCACATTATTAAACGTCCAATATTTTCATCAGGCATCTTAAAATACATTTCTAGACATCTAATCTTCATTGACAAGTACACTTTTTTGATCTGATTATTTTCAGGAAACTGACCCTTATTTTCAGACATCCAGACTTTCCATTAGACGTCTGACCCAACTATTAGACGTTTGATTATGCTGTCAAACCTAATTATGACCTTGATCTCATTAGATTTCAGCCTGATTTTTCTTGGTCCTAATCCCAGTAGCTAGGAGCCCTTTCCCAAGCTTACTTGAAGGTTCGTAAAGCCTCTATAAATAGACTAGAGGCCCTCTCTTGTTAGACAATACTTATAGACAATACTTTCGAGAAATTAACACTCATTTTGCGAAGATATCAAGTTAAGAAGATTGTGTCCAAGCTTTCTGTTAGGTTGCAAATGCTGTGATTCTCATTAGAATAACCCTAGGGCCCTTTATATAGAGAGACACCCAAAGGGAAAGATTACAAGAATGTACTTATGAAAATAGCATAATACAAATAGGACATATAACTCAGCACTCTCCCTCAAGCTGGAGTATAGACATCAAGCATGCTCAGCTTGGAACATAACACAAGACGTTTCTTGGGAAATACTTTGGTGAAGACTTTTGCAACCCGATCCTTAGAAGCAATATAAGTTGTGACAATTTTGCCAGTAGTGATGGCATCTCTAATAAAGTGACAATTTACTTCTATGTGCTTTGTCCTCTTATGGAATGCGGGATTATTAGAAATGAAAGCAGCTGCCTTGTTGTCACAATACATGGGAGTAGGTCCATGCATTAATAATCCAAAATCTCCAAGGATGGTTCGCACCCATAGAAGCTCACAAGTAGTATGGGCCATAGCCCTATACTCAGATTCCGCATTGGATCTGGATACAACATTTTGTTTCTTGCTTCTCCATGTAACAAGTTTACCACTCACATAAGTGCAGTAGCTAGTAGTGGACCTTCTATCTTCATGTGACCCAGCATAATCTGCATCCAATTACCCCCAGACCTATAGTCATGCTTCATTAGAGACAACCCCTTTCTTAGAGCTTATTTGAGGTATCTAAGCACTTGACAAACACCATCCTAGTAAACTTCTCTAGGAGACTGCATGATTCAGTCTCCTTACAATAAAGCATATATTCGATTTTGTGACAATCAAATATAGTAGCTTTCCTACCATAGTCTGGTATTTGGTGACATCCTCAAGAAAAGGACTCTTTGAATCTCCAAGAGGCAAGGAGGGATCCATAAGGATGTTGGCAGGTTTGCATCCTAGCATTCCTATCTCCTTCAGTATGTCAAGCACATACTTCCACTGTGATAGCACTAAGCCCCCATCAACATGTTGCACTTCAATGCCTAGAAAATAATTTATCATTCCCAGATCTGTAGGAACGAACTGAGAATGAAGGAATCTTTTAGTGTCTTCTATTCATGTTTCATTACTCTTAGTATGCAGTATATCATCCATATAAAAAATAATGATAACTGATTCTATGGCTCTGTGCATGGTGAAGACAAAATGATTTGTAACAGATCTAGTAAAGCCAAATTCCTGCACAACTTTACTAAATCTCTCAAATCATGCCCTGGGACTTTGCTTAAAGCGATATATTGCCTTCTTCAATCTGCAAACCTTTGAACACTCCCCTTCAATTACAAAACTAGGTGGTTGGTGCATATATACCTCTTCTTCTAAATCACCGTTAAGGAAGGCATTTTTAATATCCAGTTGAGAGATAGGCCAGCCCTCGTTGATTGCCACAAAAAATAGTATCCTCACAAGATTGAGTCTGGTCACTGCAGAAAACGTCTCAAAGTAATCAATCTCAAAGGTTTGTGTTTAACCTTTGGCAACCAGTTTGGCTTTGTATTTGTCTATTGTGCCGTCAGGATAGCACTTTAGGGTGAACACCTACCTACACTCCACAACAGTAGCACCAAGGGGTAGGTCTACCAGTTCCCAGGTTCCTCTGGATTGAAGAGCAAACATCTCCTTGTGCATGGCAAAGGTCTAGGAAGAATCCTGAAATGCCTTAATATGATTTATGGGAACTTGGCGACTGTCAGCTGCAAGTGACAATAGCCTTCTTGTGGTAGATAAAGGACCAAGTGACATATAATTGAAAATAGAATATTTTGCACAAGATCGTTGTGGCTTTCTCTGAGCAATAGGAAGATCGACATCAGATACCTTGGGGGTGTAGGATCTGGATGTCCATCTGAATCAGCAGTATCAGCAGAGACTGAGCAGGAATAGTAGATAATGGTTCCCCATTTGGTATAGTGGTAGTGGGATCTCTCCACTCAAAATGTTGAGGGAAGGTCTCCATCATAGGACCTCTAGATGTGTAGGATAGGATTATAGGAGGGCCATCATAAGGTGGAGGTGGCTCAGAGGGATCTGGTGGCCAGCAGTAGGCATGGGTAAAGGAACCTCAGGAACAACATTAGTGTTCTTTCCCATGGTAGAGTAGTATGCTATATCCTCAAAGAAGGTAACATCTTTGCTCACGTAAACGTGATGTGCCACCAGATCAAAGCATTTGTACCCTTCTGGGTTCTAAAATAACTAACAAAGAGGAGGATAAGGAGAGAGGACTTTGAGGATGGCAACAGTAGAGGGAGGCGACCATGGGGTGATTGGGGGAAGAATCAGGGATGATGAGGGCTGGACTACATGGAGATCTAGGGCATGGAGGCGGAAGGAGAGGAGAGGATCTGACGCTACTGGCAGATGGGAGGTAGATATGAGGAAGACAGATAGAGGGAGTTCATGGGGTAGCAGAAAGATCGTTTGTTTCCGGTGTCGGCATCGGGGCCATTTGGCAGTTGTATGTCACTCTCCCATTATGTGCCTTGCGTGCGGTGGTCACGGCCATAAGCGGGAGTCGTGTAAGGCAAATGATGGGCAGATGAAGGGCCACTCGAATTTGCGCACTGGAGGTTTGAATTTTGGGGCACAGCTGCCACCATCACCGCCCCCTCATACCTATGGGGGTCACACGGTCGACGTTGAGGTTCCTATGACAGAGAACATAAGAGCGGTAGAGCTGATACTGAGAGGGGCGCTGATCGGTGAGGTAATGATCGGTAATCCATCTTTATAAAACCTGCATAAACTGGTAAGCTCTCTTTCTCCATTGACCAACTGCTGGCAAATCACTTTTCTGACGCCTGCACGTTTTGTGCTCTTCGGCTTGGGGATGATGGATGTCGAACGTTTGCGCTTTCAATCAAGCTCTTTTGAAGGTTTAACGGTGATATGGAGGTTAGTCTCTCCCTTTGATGGAGCCTTGTCGGAGAGGCCACCTCAGAGATTACGCTCCAAATCGGGGAGACTTGAGATCAAAGGTCTGCTGCTACACCTGAGGTCAAGGGAGGTGGTGGCGACCATGATCTCTGGATTTGCCCTAATGGCAGAAGATGCGGAAGTTGGGTTGATGGAGGGCGATGGACGGGTCCTGAGTGTGATGGTGGATGTTTTCAAATCAAGGTTGATCCCTGATAGATTGATTCTGAGATGTGGGGGTAGCTCCTAGTTGTTGCTCTTGAGATTCATTGTGGGTGACATTGCTGTGAAGAAGGGGCAGGATAAGTCATCTGATATGCAGGTTGTTGAAGAGGCGAACATGCAGGTCCTGTGCAGGCCTTCTCCTGATGAGGCACCGATAACAAAAAAATGCAAGGACCATCATTTGGGGGAAATGGGGGAGATGATGGTCGAGGAGCAGGTGGATTCAGTTAGGAAGGAAACAATGAAGCCTGCGATTGAAGATGCAAGGGATCCACAATCAGGTGCAGATGACACTGAGATGCAGGTGTTAAAAGAAATCTCGCCTAACTCCTTGAAGACCCAACAGAAGTTACAAGAGGTGGAGGGCCTAAAATATGGTACTGGATTTACTACCAAGCCTGGTATGGGCAGGTCACCCTATAGACTCAGGCAGAGGAGACCAAAGTCTGATATACTCCTAGATGAAAACACGGTAGCTATGATTATGCAGGTTAGTAAATGCCAAAGCCAAAAGGGGGAGGGATCTCATGAAGGAAGATGAGAATCCTTACATGGAATGTGAGTGGGTTGCGCGACAAAAGTCGGAGGGCTTCTTTGATGAGATACTTGAGAAGTGGGAGGTCGATTGTGCAATCATACAAGAGACCCATATTGAGAACGAGTCTGATAGAGTATGGAATGACATGAAAGCTGCAGGGGTGAATGAATGTGTGATGCTTAATGCACATGGTAGGTCGGGGGGCATCGTTATTTGGTGGAGAAGGGCTTGGGCACACATACTGGATGTACACAAGGCCCGACATTTGTTGACCTGCAAGTTCCAAACTCATCAGGGGCAAGATATTATTTGGATTACTGGTGTGTATGGCCCTTGCGCTGCTTCTATGAGATAGGAACTCTGGAAGGATTGGGCTGCAGCGGCTGAACTTGTGCAAGGGGAAGCTTGGTTAATAGGAGACTTCAATTGTGTGCTGACAGGGACTGATAGGCCAAATGGTGTCATAGACAGTTCCTCTGTTGGTTTTCAGTTGGTAGTTCAATCCCTTGGCTTGAATGAATATCCATCATCAGGAGCTGAGTTCACTTGGCGTAATGGTAATGGCTTGCTATCAAAGATTGATATATTCTTTGGGAATGCTACTGTCCTTGATAGATTTCAACTGTCAAATGTTGCTGGACTGGACCGCCCTTTCTCTGACCATACTCCCTTTGTTTGGGATAGTGGTGAAGAGATCCAAGCAGGCTCGTACTTCAAGCTCAGAAGATCATGGCTGAGAGAGCTTGGGTTCCGTGAGATGGTTGGCTTATGGTGGCAGACCAAACAGGTGGAGGGCTCAGCTACTATCAGGTTGCATCCAAGCTGGCTGTTCTGAAAGAATATGGAGCTACTGTGATTACACTAAGGCAGCAAAGGCATGTAGAGGCTTTGAATAACATTCAGATGCTGGATTCTAAGGAAGCAGCAGGCCCATTATCTGATGAGGAGATTGCAACCAGAAGAATGTGGCAAGGTGTGGTAGTGGAGGAGGATCTCAAACAGGAGATGGACTGGAGGGAGAGGTCAAGACAGTTGTGGCTCAAGGAGGGAGATGCCAACACAAAATTCTTCCACCTTGCTGCCAGCTCTTGGAGATGAGTAAATTTATCTCTTCCATTCTCAAAGATGGGCACAGACTGTCCTCTTTGCAGGAAATAAGGGCGGAGGCTATTAGATACTACAGAGGCTCTTCACGGGCAACAAAGAGAGGGGACTGGAGGATGGCTGCGAGTGATGCACCTAGAGTTACAAGTGATCAGGCTTCTAAACTAACAGCTACTATCATTGAACAGGAAACTATAGATGCCATTAAAGATCTAAATATGGAGGGCTCCCCTGGACCAGAGATGGTATCCAAGTGTTCTTTTATAAAGAAATGTGGAGTGTGATTGGCAAGGAGGTGATGGAAGTCATAAGTGAGTTTGAGAGGGGCAATGCAGGTTTCAATAAGATCAATAAATCTTTTCTTTTCTTGTTGCGAAAGACATTGGGAGTTGAGAAATTTTCAGACTATAGACTGATTTCTTTATCGAATTCCATTTATTTAGTGGTAAGATATTAGCAAACAAATTGAGAACAGTTCTACAAAGCTTGATCCACGCTGTACAATTTGCCTTTCTACCCAACAGATCTCTTCAAGAATTGTTCATTATGGCCCAAGAAATGGTGAGTGGATGGCACAAAAGGAAATGTAAGGCATTTATGTGGAAAGTGGACTTCCAAAAGGCCTACGACTTGGTCTCATGGTCATACATTTGGGAAGTTTTCAAAAGGAGAGGTTTTCCCCCCATTGGGATCCAGTGGATGAAGCAATGTATCACAACTGCCTCCTTCTCCCCGCTGATCAATGGGAAACCATGCGGTGCTTGGATTCAACCCCAGTGTGGGGTTAGACAAGGGTGTCCTCTAGCCCCTTTGATTTTTAATCTTGCAATTGATGGGCTAGAAAGATATGCGTGTAAATTGGCAGAGGTGGGTGTTATTAGAGGCTATTTACTATCCAACAGGAGGATTATGGCCCCTATTTTACAATATGCAGACGACATGGTTTTCTTTGTGGAGGGGTCCACTCCTGTTGCCCATGCTCTAGGACATATGGTGAAGATTTTTGGAGACATTTCAGGTTTGAAATTGAATAGGGAAAAATCTACTTTTATCTGTTTTGGCATGAATGATCAAGAACAGGACACACTAACAGCTACGCTAGGTATGCCTCGGTCTAAGCTGCCACTTAAATACCTGGGGCTGCCACTATGATTTGCGAAAATGAAGAATGATTTTAATGTTCTTTTCGACGAGATATCTGTCAAATTGGAAGGATGGAGCAGTAAATTTCTGTCAAAAGGTGGGAGACTGATTCTCCTAAATTCAGTGATAACCTCTATCCCGGTCTTTTACTTCAGCATCTTTAAATCCCCGAAATCTATTTGGAAACGTTTAGATGTAATGCGGAAGAAATTCTTTTGGAAAGGGGTTGGACACGAGGGGAGGTTCATGCAGCCTATGAAGTGGGAACAAATTTGCCGGCCAAAGGAAATGGGTGGCCTGGAGATTAAAGCTCTTAAGGAATTTAATGAGGCTCTCCTGATCAAATGGGTGATCAAGATCTTCGAGGGCAAGGAAGAAATATGGACAGAACTGATCAGAGATTGCTATGGTGAATCTAACAGCGCATTGAAGAGGTTATATCCAACCAAACCATCCCCTTTTTGGAGATCGGTCATCCTAGCAATTAAAAGCAATTAGCATTTGATGCAGCATAAGCTTGGAGATGGCCGTGACTTTAGTCTGTGGAATGAGCACTGGTCACCATTGGATATTCTAAGAGATTCCTATCTTAGAGCACATGAAGCAACCACAGATAAAGAAGCCCCTATTAGCAGCCTATGGTCTGATTCAGGTAACTATTGGAGGCTTGAAGGGTTTGATTTCTGCAGAATAGGTACACGACAGTGGGGGGAAAGGTAGAATCTGCTATCTGCACTGCAGTAGATCTGTCCTAGACATGGCACGGCTGATACATATGGCTGGAATGGGAGATATATAGCTCAGCAGGCCTACGAAAAAATTATTAGATCAAGCACAAATATGGAGAGTGACCTGATTGATAAGAAAATATGGCTATTGAAGATTCCACTGAAAGTGCAAATTTTCCTATGGCTATGCAGGAGGGAAGGCCTGATCACGGGTGATTTTAGACACAAATGAATGGGGACAACATTAAATGCCTGTTATCTTTGTGGGTTACACACTGACAGTGTGTCTCATTTTTTCTTCATGTTTGGTCACAGACAAGTTATGGAGGAAAATTTGTCAGGAACCTCTACATACATGGGAATCCCTTTGGCAAAGGTTTGCTGCACCTGGATGACCATACATATGTATGGCCGCTACCTTGTGGTGTGTGTGGAGGGTGAGGAATGAAAAGTTATTTCAAGAGAGACTAGTCCGTTGTGAGCTAATTGTAAATGAATGCTGATTCCTCATACATAGATGGGGATCCAATATGTAACTATCCATTGTGGTTTATCTGTTTAGTATGAAATAAAATGCCCTCCGGATTGCTATCGTTTCACAATAGCTTTCCTCGCAGTTTCAAAAAAAAAAAAAAAAACTAACAAAGACACTTCACGGATCTAGGAGCAAGTTTGTCCACCTTAAATTAGTGGACAATGCATACACAACAAAAAACTTTAGGAGGCACAGAAAACAGCTCCTGATCTAAACATAAAATAGACTAGGGTACTTTTCCACGGAGAACAGAGGACGACACCCGATTAATCAAGAAGGCAGCTGTAAGAATAGCATCAACCCAGAATATGGTAGGAACATTCATTTGAAACGTGATTGTTCGGGCAACATTAAGAAGGTGTCTCAGCTTGCATTCAGCCTCCCCATTGTGTTGGGATCTAAGAACACAAGAAGTCTGATGTATAAGACCATGGGATTGAAAAAATTGAGTTAACGTAGAGTTAACAAACTCAAGCCCAAGGTTTTAAAAAATGCGAGGCGATACCGAGGCGGTTTGCCTTCATCGATGCGAGGTGTAAGTCTTGAGGTGGTCAAGGCGTAATCCTTAGGATTTGCATAAAGAAAAATGGTATGATGTATACTTGTTAAGTGCTAATAAGGAATAATAATGTAAATAACACACTTTAATAACATTTTTTTTTCTATCACAAGTTATAACCCCTCCAAAATAAATTACAAAATGGTTTATGTAAGCACCCTATAGCATACAAACCCCCCAACCCCTCTCTTAAGCTAGTAGAATCAAACCTACTTGTCACATGGTATTTGATAGCATGATCCAAAAAGCATTAGAGAAGGTTAAAGTCCAAATGAGATGTGTGTGTTGTATGGTAATCTTCCTTTCAAATATTACGTTTCGTATGATTTTTTCTCCTTTTTTGAAGGAGAAGAGAATGGCTAGTCGAAAGTAGTCACCCAAAGTATTGTATGAAATGGTAGTCCACCACATATGTGCAACTCTAGTCACCTAGTGAAACATTGGTTATTGGTTGTTAATGTATATTGTCAAAAAAAGTATCTTCATATGAACTCTTAGAAAAATATGCATATGTAGGAAAACCCAAATCACTCATTTATTATTCATGGCAATTCAAATGAAGTATTGGCCATAGTCATATACGAATAAACTTGGATTTTGTACTTAATTGAGAGATGATCGTAATGCTTACTAGTTACTACCTTGTTTAATTCTCTCTAAGAAAAACATAACCCATGAATATTAGTACCCTGATATAAAGTCCTACCTCAGAAGAGACTTCTGCAACAAAAAGGTTCTGGAGATGAAGAAGATCCTTAGTAACAGGACTCCTAAAAAATAGACATTAATTTTCATCTTAAGTAAAGAACCATCGCCTACCTTACTTGTACTATCATGTTGCCTAAAACATAAAATAACTTGACGTGTTTCTGAATTTTGACAAAGCTACTATTGAAAAACTAAACAAACATGGACGGTAGAAGACCAAGAAAAAAAGTAATATGTAGGTTTCATGAACTGACACTAGCAGCTCTAACACCTCAATCTTATATAAATCTATGCATTTCAAATGTCAATTCTTCAATTTTGCTGCCAACTTCAAAGCTTCTGTGAAATTTCCTAACATCGTTGAATTACTGTCTAATGAGACATCTATCAGAAATAAGGGACAGAAACAAGAAAATTCAAAAAAGATAGTAGTCATAATGATCAAACAACTAGATGTTGTCTTTAAACCCTAGAAGATGCCATGTGACACGCACATGACAACTTAAATAGCCTGAGGCGACACCTCAGTTGCGCCTTCTGCCTTGCACCGCCTCGATGCACCTCGACTAAGTGAGGCGCACGCCTTATGCTTGGAGGCTGAGGCTACTGCCTCGAGGTTATTTTGGGTTGCCTTGCCTTGAGGCGTACGCCTCGATTGCCTTGAGGCTCATTTTTTTAAGCCATGCTAAAGCCCACTGTCAGTACGAAACATGCAGATAGTAGTGGAAAACTGCTTCCTTATTTCATTCACAAAATTTTTAATCAAAACAGGAGTTTCGGATTTTTCTTTCATCATAAACATCTAATAGACATGAGTGCAATCATCAACTAAAACAAGAAAATATGGAAAACCCCTAGGACTCTTGACCCGATATGGGCCCCACAGATCAGCATAAACAAGGAAAAAATAGATTCAGTTCTTTTATTACTACTTGGAAAAGAAACCTTATGGTGCTTGCCAAATTGACAATCATCGCAAGTAAAGGAATCAAGAAGATCCATATCTGAAAACTGACAACGGAGAACAGACATGCTAGGATGTCCTAATCTACGGTGCCACTATAAGGTAGAAGTGGCAAAGGTAGCAACTATGGTGGAATGTTGTGGGGGCAGGTCAAGTCCACCAATCTACTTCATCGTCTGGAGGTCCTACAAGAAGAAGAAATGATCATGAAACACTGCTATGCAATTTAATACCTTGGAAATCTGATTAATAGAAATTAAATTTAGGGCAAACTTAGGTGCGTGCATAACATTAGATAGTGGCAAAGTAGAAAGAGAAATGTCACCCAAGCCTTGCATAGGAGACAAGACACCATCTGCTACTCTGACATGCACAGGAGTAGTTAATGGTTTAAGAGCTAGAAAGAGGTAACATCTCCAGTAATATGAGATGAAGTACCAGAGTTTGCAAGCCAAATCGGCATACGAGTCCCTCTGACACTAGCAGCAGTACCTGTCTTTTGAGAGATAGACACACCTACAATAGAAGAGGGTTGAGCAGACATTAGTCGATCATATTCTTCCTTGGAAATAGTGACCTGCGGACTGACATGCTCCTCCTCCTGATAGTGTTGGCTCTCATCTCCACGATAAGCAACCTGATTGGCTTGATGGCCTTGGGGAAAACCATGCTTTATCCAGTATTTGTCCATTGTGTGGTTTGTCTTGTGACAATGGTCACAAAACAAGCCACGTCCTCTGCCACGACCGCCTGCTCTCCCTCCACATCCTCTCCCCCTGCCTCTTGGGGTTCCCTTGTCACGACCTGTAGTTGACATGGTCGAGGAATCAATGATTGAGACAGGGTCAGAGATCTCAAGCCTGGATAGGTGAGCATAGAACTGTGCAAGTGTAGGGATCTCCTCAAGTGTCATACGATGATCTTTAACAGACTTGAATTCAAGGCCAAGACCTACAAGCAACTGAATAGAATGAAATGCTTCACATTGCTTTGCAATAACGGTGACATTTGTGGAGATCGACTGATAAGTGTCTTACTCATCCCAGAGGTTCTTTATAGAGCCATAGTTTTAATAAGACAAAATGATCAATCTTATTCCAAAGAGAAACCCTACACCTCTTTATATAGAGAGAGGTGTGGAAACAATTGCAGAGCAAAACCAATCAGAAATAAACAAAAACAAAGAAACCCTCAAAATAATACCAAAAATGGGAGACTCAACACTCCCTCTCAAGCTGGAGCATAGACGTCAGTCATGCTCAGCTTGGAACAACAAACATCAAACGTAGATCGAGGAAAAGGTTTGGTGAAAATGTCTGCTGCCTGGTTCTCAGAAGACACAGAAGTGGTATAGATGACTCCACGTTGGATTAAATCTCGAGTGTAGTAATAGTCAACCTTGATGTGTTTGGTGCGCTCATGAAACATCGGGTTCTTAGCAATATAAGTGGCAGCACGGTTATCACATCACATCTCCATAGGCTTCTCCACCTGCACATGTAAATCTTGTAAAACTGATCTCACCCACACCATTTCTGTAGCAGTCTGAGCCATAGCACGGTACTCAGACTCTGCACTGGATCTAAACACCACTCCTTGCTTTTTGCTCCACCATGTGACTAAGTTCCCAACAACATAAGTGCAGAAACCAGTAGTAGATTTTCTATCTGTCAAGCAACCAGCATAATCTGCATCAGAATAGCCAACCACTGTCATCAATGTGTCTTTAATAAAAAATATGCCATGCCTAGGTGCTTTCTTTAGATATCTAAGCACCTGCATTGCTACCTCCTAATGTTGTTTGGTAGGCCTATCTACGAACTGGCTTAACTTCCCAATTGCTAAGGAAATATCTGGTCTAGTGATAGTAAGATATAACAGCTTGCCCACTAGTTGTCTATAAGATCTGCTGTCAATAGGCGTTGACTCGGCATCAAATAGATGCCCCTTGGGATCCGTGGGTATGTTGGTAGGCTTAGCCCCCAACATCCTTGTCTCCTATAGTACATCAAGAGCGTACTTACGCTGTGAAAGTACAATGCCCTCTTTGCTTCTTGCTACCTTAATGCCTAGAAAATACCTCAACTGGCCTAAGTCCATTACAAACCTATTAGCCAAGGTTTTCTTCACCTCAACTATCCCAACCTCATCATTACTAGTAATAATGATGTCATCAACATATGTCAAGAAGTACAACAACTCCCCTTTCACTCTTTTGAACAAACAAGGAATGATCTGCAAATGATCTCTGAAGGCCTATCACCTATATCACCTCAGACAGCTTCTGGAACCATGCACGCAGACTCTGCTTAAGTCCATAAATGGCTTTCTGGAGTCCACAGACACACTCCCTCTGAATCTCAAATCCCGGAGGCTATTGCATGTAAACTTCCTCCTGAAGATCACCATATAGAAAGGTATTCTTCACATCAAGCTGGTAGAGAAGCCACTTAAGATGGGCTGCAATAGACATCAAAATCCGCATTGTTGATAGCCATACCACTGGAGAAAAAGTGTCAAATAAATCCACCCCATAGGCCTGGGTGAATCCCTTTGCAACCAACCGAGCCTTATGCCTTGAAATAGATCAATCAGGATTGTAGTATTTCAAGGCAAAGACCCAATGACATCCAACCACTCGTGTTCTTGCAGGAAGTGAAGTAAGCTCCCATGTCGCTTTGGAGTGAAGAGTAGCCATCTCATCCTCCATGGCATAACACCATTTCAGATCAAGCATGGCTTGCTGATACGTAGTGGGAACCTGGGTGGTAAAGAGTGCACAATAGAAGCTCCCAAAGACAGACCCAAGTCCATCAATAGGCAGACTGCCTGCAATACGGTATCTGGACTCGTAGGTGCGAGATGCCTTCCTAATGGAAATAGGAAGGTCGATATCATCTAACTGATCATTTTGTAGTAACTCTAGTGCAGGAGCATCCATATCTGGACCTATAGCATCACCACTAGTTCCTGTATCATCAGTATGCAAACTGTCCATGGTCACCTGAACTAGAGAGGGTGGTGTCTGTGTAATTACTGGAATATCTGGTATTTTCAAAGTGCTATGGGGATGTTTGTAGATAATAGTAGGCTCAGAAAACCTCAAGGGTCCAGTAGTAGAAGTAGGGGGCAAAAATAAGTATCTCCTCCAAAGGAATAGGTGGGATAGGCATGGGCACGTGTCTAACCTCAGGAGATATTCCTTGAGCAGCTGTGGAAAAATATGGAATGGACTCATGAAAGGTAACATCTGCACTCACATAGTTCCTCCTGGTAATAGGAGTCAGGCATCTATATCCCTTCTGAGTCCGTGAATACCCCAAGAATACACACTTAACTACTCGTGGTGCAAGCTTGTCTCGGCCTGGGGAAAGAAGATGAACAAAGGCAACACAGCCAAATACTTATGGTGGCACATGAAAAAGCTCTCAGTCAGGATACAAGATGTGCTGAGGAATCTGCTCATGAAGTATTGAACTGGGCATTCTATTGATCAACAAGCAGTAAGAACAACATCTCCCCAGTAAAACTAAGGTACACTATGGTGAATTAACAAAGTATGGGCTACATCCGGAAGGTGGCGATGTTTCCTCTCAACCACCCCATTCTGTTGGGAAGTATGAGGACATGTGGTTTGATGTATAATTCCATGGGATCTATAAAAAGTAGATAGCTTGGTGGTGTAGAATTCAAGTGCATTATCATATCTCACTACTTTAGCGATTGCTGAATATTGATTCTTTATCTCCAACAAAAAATGCTTAGGAGTAGATCCAACATTTGATTTATTTTTCAAGAGAAATACTCATGATAGGCATGAGAAATCATCAACAACCACCAAGTAATATCAATGACCCTACCTGTCTGGAATTCGGCTCGGACCCCATATATCCAAATGTAGCAACTCGAACAAGGTTGTGGATCCAGGATGAATACTCACCGGGTAAGAGGTACAATGGTGCTTGCCTATCTGACAAGCATCACAAGTGATCTTGGTTGTAAGGGATATGTGTAGAATAACACGTCAAAGACTATCTAGAGGGAGATGCCCAAGACTAAGATGCCACTGAAAAGTACTCTCAGTAGTAAAAGACACGCCTCCGTGGCATGCAGCAGTAAACGGAAACTGAACTAGACAATAAACACTGCCCTCTACATGGCCCCTGCCAATTGTCCTTCCTATCGATTTGTCTTCAAAGACACATCCCACTTCATCAAAAATAGCTCGATAAATAAGTTCCTTAGTGATACTACTAACTGAGAGTATGCTGATGGGAAAATCTGACACAAACAGAACATCAGGCAATCTCAACTTAGAGGTCATTGGTACCCCTCCTTGACCTTCTATCTTGGAGTTCCTACCATTCGCGACTTGAACCATCCTTCCTACAGACACGGGTTTGAGATTAGTAAAAACCAACTTCAATCTTCACTAAGGTGTCTTGAGGCTCCTAAATCAACCAACCACTTAGTGCTATCATGTTTCTTGTCATTTGCAAGAGACACTAAGTTGGTGCCTCCCCTAAAATCATCATGATGGCCGCAACCTCGGAGTAGTCTCTCATACTCACTCTGGGTGATGGTTACTATATCACTTGCCAATCTCTGTTCGGCAAAGATACTTGCCTTAACATCAGGGAAGGCCATCTTCCTTCAACCAAGTCACATGAAAGCTAAGAAGAATATGCTAAGAAACAAGATTTGAGATTAATTTCAGATCATGTTGAGTGTTGGAAGAAGCAAATCAGGAACTCAACATGGATTTCTAGGCAAAAGAGGACCCAAAATCCACCATAAAAGGGCCCTCCTCTTCAGCATGCACACCCTACAGTAGGTCGGTGCACCCAGCAGCACCAACATTGCCTTGCATGGGCAGCGTCGGTAGCCCTGGTGGGCAGCACCTGCTGCTACTATCGCTGGTTTCTACTGGTGTTGCTTGCTGTTGGTGCCGCCAGTGGCTGCTGGCGGCTTTGGCAGGAGAAGGAAAGAAGAGATTGGGCTTAGGGTGGATAATTTTTGGGGCTTGATTTGGGTCGGGTATCAAAACTCATCCTAGGATCACGCTCTAATAGTAAATTGGACAAATGATCATTCTTATTCCAAAGAGAAACCCTACACCTCTTTATATAGAGAGGTGTGGGAGCAATTGCAGAGCAAAATCTGTTGGTGCAAGGGCACCACGATCATTTATTTTGATGATTACAAAGCACTTGTTATTTAATATTTGCTTTTGAGTCTAAGATTTCAAGACAATTGCAAAATGATACAAGTGTAAAGACGAAGTTTGAGTTCGCTTCCGTGGCAGATTGCAGGAGCTTGACGAAGGAGACGGAGCGTCGCGAGGAGCGATAGCTTGAAGATGGTATGAAGACAAGAATAGGATATATTTCATTTTATCTTGTTATATGTATCTTTCTTTTGTTGCTCTTTATTTTTTTCTTTTTTAGATTTATGTTAAAGAGCCTCAAAGTACCTTTGCAGTAGTCCTAGGAACTCTTGCACAATCCTAGGATACTTAGGTTTTTCGTAGAGAACTTAGAAAACCTAAATAAGTTTCGGACAACCTTATTTAATGTCTAATCTGATAATCAAACGCTTGATAGTGAACTTTAAGATGTTTGAATGTTGTATCAGATGTTCAATCATTTAGAGCTGGCTGGTCTTAGAACCTTCTATCTACTAATTTCAGACGACCAACCCTTAGTCCAGACGTCTTAGTAGACTTCTTATGACTTTGTCAGATGTCTAATTAGTGGAACATTGGTTTAGAAAATAATCGTTGAGGTTTTGACCTTTGATCTTCTATTAGACGTCCTTAGAGGACTCTAGACGTCTGATAAGTAGTCGTTTTGCCTCGATTGACCCTAAATCGCTTTCCTAGACGATTATAGCCATTTGTGCCTTAGGAAATCCATTCCCGCAGTTAATTAGGTTTTCAGACATCCATACCTAGTGCCAGACGTCCTATACATCGTCTGATTAATTTACATTAGAACCCTGTTTAGGTCTGATGAAAGTCAGTAAGGGAACCCATCTAGAATTAGATGTCTGACTTAGTTCCCAGATGTCTTAAGAATGACTTCCAGACGTCTGATATTTTTCCCAGACGTCTAATGACCCTGTCAGAATCATTAATGATTTTGATTGCGGCATGATTTGCCTTGGGATGTCCCCCAACGGCTACCTAAGGTTTCCAAAGTCTTCCTAAGCCATCTATAAATAGAAGAGGCCCCTTGCCTTGGTGAGACACACCTAGAGAAACTACTTTCCACTATATTGTGTCAAATTGATCATTAGAAGAGTTGCTGCTCTCCAAGCCTTAGTTCTACTTCAAGAGAGCATCATCCAGCTGAGCACCCGCTCTCCCTCCACGATTACGAGAGCGACGAAGTGCCACCGCGTAGTTTACGCATCCACGTTAAGCTGATGCACTTCCAGCAAAGGGAAGTAGTCTTTACCTATAGAAGCTAAGTTTATGATTTATATTTTGTGGCTCTATAGGTTTGGGTTGTAATATTTATTTGTTATTGTGTTGGGTATTTGCCTTGTGAATTCCCATCTCCATTGAGGGACAAAATACTCCTCGTGAAGAGGTGGGGTTTGAGGAATGCTGCCCTCATACTTGTAGCGTGTTTGTATTGAGATTGAACTACCCTCGTTAAAATAGTTAGATTAGTGGATTTTGATCGACTTGGTCGATTGGAAAATCCTAACTCGAGAAGGTTAGGTGGTGGTTTTCATCGGGTTTGGGTTTCCACCCAAAAAATCACTTTTGCAATTTGTGTGATTGTCCTTTTTTGTGATATTGTTTATTTTGCTTCCACACTTTATTTTATTATGCAAATCTCAACCCCTCCCGTAGGAACCTTCAAAACCAATTAGAAATAAATAATAACAAAGCAACCCTCAAAAACATAAACAAGTACCAAAAAAGGGAGACTCAACAGTATTCGATAAGGGACATAGTTCCCTTTTTAATGGAATGTAACTCCTCGATTACCCTGTAGAGGAGACTGATATTGCTCCTATGAGAATGAATCTCATGAAGAACCTCTTACATCTTTTTTGCAGATGGATATGACATAAACTGCTTCGTGATAAGTTCCTTTATGTTGTTCAACATGCAAGTTGCCATCCAATCATTGTCTGCCTCCCAGTCGACAGACTTGACAACAGGTTCATCTTGCATCAAGATATATTTCTTCCTGTGTGATCTCACAAATCGGGAAAAAGAGGTAGACCACAGAAGGAAGTTAGTGCCATCCAACTTGATAGAGACTCCTTGCATAAAAGGTGCACTTGGGGTAGATATCTTCCTTGCCTAGTTGCTAGAAGCATCCTTCTTGTCTTCCATATCACTTGACCTGTGAGAAAACCAAGATCAGGAGATTTCAGTAAAAAATCAGACCATATAGAGGTTTGAAACCTTCACTGACCCATGAATAGTCGCAAAATTAGATCATAGGTCACCACTCAAGGTCCCTGTGGCACTGCAGTACATGCTCCACTGCTCGTACATGGCCACCAAGGGCTCAGGTGGCCTTAACGGCGGTGCTGGGCACCGTAGGCGGTGCTAGGGGAACGCTTAGGGTGGTACTAAGCACGGAGAGTAATGGCGCTGGGGCGACAAACCCTCTTCTAACACTGGGAGGGTGGCACTGCGGGTAGATCAGGTGCCACTGATGGCTATTGGAGTCTCCGATGGTAGTTGCGAGTGCTACCAATGACTACAGTAGCCACTGGTGGTAGTGGTAGCCACCGGTAAGGGAGGAGAAGGTAGACCTAGGGTTTAGGTGGAAGTTTAAGGGCTAGGTATTTGGTGGGATTCCTGAACATCGGTCTAGGACTATTGCTCTGATAACATGCTAGGTTGCAAATGACGTGATTCTCATTAGAATAACCCTAGGGTCCTTTATGTAGAAGCACCTAAAGGAAAAGATTACAAGAATGTCCCTATGAAAATAATGTAATACAAACAGGACATATAACTTAACACTCTCCAAACCTCATACTGCACATTTGAGAGCATCGATTCATTACTCACTTCATGCCCATTCACTTCCATCTCAGGGAAGTTGTTAAGCCTATAGTAGCTAAATCCCCATTTATATTTTGTGACGCTATAGGTTTTTGTTTTTCGATTTATTTTTGGTTAGGTAATCGCATTGCGAATTCTCGTCTCTTTCGTGAGATAAAATACTCTTCGTGAAGAGAAGTTGAGGTACACTACTCTCATGTTAGTGTGGCTGTAATTGAGGATTGCATCACCCTCATTTAAAGTGATATGGTAGTGGATTTGATCTACTTGGTAGATCGGGAAACCTGAAGCCAAAATACTTAGGTGGTGGTTTTTACTCAGGTTGGGTTTCTACCTAAATATTGTTGTGTCTTGTGGTGAATGCTTGAGTGATTGCATTTTATTTGTATCAAATTTCAATTTCACTATTTACCCCTCTCTAGTGAACTTACAATTGGTATCAGAGCAAGAACTCGTACATCGCTGTAACAAACCAACGAGAACATGGATGGGAGCATCTTTGCCACGGGACACTTTGAGGGACAGTCCACCGTGAGACCACCATACTTTGAAAGTGAAAACTTTCTTTATTGGAAGTTACGTATGCGTATATGGTTGCAGGCAAACAACTATACGATATGGGAGAAATGCGAGACCCGCTATGTAATCCTGGAAAAACCTGTAGGAGGTTACTTAAAGGAGCAAATCAAGGAACTCTCTCAACACGAAGACAATGAATGTATTGTATTCTGCATTGAGTCCGGAGGAGTTCAATTGGATTTTACGATGCTCAACCGCATACGAGATATGGCACACTCTAGAGGTAACACATGAAGGTACATCTAAGGTAAGATCCTCTAAAATTAATTTGCTTTCTTAAGTATTTGAATCTTTTATTATGAAAGATAATGAGACCTTGAGCGAGATGTATACTAGGTTCACACTCATTGTGAATAATCTTAAGTTGCTTGGAAAGACTTTCATAGAAGGAGAGCTACAATCGAAATTACTTCTTTCCCTTAGACTGGAATGAGAACAAAAGGTTACTGCCATCGAGGAAGCTCACAAAATTGAAGAGCTCAAGATAGGGGATCTACTTAGAAACTCATGGCTTATGAGAACAAGATGAAGCAAAGGAAGAAGCAAATCACTTTGGAGCCAAAGATGAAGAATCATGCTTTTAAAGCCGTATCGGATAGTGAGGTAAGTTCTGATGACAAAGAGATTCGATTTTTAGCTAAAAAATTGTCCATGTTTATTAGGGAATCAAAGAAGGAGAAAAAAGAAGAAAGAGGAGACAGTTAGATGACCATTGAAACAAAAAGGGGCACCTTAGACTAGAATGCCATCTCTTGAAAAAGGTAAAGAAGGAGAAGAAGCACAAGAAGAGGCGTTTCAAGCGACATGGGACGACACAAACTTGGAGGAAGAACCTAAGAAGGAACCAAGGAATGAAATTGAATGTTTCGGTTTCATGGCCATGACGGATGAAGAAGACGAAGAAGAAAATGACAACAATGAGGTAAAATCCTTCACAATAGAAGAACTTCAAGATGCCTTTCAATCTTTATTTTGTGAATATAAGATTGCTAAAATTGAATGGAAGAAGCTTAAATTAGAAAATAAATCTTTGTTAGAAAAATTTGAAGAACTAGATTATGAAAATAAAATTCATTTGGAGAAAATTGAGGTAGAAGCAAATGAGTGCTTGCTTAATTTTGAAAATCATATTTTGAAAGAAAGACATTAAAGGATTTAAAGATAATATTCAAAATTTAGAACTTGAAATAGTCCATCTCAAGGAAAAGTCAAGATCAACTCCATAATCTAGCCAAATTCACTAAAGGGAAGGCAAATTTGGACAAATTGATTGTCCATCAAAAGCCAACCTCTATTAAATTTGGGTTGGCTATTAGAGGCTAGCACGAGCCAAAGAGTTGTGAAGGAATCTCCACTAAGGAGACCCACTAACAAATTTGGATCCAAACTCACTTAGATATCAAAAAGGGAACTTGAACCTTGTTTTGTAGGTTTCAAAAAAGATTTCAGTGTGAAGAATTGGATTTACAAATTGAAAGATGAACAACTTAAATTGAAAAGACAAAAGAATGGCAATAAGAATCCTGTACAAACACAAAAACTCGAGATGGATAACAAGGAGACTAACAAGCTATGGATTTGTGGTGCCAAATGAATACAATTGGCATCAAGCACCTTACCTTGGATTTGAAAGCTATGGATGGAGAGGTGATTGCATGTGGCAACCTCCATATGGGCCATATTATTGGCCTTAGTAAGTTAGATAAGATCCTCTTGATTTTGATGATCCATTTCAAATTAGCATCATGATAGGGGGAGAATTTAAAATTTTTCTTTAGGTTATAATTTCATTAAAAAGAGGGAGATTACCCTTAACAATAGTTGGTTTAAAATTTATATAGAAATGCATGTACTTAGGGGGAGATTTTAAAAAATTTATGGAGTCATATTTCCATCAAAAAGGGGGAGATCACTTGTAATCATTCTAATTTTTAAATTTAACATAGAAGTGCATGTTTTCTAAATTATGTCAAAAAGGAGTTAACGGACGTTAGAAAAGCATATTACTACTATGTCAAGAAGGGGGAGTTAACCTAATTTTAGAAGAGCATTAATTAAGGGAGAGTTATAGGATAAAATAAGTAAAATTAAACCTTTTTGATAATATTAAAAAGGTGGAGATTTCTTTTAGTATTATTTATGATTTTGTCATCATCAAAGGCACCATGATCAATAATTTTGATGATAAGAAAACACTTGTCACTTGACATTTCTTTTTGAGTTTAAAGTTTTAGATTAAATGCAAATGGCAGCAAGTGTGTAGGAGCTCAAGCTTAAGTCCATGGAGGAATGAAGGAGCTTGTTGAAGGAGCAAAAGTATCAAGGAACACGACATTGAAGCTTTTGTTGGAGCCAAAGCTTGAAGACAAAGAGAATGAAGAATATGATAGATTAATGATTTCAAAATATATGTATGTCTTTTATTTTACTTTTCCTTTTCTTAGAAATTTGTTAAAGAGCTTAAAATATAACACCCTTGTCTTAGGTACACTTACACAACCTTAGAACACTTAGACAAATCCTAGAATAGACTTAGAAAATCAAAACCATAATCAGATAGCCTTATCAGACATCCAACATGTTTATCAGATGTCTCATATTACTTTTTAAGTTGTTTGATGGTTAGATCAGACGTCCAATAATCAAGACTTGGAACACTTAATTTTTAATATTTAGTTCCAATTGTTCTGACCTATTACCAGACATCCAGGCTTTGAGCCAGACATCTGAAGACCTTAGCAGACATCTAGTAAAAGGATCGTTAGACTCTTATTACTCTTGTCAGACTAATATCTTTGAGAACCGACTTAGGAATATTTTAATATTATTTCCAAATGACCAGGCAACCTTCTAGACGTCTAATAAAGAGACGTTATGCCTAATCTAAATCAAATCAAGATTTGTCAAATCTTATATAATCGTTAGCTTCTCAAGAATCAATTCTCGAGAGTCACCTTTATCATCAGATGTCCAACTGCTTGCCCAAACGTTGAGAAAGCTATCTGATCACTTTGCATTAGATCCCTATTTGGATATGGTCATTTCTAGGAACCAACCCTTGATTATTAGACGTCTAATGTTTTCATCAGACATCTTAAAATACATTTCCAAACGTCCAATCTTCGTTGACAAGTACATTGTTTTGATCTGATTATTTCTAAGGAAACTGACCCTTGTTTTTAGATGTTTGGACTTTCCATTAGATGTTTGATCAAAGTCTAACCCAACTTGTAGACATCTGATTATGCTATTAGACCTAATTGTGACCCTAATCTCAGCAGATTTTGGCCTGATTTTTCTTGGACTTAATCCAAGTGGTTAGGCGCCCTCTATGAAGTCTTTTTGAAGGTTCCTAAAGCCTTTATAAATAGCCTAGGGGCCCTCTCCCTTGCTAGAACATACTTAGAGATAATACTTTTCAGCAATTAACACTCATTTTTTGAAGAGATCAAGCTAAGAAGATTGTGTCCAATTTGTGTCTTAGCAATCCAAACCTCATATTGCACATCTGAGACCACTGATTCGCTGTGCACTTCATGCCTAGTCACTTCCATCTCAGGGAAGTTGTTAAGCCTATAGTAGCTATGTCAACAATTATATTTTGTGGCTCTATAGGTTATTGTTTTTCGGTTTGTTTCTATTGGGTATTCGCATTGCAAATTCCTGTCTCCTTTGTGAGACAAAATACTTTTCATGAAGAGGGGTTGAGATACACTATCCTCGTGTAAGTACTATGGTTGTAATTGAGGATTATATTACCCTTATTTAAAGTGATACGCTAGTGGATTTTATATACTTGATAGATCGGGAAATCCTAAGTCGAGAGACTTAGGTGGTGGTTTTGACTTGGGTTGGGTTTCCACCTAAATATCCTTGTATCTTGTGTTGAATGCTTGAGTGGTTGCATTTTATTTGTATTAAATTTCAATTTTACCATTCACCCTCTTCTAGTGAACTTATAGTTGGTATTAGAGGAAGGACTCATACATTGGCGTAACAAACCTGCGAGAACATGGAGGGGAGCATACTTGCTACAGGACACTCTGAGGGACAGTCTACCATGCGACCACGATACTTCGAAAGTAAAAGCTATTCTTATTGGAAGTTACGTATGTGTATATGGTTGCAGGCAAACGACTATACGATATGAGAGAAATGTGAGACTTGCTATGTAGTCCTGGAAAACCCGTGGGAGGTTACTCGAAAGAGCAAGTCAAGGAACTCTCTCTCAAAGTGATGATGATGAATGCATTGTATTGCGTATCGAGTCTGGAAGAGTTCAATTGAATTTTGCAATGCTGAACTGCGTACGAGATATGACACTCTAGAGGCAATACATGAAGGTACGTCCAAGGTAAGATCCTCTAAAATTAATTTGCTTTCTCAAGAATTTGAATCTTTTATTATGAAAGATAATGAGACTTAAGTGAGATATATATTAGGTTCACACTCATCGTGAACACTCTTAGGTCGTTTGGAAAGACTTTTATAGAAGGGGAGCTCAAATCCAAATTACTTCGTTCCCTTGGATCGGAATGGGAATAAAAGGTTACCACATTTGAGGAAGCTCACAAAATTGAAGAGCTCAAGAAGGAGGATCTACTCGGAAACCTCATGGCTTATGAGAAGAAGATGAAGCAAAGGAAGAAATCACTCTAGAGCCAAAGATGAAGAATCTTGCTTTGAAAGCCACATCGGATAGTGAGGCAAGTTCCAATGACGAAGTGATTTGATTTTTAGCTAAAAAATTCTCCAAGTATTTTAGGGAATCAAAGAAGGAGAAAAAGAAAGGAGTTGGTTAGATGCAACCATTGCAACAAGAAGAGGCACCTTAGACCAGAATGCCATTTCTTAAAGAAGGTAGAGAAGAAAAAGAAGCACAAGAAGGCATTTCAAGTGACATAGGACGACACATGCTTAGAGGAAGAACCCGAGAAGGAACCAAAGAATGAAACTGCATGCTTTGGTTTCATGGCCATACAGATGAGACAAAGAAGAAAATGACAATAATGAGGTAAACTCCTTCATAGTAGAACTTCAAGATGCCTTTGAATTTTTATTTGCCGAATATAAGACTAGTAAAACTGAATGCAAGAAGCTTAAATCAGAAAATAAATCTTCGTTAGAAAAATTTGACGAACTAAATTTTGAAAATAAAATCCATTTGGAGAAAATTAAGGAGGTAGAAGCAAATGAGTCCTTGCTTAATTTTGAAAATCATATTTTGAAAGATGACATTAAAGGATTCAAAGATAATATTCAGAATTTAGAACTTGAAATAGTCATCTCAAGGAGAAGTCAAATCAACTCCTTAATGATCTAGCCAAATTCACAAAAGGAAAGGTAAATTTTGATAAATTGATTGTCCATCAAAAGCTAACCTTTAGTAAATTTGGGCTTGGCTATTATGAGGCTAGCACAAGGCAAAGAGTTGAGAAATTCGGATCTACTAACAAAGGAGACCTACTAACAAATCTGGATCTAAACTCACTTAGATACTAAAAAGAGAACTTGAATCTTATTTTGTAGGTTTCAAGGGAGATTTTAATGTGAAGAATTGAATCAACAAATTGAAAGATGGACAACTCAAATTGGAAATACCGAAAGAATGAACATAAGAAGCCTCCATAAACACAAAGAAACTCGAGATGGACAACAATACAATTGGAATCAAGCGCCTTATCATAGAAATGTATGTACTTAAGGGGAGATTTCTACAAATTTATGGAGCTATATTTCCATAAAAAGGTGGAGATCACTAGTAATCCCTCTAATTTTTAAATTTAACATAGAAGTGCATGTTTTCTAAATTATGTCGAAAGGGGGGAGTTAATGGACGTTAGAAAAGCATATTACTACTATGTTAAGAACGGGGAGTTAACCTAATTTTAGAATAGTATGAATTAAGGGGGAGCTTTAGAATAAAATGATTAAAATTAAACCTTTTTTATAATGTTAAAAAGTGGGAGATCACTAGTAATCCTTCTAATTTTTAAATGTAACATAGAAGTGCATGTTTTCTAAATTATGTCGAAAAGGGAGAGTTAATGGATGTTAGAAAAGTATATTACTACTATGTCAAGAACGGGGAGTTAACCTAATTTTAGAAGAGTATGAATTAAGAGGGAGCTATAGGATAAAATGATTAAAATTGACCTTTTTGATAATGTCAAAAAGGGGAAGATTTTTTGTACTATTATTTATGATTTTTTCATCATTAAAAATGGAGAGATTATTGGTGCAAAGATATTATGATCAATGATTTTGATGATAACAAAAGACTTATTATTTGACATTTTCTTTTGTGTTTAAGTAGCAAGTGTGTAGAAGCTCAAGCTCAAGTCCATGAAGGAATGGAAGAGCTTAATGGAGGAGCAAAAACATCAACGAACATGATATTGGAGCTTTTGTTGGAGCTAAAGCTTGAAGACAAAGTGTTGAGAGAATTGAGTGGTTGTTTAGTGCCACATTGGAAAGTGTGGGCTTTATATGTAAGTGGTAACCTATAAATAGGCGTGTACTCCCTCAATTATTCTTTGAGAAGAAGAAATATAAATCAGTACCCTATCGGGACCTTCTCTTGTGGTTTTCTCCCTGCTCCTCGTGAGTGGGGTTTTCACGTAAACCCAAGCGTTCCTTGATTTGTTATGCTTTGATATTTATGCTTTTGCTTTATTTTACATTTCAACTTGGTATCAAAGCAGGTTTATTCTTGGGTTGATTATCCAATTATTATTTGGTGTTGGATTTATTTTTTGTACAATCCTATGTGTTCTCTGGCACTGAGAAATCGGAGGAGCAGGAAGACTGGGACCCTTACGGCATCCCTCTAGACGTGACCCCAATGCTGGATCGCATGAGTAGCCTCAAGTGTTACAAGGTCAGCGAGATCTTCTGCGACAAGATATCGAGGCACCACACCCCCTTCTCCGAGAAGTAGCTGATCTTCGAGATGTGCTCCCTCCAGCTAGGTGCTGTTGAAGGCGACACCCCTCGCAAATGGGCCCGTCGACGTAGTCATCGACTTCAAGGAGATGAGGTGGAGGCCGTGGCCCTGCTTTTGTCGGGGGTGAGGCTTTGGTAGGGGGCCAACGAACGGCAGCGGCAAGGAGGTGAAGAAGGCGAGGCACGGTGGTACACAGCAACAGGATAAGTGGTGGTGCTCTGTGTGGAGAACAAGGGGCCACCACGACCACAACACCCAGCAGCAGTTGGTGGCGGCGGCGGCATACACATGGTGATCTTTGAGGATGCGGCGGAGGATAATCACGATGATGAGGAACTTCATGGTGCCACTCTAGTGTATCTGAAGGTGCCACAGTGGAGCAGCAGCAATCACGACTCACTGCAGTGCTGATCCAAGCATCTGCGATGGTGCTGTAGTGCAGGCGACAGTCCTTCAAATAGGTGGAGGAAGGGCTTTGGTTTTTCCCTAAGAGAGGTGAGTTTCCTTTTTATATGTGATGGTTAAAAAGAAATAAAGGTGGGAAGAGGATAGAAACAAGTTAAAAAGAAAAGGGAGAAAAAAAAGGGAAAAGGGAAAAACAAGAGAGAAGGGAAGAAGAAAAAATAAAAGAGAAAAAGAAAAAAAAAGAAAATGACGTGAAAAAAAGGGGAGAAAAGAAAAGAAAAAAAAGAAGTTAAAAAAATGATGAGGTTTATGTTTAAAAGAAGAGATGGAGAAGTATTCTCTAGTTTTTCAGGTTTTATTTTCTTGTTATTATTGTCTTTTCCCATACTCGTATGGGAAAAGACAATAATAACAAGAAGAAAATAAAACTTGAAGTGTGGAAGCATATTATAGTCTTCCCTCGTTTGGGAGTCCCTTTTGCTTATGGACTTCACATGAGAAATCCAACTCTATGTTCGAGCGATAAATTGGTGTTTTAGAATTGTCTCGCTGTAATATAGGCAAAATAGCGCTCAAACAAATAAAATTTATACTAAAAAAAGTCTGAGGTTGTTCGCTGGGAGCAAATAGGAATTCAGTTCTCAAAATTGCAATTTAAAACAATAGAGATATGAAATTGTAATCAGAAATTAATTCAGAGGAATGTAGCAATAAAATCAGGTATTAGACTACAAAAAGAATGGAGCAACCAATTACTCCCTACAATATTGGGAAATAAAACTCAATATATATATGAAATGATCTCAGCCGGCTGAATATTCAATCAGATGACTTAAACGTCTGAGATGAGCAATGCTATTTCTTCTACTTCTTTCTTTCCTCTTTTGTTCCTTCTTCTTCTTTCTCTCTGTGGCCTTCTTCTTCTTCTGCCTTTCTTCCTGTGCGGCTCCTCTTCTTCTTTCTCTTCTCTGCTTCTCTGCTCTTCCTCTTCTTCAACTCCTTCACACAAAGGGGGAAGGTTCCTCAATTTTGGCCAAGTGTCAGGCCAAACCTTCTCAGAGCAAAACCCCCTTGCCCCCGCACACGATCCTCTCTTTCTCTCCTTAGGTCACGCTCTCCTAGAGCCTCCAAAAGTAACGGGTTATTGGATTTCGGACCTAGAGTGCACCCTGGTCCAGAGCTATGGGCGTGATCATAGCCGAGGAGTGAAGTCGAGTTAGGCGAGTCAGGTTTGCGCGAGGCCCGTGGGGGACGGGTCACAGGCGAGGCGCAGGTGAGCGGGTGAGTGGGGGACCTCACCCCCCAAGTGTCTAAGGCGATACGCCCTAGGCACTTGTTCAATTTATGCGGCAGCAGATGGTCTTCCGCTTCCAAGGTGGGACTAAAGTCCCACCTTTCTTTGTGCGTCCTCAGCTGCAGGGAACTCGTCCTCAATTGGGTCAGCTGCTGAGGGTATCTCCTTCAATTGGAGACCTAGGCGTGTGCGTGTGATGACTCAACGTGATCTGGAGCCAAGGCTTAGAGTGAAGATGCCTTGGAGTGAGCTTGAAGCTTGCTTGAAGTAGTTGCGGCAATGGCGGCCAAGGTCCTGAACCTAAAATCCAAAGAATGGTCTTTCAACCCTGTTAAACCAGCTCAATAGTGTCGCCGGACGACGACAGACGTGATGGTGGCCGTGTAGTGGTGTTTGGTGGGGTGAGGAGGTCATACGACCTCAAAACGTGGGTGCGGTGAGTGCGAAGTTTGGCAGAGGGTAAAAGTGAGCGATAGATGGAATTAGGTTAGGGCTTTAGTCAGTGGAGTTGTGGCGAAGCTGATGGGGGTGGTAGCGGCAAGATTCGTGCGGTGGCATGGTGGATAAGCGTCGTCGGAGCGGAAGAAGGTGATGGCGTTGAGGGAGAATCGGTGGTCGTGCGTGTGTTGTGAGAGTGGGAAAAGAAGTATAGTGAGAGAGACAGACTGATAGAGGGACTTAGGGACGCGGTAGAGAGGCGGAGGGCTCCGGTGTTGGTCTACCGGAGTTAGAGGAGGTTGGTGCGGCGAGGCGGCGACGTCGACTGAGGTAGAGGCATGACCTCTCGTTGGCAAGAGAGGTTCGCGAGGATGTGGGGAAGCTAGTCAGCCGTCCAATTTGATGGTTGGACGGCCTGAGGAGGAGAGGGGAAAGGAGTTGCTGGAGCTAAGTTTGAAGGTCACCGAAGATGGAGTAGACGACGATTTCTCAGGCCAAAACTTGCTGAAATTCACGGTCGTGCGATGGTGTTTCTTTTATAGGCCATAGGAAGCCCTTCCAAGCTTGGAAAGAAGCTTTCAAGCTTGGAAGGTAGTTGCGAAATAGGATACCTGAACCTTTGAAAGGTTCGCATGGCCTCTTGGGAAGGACTTATAGCCCAAGGAATGGCTTAAATGGAAGGAAACTTCCCAAGGAATCCACGTATCAATTTCGGGAGGGATTGATTGAGAATCAAGTGAGAAATCCTCGCTCGAAACTCGATGGTGAAGGTTTCACCTTCCAAAAATGGCACGGGGACCTGCTTGTGAAGAAGAGAAAGAGGTTTGGGGCTATTTGTAAGAAAATTCAAAAGTTAAGGGTCTGATTGAGATAAAAAGATTCTGACTGGACCAAAATGCAAACTTGGTCAAGGTGATCTCAGATTGGGCCCAAATTTTGGTACAAACCTAATTTGGACCTAAGAAATTCAATGGTGAAGTTAAATTTAGGTTTTGACCAAGTTTGTCTGGGTAATTTATGCAAGAACCTAAATTAGGACAAATGTCTGTCTGAGACTCTGTTTTGGGTCAAAACGGGTTCGGATGGTCAAATTGAAGGTTCCAAACCCTAGAGAATATTTATATATGAATTTTAGAGGGTTTAGGTGAATTTTATTTTGACTAAAACCTATGTTAATTATGCGAGTCTGTTTTTAGGATTTTAAAAGTTATTTAATTCTCAAAACACGTGCAAACCCTTTTCTATCTGTTCTAACCCACTTTTTAGACTTTTAGGACCCTTTGACCCTTAATTACCTCTTGGGAAAACCCGTGATTGTACTGCATTCATGATATGATGGTAAAACTGTAGTTTTAACCCTATTTTCTTGTCTTTCCCTTAAAATGACTTTGCAATGAAATATGGCTCTTTGGCAGTTATGTAGGAGCATTTATTGACTTAATTGGATGAAAATGAGCTAGTTATGGCTCATGATGGTGTTTCCATCATACCCCCATGCCTAGCTTTTGCTAGTCCATTAGCAAAATCTCATGGAATTAACTTTAATTCTAGAGCATATGCCTTTCTATGCTTAAAACTTTGATGTGTGCTTTCTTTTGTAGATTAGGTTAGAATGCTGATGGTAGGCCTAGAGGTACTCAAGTACCAACTAAGATTTGAACCTGACCAGCTCTAGCCTTAGTCTACCGCGAAGGTTTCTAAGGCCCGTAGGATCTAACCTAAGGTTTGTTGAACTCCGCAGTTAAAGCACCCATGCTTGTAACATATTTTAGCTTAGGTTCAGTTCGCAGTGCGTTTTTGTAAGAGCGAGACATAAGAATTTTTCTTTATTTTTGGAGAGTTTTCTCTCTCTTTTCTTTTTATTTCTAGCCTCGGATTAGCTTTACAATACGGTCTGTATCGGATTCCTTGTTCCCACCATCAATCCTCGCAGGGTCCCTGGCAATTGATGCTTCGAGATAGCACCACCCAAGGCAATCCCCAGAACCCTGACTTTCGCGATTTTGAGATAATCTTGCCCATGGCGTTTTGTAGCTAAATTCAGACCCTGGCAATCGACATTTCGTGATAATGTCACCCATAGCATCTAAGCCAACACAAGGTACTTACATTCCCCCGGTAGGATATTTAGATATCCTAGGAGACAAGCACTGAGGAGATGATATGTTATTGCGCATCTTCGAGGGAAATTTTCCGCCTCTCCGTGCCAGGAACTCATCCAAATCAACTTGTGTTGATCAACCGCTCCTAATCTAGGTAACTTTTTCATAACAGATTTAATGCATTTGCGTGATTTTGATACTTAAGCGCACTTGAGCCAGATTGTGTGTGGATTGGGCTGCTTAGGTTACCGAGTCCCGTAAACCAGAGGTCAGTTAACGAGGCCGAATAATCTCTAAGCCTTAGACCTAATACTTAAGCTTCGCATTTTCCCTCAACCTCTTGAGGACTATCCAGATCTTAACGGATGTTTGAATTTTTAAACCTAGGATCGCAGCCCAAGAGGCCTAAGATCAACGTTCATACTAATCTCTTTTATCTCTTAGCACTTTTTGTCTTTCACTTTCTTTATTTTTGATTTGGTCTAGAACTAAGTCAATTCCTTAATCTTTTACTAATGACTCTCTTTTTCTTTTCTTTTCAAATTGTGCTCCTTTTTGACATTTTTATCTCCTCCCCTTTTTCTCCTTAAACATGATATGCAATCAATTCAAAATTTCTTCCCTTCTCCTATTTTTGTTCTTTTTCAATTTTTATATATATATATTTTTTGGTTTTTGGAATATGTGATTTTTTTTTATGAAACCCTTTCTTGTGAGGTGATTTTCACAGTATTTTGCACTTTAATATCCCCTCATACCTACGATTTGCAATGTCCTCATTGTAAATTAGGTGGGTTCGAGTTCAGCTTAGATCATTCATTAGAATAGGTTTTGGATGGGTGGATGGGTTAGGATGACTATTGCGGATGATTTTAATCTTGGGTACAGGTACCAGAGGTGGAGTCGGTTGTTCTAATGGATGAACCCTAAAGTGCAATATGAGTTCAGCATCAGATGTGTCAAGAAGGGTTTCGGATTTTTCAAAAAGATGATAGGTTGCCTCCCGTTAGCACTCAGTTTAATGCCATCAGCCAGGCATAATATGCTCAGGGAGAATGGAGATCAAAAGATATCTCAGCCCTGTTCATATCGGTGAGTTCAATGAATGGCTTGAGTTGCTGACTATTCACAACAAAGGGTTCTGAATCAAGGCTAGGTTGGCTGATTTCAATAGCTCCATTTCCAAAGATTCATCTCACCAAGAATGGTCTAATCCATTTTGATCTAAGTTTTCCTGGGAAAAGTTTGAGTTTGGCATCAAAGAGTAGAACTTTCTGACCAAGGTGGAAAGATTTTCGTACAATGTGCCTGTCATGGAAGGCTTTAACCTGCTCTTTATAGATATGCATGTTCTCATACGCATCATTGCGTAGTTCCTGGATCTCGCTTAATTGCAACCAGCGGTGTATTCCAGCCTTCACTAGATCCAGATTGCACTTCCGTACTGCCCAATAAGCCTTGTTCTCCAGCTCGATAGGAAGGTGACGTGCCTTACCGTATACTAATCTTAAGGGAGACATACCTAATTGGGTCTTGTGGGTGGTCCTATAGGCCCACAAGGCTTCTGGAAGGTGAGAAGGCCAATCTTTTCTATCAGGTCGAACATTGACCTGAAGGATTTTTTTGATCTCTCGATTCGACAGTTCTGCCAGTCCATTAGTCTGGGGGTGGTAAGGAGTCAAGATACGATGCGACACATCGTACTTTTTCATCAGGGACTGGAAGTGCACATTGGTAAAATGAGACCCACCATCGTGATGATGGCCTTAGGAACCCTAAATCTGGTAAAGATGTTCTCCTGGATAAATCGGAGGACAACTTTATGATCACTAGTTCTCGTGGGGACGAATTCGACCCATTTAGAGACATAATCAACAGTGAGTAGAATGTATTCGAAGTCGCTAGATCCGGGAAAGAGTCCCATGAAATCAATTCCCCATATGTCAAAGATTTTTCACATAATAATTAGGTTCAAGGGTGTCATATCCCGTGGACCCATGTTGCCGAGGGTCTGACAGCGAGTGCATGTCCTACAATACGTTTGTGCATCTTTGAACAAAGTGGGCCAAAAGAACCCACACTGGAGAATTTTTGTTGCGATTTTTCGTCCAGAGAAATGGCCACCGCAGGCTTGGTCGTGACAAAATGACATTACGTCATTGACCTCGTCGTCAGGAATGCATCTCCGGATCACCTGATCATTGCCAATGTGGAAAAGGTATGGTTCCTCCCACGTATAATACTTGGCCTCGACAATCAATTTGTCCTGCTTGGAAGTCAGCCAATCTAGCGGAACTTTTCCCGTAACCAAGTAGTTTACAATATCAGCAAACCATGGGAGATTGTGAATGGCTAGCAGGTTCTCGTCCGGAAAATGCTTGGTGATTGGACCAGATAGGTTGATGACGGAAGAAGGAAGATGGGACAAGTGGTCAGCTACCACCTTCTATTTTCCCGCTTTATCTCGAATCTTGAGATTGAATTCTTGCAATAGCAAGATTCAGTGGATTAGTCGAGGTTTCGCATCCTTTGCAAGGAGGTGCCTCACTGCAGTGTGATCTGAGTATATGATAACACGGGAACCCAAAAGATATGATCTGAATTTTTTCAGGGCAAATACTACGGCTAGCAGCTCTTTCTCAGTAACTGTATAGTTACACTAAGCCTCGTCAAGTGTCTTGCTAGTGTAGTAGATGACCACGGGTTTCTCGTCTATTTTCTACCCAAGTACCCTACAGCATAATCAAATGCATCGCACATGATCTCAAAGGGTTGAGATCAATTAGGGGACTGCGGGATAGGTGCTTGGGTAACTCGATCATGTAGGATCTCAAACGCCTAAGTGCACTCTTTGGAGATTTCAAAGGGGACATCCTTAGATAGAAGATTAGTCAGGGGGCATGACATTTTTGAGAAATCAGGAATGAATCGATGGTAAAAACCGACGTGCCCTAGGAAGGATCGGATGTCTTTGACTGAGCTAAGCATAGGGAGTTTGGAAATCAGATTTACCTTGGCTCAATCAACCTGGATGCTTTTTCAGAGATGAGATGTCCCAGGACAATTCCCTCAAGTACCATGAAGTGGCTCCTTTCTCAGAAAAGAACCAAGTTCATGTCGATGCACCACCTGAGGATTTAGACCAAGTGCAGGAGGTAATCATCAAATGATTCTCCAATTACCAAGAAGTCATCCATGAAGACTTCAAGGTATTCACCTACCATATCTGAGAATATGGCAAGCATGCACCATTGGAAAGTGGCAGGTGCATTGCAGAGACCGAATGGCATCCTTCGGAATGCGTATGTTCTGAAGGGGTAGGTAAAGGTGGTCTTCTCTTGATCCTTGGGATGGATTGCAACCTGATTGTAACCGGAGTACCCATCCAAAAAGCAAAAGAATCGATTTCCAGCTAGTTTCTCAAGAATCTGATCAATGAACGGTAGTGGGAAATGATCTTTCTTCATGGTGGAATTGAGTCTTCTGTAATCAATGCAAACTCTCCACGAGTTTGCTATACGGGTCGGTATGATTTCTCCGGTTTCAGTCGTGATGATGGTGAGCCCTGGATTCTTAGACACAACTTGGATTAGACTCACCCATCGACTGCCAGAGATCGAGTAGATGATCCCAGCATCTAACGACTTGATGATCTCCTTTTTCACAACATTCTGCAGATTTGGATTTGGGCATCTCTGCATTTCACGGGATGGTCGTAAGCCCTTTTTAGTGTATATGTGATGTGTGCAGTATGAAGGGCTGATACCAGTCAGATCATTGAGAGTCCATCCAATGGCTCTCTGATGCTACTGGAGAATAGAAATTAGGTGTGTTTCCTGATCAGGTGTGAGTCGGGAATTGATAATCACAGGAAACGTCTGATTGGAATCCAAAAAAAATATTTGAGATGATCGGGAAGAGGCTTTAATTCCATAACTGGGTTGTCAGCAGCAGCGGATGGTTCAGGGTGGGTGTCGGGAGCAAAGGAAGGAGATATGGGTGTGTCTGGGTTGAGTTCAGACTCCTCTAATTGCGGGTTTTGATCCTCTTGTTGTTGATCAGAAATAGTTGGGTTTTCCTTGATAAAGTCGTTAACCACAGCTTCGATATCACAAATTTATTCTATGACTCCACAATTAATTCCTTGTTGGGTCTTAAAGATGTCAATCTTTAGTGTCTTGCTCTCACATTTTTATTCAATTTGGCCCTCCTCACAATTGATATTGGCCCTAGCAGTGGCCAGAAAGGGTCTCTCTAGTATGATCGGTGTATTCTTCACATTCTCAGGAGCATGCATGTCTAAGACAATAAAATTCACTGAAAAATAGAAATCATGTACCCTAACTATGACATCCTCGAGAATTTCTTTTGGTGACTTAATTGATCGATCAGCTAGTTGTAAAGTCATTTTTGTTGGTTTAAGCTCGGATTCCTCGAAGTAGTCTAGTAGGGATGTAGGTATCAAATTTATGGAGGCTGCTGACTCCAATAAAGCTCGGTAATATTGTATATCACTGATTGCATAGGAGATTAGAGGGGTGCCTGGGTCTTTTTCCTTAGGTGGGAGTTTGCTCAAAATGACGGAGTTGGCTTGCTCCGATAGTATGATTGAGTTCTTGCCTTTGGTTCATGGCTTACGCTTAGGTGTACACACATCTTTTAGAAATCGTGCATAAGCCGGTACATGGCATATCGCATCTACCAAGGGGATGTTTATATAAACCTGCTCAAAGACCTTAACTAGGTCCTCCTTAGGTGCCACAATTTTGGTTGTCCCTTTTCCCTTGGTCAAGGCCTCGGGAAATGGAACCTTAGATGGTTCCTCTAGAATGGGTCCAGGTTCTTGATATGGGATAGAGGTATCCTGGATGACTATCCTAAGGTTAGGGTTTGTATTACCAGGTTGGGAGTGGCTTGGATAAGGTGGGTCCTGTGTTGTTTTGCCACTACAGGTAGTAACAGAATTCAATCCCACCTAATTTTGGTTTGGTGTGGGTAAAAGAGGCGCTTGCTGCTGATAACTTGCATATGATGTCGAAGCCTCCATCCCGTCAGGTGGAGTAGAAGGGACCTGATAAACAAAGTAAGCTTGGCTCTGATTTGGGTTCATAAAGCGCCTATGGTTCTGTACGTTATTCGGATTAGGCAGAGGTCGTGAAGGAAGTGCACCAGGTTGGTGAGGATTTGCCATCTGGGCAAGTTGATTGTGAACCTCTATGATCTCGTCTCTGTGCTGTTTTTGCACAGCTGCATTCGTCTTTTGAGTGTCAACTAGAGTATGAAGGATAAGAGTCATTTGATCTGTATGAGTCGGCCCAAATTGATAAGTTGGGTTAGGCCAAGGCTGAGGCAACTGATATGGATGAGCTTGTGGTCAGGGCTGATATTGAGGTCTCTGATTTTTATTATTTCCTGACCACGTGAAGTTAGGATGATTATGCCATCCAGGGTTGTAGGTATTTGAGAATGGATCATTCTGAATGGTGTTGAGGTCCTTGCAGGTCTGAGAAACCTCGGAAAAGTCACAATACGAGGGTTTAGAGTTCTCCCAACTAGAGTAGGTAGGTCCAAAGTTTCCTTCGAAACCAGAATTAGACGAGGGTGGATACAGGTCCATCCCCTGAGAAAATCGATGATAGATGTTATGCACAGCCTCCCTACCAGAGGGCGGTTGCGCGAATGAGTTTTGTGCAGAGGTGGCTCGCTGCAAGTATCGAGTTAGCTCATCCACCTTCTTCTCAATAATAGAGACCTTGTCCAGATGACTGGCCATTATTTCCAAGTCGACGGAAGAGGACAAGCCCTGCGTCTCATGTGCTCCCTTTAGATTCGTCAATGCACAGGCATTCGTCCGATCGAACATGCCCATGGATTCATTATTAATGGAGTTCTTATACATATTCTCGAGAATCTCCCACACGGTATCTTCATGTTGACCCATGATGTTTCCTCCATAGGTCGCATTGACGAATAATCGAATATCCTCATGGAGTCCCTGGTAAAAAGACTGGACTTGTTTCCATTTAGAAACTCCGTGGTAGGGGCACTTTCGCATGAGATCCAGAAAATGATCCCATGCCTCGTGAAGCAGTTCTCCTGCTTGCTGTGCGAAATGCATGATCTGGTGCCGTAAAGCCTTTGTCCGACCAACAGGGAAGAATTTTCTCAAAAACTCTGATTGAAGTTCCGCCCAGGTATTGATTGGACACGTTTAGGTTTGGTACCAATGAGCAGCTTTATTTATGAGAGAAAAGGAGAATATTTTCATGAGTAGAACATCTTGATTTTGAGCTTCTGACCTGAAGGTCTGGGCTAGATACTTGAGTTGCTTGATATGCTGGAAAGGATCTTCGGAATTACTCCCATGGAATTTGGGAATGGCATGAATCATGTTGGGCTTGAGTTCAGTGTCAAGACCTCTAGTGGGGATTTGTACTCGAGGTTTGATTGCCACCACAGCGGGATTATAGTGATCTTGCATCATTGGATGCTATGGTGGGTTCACAAAGGCTTGGAATAGATCATTAAGGTGCTGAAGCTGATTTTCAAGATTATTTTCTTCTGCTGGTTGTGCCATGATGATGGATGGAGGAGAATTAGGTTCAGATGAATCAGAAGTGATATCGATTGGATTGGGTTGTTGCACAAACAAGGAGGTCGAACCTTGGCCTTGACGGGAATGAGTAGCTAAAGGAGGCCTCAAGGATGGTCTTAGAGACCTCCTCCCGAACATGCACCGATGGAGTAGATGAGAGGTAGAATGTGATGAATCCAAATCAAGACACCCAAAAAATTTTGGATGACTATAGAGGTTCAGGGTGGATGATACCCCTTAGTTAAAAAGTCGTCCACTTGAGAATTACCTGGGCAGCCAGAGATGGAGAATCTCACAAAGACTCCTACACGGTAGAGCACCCTCACGAGTTACATGATTTCCCCCACCCGACCTCTCTTGTCACTGATGATCTAGGTAGACCAGAATGGGGATTTGACCTCTTAAGTTTACCAGTTTTAATTAAGAGCAAGGGTGTTTATGATTTTACTTGAACTTTTAAGATATTTTTGTGAAAAAGTGACATAATTTGAAGATTGGTTAACCTAAAAAGGTGGGTCAACTTCACCTGTATTGTCCTCTTGAGAAATTTAGGTCTCTCTTTTAGTGTTCAAATGAATTTAAGAGCATGATTTTAGGATTTTACTTGAATAGATCAATTTAATCAAGGTTTAGGCACACATTGTTTTGGAAAGATCAATTCTTGATTAAGCAAGTGTGTCTCTAAAACCCTAACCTAGAATCCTTAATTGGCTCTGATTTGGTCCAATTTAATTTGTGAAAATGTGGTACTTAGGGCTCAAACAAGAATGTGATAGACCTAGATACCTTAGCTTCAAATAGGTGAACAGATCAGGATTTGGATGTTGTCAAAATAGAATGTATCAAATCAAGCACTTAATGATTTGTCTAAGAATAGAATGCAAGTAGCCCTAATTGATTTTTCCCTTTTTTTAGCCTTTTCAGATTCGAGGGTTTTAGAAGAAGGTAGATGGAGTTTACCTACCCCTGGAGTGGTTGATGCATGGCTGATCTTCCTTTAGTGAGTCCCTGAAATAGATCATAATCAAAAGAGATGTAGCAAGTTAGAATCTAATATGATTATTGCAATCAAGAGATCTGAATTACGCATTGCTCCCCGGCAATGATGCTAAAATGTTCGAGCAAGAAATTGGTGTTTTAGAATTGTCTCATTGTAATATAGCCAAAATAGTGCTCACACAAATAAAACCTATACTCAAAAAAGTCCGAGGTCGTTTGCTGGGAGCAAATAGGAATTTAGTTCTCAAAATTGCAATTTAAAACAATAGAGATATTGATGAGAACCTCATCATAAACCCTAACTAGTACAATTTAACCTAAATATGTGAGAAAAAGCTCCTACATAACTTAAAGAAAGGCTTGACTCAGAGAATTCTGAGTTTAACAAGAAAACAAGTCATAAGGGGTAAAAATGCAAATTCACCAACACAATCTGTAAACAGGGTAACTTAGGGTCCAAAATTAGGTCAAACTAACCTAATAAGAAGGAAAGTGAGATGATATGATCCAACAAGGGCTACAGCAACTCCAAGGAATTAAATGACATCCTGTAACCCTAAAACAAATCCACTTCAATTCATGAGGGTCGAGGCAGGGTAAAAATCGACTAAGCCCTCTAAAATTCATAGAAAAATAATCTCTACGGTTTAGAACCTTCAATTTGACCTTGGAAACCCATTTTGACCTACATTGAGAACCATGCCCAATTAATGATTTAATTTGGATTTTTACGTAAATTGGCCGATCAAACAAGGTCTGACCTAGAAATAAAATTTACCATTAGAATCCTTAGGTCCCATTTAGTCAGGCATAAAAACTTGAGCCTAAGAAGAGACCTTCTTGACTGACTTTGCAATTTGGTCCTCATCTATTACTTTTTGACCCTCAACTTTTGAAACCCTTGCATTTTGGCCCCTAGGTTCTTCGTCGTTCTTTGCATACAGGTCCCTCTTGCAAGTCTCTGCATAGCACCATGCTCCAGCGACTTTGCGCGGAGCATGGCGCCGCGCAGGGTGAGGGAGGCGTCCTGCAGGTTGAACCCGGTGTTCCCCGCGACATCTGCTGTTGCAGGGACACCACCATGCCTTCTGTGCTCGCCCACACCTTCCGTGCGAACACACGGAAGGTATGGGTCAAAATCCTGGCCATTTTCTGGCGAGGGAGGCACGTCGCCTCCCTGTGCCCACCCCTCCGCCACCGCCTTTATAAGGATCGGCATCGCTAGCCGATTCTGATAGCTTGGTCCTGATGGAGAAAACCCATACCATTCCTCTCTTCCCACTCCGGCAGAAACCCACCAGCTCCGGCGGCTCCTCCTCCTTCGTCTCGTCACTCTACTGCAATACGAGCAGCAGAGCTGCCTTCGCCTGCTCTTCCCACGTCGCGCCGTACCCAGCGCGTGCCCTCCTGCTCTCTTCCTCGCCGCCGCCCTCCCCCTCTGGGTATTTCTTCTCCGGGGACAGTCGGTACGACTGCCGCCCTGCTCCAGCCCCCCTCGTCCCTATAAGTAGGTAACAGTTATCTCCCTTCCTCCCCTCTTTCTTTTCCCCAACTCAATTTGTTCAACCGCCCCTCGACAACGCCTAACCACCCTCGTCTTCCATGCCTCCGGCCAACCTCCGACGAGTCGCCCCCATCATTCCACCACTCCACATGACTCGCCGACCGACCCAAAACCTCCGCCTCATCACACTGAACCACTTCCGCCCCTCCACTGCCACTCCACACCCCCACAACACTCCCCCAATCAGACCCATTTTTCCGGTTGTAGTTCGACCTAGCCCCGCCACCAGACACCACCCCACAACCTGCTACACCCCGCATCACCTTCGCTGTGCCACGACGAAGGTCACCCTGTAGTCTGATTAGGCCAAGAGGTCGTGTTTCTATCTGACAGGGTCGGAGTCCCAGCCGCCATTGACGACGACTGAAGGAGCTTCCACGTGAGCTCCAGGCCCTGCAGCAGCAGGATCCCAGCTGAGGCAAGCTGCAGAGACTTGGGCGAAGGTAACAAGCAGGTTTGCGAAGAGAAGCGAGGACGCAGCTGCTGAGGCCAGGTCGTGGCTCTCCTGCGGGTGCGCGCGAGCAAGGGACAGAGTTTAGTCCCACATCGTGGGATTTCGAAACGCCGCACCGGCTTAAATTGATTTTGTATTTTCTCTTAAGTGCCTCGAGACACACGGGGTGAGGTCCCGCACCGCACTCACCCGCCCGGTCCGCGAGTTCACCATGTGGATCCAGCGGACCTAACCCGACACCACCTACGCACTCCTCGCATACCATACACGCTGGTATGCCTGGTCCCGGGTACGCAACCCGACCCGATAACCCGGCTCTGGGAGAGCTTCCTATGAGTGGTTTGTAGAGAGAGACGCGTGGGTAGAGGGAAGGGTTAGGTTTTGCTGTGGTTTGTGCAGGGACAGGGTGCGAGGAAAAAGATTCACACTTGGCCGCAGAAAGAAGAAGAAGAGGAGCAGAAGAAGAAGAAGCCTTGCAGCTGAGCAAGGCAGAAGGCCAAAGAAGAAGAAGAGAAGAAGGAGAAGCAGCGAAGGAAGAAAGGGGAAGCACTGTAGCAGACCACCGTTTAAGCCGTCTGACTGAGATATCAAATGACGGATGAAGCTCTGAAGAGAAAGAAGAGAAGAAGAAAAAGAAAAGAAAAGGTTCCGCAGCTGAAAGAAAAAAAAGAGAAGGAAGAAAGAAAAAGAAAGAAAGAAGATAAAGAAGAAGAACTGAGGAAGACCCGTAAAGAAAAGAAGAAAAAGAAGAGAAAAAGAAGACAAGCAAAGAGAGAAAGAAGAGAAGAAGAAAAAGCCAAGAAGCAGAAATCTACTTCTCCCTCTCTCTCTCTCTTATTTTTGTAATAAAGAAACATTGTACTTCTAGAATTCCAGTAGCTCCCTTAGTTCGACCTCGGGAAAAATATTTCTGATTAAAATTGTAATGGCAACGACAACCGTAGCTATTTTATCTATACCACAACGATATTTCTGTAATAAGCACTAAAACAAACAAAGACTAGCCACGGTTCTGTCGGGAAATCCGCCATTTTCATTGGCACCGTTGCCGGGGAGCAACGACTATTCTAGAAGCTTTGAATTTCTTTTAAGAGATTGCTAATCTTTTTCTCTCTCTTGTACAGGTAAAAGAATGAGAAGAGCAGCCGCACAACAAACACTCCACTAAACAGGTAATCCTCATTAGCCCTTTCTTAACTCCCTTAAAAATCTGAAAAGGAACAAAAGGAAAAATCCACTTAGGGCTACTTGCATCATACATAGTAATTCATCAGAGTTGCCTAATTTTCATTTCAACACATGCTTAACTATCCATCCAACTAAGGTAACTAGGGCTAAAACCTTCTTAATTGAGCCCTAGATACTAACATTTTGAGGCAACTAAAATGGACCAACTAGAGCCAATCCAAGGATTGAAAATCTAGGGTTTTTAGAGACACACCTTCCATTAACAAAGAAAAAATCTTCCCAAAAAAAAAATGTGTGCCTAAGCCATTGGTTGAAAATACCTATTAAGAAAAACCCTAAACAAATTGGCTCTCTAAATACTTGAACCCTAAAAAACAAGACCTAATAAGTTCTCAAAATCACTAGGTGAAGTTGACCTTTAGGGTCAACCAACCTTCAAATTAGGTCACCTTTTTCACAAAAATACCTAAGAGTTCAAGTGGAACCTTAAGCACCTTGATCTTAAAGTAAAAGAGGTGGACTTAAGAGGTCAAGATCCCCATTCTGGTCTACCTGGAACCGTAGTGACAAGAGAGGTCGAGTGGGGGAAACCCTGTAACCCGTGGGGATGCTCTACCGTGTAGGGGTCTTCGCGGGACTCACCCTCTCTGGCTGCCTAGGTAATTCTCAGGTGGACGATCTTTTTGATCAAGGGGTCGATCTGCCCCACACCTCTATAGTCACCCAATAATTTTTGGGTGTCTCGATTGGGTCCAGCACCTTCTAAACTCATTTATTCCAATAGTGCTTGTACGGTAGGAGGTCCTTAAGACCACCCTTAAGACCTCCTTTAGGAATTCACTCTCGTCAAGGCCAAGCCTCGACGCCTGTGTTTGCGCAGCAACCCTACCCGATTATTCTCTCATTTGATTCTGAACCAAGCTCTTCTCCTTCCCCCATCATGGCTCAGCCAGTTGAGGAAGAAACCAATCTGGAGCACCAGCTCCAGCGACTCAATGACCTCTTCCAAAACTTTGTGCACCCACCGCAGCGTCCTATGATGCGGGACCATTATAATCCTGTTGCGGTGGCCATTGAGCCTCGAGTCAGAATCCCGACTGGAGGACCTGATTCTAAATTAAAGCCCAATATGATTCATGCTATACCTAAATTCCATGGGCTTAATTCTGAAGATCCCTTCCAGCACATCAAGCAGCTAAAGCATCTGGCCCAAACTTTTCGGTTAGATGCACAAAATCGGGATATTCTTCTCATGAAGATGTTCTCCTTCTCTCTTATGGACAAGGCCGCTCATTGGTATCAAACTCAGACCCAGCCGATCAACACTTGGGAAGAACTTCAGTCCGAATTTTTGAAAAGTTCTTTCCCGTTGGTCGGACCAATGCCTTGCGCCATCCGATTACTCACTTCACTCAGCAAAGAGGGGAACCTCTCCATGAGGCATGGGATCGCTTTCATGATCCCATGAGAAAGTGCCCCCATCACGGGGTTCCTAAATGGGAACAAGTCCAATCTTTTTACCAGGGACTCCGTGAAGATATCCGTCTTTTCATCAATGCAACCTGCGGAGGGAATATCATGGGTCAACATGAGGACACCGTGTGGGAGATTCTCGAAAACATGTGCGAGAACTCCATCAACAATGACTCCATGGGATTATTCGACAGGACGAATACCCACGCATCGACGAATCTTAGGGGAGCACATGAGACGCAGGGCCTGTCTGCATCAGTCGACCTGGAATTAATGGCCAGTCGATTGGACAAGGTCTCAATCATTGAAAAGAAGGTGGATGAGCTGACTCAGCACTTGCAGCGAGCCACCTCTGCGATAGCTCCTTTGCACAGTCTCCTTCCACGTGGGAGACTGTGCAAAACATCTCCATCGATCTTCTCCTGGGATGGATCCATATCCACCATCCGATCCTCTCTATGCCAACCCAGGAAATTCCATTCCCCCTTTCTCTGACTCTCTGGAGGTTCCTTAGACCTGCGAGGACCTCAACGCCATCCAGAACGACCCATTCTCCAGCACCTATAACCCTGGATGGCGAAACCATCCCAACTTTCAATGGGAGGGAAATTTCCAAACCCAAAGACCACCCTTTCAGCCCCGCCCACAACCCCCTCGTCCTTACCAGCCGCCTCAGCCTAGGCCCAACCCTACTTATCCATCAGGGCCAAATCAGGATCAAATGTCTCTTATCCTTCAAACTCAGTCTGACATTCAAAGAACGAATGCGGCTACCCAAAAACAACACAAGGATGAGCTTACAGAGGTCCGAAATCAGCTGGCCCAGTTGGCAAATTCTCGCTAGCCAGGCACTCTCCCTTCCCAACCTCTTCCTAACCCGAATAACGTGCCAACCCAGTGGCGCGTTATGAACCCAAACCCGAGCCAAGCCCATATGATTTATCAGGCTCCCTCTGTTCCTTCACCCGATGGGATGGAGGCTTCCACTTCTTTTGCGGGCTATCAGCAACCCATCTTACCCAATCCCAACCAAAACCAGGCAGGACTTAATTCCGTGACAACCCGTAGTGGTAAGGAAACCCAAGATCCACCTTATCCAAACCACTCCAAGCCTGGTAGTGATCCCAAGCCTAGGACGGTAATCCAGGACGTTCCTATCCCTGTCCCAGATAAAAGACCTGGACCTGTCCTAGAAGAACCAACCAAGGTTCCGTTTCCTGAGGCCTTGACCAAGGGAAAGAAGACTACCAAGCCCGTGGCACCTGAGGAGGACCTGGTCAAGCTCTTTGAGCAGGTCCACATAAACATCCCCTTGATGGATGCAATCCACCACGTACCGGCTTACGCATGATTCTTAAAGAATGTGTGTACACCCCAGCGTAAGCTACGAACCAAGAGTGGGAGTCCAATTGTTCTGTCAGAGTAAGCCAGCTCTGTAATCCTAAGTAGACTCCCACCCAAGGCTAAAGATCCTGGTACTCCCCTGATTTCCTGCAAGATAGGTGATACACAATTTGATAGAGCATTGCTAGACTTGGGTGCTTCCATAAATCTGATACCCACATCCTTACTTAACCATCTAGAAGAATCTGAGCTGAAACCAACTGAGGTGACATTACAATTGGCAGATCGATCTATAAAGTCACCAAAAGGGATTCTCGAGGATGTTATTGTGAGAGTGTGGGATTTTTACTTTCCTGTAGACTTTATAGTCTTAGACATGGACGCACCTGAGAACCCTAGGGATACACCAATCATTTTAGGGAGACCTTTCTTGGCTACTGCTAGAGCCAACATTAGCTGTGAGGAGGGCCAAATAGAGCTCAAATTTGGGAATCAAACCCTGAAAATTGATAAATTTAAGGCCTAACAAGGAATCAATTGCGGTGTCATCGAACAGATTTGTGACATTAGGGCTTTGGTTGATGAAACACACTTCCAGAATGACCTGATTATACCTCATCAATCACAGAAAGATCTTGACCCGCAAACAGAGGAGTCGAATCCAGATTTGGACAACCCAGTAGCTCCTACCCTTGATCCTTACGTCTATTCTAAACCATCTGCCGCTAACCCCATCCTCAAACTAAAGCCCCTTCCTGCTCACTTGAAATACATCTTTTTGGGTTCTAATCAGACCCTTCCTGTGATTATCAATTCCAACCTCAATCCCGAACAGGAATCCTGTCTGATTGCTGTCCTCCAGCAACATCGCAGAGCCATCAGGTGACTCTCGATGATCTGATTGGAATAAGTCCCTCGTATTGTACTCATCATATCTATTTAGAAGAGGGCACATGACCTTCTCGCGAAATGCAGACGCTTGAACCCCAATCTGCAGGAGGTCGTGAAAAAGGAGATCATCAAGTGGTTAGATGTCGGGATCATCTACCGATCTCCGATAGTCGTTGGATGAGCCCAATTCAGGTCGTGCCCAAGAAGGCAGGACTCACCACTATAACGACTGAAACCGGAGAAGTCATTCCTACCCGATTAGCTAACTCATGGAGAGTCTGTATAGATTACCGCCGACTCAATTCCTCCACGAAGAAGGATCATTTCACACTGCCTTTCATTGGTCAGATTCTCGAGAAACTAGCGGGAAATAGGTTCTTCTGCTTTCTTGAAGGGTACTCCGGTTACAACTAGGTGGCAATCCATCCTGAGGACCAAGAAAAGACCACGTTCACCTGCCCCTTCGGAACATACGCATTCCGAAGGATGCCTTTCGGTCTTTGCAATGCACCCGCTACTTTTCAGCGGTGCATGCTTGCCATATTCTCAGATATGGTAGGTGACTATCTGGAAGTCTTCATGGATGACTTTTCAGTTTTTGGAGCATCATTTGACGATTGCCTCCAACACTTGGTCCAGATACTCAGGCGATGCATCGATGTGAATTTGGTTCTTTCCTGGGAAAAGAGCCATTTCATGGTGCCTGAGGGAATTGTCCTGGGACATTTAATTTCAGAAAAGGGCATCCAAGTGGATTGAGCTAAGGTTGATCTGATCTCTAGCATTCCTATGCCTAGCTCGATCAGGGACATCCGTTCTTTTCTGGGGCACGTCGATTTTTACCGTCGTTTCATTCCTGATTTCTCGAAAATCACGCGCCCCTTGACTTCTCTTCTCTCTAAGGATGTACCCTTTGAAATCTCCAGGGAATGCACACTAGCCTTTGAAAACCTTCATGACCGAATCGTCCAGGCACCTATCCTACAATCCCCTGACTGGTCTCAACCCTTTGAGATCATGTGCGACGCGTCTGATTTCGCTGTAGGAGTGGTCCTGGGGCAGAAAGCTGACGGGAAACCCGTGGTCATCTACTATGCTAGCAAGACACTTGACGAGGCTTAGCGTAACTACACGGTTACGGAGAAAGAGCTGCTAGCCGTGGTATTTGCCCTTGAAAAATTTCGATTGTATCTCTTGGGTTCCCACATCGTCATCTACTCGGATCACACGACTGTAAGGCATCTCCTTGCCAAGAAGGACGCGAAGCCCCGACTAATTCGATGGATCTTGCTATTGCAAGAATTCGACCTCAAGATTAGCGACAAGGCGGGAAGGCAGAATGTGGTAGCCGACCATTTGTCCCGTCTTCCTTCTGAGATTATCAACCCTTCCGGACCCATCACGGAACATTTTCCTGATGAGCACCTGCTGACTATCGGTACTAGACTTCCATGGTTTGCTGATATAGTAAACTACTTGGCATCTCATCAGATCCTGTCTGATTGGCCGAAGGCCAAGAAAGACAAATTGCATTCTGATACCAAGTATTACATCTGGGAAGACCCATACCTTTTCCTCATAGGTGCTGATCAAGTCATCCGGAGATGTGTCCCGGAAGAGGAAATTAACAATATTCTCTCTTTCTGCCATGACTAGGCATGCGGTGGCCATTTCTCTGGGCATAAAACCGCATCAAAAGTCCTCCAGTGCGGCTTTTACTGGCCCACGCTGTTCAAAGACGCATACAGTCACTGCAAGGCATGCAGTCGTTGCCAGACTTTGGGCAACATGAGCCGTCGCGACATGATGCTTTTGCAGCCGATTCTCGTATGCGAAGTCTTTGATGTTTGGGGGATTGATTTTATGGGTCCCTTTCCTATTTTGGATGGTTTCGAATACATTCTGCTTGCTGTGGACTACGTGTCCAAATGGATCAAAGCCATACCGACCCGAACCTGTGATCATAAAATCATTCTTAAATTCATTCATCAAAACATTTTCTCAAGGTTCGAGATTCCTCGTGCTATAATCTCTGATGGGGGGACCCATTTCACAAACGCTCAATTTAGGTCACTGATGACCAAATACGGGGTGTCTCACCAAATCTCTACTCCTTACCACCCCCAAACTAATGATCTAGCTGAGCTGTCAAATCGGGAGATCAAGAAAATCCTGCAGGTCACTGTTCGGCCTGACAGGAAGGACTGGTCATCCCGACTTCCGGAAGCCTTGTGGGCCTATAGGACCGCCCACAAAACCTAATTAGGCATGTCTCCCTTTAGACTGGTGTATGGGAAGCCGTGTCACCTTCCCGTCGAACTGGAGCATAAAGCCTATTGGGCAGTACGGAATTGTAATCTAGATCTTTCGAAGGCTGGAACCCACAGAAAACTTCAAATCAGTGAGATAGAGCTTAGAGTAGCTCACAAGTAATCTGAGCGATAACTCTGTACTTTGATTCAGCACTTGACCTAGAGACAACTGCCTACCTTTTGCTTTTCTACGTAACTAGATTTCCCTCAACAAATGTGTAGTATCATGTAGTAGGCCTCCTATCCTCATGTGCTTTAGTATAATCAATATCTAAATAGCCACACACATCCAAGAGTCCATTATTCTTAAAATAAAGTTCTTTCCCAGGGGTACTTGTCAAGTACCTGAGAATCTAGCAAATTCCATCCTAATGGACTTCTCTTGGTGACTGCATGAATTGGCTCAACCTCCCAACTGCAAAGCCAATGTTAGGTCGAGTAAAGTCAGATACAATAGCTTGCCAACCATGGCACAGTATCTGGTGACATCCTGCAGTAGGGGACTATTACCATCTGCAAGAGGCAAGGATGCATCCATAGGCACATATGTTGGTTTGCACCCTAGCATACCAGTGTCTTTCAACATGTTCAGAACGTACTTGCAGTATGATAGCACAAGTCCTTCAGTATGTTGCATTTCAATGCCAAGGAACTAGTTGATGAGCAAGAGTAGTATTTTGACAGAATTAAGGTGAGCCATTGGGGAGAATATCTCAAAGTAGTTAACTCCAAAAGTCTAAGTATAGCCTTTAGCAAAAAGGCATGCTTTTTATCTCTACGCAATACCATTTGAATGACATTTGAGGGTAAAGACTCATCTACACCCCACAACTGTAGCACCTAGGGGTAGATCAACCAATTCCCATGTGCCATGGGACTGCAAAATTGCTATTTCTTCCTCTATTGCTAAGGTCCAAGATTGATCATGGAATTCCTTTCGGTTGTCCTATGGTACTTGTTGACTATCAATAGCCAGAGAAAATTGTCGTCCAATGCAGGCAAACTATCAAATGGCAAACTGTGATACAAAATATTTAGCACAAGACTATGGAGCCTTCCTTTATGCAATTGGAAGGTCTAGGGTAGTACTCTCAGTAGTAGTAAGTACCTGGTCTTCAGACGAGTCATTAGTAGCTGGTGGAGACTGAGCATAAATGGTAGATAATGGTTCATCCACCTGAGGACATTTGCAGATCTATGCTGAAAGTGCTTAGGAAATGTATTTATATTAGGAACATCTAGATGATACGGAAGAGGACTAGAATTAGGCTGATTGGTCCTATGTATACGTGACTTAGAGGGTTGTCCTGGCTCAGAGGTTATAGGAAGGGGAATCTCCTGAGGGTGGAAAGAAGTGGATTACTCCCCCCTGTTTGTGGTAGTAAGGAATCTCCTCAAAGAAAGTAACATTAGCAGAAACATAAAACTTTTGTGACATAGGATCATAGCACCTGTATCCTTTTTGATCCTAGAGTAACCTAGAAAGATACACTTCAAGGAGCAAGGAGAAATCTTATCCACCTTATATAAGTGAACAAAGCACATACAACCAAAAACCATCGAAGCATGGAAAACATGTCCTTGCCAAGAAACAAAAGAGAGTATGGGGTTTTACCCCCCAAAATTGAGGAGACACAATTCACTAAATATGTGGCCATTAAGGCAGCATTCACCCAAAAAGATGAAAGAGCATTCATTTAAAACATAATGGTATGTGTCATATCTAACAAATGACGAAGCTTACGTTCAATCACTCTATTTTGTTGAGAGACATGAGTGTAAGAAATTTGGTGAATAATACCAAAAGACTAGAAAAATTGTATAACCTTGGTATTCATATACTATAAGCCATTATCACTCTAAAAAACTTTAATAATAGTGGAAAACTGAGTCTTTATTTCTTGAACAAAATTTTTAACAAGATAAAAAACTTTGGACGTCTCTTTCATCGTAATGACCTAAGACATCCTGGTACAATCATCCATAAGAACAAGTATTGAAAATCCTTAATACTTTGGACCTTAAATGGGCCTCAAACATCAGCATGAATCAATTTAAATATAAACTTTGTTTATTATGTGACAGAAAAGAAAACATATGGTGTTTGCCCAATTGGCATGTTTCATACTGAAAAGACTCAAGAAAAGATAGCTCTGGAAATTGATGATGGACATGCAGGTTAGGATGACCGAGGTGAAGATGCCACTGAAGGGTAGTAGTGGCATGAACAACATCAACAGTAGGTGAAAGTGGAAATCAAGGCAGTAGAGACCATTCTGCTCAAGTCCACCAATTCACCTCATTGTCCGGAGGTCCTGCAAGAAAAATTACTGGTCATGAATCACTGCTCTGCACTGTAAATCCTTCGTAATTTGATTGATAGACATCAAATTAAGAACAAAGTTAGGAGCATGCTTAACATTTGATAAAGGCAAAGTAGAGGACATGAACATGTTCCCAAGACTAGTAACTAGTGACAAACCACCATATGCTACCTTAACCTAGAATAGGGTAGCAACATCTCGTAGAGAGGAAAACAAGGTGAAATCACTAGTTATGTGAGGGGAGGCACCTGAATCTGCAAGGCAAGCAGGAGCTTATGATCTAACTGACATGGTTGAAGTACTTGCAAATCTCTGAACTGAGGCTCTTGTCTAGGTAGAGGCTTGAGAAGCAATGAAACGCTCATAGTCTACTGATGTAAACATGTTTACACTACTTAAGATGTCTATTTATGCATGTTCTTAAGCATAGGATTGCATTGCATACTATAAATATTGCATAACATGCATCATCTTGCATTTAGATTAGTTTAAATAAAATGGAGGTTAATTATCTCCTTTTATGTTCATGGACAGGGCAAACTTTTTATCGAGGCTTTGGATCGAAGATTCAATCGTACAGATGTGATCAGGGCGACGATTGGAGTTCAACGACTCCAAGATCGCCCTAATTAGACATCTGTAGCATTAGATAGAGATCGGGGAACCCTAGAAAAGCAATGGCCAAGATGGTGTGAATTTGCACTTCAAATGACAAATCCGACCGTACGAATGGATTCGGATCGACAATCGCAGCCTAACGGTGTGAAAATTGACTCAATCCGACAACCGTGGCATCGTCTACATCATCCAGAAGATGGACGACCAAGATGGCACCACGTGGCACCATCTCTGTCGCCCAACCGGCTTCCCTCAACTGCTGAAGCTTCTAGCGTCCTCGCTTCTCAACCGTTGGATCAAGATCCAATGGCTAAGAGTGTCCTCAGGCCAGCGCCTTCATTCTCTGAAGCCAAAGGAAGAAGCAATCTCGACCGTTGGATCTCAATCCAATGGTCCAGATTGCACGCTATGAAGTTGCCCTCTCCCCATCCATGCACGTAGCGCAGTGGGCGAAAGCACTATCGCGAGCAAGCGGCGCGCGATAGACTCCTTGCCAGCGGGTGCTGGAGTGCAGGTGAGCGGGCTCTGCGACCGCTCGATCGCGATCGAGCGGTTGCGGATGCTCAATCAGTTTCACACGCTAGCGCATGCCCGCGCGTGACGCGAGATTGCACATGGGCGTTGCGCGCAGAAGAGGCGGGCAAGAAGCACTCTCAGCCGAGATTCAGAGAACGTAGGCGGTGTGGAAGATGAGTGGGTGCCCCCACTATGCCCATGATGGGGCTTTAGCGACAGTTTTATCCGTCATTAAAGAACCCTGATTTAATGTTTTTAGAGTTGTAATGACCAAATTGCCCCCACTCCTTGCAACTACAAAAGGAGACCCCCTCCACACAAAATTCTCATCCCTTCCTTCTCTTCTCTCTCTCTCCAAAGCTTAAGAGAAGCTTGTCCCATACCCGGGATGTTTCTCGCGAGATAAAGTCAATTTTTTGTCCCCTTTCGGAAGCAGATCCCGCGACGACGATGTGCTGCCCCATTCCTGTTCTTCCTCTTCATCCTTCTTCGTCCTGCTTCGTCCTCCTTCATTCAGGTGTCGTCCCGTCCGGCTCGTCCTCCAAGCGACCGTCGAGGAGGATATCTCTCTCCCCATTCTTTTTACTGCTTTCTAGAATAGATTTACTGCTTTCTAAAATAGATTTACTGTTTTCTAGTGCAATCATTTTCCTGCTTTCTAGTCGTAATGTTTAGTGTAATGAATAATCTTCTGATAATGAATTCCTTGTTCATTCTACATCTCTTTTTTATTTTTATTTGTAATATTCTCTCTCTCTTACTCTCTCTCTCATATTTATTGCAAATAGTTAGATAGTTCTAAACAATTAAATTACTTTGTGACAAATAAAACAAACGTGTGTTTTTTAAATCAAACGTCTGCCTCCCTGTGTTCGACCCGGGATTTCCATTCCAGTATAAATTTTATTTGTTGAACACGAGTTCTTCGCTTTCATACTACAACGATAGGTTTTTCAAAACCAAATACGTTAGTGTAGCAACTCATTCGTTCAACATTTTGGCGCCGTTGCCGGGGAGGCGACACTCTTTGATTTTTCTTCGCGTTTTTACAACTTACGAATCATTTACCTCACTTCTCTCCTTTCTTATTGTGATTGCAGGTACTCTTTTGGGATGAGCAAACGTGGTAGATCGGAGAAAAGTGCTGTTAAAGGTTCTGTGAGTTATCCCCCACCTCCCACCCATTAGATTTCATTTCACCACATAATAACACAAACATCAATCAACTTAGGTATTCTTATAAACTCTAAGGTTTGATTGTTTGTTGTTTGACACCTACACCCGTCCCAACCTCCATATTAAAAAAAAAGAGAAAAATAAAAAAATCTCACAGAGGTACACAACCTCATCTGATTTTCAAACTCAACCGGTAAACCGATCTTTGGAGCTGGTACACACATCCAAACACATAATTGAGTAGAAATCAGATTAGGTAATCACTTGTGTGCCTAATTAAGTGGTGCAACAAGCCAATTATTTGAGTTGATTGGGCTGCACCACTTCAATTAAAATCAACTCATCAAGTAGCTACCAATTAGGTTCAATTCTTAGGGATTTACGAAGCACTCCACATTCCTTTTAAGGTTTAAAGGAAAATATCTTCACCTGTGCTTTCAAAACCTGGTGTGCCAACAAAACTTGTTTGAAAATACCTAAAGTTGAATCTTAAAAGCTACTAAGAAAGATTTGAACCCTAAAATTCACCACATCAAAAATAATCTTACTTGAAAATCACTGGTTGTGCACGCACACACAAATCAATCAATTATTAAGGGCACAACCTATATAAAGGGCCCATCACATTCCAGAGTACATTCAAACCTAGCCCTAAATAAAATAAAGTAGACGTTTGCCTTAAGGATTCGACTCGCTCTTCAGAGCCCAGAACATGATTATTTTCGATTAGTCTATTTCTACTGTTCTATCTGATGTCTAGCTAGGGGAGCAGAATCAAACAATCGCGGCTGGGAGGTACACTAGGAATTGGAGGTGCAAGCCGAAGGAAGAACCTTCTCCCCAGTCCCTCCTTCTAACTGGTTGGATTGAACAGACAGAAGTAGATCAAATCGTTCCTTTATCTTAAGATGGATTTTGAGAGTCTGTAGGTCTTTAGGCTAGCCTACTAAAGGATAGGTTTGATTGTTTGTATTGCAGGGTGCCTTTCTTCCTCCCATCTCTCATGAATCCTTCTACATATTACACGCATTCTCACTCTTTCCCTCCTGTTTTGTATTATCCTCAACATGACGATTATCCCGACTCGTACTGTAATCAACCATCAGTTAGTTGGGATAACTCGGATTGGGGATACAGTTCCGGACCTCTGTGTTTAGGGTCTAACCCTGAACACCATGATTGTGATTTCTATCCTTCTTAGAGCCACATCGATTATAGATCGTCACCCTTTCATGAACAACCTAATGCGATCTACAATCAAGAAGGATACACTGATTCTTACCCATCCTCTGATTACACTGCCTTTAGGCCATCACCACCTTTTGAACAATCTGAAATGACCTATTATCAGGAAGGGTACAACGAATCTCAATTCGTCAATTCCCCTGCATTGACCCCAAACACGCCCAACCTTGAACCAACTCATTTGGTTCAGGGTAACCAGGTTCAAGAAAAGGTTCTGGCTAATTTAAGGAATATCATACAAACTTTAGAAGTTCAGCCAACACCTTCCATTGAAAGATTGGAGCCTCTGATTGAAATGATTAATGATTTGAATAAGTATTTATTGGATTGCCTCCAGGATGTTAAGGATAAGAACCCAGGTGAGTTTCTACTTGGGAGGTTAGCGAAATTGAGGATGAGATTTGTGGTTGCTTTAGTTCAGTCGTGGGATGATTCCCAGGATGAACTCCCTTCAGGAGAGCCAATGTTAGAACCCACTCAAGCACCTGTTGGGGGGACACGTGTTACGAAGCTGACCAGGTTGAATTAGAGCAACTAATTAAGGATGATCTGATTTCTTCACCTAAGAGCCCTGAGCCAGGGTACCAGAAAGTGATGGATGATTTTGAGACACATTAATACGGATTTCAATTTCTTTAATTCTGATGGTGAAGATTCACGTTGCGAAGTCTCATGCGAGTTTACAGAATATGATTTCTGTGAGACGATTGGGCCTAATGAATCTGATAAATCTTTTGATAGCCCAATAATTGTGGAAACTGATCTTATTAGGGCTCACATTATGGATCCAGAATCGCATTTTCTGGAGGATTCAATCAAATGCCCTGATTGTCAGTTACGCCTCATTGAGCTTATCGATGATTCTATTTTTGAGATAACTAGACCCAAGTCAATTCTGATTCAGCCACATCTTTTAGACTTGGAAATTTTAGACGGGGTGATTAATATGCAGGAGGTTCCGAATTTTGACATTCTGAATGAGGAGGATAGGAGCCGGGAAATTTTAATTTGAGAAGCAAGTTCCGAAGGAAGTAGAAGACTGAGTCAAAGGGTTCCTATTAAGGTGAAACCATCAAACTAGGACCCTTACGACCTTTGTTCTAAGGATGTTCAACCCAAGCACACATTCATTGATTATCCTTTTGATATCTCTGTATCCCGAATTTTTGGTCTTGGATTGCATCCTCATAAATCGCAGACCCGACCCCGCTTGCATACTGATTTTAGGTTTTGGGTAATTTTTATCCAGAACCTGAGATATTCTCAATTATGGGGTATGGGTCTGCACCACAATTTGGTTCACATTTATGGACATCTGCTAATAGGTCAGAAGTTTCTGATGTTTATTCTGATTCTGACTTGCACCTGTGAATTCTTTATTTCTTTTATTTGTATAGTGTGCCTAGCTAAAGGTACTAAATTCAACACATATACAGTTCTTTTTAGTTTCTATCTCAGAGCGGACCTGACATTCACGCAATTCAGGTGCTTTCTACTCCACTCTATTTTATGTCTTTTTAATACAATGAGGACATTACATTAGATAGTCATGGGGAGGTGGATATTCATCTTTAAATTTTTTTGTCAGCTCCATAGATTTGTTTTATTTTCCTTTATTAAAAAAAATGGAATTAGGAAAGAGAACTTGGGTTGAAGAAAATTTTCAATCTTAGGGAATACTACATTATGATTTGAACACAAAAACCCTTCAGGTCTTCTGTTAAACGTTTTACGAACCTGCGCCAACGTGTTCGGTTTTAGAAAACCCGTCGTTGTAGTTCGAAAGCGAAGGATTCGAGTTCAACAAATAAAATTTATACCGAAATAAGAATTCCGGGTCGAACTCAGGGAGGCTACGTTGATCTATATTCGCAATTATATTTTTTTAGGATTTTTTTTTGATAAACAAGGCGAAATAATAACAATGGAGCTATCAAACTGAGAGAGAGAGAGAGAAAGAGAGAGAGAAAGAGAACATGCATTCAATATTTCAATTGTTTATACAAGCAAACGAAATGAAAGTTACACTAGAAAGCGGGAAATCAATTACACTATAAAGCAGGAAAATTCTACACTAGAAAAGCTGTAAATAAGAATGGGAGAGAGAAGTTATCCTCCTTGACGGTCGCTTGGAGGACGAGCCGGACGGGACGACGCCTGGACGAAGGAGAACGAAGCGGGACGAAGGAGGACGAAGCAGAAGAACGGGAACGAAGCAGCACGCCGTCGTTGTCGCGGGATCCACTTCAGAAGGGGGACGAAAATTTGGACTTTATCTCGCGAGAAGCATCCCGGGTGTGGGACAAGCTTCTCTTGAGCTTTGGAGAGGTAGAGAGGAGAAGGAAGGGATGGAAATTTCGTATGGAGGGGGTCTCCTTTTATAGTTGCAAGGAGTGGGGGCAAAATGGACATTACATCTTCAAAATAATAAATAAGGGGTCTTTAGTGACGGATAAAACCGTCGCTAAAGCCCCGACGTCGCTGTCGCCGCCGCGACCACGCGCGCCCGCTCGGCTGCCCGCGTGCGTAACGCCTACGCACGTCCGCGTCGTCTCAGCCGTCCGATCGCGAGATCGGACGGCTTAGAATGCGTCCGCGCCCGCTGCGTAGCGCACCGCCCGCGTGTGATCGCGCGTTCACCAGAGCGTCCAATTGCGCGTCGGCGCTATCGGGCGCGCGCGGCCGTTGGATCTTCATCTGACGCTCGTGCGCGCCTGCTCGCCCGCACCTTCCACCCCCTCACCGCGGCTCAAACCCGCGACCTCCGCTTCGCCCGCAGCTGCGTCGCCGCTGCGCTACGCGGGCGAAATGGTCGCGCGGACGCTTTTAAGTGCGAGTGACCGCAGCCGTTGGATCGAGATCCAACGGCGGAGAGGAGACGGTGCGCGGTCTTCACAAGACTCCTGCGGCCGATTGGGCGATTGGGATGGCGCCACGTGGCGCCATCTTGGCCGTCCATCTTCTGGAAGTTGTAGATGGTGCCACGGATGTCGGATTGACTCAATTTTTGTGTCGTTCGGCTGCGATCGTTGATCCGAATTCATCCGTGTGGTCAGATTTTCCATCTGAAGTGCGGATTTACACCATCCTGGCCCTTGATCTTCTAGGGTTCCCCGGTCTCTATCTGATGCTACAGATGCCTGATTAGGGCGATCTTGGAGTCGTTGAACTCCAATCGTCGCCCTGATCATATCCATACGGTTGGATCTTTGATCCGAGGCCCCGATAAAATATTTGCCCTGTCCAAGCACATAAAAGGAGACAATTAACCTCCATTTTATTCAAACTACTCTAAATGTAAGATGTTGGATGTAATGCAATATTTATATCATGAAATGCAATCCTATGCTTAAGAACATGCATAAATAGACATTTTAAGTAGTGTAAATGTGTTTACATCATACCCCCATGCCTATCTTTTGCTAGTCCCTAGCAAAAACTATATGCTATTTATAAAAGAATTAGGTTAGATTATTTGGACCTGAGTTATTTTCAATCATTAAGAAATTGTCTACTTAAGAACTGAACTTTCAAAGACACAACAGTGCCCGGGTATCAGCCAAAATGCAGACCGCCTCAAGCCTCGCCTTATTCAAAGAAAAATTTCTTTTTCTGTTTTTACTCTCTTTTTTTTTTTTTTTTTTTTTGGGTTTTCAAATTTTAGGGTTTAAGAGTGGCTTTCTACGGCCATTCAACTCACCCAAGATTTGATGAGAACCCTAAGTTTTAAGCATCTTATTGTGATTGTGATAGACTCGTTGACCGGCAATTAAAACGGACTTCGGATTTCTACGCCTCTAGGTGACCTCAAAAAGAATTCTGCCTAAAGGTGTATCTTTACAACCGGTAGCTTTCTCCCTACTTTTATTTTTTTAACGGGGTCAACACAAGGGTGAATCCAGTGTATATCTCCCCGATTTATTCTACTTCTCCGCTTCTTCCTAAGTGTTTTGGGAATTTTTAGTGCATTTTCTGAGCTGGGTTCTGGACAACCGGTCGATGAGCTGTTACCACCGACAACTTGCCAGCCATACTCGTGCGGCGAAGTGTGGCTTATTTCTTTTTGTTCTTTTCTCCTTTTTGATTTTTTTTTTTTTTTTTAAGTAGGTGGCTTCCCTGGTCTAAGATTTACCTAAAGGCAGGAAAAAGAGAAAGGTCCAGTGACTGGGCTCTGGACAACCTACCTATGGGCTGTTACCCACGATAACTTGCCAGCCATATCACCCTAGAAGGTTCATTAGCTACCCAATTTCCGTTAAAATCGCCAAACAACGAGTCAGTGCAAAGAAAGTGTGTAGATGCTTAAAACTCAAAATTCCCTTAAATCAGAGGGCGGGTTGACAAGTCGTGTACTTATCACCCAAACTTATTTATTCCAATTATAATAAAATTCAGGTTGGCGAGAACTCGAAAAACAAATCCACATTTTAGTGGATATACGGGCTGATTAAGTCCAAAGACCTGAAGGGTCTTTGTGTTCAGAACATAATATAGTATTTCTTAAGATCGAAAATTTTCTTAAACCCAAATTATCTTTCCTAATTTTGATTTTTCTTTTTTTTTTGTTTTTTATAAAATAAAACAAATCTACGGAGCTGACGAATGAATTCAAAGATAAATATCCACCCCCCCATGCCTATCTAATGCAATGTCCTCATTGTATTAAAAAGACATAAAACAGAGTGGAAAAGCGTAGAAAGCACCTGAATTGCGTGGATATCGGGTCCGCTCCGAGATGAAAATGAAAAAGAACTGTATATGTGCTGAGTTTAGTGCCTTCAGCTAGGCACACTATACAAAGAAAAGAAATGAAGAATTCACATGTGCAGGTCAGAATTAGAATGAACAGAAGAATCCTCTGACCTGTCAGCAGAGGTCCACAGATGTGGACCAGATTGTGGTGCAGACCCACACCCCATAATCGAGAATATCTTAGGTTCTGGATAAAAATTACCCAAAACCTAAAATCAGAATGCAAGCGGGGTCGGGCCTGCGATTTGTGAGGATGCAACCCAAGGCCAAAATGTCGGGTTACAGAGAATTGAAGCTCAAAAGGATAATCGTTAAATGTGTGCTTGAGTTTGACATCCTCGAAACAAATGTCGTAAGGGTTCTGATTTGATGGTTTCAGCTTAAAAGGAACCCTTCGACTCAATCTTCCATTTCCTCCAAAATTAACTTCCCAAATTAGAACTTCCCCGCTCCTATCCTCCTCATTAAGTGTATCAAATTCCAGGACCTCTTGTATATTCATCACCCCATCTGGAATCTCCAAGTCTAAATGATGTGGCAGAATCAAAATTGACTTGGGTCTAATTATCTCAGAATTAGAATCATCAATAAGCTCAACAGGGTGTAACTGATAATCAGGGCATTGAATTGATTCCTCCAGAAAATGCGATTCTGGATCTGTATCGTGTGCCCTAATAAGATCAGTTTCCTCAGTTATTGGGCTATCAAATGATCTATCAGATTCCTCAGGCCCAATCGTCTCACAAAAATCGTGATCTGAAAACTCGTGTGAGACTTCGCAACTTGAATCTTCACCATCAAAAAAATTAGGATCCGTATCAATGTATGTCCCAAAATCAGTTGTCACTTTGTGTTCCCAGGAGACATGCGTTTTCTCATAACCCGGCTCAGGGATCTCAGGTGAAGAAATCAGATCATCCTTAATTGGTTGCTTTAATTCAATCTGGTCAGCCTCGTAACACGTGTCCCCCCCAACAGGTGCCGACTCCAAGATCCAATCATACAGATGTGATCAGGGTGACGATTGGAGTTCAACGACTCCAAGATCGCCCTAATCAGACATCTGTAGCATCAGATAGAGACTAGGGAATCCTAGAAAAGCAAGGGCTAAGATGGTGTGAATCCGTACTTCAAATGACAAATCTGACCGTACAGATGGATCCGGATTAACGATCGCAGCCTAACAGTGTGAAAATCGACTCAATTTGACAACCGTGGCACCATCTACATCATCCAGAAGATGAACGGCCAAGATGGCACCATGTGGCACCATCTCGGTAGCCCAACTGGCTGCCTCAACTGTTGAAGCTTCTAGCATCCTCGCATCTCAGCCGTTGGATCAAGATCCAACGGCTAAGAGTGTTCTCAGACTAGCGCCTTCGTTCTCTAAAGCCAAAGGAAGAAGCAATCTTGACCGTTGGATCTCAATCCAATGGTCTAGATCGCATGCTACGAAGTTGCCTGCTCACCCATCTGTGCGCGTAGCGCAGTGGGAGAAAGCACTATCACAAGCAAGCGGCACGTGATCGACTCCTCGCGAGTGGGTGCTGGAGTGCAGGTGAGCAGGCTCCACGACTGCTCGATCGTGATCGATCGGCTGCGGATGATCAATCAGTTTCATGCGCTAGCGCACGCCCGCACGTGACGTGAGATCGCACGTGGGCATTGTGCGCAGAAGAGGCGGGTGAGAAGCATTTTCAGCCGTTCGTTCTCACGATCAAACGACCGAGATTCAGAGAACGTGGGCGACGTGGTAGATGAGCGGGCGCCCCCACTATGCCCACAATGGGGCTTTAGCGACGGTTTTATCCATCACTAAAGACCCCCGATTTAATGTTTTTAGAGTTGTAATGACCAAATTACCCCCACTCCTTGTAACTATAAAAGGAGACTCCGTCCACACGAAATTCTCATCCCTTCCTTCTCTTCTCTCCCTCTCCAAAGCTCAAGAGAAGCTTGTCCCACATCCGGGATGCTTCTCGCGAGATAAAGTCAATTTTTCATCCCCTTTCGGAAGCGGATCCTACGATGACGACGACGTGCTGCCCCATTCCCATTCTTCTGCTTCGTCCTCCTTCGTCCTGCTCCGTCCTCCTTCGTCCAGGCATCGTCCCGTCCAGCTTGTCCTCCAAGCGACCATCGAGGAGGATATCTCTCTCCCCATTCTTTTTACTGCTTTCTAGAATAGATTTACTGCTTTCTAGTGTAATCATTTTCTCGCTTTCTAGTCGTAATGTTTAGTGTAATGAACAATCTTCTGATAATGAATTTCTTGTTCATTCTATATCTCTTTTTGGTTTTTGTTTGTAATATTCTCTCTCTCTTACTCTCTCTCTTATATTTATTGTAAATAGTTAGATAGTTCTAAACAATTAAATTACTTCGTGACAAATAAAACAAACGCGTGTTTTTTAAATCAAACATCCGCCTCCTTATGTTCGACTCAGGATTTTCATTCCGGTATAAATTTTATTTGTTGAACATGAGTTCTTTGCTTTCATACTACGACGATAGGTTTTTCAAAACCAAATACGTTAGCGTAGCAACCCGTGCGTTCAACATCTGCCCTGGATATAGAAATCTGATTGTCATCTTCACGTACCTGAGAAGTATCCTCTGTAGAAACTTGATGAGCACGTGGATCCATGCCCTATGGATATCCATGCTTCACCCAACACTATTCCACAATATGTCCATTTCTATGATAGTATTCATAGAAAAAGGAACACTAACCTCGACCACGACCACCACGTACACTACCACAAGCCCGACCACCTCTGCTCTTAGAATTTCTGCTACCATGACAACCAACAACCATAACAGAGGAATCAGAGGTGTTAAGCCTTGAGAGACGAGCATAAATTTGTGCAGGCGTAGGAATTTCATCCATTGTCATAAACTAATCTTTCACTGCCTTGTATTCAGGACTGAGCCCAAATAGTAGCGGAATAGAGTGAATAGCTTCTCTCTGCTTGGTTATAACTACTGCATCTATCTGTAGATATGGACTCGTACACATCTTGCTCGTCCCAAAGATTCTTCATGGTGTTATAGTACTCAGATAAGGCCATGATGCCTTTCCAAACAGTGTGAATGTCCTCTACAACTTGGCATAGCCTGGTGATATTGCTTCTGTGGGAGTGAATCTCATGCAACACCTCCCACATCTTTTCTGTTGAAGAATAAGCCATGACCTGTTTGGCAATTGTCTAGGACATGATGTTTAGAAGACATGTTGCTACCTAATCATTGTCAGCCTCCCAATCAATATATTTCACATCAGGCACATTATTTGTCAATATATACTTCTTTCAATGAGATTCGACAAAACAGAAGGAAGTGGACCAAAGCAGAAAGTTAGTTCCATCCAACTTGATAGATGTTCCCTGCATATGTGGGGGAGCGCTTGTGAGATGACTTTCCCACCAAGTCACTCACAGACTCCTTTTGGTCCCCTATGATGTTTGGAGTTTAGATCCACAAAGAACAGGAATTTTAAAAGTTGAAAATTAGATCCTAAGGTCTAAAAAATGCAATTTCAGACCTAAGTTGACTCTAGATCACACATACAGATCACAAGAACTTTGCTTTTAGATTATATGCCTCGTAGGTACCAAAAAATAGTATCTTTGCACATGCTAGGGAATATATCAGGCCCTAGTTGTGCCTTCCAAAGTGTAGTACTCCTCTAAAAGGGATTGTAGAAGAGAAGAATCAGTAGCTTTGGTTCTAGTAGTCACAGTTGACCTTCACAGCTCCCAACACAACCTCTAGAAGGGGATCTAGTGATTACGTTGGGCCAACGAGAGGGGTAGTGTTGGTATAGGGCACCTACAACATTGACCGATGCTGCAACCGGTGGCTTAGGGACAGGGGCCGGTGCTGTAGTTGGAGGCTCGACGTTGCGCTAGGACTAGGACCTACTGCCCCTACGATGATCGGTGGCACTGGTCACCGGCAGCGTTGCTGGCCCTGTTGGAGGCTGGCGACGCTAGAAGAGAGAGAAAGAAAGGGGTTTGGGTAGAGGGTTAGAGGGTAGGGTTTGATGGGATACCAGAGCTGTGATTTAGGACCACTGCTCTGATACCATGTTGGGATGAAAATGCACAAGTCTTATTCAGAAGACGCTTGATGCCTTTATATAGAAAGGCACCAAAAGGAGAAATTACACACCCTTACATAACAAAACAAAATAAAAGACCAACTACAAAGAACTAATAAACAACTCAATACATCTTTATAAATGATAGTGGTTTGAAACATTAAAAATGTAGAGTTTCATCTTATTTTACAATCCACATGTAACCTTTTAGTAAAAGGAATCTGTAATTGCCTACAACTTTCTTCAAAATTTTCTTGTCTTTTCGGTGTCATCGGCCAAAATAAAATACTTTCTCTAATCTTCTCGATTTCCCCTCCAATGATATTTGATCCATCTTTTACAATTAAATTCAAAATATACACAACTAAATTGCCATTCAACAATAGGGAACCAATGAAATTTCTCTAGTAAAATACCAACTAATGCATAATTGGTAGAATAGTTATCCAATGTTATACAAAACAACTTTTGATCTATGTTAAATAACAAGCATTCCATCGAAACAATTGAAAGAGCTTTTGATGTGTAAAGACAAACAACTTAAGAAAATCTACATATTAAAAAAATGAGTCAATATTAATCATTAAAAGCAAGTATGCCAAAATAGTAAGAACTAAATGTAATAAAATATTACCTCAAGATTTGGCTTTGCATAACCCACGAGTCATTTATAAAATGATATGTTATGACCATGTATTCTATCTTTTGGTTACTTAAAGCCTACAAATCAATAGTAATTGCAACTCAACTCTTGTTCTATTACATAATATTCATAATCTTGGTCTTTTGTTGTGCATAAATTTTCAAAATATCACTCTAAATAATGGTACAAGAAATCATTTTAATAAGTGGTTGAGGACAAGCTACAAACTATTTAAAATCAAATGGTGCACAATATACAAAGGATAGTCATGTAAGATGATCTTGTAAGCAATATCTCTCCTAGATGTCAATTGTTCAAAGTAGTGAGTTCCAAAGATTCCATCCAATTTTTTCTGATTTATAGTTGGTTGTCCAATATCCTTGTTTGTCTTCTTACAAATCTTAAGATGATTACTTAAATGAGAAGTTCCATGATTAGATTCATCGACAATTTTTTGAAGCAACAATGACAAATTGGTTGAGTCTTTTTCTCAAAATGATCTCAAACCCATGAAGTCAATTTCCTTTTCCTTGTCTCAACTTGAATAGAACTATATGTAGGGCTATCAACATTATTGGAGTCAATGGGAGTGATACATCATCTTGGCTCTTATTTTATAAGCCACCTTCATTATGTTCGTTCGATATTTATGGTTGACAGATCTATATAATGCAGAAGCAAAAATATCAAATCATAAAACAATAGAAATGCTTGGGTTTACATAGAAACCCCACTCACGAATAGCAGGGAGGAAATCATGAGAGAAGGCCTTGATAGGGTTCGTATCTGTATTGTTTCTTCTCAAAAGATTAAGTGGGGGGTACACGTCTATTTATAGGCCACCACACACTCCAACAAATCACATCTTAAGATGTAGCAGTAAATACCAACTCATATTCTCCAACACTCACCCTCAAGCTGGAGCATAGAATGCTCAGCTTGTACAAAAAAAAATAAAACCTATTCTACATAACAGAACACAACCTTTGAACTGGTTCTTTTTGTAGGTAGGAACACAAGCTGGAGTTGCTGGACGAACTGTAGCTGGCTCTGACAATGGCCTCTCATCTGGAGATATGGTACTGGTGGCTCCCTATTCAGTATCCTTGAAATGGATCTTCCTTTGAAAACCTCAAAGCTATCTTTCACATAGAAATCGATTAGGCCCTTCCTCTAAGGACCTCGGAAATAGATCTCCATCTCTAGAGACCTCGAAACTTTGGACCTCCCAGAGTTGGGTTTCTCATGTGATGAGCAACTACTCCAAATGTCCGTAGTGGTATCCGATGTCACCTCTGATGTAATCGTACCTTGGGACTGCAACAAAGGGACTCCCAAATATGAGTGACTATAATAGGCTCTACACTCTCCCTTTCTCCTATACTCGTATGGGAGAAGAAAATAACAAGAAGACAAAATAAAACTAAAGAAAGATAAAATAAAATTAGAGAAGAACCTCTCCCCTTCTCATAAACATAATCGTAATTAGTTTTTTAAATTTTTATTTATTTATTATTTTTAAAAAAATTTTCTCCTTTTTTTTCTTCTCTCTTTCTTTCCTTTTTTTTCCTTTGTTTTTAATCCTCAACACCTCCTTTTTGCAATAAGATAATAAAAGAAACCACTTTAAAAAGAAAGACAAGAAGATCCACTGCATTCTCCTTACACAGCATATCTCACGCATCTCACGATTGAGCGAGATCTTCGCTGCGAGATCATTCGTGAGCTCTGTGCCTTTGCTACGATCTCCACGCTTTACGTGAGATCTTCGAAGGGGCATGCCTTCATCTTCGCGAGGCTAGTGCTCCAACTCTCCCACGCTACAGCGGTGTCGCTTGCACTCCTTTGCCTTCCTGTTGCAAAGTCCTCCATCTCGGACGCCTTCATCTTGCGAGGCTTGTGCTCCTCTCTTACATGTGCTGCCCCAATGGTCGTGGTAAGTGGAGGCGGTGATTGTGTTGCTCCGCTCCAAGCACGACATCACATAAGGCCTTGTACAGGCCTGAGCATGTTGCCACGTCATCGTGCAGGGTCTCTATTGGCCACTGCCATCGACTCCACCTTCCTCTTCATGGCGACCTCGAGGATCTCCGTCAATGCCATGTTGCTCTACCCCGAGGAGCGCCGCTATGGGCACCTCGTCCACTTAGTTGCCCACTGCCAAGCCTTGAGCAGCCCTTGCGCTGCCTCTTGGGCGCCACCATCTTGAGGCCGACCAGTAGGGTGCCGCTCATGTTGGCCTCAGAAGCTCTGACAATTCCATCGACACCAACCCCAAGGACCTCAACTTCCTCCACAACAGGAAGGTCGCTGTTGACCTCTCCTTCTAGATCATCCACCAGGAGACCACATCCTCCTCATCCTCATTCTCGCATCCTCCTCGTCGCTAGACACGTTGGTGGCCTTGGAATCATTGCAAAAGACACGTATGTGCCTCTCCAACTTGTAAGGGAATGCCTGTAGGTGCTGAGCCATAGCTGGATCTGGTGGATCGAGTCCCTGATCTCTGTGTTGCACAGAGAGACTAGGGTTTTTCCCTTATGCTCAAGATCAGGGATAATATGAGACAAAAAAAACAAATCTCAAGATAATGATGAAACAAAAGAATCCAAGATAAAAAATCGCTCTCATACCAAGTTGATAGATCTAAATAATACGAAAATAAAAATATCAAAGCATAAAATAATAGAAACACTTGTGTTTACATGGAAACCTCACTCATAAATAGCGGGAAGAAAACCACGGGAAAAGACCTTGATAGGGCTCATATCTATATTGTTTCTTCTCAAAAACATAAGAGGTGTACATCTATTATAGGCCACCACACACCAACTCATATTCTCCAACATTTATTTTTCTACGACATTTAGAAAATGATAATATTTACATCTCTGCCATTTTAAAAAATGCATAAATTGAATGTCTATTGAACAAAATCATCACACAACAAGCATATACAAGCAATGATTGGCAATATCTATTGAGAATTACAGAGCACCAATAAGGTTAGATAATTGTCCTTTTCTTTTCTTGAAAGGGCACACATATTGTTGTTACTTATGCTACTAATTGAATGAACTTCCTTAACAGACGCTGTTGTGGTTGACTGGAGCAAGGTTGTGTGGAGTTAGGGAGCGCTGCCATTGTCGCTACTATAGGGAAGACCAAAGGAGTTGGGGTTGCGACCGGTCGGAAGGGAGCAAGCGAGGTCAGAGGTGGCTCCTGAGGTTAGAGGGGAGTGAGTGAGGATGGATGGTGGTGGTGGTCTTGTGATAAGGCCAATGATGGTTGTCATTACTATGTGAGGAGGACTAAGGAGTCAGGATTGGAGGTTGGAGCTATTGGTGTGGAAGGACCAGAGGTGTGAGACTGTAGTTGGTCCACAGGAGGAGGCACGCGAGATTAGGGTTTGGGGAATGAGGGAGGGACTTATATCGATTGGGTAAATGGCGATCTTATTTAGGTACTTGGGTCAGGTAATCAGGTATTGACCCATACATGTACTCGAATATAAACTCGATTGAGTTTTTTTGGATAAAACCCATAATTAGTCGAGTTTAGGTCAAGTTTTATCCATTCTTTTTGACTCGGGTTGGGTTAATGATAACATTGCACAAGGGGGTGATAATTATGTTGAATATGGCCCATCTTAAGAATAAAAGGCACAACATAAGTAGAATGGGAGCATTGCATGCATCATGTACCAAGATTGCTTATAAACTGTATTAATGGCCATTTATATAAGCATTTGTCAAAACATGCCTCAGATGAGTAATCGGACTGCACGGATGGATTCAGAACGACGAACGGAGTCCGACAGACTCAAGATCGGCCAAATCCGACATCCGGAGCTCCTACAATGGGCCCAAGAATTTCTGATCGTTGATCTGGAGATCAATGGCCCATATTGCGCCACGTCAGCCCTCGCTCCACTGCGCGCCGTGCCTTCATCCAGCCAAGATCAGATATCGGCCGTCGATCCTCAATCGGACGGCCGAGACTCGCGCGCCCACCCGCAGTCGTCATGACAAAGCGTAGGGGTGGTGCAACGGTTAGCGAGCATGCCCGCACGCACGCGACGTGGGTTCGAGCCACGCGGAGTCGAAATCGAAGATGGAGGACACGCGCGGTGAAATTGGGCTACTCGATCAGTAGCGGGCGGCCGAGATCTTGCCACGCGGCGCAACCGTAGCTCACGGGCGCCCACACGCGCGCGCACACCGGGCGATGACGCCCGCGCACACGCGCACCCGAGGCGCGATCCTAGCGCAGCCGAGGAGGGTTCTCAGTCGTTTGATCTTTGATCGGACGGCTCTCGTTCAGAAGCCGCAGATCGCACGAGGAGAAGAAATGAGGCGGGCGGCTGACCAACGGCTGGAGGGCTTCACCGACGCTTTTGGGAGTGGTTTTAGCGACGTTCTGGATGTCGCTAAAGCCCCTTCTTCTTTTAGGAAGCCCTTAACCCTATTTAACCCCCCTCCAACCACTCATTCAAGGCATCCACTCCCCTTGCAACTACACCCCTCTCTTAGCTAGCTTTAGGCCCTCTTGTAATCGCCAGAGACGAGTCGCCGACGGAGCTCCTCCACCGCTGTGGCTGCCTCTTCTCTCTCCACTCTCTCTCTCTCTCTTTTAAGCTTTCTATTACTTTTGTTTGAAGCATGTATTTAATGTTGTAAGCTATGAACTACAAGTGCATCATTAATGAAGTTATTTTCCGTTCAATTGTCACTTTAATTTTCGTTCAAGTTACATGATCAAACAAGGAACATTCTAACCCTAATCTCTCTCTCTATCTCTCTCACTTTTCAAAGCTGCATCCTTCGCAAGCAAAACTTCGCACTTTCCGTGACAAGTGATAAGCAAAAATCTGATTTTCACGCCTCCCTGAGACCGACACTCGAACTCACCTCCATTTATTTATTTTAAAATCGACGTTGCAAGTACGACTATAATGACACTTCTTAACACACACGCACAACGACACATCAGTTTTTGGCACCGTTGCCGGGGAGGCAACAGATTTGTTTTATCACCTCCATTCCACATTCATTCTCACATCGTCTAATGTCCTATTTTCCTTTTTACTTGGTGGTTGCAGGAATTTGGCGCATGGACGGCGAAGTGACGCATCCCACGACGGTAGCAAAGGAGTAGGCGCTACGAGGAACGATAGTGAGTAATCTCTCTCTCATTGTTTGCTTGCGTGAAAAAACTAAAAATAATTGTAAAAACTGAAAAAATTGGCGTGGTGTATGATTGCTTGACCTACATCCTTAACACATCACCCCACAACAAATGCACACTCTAACGTTCTGAATAAATTCTTAAAGTGTTCTTTTCTTTTTCTTGAGTGATATTTGTGAAGCCACCGTGAGTTGACCTGGGTCGCACCACTCAACCCTAATATCGAATCATCTAATAGAAGCTGCATGATCATTAGGATGAGTACATTAGGGTTTTAGAGCCTCTATAGAATAAAAAGAAATCTACTTTCACCAAATTGTGTGCAGAATTTGACGTGCCCACTGAAACTTGTTTGAAAATATTAACACATGTCAACCCTAAAAAATACTAAAGTAAGGATGGAACACTAAAAGACATCACATCTTAACAAATCCTTGCTTGAAAGCCATGTTTTGCTAGAAGCACACACCTTGAAAGTGGAAAATTAAGAGGCACCACCCCAATCAACTCCTCATCACATAACCCTAAGCACAAGCACTATCCTGGCCCTTTAAAACTGAGTAGACGTGCCCTAGGCAGGACTGAGTTAAGTCTCAAAAGGCGAGGTTTTGTTCGCTAGGCACTTGGGTTTCATTCCCTTGGTAGAATCTGGTGACTAGGTTGTGGGGCAGTGTCAAACGACCGCGGTTGTGGGGTCTATGGAACCGGAGGCGCAAGCCAAAGGAAGAACCTTCCCTGCAATCCCCTCGTAATCAACCTGGCCAGATTAGCCTTGGGAAGGGGAGTCCAGTGCTTACGGACTTAATCACCCTTTGTGAGATTTCTAGGTCTCCTAAGGAATACACCATAAGGACTAGGCTTGTGTGCTTGATTGAAACACATTTCTCGCATCTGTTACCCTCCGCATCCCCTCCTGCTCTTCTCTAATGTATGCACGGGAGACGCTTACTGCATTCCGAGTTGTGTTTTGGGGCAGGAATCTAGGCGACGTAATTCTGTTGGAAACATGGCTGAACCTAGGATAGATGAGGTTGAAGATCAACCCCCACCAGACACTATGTCCATCATCCAAGCTCAAATCAATGCTAACCACCAGCTTCAGCAACAACAAATCCACACCATCATGCAAGTCATAAAACGGTTACAGAACCCACAAGAACAAGCACCACCACCTTTTCAAGACATACCAGGGCAACCACCACTTGATTTACCGCCATTTCAGGATCAGCCGAGACCCCTCCGTGATTTCTATAATCCTTCTACTATTAGAGTCGAGCCACACCTTAGGATCCCCGAGGGGGGAGATGATTTTGAGCTAAAACCAAATGTTTTAAGTCTGATCCAGAGCCACTTTCATGGAAGCTCAAGTGATGACCCCTTTTAGCACCTAGAGGATCTCGACCGCATAGCACGAACTGTGAAACCTAGGAACATTAGCCTTGACATTGTTCTAATCAAGATGTTTCCCTTCTCATTAAGAGACAAGGCTTCTCGTTGGCTTAGAACCCTAGGTAGACCTATCACTACTTGGGAAGAACTGAGGCATGCATTTTTAAAGAAATTCTTCCCCATAGGAAAGACCAATGCCCTCAGAAGAGCTATCACTACCTTTACACTCTAAGGTGGGGAACAATTTCATGAGGCGTGGGAAAGATTTAATGAACTTTTGAGGAAATGCCCACACCACGAAGTTCCAAGGTGGCAATTGGCCCAGATCTTCTACCACAGTCTGGACAGCAACCTACGGAACTTCGTCGATGCCTCATGTGGGGGAAACTTCCTAAACAAAGACAAGGAGAGCACGTTTGAGCACTTTGAGTCTATGAGCGAGAATTCGCTCAACAATGCCTCCATGAACCAGTTTAACAGGTCTATTCAACCCTGTGGCGGGCTTTATGAGGTGCAAGCAAATTCTGGAATGGTTGACATGGACATCATTGCCAAAAAGTTGGATCGAGTGGAATTGGTGGACAAAAAGATTGATGAGCTACTAAACTAGACCAGGAACCCCTTGCAGACTTTCTCGCTAGTAAAGGGAGCACATAATGTTGACCTGGTCCAGCCCTTCACCCAACTGAACCTGGAACAACCCCTGACCACGTTCCAGGGAGGGACCTTTGCTCCCTCGACCCTTAATTACTCCCTTCCCTCTTCATCATCGGCTATCCTAGAAGATGTGCAAGCTATCCAAGGTTATGCGAAACCTGACCCTTTCTCGAACACTTACAACACTGACTGGCGTAACCACCCCAACTTTGGTTGGACAAACCAGAAACCACCGCAATTCCAAAACCAGCTTAGGCCAAACCAGTAGCCACACTTGCCCCCCTATCAGCAAGGACCACCAGTTAGACCCCAATATAATCAGAATAGGGCGGCCCCTCCCCCACAAAACCAAATGGATGCCCTAATAAAGATGATGGCTAAACCAGAAACACCAGGAGGAAATGGCCTTGGTAAAGGGACAGTTAAGCCAACTCTTGGACTGTAAACAACAAGGATCCCTACCTTCCCAACCATAACCGAACCCGCGAAACATAATTAACACAGGCCCCAATTCGCAAGGGTTCCAAAGCAACCCCAGGCAGGCTAACATGGTCTAGCCAGCCCCGCAAACACCTCCTGGGTTTGGTGCTTCTTCGTCCTTGTCTTCTCAAGGATCAACCCATGGCCCCAATGCCTCTACGAATGCGGTGACCTTGAGAAGCGGCACCAAAACCCAGGATCCCAAATGGCCGACTCTCCCCGAGACTTCACCCGCTGAAATACCCGACTCAGAAGAGGCACCAACCAAGGACCCAGACATGGAACCAATCCACATTCAGACACCCTACCCTGAGGCCTTGGAAACAATCAAGAAAAAGAAGAATACTGTGGAAACTGAGGAGCTATTGGAAATTTTTAAGCAAGTACAGATTAATATTCCGCTCCTTGAAGCCGTCAAACACATCCCTGCTTACGCCAAGTTTTTAAAGGATGCTTGTACACCCAAGCGTAAGCTGAGACCTCAAGCACCTAGGAAGGTTGTACTCTCTGAGCAAGCACGTTTTGTGATATCAAGCAACCTTCCACTCAAGCGAACTGACCCAGGAGCGCCCCTGATTTCCTGCAATATCGGGGACATGACGTTTGATAGAGCGCTCCTGGACCTAGGTGCTTCTATCAATCTGATTCCAACCACCCTGTACCACCAATTTGGTTTTGGAGAGCTGACACCAACCCCTGTTACCATCTAGCTGGCTGATAGATCAATGAAAACCCCAAAGGGGGTTGTCTAGGACGTGATTGTACGGGTCAAGGACTTCTATTTCCCGGTCGACTTTTGGGTGCTTGACATGGAAGTCCCTGAAAAATTACAGAATGCACCCATAATCTTAGGCTGACCTTTCTTAGCTATGGCTAAAGCAAACATTGATTGCGACACGGGATGTATGGAAATCGCCTTCGGGGACAGGAAAATGCAATTGGATATCTTCCGGGCGACAGAGTCTTTTGATTGCGATTGCATTGAGGAACATGATCCCGTGGAAACTCTAATCGAGGAATGCCTCACCCTCAATTCTATATTAGACCACCAAACCCGTAGTGATTGTTCTGACCTGTCACCATCATTACCCGTGGACCTCTGTAAGGCTGAGTACCATCACATGGCACCATTTGAAGAGATCGATGTTGATCAACTCCCACCCTTTCCCTTCCCATCGACTATGGTTCCACCTGCACCTGAACTTAAACCATTGCCCGAGAATCTTAAGTACGTCTTCTTGGGACCTGACCAGACTTTCCCAGTGATTATTAATTCTCATTTAACCAAGGATCAGGAACTCAGGTTGACTGCGACCCTTTCAGAACATCGGGCTGCCATTGGTTGGACCATTTCAGATTTAAAAGGAATTAGCCCCACCTATTGCACCCATAAGATTTACCTGGAAGACGGGACCCGACCTTCTCGCCAGATGCAGAGACATTTAAACCCAAACATGCGGGAGGTCGTTAAAAAAGAAATTATCAAGTGGCTTGACGTCGACATCATCTACCCTATCTCCGATAGCCCCTGGGTGAGCCCTACTCAAGTGGTTCCAAAGAAAGCTGGGCTCACCGTTGTCACCAATGATCATGGCGAATCCATCCCCACCCGCACCACCACCGCATGGCAGGTGTGCATTGATTATAGGAAGCTTAATGAAGCCACTAAGAAGGACCACTTCCCCTTGCCATTCATTGACCAAATCCTTGAAAGATTGCCAGGGCAGAAGTATTTTTGCTTCCTGGATGGATATTCAGGATATAACCAAGTCGCAATTGCTCCAGAAGATCAGGAAAAGACCACATTCACTTGCCCGTATGACACGTTTGCATTCCGTCGAATGCCGTTCGGGTTATGCAACGCACCTGCGACCTTCCAGCGTTGCATGCTAGCCATTTTTTCAGAAATGGTGGGTGAATACTTGGAGGTCTTTATGGATGATTTCTCTGTATTCGGGAATTCATTCGACCATTGTCTGAGCAACTTGGAGAAAATCTTGAAACGAGGTATTGAGGTTAACTTGGTGTTAAGTTGGGAGAAGAGCCATTTTATGGTTCAAGAAGGAATTATCCTCAGTCACATCGTTTTGCACAGTGGCATTGAGGTAGATCGAGCTAAGGTTGATTTAATTTCCAAACTTCCTCCACCTAGTTCGGTCTGGCAGATTCGCTCCTTCCTAGGACATGTTGGCTTCTACTGAAGGTTCATTAAAGACTTCTCCAAGCTTTTCAAACCCTTGACCGACCTTCTATCCAACGACGCCATATTCCACATGTCTCCTGATTGCATCCAGTCTTATCACACCCTCCGGGACTTAGTCTCCACCGCACCTGTACTTCAACCCCCAGACTGGTCCCTGGACTTTGAGATTATGTGTGATGCATCAGATTTTGCCATAGGCGCTGTCTTGGGACAAAGGTAAGACAAGAAGCCCGTGGTGATCTACTACGCGAGCAAAACGTTGGACGAGGCCCAACGTAATTATACTGTCATAGAGAAAGAGTTGCTCGCTGTAGTCTTTGGACTTGAAAAATTCCGATCATACTTGCTGGGATCCCACGTGACTATTTACACTGACCATTCAGCCATCCAGCACTTGTTGGCCAAAAAGGACGCAAAGCCCAGGCTCATCAGATGGATCCTGCTTTTGCAGGAATTTGACCTGGAAATCCGAGACAAGGCCGGATCGAAGAATGTGGTGGCTGACCACTTGTCGAGACTTCATATAGACCACATTGGACCCTCCCTACCTCTATCTGATGCCTTCCCTGATGAACACATCCTAGCCGTGAAAGACAAGAAAATGCCATGGTATACGGACTACGTCAATTACCTGGTTGTAGGACAAACCCCGCACAGCTGGTCCAGACAGCAACGGGACAGGTTCTTGGCTGAGGCCAAGCACTATTTCTGGGATGATCCCATGCTGTTTCACCTCTGTGCTGATCAGATCATCCGAAGGTGTATCCCCGAAGATGAAGTTCAAAGTGTGCTTTCCTTTTGTCATGACCAAGCGTGTGGCGGCCACTTCTCTGGAAAGAAAATAGCTGCAAAAGTTTTGCAGTCTGGATTTTACTGGCCGTCCCTATTTAAATATGCACACATCTTTGCCAAGACTTGCTCACGCTGTAAAACGCTGGGGACCATGACCAAAAAAGATATGATGCCCCTTCAGCCCATTTTGATTGTCGAAATCTTCGACATTTGGGGTATCGATTTTATGGGTCCCTTTCCATCATCCAACGGCTTTGAGTACATCCTGGTCTCGGTAGACTATGTTTACAAATGGATTGAAGCCGTCGCCACCCGACGATGCGATCACAGGACTGTCATGGACTTTGTTAAGAAGAACATCTTTTCCCGATTTGGAATACCCAAGGCCATGATCAGTGATGGTGGAAGCCATTTTATCCATTCCCAATTCCGTGCCCTACTTAGAAAATATGGGGTAAACCACCGCATTGCCACCCCGTATCATCCACAAACAAATGGGCAGATTGAGGTCTCAAATAGACAAATCAAGAACATTTTACAGAAGACTGTGAGACCTGACAGGAAAGACTGGTCCACACGACTTCATGATGCCTTGTGGGCATACAGGATCGCTTTCAAGACCTCGATAGGCATGTTGCTTTATCGCCTGGTCTTTGGCAAAGCCTTCCATCTTCCTGTCGAATTGGAACACCAGTCTTACTAGGCTGTCAAGCAATGTAACATGGATCCCCAGTTAGCCAGTGCGTAGAGGATGCTTCAATTATCTGAGCTCGAAGAAATTCGTCGGGACGCCTTTGACAATAGTTGACTGTATAAGGAGAAAATGAAAGCCGTCCACGACCGACTCATTCATAGAAAAATCTTTGAGCCTAACCAACAAGTCTGGCTGTTTGATGCATGCCTAAAACTCTTCCCAGGGAAACTCAGGTCTAAATGGACAGGACCATTTCGGGTGGTTAAGCCCTACTCTAATGGGACGGTTGAAACCGCTGATCTTAACACTGGGCACACTTTTACAGTTAATGGTCAAAGATTGAAGCATTTCCTGGCCCAAGTTCCCCCAAAGGAAAGTGTCACCCTCGTTGAGGGCTGACAAAGAGCACCGCCCAGCTGGAGGCATTAAACTCAGCGCTTTTTGGGAGGCAACCTAGAGGATTCAGACTGATCTTGTAGTTTACGTCACTCAGGTATTATCTTTTTGAACCCTTTTGCATCCATGTACTTGCCAATGAGGACATTGTCCAACTTAAGCATGGGGGGGTGGTAAATTGCATAATCCTGAGCTCAATTAATCAGTCTGAATGAATAAATAAATAAATAAATAATTTGAATTTAGAAAGAAAACTTAGGCATTAGAAACTTGTCAATAGTGGGAAATAATACAAAAAGAACTTAAACACTTAGACTTTTCAGGCCTTTAGGCTTAATCAGCCCCGGTGTCCGTTAAAATATGGATTTAGCAGCGAATCCTTGCAACCTTAAGATATTCTAATCCACCTACTAAATAAGGTAATAAGTATACAACTTATCAACTCACCCTCTAACTCAAAAAAACTTTGAGTCTAAGCATCTGCACACATTTTTGCACAGACTCACTTCTCGGAGATTTTGACAGAAATTGGGTAGCTAATGAACTCTCTAGGGTGGTATGGCTGGCAAGTTGTCGTGCGTAACAGCCCATTGGCAGGTTGTCCAGAACCTAGCCATAGGCCATTTCTTCTTCATTGCCTCTAGGTACATTTGAGATCAGGGAAGCCACCTACGAAGAAAAAAGGAAGAAGAAGAAAATAAAATAAACCACACTTCACCGCACAAGTATGGCTGGCAAGTGATCGTGGGTAACAGCCCATTGGTCGGTTGTTCAGAGCCCAGCTCAATAATTGCACAAAAAAAAAGACCAAAACACCTAAGGAAGAAGCAGGGAAGTAGTACAAGCCGAGGAGATATACACTGGAAAAATCGTTGTGTTGACCCCAATTAAAACAAACACAGGGAGAAAGCTACCAATCGAACAAATACACCTTCAGGCAAATTTATTTCCTTTTCCGGTCACCTAGAGGCGTAGAAACTCAAAGTCTGTCTCAATTACTGTTAAGTGAGTCTATCACAACATTCACACCAAGATGCTTAGCACTTAGGGTTTTGACTGAGTTTTGGGTGGGTTGGGTAGCCGTAAAAAGTTACCAACCCACACTAAATTCCGAAAAAATTCTAAAAAAGATATATATATACATATACATATGTATAGTTATATACATTAAACCAAGGATTCGGGCGATTCATATTTTGGAAGACACCCGGGTGCTGCTTAGTCGTTGTAGATTAATATCTTCATATATTTCCTCTTATTGACAAGCAACGAAGTGTCTAAGCAATTACTTCTTAAATTCTGAAAGGAAATAAAGGCTAGAATAAACCTTGCTAGGGACTATCAAGGAGTAAGCATGGGGGTATGATAACACTGCACAAGGGGGTGATAATTATGTTGAATATGACCCATCTTAAGAATAAAAGGCACAACATAAGTAGAATGGGAGCATTGCATGCATCATGTACCAAGATTGCTTATAAACTGTATTAATGGCCATTTGTGTAAGCATTTGTCAAAACAGGCCTCAGATGAGCAATCAGATCGCACGGATGGATTCAGAACGACGAACGGAGTCCGACGGACTCAATATCGGCCAAATCCGACATCCGGAGCTCCTACAATGGGCCCAAGAAGTTCTGACCGTTGATCTGGAGATCAACAGCCCATATTGCACCATGTCAGCCCCTGCTCCACCGTGTGCCGCACCTTCATCCAGCCAAGATCAGATCTCGGCCGTCGATCCTCGATCGGACGGCTGAGACTCGCGCGCTCACCTGCAGTCGTCGCGACAAAGCGTGGGCATGGTGCAACGGTGAGCGCGCATGCCCGCACGCACATGACGCAGGTTCGAGCCGCACGAAGTCGAAATCGAAGACGGAGGATGCATGCGGTGAAATTGGGCCGCCCGATCAGTTGCGGGCGGCCGAGATCTCGCCATGCGGCGTAACCGCAGCTCACGGGCGCCCACGCGCGCACACAAGCTGGGCGATGACGCCCGCGCACACGCGCGCCCGAGGCGCGATCCCAGCGCAGCCGAGGAGGGTTCTCGGTCGTCCGATCTTCGATCGGACAACTCTCGTTCAGCAGTCGCGGATCGCACGAGAAGAAACGAGGCGGGCGGCTGACCAACGACTGGAGGGCTTCACCGACGCTTTTGGGAGTGGTTTTAGCGACACTCTGGACATCGCTAAAGCCCCTTCTTTTAGGAAGCCCTTAACCTTATTTAACCCCCCTCCAACCACTCATTCAAGGCATTCACTCCCCTTGCTACTACTCCACCCCTCTCTTAGCTAGCTTTAGGCCCTCTTGTAATCGCCGGAGACGACGAGCTGCCAACGGAGCTCCTCAACCGCCGTGGCTGCCTCGTCGCTCTCCACTCTCTCTCTCTCTTTTAAGCTTTCCATTACTTTTGTTTGAAGCATGTATTTAATGTTGTAAGCTATGAACTACAAGTGCATGATTAATGAAGTTATCTTCTATTCAATTGTCACTTTAATTTTCGTTTAAGTTGCATGATCAAACAAGGAACATTCTAACCCTAATCTCTCTGTATCTCTCTTGCTTTTCAAAGCCGCATCCTTCGCAAGCAAAACTCTGCACTTTCCGTGACAACAAGTGATAAGTAAAAATTCGATTTTCACGCCTTCCTGAGACCGACACTCGGACTCACCTCTGTTTATTTATTTTAAAACTGACGTTGCAAGTGCGACTATAACAATACTTCTTAACACACACGCACAACGACACATCAGTTAAGTTTACCAAAACTTGCATCCCTACCTCCAATCCCACTTGCCCATCTCCGAACTTGCTAGTTCGCACCCTTCCGACCTCTCTCACTCTCGTCCAGTCAGCTACAGTCCTAACTCCTCTGGTCTTCCATATAGCAGCAACGACGATCCTCCCTACCGCCTGGGATCTTGCTCCGATTAGTCATTGTCATGACTTGCGAGGCCAACACCACCACAGTAGCGTCTACTAAGGTAGCTCATTCAATTTAATCTGTTAGTATTCTATAATTCTTAAAAGGCATTGCCAATTCATTATTTGTATATGCTTGTGTGAAGGTTTCCTTCAATACATTCAATTTATGCATTTTTTAAAATGATGTAGAAATATAAATAGTGACATTTTCTAAATGACATAGAAATATAAATATACCAGATGAACATAATAAAGAAGGCTTACAAAATGAGTCAGGATAATGTATCTACTCCAATTGACTTCAATAATCTTGATAGTCTTGAATCTAGTTCTATTCAAGTTGAGACAAGGAAAAAGAAATTAACTGCATGGGTTTGGGATCATTTCGAGAAAGACTACTGATGGTGTGTAATAAGGTAATTTGTCACTATTATTTCAAAACATTATTGGTTGCATCTCATCATGAAACTTTTCATTTAAGTGATCATTTTACAATTTGTAAGAAGACAAAAGGTGATATTAGACAACTACCTAGAAATCAGAAAAAATTGGATGGAAGCATTGGAATGCACTACTTTGATCAATTGACATCTAAAAAAGATCTTACCCACATGATCATTTTACCTGAATATCTTTTACACATAGTGTATCATTTTGGTTTTAAAAGTTTGTGGCCGATCTTCAACCACTTTTTAAGATGTACCACTATTGGGATGATATTTTGAAGATTTATATACAACAGGCCAAGATTATGGAAATTATGTAAGAGAACAAGAGTTGAGTTACAATTACTATTAATTTATGGACTTCAAATAACTAAAAGAGAGGATACATGGTCATAATGGATTATTTTATAAATAACCCATGGGTCATGCAAAGCAAAATCCTGAGGTAATATTTTATTAGTTTTAGTTCTTACCATTTTGACATATTTGTTTTTAATGATTAATGTTGGTTCATTTTTTTAATATGCAGATTTTTACTTATGTCATCTGCCTTTACACATTAGAAGCTTTTTGAATTATTTTGATGGAATGCTTGTTAGATTTTAACATAGATCGAAAGTTGTCTTATATAACATTTGATAACTATTCTAACAATGATGCATTAGTTGCATTTTATTGGAGAGGCTTTCTATCGGTTCCTATTGTTGAAAGGAAATTTAGTTTATGTGTTGTGCACATATTTTAAATTTAATTGTAAAAGAAGGATGGGATATCATTAGATCAAAGATAGAAATATTAAAGAAAGCATTTTAGTTTGGACGACACTAAAAAACTAAGAAAAATTTGAAGAAATTTACAGGCAATTACAAATCAGATGTATTAAAAAAAGGTAGAATTCACATTCTTAATGCATAAGACCGTCATCATCTATAAAGATATATTCCACAGGTTAAAGTAAAGGGAATCTTAATATAAGTGTTCGCCTAAAGATGGGGAGTGGGATTTGGCTAGATTTGTTTGTGCTAAATTGAAGATATTTTATAGTGTAATGGAATTATTTTCTGGAACACTATTTTGTTAAGAGATATGAGCACAGGTGGCCTGATGAATGATACCATGTACACCAAAGAACTGATATAAATGACTAGTAGTAAACTTAAAGCATTATCAAATTAAAACATTTTAATAGTAACAAAAATTGGGTTTTTATTTCAGCAACAAAATTTTCAATAGTACTCACAACATCAGATTTATTCTTCAAGAGAAACAAACAGGAAACTCTAGAAAAATCAACAAGAATTAGAAAATAATGATGACCAAGTCTATTAGAAATGCGACTTGGCCCCTATACATCCATATGAATCAAGTCAAAAACATGCGATGGCCCAAAGTGGCAGGAAGCAGGAAAGCTAGCATGGTGGTGCTTGCCAAGCTAACAGACATTCCAAGGGAAGATGACCAAGCTGGAAGTGCCATTGGATGGGAGATCCAGAAGCCAAGGTAATCAACCTTTGACCCATAGTAGCAACAGTAACAGGGGAATGGCACAAGCAGGAAACCCCCCTTCTTCACATCCTCCACTAATCATCCTCCCCATCTGCCAGTCTTGCAAGACACAAGATTATGCATTAAAGATCACCCGACAATTAAGCTCACATGTAATACGGCTAATAGAAAGTAGACTAAGTGGAAAAGCTGGCACATATAACACATTTAGCAAACTCAGGTTGGAAGAAAGGGACACCTTCCCCCTTTCTAACAACTTGGGATAACCTGCCATTAACCACTTGTACTGTCTTACCGAGGGGAATAGATTTTAGCTCTGAAAATGTGCCATGTTCAACACACAAAAGTTTGGAAGCACATGAGTCAACTAGCCAACCACAGGTATTATATGTAGAAACAGAACAAACAACCTTTGTATCTGAAGTAGAAGCAGTCTTAGGAGTAGATATGTCTAGGATAACTGACTAAATTTCTGTAGTAACTCATCAAACTCTGCTCTTGAGACGGTGTCTCTAGGAATATCACCTTCAATAGCTTGGTGAGCAGTAATAGGCTTCCCGTGCTTCTGCCAACAGAATGGCCTAAATGACTATAGTATGTTCATAGAGTACGAGTGCAACCACTAAATGTATGTCCATGACCACAACCACGACCACGAGTAGAAGAACCACCTTTCCTATGTATAAGAGAAACAATTAAAGCAGTACTCTTTCTTGTGGTCTCCACTGGAGAAATTGAAACTGCAATCCTACTCATACTACTATAGGTCTCCTCCAAGGAGAGAAGATTTGATAGGGTGAGAATTTGTTCTTGTTATGCAACAAAATTAGGGTCCAAACCAAATAGGAATCAGCTCTTTCTTGAACACACACCAAGAAGAGCAACTACATCCTGGCTTGTAGAAATTATGCCTCTCCAACAGTCCCTTCATCTGAGAATAGTATTAGGCCAATGACCGACCCTCCTATAGTAACTGAAACAGCTTGTGATAAATCTGAAAGACACGTGCAGAGTTCTTCTCACGAGAATATATCTCACTAAGAGACTCCCACATTTGCTTGGCAGTTGGGTAGTACATAATCTCATCTCCTATTCTAAGAATAACGAAATTCATCATCTGGGCACATACCATAGTATTGTCTCTATCACATGAGGCATTGACACTAGTCTTGTCTGTCGGTTCGGGCTGACACAATTTTCTCCTTGCTATGACCTTAAACAGTCATTAAGAACATCTGAGACCACCATGGATAATTGGTCTTGTCAGACTTTATCATCGGACCAAGAAGGGACTCTTGTAATGCCTGGTATCCATAGAAGAGTCTGATGTGACCTCAAAAAAACTAGAAGATGCCATGGCGTTCACCCGAATCCAAATGTGTGAAAACAGAGACTCAAACCATATATTCAGATGTGTAAATCATAAAATAGGAGATCTGAATAGAGTATTGACATCATGAAGTAAGGCGTGAATGACGTAGCAACTCCCTTCCAAGCGTTGCCAATCAAAGAAGAGTTGCCTCTCCCTTTAGAGATCCTACAAGAGGATTAAAAGAAGAGAGAAGGGTGTCAAAGACACCCCTATCGATCGTGTAAAGGGGGCCATGTGGATAGGGCTAGATGTGAAGGAGATGGCAGTGGCAAATCCACCATGCAGGGAACCTAGGTGGCGTAGCCAACAAGCGACAGTGTTCAGCCACTACTAGTGGCCCACTAGCGGTGAGAGGACGCACCTTCCTCCCTGTCAACGACCTCTTTCGGCATGGATAGGGTTACAGCAACCGACAGGGAGGGCAACAGTGAGGAATCTGCTAGTGGTGGGAAGGGGTTTCGGTGGAGGGTTGGCTGCTTGTTTCGGTGGTGGTACCTAGGATATTGGTCTAGGACCGCTGCTCTGATATTAGGTTGGGAACAAATGAAATGCTTATTTTTCTTGGGAAACCCAACCTTTCTTTATATAGAGAGATGGAAAAAGTATAACACAACTCCTTAAGAAAAATAAAAGGTGTAAAACACACCTATACAATAAAGAAATATAAAGGATAACTCAAATCACTCAATAATTGCCAACAAATTAAATAATGTTATTTAGCTACATCATTAACATTATATAAAATATACATTAGCACAGTTATTTTAATTATAATTGTGCAACAGCAACAAGAGAGGGCCTACCGATGGCTTAGCAATGTTGCAGCAAAGCCCTCGAGGGTGGCGACGCTATAGCAATAGCCCCCCTCAGTTGGGGGCGTTGTAGCAAAGCCCTTTAGGGCAACAGTGGTGGGGAGAGATTCCCTCGTTGGGGATTGGAACTTGTACGTAACCTCAAGAACATAGATTTGAGGGTTTTGATTGCAAGGAAGGAAAATATTCTTGGTGATATTTGGGGGGATATCAAAGCACCAGCCTAGGACCGTTGCTCTAATATCATGTTAGAGGAAAATAAGTTGTCTTATTGAAATATGAAAACCCTAGCTTCTCTTTTATAGAGAAGAAACATGGGTAAATTACAAAAAGAGTCCATAATAGAGTTAATAACTAGTACACCAAAAATAAGAAATAGCCAAAAGAAGTCTAAGCTCCAATAGTGAGTAAAGATGAAAGTGCACACATCTTATCGATGTGTGTAACAGATACATACTCCATTTATATTTGATTTTGAAAGTGCCGGAAACATATTAAGGAGAAGATTTCTATTTGGAGCTTCCGATGTGAAAGCTATAAGATATCTTATGGCTACTTATGTGACTTTGTTGGCGATGAGAAGAGGGGGAGAAGCTCCTCTATTTTATTTTTATTTCTCCTTTATGTTAGTTTCTTCTTCCATATGAGTATAGGAGAAAGGAGGAGTGTGGATGCCTATTGTAGTCACCTCTATTTGGGAGTCCCTTTGTCGCAGATTTTCAAATTTGCGTCTCTCTCTTCCTTAAGGCACGATGGCTTCCTCCAGCAGTTATGAGGGGATATTGGATACTGCTACGAACATTGGGAGTTACAGATTATCACATGCGAAACCCAACTCTGAGAGGTCCAGAGTTTTGAGGTCTTCAGAGAGGGAGATCCAGTTTCGTGGTCCTCAGAGGAAGGATCTAGCCAGTTTCTATGTGGGAGATCCAGCTTCGAGGTCTTCAGAGGAAGACCCATTACAGTGATACTAAATGGGGAGCCACCATCACTAGTTGAGGTCTCCAAAGGAGAGGCCCTTGTCAAAGCCAGCTATAGTAGTTCGTCCAGCAGCTCTTGATATCACTGATGTGTTATCATTAGCACACTCACCTACATCCAAGAACTAGTTTAGAGAGTAGTGTTTTGTTGTGTAGAGTGGGTTTTATTGTATAAGTTGAGCATTTTATGCTCTAGTTTGAGGGAGAGTGTTGGAGAATGTGTGTGATTTGTTTAGTGCCACATCTTAATGTAGCACTAAACAAACCATACATTCTCCAACAGACTTCAATGGGAGATCTTGATGGAAAAATTCTGTTGCTGGACTAAAAAGTTGAATTTTGGATTTTGTGGAAGTTTTTGGATGAAGAAAATTTGTTCCTTGCTCTTTTGGTTTGGGGTTGTATGTTTTCTATGCATTTATTTGAAGATCAAGAAGAGGGTAAATTGTAGCAGAAGGTGTTGTTGCTGCTATTAAATAGAAGCCATTAATTTTAGCGATTGTCGTTGGTGCTTGAAGTTTTTAATTTTCTTTTTTGGCCTGAATTGGTGCACATAGTCTGGTCCATTTACTTTTTAGAACTACTTTTTTAAAGATTCTGCATAGATGAAGCTTGCAAGCTTCATCTATGCAGGAAGCTTTTATTTATCTGCCCATGCTGGTTGAGCAAGCAGGTTGGACTGCTACATGCTTTTGTGGCGAGTCTAGATAAGAGCTTTGCAAACCATTGAAAGCATGTACAAGGGTATAGATGATCAGAGATTTGGTTTATGGCCTCAGCAAGAAGCAGAGGAATGCACAGGAGATACGTACCCTTGCTTTTGCACTTCTACAAGGGCAGCCTTTTGACGAAGTGCATGGGAAGCGTGTAGGCTTTACAACTTCTACATATGCATGCTGGGAATGAGGGCATGCTCACTGAGGATGGCCTACTTTGTGGACCTGGGAATTGAGTACTTCATGTAGAACATGGTGTGCTAGTGCAACCATTGGGTGTAAAGGAGGGGCAGGAGGAAGGGGTTGGAAGCATTGCTCGGAAAAATTTTAACGTTTATCATTAATTAGGTCCCTGGAAAATTTAAAGCAGGATGCTGCTGTAAAGTCGACTCTACTAGAGTAGATTTTAAACAGGCAAACATCTTAGGTAGGGCTACACTGAAGCCAACGTAGAGTCAATTTCATACAAAGCTGTGAAGTCTAACTGTAGTCAACGCATGTAGAGCAGACTTTAGCACAATGCTAAAGTCTACTCCACAAGAGTATTCACACAAAGTTGCCAATTTAGTGAAGTCTAACTGATCGTCTTACTATTTCATTTTTTTTTTCCAAGAAACTAGCCTGGATACTATGGCTACTACTAATGTCATTCTACCCTTTTGCTGCTACTACAAGCATGCCATTTCAACATGATTATTTGACAAACCCTCCAAAACAAAGATAACCTATTTTTTAAAAAAGGGCAACTTATTTTTAAAAAAAAAGAGATAAACCCATTGTTGAAAATCTTACATGCTCATTATTACTGTGGATAAACAGAAACACACCATGAGAGACATGAGATTTAACTTGAAAAATCCTGAAGAGAACCCACGGTAGCTTCTCCTCCCTAGTGTACCTCAATGGTTAGGATTTTTCTCCACTAAAGAAACAAGAAAGGTGGGGGTATGCAATATATATAACTTTGGGATATATGGGTCCACCTCAAGATGCATATACTCATTTATATTACAATACTCAACAATCTCCCTCAAGTTGGGCATAGAGATTATACATGCCTAATTTTCCCACATGTTCTTCAAATTTCATCATGGCAAGTTCTTTAGTGAAGATATTAGCCACTTGATGATTGGATCCAATGTAAGTGTTTAGAGATAGGGTCCATTGTAGCGATACATTTAGTACTACATAGTAGACTGAAGAAGTAAGGTTTGTGTGTGATGAGCATACATCCGATTAACCTAAAATATCTATTAATGCATGTTCTTAGTGTTACATTAGCATCATACATTGTAAATAGTGCATAACATGCATAATCATGCATTTAGATCAAGCTGTATAAATCGTATAGTAATTGTCTCATTTTTATGGTCAGGGACAGGGTGATTTTTTGTCAGGGTCTCAGATCGAAGATCCAACCGTACGGATCTGATCATGGTGACAATTGGAGTTCAACGACTCCAAGATCGCCCTAATCGGACATCCATAGCACCAGATAGAGATTGAGGAACCTTAAAGAGTAATGGCCAATATGGTATTAATCTGCACCTCAGACGACAATTCCGACCTCACGAATGGGTTCGGATCAATGATCGCAGCCTAACGATGTGAAAATCGATCCAATCCGACACCCATGGCATTATTTACAACACTCAGAAGATCGATGGCCTAGATGGCGCCACATGGCGCCAACATAGCCGCTCAGCACCATCCGCCCCTCTCCATTCAATATCTGAAGACAAAGATATGGACGATCTAGGCCATTGGATCTCCATCCAATGGTTGCAGATCGCGTACGCCTAATCTCTAAACGAGGCAAAGTCAGCCTCGCAGCGTGTTGGTCCAGCGTCCTTCCCAAGAAGAGCGGGCACGCGTAAGAATCATACCTAGCTGCCAAATTAGAACAAGCGAGCACGTGGGCGCGCGATTGGAGCCATTCTATTCGCATCAAGCAGCACTGTGCAAGCAATAGCGCCCACGCACGATCAGACGAGCGACGCTTACACATGATCGCACGTGGGCACGCGGCGCAGGTGAGGGTGGTATAAGCCGTCTGATCTCTTGATCGGATGGCTGATAATGCCCAAATGTGTGTAAGCGTTTTAGGCGGAGAAGAAGAGCCAGCGCGCACAGCGCGTGCACACGATGACCATGACAGACCTTTAGTGACATTTAAGTCCGTCACTAAAGGTCTCATATTAATGTTTTTGAAATTAAAATATCCAAAATGTCCCCACTCCTTGCAACTATAAAAGGAGACCCCCTCTATACGAATTTCTCATCCCTTCCTTCTCTTCTCTCCCTCTCTAAAGCTCAAGAGAAGCTTGTCCCACACCCGGGATGCTCCTCAAGAGCTAAAATCAATTTTTCACCCCCATTCCGGAAGCGGACCCCACGACAATGACGACATGCTACCTCGTTCCTGTTCCTCTTGCTTCAACCTCCTTTCCGCTCCATTCCTCATCTTCCAGGCATTCTCTCATCCGGCTCGTCCTCCAAGCGATCATCGAGGAGGATAACTTCTCTCTCCCATTCCTTTTTCCTGCTTTCTAAAGTAGAATTTTCCTGCTTTTTAGTTGTAATAATTTCTCGCTTTCTAGTGTAATATTTTCTCGCTTTCTTAGTTGTAAAAATATTTTGCAACATCAAGTGAATGTTTTCTCTCTCTCTTATTGTCTATATTTATTCCATTTCATTATGATTATTCCTCTCTTTAAACAAAAACACAAAATAATATAATTGGGAATTTTGATCGATGTAGCCTCCCTGAGTTTGTACCAGGATTTCTTTTCCGGTATAAATTTTATTTGTTGAACCCGAGTTCTTTGCTACTCGGACTACAACAACAGGTTTTCAAAACCAACTCTGATAGTGTAGTCCTCCGACATTCAACATTTTGGCACCGTTGCCAGGGGGCAACTATTTTCCGATCTTCTTTTCACATTTCACGCACTTTACTATCTTCTAACTTGCTTTCTCTCGTGTCTATTGTTTTGCAGATACCTCTATCAGGGAATCGTCAAGCGGTAGATCATAGTAAGGTGTAGTTGAAGATGACTGTAAATGCTCCCCATTCTTCTCCCTCCATAGATTTCATTTCATTACATTAAATTCAAATTCCAATTAACCTGTGTTTGCATAAATCTTAGGATTAGTTTGGTGGCTTGGATTTTCACTCACACTCACATTTCACCCTCTCATATAAAAAAATAAAAAGATAATTTTGTGGGGTAATTCAACATACACACAATATACACCCACATTCAAGGCAATTAACCTAATTGATTTTCTTCTACTCAACCAGATTCTGATCTGTGGAACCAGTATACACAAATCAATACATAAAAGAGTAGAAATCATTCTAGGTTAATCATTTCTGTGTGCCTAACCCAGTGGTGCAATTGTGGCCAATTGTTTGAGTTGTTTAGGCTGCACCACTCAACATAAAATCAACTCACCAAGTAGCTTCCTCTTAGGGTTTTCAATCTAGGTTCATACTAGGCACTTTACTTGATTTCTGATTTTAAAAGGAAAGCAATCTTCACCCGTGCTTGAAAACCTGATTTGCCTCAAACTTGATTGAAATCAACCTAATTCTAAATCCTAAAAGCTATTTAAGCAAGATTTGAACATTAAAATCTACTCATCACAAATAATCTTGCTTGAAAACCCTGGTTGTGCATGCACTTACACATACTCAATTGATCATTAAGGGCACAACCCTTTTTAAGGGCCCACCACATTCCATAAGCACTACAATCCCAGGCTTCAATAAAATTGAGTAGACGTTGGCCTTAAGGACTGATTCACTCTTTGGGGCCTAATCTGAGATTGTTTACGATTAACCAACTTGTATTGATCAATCTGATGTTTAGCTAGGGAAGTAGTGTCAAACGACCACGGCTGGGGGGTACACTAGGAATCAGAGGCGTAAGCCGAAGGAAGAACCTTCTCCCCAATCCCTCCTTCTAACTGGTTGGATTGAGCAGACATAAGTAGATTAAATCGTTTATAATCTTAAGGTGGGTTTTGGGAGTCTGTAGATCCTTAAGCTACCCCACTTAAGGACATGCTTGTTTTGTTGTGCTGCAGGGTTCTCATCCCCAGTCCTTCTAACATTTTCCTAGTTTATGTTGGGAAGGTCATTGAATCCCCGATTGGAAGGACCACTAGAGTATTCTAGGAGGTGTAGATTAGATTTTGGCCACATTGATCCCATGGCCGATCAACAGCCTCCTCTGCCTCAAGATCCACAGGAGGTATTTCAAAGGCAGCTGGAACAAATGTAGAGAATGTAGGGTGCTCAGCCCTTGAAGGATTTTTTTGATCCTTCAAATTACGGGGAATGTCCCGACGTTTAAATTCCTACCGGAGACGTTGAAATCAAGCCCCAGGTGTTAAGTATGATCAAACATTTCCATGGGCTTGGCTCTGAAGACTTGTTTCAGCACTTGGAGGACTTGACCACTTTGGTCGAGACCACCAAGGCACGAAACGTGAATGATGAGCAAATGATCATGAGGCTTTTTCCCCACCCTCTTAGGGATAAAGCTACTCATTGGTACAGGACTATAGGAAGACCAATTGCAACTTGGAATGAGTTGAAATTGACCTTTCTGAAGAAATTCTTCCCTGTCGGACGTACCATTGCTTTGAGACGGGCAATCACTACCCTTACCCAGCGGCTGGGGGAGTAGTTTCATGTGGCCTGGGAGCGATTGCAGGACCTATTGCGGAGGTGTCCACACCACGAGGTGCCAAAATGGCAACTCGTGCAGATCTTCATTCAGAAATCACGTGGACGCTTCTTGCGGAGGCAATTTCCTCAACAAAGATGCAAATAGCACGCACGATTTATTTGAGGAGATGAGCGAGAATTCGAATAATCATGCCTCCATGGATACTTTTAACGGGTCCTAGTAGTCTAAATCGAATGCTAATGAAGTCCACGACGCTCATTCATTCGATATGGAATTGATTTGTAATAAACTTGATAAGGTGGACTTGGTTGCGGAGAGAATGGAGGAGTGGATGGCTGGAAATTCAATGAACAACTCTTGATCCACTCAATCCTAGAATTTGGGATTCCATTCATCGCGAGCTCCTTCTAGACGGGAGTTCGTGAATCAACTTGATGCGACTCAACCTGCGAGCCAACATTATTCGGAATCCCACGGGTTCCAAATTGGGGCCTTTGATCCCAGTTTCTTTGATACTTCTCTTTCTTTCTCTCCATCCTCATCCTATGAGGATGTTTGTGTTGTACAGGAGAATGTTAGATCCAACCCCTACTCCAATGCTTATAATTGGGGTTTGAGAAATCACCCTAACTTCTCCTGGAAAAACTCGGGGCAGCAGACCCAATTCCGACCCAGCAACTATGCTCCGCAACAACCAATGGATCATGGTCATGTTTATACTCAGTTGCCCCCGAATCAGGTCAATCAGCCAGCTTGGAATGCCTGTCAACTCGTAGGGCAGGCTGATTTGAACTGACAAATAGTAGAGATGCAAGGATCCATGCTCAACTCATGTAGCAAATGAAAACCTTGTTGGACAACTTGCAAACTGAGCTCATAGCTAATTCTTGTCAACCCGGATCTCTACCATCTCAACCCATACCCAACCCACGAAATATCCTGAATTTGGGCAATCAACCCCATGGGTACGGAAATTAGAGGGACCCACACGCACATGCTCAGGTGGTTGAGCAAGGTCCTTATGCAAATCAACGATTCTTGGCTAATGAAGCCCCTCCAATCTTTCCTAACCCTCCCCAAGACCCAAACTCGTATGTATCCGCAAATTCTGTTACCTTGAGGAGTGCTAAACAAACTCAGGATCCATAACCACACTATTCTGATTTACCAAATCCTGAAGAACCTGAGGAGAGAAAGGAGAACTCTAGAGAAGAAATCAAGGCTCAGGAACCTGATTCCAAAGATCCGACTCATGTTCCTTTTCTTGAAGCCTTGATCAGATCAAGGAAGAAGAAGTCTGTTGATAGTAATGAGGAGCTTCTGAATATTTTCAAGAATTTTGATATCAATATCCCACTCCTCGATGCTATCAAGCATATACCGGCTTACGCGAGATTTTTAAAGGATTTATGTACACAGAAGCGTAAGTCAAGAGAATCTGTTCCGAGGAAGGTGGTACTCTCCGAGCAGGCTAGTTCTGTTATCCTGCACCACCTCCCTCAAAGAAAGAGAGATCCAGGTGCTCCTTTGATTTCTTGTGTCATCGGAGATTACACTTTTGATATTGCACTACTGGATCTGGGTGCATCTATCAACCTAATTTTGACTTCTCTTTACGAGAAGTTTGGATTAGGTAAGCTTCGGTCGACTTCAGTAATGCTGTAGTTAGTAGACCGTTCAGTCACAAATCCGCGAGGCGTTATTGAAGATGTTATTTTTAAAGTTAAGGATTTCTATTTTCCTATAGATTTCCTTGTCCTTGACATGGATGTACCTGAAAATCTGAGGAACACACCCATCATTCTGGGGCGTCTGTTCCTGGCTACCGCTAAGGCCAACATTAACTATGAAAGCGATAGCATGGAAATAGCCTTTAGGGATCAAAGAATGAAATTGGATATTTTTAAGGTGATTAATAAATTCGAGGATTGTGGATTTATTGAGGAACTTGAGGACAATAATGTGAATATTGAAACTTGTATGATGGTTTCTGCATTTGAAAGTTCCTCCTCTAAAGATGAATTGGACTTGCAACCCTCTATGGCAGACCCGCCATCTTCTGAAGAGGTTATTGATTTTGTTCACTCTCAACCTCTTCCTCTTGATGAGTCTTCATCAGCATCTTCCTTACTTTCAATCATTAACCCGCCCCAACTTGAATTGAAACCATTGCCTAAGAATCTAAAATATCAATTTTTAGGACCACATAAGATGCTCCCTGTGATTATCAGTACTAAATTAACAAAGGAGTAGGAGATTAAACTGATTAAGGTCCTGAAGGAACACAAGGAGGCAATTGGTTGAACCATTCATGACCTTAGGGGGATCGAGCCATCTTATTGCAATCATAAAATATTTTTGGAAGATGGATCCCGCCCTTCTCGCCAAATGCAGAGGAGATTAAATCCAAATATGTGAGAAGTGGTCAAGAAGGAGATTATTAAGTGGCTCAATGTAAGAATCATTTATCCGATCTCTGATAGTCTTTGGGTAAGTCCCGTGCAAATTATTCCCAAGAAATCCAGGATTACCGTTGTGACTAATGAGAAAGGAGAATCTGTCACAACTCATTCAGCTTCCTCTTGGAGGGTTTGTATCGATTACAGGAAGCTGAACACGGCCACGGAAAAGGATCATTTCCCTCTGCCTTTCATTGATCAAATATTAGAAAGATTAGCTGGGCAGAAGTACTATTTTCTTGATGGCTACTCGGGATACAACCAAGTTCCTATCCATCCCGAGGATCAGGAAAAAACTACTTTCACCTGTCCCTACGGAACCTTTGCTTTGCGTAGGATGCCATTCGGTTTATGCAATGCACCTATGACTTTTCAAAGGTGTAAGCTGGCCATATTCTCTGACATGGTGGGAGAGTTTATGGAAGTCTTCATGGGCGATTTCTCTATTTTTGGAGAATCGTTTGACTCTTGTCTAGCTAATCTTGAAATGATTCTTAAACGAAGCATCAAAACAAGATTGGTCCTTAGCTGGGAAAAGAGTCATTTCATGACACAAGAAGGTATCATCTTGGGTCATGTAATCTTTGAACGGGGAATTGAAGTGGATAAAGCTAAGGTTGATGCTATCGCTAAACTTCCTCCTCCTATATTTGTTAAACAAATTCGATCATTTCTTGGTCATGTGGGATTCTACAGGAGATTCATCAAGGACTTTTCGAACGTTGCTCGTCCTCTGAGCAATCTTCTCACCAAAGAAACATCATTTGATTTCGACGAATCATGCCATAAGGCACTTGATTTTCTTAAAATGGCAGCCACTTGTGCTCCAGTGTTGCAACCACCGGTTTGGACAGCCCCTTTTGAGATCATGACCGACGCTTCTGATTACGCAATCGGGGCTGTTTTGGGTTAGAAAGTTGATAGGAAGCCCTCTGTCATCTACTACGCTAGTAAAACTCTGGACGAGGCCCAGAGGAATTACACTGCTACTGAGAAGGAAATACTAGCCGTAGTATTTGCTTTGGAGAAATTCAGGGCTTATCTCTTAGGGTCTCACTTCATTATATATACCGACCACTCGGCCTTGAGACATCTCTTGGCAAAAAAGGATGCCAAGCCCCGGCTTATTCGTTGGATTCTACTTTAAGTATTTGATCTTGAAATCAAGGATAAATCCGGGGTATAGAATGTAGTGGCGGATCATCTGTCGAGACTTCTAAGTGATTCTTCTCATCCGGATATTCCGATTGCTGATACTTTTCTGGACGAAACCATCCTTACAGTTTCAGGCATCCAAACCCCGTGGTTTGCTGACATTGTTAATTATTTGGCCATTGGTCAAATCCCCTAGGATTGGACCAAGCAACAATGGGATAGACTCAAATTTGAGGCCAAATATTATTTCTGGGAGGACCCTAAACTGTATAGCACCGGTTTTGATCAGATTATTCGCCGATGTGTTCCGGAGAATGAATTCAACAGTATACTCAAGTTCTGCCTTACATCTGTGTGTGGTGGACACTTCTCCGGGAAAAAGACGGATGCAAAAATTTTGCAATCTGGATTCTATTGGCCGTCTTTATTCAAGGATGCCTAGAAATTCTCAAGATTGTGTTCCCGATGCCAGGCACTTAGGAGCATAACTAAGAGAGATATGATGCTCCTAAACCCAATTCTTCCTCTCGAAATCTTTGATGTTTGGGGCATCGATTTCATGGGACCCTTCCTCCCTTCATTTGGACATCAGTACATTCTCGTCGCTGTTGATTACGTGTCCAAATGGATTGAGGCGATTCCCACCCGAACTAATGACCACAAGGTGGTCGTCAATTTTATCAAGAAGAACATCTTCAGCAGGTTCGGGATTCCGAGGGTCATCATCAATGATGGTGGCACTCATTTCACTAATGCCCAGTTCCATAATTTGCTAACTAAATACGGGGTTAATTACCGAATCTCCACACCTTACCATCCCCAGACGAATGGACAGGTCGAGATCTCCAATCAGGAGATCAAAAATATTCTACAGAAAACGGTTAGGCCTGATCTTAAAGACTAGACTCAAAAGCTCGAGGATGCTCTTTAGGCCTATCGTACGGCGTATAAAACGCCCATCGATATGTCTCTGTTTCATCTGGTGTATGGAAAGGCATGCCATTTACCCGTAGAAATTGAACATAGGGCATTCTGGGCAATCAAGCAGTGCAATCTAGATCTGAGTTTAGCTGGGAAGACCATGAAACTCCAACTATCTGAGTTGGAGGAGCTTAGAAATGATGCGTATGAGAATGCCAAGATCTACAAGGCTCGGACCAAAGCTCTACATGACCAATTGATTTCCCGCAAGAGCTTTGAGTCGAATCAAAAGGTCTGGCTATTCGATTCTTGATGTAAGCTGTTTCCCGGCAAACTTAGGTCAAAATGGAATGACCCGTTCATTATCGACCAGATTTTTCCAAATGGAGCTGTTCAGATCTCTGACCCGAAGACGGGTAATTCATTCAAAGTCAACGGTCAACATCTGAAGCGTGTTATTGACTGTACTCTTCCAGAACTCATCTCAGACACGGCTGCTCTAGCCATGTTGTGACTTCTTTGGCTAGATTTCACCTAGCTAATGGCATTAAACTCAGTAGTTGTACAGTCTGGCTCAGAGCTAACTCGAGCTTCATATTCAGGTGATATCTTCCGTACTCTACCCTTCCTTTCATGTCTTTTTTTCTCAATGTGGACATTGCATCAACTAGGCATGGGGGGTGGATTCATTTTTGAATCATTTTGTTAGCTTTGTAAAATTCTTGTAAATTCTATTTCTCTTCTTATATATATACATAAAAAAAAATTAATTTAGAAGGAATACTTGAACATTAGGACTTTTCAATCTTACGAAATATTACATCAGGATTTGAACACTAAGACCCTTCAGGTCTTTAGGCTTAATTAGCCCAGGTATCCACTAAAATGTGTATTTGTTTTTCGAGTCCTCGTCATCTTGAATTTTTATTGTAATTTGATTAAATAAGTTTAGGTGATAAGTACACGACTTATCAACCTGCCTTCTGATTTGAGGGAACTTTAAGTCTAAGCATCTACACACTATCTTGCCACTGACTCATTATTTGGTGATTTTAACAGAAACTGGGCAGCTAATGAACCTTTTAAGGTGATATGGCTGGCAAGTTATCATGGGTAACAGCCCATAGGTAGGTTGTCTAGAGCTCAGTCACTGGACCATTCTCTTCTTGTTGCCTTTAGGTAAATCTTAGACCAGGGAAGCCACCTACTTAAAAAAAAAAAGAAAGTCAAAAAGGAAAGAAAAAGAAAAAGAAAAAGAAAAAGAAAAAGGAGAAAAGAAAGAAAATAAAAGAAAATAAAAGAAATAAGCCACACTTCACCGCACGAGTATAGCTGAAAATTTTGAAAATACTTAGGAAGAAGTGGAGAAGTAGAATAAGCCGGGGAGATACACACTGGACTCACCCTTGTGTTGACCCCATAAAAATAAAAGTAGGGAGAAAACTACCGGTTGTAAAAATACACCTTTAGGCAGAACTCTCTTTTTAAGGTCACCTAGAGGCATAGAAACCCGAAGCCCATTCTAATTGTCGATCAATGAGTCTATCACATTCACAATAAGATGCTTAGAACTTAGGGTTCTCATCAAATCTTGGGTGGGTTGAGTGGCCATAGAAAGCCACTCTTTAACCCTAAACTCAAAAATAAAAAAAAAATTAGAAAAGAAGAAAAAGAGAAAAAAAAGATTTTTCTTTGAATAAGGCGAGGGCTTGAGGCGGTCTACATTTTGGTAGATACCCGGGTGCTGTTGTGTCTTTGAAAGTTCAGATCCTGAGTAAAAAAATTTCTTAATGTTGAAAATAACTTATGCACAAGTAATCTAACCTAATTCTTTTATAAATAGCATGTAGTTTTTGCTAGGGACTAGCAAAAGATAGGCATAGGGGTGTGATGTGCATACATCCGATTAACCTAAAATGTTTATTAATGCATGTTCTTAGTGTCACATTAGCATCATACATTGTAAATAGTGCATAACATGCATAATCATGCATTTAGATCAAGTTGTATAAATTGTATAGTAATTGTCTCCTTTTTATGGTCAGGGATAGGGCGATTTTTTATCAGGGCCTTGGATTGAAGATCCAACCATACGGATCTAATCAGGATGACGATTGGAGCTCAACGATTCCAAGATCGCCCTAATTGGACATCCGTAGCACTAGATAGAGATCGAGGAACCTTAAAGAGCGAGGGCCAAGATGGTGTTAATCCGCACCTCAGACGAAAAATCCAACCGCACGGATGGGTTTGGATCGATGATCGTAGCCTAACGGCGTGAAAATCGGTCCAATCCGACACCTGTGGCACCATTTACAACACTTAGAAGATGGACGGCCTAGATGGCGCCACGTGGCACCATCATAGCCGCCCAGCATCGGCCACCCCTCTCCATTCAATATTTGAAGACAAAGGCGTGGACGATCTGGGCCATTAGATCTCCATCCAACAATCGCAGATTGCGCACGCCTAATCTTTAAACGAGGCAAAGTCGGCCCCGCAGCGCGTTGGTCCAGCGACCTTCGCAAGAAGAGCGGGCGCACGTTCGAATCCCACCTGGCCACTAAATCAGAACAAGCGAGCGCATGGGCACGTGATTGGAGCCGTTCGATTTGCATCAAGCGACGCTGAGCGAGCAATAGCGCCCATGTGTGATCAGATGCGCGACGCTTACGCATGATCGCACGTGGGCACGCGGCGCAGGCGAGGGTGGTATAAGTCGTCCGATCTCTTGATTGAACGACTGATAATGCTCAAATGTGCGTAAGCATTTTAGGTGGAGAAGAAGAGCGGGCGTGCGCAATGCTCGCACACGTCACCCAAGATGGACCTTTAGTGACGTTTAAGTCCGTCACTAAAGGTCCCATATTAATGTTTTTGAAATTAAAATATCCAAAATGCCCCCACTCCTTGCAACCATAAAAGGAGACTCCCTCCATACGAATTTCTTATCCCTTCCTTCTCTTCTCTCCCTCTCCAAAGCTCAAGAGAAGCTTGTCCCACAATTGGGATGCTCCTCAAGAGCTAAAATCAAATTTTCACCCCCATTCTAGAAGCGGATCCCGCGACGACGACGTGCTGCCTCGTTCCCGTTCCTCCTGCTTCGACCTCCTTGCTCCGTTCCTCGTCTTCCAGGCGTTGTCTCGTCCGGCTCATCCTCCAAGAGATCGTCGAGGAGGATAACTTCTCTCTCCCATTCCTTTTTCCTACTTTCTATAGTAGAATTTTTCTGCTTTTTAGTTGTTATAATTTCTCGCTTTCTAGTGTAATCTTTTCTCACTTTCTTAGTTGTAAAAATATTTTGCAACATCAAGTGAATGTTTTCTCTCTCTCTTTCTCTTATTGTCTTTATTTATTCCATTTCATTGTGATTATTCCGCTCTTTAAAAAAAATACAAAAAAGTATAATTGCGAATTTTGATTGACGTAGCCTCCCTGAGTTCGACCTGGGATTTCTTTTCTAGTATAAATTTTATTTGTTGAACCTGAGTTCTTCGCTACTCGAACTACAACGACAGGTTTTCAAAACCAACTTCGATAGCGCAGTCCTCCGATCAACAGCATGGGAGCCTACAAAAATGCTATTGTACCCCCATTTGTTTCTTAAGAAGATCAATAGAATATCTTAGCCCCATCAGGGCCTTCTTCCGTAGTTTTCTCTCCGCTCTTGGTGAGTGGGGTTTTCACGTAAACCTAAGTATTTCATTATGTTTATGCTTTTGATATCTTCTTCCTCTTATCTATATTATTTAACATGAGATAGGGTGAGTTGTAGTGGTACATTTAGTACCACATAGTAGAATGAAGAAGTGAGGTTTGTGTGGGAGCCTATAAATAGGCTATTGTACCTCCATTTATTTCTTGAGAAGATCAATAGAATATCTCAACCTTATTGAGGCCTTCTCCTGTGGTTTTCTCCCTACTCTTTGTAAGTAGGGTTTCCACATAAACCCAAGTGTTTCGTTATGCTTATGCTTTTGATATCCTGCTTCCGCTTATCCATATTATTTAATAGTAAGGTATACATACTTTTGTAGAGTCGATTTTCTCGTATGAAATGTCGATCCAACTCAACATGCTTGGTTCTATCATGAAACTCTAGGTTGTTTGTAAGATTTCTTGTAGTCTTATTGTCCTAGTAGGGTTTCATAGGTAGATTTGAGCTTATCCTAATGTCCTTCAAAATGATCTTTACCCATATCATCTTTGTGATTCTGGAAGCCATTGCTTTGTATTTAGCCTTTGCACTAGATCTTGCACACACACTTTGTTTTTTGCTTCCCCAGATGACAAGGTTTCTTTCCAGAAATATAGTGTACCCTTTGGTCGTTCTTTTATCATCGATGGATCTAGCCCAATCCGCATCAGTGTACCCTTCAACACTAAGTCCATCCCCCTTGATAAAAAGACCTCTACTTGGATTCTTCTTCAACTAGCAAACAACCCTGTTCATAACCCTGAGATGAACATCAATAGGAGCATGCATGAATTGGCTTAACACATTTACTGTCTAGGAGATATCAGGCTGAGTTAAAGTTAAGTAAATGAGTTTCCCAACAATCTTTTCATACTTATGTTTCTGGAAGTCTTCAAGTGGTTCCCTACTCTTCAAGCTCAAGTGATGAGTGGCTTCAATTACAATCAATCTACAACCAAGTTTCCCAATCTCTTGTAGCAAGGTCGAAATGTACTTCCTTTAGCATAGGAAGAGCTCATTTTTTGATATGGCTATTTTAATCACAAGGAAATATTTCAAGTTTCCAAGATCTTTGATCTTAAATTCTTTTGCCAATTGCCTCTTTAAGTCTTGAATCTCTTCCATAGCATCATCACTAGTAAGAACCACATCGTTCATGTACACTAGTAGTGCAACTTAATCTCCACAACATGGATAAAAAAATGTGTAATCACTATTGCCATTTATAGCCTTGGATCTTCATGGAAATTCTCAATCTTTAAACCATGTTATAGGAGATTGTTTGAGGTCATATAGCATTTCTTGAGCTTGCAACATTTTCCTTCTAGTTCATTCCCTAAGGCATATGCATGTATACTTCTTCCTTGAGATCTTTGGTGGAGGGAGAACATAGGCTACGTATTTGGTAAGATATTAGAACGCTAATCTAAGATCGTCGCTCTAATACCAAATCGGTGAAAATGATTAATCTTATTCAAATAAGAAACCCTACACCTCTTTGTTTAGAGAGAGGTGCAGGAACAATTGCGATACAAACTATAAGAAAATAGAAAAGTTACAAGAACATCATTATAATATAAAATAGATCGAAGGGGTATCTCAACATCTGCATTCAAAAAGGAATTTTTAATGTCTACTTGATATAAAGCCCAAGAGAATTGAACTGCCAAAGTAAGAAGTACTCGTATTGAATTCATTTTTGTTATTGGTGCAAATGTCTCCAAGTAGTCTATTCCATTCTTTTGTTGAATTCTTTTGCAACAAGTCTTGCATTGTACCATTCTATTTGTCCATCACCTTATATTTGATAGTATATACCCATTTAGAATCTACTATGTGACTGGCCATAGGTAGATCTATTACTTCCCATAGTACATTTTTCAATAATGCCTTCATTTCTTTACGCATTGCCTCTACCCATTTTGAATTCAGTTGTGCTTTACCTACTCTTCTGGGAATCACTGAACTTGCAAATGATGAAAATGGGAAATAATAGTCAATCTTATTCCAAAAAGAAACCTTACACCTCTTTATATAGAGAGGTGTGGGAACAATTGCAGACCAAAACCTATTAAGTTATTTTTTAGTTGGTCTTTTATTTTATTTTTCTATGTAAGGGTGTTCTTGTAATTTCTCCTTCCAGTATCTCTCTATATAAAGGTACCGGGGTCTCTGAATAAGACTTATGACATTTCCTCCTAAGATGGTATCAGAGCAGTGGTCCTAGACCAGTGCTTCGATATTCTACCCAAACCCTAGCCACCAACCCATCACCTAAACCCCTATTCTTCTCTCTCTAGCACCGTCGGCCTTGAGGAAGCTAGCAGCACCGTCGTCGGTGGACTAGCCTTCACCTGCCTGCAGTGCTGCCTACTGCTACTCTACCCCTACTAGTGATTGCAAGGGACTGTAGGATGCCCTAGGCACACCACCAGGCCTGCAGCGCTGCTGCCCCATTGTGCCACTTGCAGAGCCACCGTGAATGGTGTAAGGGGCCCTGTAGGCACTGCCCCTTGATCTTCTGGCCCAGCACAGCCTCTAGATTTAGTTCTTGAGGCTGTGCTGGCCTAGACTGGGTTTTTAATGGGGTTCTTCAGCCTGATCTATCATCTGGAAGGCTATGACGATCAACCGCGACTGTTAGAACTGGGGTTACCAGTTCCCTTCTACTTCTATAGACCTTCCTAGAGGAGTTTTATACATTGGAAGGTCACTGCTAGGGTCTGATCTATGCCCTAGCACGTGCAAAAATATTGTTTCTTGGTGTCTATTGGTTGTATATGCTATGAAATCAGAGTTTTTGTACTCCTTATGTCTGATTTCAAGTCGACTTCGGTCTAAAATTACAATTTTCAGACCCTACGATTTGAGTTTCAACCTTTAGAACTTCTGTTCTTCGTGGATCATGACTTCGGACATCATAGGAAACCAAAAAGAACCTAAGAGTGACTCAGTTGGGAAGTCATCTTCCACAAGCGCTCTTCCTCACATGCAGGGGACTTCTATCAAGTTGGATGGATCTAACTTCTTGCTTTGGTCCACTTCCTTCTTTCGGTTTGTTGAATCCCATTGGAAGAAGTATATATTGGCAGATGATGTGCCTATTGTGAAATCTGCATATTAGGAGGCAGATAATGATTAGGTGGCAACATGCCTTCTGAATAGCATAACTTAGACAATTTCCAAACAAGTCATGGCATACACTTCGGTAAAGAGAATATGGGTGGTGTTACATTTGATCCACTCTCACATAAGCAATATCATCAGGCTGTATCGTGTTGTTGAGGATATTCACACTCTTCGAAAAGGTACCATGGCCTTATCTGAGTATTATGGTACCATGAAGAATCTTTGGGATGAACAGGATGTGTATTAGGCCATATCTACAGATGCAACAGTTATAACCAACGAGAGAGTATTCGATCTATTCAGCTATGTTTGGCCTTAGTCCAAAATGCAAGACGGTGAAGGATTAGTTTATGACCATGGATGAGATTCCTATGCTTACGTAGATCTATGCTCGTTTCTCGAGGCTTAACACATCTGATCTCGTGCCTATATCTGATTCCTTTGCCGTAGCTACTATTGGTCGTGGTAGGGGAAACTCTAGGGGTAGAGGTGGTCGTGGCTGTGGTGGTACACATGGTGGTCGTGGGTGTGGCAAAGTTCTTTTTTTCTGTGAGTACTATCACAAGAATGGACATACGGTGGATCATTGCTGGGTGAAGCATGTCTACCCATAGGAAATGGATCCACGTGCTCATCAAGTTTCTATAGAGGATACAACACAGGTGCTTGAAGATGATAGTTAGATCATTGTATCCAGGGTAGATTATGACTGATTCATTGCCTCTTTGGCCTCTACCTTAGTAGGAGCCTCTGTCCAAAGATCTGCAAGTACTTCAGCCAAGTCTGCTAGATCTCAAGCTCTTGCTTGGCTTGCTGATTGAGGTGCCTCCTCACAGATAACTGGTGATACTATGTTATTTTCATCCCTACAGGATCTTGCAGCCCCATTCTAGGTTTAGGTAGCAAATGGTGGCTTGTCACCAGTTACTGGTCTTGGAAATATCTCCATCTCCTCCACTTTAACATTGTCTAATGTTATGCATGCTCCTAAGTTTTCTCTTAATTTGATATTTATCAACCAAATTACGAAAGATTTACAGTGCAGAGCAGTTTTTCATGATCAGTATTTCTTCTTATAGGAATCTAGAAGATGAGGTGGATTGGTGGAGGACTTGAGTAAAATGGTCTCTACTACCTCCATGTTCCATCATCATCTACTGCTGATGTTGTCTATTCCTCTACTGCTCTTCAGTGGCACCTATGCCTTGGTCATTCTAGCATGCCTATTCTCCGTCGTCAGTTTCTAGAGATGTCTTTTCCAGAGTCCTTTCGATGTAAAGCATGCCAATTGGGCAAACACCATAAGTCTTCTTTTCCACTGCATAATAAATGGGCTGAGTCTGTATTTGATTTGATTCATGCAGATGTTTGGGGCCCTTGTAGGGTTTAAAGTCTTAGAGGTTTTCGGTACTTGTTTTAGTTGATGACTATATCAGGATGTCCCAGGTCTTTATGATGAAAGATAAGTTCGAGGTTTTTTGATCTTGTTAAAAATTTTGTTCAAGAAATAAAGACCCAGTTTTCCACTATTATTAAAGTTTTTTAGAGTGATAATGGCTTGGAGTTTGTAAATGCCAGGGCTACACAATTTTTTCAGTCTTGCGGTATTATTCACTAGACTTCTTGCATCTATATCTCCCAACAAAATGGGGTGACTGAACGTAAGCTTTGCCATTTGTGGCCTGTATTACTATGTTTCAGATGAATGTCCCTTCATCTTTTTGGGTTAATATTGTCTTGACTACCACTTGGTGAATTGGGTTTCTTCCTGGACTTTGGGGGGTTAGGCCTCATTCTTTGTTTTGTTTCTTGACAAGGATATGTTTTTTATCACTTCAGTGGTTTTTGGTTGTGTGTGCTTTATCCATCTATATAAGGTATTATAAATTTTTCCTCGCTTCATGAGGTGTGTTTTTTTAAGCTACTCTTGAACCCAAAAGGGTACATGTGCTATGATCTTGAATCATGGAGATTTTATGTTTATGCTGATGTCACTTTCTTTGAGGAGATTCCTTATTACCAGAAAAAGGGGGAGAATTCCACCTCTTTTCATCCTCAGAAAGTCCCCCTTCTTAAGCCCACTAAACCACCATAGATCTATGAGCCTCCTAGACGCCAGATAGATCAACCTGATCCTAGTCCTTTCCCATGTCACCCAGACATTCAAGATATAGGTACTTTTCCTAAGCATTTTTACTGTAGGTCTATGGATGTATCTCACGTTGATGAACCATTGTCTACCATTTTTGTTCAGTCTCCACCAATCGCTGATGACTTGTCTGAGGACCAAGTACCTACTCCTCCTGAGAGTATTACTGGCGAAACGGTGGCAGTAACTAGCTTTTCTTAAGTCGTTGTAGTACAGATAGTTATTGCCATCATTTGCTAATATTTGTTACTCGGAAAATACAGTTCTCCCGAGGTCGAACTCAGGAAGCAAGTCGTATTCTAGAGATATACATGTTTTATTACAAAAATAAAGAGAGAGAGATGAAAGTTTGGCTTCTTCTTCTTCTCTTCTTTTCTTTCTCTTTGTCTTCTCTTCGTTTGGCTTTTGTTCTTCCTATCCTTCTTCTTCTTTTCTTGCTTCCTCTATTTCTTGGTTGGACGATCCTGTCTTTTTCTTTGTTTCTTCTTCTTTGTCTTCTGATGTCTGCAGAGTCTTCACTTGGCTGCTCTGTGTTCCTCTCTTTCCTCTGCCTCGCCTTCCTTCTTCTTCTTTGCCTTCACCTGTCTTCAGGACGTCGTCTGATTTGAAAATCAGACTACTTAAACCTCTTGTTGCTATAGTGTCTCCCTGAGCTTCCTTCTTCACCTGTGCCTGCACGCTCAAGAGTTCAGAGTCAGGGCAAAACCTACTCTACCCCCCTCCCCCGCGCGTCTCTTTCTCTCTGACTTTGCTCTTAGGACAGCTCTCCCAGAGCAACCGGGTAATCGGGTACGAGTCGCGCCCGGGACCAGGCCCACCGGTGTGCGGTGGTGGGCGAGGAGTGCAGGTCGGTTTAATCGGGTCGGGCCAGGTCCGCGGAGCATGGTCACGGACGAGGCCGGGTCGGGTGAGAGGGACCTCACCCCGTGGTCAGGAGGCAAATAGCATAAGGCACCTTTTGCCTTTATGCGTCCGCGCGCCTCTGAGAAGTTCCGAGGTGGGACTAAATGTCCCACCCCAATTGAGCGCCCGCAGCGGAGGGAGCAGCGGGCGATCGTGGCTTCACGCGAGGCCTTCGCCCCAACTGCGAGCCTGGGACGCTTCGCGGAGATGCCCCGCGCAACCTGGGAGTCGAACCTGGGCGAAGGTGTGCCTGCACCTGCAGGTGAAGGAGCTCTGCCTGCTCAGTAATGGCAACGGCGGGCGAGTCACCTGATCACAGAAGAACAGCCTCTCGGCCTAATTAGACAGGCAGGGGACCTTCGCCGTGGCACGGCGAAGGTGGTCGGATGGTTTGCAGTGGGCGTGGTGGAGCAAACAGGTCGCCCTAGGTCAAACTGCGGGCGAAGAAGTGGGTGTGTTCGGTGGGTCTGCAGAGGGCGTTTGGTGGGCAGTGGAAGGGCGGAAGAGGATCAGGGTGACGAGGTGGAGGTTATGCACAGGTCGGCGAGCCGTGTGGGGTGCTGGAGCGATGGGAGCGATCCGCCGAAGTTTGGCCGGAGGTGGAGAAGGTGACGGTGATCAATGGGAAATCGGGGCCGATAGTAAGGGTTTCAGTATGGAAAAGAAAGAGGGGAGGAAGAGGAGAAGTTCTACCTGCTAAGCTGGACGAGGAGGGGTTGGCGCAGGCGACAGTCGTATCGACTGTCGTCGGAGAAGAAATTGCCCAGAGGAAGGGGCGGCGGCGAGGAAGGGACCGGAGAGGCGCCAGCTGGGTGCGGCGTGACGCGGAAGGATCGAGGGAAGGTAACCCTGCTGCTGGTAGTGCAGCAGGGCGACGAGGAGGAGGAGATGGCCGCCGGAGCAAGGGGGCGTCCATCGGAGTGGGAAGGGAGGAATTTAGGGGGGTGTCTCCGTCAGATCCGAGCGGCGAAGAACGGCGGAGCGACGGGGGTATTTATAGGGGCGGAATCAGAGAGGGCGGAGGGAGACGTGTCTCCCTCGCCGGAGGACGCCGGAGGAAGGAGACCCATACCGTCCGTGCGTTCGCACGGGCGGTATGGGTGGTCGCAGTACTCAGGGGGGTGTCCCTGCGGTGGCTGACGACGCAGGGTACCCTCCATTGACTTGCCAGGGCCCCTCCCTCACCCTGCGCGGCGCAAGGTCGCCGGAGCATGGTGCCGCGTAGGTTTTGCAGGAGGGACCTAAACGCAAAGAAAGAAGGAGAGTTAGGAGCCAAAATGCGAGGTTTCAAAAGTTGAGGGCCAAAAAGTAAATATATGAGGACCAAAGTGTAAAGTTGGTCAAGAAGGTTTCTTCTTAGGCCCAAGTTTTTATACATGATTAATTAGGACCTAAGGATTCTGATGGTGAATTTTATTTCTAGCTTAAACCTTGTTTGACCTATCAATTTACGCAAGAACCCAAATTAAGTTGTTAATTGGGCATGGTTCCCAATGTAGGTCAAAATGGGTTCCTAAGGCCAAATTGAAAGTCCTAAACCCTAGAGATTATTTTTATATGAGTTTTAGAGGGTTTAGTTGATTTTTACCTTACCTCGAACCACGTGAATTGAAGTGGATTTATTTTTACGGTTACAGGCTGTCATTTAATTCTTTGGAGTTGCTGTAGCCCTTATTGAGTCATCTCATCCCACTTTTCTTCTTATTAGGTTGTTTTGACCTATGTTTGGGTCCTGAGTTACCCTATTTTCAGATCGGATTAGTGAAATTGCATTTTTACCCCTCAGTTTATGTTTTCTTTGCAAACTCAGAATCTCTCTGAGCCAAGCCTTTCTAAGGTTATGTAGGAGCTTTTATTCTCTGTATTAGGTCAAAATGAGCTAGTTATAGCTCATGATGAGGTTCTCATCATACCCCCATGCCTAGCTTTTTCTAGTCCCTTAGCAAAAACTTAAGGTTTCAACCCTTGTTCTAGACCATGAAGTTCTTAATAGCTTCAGATAAGTGCTTTTTCATTTAAACTTAGATTAGGTTAGAATGCTGACCATAGGCCTAAAAGATACTCTAGTACCAATCAAGATCCAAATCTGTCTAGCCTTAGCCTCAGTCTTTAGCAAAGGTTTTTAAGGCCCACAAGAACTAACCTAAGGTTTATTGGACTTTGTGGTTAAAGCACCCGTGCTTGAAATGATTTTAGCCCTGGCTCAGTTCGCAGTGCGTTTTATAAGAGAGAGAGGTAGAAAATTTTTCTGTTTTTGGAGAGTTTTCTCTCTCTTTTTCTTTTTAATTCTAGCTTAGGATTGGCTTTTCAACACGGTCTGTATCAGATTCCTTGCCCCCATCATCAATCCTCAAGGGTTCCTGGCGATTGATGCTTCGAGATAGCACCGCCCATGGCAACCCCCAGAACCCTGGCTATTGAGATTTCGAGATAATCCCATCCATGGTGTTCCGTGGCCGCGTTCAGACCCTGGCAGTTGATACTTCGTGATAATGCCATCCATGGAATCTGAACTAGCGGGTGCTTACATGCCCCCAGTAGGATATGTGAATATCCTAAGAGACAAGCACTGAGGAGATGATATTTTGTTACGCATCTTTAAGGGGATTTCCCTCCTCTCTGCGCTGGGAACTCGTCCAAATCAACTTGTGTTGATCGGCCGCTCCTACTCTAGGTGTACTTTTTAGAATTTTTTCGACGCTTCTGCGTGATTTTGATTTTTACGCTTGCTGAACCAGGTTGTGTGTGAGGTTAGGGTGCTTAGGTTACTGAGTCCCGTAAACCAGAAGTTAGTTAGCAAGGTCAAATACTCCCTAAGCCTTGGACCTAGTACTTAAGCTTTTCATTTTCCTCAACCTCTTGAGGATTGTCTAGATCTTAATGGGTACTAAGAGTCTATCAAGAATGCCTAAGGTTTGCATTCTTACTAATCTTACCAAGCGCTTTTCATTTCTTTTCTTAAAAAAAATGGTCTAGACTAAGGTTAATTCCTTAGCTTCTTACTAATGACTATTACTCTTTTCTTTCATCTTTTTGTGCTCCTTTTCATTTTGTTTCTTTTCCTTCTCCTTAAAATTTCCTTTCTCCTCTTATTCTTTTTATTTTAATTTTTATGGTGTTTTTGGCATATGTGAATTTTTTGTTTAAAACCTTTTTTTTTCTACAAGTTTTGCACTTATACCCCCCCCATGCCTAAAACTTGCAATGTCCTCATTGTGATTTAGGGGTTTTTATTTACTTAATTTATTCCTTAAGACAGATATTTTTGTGAGTGAATGGGTCGAGATGAATTTTGCGGATGATTTCTAATCTCAGATGCAAGCATCTGAGGTGGAGTCGGCTGTCTTAAAGGGTGAACCTTAAGTGCATAATGGTGTCAGAAAAAGGTTTTAGATTTTCAAGAAATGACGGGCTGCCTCCCGTTAAGCGCTGAGTTTTACGCCATCGGCCGGGCGCAGTAAGTTTAAGGGGAATGGAGGATGAGGGATGATTCAGCCGAATCAGTAGAAGTCACATTAATGAACTGTTTGAGTCTCTGACCGTTCACGATGAAAGGTTCGGAATCATGGCTGAGTGGACTGATTTCAATTGCTCCATTTCCAAAAACCTGTCGGACTAAATACGGTCCGACCCACTTGGACCTCAGTTTCCCCGAGAAAAGTTTGAGTCGGGCATCAAAGAGTAGGACCTTTTGACCAGGATGAAAGATCTTTCTCGAGATGTGCTTGTCGTGGAAGGCTTTAACCCGCTCCTTGTAGATTCGCAAGTTCTCGTACGCGTCTAGGCATAATTCATCGATCTCGCTGATTTGGAGTTTTCTGTGGGTTCCAGCCTTGGAAAGATCTAGATTATAGTTCCGTACTGCCCAATAGGCTTTATGCTCCAGTTCTACGGGAAGGTGGCATGCCTTTCCGTACACTAGTCTAAAGGGAGACATGCCCAATTGGGTCTTGTGGGCGGTCTTATAGGCCCACAATGCTTCCGGAAGTCGAGACGACCAGTCCTTCCTGTCAGGCCGAACAGTGACTTGCAGGATTTTCTTGATCTCTCGATTTGATAGCTCAGCTAGACCATTTGTTTGGGGGTGGTAAGGAGTAGAGATTCGATGAGACACCCCAAATTTGGCCATCAGTGACCTAAACTGAGCATTTGTAAAATGGGTCCCCCCATCAGAGATAATAGCACGGGGAATCCCAAACCTTGAGAAAATGTTTTGATGTATGAACTTAAGAACAATCTTGTGATTGCAGGTTCGGGTCGGTATGGCTTCGATCCATTTGGACACGTAGTCCACCGCAAGCATAATGTACTCGAAATCATCTAAAACAGGAAAGGGGCCCATAAAATCAATCCCCCATACATCGAAGATTTCGCATACGAGAATCGGCTGCAAAGGCATCATGTCACGATGGTTCATGTTGCCCAAAGTCTGGCAACGACTGCATGCCTTGCAGTGACTGTATGCGTCTTTGAAAAGTGTAGGCCAGTAGAAGCCACACTGGAGGACTTTGGATGCGGTTTTATGCCCTGAGAAATGGCCACCGCATGCCTGGTCATGGCAAAAAGATAGGATATTGCTGATTTCCTCTTCCGGGACGCATCTCCGAATAATTTGATCAGCACCTATGCGGAAAAGGTACGGGTCTTCTCAAATGTAATACTTGGAATCAGAACGCAATTTGTCTTTCTTGGCCTTCGACCAATCAGACGGTGTCTGATGAGATGCCAAGTAGTTTACCATATCAGCAAACCATGGAAGTCTAGTACCAACAGAAAGCAGGTGCTCATCAGGAAAATGTTCCGTGATGGGTCCGGAATGGTTGATGATCTCAGAAGGAAGACGGGACAGATGGTCGGCTACCACATTCTGCCTTCCCGCCTTGTCGCGAATCTCAAGATCGAATTCTTGCAACAGCAAGATCCAATGGATTAGTCGGGGCTTCGCATCCTTCTTGGCAAGGAGATGCCTTACAGCCGTGTGATCCGAGTAAATGATGACATGGGAACCCAGAAGATACGATCGGAATTTTTCAAGGGCAAATACTATGGCTAGCAGCTCTTTCTCCGTAACCGTGTAGTTACGCTGAGCCTCGTCAAGTGTCTTGCTAGCGTAGTAGATGACCACGGGTTTCCTGTCAGCTTTCTGTCCCAGGACCGCTCCTACAGCGAAGTCAGATGCATCGCACATGATCTCAAAGGGTTGAGACCAGTTAGGGGATTGTAGGATAGGTGCCTGGGTGACTCGGTCACGCAGGTTTTCAAAGGCTAGCGTGCATTCCTTGGAGATCTCAAAAGGTACATCCTTAGAGAGAAGAGAAGTCAAGGGGCGCGCGATTTTCGAGAAATCTGGAATGAAACGGCGGTAAAAACCGACGTGCCCTAAAAAGGAACGGATGTCCCTGATCGAGCTAGGTACGGGAAGGCGAGAAATCAGATCAACCTTAGCTCGATCCACCTGGATGCCTTTTTCCAAAATTGAGTGTCCCAGGACAATTCCCTCAAGCACCATGAAATGGCTCTTTTCCCAGGAAAGAACCAAGTTCACCTCAATGCATCGCCTGAGTATCTGGACCAAGTGTTGGAGGCAATCATCAAAAGATTCTCCAAAGACTGAAAAGTCATCCATGAAGACTTCCAGGAAATCACCTACCATATCTGAGAATATGGCAAGCATGCACCGCTGAAAAGTAGCGGGTGCATTGCAAAGATCGAAAGGCATCCTTCGAAAAGCATACGTTCCGAAGGGGCAGGTAAATGTGGTCTTTTCTTGGTCCTCAGGATGGATTGCTACCTGGTTGTAACTGGAGTACCCGTCAAGAAAGCAGAAGAACCTATTTCCCGCTAGTTTCTCGAGAATTTGATCAATGAAGGGTAGTGGGAAATGGTCCTTTGTGGAGGAATTGAGTCGGCAGTAATCTATACAGACTCTCCACGCATTGGCTAATCGGGTAGGAATGATTTCTTCGGTTTCAGTCGTTATGGCGGTGAGTCCTGCCTTTTTAGGCACAACCTGAATTGGGCTCACCCAACGACTATCGGAGATCGGGTAGATGATCCCGACATCTAACCACTTAATGATCTCCTTTTTTACGACCTCCTGCAGATTAGGGTTTAAACGTCTCTGCATTTCACGAGAAGGTTGTGTGCCCTCTTCTGAATAGATATGATGAGTACAATAAGAGGGGCTTATTCCAGTCAAATCATCGAGAGTCCTCCCGATGGCTCTGCGATGTTGCTGGAGAACAGTAATCAGACGGGATTCCTGTTCGGAGTTGAGGGTGGAATTTATAATCACAGGAAGGGTCTGATTGGAACCCAAAAAGATGTATTTCAAAGTGAGCAGGAAGAGGCTTTAACTCGAGGATAGGGTTATCAGCAGTAGCGGGTGGTTCAGTGTAGATGTGAGGTTCAAGGGTAGGAGTTACTGGGTTGTGTATGTCTGGATTCGACTCCTCTGTTTGCAGGTCAAGATCCTTCTGTGATTGATGAGGCATAATCGAGTCATTCTGGAGGTGTGACTCATCAACCAAAATCCTAACGTCACAAATCTGTTCGATGACACCACAATTAATTCCTTGTTGGGCCTTAAATATATCAATTTTTAAGGTTTGATCTCCAAATTTAAGCTCTATTTGGCCCTCCTCACAGCTGATGTTGGCTCTAGCAGTAGCCAAGAAAGGTCTCCCTAGAATGATTGGTGTATCCTTAGGGTTTTTAGGCGCGTCCATATCTAAAACTATAAAGTCCACTGGGAAATAGAAATCCCGCACCCTTACGATAACATCCTCGAGAATCCCTTTTGGTGACTTTATAGATCGATCTACTAATTGTAATGTCACCTCGATTGGTTTTAGCTCAGATTCTTCTAGATGGTCAAGTAAGGATGTGGGTATCAGGTTTATGGATGCACCCAAGTCTAGCAGAGCTCTATCAAATTGGGTATCACCTATCTTGCAGGAGATCAAGGGAGTACCAGGATCTTTTGCCTTGGATGGGAGTTTACTGAGGATTACAGAGCTGGCTTGCTCTGACAGAACAATTGGGCTCCCACCCTTGGTTCGCGGCTTACGCTGGGGTGTACACACATTCTTTAAAAATCGTGCGTAAGCTGGTACGTGGCGGATTGCATCCATCAAGGGGATGTTTATGTGGACCTGCTCAAAGAGCTTGACCAGGTCCTCCTCAGGTGCCACGGGCTTGGTGGTCTTCTTTCCCTTGGTCAAGGCCTCGGGAAACGGGATCTTGGTTGGTTCTTCTAGGATAGGTCCTGGTTGTGGATCTGGGACAGGGGTGGGGACGTCATGGATTACTGTCCTAGGCTTGGGATCAATACCAGGCTTGGAGTGGTTCGGATGAGGTGGGTCTTGGGTTTCCTTACCACTACGGGTCGTTACGGAATTAAGTCCTGCCTGGTTTTGGTTGGGATTGGGTAAGATAGCTTGCTGCTGGTAACCTGCAAAAGAAGTGGAGGCCTCTATCCCGTCAGGTGAAGGAACAGAGGGGGCCTGATAAATCATATGGGTATGGCCCGGGTTTGGGTTCATAATGTGCCGCTGGGTGGGCACGTTATTGGGATTAGGCAGAGGTTGGGAAGGAAGAGTACCTGGCTGGCGAGAGTTTGCCAACTGGGTCAATTGGTTTCGGACCTCTGTAAGTTCGTCCTTGTGTTATTTTTGGATAGCCGCATTCGTTCTTTGAATGTCAGCCAGGGTCTGAAGGATAAGGGACATTTGATCTTGATTTGGCCCAGATGGATAAGTAGGGTTGGGCCAAGGCTGAGGCGGCTGGTAAGGACGAGGAGGTTGTGGGCGGGGTTGGAAGGATGGTCTTTGGGTTTGGGAATTTCCCGCCCACTGAAAGTTAGGATGGTTACGCCATCCAAGATTATAGGTGTTGGAGAACGGGTCATTCTGGATGGCGTTGAGGTCCTCGCAGGTCTGAGGAACCTCCAGAGAGTTAGAGATAGAGGGAATGGAATTCCCCTGGCACGTGTAGAAGGAATCGGAAGGATCTCCGGGCAAAGATTCGGATGATGGGTCCATCCTAGGAGAAGATCGATGGAGAATGTTTTGCACAGTTTCCCTTGTGGAAGGAGGCTGTGCGAAAGGGTTATGCGCAGAGGTGGCCCGCTGTAGATGCTGAGTAAGCTCATCCACCTTCTTTTCGATAATCGAGACCTTGTCCAATCGACTGGCCATTAACTCCAAGTCGACTGATGCGGACAAGCCCTGCGTCTCGTGTGCTCCCCTGAGATTCGTCGCTGCGCGGGTATTCGTCCTGTTGAATAATCCCATGGAGTCATTGTTGATGGAGTTCTCGCACATGTTTTCGAGAATCTCCCACACGGTGTCTTCATGTTGACCCATGATATTTCCTCCGCAGGTTGCATTGACGAAAAGACGAATGTCCTCACGGAGTCCCTGGTAAAAAGATTGGACTTGTTCCCATTTAGGAACTCCGTGATGGGGGCACTTTCTCATGAGATCCTGAAAATGATCCCATGCCTCATGGAGAGGTTCCCCTGTTTGTTGGGTGAAGTGTGTAATCTGATGGCGCAAGGCGTTGGTCCGTCCAACAGGGAAGAACTTTTTCAGGAACTCGGACTGAAGTTCTTCCCAATTGTTGATCGGCTGGGTCTGAGTTTGGTACCAATGGGCGGCATTGTCCATAAGAGAAAAGGAGAACATCTTCATGAGAAGAATATCCCGATTTTGTGCGTCTGACCCAAAAGTTTGGGCCAGATGCTTTAGCTGTTTGATGTGCTGGAAGGGATCTTCAGAATTAAGCCCATGGAATTTAGGTATAGCATGAATCATATTGGGCTTTAATTTAGAATCAGGTCCTCCAGTCGGGATTCTGACTCGAGGCTCGATGGCCACCGCAGCAGGATTATAATGGTCCCGCATCATGGGACGCTGCGGTGGGTGCACAAAGTTTTGGAAGAGGTCGTTGAGTTGCTGGAGCTGGTGCTCCAGATTATTTTCTTCCTCAACTGGCTGAGCCATGATGGGGGAAGAAGAAGAACTTGGTTCTGAATCAGAAGAGAGAATAATGTGAGAGGGTTGCTGCACAAACACGGGCGTGGAGGCTTGGCCTTGACGAGAGTGAATTTCTAAAGGAGGTCTTAAGGGTGGTCTTAAGGACCTCCTACCGTACATGCACTGTTGGAAGAGATGAGTTTAGAAGGTGCTGGACCCAATCAAGACACCCAAGAATGTGTTGGGTGACTATAGAGGTGCGGGGCAGATGGACCCCTTGATCAGAAAGATCGACCACCTGAGAATTACCTGGGCAGCCAGAGAGGGTGAGTCCCGCGAAGACCCCTACACGGTAGAGTGTCCCCACGGGTTACAGGGTTTCCCCCACCCAACCTCTCTTGTCACTGCGGTTCCAGGTAGACCAGAATGGAGATCTTGACCTCTTAAGTCTACCAATTTTAGTTCAAGAGCAAGGTGCTTAGGGTTCCACTTGAACTTTAGCCTTTTAAGTGCAAAGAGTGACCTAATTTGAAGGTTAGTTGACCCAAATGGTCAACTTTACCTGCTAGTTTTGCTTATTAGGTCTTGTCTTTTAGGGTTCAAGTGTTTAAAGAGCCAATCTTATTTTAGGGTTTCTTTGGATAGGTATTTTCAGATAATGGCTTGGGCACACTTCTTTTAAGGTTTCTCAATTCTTGTTTAAGAAGTGTGTCTCTAAATCCCTAATGTTGAATCTTATGTTGGCTCTACTTGGTCCAGTTAGTTCTTTGGTGGGTAATTAGGGCTCAAGCAAGAATGTGTTAGCCCCTAAATACCCTTAATAGTGTACAGGAATAATGGGTTGAAAACATGCAACTTCTTATGGTTTACTAAGTATAGAAGACAGGTTAGCCCTATATTGCTTGTTCTTTTCTTTTCTTCCTCTTTAGACTTTAGGGGTTAATGGCGAGAGGAAAAAATTACCTATCCTCGGAGTGGTTGTCGTGCGGTTGCTTGTCTTCTTGATTTCCTGTAGCTGCACAAAAGAGAGGAGATTATTAGAACTAAAAAGAAACAGAAATGTTTACCTCTAGAATAGTCGTTGCTCCCCGGCAATGGCGCCAACTGGCGAAACGGTGGCAGCAACTAGCTTTTCTTAAGTCGTTGTAGTACAGATAGTTATTGCCATCATTTGCTAATATTTGTTACTCGGAAAATACAGTTCTCCTGAGGTCGAACTCAGGGAGCAAGTCGTATTCTAGAGATATACATGTTCTATTACAAAAATAAAGAGAGAGAGAGATGAAAGTTTGGCTTCTTCTTCTTCTCTTCTTTTCTTTCTCTTTGTCTTCTCTTCGTTTGACTTTTGTTCTTCCTGTCCTTCTTCTTCTTCTTTTCTTGCTTCCTCTATTTCTTGATTGGACGATCCTGTCTTTTTCTTTGTTTCTTCTTCTTTGTCTTCTGATGTCTGCAGAGTCTTCACTTGGCTGCTCTGTGTTCCTCTCTTTCCTCTGCCTCGCCTTCCTTCTTCTTCTTTGCCTTCACCTGTCTTCAGGACGTCGTCTGATTTGAAAATCAGACGACTTAAACCTCTTGTTGCTACAGTGTCTCCCTGAGCTTCCTTCTTTTTCACTTGTGCCTGCACGCTCAAGAGTTCAGAGTCAGGGCAAAACCTACTCTACCCCCCTCCCTCGCGCGTCTCTTTCTCTCTGACTTTGCTCTTAGGACAGCTCTCCCAGAGCAACCGGGTAATCGAGTATGAGTCGCGCCCGGGACCAGGCCCACCGGCGTGCGGTGGTGGGCGAGGAGTGCAGGTCGGTTTAATCGGGTCGGGCTAGGTCCGCGGAGCGTGGTCACGGACGAGGCCGGGTCGGGTGAAAGGGACCTCACCCCGTGGTCAGGAGGCGAATAGCATAAGGCACTTTTTGCCTTTATGCGTCCGTGCGCCTCTGAGAGTTCCGAGGTGGGACTAAATGTCCCACCCCAATTGAGCGCCCGCAGCGGAGGGAGCAGCGGGCGATCGTGGCTTCACGCGAGGCCTTCTCCCCCACTACGAGCCTGGGATGCTTCGCGGAGATGCCCCGCGCAACCTGGGAGTCGAACCTGGGCGAAGGCGTGCCTGCACCTGTAGGTGAAGGAGCTCTGCCTGCTCAGTAATGGCAACGGCGGGCAAGTCACCTGATCACAGAAGAACGACCTCTCGGCCTAATTAGACAGGCAGGGGACCTTCGCCGTGGCACAGCGAAGGTGGTCGGATGGTTTGCAGTGGACGTGGTGGAGCAAACAGGTCGCCCTAGGCAAACTACGGGCGAAGAAGTGGGTGTGTTCGGTGGGTCTGCAGAGGGCGTTTGGTGGGCAGTGGAAGGGTGGAAGAGGATCAGGGTGACGAGGTGGAGGTTATGCACAGGTCGGCGAGCCGTGTGGGGTGCTGGAGCGATGGGAGCGGTTCGCTGGAGTTTGGCCGGAGGTGGAGAAGGTGAGGGTGATCAATGGGAAATCGGGGCCGATAGTAAGGGTTTCAGTATGGAAAAGAAAGAGGGGAGGAAGAGGAGAAGTTCTACCTGCTAAGATGGACGAGGAGGGGTTGGCGCAGGCGACAGTCGTATCGACTGTCGCCGGAGAAGAAATTGCCCAGAGGAAGGGGCGGCGGCGAGGAAGGGACAGGAGAGGCGCCAGCTGGGTGCGGCGTGACGCGGAAGGATCGAGGGAAGGTAACCCTACTGCTGGTAGTGCGGCAGGGCGACGAGGAGGAGGAGGAGATGGCCGCCGGAGCAAGGGGGCATCTGTCGGAGTGGGAAGGGAGGAATTTAGGGGGGTGTCTCTGTCAGATCCGAGCTGCGAAGAATGGCGGAGCGACGGGGGTATTTATAGGGGCGGAATAAGAGAGGAGGGCGGAGGGAGACGACGTGTCTCCCTCGCCGGGGGACGCTGGAGGAAGGAGACCCATCCCGTGGTATGGGCGGTCGCAGTACTCAGGGGGGTGTCCCTGCGGTGGCTGACGACGCAGGGTACCCCCCATTGACTTGCCAGGGCCCTTCCCTCACCCTGCGCGGCGCCATGCTCCACGCAAGGTCGCCGGAGCATGGTGCTGCGCAGGCTTTGCAGGAGGGACCTAAATGCAAAGAATGAAGGAGAGTTAGCGGCCAAAATGCGAGGGTTCAAAAGTTGAGAAAATAAAAGTAAATATATGAGGACCAAAGTGTAAAGTTGGTCAAGAAGGTTTCTTCTTAGGCCCAAGTTTTTATACATGATTAATTAGGACCTAAGGATTCTGATGGTGAATTTTATTTCTAGCTTAAACCTTGTTTGACCGGTCAATTTACACAAGAACCCAAATTAAGTTGTTAATTGGGCATGGTTCTCAATGTAGGTCAAAATGGGTTCCTAAGGCCAAATTGAAAGTCCTAAACCCTAGAGATTATTTTTATATGAATTTTAGAGGATTTAGTTGATTTTTACCTTGCCTCAAACCACGTGAATTGAAGTGAGTTTGTTTTTAGGGTTACAGGCTGTCATTTAATTCTTTGGAGTTGCTGTAGCCCTTATTGAGTCATCTCATCCCACTTTTCTTCTTATTAGGTTGTTTTGACCTATGTTTGGGCCCTGAGTTACCTTATTTTCAGATCGGATTGGTGAAATTGCATTTTTACCCCTCAGTTTATGTTTTCTTTGCAAACTCAGAATCTCTCTGAGCCAAGCCTTTCTAAGGTTATGTAAGAGCTTTTATTCTCTGTATTAGGTTAAAATGAGCTAGTTATGGCTCATGATGAGGTTCTCATCAATTACCTTGGACCTTCCTATTGCACAAAGGAAGGCTCTATGATCTTGTGTTAAATATTCTTTATCACAATTTATGTCATTTGATAGCTTGCTTGCAGTTGGATGGTAGTCTTCCTTGGCTATTGATAGTCAATAGGTACTACGAGACCACTGAGAGGCATTCCAAGATCTGTCATGGACTTTGGCTATGAAGGAAGAAATGGCAACATTGCAGTCCCATGGCATGTGGGGATTGGTTGACCTACCCTCAACAGCTTATGTTGTAGGGTGTAGGTAGGTGTTCACCCTTAAATATCATCCAGACGGTATTGTGGAGAGACATAAAGTCGGCCTTGTTGCTAAAGGCTACATTCAGGCCTTTGGGGTTGACTATGACACATTCTCTCCAGTGGTTTGTCTCAATTCCGTCGTAATGTTACTCTCTCTTGTTGTTAATAAGAGTTGAACTGTTTATCAGCTAGATGTCAACAATGCTTTCCTTTATGGAGACTTGGAGGAGGAAGTTTACATTCAACAGCCACCAGGATTTTACAACAAGGGGGAGTGTCATGTAGGCTGAAGAAAGTTATTTATGGATTGAAACAATCCTAAAGCCTAGTTTGAGAGATTTATTAGGGTGGTCTAGGAGTATGGCTTTGCTAGATCATCTATTGATCATTCAATTTTTACACTATATAGGAAGACACATTTTGTTATACTTATTGTCTATGTTAATGATATACTCTTAACTGACAGTGACAGGAAAGGCATAGAGAAAATCAAGGTGTTGCTACAGTCGCAGTTTATGACCAAGGATTTAGGTCCTATAAATTATTTCCTTGGAATTGAAGTGCAACACACTGAAGGACTTGTGCTATCTCAGCACAAGTATATTCTTGATATGTTGAGAGATGTTGGTATGCTAGGCTGCAAACCAGCACATGTGCCTATGGATGTTTCCTTGCCTCTTGCAGATGATAGTCCCTTATAAAAGATGCAACTAGATACCGTGCCATGATTGGTACGAGTGGAAATAAATAAGCAATATATTATTCTCTAGAAATCCTATACCTTTGTATATAGAGAGAGAGGTGTCAGTAAAATACACAAGAAGACCTAAAAAATATAATAAAGCATAAACAGTTCAAGAGAAAGGAAAAAATCCTGTAACACTCCCCTTTAATCTAGAGTGTAGATGTCCATCAAACTCAGCTTGTCATAACAAATATCAAACATAGCTCTGCTCAGTGGCTTTGTAAAGATACCTGCTATCTGGTCCTCTAAAGCAACTGGAGATGTGCAAATAACACCCTTCTGGATAAGGTTTTTGGTGTAGTGACAATCAATTTCCACACATTTTGTACATTCGTGAAACATGGGATTATTTGCAATATATGTAGCTGCAAGGTTATCACACCTCATCTCCATAGGGCCCTCTATTTGTATATACAAGTCTTGTAGGGTAGACTTCACCCAAACCATTTTTGCTGCTGTTTGAGCCATAACTCTATTCTGAGTTGGCATTGGATCAGGATAGTCCACTTCTTTCTTCTCCAAGTCACCAAATTTCCTGCAACATAGGAACAACCATTTTTGGTGTTGTTTGAGTCATAGCTCTATATTTTGATTTAGCACTGGATCCGGATACTACTGTTTGCTTCTTACTTCTCCAAGTCACCAAACTTCTTGCAGCATAGGTACAAAACCCTGTAGTAGACTTGCGATTAGCAAACAACCAGCATAGTCTGGATTAGAGTATCCTACCACTGTCACAGGACACCCCTTGCGAAACAATAACCCACGGGCTGACTTTTCTTCAAAATTTGAGTACTTGCATTGCAGCATTCCAATGTTTCTTAGTTGGCTTCTCCATGAATTGGCTAAGTTTTCCAACAACAAGTGAAATATCAAGTTTGGTAATGGTAAGATAGAGGAGTTTCCCAACTAGCTGCTTATAGCTTCTGCTCTCCACAGGCTCCCCCTCACGAAATAAGTGTACCTTGGGATCCATGGGTATGTTAGCCAACTTGGCTCCTAACAACCCAATCTCCCTAAGAACATCCGGTGCATATTTTCTCTGGCTCAGTATAATACCATCTTTTCCTCTAGCCACCTTAATGCCCAAAGACTAGCAGTTGAAATATTTAAATAAAGCAGAAGCAAAATCACGAGATATCAAAAAGCATAAAACAATCAAAGTAACACTTAGGTTTACGTGGAAACCCCACTCACGAGGAGTGTGAAGAAAACCACGGGAGAAGTACCCTATGGGCGTGTTTTCTTTGTATTTCTTATCAAAGAATAACTGAAGGAGTACACACCTATTTATAGGCCATCACACACACAAAGTGCCATAGTTTCCAATGTGATACTAAATAACCAATCAATTCTCTCAATACTCCCTCTCAAGGTGGAGCATGGAATGCTTAGCTTGTAACACAAAGAGACCCACTCTACATAGGCGGGAACATAGGCTAGAGCTACTGAAGGAATTGTGGTTGTCTCTGAAAATCTGGTGCTGATGACTCGCCATTCAGTATCCCTGAAAAGGATTTTCCTTTGAAGACCTCGAAGCTGCATCTCCCACATAGAAATCGATTGGGCCCTTCCTCTGAGGGCCTAAAAAATGAATCTCCCTCTCTCTGGAGACCTCAAAACTTTAGACCTCCCAGAGTTTAGTTTCTCATGTGAAGATCAACTATTAAACAAGTCCGTAGCAGTATCTGATGTCACCTCAACTGCTGGAGGATGCTGTCGTGCCTTGGGACTACAACAAAGGGACTACCAAATGGGGGTGACTATAATGGCTTCCACACTCCCCCTTTCTCTCATACTGTATGGGAAAAAAATAATAACGATGAGAAAAAATAAAACAATAAACATTAAAGAAGACTTCTCCATATTTTCTCTCAAACATAAACTTCACCTTCACTTTTCATTTTTTTATTGATGAATTAATTTTTTTTTAACTTTTCTCTCCATTTTCTTTTTTTATTTTTTTCGCTCTTCCCTCTCCTTTTTTTCTCTTTTCTTTTTTTTTGATTTTTTTTTCTTCCTTTTTTTTCTCCACATCATTTTTCCCCCCTTTTTTGGAACATATCTTTATAACCTAACAAAGATATAAGTAAGGTCTCAAACGTTTATTTTTCTCCAGTAAATGACCTCGGCTTGACTTTAGGGTTTGGAGAACCCAACGGCGTCACCTCCTCGCCAAATCGATGCTGCATCTTCGTCTCCAGTCACCTCCGTCAGCATCACCTGTGCTGCCTCCTCTGACATCGCCTCCCTCAACCAAAGTCCATGCTCTCTCGAGTCGCGCAGATGCCCTCCACCACTTGGGGTTACCTCCGTGGGGCCCTCCACGACTACGATGACGCGCTAGTCTACATGGATCATTGCCAATGACTCGCCACCTTGAAGCTCGCTTGAGTCTTCATCTCCACCTTGTCCTCGAAGGCCGTGGATGCTGTCGTCATCGTCGCTTCCTTGGCTTCCTCACTATGATGGCGCTTTGGGTGGGAACTGCTGCGCTCACAGGAGTCCTTCCTCTTGTGGCACTTTCGCTCGCGGTCCCTCTCATCCTTGTCATGATCGATCCTCTCAGCCTCCAATGCTAGCACCATATGCCATCGACGCCACGTCTTCGCCTTGCAGTGCTAACAATGGCCATCATCGCCACTGTCGCGAGGAGGATGACTTGACTACCTCGAGGGCTACTAGGCCTAGCCCCATGACCTTTGCACCTTAGGGTTCCTTCGAACCTTGATGGTGCCTTTATCCAGATCAAAAAAGATAGTTGAAGAGAAAAAGAAGTCTTATTTTATTAGGCAATCCCTATGTCTCTTTATATAAAGAGAGATAAGGGAGAAATAACAGCATGAGTCCAACAAGGAAAAGATGTGACAACTAGCCCCTCACAATATTACAATGTAACTCAACACTCCCTCTCAAGCTTGAGCATATATATCCACCATGCTCAGCTTGTTTCTAAACTTCTCAAATTGGGGGCGAGGCAGTGGCTTAGTAAAAATATCAGCAGTCTGGTTAGTAGAAGCAAGACACGTAGTACGAAGGAAACCTTGCTAAATTAGGCTCGTGGTATAATGATAGTCAACTTCCACATATTTTGTCCGCTCATGAAACATGGGATTATTAGCAATATATGTCGTAGCTCGATTATCACAGTGCATCTCCATAGGCTCCTGGATTTCAACATGAAGATGTCTTAGCAAAGATCTGACCCATATCATCTTAGCCACAGTATGAGCCATAGCCCTATATTCAGACTCAACACTAGAGCGTGACACAACACTCTATTTTTTGCTTCTCCAGGTCACCAAATTTTCAGCCACAAATGTGCAAAAACCAGTAGTAGACTGCCTGTCTACTACGTCTCCTACATAATCTGCATTAGAATAAGCAACCATAGACATAGGATCCTTCTTCCTTTTGAATTAAATGCCTCTTCCTGGACATCCCTTAATGTACTTCAACACTTGCATAATCGCCTACCAGTGAACATTAGTGAGCTTGTCTAAGAATTGACTTAGCATACCCACTACAAGGCTAATGTTTGGCCTAGTGATGGTTAGATACAATAACTTTCCAATAAGCTGTCGATAGACCTTCTTGTCCTTTAGCTTCACTATATCCTCAAATAAGTGAGCTTTAGGGTCCATAGGTATGTTGGCTTCCTTGGATCCCAGCATGCCTATCTCCTGAAAAATATCAAGTGCATACTTCCTCTGAGACATCACTATGCCTTGCTTGTAGCGATCTCAATGCCCAGAAAATATCTCAGCTTCCTAAGATCCTTTATGACAAACTAATGAGCCAGATATTCCTTCACCTGAGTAATACCATTTTCATCATCGCCTGTAATAATAAGGTCATCAACATATACCAACAAAGCCACTGTACCAGTATTGGTCTTCCAAATAAACAAAGAATGATCAGAGGAAGATCTCTGCATCGCAATCATAGAGTGCCTCAAACAAATGCTGAAACCAGGATCGAGGGCTCTGCTTAAGGGCATAAATAGGCTTACGAAGTTTGCATACACACTCCCCCTGAATCTCAAAACCAGGTGGCTGCTGCATGTATATCTCCTCCAAATCTCCATATAGAAAGGCATTTTTGACAACGAGCTAGTGAAGATGCCATCCATAATAGGCTACAACTGAGATAAGAATACGGACCGTGGAGAGTCGTGCCATAGGAGAAAAAGTGTCAAAGAAATCCACACCATATGTCTGGGTGAATCCTTTGGCTATAAGGCGAGCCTTATACCGTGAAATAGACCCATCAGGGTTGTATTTCAGGGTAAATACCCATCTACCTCCAACTAAGTGCGCACTTGAAGGTAAGGAAGACAACTCTCATGTACCTCTATCAGTAAGTGCCAACATCTCTTCCATAGTTGTCTTCCAATGTGGATATAGAAGCACCTGCTGGTAGGAAGTAGGTATCTCCGTACTAGAGACTGCAGCTGTAAAAGCATGAAACTCTGACCCAAGAAAACTTGCAGAAACCACACTACCAGCAACACGATACTATGCATAGGATCTTGGAGCCTTCCTGATAGTAATGGGAATATCCTCATCTGTGAGAAGAGAGGGGACCCTAAAGACACATGAGCAGAAGAATCATCAGTATTCCCAATACATACCTGAACAGAGGAGGACGATGGTGGCTCAGTAGGAACTGAAGAGGAGGGGGTGTGTGTCATGTCTATGTAAGTGACTAGTAGCTGATATGTAGCACCCTTAAATGTTTTTTCATCAGGTGGTACAGGTCTGAAAGTGCCCACAGTGTGATTGGTAGTAAATACACCACTATTCTGAGAAAAATCCTCCAAGGCTATAGGAGGTACAAGCATAGGAGCAACCACCTCTCTCTCTCAACTAATGACCTGAGGTAGAGAAATAAGGGATAGACTCATGAAAAGTCACATCTGCATTCACATAATGTTTCTGGTGTATGGGATCGAAACACCTGTATCCCTTCTGCGTGCGTAAGTATCCCAAAAATACACACTTAACTACCATTGGCACCAATTTGTCACGACCAGGCCCAAGAAGATGTACAAATGCTACACACCGAAAAGTCTCTGGTGGCACAAGAAATATGTCAGCATCAGGATATAAGATACTCCTTGGAATCTGCTCATGTAACACAGAAGAAGGGAGCCTGTTAATAAAATAACAGGCAGTAAGAATCGCATCGCCCTAGTATCTATGTGGAACACTGTTCGGGATAAGTAAAGCTCTAGTTGTATCCAGAATGTGACAGTGTTTCCTTTTAGCTATCCTATTCTACTGTGATGTATGAGGACATGATGTCTGATGTACAATACCTAGTGATCCATACAAATCAGTCAGTTTCTTTGTGCAGAATTCTAATGCATTATTTGTTCTAATTTTCTTAATGCATATACCAAATTGATTTTTCACAAATATCATAAATTGCTGAACCAACGAGCCAACATCAGATTTATTCCTCATCAAAAAGACCCAAGATAAGCGTGAAAAATCATCAACAAATAATAGATAATATCTAAAATTCTAGCGATCTGCTACACGGCTAAGACCTCAGACATCACAATGTAATAACTCAAAATAAGCAGAACTGGTAGATTGGATAGATGCTGGAAAGCTGGCATGGTGATTGATGAGAACCTCATCATGAGCCATAACTAGCTCATTTTGACCCAATACAAAGGATAAAAGCTCCTACATAACTCAAGGAAAGGCTTAACTCAGAGAATTCTGAGTTTAAGGAGAAAATAAGTCATAAGGGGTAAAAATGCAATTTTACCAGTATAATCTGCATTCAGGGTAATTCAAGGTCCAAACAGAGGTCAAAGAAACTTAATAAGAATAAAAGTGGGATGAGATGATCTAGCAAGGGCTACAGAAATTTCAAGGAACTAAATGATAATCTGTAACCCTAAAATAAACCCACTTCAATTCACGAGGTTCAAGGCAAAGAAAAAATGGAATAAACCCTCTAAAATTCATAGAAAAATAATCTCTAGGGTTTAGAACCTTCAATTTGACCTTAGGAACCCATCTTGACCTACATTGAGAACCATACCCAATTAATAACTTAATTTGGGTTTTTGTGTAAATTGACCAGTCAAACAAGGTTTAATCTAGAAATAAAATTCACCATCAGATTCCTTAGGTCCTAATTAGTCATGTATAAAAACTTGAGCCTAAGAAGAAACCTTCTTGACCAACTTTACACTTTGGTCCTCATATATTTACTTTTTGGCCCTCAACTTTTGAACCATCGCATTCTGGCCCCTAACTCTCCTTCGTTCTTTACGTTCAGGTCCCCCCTGCAAAACCTGCCAGCACCATGCTCCGGCGACCTTGCGCGGAGCATGGCGCCGCGCAGGGTGAGGGGGAGAGCCTGGCAAGTAAACCGGGGGTGCCCTGCGTCGTCAGCCGTCGCAGGGACACCCCCCTGGTCGCTGTAACCCACCATACCGGCCGTGCGAACGCACGGACGGTATGGGTTTCCATCTCCGGCGTCCTCCGGCGAGGGAGACACGTCGTCTCCCTCCGCCTTCCTCCCTGATTCGGTCCCTATAAATACCCCCGTCGCTCCACCGTTCTTCCCAGCTCGGATCTGACGGAGAAAACCCCCAACTTTCCTCTCTTCTCACTCCGGCAGACGCCCACCAGCTCCGGCGGTTCTTCCTCCTCCTCCTCTTCGCTCTGCCGCAATACCAGCAGCAGAGACTTCTTCCCCTGCTCTTCCCGCGCCACGCCGCACCCAGCTGGCGCCTCTCCGGCCCTCTGCTCGCCCCGCCCCTTCCCCCGGGCATCTTCTTCTCCGGCGACAGTCGATACGACTGTCGCCCTGCTCCGGCCCCTTTCGTCTCCGTAGCTAGGTCAGAACTTCTCCCCATCTCCCCCTCTTTCTTTTCCTCACTGTCTTTTATTTGATTAAACCCTCGACCGCTCCTGTCCACCGTCACCCCCTTCGTCTCCGGCCAAACTCCGGCGAGCCGCTCCCATCACCCCAGCAACCCACACGGCTCGCCGACCACCGCAGAACCTCTGCCTCCTCACCCTGATCAACCCCCGCCCTTCCACTTCCCCCACATCACCCTCTGCAACCCCACCGAACAAACCCATCTTCCGACCCACAGTTCGACCTAGGGCAGCCCTTGCACGCCGCCCCACGCCTCGCCACCACCCACACGAGCTTCGCCGCACTCTGGCGAAGCTCCCGGCACCTTCTGATTAGGCCGAGAGGCCGTTTTGCTGTGAACAGGTCACCCGACCTCCGCCGCCATTGCCGTGCAGAAGGAGCTGCTTCCGCCTGCAGCTGCAGGCGCGCCACGCCCAGATTCGACTCCCATGCCTTGCGAGGCATTTCGACAAAGCGTCAGGCTGCAGCTGAAGCAAAGCCCTCGCGCGAAGGCCTCGCATAACGCCGCGATTACCAGCTGTCTCCTCCGCGTGGGCGCCAACTCGGGGTGGGACATTTAGTCCCACCTCGGAAATCTCTGAAGAGGCGCAGCGGTATAAAGTGAAAAAGTGTTGGAGGCTTATTGCCTCAGCACACGGGGTGAGGTCCCCTTCACCCGCCCGGTTACCCGGTCTCATCCGCGCTCACGCCCCGCGGACCTGGCCCGACCCGACTTTGACTGACCTGCACTCCTCGCCCACCACGCACGCCGGTGGGCCTGGACCCGGGCGCGACCCGTACCCGGCAGCTCTGGGAGAGCTATCCTATGAGCGGATTCTGTGAGAGAGAGACGTGGGGGGAGGGTAGAGATAGGTTTTTCCCCTCTCTCTGATCAAGCTATGTAAGTGTGCAGGCACAGGTGAAGAAAAGAAGGACCGCGGAAGAAGAAGAAAGCTAAGGGAGACACTGTAGCAACAAGCGGTTTAAGTCGTCTAGACATTAGTTCCTCTCGCTATTAACCCCTAAACTCTAAAGAGGAAGAAAAGAAAAGAACAAGCAATATAGGGCTAACCTGTCTTCCATACTTAGTAACCATAAAGAGTTGCATGTTTTCAACTCATTAGTCCTGCACACTATTAAGGGTATTTAAGGGCTAACACATTCTTGCTTGAGCCCTAATTACCCAACAAAGAACTAACTGGACCAAGTAGAGACAACATAAGATTCAACATTAGGGTTTTAGAGACACACTACTTAAATCAAGAATGGAGAAAATCCAAAAGAAGTGTGCCTAAACCATTGATTGAAAATACCTATTCAAAGAAAACCTAAAACAATTGGCTCTCTAAACACTTGAACCCTAAAAGACAAGACCTAAAAGCTCTCAAAGAAAACAAGAGGTAACGTTGACCCCTTGGGTCAACCAACCTTAAATTAGGTCACTCTTTGCACATAAAAGACTAAAGTTCAAGTGAAACCTTAAGCACCCTGATCTTAAAATTGGTAGACTTAAGAGGTCAAGATCCCCATTCTGGTCTACCTGGAACCGCAGTGACAAGAGAGGTCGGGTGGGGGAAACCCTGTAACCCGTGGGGACGCTCTACCGTGTAGGGGTCTTCGCGGGACTCTCCCTCTCTGGCTGCCCAGGTAATTCTCAGGTGGACGATCTTTCTGATCAAGGGGTCCATCTGCCCGGACCTCTATAGTCACCCAACACATTTTTGGGTGTCTTGATTGGGTCCAGCACTTTCTAAACTTACCTCTTCCAACAGTGCATGTACGGAAGGAGGTCCTTAAGACCACCCTTAAGACCTCCTTTAGAAATTCGCTCTCGTCAAGGCCAAGCCTCGACGCCCGTGTTTGTGCAGCAACACCCTCACATTATTCTCTCTTCTGATTCAGAACCAAGTTCTTCTTCCCCCATCATGGCTCAGCCAGTTGAGGAAGAAAATAATCTGGAACACCAGCTCCAGCGACTCAATGACCTCTTCCAAAACTTCGTGCACCCACCACAGCGTCCTATGATGCGGGACCACTACAATCCTGCTGCGGTGGCCGTTGAGCCTCGAGTCAGAATCCCGACTGGAGGACCTGATTCCGAATTAAAGCCCAACATGATTCATGCTATACCTAAATTCCATGGGCTTAATTCTGAAGATCCCTTCCAGCACATCAAACAGCTAAAGCATCTGGCCCACACTTTTGGATCAGATGCGCAAAATCGGGATATTCTTCTCATGAAGATGTTCTCCTTTTCTCTTATGGACAAGGCCGCCCATTGGTATCAAACTCAGACCCGGCCGATCAACACTTGGGAAGAACTTCAATCCGAGTTTTTGAAAAAGTTTTTTCCCGTTGGTCGGACCAACGCCTTGCGCCATCAGATTACACACTTCACTCAACAATCAGGAGAACCTCTCCATGAGGCATGGGATCGTTTTCAGGATCTCATGAGAAAGTGCCCCCATCACGGAGTTCCTAAATGGGAACAAGTCCAATCTTTTTACCAGGGACTCCGTGAGGACATCCGCCTTTTCGTCAATGCAACTTGCGGAGGAAACATCATGGGTCAACATGAAGACACCGTATGGGAGATTCTCGAAAACATGTGCGAGAACTCCATCAACAATGACTCCATGGGATTATTCGACAGGACGAATACCCGCGCAGCGACGAATCTTAAGGGAGCACATGAGACGCAGGGCCTGTCCGCATCAGTCGACCTGGAATTAATGGCCAGTCGATTGGACAAGGTCTCAATCATTGAAAAGAAGGTGGATGAGCTGACTCAGCACTTGCAGCGAGCCACCTCCGCGCGTAACTCCTTTGCACAACCTCCTTCCACACAGGAGACTGTGCAAAACATCCTCCACCGATCTTCCCCTAGGATGGATCCATATCCATCCCCATCTGATTCTTGGATCGGAGGATCATCCGATCCTTGCTACACCAGCCGGGGGAACTCCATTCCCCCTTTCCCTGATTCTCAGGAGGTTCCTCAGATCTGCGAGGACCTCAACGCCATCCAGAACGACCCATTCTCCAACACTTACAACCCTGGATGGCGAAACCATCCCAATTTTCAGTGGGCAAGAAATTCCCAAACCCAAAGACCACCTTTTCAGTCCCGCCCACAGCCCTCTCGTCATTACCAACCGCCTCAGCCTCGGCCCAACCCTACTTATCCATCAGGGCCAAATCAGGATCAAATGTCCCTAATCCTTCAGACTCTGGCTGACATTCAAAAAATGAATGCGGCTATTCAAAAACAGCACAAGGATGAACTTAAAGAAGTTAAAACTCAACTGGCCCAGTTGGCAAAATCTCGCCAGCCAGGCACACTCCCTTCCCAACCCCTTCCTAACCCAAATAACGTGCCAACCCAGAAGCGCGTTATGAATCCAAATTTAGGCCACGCACAATGGATTTATCAGGCCCCTACTGCTCCATCTCCAGACGAGATGGAGGCTTCAACTTCTTATGCGGGATTTCAGCAGCAGCCACCCCTCTTACAAAACCCAAACCAAAATCAGGCCGGATTAAATTCTGTAACAACACGTAGTGGTAAAACAACTCAAGACCCGCATTATCCAAACCACTCCAAGCCTGATAACTATGAACCTAGGATAGTTATCCAAGATACCACTGTCCCAGATCCACAACCTGGACCTATCCTAGAAGAACCAACCCAGATCCCGTTTCCCGAGGCCTTGACCAAGGGAAAGAAGACCACCAAACCAGTGGCCCCTGAGGAGGACCTGGTCAAGCTCTTTGAGCAGGTCCACATAAACATCCCCTTGATGGATGCAATCCGCCACGTACCAGCTTACGCACGATTTCTAAAGAATATATGTACACCCCAGCGTAAGCCGCGAACCAAGGGAGGGAGCCCAATTGTTCTGTTAGAACAAGCCAGCTCTGTAATCCTCAGTAGACTCCCACCCAAGGCAAAAGATCCTGGTACTCCCCTGATTTCCTGCAAGATAGGTGGTACCCAATTTGATAGAGCATTGTTAGACTTGGGTGCATCCATAAACCTGATACCCACATCCTTACTTGACCATCTAGAAGAATCTGAGCTAAAACCAACCGAGGTGACATTACAATTAGCAGATCTATCTATAAAGTCACCAAAAGGGATTCTCGAGGATGTTATCGTAAGAGTGCGGGATTTCTATTTTCCAGTGGACTTTATAGTCTTAGATATGGATGCACCTGAGAACCCTAGGGATACACCAATCATTCTAGGGAGACCTTTCTTGGCTACTGCTAGAGCCAACATCAGCTGTGAGGAGGGCCAAATAGAGCTTAAGTTTGGAGATCAAACACTGAAAATTGATATATTTAAGGCCCAACAAGGAATTAATTGCGGCGTCATCGAACAAATTTGTGACATCAGGACCTTGGTTGATGAATCACACTTCCAGGATGACACGATTATGCCTCATCAACCACAGAAGGATCTTGACCCGCAAACAGAGGAGTCGAATCCAGATATGAATAACCCAGTAACTCCCACCCTCGAACCTCACATCTATACTGAACCACCCGCTGCTGCTGCTGATAACCCCATCCTCGAACTGAAACCCCTTCCTGCTCACTTGAAATACATCTTTTTGGGTTCTAATCAGACCCTTCTTGTGATCATCAATTCCAACCTCAGTCCTGAACAGGAATCCCGTCTGACTGTTGTCCTCCAGCAACATCGCAGAGCCATCGGGTGGACTCTCGACGATTTGACTGGAATAAGTCCCTCTTATTGTACTCATCATATCTATTCAGAAGAGGGCACACGACCTTCTCGTGAAATGCAGAGACGCTTAAACCCCAATCTGCAGGAGGTCGTGAAAAAGGAGATCATCAAGTGGTTAGATGCCGGAATCATCTACCCGATCTCCGATAGTCGTTGGGTGAGCCCAATTCAGGTCGTGCCCAAGAAGGCAGGACTCACCACTATAACGACTGAGACCGGAGAAATCATTCCTACCCGATTAGCCAACTCGTGGAGAGTCTGTATAGATTACCGCCGACTCAATTCCTCCACGAAGAAGGACCATTTCCCACTACCCTTCATTGATCAAATTCTCGAAAAACTTGCGGGAAATAGGTTCTTCTGCTTTCTTGACGGGTACTCCGGTTATAACCAGGTGGCAATCCATCCTGAGGATCAAGAAAAGACCACATTCACCTGCCCCTTCGGAACATACGCTTTCCGAAGGATGCCTTTCGGTCTTTGCAATGCACCTGCTACTTTTCAGCGATGCATGCTTGCCATATTCTCAGATATGGTAGGTGATTATCTGGAAGTCTTCATGGATGACTTTTCAGTTTTCGGAGCATCATTCGACGATTGCCTCCAACACTTGGTCCAGATACTCAGGCGGTGCATCGATGTGAATTTGGTTCTTTCCTGGGAAAAGAGCCATTTCATGGTGCCTGAGGGAATTGTCCTGGGACACTCAATTTCGGAGAAAGGTATCCAAGTGGATCGAGCTAAGGTTAATCTGATTTCTCACCTTCCTATGCCTAGCTCGATCAGGGACATCCGTTCCTTTTTAGGGCATGTCGATTTTTATCGACGATTTATCCCTGATTTTTCAAAAATCGCACGCCCCCTGACCACTCTTCTCTCCAAGGATGTTCCTTTCAAAATTTCCAAGGAATGCACTCAAGCATTTGAAATCCTGCGTAACCGAGTCACCCAAGCCCCGATCCTACAGTCCCCTGATTGGTCTCAACCCTTTGAGATCATGTGCGATGCATCCGACTTCGCTGTAGGAGCGATTTTGGGGCAGAAAATTGACAGGAAACCTGTGGTCATTTACTACGCCAGCAAAACACTCGATGAGGCTCAGCGTAACTATACGGTTACTGAGAAAGAGCTGCTAGCTGTAGTATTTGCCCTAGAAAAGTTCAGATCGTACCTTATGGGTTCCCGTGTCATCATATACTCGGATCACACAGCTGTGAGGCATCTCCTTGCAAAGAAGGACACGAAACCTCGATTAATCCGATGGATCTTGCTGTTGCAAGAATTTGACCTTGAGATTCGCGACAAAGCGGGAAAGCAAAATGTGGTAGCTGATCACTTGTCCCGTCTTCCTTCTGAAATAATTGACCCTCCCGGACCCATCACTGAGCATTTTCCCGATGAGCACCTGCTGACTATTGGTACTAGCCTTCCATGGTTTGCTAATGTAGTAAATTACTTGGCATCTCATCAGATCCCGTCCGATTGGCCGAAGGCCAAGAAAGACAAATTACGCTCCGATGCCAAGTATTACATTTGGGAAGACCCGTACCTCTTCCGCATAGGTGCCGATCAGATCATCCGGAGATGTGTCCCGGAAGGGGAATTCAACAATATCCTCTCTTTCTGCCATGACCAGGCATGCGGTGGCCATTTCGCCGGGCATAAAACCGCATCAAAAGTCCTCCAGTGCGGCTTTTACTGGCCCACACTGTTCAAAGACGCATACAATCACTGCAAGGCATGCAGTCGTTGCCAGACTTTGGGCAACATGAGCCATCGCGACATGATGCCTATGCAACCGATTCTAGTGTGCGAAATCTTTGATGTTTGGGGGATTGATTTTATGGGCCCCTTTCCTGTTTCGGATGGTTTCGAATACATTCTGTTGGCTGTGGACTACGTGTCCAAATGGATCGAAGCCATACCGACCCGAACCTGTGATTACAAAATCGTTCTCAAATTCATTCATCAACACATTTTCTCAAGGTTCGGGATTCCTCGTGTAGTAATCTCTGATGGGGGGACCCATTTCACAAATGCTCAGTTTAGGTCACTGATGACCAAATACGGGGTGTCTCACCGAATCTCTACTCCTTACCAACCCCAAACTAATGGTCTAGCTGAGCTGTCTAATCGGGAGATCAAGAAAATCCTGCAAGTCACTGTTCGACCTGACAGGAAGGACTGGTCGTCCCGACTTCCAGAAGCATTGTGGGCCTATAGGACCGCCCACAAGACCCTATTGGGCATGTCTCCCTTTAGGCTGGTGTACGGAAAGGCATGCCACCTTCCCGTAGAACTGGAGCATAAAGCCTATTGGGCAGTACGAAACTGTAATCTAGATCTTTCCAAGGCTGGGACCCACAGAAAACTCCAAATCAGCGAGATCGATGAATTACGCCTAGACGCGTACGAGAACTCGTAAATCTACAAGGAGCGGGTTAAAGCCTTCCACGACAAACACATCTCGAGAAAGATCTTTCATCCTGGTCAAAAGGTCCTACTCTTTGATGCCCGACTAAAACTCTTCCCAGGAAAACTGAGATCCAAGTGGGTCGGACCATATTTGGTCCGACAGGTTTTTGGAAATGGAGCAATCGAAATCAGTCCACTCAGCCACGATTCTGAACCTTTCATCGTGAACGGTCAGAGACTCAAGCCGTTCATTGATGTAACTTCTACTGATTTGGCTGAAGCATCTTATATCCTCCTTTCCCCTTGAGCTTATTGCGCCTAGCCGATGGCGTAAAACTCAGCGCTTAACGGGAGGCAGCCCGTCATTCTCTTTGAAAACCTGAAACTTGTTCTGACACCTTTTTGCACTTGAGGTTCACCCTTGTAGACAGCCGACCTCACCTCAGATGCTTGCATCTGGGATTAGAAATCGTCCGCAAAAATTCAACCCGACCCATCCACTCATCCAAATTTCTGTCTTAAGGAATGAACTAAGTTAAATAAAAACCCCCTAGGTTACAATGAGGACATTGCAAATCTTAGGCATGGGGGGGGTATGAAAGTGCAAAACTTGTAAGAAAAGGTTTCAAACAAAAAATTCACATATGCCATGGCTTCGAGAGATAACCGGGTTTGATTGTTATAGCGTTGTAGTATAGCCAGTTATTGCCATCATTTCAAATATATAAATTTTTTTACTCGGAAAAATAAAAGAGTTCCCGAGGTCGAACTCAGGGAGCAAGTTGTATTCTAGAGATATACATGTTCTATTACAAAAAGAATAAAGAGAGAGAGAGAGAGGGAGAGAGATGAAAGTTTGAGTTCTTCTTCTTTTCTTCTTTTCTTTCTCTGTCTTTCTCCTCTTTAGCTTTTGTTCTTCCTGTTCTTCTTTTGTGTTTATCTCCTTGTGGTCCTCTTCTTCACCTGTGTTGTTCTTCCTTGTTCTTTCCTCTTCTTCTTCTGCTGTTCTTCCTTGTTCTTTTGTTCTTCAGATCTTCTTCTTTCTTCTTTTCTTTTACCTGTCAGGACGTCGTCTCTCCTTCTTTCTTCTTTTCCCTTCAGGACGTCGCCTGATTTTCCAATCAGACGACTTAAATCGCTTGTTGCTATAGTGTCTCCCTTAGCTTTCTTCTTCTTCTGCGGTCCTTCTTTTCTTCACCTATGCCTGCACACTTACACAGCTTGATCAGAGAGAGGGGCAAAACCTATCTCTACCCTCCCCCCGCGTCTCTCTCTCACAGAATCCGCTCATAGGATAGCTCTCCCAGAGCTGCCGGGTACAGGTCGCGCCCGGGTCCAGGCCCACCGGCGTGCGTGGTGGGCGAGGAGTGCAGGTCAGTCAAAGTCGGGTCGGGCCAGGTCCGCGGGGCGTGAGCGCGGACGAGACCGGGTAACCGGGCGGGTGAAGGGGACCTCACCCCGTGTGCTGAGGCAATAAGCCTCCAGCACTTTTTCACTTTATACCGCTGCGCCTCTTCAGAGATTTCCGAGGTGGGACTAAATGTCCCACCCCGAGTTGGCGCCCACGCGGAGGAGACAGCTGGTAATCGCGGCGTTACGCGAGGCCTTCGCGCGAGGGCTTTGCTTCAGCTGCAGCCTGACGCTTTGTCGAAATGCCTCGCAAGGCCTGGGAGTCGAATCTGGGCGTGGCGCGCCTGCAGCTGCAGGCGGAAGCAGCTCCTTCTGCACGGCAATGGCGGCGGAGGTCGGGTGACCTGTTCACAGCAAAACGGCCTCTCGGCCTAATCAGAAGGTGCCGGGAGCTTCGCCAGAGTGCGGCGAAGCTCGTGTGGGTGGTGGCGAGGCGTGGGGCGGCGTGCAAGGGCTGCCCTAGGTCGGACTGTGGGTCGGAAGATGGGTTTGTTCGGTGGGGTTGCAGAGGGTGATGTGGGGGAAGTGGAAGGGCGGGGGTTGATCAGGGTGAGGAGGCGGAGGTTCTGCGGTGGTCGGCGAGCCGTGTGGGTTGCTGGGGTGATGGGAGCGGCTCGCCGGAGTTTGGCCGGAGAAGAAGGGGGTGACGGTGGACAGGAGCGGTCGAGGGTTTAATCAAATAAAAGACAGTGAGGAAAAGAAAGAGGGGGAGATGGGGAGAAGTTCTGACCTAGCTACGGAGACGAAAGGGGCCGGAGCAGGGCGACAGTCGTATCGACTGTCGCCGGAGAAGAAGATGCCCGGGGGAAGGGGCGGCGGCGAGCAGAGGGCCGGAGAGGCGCCAGCTGGGTGCGGCGTGGCGCGGGAAGAGCAGGGAAAGAAGTCTCTGCTGCTGGTATTGCGGCAGAGCGAAGAGGAGGAGGAGTAAGAACCGCCGGAGCTGGTGGGCATCTGCCGGAGTGAGAAGAGAGGAAAGTTGGGGGTTTTCTCCGTCAGATCCGAGCTGGGAAGAACGGTGGAGCGACGGGGGTATTTATAGGGACCGAATCAGGGAGGAAGGCGGAGGGAGACGACGTGTCTCCCTCGCCGGAGGATGCCGGAGATGGAAACCCATACCGTCCGTGCGTTCGCACGGCCGGTATGGTGGGTTACAGCGACCAGGGGGTGTCCCTGCGACGGCTGACGACGTAGGGCACCCCCAGTTTACTTGCCAGGCTCTCCCCCTCACCCTGCGCGGCGCCATGCTCCGCGCAAGGTCGCCGGAGCATGGTGCTGGCAGGTTTTGCAGGGGGGACCTGAACGCAAAGAACGAAGGAGAGTTAGGGGCCAGAATGCGAGGGTTCAAAAGTTGAGGGCCAAAAAGTAAATATATGAGGACCAAAGTGTAAAGTTGGTCAAGAAGGTTTCTTCTTAGGCTCAAGTTTTTATACATGACTAATTAGGACCTAAGGAATCTGATGGTGAATTTTATTTCTATATTAAACCTTGTTTGACTGGTCAATTTACGTAAAAACCCAAATTAAGTTATTAATTGGGTATGGTTCTCAATGTAGGTCAAGATGGGTTCCTAAGGTCAAATTGAAGGTTCTAAACCCTAGAGATTATTTTTCTATGAATTTTAGAGGGTTTATTCCATTTTTTCTTTGCCTTGAACCTCGTGAATTGAAGTGGGTTTGTTTTAGGGTTACAGATTATCATTTAGTTCCTTGGAATTTCTGTAGCCCTTGCTAGATCATCTCATCCCACTTTTATTCTTATTAAGTTGCTTTGACCTCTGTTTGGACCCTGAATTACCCTGAATGCAGATTATACTGGTAAAATTGCATTTTTACCCCTTATGACTTGTTTTCTCCTTAAACTCAGAATTCTCTGAGTTAAGCCTTTCCTTGAGTTATGTAGGAGCTTTTATCCTTTGTATTGGGTCAAAATGAGCTAGTTATGGCTCATGATGAGGTTCTCATCATACCCCCATGCCTAGCTTTTGCTAGTCCCTTAGCAAAAAAAACTTAAGGTTTCAATCCTTGTTCTAGACCATTAAGTTCTTAATAGCTTCAGATAAGTGCTTTTTCATTTGAGCTTAGATTAGGTTAGAATGCTGACCATAGGCCTAAAAGGTACTCTAGTACCAATCAAGATCCAAATCTGTCTAGCTTTAGCCTCAGTCTTTAGCAAAGGTTTTTAAGGCCCACAAGAATTAACCTAAGGTTTATTGGACTTTGTGGTTAAAGCACCCGTGCTTGAAATGATTTTAGCCCTGGCTCAGTTCGCAGTGCGTTTTGTAAGAGAGAGATAGAAAGTTATTCTGTTTGGAGAGTTTTCTCTCTCTTTTTCTTTTTAGTTCTAGCCTAGGATTGGCTTTTCAACAGGTCTGTATCAGATTCCTTGCTCCCATCATCAATCCTCAAGGGTTCCTGGCAATCGATGCTTCGAGATAGCACCGCCCATGGCAACCCCCGGAACCCTGGCTATTGAGATTTTGAGATAATCCCATCCATGGTGTTCCGTGGCCGAATCCAGACCCTGGCAATTGACACTTCGAGATAATGCCATCCATGGAATCTGAATCAGCAGAGTGCTTACATGCCCCCAGTAGGATATGTAAATATCCTAAGAGACAGGCACCGAGGAGATGATATTTTGTTACGCATCTTCGAGGGGATTTCCCGCCTCTCTGCGTTGGGAACTCGTCCAAATCAACTTGTGTCGATCGGCCGCTCCTATTTTAGGTGTTCTTTTCAGAATTTTGCGACGCTTCTGCGTGATTTTGATTTTTACGCTTACTGAACCAGGCTGTGTGTGAGGTTAGGGTGCTTAGGTTACTGAGTCCCGTAAACCAAAAATTAGTTAACGAGGCCAAATACTCCCTAAGCCTTAGACCTAATACTTCAGCTTTTCATTTTCCTCAACCTCTTGAGGAGTGTCTAGATCTTAATGGGTACTAAGAGTCTATTCAAGAATGCCTAAGGTTTGCGTTCTTACTAATCTCATTATGCACTTTTCAGTTATTTTCTTGAATGAGGTCTAGAACTTAGGTTAATTCCTTAGTTCCTTACTAATGACTATCACCTTTTCTTATAATTTTGTGCTCCTTTTTCATTTTGTTTCTCTTCTCCTTCTCCTTCACAAAATTTCCTTGTCCTTTTATTCTTTTTCGAAAAAAATTTTAATTTTTATGGTGTTTTTGGCATACGTGAATTTTTTGTTTGAAACCTTTTCTTACAAGTTTTGCACTTTCAGTGATGCTTCCCCAGCTAGCATGCATCACATTGAATCTTCATGGCAGGAGACAAGTGAGGTATGACACAGCATAGCTTGTTTAGGGAAGGATGACCTAGTCTTCTATGCCACTACAAGGCACTCCCCGTAGTACTCGTCTGATAGGCTGCAGCAATTGGACTCTGAGCTTGTTGATATACATCCTGTCCTCATGGCAACCACCAATCGTCCTCCCTGCCATGCTATCCTGAAAAGTACATCCAACAGTATAAAAAATAGCATGACAATTCAACTGCTTAGTAATAGAACTAATAGAAAGTAGTTGCATTGTCATGTCCGGCACATAATATACAACATCAAGATGCATGGAGGGTGTAACAGATACCCCTCCCTTACCATGGATGGGGGCATGTTTACCGTCTGCTAGCTGGACAGAATGTTTTTGGGATGTCTTCTGTAATCCCCTAAAGCACTGGGAATTTCCTATCAAATGATCAAATGCACCTGAATCAATCAACCATGATCCTTTCATACCTGATGCAGATGCATAGGCTGCATTACTGGAGGATTGACGCTGCTCATGGGTCAACTGTGCTAGCCGCTACATAACGGCATCATAGTCTGCTTCTGCAAGAGATAATGCTTTAGTGGTCACACCTGGAGAAGCTGTAATAGAAGCCTAGTTGGCCATAGTAGGACCGCCCAGCTTATTTGAACATTTAGCCTCGACATGGCCAAGCCTGCTACAGTAAGAACATGTAGGCTTGCCATGACCACCATCAGTTTGGCCTCTCCCTTTGTCACGAAAGAAGCTTCCACGACCTGCATGAGTGCTGACAGCAGCATGAGCTGAAGATGTAGAGGTAACAACTGCATCACGAGTAGGCTGAAATTGCATCCTACTCAGCCTCCTGTAAATTTCCTCAATAGGCGGGAGCTCAGAGAGAGTTAGAATCTATGAACGGGATACTGAATAGTGATCACTTAGCCCTGCAAGGAACATGTGGGCTGCAAACTCCTTCCTGTGATCGCTGCACATAGATGAAGTACACATCGATTTGCATGCATTATACTTCTCTAATAATCCTTTCATAGTGGGGTAATACTGAGACAAACTCATCTCCTCCTACTTAAGATGGCACAAATCTTAGTAAATCTGAAATATTTAAGTTGAATTCAAGTCATGTAAATAAGCTGACTTCAAGCCATCCTACATCTCCTTGGCAGAATTGTAGTACATCATTTCATCATTAATCCTTGGAATAACGCTATTCAGGATCTAAGCTCTTACCATAGCATCATCCCGATTCTAGGTTGCGTATTTTCTTATTTTCTGCTTTGGTGGTGCTTCCAAAAGCACATGCTTCTTATCATGGCCTTCCACAGTGACACGGAAGGTTTGAGACCAATGGGGGTAATTGGTCTCATCCAATTTTGGAGCAAAGAAGGAGCTCTTATACACCTCGCTCTTTATATTCTATCCTGAAGACACCTCAGAATCATCTGATGCCGACATGGTAGCTTCAAACACATAAACAAGCCCAACTAGCAAATCTGAAAATTTGAATAAACACTGACAACCTGGGGAATACACACCCCACAATCTACAGACAAAACTCCAACACTTCACTAGGGAATACACACCCTAAAAATCAATCAATCAATCAAGGGAATACACACCCTAAAATAAACATTCACAATAGGGAATACACACCCCAAATCTGATCAAGAGATCGAGGAGGTCATGCCAACCGTAGGGAGGTTCTTGCTTCACATCTCCATCTCTACAACACTTAAGAACCTCCCTACAACAACTGAAGGTGGTCTCAACCATGCTAGGTGGAGCTTAGGCGACAGTCACAGCCGCACTAGGTGGCGAGGCAGTGCTGCGGGGGTTCTCACAGCCCTCAAGCGATGTCTGTTGGTGTTGCAGGCCTGTAGAGGCGACGAGGCAGCGCCTAGGGCCCGAAGGAGGCGAGGCGGCACTGCTAGCGTCTAGGCGACGCTTCTGGAGTCGAGGCAACGCCGTTGGCATTGCTATTGTTTTCATGCTAAATCGGAGTTTAAAAATCACTTCGTTGCAATATAGCTGGAAATAGCACATGAACAAATATAATTTATTACTCGAATTTAAGTTCGAGGTCGAACACAGGGAGTAAGTATTGCATTCACGCACTAATCTCAATCAAAATATAAATGAGCACAATAATTAAGCTAATAATGATTTGCAATGAACACTAATTACTCAAAATTGATCATCAATATATAATATGAGTATATGAAGAGTTTGTCATGGCAAAAAGAATGAAAATACCCCAAAAAGTGGTGATTTAAATCACCTTTTATATCCACATTTAAGCATGCATCTTAACCATAGTACTTAAATTATTGAATAGTAATTCAGATAAAGCCACAGTGTCCAGATGCTACAGTGCAAGAGCACTGTCCATATTCTTCATCTCTTCTTCTTCCTTCTTCTTCTCTGGAGCTTTGGAGTAGGAATTAGAGCCTCATGCATGGCTCAAATGGAAGGTACTTCCTCAGGAATCCCCCTTTCTATTTTGGGAGAGATTCGTCAATCAATCAGGGGTAATTCTTCAATCAAAGGTCACCGGTGAAGTAGGTTTAGGAGTTGACGGCGGTGAGGACTTGTTGGTGAATAAGATGACAAAGTTGGGGGGCTATTTGCAAAGAATTTGAAAGTTAGGGCATGTGTGGGAGAAAAGACTCAGACTTGACCAAAATGCAAACTATGTCAAGACGATTTCTGATTGGACCCAAATTTTGGTACAAATCTGATTTGGACCCAAAGAATCTAATGGTGAAGTTGGATTTAGGTTTTGACCAAGTTTGATTAGCTAAATTGCATAAAAATCCTGATTACGACAACTATCTATCTGAAACTTTATTTTAGATCAAAATGGGTACAAGTGATCAAATCAAAGATGCCAATCCCTAAAGAATATTTTTTATGATTTTTTGAGGGTTTATATGAATTTTATCCTGACCAGAACCTCAATTAATTAAGTAGGTCAATTTTTAGGGTTTCAGATGTCATTTAATTCATGAAATGCGTGAAAACTCATTTCTGTCTGCATGAACCTACTTATTAGACATTTATGACCATTTGACCTTTAATTAACCCTTGAGAATTCCCGTGATTGTTCTGCATTCATGATAGGATGGTAAAATTACAGTTTTAACCCTGGTTTTTTGTTATTCTCTTAGAAAGGATGTGCAATGAATTACTGTTTTCTAGCGTTATGTAGGAGCATTTAATGATGAAATATGACAAAATAAATCTAGATATGGCTGATGATGATATTATCATCATACCCCCATACCTAACTTTTACTAGTCCCTTAGCAAAATCTCACGGAATTAACTCAAATTCTAGACCATGCCTTGATGTTCAAAGTCCTGATTTTTTCTTCTTTTTAGAAATTAGATCATAATGCTAATAGTAAATGCGTGAAAATCTGTTTCTGTCTGCATGAATCCACTTATTAGACATTTATGACCATTTGACCTTTAAGTAACCCTTGAGAAATCCCATGATTGTTCTGGATTCATGATAGGATGGTAAAATTACAGTTTTAACCCTAGTTTTTTGTTATTCTCTTAGAAATGATGTGCAATGAATTACTATCTTCTGACGGTTATGTAGCAGCATTTAATGATGGAATATGACTAAATAAAGTTAGATATGGTTGATGATGATCTTATGTTCATACCCCCATGCCTAACTTTTGTTAGTCCCTTAGCAAAATCTCACAGAATTAACTCAAATTCTAGGCCATGCCTTGATGTTCAAAGTCCTGATTTTTTCTTCTTTTTAAAAATTAGATTAGAATGCTAATAGTAAATACGTGAAACCCATTTCTGTCTGCATGAACCCACTTATTAGACATTTATGACCATTTGACCTTTAATAACCCCTCAGAAATCCCATGATTGTTCTGCATTCATGATAAGATGATAAAATTGCAATTTTAACCTTGGTTTTTTGTTATCCTTTTAGAAAGGATGTGCAATAAATTACTGTCTTCTGGCAGTTATGTAGGGGCATTTAATGATGGAATATGACAAAATAAAGCTAGATATGGCTGATGATGACATTATCATCATACCCCCATAGCTAACTTTTACTAGTCCCTTAGCAAAATCTCATGGAATTAACTTAAATTCTAGACCATGCCTTGATGTTCAAAGTCCTGATTTTTTCTTCTTTTTAGAAATTAGATCAGAATGCTAATAGTAAATGCGTGAAAATCCGTTTCTATTTGCATGAACCCACTTATTAGACATTTATGACCATTTGACCTTTAAGTAACCCCTGAGAAATCCCACGATTGTTCTGCATTCATGATAGGATGGTAAAATTACAGTTTTAACCCTAATATTTTGTTATTTTCTTAGAAAGGATGTGCAATGAATTACTATCTTCTGACAGTTATGTAGGAGCATTTAATGATGGAATATGGCTAAATAAAGCTAGATATGGCTGATGATGATGTTATCTTCATACCCCCATGCCTAACTTTTGTTAGTCTCTTAGCAAAATCTCACGGAATTAACTCAAATTCTAGGCCATGCCTTGATGTTCAAAGTCCTGATTTTTTCTTCTTTTTAGAAATTAGATTAGAATGCTAATAGTAAATACGTGAAAATCCATTTCTGTCTGCATGAACCCACTTATTAGACATTTATAACCATTTGACCTATAATTAACCCCTGAAAAATCCTGTGATTATTCTGCATTCATGAAAGGATGGTAAAATTATAGTTTTAACCCTGATTTTTTGTTATCTTAAAAAAGGTGTGCAATAAATTACTATCTTCTGGCAATTATGTAGGTGCATTTAATGATGGAATATGATTAAATAAAGCTAGATATGACTGATGATGACATTATCTTCATACCCCCATGCCTAACTTTTACTAGTCCCTTAGCAAAATCTCATGGAATTAACTCAAATTCTAAGCCATGCCTTGATTTTCAAAGTTCTGATTTTTTCTTCTTTTTAGAAATTAGATCAGAATGCTAATAGTAGGCCTAGAGGTACTCAAATACCAATCAGGATCTAGACTTGACCAGCTTTAGGTTCAGTCTATCGTGAAGGTTTCTAAGGCCCACAGGAACTAACCTAAGGTTCATTGAACTCTGTGGTTAAAGCACCTGTGCATAAAACATGGTTAGTCTGGGTTCAGTTTGTAGTGTGTTTTTGTAAGAGAGAGGGATGGAAGAATTCTTGTCTTTTTCTTTATTTTTAGCTTTGGATTGGCTCAAAAACATGTTCTATATTGGATTCCTTATTCCCACCATCAATCCTCATAGGATCCTTCGCAATTGATGTTTCAAGATAACACCGCTCAGAGCAACCCCCAGAACCCTAGCTTTCGACATTTCGGAATAATCTCGCCCATTGCACCTGAATCAGCACAAGGTGTTTACGTGCCCTCAGTAGGATATTTAGATATCCTAGGAGAAGCACCGAGGAGACGGTATATTATTACGCATCTTCAAGAAGAATTTCCCACCTCTCTACATCGAGAACTCGTTCAAATCAACTTGTGTTGATAAGCCTCTCCTAAGCTAGGTAGCTTTTTTCAAAATGGAATTAACGCATTTACGTGATTTTGATATTAAGCGCATTGAACCGGACTATGTGTGGATTAGGGTTCTTAGGTTACCAAGTCCCGCAAACCAAAGGTCGATTAACGAGGTCGAATAATCCCTAAGCCTTAGATCTAATACTTAAGCTTCTCATTTTCTTTAAACTCTTGAATATTATCCAGATCTTAACAGATACATGAATTTTTAAGCCCTAAAATAAGCCCAAGAGGCTTAAGATCAGCACTCATACTAATATCTTTGTCTCTCTGTAATTCTAGGACTTAATATTTCCTTTTGATTTGGTCTAGAATTTAAGTAGATTCCATAATCTTTTACTAATGACTAATCTTTTTATTTCAAATTGTAGCTCCTTCTTAACATTTAAAATCACCTCCTCTTTTCTTCTTCAAGAATGATATGCATTTAACCTTCAAATTTTTCCTCCCCTTTCTCCATTTTTCTATTTTTTTAATTTTTTTGATTTTTTATAATATGTAATTTTTTGTGAGAACCCTTCAGAAATTTGAATTTTTATGTGTTTGCACTTTAACACCCCCTAATGCCTAAGTTTTGCAATGTCCTCATTGTAAATCGGAGGGTATGAAATCAGTTTGGTTCAGGGATTAGAACAGGATACATGGGTGGGCAAACGGGTCGAGATGACCATTGCGGATGATTTCAAGCTCTGGTACAGGTACCAAAGGTGGAGTCGACTATTCTAAAATTGAACTCAGAGTGCAGTAGACGTGAAGTACAAAAAAGGTAATCAGAAAGATCTCGGGTTTTTTGGAAAGATGGGTTGCCTCCCGTTAAGTGCTAAATTCAATGCCTTCAGCTGAGAAGAAAATTGTATAGAGAAGGAGTGGTCAAATCAGTAGAGTTTTGTAGAACAAGCACCTTGATTAATAGCTTGGTTAGTCTAACCAGGTGCTTATTCAGATCGATAGGCTGATGATGCAGCCTAAACCCAATCAGTCTAGTGGGTTGATGGATGTGAATTCGTAGATGTGGTGTCCACCATAAACTTTGAAACTTGAAAAGATGTGGAAGTGTAAATCAAGGGTTTAGTTGAGTCTAATCAGCCTGGTAAGAGTAGGGATCTTCAAAAGAGAATGGATCTATGGAGGATGTGAGATCCCTACGAGGGTGATCAGAGAAGGATGAGGCATGATTTATTGTCTGATCAATATTTGAAACTCGATTAAAAGATGAAGAATTATATGTGACTGGATTATCAAGAGGAGAATCAGAGTAAAAATTAAGTTCGATGGCAGGTTGGGGTTGAAAGCAGATTTTGGAAGGTTTTGAATATGGAGCAGAAGAGGTGTTTTCTTTTAAATCATTGACCTCAGCATCTGAATCAAAAGATGGGTCATGGTTGCTGAGGTTGTAAACTGGTTTGAATTCATTAGGAAACAACAGTTCTCTGATGTCAGAGTAAGATTCGAAATCGTCGGAGAACTTGCGAAGATCATGTTCTGAATCTAATTCGAGATCAGAGGTTCCACCACATAATAAATCAAGGGGTGTAGAATTAGCAACCTGACTTGGATCTAACCTAATTGCAAATTCTGAGCTTGAAAAGGTGTCCCTAGTAGGTATAGGCTCGGGTTCTTGGCTTGTAGGGAAGACCCAATCAAAACCCAACTCTTCCAACTCGATTTTTGCATCATGAATGGGCATGACTTCCGAAAAATTGATTCGTATCTCTAAGGAGAATGAAGAGGTGCACTCATCAAATACAGGCCTAGAATCATAATTCAAATTAAAAATCTGATTTTCATCATACGGGACCTTATAATCATCCCAATTAGGCTCAAATCCAGATTCTAAGTTAAGGGTGTAGGTTGAATCACTACAATATAGGTTAGGCTCTACAGGGATATCAGAATTGTTCTTGGGAGTTACCTTATCATAATAAGGGACAAGATTTACACCCTCGAGAGATTCTGAGTCAATCTCATTATCACAGGTGTCTAAGAAATCTAGGCTTGAGGATTAGCTTCCTGGTTTCCTAAGGCTGGTTTGAAATCATGATCACCTGCAATTGGATCCTCCCAACCCGTCTCAAGATCAGGCGTGTCAATCTGTATGTAATTTGAATCAAGTTCCATTTGGGTGGGGGGTGCATAGTAACCTTGATCCTCAAACTTGAGATTTTGGGAATTATGTTGATTAGCCCAAGATGTCTCAGGGATGTATTGATGTCTCTGATCGATAACACGTTTTAACATCTGCATCATCTTGTCTCTTCTTTCAAGGTCATCTTGGTGTATTTTCCACAGTGATGGCTCAAATCTATATAAGATATACTCACCATTATGCCATCTCTCAATTTCCTGGTATCTTGGCGTGAGATCATTCCAAGTTGAACCATTTTCCAGTTGTGTCAAAATCTACTGTGCCTGTTCTGCAATGAAAGTTGTTATGTTTGACACATTAACCTGCATATCCTCAAATGGCTCCAGTGACATGTTAGGTTGCATTTTCGAATTAGGTGGTGTATCAAAGTGAAGAATCAAACTCAGGTTTAGATTGAAGTTGATCAGATCAGATTAGAGAATCCTAAGAAGATCTAATGAGGTCTCTTTAAAATCCTAATGACCTTCCTGTGTGTGTGCTCTAAATAGAAGGGATGAGAGACTAGATGTGAAATTGACCCAATTAAGGCACCCAAAGATTTTTGTATGACTGAGGCAGTTTCGAGGCAGATGATACCTCTGAATCAGAAATTCGCACACCCGAGAATTACCTGGATAGCCAGGAAGGGAGTGCCCCACAAAGACCCCGACACGGTAGAGCATCCCTATAGGTTACAGGATTTCCCTCGCCCGACCTTCCTTGTCACTGTGGTTCCAAGTAGACTGGAATGTAAGAACTTAAGTCCTTATGTCTACCAATTTTAGCTTAATTAGTACCTTGAATTTGACTTGATTTAGAAGTTGATTTGACTTGCGACCTAATTTGGAGGTTAGTTGGCCCACAATGTAGACCAACTTCACCAACCTACCCTAAAGATGATAGAATGAAATTTAAGTCATGACCCAAAAATCACCTAGAATGACTTTTAGTTTATTAGGTCTAAGATTTTAGGGTTCAAGTGATATTAGAGCCTGATTTTAGGGTTTTTGTTGATTAGATCTTTTCAAACAGGACTTGGGTAGCACACAAATGTGGGAGGGTTTATTCTCGTTATGTAGGCAAATGTGTCATAACACTTCAAAACCCTAAAATTGAAACCCTAAGTGGCTCTATTTCCAAGTCCAATTTTTTATCTAAAAATGCTCTCCTTTCACTTCAAATCAAGAAGTGCGTAGTCCAAGGAGATTTGCAATTAAGCATAATCCCTAATAGGTATAGGAAATTAGGGTAGGAATCTCTGATAGAATCGCTTCAAATTTCAATCAGATATGAAAATTTTCTGCAAATTAGGAAACTTGCCTTTTAAAATGAACATTTACTATGAAAATAAGGAAAATGAATCCTAATTGATTGTTTCCTTTTTTATCTTTCCAAGATTAGGAGGTTGATGAGGGAAGAATAGAGATTACCTACCCTGGGAGTGGCTGATTGCGCAAAAGATCGCCTCATGAAGTACCTAGTAAAATCATAAGAAATCAAACAGAACAAGCTAGTGCTCAAATATAATCAGATAAATTAAAGAATAGCGGTGAATTACGCGTTACTCTCCGGCAATGACACCAAAATGTTTGCATGCAAAATCGGGGTTTAAAAATCAATTTGTTGCAGTATAATTGAAAATAGCATGTGAACAAATATAATTTATTACTCGAATTTAAGTCCGAGGTCGAACACAAGGAGCAAGTGTTGCATTCACACACTAATCTCAATCAAAATATAAATGAGCATAATAATTAGGCCAATAATGATTTGCAATGAACACTAATTACTCAAAATTGATCATCAAGATATAATATGAGTATATGAAGAGTTTGTGGTGGAAAAAAGAATGGAAATATCCCAAAAAGTGGTGATTTAAGTCATCTTTTAGATACACATTTAAGCATGCATCTTAATCATAGTACTTAAATTATTGAATAGTAATTCAAATAAACCCACAATGTCCAGATGCTCCAATGCAAGAGCACTGTTCATCTTCTTCATCTCTTCTTCCTTCTTCTCTGTATGAGCCCTTCTTTTGTTCTTCTTCTCTCTTTTTCCTTTGGCTTTCTCTTCTTCTTCTTTCTTTTCTTAGCTTTCGCTGCTCTTCCTCTCTTCCTTAGGTTTCCTTCCTTCCCTACGTCTAAGTGTTCAGCCAACACATAGAGGAGCAAAACCCACACTCCCCTGCTCTCTCTCTCCTTCTCTCTTCCTCTTCTCTTTCACTAAAACCAAGTAATCGAATCAGGTATTTGGGTAAAGTGTGTACCCAGGTCCAGGGTTGCGGGCGTGGGTCACAGCCGATGATTGAGTAGGCGGGTTAACGGGCATGTGAGGGGGTGAGAGACCTGACCCCTCAAGTGACTGGGCGAACTGCTACCATCACAAAAATAATGTATGGGCGTGCGGGCATTTATCTATCCACGAGGTGGGACTATGTTTGTCCCCCTCCTTCACGTAGTAGCAACCGAGGGAACTTCATCAAATTGGGGTGTTGTTGATGCTGTCTTGGCCGATTGAAGGCTTGAGGATGCACCTGGAGCTGAGCCGTGTCACCTGGAGATGATAGCGTGAACGAATGTGGCCGGTGAACTGTAGTTGGAGTCGGAGAAGGTGGTGGCGACAATGGTGCTCCAACGAGTACCCTGAAACATGAATACCACCTCATGGCCACTTTAGAATACCTCAAGATGGTTGTCGGAGGATGGCGAAGGTGATGGCGGTGTCCTAGAGGTGTGGGAGTGAGTGTGGTGGCCGAACGGAGGCGGGAAAGGTCATGCAAAGGTGGGTTGTTCAGAGGCAGTCGTGAGTGGGCAAAAGGTGAAATTGGTTGAGGGGTTTTGTGAGGGGATGAGTGGCGGAGGTTGTGAGGGTGTTGGCGAGGTGTGTGGTGCGGTGGAGTGATGGGAAGATCTCGCCGGAGGTGTGGCCGGAGTAGAGGACGAAGGTGGCTTGCATAAGTGTCGAGGGATTTTTTTTGGGTTTTTGGAGATGGGATTTAACCCAGGAAACTAAGGAGACCTAGCTAACCTATTCTAATTGGACGAAAGGGAGGAATCTGCACCGGTTTTGGCATGCCTGCAATGGGGAAGATGAAATCTTAGTTGAGGTTGACGACAAGGAAGAGAGGTTCTGAGGGGTGCTCGCCGGTGTTGCGAGATGCGAACGAATGAGATGAAGAAGAATCTACCGGCTATTGTCCGTGATGGCAGACGAGGAAGGAGGTCGGAGAGGCTCGGCGGAGCTCATGGAGGATCTTGGCTGGAGAGGGAAGAAGGTGAGATATCGGTCAAGAACAAGCAAAGGATGTACGGTTTAAATTGGGGGTCATTTTATAGGACTCAAGGAGGCCTTCCAAGCTTGGGAGCTTGGAAGCTTCATGGTTTTAGGAGATCCGAACCTTCAAAAGGTTCGCACGAGCTCTGGAGTAGGAATTAGAACCTCGTGCATGACTCAAATGGAAGGCAACTTCCTTAGGAATCCCCCTTTCTATTTTGGGAGAGATTCGTCAATCAATCAGGGATAATTCTTCAATCAAAGGTCACCAGTGAAGTAGGTTTAGGAGTTGAAGGTGGCGGGGACCTGTTGGTGAAGAAGATGACAAAGATGGGGGGCTATTTGCAAATAATTTGAAAGTTAGGGGCATGTGTGTGAGAGAAAAGACTCAGACTAGACCAAAATGCAAACTAGGTCAAGATTATCTCTGGTTTCGCCCAAATTTTGGTACAAACCTGATTTGGACTCAAGGAATCTGATGGTGAAGTCAGATTTAGGTTTTGACCAAATTTGACTAGTTAAAATTGCACATAAACCCAAATTAGGGTAACTATTTGTCTGAGACTTTGTTTTAGGTCAAAATGGGTTCAAGTGGTCAAATCAAAGATGTCAATCCATAGAGAATATTTTTCTATGATTTTTAGAGGGTTTATATGAATATTATCCTGATCAGAACCTCAGTTAATTAAGCAAGTCTGTTTTTAGGATTTCAGATGTCATTTAATTCTTGAAATGCATGAAAACTCATTTCTGTCTGCATGAACTCACTTATTAGACATTTATGACTATTTAACCTTTATTTAACCCCTAAGAAACCCTGTGATTGTTCTACATTCATGATAAGATGGTAAAATTGCAGTTTTAATCTTGGTTTCTTGTTATTCTCTTAGAAAGGATGTACAATGAATTACTATCTTCTGGCAGTTATGTAGGAGCATTTAATGATGGAATGACTAAATAAAGCTAGATATGGTTGTTGATGACGTTATCATCAGCTACTGCCATGGCGATGGCTACCGCAGCCCTAGGTAGCGCTGCTATAATGCATCGACAGCAGCAAATAGCAGCGGAGGAGAAAGCCACGACGATAGGATGCAGTAGAAGGCGGTGATGGACGAGGCTACTGCTACTGCAACGGCGGTGGGGCGTCGGTGATGGTGGTGGCGTCCGGTGGAGGTGTGGCTTGAGGTAGGGTTAGGGTTTATTTGGTGGTATCCCTAACCTGGTGCTCTGATACCAAGTTGAAGAGAAAAAGAAGTCTTATTTTATTAGGTAGTCCTTATGTTTCTTTATATAGAGAGAGACAAGGGAGAAATAAACCATGAGTCCAATAAGAAAAAGAAGTGGCAACTAGCCCCTCACAATACTACAACATAACTCAACAAAGATATTGGAACTTTAACAACATAATGATAATAAACCCAAGAACCGAACATGCTTTGATACCAAGTTGAAATATTTAAATAATGTGGAAGCAAAATCAAGAGATATCAAAAAGCATAAAATAATCAAAGGAACACTTGGATTTACGTGGAAACCTCACACACAAGGAGCAGGGAGAAAAGCATGGGAGAAGCACCTTATGGGTGTGTTTTCTTTGTATTTCTTCTCAAAGAATAACTGAGGGAGTACACGCCTATTTATAGGCCATCACACACACATAAGTGTCATGTTTCCAATGTGGCACTAAACAACCACTCAATTCTCTCAACACTAGCAAAGGGATCCTAAATCTATCATAACAAACTGTATAACCAAGTCCTTTTTGACCTGCAGAATACCAGTAGCATCATCCCCTGTAATAATAAGATCATCAACATGAACAAGTAGAATAGCCACTCCCCTATCAGTCTTCCTACTAAACAAGAAATGGTCAGATGTAGATCTCCTTAGGCCCATGCCTTCCACTATCTCTGATAGTTTATGAAACCACGCACGAGGACTCTACTTGAGCCCATAAATCGCCTTTTTCAATCTACATACACACTCCCCCTCAACCTCAAATCTTGGGGGTTGCTACATATACACTTCCTCCTGAAGATCATCATAGAGGAAGTCATTCTTCACATCTAGCTGGTGAAGATCCTATTCTTTTTTAGCTACCACAGATAACAAAATATGGACTATAGGAAGCCTCGCCACAAGAGAGGAGGTATCAAAAAAGTTCACTCCATATGTCTGAGTGAACCCTTTTGCTACCAAGCTAGCCTTATGCCTAGAAATAGACCCATCTGTGTTATATTTCAAGGCAAATGCCCATCGAGAACCAACCACTCGAGCCCTCATAGGTCAAGAAGTAAGCTCCCACATGCCATGAGATTGAAGAGCCGCCATTTCATCCTTCATAGCATGATGCCATGCAGGATCTAGCATAGCCTCTTGGTAAGTAGACGGTACCGTGGACGTCATAAGTGCCGTAGTGAATGCATCAAACATGGTACTAAGACTATCACAGATAGAAGCACCAGTCACATGATAGTGTGCACAGCTACATGGGGCCTTCCTACTATAGAAAGGTCAAGATCATCATCTGTGGGAGGAGACACCATCCTCAGATGCACTTGTTGATCCTGTAGAAACATCATGAGATTGAGATTCATTAGTATCATCAACACATACCTGTGTAGGGGAGGATGATGGTACTAAGGTGGGGGAAGGGGGGTAGCACGAGGCCTGTAAGTGACTGCAATTTGATATATCACTGGAGGATCTCTGAACTTGCTATCACAAGAATCCCTAGGAGACTGATCAAGCATGGGAATTGGTGTAAAATCACCAAATTGAATAGGTGGCATAGGCATAGGAGTCTGTGGAGGAGATCTATCCTATGGTATGAATGACAACTGTCTGGCAGCCATAAAAAAATAAGGTACAACTTCGTGAAATGTGACATCTGCACTAACATAATGTCTCATTGTGAGAGGATCATAACTCTTGTATCCTTTCTAGGTGTGAGAATACCCCAGAAATATACATTTAGTGGCTCTTGGCACCAACTTATCTCTGCCAGGTCCCGTAACATGTACAAAGGCTACACAGCCAAATGTGCGAGGTGTCACCACAAAAAGATCCTTGTTAGGATGTAGAATCTGCCATGGAATGTGTTCTAATAACACAGAATTAGGCATCTGGTTAATTAAGCAAATTGCTGTGAGAACTACATCACTCTAATACATTTGAGGTACATTATGATGTATGAGAATAGTTCTTGCCACATCTAAAATGTGCCTGTGCTTTCTCTCAGCTATCCCATTCTGTTGGGATGTATGTGGGCATGTTGTATGATGTACAATGCATGTGACTTGTAGAATGAATGTAATCTAGCAATGCATAATTCTAGTGCATTATCTGATTTCACACATTTCACAGTAACAGAAAATTATGTTTTTATTTCAATAATAAAACCTTCCATGACATTGCCCACATCGGATTTATTCTTCAAAAGAAATAACTAGGACATTTGTGAACAGTCATCCACAATAACAAGATAATACCTGTGTCCCAATCTATCAGGAACATGACTAGGACGCTAAACATCCAAATGAATTAAATCAAAAATAGACTCTAATAAAGAGGAACTAGTAGGAAAAGAAGCTTTGTGTTGTTTCCCAATCTGGCATGCATCACATCTAATCTTAGTAGCGGTGATAGATGGGGAACGACACATTATAGCCTATCCAGGGAAATGTGTCCAAGGCAATAAGGCCACTGTAGAGCAGTGCCAACAGCAAAGCCAAACTTGCCCTAACAAGATACAATAATGTCCGTCTGAAGCAGGTGATATACTCCCCTCTTCATGTCTGCCACCAATCACCTTCCCTGTTAGCTTATCTTGCAATACATTGCCCACATCATCAAATATAACACGACAATTGAGATCCTTTGTGAATCTGCTCACAGATAATAAATTAAATGAGAACTCAAGAACAATAAGACATTAGACAACTGTAGCCTGAGATTAGGAGAAACCTCCCCTTGTCCATTTACTCTAGAATGGTGACCATTTACACCCTGTACAGTCCTCCTTGAGGTAGCAGATTGAAGATGTCTAAAAGATGAATGATCATCACTCAAATGCCTTGATGCACCAAAGTCTATAAGCCATAGAGATCTACCATAATGTGAAAATGTAGAGAAACTAGAATTACCCTCTATACCTGAGGATGCAAGGGCAGCAATATCTATAGTAGAGGGAGACTCCTGTGTGACCTGAGCCAGTCTCTGTGCAAGAGCATCAAACTCTGCTCTTGGAATTATATCTATCTCTGTCTCAGTAGTGGCTAAAACCTGATTAGCCATGGGTGGCTTTCCATGCTTGGTCTAGCGAGAAACTTCAACATGTCCAATACGTTCACAAAAAAAGCAAGTGGGGTGTGGTGTGCAAGGCTGTCCCTGGCCTTGACCACATCCTCAAATAGCAAAACTTCCACATCCTCCTCCTCTACCACCAGCAATAGCAAAGGTAGAGGTATGTCCCATGGTCTCTGGAATTGTAGACTTGATTGCCAATCTACTAAGTCTGCTGTATGCCTCCAAGGTAGGAAGCTCTGTCAGGGTAAGCATCTGGGATTGACTTATAATCTAGACCAAGACTTGAAAGAAATTTGAGAGCTGCAAACTCCTTGTGGTACTCACTCTGTGCAGAACAAGTATAGATAGGTCTGCAGGCATTATAATTCTCAAGAAAGCCTTTCAATTTAGTATAACACTGAGGAAGAGAAAGATCATCCTGCCTGAGAGAAAAAATATCATGAGTGATATGAAATACCTTACTGGAATTCTTTTCATGAGAATACGTATCATGAAGAGAATCCCACGTCTCTTTGGTGATCTTGTAGTACATTATTCCATCTCCAATAAATGACGCAACAACGTTCATAATCGAAACCCTGACCATGGCATTATCTCTTTTCCACGTGATATATTTCCCAATCTTGTTGGTAGGTTCCACCTCCAACAGAATATGTTTCTCATCGTGCCCTTCAATGGTCATAAGGAACATCTGAGACTAACGTGCATAGTTGGTCTCATCCAACTCCGTAATGGGGAAAAAGAATGGGTTCTTGATATTCCCATCTCTGTGGAAGCATCCGTTATGTCTTTGGATGATGCCAACAATGGCATCTCACCAAATTAGGAAGAAAGACCACCAAATATCCAATCTGAAACGTGATTTTCAGAACAAACAAATCACGTCATGGACTAGTAAGACCTGAATCAGAAGTTTTCAAATTTGCATGATGAATAGAAGGTCCCCTTGGACGGACGTAAGCCTTGCAAGGGTGCGGGGGAAGGCACCCAAGATGGCCCCAAGGGAACCTAGGTTTCTCTTGCTGCAATCACAGGGGATGTGACTGTAGAACAGGGTTGCAGCCACCTCTACGATCACCTGAGGCACCAACCACTCTAGAATAGAGCCATAGCAACAATAGAACAGGATCGTAGGGCCTCAGGGATCGCCTGAAGGACCGTCGCCTGCACTACAGTGCCTCCGCAGATGCCCTGATTAGCAGTATGGTGCCTCGCGATCACCGTCACACCATTGCAGCACCTTCAGATCATTGTTGTGACCACCACAGGGCCTTGGATTAGTGCTACTAAGCCCTACAACCACTGCTGCGGTGAAGCTGTACCTTCAGATCGCTGTTACGCCACTGTTGTGGTGAGAAGGCGTTGTCAAGGCATGCACGAGAGAGAGAGAGAGGGGTTTACGGTTTCAAAGGCCTTTTTCTGTGGGATACCAAGAGCTCTGGTCCAGGACCATCGCTCTGATACCAAGTAGGAATAAATGAGCAATATATTATTCTCTGGAAATCCTACACCTTTTTATATAGAGAAAGAGGTGTGGGTAAAATACACAAGATGACTTGAATATAATAAAGCATAAATAGTTCAAATAAAGAAAATAAAGAAAAAGGGAAATATTCTATAACAGTAAGCTATTGTATCTGATTGTTACTCAACTTGACATTGTCTTTGCAGTTGGGAGGTTGAGCTAGTTCATGCAGTCACCTAGGGAAGTCCACTGGGATGGAGTTTGCCAGATTCTTAGGTGCCGGAAAAGTGCACCTGGGAAAGGACTTCATTTTTAGAATAATGGACATTAAGAGGTGTGCGGCTATTTGGATGTTGACTATGCTAGAGAACATGAGGATAGAAAGTCCACTACAGGATATTGTACCTTTGTGGGAGGTAATTTTGTCACCTAGAGAAGGAAGAAGTAGGCAGTAGTCTCAAAGTACAAAGCTATGGCTTAGACTACATGTGAACTACTCTGGGTTTGGTCCATTTAAGAAGATTTTAGAGTTCAGGTCTCTAGTCCTATCCCTATGCACTATGACAATAAAACTATCACTTTCATTGCAAATAATCATGCCTTTCATGAAAGAACGAAGCACATTAAGGTTGATTGTCACTTCATGAGGGAGGCAATTGCAGAGAAGAAGATTTATACACCCTCCATATGCATTGAAGATCAACTGGCAGACATCTTTACAAAGCACTCTCCAAGAAGCAATTGCATAGCCTTTGTTCCAACTTAAGCATAGTCGATTCTTACGCTCCAGCTTAAGGGGGAGTGTTGAGTTATTTTTTAGTTGGTCTTAGTTAGGAGAAACTAAAAGCTTGTCTTATTCAGAAACCCTACCTCTCTTTATATATAGAGAGAGGTGGGACAAATAGCAACACAACTCCAACATAAAACATAAATTACCAACACACCCTTACAGTCATAACATAAAAATAAAGACTACAACACTCTTCCTTAAGCTAGAGCATAGATATCTAGTATACTCAGCTTGGAACAACATGCATCAAAAATAGACTAGATAAGTGACTTGATCAATGTCTGCAATCTGGTCATCAGTAGAAACAGGAGTTGTGTAGAGTAGTCCTTTTTGAATGATGTCCCTGGTGTAATGATAATCAACCTCTATATGCTTTGTGCGCTTGTGAAACATAAGGTTATTAGTTATGTAGGTGGTTGCACTATTATCACACCGCATCTCCATAGGACCATCAATCTCAATATGCAAATCAGCCAACAAGGATCGAATCCACATTATCTCTGCTGTTGTTTGGGTCATTGCCCTGTATTTTGATTCTACACTGGATCTAGGTGCTGCCTGTTTCTTGCGTTTCTAGGTCACAAGATTTCCAGCAATATAGGTACAAAACCATGTAATAGACTTCTGATTCAAGTGACATCCCACATAATCAGTATTAGAATAACCAACTACTATCATAGAAGTCCCTCTAGTAAATAGTAGACTATTGCCAGGAACCTTGATGTATTTGAGCACCACCATTGCAGAATCCCAGTGTTGTTTAGTTGATTTTTCCATAAACTAGCTCAATCTACCAACAACATAAGATATGTCTGGCTTGGTAATAGTAAGATATAACAGTTTCCCAACAAGTTGTCTATATTGATTGTAATCCACAACCTCAGCCTCAGTATCATATAAATGCCCCTTAGGATCCATGGATATATTGGCCGTGTTGGCCCCTAGCATTCCAACTTCCTGCAGACCATCAAGAGCATACTTCCTTTGGGACAATACCATACCACTCTTACTGTAAGCTACTTCTATCCCTAGAAAGTATCTCAATGGTCCTAGATCTTTCATCACAAATTAATCAACCAAACATCTCTTGATATCCTTTATCCCCTCATAGTTATCTCCTGTAACAATCAAATCATCTACACAGATAAGGATAATAATGATACCTTTCCCTCTTTTTCTGACAAACAAGGAATTATCTACCGAGGATCTTTGAAATCCCATTGATTCCAGTACCAAAGAAAATTTTTGGAGCCAGGCACGGGGACTTTGTTTAAGGTTGTAGATGACCTTGCGTAACCTGCATATACACTCCCCTTGAATTTTATATCCTGGGGGTTGCTGCATAAATACTTTTTCCTGCAAATCTCCATGTAAGAATGCATTTTTGACATCATGTTGATGTAATGACCAATCCTTATACACTGCAACAACCACAAGAATATGCACAGTAGATGGGTGAGCAACAGGAGAAAAGGTGTTAAAGAAATCTATTCCATACATTTAAGTAAATCCCTTTGCCACTAGTTTGGCCTTATACCTTGCAACAGAGCCATCCGAATTGTACTTTAGGGCGAAAACCCAACGACACCCAACAATAGATCCCAGTGGCAAAGATGTCAACTCCCATGTGCCTCGACTCTAAAGGGCAGCCATCTCTTCCTCCATGGCTTGAGGCCACTTCGAATCAATCATGGCCTCGTGGTAGGTAGTAGGAATATGTGTGGCTATTAAGGCATGGCAGAAACTAGCAAACTCTGTCCCAAGCCCATTTGTTACAAGATCACTTGCAACCGAATATTGAGCACAACTTCATGGACCCTTCAGAATGGCTATCGGAAGATCAAGATCGTAATCCTCATGAGGAACAGTAGAGGGTCCATTTGCATCACTAAGCACATAATCGTCAATGTCTAAGGGTGCAGGGCTCGCCTTGTCTGAGGAGGCCGGAGGAGGAGGCAAAGGAGGGGGAACCTGCAAGGAAGTATGTGGCCAGATATAAATATGAATGGGCTCAGTATATCGTTGTTTCTTAGGGATCATAGGAACAGAAGTATCCATATCAAGAATAACACCAAAAGGTATACGAGGTATGGGCATAAGCGCAACCTCAATGGTTGGAGTCAACTCTCTACCATATGTTGAAAAATATGGAATTGCCTCATGACAAATAACATCAGCAGACACAAAACGGTGAGAAGTAACAGGATCAAAACAATGATAACCTTTTTGTGTTCGCAAATAGCCTAGAAAAATACACTTCACCGCTCTAGGTGTTAGTTTATCCCGTCTAGGACCAAGAATGTGAACAAACGCCACACATCCAAAAACCTGAGGGGGAACAAGAAAGATCTATCTATTTGGATACAAAACTTATCAAGGAATCTACTCATGAAAAGCAAAGTTGGGCATATTCTGGTAATAAGAAAACCTATAGTCAACACCACATCACTCCAATATAAATACGAGACAGAATGATGAATCAATATGGTACAGGCAACATCAAGTGTGTGTTTCCTCTCAGCCACCCCATTCTGCCGAGAGGTATGAATGCAAGTGGTTTGATGAATAATGCCATGGGATTTATAGACGTAACACAGGCGAGTATGTTGATACTCCTATTTATATTTCTTGTTTATGTTTACTGGGGATAGTTTAATTATCTTTATATTTTGTCTAGTTCTATTATGTATTTTTCCCAACACCTCTCTCTCTATATAGAGAGGTGTAGGGTTTTCTCAATGAATAAGATTGTTCATTTCTTTTCACTTGGTATCAGAGCAACGATCCTGAATCGGGGCTTTGGTATCCCACCCCATAGGCCTCTAAAACCCTACACCTTACCCTGATTTGTGGATTTTTGATCTCCATCGAAATCAATCAAGGAGAAGCAGCGGCAACCTAGAGGATCTCCACACCACCGCCCTTGCACAACGGGCTGCAGCGCCAACAGGGAGGACCAACGCTGCCCCTCAAGCCTTGCAGCGCTGCCGACTAATGGAGTAGCACCGGTAGGAAGGAGCAGCGTTGCCCCTCAAGCCCTGCAGAACCTCCGATTAGTGGACCATATTTGCACCTCTACGTTGGTGAGGCAAGGGCAAACCACATTGGTCTATCCTCCCAAATCACCTCTCGGCCCCATTGTTGTTGGTAGGGTTGAGGTGATCAAAGTAGGAAGTTCTTTGCCGAAGGAGGAGAGGAGCATCCCTTAGAAGTGTTGTTAGGGCTTTCCCCGTACCCTAACATGCACTAAAGTCTGATCTAAGGGGTGCCTGTGACTCTTGGGATGTCATCTATGATTGTTTTATTGTAGATTTTGTGATCAAGAGTTCACTTTCTCACAGATTTCAGAATGTTTAGATCTGAAAATAATCTTTCAAATCTTTTGTGGCTATTCTCTCTGAGTATTTGGCTAAAAAATGGCAAGTTCTAGCTCTTGGTGATCCACTTCATCCCTACTAGGCACAATGCCAATCTCAAGGGGAGCAGAGATGACATTGGATACCGCTATTGTTGCAAGGATGGTTGAGTGTGTGGGCTTGATGCCATAGGAGCATGACATGAGCCACCATAGTGCAGATGGTTAAGTCGATTCTGGTTCTTCATAGCATCTTTGTGGAGATTAGAGCTATTTCTAGTCACTCAGTTCCATTGCTTCAGGGAGAACAATACAGGTTGCTGATGGCAGACATGCACCCATTGTTAGCAAGGGGGAAGTGTTTGTGACCCCTGTTGGTGCTAGAGCACCACGATCATTTATTTTGATGATAACAAAACAGGTGTCTTTTAACATTTTCTTTTGAGTCCTAGTTTTCAGGTCAAATTACAAATGGAGACAGGTGTTTAGATGGAGTTCGAGCTCGCATCCATGGTGGATTGGAGGAGCTTCACGAGGAGCGAAAGCTTGAAGAAAGAAGGAGATGAAGAATATGATAGATTTCCTTTCTATTGTACTTTTTATTTTGTTTCTTTTGTTGCTCTTTATTTTATTTCTTAGATTCATGTTAAAGAGCCTCAAAGTATTCTAACAGTAGTCCTAGGAACACTTGCACAAATCCTAGGATACTTAGGTTTTCTATAGAGAACTTAAAAAATCAAAATAGGGTTCAGACAGCCTTATCAGATGTCCAATTTGGAAATCACATGTCTGATAGTGACTTTTAAGACGTCTGATTGTTTGATCAGATGTCCAAAACATCTAGGCTGGACTTAATAAGTTCTGTCTGTTAGAATCCGTCGTCCAGACCTTAGTCCAGACGTCTTAGGAGACGTCTGATGCCTTTGCTAGATGTCCAATTAGTGGAACATTGGTTGCCTATGTAAATGTTGAGGAAAATGACCATTAGCCTTATATCAGACGTCCGTAGAAGACCCTAGACATCTGATATGTGACTGTTTTGCCTCGACTGACCCAAAATCTCCTTTGAGATATTTTCTAGCCGTTACCTTTCTTGGGAATTCATTTCCGCTAAACAAATAGGTTTCCAGACGTCTTGAACTAGTGCCAGATGTCCTGTATGTCGTTTGATGATCATACACTGGAACCCTGTTTAGGTCTGATTCAAGTCAGGAAAGAAACCCACCTAGAATTAGACATCTGACTTAGTTCCCAGATGTCCTAACCAGGTTTTCCAGACGTCTGATGCCAGGACCAGACATCTGATGACCCTGTCAGAATCATAATTGATTCTGATTTTGGCCTGTTTTGCCTTGGGTTCAACCTCAACGGCTATGGAAGCCTTCTAAGGCCTTCCAAAGCCTTCCTAGGCCCTCTATAAATAGAGGAGGACCCCTTGGCTTGCAAGATACACCAAGTAACACACTTTCACATCTCTTGTGTCAAAAAGAAGTAGAAGTTCATCTAGAAGAAGCTCTAGCTCTCCAAGCTTTTGTTCCACATCTAGAGAGCTTGAATCCAATTGCTCACCCGCTCTCCCTCTGTGAGCAACGAAGTGCTGCCGCATGGTTCACGCACCCGCGTTGTCACATCGATGCACTTCCACCAAAGGAAAGTTTCCTAACTCCTATAGAAGCTAGGTTTTAATATTTGTGGCTCTATAGGATTGTTGTACTTTTATTGTTCTTTGGCTTGAGTATTCGCTTTGCGAATTCTCATCTCCATTGAGGGACAAAATCCTCCTTGTGAAAAGGAGGGGTTGAGAAACGCTACCCTCATACTCGTAGCGTGGTTGTAATAGAGGTTGAACTACCCTCGTTTAAGTAGTTCGTATAGTGGATTTGATTGACTAGATCGATCGAGAAATCCTAACTCGAGAGGGTTAGGTGGTGGTTTTCACCTGGTTTGGGTTTCCACCTAAAAATAATTGTGTACATTGTGTGTTTGCTAATTTTGTGAGATTGTTATCTTTTTAATTCCGCATTTTTTTACGTCACGCATATCTCACCCCCTCCAAGTAGGGAATTTCAATTGGTATCAGAGCAGGTTCTTGCTGTTTCGGCGTAACAACCAAGCAAGAAGATCATGGAGGGAAGCAGCTCTGTGACGAGGATTCTTGAGGGGCAGTCTACCACCTGTCCGCCGTTCTTTGATGTAAGCAATCACCCTTACTGGAAGCTGCGGATGATGACTTGGCTGCAAGCCAACTTCACGGTTTGGGCCAGATGTGAGACTCCATTTGACATCTCGAAGAAACCCACGGGAGGCTACTCGCATCAACAAATCCGTGAGCTCTCTCTAAACGTAAAAATAATGAACGCATTGTATTATACTTTGAGCCCGGAGGAGTTCAACAGAATCTCGTAATGTGCCACCGCATACAAAATCTGGCACACACTCGAGGCAACTCACGAGGGTACCTCTAAGGTAAAGACTTCTAAAATCAATTTACTTTCTCAAGAATTTGAATATTTTTCAATGAAGTCTAACGAATCTTTAAGTGAGATGAACACTAGGTTCACTCTCATTGTAAATAGTTTAAAAGCTTTAATTAAGACTTTCATCAAGGGGGAGCTTCAAGGAAAGCTACTCCGTTCCCTTGGATCGAAATGGGAGTAGAAAGTCACCGCGATCGAGGAGGCAAACGAAGTGGAGGAGCTCAGTATGGAGGATCTCCTAGGTAACCTAATGGCCTATGAGACAAAATTAAAGTAGAAGGACACACCAGAACCGAAGTTTAAGAAGACTCTCACCTTCAAAGCTACGTTGGATAGCGAGGTAAGTTCCGACGACGAAAACTTTAAAATTTTACTTAAGAAATTTTCAAGGTTTTGTAAGGACTCAAAGATAGAAAAGAAGGAGAAGAAGGATAGCCCAAGACGTTGCTACCACTGCAACAAAAAAGGTCATTTACGACCAGAGTGCCCTCTTCTCAACAAGGAGAAGAAGGAGAAGGAGAAGAAGGCATTCCAAGCAATTTGGGAAGACTCGAGCTTGGATGAAAAAGAGGAGAATCCTGAGGAGGAAATCGCCTGCATGGGCTTCATGGCGACAACAAGCGACAACAAAAGCGACTCTGGCGATGAGGTAAACTCAGATTTACAAGAAGCTTTTAATGAACTATTTGATGTTAGTCAATCATTAAAAGTAGAAAACAAAAGCATGAAAAAAAACTTGGCATGTTAAAATCTGAAAATGATAGGTTAGAGAAGCTACTTAAGGACCTAGAAACTAGTCCTAGAAATGATGACTTATTGTTAGAAAATCATAACCTAATCATTGAAAATAATAAGTTGATTGAGGAAAATACTAGTTTAAAAATAGAAATTTCTGATTTAAAAACTAAGATGCATATTATAGAAGAGGAAATTTCATGTCTTAGGGAAAATTCTAACAACTTAATCAACAAGGTAGATAACTTGTATAGCCCTAAGATTTAGAAAGGATCTCCATCAAGGAGATCCGCTAACAGATCCGGATCCAAGCTCACTTGGATACCGAAGAAAGAATTGGAATCCTGTTTTGTAGGTTTCAAAGAAGATATCAACGTAAAGGACTGGACCTACAAGCTCAAGAATTATCAACTTGAATTAGGAGGACCAAGGAGTAGACCAAGGAGGAAAATGAGAAGACCGACGAGATGGTGAACAAATGATGAACCCGCCGCACGTCGATCGCCAGATTGGAGATCGACGCTGATGCCCAGACCTCCAAGCTATAGATGGGAACCCCATCCGATTTGGCATCCACCTCCATTTGGGCCATTTTATTGGCCATGGTAGGTGAGGTAAAACCCTTAACCCTATCTTTTTATCATTAGTATATAGATAGGGGGAGTTAAAATTTATGAGCTACTTGTCAATCCTTAAGGGGGAGTTTAAAAATAAGTTAATTATATTTCCTTTAGAAAGGGGGAGAAAAATATATAGCTATCTTGTTATTACAAAAATGGGAGAACATCATTCTTGATTAAAAGAAATTTAAACCAAAAACTAGAAGAGCATGATTTAAGGGGGAGTTTAGGAGAATTAAAATTGATAAAAACCTTTTTGATAATGTCAAAAAGGGGGAGAATTTTATATATTATTTATGATTTTGTCATCATCAAAAAGGGGGAGATTGTTGGTGTTAGAGCATCACGATCGTTTATTTTGATGATAACAAAATACGTGTCTTTTAACATTTGCTTTTGAGTCCTAGTTTTCAGGTCAAATTGCAATTAAAGATAGGTGTTTAGACGGAGTTCAAGCTTGCATCCATGGTAGATTGGAGGAGCTTGACAGAGGTGGAGGAGCTCCGCGAGGAGCAAAAGCTTGAAGAAGGAAGGAGATGAAGAATGTGATAGATTTCCTTTCTATTGTATTTTATATTTTGTTTCTTTTGTTGCTCTTTATTCTATTTCTTAGATTCTTATAAAAGAGCCTCAAAGTACCCTAACAGTAGTCCTAAGAACATCTGCACAAACCCTAGGATACTTAGGTTTTCTGTAGAGAACTTAGAAAATCAAAATAGGGTTCAAACAGCCTTATCAGACATCCAATCTGGAAATCAGATGTCTGATGATGACTTTTAAGACGTCTGACTATTTGATCAGAGGTCCAAAACATCTAGACTGACTTAATAGGTTTTGTCTATTAGAATTCGTCATCCAAACCTTAGTCCAGACGTCTTAGGAGACGTCTAATGTCTTTGCCAGATGTCCAATTAGTGAAATGTTGGCTGCCTATGTAAATGTTGAGGGAAATGACCATTAACCTTATATCAGACATCTGTAGAGGATCCCAGATATCTAATATGTGACTGTTTTGCCTCGACTGACCCAAAATCTCCTTTGAGATATTTTCTAGCCGTTACCTTTCTTGGGAATCCATTTCCGCTGAACAAATAGGTTTCCAGACGTCCTGAACTAGTGCCAGACATCCTGTATGTCATCTGATGGCCATTTACTAGAACCCTATTTTGGTCTGATTCAAGTCAGGAAAGAAACTCGCCTAGAATCAGACATCTAACTTAGTTCCCAGACATCTTAAATAGGTTTTACAAATGTCTGATGCTAGGACCAGACGTTTGATGACCCTGCAAGAATCAGGATTGATTCTGATTTCGGCCTGTTTTGCCTTGAGTTCAACCCCAACGGCTATGGAAGCCTTCTAAGGCCTTCCAAAGCCTTCTTTGGCCCTCTATAAATAGAGAAGGACCCCTTAGCTTGCAAGATACACCAAGACACACTAAGTAACACACTTTCACATCTCTTGTGTCAAAAAGAAGTAGAAGTTCATCTAGAAGAAGCTCTAGCTCTCCAAGCTTTTGTTCCACATCTAGAGAGCTTGAATCCAGTTGCGTACCCGCTCTCCCTCTATGATTATGAGAGTGACGAAGCATCGCCGTTTGGTTCACGCACCTGCTTCGTCACATCGACGCACTTCCACCAAAGGAAAGTTTCCTAACTCCTATAGAAGCTAGGTTTTAATATTTGTGGCTTTATAGGATTGCCATACTTTTATTGTTCTTTGGTTTGAGTATTCGCTTTGCTAATTCTCGTCTCCATCGAGGGACAAAATCCTCCTTGTGAAGAGGAGGGGTTGAGGAATGCTACCCTCATACTCATAGCGTGGTTGTAATAGAGGTTGAACTACCCTCGTTTAAGTAGTTCGCATAGTGGATTTGATCGACTAGATCGATCGAGAAATCCTAACTTGAGAGAGTTAGGTGGTGGTTTTCACCTGGTTTGGGTTTCCACTTAAAAATAATTGTGTACATTGTGTGTTTGCTAATTTTGTGAGATTGTTATCTTTTTAATTCCATATTTTTTTACGTCACGCACATCTCCCCCCTCCAAGTAATGAATTTCAACCCCTACATTGTGGCTGCTGAGAGCACTACATGTATTGGAGTTTCCCATGAACTTGTTATCCGTGACCTGGATCACGAAGGATCTTCATTGTAAGGTGATTTTTTATAAGGTTGGATGTATTGTCCAGGATAAGTTCACTAGGAAGACCATTGCCAAAGGTATAAAGGAGAATGGTCTTTATCATCTTGGTCAAGAACCATTTGCAGACATCAGTAGACATGATGGTGGGAGTGTCTTTCAATGGCACGTTCGTCTAAGACATTTACCTCTGGATCACTTCAGGAGGGTGATTCTACACATTTCACCTACTACTACTATTAGGTGTGATGTTTGCCAATTAGGTAAGTGATGAGTGGCTACTCATCATAGCTAAAAGGCCGAAATTAAGCTAGACACTAAGCAAAACAATATCAAATTAACACATAAAAAGGGTTAAGTGTGTGAATTAAAGAAAAGACCTAAAACTTTTAATGTGTGTTAAAACCTCCTAATTAGGTCACAAAAGTGAGATACTTTGAAAATAAAAGAATAAATGATGATCCATGCATCAATTGAACACATAAACAAGTTTGAAAAGCCAAATCAGAAGTAAAATCAATGTCTTAAATGTTCAATTAAGCACATGTAAAAATTTGAAAGCAATTGGACATCATTTAGGCTTAGAAATAAATAGATTACAATTAGGTCCTTCATGCATTACATTTCTACCCTTCAAAACTCCTTCTTGGACCTTTTTGCAAGCCGCAGGGACCCTTCTGTATGACTGCAAGGCCCTTCCAGTTATAGTTCTTCTCACTTTTGGACCTGCACGCTATTCTTCTACCCCTTCGTTCAAGGGTCTTCCTGCAAGTTTTCCCTCATTTCAGAGAGAAGCCTGTGTTCTTCACGCGCACTGTAGCACGCGAAGAACACAGCCATTCTCGACCGTCCATCGCACTTTTGATCTCGATCTGCGGCTGGATTCTATTGGAACCTTCGCGCGATTCGGTGCGTGCGTTCACCTCTCTTCCCAGATCTCATCTGACGGTCAGATCTCTCTCTTGACTCGCCGCGTGCTCTACCCATCTCATCCTCACAGCCGGCCTAATTTTGATTAACCTCACCCTTGCGGTGATCTCAATCACTGAGCTGCTACTTAAGCACCTCAATGGTGTCCCGCGCAAAGGATCGCTCCCTCCTACATCTCTTAGCGATCAGTTCGTCCACTCTAGTCTCTCCTCCTCACCTAGACCCTAATTTCACAGCCACCGGCTGTGGAATCATCGCCTGCTCTCGACCCTCCTCGTCGCTAAGGACCTCGTAGCACCTGAGGATGACCCTGGAGTCTCACTAGCAGACTCTTCCCTCCGCTGGAGTCACCCTCCTCCTTTCTTCCTCCTTAGCCGCCGGCTAAGGACCCATAGGTCCCATTCTTCCTTTTAGTTTAGGTTTTTAATTCTGCGCAAGTAGTGTTAGATTTAATTTGCAGTAGTTTAGAATAGATTTAGTTTTAATTGTTAGTGTTTAATGTTAGCTGTAGTTAGATTAGTCTTAGGAGTAGAATTAGTATTAGATCCCCTCCCTCACCTCCTCTGATCAGTCCAGATCAGAGGGGAAGAATCATCTGTTCATTGTTCAATTTATCTCCCTCTTCATGTTTTGTTTTTCCATCATCCAAATTCTGATTCTTGTTTTTTCCTTTTTAACGACAAATTTTTCATCAATCACCCACACATCCTGACCCAATTTCAGATCTGATGGTGCACTGCCTCAGATCTGAAAGTGGCGTCACAAGCACCATTTGGGGCTTCTCACTCACTCCATTTGTTTCACAAAAGCCCCTCTGTTTTAAATGGATTGCCTCAGTTTGTCAGAGCACTTTTGATCTGGATTTTAAAGGATTTTTACTCTCTGAAATGTTTTGACAGATCTGACAAATTGAAGGGATTTTTGGTTTTCATTGTGGGCAAGGACTCTGAGAAGTTCTCTGGTGACAGACAACCAATCAGAAGAGCCTTTCATGATTCTGTTTATACTTTGTTTTGAATGCATTCGCCAGCTCCCATTAAATTTCCTTAATGCATTCTTGGTCTCTTTTTGCTATTTCAGAACTGCCATACACTATTTGTGTTGATGATCATTTCTGTATGGTGATTCTCTAACCTAAGGAGTTTTCCATACTCCTTAAGGTTGCAAGAAACTGGGATTGTATGTTGTTGGTTTTAATTGATTGAGCTAAGTCTTCCTTCATGCTGTCTATGGCATTAGGAAGACTAACTCAATGCCATTTGAGTTTTGATCTGAAAGGATGCTTCTGATAGGGTTTTTCCTAATGAGTGTTTGAGCTGAATTTACATGAGATTTTCGTGAGATTTAAACCCTTATCAGATTTGGATTTCAACTCTCAAAATTTTTAGTTTGTTTTGAATTTAATCTTATTCCCAGTTATACAGCAACATGCTGCAACTTGCAGCTACATTTCCCTCCATCTCCAAATTCTCTTCTCCTCCAAATTCCCCTTTCATCTGTGAATTTTTTGTTCCCCTTTCTCTAAGTGGACTAACTGCAGCAGCAGTTAGCCATTTGACAGTGGCTTAAGCCACTGCCACTGTAAACAACACATACTAAATACATTCTTCTTCTCTCCATCTCTTCTGACAGTAGCTGTGGCTGCTGTCTTAATTGAACACTAACACTCAATCAACTCTAATTCCCTAACTTTATACAAAAGCCTAATGACATAGACTTATTTTAAAACTGTAAATATACCTATTCATAGTATTATAACTATAGCATATCAGTTAGATGCATAGTTATACTGTAAATATGTATAAAACCTGTACAGAAATTCATATACATATGTAATCTATGTAAAAATATGTATATATACTAATCTATTATGTATGTATTTACTGATTTATGTATATATGTATGTACAGATTTATATTTACTTATTTAGTAGCTAAGTTAATAAGTTAGAGCAATAATCAAGTAAATAAATCTATAAACTTGGGAATATATATATATATTAAGTAATTTAAGTTAGTCAAAGTATAATTATACCTAGTATAACTTACTGTAACTTAGTTTTAATTTTAAACACCCAGAACTGCTATTTTAGCCTAAATAAAACATAAATAAATTCATAAAAATACAATAAAAATATGTATTAAATACTTAAGTATGTAAGTTAAAACTTTTTAAGGTCAATTAGACCATTTACTAATTATTTTATAAGTAATTAACTATTTAATCACCTAAATCAACCTGTATAATCAGCCTAGTTTAGCGAATTTATTTGTATAGTAAAAATATTTAAAATTAAAAATTAATTAATCAATTATGTAGTATTACGTAAATATTTTATTTACCATATTTTATTTTATTTTTTTTAATAATTTATGGCCCCCAAATCGAGGGCCAAAAACGCGCACAGACGCAGCTGCGTCTGATTTCCAACGCACGATGTGGCGCTGGAATAGCGCCACATCGTGTGCTGCAAACCAAACGCAGCCATATAAATATAATTTATGCCATAGGTTAACCAGTCGTCAAGGCGCGGGGCGCTCGAAAAACTGTCTGCTATGTCTGGTCCGATTACCCGATGTGTGCTGAACTTCGATATGTCCGTGGGGCTGGGGGCCCGAGCGTGTGCGAGCTTTAGGTCGTTGGGCTGAGGCCTGACGCTGAGATTGAAAACGTAACTAAGCCACCTAATCTGAGATTAGGGCGCGCTTAGTAAAGGTCTGGTCCCACCCGTAGGATGCTGTGTATCCCTCGAAAAGCGCGCCCGCTAATTAAACACATTTTACACTAAGGACGTTAGCCTAACCCCGTCTCCACCGCAGCCTCTGAAATACCACACAGAAGAAATTGAAAGGACAGACGACTTAAGAGAAGGAACACACGAGATAACAAGAACAGAAAAGACTTACTGTAGATACAGAAGTAGAATAAGTAATATACACATACGTATAAGTAAACCCACATAATTACTAACAGAATAAAACGACACTATAAACGTCGCTAAAGACCTCAGTTTGCTTCTTTAGGTTGTATATAGTGTTTTCTGAGATTTAGCGACGTTTATATCTGTCACTAAAACTGATATATATGTCACTATAAATAAAAGACTAGTAAGTTAAGTTTTTACACTATGGTATCCTAATGTAGTATGAACTAACATATTAGTGTTAATAGTATAACTTGTAAATACATAGTTTAGAGTATAATAATAGATTGTTTGATGCTTGTTCATAGTTAGCATTTTTGCAAGCACTTCTTAGTAACTAGGTAAATAAAACATTCATTCATTCTTTAAGTGTAAAGTTTCTTTTTGAATAAGAAGACAATTTTGGAGATAATCAAAGAGTGACCGAATTAAGTTCAATAAATTGCCTCCCAGAGAACGACCTGGAACAAAACCAGTAAAAATTAGATAAATAAGCAAATGATAATAATGGTTGTAATGACTGGTACTCACCCATACTCACCACTATACGACATCCTTAAGGTTATATTATACACCCTATACTACAACGACATGATCATAACAATAATCATTCATCATCATACAACCATTGTGTTATATACACATTGTAGATCATCGGTGTCATTGTTATCATTGTCATTCACACATTACACCAACCATCAACACCATTACACCATCAACCAACAACACCATTATTTTGGCGCCGTTGCCGGGGAGCATCGGTGTCAACAATTTACATCATCAGTAAGCATCATCGATCTTCATTTCCTGCTAGTACCTCTCCTGGATCAATTTCTCCCTTTGAATTACTCCATATGAATGCTTGGGGATGGAGTAGAGCTCTAGACAGGATAAGACACCACTACTATCTCGTTGTTGTCAACGATTTCACCAGAGTATCCTAGGTGTTTCTTATAAAAAATAAGGCAGATGTTGGAGGTATTATAGAGACTCTTCTCTTGGAGATTAGGACTCAGTATTCTACTACATTGAAGATTGTGGGGACAAATAATGTCCTCGAGTTTCACACTGCTAGACTCACAACGTTCTATAGGACTCGTGAGATTATCCATCAGATCACTTGTCCCCATACCTCACTGCAGAATGTAGTTGCCGAGTGGAAGCACTGACATCTATTAGAGGTTGCCCACACTCTTCTTATTCACCACAATGTTCCATAGAGATACTAGAGGAATGCTATTTTGACGGTGACTTACCTCATTAATAGGATGCCAAGTTTAGTTCTTCACAGTAGATATCGATCCTCCTGTTCACCCAGATGGTGAGCTTTTCCACGTCTCCCAAGAGTTTTGGATGTGTTGCTTTTATTCATGTGCTATCACCAAGTCGTGACAAGCTTGCTCCTTGCGCTGTTAAGTGCATCTTTGATTGGATTTTTACGCAATTTGTAATATGCAATTTTATAAGTCGTTGTAACGTGTAAAAATCGATTCGCTTTTAAAATTTGTAACCTAGATAGTGGAGTATCTAGGGTCATCTAAGGAGGCCAATTTGTTAATCACATGAATGGTTCTCTCTCTGGCCTCTCATATTCGCACTTTCTTTTTGTAATTTTTGATTTTGTTATTTTTATATTTTTTAGAAACAATCGGGTTTGAGGCAACGGAATGTGAAAACTTAATTATACGACAACTAACCCTAGGTGACAAGAATGGAGTTCTCTCTTCCAAGCTCACCCTAGGCAAGTGTGCCTAGGGTAATTAGAAGATGAGAGTGTGTGCACTACAACAACAAAAACAACATAGAAAAACACACTAACTACAACATGGAAATTGAAAGGCGAATAACTTCTGTATTACTAGTAAAGCCAAATACAAGTAGAGGAATGCTTCTACAAGAACATTAAACTACTAGCTAATACAAAAAGTAGAATGGAAGTTAAAGAAGAAAGGGGGATCCTCTAGTTGAAGTTGGGATGGCCCTTACTCCAAGTGCAGTTGCCCTGCACTTGAAAAGGGTCTTCCTTCTTCCTTGATGCAGTCCTCCTCCAAGCTATCTTTCAAGGTGGGCGTCAACCACCTTGCTCCTCGTCTTGCCTGGCCGTCCCCTTGATGTTGAAGATGATCTTCTCCTTGGCGTGGCTAAGGGGGAAGAAGATAGAGGAAGAAGGCACCAAGGGGACGGGTAGATTGCCCCCTTGATCTTCTTCCCTTCTTCCTTGGCGTGGAGATGGGGTGGAAGAATGGTGAATCTAACTAATGGAGAAGATGGGCTTTTGGTGGTGATTGTGGTGGGCATATATAGAGGTGGAGAGGGGGTTTAGTTTGCGTGGACATGTGGAGGGCTAGGATTAGGTTTGGTAGGTGGTTAGTGCTGGTTATGGCCATGGGGGGGCACCTAAAGGTGGTGCCAACCATGGAAAGATGCCTTGGTTTTGGTGCCACCATGGGGGTTTCTAGAAGGGGGTTAGGTGGATGGTGGAGATGGGTTTAAGGGGAGATGTGTGGTGGAGATGAAGGTGGTTTTGGAGGGAAAAAGTGGTGCCAACTATGGGTTAGTTATAGGTGGTTTGGCACCACTTTGTGGTGTCTTTTGGTGGTGGTGGTTAGGTGAAGGGATGGCTTGGGTTTGTGCCAAGTTGGAGTAGGACTAGGTAGCCTAAGTGGAGTTAAGGGTAGGGTTATTTGGTGGAGCTATTTAGGTAAGGTTTTATGGTGAGGTGTTGGTGCCAAGGAGGTGACTAGCTAAGCTAAGCTATCTTAGCTAGCTTAGCTAGTAGGGAGTAAGGTTGGAGGCATTTGGAGCTAGGGTTTTGTGGGAGAAGAGTTGAAGGTAGTCATCTTAAGCTTCACTGGAGCTGGTGGTTGCTTAAGAGAGCTGCAAGGAGCTTCTTTAGCTGGCTTAGCTTGCTAGTTCTTTGATAGCTGTCAAGCTAAGCTAAGATGAGCTGGTTTCTATTGATGTGAGCTGAGGTGAGCTAGGTCTGATATTCCCGAGGAGGACCTAGCTAGCTGGAGTAGCTAAGGTAGCTTAGCTCAACTAAGTTGAGCTAAGTAGAGTCCCTGGGAGTTGGACTTGAGCTGGCCTGAGCTGGTTATGGTCATCTTCAGCTGACCAGGTCTAGCTAGTTGATAGTAGTAGCTAGTTTTAGTTAGGTTGAACTTCCAGTGAACTCTTCTAAGTTGGAAGAGCTGGAATAGAGCTAGGATCAACTGTCTTTAGCTAGTTTAAGCTGCCATCTAGTTGAGGTGAGCTGAATGGAGCTAAGGTGAACTAGCTGGAGCTACCATTCAGCTGAGATGAGCTGAATGGAGCTAAGGGTAAGGTGATTCTGCTAGAAGAAGCTGGGATTCAGCTGAAATGAGCTGGATCAACCTAGGATCTAGCTGATAGGAGCTTCTTCTTCATCTTCTACCTTCCTAGGTGCCAAGATGTGTGGGATCTGACATTCTACCTAATCTTGACACTTAGCTAAATGCATTAAAAATACATTAAAATGTAATGCATGCCTATCCTAGGTAAATGCCTAAATGCAGCCCAAAAACTCATTTGCGAAGTTAAAACCCTAAGAGCTAGGTTAGTTTTGGGGCATAAGATTGATGATAAGCTGCATTTATGACACCTGCATGCTTATCTTTTGCTAGTCTCTTAGCAAAACTATTGTCACATAATGGATTTTCTAGGAAAGACTCATTTGTTTACTTTTGAGGAGAGAAAGACTACGGGACTTTGGTTGATTGAAAAACTTGAAAGGCACGGGATTTGTTAAAGATAAAACCTTAGGATTCATCTTTAGATCCAAGAGTTAGAAGAATCGGGATCAGTGGATCTTTTAAAAATTCACAAATCAACTCATTATTAGTTCAAATGACTTGAAATTTTTATAGTTAGGATTTCTCTGGCTCCTGAATCTGATTCGCAACTTACATTAACTTTTAAAACCTTGTGTCTGTGAATGCCAACTTTTATGAGGTCTTGTTTTTTATTTAAAACTATTTTTTTAACTCCCCTATGCTTATTCTTAGCTTAATCCTACAACAGATGTGTCGGGATCATCATTCCCGTCACCAATCCTTAAGGGGGCTCTGGCACTGGTACTTCGAGATAGTACTGTCCAAGATACCAGCCAGGAGCTCAGAACCCCAAAACACAATGCAGTGTAAAGGAGCACTCCTAGCGAACTCAAGCTCTTGCTCCGATGCTATGGGTAGAGCACCATCCAAGACACTTGAGCTGCAAAATTGTGTCTTAATGCTCCGTCTAAAGATATGGAATGTAGATATAGAGTAGCGTTGAAGCGGTAACATGTTGTCATCATTTCCCCAAAGGAGGCATTTTCCTCCTTCTCGACGGTGGGAACTCAAGCAAATGATTTTCTTTGGATTTTACCAAGGCCAAACAGGTGTTTTCTTCTAATTTCTACATTTTTTTAAGGTGTTGGCTTGTGTGTGAATTTTGACACAAGAATTTTATCAGAATTGCATGTTTTTGATTGGAAACTAAGCCAAGTAATTTCCATGTCACAAAAAGGGTATCAAGTCACCTGAATCATCATGAGTTCAGGTGGAATTAAGAGAAAGATACTTGATCTAGTCTAGAAATTAGACTCAGAGATTCTAACAATCATATCTTAATCTTAATCTCTATTTTGTTAAAGATTAAATCCCTTGTACCTTAAAATAAAAATTTCAACCTTAGTTCCATTTTTCAAAACTTTCCTAAAAGAGTTTTACGATTTTTCTGTAATGAGATGCATGCAAAAGAAAGAAAATGCATATTTTCTTTAAGTTTTGAAAATCCTAAATCGATCGTCAAAATTTAAAAACCCCCCATGCTTATGATATGCAATGCCCTCATGCATTAGGAGGAAAAAAAGATCACCTTGGTGAAAAACGGTCGAGTTTAGGATGGGCAAAACCTGGAAAAAGAAAGAGAAGAAAAAAGCAGGAAAAATGATGGGTTACCTCCCATCCAGTGCTATCTTTTACACCTATTTAGCCGGGCATGAAGTGATGCACGGAAATGGACAATCATGTAAATAATTGGACACTTGAATGCCCTTAAGAAATGTGTTTTCCTCAAGATCCCTAAAAAGATGACTGGTAAAGAAATAGGGGTCAAAATGAAATGGAAAGATTGAAGAATGACCCGGGTTTGGCCATGGTTTGAGTTCATGTAAAATGCCAAACTTGGGTGGGTCGGGTGGTAGGTCTAATGGAAAGGGAGGGGTAAAGGAGTCAATAAGAGGTAGGGTGGGCAAAGTTAGTGTGAATGTTTTTGGTGAAAAATTTGGAAGATTGAAGGAGTAAAAGTCAAATCGTAGTTGATCTGAAAATTCTTAGACCACATAATCATCCTTAGAATAGGAATCAATAAAATCTAGATCCATGGTGGTCAGAGCTGAGTAGGATTTGATCAACATAGACTTCTCAAATACTGTTTCCATTGTATTATCAGTGTCCTCAAAAACTTCATGATCAATTGACCTCCTGGAAGCTTGAAATAAATCTACTGAGAAAGTCTACAACTTATATTTATTTTCCCAAAATGAGAATTGATATTAGCTATTGCAGTAATGAAAGGGTCTTCCAAGGATGGCATTAATGAGAGCCTCAGGTACCTCTATGTTAAGGACCAGAAAATTAACCGGAAATAGATAATTCGGCGCCTTGGCAATACTATCCTCAACAATTCCCCATGGTTGAATGGTAGATCGGTCTTTCAATTGAAATTGAACCTTAGTAGGTTTAAAGTCACCAAATCGAAATTCCTCAAATAAGACTGGGGGGATGAGATTAATAGAGGTACCTAAGTAGACAAGGGTGCGAAAAAAGGTGGTGTCATTTATGACAACCAAGATGACTGATGCGTTCGGGTCCTTTTTTGTGAGAGACAACTTTCTCTGAACAACTGAGCTTGCTGTCTTTGAAAGGTTGACCCTTCCTAGATTCTGGGCCTATGGCTTTGGAGTGCATCTTTTTTTCAAAAATTTAGCAAAGGCCGGGGTGGCATCTAGGAGGGGGATATTCTCGACTTGCCCAAATAAGTCCAAAAGATCTTGGTGAGAGGGCTATGATTTCTGATTTGATTGCAGTGTTTGAGAATGAGAAATAGGATTTGAATCTAGTGTTTTTGGCATTTCTTTTTCTTCTTCCTACGTTGGGTTAGGAGAGTCGATTTGCATATGTGGAGAGTGGGTTTCATCAATTTGATTTGAAGGCCCTAAATCAGTGGTGGTTTTCCCACTCCACAATGTATCTGCATATGCAATTTGGATATCATTGGGAGGATGTGGGGGGGCCTGTTGTTGATGAAAACCAAGTTGGAGCTAAGGTATAGGGTTAATAGGAGGCTAATTAGTGTGGTTCTGATGTTGGTGTCCACCCGGATGTTGGTTCTTTTGATTGACAAAGTTTGGTGGGGGTTGGGATTGTGAATGTCCTGTAAATCTTTGAGTCAGAATAACCCCAACTTGATCATTGAGATTGTTAATAACACGGGTTATTTCTATTGTTTTTCTTTACATCTCCTGCATGGTTTTTATCACCTGGGTATTGATGTCTTCTTAAGATGGCCCAGATTGATAAGTTTGATTTGAACCATACCCTCCAAACGGGCTTTGTTGTTGGTGAGGAACCGGATTGGTCCAGGAGTGAGTCGGATAATTCCTCCAATTAGAGGAATTTTTAAATTGCTTCTAGAAGGTGGACATTTTGGATGGGGCGATGATTTGGATAAGTATAATTCCCCGTTAAATCATAGAAAGCCTTGGAATAATGATTATACTCAGCACGGGTAGTATTTAGGTTATGCAAATTTTTTCTCTTTTCGGTGATAGAAGAGGTGAGATGTGGAATTCGTGAAGCATGGTTAAGTGTGGCAGGTCTCCCTTGGTTGGTTAGGTTTGCTACATTCCTATTCAACTGCTGTTGATTAGCTTGTAGCTGAGCCATTATGGAGTAGAAATTAGGTGGAGGGGCCTGATTAAGTAGCTCCTAGGTGAATAGATGGGTGAAGGAAAAATTAGCATGCAGGTTAGAGGACTTATTTTGATTTTCCATTTTTAATGAAAGGAAGAATGCGTGAGAAAGTCTTTTTAGGGAGGCAAAAATCAAGTGGTTCCTCCAAGTGTAGAGTTTTGGACTGCCGTCCATGCAAAATGGAAGAAATAGTGAGGAAAGGAGGGAGAGATGAGAGAAGTGTGCAATCAAGCAATACAAAATTATAGACCTAACTTTAATGTGACTCCCTAAAAATTAACCTAAAACTTGATCTGCCTAGGAAATAAGAAATCAATAGTGGATATCCGTTCTCTCAACAAATCAGTCCAGGCTAAATAAGGGGAGGTTTGGGCCCAAGCATGTCCCAGAAAAATCATTGGGGGCTTATGTAAACTCGTGCTTGGTCGTTTGACACAGCCCCTCAACCTAACACCAGATATAAATGAAAGAATTGATAATAACTTAAGACCTAGATAGCAAACCTAAGTTTGATAAAACCTTAGGGGTCAAATTGCTACAGATTTTAATTAGGTCTAGGAAGCTAAAGTGTACAAGGAATGTGATGGGTGTTAGTTGGGGTAATGCTCGATTATTTCTTTTTTATGTGTGTGCGAATTAGGCGGGAAGTGATGCCCAAGCCAAGTCAATAGGAGGTTTGCAAACAAGGATTTGTTCAAGTGTTTTAGGGTTTTCATAAAGAATTTGTATCTTTTAGGATTCACTCTTGCTAAAATTTCTAACAAGGTTTTGAAGTTTCACAAATAATAACAATGAAGTTGTAGTTGGTGGAGTTCAATTCCTTTAGAGTTGATGTGGCTAAGAGAGAAACTGAAATCCTAAAGTTGAAAAATCCTATGCATGCAATTCTTAAATGAATCTCTTTTTAAAAATAGTTTAAGGTGGTGGTCCAAACAAGACAAACAACACCACCACCTGATAACAAATCAAACAAGGAATCCAAAATTAATTTTTTAAAAATTTTATAAATTTATTTGATATTTTCTTGGAATTTTTCTTCTTACTGGTATCAAGAGTCAGAAATGATAGATTCAGGAAATTGATTCTGCAAAAACCTCAAATGACCTCAAAATTTTTTTGAGAATTTTATATATTGTAAATAATTTCTGAAGGTTTTTAGCAATATAAAGTTTGCCCAAATTTGATGAGTAGAAAAATTTATAAAATTCACAGAAAATAGTAAGAAAACAAGGTCCGACCCTTGTTCAGTCCATAAATTTTTTAATTTTTTCTATTCAATGAAATTTATTAAAACTTGGACTCAAGGTTCTTGACTCAAAGGAGCTTCCCTTGATGAAATTTGGTAATTTTAGAAAGCTCCTATGTGCCCGAACCTGATTTTTGAAAATCAAGATGGAAGTCTGAATTTTAAAAAATTAGACACTAATAAGATGAAGGTGGTGGAAAAGTGAAGCAAACAATCAACAAAATGAATTTTAGGATTCCACCACCCTCAATTTTTCTTATTTTTTATTTTTTTGATAATTTAAAGATTTTTTAAGAGATCTTATTTTTGTTTTTGGTGAGAAAAGGCCTGGGGTACCAACCTGAAGTACGCAGGAAGAAAAGAAACTTGAAGCTTCCACTCTAAGTGCTCCAAATCCCACTCCCGCTCCTGATTCTTACCTGAAATTAAAACAATCAAAATTTCGTGAAGATCAAGAAAGCAAGAGAGATAATGATGTAATTAAGCCATGCCTCCCAGGAAACGGCGCCAAAAAGTGATAGGATTTTTACGCGATTTGTAATATGTCAGTTTTATAAGTCATTGTAACGCGCAAAAGTCAATTCGCTTTTAAAATTTGTAACCTAGATAGTGGAGTATCTGGTGTTGTCCAAGGAGGTCAATTTGTTAATCACATGAATGGTTCTCTCTCTCGTCTCTCATATCTGCACTTTCTTTTTGTGATTTTTGATTTTGTTATTTTTATATTTTTCAGAAACAATTGGGTTTGAGGCAATGGAATGAGAAGACTTAATTATACTACAACTAACCCTAGGTGACAAGAATAGAGTCCTCTCTTCTAAGCTCACCCTAGGCAAGTGTGCCTAGGGTAAGTAGAAGAGAAGAGTGTGTGCACTACAACTACAAAAGCAACATGGAAAAACACACTAACTACAACATGAAAATTGGAAGGCAAATGTCTATATTACTAGTAAAGTCAAATACAGGTAGGGGAATGCTTCTACAAGAACATTAAACTACTAGCTAATACAAAAAGTAGAATGGAAGATAAAGAAGAAGAAAGGGGGATCCTCTAGTTGAAGTTGGGATGGCCCTTGCTCCAAGTGCAGTTGCCCCGCACTTGAAAAGGGTCTTCCTTCTTCCTTGATGTAGTCCTCCTCCAAGCTATCTTCCAAGGTGGGCGTCAACCACCTTGCTCCTCATCTTGCCTGGCCGTCCCCTTGATGTTGAAGATGATCTCCTCCTTGGCATGGCAAAGGGAGAAGAAGAGAGAGGAAGAAGACCCTAAGGGGGCGGGTAGATTTCCCCCTTGATCTTCTTCCCTTCTTCTTCCTTGGTGTGGACATGTGGAGGGCTAGGATTAGTTTTGGTAGGTGGTTAGTGATGGTTATGGGGGTCCTAGGGTGGAAGATGGTTGGTGCCATGTAGGGGGGTGTGTAGGTGGTGGTTATGGCCATGGAGGGGCACCTAAAGGTGGCGCCAACCATGGAGAGATGCCTTGGTTTTGGCGCCACCATGGGGGTTTCTGGAAAGGGGGTTAGGTGGATGGTGGAGATGGGTTTAAGGGGAGATGTGTGGTGGAGAGGAAGGGGGTTTTGGAGGGAAAAAGTGGCGCCAACTATGGGGTAGTTATAGGTGATTTTGGCACCACTTTGTGGTGTCTTTTGGATGTGGTGGTTGGGTGAAGGGATGGCTTGGGTTGGTGCTAAGTTGGAGTAGGGCTAGGTAGCTTAGGTGGAGTTGGGGTTAGGGTTATTTGGTGGAGCTATTTAGGTAGGGTTTTAGGGTCCGGTGTTTGTGCTAAGGAGGTGACTAGCTAAGCTAAGCTAACTTAGTTAGTTTAGCTAGTAGGGAGTAGGGTTGGAGGCATTTGGAGCTAGGGTTTTGAGGGAGAAGAGCTATAGGTAGTCATCTTGAGCTTCACTAGAGCTAGTGGCTGTTGAAGAGAGCTGCAAGGAACTACTTTAGCTGGCTTAGCTTGTTAGTTCATTTCTAGTTGCTAAGCCAAGCTAAGATGAGCTGGCTTCTGCTGATGTGAGCTGAGGTGAGCTAGGTCTGATATTCCCGGGGAGGACCTAACTAGCTGGAGTAGCTAAGGTAACTTAGCTCAACTAAGTTGAGCTAAGTGGAGTCCCTAAGAGCTGGACTTGAGCTGGCCTGAGCTGGTTAAGGTTATCTTCAGCTGACCAGGTCTAGCTAGTTGATTGTAGTAGCTAGTCCTAGTCAGGTTGAACTTCCAGTGAACTCTTCCGAGCTAGAAGAGCTAGAATGGAGTTGCAATCAATTGTCTTTAGCTAGTTTGAGCTACCATCTAGCTGAGGTGAGCTGAATGGAGCTAAGGTGAACTAGCTAGAGCTACCATTCAGTTGAGACGAGATGAATGGAGCTAAGGGTGAGGTGATCCAGCTAGAAGGAGCTAGGATCCAACTGGGATGAGCTAGATCTAGCTAGGATTTAGCTGAAATGAGCTGGATCAAACTAGGATCAAGCTGATAGGAGATTCTTCTTCATCTTCTGCCTTCCTGAGTGCCAAGATGTGTGGGTCTGACATTCTGCCTAATCTTGACACTCAGATAAATGCATGAAAAATACATTAAAATTCAATGCATGCCTATCCTAGGTAAATGCCTAAATGCAGCCCAAAAATCCATTTGCGGAGTTAAAATCCTAAGTGCTAGGTTAGTTTTGGGGCATAAGAATGATGATAAACTAACATTTATCAGTCTTCTTAGGGTACTCCAGGAGTCAGAAGTGGTATCGATGCTATGATCCCATCCACCATAGGCATTATATCAGTGCTGATGTGACTTTTTATGAGACCACGCCATATTTTTCTATGTTGGACAGATAAGTGTTCATGATGATGCAGCTCCCATGCCTATTCCTCCAATTCCACTTGAGGAGATTCTGGTCTCCATACCTCAGCCGACCTTTTCAGGCTCCACTACCCCCGTAGATGACTGCTAGAGATTGCATGGTCCTCTATGCACATATAGTAGACCTCATGCGACACTACAGAGGCCATCACCCACACCAGTGATTGATGCTCCACAGGCAGTTAAGATTGAATCTGATGGCAATGATAATCTAGTTAGACCTGATTCCCCTTACAGTGCAGATCACCACAGTAGTGATGCTCCTTCTACAGTGACTCAGTCAAAGATACCAGATGATTTTGACTTTCCTATTGCCATTAGGAAGGCACCCTGCACATGTGAGTCCAGATATCGTGTTGCCGGCAGTTTGGCTACCGATGGTCTTGCTTCTCAGTTTAGCAACTTCTATCAGGCAGTTATAGTGTCACACATTCCGTCTACCTACCAGCAAGTCATGCTTGATCCTAGGTGACGTCAAGCCATGAAAGACGAGATGGTGGCAATTTGGAGTAGACAAACTTGGAATTTCACCTCGCTTCCTATAGGCGCACAACTTGTTGACTCTAGATGGGTCTTTGCCTTAAAATACAACTCTGATGGGTCTATTTCAAGGTATAAGGCCAAGTTGGTGGCAAAGGAGCTCACCTAGACATATGGGGTGGACTTTTCTGATACTTTTTCTCCCGTTGCGCAACTTGCCACTGTTCGGGTACTCATCTCCGTTGTTGCCCACAAAGATTGGAGGTTACACTAGCTTGATGTGAAGAATGTTTTTCTCTACGGTGATCTTCAAGAGGAGGTTTACATGCAGCAACCCTCAGGTTTTGAGGTTTGGGGTGAGTGTGTGTGCAAACTCAAGAAGGCCATTTATGGCCTGAAGTAGAACCTGAGAGCCTGGTTTCAGAAGCTCTCAGATGTATTACAGAGGATGGGGATGCAGAAGTCCTCTTCAGATCATTCTTTGTTTGTCAGGAAAATAGAGAATGGCGTTGTAGCACTATTGGTTTATGTAGATAATCTGATTATCACCAGCAGTGATGAGGCTAGGATAAGATAGGTCAAGGAGTCTCTTGCACAGCAGTTTGTTATGAAGGATCTGGGGCATCTTAGATACTTTCTGGGGATTGAGGTCGCTAAGAGTAGAGATGGGATTGTTCTTTCTCAACGCAAGTATGCATTGGACGTCCTTCAGGAGACAGGCATGTTGGGATCCAAGTCAACCAATATTCCTATGGACCCCAAGGTACATCTACATGATGAGGAGGCAAAGGCAGCTGATAGTAGAGTATATAGACAACTTGTGGGAAAGCTGTTGTACCTAACCATCACTAGATCATATATTGCCATGGCAGTAGGCAAACTCAGCCAGTTTATGGAGAAGTCAACTAAGCTGCATTGGCAGACAGCTATGCAAGTGCTTAGATACTTGAAGAAAGTACCAAGTCGTGGAATTCTCTTCTAGTGAGGCATTTCTATAACAGTGGTAGGATATTCTGATATAGATTATGCGGGATGTGTGCTTGACAGGAAATCCACCACTGATTTCTGTACCTTTTTGGCTGGTAATCTAGTTAGTTGGAAGAGCAAGAAATAGGGGGTAGTTTCTCGCTTCAGTGCAGAGTCAGAGTATAGGGCGATGACCTAAACTACTGTAGAAATGGTTTGGATATGGTCTCTATTACATGATTTACATGTCCAGATTGAGGAACCTATGGAGATGCGATGCGACAATCGGGTGATTACACATAGCCAACAATCTGATGATCCATGAGCACACCAAACACGTTGAGGTTGATTGCCACTATACTAGAGATCTCATACAATAGCGTGGTTTGCTGCATACTACTTATGTTGCATCTAAGAACCAGACTGCTGATGTGTTCACAAAGCCTCTACCTCGATCGGTATTTGATTATTGTTATTCCAAGCTGAGCATGATTGACATCTAGGCTCCAGCTCAAGTGGGAGTGTTAATACTCCTATTTATATTTTTTGTTTATGTTTACTGGGGACTATTTAGTTATCTTTATATTTTTTCTAATTCTCTTATGTATTTTTCCCAACACCTCTCTCTATATAGAGAGGTGTAGGGTTTTCTCAATGAATAAGATTGGTCATTTCTTTCCACTGAGTAGTACAAAATTTCAAGGCATTGTCAGAGAGAAACATCTAAATAACAAAAGAAAACTGGGTCTTTATTTCAACAACAAAATTCTCCACAATGTTTCCAACATTAGATTTATTTTTCATAAACACGGGAAAGATCATCAAACAAAACTAAGAAATATCTATGTCCTAGCCTAGTAGGAATACGACTAGGACCCTATACATTCACATGAATAAGTGGGAAAATAGAAGTAGACCTAGAGTAGAGGTTGGAAAATTGGCACAGTGATGCTTGCCTAGTTGACAAGCATCATAAATAATAGAAGCGATGGATGAAATATGAGGTAGAACACATCTGAGTCTTTCAAGGGGTAGGTGACCAAGACGAAGAGATGCCACTGAAGTGGTGACCCAGAGGCAGCCCCGCCATGGCCAACAGCAGCACTAGTAATAGGTGAACGACTTAAATGGTATACCCCTCCTTACTTACATCCTCCACCAATCATCCTCTCCTTGAGCTTGTCCTGCAAAATACATGACTTGGCATCAAATATGGTGCGAAAATTTAATTCTTTTGTAATACTGCTCATAGAAAGTAAGCTGAGAGGAAAATTTGGAACATAGAGAACATTAGATAGTTGTTGAGTAGAGGATAAAGGGACATCTCCCTTTCCAAGCACAAGAGAATGGTGACCATTTGCCACCTAAACTACCTTCCCTAGTGCAACAGGACTCATGGTTGGAAAAGACCCCTAATCTCCACATAAGTGCTTTGAGGCACCACTATCTACCAACCATTCACCTGATCTCAATGAGAAGGAAGAGCAAACCAACTCACTACCTGAGGAGGAAGATGCATATGCAGCAGTATCTGAGGGCTAAATAGTAGAGGTCTAAGCCATCTAAGAAACTCTTTGAAGAAGATCATCAAACTTTGCCCCTAGAAATAACCTCTGGAGATGCAACAGAAAGATCATTTGGCTGATGAGCCACCGTAGGCTTGCCATGCTTTTGCCAACATGTAGCCTTTGAATGCCCTATCTTGCCACAATAAGTACATGGGGTACGAGTGTGCCCCCAAATCCACGTCCACAGCCACGACCATGTGAAAAGGATCCACCTCTTCCATGTCTAGGGATCACAGCCAAAGTAGAGGTTTTTCCAGTAGTATCTGGTAGTGGAGTCTGAAGAGTAATCTGACTAAGCCTACTATAGGTATCCTCAAGAGATTGTGGCTCAGGTAAAGTCAAGATCTGTTCCCTAGCAGTAGTAAACTTAGGGCCAAGACCTGATAGGAAGACAGAGACTACTAACTCCTTCCTAAAACCACACAAAGAATCACAGGTGCAACCAGGCCGATATGCATTGTCTCTCCAAACAACCCTTCATAATAAAACGACCCTCTTAGCAAAGGTGAAATAACTCATGATAAACTTGGAAAACTCTAGAATAATTCTTTTCATGAGAATGTCTCACGAAGAGAATCCTACATCTATTTGGCTATGGTGTAATACATAATCTCATCACCAATACAGGGAATAATGCTATGCATCATCTGCGCACAAACTATTGCATTATGTCTATCCTACAAAGCATTTGCACTTGTCTTCTAGGCAGGTTCTAGATTAGTACGAATGTGGTCCTTCCCATGACCCCTGACGGTCATCAAGAATGTCTGAGACCACTTAGGATAATTGGCCTCATCTAGCTTTATCATAGGGCCAAAAAATGAACTTTTATAAGTCTCAGTGTCTACCATAGAGTTTGTTGTGACTTCAGATGAATCCAAAGAAGCCATCTCTCGTCTATCCACGAACTGCACTATAAGGAAAAACTTCCAAATGACTAATTTACTCAGCAATCATCCAATTTGGGATTGAAATCTCAAAGAATGATTCACTAACTCATGAACTTCCCTAATTTGATTGGAAAAATTAGATCATAGAAGATCAAAACATGTGGAACGGGGAGTCGATGGTCAGATCTACCACCAACAAATCTTTGTTAGGCAAATCGAGCCCCTATCTATTGGCCACCAACCACAACCAAGGCCAACAGGGCCTGTTGTGGCTACAACAGGTGGGCTCGGGTGCCCCACGGGTTGCCACTACTCTCCCTTGCTCACGCAGCACCTACTGCAAGGCTGTAGCAAGCACCGGCAACGAATAGGAAGGAGGGCAAGGCAACGCTGGAGGGAGGAAATTATTTGGGAAGGGGGCGGTGTTTAACGCGTTGAATCGATATTTAAGAATGTTGCGTTGTAGTATAGCTGAAAAAGAGTTCAAAACAGATACAATTTTATTACTCGAATTTAAAGTCTGAGGTCGAATACAGGGAGTAAATGGAATTCACACACTAATCTCAACAATACATGCAATTCGAACACATAATACTACTCAAAATCTAATTAAGAATGTAAAGCATGAGTATATGAAGCATAAAAAGAATTGTAAATAAAAATAATGAACTTATGAAAAATTGGACGTCTGATTACAAATTTAGACGTCTTAAAAGTTATGTGCTACAGTGTTTTCTTCTTGATTTTTCCTTCTTATTCTTTCTCTGCCTTCTTTCTCTGATTTCTCTTGCAATCTCTCTTCTCTTTCTTCTCTGGTTTCTCTGTCATTGGCTCCTTCTCTTTGTCTTCTCTTTTCTTTGCCTTGCTCTATTTTTTTCCTTCTTCTCTGTCTCTTCCTTCTGCTTCTTCTTCTTTAGCTTCTTCCTTCTTTCTTCTTTCTCTGGCCCTTCTCCTTCCTTCTTCTTCCTTCCTTCTTTTCTCGATTCTCTGCCTTAGCCTCTCTGCGGCTCTTTTCTTTCCTTCAGCTCCTTCCGCTTCTACTTCAGCCCTTAGTCTTCTCCTTCCTCTTCTTCAACTTCACTTCTCCTGTTCTTAGCCTGCAGAGCAAAACCTACGCCCTACCTGCGCGAACTCTCCTCTCCTTTCTCTCTTAGGTGCTGCTCTCCCAAAGCCACGCTTCTCGGGTAATCGGGTCGGGTATGTGCCCGTGACCAGGCCCACCAGCGTGCGGTAGTGGGCGAGGTGGATGGAGGTGTGGAGCGACGGGGACACCTCGCTGGAGGGATCACTGGAGGTGGAGAAGGTGATGGTGATCAGTGGCGTTGAGGGGTGTTTTTGAGAAATAAATAGGGGGAATGGGAGTAGAAGAGAGAGGGAAGCTAACTAACCTAATCCAAGGATGAAGGGGACAGGGGAGGTGTCTGGGCTGGTACAGCCGACGTCGACGACGAAGATCTCCGTAGATGAGGCAGTGGCGAAGATGAGGGTATTGGCGACGTTAGGGCTGGTATGGCCGACGCGGATGAATGAGAGGAAGGCAACCCAACCACTGGTATTGTGGTTGGACGATGAGAGAGAAAGGGAGGAACCGTCAGAGCTTGCAGAGGTGTTGTGGCTGGAGAGGAGAGAAGAATTGAGGGGGAACCGACCCAATTTCAAGCTGGGGAGATGTGATTGAACCTGGGGCGTCTTAAATAGGCCTCTGGGGAAGGATTTGTGCTTGGAAGCCAAGCTTCCAAGCAAGGTATGATGGCTAGAGATGGAAGCTTCAAAAAGATGCAAATCTCTCATGCGTTCGCATGAGAGATTGGGTACAAATTAGGGCTCAGTGATGGGTCCAGACTGGAGGAGATTACTCAGAGAATCTCCCTTCCAATTTTGGGAGGGATTCTTTGAGTAATCAAGGAGAAATCACCTCCTAAAGCTTGTCGGAGTAGGATTCCTCTGCTATAATGGTGGAGGGACCTATCTGTGAAGATGATAAGAAAACTAGGGGGTGATTGTAAAGGTTTTCAAAAGATAGGGGTAGAAATGTAATTAAGTTGGACCTATTTGCAAAGTGAGTCAAGATGAGTTTCCCTTAGGTCTAAATTTTGGTACAAACCTAATTTGGACCTAAAGAATCCAATGGTAAAGTTGGATTTTGGGTTTGACCACGTTTGACTGGGTAATTTATGTAAAAACTCAATTTAAGGTAAATATTTGTCTGAGACCCCATTCTAAGTCAAACTGGGTTCTAATGGCCAAATTGAAAGTTCTAAATCTTAGAGAATATTTTTATATAATTTTTAGAGGGTTTAGGTGAATTTTATCCTGACCAGAACCTTGTTTAATCAATTGGATCAGTTTTAGGGTTACAAGAAGTCATTTAATTCCCAGAACTCACATGAACCCTTTTCTATCTGATCCAACCCACTTTTTATCTTGTTAAGACCTTTTTACCTATGTTTAGCCCTTGAGAAAACCTGTGGTTGTACTGCAATGGTAAAATTGTAATTTTACCCCTTGTTTCTTGCTTTTCTCTTAGAAAGATTATTCAATGAATTAGGACCTCCAGTTGGTTATGTAGGAGCTCTTATTCTCTTTATTATGTCAAAATGAGCTAGTTATAGCTCATGATGGTGTTCCCATCAGGCGGCGACCTGATTAGTGCCACCAGGAGGTGGTGGCACCTAGTAGGACTAGCGATGTAACGAGCAACACCAACAGCAGTGGCGCTGGTGGTACCTACAATGCTAGAGGAGCTTAACTGGTGAGGAAGATGATCGAGATATCCGTGGGAAGGATTAGAGGCTTACTTGGGTGGGATATCATGAGCTTTAGTTTAGGACTGCTGCTCTAATACCAAGTTAGGAGAAACCAAAAGCTTGTCTTTTTCAAAAACCCTACCTCTCTTTATATACAGAGAGAGGTAGGACAAATAGCAACACAACTCCAACATAAAACATAAATTACCAGTACACCCTTACAGTCATAGCATAAAAATAAGGGGTACAACAGTCTTTTATTTTATTTTTCTATGTAAGGGTGTTCTTGTAATTTCTCCTGGAAGGTACATGGGCTCTCTGAATAAGACTTATGACATGCCCTCCTAACAAAACTAATAAGAAATACTAAATGGAAAAGTAGCCCTTAAAGACAAAACATAAACAAGACCAAAGAGGTACTCAACACTCCCCCTCAAGCTTGAGCATAGATGTCAATCACGCTCAGCTTGGAACAACAAACATCAAACGTAGATTGAGGAAGAGGCTTGGTGAAAATGTCTGTTGTTTGGTCTTCAAAAGAAATAGAAGTGGTGTAGATGACTACGTTGGATCAAATCCCTGGTGTAGTTACAATCAACCTTGACGTGTTTGGTGTACTCATGAAACATTGGGTTGTTAGCAATATAAGTGGCAGTGCGGTTATCACATCACATCTCCATAGGCTCCACTCAAACATGTAAATCTTGTAAAATATATCTCACCCAACCATCTTTGTAGCAATCTAAGCCATAGCACTGTACTCAGACTCTATACTAGACCTAGACACCACTCCTTGCTTTTTGCTCTGCCATGTGACTAAGTTCCAAGTAACATAAGTGTTAATCACGCTTTATTAGGTTTTTGAAGCAAGTCGCGTTGTAGTATAGTCGATCAAGCATTATTAACAAATAAGAAGTTTTTATTACTGGAAAACCTAAGTATCCAAGGTTGAACACAGGGAGCAAATAGAATTTATTCACTAATCTCAATAATGTAATTTGAACACTTAAATCTACTCAAAATCTAATTCAGAATATAATGCAGGAGTTTATGAATTATAAAATGTAGCAAAATAGAGAGATTGAGAAGAATAGGGCAAAAAGTCTGATTCTCTTTCTCTTGTCTCTCTTCTTCAGCTTCTCCTTTCTTCTTTCTTTTCTTCTTCTTTAGTCTTCTCTGCCTTAGCTTCCTTCTTCTCTTCTTTCCTTAGCTTTGGCTCTTTCTTCTTTTCTCTGACTTTGGCTTCTTAGCTTCTTCTTCCTTTCCTGACTGTCTTTGGTCTTCTTCTTTTCTTCTTTCTTTGATTTCTCCTTCCTTCTTATTCTTCCTTTCCTCTATGCCTTAGCCTTGCCTTTCTTCTTCAGCTGCACCTCCTCTGCTACAGTGCTTTCTCTTTCCCTTGGCCTTGGCTTCTGCTTTAGCTTCCTCAACTTCTGCCTTCAGCCCTTTGCTTTTCTTCTTTCTCTTTCTTCTTTAATCGTGACTCTTCCTTCCTTCTTCTTCCTTAGCTTTTCTGCGGCTGCGCCTTCCTCTTCCTTTCTTCTTTTCCCTACACACACACGAGTGCAAAACCTATCCCCTACCCTCCCCACGTACACTCTCTCTCTATTTCTCTCCTGGGTTCGCTCTCCTAGAGCCAGTCGGGTAATTGGGTCAGGTTTCACATGCGCGGGTCCAAGCGCATCGGCGTGGGTGGTGCGTGATAAGTGCAAGGTTAAACGAGTCGGTCAGCAAGGTCCGCGGAGTGTGGGTCACGGATGAGGCTGGTGAGCATGGGCGAGGGGACCTCACCCCGTGTCTTGAGGCGACCAGATGAGAATAGAAAATCAATAAAAATGACTCACCGCGCTCCTGAGTTTCCGAGGTGGGACTAAAAGTCCCACTCGCTTCGCTCATGCACCCGCAGGAGGACCTCGCTCAATTGCTGCAATTGGGCTCTCCTTCAAGGCTACTCTCTTGCTGGATGTGTTTGCAAGACTAGCCCGCATCACCTGGGCTTGTTCACCTGGAGAGCAGCACCTGGGTTGAAGCTTGCAAGCTCCTTGCTTGTGCTTCAATGGCGGAAAGGGGGTTGGACCTGCGATCACTCAATACAGCCTTGAGGCCCCATTAGAACATACAGGTAGCTTCGCCATGGCACGACGAAGGTGCCTAGGTGGGTGGCTGGCCACAGGGTGGCCTAAGCATGCATGCTTAGGTCGCTCTGTGGCCGTGAAGATGGGTTTGGTCGGGGGGCGCTTGCGAAGGTGTTGGCGGTCGATGGAGGCGTGGATGATGCTCAGTGGATGGTGGCATAGGTTATGAGGGGTCTAGCAAGGTGGATGTAGGTGTGGAGGTGACGAAGGCACCTCGTTGGTGGTTGGCCAGAGATGGGAACGATGGTGGTGGTCTGCGGCGTCGAGGGGATAAAAATATAAATAAATGAAGGGGAAATAAAGAGAGGAGGGAGAGGAATATATTTGACCTACTTTAATGAACGAAGGGAAATAGAAGGGTGGCTGGCCGTACTTGCTGCCACCGAAGAAGAAGAATCCAGTGGAGGGAGAATGGCGACGACAACAAGGCTGGAGGCACGCACGTGGGTATTGCGCGATGCAAAGGAAGGAGATGAAGACGTCTCTGCCACTGGTATTGTGGCAGAGTGACGAGAAGGAAGAGGAGGAGTCACCAGAGCCTGCTGGACACTTGGCCGGAGGAGAAGGGAAGGAATTAGAGGTGGTTCTCCGGCCAAGCCAAGTTGAAAATGTGCGGCTGGAGATGAGGGTCCTTTTATAGGTACTGGCAGGGGCTCTTGTGCTTGGAAGGCAAGCTTCCAAGCGCAAGAGTCATCGATAGAGAAGGAAACGGTGGGTGACCCAAATCTCTCGAGCATTCGCACGAGCGATTGGGTGCGAATCAAACCTTGGAATTGCGTTCAGACGAAAGGGAATTCCTCAGAGAATCTCCCTTCAAAATCTGGGAGATCTCTGAGGATTCGGGGAGAAATCCTCCTCAAATCCTCGCCGGAGTAGGACTCCACTGTAATGGCAGAGGGACCTAATTGTAAGGATTGGAGAGGAAGTTAGGGGGGTCTGCGTAATGATATTCAAAAGCTAGGGGTCAAAATGTAATTGGGAGGACTATTTTGCAAAGTAGGTCAAGGTGACCTTCCCTTAGGTCCAAATTTTGGTACAAACCTAATTTGGATCTAAGAAATACAATGGTGAAGTTGGATTTTAGGTTTAATCATATTTGAATAGACATTTTACACAAAAACCCAAATTAGGTCAAATATCTAACTAGGACCCTTACTTACGTCAAAATAGGTTCCAAATGCCAATTTGAAGGTTCTAAACCCTAGGGAATATTTTCCCATGAATTTTAGAGGGTTTAGTTGATTTTTATCCTGACTAGAACCTTGTAGAATTAAGTGAGTCTGTTTTAGGGTTACAAAATGTCATTTAATTCTTAGATTGCACATGAACCCATTTCTGACTGAACCAACTCACTTTTTATTTTGTTAAGACCATTTGACCCATGTTTAGCCCTTGAGAAATCCCGTTGATGTACTGCAATGGTAAAATTACAATTTTAACCTTTGTTTCATGTTTTCTTCTCAGAACGGTGATTCCTGGAATTAGGCCCTTCTCCAGGTTATGTAGGAGCTTTTATTCTCTTTCTTAGGTCAAAATGAGCTAGTTAGGGTTCATGATGATGTTATCATCAATAAGTATAGAAACTAGTAGTTCACTTTCTATCTACCAAGCAATTAACATAATTCACATCAGAATAGCCAACTACTGTCATCGATTTGCCTCTAGTAAATAATATGCCACGCTCAGGAGGGATAGGCATTGGCACGTTCATAACTTCAAGAGATATTCCTAGGTAGCAGTGAAAAAATAGGGAATGGACTCATGAAAGGTAACATCTGTACTCACATAGTGCCTACCGATGATGGGATCTAGGCACCTATACCCCTTCTGAGTTCGTGAATACCCCAAGAACACACACTTGAATGCCCGTCGTGCAAGTTTGTCTCAGCCTGGGGAAAGAAGATGAACAAAGGCAACACAACCAAATACTTGTGGTGGCACATGGAAAAGCTCTTGGTCAGGATGCAAGATATGCCAAGGAATCTATTCATGAAGTATTGAACTAGGCATTCTGTTGATCAGGTAACAAGCTCTAAGAACTGCATCTCCCCAGTATAACTGCGGTACACTATGATGAATCAACAAAGTATGGGTTACATCTAGAAAGTGGTGATGCTTCCACTCAGCCACCCCGTTCTGTTGAGAAGTGTGAGGACATGTGGTCTGATGTATAATCCCATGAGATCTATAAAAAGCTAACAATTTCATGGTGTAGAACTTAAGTGCATTATCAGATCTCACCACTTTAACAACAGTTGAATATTGATTCTTTATCTCCAACAAAAAATGTTCAAGAATAGATCCAACATTTGACTTATTTTCGAGAGAAATACCCATGATAGGTGTGAGAAATCATCAACAACCACCAACTAATAACGATGCCCCTATCTGTTTGGAATTCGGCTTGGATCCCATACATCCATATGTAGCAACTTAAACAAAGCTGTAGATCCAGGATGAGTACTCGAGTATGAGGCATGGTGGTGCTTGCCCATCTGATAAGCATCACAACTGATCATGGTTGTAGGAGATGTGTGTGGAATAACACGTCGAAGACTATCTAGAGGAAGATATCAAAGTCCAAGATGCCACTGAAATGTACTCCCAGCAGTAAAAAAGATACTTCCTTGACATGTAACAGTAAGTAGAGACTGAACCAGACAATAAACACCTCTCTACATGGTCACTGCCAATTCTCCTTGTCAACTTGTCTTCAACGACACATCCCACTTCATCAAAAATAGTCCGACAATTAAATTCCTTACTGATACTATTGACCGAGAGTAGGCTGATGGGAAAGTCTGGCACAAACAGAACATTAGGCAATCTCAATTTGGAGGTCACTCCACCTCCCCCTGACCTTCTATCCTAGAGTGCCTGCCATCCGCAACTTGAACAGTCATGCCTGTAAGCATAGGTCTGAGATTAGTAAACCAACTTCTATCTCCATCAAGATGTCTTGAGGCTCCTGAATCAACCAACCACTCTTTGCTATCATGTTTCTTGTCATTTGCAATAGACACTAAGTCGATGCCTCCCTGGGAATCATTATGATGGCAATAACCTCGAAGTAGCCTCTCATACTCCGTATGATGGTCACTATATCCCAATCTCTATTCGGCAAAGGTACTTGGCTCAACATGAGGGGAGGCCATTATCCTTCAAACAAGGAACAATGCACCAAACCAAGATTTGTAAACCCAAAGAATCAAGTTCAGGTCTCCAACAGTCCCTACATGATCAGGACATTGTAGCAAGAGTCGAGATTGGCTCACACATGATGAGTAGGGACCATCGAAAATCCCTCTTCCCTTAATGGGTGCTAGTGGTCCCTCCTATGGTCCAAGCACTACCCAACAGAGTCATCGTTGTGACTACAGGTCATGTGCCTATAAGGCAAGGTCATGTACGGCACTAGGCAATGCTGTGGAGGTGAGGCAGGGCCTAGGTGGTGCTGGGGAGGCAAGGCATGGCTGTGGGCAGCGCTGGGCAACATTGTGGAGGCGAGGCAGGGCCTGGGCGATGCTAAGCCCTAGACGATGCTAGGCAATGCTGGGAGGTGGCGCTAGGCCCTAAGGCAACACTGCAGGAGGCGGGTGGGGGCGATGCTTCTTCTGTCACCACCACCAATGGCAACAGTAGCCACCGGTGGCTGTAGTTGCCACCGGTAAGGGAAGAGGAAGTAGATCTAGGGTTTTGGTCGGGGGTTTCCAGGCTAGGTATTTAGCGGGATTTCAAAACCTAGCCTAGGACCATACTTTGGTACCAAGTGGGAAATAATGGTCAATCTTATTCCAAAAAGAAACCCTACATCTCTTTATATAGAAAGGTGTGGGAACAATTTTAGAGTAAAACTAATAAGAAATAATAAATGACAAAGTAGCCCTCAGAGACATAAAAAATAAACATGACCAAAGGGGTACTCAACAATGAGAGAAAGAACTTCCTTAGGTATATCTAATACTTCCCATATTCCATTTTTCAATAATGCCTTCATTTCTCCACACATCTCCTCCACCCATTTTGGATCCAGTTGTGCTTCACCTACACTTTTGGGAATCACTGAACTTGCAAATGATGAAAGAATGCAGTTGCATCTGTGATTGAACCTGGATTATCTCACATAGTTCTTGATTCCATATCTTGTCATGCCCCTTCGATTGTTTACTATTTTTTTCTTATTTTCATTCACTACTTTGTATTTTCTTATTTCTTTGGAGTAGTCATGTAATTTCCCCTTTTTCTTTTCCATATCTCTATATATTGAGAGGTAGGGCTTTGTTAGAATACAAGAAAATCATTTCCTTTAACTTGGTATCAGAGTAGCGGTCTTAGGTCGGTACTTCGATATCCCACCTAAAACCTTATCCTCTAAACCCTCCACCTCAACCCCTTCTTCTCTTCACCATCGCTGGATACCCACTCTCGCCGGATCTCCTCCAGCGTGCAACAGTAAGCCACCAACAGTAGTTAGTGTCGATGGGCTTCTTCTCTTCAGGCGGCATGCAGGGAGGCTGTTGGTGAAAACGTAGATCACATTTTTTATAAAAGCGTCATAGTATAGTTGCGAAATACGATCCAACAAAGATATTGTTTTGAAAATAACGAGACTTTGAGTCCCGGTCGTTCGTCTCTGGGAGGCGTTGTTTTTGTTTTTGAAATCGATCTTAAAGCCGCTCTACTTTATTTAAACAACATGCTGGTGCGTAATATATAGGCGGTTAAAGAATAGACACTTAAATCACTCAAATATGATAATCATTTAGCTCAAGGTGATTTCAAACACATAAGAGATATATATATATAAAATGAAATTTCGTTCATCATGAGAGAGTTGTTGCACAAGGAAATCTAGAGGAAAGCTTATACATGAATGCTTAAAATTAAATCTAAAATTAAATCTAACTACCAGAAAACGATTGCATACAAGAATCAGCAGGGGGATTTCGCATGCATCATTGGGGGAGAAGTAAGACTACTCTACTAAGCAGTAAATGAAAGCAATAAAAATTATGAAGAGAATGATCTAGAGCTAGAAGAATAGAGGGCATTCAGGGGTGGTCCCTGATGGCCTTGGAGTGGTCGAGAGGAGAATGAGGGGCGGCCAATGTAGCTTAGGCCGACCCTTGGAGAGAAGTAGGGTTGATCCAGCATCCCAGCATGGTGTCCTCCATGGTGGTGGTAGTAAGCTCGTGGAGGTGGAGTGAGTGGCTAAGTGGAGGTGGCGTGAATGGCACCAATGGAGAGCAATTGCCAAGGGAGTGAATGGGTGCAAATGGCCACCCATGGGGTCTTTTTATAGACCCAATGGAAGCTCTCTATAGAATTATGGAATTCTCTAGAGAGGCCTATGGTGGGAGCTCGTGGGAGAGTGAGAGAGAGAGGGTGGATGGTGGTTTTTAGATCCACCAAATGTGGATCTAAAAATTGAATGGCTCTTGGTTGCTATTTTTGGCAACCAAGGCAACCACACATGGTAGAGAGTTCTAGAGAACTATAGGCTAGATATTTTCGTGCGGATGGTGTGTGTGGGTCGAAACTTAGGTGGCTAGGTTGATTAGGTTGGGTTCTAGTGGGTTTAGGTCAAGGTAGGTCTCAAATTAGGGTTATAAACCCTAATTCACTAAGGTAAAGTGCAATTAAACTTAATACAAGTTTAATTGGGTGTGTGAAAACTTAATTAAGAGTAAAACAACTCAATTAAGTCAGGTTTAGGTCAATTGGACTCTCACTGTGTCCAATTGGACAGTGTGTGCTGAGATCAGGGCTCAATTGGACTCAATGAGTCCAATTGAATAGGCTGATGGATTTGACTAAGATCCAAGTCAATTAGGTTTAGTGAGGACCTCATTAGGTCCTTAGGGAGGTCTAGAGGTGATGTACTAGGGTTAGGGCACCTTAATTTAGGTTCCTATGGGGTTGGAATTGGGTTTAGGGACCTAGAGATCTAAGATCAAGGCTTAAATCTCAAAATAGGAATTGGAGAGCAGTATCAGACATCTAATTATAGAATCAGACATCTTATACTCAAAAATCAGAAGTCCAAACTTGTTGTCTGGACGTCCAATCAGAGTAAGGAAGGGTTTTGGGTTCTGTTTTGGGTATTCTGTAGAAATTGGACATCTGACAAAGTGTCTGGACGTCCAATAACATTGCAGAAGTGGGTTTGAAGTGTGCGGGAGTTGGCTAAGGATCCTGGACATCTTAAAACTTATCTGGACGTCCAGAGAAGGGTTGGAACTAGGGTTTTAGGGCTTCCTAGGGTGTTGTGACCTAATCTAAGGGTGGCTAAGGCTTGGGGAAGTCTCTAGGCTATCCTAGAGCTAGGATGGACCTAAGCTCTTCACATTTTACTGCTTTATTTCTACTTAATAGAATAGAAAACCTTTAACCCCCTTACATTATTATTCCTACATCTAAACTAGGCCTTCTGCTCCAGCTCTGCTAGAACTCCCGTTATTCCTGATCCAGCTTCAGATCCAGCTCCTGATCAGCTTATTCCCTGCAATCGACATAATGCACTTAATCAGCACATTATAACATTATTTTATGCATAGCTAAAGGAAAGCAGTAAAGATGCAGATAATGTGTATGCATGCATGAATAACCCTAACTTATCCTAAGTCCTAGCTTAATCTAGGCCAATTATGACCTATGATTGCTACGCAATCAGAGGCCTCCTCCTATTGTTGGCAATACCATTGGGTGCTCTTCAACCCTAGCATGTGCTACCATCATTAGGGAATCAGTCTCTAATTCCCAGATCTGATTTTTGGGTTCCTATTCGACTCAGAGATCAAACCTATGATTTGTTGCTGAAATAAGAGTATGATTTAAAATTGTTGTAGGTGACTCAGATCAGCTTTGGTTGAAGGTTAGATGGCATCCTCAAGTTTTTCGGAGGTGACATCAAGGCCTATGTCAGAAACATGGACATTCAAGGGTCTCTTCTTTGGTCCCATGGTGAAATTGCATGAGACCAATTATCCCCAATGGTAGTGAAAGGTCATGACAAAGAGCACATTCTTCTTCAACTAAAGCCTGCAGATTTGATGGGAAGTAATGCAACTTAGAAGAAGGATAATGCCATAGTCCAAGCATTGATCATGAATCGTGTTATTCCTTAAATTGGAGATGAGATTATGTACTATGGGACTGCTAAGGAGATGTGGGACAGTTTATGTGACACCTATTCCCATGGGAAGAACTCGAGTAGAGTTTTTCAGATTTACAATGAGCTTTCACAACTTTGCCAAGAGGGTTGTCCATTGTCCTAGTACTATTCCACTCTGAATGGTCTTCTTGAGAAGTATAATGCTTACAAGCCTATTTGCACATGTGCTACACAGGAGTATTGCACAGAGGTCGTTGTTCTACAGTTCTTATCTGGCCTAGGGCCAAATTATTCTGCAACACGATTTCAGCTTCTCACCTTATCAAAGCTTCCTTCACTTGAGGAAGCATATAGCAGATTGAGTCAGATTGCTGTCACCTTGCCCTCTGCCGAGTCTACTAGGCAGGCTTCTACCCTTACTGCTACATCGAGGTGAGGTTGGGGAGCTCTTGCACCATGTGGTAGAGGTAGAGGTTGTGTTCTTTCTGGGAGAGGATGCTTCACTTGTACTTTTTATGGGAGGCCCAGACATGTTGAGGCTACTTGTTGAACCAAGCACAGTTGAACTCCCACAACGAATCAAGCTGTTACTACTGTGATGCACTTGCTAACCCTACTTCAATTTCCAAGGCTGAGTTTAATGAGTTACTGCAGCGACCCTCTCAGTTGACTCAGGAACCTACTACTACATCAGAGACTACCACCTTTGCTTCCCCTTCAGATATAGACTTTGCCTTAGCATCTCAGTTAGCTTATCAATGCTGTGTAGAGTGGTTGGTTGATTCTAGAGCTTCACATCACTTGAGTGCTGATCAGAGAGGCTTCCATCATATGAGGCTAGTGCCACCAGGAAGGATAGTGTAGTTAGTAGATGAGAGATATTCCTAGGTAGCAACACAAGGGGAGGTATTAGTTACCCTACCTTGAGATTGCCCAATTTGTTATTTGTGTTAGATTTTCCTATCAGATTACTTTCTGTTAGTAGAATTACTGAGTTAAATTTTCGTGTCATATTTGATGATTTGACTTGTACCTTTCAAGACAGACGATTGGTGGCAAACATGAAGAGGGGGTGTTTACTGCCTTGTCTAGTCACCCTTTGTTGTTGTGTGCCATGGAGGTGTCACCTTCACTACTTGGAGTCCTTTTCAGTGGCACCTTCGTCTTGGCCATCTCTCACTAGACAGGTTCAAGAGGGTCATTCCCTATATCCCTTAGACTACTAAGATCACTTGTGATGATTGTTAGCTGGGAAAGCATCACCGTGCCTTCTATCCTACTAGTCGTAGTCTTGGGTCTACAGAGTTGTTTCAGTTAGCCTATATTGATGTGTGGGGCCCTAGTCACATTCTAGATAGGCTAGGTCATTGTTATTATATTGTTCTAGTGGATGATTTCTCTCATTTATCATGAATTTTTCTTTTGAATAATAAGTTGATGTGGGCATTATTATTGAAAATTTTATCTAGAAAATAAAGACCCAATGCTCTTGTGTTAAAATTATGTGTCTCGATAATGCCCTTGAGTTTTGTGCTAAGAGATTGTCCATTTTTCTATAAAACCCAAGGAATTGTTCATCATACCACTTATCCCCACACTTCTCAACAAAATGGGGTTATTGAGTTGACGCATAGGCATTTGTTGAATGTGGCATGCACTTTGTTGATTCACCGTAATGTTCCTTCCCTATACTGGGGTGACACGTGATCGTGCAAATCCATATAAGATAGAAACATGTTGTTGCAGTTGGAAATACATGAGTTGAAGAAAAGATGAAATCTTATTTTTACCAAGCTGTCCCTATGTCTCTTTGTATAGAGAGAGACAAGGGAAAATAACAAAATAAGTCCAACAAGGAAAAAATAAGATAACAAATAGCCCCTCACAATCAAACGTAACTCAACACTCCCCCTCAAGTTGGAGCATATACATCCACCATGCTCAGCTTGTTTCTACACTCCTCAAATTGGGGGCGAGGTAGTGGTAAATACATCAACAGTCTAGTCAATGGAGATAAGAGACGTAGTACGAAGTAGACCCTACCGAATCAAGCTCCTGGTATAGTAATAGTCCACTTCCATATGTTTCATCCTCTCATGAAACATAGGATTGTTAACAATAGATGTCGTAACCCAGTTATCACAATGCATCTCCATAGGCTCCTGAACCTCAACATGAAGATCTCGTAGCAGAGATCTGATCCATATCATCTTAGCTGCAGTATGAGTCATAGCCCTGTACTTGGACTCAACACTAGAGCATGAAACAACACTCTGTTTCTTGCTCCTCTAGGTCACCAAATTTCCAGCCACAAATGTGCAAAAACCATTAGTTGACTTCTTGTCTCCAACATCTCCTGCATAATCTACATCAGAGTAAGCCACTACAGACATAGGGCCCTTCTTCTTCTGGAATAGAATGCCTCTGCCTGGACATCCCTTAATGTACCTCAACACTTGCATAACCGCCTACCAGTGAACATCAGTGGGCTTGCTTAAGAACTGACTTAGCTTACCCACTACAAGGCTAATCTCTGGCCTGGTGATGGTTAGATACAATAACTTCCCAACCAGCTACCGATAGACCTTGTCCTTTAGCTTCATTGTATCCTGAAATATGTGAACTTGAGGATCTAAAGGAAAGTTGGCTTCCTTGGATCCTAGCATGTCTGTCTCCTGAAGAATATCAAATGCATACTTCCTCTGAGACATCACTATGCCTTTCTTGCTCGTGGCAATCTCAATACTCAGAAAATATCTTAGCTTCCCAAGATCTTTCATGACAAACTGGCAAGCCAAATAATTCTTCACCTGAGTAATACCATCTGCATTATCACCTGTAAGGATAAGGTCATCAACATATACCAATAAAGCCACGGTACCAGAACTGGTCTTCTTAACAAACAGGGAATGATCAGAAGATCTCTGCATCCCAAAAATAGAAAGTGCCTTAGATAAATGTTAAAACCAGACTCGAGGACTCTGCTTAAGGCCATAAATAGCCTTACGAAGTTTACACACACTCCCCTTGAACCTTAAAGTCAGGTGGCTACTGCATGTAGATCTCCTCCTCCAAGTCTCCGCATAGAAAGGCATTTTTAACATCTAGCTAGTGTAGATGCCATCGATAATGAGCTGGATAGAGACATGAATATGGATTGTGGAGAGTCGTGTCACAGGAGAAAACGTGTTAAAGAAATCCACCCCATAGGTCTAGGTGAATCCTTTAACTATAAGGCGAGCCTTATACCGAGAAATAGACCAATCAAGGTTGTATTTCAAGGCAAAGGCCCATCTGGCCCCAACCAAGTGAGCACCAGAAGGTAGAGCAAACAACTCCCAGGTGCCTCTATCAATAAGTGTAGACATCTCTTCCATAGCCACCTTCCAATGTGGATGTAGGAGAGCCTACTGGTAGGAAGTAGGTATCTCCTACTAGAGACTGTAGCTGTGAAGGCATGAAACTCTGACCCGAGAGAACCTGTAGAAACAACACTGCTAGCAACACAATACTGTCCACAGGATCTTAGAGCCTTCCTAATAGCAATGGGAATACCCTCATCTGTGGATAGAGAAAGGGACCTTGAAGACACATGAGCAAAAGAATCATCAGTATCTCTAATATGTACCTAAGCGGAGGAGGACGATGGTGGCTCAGTAGGAATTGAAGAAGAGGGGGGGTGTGTCTTCCCTCTATAAGTGACTGACAGCTGATATGTGACACACTTAAATATCTTCTCATCAAGTGGTACAAGTCTGAAAGTGCCCACAGTATGATCTGTAGTAGATACACCACTACTATGAGAGAAATCTTCCAAGCTTATAGGAGGTACAGGCATAGGAGCAGCCACCTCTATCTCTCTCAACTGATGACCTGAGGTAGAAAAATCAAGGATAGACTCATGAAAAGTCACATCCACACTCACATAGTGTTTCTGGTGTATGATATCAAAACACCTGTATCCCTTCTACGTACGTGAATATCCCAGAAATACACACTTAACCGCCTTTGGTGCCAATTTGTCACAACCAGGCCCAAGGAGGTGTACAAATGCCACACACCCAAAAGTCTTTGGTGGCACAAGAAATAAGTTTGCATTAGGATATAAGATACTCCATGGGATCTACTCATGTAACACAGAGGAAGGAAGCCTATTAATAAGATAACAGGCAGTAAGAACCACATCTCCCCAGTAACTATGTGGAACACTATTTTGGATAAGTAAAGCTCCAGCTATGTCTAGAATATGGTGGTGTTTCCTTCAACTATCCCATTCTGCTACGACGTGTAAGGACATGATGTATGATGCACAATATCCAGTGATCCATACCAATCAGCCCGTTTCTTTATGCAAAATTCTAATGCATTATCTTTTTGAATCTTTTAATGCATAGATGAAATTGATTTTTCACAAACATCATAAATTACTGAATCAAAAAACCAACTTCTGATTTATTCTTCATCAAAAAGGTCCATGATAAGCGTGGAAAAGCATCCATAAATAACAAATAATATCTAAAATTCTGGTGGCCTGCCACATAGCTAGGACCCCAAACATCACAATGTAGCAATCGAAACAAGCAGAACTGGTAGACTAGATAGACGCTGGAAAACTGGCATGGTGATGCTTTAGTTAACATGCATCGCACTGAATCTTCATGGCAAGAGATAAGTGAAAGATGACATGGTGTAGATTTTGTCCAGTAAAGGATGACCTAGTCTTCTGTGCTACTGCAAGGCACTCCTCGCAATAGTCATCTGACAGGCTACAACAACTAGATTCTGAACTAGCCGATACACACCCCCTCTTCATGGCCACCACAAATCGTCCTCCCCGTCATGCGGTCCTCAAAAGTACATCTGACAATATCAAAAATAACACGACAATTCAACTGTTTAGTAATAAAAGTAACAGATACTGTTGCATAATCCCTTCATAGTGAGGTAATATTAAGATAGACTTATCTCCTCCTACTTGAGATGGCATAAATCATAGTGGATCTGAAATACTTGAGTTGAATTCAACTCATGTGAATAAGTAGTCTTCAAGTCATCCCACATCTCTTTAGTAGAATTGTAGTACATAACTTCATCGCCAATTCTTGGAATAACGTTATTCGAGACCTAGGCTCTCATCATAGCATCATTCTGATTCCAAGTTGCGTATTTTCCTATTTTCTACTCCGGTGGTGCTTCCATAAGCACATGCTTCTTCTCATGGCCTTCCATAATGACAAAGAAGGTTTGAGACCAACAGGGTAATTGATCTCATCCAATTTTTTAATTGGAGCAAAGAAGGGGCTCTTATACACCCCACTTTCTGTACTTTGTCTTGAAGGCACCTCAGAAGCATCTGATGCAGACATGGTAACTTCAGACACACAAGAATAAGCCCAAATGGTAAATCTAAAATCTTGGCTCAAACACCAACAAACTTGGGAAATACACACCCCGTAATCCACAGACAATATCTCCAACACTTCATTGGGGAATACACACCCCAAGAATCAAGCAATCAAGGGAATACACACCAAAAAAAAAAAAAAATTCACAACGGGGAATACACATGTCAAAACAGATCAAAAGATCAAAGAAGTCATACCACTCATAGGAAGGTTCTTGATTCAAATCTTCATCTCTCAATATTCAAGAACCTTCCTACGAAGTTCTTGAAGACACCGATCCTCCTCTTCTGGTAACCTGGTGGTGGCAAAACGAGGAGAGAACGATAGTGGCTGCGCTGCGGTTGTGACTCGCGCTACTACAGCACGTGCACTGTGTGGTGACATGTAGGAGCAGTAGAGGTTGGGAGCAGCGCACAGGCAGCAATCCAACTGTAGTAGGGCGGCGGCGAGAGGCTGCAGCAGTGTGGCGATCACCTACTGTGGTGCAGTGGCAATCTGGCTACAACAACGGTGGCAATCGATGATGCTGCTATTGTTGCGGCGGCGATCAAGCATCAGTGTTGTCTCCGGTGGTGGCTGCGGTGGCTCCCGGTGATAGGGCTTAAGGTAGGGTTAGGATTCTTTTTGGCGGTGGCCACAACCTGGAGCTCTGATACCAAGTGAGAGACTCATCATGAGCCATAACTAGCTCATTTTGACCCAATAAAGAAGATAAAAGCTCCTACATATCCTAGAAAAAGGCCTAAATGAAGGAATAAGTACTCTGAGAAGAAAACATGAATTAAAGGTTAAAACTGTAATTTTACCATTGCAGTGCATAAACAGGATTTCTCAAAGGCAAAACATATGTCAAAGGTCTAAATGAAATAAAAAGTGGGTTGAGTCAATCAGAAATGGGTTTATGTGCAATCTAGGAATTAAATAACATTTGGTAACCCTAAAACAGATCCGCTTAAATTAACAAGGTTCCGGTCAAGATAAAAATCAAGTAAACCCTCTAAAAATCATGGAAAAATACTCCTTAGGATTTAGAACACTTAATGTGGCCTTTGGAACCTAGTTTGACCTAGATTAGGGTCTAGCTCTTCAATTAACCTAATTTAGGTTTTTACGCAAAATGTCCAGTCAAATGAGGTCAAACCTAAAATCCAACTTCAACATTGGATTCCCTAGGTCCAAATTAGGTTTATACCAAAATTTGGACCTAAGGGGAGGTCATCTTGACCTACTTTGCAATTTAATACACCCAAATCATAATTTGGTCCCTATCTTTTGAATATCTTTACAGAGAGCCCCCTAAGTTCCTCGCCACCTTTGCAATCAGGTCCTGCCACCATTGTTAGGGCAGAATCGATCTCCGGCGAGGTTTAGAGAGGGATTACTCTTTGATTCCTCAGAGATTCCCTCCCAGAAATGGAAGGGAGATTCTCTGAGGAATTCCCCTCCTTCTAAAGCCAATCACAATCTCTGGTGTGAACCCAATCTCTCGTGCGAACGCACAGGAGATTTGGGTATCCACCCTCTTTCCATCTCCAATGAGCCGGCGAAGGTGATTGCGCGATCTCCATGCGCTAGGAGGTTCGGCCAACACCTATAAAAGGATCCCCAGACCCGGCCGCAGATCCTCAGACTTGAATTGGCGGAGATTCCCCCAAACTTTCCTCTCTTCCATCTCTGGCCAAGAGACCCGCAAGCTCCGGCGACCTCCCCTCCTTCTCGTCACTCTGCTGCCATACCAGCAGCAGAGTCAACTTCTCTTCTTCCTCCCGCGTCGTGCCGTACCAAGCGCGCGTGCCCCTGACCTCATCCTCGTCGCCGCTCCCTCCCTCAGGGTTCTTCTCCAACGAAGGCAGTTACGCGCCGTCCACTCCGCTGCCTCGCTTCCTTCCAGATCACTCCAAATACCTTCTCCATCTTCCCCTCTTTCTTTTCCCCCTGTTATTTTATTTAATTGCCCCCCCGACAGTGCCTGATCACCTCCATCTTCCTCGCATCCGACCACCCTCCGGAGAGCCGCCCGCACCATTCCGCCCCTCCACACGGCTCGCCAACCATCTCATAAGCTCCGCCTCACCACCAGGAACAACTTTCGCCCATCCATCATCCTTCTACACCTCCACCACAGTCCCTCGAACAACCCCACACTTCTGGCCACAGGTTGACCTAGGCCCGCATGCTTAGGCCATTCCACGACCTGCAGCAACGTGCACCATCTTCGCTGTGCCACGGCGAAGGTGCCCAGCTGGTCTGATTAGGGCAATAGGCCGTATTGGTGTTTGACAGTATCGACGCTCCTGCCACCATTGACGACAGTTGAAGAAGCTCCAAAGCAGCTCCAGGCGTCAGGTCTCCCAGGCTCCAGGTGCAGCAGATTCGCGAGAGCGTTGCGAAGCCCTTGGGTCCAGCAAGCAGCACTGCGAAGCTCCCAGCTGTGGCAATTGCACGAAGGTCTGTAGGCACGCGCGAGAGCGGGGCAGAGGCTTGATAGTCCCACATCGTGGAAACACGAAACACAGGTGCGCCATAAATTGTTTTTGTGATATTGTCTTACCGCCTCCGAAAGCACAGGGGTGAGGTCCCTCACCTGACCCACTCGGCTCGTCAACGGCTTCACCTCGCGGATCTAGCGGGATCTGACCCGACCCTAACCTGAGCTCTCCTCGCACATCACTCACCTGCCGGTGAGCCTGGTCCTAGGTGCGAAATCCGACCTGATTACCCGTGTGGCTCTGGGAGAGTGTCCTTGAGAGAATTGCAGAGAAAGAGAGAGACGTTTGGGTAGAGGGAAGGGGGTAGGTTTTGCATTGGCTGTGGTATGCGCAGGGAAGAAGGAAGAGAGGAAGAAGCAAACACTTAGCCGCTGCAGCAAGGGAAAAGAAGAGAAGGAAGAGGCGAAGGAAAGCAAAAAGAACTGAAGAAATAGAAGAGCAGGAGCAGAAGAAGAAGGAACTCTAAAGAAAGGAAGCTGAGCAAGGCAAAGATCTGAGAGAAGGAAGGACTGCAGAAAAGACAAAAAGAAAGAAGAAGACAGAAAGATAACAAAGGCAGGAAGAAGAAGTCTTCGCAGGAAAGGAAAAAGAAGAGAAAGAAGTTCAAGGAAGAAAAAAGACCTGTGGATCAGAAGAAAAGAAGAAGAGCCAACGAAGAAAAAGAAGGCAGAAGAGAGAAAGAAGACTACTTTTAAGACGTCTGATAAAGAAATCAGACATCCAATTCTGTTTTCTCTTAGAAATTCTTTTTATAACTCTCTCTCTTTGAATCAATTATTTTCATTTAAAAGTTGTATTCTTTAGTTTTAAAAGTACTGAGATTGCTCCCTGTGTTCGACCTCGGATACTCTAGTTTTCGAGTAATAAAATTCTCTATATTTGTTTGAACGTTTTATCGGCTATATTACAACGTGTTATCTTTTAAAACCTGAACAAAAGCGTGCAAACAGATACCAAGTTGAAGAAAAGAGGAAATCTTATTTTTACGAGGCCGTCCCTATGTCTCCTTATATAGAGAGAGACAAGGGAAAATAACAAAATAAGTCCAACAAGGAAAAAACAAGATAACAAAGAGCCCTTCATAATAAAATGTAACTCAACAATGTGAAACTTTTAAATTTGTAAAACCAAACTCGAATGCTTGCAAGTAAAGTTGAGAGTGCAAGTCATTCGCATGGAGGCTAAATGAAGTAACTATCGATTTCAAGACGCTCGAGAGATATTTTTTGTATTTTTATATTTTGAGATTTTTTGGTATCTTTAATATAAGAAAACAAATGCAAGAGATGAAACTAACTACGAACATGAAAGCGATAACTTGTGGGAATTAAAACTTAACTATGGAAATAAATAAGTAATGTAAATAAAGTAGTTAGAAATAGAAATAGGTAAGAGATAAAGGTGAAGAAAAGAGTTTTTCTTATTTTCCAAGCCATCCCTACACTTCTATATATAGAGAGATGCCCATAAAATATCTCAACTTCCCAAGTCCATGACAAATTGGCATGCCAAATAGTCCTTCACCTGAGTAATGTCATCTGCATCATCACTTGTAAGAATAAGGTTATCAACATATACCAATAGAGCCATAGTGCCAGTACCGGTCTTCCTGACAAATAAGGAATGATCAAATGATGTCTGCATACCAATAACAGATAACGCCTCAGATAGACGCTGAAACAAGGCTTGGGCACACTCCTCCTGAACCTCAAAACTAGGTGGCTGCTGCATTAGATCTCCTCCAAGTCTCTATATAGGAAGGCATTTTTGACGTCTAGTTGGTGTAGATGCCATCCATAGTGAGCTGCAACAGAGACGAGTATGCGAACCATGGAGAGCTATGTCACTAGAGAGAAAGTGTTAAAGAAATCCACCCTATAGGTCTGTGTGAATCCTTTGGTCACAAGGAGAGCCTTATATCGAGAAATAAACCCATCAGGGTTGTATTTCAGGGCAAAGCCCCATTTGGCTCCAACCAGGTGCGTGCCAGAAGGTAGACGAGACAACTCCTAGGTGCCTCTGTCAATAAGAGCAGACCTCTCTTCTTCCATAGCTGCCTTCCCGTGTGGATGTAGTAGAGCCTATTGGTAGGAGGTAGAGATCTCAGCACTGGAGACTACAACTGTGGATACTCCGATCCTAGAGCACTCGCAAAAACAACACTGCCAACAACATGATACTGTGCACAAGATCGCAGAGCCTTTCTGACAGCAATGGGAATGTCCTCATCTGTGGGCATAGAAAGAGACCCTAAAGAAATATCAGCAGAGGAATCGTCAGTACCCTCAACACATACCTGAACGCGGGGAGGTCAATGGTGGCTCAGTAAAGACTGAAGGGGAAGGGGGTGTGTCCTCTCTGTAAGTGACCAGCTGTTGATATATTGCACCCTTAAACGTCTTCTCATCAGGTGGTACAGCTCTGAATGTGCCCACAGTCTGATCTATAGTAGATGCACTACTATTATGAGAAAATTCCTCCATGGCTACAGGAGGTACATGCATAGGAGCAGCCACCTCCACCTCTCTCAACTGATGATCTATGGTAGAGAAATAAGGGATAGACTCATGAAAAGTCACATCTGCATTCACATAGTGCCTTTGGTGTATGGGATCAAAATACCTGTATCCCTTCTACATGAGCGAGTATGGCAGAAATATACACTTAACCGCCCTTGGAGACAATTTGTCATGACCAGGTCTAAGGAGGTATACAAATGCCACATAGCTAAAAGTCTTTGGCACCACAATAAACATACATATAATATACTCCATGGGATTTGCTTATGTAACACATAGGAAGGAAGCTTGTTAATAAGGTAACAAGCAGTAAGAACCGCATCTCCCCAGTAACCATGCGCAACACTGTTCTGGATAAGTAAAGCTCTAGCTGTATCCAGAATATGGCCGTGTTTCCTCTCAATAATCCCATTCTGTTGTGACGTGTAAGGACACGATGTCTGATGAACAATACCCAATGATCCATACAAATCAGCCAATTTCTTTGTACAGAATTCTAACGCATTATTTGTTTTAATTTTCTTAATCCACACTCCAAACTGATTTTTCACAAATATCATAAATTGCTAAATTAGAGAATCAACTTCAGATTTATTCCTCATCAAAAAGGTTCATGACAAGTATGAAAAATCATCCACTATTGAGTTACGTGTTATTGTGAGGGGCTATTTGCAACTTGTTTTTTTTCTGGTTGGACTTATTATCATTTTTCCCTTGTCTCTCTCTATATAAAGAGATATAGGGATAGCTTGGTAAAAATAAGACATCTTTTTACTTCAACTTGGTATCAGAGCACTAGACTAAGGCTCCACCAAAAAGAACCCTAACCCTACCTTAAGCCCTTTCGTCGAGAGCCACCATTGGCATTAGCGTCGACATTGGATTACCACTGCAACAATAGCAGCATCACTGAACCGCCACGCCACAGCATTGCTACCCTAATGCGCCATAGTGCTACTGCCCTAGCTCGCTACCGCCCTGCTGCAGCGACCATAGCGGCGCAATGCCTGATTGCAACACTGCTATGGCTCCTTGTTGTCAACCTGCTGCAGCCGGAGGATTGCTTAAGCACCGCCTAAGCCCTGTGCGGCTGCTGCGGAGCATCTAGGTACCGTCTAATGCCTGTTGGCTGCTGCGGGGTCACCTGAGCACCACTCTCGGCATGTGTTGCTACTACATCTCGCCTTGAAGCCCCTATAGCGCGTCACCACACCTTAATGCACGTGCTGCAGTAGTGCGGGTCGCAGCTGCAGCGCAAGAACTCCATAAGAAGGTTCTTGAATATCGAGGGATGAAGATTTAAAGCAAGAACCTTCCTATGGTTGGTATGACTTCTTTGGTCTCTTGATCTGATTTAGGGTGTGTATTCCCCATTATGAATGTTTTTTCTTAGGGTATGTATTCCCCTGATTGACTGATTCTTGGGGTGTGCATTCCCCAGTGAAGTGTTGGATATTTTGTCTATGGATTGTGGGGTGTGTATTCCTCAAGTTGTTGGTGTTTTATTTAGGATTTTAGATCTGCTGTTTGGGCTTATCCGTATGTGTTTGAAGCTGCCATGTCTACATCAGATGCTTCTGAGGTGTCTTCAGGACAAAGTACAAAAAGCGAGGTGTATAAGAGCCCCTTCTTTGCTTCGATTACAAAATTGAATGAGACCAATTACCCTGGTTGGTCCTAAACCTTCCTTGTCACTATGGAAGGCCATGATAAGAAGCATGTGTTCTTGGAAGCACCACTGGAGCATAAAATAGGAAAATACGCAACTTGGAATCGAGATGATGCTATGGTGAGAGCTTAGATCTAGAATAACGTTATTCCAAGGATTGGTGATGAAGTTATGTACTATAGTTCTGCTAAAGAGATGTGGGATGGCTTGAAGATAGCTTATTCACATGAGTTGAATTCAACTCAAGTATTTCGGATCCACTATGATTTATGCCATCTCAAGCAGGAAGAGATGAGTCTATCTTAGTATTACTCCACTATGAAAGGATTATTGGAGAAATATAATGCATGCAGACCAATGTGTACTTCTTCTACATGCAGGGATCACAGGAAGGAGTTTACAGCCCACATGTTCCTTGCAGGGCTAAGTGATCACTATTCAATGGCTCGTTCACAGATTCTGACTCTCTCTGAGCTTCCTCCTATTGAGTAAATTTATAGGAGGCTAAGAAGGATGCAAATTCAACTTACTCGTGATGTAGTTGTTACCACTACATCTTCAGCTCATGCTGCTATTAGCACTCATGTCGGTCATGGAAGCTTCTTTCGTGGCAAAGGAAGAGGCCAAATTGATGGTGGTCGTGGCAAGCCCACATGTTCTTATTGTGGCAAGCTTGGCCATGTTGAGGCTAAGTGTTGGAATAAGCTCGGCCATCCTACTTTGGCCAACTAAGCTTCTGTTATAACATCTCTAAGTGTGAGCATTGAGGCAGTATCCCTTGTAGAGGCAGGCTATAATGCAGTTGTGCAGTGGCTAGCATAGTTGACCCATGAGTAGCCTCAATCCTCCAACACTACAGCCTATGCATCTGCATCAAGTACGAAATGATCATGGTTGATTGATTCAGGTGCTTATGATCATATGATAGAAAATTCCTAGTACTTTATGGGATTACGGAAGACACCACAGGAACATTTCATGCGTCTTGATGGTAGACATGCCCCCATCTGTGGTAAGGGAGGGCCATCTATCACACCCTCCATGCATCTTGATGATGTATATTATGTGCCGAACATGACAATGCAATTGCTATCTGTTAGTTCTATTACTAAGTAGTTGAATTGCGCTATTTTTTATGATGTTGGATGCACTTTTCTTGCTAAGAAGGTGCTGAACCCAGTAGTGGATTTAGGATCCACATGGCATCCGTCATAGTTTGCATCTGAGTAGCCAACCAATGTCATAGAGGTTCCCTTTGAGAAGAAGAGACCCTTCCCAAGAGGCTTCTTTACATATCTAAGCACCATCAATGCTACATTCCAATGCTGATGTGTTGGTTTGGCCATGAACTGACTCAGTTGCCCCACTGCAAAGGAGATATCTGGTCCCGTGATAGTAAGATACAGCAACTTGCCCACAAGCTATCTATACCATTTGCTTTTCATCACCTGTGCATCCTCATCATAGAGTAGCATCTTGGGGTCCATAGGAATATTGGCCTCCTTGGCCCTAAGCAAACCAACCTCTTGCAAGATATCTAAAGCATACTTTCGCTGAGATAAGACCACACCCTCTCTGCTGCGAGCAACCTCAATACCAAGGAAATACCATAAAGCCCCTAGGTCCTTCATGACAAACTGCTCTACTAGGATGCCATTAACCTTAGCAATACCCTACACATCATCTCCTATGATGATCAAATCAACATAAACAAGAAGTATCATAATACCTCGTTTAGTCCTCCTGACAAAAAGTGAAAAATCAGTTGTCGATCTCCTGAATCTAGCTGCCTTTACAACCTATTACAATCTCTGAAACCAGGCTCTGGGACTCTGTTTCAGGCCATATATAGCTTTCCATAATCGGCATACACACTCCCCCTGACTCTCAAAGGCAGGTGGTTGCTACATATAGACTTCCTCTTAGAGATTACCATAAAGGAAGACATTCTTCACATCTAAGTGGTGTAAAGGCCAATTTAACTGAACTGCCACTGCAATAAACATCCAAACTATGAGAAGTCTGGCCACTAGAGAGGTGTCAAAGAAGTCCACCCCATAAGTTTGGGTGAATCCCTTTACCATGGTGCGGGTTTTGTATCTAGCAACACCACCGTCAGGATTGAACTTCATAGTAAATACCCATCAATAGCCAACAAGTGCAGCACTATTAGGAAGTGGAGTAAGCTCCTAAGTCCTACAACCTCGAAGAGTGACCATCTCATTCTCCATGGATGCCCGCCATTTTGGATCAAGTATGGCCTCATGGTAAGTAGCTGGAATCTGCGTAGTAGCTAATGCTTAAGTAAATCTAGCAAATCCAAGAGTTAAAGTATCCGTTGCAAGTGCCCCCACCGTGGGATAAGTAGTGCAAGTCCGTGGTCACTTCCAAATGGCTATTGGAAGGTCAAGATCATTGCCTAACACATCACCTATCCTGTCCCTGTAACCATTACATGGCAAACATATGTCAGTGTCTAAAGGACTCACTGTAGAAGCCGATGGTGAAGGCGAGGATGGGGGTCCCTTATAGGTAGTATGAGAGCGAACATATGTCTGGAGTGGCTCAATTAGGCGTGGAAAGTGATGCGTGGTAGGAGGTGGTGGTGGTGTAGTAGGGATAGGAATCTTAGGAAAACTCCCAAAGCAAATGGGAGAATATGGCATAGGTACCATATTACCCTTGGGGGGCATCTCAGCAGCCATCACAGAAAAGAAAGGTACAACCTCATGAAAGATAACATCCACTGCAACATAGTACCAAGAAGTAAGCGGATCAAAACAATGATACCCCTTTTGTGTCCAGGTATACCCAAGAAAAACACACTTAACTGCTCTCAGTGCTAGTTTATCCTGATCGGGTCCCAACAAATGGACAAAGGTAACACAACCAAAAGTCCGAGGGGTGACGTGAAACAAGGGACGATCAGGATACATGACCTGAAGAGGAATTCATTCATGCAATGCAGCATTAGGCATCTGGTTAATTAAAAAACAAGCAGTCAAAACTGCATCACCCCAATAGAGAGAGGGGATAGAATGGTGAATCAGTAAAGTGCAAGCAACATCAAGAACATGGCAATGTTTCCTCTCAGCAACACCATTTTTCTTAGAGGTATGAGGACATGTTGTCTCATAGATAATGCTACAACTAGAAAAGAAATTACGCAAATGCAAAGTACAAAATTCCAAGGCATTATTAGAACGAAAGCACTTCACTAAACAAGAATGCTGAGTTTTTATTTCTTTGACAAAGCTCTCAATAATTTGTCCCACATTAGACTTATTTTTCGAGAGAAACATCCAAGAAATACGAGAAACGTCATCAACTAAAACAAGATAATATTTATTCCCAAGTTGATCAGGAGTACGACTGGAACCCCACACGTCCATATGAATTAAATTAAATGCGGCATTAGACAAAACAGAAGTGGAATTGGAAAAACTAACCCTGTAGTGCTTGTCAAACTTACAAGCATCACAGGTGAGAGCAGTAGTGGAGGGGATGTGTGGTAGAACATGGCTAAGACGATGAATGGGTAGATGGCTAAGGCGGTGGTGCCACTAAAGAGGAGATCCAACAGAAGCATGGCCCTGGGTTGTAGAAGCAGCAAAAGCATTACGGCTCAAACAATACACCCCATGTTCCTCACGCCCTCCACCAATCGTCTTCCTAGTGAATTTGTCCTGCAAGACACAAGAGGACGCATTAAAAATAGCTCGGCAGTTCAAATCTCTAGTGATGCTACTAACAGACAATAAACTCAAAGGAAAATCAGGCACGTAATAAACATCTGCAAGTCTCAAAGTAGGAGATAAAGACATACCTCCCTTGCCAACAAGTAGCGAGTGTCTCCCATTAGCCACCTGTACTATCCTGGTAGGTGTAACAGGTGCTAATTGAGAGAAAGAGCCTTGGCCGCTACATAGGTGCTTGGATGCACCAGAATCAATCACCCACTCACCAGGTGACAAAAGTGATGATATACCAGTCGCAGGTGTCTCTAAAGAGGAACCCACAACTACAATGTCTAAAATCTGAGAGGACGACGCCTGAGTCAACTGAGCAATCTATTGCCGCAAGTTCTCAATCTCAGTGCTCAAGTAACTAATATCAAAAGTAGGTAGAGATGCATTGGAGATCTCAGTTGCCTGATTGGCCACTGGTGGCCTACCATGCTTCTGCCAGCATGTAGCCTCAGCGTGACCAAGTATACCACAGTAAGTAGATGGAGTCCTGGTACGTGTACCAGGAGAGCATCCACGACCACGTGCAGGGTAAGTAAAAGCCCTGCCACGTCCAAGGATCGCAACCAATGTAGACGACTGAGCAACAATGTCAGGAATAAGAGTGCATACTTTGACTCTACTGAGTCTACTATATGCTTCCTCCAGAGTAGGAAGCTCAGGAGCAATGAGGATTTGATCTCTAGCTGCTACACACTCAGGTCCAAGGCCAGTCAATAAAAGAGAAGCATCAAATTATCTCTTAAAACTCCTCCAGGACTCACAGGCACACCTTGGCAGGTAGGAGTAGTGCCTCTCCAACATTTCCTTCATGAGGGAGTACTACTGTGACAACGTGAGTCCCTCTTAACATAGATAGAAAAGGTCATAGAAGGCCTGAAAAACTCATGCGGAGTTCTTGGCATGTGAATAGGTATCACGCAAGGATTCCCACATCTCCTTTGCAGTAGTGTAGTACATGATCTCATCCCCTATGCAGGGAATAACCATCTGCATTAGCCATGCACAAACTATGGCATTGTCGTTATCCCAATTAGCATTTGTGCCTGTCTTATTCTCAGGCTTCGGATCTGTAAGAATATGGCTATTTTTATGACCCCTAACGGTCATAAGAAAGGTCTGGGACCACTGCGGGTAGTTGATCTCATCCAATTTAACAACGGGACCAAAGAAAGCATTCTTGAGTACCCCAGTGTCGGAAACAGAGCCTGAAGATACTTCGGATTGATCATCTGAAGCCATTTTTCACAATCCGGAAGCCTTGATCAAGCTTCTATCACCACGAAATCATCCCCAATATGAAATCAAACAGATTCAGGCCTGCATTACGAACTCACGTTCCTAGATTAGGGCAAAAAAGCTCCTCACAATCACTGCACAGTGATCAGATCACTGCGCACCACCTCCCTGTTGACCTGAGCTGCCAACCTCCACTGTAGATCACTATAGCAATGCTGCTGGAGGCCACTGCATGGCTACTATGGACCAGCACCGCCTATAGCACAATGTTGCAGACCCAACAAACAGCCCTCGCTGACCTCTTGTAGCACCATCGCAGGTCCACCAAGCTGCTATTGTGCTGCCGGAGGCTAGATCGACCTCCAAGAGCACTACAGCACCATTGCGAGGGACCCTCGGTGCTGCAGCGCCGCCGCCGATGGCTAAGAGAGGCCCCAAAGCCATTGCGGTGCTGTCACTATCAACCTAGATGCTGCAGCACCATCGCCGAAGGCTAGGAGAGCCTCCAAGCTCGCCGCAATGCCATCGCAAGCTCCACCTGAGCATCGCTAACGGTGTAGTAGGCTCACCTGTGCTGCTACAGCACCGCTGCACGTGTTGCAGTGCGCCGACGGAGCTCCTCCGAGAGCTGCTACCGCTCACAAGGGAGAAAGAAGTGATTAAGGTTTGGTGGTTAGGGTTTTGGAGGCTGTGAGGGGTAGGATACCTAGAGCCACGATCTAGGACTGGTGCTCTAATACCAAATTAGTTGAATTGACTTGATTTCATTAGAAACCCTAGGACTCTCTTATATAGAGAGAGATCGAGTCAAAAGTACAAGAACGCTCTTGAGGGACAAAACACTCATAGCCCTTTCAATAAGAAAAACAAAAAAGACCACACAACATATGTGATTGCGTAGCAATCATAGGTCTTAATTGACCTAAATTAGGCTAAGACTCAGCATAAGTTAGGATAATTCATGCATGCATAAGCATTATGTGCATCTTTACTGCTTTCTTTTAGCTATGCATAAAATAATGCTATAATGTGCTGATTAGGTGCATTATGTCAATTACAGGTAATTAGCTGACCAGAAGGTAGATCTAAAGCTGGATCTGAAGAATAAAGAATAACTGGAGTTGCAGCAGATCTGGAGCAGAAGACCTAGAATAAGATGTAGTAGATAATAATGTAAGGGGTTGAGGTAAGCTATTCTATTAAGTAGGAATAAAGCAAGAAATTGTGAAGAACTCAGGTCCATCCTAGCCCTAGGACAACCTAGAACCTTCCCCAAGACTTAGCCACCCTTAGATTAGGTCACCACACCCTAGGAAACCTTAAAACCCTAATTCTATCCCCTATTTGGACATCCAGATGAGTTATAGGATGTCCAAAACCCTTAGCCAACTCCCGCACACCTTAAACCCACTTCTGCAGTGTTATTGGACGTCCAGACAGTTGGTCAAACGTCCAATTTCTGCAGAATACCCAAGACAGAACTTAGAATCCCTCCTGACTCTGATTGGACGTCCAGAAAATAAGTCTGAACTTTTAATTTTTCACTATAAGACATCGGACACTATTATTAGACATCCAGAACTGCCCTCCAGACCCTGTTATAAGATTTAAGCCCAGATCTTGGATCTCTAGCTCCCTAAACCCAATTCTAACCGCCTAGGAACCTAAATTAAGGTGCCCTAACCCTAGTACATAATCTCTAGACCTCCCTAAGGACCTAATTAGGTTCTCACTAAATCTAATTGACTTGGATCATGGTCAATCTCTTCAGCTTATTCAATTGGACTCATTGAGTCCAATTAAGCCCTGATCTCAGCACACACTATCCAATTGGACTCAGTGAGAGTCCAATTGACCTAGACCTGACTTAATTGAGTTATTTTACTCTCAATTAAGTTTTCACACACCCAATTAAACTTATATTAAGTTTAATTAGACTTTACCTTAGTGAATTAGGGTTTACAACCCTAATTTGAGACCTACCTTAACCTAAACCCACTAGAACCTAACCTAATCAACCTAGCCACCTAAGTTTCGACCCACACACACCATCCACATAAAAAATACCTAGCCTAGAGTTCCATAGAACTCTCTACCATGTGTTGTTGCCTTGGTTGCTAAAATTAGCAACCAAGAGCCATTCAATTTTTAGATCCACATTTGGTGGATCTAAAAACCACCATCTATCCTCTCTCTCTCTCTCTCCCATGAGCTCCCACCATAGGCTTCTCTAGAGAATTCCATAATTCTCTAGAGAGCTTCCCTTAGGTCTATAAAAAGACCTAAGGGGTGGCCATTTGCACCCATCCACTCTTTGTTCCATTTAGCTTAGTTTCATTCCACATCCACTCCACCTCCATGTCCACGAGTAGCTTCACCATGGCCACCACCACCTCCATGCCAAGATGCTGGATCACCTCTCCAACCTCTCTCCAAGGGCCGGCTTAAGCACCATTGGCCGCCCCTCCTCCTCTCAACCAGCTCAAAGGTCATCGAAGCCCACCTCCGAATGCCTTTATTTCTGCTAGACTAGATTATAGTTCTTCTTAGATTTACATGCTTTATTTACTGCTTAATAGTGTAGTTCCTTACTTCTCTCCCAATGATGCATGCAAAATCCCCCCATAAATTCATGTATGCAGTCGTTTTCTGGTAGCGAGTAGTTTTATTTCCCTGTACAAGCATTCCTCTACCTGTGCTCTACAACTCTAATATCATCATCATCTTTTATAGATATAAATATATATATTGAAAATCACCATGTGCCTAGTTATCATCTTTTGGTGTGATTGAAGTTGCATGTTTTAATTATTATCGTTTGGCAAATAGCATGTCGTACATCAATACGTAAATCACCATAAACCAACATGAGATTTTAAGAAAGTAGAGCGAAAGGGATCAATTTCAAATCTGCATTTCCATAAATGTCTCTTAGAGATGAACGACCGGGACTCCAAGTCTCGTTATCTTTATAAATATTTTTGTTGATTATATTGCACACTATACCACGACGCTTTTTCTTATAAAAAATGTACTTTGAACCCTAGGTTAGATTTCTTTGTAGCAATTTCAATTGAAAAAAAAAGCCTATTTATCTTAGTGAAAAAAAATAAAAAAAAGAGTCTAGGTATTAGATTAGGTTTCAATTTGAATTCTAGGTTAGTTTACTTTAAAAAAAGAAGAAAAGATTTTTTTGAAAAAAAAAAGATTTTCCCTTTAAAAAAAAAATTTGTTTTGGTGGAAAGTTTGAATTTTAAATTCAAATACCCTTTCAAAAGCTTCTCCACCACCCTCTGATTTTCGGCCAGGCTTCAAATTCCGATTTAAAAATTCCATTGCTAAAAAATTAATGAGCAAAATGTTCTAAAATTTGGGCTAGACGTTCATTTTTAAACCACCTTTCAAACGCCATCGTTCATTTGAAAAAATTTCAAGTACAAATTTTTAAAAATTCGCGAAGTGCAAGGGGGTCAGACTGACCCAGATTTGAGATTTTTCAAAATTCAAAAAGTAATTCTAAGCAATCTGCAAATCTGTTTTGACCAAAAATGGTGGGGTTTGAAAGCTGATCTCATTGGCTTTAATTTCCATTTTTCCCAAATTTTTGAAGATCATTTGATATTGTTTCAAAGTGAAAAATCGGTCAAAATTCCATATCTGACCCCTTGACATTTAAAAATCTCTATAAACTCGGTTGAAACAACAGAAATTATAAAAAAATATTCTTTGAAAAGATAATTGAAAAAGGAATCTAATTGCCAAATTTCAACTTATTCTGATTCCAAATTTTATCAGAGAATTAGTCTTAATTTTGTGGTCTGCTGAAGAAGAAAAAATAAAAAATCCTAGAATTGCATGAACCCTAGGTTACATCTTTAGGATTACACTCTAGAGACCATACATTTCGGCTAACCTAGAATTGATCAAGTCTAAGGTTTAGCCAGTGAGTTTGGTCACCTTGTGAGCCACTCACCATAAACCCCAATTGAAGAAAAAAGGGCTAAAATTAATTTTAAAACAAGAAATCAACCCGAATTCGTTGTCATACTACTGGGTGTTTTTGATCTCTCTTGCCAAACCTAGCGACTAAGTCTGTGGGGTAATGTCAAATGATCGCGGCTAAGGGGTAACGAAACCGAAGGCGTAAGCCAAAAGAAGAACCTTCCCCTTAGTCCCCTCGTAACCAGACTGGCTGGGTTAGCTTGAGAGGCGGGAATCACTTTCAGTCGGTTGAAGGACGAATTTTTTCTTCAAGAATTCGAACTTAAAACGAAAAATCTAGTAATCTGATCATAAGGACCATCTGATTGACAGGGCCTTAGCCTTGTCTGGCTTGGCTACACCAACCCAGGGGTTGGGTGGTCTATGCATGGAAGGAGGTCACTTAGACCTCAACTAGTTGGACCTTGGGAGCCTCTCCCAAGGAGGCGAGTGACCTCGCCAAGACCATCTTCTCCCCCACCCTCTTCTTCTATCTGCTTAGCCACAATGGCTAACCCTAGATCTGGACCTAATCAGGATCCAGAAGAGCTGGACCCACGAGATTATCTAAGAGCCCAGGTCACTGAATCAACCCAACCTTGGGATCAGAACCCAAGGTGGCGAAGATGACTTTTTGCTTCACCTGATCCTTCTTCTCGGGTTACCGAAATGGTTAACCCATATCCTAACCCTGGATATTATGACCCATACCAACTGGTCCCTCAAAGGACCGCATCTTATAATCCAAGATATGGATTTCACACTCCTGCTTCTCACCCATGGAATATGCGTAGACCTGATTCACCCCCTGGAACCCCTGAAGAACTACCAATGCATATGCAATCACATTATAGAATACAGAGAGCTATAGCTAGTACTAAGGAGAAGGCTGCATCCTATCTACACAAACTCCAAACTATCACTGAGCCGAACTAATGACAAAGCTGGATTCCGTATCAACAAGCGGTGATGGATCTCCTTCAGGGAACAGTAGGGATAACAAGGCTAATTGGACAAAATCGGGAAACTCAAGAACTACTGCTTTTGAGATATCGAGTGGAAAATAGCCTTGAAGACCTTGAAGAATCTGAAACGACTGCACCGGACGGACACACAGGAGATTCTCGGGAGCAAATGCTGGAAGATAATTCAGGGAAAGAAGAATCTAGCTTGGATATGAGACAAGAGCAAGAAATGTTCCGAATGGGTTAATCTGAGAACTCCATTCAAGAAACTGAGGAAAGGACTGATATCTCAAGGACTGAGCCACAATCGGATTATCCTGAATCCTAGGAGATACCTCTTGGGTTAGATAACCCAACCATGATAAGGGAAGTAGATCCATTTGAGGATATGAATCTTGAGGCAAACATTACATGTGACACTACTAATTAGTGTAGGCCACTTACCATTGTAGGTGAACCTGTGCTAGGAACAACATCTTCAGATCTACACTCTTTTTCTTTCACCTACATCCCTAACGTGGATGCTAGAGATTATGAGATGACACTTTCTATCCTTGATCCTGACATTTGAAGACCAGAAGTAGTTATGGATGACTTGATCGAAGAAATAAATATGCTACCTAAGGCAGGAATTAGTGAGGAGCCCAATGCATACGAAGGTGAAGCTTTGAGTAGAATGAGCTGGGGACACACCTGCCATCCTAGTCAATCTAATGGATGGCTCGACTTGGAGCCTGAAGAGTCGACCTCTGATGAGTCAGAGATGAGTACTGATGTGGACGAAGTAATTTCTAACGAGGATTTCAGTGACCTCCCCACTGATCTTTTACTTTCACGGATACCCCCAAATGATCTAGAGCCTGGAGAGGGCATAATCTTTGATGTCAATTATGGTTATGAGGATCCCTATGACTCAGATTCTAGTTCTGAGATACATTTTGATCTACTTCCTCAGCAACTTCCTGCTGAATTATGGGACATGATAAATCAGCTGAATCAACATCATGATCCCCCCTTTGATTATCTCTATTTTCCACCACCACTCCACACTTTCTTATAGCTAGACTTTTTGGAGTAGGGGTGCACAATCATCTAGTTCTCATCTTCGAACCACCGATTCTAGGAGCATACGAGCACATCTTTCTCTTAATCTTGACCAACTCCTATGCTAGAACTGATACATCTGATTGAGTTTTCGCCCAGCTGGAGGCATTAAACTCAGCATCTACCTCACATTCTACCATCACCTTATACATACTCACTTTATACATAGCATATTTTTCTTTAAGCATATTTCCTTTTCGCATATTGCATACTGTCTGAATGTTAAACTTCAGGAGCAATTCCAGGTGATTTCTACCCATTTACTCCCTATTGTACTTATTTTCTTTTATATTCATGCATGAGGACATGCAAGAACTTAGGCATGGGGGGGTAGATATGACAAAACTGAAAAAAGTTTATGCCAACCCGTAGGAAAACCTCGAAGCTGCATGTCAGATGTACTTTAGGATCCTAAATAAAAGAACAATTGACTCCACCTCCAATGCTCGCATTGGAGCTAGAAATCGTCTGCAACAGCCATTTCCGACTCACCTGCTCACCCTTTTGTTCTAAATTTAGGGTCAAGCTGAATGTAACCCGAAAGGGAAATTTCATGAAGCACGAATATAAGAGGTTACTTGTTTATAGCATATATACATAGTGCATCCATGAATAATATTATCTTATTAAGAGAATGCATTAGAGATTTTATCCTTTAGTTGATTCCTGTAATCTGGAATTCAGTATAATTTTTCACACACGTAGAATTTGCAATGGATTCACGGTGAAGGCTGATAAACATCATTAGTCTATCGAGAAGAAGCAGTGCTTCTTTTCCTGAACCACTGGACAATGTTTTGGGAGTCAGGCAGATTTTCTTCCAAAAATCCAACAAATAGTGTGAGATGAGAGTAGAGTGTACTGGTGCTCTAAGATTAGTGCAAGGAATCCGGAATCCTAGATAATTAGGTGATGATACTCAGAGATTAGGCATAGTTTTTTCTCTCAGTTCCTGCATATACATTTTTGTGCAAAATTTTGAGAGCCACCAAATAAGGCAAATACATAGAGAGCAAGTTTTCATAAAACTAGGGCTAAGGTGGATGGTTACGACCATTCTTTACGGAATCCTCGGCTGAAGGAGGGTATTGATGTCAAGGTCAAAAATACACCATCCTATCCGTCTCTCCTGGTGCCGTGAGTAGGCACTTCCACCAACTAAGCCACCCAATGTCTCTTGAGTACCACGAATCCCTAATAATGCCTCCTCAATAAAGTTCATGGATGTGTGCTAATTGTGTTGTGTTGAAAAAAAAGTATTATACATTAAAAAAAAAAGAGAAAAAGAAAAATTGAAAGAAAAATTAGAAGAAAAGCAAAGAAAAAAAAAGAGTGAATATTTAGTGTTTATTTCAGTTACATTGAGGCAATACCACCAAATAAATTTGAGATCTACCAAATATGACCTTAACCCACCTTTCTTGTGTTTCTGACTGCCCGAATACTAGCTAAGGAATTCTGACTTAGTGTTAGAGTTGTGGGAACTTAATTAAAGTGTTAATGCCAAGTAAGACCACCAAATACAGGTCATATGTGTGAATTTGGTGAGATTGTGAGCTTTAAGAAAAAGAAAGAAAAGAAAAGAAAAAGAAAAAGAGAATGAATACAAAGGAACTAGAAAAGAGCATAGTTTTTATCGTCCTCTGAGTTGAGTTACGTAATAATTTCGGAATCTAGATTCTATAATACTAATCTCTATGTAGCACCAATCGAGAGTGAGCTACCAAATTTATAATCTTTTTCCTCTAAGATTCTCTACCTAAGCTTAAAGCCAGGTGGAATTCATAGAATATCTTGAATACCCCGAGGGAAGAAGTCCGCCTATCTCACTAGAATTTTTACTAGGGGTCAAGTACAGGCTTTAGAGGTGAATTAGTTTTTCACTTGAATCCATTGCAAAAGCTACATAGCTACACTTTCACGATTGGCTGGATTTCTAGAGCATAAGATGAAAACAAAAAGGAGAAAAATATCTAGGCATACACTTGATAAAATAATCAATCCCTTGGGGACCCTTCTGTGAATAATTTAGTCTCACATTTGATAGGGACTAGCAAGATTTAGGCATGGAGATATGATTGTGCAGCAATCATAGGTCTTAATTGACCTAAATTAGGCTAGGACTTGGAATAAGTTAGGATAATTCATGCATGCATAAGCATTGTTTGCATCTTTACTGCTTTCTTTTAGCTATGCATAAAATAATGCTATAATGTGCTGATTAGGTGCATTATGTCAATTACAGGTAATAAGCTGATCAGAAGGTAGATCTAAAGATGGATCTGAAGAATAAAGAATAACTGGAGTTGCAGCAAAGCTAGAGCAGACGACCTTGAATAAGATGTAGTAGACAATAATGTAAGGGGTTGAGGTATGCTATTCTATTAAGTAGGAATAAAGCAATAAATTGTGAAGAACTTAGGTCCATCCTAGCCCTAGGACAACCTAGAAGCTTCCCCAAGCCTTAGCCACCCTTAGATTAGGTCACCACACCCTAGGAAGCCTTAAAACCCTAATTCTAGCCTCTATCTAGACGTTCAGATGAGTTATAGGACGCCCAGAACCCTTAGCCAACTTCTACACACCTTAAACCCACTTTCTGCAGTGTTATTGGACGTCTAGACAATTGGTCAGATGTCCAATTTCTGGAGAATACCCAAGATAGAACCTAGAATCCCTCCTGACTCTGATTGGACATCCAGACAATAAGTCTTGACTTCTGATTTTTCACTATAAGTCGTCTGACACTATTATTAGACGTCCAGAGCTGCCCTCCAAACCCTGTTTTAAGATTCAAGCCCTGATCTTAGATCTCTAGCTCCCTAAACCCAATTCTAACCCCCTAGGAACCTAAATTAAGGTGCCCTAACCCTAGTACATCACCTCTGTACCTCCCTAAGGACCTAATTAAGTTCTCACTAAATCTAATTGACTTGGATCATGGTCAATCTCTCCAGGCTATTCAGTTGGACTCATTGAGTCTAATTAAGGCCTGATCTCAGCACACACTATCCAGTTGGACTCAGTGAGAGTCCAATTGACCTAGGCCTAACTTAATTGAGTTAGTTTACTCTCAATTAAGTTTTCACACACCCAATTAAATTTATATTAAGTTTAATTGCACTTTACCTTAGTGAATTAGTTTTTACAACCCTAATTTGTGACCTACCTTGACTTAAACCCACTAGAACCTAACCTAATCAACCTAGCCACCTAAGTTTTGACCCACACACACCCACACACACCATCCACATGAAAAATAGCCTAGAGTTCTCTAGAACTCTCTACCATGTGTTGTTGCCTTGGTTGCTAAAATTAGCAACCAAGAGCCATTCAATTTTTACATCCACATTTGGTGGATCTAAAAACCACCATCCTCCATCCTCTCTCTCTCACTCTCCCACGAGCTCCCACCATAGGCCTCTCTAGAGAATTCCATAATTCTCTAGAGAGCTTCCCTTAGGTCTATAAAAAGACCTAAGGGGTGGCCATTTGCACCTATCCACTCTTGGTTCCATTTAGCTTAGTTTCATTCCACATCCACTCCACCTCCATGTCCACGAGTAGCTTCACCATGGCCACCACAACCTCCATGCCAAGATGCTGGATCACCTCTCCAACCTCTCTCCATGGGCCGACCTAAGCACCATTAGCAGCCCCTCCTCTCAACCAACTCAAAGGCCATCGGAGCCACCTCCGAATGCCCTTATTTCTACTAGATTAGATTATAGTTCTTTTTAGATTTACATGCTTTATTTACTGCTTAATAGTGTAGTTCCTTTATTCTCCCCCAATGATGTATGCAAAATCCCCCCATAGATTCATGTATGCAGTCATTTTTTGGTAGCAAGTAGTTTTATTTCCCTGTACAAGCATTCCTCTACCTATGCTCTGCAACTCTGATACCATCATCATCTTTTATATACATAAATATATATGTTGAAAATCACCATGTGCCTAGTTATCATCTTTTGGTGTGATTGAAGTTGCATGTCTTAATTACTATCTTTTGGCAACTAGCATGTCGTACATCAATATGTAAATCACCATAAATCGGTATGAGATTTTAAGCAAGTAGAGCGAAAGAGATCAATTTCAAATTTGCATTTCCATAAACACCTCCCAAAGACGAACGATCGGGACTCCAAGTCTCATTATCTTTATAAATATTTTTGTTGATCGTATTACGCACTATACTACGACGCTTTTTCTAATCAAATACGCGTTCTACGAGTCAGAAAAATATGCTAACATGCTTGTTTTGATTTGTTGCATTGTGATGTCTGGGGTCCTAGCCATGTGGCAGATCACTAGAATTTTTGATATTATCTGCTATTTGTGGATGATTTTTCATGCTTATCATGGACCTTTTTGATGAGGAATAAATTGAAAGTTGGCTCTTTGATTCAGTAATTTGTGATGTTTATGAAAAATCAATTTAGTGTATACATTAAGAAAATCAGAACAGATAATACGTTAGAATTTTTTACAAAGAAACTGACTGATTTATATGGATCACTGGGTATTGTGTATCAGACATTATGTCCTCAGACATCACAACAGAATGGGATAGCTGAAAGGAAACACTACCACATCTTGGATACAACTAGAGCCTTACTTATCCTGAACAGTGTTCTACATAGTTACTAGGGAGATGCAGTTCTTACTACCTGTTATCTCATTAATAGGCTCCCTTCTTCTGTGTTACATGAGCAGATTTCATAGATTATCTTATATTATGATGCTAACTTATTTCTTGTGCCACTAAAGACATCTAGGTGTGTGGCATTTGTATATATCCTTAGGCCCAGTCGTCACAAATTGGCACCAGGGGTGGTTAAGTGTGTATTTTTGGGATACTCATGCACGTAGAAGGGATACAAGTGTTTTGATCCCACACACCAAAAATACTATGTGAGTGCAGATGTGACTTTTCATGAGTCTATCCCTTATTTTTCTACTTCAGGTCATCAGTTGAGAGAGATAGAGGTGGCTGCTCTGTTGCCTATACCTCCTATAGCCTTGGAGGATTTCTCTCATAGTAATGGTGTATCTAGTTCCGATCATAGTGTGGGAACTTTCATACTGGTACCACCTGATGAGAAGACATTTAAGGGTGCTACATATCTGCTGCTAGTTACTTACGAAGAGATGACACACCCCCCCTCTTCTTTAGTTCCTACTGAGCCACCATCGTCCTCCACCGTAAAAGTTTGTGTTGGGGGTATTGATGATTCTTCTGCTCATGTGTCTTCACGGTCCCTTTCTCTACCCATAGGTGAGGATATTCCCATTGCTATCAGGAAGGCTTCGAGATCCTATGCACAGTATCATGTTGCTGGCAACGTTATTTTTGCAGGTTCTCTTGGGTCAGAGTTTCATGCCTTTACAGCTGCAGTCCCTAGTTTGAGAAGTGTAGAAACAAGCTGAGCATGATGGATATATATGCTCTAGCTTGAGGGGGAGTGTTGAGCCATGTGTTATTGTGAGGGGCTATTTGCAACTTATTTTTTTTCTTGTTGGACTTATTGTGTCATTTTTCCTTTGTCTCTCTCTATATAAAGAGACATCGGGACAACTCGGTGAAAATAAGACTTCATTTTACTTCAACTTCCATAAATAACAGATAATATCTAAAATTTTGGCAGTCTGCTACATGGCTAGGACCCCAAACATCAAATGCAACAAATCAAAACTGGCAAAACTGGTAGACTGATAGATGTTGGAAAACTGGCACGGTGATGCCTTCCTAGCTAGAAAGCATTACACTGAATCTTCATGATAGGGGAAAAGTGAGGGATAATATGGCATAGCTTGTCCAATGAAGGGTGACTTAGTCGTCTGTGCCGATGCAAGGCACTCCCCGTAGTAGTCGTCTAACAGACCATAGCAACAAGACTCTGAACTAGCTAGTACACACCCCCTTCTCATGGCCACTACTAATCATCCTCCTCGTCATGCAGTGTAGAGAAGCCCATCCAACGACGTCAAAAATAACACAACAATTCAACTACTTAGTAATAGAACTAACAAATAGCAGTTGCATTGTCATGTCAGGCACATAGTATACATCAGAGAGATGCATGGAGGATGTAATGGATACCCCTCCCTTACCACAGATGGGGTCATGTCTACCATCTGGCAACTACGCTGAATGATCCTATGGTGTCTTTTGCAATTCCCTAAACCACTGGGAATTTCTTGTTAAATGATCTGATGCACCTGAATCAATCAACCATGACCCATTCGTACTTGATGTGGATGCATAGGCTGTAGTGCTAGAGGACTGAGGCTACTCATGGGTTAATTGTGCTAGCCGCTGCACAACTACATCATAGTTTGCCTTTGCAAGTGATACTGCCTCAGTGGGAGCAACTAGAGTTTCCATAATTGAAACTTGGTTGGCAACAGTAGGCCATCCAAGTTTATTCCAACACTTGTCCTCAACATGATTAAGTCTTCTATAGTAAGTGCAGGTAGGCTTGCCACAACCAACATCAATTCACCCCCTGCCTTTGCCAAGAAAGAAGCGACCTTGACCACTATGAGTGTTGACGACTACATGAGCCAAAGATGTGTTGGTGACAAATGCATTATGAGTAGGCTGACTCTGCGACCTACTCAACCTCTTGTAAATTTCCTCAATAGGAGGAAACTCAGAGAGTTAGAATCTGAGAGTAAGATGTAGAATAGTGATCACTTAGCCCTGCACAGAACATGTGGGCTGCAAACTCCTTCCTGTGATCCCTGCATGTAGTGGAAGCACATGTTGGCCTACATGCCTTATATTTCTCCAATAGCTCCTTCATAGTAGAGTAATACTGCAATAGACTCATCTCCTCTTGCTTGAGATGGCATAGATCATACTGAATTTTGAATACTTGAGTTGAGTTCAACTCATGTAAATGATCTACCCAAATCACGGATTAGGTCCAAAGGTGTCTTTTGGGTTAGCTGAGTCCAGGATGCCTCCCCATGGTAGTAAGAATCAGTAGAGTAGCTAGTGGATCCAAAATATGGGTCACTAGACCCACTAGGCTAGTTGTTCCAAATCTCTTGTTCTTGGGAGGAGTGATAAGATTGAGATTGTGCCTGGGATTGTCTAATTTACTCCAGGAGCTTGGCACATTGATCTGTATAGTCCTTGTTATATTCTTGGAATTCAGCGACTATGTCTTTCAATTGGTTCTGATCTAGATAAGGGTCATATCCATGAGGTTCAGGTTCTAAATAAGCTGGGGGATAAGGATGATCATATCCCAGCTGGTTAGGATGAGTCTCCCAACCAGGAGGAGTCGAAATCATGGTTGGGTTGGGAGATAGAGGACCCTGAGGGTCAAAAGAATGATATGGGTTCATGGATATTTGAGAAAAGATGCGGGTAGAGATAAGAAATAGTCTTCCTTAGGAAGACACAACCAGCTACAAGGGGCTGGTGGAATTAAGGCAAAGGCCTAGGAAGAAAGATGAGAGAGCCCCAAATCAAGCAAGCAAGCTAGCCTTAAATTGTTTACCCTTATTGGATCTAAACCTGGTATCCTGAGATGGAAATGGGTTAAACCAACCCTTAAATTACTTGGCTAGCCAAAATGCTGGGACCCCCTAGGACACACTGCACAGCGGGACACCACTAAAGGTTAACGTAGTTACCGCATCGACCTTTCTTGTCACCAGTTGGTCCAAATAGACAAGTCCTTGATTTTTACTCAATTAAATTTCAGTTACCAAGTAATTTAGTCCTTCCTAGGGCACGTCAACTTAGTTTTAGGCTTGGGCTTAGAGTACTCTTGGAATGTGATTGGGCGATTGGGGGTGTTGCCCTTAAAATTGGTTTAGAGTGTGAAGTGCACAGACAAAGGATTTTCAATACAAACTTTAGTTGGCTTAGTGGATTTTATGGTTCAAGTGCTTGTATTAATTTTTTTCTTTTAGGGTTTCCTTGTTTAAGTCAATTCAAACAAGGTTGTGGTGGAGCACGCAACAGTTTTTGCAAGTCCCAATTGTTATATGAATTTCCTTTTAGTATGGCATGCAAATGTGCTCTACCTTAGTGTGGAAACCCTAATATCAAAGAGGTCTATATGATGCTTTTAAGTCCAACAACGTAGAAGTGGTGCAACCCAATCAAGGAAAACAATGGTCCTAATGCACCACCACTAAGTGAAATAGCCTAATTGGTTGCCTAGGTTGAAATGTAAATTAAATTAAATTTAAGTGGGTGAGGGGGTAGACAACCAATCAAAGCAAATCCCCTCACATGCAATCACACACAAATCAGGCTTAGACGAGTTGTTTTGGGTCTCCGAATTTAAACCCTAATGTGAAACACCTAGGGTTTATGCTTCTTCTAACAATCAGCAGTCAGACCTTAGTCTCACTTGTAATCACTCCCCAAATCAGTACATAAATCAAAATAAGATGAAATTTGGTAGAGATCTTGTTCTTTCAATAAGTTTTTCAGGGAATATTTGTTTAAGATTTTTACTATTTCGTGTAATTTTTCAAGAATTTTTTAGTGTCAGGAGGTCAAACAGGCTAGATAGACCTTCTATGAGTAATTCAGTTTGAAACAGTATCAAAGGAAATCAAAAAATTCTTGAAAATTTATAGAAACAACTAGCTTTCAGTGGATTTCCAACCCACAAATTTCAAAGAGATCTTATTTATGTAAAGGTCAAAACTAACGTTTAAAGTTATATAAATCAGAGTGCAGACTATTCTGACCCCCTTCCACTGTGAGAACTTTTAAAATTCGTATAGTGTGAATTTTTCCAAATAAAAGGTGGCACTAGAAAGCTGGTTTGAAAAACTAATATCAAACCAGATCCCATGATTTTTGGATGCCTAATTTGACAGTAATAAATTTTTTTAAATCGTCAACAATTTCTGGCTGGATTTCCAAATCTGACTTTGGTGTGTTTAAATAGTTTCCAAGTTAAAACACACACCAAAGAAAGATAATTTTCTTTGTTTGTAAATTCAAATCCGAAAATTTGAATTTGAAATTTTTTTTTATATATATTTTTTTGATTTTTTTTAACCTAAGAAAGAAACAAATAGAGTATGAGGAATATACCTGCAGTCTTCACCACAGGTCGATGTGTGCGTGGATCCTCATCTTGACACCCCTACAATCAAAACAATAAAAAGTTAAACAAATCCAAATCTAAACTCGTGTGTTGCCTCCCCGGCAACTGCGCCATTTGACAAGCGTGGAAATCGCGAGTTTTCGGAAAACAACGTCGTAGTATAGTCGCGAAATCTTCTTGACAAAAATATTTATAATATCGAAACTCGATGGATTTTATTCCTTTGAAAACTTGAGTCCTGGCCGTTCATCTCTGGGAGGTGTGAAAATAAGTCGAGATTTGAATCGGCTTAATCTAACCTAATATTTTTGTCTTTTTGTGTTTTTGATCTTTATTTTGAAACACGAAATGAAAGCATGCATCAAAGTTGTAAGCCGTAAAGATAATAGCATGCATATAAAACCATTAGACAAGAGTATCATGCATCAAAAATTAAGTCACTATAAAAATCCAGATACATGGAAATAAAGCTAAACTAAAGAAAGGGATCAACCAAGAGAGGCTAAGGAGAAGCCTTCTTGGCCGTCCACTAAAGAGAGGAGGATGGGTGTGTGCACCCAAGTGGAGAGAGGAGCGTGTTGCACCCTTTCTCTAACAATGGTTGTCCTTGAGAAGACCTTGAGGGGGGTCTTCTCTATGGCCATCTAAGAGGAAAAGAAAATGGGGGCATGGATCCTCTATGGTGGAAGAGGGCATGCCCACAAGAAGAAAGGATAAGGTGTTGCATCCTTATGCTCTTCTTCTTCTTGCCACCCTTGAAGAAGCTTGGAGGAGAGCTTCTTCCTAGCCATCCATGGAGGGAGCCTTGGAGGAGGAGGACAACCTTGAGAGGGAGAGGAGGAGGTGTGGTCACAAGTTGAGAGAGGAAGAAAGAATGGATTGAATTTCATGGCTCTCTTTGCCCTTATGGAAGGCTCCATTTGGTTGCCACTTTTGGTGGCTCCAAAATTAGATAGTGCCACATTTTTAGGATCTAGGTTTGACACAAGTTTTAGGGTTTCCAAGAGAGTGTGCTTGGGTTTGGTAGGGGTAAAATAGGAAGGTGTGTGTGGGTGTGTGTTTTTCGTAGGGCTAGGTTGTGGGTTTTGGTAGGATTAGGTGCTAAATAGGTTGGGTCAATCTAGATTAAGTGGGTGTGGACCTAATTAGGCTTAGGAAAATCTAATTGGATAGGAGTGATCCTAATTAGGTCTAGGTCAAGTCTAATTGGATGTGTGCATGTGATTAGGCTAGGGTAACCCTAATAAGTATGAGTCAATTAGATACTAGGTGGATCTAATTGGGCTCAGGTGCACCCAATTAACTATAGATGCACCTAATTAGGTATGGGATGGTTCAATTGGGTTAAGGATAGGATAAGTAGGGCTATGGATAGTGGACTAGGCTTAGGAGGTCACTAATTAGGTTTCGTAGGGTGTTTGGTGGGGTTCCTAGGTCAAAATAGACAAGCTAGGGCTTCTAACACCAAATCAAGAACCAGACAGCAGTATCAGATGCCCAGAATAGTGGTCAGACGTCTTATACTACAAAATTGGATGTCTGGACAATAAATTGGACATCCAATTATGTGTCAATATGAGTTTTGGCTTCCTGGATTGTTATTCTGTAGAAATTAGATGTCCAGCCAGATGTCTAGACGTCCTAAAAGGTGCTAGAGAGTGGGTTTTAGGTTTTCTAAGGTGGGTTTTGATTCCTAAGTGTTTAGGAGAGGGATACGGTGGATAAGAACATGGATATTGCTATCCATGTTTGGGTTTTGAGGCTAAGGTGTCCTAATGGAGGTGGTTTTGGGTTTGGGAAGGCTATCCTAGGGTTTCTAAGGGTAAGGATAAGGCTATCCTCCCCACTCCTCTTATCTGGATTAGTCTTCTTCCTTTATTGCTTTATTCCACTATCGCCTTCATGGATCACTTTATTACCTGCAAATAGTAATAAAAACCATTAAATAGCAGGATATCACATCTTATTCTAAATAGACTAATGCAATGCATGACATACAAGATATGAGTACAATATCCACAAATTAAGCTAGGTTTTAGGTTAATTAGGAGTCATGATTAATGTGCAATCACCCTACACCTCTATATATTGAGAGAGGTGAGGGAAAATAACAACATAAGTGCAACAAGGAAAACAGAAATAACAAACAACCCCTCACACAACAAAACATAACTCAACCGATAATGAACTAGAAATCAAAAACATTTATTGTCAATCAACTGTCAAGTACTATTTGAGTCATTCGCCTATTATTGCTACTGTTGTTGGCCATAGGGAGGGTGTTATTGCTTCTAGATCTCTATTCCAGTGGCACCACCATTTACCCTTGGAGAGACTCAAATGCATCATTCTCCACATTCCTTCCACTACTACTACCACTTATGATGCTTCTCAACTTGGCAAGCATCATCGAACCAGTTTTCTTGCTTCTAGTCATATTGAGTCTAGTTCTATTTTTTAGCTTATTCATATGGATGTATGGGGTCCTAACCGGGTTCCAAACTAGTTAGTCCCTCATTATTTTTTGGTACTTATTAATGATCTTTCTAATATTTTCTTGATTTTTCCTGTTGAAGAATAAGTTTGATGTCGAAAATATTATTGAGCATTTTGTTACTGAAATAAAGACTCAGTTTTCTATTATCATTAAAAGGTTTGGAATTTTCTACTTATTTATAGTCTTTTTATAAGTCCAATGGCATTATCCATTAAACTACCTATGCTCATACCTCTCAACAAAATGGTGCAGCTGGGAGAAAGCATAAACACTTGCTTGATGTTTGTACCTTGTTGATTCATCATTTTTTGCCTTCTTTGTATTGGGGAGATGCGATGTTAACCGCTTGAATTTTGATTAATAGGATGCCAAACTTTGCCTTACATGGGTAGATTTCATAGCAAGTTTTGCATCTTGATCAACAGTTGTTTCATGTTGCACCTCAGGTGTTTGGTGTGTAGCTTTTATGCACCTTTTAGGTCCTGAACGAGATAAATAGGCACACAGAGTGGTGAAATGTGTTTTCTTAGGGTATTCTCAGACACAAAAGGGTTATCAATGCTTTGATCCTATTTCTTCCCTTCGCTTTGTGTTTGCTGATGTTACTTTTCATGAGGTAATTCTGTATTTTTCCACGTCTGGTCGTGATGTAGCTCCTGCCATTGATGTTACTCCTATGCCTATTCGACCTATACCTCTTGGCGTTATTCCAGACACTCATGCACCTATTATAGTGTCTATAAAGATATAGAAGTATGCAAGCCTATTCTTACTTATAACTTATAAGAAGCCATATATGACCCCCCCCCCCTTGCTTCCTCTAGCTTCCCTAGGCTAGGTAAGCCCTGCACCTTTAGACACTGATGATTATGTGTTTAGTGATGCAGATAGATCCACTTCTGATTTAGTTAAGGAGGATGATCTTGTCCTTCCAACAACAATTCGAAAGGCTTTACGAAGTTGTGTTAGATACCTAGTTGCAGGCAGTTTTGTGACAGATGGTATGGGAACAACATTGCAAGTTTCTGTTGTGCACTTATAGCCACTCATGTTCTTTGTGACATATCATAACTTCATGCTTGATCCAAACTAGCAACAAGCCATGGAGGGGGAGATGGTCGTTCTTCAGAGCAGAGGAATGTGGGAGTTGACACCCCTACCATAGAGAGCTACTTTTGTTGGTTGTTGCTGGGTCTTTGCACTCAAGTATTTTCCAGATGGTTCCATTGCCAGATACAAGGTTGCAACTTGTCATAAAGGGGTTTACTCAAATTTATGGAGTAGACTTCTTTGATACTTTCTCTCCAATTGCACGACTATCCACAGTGCGAATCCTTGTTGCTGTTGTTGCTCATTTTGATTGGCAAATGCACCAGCTAGATGTTAGAAATGCCTTTCTATATGGGGATCTACAAGAAGAGGTGTACATGCAACAATTCCTAATTTATGAGACTCAGGAGAAGTGTGTATGTAGTTTACAGAAAGCTATATATGGCCTTAAATAGAGTCCCCATGCTTGGTTCTAGAAGTTGTCGCAGGTGGTGGAGTTTGTTGGCTTTTAGAGGTCACCGATAGATCACTCCTTGTTTGTCAGAAAAACAAGGAGAGGTGTTGTTCTTTTGGTATATGTAGATGATTTGATTGTGGTGGGGGATGATACTAAGGGAATAATTGAAATTAAGAGATGCCTAGCTAAGCAATTTGTGATGAAGTATCTTGGACCATTAAGATACTTTCTTGGCATAGAAGTGGCAAGTTGCAAAAGTGGTATTATTCTATCTCAAAGAAAGTATGCTCTAGATGTTTTACAGGAAATTGGTATGCTAGAAGCTAAGCCAACGAACATTCCCATCGATCCGAAGGCATACTTGTATGATACTGAGGCAAAGGTTGTTAATAGTAGGTAGTATAGGCAATTAATTGGGATGTTGTTGTACCTCAATATCACTAGAATGGATATAGCTTTTGCAGTAGGTGGATTAAGCCAGTTCACGACTTAAGCTCACAAAACAGCATTGGGATGCAGCAATGATGGTTCTCAAGTATCTTAAGAAGGCTTCAAGATAGGATCTTCTACTCACTAGAGGGACTTCTATGACAATGGTGGTCTACTCTGATGATAATTATGCAGGATGTCCTATTGACCAAAAATCCACCACAGTCTTTTGCACCTATGTCGCAAGCAACCTTGTCACCTAGAAAAGTAAGAAGCAGACAACATTTTCGAGGTCTAATGCAGAATCAAAGTACAGGTGATTGCACAGCAATCATAGGTCCTAATCAACCTAAATAATGTCTGAACCTATCTTAAATTGTGGATATTGCACTCATATCTTGCATATCATGCATTGCATCAGTCTATTTAGAATAAGATGAGATATCCTGCTAGTTAATGGTTTTTATTGCTATTTATAGATAATAAAGTGATCCAGGATGGAGATAGCGGAATAAAGCAATAAAGGAAGAAGAAGACTGATCCAGATAAGAGGAGTGAGGAGGATAGCCTTATCCCTACCCTTAGAAACCCTAGGACAGCCTTCCCAAACCCAAAACAACCTCCATTAGGGCACCTTAGCCTCAAAACCCAAACATGGATAGCACTATCCATGTTCCTATCCCTCTCCCAAACACTTAGGAACCAAAACCAACCTTAGAAAACACAAAACCCACTCTCCAACACCTTTTAAGACGTCCAGACATCTGGCTGGACGTCTAATTTCTGCAGAATAACAATCCAGGAAGCCAAAACTCATACTGACACAGAATTGGACGTCTAATTTAGTGTACAGACATCCAATTTTGTAGTATAAGACGTCTGACCACTATCCTGGACGTCTGATACTGCTGTCTGATTCCTGATTTTGGGTGTTGGAAGCCCTAGCTTGCCTATTTTAACCTAGGAACCCCACCGAACACCCTAGGAAACCTAAGTAGAGACCTCCTAAGCCTAGTCCACTATCCATAGCCCTACTTGTCCTATCCCTAACCCAATTGAACCATCCCATACCTAATTGGGTGCATCTACAGTTGATTGGGTGCACCCGAGCCCAATTAGATCCACCCAGGATCTAATTAACTCATACCTATTAGGGTTACCCTAGCCTAATCACATGCACACATCTAATTAGACTTGACTTAGACCTAATTAGGTTCACTCCTACCCAATTAGACTTTCCTAAGCCTAATTAGGTCCACACCCACTTAATCTAGATTGACCCAACCTATTTAGCACCTAATCCTACCAAAACCCACAACCTAGCCCTACGAAAAACACACACACGTACACCTTCCCATTTTACTCCCACCAAACCCATGCACACTCTCTTGGAAACCCTAAAAACTTGTGTCAAACCTAGATCCAAAAATTGTGGCATTTGCTATTTTTGGAGCCACCAAAAGTGGCAACCAAATGGAGCCTTCCATAAGGGCAAAGAGAGAGCTACGAAATTGGAAAATCTCCATACACTCTCCCATTCATACCCTCCACTCTAAACTTGCTTCCACCCTCCAAAACCTTAAGGCCTTCCTCCTCATCCTCCTCCAAGGCTCCATGGACGGCTAGCTATAGAAGCTTCTCTCCAAAGTTTCAAGGACGGCCATTGGTAGAGAAAGGGAGCAACACCCTCCTCTCTCCACTTGGGTGCACTAGCCCCCATCTTCTTCTTCTTGAACGACCATGAAGGCTCACCCATAGCTTCTTGTGGCTGGCCATCTCTTTTGGTAGGCGTGTAGACAGGTTTGCACACCAAGGTCTAGCCTACACCCTCACACAAGGCCGATGGCCCTAGTGGCAACTTTCCGGCGTGAGGGATTTTCTTCTATTTATATGCTTTCTAGTGTAAATGATGTGTGATAATTTTTTATGCATAAATAATTTCATGATGTTTCTGTGATTGATTGTCCTTATGTTTACTTGCCTATATGACACTTTGGTTTGTTCACACCATGCACGGCCACCATGGCCTCATGTAGATGCACATAGTCACTTAGGTTTTTGCTAGTTTATCTAGATCTAGGTTTCAATTCGCTTTTCGAAATAAAAAAATCAAAAACACACAAAGACAAAAATTGTAGCTTAGGTTAGATTTAGGTTATAAAAGTCGATCTAAATCTCGATCCATTTTCACGCCTCCCAGAGACGAACAACCGGGACTCAAGTTCTAAAAAGAATAAAGATCTATGAGAGTTTCGTTATCACAAATATCTTTGACGAGTGGTTTTTGCAACTATACTACGATTTCCAACGATTTCAAAATACGTGATTTCCATCCCCGGCAACGGCGCCATTTGACGGGAGTTTATCATCTGAAGTGCGGATTTACACCATCCTGGCCCTTGATCTTCTAGGGTTCCCGGGTCACTATCTGATGCCACGGATGCTTGAGTAGGGCGATCTTGGAGTCGTTGAACTCCAATCGTCGCCCTGATCACATCCATATGATTGGATCTTTGATCCGAGGACCCGATAAAAATGTTTGCCCTGTCCAAGCACATAAAAGGAGACAATTAACCTCCATTTTATTTAAACTACTCTAAATGCAAGATGATGCATGTTATGCAATATTTATATCATGAAATGCAATCCTATGCTTAAGAACATGCATAAATAGACATTTTAAGTAGTGTAAATGTGTTTACATCATACCTCCATGCCTATCTTTTGCTAGTCCCTAGCAAAAACTATATGCTATTTATAAAAGAATTAGGTTAGATTATTTGGACTTGAGTTATTTTTCAATCATTAAGAAATTGTCTACTTAGGAACTGAACTTTTAAAGACACAACAGTGCCCAGGTATCAGCCAAAATGCAGACCGCCTCAAGCCCTCGCCTTATTAAAAGAAAGTTTTCTTTTTCTCTTTTTTTTCTATTTTTTTTTTTGGATTTTCAAATTTTAGGGTTTACGAGTGGCTTTCTACGGCCATTCAACTCACCCAAGATTTGATGAGAACCCTAAGCTTTAAGCATCTTATTGTGATTGTGATAGACTCGTTGACCGACAGTTAGAACGGATTTCGGATTTCTATGCCTCTAGGTGACCTAACCAGAATTCTGCCTAAAAATGTATCTTTACAACCGGTAGCTTTCTCCCTACTTTTATTATTATTATTTTTTTTTTATGGGGTCAACACAAGGGTGAATCCAGTGTATATTTCCTCAGTTTATTCTACTTCTCCTCTTCTTCCTAAGTGTTTTGGGAATTTTTAGTGCATTTTCTGAGCTGGGTTCTGGACAACCGGTCGATGAGCTGTTACTACCGACAACTTGCCAGCCATACTCGTGCGGCGAAGTGTGGCTTATTTCTTTTTGTTCTTTTCTCCTTTTTTTTTTTAAGTAGGTGGCTTCCCTAGTCTAAGATTTACCTAAAGGCAGCAAACTAAGAAAGGTCCAGTGGCTGGACTCTGGACAACCTACCTATGGGTTGTTACCCACGATAACTTGCCAGCCATATCACCCTAGAAGGTTCATTAGCTAGCCAATTTCCGTTAGAATCGCCGAACAACGAGTCAGTGCAAAAAAAAAGTGTGTAGATGCTTAAGACTCAAAATTCCCTCAAATCAGAGGGCGGATTGATAATTCGTGTACTTATCACCCAAACTTATTTACTCCAATTAAAATAAAATTCAAGTTGGCGAGAACTCGAAAAACAAATTCAAATTTTAGTGGATACACGGGCTGATTACGTTCAAAGACCTGAAGGGTCTTTGTGTTCAGATCTTAACGTAGTTTTTCCTAAGATTGAAAATTTTCTTAAACCCAAATTCTCTTTCCTAATTTCGATTTCAATTTTTTTTTTTAATCAAAATAAAATAAATCTACGGAGCTAACGAATGAATTCAGAGATAAATATCCACCCCCCCATGCCTATCTAATGCAATGTCCTCATTGTATTAAAAAGACATAAAACAGAGTGGAAAAGCGAAGAAAGCACCTGAGTTGCGTGAATGTCAGGTCCGCTCTGAGATGAAAAATTAAAAAGAACTGTATATGTGCTGAGTTTAGTGCCTTCAGCCAGGCACACTATACAAAGAAAAGAAATGAAGAATTCACAAGTGCAGGTTAGAATTAGCAAAAATAGAAGAATTCTCTGACCTGTCAGCAGAGGTCCACAGATGTGGACCAGATTGTGGTGCAGACCCACACCCCATAATCGAGAATATCTTAGGTTCTGGATAAAAATTACCCAAAACCTAAAATCAGAATACAAGCGGGGTTGGGCCTGCGATTTATGAGGATGCAACCCAAGACCAAAAAGTCGGGTTACAAAGAATTGAAGCTCAAAAGGATAATCGTTGAATGTGTGCTTGAGTTGAACATCCTCGAAACAAATGTCGTAAGGATTCTTATTTGATGGTTTCATCTTAAAAGGAACCCTTTGACTCAATCTTCCATTTCCTCTAGAATTAACTCCCCAAATCAAAACTTCCCAGCTCCTATCCTCCTCATTCAGCATATCAAATTCCAGGACCTCTTGTATATTCCTCACCGCGTCTGAAATCTCTAAGTCTAAATGATGTGGTAGAATCAAAATTGACTTGGGTCTAATTATCTCAGAATTAGAATCATAAATAAGCTCAACAGGGTGTAACTGATAATTAGGGCATTGAATTGATTCCTCCAGAAAATGTGATTCTGGATCCGTAATGTGTGCCCTAATAAGATCAGTGTCCTCAGTTATTGGGCTATCAAATGATCTATCAGATTCCTCAGGCCCAATCGTCTCACAGAAATCGTGTTCAGAAAACTTGCGTGAGACTTCCCAACTTGAATCTTCACCATCAGGATTCGTATCAATGTATGTCCCAAAATCATTTCACTTTTTGTTCCAAGGAGACATACGTTTCCTCGTAACCCGGCTCAAGGATCTCAGGTGAAGAAATCAGATCATCCTTAATTGATTATTTTAATTCAATCTAGTCAGCCTCGTAACACGTGTCCCCCCAACAGGTGTCTGAGCGGGTTCTGTCATTGGCTTTCCTGAAGAGGGTTCATCCTGGGAATTATTCCAAGATTGAATCAAAGCAACCACGAATCTCATCCTCAATTTCGCTAATTTCCCAAGTAGAAACTCACCCGGGTTCTTATCCTTAACATCCTGGAGCCAATCCAACAAAGACTTGTTTAAATCATCAATCATTTCAATCAGGGGCTCCAATCTCTCAATGCAAGGTATTGGCTGAACTTCTAAAGATTGTATGATATTCCTCAAGTTAGCGAGAACCTTATCTTGAACCTGGTTAACCTGAACCAAATGAGTTGGTTCAGGGTTGGGCGGGTTTGGGATTAATGCAGGGGAATTAACAAATTGAGATTCGTTATACCCTTCCTGATAATAGGTCATTTTAGATTGTTGAAAAGATGGTGATGACCTAAAGGCAGTGAAATCAGAGGATGGGTAAGGATCGGTGTATCCTTCTTGATTGTAGATCGTATTAGGTTGTGCATGAAAGGAAGACGATCTATAATCGATGTAGCTCCGAGAAAGATAGAAATCAGAATCAAAGTGTTCAGGGCTAGACCCTAAACACGGGGGTCCGGAATTGTATCCCCAATCCGAATTATCCCAACTGACTGATGGTTGATTACAATACAAGTTGGGATAATCGTCATGTTGAGGATAATTCACAACAAGAGGGAAAGAGTGGGAATGCGTGAAATATGTGGAAGGATTCATGAGACACGGGAGGAAGAAAGGTGCCCTGCAATACAAACAATCAAACCTGTCCTTAAATGGGTTAGCCTACAGACCTACAGACTCCCAAAACCCGTCTTGAGATAAAGGAACGATTTGATCTACTTTTGTCTGTTCAATCCAACCAGTTAGAAGGAGGGACTGGGGAGAAGGTTCTTCCTTCGGCTTACGCCTCCGGTTCCTAGTGTACCCCCCAGCCGCGATCATTTGACTCTGCTCCCCTAGCTAGACATCAGATTGAACAATAGAAACAGAATAATCGAAAATAATCTCGTTCTGGGTTCTGAAGAGCGAGTCCAATCCTTAAGGCCAACGTCTACTCTGTTTTATTTAGGGCTAGGTTTGAATGTGCTTTGGAATGTGATGGGCCCTTTAAATGGGTTGTGCCCTTAATAATTGATTAATTTGTGTGTGCGTGCACAACCAGTGGTTTTCCAGCAAGATTATTTTTGATGTGGTGAATTTTAAGGTTCAAATCTTGCTTAGTAGCTTTTAGGATTCAACTTTAGGTGTTTTCAAACAAGTTTCATTGGCACACCAGGTTTTGCAAGCACAGGTGATGATGTTTTCCTTTAAAGTTTAAAAAGAATGTGGAGTGCCTGGTAAATCCCTAAGAGTTGAACCTACTTGGCAGCTACTTGATGACTTGATTTTAATTGAAGTGGTGCGTCCCAAACAACTCAAACAACTGGCCACATATGCACCACTAAGTTAGGCACACAGAGATGGTTAACCTAGAATGATTTCTACTCTTTTATGTGTTGCTTTATGTGTACCGGTTCCACAGATCAGAACCTGGTTGAATAGAAACAAATCAATTTGATTAAGTGCCTTTGAATGTGGGTGTACGCTGTGTGTTTGTTGAAAATTTCCCCACAGAATTATCTTTTTGTTTTATTTTTGTATATAAATGAAGGTGGAATGAATGTGAGTGAGAATCCAAACAACCAAACTATTCCTAGGATTTATGCAAACACCTAGGTTAATTGGAATTTGGATTCAATGTGGCGAATGAAATCTATGGAGGGGGAAAGAATAGGGAATAACTTACAAAACCTTCCACAGCACTTTACTCCATTCTACCACTTTTGCTCGTCTCAAAAGAGTACCTGCAATTACAATAAGAAAGGAGAAAAGTGAGGTAAATGATTTGTAAGTTACAAAATGCGAAGAGAAATCAAAGAGCGTCGCCTCCCCGGTAACGGCGTCAAAATGTTGAACGGTATTTTTGCGAATCGCTATGCTTACGTGTTTGGTTTTGGAAAACTTGTCGTTGTAGTTCGAAAGCAAAGAATTCGTGTTCAACAAATAAAATTTATACCGAAATGAAAATTCTGGGTCGAACACAGGGAGGCTAACGTTTGATTTAAAAACTTCGCGTTTCTTTTTATTTGTCACGAAGTAATTCAATTTAAACTATCTAATTATTTACAATTAATAAAAGAGAGAAAGAGAGGGTAAGAGAGAGAGAGAGTATTACACATGGAAATCAAAATGAGATGTAGAATAAACAAAGAATTTATCATAGAAGAGACTGTTCATTACAATTAGAATGCATAAAACAATTACACTAGAAAGCGATAAATTTACTCTAGAAAGCATTAAAAGAATGGAGGGAGAAATGTCCTCCTCGACGGCCGCTTGGAGGATGAGTAGATTAATCTAGAAAGCAGTAAATCTATACTAGAAAGCAGTTAAAAGAATAGGGAGAAAAAAATCCTCCTCGACGATTGCTTGGAGGACGAGCCTGACGAGACAACGCCTGGACGAAGGAGAACGAAGCAGGACAAAGCAGAAGAACGGGAACGAAGCAGCACGTCGTCGTCGTCGCGGGATCCACTTCCGAAGGAGAACAAAAATTGGACTTTATCTCGCGAGAAGCATCCCGAGTGTGGGACAAGCTTCTCTTGAGCTTTGGAGGGGTAGAGAGGAGAAAGAAGGGATGAGAATTTCATATGGAGGGGGTCTCCTTTTATAGTTGCAAGGAATGGGGGCAAAATGGACATTACAACTTCAAAATAGCAAATGAGGGGTCTTTAGTGACGGATAAATCCGTCACTAAAGCTCCCTTCGTGGGCGACGTGGGCGGCTCGTGCGCCCACTCGGCTGCTCGCGCGCGCAACGGCCGCACACATCCATTGATTTTCAGCCGTCCGATCGCAAGATCGGACGGCTTAGATCGCGCTTCACCCGCTGCAGCCCGCCCACTTGGCGCGTCTGATTGTGTGTCCGCGCCGCGCGTTCAATCGTGTGTCGGCGCTATCGGGCGCGCGCGGCCGTCCGATCTTCATCTGACGCTCCACGCGCCTCAATTGATCGTGCCCTCCAACCCCTCGCCGCGGATCAAACCCGCGCCCCGCGCTCGCGATAGCGCGCTCAACCACTGCGCTATGGGGCACGGATGGTCGAGCGGGCACTTTTAAATGCGAGTGCCCACAGCCGTTGGATTAAGATCCAACGGCGGAGAGCGATCGGGCGTGGGGCCTTCACAAGATGAAGCGACCGTTTGGACGGCTGAGATGGCGCCACGTGGCGCTATCTTGGCGTCCATCTTCTGGAAGTTGTAGATGGTGCCACGGATGTCGGATTGACTCGATTTTTGTGTCGTTGGGCTGCGATCGTCGATCCGAATTCATCTGTGCGGTCGGATTTATCATCTAAAGTGCGGATTTACACCATCCTGGCCCTTGATCTTCTAGGGTTCCCGGGTCATTATCTGATGCTACGGATACCTGATTAGGGCCATCTTGGAGTCGTTGAACTCCAATCGTCACCCTGATCACATCCATACAGTTGGATCTTTGATCTGAGGGCCCGATAAAAATGTTTTCCCTGTCCAAGCACATAAAAGGAGACAATTAACCTCTATTTTATTTAAACTACTCTAAATGCAAGATGATGCATGTTATGCAATATTTATATCATGAAATGAAATCCTATGCTTAAGAACATGCATAAATAAACATTTTAAGTAGTGTAAATGTGTTTACATCAACACCTACATAACATCTCTTCCAAATCTCATCATCCATGTGCCTCTTCTACAATGCTCCTAGAATAGTGATCCTATTATTTGCGGTTATCATCACGAGAGCAATAACTTTAGTTCTACATATGTAAGTATAGCAGTAGAAGATGATGGACCCTTTGGTGACACCACTGACATATTCAGCTCTAATGGTTCTTATGACTGCTGCTTTATTCGGTCAAAGTGTAGTTGCTTTAGTGGGTTGCTTTGCTAGTAATTCAACCAAAGTATCAGATGAGTGTAAGAAGATAGGCAAAGACTAAGAATATAGTGCACCTTCTAAAATTATTGTCTACGTAATGGTTAATATGAATACAATTGACATAGTTGTTTGAAGATGATTTTAGTTTCGTAACTTCACCTTACCTCTTTGCATATCTCCATAAATTTAAATGTATATATTCGTTGGGGAATTGAGTACCTATACAAGGGGTCGGGAGTCAAACGATTCAATTGTCAGAACCCCATCGTATCACGGAAGTGTGAAATCCGATCATTTAAAATTTTCTTCAAATTGAAACTTGAATTGATGCTTAAAAATTTGAATAATGGAAATCGAAAAACAAGAATGACCTAACTAATCAGAATCACATAGGAAGGACTAATTTTTTCTCATTTCAGAATCCCCATGAGTAATGAGATTGCCTCTGGGATAGTGTAGAATAGCATCCTACATATTGTGCCTCCTCAAATAAGCTCTGATGCACCCTTGGGACCTTCTTCTTGGCAGACAGATGAAACCCTTAATGCTGAGAACATCAAATCCTCATATCCCACGAATTATTCATGAATTCGAAGTGATGATCGCCTCGGATTTCTTATACACGAGAAGAATCACCAATTTCCAATTAGATGATCAGTTGACTTGTGTCAAAAGAGCCCCCACCACAACGGGGGTCGGGCTTCACAAGTCAGTTGACTAGAGAGTAGAGGAGACAACCTACTTGTTAAGAGTAGTTTTCCCCTTGTCCTTCTTGGTCAACTTGGAAGAGAGGGGTGACCTTGTTTGCATTACCCTTCTCTTCTCTTCTTCTAGCGAATTGTGCTCTCAAGAGGAGAAGAGGAATATGAGGGATTAGGAAGGCCTTAGGGATTGCTAAGGGAAGATATTTGTAGGGATTTCTAAACCTAATCTTACTATGATGGGAACCCTTGGATCTTCATCCAAGGTTTAGGATTTAATCCCACTTATTTTTGTGTGATTAACCCATCACTAATTATGGGATGTTAGCATCTAGTATCCAAACATTAATTAATTGCAATCCAACCCTTTAATTTTCAACCTAATCAAACTAGGTGTAATTAATAACCAAATTAAATATAATTTAACTCTTTAAATCACATTTAATTAATCCTACAAGTAGAAAGCCCACCAAAATCATTATTGGTTTCATCACGCCAATAATGAAGAGTTTGGTTTTATGAGACCTCTCCACATCATTTATATCTTTGTATGGGTTGTTTGTTATTTATTTATTTGTTGGTTCTTTAATGTAATTTTCCCAACACCTCTCTCTATATAAAGAGGCATAGGGTTTCTTTTGAGAATAAGATCATTTGTTTCCTTTGACTTAGCATCAAAGTGGCGGTACTAGGTTGACACTTTGGTATCCCACCCAAATTGGACTCTATATGCTACCACCTTAACCTTCGCCTCTCCTCTCGTCGTACCATTGGCTTAATGTCCATTGGCGACAGCAACACTAACGGCGACAGCAACAACAGTAGTGGTGACAGAAGCACCACCGGCTAGTAGTAGCATCACTAATGGGTGTTGTGCTACCCCTACAGCGGCGAGGGGGGAGGCAGGCTCTCTTGTAGCTATGCTAGGGGTCCCTCTTGACCCTAGCATGTGTTTCATCTTTTTCAGGGAGGGGGGGTCATGTGTTCTTGCATGATTTCCAAGAGTAAGATTACTTGGATTCCATGTTGGATCAATTTTTTCTCTGATTTATGGTGATTTTACAAATCTAAGAAGTCTATTTTAGATTTGATTGCGGCTATTTCCTGGATTTGTGGGCATTATGGCTACATCTTCTACGTTCGAGGTGTCATCAAAGACAATCCCTGATAGTAGGAACTATAAAAATCCATTCTTTGTTTCCATCATGAAGTTAGATGAGACCAACAATGCTCATTGGTCATAGACATTCCTCATGATAGTTGAGAGTCATGATAAGGAATATATTCTTCTTAAGCTAGGGCCCTAAACTAAGACAGGAAAATATGCCACTTAGAAGAAAGACAATGCTATGGTGAAAGCGTGGATCATGAATGCGGTTTTGCCTCGGATTGGATATGATATTATGTACTACAAAATTGCTAAGGAGATGTACGATTCTCTTCATGACACTTTATGAAAAGAATTCCATCAAGGTATTCTAGATTTATAATGACATGTTCGCATTCAAACAGTAGGGTCAACCATTACCTCAGTATTACACCACTTTGGAGGGCCTTTTGGAGAAGTACAATGTGTGTAGACCTATGATATAGAAAATGAAAGAGGGAAAGACCATCTCAAGTACATGAGCAACTCAACCAAATAACTAGGGATCGAAGGGGTCTAATAATCCCCCTCAAGCTGGAGCATAGATGTCAATTTGTTCATCTTGGAGCAACAAACATTGAATGAAGAATGAGCTAGTGCCTTAGTGAAGATGTTTGCTGCCTGATCATCAGTAGATACATGTGTAGTGTAAATTAAGCCTCTCTGAATAAGATCATGAGTGTAATGACAATCCCCCTCCACATGTTTAGTGCGTTCATGAAACATAGGGTTGTTTGCTATGTAGGTAGTCGCATGATTATCACATCGCATCTCCATAGTATTAATACCCTTATTTTGATATAACAAAATTACGTTTTTATTGAGGACTAACCATTACAGGTTAAGTCAAATTATAGCATGGATGCATTCTCATCAACATTTTTCAAATGCATCATGGACAAAGAGGACTTGAAGACTATTTTATTTTTATTGAGTTTAGAATAATGTACAGAACCTCAATAAGAAAACAAATGTAAATTTTCATTTTTTGCAAAAATTGTTTTCTTTTGAACCTATATTAATTTTATTGTTGATCAACCGAAATTTCTTTTTGACCGACCAAACCTTGATTGACCAACTCGTTTTAATCGATCACAGACCTCTAACGATCATATTCCTTTTTGATCTATCAACCCATTTAATTTAATAGACGAAAAATATTCCAACAGTCGAATTTCTTTTGAAATCATAAAGTTGATCAATATACCCTTTTAATCGATAAACATTGAATCGATCAATACTTTGCTTTAATCGACCAAATATAGTTTTGATTGACTAAACCTTTATTTTGATCGATCAAAGACATATTTTTAGAATTTTCAAAATAGGTAAAAAAACACCTATCAATAGGACCTTCGACCCCCCTCTTCAAAGCACACCTCAAGAGCTTTTAGAGGGAAAAACACACATACTCTTTCTGATGCTTTCACTCCTCTGTGCCTACAACTACTATTATTCAAAGCATGCTCCTTTGCGATTCAAAGAATGCTTGATTTGTTTTATTATTGCTGAGGTTCCATAGAGTCAAGGAAAATAACTTGTCTTATTCTCAAATGAAACCCTACACCTCTTTATATAGAGAGAGGTGTTGGGAAAATTACATCATAAGTCCAATAGGACAAGAAACATGACAAACAATTCCAACCAAAACAAATACATGCTCTACCGACACTCCCGCTCAAGTTGGAGCATATATATCAATGATGCTCAACTTGCAACATTTATCAAAAGTAGATCTGGAAAGGGGCTTCGTGAATATGTCTGCAATCTGTTCTTCAGACGATGCAGATGAAGTGTAAATAATTCCATGTTGTATCAAGTCTCTGGTGTAGTGGCAATCAACCTCAACATGCTTTGTCCATTCATAAAACATTGGGTTGTTTGTAATATAGGTAGCAGCGCGATTATCACATCTCATCTCCATTGGTCCCTCTTCCTAAATATGGGGATCATGTAGAACAGATCTGACCTAAACCATCTCTGCAGCTGTCTGAGCCATAGCCCTATATTCTGATTCTGCGCTGGACCTAGATACCACCTGCTACTTCTTGCTTCTCCATGTCACTAAGTTGCTTGCCACATAAGTACAAAATCCAGTTGTTGACTTCCTATCTGTCATGCACCCTGCATAGTCAGCATCAGAGTAGCCAACAACACTCATAGATGTGCCTCTCTGAAATAAAACACCTTTGCTAGGTGCTTTCTTCACATATCTAAGCACCTATATAGCAGCATCCCAATGTTGTCAGGTCGGTTTGTCCATGAACTGGCTGAGCTTTCCTACTGCAAGGGAAAGATCTAGACGTGTAATGGTAAGATACAGCAATTTACTGACCAACTGCCTATATGATCTGTTATGTATAGGCAGAGACTCAATATCATAGAGATGTCCTTTGAGATCCATAGGTATATTAGCAGGTTTGGACCCCATCATTCCTGTTTCCTACAAGATATCAAGGGCATACTTCCCCTGACTAAGAACGATGCCCTTTCTTCTACGTGCCACTTCAATCCCAAGAAAGTATCAGAGCTCACCCAGATCCTTCATCACAAAGGCATCAGCCAACTTCCTTTCTATCTCAGCTATCTTAGCAAAATCATCTTTAGTGAGGATCAGGTCATCCACATAGACAAGGAGTACAACCACTCCCCTTTTACTCTTCCTAACAAACAAGGAGTGATCAGTAGAGGACCTTATAAGTCCCATTACATGTACTTCCTCTAAGAGTCTCTGGAATCATGCTCTTGGGCTCTGCTTCAAGCCATAGATGGCTTTCTTCAATCTGCATACACTCCCCCTGAGCCTCAAACCCAGGAGGTTATTGCATATAAACCTCCTCCTGAAGATCTCCATACAAGAATGCATTCTTGACATCCAACTGATGAAGAGGCCAGTCACTGTGAGCTACTACAGACATCAAAATCTGAACAGTAGACAATCGAGCAACCGGAGAGAAAGTATCAAAGAAATCTACCCCGTATGTTTGGTAAATCCCTTTTCCACCAATCTCTCCTTATAGCGAGAGGTCGTGCCCTCTAGGTTGTATTTAACTGCAAAGACCCAACGGCACCCAACTGTTCTGGCATGAGGAGGCAAGGCGGTCAAATCACATGTCCCTCTAGACTGTACAGCAACCATCTCATCCTCCATGGCCTGCTGATGGGAGGTAGGAACATGCGTTGCAGATAGAACCACTGTGAAAATAGCAAAGGAACTACCAAGGTTGGTAGTGGAAACTATCTGTACATTATGATATTGGGCACACCTGCGTGGAGCCTTTCGAATAGCAATTGGAAGATCAAGATCCTCCTCACTATGCTTAGTAGCAACCGGAGTATGAGACTCATTAGAGAAACTTGCACAAGCACCACTAGGAGAACTCACATTAGTATCAACGCATACCTAACTAGGAGAGGAGATAGGTGGCTGAGGTGTAGTGGGGGTATGTTTTTGTTGCCATGCATGCTGTCTATTTGTCATGGGTAGCCTATACACCTGAGTAGTCTCTACTTTTTGCCTCATAGAAGTCTCTATGGTAGGTATATCCTCATGATGTGTAATAGGGATTTATTCCAAGGGAACTGGTGGAACAAGCATAGGAGCCAAATCTCTCTCAAATGTCACCTAATGATCATATGTAAAGAAATAAGGAATGGGCTCATGAAATGTGACATTTGTAGTCACATAATGTTTCTTACCATCGGGCTGATAGCATCTGTATCCTTCTGGGTGCTACTGTATCCCAGAAGCACACACTTCACCGCTCTTGGAGCCAACTTGTCTCTGCCAGGTCTAAGAACGTGAACAAAGGCAACACATCCAAACACTCAAGGTGGAACAGTGAATAGATCCTTCTTAGGATAGAGAATCAGCCACGGAACTTGCTCTTGTATGGCTGAGTTGGGCAATATATTGATCAAATAACATGAAGTCAACACTGCATCTTCCCAATACACCTGTGGCACATTATGCTGGATCAATAATGTTCTAGCCACATCAAGTATGTAACTGTGCTTTCTTTCCACTACACCATTCTACTGCGACGTATGTGGATAGGACATCTGTTGAATAATTCCAAGAGATCTGTAAAAGGCTGCCAACTTAGATGTACAGAATTCTAAAGCATTATCAGACCACACAATCTTCGCAATAGTAGAAAACTGAGTCTTTATTTGTAAGATAAATGTTTCAATTACTAATCCAACATCAGATTTATTTTTCAAAAGAAATAACCTTGACATCCTGGAAAAATCATCCACAACAAGTAGATAAAACCTATGACCTAGTCTGTCAGGGATACGACTCGATCCCCATACATCCATATGTAGTAAATCAAAGATAGCATTAGAACTGTGAGATAAACTAGGAGGAAAACTGGTCCTGTGATGCTTTTCCAGCTGGCATGCATCACATAAAATCTTTGTAGATGGTGAAATATGAGGAATGATATGTCGAAGCCTGTCCAGTGATGGGTGCCCAAGAAGACGATGCCACTGAAGAGCTATACTAGCACTAAATGCAACCTCACCTTGACACATAGCAGCAACTGGATTCTGGACCAAGCGATACACACCCCCTTCCTCATGTCCACCACCAATTATCCTCCCTGTGAGTTTGTCCTGAAAAATACAGCCTAGCTCATTAAATATTGCGCAAAAGTGCAAGTCTTTTGTAATTCTACTAATAGACAAAAGACTAATAGGAAACTTTGGAATATAAAGAATGTTAGGCAACATCAAAGTAGGAGTCACTGCTACATCTCCTCTGCCATGGATCCTACACTGCCAGCCATCTGTTACCTGCACAGATCTCCTTGAGGGAACATTATGAACCTATCTAAAACATGTCTCATCCCCATTGAGATGTTGAGATGCGCTAGAATCCGCCAACCACAAGGTAATGTTAGCATTATCACACCTGTAAGTGGAAGTCATACCTAAAGTAGCCAAGGTAGCAGTATCTGCAGTGGTAGTAGTAGTCTCCTAGGTCAACTGAGAGAGACACTGGATCACAGCATCATAGTCTGCATGAGACACCATGTCACTCCCTTCCTCTAGAGAGACAGCCTGGTTGGCCATGGGTGATCAACCATGCTTCATCCAGTAAGAAGCCTCTATATGACCAACCTTTCCACAATGTGAGCAAATGGTGCGAGGTCTACCACTCGTACCCCGACCACCATGCCCTCTCCCCCTAATGGATGGAGCAGCACATCCTCCACATGCAGTAGCAACAAGCACAGGGGTCTGTCCACTCTCTGACTCAAGTGGCCTAATAACCACTCTGCTCATGCGACTATAAGCCTCCTCCAGAGATGGAAGCTCAACCAGAATATGGATCTGGGACCTAGCAGCCTCATAGTCTGGTCCATGTCTGTCAAGAAACTGAAGAACAACATACTCCTTCTTATTGACCCTTTGAGTGGCATAAGTGCAAATAGGTCGGCAAGCATTTTATTTTTTAAGGAGCCCCTTTAAGGTGGCATGGTACTGCGACAGTGATTGACCCTCTTGTTTGAGACTACCAAGAGCATGGTGAATCTCAAACACTTTGCTGGAATTCTTTTCATGAGAATATGTATCAAGTAGAGAATCCCACATCTCCTTAGCAATCTTGTAGTACATGATCCCATCACCGATCTGAGGCTTAATAGAATTCATGATCCATGCACGAACCATGGAACTATCCTTCTTCCATGTGGCATTCTTCCCTATTTTATCTTGTGGCTCCATCTCCAATAGTAGGTGTTCCTTATCATGCCCCTCAACGGTCATGAGGAACGTCGAGACCATCTAGCATAATTGGCCTCATTCAACTTGGCGATAGGAACAAAGAAAGGAGATTTATAACTTCCGTTGTCCTTAGCGATAACTGACGACACTTCCGAAGAATCTAAGGAGGCCATCGTGCTTTAGGACTACCACAAGATGCCACAGATGCGATCTGAAATCAATATTCATATCTGAAAACTTCACAATCAGAGAAAAGTGATCGCTTGAACATGAGATCTAAGGCGAAGAAACCTTAGATAACATCTCAAGAATCATAGAGACCCTGCAGATCAGGTTTTAGCGCATGTTAGGATGTTAGGAAGGATCCTAACAGTGCTTAGGTAGGCACAATCAACCCTGAGAACCACCAATCGCGACCTGTAGGTGATGGGCGGTGGCAGTTGCAGTGCCTCCATGGTCAGAGGCAGTTCTCCAGCATTGAGCGACGCTGTGTCGAGGTCAAGGGTGGCATAATGGCAATACTCTGAGGTGCTAGGCTAATCTTCGGGTGATGCAGCAACCTCTGGGCGGTGCTGTGACCTCCAGTAGACGAGAGCAGCTCGAGAGGTGGTGCTGCAAGGCCTCTCGAAGTGGGAACCATTGCCTACAGAGGGGCAGCGACGCCCTATGGCGCTCGGAGGGGGCCTACTAAGGCCAGTAGCAGCCGACGATGAGCACCAGCAGTTGTTGCGGTCGCGACAGTGGCCTCCTAGGGCCGGTGGCGGCTAGTGGCTCACCGACAAAGACTTCCGCGGGTGTGAAACATGAGATTATGGTGTTTGTGGAGGGGTATAGAGGCTCATGAGAGGTGGGATACCAGACCGCCGATCTAAGATTGCTGCTCTGATACCAAATCGAAGAAAATAACTTGTCTTATTCTCAAATGAAACCCTACACCTCTTTATATAGAGAGAGGTGTTGGGAAAATTACATCATAAGTCCAATAGGACAAGAAACAAGACAAACAACTCCAAACAAAACTAATACATGCTCTACCAACACATAGGAAATATGCTATACTCTTTTATCTATTGTTCTTGATCCGGGAATCCAAGTTGTATTGGAAGTCCTGTTCTTCTCCTGGTCAGGTGTAAGAGAAGACGTTTGTAAGAGGTGTACCACCCTCGTTCAAGTGGTGCATGATAGTGGATTTAACTAGTGTCGACTAGTTGAGAAAATCCTAAGCTGGGAGGCTTAGATAGTAGTTTTCACCTGGAAGGGCTTTCACTCTAAATCAGGTATTATTTTTCTGGTTTGTACTTATTTATTTTTTTATCAGTGGTGAATTTTTTTTAAGTTCTATTTTAAATAGATATTTAAATGAATATTACACTATTCACCCCCTCAGTGTATACTTAATTCCTTAGGCTCCACACACACTCACATCTAGTATGAAAGCCCTGGTCTACTCTAGCCAGGATGTCAAAATCCTCTGAGGTATACATTGAGGGTCAATCTACTATCAAACCACCACTATTTGATGGCACCAACTATAGATATTAGAAAACTAGAATGCAAATATTTCTGGAATCTATGGACTACGAAGTATCGGATGTGATAGCTTCTAAATACACTAGACCAGAAAGGGAGTAGCCATCACAGTAGACCAAAAGAAGATAGCTACACACAACGCTAAATCCATGAATGCTATTTTCTGTCTATCCAAAGAAGAATTCAACAGTCTCCACTTGCAAAACTGCTTACGAGATCTATAACATTCTTGAAGTCACTCATGAAGGGACTTCGAAGGAGGAGACTCGAGTCAATCTCCTTACCCAGAAGTATGAGCTTTTCCGTATGGAAAAGGGGGAAACCATCAAGTAGATGTATACGAGATTCACTAACATCATCAATTCTTTGAGAAACCTAGATCAGACAGTCATGAATGAGGCTTTGGTTTGCAAGATACTTAGTTCCCTTATAAGTGACTGGGAAATAAAGACAACCGCAATTCAGGAATCAAAGGATCTCTCGGTGCTTCAGTTGGATGATCTCATGGGTAGTCTAATGGTCTATGAAGTTCAACTCAAGCACATGAAGGAGCATAAAGGCGAAGACAAGAAAAAAAAGGATCTTGCTCTTAAAGTAGACACCAATTCTGAGGAATCAGAAATGGAAGATGAAGAGGATACACCCTTTCTCTCCAGAAAATTCAAGAGGTTCCTAGAGAACAAAAAGAGCTGAAGAAGGAAGAACCTCAAGAAAATCAAGTTACCTGTTACAATTGCAAGAAGAAAGGACACATGAGAAAGGAATGCCCTCAACTCAATAAAGAGAATGAGAAAAAGAAGGTTTGGAAATTTCCCAGATGCGAAGCAAAGAAGAAGGCTCTGCAAGTAACATGGGATGATAGCAATACAAGCTCAGAAGAAGAGAGTAAAGACACTTCAAATGAAGAAGCACTTTGCAGTCTTATGGTAATCAAATATCAGGTATCATCTTTTACGTTTGATGAATTATTAGAAGCATTTTATGAGCTGCATGATTAGCTAAAGCACTTAAAGTAGCTAATAAGAAATTAACTAAAGACCTAGATGAAGAAACTAACTTAAGGAATAGTGCTAAATCTCTAAATCAATAACTATCTTAAGAGATCACTACTCTTAAAGCTCATGTTGACTCTCTTCAAATAGAATTAAGAAAATTAAAATAAAAGTCTATTGCTCTTGTAATGATCTAACAAAGTTCACCAAAGAAAGAGCAAACCTAGAAAAACTATTAGGCACACCAACCCAAACCACTACCAAATTTGGGTTAGGATACATTCCTAATAATGATCATGGAGCATCCACTTCACAAACTGACACACAAGTTTCCTCTAGCCTTAAGGCCAAGAATAGGTCCACTCCTAAACAGGCACTTTCTAACAAATCTGGACCCAAAAGAAAATGGGTACCAAAAAGACTCTTGGAATCTTGTTTTGTAGGAAACTTTCAAGGATTAATAAAATACTCAGATTGGATCTATCAACAAAATGATGGACAACTTGTAGCTATAAGAAGAAACACTAGACCTCACAGACATAAACCAATGATAGGTCCAAGGAAAAGGAAGATGGGTGATGGACAACAGTTGTTTGAAGCACATGACAGGAGAAGATCTGTTCCTCAACCTCAATTGCAAGGAAGGTGGTTCAATCGCCTTTGTCAACAACCACAAGGGCCATATTACTGGTATTGGCCAAATTAGTAACTCCAAAACCTCTTTTGATAATGTTCATCTTGTTAATAACCTAAAACATAAATTTCTTAGTGTAAGTCAAATATGTGATAAAGGCTATAAAGTCACTTTTACATCAAAAGGCTTTAAAATTAGGGATAAAAATTTAAAGGAAATCCTTTTGATCGGGTACGGTTCAAAAGATATTTAAACTATTGACTTTAATAAATGCAATGATCTTAATTGCTTAGTTGCATCAAATGATAAGTCAATACTGTGGCATCATCGACTCAATCATGTTCACATGCGAAATATAACAAGCTTGTAAAAGACGACTTAGTACAAGGCTTGCCTAAGATTTTCTTTAGAAAGAAAATTCTATGTTCATCCTGTGAACTAGGAAAATTACCTAAAACTTCTTTCAAATCAAAAAACATGGTCAGTACTTCCAAGCCACTTGAGTTGATCCACTTAGATATCTTCGAACCAACCAAGTCTAAAAGTTTAAATGGATGCAAATACTGTCTTGTCATGATTGATGACTTCTACCAATTTACTTGGGTATTATTCTTAAGATCTAAAGATTTTACTTAAAGAAATTTAGAAAATTAGTCAAGAGAATTCAAACTGAATCTGGCCTATCCATCACTAGGATTAGGAGTCATCATGGAGGAGTTTGAAAATAAAAAATTCCAAGATTTCTGCTCTACTTATGGACTAAAACAAGAATTTGCTTTTCCTAGAGCAGCTCCTCAAAATGATGTTGTAGAAAGAAAGAATAGAACCCTACAAGTGTGTGTCCGTACTATGCTGTGCGAGTCAAAGCTACCTTGGTATTTTTGGGCTGAGGTTGTAAACATTGCTTGTTATATCCAGAACAGGGCCTCTATTAGACCTATCCTTAAGCAAACACCCTTTGAACTTTACTTTGAAGGGAATTCTAAGATCTCTTACTTCAAAGTATTTGGTTGCAAGTGTTTCATATTTAATACAAAAGAGAACCTAGATAAGTTTGATGCAAAAAGTGATGAAGGAATCTTTCTAGAATACTCCTCTAGAAGTAAAGCCTATAGAGTCTTTAATAAGAAGAAATTGGTAGTTGAAGAGACTCTGCATGTGTCTTTTGATGAAGCATATCTGTTAGATAATGCATCAACCAAAGATGATGATCAACCTCTAGATGATTCTTCAAATATACCTAAAGACACCATCTTTAGTGAACTTCCTAAAGACTTAACCTACACCAAAGACCATCCTAAAGATTTAGTGATTAGTGAAGTCTCAAAAGGAATTCAAACCAGATCATCCTTTAATAACCTTGCACTTAGTGTGTTTGTATCTTAACTAGAACCAAAATGTGTGAAAGAAGCATTCACTAATGATTGTTGGATTGTAGCTATGCCAGAAGAGTTGAATCAATTTGAAAGAAATGAAGTTTGGAAATTAGTTCCTAAGCCAGAATCTCAATCTATTATTGGAAAAAAATGGGCCTTTCGAAATAAGCTTGATGAATCAGGAAAGTTATAAGAAGCAAAACTAGACTTGTGGCTCAAGGCTACAATCAGGAAGAGGGAATTGATTTTGACGAAACTTATGCTCCTGTAGTTAAACTAGAATCCATTAGAATGTTACTAGCTTTTTCTACTCATATAGAATTTAAACTATTCCAAATGGATGTCAAAAGTGCATTTCTAAATGAATTTCTAAATGAAAAAGTATATCTGAAACAACCTCCTAACTTTGAAAGTACTAATAACCCTGATCATGTTTTCAAACTTAATAAAGCCTTATATGGACTCAAACAAGCTCGTCAAGCTTGGTATGAAAGGCTAAGAAACTACTTAATAGAAAATGACTTCAAATTTGGATTAATTGATCTAGCCTTATTTACTAAAAAAAAAGTTAACCAACTAATTCTAATCCAAATTTATGTTCATGATATAATATTTGGTGCTACTAACGATCTTCTATGCCAAGAGTTTGTAAAAGTTATGTAGGATTAATTCTAGATAAGCCTGATGGGAGAATTAAAGTTCTTCCTAGGGTTGCAGATTGATCAACTGGAAGATGGAATCTCACAAAAGAGATACTAAACAAATTTGGAATGGACGAGACAAAAGGAAAAGACACACCAATGGCTACCACTACTCAACTCAAAGAAGATGAGTCAGGTAAGTGCGTATATCACAAATTATTTAGAAGTATGATAGGATCGTTGCTTTACTTGACTGCTAGTAGACCTGACATACTTTTTAGTATCTATTTGTGTGCTAGATTTCAAGAAAATCCTAAAGAATCTTGTCTAAATACCTTTAAAGGGATACTTAGGTACCTACTTAACACTATTGATCTTGGTTTGTTTTACCCCAAATCAGCTACACTTGACTTACTTTCCTATTGTGATGCTAATTATGTAGGAACTTAGACTAATCACAAGAGTACTAGTGGAACTTGTCAATTTCTCAAAAATTACCTAGTATCTTGGGTCAACAAGAAACATAACAGTGTTTCTTTGTCAACAACTGAAGCTGAGTGCATTGCTGCTTCCTTACCATGTTCACAGATCTTGTGGATGAAACAAGCACTTAAAGATTTTGGACTAAACTTTGAAAGCATTAGGATTCTTTGTGATAATACTAGTGTAATAAACTTATCCAAAAATCCCATTCAACACTCTAGGACAAAACATATAGATATCAGACATTACTTAGAGATTATTTCCTAAAGAAGGACATAGTTCTAGAATTCATTCAAACAAAGAAACAATTAGCTGATATCTTCACAAAACCTCTAGCAAAAGAAAGGTTTATAATAATAAAAGACTTAGGCTTAACAAGACTTGTTGAACTTTGATTATTTATTATTTTGTCTTGATAGCCATTGGTCGATCAAACAAATTGTTTTGATCGATCAATCGTTGATCAATCACATGTTAATTCTAATCAATCAAGCTTTGAATCTTTTGAGCAAGAAATTTTCCTTCAAAATTTTCAACTTTTAATCGACCAAATGTTGTTTTGATCGATCAAGTTTTGGGTGGGCATTTTTCCCTCTACTGGAAATTCAATTTTAATCAATCAACTTCTCTTTTTGATCGACAAAATTGAATTTGGTTGACCAATATGTGTTTTGATCAACCAAATCTGGGTGATTTGATCTCGTCAAGATTCTTGTTTAGTGATTCTAATCACTTGATTTGATCACTAATCACTATCAATCTTTGCTTTCAATCACTAATCACCATCTACCTTATTTGCTTTACCTATTCTCTATAAAGACAACCTTTTTAGCTTCTCTTTTTACCACTACAAAACAACTTCCACCACCAAACTTCATCAACCAAACCCAAGGCCCCACTCCATAAGTGGTCCCCTCTCCACCACCGGCCACCACTTCGACCAAAATGTCACCACCATCTCTGACCAAACCTTGGTCAACCACCCCCGGTGCATCTCCTCTCTAGCGTCCTCTCCATTGCTGTTGTCCCTCTACCGGTCGTCTAGCCAACTCTGGCAACCATTTCTGAAGTCCGACAACCTCTCCGGCTATCTATTCTCCTCTTTGCTGCCGAGTGGATCAATCTTTGTCAATCCTTGGTATATCCCTTTCCTCTACTTATTTTTTATCACATCTTGTCACTTTGATCTTGTTTTGATGTGTTTTTCTTGTGATTTTCATGTTTTCCAGCCACTATACTTCGTGTTCTTCCTTCTTTTTTTGTTCTTCACGTTCTTCTCATTTGATCCACTTGTCTCTTATTTTTTTTCCACACTATTAATTTTTAATCGATCAATATGTTGTCTTTGATTGATAAAAAATTATCGTGTTCAACTTCCTAAAAATTGATTTTTATCGACCAACCTATGATTGACCAAACCAAAAACCTGATCGACCAAAATATCTCTACAAGCTTGACTTGCTTCCTGTCCACCTTTTGATCAATGAAAAATGATTAACTAATCGACCAATTTAACATTCTAATCGATCAATTGGCTATTTTTAATCGACCAATATGCGTTTTGATCGACCAACTTGATTCTTTTGATCAACCAAAACTACAATAGACTTGCTCTCATGGCCCCTAAACGTTCTCGTGGCTCTACCTCCATCCCCAGGGATGAAACCTTCAACCGTTTCTTTATTAGTGACGAGGTGTGTCACAACTTTTCCCTTTACTCCCACCTCTCACCTCATGTCGGTCGACCTATCGACCTTGACTACTTTGAGCGCATCTTTCTGGTTTTTAGAGATTGACTTCCTATTAGATAGGTCACCTCTTCGATCGGACTTTTTTTGCGGGTGATAAGGGTAGTCGTATCAAGGGCATAGATCCTATGGCTTGTCACCTTTTCTATTCCAACCTTAGCAGCATTGGTTTTGATATCTAGTTGACATCCAATGTCTACGGTATTGAGGTTCTTGTCAATGTTGATGTCTTATCTAAGGTCGTTGGTTGTCCCTCCTCTTGTCCTACCTATCTTTAGTTGCATCATGACATACCTTCTGAGGTCATTAGGGAGATGTTGATGACTCTCGAATCTTTCAACTTAGGCAAGCCCACCAAGTCGTCGTATTTTTGTCCTCTCTTGCGATTTCTCAACCGTGTATTCCTTTGGAACTTCATGTCTAAATCCACTTCTTTTAAGAACTGTCTGGGTCCCACACTCATGGCTCTATACACCTTCATGACAAATAGGGCATTTAATTGGATCGTCACCTTCATGGAGATGAAACCCATGAGCGTCTTCCCTTTTGGCACTCTTCTCTCCCATATCTTCCTGCATTTTAATGTCCCCATGGACATTAATCATAAGCAGTCCATCTCTCATATTTCCATTTTTGGAGAGCTTACCTAGTCCAAAATGTAACAGAAGCGGATCCTCCTCAGGTAGTAGCTTCCTCTTCTCAGCCTCCTTCTCAAGCTGGTTCTTCCTCTGCTCCACCACCTTACTCTCCCTATCAGCATTTTGATGCTTACTACCTACTTCCTGTTAGACCCTCTCCCTCGTTCTATGACACAGAGTGGCCCTACCTTGACAAGAAGTTTACCAGACACGACCATTTGGGAGTTCAGGACATGACAGATGGCATCTCTCTGATGATGCATCACCAAAGAGAGACAGAACAAATGATGATGGAGCACGACACTCAAGTTTCTGTGTACCTGAGCAAGCAGGGTCACTTCTTGGATCATCATGGAGCGCAGATCCACTTGCTCATTGTCCGTAACCAGAGACCCTCCCAAGGCCAATGTTCAGCGGCAGCAGCTCCTCCTCCGAGTACTTCAGCACCCTCCTCCAGATAGACACAGCACACTAGTTCCTTAGTGCAGCCATCCCATGGATCTATTGACCTTTAGATCTCTTCGGTTTTGGGATGCAGACGACGCTTCTCCATCATAAGACCCAGTACTAGCACGCCTCCATTTTCTCTGGATGATTTTGATATTGATGTGGCCATTGGATATTGAGACTGTCCTTAGCTTCTTCTAGATTTTATTACTTATGTTGGCATGTAGTACTTTATATTTCATTTCTGTCTTTGGATTGTGAACTTCATAGTTGTCTTGCTTTGTAGTACTTTTATGAGATATGAGCTCTGTAGTATCTTTAGTTGAAATTATCTTGCTTATCAAAATCTAGAAATCATGTTGCTTATTTTACTTATTGAAAATGTGATATATTTATATAGCTTGCTTGTAATTCTCTAAGTTGAATAGCAGCATCTCATGAATTGCATAAAAATTTCAATAAGGGGAAGCAACATTTACTTGTCAATTATATTGTTTAAAACTTTTTGTTAATAACAAAGGGGGAGATAAATGTAATCTTGCATCATGCATACTTAATTATAATTTTGTTATCATAAAAAATGGGGAGAATGTTAATATCTTTGTTTTGATATAACAAAATTATATTTTTATTGAGGACTAACCAATATAGGTTTAAGTCAAATTATAACATGGATGCGTCCTCATTAACATTTTTCAAATGCATCATGGACAAAGAGGTCTTGAAGACTGTTTTATTTTTATTGAGTCTAAAATAATGTACGGAACCTTAATAAGAAAATAAATGTAAGTTTTCATTTTTTGCAAAAATCTCTCTTTTGAACCTATATTAATTCTACTGTTGATCGACTAAAATTCTTTTTAATCGACCAACTCCTTGTTTTAATCGATCAAAGACCTCTAACAGTCATATTCCTTTTTGATCGATCAACCTATTTGATTTAATTGATCAAAAATATTCCAACAGTCGAATTTCTTTTGAAATCATAAAGTCAATCAATATACCCTTTTAATCTATTAACATTGAATCGATCAATACTTTTCCTTAATCGATCAATACTTTTCCTTAATCGACTAAATATAGTTTTGATCAACCAAACCTTTATTTGATAGATCAAGGATGTATTTCCAGAATTTCCAAAATAGGTCGAAACATACTTATAAATAGGACCTTCGACCCCCTTCTTCAAAACACACCTCAAGAACTTTCAAGGAGAAAAACACACATACTCTCCAGTGCTTATGCATCTACACCTACAACTACTGCAATTCAAAGCATGCTCCCTTGCAATTCAAAGAAAGCTCGATTTATTTTATTATGGCTGAGGTTCCATAGGAAATATTGTTATAGTCTTTTATTCTATTGTTCTTGATCTAAGAATCCAAGTTGTATTGGAAGTCCCATTCCTCTTAGTTAGGTGTAAGAGAATACATTTGTAAGAGGTTGTACCACCCTCGTTCAAGTGGTGTGTGATAGTGGATTTGACTAGCGTTGACTAGTCGAGAAAATCCTAAGCTGGGAGGCTTAGGTAATGGTTTTCACCTGGAAGGATTTCCACTCTAAATCATGTGTTATTTTTCTGCTTCGTGCTTATTCATTTTTGATCTGTGGTGAATGTTTTTTTAAGTTCTATTTTAAATAGATATTACACTATTCACCCCCCTCTAGTGTATACTTGATCCCTTAGGCTCCATAAGCACTCACACATAGGCACATCAATTTGCACATGAGGGTCTACCAATAGGGATCTCACCTACATCAACTCTGCAACTATCTATGCCATTGCCCTGTATTTTGACTTTGCACTAGATCTGGACACAACTACCAACTTCTTACTCTTTCATGTAACCAGATTCTCAACAACATAAGTGCAAAAACTAGTGGTGGATTTCCTGTCACCTAGACAACTTGCATAATCAACATCAGAATATGCCACAACTTTCATGGATGTTCCCCTATTAAACAAAAGTACCTATCCTGGTGCCTTCTTCAAGAATCTCAGCACCATCATAGCAGCATTCCAGTGTTGCTTGGTTGGTCTATCCATGAATTGGTTAACTTGCCAATTGCAAGTGAGATGTTAAGTCTGGTGATAGTCAAGTACAACAAATTGCCAACTAACTGCCTATACCATCTACTATCCACCACCTCTGATTCTTTGTCATACAATTGTACCTTGGGGTCTATGAGGATATTTGCTGGTTTAGCACTCAGCATACTAGTCTCTCTCAACACATCAAGTGCATACTTTCTCTGGGATAAGACAATGCCTTTCCTACTTTGAGCTACCTTTAACACAAAAAAGTAGCATAAAGGACCCAAATCTTTCATAACAAAGTACTCCGCTAGGCACTGCTTTATCTTTGTAAGCCCAATAATGTCATCTCCTGTAACAATCATATCATCAACATAGACTAACAGTGCCACCACCCCATTCCCTGTCTTCTTAACAAACAGGGAGTGATCAGCTGATGACCTATAGAACCCAACTCCATCACCTAAGAGAGATTCTAGAACAAGGCTCTTAGGCTTTGCTTGAGGTCATAGGTAGCCTTCTGCAACCTGCACACACACTCCCCTTGAACCTCATAACTATGAGGTTATTGATGTGAAGAAAAGAGTGATTTGTAAAAAGCAGGTTTTTAAGTCATAACACGTTATTTCACAGTCACTTTTAAAATTTATAAAACCTAGATAGTGGGGTATCTAGGGTCATCCAAGGAGGCAATTTTGCACTTTTAATCATCTTACTTAGTAAATAGGAAATCAACTTTCCTTTTAGATTTTTGAATGTAAGATTTTTTTGGTTTTGAAATAACGGGAAATTACACAATTGAGAGCGAGAAAATAATTACACCTAGATTGCTAATACTAACACTAAAGTGACAAGCTAGTATTCTCTCTAAACTCACCCTAGGCCCGTGGAGGCCTAGGGTAATTAGAGAGAGGGTGAAAAGTGCTAGAAACCACAAAAAAGTTGCAACAAAATTAAGGGAAGGCAACCTTGATTAAGAAGAAGAATTGTTTTACAAAAGGAAAGGTAGAGGAATGCTTCTACTCTAAAACAAAAAAAATAAAAGAAGTAAAGCACAAATGCTCTTGATTATGATGCTGAAGAAGAGAGAGAGGCTTCTTGCTCCAAGCCCAGCTGCTCCTGGGCTTGAAAAGAAGCTCTCCTTCCTTTCCTTCCTTGAATAGCTCCTCCAAGATGCTATCCTCCTTGGCAAGCCCTAGGGGGGGTGTGCCTTGGCTCCTCCAAAGGTGGGTGATCTCCACCCACAAATCTCCTCCTAGGGTGGTGTGTACCACCCTCAAGACCTCCTCCTAAGGTCTTCCTTTCCTGGCTACTCCTCTGGCTGGTGGTGGCACAAGAGAGAAGGGAAGAGGGGAAGGCACCAAGGGGACAGAGTGTCCCCTTAATCTTCTTCTTCTCCTTTTTTTGGCCGTGAGTATGATGGGATGAAAGTGGAAATTATGAAGCCAAAGGATGAAGGAAATGGTGGTGGTTATGGGTCTTTTTATAGAGTAGGATGGGGGTTGTAGGTGGCTTCTGGGATGGATGGTTAGGATAGGTTTCTAGGGTTGTTAGTGGATCCTAGGGCTACTAAGAGTTGGCCCCAACTCAAAGGTGGTGATTACCACCCTTGGTGCCTCTTGAGTTGGCACCAAAATGGGGGTTCTAGAAGGGTATGGGTTGGCGCCAAAATAGAGTAGGAGTAGGTGTAGGTGGTTAGCTTACTTGGTGGATTAGCTAGGTGGTGAGGTAGGGTTAGGTTGTAGGTGGTGGATGGCCATTAGGAGCTAAGGTATATCTAAGTTAAGCTAGCTAAGCTAGCTTAGCTAGTAGCTGAGTAGAGGAGGAGGTGGAATGGAGCTAGAGTTTAGGGAAGAGGAGCTTAGGAAAGGATGTTTAGAGCTGAACTGGAGCTAGTAGCTGCTGAAGGGAGTTGCAGGGAGCTGTTTTAGCTAGCTTAGCTTGCTAGTTCTTTGCTAACTGCTAAGTTAAGCTAATGTGAGCTGGGTCTGATCTTCCCGAGGAGGACTTAGCTAGTTGGAGTAGCTAAGGTAGCTTAGCTCAACTAGGTTGAGCTAAGTGGAGTCCCCGGGAGCTGGACTTAAGCTGGCCTGAGCTGTGTGAAGTTATCTTCAGCTGACTTGAGTTGAGTGGAGCTGGAAGTAGCTGGACCTGAGCTAAGGTAGACTTTAGTCAACTTAGTTGAGCTAGCTAGAGCTCCCAGTGAACTGAATGGAGCTGAGGTGAGCTAGATTCAACTAAGTTGAGCAGGGTCTGAGATGACTTGAGCTAAGGTGAGCTAAGATGAGCTGCCCTGAGCTACCATTCAGCTAAGATGAGTTGAATGGAGCTTAATGGAGCTAACCCTAGCTCAAGTGAGCTGGTATCTGATGAGAAACTCATCATGATTTCTAATTACCCCTGATTAACTAGCCTTCCTAGTTAATTAGCTAAGGTTATGAATATATAAGGGTTAATTATTAAATAAGGGATATTTAGTAAAGGACCTTTAAATAAGTTAAAAGTGATATTTTATCATTCAATAAATATTATTAACAATCTAATTAATAATTGGACTCGAAATCTTATTAATCATTCCCTTAATTAATAAGTTAGGTAACTTAAACATAATGTATACATAAGTATATTATAACTTAAGTAACTTTACTTAGTCTAATAAATTAACCTAAAAAGGTCAAAAATGTAAATTAAAGGTGAAAACATAATAGTTATCTTATTTACTAACATATATAAAAAGTTGAAAAAAAAATCTAAGTTAAAATAAACCTTTAAAACCTTGGTTTATATTTAGGTCCTTACTATTCATTGCAATCGGGTCCTTAATTTTCATATAGGTCCTTAAGTTTCATTGCACTTAGGTTCCTTTCGTCTTCTTCTTCTTCTTCTTTAGCCAATTGAATGGCTAACGACGGAGAGTGACTCCACCGTGCGATCACCGCCCTGTCGACATCATTTTTCCTTCTCCAAGCTCTTGGAGCTTGCGCTCACCACTCCATCTTCATCCATCGGTCTGGATTACTCAAAAATCCTAATTTCTAGTGGGAGTTAACCTCACCGTCATCGAAGACGATGCTGGAGGTTAAGCTCTCCAAGCTTCTTCTTCGTCCAAACTCCACCGACTTCTTCGTCGCCATCCACTATAAATACCCCCTCACCCCTTCGATTTCTCTCAAGTTGGCTCCCTTCCCTCTTCTTCACTGCAGCCGACTTCGATAGGCTATTCTCTCCACAACTCCGGCAACTCCCCATTTCATCTTCTGACTTCCTCCGCCCATCCTGATTAGCTGAGGAGCTCCACCGAGGTTTGCCGCATCTCTAGACAAAGGCGACGACCAAGGAGATCCTCTGCTCCATCCATTTTCTCCCACCGGAGATCTTCTTCTTAAACCCTCTGATTTCGTCGTCCACCATGAGCCTTCGGCAGAATCCTATTGACCCCTTCATCCATGTAATAGTAGATTAGGAGTAGGAGTAGGAGTAGGGTAGTTTAGGTAGGTAGTTAGTCATAATATCAGATTTCAGATGTCATCTTCCTCGACTCCGGCAAGCTCCTTGAGCTTGCCAGAGCCTTAATTTTGTCTTTTGAACTCACTAATCACCTTCCTCTATCATCCATGATCATTTCTATTACACTTAATCTCTAATTGGATCATTGAATCGCCTAATCCAGTTTCACCTCCATCAGCTACTGCTGCTATCCATGGCGGCAATAATTGACTTAGATTCACCTTCATCAGATCTGTCATCATCAATTCATCATCAAAGGATCTTAATTATTATCTTAATTTGATTATCATATATAACTTAAATACCTAATTTTATCTAAGCTCCTAAGTTCGCTGTCTATCGTAGCTCAAGAGTTGTTTAAATTATAAATTATTTATATATTTATGATCGCAGACTTCCTTTGACTTACCTCAACCACTCTTCTGAGTGGGAGAGCAAGTCTTATGCCTTAACCACTCAAAAGCTATTCAGACTGATTTTACTGTTTAATCATTCATTTAACGAATTAAAGAAGAATTAATTGTGATCCTGAGGTTCCTTGCAACCTCAGGAATATTTTCAAATAAAAAATGGCATAATTTATCTTTCTGTATATGGTTTTACCTTTTACTGGACTCACCGGATATCCGACGAGCTCCGACAAGTCAATTTTTGAACTTCAGCCTATGGAAGTTGATAAAAAGCTCTAGATTGATTTAATTTTGATCACTGATAAGTTTGAGGATGTTTATTTGTAATTCTAAGAATTGAAGCATAGTTTGAGGTCTCTTCTTCTCCAACTCCGGCGGAGTTGGAGAAGTCTGTACAGAAGCCTGAAAGCCACACTTGATGAGCCTATAAGCTTCAGTGCAGTGCACTAAAGCTATTCCTAACCTCAGTTTAGTGTAGAAACCTCCCAATCAATTTGACGAATAGAATGCTTTTAGAGTTCAGGTGAGAAGCCTGGAACCCTAGATTTTTAGGTTAGAACACCTGATTAAGGGATTGGGAAGATTTCTGAGGCTGAGAGGATTCTGTTTAAGGTGTCAATTTCGTGAAATGAAGCTTAAATCAGAAAGTCAAAATTCCAAACTTCACAGTCAAACTAAGGTTGAGATTTTGATTCTAAGCTTGATTTAAGGAATTGAGTTAGAATCATTTCTGAGAATTTGTTGAATGATTTTAGAGAGGTTAAAGTGAGCTCAAATCTATTTATCTGATGGAATTAATCAACTATTAGTTTAGGTTGTTTTCATATCAAAACTGATAGTAGTTCCTTTTTGATGAGATTTGAAGTTGAATCCTGCCCAGATCAGTTAGTTTTGTCCCTTAGAAGTTGTTCCAAACGATCAGAAATGATCCCAAGTGTCTGTTACACCTTTTTTGAAGTTCAAATCCTTTCTCTGAAGCTTTCAAAGAAGCTTCAAGCTTCTCCATGTTTCTTGAAGCTTCAAGAGCTCAAAACCTACACTAGCAGATGCAGAATCCCTTGCAAAACCTATTTAGAACCTTAGTTAAGTGAGAAAGTCCAATTTAAGGACTCTGCAAGCCTCATACCACTGTCCAGGCATATTAAACCCATAAGAACCCCCTATTTCGCTTTTCAAATCGAAGAGGAAATTATCCTCTAAACTTCAAATTGACTCAGGAATTTTGTAGAGCCACCTTAGAGCTCTCCATCAAGCTTTACTTCACTTGATTTAGAGCTCTAAGTAGGGAGTAATCGTCATTTGAAGTTGGCACTGGAGGGGGGAACAATAGTCCCATACCGGAAGAATCTGAGCACCCACCTTAGTATAAAACTAATTTGTGTTATAGGTGATTCAGTCGTCAAGTGCTCGGCGCAAATCTGAACCCTGATCATTTGAACATGTGTGTGTGTGTGGGCACGTATGTGCCTGCGAGTGTGCGCCTGTGTGGCGTGCAGATGTGTGGCCCTGGGAGGGCGAGGCCTGGGAGGCGTCGAGCCAGTTGGCTCGAGAAAATTAACCGGAAATAAACCGAAATTAAATTGAACCAGGCGAGGACCTAGTAGGGTCTGGTCCCACCCTGTAAAGGGTGCTGCGTATCGTCGAAAGGTCTAAGCCACAAATCAAAAGCCAATTTTTGGTTGAGAAAAAAAAAAAAGAAAAAACCCTGGTTCAGCTAATGGTTCAAAGGAAAGGTTTAAGTGCTGAAGGAAAATCACTAAGGGATGAAGGGTAAAGAAAGAAGGCTGAAGGCTAAGGAAGAAGAAAGGAAAAGAGAAGGAACAGGCAATAAGTTAAAGCTTAAGAGAAGGCTAAGGGAAGAAGAGAGGCAGAATAGAAGAGAAGAAAAAGAAAGGAAGCTCGAGAGAATAAGAGAAAAATAAAAGAAAACGAAAAAAAAGATAAAGGATAAATAGAAGGAAAAGAGAGAAAGAAAGAAAGAAAGAAAGAAAGAAGAAAAGAGAAAGAGAGGATGAAGAATAAAAAGAAAAGAGTTCATTTTTCTTACTATATGTTAAATTTCTTTTTGCTTTCAATTGTTGTAATAAGGCATGTTGTAATTAGAAAAACTCTTATTTGCCTTACTTCTTTTGAAATAAAATAGAAAACTAACATGTTTACTTGCTAATAAAGTAGATCATTTGAGTAAATGTATTTTCATATGGGATTTTGCATATTCCTTAAGTTTAAATTATTTGGAAAAATTCATGTTCTTAAAATTAACTTAATTATACCTCCTAAGAATTGTTTTAAATAGCTTGGTGAATTTTAAGTAATGTATACTTCTCAGCGAACGACCTAAACTCAACCAGTTAAAAAAAAAATCTAAAATGTTAGGTTAATTCGACCCTATACTACTTAACCAACAAAAAATTGAGTTAACCTAAGTTACTTTCTTCTACTCTTAATTAAGTAAAATTAACTTAATTAATTGAGTTGAGGTATCCAGCTATGATGAGATGGAATTGGGTGTCTCCCAACTAGAATGAACTTCCTCTTCACCAGTTGCCTTCATGAGTGCTAGGGTTTTAGAGATCTGTCAATCTGTTTGTCCCTAACACTTAAACAAACGTATCAAAAATACAATAAAAAATACAAATGCATGACTAACCTAATTGATGCCTAATGCAGCCCAAAAACCCGTTTGCGTAGTTAAAATCCTAAGAGCTAGGTTTGTTTTAAGGCAAAAGAATGATGATAAACTGGCGTTTATCAGTTATTACATATAGACTTCTTCCTGCAGATCTCCATATAAGAAAGCATTTTTCTCATCCAACTGATGGAGTTGCTAGTCTATCTGCACTACGATTGAAATCAGAATCATAACTGTGGATAGGTGCGCAACAGGTGAAAAGGTGTCAAAGAAGTCCACCCTGTATGTCTGAGTGAACCTTTTAGAAACTAATTAGGCTTATACCTAGAAATTGACCCCATCGAGGTTGTATTTGAGTGCCAACACCCATTTACAACCAACCACCATGGCACCTGTCATCAACTGAGTAAGCTACTAGGTGCCACGTGAGCGAAGTGCATCTATCTCATCGTTCATAGCCTGGTGCCACTTAGGATCCAACATGGCCTACTGGTGACTAAAGGGAATCTCGATGGTGGAAAAGATCCTAACAGAACCTACTAAATGTCATACCAAGACTCTTTGTAGGAATTGCTCCTATATAAGGGTATCTCAGGCAATGGCAAGGTGCCTTTCTAATGGCAATTGGAAGATCAACATCATCAGGCACATACTCATGGATAGGCTCTGAGGTAGACATATCTATAGGTGGACATGTAGACTCATCACTCTGGGAAACAAAATCATTACCCAAAACATCCATATTCTCCTCTGTGGAGGAAGAGGGTAACAAAGGAGGCATCTGTAGTGTAGTCTAAGGCCTCCTGTATGTAGCAATGGGATCTTTAAATCTCTGAGGTGCCTCTGTAGTAGTAGGAGTAGGAGGATGTGGCTCAGTAATAGGAATTGCCCTAGAAGGTATAAGAGGGACTGGTATAGGGGCCATGTCATCATTTGAAGTGCATATCTGACCAACTACAGAGAAAAATGGGATAGACTCATGGAATGTCACATCTACACTAACGTAATGCTTCCCAGTATAGGAGTTATAACATCTGTATCCCTTCTGAATCCTGGAGTATCCCACTAACACGCATTTGACTGCCCATGGATCCAGTTTATCTTGACCTTGGGAATGTAGGTGCACAAAAGCAACACATCCAAATACTTGTATTGAAACATGGAGGAGATCTCTATCTGGATAGAGAAGAAGCCATGGAATTTGGTCATGAATCATTGAACTAGGCATTTTGTTGATGAGATAGCATGCAATCAAGATTGCATCTCCCTAGTACCGTTGAGGCATGTTATGGTGAATTAGAAGCGTGTAGGCCACAACCAACAAATGCTTATGCTTCCTCTCAGCAACTCCATTTTGCTGGGAGGTGTGAGGGCATGTGGTCTAGTGAATAATACCCCAAGCCTTGTAGAAGTTGGTCAACCTAGGTCATAGAACTCAAGTGCATTATCTGTTCTTACCACCTTGACTGTGGCATAATATTGTGTCTTTACTTCTAACAAGGTCTCAATGATGGTCCAAGATAAGCCTTATTCTTCAAGAGAAATACTTAGGATAAACGGGAAAAATCATCAACAATCACAAGATAATACCTGTGTCCCAACCTATCTGGTACTCTGCTAGGACCTCAAAAATCCATATGAAGCAACTCAAACAAAGCCTCAGATCTAGGTGATAAGCTAGCAGGAAAGGAAGAACGATGATGCTTACCCAGTTGACATGCATCACATGTAATAGTGGTGGCAGGAGAGAAGTGACGAATCACTCTCCTAAAACAATCCAATGATAAATTGCCAAGTCGAATGTGCCACTGCAAGGCACTCCCACCAACATATCTATTTTGGCCATTACTTGACTAGCAAAAGTCACCTATCCAAGATGATATACACCATTCTCCTTGGTTCCACCAGCAATGGTTTTCCCTGTAAGTTTATCCTGTAGAGTACAACCAACTTCAACAAAGATGACCTTGCAGTTAAGATCCTTTGTAATTCTACTGACTAACAACAAACTGAATGGAAAATCTAGCACATGTAAAGCATTTGGCAATCGTAGAGTAGGGGTCACAGGGACCTCCCCCTCACCATAAATTCTAGATAGTCTACCATTAGCAACCCGCATTGTCCTACCTAGGGAAACAAGAATAAGATATTGAAAATGCCTCCTATCTCCGCAATGATGCTGGGATGCTCCTAAGTCAACCAACCAACCTGCACTATTATGACTCATGTCATGTTCCTGCTTAATCACTTCGACATACTCCATTGTCCCTACCTTACTAGCAATATTCAATTCCATCTTAAAACCTTCCAACGATGACATTGTGCCCTAGCAGGGACCAAATAACCACAAGAACTGATCTGAAAATTGATTATCAGACCTGAAATCAATTCATTAGACAAACGGTAAACTCTCAATCATGAAATCCAAAACAACAGAGTCCTGGACATCAAGGGAAGAGTCACGAAAGCCTCCCTAGATCAAGCATAAGTGCACACTAGGCATAGGGGAGGCCCTTAGTGGCACTGCCCAAATCGCAGGGGATGGCTGAGGAATGGGCGGTGTCCCTGGTGGCCGCTAGGCTGTTGTTACAGCCCTAGTGGCTGCTAGGCTGCTACTGCGACCCTAGTGGCTGCCCTAGTGGCCACTGGCGAGGACCCTAGTGGTCGCTAGGCTATTGTTACGACCTTGAGGCCGCTAGAGCAGGCTTTGCCTGACTTGGAGGTGGCTCTGGGCACAAGGGTGGCCGCTAGGTCGTGCCTCGTCGCTCCAACAACCAACCTTGAGGCCACTAAGGTGTGCTCTATCGCCCTTGGCGGCGACACTACTCGTAAGAAGTTAGGGAAGGCCCTGTTGCCGCCCTTAGTGGTGGCACTGGCCCTAAGGGCCACCGCTTGAGGCTGGTGGAAGCCCTACTGGACCTGTTGCTAGCTTGTAGAGGTCGGCGGTGATGGGTTGAGGATGGTGACACCCTTGGAGAGGAAGAGAGAAGAGAGGGATTTGGCTGGGCTACCTAGGCATCAGTCTAGGACCTCTGCTTTGATACCAAGTAGGAGAAAAGGAGCCAATTCATTATTCGCTGAAACCCTACCTCTATTTATAGAAAAGAGGTGGAAACAAAACATAACACAACCCCATACAAAAAAGGAAAGAAGGAAAGACCATCTCAACTACATGAGCACACTCAACCAAATAACTAGGGACCGAAAAGGTCTAACACTATGTGCACGTACGCTAGTCAGCGTCAGTACCACAATGAGGTAGCAGTTCTCCAGTTTCTTAATAGTTTGGATCCAGAGTATGATGTTACTCGTTCTTAGATGCTAACTTTTTCGAAGCTTCCATCTCTTGAGGAAGCGTATAGTCAACTCAACAGGATCACTATTTCGTCTTCCTCACTAGAGATAATTAGCCAAACTTGTGCACTTGTTGTTAGTGGAGGCTGTGGTGGCCGTGGCTCCCATTATATTCAAGGTTGTGGATGTAGCAAAGGGCAAGCTGGTAGAGCTCGTCCTACATGCACTTACTGTTGTTGGATTGGTCATGTTGAGGCTTCATGTTGAACTAAGCATGAGAAGCCTCCTATGGCCAATTAGGCAGTGGCTACTTCTAAGGTGGAGTCTAATACTATGCCTTAAGTAGAGTATGATGTTGTTGTCTAGTGACTTCCCCAGATTACTCAAGAGGCACCCTCTTCCTCCTCTGATATAGCTATCATTCCCTCAGGTATAAATTATGCCTCTAATGTTTTTGACAGGGTTTGTGATGGTATCACCTTACTTGTAGGTTTTGGTGCTTCACTCCATTTGAGTGACGATCACAGTTGTTTTCAACAGCTTCAATCAATCCCTTCTGGTTGTCGTCATAGAGTGGGCGACATTCTAGGGTTGATGGTTAGGGGGAGGTGGCCATTACCCCCACTTTACGATTGCCTAATGTTTTATTTGTTCTAGAATTCATTGTTAGCTTGTCTATTAGTAGAATTCCAAGGATCTTTGTTGAGTTACTTTATTTTGAGGGGTTATTTGTTATCTTATTTTTCATGTTGGACCTATTATGCTATTTTTCCCTTGTCTCTCTATATAAAGAGACATAGGGATGGCTTGGTAAAATAAGATTTCTTCTTTACTTCAACTTGGTATTAGAGCACCAGGTTGAGGTCTCCACCAAAAAAAGAAACCCTAACCCCACCTTAAGCCCTTTCTCCAGGAGCTACCGCCGCCACCACCGATGGTCATGCCAATGTCGGATCGCCATCACAGCATCAGCAGCACCGTTTGCTGCTGCTACTGAAGCTGGTTCTCCACTGCCACTGCAGCACGTGATCATAGCATAGCAGCAGCTGCTCGCCGTCTTGTTGCAGCACTCGCTGTCGTGCCACAACACCTAATCGCAGCACTGCTGCTACCGCTAGTAGCCACCCCACTGCAGCACTTGCCGCCACACCGCAGTGACTGATCACAGGGCTCCTGCTGTCACTTGTTACCGCCTCCCAATCGCCACTGCTGCCACCTACTACTGCTATGTCTCGCCTTGATGCCTCTGTAGCACGACACCACACCTTGGTGTGTGTGCTACAGTAGTGCGAGTCACAACCGTAGCACAGTCCGAGTCGCAGCCATATGTCACCACACCATTCTCTCCTCATTTAGGAAGGTTTTTTGGATATTGAGGGATAAGGATTTAAATCAAAAAAATCTTCCTATGGGTGGTATAACTTTCTTGATCTTTTGATCTGATTTTGGGTGTGTATTCTCCAAAGTGATTGGTTTTTTTGGGTGTGTATTCCCCTGATTGCTTGATTCTTGGGGTGTGTATTCCCCAGTGAAGTGTTATTTTTGTATGTGGATTGTGGGGTGTGTATTCCCCAAGTTTGTTGGCGTTTAATCCAGGATTTCAAATATGTTATTTGGACTTATTCTTGTGTGTTTCAAGTTACCATGTCTGCATCAAATGCTGCTGAGGTGTCTTCAGGACAGACTATAGAAAGCAGAGTGTACAAGAGCCCTTCTTTGCTCCAATTACAAAATTGGATGAGATCAATTATCCCCATTAGTCTCAAACCTTCCTTGTCATTGTGGAAGACCATGAGAAGAAGCATGTGCTTATGGAAGCACCACTAGAGCAGAAAATAGGAAATACATAACTTGGAATCGGAATGATACTACGATGAGAGCCTGGATTTTGAATAGCATCATTCCAAGAATTGGCGATGAAGTTATGTACTACAGTTCTACCAAAGAGATGTGCGATGGCTTGAAGATGACTTATTCACATGAGTTGAATTCAACTCAAGTATTTCAAATCCACTATGATTTATGCCATCTCAAGTAGGAGATGAGTCTGTCTCAGTATTACTCTGCTATGAAGGGGTTATTGGAGAAATATAATGCATGTACACCAATGTGTACTTCTACATGCAAGGATCATAGGAAGAAGTTTGTAGCCCACATGTTCCTTGCAAGGCTGAGTAATCACTATTCTGTAGCTCGTTCACAGATTCTTACTCTCTCTAAGCTTCCTCCTATTGAGGAAATTTACAAGAGGCTGAGTAGGATGCAAATTCAGCCTACTCATGATGCTGTTATTACCAATACGTCTCCGGCTCATGCTGCTATTAGCACTTGTGGTGGTCGTGGAGGCTTCTTTCGTAGCAAAGGAAGGGGCCGGATTGATGGTGGTGGGGGCAAGCCTACATGTTCTTACTGTGGCAGGCTTGGCCATGTTGAGGCTAAGTGTTGGAATAAACTTGGCCGTCCTACTGTTGCCAACCAGGTTTCTGTTACAACATCTCCAGGTGTGAGCATTAAGGCAGTATCTCTTGCAGAGGCAGACTATCATGTAGTTGTGCAGCGGCTAACATAGTTGACCCATGAGCAGCTTCAACCCTCTAGCACTGCAACCTATGCATCTGCATTAGGTACGAAAGGGTCATGGTTGATTTATTCAGGTGCATCTGATCATTTGATAGGAAATTCCCAGTGCTTTAAGGAATTACAGAAGACACCACAGGAACATTCAGTACAGCTGGCAGACGATAGGCATGCCCCTATTTGTGGTAAGGGAGGGGTATCTGTTACACCCTCCATGTATCTTGCTGATGTATATTATGTGCCAGACATGGCAATACAACTGCTATCTGTTAGTTCTATTACTAAGGAGTTGAATTGTCATGCTATTTTTGATGTTGTTGGATGCACTTTTTAAGATCACATGATGGGGAGGACGATTGCTGGTGGCCATGAGGAGGGAGGTGTGTATCGGCTACTTCAGAGTCTAGTTGTTGCAACCTATCAGACGACTATTGCAGGGAGTGCCATAGAAGACTAGATCATCCTTTACTGGACAAGCTACGTCGTGTCATCCCTCACTTGTCTCCTGCCATGAAGATTTAGTGTGATGCGTGTCAACTGGGAAAGCATCACCATGCCAGTTTTCTAGCATCTATCCAATCTACCAGTTCTGCTTGTTTTGATTTGCTGCATTGTGATGTCTAGGATCTTAGCTATGTAGTAGACCGCCAGAATTATAGATATTTGTTATTTGTGGATGATTTTTCACGTTTATCATGGACCTTTCTGATGAGGAATAAATCGAAAGTTGGTTCTTTGATTCAGCAATTTGTGATGATTGTGAAAAATCAATTTGGTATATACATTAAGAAAATTCGAACAGATAATGCATTAGAATTTTGCATAAAAAATTGGCTAATTTGTATGGATAACTGGGTATTATGCATCAGACCTCATGTCCTCATAAGTCACAGCAGAATGGGATAGCTAAAAGAAAACATCGCCATATTCTAGATACAACTAGAGCTTTACTTATCCAGAATAGTGTTCTGCATAGTTACTAGGGAGATGCGATTCTTACTGCTTGTTATCTCATTAACAGGCTCCCTTCCTCTATTTTACATGAGCAGATTCCATGGAGTATCTTATATCCTGATGCAAACTTATTTCTTGTGCCACCAAAGACCTTTGGGTGTGTGGCATTTGTACACCTCCTTGGGCCTGGTCATGACAAATTGGCACCAAGGGCGGTTAAGTGTATTTCTGGGATACTCACTGATGTAAACACATTTACACTACTTAAAATGTCTATTTATGCATGTTCTTAAGCATAGGATTGCATTTCATGATATAATTATTGCATAACATGCATCATCTTGCATTTAGAGTAGTTTGAATAAAATGGAGGTTAATTGTCTCCTTTTATGTGCTTGGATAGGGAAAACATTTTATCGGGGCCTCGGATCAAAGATCCAATCGTATGGATGTGATCAGGGCGACGATTGGAGTTCAACGACTCCAAGATTGCCCTAATCAGACATCCGTAGCATCAGATAGTGATCGGGGAACCCTAGAAGATCAAGGACCAGGATGGTGAAAATTTGCACTTCAGATGACAAATCTGACCGCACGGATGAATTCGGATCGACGATCACAGCCCAACGACGCAAAAATCAAGTCAATCCGACATCCGTGGCACCATCTACAACTTCCAGAAGATGGACGGCCAAGATGGTGCCACGTGGTGCCATCTCGGCTGCCCAAACGGCCACACGCATTCTACAAAGGCCCCGCACCTGCTCGCTCTCCGCCGTTGGATCTTGATCCAACGGCTGTGGTCGGTCGCGCTTAAAAGCGTCCGCTCGACCATCCGCGCCTCGTAGCGTAGCGGTCGAGTGCGCTTACGCGACCAGCGGGCGCGGGTTCGAGCCGCAGCAAAGGGCTGGAGGCGCGGGTGATTGGGCGAGGGTGGAGCATCAGATAGAGATCGGACGGCCGCGCGTGCCCGATAGCATCCACGCGTGATTGAACGCACGGCGCGGACGCGCGATCGCATGCAGGCAGGCGCGCAATGCAGCGGATGAAGGTGCGACTTAAGCCGTTCGATCTCGCGATCGGACAGCTGAGGATCGCTGGACGTGCGTGTACGTTGATGAAGAGGGCAGCCGAGGAGGTGCGCGTGGGCGCGGAAGCTACGCCCACATTGGGGCTTTAGTGACGGATTTATCCGTCACTAAAGACCCCTCATTTATTATTTTGAAGTTGTAATGTTGATTTTGCCCCCACTCCTTGCAACTATAAAAGGAGACCCCCTCCATACGAAATTATCATCCCTTCCTTCTCCTCTCTACACCTCCAAAGCTCAAGAGAAGCTTGTCCCACACCCGGGATGCTTCTCGCGAGATAAAGTCCACTTTTCGTTCCCCTTCGGAAGTGGATCCCGCGACGACGACGGCGTGCTGCTTCATTCCCGTTCTTCTGCTTCGTCCTCCTTCGTCCTGCTTCGTTCCCCTTCGTCCAGGCGTCGTCCCGTCCGGCTCGTCCTCCAAGCAACCGTCGAGGAGGATTTCTCTCTCCCTATTCTTTTTACTGCTTTCTAGTATAAATTTACTACTTTCTAGTGTAGTTTTGTTCGTCCTCCAAGCAATCGTCGAGGAGGACATTTCTCCCTCCATTCTTTTAATGCTTTCTAGAGTAAATTTATTGCTTTCTAGGGTAATTGTTTTATCCTTTCTAGTTGTAATGAACAATCTCCTCAATAAAAAATTCCTTGTTTATTCTACATCTCATTTTGATTTCTCTATGTAATATTCTCTTTCTCTCTTACTCTCTCTCTCTTCTATTTATTGTAAATAATTAGATAGTTTTAAATTGAATTATTCTGTGACAAATAAAAAGAAACACGTCGTTTTCAAATCAAACATCCGCCTCCCTATGTTCGACCCGGAATTTTAATTTCGGTATAAATTTTATTTGTTGAACACGAATTCTTCGCTTTCGAACTACAACAACAGGTTTTCCAAAATCGAACACGTTAGCGTAGCGTTCATTTACGTTCAACACTCATGCACGTAGAAAGGATATAGGTGTTATGATCCCATACACCAGAAACATTATGTGAGTGCGGATGTAACTTTTCATGAGTTTATCCCTTATTTTTCTACCTCAGGTCATCAATTGAGAGAGATAGAGGTGGTTGCTCCTATGCCTGTACCCCTATAGCCTTGGAGGATTTCTCTCATAGTAGTGGTGTATCTACCATAGAACATACTATGGACACTTTCTGACCTGTACCACCTGATGAGAAAGCATTTAAGGGTGTTACATATCACCTGCTGGTTACTTATAGAGAGAAGAGACACCCCCCTTCTTCTGCAGTTCCTACTGAGCCACCATCATCCTCTGCTTAGCTATGTATTAGAGATACTGATGATTCTTCTACTCATGTGTCTTCAGGGTCTCTTTCTCTACCCACATATGATGATATTCCCAATGCTATCAGGAAGGCTCCAAGATCCTATGCACTGTATTGTGTTGCCAGCAGTGTTGTCTCTGCAGGCTCTCTTGGGCCCGAATTACATGCTTTTACAACTGCAATCTATAGTATCGAGATACCTACTTCCTACCAGCAGGCTCTCCTACATCCACATTGGAAGGCAGCCATGGAAGAGGAGATGTCTACGCTTATTGATAGAGGCACCTGGGAGTTGTCTGCTCTACCTTCTAATGCACACTTAGTTGGGGCCAGATAGGTCTTTAAGCTGAAATACAACACTGATATTTCTCTTTATAAGGCTCGCTTTGTAACCAAAGGATTCACTCAAACTTATGTGGTAGATTTCTTTAACACTTTTTCTCCTGTGGCATGACTCTCCACGGTCCGTATTCTTGCTTCTATTGTGGCTCATTATGGATGGCATCTTCACCAACTAGATGTTAAAAATGTCTTTCTATATGGAGATTTGGAAGAGGAGATATGCTTGCAGCAACCACCTGGTTTTGAGGTTCAGGGGGAGTGTGTATGAAAACTTCATAAGACTATTTATGGCCTTAAATAGAGCCCTTGAGCCTGGTTTTAGCTTTTGTCTGAGGCACTTTCCATGTTTGGGATGCAGGGATCTTTTTCTGATCATTCCTTGCTTGTTAAGAAGACTAATACTAATACCGTGGCTTTATTGGTATATGTTGATGACTTTATCCTTACAGGTGATGATGCAGATGGTATTACTCAGGTGAAGGAGTATTTGGCTTGCCAGTTTGTTATGAAAGATCTTGGCAAGCTGAGATATTTTCTAGGTATTGAGATCGCCACAAGCAAGCAGGTCATAGTGATGTCTTAAAGAAAGTATGCACTTGATATTCTTTAGGAGACAGTAATGCTAGGATCCAAGGGAGGCAACATTCCTATGGAGCCTAAAGTTCATCTATTTGAGGATACAGTGAAGGTAAAGGATAAAAAGGTCTATCGGCAGTTAGTTGAGAAGTTATTGTATCTAACCATCACCAGGCTAGACATCAGTCTTATAGTAGGTAAGCTAGGTCAGTTCTTAGACAAACCCACTGATGTCCATTGGCAGGCGGTTATGCATGTGTTGAGGTACATTAAGGGATATCTAGGCACAGGCATTCTATTCCAAAAGAATAAGGGCTTTATGTCTGTAGTGGCTTACTCTGATGTAGTTTATGCAGGAGATGCGGGAGATAGGTAATCTACTACTAGTTTTTGCACATTTGTGACTGAAAATTTGGTGACCTAGAGGAGCAAGAAATAGAGTGTTATTTCACGCTCTAGTGCTGAGTTCGAGTACAGGGCTATGGCCCATACTGTAGCTGAGATGATATGGATCAGATCTCTGCTTCGAGATTTTCATGTTGAAATTCAGGAGCCTATGGAGATGCATTGTGATAATCGGGCTACAACATATATTGCTAATAACCCCATGTTTCATGAGAGAATGAAACATGTGGAAGTAGACAATCATTATATCAGGAGCCTGATTCAACAGGGTCTACTTCGTATTACGTGTCTTACCTCCACTGATCAGATTGCTGATGTATTTACTAAGCCACTGCCTCGCCCCCAATTTGAGAAGTGTAGAAGCAAGCTGAGCATTGTGGATATATATGTTCCAGCTTGAGAGGGAGTGTTGAGTTACATTTATTATGAGGGGTATTTGTTATCTTATTTTTCGTGTTGAACCTATTATGTTATTTTTCCCTTGTCTCTCTCTATATAAAGAGACATAGGGATGGCTTGGTAAAATAAGATTTCTTCTTTACTTCAACTATCTTAACTGTCGGGCAATCTTTGATGATGTTGGCTATATGTTTTAGGACAAGCTCGCGAGGAGGATGATTAGTAATGGACATGAAGAAGGGGTGTATATCACCTATTTCAAACATCAATTGTAGCTACTTGCAAGGACGAGGTTTGTTTTGCTATAGGGGAGTGCTCTGTAGTAGCACCATCATCTTGGCCATTTATGTAACGAACGTGTGCCCCAGACGTCTTTTAAGACGTCTGGGAGGTGGCCCAGACGTCGGACCAGACGTCTAGGATCGTTTCCAGACGTCTGGAAATCCGTTATCTTCCACACGCGTGGGTCGTCTGCGCGCCTGAGCGCGCAGACCTGCATATTCGTTTATTCCTTGCGGCTGCAGACGCCCTGCTGCGTCCTCTCTCCTCCTCGCACGACCTTAAAAGGCCACGCCTCCCCTCACTTCCGTCACCACCGTCTCCTCCCCCTTCTCCTTCAGCCAGTGAGCGTGAGCGCGAGCGCGAGGGCGGCAGCAGCGGCCGCAGTGAGCGCAGAGGAGGTGCTGCGTGCGAGAGCGGAGCTCTGCCGTGAGGGCGAGCTCGCCGGGGCTGCTAGGGCCGGCCGGCGGAGGGCGCAGGGGGCGCGGAGCGACGCGGAGGGGGGACTGCTGCGGTCTGAGTGGCGCCCTGATTCTGGAAAAATTTCCAGAATCAGACGTCTGGGTTGATAGCCAGACAGCGAGGGCGACGTCTTGAAGACCATCCAGACGTCTGAAAGGTGAGTTTTCCGTCTCCTTCTTCCTTCCTGTCGACTGACCGTACTGAGGGAGGGAGATGGGTGTGCGCAGGCTCGGTGATTCGCCATCCATCGCGAATCAGACGTCTGGCAGTAGTACCAGATGGCGGAAGCGACCTCCAGACGTCCGGGGTGACCATCGGACGTTTGGGAGCTAGGCCAGACGTCCCCGCAGACTTCTGGACGTCTGGGAAACCACGCTGAACAAGGTAATTCTCTGATCCACTTTTTAAGACGTCTGGAAGAAGTTCCAGACGTCTGATTTTGCACAGTGTCATTGTTTTCGACCCGTTTAGGGCCCGTTCAGGTTCCGTTTTCCGCGATTCGAGTTGCGTTCTTTTCGAAATTAATTCCTCTACCCGTCTACAATAGCTATACACTGTTTTGAGATACTCCTTGTGTTTGATCCTTGTGATAGGACCCCGTTATGTTGCAGTCTCGAGGGTCGCGGAGGCACGCGGGATTCCCGACCACGCCCCCATTTCTCCCGTTGTACCTGGTAGAGTGGCTTTAAGTTATTAATAAAATCTGTTAAATTATGGAACCATAAATAGAACCTAGGACATTGCATGAATCCTAGGAATGAGAAATAGATGGAATGATAGCTCCTAGGTGTTGCATGAATCCTAGGGCTGGAAAACTAGATTGTATGATAGATCCTAGGATATGGCATGAATCCTAGGATGGGAAAACTAGTGGAATGTATAATACTACAATCTTGGAAAATGGAAAGAGATATAAAGTTGCCTGTAATTTGAATTAACAGCTGCCTGTTGTGAATAAATAACGTGGTTGAGAACATGGATTGTAAGAATGTGAAACTGGAAATTGAAACCTGGATGTTTGAGTAAAAAGGATGGAACCCTATGGGGAAGTAGGAGTGGAACTCCTGGAAAGTGAATGGAATAGTATTGGGGAAGTGAGCTGGCCCTTGAGTACGGAGTACCAAGGAGAGCGACTGTCCCCCTGTTTAGTGCAGAGCGGAGCCAGCCACCCCAGGGACCTGGGGTTAGGATTGGCCACTCTGTACTGACTTGCTGGCCCTCGCGTACGTAGTACCGAGGAGAGCTACTAGTGTAGGGAGGTACTAGCTACCCCACGGGCCCTGGGGTTCTGCTAGCCTCCCACACCGACTTGTTAGGCCCGCTGGGGCAAACCAGGGTAGTCAGGCGAGGGTGCGTGGACTGTGGAGGGGCAAGGCCCCAGTTTGGTTACTGTGGAGGGGTTGGACCCCTGTTACTGAGAGGGCTCTGCCCTGGACTGGTTCCGTGCTGTGCTTTGGGCGCACCCGTTAACGGAAATGACTGACTGCGTGCTAGTACGGGTTAGCTACCTGTGCGTTTATCGCGCGTGCCGTAGTCACCGTTACGTCTGTCAGTGACCTTGGGGTGGTTGACTAAGGGTAGGATCACCACGGGGGACTCTCCCGGCCAGGAGAGCACCACGTGCTACTTCTACTTTTTGGAAGAGACTGCGATCAAGATCGTTCCCACGAGGAACATTCGAGATCAAGAAAAAGATCTGAGGAATAAATGAAATAGTGAGACATTTGAAAGATGTGAATAAAGAAAGTAATCGAACATAACAGCTACTGTACACTCTACTGTTGCTTTTAGTTTTAGTTGCCACTCTACTCAGCGTTTTGCTGACGTGTTACACTCGTTACCTTTTTCAGGACTCGGTGTTGAGCAGCCAGGGTCAGCGGCTGCAGAGGACGTTGGGTCGAGTAGGGTCCAGTAGAGTTACCACTGTCTCTTGTACCTCTTTTTGTTACGTTGTAGTGAGTAGTTCTTGTTTCCGCTGTACTTTCTTTACCTGCAGTTCAAATTATATTATGAATGTTGTTCTACTGTTGTTGGTACATACTGTGGTAGTTTCTTTCCTTACTGCTGTACTTTCTTACTATTAGTTATATTCATCCTGAATGTGGTTTATTTTACTGCTCTTTTGGTTACTTCCTCGTTGGACGACTAGGTCTTGGGATTAGTTGAGTCGGTCCGGTTCTCATGTCTCGTAGGGACTCGGGAATCGGGTCATTACAAGATGGTATCAGAGCAAGGTTGTCCCGAGAAGTGAATCAATTGACTGGAAAATAACCAATTCACATGTTTATAACTAGAGTAGCCACCACAACCTATCTCTTGACATGAGTTCTTAGACGTTTCCGTTCGGTATCGTTCCGTAGTGACGTGTTCCGTTTTGTTTCGCGTCTCCTTACAGGAGATGCCTCGTCGCGAGACTAGTGAGGCTGGCCGCGGGCGCGGCCGAGGACGAGGTCGGCGAGGTGGACGTGCTGTTGTTGACGTCTCGGTGGACCAGCCACCACTCTCGGGCATCCAGGCCCAGGACCTCGCCAGACTGATACGGGACATTGTACGAGAGGAGCTCCACCCACCGCCCCGAGCACCTCCACCTGGGGCTGCAGAGGGGGAGTCCTCTGTAGGACCACGCGACGGACACGGCACTGGACACGAGGGAGGGGATGGGCCGCTGCCGCCCCCACCTTCCTCCGACACTTCTGTACACGAGGCACCTTCGCCTGGAGGTGCACCAGCACCTCCCCTACAGCGCCACTTCGAGCATTTCGGACAGTTCCGGAAGCTGAAGCCCCCCTCCTTCAAGGGGGATGAGGACCCGAACTGAGGCAGAGGACTGGCTTAAGCAGCTGGAGAAGATCTTCAACACCCTTCGCCCCCCGGTGGAGTGCCGCGTGGCCTTTTCCACGTACCAGCTGGAGAGTGCGGCACACCGGTGGTGGAGGGCGGTCCGGGGACAGGAGAAGGACGAGCCGACGCGGGACCAGTTCATCACCCTCTTTTGCGAGCAGTACTTTCCCTAGACGTGGCAGGACCAAAGGAGGCGGGAGTTCCACACTCTCCGCCAAGGGACGATGACTGTGAGCGCGTATCGCACGCATTTCTTGGAGCTGTCCCGCTTTGTAGCGACAGCGGTAGCCACTGAGGACGAGCGCCTTTGGAGGTTCACCGAGGGGCTCCGGCCTGCGATCCGGGGGTATGTCAAACCCCTGAAGCTGCCTACGTTTTCGAGGGTGGTAGAGGCAGCTATGACTTACGAGGAGACCAACAAGTCCGCACGAGACACTGACGGCAGGCGGAAGAGGCCCTTCCAGCCAGACTTTTCACAGGGCCGGTGAGAACGGAGACACGTGGCATCCGCAGGAGAGCCGTCACGTTGTGCAGGGCCATCAGTGGCCTTTGGGGGCCCTCGACAGGGGCCAGTCGCCAGCATCGGACCCCCGCCTAGCCGACAGCAGGGACCCACTGAGGGCGGGAGTCGGGTTCCCCTCTGCTACCAGTGTGGCCAGCCGGGCCACGTCAGGAGGGACTGCCCATCTAGGGCAGGGGGTCAGCAGATACTCCCCACGTAGAGCACTAGAGGGCGCGCAGGAGGCCGCGGTTCCCAGGCGCGAGGAGGAGGATAGCAGTCGCGAGGAGGGTACCGGCCAGCACCTACCCGTCCGACGCAGAGTGTGGCTGCTTCGTCCGCACCTAGAGCTGAGGGGCGTGTCAACGCCCTCACACATAGGGACGCCAGAGCTTCGGGATCGGTGGTAGCAGGTATGGTTTCAGTTTCTGGCAGACTCGTTTACACGCTTTTCGATTCCGGTGCTACGCACTCGTTTGTCGCAACCAGTTTCGCAGTTAGTTTGGACCAAGATTATATACTGTTAGAGAATCCATTCGTAATCAGAGGTCCGAGTGGCCAGCTGTTTGTAGCTGAGGAGGTGTACACGGATTGCGAGGTCAGCGTCGGAGGACATAGCCTGCCAGCTGACCTGATTATGATCCAGATGGAGGACTTTGGAGTGATTCTGGGGATGGATTGGTTGTCCGCTTACCACGCCTTGGTGGATTGTTTTGAGAGGAAGATTGTCTTCTCCATTCCGGAGTTGCCTTCTTTCGAGTTTCACGGACAACTAGTGGACGGAGGTTTTAGGTGCATTTCGGCACTTCGGGCGGCGAGACTTTTGAGCCAGGGGTGTGAGGGCTTCCTAGCTTGTGTGGTGGCAGAGCCCAGCCCTGTGGCAGACTTCCAGAGCATCCCGGTGGTCAGAGAGTACCCCGACGTGTTTCCAGACGAGTTACCAGGACTACTGCCCGAGCGTGAGATTGAGTTTGAGATATCACTAGTACCAGGGACCAGCCCCATCTCCACCGCGCCATACATAATGGCACCGCTTGAGCTGCAAGAGCTCAAGTCCCAGTTCCAGAACCTTTTGGAGAAAGGCTTCGTGAGGCCCAGTGCGTCCCCCTGTGGAGCCCCGGTACTGTTTGTGAAGAAGAAGGATGGGACCCTACGCCTTTGTGTGGACTACCGACAGCTGAACAGGGTCGCCATCAAGAACAGATATCCGCTGCCGAGGATCGACGATTTGTTTGACCAGTTGCGGGGTGCCACGGTGTTTTCCAAGATAGACTTGAGGTCTGGATACCACCAGTTGAGGATCAGGGAGATCGACGTCTCCAAGACAGCTTTCCGCACCCGGTACGGACACTACGAGTTTTTGGTCATGCCGTTTGGGCTGACCAATGCCCCCGCTGCTTTCATGGACCTGATGAACCGGGTGTTTAGACCGTACTTGGACCAGTTCATGGTGGTTTTCATAGATGATGTACTCATCTATTCTAGAGATCGGACGCAGCACGGATAGCACTTGCGGATGGTTCTGGACACTCTGAGACGACGCCGGCTGTACGCCAAATACAGCAAGTGCGAGTTCTGGTTGAGGGAGGTGACCTTCCTAGGTCATGTGATCTCTGGAGACGGCTTGACGGTGGACCCAGCCAAGGTCGAGGCAGTGCTCAGGTGGGAGAGACCGCGTTCAGTCACTGAGATTCGTAGTTTTCTGGGACTGGCAGGCTACTACAGACGATTCATCAGAGGATTTTCGCAGATTGCGCGTCCTATGACACAGTTGACTAAGAAGGACGTGCCTTTCGCTTGGACAGACGCCTGTGAGGCGTGTTTTCTGGAGCTGAAGGAGAGGTTGACCTTGGCTCCCGTGCTCACCATCCCTGACAGTAGTGGCGGGTTCGTTGTGTACATGGATGCCTCCTTGCAGGGGTTAGGAGGTGTACTCATGCAGAGGGGTCACGTTGTCGCTTACGCTTCATGGCAACTGAAGCCCCATGAGCATACCTACCCTACCCACGACCTAGAGTTGGCAGCTGTTGTCTTCGCGCTGAAGACCTGGAGGCACTACTTGTACGGTGAGACCTTCGAGATTTTTACTGATCACAAGAGCCTCAGATACCTTTTTGATCAGAAGGAGCTCAACATGAGATAGAGACGTTGGTTGGAGCTCCTGAAGGACTACGACTGCAGCATCTCCTACCACCCGAGAAAGGCCAATGTGGTGGCTGACGCCTTGAGCCGTAAGGCGCCCGCACGCTTGGCCAGTCTACAGTTACAGAGTTGGAGCCTTTTGGAGGAGGTGGGCAGTTGGCGACCTCTAGAGTTACGAGGGTACTGTGGGGCAGTGACGGTGACACGACAGACCAGGCCAGAGCTGATAGACCGCATCATCACAGGGCAGATGGCCGATCCGTACTTGCAGTCTTTGCGCGACAGAGTACTGTCAGGAGACCCTGGGGACTTCTCTTTCATAGACCAAGTGCTACGCTTGAGGGGACAGTTGTGCGTTCCCAGAGACGAGGAGCTGTTGAGAGAGCTCTTGACTGAGGCACACGGTTCCAGATTCACCATACATCCCGGAAACACAAAAATGTACCACGACTTGAGACGCGAGTTTTGGTGGAGAGGGATGAAGCGGGATGTGGGTGAGTTCGTGCAGCAGTGTTGAGTGTGCCAGCAGGTGAAAGCCCAAAACCAGAGGCCTGCAGGGCCGCTTCAGCCTCTTCCAGTGCCAGAGTGGAAGTGGGAGAGCATCACCATGGACTTGGTGGTGGGCTTACCTGTTACCCAGCGGGGACACGACGCAGTCTGGGTAATAGTGGATAGACTGACGAAGACGGCGCGTTTCTTGCCGATCCGAGTTACTTTGGGACCAGCACAGTTGGCAGAGAGGTATATCCGTGATGTGGTACGACTACACGGAGTTCCGCGAGAGATCGTATCCGACCGGGATACCCGCTTTACGTCCCAGTTTTGGGCTGAGTTTCAGCAGGCCTTGGGGACGAGGTTGAGGTTTAGCACGGCTTACCACCCCCAGACGGACGGACAGTCTGAGCGCACGATACAGACACTTGAGGACCTTTTACGTGCCTGTGTACTGGACTGGAGGGGCTCTTGGGAGGAGCACCCGCCCCTGGCAGAGTTTGCATACAACAACAGCTATCACTCGAGCATCGGCATGGCTCCCTACGAGGCTCTGTACGGACGGAAGTGTACGGCACCCTTGAGTTGGGTTGAGGTGGGGACCAAGTGGGAGGTTGGCCCCAGGTTAATCCGGCAGAGTCAGGAGGTAGTTGAGCAGATCCACAGACGACTCCGCACTGTCAGGAGCAGACAGAAGAGCTACGCGGATCAGAGACACAAAGAGGTGCAATTTGAGGTTGGGGACCATGTTTTCCTTCGTGTTTCGCCCATGAAGGGCTTACAGCGGTTTGGGGTGAGAGGGAAGCTCGCGCCGAGGTTTGTGGGGCCCTTTGAGGTCCTGGAGCGGGTTGGACCCGTTGCTTATAGACTTGCCCTTCCCCCGCAGCTTTCTGGCGTGCACGACGTGTTCCACGTGTCCAACCTCAGGAAGTACGTAGTCGACTCCAGTCACGTACTGAGTCACGAGAGCGTCGAGGTGGGCGACGACCTGACCTACCCTGAGCGGCCAGTGCAAATCCTAGACCGAGCCGTCTGCAGTTTGAGACGAAAGCAAGTAACCCTGGTAAAGGTTTTGTGGAGGAGCCAGCGGTACGAGGAGGCTACCTGGGAGCCTGAGGCAGCAATGCGGGAGCGGTACCCGGAGCTTTTCGCGGGTACGTCTTTTCGGACCGACTTCGGTCCTCTTTGAGTTTGTTATGGTTAATTGGACATCTTTTCCCGCACCCTAGTTGGCGCAAGTTTCAGGGACGAAACTTCCTTTGAGTTTGTTATATTGTAACGAATGTGTGCCCCAGACATCTTTTAAGACATCTGGGAGGTGGCCCAGATGTCGGACCAGACGTCTGGGATCGTTTCCAGACGTCTAGAAATCCATTATCTTCCACACACGCGGGTCGTCTACGCGCCTGAGCGCGCAGACCCGCATATTCGTTTATTCCCTGTGGCTGCAGATGCCCTGTCGTGTCCTCTCTCCTCCTCGCACGGCCTTAAAAGGCCACGCCTCCCCTCACTTCCGTCACCACCGTCTCCTCCCTCTTCTCCTTCAGCCAGTGAGCGTGAGCGCGAGCGCGAGGGCGGCAGCGGCGGCCGCAGTGAGCACGGAGGAGGTGCTGCGTGCGAGAGCGGAGCTCTACCGTGAGGGCGAGCTCGCCGGGGCTGCTAGCACCGGCCGGCGGAGGGCGCAGGGGGCGCGGAGCGACGCGGAGGGGGTACTGCTGCGGTCTGAGCAGCAGGCGCGCGAGGTGCGACGTGGGTGGTGTCGCGAGTGGAGGCCGAGTGGTGCCCTGATTCTGGAAAAATTTCCAGAATCAGACGTCTGGGTTGATAGCCAGATGGCGAGGGCGACGTCTTGAAGACCATCCAGATGTCTGAAAGGTGAGTTTTCCATCTCCTTCTTCCTTCCTGTCGACTGACCGTACTGAGGGAGGGAGATGGGTGTGCGCAGGCTCGGTGATTCGCCATCCATCTTGAATCAGACGTCTGGCAGTAGTACCAGACGACGGAAGCGACCTCCAGACGTCCGAGGTGACCATCGAACGTTTGGGAGCTAGGCCAGACGCCCCGCAGACTTCTGGATGTCTGGGAAACCACGCTGAACAAGGTAATTCTCTGATCCACTTTTTAAGACGTCTGGAAGAAGTTCCAGACGTCTGATTTTGCACAGTGTCGTCATTTTCGACCCGTTTAGGGCCCGTTCGGGTTCCGTTTTCCGCGATTCGAGTTGCGTTCTTTTCGGAATTAATTCCTCTACCCGTCTACAGTAGCCATACACTGTTTTGAGATACTCCTTGTGTTTGATCCTTGTGATAGGACCCCATTCTGTTGTAGTCTCGAGGGTCGCGGAGGCACGCGGGATTCCCGACCATGCCCCCATTTCTCCCGTTGTACCTGGTAGAGTGGCTTTAAGTTATTAATAAAATCTATTAAATTATGGAACCATAAATAGAACCTAGGACATTGCATGAATTCTAGGAATGAGAAATAGATGGAATGATAGCTCCTAGGTGTTGCATGAATCGTAGGAATGAGAAATAGATGGAATGATAGCTCCTAGGTGTTGCATGAATCCTAGGGCTGGAAAACTAGATTGTATGATAGATCCTAGGATATGGCATGAATCCTAGGATGGGAAAACTAGTGGAATGTATAATACTGCAGTCTTGGAAAATGGAAAGAGATATAAAGCTGCCTGTAATTTGAATTAACAGCTGCCTGTTGTGAATAAATAACGTGGTTGAGAACATGGATTGTAAGAATGTGAAACTGGAAAGTGAAACCTGAATGTTTGAGTAAAAAGGATGGAACCCTACGGGGAAGTAGGAGTAGAACTCCTGGAAAGTGAATGGAATAGTATTGGGGAAGTGAGCTGGCCCTTGAGTACGGAGTACCAAGGAGAGCGACTGTCCCCCTGTTTAGTGCAGAGCGGAGCCAGCCGCCCCAGGGACTCGGGGTTAGGACTGGCCACTCTATACCGACTTGCTGGCCCTCGCGTACGTAGTACCGAGGAGAGCTACTAGTGTAGGGAGGTACTAGCTACCCCACAGGCCCTGGGGTTCTGCTAGCCTCCCACACCGACTTGTTAGGCCCGCTGGGGCAAACCAGGGTAGTCAGGCGAGGGTGCGTGGACTGTGGAGGGGCAAGGCCCCGGTTTGGTTACTGTGGAGTGGTTGGACCCCTGTTACTGAGAGGGCTCTGCCCTGGACTGGTTCCGTGCTGTGGTTTGGGCACACCCGTTAACGGAAACGACTGACCGCGAGCTAGTACGGGTTAGCTACCTGTGCGTTTATCGCGCGTGCCGTAGTCACCATTACGTCTGTCAGTGACCTTGGGGTGGTTGACTAAGGGCAGGATCACCACGGGGGACTCTCCCGGCCAGGAGAGCACCACGTGCTACTTCTACTTTTTGGAAAAGACTGCAATCAAGATCGTTCCCACAAGGAACATTCGAGATCAAGAAAAAGATCTGAGGAATAAATGAAATAGTGAGACATTTGAAAGATGTGAATAAAGAAAGTAATCGAACATAACAGCTATTGTACACTCTATTGTTGCTTTTAATTTTAGTTGCCACTCTACTCAGCGTTTTGCTGGCGTGTTACACTCGTTACCTTTTTCAGGACCCAGTGTTGAGCAGCCAGGGTCAGCGGCTGCAGAGGACGCTGGGCCGAGTAGGGTCCAGTAGAGTTACCACTGTCTCTTGTACCTCTTTTTGTTACGTTGTAGTGAGTAGTTCTTGTTTCCGCTGTACTTTCTTTACCTGCAGTTCAAATTATATTATGAATGTTGTTCTACTATTGTGGTGGTACATACTGTGGTAGTTTCTTTCCTTACTGCTGTACTTTCTTACTGTTAGTTATATTCATGCTGAATGTGGTTTATTTTACTGTTCTTTTGGTTACTTCCTCGTTGGACGACTAGGTCTTGGGATTAGTTGAGTCGGTCCGGTTCTCGTGTCTCGTAGGGACTCGGGAACCGGGTCATTACAATTTACCTCTAGATAGGCTACATCATATCATCCCTTACCTTTTGCCAACTATTAAGATCCACTGTGATGCATGCCAGATGGGGAAACATCACTGAGACACCTTTCCTACTAGTTTTACTGTCACAGTCTATTTTGGATTTATTACATTCAGATGTGAGGGGTCTCATTTGTATTCTAGATCGGCTGGATCACAGATATTATTTGGTTATAGATGATGATTACCCCAAAATGCCATGGTTATTTTTATTAAAGAATAAGTTTGATGTTGGCTCAGTCATTAAGATATTTATTATTGAAATAAAGAATCAGTTTGCTTCTACTGTCAAGGTTGTTTGTATAGTTAATGCTCTTGAGTTTTGTGCTACTAATCTGGGTGATTCTATAGGTCACATGATATTATTCATCAAAGTACTTAACCCCATACATCCTAGCAGAACAGAAACATAGACATCTTTTGGATGTGGCCAGAATTCTACTTATTCATCATAATGTCCTGTCTATGTACTAGGGAGATGCAAAACTTACTATATGTTGTTTGATTAACAGGATGCCCAGTTCTGTACTATCTGAGTAGGTATCATGGTAGATATTGTATCCAGACGAGATGTTTTAGTTGTCGCCTTGGAATTTTGGCTGTGCAGCTTTTGTTCACATTACTGGGCCTTGTAGGGATAAGTTGGCCCTCTGGGCAATTAAATGTGTTTTCCTAGGTTATAGCCATACCCAAAAAGGTTACAGATGTCATGATCCATTGCAAAAGAAGCATTACGTTAGTGCTTATGTCACTTTTCATGAGGCAGTACTGTATTTTTCAATGACAGGGCATCAGTTGTCTTTTGAGGTAGAGGTGGCACCAATGCCTATTCCTCCTATTTAGTTAGAAGATTTTCCTCGCAGTCTAAATTACCAAGTATTACAGACAGGGTTGTTACTTAGTTCAGAGATCTTCTAGTGTCTTACAGATTACCCGTGACATATTGGCAACACATCCCTCCTACTTCAGCACCATCATCCTCCCTACAGCAAGTATGTGTTGATGATACTGACTATCGTGTGTCTGATGGTGATGTTGTAGGTGATGATATTAGTCCTGGTGGTGATGTACGCTTTGCTTCTAAGCCTCCTGCTAATTATGCCCCTACTTGATGATCTTAATCTTTCAATAGCTATTTGGAAGGCTTCCTAGAGTTATGGCCAATATCAGGTGGCTGGGGTTGTATCTACTGGTCGCCTCAATCAAGCTTTTACTATCTTCACAAAGGCTTTAACTTCTACTTAGATATCGGATACATACTAGCATGCCATGCTTAATCCAAAGTGCTAGCAGGCCATGGAGGATGAGATGGCAACAGTTTAGTCCTAAGGGACATGGGAGCTTACATCGCTTCTTCCTAGTGCATGTATTGTTGGCTGGCATTGGGTCTTTGCCTTGAAATTTAATCCTAATGGATCTATTTCTTGACATAAGGCTCGTCTTGTGGCAAAAGGATTGACCCAGACATATGGGGTGGATTTCTTTGACACCTTCTCTCCTATTGCTCATCTTCCTACAATATGGATTCTCATAGAAGTTGCAACACATCTCGATCTTACAAGGAGGTCTACATACAGCTGCCCCTAAGTTTTGAGATTAAAGGGGAGTGTGTATGCAAGCTCAAGAAGACAATTTATGGGCTCAAGCAAAGTCCACGAGCCTAGTTCCAGAAGCGATCAAAAGTTGTTGAAGGCTTGGGACTTAGTTGGTCATCATTAGATAACTCCTTATTTGTATGGAAGATAGACAAGGGGGTAGTTGTTCTTCTTGTCTATGTAGGTGATCTCATTACCATCAATGATGGTGCAGCCAGGATAACTAAGGTCAAGCAGATACATTTGTCCTCAAGGACTTAGGTCTTTTGCAATACTTTCTAGGTGTTGAGCTCGCAAGAGTCAAGGAAGGCATTTTATTTAGTCAACGGAAGTATGCAATTAATATATTACAGGAGATTGGGATGTTGGGAGCAAAGCCAGCCAACATACCTAGAGATCCTAAGATGCATCTCTATGACACAAAGTCAAAAGCTGTAGAGAGTAGAGGGTGCAAACAGCTGATTGGAAAGCTCCTTTATCTTACTATTACACATCCATATATTTCTCTTATTGTAGGCAAGCTCAATCAATTCATGGACAAGCCAACCAAGCAACATTGGGGTGCTCCATTACAGGTGCTCAGGCACTTGAAGCAAGCACCAAGTCAGGGGTAGGAGAGGCAAGTCTATGACTGTTGTAGGATATTCTGATGCAGATTATGTTAGATGCCTTTCCGATAGGAAATCTATTAGTTTCTACACATATATAGTGAGCAACTTGATGACTTGGAGAAGCAAAAAGCGAAGTGTGGTATCTCGATCTAGTGCAGAGTTAGAGTACAGGGCTATGGCACAAACCACAGCTGAGATGGTCTAGGTGAGATCTCTCCTACATAATTTACATATTCAGATTAAAGAGCTCATGGAATGAGATGTAATAATCATGAAGCTACATATATTGTCAATAATCCTATGTTTGTGATAAGTTGAGCATGATTGACAATTATGCTCCAGCTTGAGGGGGAGTATTGTGAGACCTCTTCACATCATTTATATCTTTGTATGGGCTATATGCTATCTATTTAGTTCACGTTGGTTCTCTGATGTAATTTTCCCAATACCTCTCTCTATATAAAGAGGTGTAGGGTTTCTTTTGAGAATAAGACCATTTGTTTCCTTTGACTTTTAGGATTAATGGAATTATGACGCTACACCTCTCTCAGGTATTCCAAATACCTATGAATCCTTTAGACTGGAAGACATATGTAACCCCTAAGATTACATCCCAAATTCACTGCCCATCCTGTTATAGTTTACACATTTTTCATGCTTTCCTTGTATCCTTGGGATGAGAATTAAGATCAAATCCTTTCCTAAAGGCTTGTCTTCTTTTCTTTCATATATGGGTCTGATCAGGACACATACAATCATGGATGGAATTTTATACTTCCTAATATACATGGAGTGAGCCTGAGTCTCTTGATCTGCTATATACACCTACGACAACATATTTGTGTGACCTCTTCGAGAAACCATATGTCTCATGTGCCCTTATATACACACCAGCTTTTCAGTCTTAACACCAAGGTGGATGCATCGACTATCAGTCCACCAAATGTGCATAATCAAACATAGAGACACATGTCTCAGGTCAAAAGATGCGCCTTTTCCGTGACAGTGATAAGACAACTTCCTCATCTCCATCTCATCAAGTCAACTCTTTGACTTAACTTGCATGACAATCTCGAATCTCTCTTCCCATCTAGAAGATGTGCATCAAGGGCATCAGTCAGGTAACAATCTCTAGAAAAGATTGTCATTCTTTTCAAACTAAGACAATAGTTGGATATCGTGATGGTTATTGTTTACTTACCAAAATTCTTGAACCAAACCATTTGAACTCTTTGATATCCATCATTGATATATCCAACATGGCCACAGTACATTAACCCAATTGTATTGAGGGACTCATCTAATAGTCTCAATGTGTCCACATGATCTAACATTGAGATCTAAATCACTGATCGAGTGATTCAACTTAGGTGGGTTTGCTTAGAGCACAAAACTCCAATAGTATTTGCAAAACTTTGAGAAAAAGCTTATTTGAATCCAATCTATTTTTTATTACCTTTTTCCTTTGCCATTAAGAATACAAGAAGAAAATAGCTATAAAAAGTGTTCATTAAAAATTCATGTTTACTCCAGGCTAGCCACAAGATTAGTTCCATTGATATAAATTCATCTTCTAATGGAGTATGCACATACTTCTGTCTTAAGGATGGCAAATTAGATTTACTTGATTTGAATGCAACTCGACTATAATGGGTAAAACATGTCACATTTATGAATAGGGTGGGTATAGGGGGTTTAATTTAAAAACTTGAATGGCTTGGGCATGGGATCTGATTATCTATTTACCCTACCCATTTATCCGATAAATGTGTGTGTATGCATGTATATACATGCATGGGTAAACTATTTTTCAAATACTTTATACCGTTTAATGAGTCTTTATTGTACTGAAACATGCATAATATTTTATTATTATTTTTTTTGACATAATATTTTATTTTGTTTGGTTGTAAACTTATGTCTTCTATTTTATATGTCAAACTTCATTAATGTCGAAGAATATGTGGTTGGTTTAGTATCACATCATGAGATGTAAAGTGTTGGAGTGTGTGGTGGCCTATAGATAGGCATGTACCCCCCATTTATTTCTTTGAGAAGATCAATACAGATAGTCGACCTATTGGGGCCTTCTCCCGTAGTTCTCTTTGCTCTTCGTGAGTAAGATTTCCACATAAACCCAAGTGTTTTTCATTGTTTATACTTTCTCTTTTATGCTTCCACTTTTCATATTATTCAACTTGATACCAAAGCAGTTTGATTCTTGGGTCCATCTTATTATCATATTCATTATTATTTTTTGGAATTCCAATTCCTTTTTCATCTAAAGGAATCGAATGTGACAGAGATCGGATCATAAAAGATGATGCTGCAAGTGAGTAAAATAAGAAGACGAAGGTTATGGCGGTGGCAAAGGGGCCATCGCATGGGCTGTAGTGGCGCTTGGGAGCACTTGTGGTGTTGTTGTTGCATCACCCTCCAGAGGAAGAAGAGGCGACGTCGCTGATTGTTGGTGCTAGAGCACCACGATCATTTATTTTAATGATAACAAAACACATGTCTTTTAACATTTGCTTTTGAGTCCAAGTTTTCAGGTCAAATTGCAAATGGAGACAGGTGTTTAGACGGTATTCCAGCTCGCATCCATGGCGGATTAAAGGAGCTTGACAGAGGCGGAGGAGCTTCACAAGGAGCGAAAGCGTGAAGATGGAAGGACAAGAAGAATAGGATAGAATTCTTTTTATCTTATTCTATGTACTTTTTTCCTTTTATTCTTGCTCTTTTATTTCTTAGAATATCTGTTAAAGAGCATCAAAGAACCCTTAATGTAGTCCTAGGAACACCTGCACTATCCTAGGATACTTAAGCTTTCTGTAGAGAACATAGAAAACCAAAATAGGGTTCAGACAACCTTATCAGACATCCAATCTGGAAATCAAATGTTTGATAGTGACTTTTAAGACGTCTGACTGTTTGATCAGATGTCCAAAACATCTAGGCTAGACTTAATAAGTTCTATCTCTAAGAATCAGTCGTCCAGACCTTAGTCCAGACTTCTTAGGAGACGTCTAATGTCTTTACCAGACATCCAATTAGTGGAACATTGGCTGCCTATGTGAACATTGAGGAAAATGACCGTTATCAGACGTCCGTAGAAGACCCCAGACGTCTTATATGTGACCGTTTTGCCTCGATTGACCCAAAATCTCCTTTGAGAGATTTTCTAGCTGTTGTACTTCCTTGGGAATCCATTTTCGTAGAACAAATAGGTTTCCAAACATCCATACCTAGTGCCAGACATCCTATATGTCGTTTGATGGCCATACACTAGAACCCTATTTAGGTCTGATTCAAGTCAGGAAGTGACGTGGCGACAACTAGGTTTTGTTATAGCGTTGTAGTACAGTTAGTTATTGCCATCATTCACTAATATTTATTACTCGGAAAATAAAGTTCTCCCGAGGTCGAACTCAGGGAGCAAGTTGTATTCTAGGGGTACAAATTCTTATTACAAAAATAAAGAGAGAGAGAGAGAGATGAGAATTTGGCTTCTTCTTCTCTTCTTTCTTCCTCTTTGGCTTTTGGTTTCTTCTTCTTTGCTTATCTCCTTGTGGTCTTCTTCTTCTACCTTCTGTTCTTCAGATCTTCTTTTTTACTTCTTTCTTCTGATCTTCTTCTCGTGATCTTCTTCTGCTTTTGCTGTCAGGACGTCGTCTCTCCTTCTTTCTTCTTTTTCTTTCTGTCTTCTTTATCTGCAGCAGTGGTGATGTTCTTCTTCTTTCTTTTCTGCCTTCAAAGCGTCGTCTGATTTTCCACTCAGACGACTTAAGTCGCCGCTGCTACAGTGCCGCTCGATGCTCCTTCCTTCAGTCTTTTTCTTCTTCTCTTCAGTCCTTACGCAGTCCCTTCACCTGTGCCTGCACACTCAAAGTTCCAATCAGAGACGGCAAAACCTACTCTACCCTCCCCCACCCGCGTTTCTCTCTCACAGAAGTCGCTCTTAGGAAAGCTCTCCCAGAGCAACTGGGTAATCGGGTACGCGGGTCGCGCCTGGGTCCAGGCCCACCGGCGTGCGGCGGTGGGCGAGGAGTGCAGGTCGGGCTTAGTCGGGTCGGGCCAGGTCCGCGAGGCGTGCGTGCGGACGAGGTCGGGTAGTCGGGCGGGTGAAGGGGACCTCACCCCATGAACTGAGGCGAACAGCTTAAGGCACTTTTTGCCTTTAAGCGCCCATTCGCCTCAGTGGCTTTCCGAGGTGGGACTAAATGTCCCACCCCAATTTGGATGCCTGCGCGGAGGAAGCAGCGGCAGTCGAGGCGAAGCGCGGGGGCTTCGCGCGAGAGCTTCGCCTCAACTGCAGCCTGGCACTTCGCGAAGACGCCTCGCACTGCCTGGGAGCGTGACCTGGGCGTGGAGCACCTGGGGCAGCAAGTGAAGAAGCTGCTTCTCTTCAACAATGGCGGCGGCGAGCGCAGGTACCTGCCCACAGAGAAACGGCCTCTCGGCCCAATCAGAAACGCGGAGGACCTTCGCCGTGGCACGGCGAAGGTGGTCGGGGGGTGTGCAGGTGGCGGGGTGGAGCCTAAGGGCCGCCCTAGGTCAAACTGCAGGTTGGGAGATGGGTTTGTTCGGTGGAGTTGCAGAGAGTGATTTGGGGGAAGTGGAAGGGCGGAGGTTGATCAGGGTGAGGAGGCGGAGGTTTTGCGGTGGTCGGCGAGCCGTGTGGGTTGCTGGAGTGATGGGAGCGGGTCACCGGAGCAGGGGCTGGAGGTGGAGAAGGTGAGGGCGATTGGTTGGATCGGGGCAACAGTAAAGATGTAAAGTGAGGAAAAGGAAGAGGAGGAGTTCTACCTACTTAGTAGGACGAGGAGGGGCCGGAACAGGCGACAGTCGTATCGACTGTCGCCGGAGAAGAAGTTGTCCAGAGGAAGGAGCGACGGCGAGGAGAGGGCTGGAGAGGTGCGCGTTGGGTGCGGCGCGGCGCGGGAAGAGTAGGGGAAGGCAGCCCTGCTACTGGTAGTGCGGCAGAACGACGAGGAGGAGGAGGGAAAAATCGCCGGAGCTGGAGGGCTTCCTGTCGGAGTGTGAAGAGAGTGAAAAGAGGGTGTTTCTCCGTTAGGACCGAGCTGACAAGAACGGCGGAGCGACGGGGGTATTTATAGGGGCGGAATCAGAGAGGAGGGCGGAGGGAGACGACGTGTCTCCCTCGCCGGAGGACGCCGGAAGAAGGAGACCCATACCATCCGTGCGTTCGCACGGCCGGTATGGTGGGTTGCAGCGACCAGGGGGTGTTCCTGCGACGGCTGACGACGCAGGGCACCCCCATTTGACCTGGCAGGCCCTCCCCCTTACCCTGCGTGGCGCCATGCTCCGCGCAAGGTCGCCGGAGCGTGGTGCTGGCAGGTTTTGCAGGGAGGACCTGAATGTAAAGAACGAAGAAGAGTTAGGGGCCAAAATGCGAGGGTTCAAAAGTTTGAGGGCCAAAAAGTAAATAGATGAGGACCAAAATGTAAAGTTGGTCAAGAAGGTTTCTTCTTAGGCTCAAGATTTTATACGTGACTAATTAGGACCAAAGGATTCTGATGGTGAATTTTATTTCTAGATAAAACCGTGCTTGACCGGTCAATTTACGTAAAAACCCAAATTAAGTTATTAATTGGGCATGGTTCTCAATGTAGGTCAAAATGGGTTCCGAAGGCCAAATTGAAGGTTCTAAACCCTAGAGATTATTTTTCTATGAATTTTAGAGGGTTTATTCTATTTTTACTTTGCCTCGAACCTCGTGAATTAAAGTGGGCTTGTTTTAAGTTTACAGATTATCATTTAGTTCCTTGGAATTGCTGTAGCCCTTGTCAGATCATCCCACTTTCCTTCTTATTCGATTTGTTTGACCTATGTTTGGACCCTGAATTACCCTGTATGCAGATTATACTGGTAAAATTGCATTTTTACCCCTTATGACTTGTTTTCTCCTTAAACTCAGAATTCTCTGAGTTAAGCCTTTCCTTGAGTTATGTAGGAGCTTTTATCCTTTGTATTAGGTCAAAATGAGCTAGTTATGGCTCATGATGAGGTTCTCATCATACCCCCATGCCTAGCTTTTGCTAGTCCCTTAGCAAAAACTTAAGGTTTCAACCCTTGTTCTAGACCATGAAGTTCTTAATAGCTTCAGATAAGTGCTTTTTCATTTAAACTTAGATTAGGTTAGAATGCTGACCATAGGCCTAAAAGGTACTCTAGTACCAATCAAGATCCAAATCTGTCTAGCCTTAGCCTCAGTCTTTAGCAAAGGTTTTTAAGGCCCACAAGAACTAACCTAAGGTTTATTGGACTTTGTGGTTAAAGCACCCGTGCTTGAAATGATTTTAGCCCTGGCTCAGTTTGCAGTGCGTTTTATAAGAGAGAGATAGAAAGTTTTTCTGTTTGGAGAGTTTTCTCTCTCTTTTTCTTTTTAGTTCTAGCCTAGGATTGGCTTTTCAACACGGTCTGTATCAGATTCCTTGCTCCCATCATCAATCCTCAAGGGTTCCTGGCAATCGATGCTTCGAGATAGCACCACCCATGGCAACCCCCGAAACCCTGGCTATTGAGATTTCGAGATAATCCCATCCATGGTGTTCCGTAGCCGAATCCAGACCCTGGCAATTGACACTTCGAGATAATGCCATCCATGGAATCTGAACCAGCAGAGTGCTTACATGCCCCTAGTAGGATATGTAAATATCCTAAGAGACAAGCACCGAGGAGATGATATTTTGTTACGCATCTTCGAGGGGATTTCCTGCCTCTCTGCGCTGGGAACTCGTCCAAATCAACTTGTGTTGATCGGCCGCTCCTACTCTAGGTGTACTTTTCAGAATTTTGCGACGCTTCTGCGTGATTTTAATTTTACGCTTACTGAACCAGGCTGTGTGTGAGGTTAGGGTGCTTAGGTTACTAAGTCCCGTAAACCAAAAATTAGTTAACGAGGCCAAATACTCCCCAAGCCTTAGACCTAATACTTCAGCTTTTCATTTTCCTCAACCTCTTGAGGAATGTCTAGATCTTAATGGTCACTAAGAGTCTATTCAAGAATGCCTAAGGTTTGCGTTCTTACTAATCTCATTATGCACTTTTCAGTTATTTTCTTGAATGAGGTCTAGAACTTAGGTTAATTCCTTAGTTCCTTACTAATGACTATTACTTTTTTCCCATATTTTGTGCTCCTTTTTTCCTTTTGTTTCTTTTCTCTTCTCCTTCACAAAATTTCCTTCTCCTCTTTTCCTCTTATTCTTTTTCGAAAATTTTTTTTAATTTTTATGGTGTTTTTGGCATATGTGAATTTTTTGTTTGAAACCTTTTCTTACAAGTTTTGCACTTTCATACCCCCCCATGCCTAAGATTTGCAATGTCCTCATTGTAACCTAGGGGGTTTTTATTCAACTTAGTTCATTCCTTAAGACAGAAATTTGGATGAGTGAATGGGTCGGGTTGAATTTTGCGGACGATTTCTAATCCCAGATGCAAGCATCTGAGGTAGGGTCGGTTGTCTACAAGGGTGAACCTTAAGTGCAAAAAGGTGTCAAAAAAAGTTTTGGATTTTTTGGAAAATGACGTGTTGCCTCCCGTTAAGTGCTGAATTTGATGCCTTCAGCCAAGCAGGAAATGCGATGGAGAGGGGATGATCAAATCAGCAGAGTTTTGTAAGACAAGCACCTTGATTAAGAGCCTGGTTGGTCCAACCAGGTGCTTGTTCAGATCGACAGGCTGATGATGTAGCCCAAACCCAATCAATCTGGTGGGTTGATAGATGTGGATAAAAAGGTGTGGAACCCACCATATACTATGAAGCTCAGATGGATGTGGAAGTGAAAATGCAGGGTTTGGCTGAGTCGAATCAACCTGGTCAGAGTAGGGACCCGTAGAATAATCAATGAATGACGCGAAAACCCTACAGGGGTGATCAGAGAATGATGGAGCATGATATGTAGTCTGATCAGTGTTCCAAACCCGATGTGGAAATGCAATCGGCTCGGTGAGAGGTGAATCTGGATAGAAATTGAGTCCGGTTGAGGGTCAGGGTTGGGAAGAGGTTTTGATTAGTTCTGTGTGTGCAGACGAGGTGGCAACTATGTGTGAGGGCTCTTCTAGAAAGGAATGACAGGTAATTTTCTGTAAAGAGTCCTCTGGGTAACTATCAGATGCCTGAAGAGTGTCTGTAGGATGAAAGAAATCTGAATTGAGAAAAGATTTGAATTCTGGGTTGCAATCACTCTTGGCATTTTCTATTTTTGGTTCCTGAGGATCGAAAAGGAATGATTCTGTGTTATCAGTGATCTCGGAAATCAGGACCTCAGAGTCAGAGTCAGAGTCATGTGAACTGAGGTCGTAGATGGGCCTGGCGTGTTCAGGAAGGAAAGTCTCTCCACAATTATAGTCAGATCTAAAATTGTTGGAGAGTTGGCGAAAATGAGATTCATGATCATGAATTCCACCACAGCAAAAATCATCAGATGTGGAATCAGCAGCCTGACTGGGTTCTACCCTATATGTCAATTCTGGGCTCAAAAAGGTGTTCTGTTCAAGCTCGAAGCTGGTAGGATAAACCCCATTAAAACCTTGTTCATCCAACTCCTCAGTTTCTGTATCATAAATTGGCATATTTTCTGAAAAATCGATCAGATTTCCTGAGGATGTTGGAGAGGGATATTCATCAAATAGAGGCCCGGAATCATACTCTGTAAAAATTTGATCTTTCTCATAAGGGGCCTCATAATCTTTCCAATAAGTTTCAGATCTAGGTTCTAGGCTTAGGATGTGGGTAGAGTTACTAGAACCTAAGTCTGAATAACCTTCGAGGGCCACCTTATCAAAATAAGGGGCGGAATTTATACCCTCAAAAGGTTCAATTCTGATCTCATTATTACAGGAGTTTTGGAATTCTAGGCTTGGCAATTCATGGTCTACATTTGGCTCATCATTGTGTTCCCCTGCAATATTCCAACCTAATTCAACATTGTCTTCTATCTGGGTTGGGATTCCACAACCACTTTGTGCTTCAGTCCCGAGATCTGGGAAACTGGATTGTTCCTTAATACTGTTCCAAGATGGTTCATCCTCTGTTTCTGGTATATACGGGTATTTTTGGTTGATAATTTGTTCTACTGATTTCATCATTTCTACCCGTTTTGTAAGGGCATCTTGGTGTTGTTCCCAAAGTACTGGATTTGTCAAGCATTGAAGGTATTCAGATTGGTGTAATTTTTCTATCTCAATGTATCCTGTCATGAGCATATCTCGAGTTGATCCTTTTGTAACTTCTGTCAATAGAATCTGGGCACAGTTTATGATGAAAGCTGTGGTTGTTGGGACATCAACCTGAATGTTTTCTATTGGTGTTGAGGGTTTATATTTGATTTCATAGAATTCAAGGGCATCCTCAATCATCTTATCTTTCATGGATCTCAGATATTCAGGTTTTTTACATGGTAGTCTTGCTAGGTAATTAGGCTGCATCTTCGAATTAGGTGGTGGAATCAAGATATAGAATCAGAAGTTTGAATTAATGGAAGAAGGGGACTTTGTTCAGAATCAGAGGAAAGAGGGGCTATGCGAATGATTTCTGCAAAAACAAGGGAGCCGAGGCTTAGCCTCGGGGAGAGTGAATTTCTATAGGAGGTTTCAAGGACCTCCTGCAAAATACTGAAGGAATGGATGAGATAAGCAAGTGCTGGACCCAATCAAGACACCCAAAAATTGTTGGGTGACTATAGAGGTGCGGGGCAGATGGACCCCTTGATCAGAAAGATCGTCCACCTGAGAATTACCTGGGCAGCCAGAGAGGGTGAGTCCCGCGAAGACCCCTACACGGTAGAGCGTCCCCACGGGTTACAGGGTTTCCCCCACCCGACCTCTCTTGTCACTGCGATTCCAGGTAGACTAGAATGGGGATCTTGACCTCTTAAGTCTACCAATTTTAGTTTAAGATCAGGGTGCTTAAAGTTACACTTGAACTCTTAGGTATTTCGAGTGAGAAAGTGACCTAATTTTAAGGTTGGTTGACCCAAGGGGTCAACTTTACCTCTTGTTCCTTTGAGAGCTTTTGGGTCCTTTCTTTTTGGGTTCAAGTGTTTAGAGAGTCAATTGTTTAGGGTTTCTCTGAATAAGTGTTTTCAGACAAGGGCTTGGGCACACTTCATTTGATTTTCTCAATTCTTGCTTAAGGAGTGTCTCTAAATCCCTAGTGTTGGATCCTAGGTTGGCTCTACTTGGTCCAGTTAGCTCTTTGTTGGGTAATTAGGGCTCAAGCAAGAATGTGTTAGCCCTTAAATACCCTTAATAGTGTGCAGGAATAATGGGTTGAAAACATGCAACTTTTTATGGTTACTAAGTATGGAAGACAGGTTAGCCCTATATTGCTTGTTCTTTTCTTTTCTTCCTCTTTAGAGTTTAGGGGTTAATAGTGAGAGGAAAAAATTACCTGTCCTCGGAGTGGTTGTCGTGCGGTTGCTTGTCTTCTTGATTTCCTGTAGCTGCACAAAAGAGAGGAGATTATCAGAAACTAAAAAGAAACAGGAATGTTTACCTCTAGAATAGCCGTTGCTCCCCGGCAACGGCGCCAAGAAATGACGTGGCGACAACTAGGTTTTGTTATAGCGTTGTAGTACAGTTAGTTATTGCCATCATTCACTAATATTTATTACTCGGAAAATAAAGTTCTCCCGAGGTCGAACTCAGGGAGCAAGTTGTATTCTAGGGGTACAAATTCTTATTACAAAAATAAAGAGAGAGAGAGAGAGATATGAGAATTTGGCTTCTTCTTCTCTTCTTTCTTCCTCTTTGGCTTTTGGTTTCTTCTTCTTTGCTTATCTCCTTGTGGTCTTCTTCTTCTGCCTTCTATTCTTCAGATATTCTTTTTTACTTCTTTCTTCTGATCTTCTTCTCGTGATCTTCTTCTGCTTTTGCTGTCAGGACGTCGTCTCTCCTTCTTTCTTCTTTTTCTTTCTGTCTTCTTTATCTGCAGCAGTGGTGATGTTCTTCTTCTTTCTTTTCTGCCTTCAAAGCGTCGTCTGATTTTCCACTCAGACGACTTAAGTCGCCGCTGCTATAGTGCCGCTCGATGCTCCTTCCTTCAGTCTTTTTCTTCTTCTCTTCAGCCCTTACGCAGTCCCTTCACCTGTGCCTGCACACTCAAAGTTCCAATCAGAGACGGCAAAACCTACTCTACCCTCCCCCACCCGCGTTTCTCTCTCACAGAAGCCGCTCTTAGGAAAGCTCTCCCAGAGCAACCGGGTAATCGGGTACGCGGGTCGCGCCCGGGTCCAGGCCCACCGACGTGCGGTGGTGGGCAAGGAGTGCAGGTCGGGCTTAGTCGGGTCGGGCCAGGTCCGCGAGGCGTGCGTACGGACGAGGCTGGGTAGTCGGGCGGGTGAAGGGGACCTCACCCCGTGAACTGAGGCGAACAGCTTAAGGCACTTTTTGCCTTTAAGCGCCCGTTCGCCTCAGTGGCTTTCCGAGGTGGGACTAAATGTCCCACCCCAATTTGGATGCCTGCGCGGAGGAAGCAGCGGCAGTCGAGGCGAAGCGCGGGGGCTTCGCGCGAGAGCTTCGCCTCAACTGCAGCCTGGCACTTCGCGAAGACGCCTCGCACTGCCTGGGAGCGTGACCTGGGCGTGGCGCACCTGGGGCAGCAAGTGAAGAAGTGCTTCGCTTCAACAATGGCGGCGGCGAGCGCAGGTACTTGCCCACAGAGAAACGGCCTCTCGGCCCAATCAGAAACGCGGAGGACCTTCGCCGTGGCACGGCGAAGGTGGTCAGGGGGTGTGCAGGCGGCGGGGCGGAGCCTAAGGGCCGCCCTAGATCAAACTGCAGGTTGGGAGATGGGTTTGTTCGGTGGAGTTGCTGAGAGTGATTTGGGGGAAGTGGAAGGGCGGAGGTTGATCAGGGTGAGGAGGCGGAGGTTCTGCGATGGTCGGCGAGCCGTGTGGGTTGCTGGAGTGATGGGAGCGGGTCGCCGGAGCAGGGGCCGGAGGTGGAGAAGGTGAGGGCGATTGGTCGGATCGGGGCAACAGTAAAGATGTAAAGTGAGGAAAAGGAAGAGGGGAGGAAGAGGAGTTCTACCTACTTAGCAAGACGAGGAGGGGCTGGAACAGGCGACAGTCGTATCGACTGTCGCCGGAGAAGAAGCTACCCAGAGGAAGGAGCGACGGTGAGGAGAGGGCTGGAGAGGCGCGCGCTGGGTGCGGCGCGACGCGGGAAGAGTAGGGGAAGGCAGCCCTGCTGCTGGTAGTGCGGCAGAACGACGAGGAGGAGGAGGGAAAAACCACCGGAGCTGGAGGGCTTCCTGTCGGAGTGGGAAGAGAGTGAAAAGAGGGTGTTTCTCCGTCAGGACCGAGCTGACAAGAATGGCGGAGCGACGGGGGTATTTATAGGGGTGGAATCAGAGAGGAGGGCGGAGGGAGACGATGTGTCTCCCTCGCCGGAGGACGCCGGAAGAAGGAGACCCATACCGTCCGTGCGTTCGCACGGCCGGTATGGTGGGTTGCAGCGACCAGGGGGGTGTTCCTGCGACGGCTGACGACGCAGGGCACCCCCATTTGACCTGGCAGGCCCTCCCCTTTACCCTGCGCGGCGCCATGCTCCGCGCAAGGTCGCCGGAGCGTGGTGTTGGCAGGTTTTGCAGGGAGGACCTGAATGTAAAGAACGAAGAAGAGTTAGGGGCCAAAATGCGAGGGTTCAAAAGTTTGAGGGCCAAAAAGTAAATAGATGAGGACCAAAATGTAAAGTTGGTCAAGAAGGTTTCTTCTTAGGCTCAAGTTTTTATACGTGACTAATTAGGACCTAAGGATTCTGATGGTGAATTTTATTTCTAGATAAAACCTTGCTTGATCGGTCAATTTACGCAAAAACCCAAATTAAGTTATTAATTAGGCATGGTTCTCAATGTAGGTCAAAATGGGTTCCGAAGGTCAAATTGAAGGTTCTAAACCCTAGAGATTATTTTTCTATGAACTTTAGAGGATTTATTCTATTTTTACTTTGCCTCGAACCTCGTGAATTGAAGTGGGTTTGTTTTAAGGTTACAGATTATCATTTAGTTCCTTGGAATTGTTGTAGCCCTTGTCAGATCATCCCACTTTCCTTCTTATTCGGTTTGTTTGACCTATGTTTGGATCCTGAATTACCCTGTATGCAGATTATACTGGTAAAATTGCATTTTTACCCCTTATGACTTGTTTTCTCCTTAAACTCAGAATTCTCTAAGTTAAGCCTTTCCTTGAGTTATGTAGGAGCTTTTATCCTTTGTATTAGGTCAAAATGAGCTAGTTATGGCTCATGATGAGGTTCTCATCAGGAAGGAAACCCACTTAGAATCAGACGTCTAACTTAGTTCCCAGACGTCTTAAACAGGTTTTCCAAACGTCTGATGCCAGGACCAGACGTCTGATAACCCTGATAGAGTCATGATTGATCCTAATTCTGACTTGATTTGCCTTAGATTTGCACCTAACGGCTATGTAAGCCTTCCAAGGCCTTCTAAAGCCTTCCTAGGCCCTCTATAAATAGAGGAGGACCCTTTGGCTTGAAGATACACACCAAGACACCCAAGACACACTTAGCAACACACTTTCCACATCTTTTGTGTCGAAGAGAAGTAGTAAAAGCTCTAGCTCCCCAAGCATCTATTCCACATCTAGAGAGCTTCATCTGAGTTGTGCACTCGCTCTCCCTCCATGTTTACGAGAGCATCGTTGTGCCAAAGTGTGGTTCACGCACCCCCGTCGTCATGAGGACATACTTCCACCAAAGGAAAGTTTCCTAACTCCTATAGAAGCTAAGTTTAAATATTTGTGGCTCTATAGGATTGTTGTACATTTTATTGTCTTTGGCTGGGTATTCGCTTTGCGAATTCCCGTCTCCTTCGCGAGATAAAATCCTTCTTGTGATGAGAAGGAGTTTTGAGGTACACTACCCTCAGTCTAAGTAGTGTTGTAATTGAGGTTCAGTCACCCTCGTTCAAGTAATTGGGTTTAGTGGATTTGATCGACTAGGTCGATCGGGAAATCTTAACTCGAGAGGGTTAGGTACTAGTTTTCACCTGATTTGGGTTTCCACCTAAAAAATAATTGTGCCATTTGTGTGATTACTTATCTTTGTGAGATTGTCTATTTTAATTCTGCATTTTATATTACATCACGCATATCTCAACCCCTTCAAGTAGGGAATTACAATTGGTATCAGAGCAAATCTCGCATATTCGGCGTTACACACCAGCGAAGATCCGATGGAGGAAAGAGTCACCGCCACCAGAATCATCGAGGGGCAGTCCACCGTCCGACTGCCTTACTTCGATGGAAGCAACTACAACTACTAGAAGTTGCGGATGAAGATGTGGCTTCAAGCCACCGACTTCACTTTATGGGGATGTTGTGAAACCCCATACGAAGTCCCTGAGAAACCAGAGAGAGGATATTTGCAGCAGTAGACCTGCGAGCTTTCCCTTACTGCGAAAGCTATGAATGCATTGTATTGCGCTCTTAGCCTGGAGGAGTTCAACCGGATATCTCAGTGTACCACTACATATGAGGTATGGCACACTCTAGAAGTTACACACGAAGGTACATCCAAGGTAAGAGCCTCTAAAATTAATGTTTTATCTTAAGAATTTGAGTCTTTCTCTATGAGGCCTAATGAATCTTTGAGTGAGATGAACACTAGGTTCACTCTCATTGTAAATAATTTAAAAGCTTTAGGTCAGACCTTCATCAAGGGGGAGCTTCAAGGAAAGCTACTCCGTTCCCTTGGATTGGAATGGGAGCAGAAGGTCACCATGATCGAAGAGGCAAACGAAGTGGAGGAGCTCAACATGGAGGATCTCTTAGGCAATCTGATGGCCTACGAGACAAAGCTAAAGTAGAAGAAGAAGGATACACTGGAGCCAAAATCAAAGAAGACCCTCACATTCAAAGCCGCATCAGATAGCAAGGTAAGTTCCGATGATGAAGATTTTAAATTTTTACTTAAAAAATTTTCCAAGTTTTGTAGGGAATCAAAGAAAGAAAAGAAGGAGAAGAAGGAGAAAGATAGCCCGAGACGTTACAACAACTGCAACGAAAGAGGTCATCTTCAACTTGAGCGCCCTCTTCTCAAGAAGGAGAAGAAGAAAGAGAAGGAGAAGAAGTGTAAGAAGGTGTTCCAAGCGACTTGGGACGACTCAAGCTCAGAGGAAGAAGGGAATCCCCAGGAAGAAATTGCCTGCATGGGCTTCATGGCGACAGCGAAAGTGACTCCAACAATAAGGTAAATCCAGATTTACAAGATGCTTTTGATGAATTATTTGAGCTTAGTAAATCACTTAAGATAGAAAATAAAAATATTAAAAGGAATCTTAGTTTTCTTAAAAATGAAAATGAAATATTAGAAATAAAACTCAAGGATCTAGAAGCTAGTCCTAAGGATAATAACTTGTTATTAGAAAATAAAGATTTAATCAATGAAAATACTAAATTGATTGAGGAAAATATTAGTCTAAAATTGGAAATTTCTGATTTAACGACTAAGATGCATATTATAGAAAAAGAAATCGCATGTCTTAGGGAAAATTCTAACAAATTAATCAACAAACTAGAAAATTTGCATAGCCCTAAGATTGAGAAAAGATCTCCATCAAGGAGACCCACTAATAGATCTGGATCCAAGCTCACTTGGATACCGAAGAAAGAATTGGAATCTTATTTTGTAGGTTTCAAAGAAGATATCAACGTAAAGGACTGGACCTACAAGCTCAAAAATGGTCAACTCAAGTTGGGAGGAACAAGGAGTAGACCAAGGAGGAGAACGAGAAGGTCGACGAAATGACGAACAACAGAACAACCCGCCGCACGTCGACCGCTCGATTGGAGATCGGCGCCAATCCCTGGACCTCCAAGTTACGGATAGGAGTCCCATCCGATTTGGCATCCACCACCTCCACTTGGGCCATTCTATTAGCCATGGTAGGTGAGGTAATCCTTAACCCTATCTTTTATCATTAGCATATAGTAGGGGGAGTTAAAATTATGAGCTATTTGTCAATCATTCAGGGGGAGATCTTGTTAAGTTAGCTATATTTCCTTTAGAAAGGGAGAGAAAAATAATAGCTATCTTGTTGTTACAAGGGGGAGGACATTACTCTTGTTAAAAGAAATTCAACTCAATTATAGAAGAGCATGTTTTAAGGGGGAGTTATAAGAAATTTAAAATCGATTAAACCTTTTTGATAATGTCAAAAAGGGGGAGGATTTTATGCATTATTATTTATAGTTTTGTCATCATCAAAAAGGGAGAGATTGCTGGTGCTAGAGCACCACGATCGTTTATTTTGATGATAACAAAACACGTGTCTTTTAACATTTGCTTTTGAGTCCTAGTTTTCAGGTTAAATTGCAAATGGAGACAGGTGCTTAGACAGTATTCGAGCTCGCATCCATGGTGGATTGAAGGAGCTTGACAGAGGCGGAGGAGCTTCGCAAGGAGCGAAAGCTTGAAGATGGAAGGACAAGAAGAATAGGATAGAATTCTTTTTATCTTGTTCTATGTACTTTTGTCCTTTTATTCTTGCTCTTTTATTTCTTAGAATATCTGTTAAAGAGCCTCAAAGAACCCTTAAAGTAGTCCTAGGAACACCTGCACTACCCTAGGATACTTAAGTTTTCTGTAGAGAACTTAGAAAACCAAAATAGGGTTCAGACAACCTTATCAGACGTCCAATCTGGAAATCAGACGTCTGATAGTGACTTTTAAGACGTCTGACTATTTGATCAGATGTCCAAAACATCTAGGTTGGACTTAGTAGGTTATGTTCATAAGAATCAGTCATCCAGACCTTAGTCCAGACTTCTTAGGAGATGCTTGATGTCTTTGCCAGACGTCTAATTAGTGGAACATTGACTGCTTCTGTGAACGTTGAGGAAAATGACCGTTATCAGATGTCCATAGAAGACCCTATACGTCTTATATGTGACCATTTTGCCTCGATTGACCCAAAATCTCCTTTGAGAGATTTTCTAGCTGTTGTACTTCCTTAGGAATCTATTTCTGCAGAACAAATAGGTTTCCAAACATCCATACCTAGTGCCAGACGTCCTATATGTCATCTGATGGCCATACACTAGAACCTTATTTAGGTCTGATTCAAGTTAGGAAGGAAACTCGCTTAGAATCAAACATCTGACTTAGTTCCCAGACGTCTTAAACAGGTTTTCCAAACGTCTGATGCTAGGACCAGACATCTAATAATCCTGATAGAGTCATGATTGATCCTGATTCCAACTTGATTTGCCTTAGATTTGCACCCAACGGCTATATAAGCCTTCCAAGGCCTTCCAAAGCCTTCCTAGGCCCTCTATAAATAGAGGAGGACCCTTTGGCTTGAAGATACACACGAAGACACCCAAGACACACTTAGCAACACACTTTCCACATCTTTTGTGTCCAAGAGAAGTAGTAGAAGCTCTAGCTCCCCAAGCATCTGTTCCACATCCAGAGAGCTTCATCTAAGTTGTGCACCCGCTCTCCCTTCATGTTTACGAGAGCGTCGTTGTGCCAAAGTGTGGTTCACGCACCCATGTCGTCATGCCGACGCACTTCCACCAAAGGAAAGTTTCCTAACTCCTGTAGAAGCTGGGTTTAAATATTTGTGGCTCTATAGGATTGTTGTACATTTTATTGCCTTTGGTTGGGTATTCGCTTTGCGAATTCCGGTCTCCTTCGTGAGACAAAATCCTTCTTGTGAAGAGAAGGGGTTTTAAGGTACACTACCCTCGGTCTAAGTAGTGTTGTTGTAATTGAGGTTCAGTCACCCTCGTTCAAGTGACTGGGTTTAGTGGATTTGATCGACTAGGTCGATCGGGAAATCCTAACTCGAGAAGGTTTGGTGGTGGTTTTCACCTGATTTGGGTTTCCACCTAAAAATAATTGTGCCCTTTGTGTGATTGCTTATCTTTGTGAGATTGTCTATTTTAATTCTGCATTTTATATTATGTTACGCATATCTCACCCCCTTCAAGTAGGGAATTACAATCGGATCATAAAAGATGATGCTGCAAGCAAGTAAAATAAGAAGAAGAAGGTGATGGAGGTGGCAAAGGGGCCATCGCACGGGCTATAGTGGCGCTTAGGTGCACTTGTGGTGTTGTTGTTGTTGCATCACTCTCCGGAGGAAGAAGAGGTGACGCCGCTGATGGTGACGATCGCAAGGAACCATGCAGTAAATAAGGCAAAGAAGAAAGCGATGACGAGACCTCTACTGAGGGTAGTGATCTCTAGTGGCAAGCACGGTTGAGAGGTCATGGTAGCAAAGATGATGATGAAGATGGTAGCATGCGATAGCGATAGGTTCTGGAACCCTAGGCAGTGCTCAACGAGTCCAGGTGGCACTGCTACATGATTGTTGTAGTGAGGAGCAAGAAAACTCTTGCGATGCGTGGTTGCGAGATTGGCGGGAGAAAGATCAGCAACAACGTGATCGTTAGCAACACTCGAGGATTAGGTTCATTTGAAACCTAATGAGGATATTTTTCATTCTTATACTTTGTCCTTTTCTTTTTTGACATGATAGTTGTGTTACGTTGTTTGTAGAAGAGGAAAATATGAGAAGGAAAAAATGAAATAAGAAAAGAAAAAGAAAAATTAGAAAAAAAGCAAAGAAAAAAAATAAAAAAATAAAAAACAGAGAAAGTTTAAATTAAGAAATAAGGGAGAAAAGCTCTTTTCTTCGTTATACTTTTTCTTTTTATTGTTGTATTAATCTCCAATAGAGTATGAGAAAGGGGGAGTGTAGATCCTATTATAATTATTCCCCATTTGGGAGTCCCTTTGTTTGAGATCATCACATGAGAAACCACAACTCTGGGAAGTCCTGAGTTTCGAGGTCCTCAAAGGAAAGGCCCATATCAAGTTTCTATGTGATAGATTCAGTTTTGTGGACTTTAGGGGGAGATCCAGTTTTAAGGTTGATGTAAACATGTTTACACTACATAAGATGTCTATTTATGCATGTTCTTAAGTATAGAATTGCATTGCATACTATAAATATTGAATAGCATGCATCATCTTGCATTTAGATTAGTTTGAATAAAATGGAGGTTAACTGTCTCCTTTTATGTTCAGGGACAGGGCAAAATTTTTATCAGGGCCTCGGATCGAAGATCCAACCGTACAGATGTGATCAGGGTGACGATTGGAGTTCAACAACTCCAAGATCGCCCTAATCAGACATCTGTAGCATCAGATAGAGATCGAGGAATCCTAGAAGATCAAGGGTCAATATGGTGTGAATCCACACTTCAAATGACAAATTCAACCACACAGATGGATTTGGATCGACGATCGCAACCTAACGATGCGAAAATTGACTCAATCCAACAACCGTGGCACCATTTACGTCATCCAGAAGATGGACGGCCAAGATGGCACCATGTGGCGCCATCTCAGCTGCCTAACTGGCCGCTACACCCACTGCACCCTCTCTTCTTCATCAATTCTCCTTCGTTGGATGCTCATCCAACGGCTGTGGATGCGCGCACACCAAACGTAAGTGCAACACAAACACGCTTGTAGCACGTTGGTCGAACGTGCTTACGCGAGGCAGGGGTGTGCGTTTGAGTCGCATGGAGCAGGCGTTGAGGTGCGGAGGTGTGGTCATGATTGACTGCCGATGGTGATCCAACGGCCATGAGCGTTTAATCCAGACCACGTGCTATCGCACGCCTGCACGTGATGCGCCATCAGACACGGGCGTTGTGGCTTGAAGAGGCGCAGCAAGGGTGCATCTCAGTCGTTCGATCTCACGATTGAACGACCAAGAATGGAAGGACGTGGGCGGCGCGGAAGATGAGCGGCCGGCACACATCACCCACGACAGGGGCTTTAGCGACTATTTTAGCTGTCACTAAAGACCCCTTATTTAATGTTTTGAAATTGTAAAGACCAAATTGCCCTCACTCCTTGCAACTATAAAAGGAGACCCCCTCCATATGAAATTGGCATCCCTTCCTTCTCTCCTCTACCTCTCCAAAGCTCAAGAGAAGCTTATCCCACACCTGGGATGCTCCTCGAGAGATAAAATCAAATTTTCGCTCTCATTTTGGAAGCAAATCCCGCAACGACGACGACATGCTGCCCCGTTCTCGTTCCTCCTACCTCGACCTCCTTCTTCCCGCTCCGTCCCCTTTTGTCCAGGCAGTGTCTCGTCCGGCTCGTCCTCCAAGCGATCATCGAGGGGGATAACTTCTCTCTCCCATTCTTCTTTACAGCTTTCTAGAGTAGAATTGTCCTACTTTCTAGTGTAGCTGATTTCTCTCTTTCTAGTGTAATTTTTCTCTAGTTTTTTTGTATAAACATTTTAAAATATTGAGTGCATGTTTTCTCTCTCTCTCTCTCATTTATTATAATTGTTAATATTACTTCATTGTAATTACATCTTTCCGCTTTTCAACAAAAACTCTAAAAAATATAATTGCGAATATAGATCGATGTAGCCTCCCTGAGTTCAACCTAGGATTTCTATTTCAGTACAAATTTTATTTGTTGAACATGAGTTCTTCGCTTTCAAACTACGATGACAGGTTTTTCAAAGAAAAATACGTTAGCGTAGCAACTCATAGCTTCAACATTTTGGCGCCGTTGCTAGGGAGGCAATGATTTCTGATCTTTTCACATTTCACGCACTTTATTATTTTCTAACTTGCTTTCTCTTGTGTCTATTATTTTGCAGAAACCTCCATCAAGGAATCATCAAGCGGTAGACCGGAGTAAAGTGCAGTTGAAGACAACTGTAAGTGCTCCCCTTTCTTCCCCCCTCCATAGATTTCATTTGTCACATTAAATCCAAATTCCAATTAACCTGGTGTTTGCATAAATCCTAGGAATAGTTTGGTTGTTTGGATTCTCACTCGCATTCATTCCACCCTCGTTTATAAAAAAAAAACAAAAAGTTAATATTGTGGGATAATTTTCAACAAACACACAATGTACACCCACATTCAAGGCACTTAATCTAATTGATTTATTTCTACTCAACCGAGTTCTGATCTGTGGAACCGGTACACACAAAGCAACACATAAAAGAGTAGAAATCATTCTAGGTTAACCATCTTTGTGTGCCTAACTTAGTGGTGCATTTGTGGCCAGTTGTTTGAGTTGTTTCAGCTGCACCACTCTACTTAAAATCAACTCATCAAGTAGCTCCTCCTTAGGGTTTTCAATCTAGGTCTATTCCAGGCACTCCACTTTATTTTTGGTTTTAAAGGAAAGCAATCTTCACCCGTGTTTGACAACTTGGTTTGCCTCGAAACTTGATTGCAATCAACCTAATTTTAAACCTTAAAAGCTACCTAAGCAAGATTTGAACATTAAAATTCACATATCACAAATAATCTTGCTTGAAAACCCTAGTTGTGCACGCACTTACACAATTCTCAATCAATCATTAATGGCACAACCCATTTTAAGGGTCCATCACATTCCATAAGCACCACAATCCCAGGACTTAATAAAATTGAGTAGATGTTGGCCTTAAGGTCTGATTCACTCTTCAGGGCCTAGTTTGAGATTGTCTTTGATTAACCTACTTGTATTGATTAATCTGAGGTCTAGCTAGGGGAGTAGCATCAAATGACCGCGGCTGGGGGGTACACTAGGAACCGGAGGCGAAAGTCGAAGGAAGAACCTTCTCCCCAGTCCCTCCTTCTAACTGGTTAGATTGAGCAGACGCAAGTAGAGTAAATCATTTACAATCTTAAGGTGGGTTTTGGGAGTCAATAGATCCTTAGGCTACCCCACTTAAGGATAGCCTTGCTTTGTTGTGCTATAGGGTCCCTATCCCCAGTCCTTCCGACCTTCTCCTAGTTTATGCTAGGAAGACAATCATTGAATCCCCAATTGGAAGGACCACTAGAGTATTCTAGGAGGCGCAAATTGGATTTTGATCAAGTTGATCCCATGGCCGACCAATAGCCTCCTCTGCCTGGAGATCCACAGGAAGAATTTCAAAGGCAACTGGAACAAATGCAGAGAATGCAAGAATGGTTCCAGAGAATGCAGGGTGCTCAGCCCTTGAAGGATTTTTATGATCCTTCAAATTACGGGGATTGTCCCGACTTCCAGATTCCAGCCGGTGACGTAAAAATCAAGCCCCAAGTGTTAAGCCTGATCAAACATTATCATGGGCTTGGCTCCGAAGATTCGTTTCAGCACTTGGAGGACTTGACCACTTTGGTCAAGACCACCAAGGCACGAAACATGAACGAGGAGCAAATGATCATGAGGCTCTTCCCCCATTCTCTTAGGGATAAGGCCGCACATTGGTACAAGACAATAAGAAGACCAATTACAATTGGGAATGAGTTGAAATCAGCCTTTCTGAAGAAATTCTTCCCAGTCGGACGTACCAATGCCTTGAGACGGGCAATCACTACCTTTACCCAGCGGTCAAGGGAGTAGTTTCATGTGGCCTGGGAGTGATTCCAGGACCTATTGCGGAGGTGTCCACACCACAAGGTGCCGAAATGGCAACTCGTGCAGATCTTCTATCATGAGTTGATTGAGCAACTCAGAAATCATGTGGATGCTTCTTGCGGAGGTAATTTCCTCAATAAAGACGCAGATAGTGCACACGATTTATTTGAGGAAATGAGCGAGAATTCAATCAATCATGCCTCCATGGATACATTTAATTGGTCCCAGCAGCCTAGATCAAATGTCAATGAAGTCCATGGCTCTCATTCATTTGAGATGGAATTGATTTGTAACAAACTTGACAAGGTTGACTTGGTTGCTAAGAGAATGAAAGAGTGGATGGCTGGAAATTCTATGAACAACTCTCGATCCACTCAATCCCAAAATTCGGGATTCCATTCTTCACGAGCATCCTCTGGACGGGAGTTCGTGAATCAACTCGATGCGGCTCAACCTGTGAGTTAGCACTTTTCGAAACCCCACGGGTTCCAAACTGGGGCCTTTGATCTCAGTTTTCCTGATCCTTCCCTTTCTTTCTCTCCATCCTCACCTTATGAGGATGTCTGTGCTGTACAAGAGAATGTTAGATCCAACCCCTACTCTAATGCTTATAATCCGGGTTGGAGAAACCACCCTAACTTCTCTTGAAAATACCCAGGGTAACAGACCCAATTCCGACCCGGCAACTATGCTCCGCAATGACCAATGGGTCAGGGTCATGTATATACTCAGTTGCCCCCAAATCAGGTCAATCAGCCAGCTTGGAATGCCCGTCAACCTATAGGGCAAGCTAATTTGAACCAACAAATGGTATAGATGCAAGGATCCATGCTCCAGCTCATGCAGCAAATGAAAATCTTGCTGGACAACTTGCAGACCGGGCTCATTGCTAACTCTCGTTAACCCGGATCTCTACCATCCCAATCCATACCCAACCCACGAAATATTCTGAATCCGAGCAACCAAGCCCATGGGTACGGAAATCAGAGTGACCCACACGCACATGCTCAAGTGGTTGGGTCGGGTCCCTCCTCTTCTTCTTCTTCTTCTGGAAATTAACAATTCCTGGCTAATCAAGCCCCTCCAATCTTTCCTAACCCTCCCCAAGACCCAAACTCTTATGCATCTGCAAATTCTGTCACCTTGAGGAGTGGTAAGCAGACTCAGGATCCACAACCACACTGTTCTGATCTACTGAATCCTGAAGAACTTGAGGAGAGAGAGCAGAATTTTGGAGAAGAAATCAAGGCTCAGGAACCTGATTCCAAAGATCTAACTCATGTTCCTTTTCCTGAAGCCTTGATTAAATCAAAGAAGAAGTCTGTTGATAGCAATGAGGAGCTTCTGAATCTATTTAAGAATGTTGAGATCAATATCCCGCTCCTCGATGCTATCAAGCATACACCGGCTTACGTAAGATTTTTAAAGGATTTATGTACACAAAAGCGTAAGCCGAGAGAATTTGTTCCGAGAAAGGTGGTACTCTCCGAGCAGGCTAGTTTTGTTATCCTGCACCACCTCCCTCAGAAAAAGAGAGATCCAAGTGCTCCATTGATTTCTTGTGTCATCGTAGATTACACATTTATAGAGCACTTTTGGATCTAGGTGCATCCATCAACCTAATTCCGACTTCTCTTTACGAGAAGTTTGGATTAGGTGAACTTCGGCCAACTTCAGTAATGATACAGTTAGTGGACCGCTTGGTCACAAATCCGCGAGGCGTTATTGAAGATGTTATAGTTAAGGTCAAGGATTTCTATTTTCCTGTAGATTTCCTTGTCCTTGACATGGATGTACCTGAAAATCTGAGGAACACGCCCATCATTCTGGGGCGTCCGTTCCTGGCTACCGCTAAGGCCAACATTAATTGTGAAAGCGGTAGCATGGAAATCACCTTTGAGGATCAACGAATGAAATTGGGTATTTTTAAGGTGATCAATAAATTTGAGGATTGTGGATTTATTGAGGAACTTGAGGAGGATAATGAAAACATTGAAACTTGTTTGATGGTTTCTTCAATTGAAAGTTCCTCCTTTGATAACAAATTCGACCCGCAACCCTCTATGGTAGACCTGCCATCTTCTGAAGAGGTTATTGATTTTGTTCACTCACAACCTCTTCCTCTTGTTGAGTCTTCACAATCTTCCTTACCATCAATCATCAACCTGCCCTAGCTTAAACTGAAATCATTGCCTGAGAATTTGAAATATCAATTTTTAGGACTTCAGAAGATGCTCCCTGTGATTATCAGTGCTAAATTAACAAAGGAGTAAGAGATTAAATTGATCAAAGTCCTGAAGGAACACAAGGAGGCAATTGGTTGGACCATTCATGACCTCAAGGGAATCGAGCCATCTTACTACAATCATAGAATATTCTTGAAAGATGGATCCTGCCCTTCTTGCCAGATGCAGAGGAGACTAAATCCAAATATACGAGAATTGGTCAAAAAGGAAATCATTAAGTGACTCGATGCAGGAATTATTTATCCAATCTTTGATAGTCCCTGGGTAAGTCCCGTGCAGATTATTCCGAAGAAAGCCAGGATTACCGTTGTGACTAACGAGAGAGGAGAATTTGTCACAACTCATTTAGCTTCCTCTTGGAGGGTTTGTATTGATTATAGGAAGCTGAATACAACCACTAAAAAGGATCATTTTCCCCTGCCTTTCATCGATCAAATCTTGGAAAGACTAGCCGGGCAGAAGTACTTCTATTTTCTTGATGGCTACTCGGGATACAACCAAGTTCCTATCCATCCCAAGGATTAAGAAAAAACTACTTTCACCTATCCCTACGGAACCTTTGCTTTTCGTAGGATGCCTTTCGGTTTATGTAATGCACCTGTGACTTTTCAAAGGTGTATGTTAGCCATATTCTCTGACATGGTGGGAGAGTTTATGGAAGTCTTCATGGACGATTTTTCTATTTTTGGAGAATTGTTTGACTCTTGTTTGGCTAATCTATAAATGATTCTTAAGCGATGTATCAAAACACGATTGGTCCTTAGCTGGGAAAAGAGTCATTTCATGACCTAAGAAGGGATCGTTTTGTAATTTCCCTACTTGGAGGGGGTGAGATCAGCGTGACGTAAAAATGTAGAATTAAAATATAACAATCTCACAAAGATAAGCAATCACACAAATGGCACAATTATTTTTAGGTGAAAACCCAAACAGGGTGAAAACCACCACCTAACCCTCTCGAGTTAGAATTTCCCGATCGACAAAGTTGATCAAATCCACTAAATGAATCACTTAAACAAGAGCGATTCAACTTATTACAACAACACTACTTTAAACCAGGGTAGTGTGCCTCAAACCCTTCTCTTCACGAGAAGGATTTTGTCCCTCGATGGAGACGGGAATTCGCAATGCGAATACCCAACCAAATAACAAAGTAAAAGATACAAGAATAATCCTATAGAGCCAACAAAGTAATTCTTAAACTAAGCTTCTATAGGAGTTAGGAAACTTTCCTTTGGTGGAAGTGCATCGACAATGCAAATGCGTGAACTATGCAATGGCACAACGACACTCTCGTGAACTACGGCGAGAGAGCGAGTGCACAATTGGATTGAAGCTCTCTAGATGTGGAACTAGGCTTGAAGAGCTAGAGCTTTCTTCTTAAGATCAAAAGACACAAAATGATGTGAAAGTGTGTTGGTTGGTGTGTGTTTGAGTGGCAAGGGTTCTCCTCTATTTATAGAGGCCTTAGGAAGGCTTTGGAAGGCCTTGGAAGGCTTCCATAGCCGTTGGGGTTGAACCCAAGGCAAAACAGGCCATAGTCAGAATTAATCATGATTCTAACAGGGTCATCAGACGTCTGGTCCTGGCATCAGACATCTGGAAAACCTGTTTAAGACATCTGAGAACTAAGTCAGACATCTAATTATAGGCGGGTTTCCTTCCAGACTTAAATCAGACCTAAACAGGGTTCTAGTGAATTGTTATCAGACGACATACAAGACGTCTGGCACAAAGTCTGGATGTCTGGAAACCTATTTTTCTGCAGAAATGGATTCCCAAGGGAGTGCAACGGCTAGAAAATCTCTGAGAAGAAATTTTGGATCAACCGAGGCAAAACAGTCATGTATCAAATGTCTGGGGTCCTCTACGGACGTCTGATACGAGGCTAATGGTCATTTCTTCAATGTCTGCTAAGGAAGACAACGGTCCATTAATTGGACGTCTGGCAAAGGCATCAGACGTCTTCTAAGACGTCTGGACTAAGGTCTAGACATCTGATTTCATCAGACATAACTAACTAAGTCTAGCCTAAATAATCGGACATCTGAGTCAACAGTCAGACGTCATAAAAGTTTTTATCAGATGTCTGAAATCCAAATTAGACGTCTGAAAAGGTTGTTTTAATCTTATTTTGATTTTCTAAGATCTGTATAGAAAACCTAAGTATCCTAGGGTAGTGCAGGTATTCCTAGGACTACTTTAAGGGTTCTTTAAGGCTCTTTAACATAAGATCTAAGACAAAAATAAAGAGCAATAAAAGAAATAAAAATACAAAGTACAAAGAAAAGGAAATCTATCATATTCTTCATCTCCTTCCTTCTTCAAGCTATTGTTCGTCGCAAAGCTCCTTTGTTCTCCATTAAGCTCCTCTAATCCGTCATGGATGCGAGCTCGAACTCCGTCTAACCATGTCTCCATTTGCAATTAACCTGAAATCTAAGACTTCAAGTGCAAATGTTAAATGACACGTGTTTTGTTATCATCAAAATAAATGATCGAGGTGCTCTAACACCAACACGTTTTGGGTCATGTAATCTCTGAATGGGGAATTGAAGTGGATAAAGCTAAGGTTGATGCTACCGCTAAATTTCCTCCTCCCACATCTGTTAAACAAATCTGATCATTTCTTGGTCATGTGGGATTTTATAGAAGATTCATCAAGGACTTCTCAAAGGTTGCTCGTCCCTTGAGCAATCTTCTCACCAAAGAAACACCGTTTATTTTCGACGAATCATGCCATAAGGCATTTGATTTCCTAAAAATGGCAGTTACCTGTGCTCCAGTATTGCAACCACCAATTTGGACAACCCCTTTTGAGATCATGATCGACGCTTCTGATTACGCGGTCGGGGCTATCTTGAGTCAAAAAATTGATAGAAAGCCCTCTGTCATCTACTACGCTAGTAAAACTCTAGATGAAGCCCAAAGGAATTACACCATTACTGAAAAGGAATTACTAGCTGTAGTGTTCTCTTTGAAAAAATTCAAGGCTTATGTCTTAGGGTCCCATGTTATCATCTATACCAACCACTCGACCTTGAGACATCTCTTGGCCAAAAAGGATGCCAAACCCCAGCTTATTCGTTGGATTCTTCTGCTTCAAGAATTTGACCTTGAAATCAAGGTATAAAATGTGGTGGCGGATCATTTATTGAGACTCCTAGGTGATTCTTCTCATCTAGTCATCCCAATTGTTGACACTTTTCCAGACGAAGCTATCCTTACAGTTTCAGGTGTCCAAACCCCGTGGTTTGCCGACATTGTTAACTATTTGGCCGTTGGTCAAATCCCCCAAGATTGGACCAAGCAATAATGGGATAGACTCAAATCTGAGGCCAAATACTACTTCTGGGAGGACCCTGAACTGTACCGCATCGACTCTGATCAGATTATTCGTCGATGTGTACAGGAGAATGAATTCAACAGTATACTCGAGTTCTGTCATGCATCTGCGTGTGGTGGACATTTCGCCAGGAAAAAGACGGCTGCAAAAATTTTGCAATCTGGCTTCTATTGGCCATCTTTATTTAAGGATGCCCAGGATTTCTCAAGGTCATGTTCTTGATGTCAGGCACTCGAGAGCATAACTAAGAGAGATATGATGCCCCTAAACCTAATTCTTCCTGTCGAAATTTTCAATGTTTGGGGCATCGATTTCATGGGACCCTTTCTCTCTTCATTTGGACATCAGTACATTCTTGTTGCTATTGATTATGTGTCCAAATAGATTGAGGCGATTCCCACCCGAACTAATGACCACAAGGTGGTCATTGATTTTGTCAAGAAAAATATCTTCAGTAGGTTTGGGATTCCAAGGGCCATCATCAGTGATGGTGGCACTCATTTTACTAATGCCCAATTCTGAAATTTGTTGGCCAAATACGGGGTTAATCACTAAATTTCCACACCTTACCATCCCCAGACGAATGGACAAGCTGAGATCTCCAATAGGGAGATCAAGAACATTCTACAGAAAATGGTTAGGCCCGATCGTAAGGACTGGACTCAAAAGCTTAAGGATGCTCTTTGGGCCTACTGTACGGCATATAAAATGCCCATCGGCATGTCTCCATTTCATTTGGTGTATGGAAAGGCGTGCCATCTACCCGTAGAGATTGAACACAGGGCATTCTGGGAGATCAAACAATGCAATTTAGATATGAATTTAGCTAGGAAGACCAGGAAACTCCAACTATCTGAGTTGGAAGAGCTTAGAAATGATGCATACGAGAATGCCAAGATCTACAAGGCTCGGACCAAAGCTCTACATGATCAATTGATTTCCCACAAGAGCTTTGAGCTAAACCAGAAGGTCTGGTTATTCGATTCTAGACTTAAGCTCTTTCCTGGCAAACTTAGATCTAAATGGAATGGCCCATTCATTATTGACAATATTTTTCCAAATGGAGCCGTTCAGATTTCTGACCCAAAGATGAGTAATACATTTAAAGTCAACAGTCAACGTCTGAAGCCTGTTATTGACCGTACTCTTCCAGAACCCGTCTCAGACACGGTTGCTCTAGCCATTCTGTGACTTCTTTGGCTAGACTTCTCCTAGATGACGGCATTAAACTCAACAGTTGTACATATGACACAAAGTTGACACGAGCTTCATATTCAGGTGACATCTTTCATACTCTACCCTTCCTTTCATGTCTCTTTCTCAATGTAGACATTGCATCAGCTAGGCTGGGGGCTGGATTCATTTTTTAATCATTTGGTTAGCTTTGTGAAATTCATGTAAATTATTTTTCTCTTCTTATTTATACATTAAAAGAAAAATTGAATTAGGAAGGAATAGTTGGACATTGGGACTTTTCAATCTTAGGAAATATTATATTAGGATCTGAACATAAAGACCTTTCATTCTTTGGACTTAATTAGCCCGTGTATCCACTAAAATGTGGATTTGCTTTTCGAGTCCTCGCCATCTTAGTTCTATTGTAATTGGAGTAAATAAGTTTGGGTGATAAGTACACGACTTATCAATTCACCCTCTGATTTGAGGGAACTTTGAGTTTTAAGCATCTACACACTATCTTGTCACTGACTTGTTAATCGGCGGTTTTAATGGAAATTGGGTAGCTAATGAACCTTCTAGGGTGATATGGCTGGCAAGTTATCATGGGTAACAGCCCATAGGTAGGTTGTCTAGAGCCCAATCACTAGACCATTCTCTTCTTGCTGCCTTTAGGTAAATCTTAGACCAGGGAAGCCACCTACTTAAAAAAAAAATAGAGAGAAAAAGAAAGTCAAAAAGAAATAAGCCACACTTCACCGCACGAGTATGGCTGGCAAGTTGTCGGTGGTAACAGCTCATCGACCGGTTGTCCAGAACCCAACTCAATAAATGCACTGAAAATTCCCAAAAACACTTAGGAAGAAGCAGAGAAGTAGAATAAACTGGGGAGATATACACTGGATTCACCCTTGTGCTGACTCCATAAAAATAAAAGTAAGGAGAAAGCTACCGATTGTAAAGATACACCTTTAGGCAGAATTCTCTTTTTAAGGTCACCTAGAGGCGTAGAAATCCGAAGTCCGTTTTAACTGCCGATCAATGAGTCTATCACATTCACAATAAAGATGCTTAGAACTTAGGGTTCTAATCAAATCTTGGGTGAGTTGTATGACCGTAGAAAGCCACTCTTAAATCCTAAAACTCGAAAATCCAAAGAAAAAAAATAGAAAAGAAGAAAAAGAGACAAAGAAATTTTTCTTTGAATAAGGCGAGGGCTTGAGGCGGTCTGCATTTTGGTAGATACCCGGGCACTGTTGTATCTTTGAAAGATCAGATCCTAAGTAAATATTTTCTTAATGATTGAAAATAACTCATGCCCAAATAATCCAAACTAATTATTTTATAAATAGCATATAGTTTTTGCTAGGGGCTAACAAAAGATAGGCATGGGGTGTGATGTAAACATGTTTACACTACATAAGATATCTATTTATGCATGTTCTTAAGCATAGAATTGCATTGCATACTATAAATATTGCATAGCATGCATCATCTTGCATTTAGATTAGTTTGAATAAAATGAAGGTTAATTGTCTCCTTTTATGTTCAGGGATAGGGCAAAATTTTTATTGGGACCTTGGATCGAAGATCCAACTACATAGATGTGATCAGGGCGATGATTGGAGTTCAACGACTCCAAGATCGTCCTAATCAAACATTTATAGCATCAAATAGAGATCGAGGAACCCTAGAAGATCAAGGGCCAAGATGGTGTGAATCCACACTTCAAACGATAAATCCAACCGCATGGATGGATTCGAATTGACAATTGCAGCCTATCGGCGTGAAAATCGACTCAATCCAACAACCGTGGCACCATCTACATCATCCAGAAGATGGACGGCTAAGATGGCGCCACGTGGTGCCATCTCAACCGCCCAACCGACCACTACACCCACCGCACCCTCTCTTCTTCGTCAATTCTCCTCCGTTGGATGCTCATCCAATGGTTGTGGATGCACGTGCATAAAACGTAAGCGCGACACAAACGCGCTTGTAGCGCGTTGGTAAAACACGCTTGTAGCGCGTTGGTCGAACGTGCTTACGCGAGGTAGGGGGCACGTTCGAGTCGCATGGAGCAACCGCTGAGGCGTGGAGGTGCGGGCACAATTGAACACCCGATGGTGATCCAATGGCCGTGAGCGCTCAATCCAGACCACGCGCTATCGCACGGCCGCGCGTGACGCGCCATCAGATGCGGGTGTTGCAACTTGAAGAGACATGGCGAGGGTGCATCTCAGCTGTTCGATCTCACGATCGAATGGCCGAGAATGGAAGGACGTGGGCTGCGCGGAAGATGAGCAGCCAGCACACGTCACCCACGACAGGGGCTCTAGCGATGGTTTTATCCGTCACTAACGACCCCTTATTTAATGTTTTGCAATTGTAAAGACCAAATTTCCCTCACTCCTTGCAACTATAAAAGGAGACCCCCTCCATACGAAATTGGCATCCCTTCCTTCTCCTCTACCTCTCCAAAGCTCAAGAGAAGCTTGTCCCACACCCGGGATGCTCCTCGAGAGATAAAGTCAAATTTTCACTCTCATTTCGGAAGCGGATCCTGCGATGACGACGACATGCTGCCCTGTTCTCGTTCCTCCTGCCTCGACCTCCTTCCCGCTCCGTCCCCCTTCGTCCAGGCGGCATCTCGTCCAGCTCGTCCTCCAAGCGATCGTCGAGGAGGATAACTTCTCTCTCCCATTCTTCTTTACAGCTTTCTAGAGTAGAATTTTCCTGCTTTCTAGTGTAGCTGATATCTCGCTTTCTAGTGTAAGTTTTCTCTGATTTTATTGTATAAACATTTTGAAATATTGAGTGCATGTTTTCTCTCTCTTTCTCTCTCTCTCTCTCATTTATTCTGATTGTTAATATTGCTTCATTGTAATTACGTCACTCCACTTTCAATAAAAACTCAAAAATATAATTGCGAATATAGATCGACGTAGCCTCCCTGAGTTCGACTTGGGATTTCTATTTCGGTACAAATTTTATTTATTGAACATGAGTTCTTCACTTTCAAACTACGACGACAGGTTTTTCAAAATCAAATACGTTAGCGTAGCAACTTGTAGCTTCAACAAAGGTCTTTAAAGGAAGACTCATATAAGGGATACTAAATGGGCAGCCATCAACACCAATTGAGGTCTCCAAAGGAGAGGCCCTTGTTAGAGCCAGCTACAGCAGTTCGTCTAGTAGCTCTAGACCTCGCTGATGTGTCATCATCAACATACCCACCTACAAGCAAGAGCTAGTTGAGGGTTGTGTTCTGTTGTGTAGAGTATGATTTTGTTGTTATACAAGCTGAGCATTCCATGCTCCAGCTTGAGGAGGAGTATTGGAGAATGTGCGGTTGGTTTAATACCACTTCGTGAGATGTGGAGTGGAGTATATGGTAGCCTATAAATAGTTATATACCCCCTACTTGTTTCTTTGAGAAGATCAATATAGATACTCACCCTATCGGGGCCTTCTCCTGTGGTTTTCTCCGCGCTCTTCGTGAATGGGGTTTCCATATAAACTCAAGTGTTTTTCATTATTTTATGCTTTGATATCTTTTATGCTTTTGCTTATTATATTATTCGACTATAAGATTCTACATCTTTTTTATATAAATCATGTATTTACAGATCTTACAACCCTACATAGAATAGATACCCGAGGTAAATGGGTACGCATCGGATAAATGGGTATAGATATAGGTTTGAATTTAGAGATTCAATTGGTAAATAGGTAAGGTATGGGTAGAGAAGTCATAGTGAAGAAGTGTTGCTGAGCTTCCATGTGAGTGAAAAAAAGGCACCTCACATAGGCCCATGAGTCTTGCTTGCTTATGTAGGGGGTTAAGAAACTATTGTTAACCATCATTTTTGTTTACTTGTAGAGTAGTGTTAATATCAATTTCTACTTACTTAAACTAGTATTAAGTTTTAATGCTAGCCCTTATGATGTTTACTTAAACTAATGTTAACACCCGTTTTTCGAGAGTGGAGTTTGAGTGTAGGGAGTTACGAAGTTAACACCTATTTTGCTAACATCACTTAGAACTGATGCTAGCAAAATGAGTGTTAACCCCGCAAAACATGTATTAAGATTTTATAGGTTAACCCTTCATATAAATGGGAGTTGAGTGGTTAACCCCCAAGTAAACTACCCCAAAGGTTCCCTTCCCCTTCCCTTTTCCTGTAAGCTAACCCTAATTGCCATCGTTGGGAGGGGCCCGGCTGGACACCATGCTGGTTGGGACCCCTCCCCTCCCTTCCCTTGCTACTCCCTTGGATGTTCTCCATCATCATCCCCCCATATGTTTGACTTTCTATCTACGTTGGTAGTTTTGCATTGTGTGCCCTGGAGTGGCGGTGGTGGTGTTGAATGGCTGTCAGATCTTCTTCGGCTACTGATGCTAATGCCATTGGTTGGCACGACTGCCCTTACCTCTCTGTGCTCCTACCTTCATGTTGGTCCTTAGTGACATCAATTGCTCCTGATCAATGGGTTGCAGCCTCCGTTGTGGCCTTTGGTTTGGGTGGCGTCGGCATCCCACCAGGTCCTTCTCATGGTGGGAGAGCCCCTTGAGTGGGATCCTGATGCACGTGGATATGCTGTTGTCAGCTAATGGTGTCCCCCAATCTTGTCCGCTCCCACCACCGCCTCACCCTTGTTTTGGTGTCCATGGCCAATTTTGTGTTTTTGCTTGTTTGTTTGTGTTTCTTTTATCTCTTGTTGCTTGTTCTTGTTTTCTTGGGTGTTGTTACCTTTTTTTCTCTTTGTGTTCGGGTTTGCCTTCGCAACCCGTGTCCTTTTGGATTTGCTTTGACAGCTTGTGTCTTAATTGTTGGAGATGTCCAGGGTGTGTTTTTAGATGTTTTGGTGGCATCTCCGGACCTTTTTACGGATCCTTTGTGGCCCACTTCTTCTACATATGGCCTCACGATCGAAATATCTAGTTAGCCACTACTTCGGCACCTCCTGCTTTTACTTGTATGTATCTTTTTGAGGTTCTATGTGTAGCAGTGGTCTGGTCTGGCCTGATAACCAGATATTCTCTCCTTTAATGCTATGTCATTCTCCTATTGAAGATCTTTCGAAAAAAAAGGTATGTGTAGCATGTAAATAGGTAAACCTAACCCAAACACTATCAATTCACATCCCTATTTGTGTCAATGTTTGAGGTGATTCCTTGTTGGTGGAAGAGTTGAATTCTCCATAATAAGAGATTAAGTCATGAAATAGACTCTCTTGCCTCCGAGAAAGAGAACTATTCGCTAAATCTTGCACAACAGCAGCTTAAAATGCTCTTCCCCTTCTTTTTGGTGAGAGGGATGAGTGCATATTGGGGTAAATGGGCAAGCGAAAGAAGAAAGACAAAAGAACTCGACACCTTCATCAAACTCTTGGAAGTGGGAACCTATCTTTCCGCATTTTATAGGGAGAAGAAAGCCATGCTTAGAGAATCACTTTTCATTGGAACTTTCAAGGGATCTTCTTTTGTCTTCTCTGATTGTTTTCTACTCAAGTGGGAAAATAGGCGGCAATCTAAAGGGTATCAAGTGCAACAAAGTGGAACAGAGATGAAAGACATAGGTATGATTCCCTTTTTCTTCCGTTTTTGCCAACTACTTGCAAACAAGCATTAGGAGATAACACTCTTTCCCTGATGGGGATTTCTCTCTTAAAGCTAGCTGACGACTGACCAATAATTCGTTCAGTGTTGTATACTACTTATGATTGCATTTCTTACTACTACACTTATTACATAAGGCTCTCTCACAACCATAGGACTTTGGATATTAGCAGGAAGGTGAAGCCAGCTCTTCACCTAGGAGGAGATCTCTTGCTTCTTTTTCATGATTCTTGAATTGCCTAATTTTTGCTCCATTCATAGTCCTGCCTTTTGTTGAAAGTTGTAGTTTTTTTCCTCTACTTTCGTTACACATATGCACACGCACCTGCACAGCAATTTGCAATCCTCCTTATAATTCGCAACTCAATTCAAAGTTTCACAATCTCAACTGAGTTTGGCTCTATTCCTGACTTTATAAGCCTTGTTTCTACTCTTCCATATGGAATACCTGAGGCTGTCTTTAACTCAAATTACAAGCCAATAATGAGGAAAAATTAAGGCAATGCAGCTCTCACACCAAGAGAAAGAGACCATGGTTGAATTTTTCTTAATCATCACAACTTGGGCATGTGGATTTTGCTGGTACAGAAGAAGAGAGAGAAGAAATCAATCAAAGTATGAGGGAAAGCACAAGCAATACAACTTGAATTCCACTGCTGTCCGGATGCTCAAAAGTTCCTGAATGCTAAGCACAACTCTGGTGCAAATCATGTGTATCCACCATGATCCTTGCTGCGGATTTTATTCCATAAAATAGTATTAGAATGGTCTGCTGTGATGTATATATCCAATCATCCAAACATCCTTCGAAGAACAATATGGGCAATATCCCATTGAGTACCTGAAAAATTATGCACAGTTTAGGGAGCCATTTCAACGATCATTGCTTAAACATAATAAAGCATCCAATATAGAAACTGGCTATATTATTTCCAACCCCCTGAGCTTAGATACTCTTGGACTGATGTCTCACAAACAGTGAAAAGGCCCTAACAAGTTGATGGAATCAATCACTTCCATTAGAAAAATAACAATTTGACCTTAAACAACTTGTACTGCAAAGGGAAGAGGGAGGACAGGGAAGAGACAACTCATGAAAGGAACAATACGCCCATTAATGTTTTGCATCCTTTTTTATAATCCATACTTGAAAGGCAAAATTGCCCTTCTACCATCATAGGTAAATCTATGACAAAGCTTAGTTTCGTTTTTACTGCATCTGAAAAGTTTCTCCAATTTTAACTTGGGGGATATTAAGTAATTTAGCTAGAAAGTACACAAATGGTCTGAGGGACTTACTTGGATTGAGATTATCTACATATCTTTGGCATTATCTATATCTCCAGAACAATATCTGCAATAACCACAAATCCAGTCAGTTAAAAATGTAACAAGTGAGAAAACTGATGGCTTGCGAAGTGAGCGAGGGAGTTACATTCAGAATCTGTCTTGACCCATTTAGATCCACGGTGTGTGTATTTCTGAATCTTCTCCTCTTTATCTGTCTCATCTGCTGGTTTATTCTGCAAGTACTTTGCTGTTGTTGAAGAACCTTGTGGGTATATTTTCTTGTGGAGTAATGCTCTCAGAAGCTGTAGGCAAAGATTTAGAATTGATAAAAACAAATGAGTGAAGGGTACATTTAGTACAGATGTTCAATGGTTATCCTAGAAGATGTTATGGATTAATTTAAAATTTGCAGGTTATCCTAGAAGATGTTATGGATTAATTTAAAATTTGCAGCAGTAATTCCAGACAAAGGTATGTATTGAAACATACTGTATTAGATTCTTAATTACAAGGAAAATGCAAAGGTATCATGTTCTCCAAGCTAAAACATTTTAAAGGTTGATTTATGCCATTAGAGGACTAAAGATACTCCAACTAAAATTCAACTAGTAAAAGCTACCAAAAAAGCCCATTTCTTGGAAGAATGCGTATGATTTAGTGTATTTTGTGAATAATATCATAATGTTCCCAAATTTTCCTCAAAAACCCAACACCCACGAAACAAATAGATATCTTAATAGTTTTGCTTGAGATATTTTCTAGTCATAACCCAAATTTCAATTCATCCTTTCACAAAATTTTCATCAAGTTTTTAAGGATTTCTAACATGCATGGCTTCTAAGGTGGTCAGCTCATATTTTTGGTTCTTGCAAAACAAAAAAAGGCACTAAAGTTTGAAATACAAATTATCATATAAAGCATGGCTTTCTCCTCTTGCATAAGATATAAACAATGAGTTGCCCAATGCAAATCTTCAAATTTCAGGGATGGATTTCGAACCATGCAAGTAAGTTTTAAGCTTGACAGGTTTATCTCAGCTTGTGTATGTGAGTGCATGATCAATTGGTACCTTTTCCATCCTTGTCGTGGGAATCGGATCTCTCAAGCTTGGCATGGGTGCAAAACCACCTCTACACACAAACATCTTCTTAAGGAGGAACGATAACGATCTCTGCTTGATATTGCCGTTGTTCTCTTTCAAAGCATTGGCTCTGGATGGAACAATTTTCCCATTTGGCAAGAGCTCAGTGCCTTCCACATTATTGATATCATCATGAGAATCCCAATTATTTTTCCAGTCGATCTCCAAAGTGGATGGGCAGTTTAGGAACTTATCCAATGGGAGATTCCTCTCCTCTGATTCAGACCCATAACTGGCAGGCTGAGGCTTAAATGATAGGAGCTTCGCGAGTTCTCTTTGCAGCTTTGTTACTTCTTCCACTGTAAAATCTGGAAATTCTTGTGATGAACATGGCTTCTGAGTATGGAAATTCACGTGCTGATCGCCCTTGAAATCGCCATTACCAAATGTTCCGATTGCCAGCAGCCCGTGGGGCCAATCACTGAACTCTTCTTTGTGGTCCAGTGGGCGGTCAACTTGTGTACATGAGAGTTTCAGAAAGATTGTTAGGTTTAGAACACTTTATTGGTTAACTGAAAAGCTTCATTATATCCACAAGTTGTATTGCAAATTTGTAGGCACCTATAGGATGATGGATTAAAGGATTTAGAAAAGATGGTCGTTAACTATGTATAAGTTTTTGATTGCATCTTGTATTTGCGGCAACAAAATCAAATGTTTCACTCTTGGTAGAAGATTTCTTGGATGATTTCGGGATAATCTAGATTTTAGGTTTATAGAATCTATAACGTACGAGTGCTTTAGAAATATCCAAAGATCAAAAATATTCTAGAATCACTGGACATATCCAATAAAATTCAAATCAAAATCCATGAATCTCTTATGGTATAAATTGGATTATTACACACTGAACTATCTGCCTGTGATATCCTCCAGAAATAATAAACCGACGAATCCACCATCACTAAAAGCACCTCTTGAGAATCCATCAAAGTACACTTCTTTAGATTACCTCAACAGCTCAACACTCTGAAATCCAAACAAATCACATTCTGAAGCCTGAGAAAGCCTTTTTTTTTTTTCAACCAAAAATCCATTTAAATAACTGCTTCCATGCTTTATGTAATATCTCATGTAGCAATGAATGAAGAAGCATTTTATCGCATAAGCAAATCTGGCAATCAAAAGATCACCAGTGGGCAAAAATCAAAAACAACTTACTCAGAGCAACACCCACAGGCTTAGCGTCTGATCTCTTGTTCTCGTTCCTCCCACTTATCTTACTCTGCACCCAATTTAAGATCTGCATCCAAAATCAAACAGAAGAACCACGAATCTGGTAAGAACATGGACACCTCAAGATATATAATGGAAAGACCCATCAACCCATTTCTCTTCCTCCAGTGAGATAACAGCTTGTAAGGGAGTGTGAGCATCCCATGCTTACCCTCATCTATAGCTGCCTCTTAAATCAAGGCCACTTCACGTGTGGAAGAGAGGGGGGAAGAGAAGAGCAAGCAAATGGAGATGGATGCAATCCGTGTTTGGAGGGGTAAGTGGCCAATGGCTGAGGCCCATGATGGCTAAATAAAGGGAGGCAGAGGGTACTGGTGCGAAGAGGCGGCTCAAGTTTCCGTACCACTCAACCGAACTCACCTCGAAGTAAAAAAAAAAGCAAATTACAACACATTTTGTAACGTATCGTCAAAAATCAATCCAAAAAAAATAAAAATTAATTAGCTAAAAATTAAGTAAATTAAAATATATTAATTGAAAATAATTTTTAATTAATTAAAAATCAAAAAATATATTTTTCACTTAAAATATGATTTTTTACTTATAAAAAATACTTTTTTACTTTAAAAAATAAAATTTTCATTGATAAAATATTATTTTGATTAATAAAAAATAAAAATACAGATTGAAATTCATCACTTTTACTCGTATGTTCCAAAACATATTATAAAGTAAATTTATTTACTTAATAAAAAAGAACTCACCACGATGGATTTTTTGGGTTACATAATTATATGTAACTTTGTACCAAAGAAGAAATTAGTAATGGATGTGAGTTAGGAAATGTAAAAGTTAATGCATAGTTGTACATGCGATCCTTTCCTTCTTTCTATATAAAAAAAGTGCTAACATGTGGTGGGATCCATCACTGTTGAAATCAACAAACCACTTTCATAGAGGTGAATGGTTGTGTAAAATTACTTTGCACCTTTAAAATAATTTTACACGGGTGCAATATTTTTTTACACGAATGTAAAGTAAGATTACACTTTACTTTAAATTACTTTACCCCGGTGTAATATTTTCTTGCATGGTTGCACAGTAAGATTGCACCCTACTTTAAATTATTTTGCACCAGTGTAATATTTTTTTGCACGGATGTAAAATTAAATTCTAAGTGTTTTTTCACGTATGATAAGTGATTTTATACTTGAAAGGTGATTTTTCACCTTAAGGTGTAGAGCTTAGTCTTCAGTGTTTAGGATTTAGTTTCGCTAAACTCTAAACCCTAAATCCTATACTCTAAACCCTAAGGTGAAAAATCACTTCTCATACGTGAAATCACTTTCCATAAACCTAAATACTAAACTCATAGGTCAAAATCACTTTAGACAAGTGCAAAATCACTTTGGACAGATGAAACTAACCTTAGAATAATTTATCATTTGTGTAAAGTACTTTATCACCGATGCAAAATTTTTTATTATCTGTGTAAAATTTTTTATTACCTACATATTTTTTAAGTTAAAGTGATATAAATGAAATAATCATTAGAATAATTTATTATCGATGAAAAGTAATTTATTATTTGTATAAATTTTTTATCATATATATTTTTTAAATTAGAAGGATGTGATAGAGTCAATTATGTAATAAATTGTAAATTTTTTTATTTTTTTATATTAATTATCAATTATCAAGTCCTCTACTTCGATACCAAGACGGAGAAGTAGACGGTAGATACTGTCAAGAAGATAAAAGGCTCTATCATTTAGGAATCATTCACAAGGAAAATGGGGGGAGTGATAAACAAAACAATGGACAGATAAAAATAATTACCGTTTGTTCCCAAGGAGACACAAATCACGAAGATGGAACACGCATTCACACACAATGTCACGAAAAGTCCGTGGCGTTCGGTAATTAAATAGAGCGCAAAATGCAAAATATAGGCTTGGTGGGTCCTTCACCGCCTCTTATCCTCTGTAATAAAATATTATCGATAATTTTTAATTATAAAATCATTGATATTCTGTTGGTTCCTTCTAGATTTTGAATACACAATATATTTTGTTTGTAGATCTGAACTTTCATACATGTGAAGAATTATGATATCATTTTTACTTTTACGTTATATTTTACGCCGTAAAATGTACGTTTCACTTCTAACATCCTCGCACATAAGCCCCAACAAGAGATTTTAATTTGCTATATAAATGGATACGATCTAAAGAGTCATGCTCTCCACCTTCTTTCCCTGAGCAATAGGCATGCAAAGTTGGTAAATTTCGCTCTTATATATATTTACTCAATAAAGTTTTTAGCCCTACATGCATTAAGGCTCGTGGTCTGCAATACAAGGCAAATCATTTATCGAAATGACCCCACCTTTTAACTTTTACGAGAAGTGAGCTCCACGTGAGAGAGAGGGCATGGGAGAGGAAGTGGAGAGAGAAAAATAAATAAATAATGATAGAATGTTACGGTAAACAAATGAATCTTGGTAAATAGTGTATCTTAGCAGGGATTCAACATATATAGGTGAGTCCCTACGACAAATTAAATAAGTCACCTTCACTTATAGAGAACTAATGTGTTTAGCTCTGCGTTTTGATGTGGGATAGATGAGGGGGAAAAAATAGAGAGAAAGAGATGTGAGAATCCACATAGATGATCAAATAACACTGATCATATAAGTGATGAGATTTATTAAGAATATATGATACGTGCAACATGTATAAAAAATATTAAAAAGAATATTAACAACAATCATGATTATGACTTGAAGCGTTATTAAGTAATTTATATGCAAAGGTATATGTAGAAATATTTCATATGATAGTAAAAAAGATGTAGTTTAATATAGATGAATTTAAATTTATTTTTTTATAGTAACACAAACATATGATTAATAAATAATCTTCAATATTTTTCCAAGTATATATTTACTTCTACAAAATTTATAAATTCAAAGTTATTTTTATATTTGCTTAAATTTGAAATGATTTCAATTATTAAAATATATTGGGGAGAAATATAGCAAGAAAAGAGGTGTGAATGAAATGGAGGGAGAGAGAGAGATGGCATGCCGTGAGAGGTAGAGAGTTGGAGAAAGGAGGAAAGAGATTAAATATGATTAAATGATGAGTAAATACTAAATAAGTATCTTATAAGCAAAAAGTAAATATGTACATCATATATGAGCAAATAGATTTAGAAATGAATTTGTGATTTAGAAATCTGAGTAAGTGTGGATAGGGCATGCATGCATGGGTATTAAATTTGAAAATAAATATATAAACTTAACTCAAACATGATCCTAAATGCATCCCTATATTTAATGTCATTAATGTTTAATATATAATACTTCATGCAAAGTAAATTATACCAAAAAAAAGGTTGTCTTGCTTATAAAATAAATATATAAATAAATAAATAAAGAATGTTTGTTACATATATAAAGCAATGCAATTAAATCAACATTTGAAACATATTAAAATAACTTATAAAAAAAAGTTACACAAAAATATATAATTTATATTTTAAGATTATAATTAAATGAAAAATAATTATTAAGAGTGTTATGTTTATGAGTCTAAATATATCTATCAACAATGAAAATAAATATTTTAAATAATGAATTTACTTTTAATGATAAAAATGTAAAAAACTATATTTGTTATACTTTTCTAACAATGTAGATATTTGTTAAATATAATTTTACATAACCCTCACTTTTAAGTTTACTTTCTTTTATTACTTTTATCTCTTTACACCACAAAATACTTCAACTTTTGAATTTTTATACATCCATGATTAAGTTACCACCACCCTTTTAATTTTAGTTAAATAGGTGATTTTTCTTAAGAGATGAACATGATGTGAGGTTGGAGAGAGAGAGTGTGGTCGATATCAACTCAACAAGAGAGAGAGAGTGTGCGGGATAGTTATTAAATGTGGAGACAGTGTGAATGAGAGTTGGTGGGTGGGGGAGAGGGGGAGGGTGTGACATGTGTACAGGTAAGACCTTATTTTAGTTTATAATTATAGATATTTTTTTAAACATAAGATATTTCATTAAGAGAATAAAAAAGATACAATAGGATGCATGGACTGAGAAAGAAATAGATAACCTCAACACTCCTTGAAGAGAGAGAACATACCCCCTTGAAAAAAGAGGAACACCAAAACAAAATAACACAACAAAACAAAAGAGAAAAGAAGCATCTATGTAACAATTCCATAGCAAACCCGAGAGCTTGCTCCACACCAATAGATACAACTACGGCATTAAATCATTGGCGATCAATACGATCCATGCAAAAGAGTTATAACAGGCCAAGGATCGACTATCAACTCGATTGTGAGAAGCTCAGATTCAAATGTGGTCCCTAAGAAACACCACAACAACAAGGAAAACAAAGAGCATAACCACAAAGGAGGCCAAAGATGCCAAAAGTGGAGGCAAGGCGATGGTGGGAGCGGCTCGGTCAGTGAAGCACCAACAATGTACTAGCAAATGACGTCACACCATCCTCCCTAATTACGGATGACACCACACTGACCAACTGAAGATGCCCCTATCGATGATAGCGTCGCGATCGAAGACGACACTAAACAACGACAAGCTGGAGACGCCCCAAAACAGCGAATGTCGATGATGTCAACCAGAGGACAACCCGATCATTGATGGCTCGATCGACAATGATGCCCCCCAATTAATGACAAGGTAATCATCCACATCGAATTGGACGTATGATGCAATGAGATCCACAACTAAAGGAGAGGGAGGAAAGACGATGAGGTTAGCAATCAAGACCAAGTGGGGCCCAACCAATGTGAAGGTCGACCGCTCCCCCAAGGGAAAAATATTAGGGTTTGGTCTTAACAAGAAAGGAGTTCCATCAGAATACATGGTTCCACAAACATGCAGTGATTCGAGTCAATCTTTATCTTCAAGTCCTTTCTTGAATTCCCTTTTTCAAGCTTGTGCACAATTTTTAACATCATTAGAGGATCCTTCACTACCCTTAGTTTGAAGTAGGGATGCAAGTTTTGGTAAACCCAATCCGACCCAATTTGACTCGAAAAGAATGAGTAAAATTTGACTCGAACCTGATCGGGTTTGGGTATGGGTTTTATCCAAAAAACTTGATTGGGCTTGGGTATGGATATGGATATGAATCTATACTTGATTACCCTATTCGAATATCTAAATAAAATTCTTATTTACCCGAGATATATAAGTCTCACCTTAACTTCGTCATTCCCTCAACCTTAATCTTCCTCGTGATTCCCTCAATGATTTTGAAGGTTGGGAATGCTTCTAAAGCTTCTATTAAATATTTATTTCGGAGATGGGAATTTTTTATTTGAAAGATACTTGTCTTTAGTCTTTCTTTATATTTTTTGTATTTTTATTTTTTATCACAAGAACAGTTTTTACCTACACTAACAGTAAAAAATCGTCGCTATAGCTACATATGCCTATTCCGATGGTCAACCCTGGCATTCTCTTAAGAGGTGTCACTATAGGCTATGCTGACGGTAAAACTGTTGGTGTTGTACCTCACTCTAAAGCGATGGTGAAATTTCTAAAGGTTATCTAATTTGACTTCATGCTAGTAGCAATGGTTTTATCCGTCGACATAGCTCAAGGCTATCAACTACAACAATGTTGAATATTGACAATACCGTCGCTATAAGTAGTACTCCATGTTTAAATTAATATTTTGTAACAAAAAAATATTACTGTAGAAAATAAAGTTTTGACGAATGCATATAGTGACATTTTTCTTTTATTGTTACCAAAATTTTTTAATATATTAATTTATAAATATATTGTTAGGTATCATCTGCTATATTTTTTTTCTATATTATATAGGTACACAAATGTAACATTTTCATATACCACAACAAAAATAAGGGAATCGATAGAGTTAATAAAAATTAAATTTATTCTATTAAGCCAAAAGTATATTAAGTCTCAAAAGATAATCAATAAAAAGTAAATAATTATTGAAATAAAATTTTAAGTTTCTGCCTTTACAAAATAGTAAAAAAAAAAGTAAAATCTAATAAAAAATATCCAAACTTTCTAGGATGAATATAATATTTCCCTGAAATTCAAATTACAAGTTACATTATTATCATAAAACATGTAAGAAATTAATGTCACGTAATTATTTATAATTCTAATTTCTTTAAACAATCTCTCTTTTTTGTCCTTAAAGTAAAGAAATTCAAGAAACATAAAAATTAAAAATGGATTCTCCAACTTGGAATCAAAAAAAGATGTACTAGCTAAGAATCGAACCTGGATCTGTACCGTGTAAGGATACCATTTTACTATTAAATCACTAATGATATTCATTTTCATGAACCTAATTAAATAACACAAATGAAGAGTAGTCAAAACATGAATAATCTTGAAATAACCTGGATAAGACATCTCACCTTACCCTCTTGAATACCACAAGAAATCAAGGCTTCACCTTACCCTCTTGAATACCCTGGATAAGACATTTTCAACTTCAACTGCTTCGTAAGGGTAGCAAATAGCAATTTGAATAATGAAGCGTCACCACCATTCTACCATATAAAAGGATATAAGGATCGACTAGTTGAGTTTGGCAAAATATACATAGAAATGAAGAGCTTCATAATCTGGCCTAATATAAAATCAAAAGTGCCTCCTGATTCATTGCAATTCAAACATGTTCCCACCCTCTAAGTGATCACATTTCATCCATATCATATTAGCATCATACTTAGTGAATAGTTGTTATTGATTTTCACCCATTTACGTAGTCATTCACCCAATATTCTATTCCTTGTTTCATCATCCCGCTACTTGCGCCATGTACGTTAACGAATAGAAATTGGCAATAGACAAAAGAAGGATTCAATGGAGCATCACCCCAATCCGAAAAGTTACCTTGCCATAATTATCCAGTCTCGCTTCAAGTCCAGTACTACCTCCAATTAGCTGGGCAAATAATCTTCTTTGAAGCACAGAGGTCATTATTCCATCTTCTTGAACACCTAATGAAGCCTACAAGAAAGAAATCTTTACCCTCATGATTACATGACTAGTGGAATCTTGTACCATAGCAGACCAAATCTCTACTTATTCCTGCCTTCCAAAAACTTCAAAAAAAGACAATATTTATTTATTGAGAATCCTACTGCTAGAACATTAAAGCACTGTCTGTTCTTTATATTTCGTATATCTATCAGCAAATCACCAACCTGCCAAGCTTTCATAGCTTGCTCTGTACCATCTGATCGAGAACACATGATACTCCATATCTTCCTCACCATAATAGAATCCAAACCTTTCAAGAGCATCCTGTCATCACCTGAGGCAATTTTATTATTAAAGTGCAGCAGTTTTTAAGCTGGAAAAAGACAAGATTTTCTTTTTGAGGGAAAAAGATGGGGCCAACAAGGAAAAAAGACAAGATGATGAAAACTGGGAATGATCAGAAGCAAGTAAATACGATGCACAAGACTTTTATTTTATAATTAGCATCATAGAAGCTTTATTATTCTCATATCACTTCAGACGAAAGGCAATAAAGTACATATGACTCATGTTACTTTATATACGATGGCAATGTGGTGCATATACTTATTAAGCCTTTCAACCAAGCAACAAGGACTGCATTTTTCAGCTCAATAAATTATAAATAAATCCAACCTATTGTGTTATATATTGATGAATTCCACTCATTTACGGCTTGCATTATTAGCACATGGTACTAGAGTAACTAATACATAGGAAATAACTATAGCGCATGGTTAAGAATAACATAAAAATGTGATGGTGGACAGCCACATCTAGAGTTCACTAAATTTATTTAGCAAAGCATCTTGAACTTAAGATCTAGTCTAGCCCCTTCTCTCCTGCCAACAAGGCTTGCCTTGCCCATCTAGATTCTAGTGTGTAGCCACCATGTTAATTTGCAAGTCAACATGCATGCCAGTCTACATGACAGTGCATAGATATTACATTTCTATGTAGACACTTGTATGGAAGTGAAAAATTAAATGTGCAAGTATTCATTATGGAAACATTGAGTTATCATGAGCTCTTCTTGATGCCCATTGAGGAGATGTTCAAGAAACATCAGGTATTGAACTTGTCTTAAAAAGAGCTTGGTAACTTTGATTGTAGAAAGAAAGAAAAAACTGTAGCTTATTTGACCAGTAATTGGTAGAGGTTTTTGACAAACATATCATGTGTAACATAGATGACCATGGCTTCAAACTTATCTCGAACACTATAACTCCATGTTATAACAAGATTTCTACTTGCATGTACTATAAATTTAATTTTCATATTCGGTCAGAACACACTCAGATTGATTAATCATATTTTACATGTACATCTAAATTAACCCAAAAAAAAAAATCCTTCTTGGATTGTATGTGAATAAGACCCTTCTTTTTTTTTTTTTTTGATAAGAGGTGAGGAAGATCCTTCCCTTGCAGTGCCACAAGTACAACTGGCACCAGAGCATTTCATGCCTTTTGCCAATATCTGTTTGAAGAAGCCCTAAAAGCACTGGTGGGCACCTGTACAAGCCATGGAAGTATCCCTAATATCATGCAAAGTAGTACTTGCAACTCTTCAATATTCAGAAATATCCTCACGAACAGTAGCAGTAGAAGATTTTGGAGTTCCAAAATCTACAAGTAGACCTATTGACAATAGAAGGTTACCAGGCCAAGTATATAGAACTACTATGCTTTGCAGAAGGATTGGTGGCCAACGAAGCAAAGAAGTGGAGGTTCAAACACAGGAATCACAAAACCTTCGAATCAAGTTCGCAGGGCTAAACTTGGAAAGTCTGACAGACGTGGCTTACGGGGCCATGGAGATGGAACACTCATGGGTTGAGATCAGGCAAAGCAGCAACTACAGGACTAGAGCAATTCTAGGATCCGAAAAAGGAATGCTTATGTTATGACCCGTTCTCGACTCCCTGCAGAACCCGAGAATGGCTTACCTCAATGAACCCTAAGACCTAGTCGTCCAACGAGAAACAACCAAATGCATACTCATTTCACAACGACATGAGTAATGTAACTAAGCAGAAAAATATATAACAGGCAGTAAAAGAAATAGAATAGGAAATCACAAGGATATTACATAATATAACGGAAAGATATGGTTACCGAATATAGCCATCACAACAGAAACTGATAGAATTATAATAGCAATAGTACGGAACAGTCATTACAGGCTACAAGTACTCACGACTAACAAATGCTTTACAGTAGAAACAGGAGAAAGACTATGGCTGGGTTCGACTAGGCCCAGTGCCCTCAGCAGCCGGTGGCGCTGGCTGCTCAGATCCCTGACCTGAACATGGTTACAAACTCTGTGGCCAGCTAACACTGAGTAGAGTGGTGGTTAAGCCATTTACATGAAATTAAACAAGCAACAAACTACACATGTATGTGTCGGTTATTATTATTATCATCCATTTCCATTTGTCTTAATTACGTGTTTCTGAGTTGAGATCTCTAATCAGGATCCATAACAGTGATTAATCATCTTGTTCCCTAAGGGAACGATCTTATTTGTAGTTTTCCCGCGATGCAGGATGTGCATGTGGCACTCTCCTGGCTGAGAGAGTCCCCCATGGTAGTCCTACACCTGGTCTACCACCTTGAAGTCAGAGTCGCAATGTAGCGGTAACTATGGCATGCGTGATAAGCGCATGGGTAGCTACTCTGCACTAGCATGCGGTCATTCATTTCCGCTAGTGGGTACGCCCAAACATACAACACGGAACAACACAGAGCCTTGCCCTTTCAGAACAGGGGTCTCGCCCCTTAGAACAGAACAGGGATCTCGCCCCTCAGGGGTCTTGCCCCTTCACAGTCCGCGTACCCTCGTTCGACTATCTCAGTTTGCCTAGTGGACCCAACAAAGAGTCGGTGTAGGGTGACTAGTCCTAACACCAGGCCCCATGGGATGGCTAGATCCCTCACTACACTAAGTAGCTCACTCCGGTACTAAGTACGTGAGGGCCAAACAGGAGTCAGTATAGAGTGACTAGTCCTAACCATGGGTCTCAACCCAAGGGACGGCTAGCTCCCTTCTACACTAAAGGGATAGTCTCTCTCCTCGGTACAACGTACATGAGGACCAACTCACTTCCCATTACCAGGTCCGAACAACCGCCTGTAGGCAACATGTCCCATGACTTGTTAGATTTTCCGTATTACTGTATTCTTGATTTTCTTCTAAATTCCCCATAGGGTTCGTACATAGACTTTCTCATTTCTACATCTGATTCAATAAATGCATAATAGGAAACTCAAGATTTCACAATCACGTCCATCAATTATTCAATACATAGCATGTGTTTCTGTTCATGTCATGGTTTATTACAAGCAGCTCATGATTTACTACTTTCAAGAAACAACAATTTACTCATTCATTAAATGTGCATTCATTTCTTTCAGCCCTAGGGTTCATTCCACATCCTAGAGTTCAATCGAATATTTCTAAAGTATCACACATTTATCTCTTTTAGCCTTAGAGTTCATTTCACAACCTAGGGTTCAACAAATTCTAAAGCATGTAATTTAATTATTAAATATGGGATTAATGAGAGAACCACTCTACCAGGATAACCAAAAGATGTGGGGGCATAGTCGACGAAGCTTGCAACCCCTGCAGGTCCCGTGCACACCACGAACGAACGACCTAACACATTGACCCATATGTCAAAATGAGCTCAAAACTCTATATACATTATACCATTATGTAGGGAAACTCAAATGGAAACCAACGATATCTCGTTTGCGGAAAATTGACTCTGTTTGGGCCCTGAACAAGCCCAAAAACACAATCTAGATCAAAATCAGACGTCTGGGAATAGTCCCAGACGTCTTAAACGAACTTAGGGACTCACCTTGCTTAAGGTGCCTCTTTCAGACATCTGAAACTCTGTGCAGACTTCTAAGGGTGCCTTTAGACATCTGGCAACACTCTCGGATGTATGAAACTGCCTCGATCCTCGCACCGACGTGCTTCCCCAACCCCTGATATATGTACGCATGGTCAGAACTCGACAGGGAAAAATAATAAAAAATTATGTGCTACCAGATGTCTGGGATTACCTTCGTATGTCCGACTAGACGTCGAGCGGTCTCTCTAGATGTTTAATTCTGTGGAAAAATGATTTCGCAGAACCATTTGCGAGCTCCTCCTCACTGCAGAAACTGTAGCACCTCTTCATCTCTCCTCATAGCGTCTCACCCTCTGGCCTCCTCCTCCTGAGCCATACTGCTCCCTGCTCCCTGCTCTCCCTCTCCCTCACCCTCTCCCTCTCCTTCTCCTCTTAGCTGTGGTGGTGGAAAGCAAATGGAGGAGGGGGGGTTTTTATAGGTGTGGGAGGCATGGGGAGAGGATGGTGTGGAGTAAGGTGGAGGAGTATGGGGGGTATGGTGGGGTATGGTGGAGGTGTATGGGGTATGGGCATGGGGTGAGGTGCATGGGCATGGGGTTTAGGGGTATGGGCATGGGGATTTTTGCAAGGTTGACCCTGCGGAAGCCTCCTATTCCCACAAAGCACAAAATTTAAAACCTAAGGGTTTAAAATTGCAGTAGTGCCCCCACCATTCCGGAAAATTCCCGAGCGACCCTTAGGAAGGGTCATTTCAACATATCAAACTTAAAGGAAGTTTCATCCCCGAAACTTGAGTTGACTAGGGTGTGGAAATAAACGTAAGTATGCATAACAAACTTAAAGAGGAATAAAGTAGATTAGAAGTGGCGTACCCTCAAAAAGCTCCGAGTACTGTTCTCGCATCGCTGCCTTAGGCTCCCTAGTGGCCCCCTCGTACCACTGGCTTCTCCACAAGACCTTCACTAGGGGTACCTCCTTCCATCTCAGACTTCGGATGGCTCTGTCTAGTATCTATACTGGCCCCTCAGAATAGGTCAACTCGTCTCCCACCTTGATGCTCTCATGGCTAAGAACATGGCTGGGGTCGGCGATGTATCTCTTGAGGTTGGACACGTGGGACACAGCGTGCACATTAGAGAGCTGGAGAGGAAGGCCAAGTTGGTAAGCAACGGATCCTACCAGCTCCATGACCTCAAAAGGCCCTACAAAGCTCAGTGTGAGCTTCTCTCTCTCCCCAAACTGCTGCAAGCCCTTCATGGGCGAAACATAGAGGAAGACATGATCTCCAACCTCAAACTGTACCTCCTTACGCTTTAAGTCAGCACAGCTCTTCTGCCTGCTCTTGGCAGTACGGAGTCATCTATGGATCTACTCGATCACCTCCAGACTTCGACATATCAACCTAGGACCAACCTCCCACTTTCCCCACCTCAACCCAACTCAAGGGAGCAGTACACCTCCTCCTGTACAGAGTCTCATACGGTGCCATGCCGATGCTCGAGTGGTAGTTGTATGCAAACTCTGCCTGGGGCAAATAATCCTCCCAGGAGCCTCTCTAATCCAGCATGCAAGTGCGTAGGAGATCCTCATGGGTCCGAAATATTCTCATGAGCCATGAAGGTGCACCACGTCTCTGACGTAGCACTCTGCCAACTGCGATGGTCCAAAAATGACTCAGATTGGCAAAACTATGCCATCTTTGTCAATCTGTCTACTATCACCCAGACCGTGTTGTGTCCCCACTGTATCATAGGTAACCCCACTACTAGGTCCATAATGACACTCTCCCACTTCCACTCCGACACGGGAAGTGGCCGAATAGCCCTATAGGCCTTTGGTGCTCGGCCTTCACCTGCTAGCATATCAAACATTGTTGAACAAATCTATCAACATCCTACTTCATCCCCATCCACCAGAAATCACATCGTAGGTCGTGGTAAATCTTCGTGTTCCTGGGATGTATGGTGAATCTGGACCCGTGTGCCTCAGTCAAGAGCTTTCTCAACAACTCCTCGTCTTTATGAATGCACAAGCATCCCCTCATACGTAGGACCCCGTCAGTGAAAGAGAACTCTCTTGGGTTTCTGTCAATACTCGGTCCGCAGTGTCTACAGATACGGATCAGTCATCTGTCTAGTAACGATACGATCTTTCAGCTCTGGTTGTGCCCACCTCCTCATTGTTACTGCCTCGTAGTACCCCCATGACTCCTGGGGTCACCAACTGCTCACCTCCTCCATGAGTCTCCAATGTTTCTTCGTACAAGTAGTGCTTCCATGTCTTCAACTCAAAGACAATTGCTGCCAGCTCCAAGTCATGGGTGGGGTAGTTATGCTCATAGGGCTTTAGTTGCCGTGAAGTGTAAGCGACAACGTGGCCCTACTACATGAGCACACCACCCAATCCCAACAACGAGGCGTCGATGTAGACTACAAATCTATCACTACTGTCCGGAATGGTGAGTACAGGAGCTGAAGTTAGTCTCCCCTTCTACTCCGGAAAGCATGACTCACACTCGTCTGTTCAGGCGAAGGGCATGTCCCTTTGGGTAAACTGAGTCATAAGATGTGCGATCTGTGAGAAACCTCAGATAAACCGCCTGTAGTAGCCTGTCAGCCCCAAGAAACTGCGTATCTCTGTCACTGTACACGGCCTCTCCCACTTGAGCATGGCCTCAACCTTGGCTGGATCCACATCCAACCCGTCTCCCGAGATCACATGACCCACGAAGGCAACCTGTCTCAACCAGAACTCGCACTTGCTGTACTTGGCATACAGCATGTGTTGTCTCAAAGTGTCCAAGACCATGCAGAGATGCTGTCCATGCTGTGCCTGATCCCGAGAGTAGACAAGTATGTCGTTGATGAATACCACCACGAACTGATCCAGGTATGGCCAGAAGACGCAGCTCATCAGATTCACGAAAGCAGCGAAGCCATTGGTCAACCAAAACAGCATGACCAAAAACTCGTAGTGACCATACTGCATGCGGAAGGCTGTCTTGGAGACATCGATCTCCCTGATCCTCAACTGATGGTAACTCGACCTCAGATCTATCCTGGAGAATACTGTGGCGTCTCTCAATTGGTCGAAGAGGTCATCAATATGAGGTAGTGGGTACTCATCTTTGATGGTGACCCAACTCAGTTGTCTGTAGGAGATGTGAAGCCGAAGGGTGCCATCTTTCTTCCTCACAAGCAGGACAGGGGCTTCCCATGGGGATACACTGGGCCTCACAAAGCCCTTTTCTAATAGATCCTGTAACTGAGACTTGAGCCCTCGTAGCTCAAGTGGGGCCATTCTGTATGGTGTAGTAGAGATAGGGTCGGTCCTTAGTACCAGTGAGATGTCAAACTCAATCTCACGCTCAGGTGGTAGTCCTGGCAGCTCCTCTGGAGAGATGACAAGGTACTCGCAGACCATCGGGATATTCTGTAAGTCGACCACAGGGTTAGGCTTTGCTACAACATAAGCTAAGAAGTCCTCACACCCCTAGCTCATGAGTTTCACTGCCTGAAGTGCAGAGATGCACCTGAAACCTACGTCTACTGGCTAGTCGTGGAACTCAAAGGGAGGCAATCCCGATATGGAGAAGACAATTATCTTCCCAAATAGTACACTAAAGCATAATAAGCAGTCGACTAGTCCATTCCTACGATTACACCCAAGCCCTCTATTTGAGTCACGATCAAGTCAATCGGAAGACTGTGTCCCCCCTATAGCGACCTCCCAATATGGGAAGACCTCCTCGGCGACAAATAACTATCCGCCTAGGCCTCTAATCAAGAACGAATCCACTAATAGTATGTGTTCAGCCCCAACTAACGGCACAACTTGAGTCAAAAGGTTGTGTGGTACCCAAAATCAGAGAGCACGTAAACTAATCTGCCGGAAACTGTAACCATACCTGTCATCACAGAACCCGTTGCTCTAGTGTCCCTGTGAGTTAGGGCGTTGACATGCCCCTTAGCCTCAGGTGCAGAAGAGACAGCTATGCTCTAGACTAGGCGAGTGGTAGCCGCCTGGTACCCTCCTTGTGACTGCTGTCTTCTCCCTCGAGTCAGGTAATCGTGGTCGCCAGATTGGTCTCCAGTACTCAGTGCTGGGAGCATCTCATTTACTCCAGCCCTAGATGGGCATTCCTCCTTATGTGACTTGGTTGGCCACACTAGTAGTAGAGAGGGCAACGACTCCCTCCCCCTATCTGTCCCTGGGAGTACTCCAGCTGGTAGGGCCTCTTTTGACCTCCTCTGGCTTTCCTAACATTGCTGCAGCTCCTTTGTCTCACGAGAGGCTCCCCCTTTGCATCCTCTGAAGAGACATGAGGAGACGACAGAGGCGATAGATGCTAAACCTCCTCTCATATGATTTCCTGAATCAGCTGGACGAGGTCCTAGGTTTGGATGCCTAGAAGGAGGGGTGGATCGATTGTTGCCTTGAGCCTGGCATCTCTGCCCCCTCATCCATGCCTACGACTACGTCCGCGTCCTGTTATGCAAGTTCCTCGACGAGGCATCTCCTACAAGGAGACAAAAGAGGAAGGATAGGGACTATCAATGATACCAGGATACAGAAAGAAATAAGACTCAGAAGCGAAGATCAAGACAATACGTTGTGATGGTTATCCTAATTACATCCACATGTGCGGTTACTTTCAGACCATTTAGTTCATTTCTTGGAATGACCTTGCTTTGATACCATCTTGTCATGACCCGTTCCCAGCTCCCTACAGAACTCGAGAACGGCTCGCCTTGACGAACCCCAAGACCTAGTTATCCAACGAGAAATAACCAAATGCATACTCATTCCACAACCATACAAGTAATGTAACTAAGCAGAAAAATATATAATAGATAGTAAAAGAAATAGAATAGGAAAGTACAAGGATATTACATAATACAGTGGAAAGGTACAGTTACCAAACATAGCCATCAAAACAGAAACTGATAGAATTATAATAGAAACAGTACCGAATAGTCATTATAGGGTACAAGTACTCACGACTAACAAATGCTCTACAGTAGAAACAGGAGAAAGACAACTGTTGGGCTCGACTAGGCCTAGTGCCCTCAGTAGCTAGTGGCGTTGGCTGCTCAAATCCCTAACCTGAAGATGGTTATAAACTCTGTGGTCAGCTAACGTTGAGTAGAGTGGTGGTTAAGCCATTTACATGCAATTAAACAAGCAACAAACTACACATGTATGTGTCAGTTATTATTATTATCATCCATTTCCATTTGTCTTATTTATGCGTTTCTGAGTCGAGATCTCTAATCAGGATCCATAACAGTGCTTAATCTTCTTGTTCCTTAAGGGAACGATCTTGCTTGCAGTTTTCCCATGATGCAGGATGTACATGTGGCACTCTCCTGGCCAATAGAGTCCCCCATGGTAGTCCTACACCCGGTCTACCACCCTGAGGTCACAATCACGACATAGCGGTGACTATGGCACGTATGATAAGCGCATGGGTAGCTACCACGCACTGGCACACAGTCATTCGTTTCCGCTAGCGGGTATGCCCAAACGGACAACATGGAGCAGCACAGGGCCTTACCCTCTCAGAATAGGGGTCTTACACCTCATAACATAACAGGGGTCTCGCCCCTCTACAGTCCGCGTACCCTCATCTGACTATCCCGGTTCACCTAGTGGGCCCAACAAAGAGTCGGTGTAGGGTGGCTAGTCCTAACCCTGGGCCCCATGGGGCGGCTAGATCCCTCCCTACTCTAAGTAGCTCACCCTGGTACCAAGTACGCGAGGGCGAAATAGGAGTCGGTGTAGAGTGACTAGTCCTAACCTCGGGTCTCAACCCAAGAGGTGGCTAGCTTCCCTCTACACTAAAGGGATAGTCGCTCTCCTTGGTACAACGTACACGAGGGCCAGCTCACTTCCCATTACCAGGTCCAAATAGCTGCTCGTAGGCAACATGTCCCATGACTTGTTAGATTTTCCGTATTACTGTATTCTTGATTTTCTTCTAAATTCCCCGTAGGGTTTGTATATAGACTTTCTCATTTCTACATCTGATTCAATAAATGCATAACAGGAAACTCAAGATTTCACAATCACATCCATCAATTATTCAATACATAGCATGTGTTTCTATTCATGTCATGGTTCATTACAGGCAGCTCATGATTTACTACTTTCAGGAAACAACAATTTACTCATTCATTAAATGTGCAGTCATTTCTTTTAGCCCTAGGGTTCATTCCACATCGTAGAGTTCAATTGAATATTTCTAAAGTAGCACACATTTATCTCTTTTAGCCCTAGAGTTCATTTCACAACCTAGGGTTCAACTAATTCTAAAGCATGTAATTTAATTATTAAATCTGAGATTAATGAGAGAACCACTCTACTCGGATAACCAGGAGATGTGGGGGCATAGTCGACGAAGCTTGCAACCCCTGCAGGTCCCATGCACACCACGAACGAACGACCTATCACATTGACCCATATGTCAAAATGAGATCAAAACTGTATATACATTATACCATTACGCAGGAAAACTCGAACGGAAACCAACGATGTCTCGTTTGTGAAAAATCTACTCCGTTTGGGCCCTGAACGAGCCCAAAAACACAATCCTGATCAAAATCTGATGTCTGGGAAGAGTCCTAGATGTCTTAAACGAACTCAAGGACTCACCTTGCTTAGGGCACCTCTTTCAGACGTCTGGAACTTCGTGCAGATGTCTGAGGGTGCCTTCAGACGTCTGGCGACACTCCCGAATGTTTGAAACTGCCTTGGTTCTCGCACCTGTGCGCTTCCCCAACCTCTGACATGCGTACGTACGGTCAGAACTCGATAGGGAAAAATAATTGAAAAGTATGTGCTACCAGACGTCTAGGATTACCTTCAGACATCCGACCAGACGTCTGGCGGTCTCTCCAGACATTTGATTCTACGAAAAAATGATTCCGCAGAACCGTTTGTGAGCTCCTTGCCATAGAAACTGCAGCAACTACAGCACCTCCTTGTCTCTCCTCACTGCATCTTGCCCTCCGGCCTCCTCCTCCTGAGCCCTACTGCTCCCCACTCTCCCTCTCCCTCTCCTTCTCCTCTCGGCTGTGGTGGTGGCAAGCAAATGGAGGAGGGGGGGTTTTTATGGGTGTAGGAATCATGGGGAGAGGATGGTGTAGAGTAAGGTGGAGTATGGGGGGTATGGTAGGGTATGGTGGAGGTGTATGGGGCATGGGCATGGGGTGAGGTGAATGGGCATGGGGTTTAAGGGTATGGGTATGGGGATTTTTGCAAGGTTGACCCCGCGGAAGCCTCCAATTCCCTCAAAGACCAAAATTTAAAACCTAAGGGGTTTAAAATTGCAGTAACACCCCCACCATTCCGAGAAATTCCCGAGCGACCCTTGGGAAGGGTCATTTTAGCTTCCCAGAACAACGTTTCAAACCCAATGGAATCATCCCAATCAACATCGCAGACAATGCCAGTTGGTGCAGAATGTGGTGTCCAAGGTTACATCAAGCAATAAAACCCATACACAACCCTACTAAATCAGAGGGCATAGGACAAAGCACCAGGCAAGTAGGAATTGCAGGGAGCTCCATCAAAGGGAGTGTCCAGCTCCAAAGCGTGTTTTAAGTAAGGTTTAAGAAACCAGACTAGACATCAAATTGGAAAGCTGTAGTCCAGGTTCAATGTGGTCTGACGACTGACTCGGATTAGTCAAATCAGTAATGACACCAGCATGATATCATTTGTTCATAAAGATAAAGAAGAAAAATAGACAACTTAATAAGTGTATGGATGGGTTAAGACCACTTCCTCTTTCAAGCATTCCAAATCACGATATTTTCACCAGGGAACTTAAATCGAGTGAGAATGATTACATTAAAGAGTGAATTGAAGATGACTGCTCACCGACCTGCATCGCTCTCACATCCTCACCTTCAGATCCCTTCCTAACCGTCCTTCTCTCCTCCTCCTCCTCCGCTGCCCCCTCAAGAACCATCTCCTTCACTTCTGCCTCCTGCACTACCATGGCGGTGGCACCCCCCTCTCCTTGAGGGACTTCAGGAATACCTCCACGCTCATTGGATCCCTTCCCTATTGCTCGATTGCCTCAAGCCTCTTATGGAGGGTGGCGATCTCATGGAGGAGTGACTCGCACTCGATGTTCCACCAAGACTCCTCTTGGAGCCACCACTACTCCTCACGCAGCCACCGTTGCTCATTGCGAAGCCATCGGGACTCATCGCTCTCTGACGGGGAAGGGGAGGGAGAAGGGGAAGTAGAGATGGAGGAGGTCGATCAAAGTGGGAGGTTGTTTGGGTTTGGTTAGAGGAGAGGCTTGTGGGAATGGTGGAGTCTGGAAGGGGACTTGTGAGGGGAAGGGGAAGGGGAGAGGGCATTGTGGAGGTGGATCTGGAGGGGCTTAGGGTAAGGGGCATCGGGTGTTGCAGGCCTAAGTGGATGTGCTGCAAGGGTGAGGGGCGTCGGGTGTTGGAGGTGGGAAGTTGGGAAGGAAAGAAATTGAATAGGAATGGGGTTTAGTAATGTAGAGAACGTAAAGATATATCTACCCCTAATTGTTTGTTGGTGCAGCATGTAATATTAGTGATATATAATTGAACCTATAGCAACATATATTTTATGTCAGTGTATGTACATCATTGGTGTAGAGCTATTTTCTTGTAGTGTATGTATTCCTCTTGAAGGATTCTTTTTGTAATAATTTTACTGGAAATCAATAAAATTAGAGTAGCTCAAGCTCCTGTGATTAAAGCTTATTAAAAATAAATAATTAATAAATTGTGTTATACATTTTTCTTCTTTTTATCTCTGATTTTGCACGATTTGATTGTAATATCAATTTATAAATAGCTACTCGATTGGTAAATGGGCACCCAATGAGTAGATGGGTATGGGTATGCGTTTAGATTTTTATACTTGATAGGTAAATAGGTAAGGTATGAATATAAATTTTGTAAATAGATATAGATATAAATGTAATCAAATCAGACTCGAATTCGACCTATTTACATTCCTATTCTTAAGTGAACATTCTCTTCATGCAAGCCCTTGCAGCAAAGATGCAAGTCTGTAGGTCCAGGTCATAATAAATCCTATTTATTTATTTTATCATTATGTATTAGGTAACAGGATAGGATGATATTGATGTAATATTAATAAATATTTATTTAATATTAAGATATAGATGTGAATAGGTTGATGTGATATTGTAAATGTATTTTAATGAATATGTTATATTAGAGTGGATATATTGTATTATATATTGATTTTGATGTGATGTAATAGGATAATATATGAAGATATTGACTAATGTGACCTATTTCTATCCCTTCTCTTATTCTGTTAGGCAACGAGAAGATTTTGATCCAAGCAAGTAATGCTCATGGCTTTTGCCAAGTTTACACATGTATTTGATTGTTGTTCATCTTTGTGCTTTGTAGGTAATTATGTACTTAGAGCTCTATTACCACTTCTTTCTCCATTGAATAAAACTTACCAAATACAACTTAAAACCAAGCTCCTCCATGTTGCAGATATCAGTAATCCACAAGTAACTTGGTCTATCCTAATCCTGTTACAAGTGCATTCGATGCATGAATGCTACTGGTATTAGGTTTTGGCATCATCATATCAAAGGCATCCATCTGATTTCTCCCTTTCTTCCTCCCTCCAATTCAATAGCACTTTAATCAGTAAAATTTCTATCTTCTTGGATTTGGATGCCTATATTTGTGAATTTTAACCACTTTTTAATTAAATAAATTAAAGTCATTTAATGCAAGAGAGAAATTGATCTTCACAAGTACATCTAGTGCACACTATGTGAAACAAGGCCCACATGACCTAAGATCCTTTAACGAAAGGAAACAAAGTCCAATGAAACCTAGCAGATCTACAAATCGCAACAAAGGTCACGGGGATCACCCAATTAAATGAGAGAGAGAGAGAGAGATTCATGAAGGAGGAATTGGATTGGCTGTGGTTTAATGGGGTGTGCATTGTCGGAGCCCCCCGTCAATTCGACGACGGTAGATTTCTCGTAGGCACAAAGGAGGGGATGTGCAAGTATGTACGTCAACAGCAAGAGAGATCACAATCGGGAGGAGCCGGACTCTCGTATGAGGACCGCCACCCCCCTGTTGTATACATATATAAGGAGAAAGCAAGAAAGTCACCGAGGGAGGAGCAGTGACCGATGAGGGTTGTCAAAGGTGCAGTGAGGTCTGGTGGGAGGTCAGTGGACGAGCGGTAGTAGGTGAAGGCCTCTATCACGGCCAACCATCCATTTCTTGAAGGTATGGGGTTTCGTCTTTTAGTTCACATAGAAGGAGACAGACGGTGGAAACAAGAGGAAATGGTAAATAAATAATGGTGGTTTGGTTTTAGGAAAATTACAGGGAATAATTGGATTGGTATAGAAATTGTGCATAGACCCCTGTGAAGTGGGTATATAAAAAATAAAAAATTTAAGGGATTTTTACATATATATACCCCTATAATCATTGATATTACGTCTATACCCCTATGTTCTTAGTAATTACGTAACTACGCCTCACATCTTCTCCCCCATTAACTAAAATACTCTTCCGTTTGTCCACTGTTAGCAAGTTAATTAGAGTTGGTAGTAATTTAACAATGGTATAAAACCATGAGTTATCTTTAATGATAGATGTATATTCTCGATTTGTGTGAGAAATTATCACCATTTAGCAGTCACTTCACACCTTGAGGACTTATTTCCCATGCCTCTCAATCCCTTCCTCAGTGTTGTGTCCCTTCTACAAAGCCCTATCGCTCTACACATCTTACATCATCAGCGAAACCTCCCAATATCTCATCGTCACTCACTTCCATCGTTGGCAAAGGGCCGTGCTTCGAACAACCTTTGACACTCTCCTCCTCTTCCTTAATCTCCTTTGCATTGAGACGGTCACATGCTTGCTTTGTAGACACCTCCTACTCTAGTGCTGCTCCCTAGGTACTTGCTAGTTGAGTGCTGCTCCCCATTCATGCCATCAGCACCTCCAAGCATCGTCGCTTGCCACCTCATTTGTCGTCATTCACCACTATATTTGTCGCCTTGTTTACTGTGCCCTGTAAGCCCTCATCTTTTCTTTTCAATTGTGATTTTGTGATTTGAGGTGGAATATTTAGTCAGTTTTAGTTGAAGGATTTTAACTAATTGAGGAGTTTATTGATTGTAGGATGGGTTGGTTTGAGAATCAGGTTGGGATTCTAGAAGTATTCTTAGATATGGAGGCTATTTCAAACATGGAAATGGTCAAAGATATCTACTTGGTAAAAGAGATTAGGACTCCTATAGACCCAGATATTATTTGTTGGATTGATTTGATGACTTTTATGGTGGAATCACTGCCTTAGACTAAAAGGAAAGTTTTGAATTTGAAATACAAGGATCCAAAATCAAAGCTAAGAAGATACTTGAATGTAACTAATAAATCAGAAATGATGAGTATGTTCGATGTACACAGTGATGGTATTAGTGTGGAATTGGTGGTAGAATTTGATGAAGCAATTGGCATGAAATGTGATAAGTGGAATGCACATATTGCAAACATTAGTGTTAATGACAAGGGTGTGGAAGAACAAGTGGAGACTAATGTGGGTAGTGGATCAAAGAATATGGAAGTTGATAAAGTGGGTGGGCATGAAAGTGTTGAAAATGTTACAGTTGTGGAAGAACATGTTGGGACAAAGAGCCAACAATCTAAGATAAGGAAGAGTGTTAATAGATCTAGGCCTGGGGCTTCTAGGTCAACTACTAAAGCAACTTCTGTAGTAACAAGGTTAGCTGCAAGGCAAAGCAATGGTCAAAGTCTTATAGCAGGTCAGTTATTATGAATGTGAAAGTGAACTCTGATGATAGAGATGATAGCGATTATAAGGTGGCTGATGATGTAGATGAAGATAATGATTCAGATGCACTCGATAATTTAGTGTCTGAGAACAATTATCACAATTTAGTTGATTCAAATGTTGACGATGTGTGTGATTATGAGGGGAAGGTGTTGGAAACTAACATGGATTGTCTCGATTTGTATGAGGGGAAAGACTTTGAAAATGTTGCAAAGTTTCAATTGGCTCTAAAACAACATTGCATAATCAAGCAATTTAATGTGAAGACAATCAATGAGACAAACTTCATGTGACTGTTATGTGTGCAGCTTCTGATTGCAAGTGGGGAACCCATGCATCTAGATTGAATGATGGAGTTACCTTTAGAGTGAAAAGCTTAAATGATGAACACACATGTACTTCTGTCAACAAAGATGGAAATCGAATGGCCACCAAGAAATGGATTTCAAATCACATAAATCAATGGATAAGGGAAAAGCCTTCTATGATAGTCAGAGATATATCAGATAGGAAATTCAATGAACATGGCATAACCATTCCCTACATGAGAATTTATAGGGGAAGGAATTCTGCATAGATGACCTCTTTGGCACTATTGAGAAAAGCTATGAGAACATTCCATCTCTTGTTTATGAGTTGAAGAGCAGAAATCCAGGTAGTGTGATCCATTACACAATTGAGGAAGATAATTCCTTTCTTAGCCTCTTTGTATGTTTAGTGATGGATTTATAAATGGTTGTAGGCCATTCTTGGGCTTGGATGGGTATCCCTTGAAAGGGAAGTACTTGGGGACTTTGTTAGGAGCCACTACTCTTGATGATGCCAATGGATTATTTCCTATTGCCTTTGCTATGGTAGGAGAATCACATGCCTCTTGGGAATGGTTTCTCAATTACTTGAAGGAGGCTATTGGTTTTGGAAGTGGAGAGGGATTGACTATCATATCAGATGGTCAAAAAGGCTTAAAAATGCCATTCACATGTTGTATCCACAAGCTAAACATAGGACTTGTATACGACACTTGTATAAAAACTTCAAGAAGGATTATCTAGGTGAGGAGTTGGATAGGTTGCTATGGTCTGCATCTTGGTCTTTTGATAAGAACCAATTCCTACATTACATTAAGGTGATTCAGAAGACAAACATATATGCTTTCGAGTGAATTGACCGCACAAAAGAGAAATGGAGCTGATATACCTTCAACTCAGATGCTAAGTGCCATTATATCACGAACAACCTTAGTGAGAGTTTCAATGCTTGGATATCAAAAGCTAAGCAAAGGCCCTTATGTGATCTACTCGATTGTATTCGACAGAAGATGATGGTGACAATGGATGAGAGAAGGAGAAGAGCTACCAAATGGAAGGGAGTGTTGGTGCCCTCTACTTATGAGTACATTAGATTAGTAAGTCTAGGATTGGAAGGCTTTATTGTTAGGATATCATTTGACAATGTTTTTGAAGTTGAATGCCCATCAGGAAGACATGTTCTAGATATCAGTGCAAACAAATGCAGCTATAACAAATGGTAGATTAGTGGCCTTGTATGCGCACATGCAGTAGCTGCAATCACGAGCATACGAGATAATAGATGGGAATTGTATTACAGCAAATGTTATACTGTGGAAAGCTATTTGGTAGCTTATGTAGGTGGAGTTGGACCATTTCCAACAAAGGAGTTTCAGACTGATGTGGCTGTTGGATATGTTGTTGGTGCACGTCATGCGAAGAGACCTCCTGGGAGACCAAGGAAAAAACATATTCGATCTAAGGATGAACCAGTTACTGTGAAGCAACCACATAGGTGTACTAAATGCGGGGGTTATGGACACCATAAGAACACTTGCAAAGCCCCAATTAACCCTTGATCGCAACCACCCCAACCTGTTTCATCATCTCAAGCCTCCAGCTGTACAAATGTAGAATCAAATGTTGTGAGTTTTGCTTCCCGCAGGTAACATCTTCATCTTGTTTAATGCAGTGTTTCTTTTTAATATCAATTTATATGTGTCTTAATCACTTTCATCTCAAATTATAGTGCAGTGGGCATTAGAATTGCAGATAGAAGTGGAAATAGGATGAAGGAAATGATGGTTGATAGGCCAAGGAAACATGGGAGGCCAAAGAAAAAAAAGAAGGTTGAAGTTCTTCCTGATGGACCTATATGTTCTCTTGATTAAGGTAATAATAGCATACTTTCATCCATTTCTATAGTTTGCTTTTGTTGGTTTTAATTTGAATTCAAGGACTATTAAAGGTAGTTAGGAGCCTAGCATACATGAGCATCACTAATGATGATTGATGTCTGCTGGATTGGTGTTTACTGTTTGTAATTCAATTCTGAGGTGGCACTAAACAAGTATGGCATGATCCAACTAACTTGTGTTCATTCATTAGGCATGTTTTTCCTTTGATTGGGAATGGAAATGAATCTTAAGCATTACATGGAAGATTTTTTCTACAAGGGAGTTTTGAGATCTAAGTTGGTGCATGAAATGAAAAATGGCTACAGATGTATATTGAATATAATTGCAATTGGAACTTCAGATGTTATACAATACATGGCTATAAATGCTATAATAGTCTATAATTTAGATAGTAATAATTTCATGATCTTTTTCTTTATGGTGTAATTTTCGTTATTCCATTGTAGGTGGCCTTTCCATTGCAGGTGGCCTTTTGTGATCGCTTGTCTATTCTAGAAGGAAGGAGAATCATACTATCACATGGATTTTTTTTTTGTGGGAGCATGTGGCAAAATTACACTAACATATAGGAAATATATAAGCCATAGTAACATCAGCATTAATCGTTAGTTATAATGGCTTTTTTTGTTTTGACGATCTTATGCAGTCATATGATACTCTATGTGATTGTTGTGTTGAACTGCTACCATTTATGTTGTTTTAACGATATATAGTAGTTATATGATACTCTATGTGATGTTGTGTTGAAATGCTGTTGTTTATGTTGCTATTTTGAGGATATACAATAGTTATATGATACTCTATGTGATGTGTTGCAATGTTGTTGTTTTGATGATATAGTGCAGTTATTTTGGGCATCGAGTTCTTTATGTTCTAAATGTTGAAATGCTACTATGTTTGTTTTGAAAGTGGAATGTTCTTCCTTTTATGTCCGTTTACAATCTTAATCAGGTGTCTTTTTTTACGATTGTTAAAAGTAAAGCTTACACAAAAATGGGATGCCCTTAAGGTACTTCAATTTTGTTTCTTTTAGCATTGTAAGCAAGTATTGTAGTCCACATATCACCAAGATCTTCTGCAGATTGTGTCAACACTGCAGCATTCCATGGAACTTCTAATCACTTCATGGAAGAGTTGGGTGTCAATGGAGTTTAAGGTTTAATTTTGCTCCTAATTAGTTCATGGAACAGTTAAGTTTCCACAGTGCCTTTCATATTATGCAGTATACACTTCTTTCTTATAGTATTCGCATGCAAGTGGTGGAAGAAGTTTCTTCATTTTGCAGTGGGTTGTCAGATGTAGTAAACTCTTCTCTCTTGTGCAGTTAGAGTTTAGTACTTGGGCCTTCTTCACTCTTTGGTACCATTAGTTTCAGTTGGTGGTGTTTCTATACCAGAGAATTGCCAAGTAATCTGTTAGGAGAGAAGGATCTGCAAGTAGGAAGAGTGCTTTATTTTGAGGTTGAACTTCCGTTTATGGCAACACATACACCATTTCTTTCACCTGATACATAAGGAGGCTTCTCTAGCAAGTTAGTTTCTATGTCATCTTCCTCTCTAGGTAATGGTACTATTTTGGAATTTGATTATGAAGAAAAGTTATTTGACTTCTGCTTCACAATTTCTCCAATGCTTCTATGATATTCCTTATTAAAAACCAAATCACAAGGACACTTAGCAACCATGTGGGAAGCCTTTTTTCCTATAGGAACCTATTTTTGCCTTAGGTATCTAGATAAATGGTCATTATTGCAACTTTCAATATAGGAGGCAGTAGCCTCTGAAGTCACATCAGACTTAGTGCTACTACTGGAAGCAAGGTGGTAAATGGCTTCCTAGAAGTTTTATCATACTGTGTGACTGAAGAATGCTTATCTGCACTGATGAGTTTGATATGCTACATGTTGGTTCCATTTGGTTATGCATAGTCTCAGCAATTCCACCTTTGACAGAGCACTGTGGTCCATTATGACATGCAGCTTTAGGAGATATGGTTAGTAGATACAATTTTTTGGTTAGAGCAAAATGCTTGTCTGTGGCATGCAACTTAGTGATATCAGTTAGGCTCCTACAGCTTAGTGACCTGTAGCTTAGGAGATATCAGCTTAGTGACATGTATAAACTTTAGGAGATATACTTTCTTATTCGTTCTTTCCTACATGTATGCCCCAACCAAAATTCTCTTTCTTCCTCTTGTCTATACTATGATGAATGGAAGAGCTCTCCTTCCCTTTCCTATCTTGCTTAGTGATATCAATTAGGCTCCTAGCTTACTGATTAAAGTCTACTAGCATGTTAGTGGCCTTTAAGGGGATAATACTCTTGGAATTAAATGTTAGGAAGAACAAGGGAAAACTTATTTCATATTTCCTGTTTGTAAAGATGACATACTTGTAGTTACTTTCCTTCAATATTTATTCCATCTACCAATAAGGATTAACCAATAGGGACTAAATGCAATAAAAGAACACCTATTCATAATACATTTTAATTGCAATGCTTATGATAATGCACATTACACACACTTTGGCATACAACATTAACTCAAGTAAGGTTTTCTACAAGTCCACAACTCTCACATTAGTGTCATGGACCATGTGCAGTATGTAATCAAAATCTCTTCCTAACCCGATCTCTTCTTGCATGGTTTGCATTAGGTGATCTTCCTTTTCATGCTCCTCTCTCAGATTCGCCCATTTGAAGAATTTGCAAGCATTGTGTGGACAAGAGTAAAACTTCTGACCTTTGCTCCATGGCCGTCTAGAAACTTTAAGTACAACTGGAACTCTACATAAGCATGTCACACTCCTCAAATGCACACATGGGACATTGCTACTTGGTTGGCAATTGCTTGAAGATTCAGAGGGAGCTTTCATTGTATCCCTAGGAGTAGTTAACGCTGTAATAATCACATTGAAAGATATAGAGGAATTTCATTGTAATCATTTTTTCCTTTGTTGAGTTGTAATAATCAAATGTACAAGTGACAGGAATTAATTTTTCCTTTGTTGAGTTTCCATACTCGAATGAAATTTGCAAGACAAGTGACCGGAAAAATGCTTCAAATGTGTATGTGGTATGAAGAATGTTTCAAATTTGGGGTTGGTGGGGAGATTGCTCATATATGCAATGGACAGGGGATAACCATCACTTAAATAGAGGCAAGGATCCTTCTCCCAACGGTCTAAACCCACCCAACAGTTAGATTTTTTTAATGTTGGTCATTCTTTGTAATTATGAAAATACCCCTCAAATCTTCTCTTAATTAATAAAAATACCCCTAACTTAATGGTCATTAAGGTTTAACCAAATGACTCTTAACTCAAGGGTATTTTAATTAACACGGAGAAGATGTAAGGGGTAGTTACATAATTACCAAGAACATAAGGGGTATAGATGTAATATCCAATGATTATAGGGGTATATATGTAAAAACCCCAAAATCTAATAGTTGGGATTTTTTTGGCTAGATCTGGAGTAAAAAAACTCTGAATAGATGAAGAGTGATGGTTTCGGCAAGTGGAAATTGATGACTGATTCCACGTGTCGATCTTCCCTTATCTGATTGGAAGAAAAATAACAAAAGCAGTTTGGCAGCATTAATTACCGACTATGGGCCCCCTTTTTTGATAAGGGAGGGCATCGAATAAGGCATTAAATAAGGCTTGTGCGAAACATTTCTCTTAGAGGAAATTGGGAGGCTACCTGTGGGTTCTTAGATGTGATGGACGTTTTGATTGCTCAACTAGCACAGATATCAAGATAGGTATGAATACCCTTACATCTCATGCTGTGGTAGATTTATATGTTCTATATATGCACTGCTTTATTTGACTCCTAAAATGTCTAAAGAGTTATCTTACTGAAATTTATCCTTTTAATAGAGTTTGGGTGTAGATTATTAGCATTATAATTGCATTGTGAGTTATTAAACCTTCCATATGATTTGATAACTTTCAAGTCTCATGATGTGCATAACTTAATTGTAAATATTGGCCTCTTTACGAAACTTAGTTAACTACTAAATAGACTTGGCGATCCTGTTGTAAATGACTTGTATTTCTCCAAGATGAGGATTTGGGTCCTAACAGGAAAGCCTTGAAGTGGGTCCTTAGCATAGGAGACTGATAGATTATTAGGCAAATTTCTTGCCGTAGCTACCCAAAAAAGGCTCTCTTGATGAAAGGAAAGTTTCCAAGAAGTTATCTCGATTAACCAAGTTAGTTCAATAGGACCACTTAACCCCTAGCAAAGAGTTGATCAAGCATTTACCTAAGGAAAAAATTTACACGTTGACAACCCCTGTAACATCCCAAAATCTATGCCTCAAGTCATTTAAGTGTGGTGCGGGTCACTTCGAACCCATAAACGTGGTCGCAGTTCTGTGCTAGTACCAACACCTATTGAAATTGGCAAAAAATGCATATTTCGAGTCAACCCTTAGTCAAACATCATCAAAGGGTGCCATGTATGATACCTTTGGATTTCTCTCATTGCAATCTTTCTAACGACAGTTGTTTCGCATGAATCTGAGGTGTATAGCTCAAGTTATGGCCAAAACAAGTTGAAGAGGACCTAAATTTATGGTGGACCCAACCCTAGGGGAATTTTAGGTATTTCACACTAATCCTAAACCTAACACTAATTTGGGTCTATAAATAGTTACCCTTGGGTCGAGGTTCATCATTAACCCTTAGAGCCACCAAAACACAAGAGAAATTGAGAGAGAAAGAGTTTAGATTTCACTTGGAAATCTAAATTCAAAAACCTAGGGACCTATTCACGATTCCAGAAATCGTGGGCTTGCCACCATAATTGTAGTGACGGCAGTGGTGGCGCGTGTCAAGTGAGCGACATGTGGCGGCGGCGGGTTGCGATCGAGCGATGTGTGGTGGCAAAGCATACACGTAGGTGAGCGCGTTTACACGAAGAAGGGTTGTGCACAGCCATTGAGATCATGACACATGTTGCAATCGAGCGGTAGCAGGCATGGTGAGGCACGATCTACAGCGTGCAGAGCGGAGGAATCATGGTGTGACAAGTGTTGTGTGTGCGTCAAGTGTGTGGACTGGGTGCGGTTCAAGTGTATCACCCAGTCTGGTCTAGTTCGGGACCCCTTCATGCTATTTTGACTAGTTCGAGGCCTTCCCACCTCAAATTTCGACAAATAAGATATCGTTGGAACTGTATTGACGCATAATACGTATTGGTATCATTTATTTTTATTTTTGAGTATCATTTCCTTTGTGAAAAAATCAGAAACGTGATTAGGTGATTCCAACCCTAGTTTTGGTTTGTGTGAACCAGGTCTTGCCCCTGGTGCGTGTGTGGATTGGGAAGTGGGCATGGTGACTATCCCCAGGTCCTGTCGCATGATTAGAAGTCACCATGATGTTAAGTAGAGTAGCCTACTTCTCTTTTGTTTTCATCAAGTTTCAGGGTAATTGTAAACCATTTCGCTTGGTTCTTTGTGTGCCTCATGCCTGTTGGTGTGCATTGTCCTCTTTGTTAAGTTTGGAATCCTGTGATAGCATGGTTTCTGCTTTTAGGTACTTAAATGTAAATTAACTTGATATCTAATGATCATTGTTGAGAGCAAAAATCGTCATTTTACGAAATGATTGCATTGTAGTACAACGACAAAAATCGCACCAACATTTAAATTTGTAAGTGCTCAAAAATAGAAATGAGTCCGAGATCATTTGTAGGAAGCAAATATGAAATTCACAACACTAGTCGCAATTAGGAATAATGAGCATGATAATTCCCAAAAGATATGCAATGAATATCAATAATCAAAATATATTTAGCAATAGGCCAAATTGTACCTCAAGAAATAATGAGATAAAAGGAATAGTAAAATCCTAAAAATGGTGATTTGAATCACCAAGTTATTCCACCATTAAGCACATATCCCAAAGTATTCAATTTAACTTAATTTCACTATAGTGGGTTTTAACCACTAACTCTCAATATCCACATCAACCAAATGTCAGATTCAAGTCTTAAATATTTCCACAGTGCTTCAAGATCAGATGTCTGCCATAGAGACTAGACGACTTAAGTGTCTCCAAGCAGTACAAGGCACAAGAGTACCATGCACAGAGAACCAGCACCTCTTCCAAGCACAAAGCCTCATAAATGCCTAAGTGTTGGCATGTGTGGGCATGAATATTGAGGCCTGAATAGTGCAAAACCAACCCCCCACACTCCTCAGAATTTCCTCATTTTCCTAATTGGGTATACGGGCAAGCACAGTGTCAGGTGATCATATTGGGGTATGGGGGACCAGGCTCACCGGCTTGGGTAGTGAGCAAGATGTGAGAGAGCATGTGGGAGAGGGGACCTCACCCCTGTGTCCGAGGCAAGAAGCCCTGTGCACAAAATCAATTTATGCACAGCTCTGATTTTGTCCTACATGATGTGGGACTAACCAACTCTCCTCTTTCTCGTGCACAGCTGTAGGTGGCTTCCTCTTCAAATTGATGTTGCTATTTCTGGTTTGTTTTCTATTGAAGTCCTAGAGGGTATTGTGGAGAGATTCCACAAGTCTTGGAGGTGACAGCAAGGTTGATTGACAAGCGGATGACAGTGGTCGGCACTAGAGAAGATGACTGCTACGGTGAAGAAGCCTGCATAGAAAACATGACCCTAGGGCCTGATCGAGCACATGGACAGCTTCGCCGTGGTGAGGCCAAGCTAACGGTGTGGATGATTGGGTGTTTTAGAGGTCTGGAGCAGTTGAACGATGGAGGGGTGGTCGGTGAAAGTGTGGATTGTCCGGCTGAAGTGTTCAGGGGTCAAAGCTCTCAAAAAAGTGAGGGCTTTTGATCCTTGAATTGTGGGGAAGGTTTTGGTGGTGATGGGTGTATAGATGGTTGAGAGTAGCAACCGGACGAAGCTCATCAGACGAGGTCGCGAAGAAGATGGAGGAGGATGCAGTGGTGTGTTGGTCGATTTAGGAAGAAGAGGAGCTAGGAAGGGTCTGGAGAGCAAGAGCGAGTGATTGAACTTAAACTAGGGATGAAAGGGGGAGGAATTGGGGTCGGTATGATTGGCCTACGTCGAGGATGAAGATGCCTTCGGTGGGGTGAGCGACGAGGAAGAAGGGTCGTGGTAGCTCCTGCTTTGACTGGCGAGGAGCGGATGACGTCGAGGAAGGAAGGGGACCAGCCAATTTGGTCATTAGATGGCCTAAGGAAGGTGTTGAGGAAGTTTGACGGAGTCATGATGGAGTCGGTCAGAGAAGGAGAAGAGGTGAATTTATGGCCAAATCGGACTAACTTGGACATAAAAACATCGGGGAGTTTATATAGAGCTCGAATTTGAGCTCAAATTGAAGGGATTACCACGTCGGACTTGCAAATTTAGCAAGTAAAAATCTAGAAAATGCTAGATCTTTTGGGGCTATTTCTCCTGAAATCAGATCTTAGAATCTGGCTCAATTGATTGATCGAGATCTTGCGACCAATTCCCCTAATTCTAGAAGGATTTGGTAGAGATTTGAGGATGGGAGCTCTGATTGAAGGTCGGTGTGTGAAGTTCTTATGTTTTTGATTAGGAAACCTGATAAAAATGGTGGTAGGGACCTAAGTACAAATAGTGACGACAAAGTTAGGGACCATTTTGTGAGGATCTTGAAATTTAGGGGTTAAGTGTAAGAATAGAGGTTTTAGGGAACTGAAGTGCAAAATAGGTCAAGATGGACTTTGATTGGGCCTAAATTTTAGTGCTAACCTAATTTGGACTCAAGAAATCTAATGGTTAAATTGAATTTAAGTTTTTCTCACATCTGACTGGGCAGTTTGCACAGAAGCCCAAATTAAGGTAAATTCTTGTTTAAAACTTTGTTCTAAGTCAAAATAGGTTTAGATGGTCAAACTAATGGTACCAAACCACTTAGAATATTTTATATGAATTTAAGAAGTTTTAGATGATTTTTATCCTGACTATAACCTCTTCAGTTTAAGTATGGTTGATAATTAGGGTTTTGTGTATCGTTTCTTCTCTCGAAATGCGTGAAACCCTATTTTTGTCAATGTAGACCCACTTCTTGTTCTTTAATACTCAATTGGACTCTAATTAACCCCTGGGTGACCCCGTGGTTACTCTGCATTTGTGATGTGATGTTAAAACTGCAGATTTAGCCCCATTTTAGTGTTTTCTTCTCAAAATGAATCAGAGTGGAATTATGGTCCTTTGGCGATCATTTGGGAGTATTTATCTCTTGATTTCCACTAATTTAAGTTAGTTATAGTGAATGATGGTGTTACCATCATACTCTCATGCCTAACTTTTGCTAGTCTCTAGCAAAATCTCATGGAAAGAACTAGATCTCTAAACCATGTTTTTGATGTTCAGATGCCTGATTGTGCCACTTCTTTAGAAATCATACTCGAATGCCACAAATTAGCCTAGAGGTACTCAAGTACCAGCCAAGATCCAGACTTAACCAACTTTAGCCTTGGGTCTGCCACAAAGGTTTTTAAAGGCTATAAAGATTACCTAGAGGTTCGTTGACCCCAGCGGTTGAAGCACCTGTACGTATTTGTAGCGCATCCAGGTTTAGTTTGCCAATGCATATTTGGTAAGAGAGATAGAGAGGGATTTTTCATTTGAGATTTTTCTCTATTTTCATTTTATATCACCCTAAATCCAGCATCGGATTGGCCCTAAACATGATCTGTATTGAATTCCATGTCCCGACCATCAATCCTCGAAAGGTCCTTGGCTTTCGATACTTCGGGATAGCACCGCCCATGGCAAGCCCTAGAACCCTGGCTTTCGACACTTCGGGATAGTGTCGGCTATGGCATTCTATAGCTAAATCTAAGCCCTGGCAATCGACATTTTGGGATAATGTCGCCCATGGCACCTGAACCAGCACAAGGTACTTACATGCTCTTGGTAGGATATTTAGATATCCTAGGAGACAAGCACCAAGGAGACGATATGTTATTATGCATCTTCAAGGGGTGTATTTTTCATTCCACCTCTCTGCACTGGGAACTCGTTCAATCAACTTGTGTTTTCGAGTTGTTTTTAGACTAGATCTTTGGGAAAATCTTTTTCAGAATGGACACTTTGGGCATTATTTCTTCGTTAAACGCATTGATCCAGACTGTTGTGTGGATTTTGGGTACTTAGGTTACCAAGTCCCGCAAACCAAAGGGTAGGCAACAAGGTTGAATAATCCTTAAGCCTTAGACTTTAACTTTGCGCTTTTCTCAACCACTTGAGGATTAATCTAGATCTTAACGAATACATGTGTTTAAGCCCTAGAATAGGGCCAAGAGGCTTAAGATTAATACTCTTACTAATCTCCTTGTCTCTAGAACTTTAGGACTTAATCCTTATTTTGATTTGGTCTAGAACTTAAGTAGATTCCATAATCAAATTGCTAGGACCATCAATTTGTTCTTGTTTTTGCTCCCTTGACATTTGGTATTTCCTCATCTTTTCCTCCCCAAGGTAGATTTTTCAATCAATTCTCAAAATTTCCCTCCCCTTTCTCCATTTTTTTTGAATATGTATTTTTTGTGAGAACCCTTCAGAGAATTGAATTTCCCATTTATTTTGCACTTTAACACCCCCCATGCTTAAGTTTTGCAATGTCCTCATTGTAAACCAGGTGGGTACGAATTTAGCTTGGTTCAAGGATTAGAACATGGTTAAAGGGTGGGTGAATGGGTCGGGATGACTGTTGCGAATGATTTCAAGCTCTGATACAAGTATCAAAGGTGGAGTCGACTATTCTAAAATTGAACCCTAAAGTGCAGTAAGAGTGTAGCTCAAAGATAGGTCAGAAGGGTCTCAGGTTTTTGGAATGACTAGTTGCCTCCTTTTAAATGATAAATTCAATGCCTTCAGCCGAGCAGAAGGTGGTCAATTAGAAGTGATGGTCATATTGGAGGAATTTTGTAGAACAAGCACATTGACGAGTAGTCTGGTTGGTCTGACCAGGTGCTTGTTCAAATCAATAGGCTGATGATGCAGACCAAACCCGGTTAGCCTGGTGGGTTGATGGATGTGAATCAATAGGTGTGGAGCCCACCAGATGCTTTGTGACTTGAAAAGATGTGGAAATACGAATCTAGGGTTTAGTTGAATCAATTCAACCTGATCAGAGTAGGGGTCCTCAAATGATAATGGATCTGTGGAAACTGTAGGAACCCTACTAATGGGATCAGAGAAGGATAAGATGTGATTGTTGGTCTGATCAGTGTCCGATTCCCTATCAAAAGATGGCATTAAATCATTTATGACTAGATCAAAAAGAGGTGAGTCAAAATAGAAGATGATTCTAGTGGTGGGTTGAGGTTGGGATCGGGTTTTGAAAGGCTCTATAGGAGGTGTGGCTACTTCGATATCTGTGTGCTGTATGGACTCCTCAAGAAATGATTCGAAGATTGATTCATCCAATGATTCATCCCAGTCAAATGTAAATGCCTGGAAAGTACTTATAGGATATGGACATCTGAGTCGGTGGAAGATTCGAACTCTGCATTGTAGACACTCTCGACACTTACTGTGTTTGATTCCTATAGATCATAGTAGAATGTTTCCAGTTTAATGGAATATGAATTTGAATCAATGATCTCGGGATTAGGGACCTCAGAATTAGAATCAAAGAATGGATCATGGATACTGTGGTCGTTAATTGACTCATAATCATCTGGAAATAATGGTTCTCCAAAATCAGAGTATGATTCAAAATCATCGGAGAATTTGTGACAAGAACTTGATGCAAAATCGAGATTTCCACCACAGAATAAATCATGATGCTTGGGGTCAACAACCTGACATTGGTCTAACCTAGTCTCAAATTCCAAGCTTGAAGAGATGTCCTTATTAGGCATAGGCTTGGGTTCTGGGCAGCTAGGGTAGATCCAATCAAATCTCAACTCCATTTCTGTATCGTAAATTGGTGTGACTTCTAAAAACTCAATTTGTTATTCTGAGTTTAGAGAGGTATAACCATCAAATATATACCCAAAATCATAATTGAGATCTAAAATCTGGTTGTCATCACATTGGGCCTCATGATCATCCCAACTAGGCTAAGGTTTAGATTCTAGGGTAGGTGTAGGAATTAGGTCACTAGAATTTGGACTTGGTTCTATGGGGATGTCAGAATCATTCTTGAGGAGTACCTTAACAAGATAAGGTGCGAGAATTACATCCTCGAGAGATTCTGAATCAGGCTCACCACAGGTGTTTGGTAAATCAAGGCATGATGGACCAGCTTCACAGCTACCTATGGCTGGTTCATGATTGGGAACACATGTAACTAGATCCACCCAACCCACATTTTGATCAGGTACAAAAGCTGAATCTAGTTCCATTTGGGTTGGGGGTCCATAACAACCTCCATTTTTGAACTCGTGCTTTGGAAAAACACATTGATCCTCAATATTGCTCCAAGATTCATCATTGGTTTCTGAGTGGAGATATGGGTATTTTTTATCAATGGCTTATTTCACCAGATTTAGCATATTCCCACATTTCTCGTGCCATCTTGGTGTATTTCCCAAAGTGGTGGATTTGTCAGACATTGTATATGCTCAGTATTATGTAATCTCTCTAATTCAATGTATTCTGACATGAGAGCATCCTGGGTTGTACCACTTATCATTTGTGTCAACATTAGATGGGTATTGTTCTCAATGCGGGTTATTTCTGACACATTAACCTAAATGCTTCTAAAGGGATCTGAGGTTTTGTAATACTCATCATGATGTCTAAGAGCAGCCTCGATCATTTTCTCTTCCATGCTCATACAGGATTTAGGTCTCTTGAATACTCTTCCTATGTTGTCAAGCTGCATTTCCAAATCAAGTGGTGGATCAGGGTGTAGAATTAAATTCAGTTCTAGATTGAATTGATTAGATCATATCAGAATTTCCCCAAAGAGGATCAACTCTAATAGAGGTCTCTAGATCATACCTAGGGACCTTTCCTGTGTATGTGCACTATAGAATAGATGAGGGACTGGGCATGTATTGGACCCAATCAAGGCACCCAAAAAATTTTGAATGACTAAGGCTATTTTGAGGCGGATGATACCTCTGGATTAGGAATCCACACACCTAAGAATTACTTAGGCAGCTGATGAGTCCATTTTAATGGACTAATATTACGCCTAAGTAAATTTAATTGTATCTTTTAGGTTTGCTAATAACTACATTAAGTTATAGAATATTTTCATGCATCATGATTTAGGTTTACATCTATTCTATAACTTAATATGTAATGATGTTCTTTTTATGTGCAGGAAAAATATTTGGCAAAAGAATAAGGAGGGGAGGGTAAATTACCCTTTTAAACAACCGGCAGCTATTCTTTTCCCCATCCTCCAGGCACCCTCAACAGCCACCAGCCAGAAATAGTTAAGGGATTTGAAAATCCCTTAACTCACGCACGCGCAAACTAGGAGGAGTTAAAGAGGAAGCGGAGAAAGGAGAGGGGTAGATCCATCTTCTCCCTTACGGGGAACTACCCTGACGTGCACTGTGGACCAGGATTTGCACCTTCCCCCCTACGGGGAATTGCTCCACCGCATGCACTGTGCCTATGCCTGCTCCTTCTCTACATTGCGTGCCCACAGGCGCGCGCGCCCATCTCCAGCACCAAGCGCAGCACTGCAAACCTTCCAGCGCTTCACCCACCTCCACTGCCCGCCTGCAGCCGCGCCCTAGCAAGCCTCTCCCACCGCATTGCACCGCAGGCGCACCCCCAGCACCACAGCTCCCTCACCGCTCCCGCGCATGGCCAAGACTGCCCGCAGAGCACTCACTACCGCCCGCAGGGACGTCCATTCGCTGTAGAGCACCTCCCTGCAGCGCCGCACCCCCACAGGCGCGCCCACCTCCGCTTCACCCAGCGCTTATAGTGCCGCACCTTCACGCGCACCTACTCTCTCTGCAAAGCGCCTGCACGCCAACGCCTTTGCGTCTCCGCACATCTGCAGCATGTGCGGCAGTGCCAGCACCCGTCCACCGCCGCCACTCCTCCTCCGTCGGTCGGCCACCTCCGGCCATCTCCGTTGACGCCGCAACCTCCATCGAATCGGCCTCGTCTTCGCCAACCTCCCTTGCGGTCATCAGCCCCGCCGGTGCTCTCTCTCTCTCTCTCTCGCGAGGAGGAGAGAGAGCAAATGCTCTGTTTTGAGGGAGATTAAAAATTACATTCACTGCCATTGCCACCAGAAATTATTTTTGATTTATTATTATTTATTGTGGCAAAATTGTGCATGCACACTCATATTTTCTGATAATTGCACGTTAATGATATTCACCTATTTCAAGATTGGTTTTGGGATCAACATGTGCACCAATTCTCTCTAGTTTATGACAATTGAAAATTACATAAAATCATCATATATTTATTGAAGATTTTAGTGAGGGAAAACTGCACATATACCCTTATCTTTTTGAGTTATTGTGAATCTTCTTTCCATCACATTTTATGTCAGATTTGAATAGGGATTTCGCACTTAACCGAAAGAATATAAAATAATCAAGAGTTTATTGCATAATTGCCTCCCTGTGGACACGACCCGCTCTTCTGTGAGTGATTATTTTTATCGTTTATTAGTCGATTTGTCCACCACTTAAATACTACAACGCAAAGCGGAAAATTGACTCGTCAGCAGCCAGGAAGGGAGAGCCCTGCAAAGACCCTTGCATGGTAGAGTGTCCCCACGGGTTACAGGGTTTCCCCCACCCGACCTTCCTTGCCACCACGATTCCAAGTAGACCAGAATATATGAATTGAGACCTAAGTCTACCAATTTTAGCCCTAATTGTGCCTTGAATATCACTTGATTTAGATGTTGATTCAAATTATGACCTAATTTGGAGGTTGGTTGGTCCACAGGGTGAACAAACTTCACCTGACTTGCCCTAAGGTTGAGGATGAAATTTGGGTCAATACCCAAATCACTCTAAATTGATTCTTAGGTTATTAGGCCCCAACTTTTAGAGTTCAAGTAAATTTAGAGCCTTGATTTTAGGGTTTACTTGAATAGATCAGTTCAATCAAGGGATTGGGTGAAACACAAATGTGCAAATATTAATTTCCTTTATTGCATGCAAATGTTTACTAATAGTTTAGAACCCTGATGTAGAAACCCTAATGTAGAAACCCTAATTATCTCTATTTCCCAATCCAATTTGATTCAAATGTAACACCTTGGACTCAAACAAGAAGGTGAGTAGTTCATGATGCTGAGAAATTTAACGTAAATCCCTAATAGGTACAGGAAATCAGGATGGAGAATCTCTAATCAAATTGTCTCAACTTCAATCATATATCAATTACTTTTTGCAAATCAAGAAACTTTTGCCATTAAATGATATTTACTAGGAAAATAAGGCAAGTGGATCATAATTGATTTTGTTTTCTTTTTCTCTTTCCCAAGATTAGGAGATGATTAAGGAAGAAGAGAAATTTTACTGGTCTTGGAGTGGTTGATTACGTGAAAGATTTACTCGTAATGTACCTCACAACAACAAAACAAAGCAAATAGGGCAAGTTAGAAATTAGCTCAATCAATCAAGAATGACTAGTGGTGAATTGCGTGTTGCTCCCCATCAACGATGCCAAAATGTTGCAAGTGAAAATCCTCATTTTAGGAAATAATTGCGTCGTAGTATAGTGACAAAAATCGCACCAACATTTAAATTTGTGAGTGCTCAAAAATAGATATGATTCCGAGGTTGCTCACAGGGAGAAAATATGGAATTCACAACACTAGTCACAATTAGGAATAATGAGCACAATAATTCCCAAAAGATATATAATGAATATCAATAATCAAAATATATTTAACAATAGACCAAATTGTATCTCAGGAAACAATGGGATAAAAAGAATAGTAAAACCCTAAAAATGGTGATTTTGAATCACCAAGTTATTCCACCATTAAGCACATATCCCAAAGTATTTTATTTAACTTAATTTCGCTATGGTGGCTTTGAACCACTAACTCTCAATATCCACATCAACCAAATGTCAGATTCAAGCCTCAAATATTTCCACAGTACTTCAAGATCAGACGTCGGCCATAGAGACCAGACAACTTAAGTGCCTGATAAATATGCATTTATTCATGATAAAATGCCTACTTATGTTAATTCCTAAACTTAACATTGCATTTAGCATTTTGAATAATGCATAACATTCATCATATTGCATTTAGGATAATTTCTATAAATTGCATAGTAATTTGTATATTATCATGGCCAGGAGACAGGGAGATACATTTTAGAGCTTCAAATGAAAAATTCAACTATACGGATGGATCTGGATCGACGATTGCAGCCCATCGACGCAAACATTAACCCGTTCCGACATCTATGGCATCCTCAACAAGCATCTGAAGAGAGAAGGCCTAGATGGTGCCATGTGGCACCATCCAGGCCACCCTTCACGCACTAGTAGCCATGCCTTCTTCTCTCCATCACACCGCACACTCGATCTCGGCCATCCATTTTCCATCCAATGGCTGGAGAGGTGCGAGCAACGATTCCTCCCCGCGACAATCCAACGGTGTAGCCCATCGGTCGATGAGAGCGCACTCAAAGAGAGGGTGCTGGTGCAAAACCCACGACCCCCCTCAATTCCTCAATTGAGTGGCGACAGGGTACCCCGCATAGCATGTGCGTGCGTAGAGCGAGGCAGTGCAGCGGCAGTAGCAGCGTGGGGCCAGCGCATGTGCGCGACATGGTGCGCGTGACAAGGAGCGCAACACATGGGCCAACGGGTGCATGAGTTGGGGCTATAGCGACACTTGCGGCTGGTCTTCAGCGATGTTTTGAATGTCGTTGTTGACCCATGCAAGCAAACACACCCTCCTACACCACTATATAAGGACCTATCCCCCTCCACTTTTCATCATCTTCTACCGAGGAGTCCCCACCACCTTCTAGAGCTGAGAGCATGTCCTTGGAGTCGCTGAGCCATCGACGGAAGCTTCCCCCATTGCCGCGGCTGCCTCGACGCCCTCCTGTTTCTTTCATTTATTTTTGTTGCTTTAGCGTAGTGTTGCATGTTTTCAAGCATTCCTCTAATGTACTTGCTCATAGTTTCAAGACATTTTGTGTGCGTAATATAGTAGTTTTCATTATCATAATTGGTGTGTTGGTACTTAGCACTACTTATGCGAATCCATGTTCTTACTATATAGCACAATTAACAACCTTTGTTTTACCTCAGATTTCCAACCCTATTCTCTCTCTTTCTCTCTCTTTTTGGCAAACAAACTGAACGACATATCTTGTGACATTAAAGTGATTAATGGATCTGATTCCTTGCCTCCCTGTGTTCGACACTCGTACTCACGTGCAATTTTTCTTATTAAAATTGATGTCGTAAGCACGTGCTATAACGAATGAATTACATAAACATGTTTCTCAACGTCAATGTCTCCAAGCAGCATAAGGCACAAGAGTACCAAGCATAGAGAACCAGCACCTCTTCCAAGCACAAAGCCTAAAAAAAGCCTAAGTGTTGGAGTGTGTGGACACGAATACCAAGGCTGAAACAATGCAAAATCGGCTCCCCACCCTCCTTAGAATTTCCTCTTTCCTAACCGGGTATACGAGCAAGCACATTGTCGGGTAATCAGATCCGAGTATGGGGGACCAGGCTCACCGTTTAAGGCAAAATCATCGATGTTAAGATATGTATGCATCATAGTATAGTCACCGAAAATGCAACAAATTATAAACTCGAAAATAGAGAATGAGTCCGAGGTAGTTCGCAAGGAGCAAATATGAAATTCATGTACTAATCACATTCAGAAATAATGAGCCTAATCAATTAAGTGCCAAAGAGATTCAATAAATAAAAACCATTCAAATTGATATGCAATAATAACTCAAATTGTATCTCAAGAAATTGTGGCATAAAAAGAATAATAAAACCTAAAAATGGTGATTTAGATCACCACTTAAATCCCCACATTAAGCACATAAGAAATTAACTCAAATATCTCAATGGTGTCTTAGAACCACTAATCCACGTTAGATAAATCCAAAGTATTAGAGTTTCAAGCCAAAGCCAGCACCAGACTTTAGGAAGGTGTTTCAGACAACTTAAAGTCACCAAGGCACAGAGCCTCAATAGACACACAAGGGCCAACTTTCTTCCTTAAAGGCTAAGTGTTAGCCTTTTAAGCATGCACCCCGAGGGAGATAAACCTGTAGCAAAACCCTCCCCCTTCCTCATAATTTCTCTTCTTCTTCTCTCAAAACTAGGCATAATTGGGTTCATAGTAGGTAAATGGATCCGGTTATTGGATCCAAGCCCATGTGCTTGGTGCATGGGCGAGGAGTGAGAGCGCGAGGAGGCACTTGCGATGGGGGACTCGACCCCCCGTGTTACTGAGCGAGGGGCCTAAGGCAGGAAATCAATTTATGTGTAGGAGAAGGGTCTTCATCATCCAATGTGGGACAAAATGTCTCCCGCTCCTTTGTGCGCTAGCGGCTCTGAAACTTCCTTCAATTCAAGCTGCTATAGTTTGGTGAAGCCCAATTGGAGGCCTGGGAAGCTTCTCCAGCTAAGTCCATGCTTGCTGGAGGTGGTACGGTGACGATTGGCGGTGCAGATAACAGCGGAGCACGGCGACGAATCCATGGTGACAGGCGAGGATCGATGAGACCTGAAATAAGGAAATACGAGCTACATGCCCCAATCAGATGGTTCAGGAGGATCGCTGAGTCGTGTGGGGTGCAATGATGGTGATGATTTGGTGTGTACGTGTGTATGGTGGTCGGACGGAGTCGGAGAGGGTGAACAGTGGAGGAAGTGTTCGGTAAAGGTGTTGAGTGGGTGGAAGGGCGAATAGTTAGAGGACTTTTGGTCATGGAGGTGTGGAAAATGTTTTGGGAGTGTTGGCAGGGCGTTTGGTGGTTTGTGTTGCGTGAATGGCCACTCCAGAGCTTGGCCGAAGTGGAAGAAGCCGAGGAAGCGAGGTGGTTGTTGGCTGAACCTAAGATCTAAAGAGAAGGGAGTGGAGTAGAGAGGGAGAGGAAGAGAGGAAACCTAAATTAGGGATGGAAGGGATAGGAATTGCACCAGCTTTGATTAGCCGATCGCAGAGAAGGTGAATTTCTCCGATGAGGGAGACGGTGAGGAAGAAGAGGTATGGGGAGCTCTTGTTGGTATTACGAGGAACGGATGAAGGAGAGGAGGGGATTCCCTCTGTCTATGGTATGTGGCAGAGGGCAAAGACGGAGGTTGGAGGAGTTCGCCGGAGCTACGATGGACGTGGTTGGAGAGAGGAAGATTTGAAGAAGTTAAGGCCAAATCGAGCTGAAAAGAATGACCATGCTAGGGGGAGGTTTTATAGAGCTTAAGTCTGAGCTCCAAATGAAGAAACAAGCTTGATTTGCCTAGAAATTAGGTCACAAGGAACCCACGAATTTCATGGATTCTCTAGGATTTAATTTAGCAAGTTAAGATCCCAAATCACCTTCAGAAGATTCCTTGCAATGTGAACATCAATCCCACCAAATTTGGTGGGATTTGGTGTTAGTTTGAATGGGTTTTGAGGCAGTCAAAGGTTGGTGCTGAGGTCGGTTGACCTCCAATGGCGGTAGGGACCTATCTGTGAAGAACATGAGAAAGTTTTGGGCCTTTCTGTAAATAATTCAAAAGTTAGGGGCTTGATTGAGAGGAATAGAGTTTTAATGGACTGAAATGCAAACTAGGTCAAGATAGACTCTGATTGGGCCCAAATTTTGGTACAAACCTAATTTGGACCCAAGGAATCTAATGGTGAAGTTGTATTTGAGTTTTTACAATGTTTGACTGGGTAATTTTAACCAAAACCCAAATTAGGGTAAAATCCCATCTGCGACTTTGTTCAAGGTCAAGGTTTAGATGGTCAAACTAAGGATACTAAGCCTCTCAGTATATTTTTTTATGAATTTTAAGATGTTTAGATGAATTTTATCCTGACCATAACCTCTTTAATTTAAGCAGGTCTGAAATTAGGGTTTTGTGTGTTGTTGCAGTTCTTGAAATGCGTGAAATCCAATTTCTGTCTGTATGGACCCACTCTTTGGACTTTAATGCTCATTAGACCTTCAATTAACCCCTAAGAAACCCCTTGGTTACTCTGCATTTATGATGTGATGTTAAAATTGTAGAATTAACCTTGTTTTAGTGTTTTCTTCTCAGAATAGATTTGCATGGAATTACGGCTCTCAGGTGATTATGTAGGAGTATTTGTCACTTGATTCTGACTAATTAAAACTAGTTATCGCTAACGATGGTGTTATCATCACTCACCGGCATATGGGTAGTGAGTGAGGTGTGAGAGTGGGTGTGAGTGAGCATGTGGGCGAGGGGACCTCACCCCCGTGTTTGAGGCAAGAAGTCCTGTGCATGAAATCAATTTATTCATTACTCTGATTTTGCCCTACATGATGTGGGACTAACCAACTCTCCTCCTTCTTGTGCACAGCTATAGGAGGCTTCCTCTTCGAATTGTTGTTGATGCTGCCGCTTTGTTTTTTATTGAAGTCTTGGAGGGTATCGTGGAGAGATTCCGCAAGTCCTGGAGGTGAGAGCAAGGTTGATTGACAGGCGTATGATGGTGGTCGACACCAGAGAAGATGATGGCAACGACAGAGGATCCTACACAGAAAAAATGGCCCTAGGGCCCAATCAAGCACATGAACAGCTTCGTCGTGGTGAGGCAAAGCTAATAGTGTGGGTGATTGGGTGTTTTAGAGGTATGGAGCGGCTAAACGGTGGTGGGGTGGTCGGTGAAATCGTGGGTTGTCCGGGCAAAGTTTTTAAGGGTCAAAGCTCTCAATAAAGTGAGGGCTTTTGATCCCTAAATCATGGGGAAGGTTTTGGCGATGATGGTTGTATAGATGGTCGAGCGTAGCGACCGGGTGAAGCTCGTCGGACGAGGCCGCGAAGAAGATGGAGGAGGAGACAGTGGTGTGTTGGTTGATTTAGGAAGAGGAGGTGCTAGGAAGGGTTTGGAGAGAAAGAGGGAGTGATTGAACTTAAACTAGGGATGAAAGGGGGAGGAATTGGGGCCAGGTGTGATTGGCCAGCACCAAGTGTTAAAATGTGGTTAGGGTTATTTAATATGGTGATATTGATGTCGTAAAGTATATAGTGGAAGTGATTACCTACAGTAAAATCTACATAGTTTACCAAAATCTATTAACCTAGACTAAATCAAATTTTAACTTGTCAGTTTTAGGCCCAGGGTCAAACTCAGGGAGGCTTGTTTAGGGCTAAACTATTTTTACGCGATTCCTATGACTCGCATCAATTCCATTCGCTTATTCTATTTTTGGGTTTTTCTTGATTTTTAGATTTTTTTAGAGATAATCTTATCTTTGAAGCACACCCTCAAAAATTTGTTCTTGGCTACCGCCAAAATTGGTCCTTGGCGATACGCCAAAAATCAAGTTCAAAATGGATCTTGCTATATGCAATATCGTGTACCTGCAAAGACAAGAGTTATCTTTTCTATTTTAGGTTTTTTTTGGTCTTTTCTTTATCAACAAAATAAAAGACAAGGAAAAGAAATGCGAAAAGAAGGTATGGAATACTTAGCATATATATATATATGTAGAATATATATATATATGTATAGGTATAAGTATATATAACTAGATGATAGGATAGTGAATATTGAATCCAGGATTCAATAGAAATGTAGCACAATGCTAGTTTAACCGTCGTCTAAAAAGATAGGATTAACCTAGCTACGTACCACGTGCGGGTGTAGAGCAGACGTGTGGAAGTGTGGGTGGAAGGTTTGATATGCACAGATATCAGGGAATACACGCAACTGGTGCGAATATTCCCGCGATAAAATGCACGGTAAGTGGATACATGCACGGTATTGTGAGTGGGAGATATGTGGTGAATGTGTGAAGAAGGAAGTGGAATATAGATGTGTATATATGTGTATATACAAGTATATATATGTATATATATGTATATATATAACTATATATATGTATATGTATATAAATATAGTAGCTATGTAAATATATATTTATTTATAAATATATATCTACCTATAAGCATGTATATATATATGTACAGCTATATATATATGTTTATATAAGTAAATATATATGTATGTGTGTATGTCTGTGTGTATGTCTGTATGTGTGTGAGGGTTTGTGTGTGTGTGTGTGTGTGTCTGTGGGTGAGTGAGAGGGGGTGTGTGTGTGTCTACGCAAGAAGGAGAGAGAGGTTGCACGCGCAGCACGCTGGGGAGAGGAGTGAAGGCACTGCGCACAGAAGTGTAAGGCGCAGGGAAGGTAGCACATGCGGAGGGTGGGTCGCACAGAAGCACAGGCGGGGGTACTGCAACCGATTGTAGCGGGTTGCAACGATGAGAGAGAGTGGTCGGGGCAACCAGGTAAGTGAGAAGCCCTTGGTCACGGCACTGTAGCTGCGTGAGGTCGCGGCTACAGTGCCAAGGGCAAAAAGTCACCGGATGATTAGCGCGCACAGGCATGCGGTGAAGGATGTGCAGATCGGGTTGGGATGCACGTGTGAAGGGCATGGAAGGGCCGATAGAGGCGTGCGGGAGTGCACGCGACGGTTGCTGGCATGCACGGAGGTGCGAGAAGCAAGCTTCAGAGCTTGCTGCTCTACGCTAATGGCGATGGAGCAAAAATAGAAAGAAAGCAAAATAAAAATCGTAAAAGAAAAACAAAACTAAGAAGCACCACATTTACCTACTCTCAATGAGGTAGACGGTGGTGCTCCCTATTGTGGAAGTTGCAACCATGGGAGGGAAACTCCTCTACTCTCAGTGTTCCTCTCAACTTGTGAGAGGATATTGAGGATGAGGAGGGGAAGAGAGGGAGAGAGGAAAGCCCAAGGAAGTGAGGTGGCCAGCAGGAGTGTGTGATGTGATGATGTGTGTGTATCTTAGGGATATGGAGGTGGAGGGAATGGCTGAAGGCGAGGTGAGGGGATGGGCCCACGACTACATGGAGGGGGGGGATGGTTATATAGGTGAGGGGGTATGGTGTAGGTGAGGGTGAGGACAAGAGTGCCTTTTACGAGACTTTTTTTTCCTTTTTTTGGTATTTGGGTATTTTATGGTTAGGCACTTTGGTAGTTAGGAAATTATTGTAGGTGAAGTATGTGGTGTTGTGTGTTAGGTAGAAATATAGTGGAAATGAAATGAGAATGAGGTAAACATGGAGGTTCAATCTCTCTCTCTATCTTCCTCTCCATAAAATACGTAGATGCAAATATTTACAAGATGCATGTAAACCTATCTAATCTAATTGTCTAATGTTAGAAACTAGCATAAGATGGCCAAATTAGAGATGTGAATTGCTGCACAATCACACCCCAATGCCTATCTTTTGCTAGTCCCTAGCAAAATACTTATTTAATAAGATAGTAGTGTTTAGAAGTGATCTTAAGCTGAAGATTTTTCTGAAGCAGTATTAATGTGTTTATCAGTTGGACATTGTGAGAACCAATTGCAAAGAAGACTACCAAAACTCAAGTCTTACATAACATAGACCATCTCTTCGACTAACAAAGACTCTTGATATTTAAAACTTAAGTGCGATATCTAGGACTCATAGGGTTTGCAAAAGTCGACAGCTAAGAGGTTATGATTTGTGCTTAGTGATTGATCAGGACTAGCCAAGTGAACATAAGATTCAATCCCTAGGTTTCATGTCCTTTTAAATCCAGGTTGGTCCCAACTTCAGCTCATGTCTTCGAATTAACTCTCAAAAATGAGAAAAGACTCAACCTAGTCCTTATTGCATTGTGGCTCAATGAATATTTGGTAGAAACAAGGTATTTGTAATGCCCCTTGAAAAACTTTTGGTGGAGGAATTTACAGGACGCAGGAGGACATAATGACTTATTCTAAAGAATGTCTTTTTCTGCAAATTCTTTTTGACTTTTTCTCTCTCTTTTTTTTTCTTTTCTTTTTCTTTTTCTTCTTTTTTTTTTATACAAATAAATGTCAGTATGCCTCCGACAACTTTATTTGGTAGAGCACACTTATTTGGTAGGTGAGAACTTAGATGAAAAGAGTTTCTTCTAAACACAAGACTAAAAACTAGGATAAATAGTCTACCTGCACGCATAGGTAAGGACTCCACCCTCCTTAATGAACACTAGAGTTGGATCTTATGTTCATCTGGTCTTTCCCGACTCTGTGTAGTGTGAACCATGGTTACTTAGATTCCCAACCAGAAGCAAACCAACGAAACATGTATTGGTGACTCAGGTACAAGAATACATCCTAAGTTAGGAGTGATCATGGTCTATTTTGTCACTGCTCGAGTGTATTAAGCCAAAGTTTGAGCGAATCAAGCTTCTGTGACCAGAAAAGTCTTCAAAGCAAAGGCTTAATGTCCTTAAACACTTATTTTATTTTTGCTTTAGCTTTCAGATCATAGCTAAACACTTTTGAAAACATTTTTGAAATGTTTTGAATTTTCCATTTTTATGAACTTTTTGTGTTTTGTAAATCTTTTTTTTCAATTTTTAGGGATTTTTCAATTAGGCTATATATATACATACTATAGATGGATATGTATAATGGTCAGGAATCTACAAAATACCCATATAATACCCAGATCCTATGGATACTTATCCACCCCCCCATGCTAAATCATGCTATGTCCTCATATGCATGCAAAAGGGGCTAGACAGGTGTAAAGATTTAGGTGTAAGGGTGAGTACAGGGTATAAGGCAGGGTGGATGGTGGGTGGTTAGAAGTGGAGTGAAACGAAGTGAGTGTAGTGAGTGAAATGTGATGTGAAGTAAATAGTTTAAGGGTGTTGGGGTGCCTCCCAATGAGCACTGAATTTAATGTCCCCACCTAGACTCTGAGTGAGGTTCATATTAGTTACCCTCTAGTAGGGCAACTGTTTCACCAACAAGGGCAGGCTCATGAGTGAGATACGGTTTCAATCGCTGTGCATTAACCATAAATTTATGCCTAGATTTAGATCTTCAATTTCGACTGCTCCGTTGGGAAAAGGTCTTGAGACCAGAAAAGGACCAGTACATTTGGATTTCAGTTTTCTAGGAAAGAATTTGAGCCGAGCATTGTAAAGCCAAACCTGTTGTGATGGCTCAAATTCCTAACACCTAATGCAGCTGTTGTGAAAGGCCTTGGTACGTTGTTTATAGGTCAGGGCAGAGTCATAGGCTTCATGATGTAGCTCTTCTAATTTCTGGAGTTGGAATTTCCTTTCTCGACTACATAGGTCTGGATCGAGGTTACATTGGCAAACTGCCTAATAGGCGTGGTGCTCCAACTCCACGGGCAAGTGACAAGGCTTCCTGAAAATAATCCCGTATGGAGACATACCAAGGGGAGCCTTGTAGGTAGTTCAATACGCCCATAAAGCATCAATCAGCTTGTCGGACCAATCCTTACAGTTAGGTCGAATCACTTTCTGGAGGATTTGCTTGATTTGCCGGTTCGATACTTCAGCTTGACCGTTCGTTTGAGGATGATACGGAGAAGTGATATGGTGGTGAACTCCGTATTTCCTCAAAAGTGCCCGGAAAGACGAATGGGTGAAATGACTTCATCTGAAATGATGACTCGAGGGATCCTAAAGTACGCAAAAATGTGGTTTTTTACGAACTTGGTGGTAACAACATGGTCAACACGACATGTGGGAATAGCCTCAATCCATTTGGAGACATAATCAATGGCAATAAGGATGTACTCGAACCTGTTGGATGGAGGAAAGAGACCCATAAAATTGATTCCCCAAATGTCAAAAATCTCTGTAGCTAGGATGGGTTGCAAGGACATCATGTTGCGACGTGACATTGACCCAAGCAACTGGCATTTAGTAAAACACTTAGAGTAATTGTGTGAATCCTGATAAAGGGAGGGCCAAAAGAATCTGCATTGCAACACCTTGGCTATAGTTTTCCTCCCAGAAAAATGGCCTCCACAGGCCTGATCGTGACAAAAGGATAGCACACTGGGGAACAAGCTATCAGGAACACATCGATGGATTATCTGATCAGTACCCACTCTAAAAAGTAGAGGATTATCCCAGAAATAATACTTTACTTCTGCAATGAGGCGCTCACGCTAGTTTTTAGTCTAGCCTCATGGAAGAGATCCATAAGCAAGGTAATTAGTGATATCGGCATACCAAGGTCCACTTGCCACATCAATCGCTAGAAGGTGCTCATCAGGAAAAGATACATTTAAAGGTAATATAAGTCCAATATGGTCTGGATCTAGTCTCGACAGGTGGTCTGCAACAACATTCTAGATTTCGACCTTATCTCGTATCTTAAGATCAAATTCTTGAAGCAGAAGGATCCAATGAATCAGTCAAGGCTTTGCATCCTTCTTATACATGAGATGATGAATGGCCGTGTGGTCTGTGAAAATGGTAACATAAGAACCCAGAAGATATGAACGAAATTTCTCCAGCCCAAAGATGACCACCAGTAGCTCTTTTTCAATGGTTGTATAATTATGTTGGGCCTCATCTAGTGTCTTACTGGCATAATACACTATGAAGGGGTGTTTATTGTGTCTTTATCCCAATATGGCTTCGACAGCTAGGTCAGAAGCATCACACATCATCTCAAAGTCGAGGGACCAATCAGGCGACTGGAGAACAGGGGCCTTGGTGACAACCTCACGTAGCTGCATGAATGCTCGAATACAGTTGGGACCCATGTCGAAGGGTACATCAGTTGATAGGAGATGTGTCAAAGTTTGGAAATCTTTGAAAAATCCTTGATAAATCTCCTATAAAAATCGATGTGCCCTAGAAAGGAGCGGATTTGCCGAATAGAGCTAGGAACGGGTAAATCAGCAATCACATCAAGCTTAGCTTTGTCCACTTCAATACCCCTTTCGTAGATGATATGTCCCAGAACAATACCTTCGTGCGCCATAGAATGATTTTTCTCCCAGGAAAGCATGAGGTTAACATCAATACATCTCCGAGGGATGCGGGTCAGGTTGGCTAAGCAGTCATCAAAAGTCGGTGCAAGGATAGAAAAGTCGTCCATAAAGACTTCGAGAAAATCGCCCACCATATCGTGGAATATTGCCAACATGCATCTTTGAAAAGTAGCTGGTGCATTACAGAGTTCGAATGGCATTCTTCTGAAAGCGAAGGTGCCAAAGGGGCAGGTGAAGGTGGTTTTCTCTTGGTCCCAAGGGTCAATAGCCACCTGGTTATAGCCTGAGAATCCATCCAGGAAACAAAAGAACTAATTTCCCACTAACCGCTCCAGGATTTGGTCGATAAAAGGTAGCGGAAAATGGTCTTTCTTGGTAGTAGTATTGAGTTTCCTATAGTCTACACACACTCTCCAAGATGTAGGAGTCCGTGTAGGAATGGATTCTCCCCTGTCATTGACATGGATGGTGAGACTCGCCTTTTTAGGCATAACATGAATCAGGCTTACCTAGGGGCTGTCGTTGATTGTGTAAATGATGCTCGCATCAAGCCACTTGGTAATTTCATTCTTAAAAACCTCCCGCATATTAGGGTTGAGACGTCGCTGCAACTCGCGGGAAGGTCTAGCCTCCTCCTCCGTATATATACGGTGAGTGCAATAGGAGGGGCTAATTCTAGTCAAATCAGATAGAGACCATCCAATGGCTGCCTTATGTTTAATTAGGACCTTCATTAGCTTGCACTCTTGCTCCCTGGACAATTTTGAACTGATGATTATAGGAAACATTTTATTTGGTCCTAGAAAAAACATATTTTAGCATGTCAGGCAGCTCTTTAAGCTCAGGAGTGGATGATGAAAGATCTGGCAAATCTTGGGATGAGAGTGTCCCAAAAGGATCAGGAGAAGGAACAAGGGGAAAAGGAAATTGGCCTTTAGGTTGGCCAAGGAGAGGGTCATCTTGAATTGATGGATCCAAGAAAGGAGTACCCCAGAGATCAACATTAAGGAACAAGGTCCCAGTGTGGAATGTTGCCTCCACTTGATTTAGCAGGAAAGAAAGGGCACTCTGGTCTTCAAGGGGGTAGACCAGAGGTGAGTAGCCCGGATATGACTCAGACCATGAGGCAGAGGCGGAGTGGACCTCGTCAGGGGTCTGGTCAGGGAGAGATAAGGGTAAGGGAAGGGATGGGGAAATGTCATAGTACAAGTCAGTCAGGTCTTGATGATTCTCCAGGGGTACGCCGCAGCAAGTTGAATAGGTCTCAACTAATCTGATACACGCACTGACAGCCATGTCATTGTCAGACATGTCATCCTCGACAAGATCGTAATCAAAATTCTTGGCGTCCTTAAAAATATTAAGTTTGAGTTTTTCAAAGCCCACGGCTATCTTAATGCAGCCCGATTCACAATCGATATGGGCACGGGCTGTGGCCAAGAAAGGTCTACCGAGGATTATCGGATAATCAGAAAGTGAATCAGGAACTTCCATATCTAATACAAGAAATTCAACAGGAAAACAGAGACTGTTTACCCTAACTACCATATCTTCCACCACACCCTGCAGGATGTTGATAGTGCGAACTGCTAATTGCAGTGTAATAGGGGTAGGTTTCAGATTTCCCAATGCAAATTTTGAAACATGATGGTTGGTACAAGGTTAATAGAAGATCCTAAATCCAGCAAGGCACGATCAAAATTGCAGCCTTTGATGGTACATGAAATGAGAGGGGTGCCTAGATCTTTCTACTTCGGTGGTAGTTTTGACAGTATAGCACAACTTGCATGAGGTGATAGAACCACCATATTCTTAGTTTTCTTTTGTTGTTGCCTAGGTGTTGTGCAGTCTTTAAAGAAACGGGCGACAGTAGGGATATGGTCGATCGCCTCTAACAAGGGAACCTTGATTTCAACATCCTTGAATAAGTCACGTAGATTATCAAAGGTCTGCATGTTCTTTCTCTTACCTTTTGGCTCCTTCAGTAGAGCCTTAGGGAAAGGGATCGACTCTGGCACAATTTTGGGTATATCATCCTCACGAGAATGCGGTGAGCATTCCAAATGAGAGGGCGATGAAGAAGATGGGCCAGGATCAGGTCGAGGCGAATCGACTGTTTGTTTACCACTCCTCATAGTAATTGCATTGGATGTTGATGGTAACATCATCATCAGCCATATCTATTTTTAATTAGTTATAATCCATTGATAAATGCTACTACATAACCGCCAGAAGACCGTAATTCACTACATATCCTTTCTGAGAGATTAACATAAAATCAGGGGTAAATCTGCACTTTTAATAGAATATCCTAAATGCAGAGCAATCACGGGGTTTCCAAGGGGTTGATTAAAGGTCAAATAGTCATAAATGTCTAATAAGTGGGTTCATGCAGATATAAACAAGTTTTCGTGTGTTTCAAGAATTAATGGACATCTGAAATCCTAAAATAGACATGCTTAATTAGCTGAGGTTCTGGCCAGGATAAAATTCACCTAAACCTTCTAAAAATTATAAAAAAATATTCCCTAAGGTTTAGTACCTTTGATTTGACCATCTAAACCTATTTTGACTTAAAATAGAGTCTCAAACAGACAGTTGTCCTAATTTTGATTTCTATAAAATTACCTAGTCAAACTTGGTCAAAACCTAACTTTGACTTCATCATCAAATTCCTTGGGTATAAATTAGGTTTGTACCAAAATTTGGGCCCAATTAGAGATCATCTTGACCTACTTTACATTTTGGTCCAGTTTGATTCTTCTTCTCTCACTTAAACACCTAGCTTTCAAAATATATTGCAAATATCCCCCTACATTCATCATCTTCTTCATAAATAGGTCCTTGCTGCCTTCAGACTCCTAAACCCATCACCGGCAACCTTCAATCAAGGAGTTCTCCCTGATTTCTCGCCCAATCTCTTCCAAAATTGGAAGGAAGACTCCTGAGAGATTTCCCTACAATTTGAGCTGCATCTTGGGCTCTAATTCCTACTCAAAACCTAATGTGAATCATTTGAAGGATTGGGTCTCTTATTTCACGAAGCTTCGAAGCTTCCAATACCAGCAGGTGGATCTTTAGCTTGGAAAGCTCCCTTGAATCCTATATAAGGACCCTTGAGGACAAACCGTTCTCCTTAGCTTGGCTTGTATGCCAAACAACCCTCTTCCCTTCTCCCCGACCTCCTTCTCCGCTGACTCCAGTGAGTCCTTCGACCACCTTCCTCGTCCACCCTCACAGACAATAAAGGGTGGATCTTTCTTCCCCACCTTCGTCCGTGTCTCGCAATACCAGTAGATGCCATCTACCTCGTCTTCGTCATCGCTCCTTCATCATCGAAGAGTTTGTCTTCTCCGTCGTTGGCCTACCAAAATCAGCACAGACCCTTCCTCTTTCGTCTAATTAGAGTAGGTAGATTAGTTCCCTTAGATTCATAGGTTACTTTCCACTATTCAAAACCCAAAAAACAAATCCTCGACACTCCGTTCACTGTCATCTCCCTCCGCTCCAGTCATACCTCTGATGAGGTCCATCTCACACCACAAGCCGCCAACCACCTCGCCATCAACTTACACACCTCCATTGTGTCCACACAAGCAAAACCCCTCAAGAAATTGAGGGGATTTCTCGGCTTAGCCCTCCACTGAACACAACCACCTTCGCCTTTATTTTTCGTCTCTGCCAGCCACCTTCAACTACGTTCACAGCACGGCATCAACTCCCACACCTCCGTCATGTCCACACAAGCAAAACTCCTCAAGAAATTGAGGGGATTACTCGCTTGAGCCCTCTACCAAACACAACCACCTTCGCCTTTGTTTTTCATCTCCACTAGCCACCTCTGACTACGTTCGCAAAACACCACCGCCACCACACCTTTGCCACATCTTTGTGATCTTACTAAGCTTCTCTGACAAGGTTGAAAGGTCGTACCTTGTGTTTCAGGTTCGCCAGCCATTGCTGCCATTACTAAAGCTACTTCGAGCAAGCTCGAAGCATGTTCTTGCAGCGTTTGCTCCAGGTGCCACCCCCAGGTGACGTGAAGGACTTCCAGGCATCTACCCAGGTGCTCAATTGGGAGCGTTGACTGCTCCTTCACCACCATTTGGATGAGACCAGCAACTCCAGGTGCACGTGAAAGAGGGACGTGGGTTTAGTCCCACATTGGTGGGAGAGACGCACGTGAAGCCACATAAATTGAATTTCTTCATACGACTTACTGCCTCAGAACACTCGGGGGTGAGGTCCCCTTCACCCTTCACATGACCCGACCCGCCTACCCACTCCTCGGCTGTGACACTCACACACGCAGCCTTGGTCCTAGTTATGCATACCTGAATACCCAACTAAGGTCTGGATTTCTGAGAGAGAAGAGAGGAGGAAGGAAAGAGAGAGAGAGTGGGGGAGGGTTGGGTTTTGCTCTCTGATGCTTAACCATGTCCAACACTTAGCCGTGAGAGCTTGAAAGAAGAAGAGGCATGAGAAGGAGCTAAGGCAGAAGATAAGAGGAAAGGCTAAGTAAGAAAGGCAGAACAAGAAGAAGAGACCTGAAGAAGAAAAGGAAAGGCAGTAAGAGAAGAAGCTAAGAAGAGGCCAAAGAAGAAGAAGAAGAACAGAAGAAGAAGAAAGCACTATAGTAGGTGACATTTAAGTCATCTGACTTGATATCTAGATGTCTGATTACTGTTCATTTATTTAACATGATTGAATAATTGATATATATGTGCTTAGACTAATAATTGGTGATTCAAATCACCATTGTTTTGTCTTAGATACCTTTTTGGTCTCTTAAAGTCTTGAAATACTCATGTTATACATTGAATATCTAATGTGACAGATTAACATTCATTGAATATCATTATTCTTGACTTATATCTTGTGCTCATTTATATTTTAATCATGATTAGCTTGTGAATTACAATACTTGCTCCCTGTGTTCGACCTCGAACTTCATTTCTAGATATTCGAGTTATAAATATTATTTGTTGATCAATAGACGTCGTAGGTCCATTGGGATGATAGGGCGAAGGAGGGTTCACAATAGGGACATATGGTTGATGTGCTACTGTGGGATTAGCCTGAAATCCCAGTGAAGTACTCAGAGCTTGCAAAATCTAATGAACTAATGTAAACACGTTTATATCACATAAACCGTCTATTTATGTATGTTATTAGGCATATAGTTGCATCATACATTATAAATATTGCACAACATGCATCATCTTGCATTTAGGTTAGGTTGTATAAATTTTAGGTTAATTTCTCCTTTTTATGGTCAAGTGATAGGGCAACATTTAATTGGGGCCTTGGATTGAAGATCCAATCGTACGAATCTGATCGGGGTGACGATCAAAGTTCAACAACTCCAAGATAGCCCCGATCGGACTTCCACAGCATCAGATGCAGTTCGAGAAAGATCAGAGGTCAAGGGGCCAAGATGGTGTAAATTCATACATCAGATGACAAATCTGACCATATGGATGGGTTTGGATGGACGATCGCAGCCCAACAACATAAAAATCGATCCAATCCGACATCCATGGCACCATCTACAAGGCACAGAAGATGGATAGCCAAGATGGCACCATGTGGCACCATCTCAGCCACCCACACCGGCCATGCACACCTGTTGCCCACTCTCCCTTATCAATGGCTTGATCAACCTCAGCCGTTGGATCTTGATCCAATGGCCGAGGGCACCTGACCTCAAATCCAAAAACTTTCCTCAAGAGACCGTATAGCTCAGCGGTTGCATGCCTTCACGTGAAGAGGGAGGCAAGGGTTCCAGCCTCGCCTTGCCTCAAATCGAGTGTAAGCTCGGGCGCGGCCAAATTCCTCTGTCAGATTTGGATTGTGTAGCAGCGGGGGCGCGATGTGGCACGATCTGGGCACCTCATCACGCATGCATGCGATGACCCACGTTTGAACGCCCGATCGCACGTAAGCGCATGATGGGGCGAGATGAAGGTGTGGGTGCAATGGCTTTTAAACCGTCCGATCTCACGATCGGATCATTGAGAGCGCTCGATCGTGCATAGGGGTTGAAGCACGGGGAGAGGAGGTGCGGCATGCGCGTGACCTATGCCCATGTTTAAGGGCTTTAGTGACACTTAAATCCATCACTAAAGACCCTGAGTTAATGTTTTTAAGCATAGAATGACCAAATTGCCCTCAATCCCTACAACTATAAAAGGAGACCCCTACCACTCGAATTCATCATCCCTTCCTCTCTTCTTTAACCCCCTCCAAAGCTCTAAGAGTTGGTCCCGTTCATGGAGCATTCTAGGGTTGTCCTCTCACTACCATTCGAGAAATAGATCCCGCTGCGACGTTGCCCTGCCCCATTCTCTATCGTCCGTCATCATTCTCCTTCGTCGCGCATCTCACCACCTTTGTCCGGGCGCTCCGCCAACACAGCTCATCCTCCAAGCAGCCGTCGAGGAGGATAACTTCTCTCCACCTTCTTTTTACTGCTTTCTAGAGTAGATTTACCACTTTCTAGTTGTAAGATTTCTTTCCTTCTACTGTAGTGGTTAGTTGTAATAGACATCATTCTGTGATTATGAAATCCATGTTTATTCTACCTCTATTTTATCTTTATTTGTAATATGCTCTCTCTCTCTTCTATTCATTATTATTTAAGTAGATAGCTAGTTTAGATTCAACTCGACTAGTTAATCTACTTCATCAAAATAAAATAAACATGATTTTTAATCAAATGTCCGCCTCCCTGTTTCGACCCAGAATTCCTTTTGAGTTTCGGTAAAATTTATCTCTTGATGATTTTTCCTCGCAAATCGCGTTGCAAAGACTGGTTTTCGAAACTCAACTCTATTTGCGATGATCTTTCCGACACAACATGAACTTGCTCCTAAGAAGGTCGTACCTGTGGTTGTGGACCATAAGGTACAAAATTTTATGGTTTGGAATAGGTTGGGCTGAAAGAGTACCCTGAGATTGAGTCGTAATGCATAGTTGATTAATCTCAGCATTCTGTTGCACCAATTGGTGTTGAAGAGAGGTCATGTTTTCTTCATGGCGCTTAGACATTTCCATTATCATTTGCATCAATTTATCAAGAGAGCTTGATGCATGATCCGTTTGAGGTGCACAAGGGCCTAATGGTGGATTTGCCAAAGGATTATATTGGGCCCTTGGGATGATGGGAGAGGACGGTCGCATTGGTCCACTAGTGGGGTTTTGGCGTTGAGGGTTGTTGGACCATGCGAAATTTGGATGGTTGCACCACCCTAGGTTATAAGTAGCAGAATATGGGTTATTCCCTAGGGCACACACGTCTTTGATTTCAGAAGACAAGTTTGCATATGGTACTACATCCGAGTACATGGAGGCTTGGTCCTCCATGTCATAATATTGGCTAGCAAAAGCCAGATCCACATTACTTACTGAGTCTCTTGGCGCAATACTCAGTAAGGATGGTGCAGGTCTTGCGGGATTCCTAGATATCATCCTGACTTGGGAAGGATTGGTTCTGCAATGTGGTGAAGGAGTCGATGTGTGAGTCACAGGACGGGTATGGTTGGCCAAAAATTCGTCCAGCTTCTTATGAACGAGGGAGACTTCATCCAATTTTTGAGCAATTACATTTAAGTCAGTGGATGAGTGGGAAGGTCCTGTGTCAACCTCGTGTGCTCCGCTACGAGGTGTGTTGGTCTGATTAAAGTTGATGATGGAAACGATATTCATAGAATTCTCACTCATATTTTCAAACAGTTCGAATGCTCCATCCTCATCTTTATTCATGAAATTCCCTCCGCAGGAAGAGTCAGCAATCTGCTTCAAAGTTTCATTTAGCCCATAAAAGAAAATCTAGGCTACCTGCCATTTAGGCAGACCGTGGTGTGGACATTTTCTGAGGAGGTCATTATACCTTTCCCAAGCCTCATGAAATTGCTCACCGTTTTGTTGCGTGAAAGAAGTAATAGCACGACGAAGCGCATTGGTGCACCCTATTAAGATGAATTTCTTGAGAAATGCTATACACATCTCTTCCCAAGTTCAGAGAGGTTTCCCAATGGTGTGCAACTGTAACGACCCGATTCCCGAGTCCCTACGAGACACGAGAACCGGACCGACTCGACTAATCCCAAGACCTAGTCGTCCAACGAGGAAGTAACCAAAAGAGCAGTAAAATAAACCACATTCAGCATGAATATAACTAACAGTAAGAAAATACAGCAATAAGAAAAGAAATCACTACAGTATATACCACCACAATAGTAGAATAACATTCGTAACATAATATGAACTACAGGTAAAGAAAGGTACAGAAGAAATAAGAACTACTCACTACAGTGGAACAAAAAGAGGTACAAGAGAATAGTGGTAACTCTACTGGACCCTACTCGGCCCAGCGTCCTCTGCAGCCGCTGACCCTGGCTGCTCCACACCTGGTCCTGAAAGGTAACGAGTGTAACACGTCAGCAAAACGCTGAGTAGAGTGGCAACTAAAACTAAAGAAAACAGTAGGGTGTACAGTAGCTATTATGTTCTGTTACTTTCTTTATTTACGTCTTTCAATTTTCTCACGATTTCATTTATTTCTCAGATCCTTTACTTGATCTTGAATGTTCCTCGTGGGAACGATCTTGATTGCAGTCTTTTCCAAGAAGTAGAAGTAGCACGTGGTGCTCTCCTGGCCGGGAAAGTCCCCCGCGGTGATCCTACTCTCAGTCAACCACCCCAAGGTCACGGACAGACGTAACGGTGACTACGGCACGCGCGATAAACGCACAGGTAGCTAGTCCTCACTGGCACGCGGTCAGTCATTTCCGTTAAGGGGTGCGCCCAAAGCACAGCACGGAACCAGTCCAGGGCAGAGCCCTCTCAGTAACAGGGGTCCGACCCCTCCACAGTAACCAAACAGGGGCCTTGCCCCTCCACAGTCCGCGCACCCTCGCCTGACTACCCTGGTTTGCCCCAGTGGGCCTAACAAGTCGGTGTAGGAGGCTAGCAAAACCCCGGGGCCAGTGGGGTAGCTAGTGCCCTCCCTACACTAGTAGCTCTCCTCGGTACTATGTACACGAGGGCCAGCAAGTCGATACAAAGCGGCCAGTCCTAACCCTGGGTCCCTGGGGTGGCTGGCCCCACTCTGCACTAAACAGGTACAGGTACTTCCCTTGGTACTACGTACCTAAGAGACAGCACACAACTACATCTTTCTTTCTCAGTTCCATTCCTTTCTCTTTCTAGGAGTTCCACTCCTAATTCCCCGTAGGGTTCCAGCTCAGAACATTTAGGTTTCACTTTCCAGTTTCATGTTCTTACAATCTATGTTCTCAATCATGTTTATTTATTCATAACAGGCAGCTGTTAATTCAAATTACAGGCAGCTTTTTGTCCTTTTCCATTTTTTCAAGACTGCAGTATTCATATATTCCACTAGTTTTCCCGTCCTAGGATTCATGCCGTATCCTAGGATCTATCATACAATCTAGTTTTCCAGCCCTAGGATTCATGCAACACCTAGGATCTATCATTCAACCTATTTCTCATTCCTAGGATTCATGCAATGTCCTAGGTTCTATTTATGGTTCCATAATTTAACAGATTATACTTAAAAGCCACTCTACCAGTTACAACAGGCGAACTGGGGGCGTGGTTGGGAATCCCGTGTGCCTCCGCAACCCCCAGGACTGCAACGGAATGGGGTCCTATCACAAGAATCAAACACAAGGAGTGTCTCAAAACAGTGTATAGCTACTGTAAACGGGTAGAGGATTTAATTTCGAAAAGGACGCAACTCGAAACACGGAAAACGAAACCCGAACGGGCCCTAAACGGGTCGAAAATGACGAAACAGTGTAAAATCAGAGTTCCAGACGTCTTAAAAAGTGGATCAAGAATTACCTTGCTCTGCGTGGGCTCTCAGACATCCAGAAGCCTGCGGGGGCGTCTGGCCTAGTTCTCAGATGTCCGATGGTCACCCCGGACGTTTGGATGTCTCTCCCGTCATTTGGTACTATAGCCAGACGTCTAATTAGCGTTGGATGGTGAATCACCGAACCTACGTGTACCCATCTCTCTCTCTCTCAGTACGGTCAGTCGAAAGGAAGGAAGAAAGACGGAAAAACTCACCTTTCAGACGTCTGGACAGTCTTCCAGATGTCTCCCCCGCCGTCTGGCTATAAGCCCAGACGTCTGATTCTGGAAAAGTTTCCAGAACCAGGGCGCGACTTGCCCTCCGCTCGCGAAGCCCGGTCGCGCCGCGCCTCGTGCGCCTGCTGCTCGAGCCGCAACAGTCCCCCCCCGCGTCACTCCACGCTCGCTGTGGCCCCCACCGGCCAGCCCTAGCAGCCCTGGCGAGCTCGCCCTCACGGCCGAGAGCCTCTCCCACGTGCAGCACCTCCTCCCACGCTCACCGCGACTGTCGCTGCCGCTGCACCCTCGCACTCGCTCTCGCGCACTGGCTGGAAGGAGAAGAGGAAGGAGACGGAGGTGACGGGAGTGAGGGAGAGGGCGTGGCCTTTTAAGGCCGCGCGAGGAGGAGAGAGAGAGCACGACAGAGGGCGCAGGAGGGAGAGGGAAAAAGAGAGAGAGGGAATTTCCGCAGGTCTGCGCGCTCAGGAGCGCAGACGAAATAATTGTGCCAAAAATATCCGATTTCCAGACGTCTGGAAATGATCCTAGACAACTGGTCCGACGTATGGAGGTGATTCCAGACGTCGTGCCAAAATAACCGATTTCCAGATGTCTGGAAATGATCCCAGACGTCTGGTCAGACGTCTGGAGATGATCCTAGACGTCTGGTCCGACGTCTGGAGGTGATTCCAGACGTCTGCCGTCTGGAGGTGATTCCAGACGTCTGGTCCGACGTCTGGGCCACCTCCCAGACGTCTTAAAAGATGTCTGGAGCGCGCGTTCATAACAGCAACCATTACACTGTTTTGTCCCGCAACAAAAATGGGAACATTTTCATGAGGATGTTGCACATCTTGATATTTCTTGGTTTAATTTTTTTAGCTAAGCAGGTTAAGTCCTTCAAGTGAAGCAAAGGGTCTTCACTGGCCAATCCATGGTAATGGAAGTTGATTAGGCTAATTACGTTTGATTTTAGTTAGAAATCCTCTCCGCCCACAGGGACATGAATATGCCCAAGGGTCTCTATCGCAATGGGATTCTGAAATGAGCTAAGAGACCTGGGCTCTTCCTGTTTAGGAGGGTTTTGCATTTCTTGCAATGTCTCCCTAATGGCTTCGATTTGCTCAGTATACAATGCCATTTAGGCTTGGAGACAGGTTAATGGGTCAACGGCTCCACCACCTGGTGGATTTGGAGGGGGGTGATTTCCTCCCTCGGGATTTTAGGGTGGGAGAGTAGCCATGTTTACAGAGGAGGAGGACGATTCACCAAATTCTTCCCCTCTAGAGTTATCAGACAATTCAACAAGTTTAGGATTTTGCGACCTCCTCCCAAACATGCACTGACGCAGGAAGAATTGGGAAGATGAGAAGAGAGGAGGGGATAAGAGAAAGGACGCCGAATAGGTGCACTTGATGACAAATCAAACAATCAAGGTCCTAACCTCTAAAGTGACCTAAGGCCTAAAGATCTAAGTTACCTACTATCACAACTTACGGAACTGAATACAAGCACCGCGGAACCACCTTGACAGATTGAAAGGCTGTTTGCCCCAGTCTTAGACACCCGATAGCACGCAGGAACCTGCAACAACACGTAAGTGCTACACGCAGGTAGTTAGACCTCCAAACCTTAATGGGAGTCAAGTTACTACCAATTTTAATTAAGAGGCTTAGGATTCAAGTGCTTTGGAATGTGAAGGACCTTGTATATGGGTAATGCCCAAGTGTGTCAATTTTTGAGTGTGTAAAGCAAGCATGTAAAGGGGAAATCTCCCCAAATTGAAGTTTGAGATGGTGAATTGCTTTTAGGATTTCAACTTTACGTAGTATGGATTTTATGATTTCACTTAATAACCAATTCAACCAATCTCTGGATTTTCAAGAAATACAAGTTCTCTAAGCCCAAACAACCCTCCTTCAATTTGATTTGGTTAATGCAAGCTACAATGCAAATGGGCCCCTAATTGGAAATTTCTAAGTGTAGATGCACGAGTCAATTTTAAATAAATGTGAAAGGGAGCCAAAGCACTTTAATTCAAGTGTTCTCAATCACCAAAATAAGAATCCACACAAGGCTCAACCGCCAAAATGTGAAAAAATGAAAATGAATATATTGGGGTTGAAATTTAGGATCAAATCAAGGCAAGTTTTAGGGTTGTGGTGGGGTTGGAGTCAAATCAACCCCAAGACTACCCAACCAAAGTTTGGATCTCGAATGCAAAATAATGAGGCAAAAAATATGTAACAAACAATTGGTTTTGAATTTGCCTCAAGAATAATTTCACGTAGCGAAATACCCAAGAATCGAAACTCTTAGATTTTTCGTGCGTGAAAGAGTGGAAAATCAAGGGCGGTGGTGGTGTTAAAACGAATCAAACAATGGGTTTTAATCGACTTGCCCCAGAAATCCTAAGAAGTGATTTTTTTCTTTTAGGGTATTTTGATTTTTTTATTTTTTTTTCAATGTGACAGAAGGACCTAACTTGCTAAGAAGAAGACACCTACCTCTTTAGCAACGTGTGCGAAGCTCCAATGCAGCGCCGATGACTTCATGCTCCCACGCCCACCTTGGATTTACCCACATCTCCGACCTCCTCTGTGTGTCTTTCTCCTTGCAATAGGTACACTTGCACAAAAACAAACAAAAAAAGCCGTGAAGAGATGGTAGGAATCGAGAAAGTAAGAGGAAGAGAGTAGAAAATAACTCCTGATAGTGCCTCCCCGGCAACGGCGCCAGAAAATTCATTTTTAAACGTGGGTAGGGTTATTTAATATGGTGATATTAGTGTCGTAAAGTATATAGTGGAAGTGATTACCTACAGGTGAATCTACACAGTTTACCAAAATCTATTAACCTGGAGTAAATCAAATTTTAACTTGTCAGTTTTAGGCTCAGGGTCGAACTGAGGGAGGTGGGTTTGGGGTTAAACTGTTACTACGTGATTCCTATGACTTGCATCAATTCCATTTGCTTATTCTATTTTTGGGTTTTTCTTGCTTTTTAGATTTTTTTGGAGATAATCTTGTCCTTGAGGCACACCTTCAAGAATTTGTTCTTGGCTACCGCCAAAAGTTGGTCCTTGGCGATTCATCAAAAATCAAGTTCAAAATGGATCTTGCTACAAGCAAGATCGTGTACCTATAAAGATAAGAGTTATCTTTTCTATTTTAGGTTTTTTCTGGAATTTTCTTTATCAACAAAATAAAAAACAAGGATAAGAAATGCGAAAAGAAGGTATGGAAATACTTAGCATATATATATATATGTATAGGTATAAGTATATATAACTAGATGATAGGGTAGTGAATATTGAATCTAGGATTCAATGGAAATGTATTACAAAGGTAGGTTTACCATCGTCTAGAAAGACTTGAATAACCTAGCTACATGCCGCATGTGGGTGTAGAGTGGACGTGTGGAATGTGGGTGGAAGGCTTGATATACGTGAATATCGGGGAATACACACAACTGATGCGAATATTCCCACAATAAAATGCGTGGTAAGTGGATACGTGCACGGTATTATGAGTGGAGATAGGTGGTGAATGTGTGAAGAAGGAAGTGGAATATAGATGTGTATATATGTGTATATACAAGTATATATATATATAACTATATATATGTATATGTATATAAATATAGTAACTATGTAAATATATATATATATAAGTATATATCTACCTATAAGTATGTACATATATATATATATATATATATATATATATATATATATATGTACATCTATATATATATATGTTAATATAGGTAAATATATATGTTTGTATTTATATATGTATGTTTGTATGTATATGTACGTGTGTATTTCTATGTGTGAGTGTGTCTGTATGTGTGTGAGGGTGTGTGTCTGTTTATGGGTGAGTGAGAGGGTGTGCATGTGTGTGTTTGCGCGGGAAGGAGTAAAAGGGAGACAGAGGCTGCACGGGCAGCATGCTGGGGAGAGGAGTGAGGGCACTGTGCGTAGAAGTGCAAGGCGGATGGGAGGTAGCGCGTGCGAAGGGCGGCTCGTGTAGAAGTGCAAGCGGGGGTGCTGCAACCAACTGCAGCAGGTCGCGATGAGGAGAGAGAGTGGTTGGGGCAACAGGATAAGTGAGAAGCCCTCGGTCACGGCACTGTAGCCGCGTGAGGTCGTGGCTACAGTGCCAAGGGCAAAAAGTGACCGAGTGGCTCGCAAAGTCACCGGCTGATCAGTGTGCACAGGCGTGCGGTGAAGGCTGCACAGACCAGCTGGGATGAGTGCGTGTAGGGCACGGAAGGGTCGGTAGAGGCACGCGGGAGTGCACACGACGGTGGCTGGCGTGCACGGAGGTGAGAGAAGCAAGCTTCAGAGCTTGTTGTTCTACGCTAATGGCGATGGAGCAAAAATAAAAAGAATGAAAAATAAAAATCGTAAAAACAAAACAAAACTAAGAAGAAACACCACATTACCTACTCGCAATGAGCTAGACGGTGGTGCTCCCTACCTTGGAGGTTGCAACCACAGGAGGGAAACGCCTCTGCTCTCAGTGTTCCTCTCAACTTGTGAGAGGATACTGAGGATGAGGAGGGGAAGAGAGGGAGAGAGGAGAGCCCAGGGAAGTGAGGTGGTCGGTTGGAGTGTGTGCTGTGATGGTGTGTGTGCATCTCAGGGATATGGAGGTGGAGCGAATGGCTGAAGGCGAGGTGAGGGGATGGGCCCACGACTGCATGGAGGGGGGGGATGGTTATATAGGTGAGGGGGTGTTATGACCCGGTTCCCAAATCCCTATAGGACCCGAGACCAGCTCGACTCGACTAATCCCAAGACCCAGTCGTCTAACAAGAAATAACCAAAAAGTAGGAAAATAAACCACATTCACTATGCAATGTAACTAACAATAAAAACGTACAAGCAGTAAAGGAAGTAAATGCTGCTAGTCAGTACATTCCACCACAATAACAGGAAAGTAGAACAAAAGTACAGTAATGGGAACAGTAAACAAAAATCAGAAACTCACTAGCAGAAAAGAAAGTACAACCACAGTATAAAACTACGGTTGGGCTCGATTGGGCCCAGCACCCTCTACAGCCGGTAACTCGGGTTGCTCAACTCCTGGACCTGTAAAGGGTTATGAGAAAACGGAGTCAGCAAAGGCTGAGTAGAGTGGTAACAGACTATCTAGAGCAGTAAAAGCTAGCAGGTAAATTTATCTTTTCCAGTTATTTATTTTTCAAGTAATTTCTTTTCACCCCATTGGTTTACTTTTAGATTTCTTTCTTGATCTCGCATATTCCTCGTGGGAACGATCTTGATTGCAGTCTTTTCCATAGACTAGAAGGCACACGTGGTGCTCTCCTGGCTGGGAGAGTGCCCCGTGGTAATCCTACACCCAGTCAACCACCCCGAGGTCACAGACAGACGTAGCGGTGACTACGGCATGCGCGATAAGCTCACGGGTAGCTACCCCGCACTAGCACGCGGTTAGTCGTTTCCGCTAGTGGGTACGCCCAAAGTACAACACGAAACAGCATAGGGCCTAGCCCTCTCAGAAACAGGGGTCTCGCCCCTCAGAACCAAACAGGGATCTCGCCCCTCCACAGTTCGCACACCCTCGTCTGACTACTCCAGTTTGCTTAGAGGGCTTAACAAGTTGGTGTAGGGTGCCTAGCTGAACCCCGGGCCCCGTGGGGTGGCTAGCTCCCTCCCTACACTAGTAGCTCTCCCTGGTACCGTGTATGCGAGGGCCAACAGAAGTCAGTGTAGAGTGGCCAATCCTAACCCCAGGTCCCAACCCAAGGGCAGCTAGCTCCGCTCTACACTAAAAAGGAGACAGTCGCTCTCCTTGGTACCACGTACTCAAGGGCCAGCACACTTCCCATCCACATTTCCAGGCCTTTCCATTCATCCACAGGAGCTCTACTCCTAACTCCCCGTAAGGTTCATGCTCATATTCACCATATTATTCCATACCAGGATTCATCATTCACAATTCCGTTCTCGTATTATACACATGCAGCTCGTATTTCCACAATTAAACACATGCAACAAGCGATATCACAGGTAATAGTTTAATTATCTCAGGCAGCTCATATTCTAACAGGCAGTTGCTAACAATTCAGCTCATTCATTTATAAATACAATCTCAATCACTCATACAAACAGTGCAATTATTTCTCGTCCTAGGATTCATGCCACATCCTAAGTTTCCAGTTATCTAATTATCATAGATGCATTCATGTTTTATGAATAGAACAGGGGGAAACTACTCTACTAGACAATCTGAGAGTATTGGGGGCTCGAACTGCAGGCCCACGTGCCTCTATAAGCCCCAGACACGTAACAAGTAGAAGTCCTATACCAAGGAACACATCACAACGGAACATTCAGAATAGTATATAAAGGTTTCTAACATGTAGAGGAACTCACAAGAAAACCATAGATATTTCATTTGCGTAAAACGGATCCCGATCGGACCCTAAATGGGTCAAAAACATGTCTGCAAACCCAAATTAGACGTCTGGAACCAAATCCAGACATCTTAAAAGTCATCAGAGACTCAACTTAGGTTCCTGTGACCATCTAGACTCAGTTCTAGATGTCCGACCAGTCCTCCGATCATTTGGGAATGCCTCCGGTCGTCTGGTAAGCTGTCCAGAAGTCCGAAAAGCATGGGAGGGCGTGCTGCGTGCCTTCCCAAAGCTGCTCCTACACACGACAGAGCAGCGCACCATTTTTAGCGAAGTAGATCGCCTCTGCTGTGCGGCCTGCATGGTCGTAACCGCGAGGAAGACGTACCTTCACGATACACCCACCTTCAGACGTTCGGTGTCGTCGCCAAACATCCAGTCCGTCATCCAGAAGGCACTCCGGACGTCTGATACTAGAAAAACTCCAGTATCAGACCACGTTCCCTCTCCTCTCGCCGCGCTTCACCGCGGCTCCTCTTGCTCCACTGTAGCTTCGACTGCTACAGATGGTCGAGGATGTCGCCCCAACACTCTCCTCCCGCATGCGCCGTGGTGGCTATGAAACCCTCCGGCGAGCCTCCATGAGCTCATGACCTCAACCCTCTCCTCTTCCTCACGTCCGCTCCTCCTTGCTCTCGCTCCCTCTCTCTCACGCGCCTCACTCATTGCTGTGGAGTGGGGAGTGGAGAGGAGAGGAAGGGGGTGCTTGATTAGCCCATAGTTGTGGGCTATTTAAGTATTTAAGTGCCTACACATTAGGTTAATTCTAACATTTATTTAGTATAAATTAGGATGTAAATAGATTAATTCATAGTTTTAATCTAATTACATAATCCATACATTGCATTCATATCTTAAGTGCATTTAGAATTAGCTTAGAATAGCATTCATCTAATTAGATAACCAATTAGGTACATTGTTTTCATTAACATAGAAGTTGAGGGTCTGTACATAAATAATCCTAATATTTTAACATTATTTTCTTTATTCTTCTTCTTTCAGAACGGCTAGCTGCCGCTCCAATGCCAGGCTGCTGCAGTGAAGAAGCCATTCAAGGGGGAGGGGATGTGGTGGATCTGGTCGGGCGGCTGATTTCAAACTTGTGCAGGCCACTACAAAAGGAGGAGGGAGGCAGCCGAGCTCAGGAGGCCTCCGCCACCGACCCACCACTGTGCAGAGAGAACCTCTCTCTTCCACTCCACACTGCCGGCCTCTACTGTGGCGACAAGTCTCCATCACCGTGGGTGTGTGGTGTGACAGGCCACACCGCCATCCGGAGCTCGCCGCATCACCGTGAGCACCTTAGCGTGCATCCCCCTCGCCGTCATCGCCGACCACCATCACCAAGCTACTGATTCAGCCACCCTCTCAGTAACTTAAGACGTCTGGGGAATTTCCCAGACGTCTGAAGTTACCCGCTCACTTCCACCGCACACGCCTGAAGTCGCCTGCAGACCCCTTCCCGCACCTGCAGAACCTTTAGCGCACCCACGTCCGTCAACCTTCAGCTCAAACGCGCCTCAACTCTCCAATAGCCACGCCTCCGCCCGCACCTGCAGACCACCGCAACCATCTTCCACGTGCCTGCAGACCAACACAACGCTTCCATGCGCCTGCAGACCAATGCTTCATCGCGCCTGCAGACTAGCGCCCACCGTCTCCAACCGCGCCTGCAGCACCCTCCGCCACGCCTCCGCCCGCGCCTGCAGAGCCCATCTCCACGCACCTGCAGCATCCTCCGCCCGCGCTTGCAGAAGCGCCCGCAGCTTGCGCGCACACGCCAGCTGCCCACAGCACCCTTCGCCCACGCACAACAGCCTGCGCGCCCTCATCAGCTGCAGCCGCACCTGCTCAACCGCCTGCAGCCGCCACCAACAGCACCTCCGCCGGAGCTCGTCCGGCCACCTCCGGCCGCTGCGCGACTCACCGCCACCACCGATTCGAAGCTCTTGGTCCAAGGGACCTCCTCCGAGCTTCCCGCGCCTGGCCATCGGCTCCTCGTCGCGCAAGACAACGGGGAAAAATTCCCCTGTTTTGCTACAGTAAACCGTCAATTAAAATTTACATTTTCTGCCATTGCCACATTTTAATCATATTTTATTGATTCTGCATTGCGGAAAATATCCTATAGTTTCTCATAATTACCATTTCAGCATTGTTTCTTGCTTAAACCTTAATCTAAAGGCAATCTTGGCTTGGTTCTTGTCCAAATTGACTACGAACAAACATTTTTAAGTGGTGCGAATTTAATACGTTATTGCCTCCCTGTGGATAAGACCCGCTCCTCTGCGAGTGGTTATTTGTTGTTAAAAATTGGTTAGTCGATTTTTCCACCACATTAAACTATAAACGACTTAAAAGCGAAAGATCGACCAGTCAAATGATGCCGTTGCCGGGGAGGTAACAGACGCAATAATTTCACCTAATTTTATTTTGATTATTTGTCAATTGCACAGAGATTTGACCATCTATTATTTTCTTTTCTGTGCGAGAAATTTTGTGCAAGAATCAGCCTATGTGAGAGGCGACCCTTGACGTTTCCAGACGAGAAGTGGACGAGCAATTTTGAAAGGAGGAGAAGGACGAGGACGCGACGGACACCATTGTATTTAGTCGCTAGTTTAATTAGACTAGAATTAAGACTGTAGACTTAATTTTTCATTGCAGATAGTTTGAAACCCTTGTTCTGGGGCGTATTTTGAGGGGTTTGTTCACCGATTTTGTTTTGGGCCCGTGTTGGGTAATTTTTGGGAGTCTGTTCCCTTTTCTTTAGATTTAGGTTTTTTTTTTATTATTATTACTTTTATTTGCTTGTGCATAAGTAGTTCTAAAAAAAAAATATAAAAAAAAAAATGAGCTGCCTGCCCTAGGACGAACCATTTAGGTCTGTATGAGCAGCCTCTAGATTTACTTTTCTGCATTGCGTGCATTCTTGCATCGTAGATCGCTGGAGGCAAGGTACGCATTCTCTTACTTTGTATCCTATTTTTGATCACACATTGCATTTGTGATTTAATGCGAAGACCACCTAATCTGTACTGAATAAATCTAACAAGTGGTCACATTTTCTTAGAAAAAGGACTAATCAAAGGAAGGACATTTTAAAAACCAAGGATTTGATTTTCAAACTTGGCGTTTGATTCAAAGTTCAAAATCTTTGACTGTGTATGCACACTTATTTCACTTGCACCACGGCACGCTTCTAGACACTCCTTAGGTTTGGAAATACTAGGACAAGAGCCCTCCTTTCGTTGGATTCTGAAGTGTTCGGAACTTGAGATCAAAGGTTTTGTAAATCCAAAGAGGGGGATACCCTGTCACGGATTTTTGGGGGTAGTTGAGGAGCACTGCCAAAGCACAGCTTCAAAGGAAGGCTTAGGCCTACTTGCATCCCTCGATCTTCCGTCTTTGGATTTACTTGACCATTTGAGATTTAGGGAAGAACACCTAAGCTCCAACTAGGTCTTCTTAGGCGAACCGTAGGTTGACAATAGGCGCGTAATTGATTGGGTAAATTGTATTGTCACCTGCAATCTGACTTAAAATCAAAAGCCTAAATTGGGAAAGACCTAAAAGGTCCTTTTTAAATTGTGTTTTGCTTGGGGAATTCTGATTGAAGTGTGAGTTAGAATGGACCACATTGCTTTTCATCCTTTCACATCTTGCCCACACCCTCACCCCCACTCTGCATCCTTCGATCCCAGATGCCGAGATGGTCCATTCCTTGATGGACGTAATGACAATCATTGGGATCCATTTTACTCCTATTATAGGAGTATTGGCCTGGTTAAGCCCCAAATCAGTGAGCATAGCCTAGGAGCGGGATTTGCTTTGCCCAATATCCCACATACCAAAGAAATACCCAACCCACCCTCCCTGAAAAGGTATTATGGTTGGACAAACACTCCTGGGTACTATGAGCCTGAGCCTGACTTCTCTCATGATAGAAATGACCTCTCCTCTTTGAAGATGAAAATACAGAAAATACAAAACGAAATGAGTGAATTGTTAGGAGAATCTTTGAGAGCAGGCCAACAAGAAAGAGATGAAATTAGCCACCCAATCTACCCCATTGAGGATGACGTACACCCCTCTACAATAGATGCATCTCCCGTGGGAGAGCTACACTTTAAGTTGGAGGGAAATTCTAGGGAGAATAGCTACTTTTCGAGGATCGATTTTGAAACCTCCCCATTAGATAACAATTCCTTGAGAGATCTATACTTTAGGTGGGAGGAAAATACACATGACAGTAGCTATGCATTGGATGAAGAAAGGTGGCAACCCGAGGAAGATGATGATAAGGTTGAGTATCCACCTGAATTATATTGGAGTCAAAAGAAGGGAATGATGGTACCATTGGAAGACCTTGACCCAGATGATAGTATTTTCGTGACATTTGATGAAGTGGGTCAAAGTCAAGTTGTTAATCCTACCCTCCCTTCTGATCACGATATGGAACTCAAACCCACCCTTAAGGAACCTAACCCTAAAGAAATTGACCTATCTGAGGAGTCTGATGTTACCAGTGTAAACCATTTACCTCAGATAGAGCACCCTAGGGGATCTGCTGAGATATTAAATGATTCTAGACCTCGGGTACATGATGAATTGTGTGATGAGGAGGAGGACGAATTATATGAGGAACCTACATTCAAGATTTGGAGTGACACTAAGGGTGATTATGTCTTATTTGAAGAGTTAGCCCTTGAGGATGTCACAAATTTGACCAAATTAGGTTTCCTTAGCACACCCATTGATGATATTTCTCCTCATGATAAAATGATGGAAAATTTGGAAGCAATTTCTAAGATTTATGTGGATTCACATATAGACTCCGGGGAAGATTTGAGCAAAGAACAAAAACCCAGGGATGACATTGATAGGATAATCCCTAGATCTGTTGCTTCCAACCTGCCTTCATTCACTTCGAAGTCACCCTATGATTCGCTTATATTTGAAAGCGAAATTGTGACTCCTGATGAAGAGTAGGAAGATCCATGTGATGGTGCAAGGAATGCTAGGGATGAAATTGAGGATTTAGAAAGAGTGTTTGGGATGGACACCAAGCTGATTAAACCCAACCTAGATCTTATGGCCATCCCACAACATCGTAACTTGGACACCCTAGACGATCCTTGCCTTATAGAATTGCTCACTTTTGTTCTGACCAGGGGGCATAACAGACCAATATTTCCCGTAATGGAGTATCGGGTATGGATTGATGATTTATTTAGTCAGTCCATTACCCTGGGGGTTTATCTCTGTACCATTCCTTCCCCATTCTTTTTGGAGGATCCTTGTCATCCTCCCCCTACCCCTTTGGAGGTTGTTTTACCTGTTTATCCTTTAGAACCTCTTCTGGTGACCTGGGAAGATTTCATTCCCATTTTAGTTGGGCGAGCATTTGCTATCAGGATTCATCATCAGCTCGCCAACATTCTAGGTTACCTATTTTCTAGGCCAACATTGCTTTGCTCATTTTTAGGGCCTATTTCTGCAATTCTTGAACCTGATTTGCAAGTTCTTTGGCTATTCAGCCTAGCTCTAACCCAGGTAATATCCTTCTATGCAATGAGGACATTGCAGATTTTAGGCATGGGGTGTGTACTTGGGGATATACATAGCATAATTGCATACATTTGTACATATATATAAAAAAAAGGTTTTGAGCTTAACTGGCTAGATCTTGCAGTCTTAAGCAAATCAGAACTCTAGGGTAGACTAAGTTAATTCTAGGGTCAAACTTTAGAAGCTAAATGAGCTACTAGCTTTAGACCTTTAGGGTCCTTTGTGGACTTAAAAACTTAAGTAGGAGTTAAGTTGCGAACCATTCCTCAAGAGGTTGAGGAAGGGAAACTAGGGTTTGAGTTAAAAGGTGGGGTAGTACCTGGAGTCTTATTCTACTTTTTGGTTTATGGGTCCTTGTAACCCAAGCATCCAAATTTCACACACTTGGTCTGGTAATCAACTTAATTTCTATCTTTCTGAAAAGAGATTTGGTTCTCTTAGTTTTGACTTAAGAGAGGCTTGAAAACACATTTTGATTGGAAGAGTTCCCACCGCAGGAGAGGTCGAGTATATACTCACCTTGAGGATGCGATGATAACATATTACCTCCTTGGTGCTTGTCTCTTAGGATATCCATCCTACTGGGGGCATGTAAGCGCATTGCGCGGTTCAGGTACCATGGGCGGCCCTATCTCGAAGTGTCGATTGCCATAGGCCTGAATTCGCTTAAGAAATCCATGGGCGATACTATCTCGAAGTGTCGATTGCCAGGAGTTCTTGGGGTCATTATGGGCGGTGCTATCTCGAAGCATCGAAAGCCAGGCACCCTTCGAGGTATGGTAATGGAGACAATGAATCTGACACAGACCGTGTTGATAGTTGATCTGAGGTTAGACTTAGAAGAATAAAAAAAAAAAGTAAATAAAAAGAAAAGAAAATCCTTTAGCTCAAAAAACTCAGACCAATACACAGGCACGGATGCTTTAATCTCAGGGATCAATAAACTTTAGGGTAGAGTCAGAAATCAGGGAAACTTGTGCTTGCAACTCGTCTTTAGCCGACCTAGTATGTAACTTAGTAACTACTTAGGAACCTTGGGTCTAGAGCCTGAACTTAATATGCTTATGAAGGAAGACTAAGTGAGTTGACTAGTCTACTTAGAGTGCTAGGTTTCGCTTAATTTTGCTAGGGACTAGCAAAAACTAGGCATGGGGGTATTTGATTAGCCCATAGTTGTGGACTATTTAAGTATTTAAGTGCCTACACATTAGGTTAATTCTAACATTTATTTAGTATAAATTAGGATGTAAATAGATTAATTCATAGTTTTAATCTAATTACATAATCCATACATTGCATTCATATCTTAAGTGCATTTAGAATTAGCTTAGAATAGCATTCATCTAATTAGATAACCAATTAGGTACATTGTTTTCATTAACATAGAAGTTGAGGGTCTGTACATAAATAACCCTAATATTTTAACATTATTTTCTTTATTCTTCTTCTTTCAGAACGGCTGGCTGCCGCTCCAACGCCCGGCTGCTGCAGTGAAGAAGCCATTCAAGGGGGAGCGGATGTGGTGGATCTAGTCGGGCGGCTGATTTCAAACTTGTGCAGGCCACTACAAAAGGAGGAGGGGGGCAGCCGAGCTCAGGAGGCCTTCGCCACCGACCCACCACTGTGCAGAGAGAACCTCTCTCTTCCACTCCACACTGCCGGCCTTTACTGTGGCGACGAGTCTCCATCACCGTGGGCGTGTGGTGTGACAGGCCACACCGCCATCTGGAGCTCGCCGCATTACCGTGGGCACCTTAGCGTGCATCCCCCTCGCTGTCATCACCGACCACCATCACCGAGCTACTGATTCAGCCACCCTCTCAGTAACTTAAGACGTCTGGGGAATTTCCCAGACGTCTGAAGTTACCCGCTCACTTCCACCGCACACGCCTGAAGTCGCCTGCAGACCCCTTCCCGCACCTGCAGAACCTTCAGCGCACCCACGTCCGTCAACCTTCAGCTCAAACGCGCCTCAACTCTCCAACAGCTACGCCTCCGCCCGCGCCTGCAGACCACCGCAACCATCTTCCACGCGCCTGCAGACCTCCACAACGCTTCCACGCGCCTGCAGACCAACGCTTCACCGCGCCTGCAGACTAGCGCCCACCGTCTCCAACCACGCCTGCAGCACCCTCCGCCACGCCTCCGCCCGCGCCTGCAGAGCCCATCTCCACGCGCCTGCAGCATCCTCCACCCGCGCTTGCAGAAGCGCCCGCAGCTTGCGCGCACACGCCAGCCGCCTGCAGCGCCCTCCGCCCACGCACAACAGCCTGCGCGCCCTCATCAGCTACAGCCACACCCGCTCAACCGCCTGTAGCCGCCACCAGCAGCACCTCCGCCAGAGCTCGTCCGGCCACCTCCGGCCGCTGCGCGACTCGCCGCCACCACCGATTCGAAGCTCTTGGTCCAAGGGACCTCCTCCGAGCTTCCCGCGCCTGGCCATCGGCTCCTCGTCACGCAAGACAACGGGGAAAAATTCCCCTGTTTTGCTACAGTAAACCGTCAATTAAAATTTACATTTTCTGCCATTGCCACATTTTAATCATATTTTATTGATTCTGCATTGCGGAAAATATCCTATAGTTTCTCATAATTACCATTTCAGCATTGTTTCTTGCTTAAACCTTAATCTAAAGGCAATCTTGGCTTGGTTCTTGTCCAAATTGACTACGAACAAACATTTTTAAGTGGTGAAAATTTTAATACGTTATTGCTTCCCTGTGGATACGACCCGCTCCTCTGCGAGTGGTTATTTGTTGTTAAAAATTGATTAGTCAATTTTTCCACCACATTAAATTACAAACGACTTAAAAGCGAAAGATCGACCAGTCAGTGCTCTTATAGGCAAGGGGTTTAGGGTTCGGTGAGGGGGGAAAAAAGAAGAGAGGAGAGAGAGACGGAATGTGCGCTGCCTGCGCGTAGAAAGCAAATATGCGTACAAGTTTTTTAATTTCCAGACGTCTGGGAATGGGTCCAGACGTCTGGACTAACAATCCAGATGTCTTAAAAGGCTCAAATTAGAATGGATCTTTACAGGCGGTATGGTGTAGGTGAGGGTGAGGATAAGTGTGCCTTTTATGAGACTTTTTTTTTCTTTTTTTGGTATTTGGGTGTTTTGTGATTAAGCACTTTGGTAGTTAGGAAATTATTGTAGGTGAAGTATGTGGTGTTGTGTGTTAGGTAGAAATATGGTGGAAATGAAATGAGAATGAGGTATAAATGGAGGCTCAATTTCTTTCTCTATCTTCCTCTCCATAAAATATGCAAATATAAATATTTACAAGATGCATGTAAACCTGTCTAATCTAATTGCCTAATGTTATAAACTAGAATAATATGGCCAAATTAGAGACTTGAATTGCTGCAGAATCACCGAGGACGAAGGTGCCTTCGATGGGGTGAGTGGCGAGGAAGAAGGGTCGAGGTAGCTCCTGCTTTGACTGACGAGGAGTGGATGAAGTCGAGGAAGGAAGGGGACTGGCCAATTTGGTTGTTGGCTGGCCTGAGGAAGGTGTTGAGGATGTTCACTGGAGTCATGACGGAGGCGACTGGAGAAGGAGAAGAGGTGAATTTGTGGCCAAATTGGACTAACTTGGACGTAGAAACATCGGGGAGTTTATATAGAGCTTGAATTGAGCTCAAATTGAAGGGATTCTCACCTCGGACTTGTGAATTTAGCAAGTGCAAATATAGAAAATGCTGGCTCTATTGGGGTTGTTTCTCCTGAAATCATATCTTGGAATCTAGCTCAATCGATTGGTCGAGATCTTGTGACCAATTCTCCCAATTCTGGAAGGATTTGGTAGAGATTTGAGGACGGGAGCTTTGATTGAAGGTCGGTGCGTGAAGTTCTTAGGTTTTTGATTAGGAAACTTGCTGAAAATGGTGGTAGGGACCTAAGTGCGAATAGTGACGACAAAGTTAGGGACCATTTTGTGAGGATCTTGAAACTTAGGGGCTTAAGTGCAAGAATAGATTTTTTAAGGGACTGAAATGCAAAATAGGTCAAGATGGACTCTGATTGGGCCTAAATTTTGGTGATAACCTAATTTGGACCCAAGAAATCTAATGATAAACTTAGAGTTAATTTTGACCACGTTTGACTAGGAAATTTGCATAAAAGCCCAAATCAGGGTAAATTCTCGTCTGAAACTCTATTCTAGGTCAAAATGGGTTCATATGGTCAAACCAAAGGTACCAAACTTATTAGAATATTTTTATATGAATTTTAAGAGGTTTAGATGAATTTTATTTTGACCAAAATCTCTTCAATTTAAGTGGGGTTGATAATTGGGATTTTGTGTGTTGTTTCTTCTCTCGAAACATGTAAAACCCTGTTTCTGTCAATGCGGGTCCACTTCTTGGCCTTTAATGCTCAATTGACCTATAATTAACCCCTAGGTAACCACGTGGTTGCTCTTCATTTGTGATGTGATGTTAAAACTATAGATTTAGCCATGTTTTAGTGTTTTCTTCCTAAAACGGATTAGAGTGGAATTACGGTTCTCAGGTGTCAGGACCAGAACCCTGATCCCTACAAGACCCAAGATCAGCTCACCTCGACTAACCCCAAGACCCAGTCATCCAATGAGAAATAACCAAATAACATGCATCAATCCATAACCACACAAGTGCAGTAACTAAGCAGAAAGAAATTGGCAACAAAAGGAGAAATAGAACAGTAATACTAGAATATTACATGCCTTTAAGACAGGAATGCAGCCATCACAACAAACTAGTACAGATAGAGAACATAATGGAAATGTACTGAAAATATAACTACAGGAACTCACTACGACTAGCAGTAGAAACTATAGCTGGGTTTGACTAAGCCCAGCGTCCTCAGCAGCCGGTGGCTTGAGCTGCTCAAATCCCTGACCTGTACAAAGTTATATATATATATCTGGAGTCAGTCAACGCTGAGTAGAGTGGTGGATAAAACATAAAATGCATTTAACAAGTAGCTTAACATATTATTTTCCGATCCAAATTATCTTATAATGGTTTTCTTGTGTAGAGATCTAATTAGGGTCCACATTACTTAATCTTCTTGTTCCCTAAAGGAACGATTTTGCTTGTAGTTTTCCCGTGATGTAGGATGCACACGTGGCACTATCCTAGCCAGAAGAGTCCCTCCGTGATAGTCCTACACCCAGTCTACCACCCTTAGGTCATGGTCGTGATGTAGCGGTGACTACGGCACACGTGATAAGTGCATGGGTAGCAACCCCGCACTGGCACGCGGTCAGTCATTTTCGCTAGTAGGTACACCTCAACATATAGCACAGAACAGTATAGGACCTTGCCCTCTCAGAATAGAACAGGGGTCTCGCCCCTCCTTAGTCCGTGTACCCTTGTCCGACTATCTCGGTTTGCCCAACGGGCTAACAAGAGTCGATGTAGGGTGGCCATGCCTAACCTCGGGCCCCCTGGGGCAGCTAGCTCCCCCCTACACTAAGTAGCTCACCTCAGTATCACATACAAGAGGGCCAGTAAGAGTCGACGTAGAATGGCCAAACCTACCCCGGGTCTTAACCCAAAGGCAGTAAGCTCCCCTCTATACTACAAGGGATAGTTTCTCTCTTCGGTATCATGTACGCGAAGGTCAGCTCACTTCCCTTAATGGCCGCTTGTGGGCGGCAATTTCCAGAACCATCTGGTTCTCTATATTGCAGTATTCTTATCTCATTCTACATTCCCCGTAGGGTTCGTACATGAACTTTTCTTTATTCCATATCTGGTTTGTTACATACAGAATAGGCATCTCAGTTTCCATAGTACGAGTTCATTTTTCCTATCCATAATGTAGTTCATTTCGAGTAGCACAGGTAGCTTATGATTTATTCAATCATCCATCTCTCTACACATGCATCTTTTCTATCCCTAGTGTTCATGTCATATACTATGGTTCAATCAAATAGATATATATGTTTATTTCTTCCTAGGGTTCATCTCACATCCTAGGTTTAACTAATTTCATGCATTTTATTAATCTTGGAGATTTATAGTTAGAACCACCCTACCAGGATAACCGGGTGGAATGGGGGCTCGTACAGTAGCTCCCGACGTCTCCGCAGGTTCTGTACACCTAACGAACTGGAGACCTAAGACATGGATGGACAGGTCAAAAGGATTCCAAAAGATACAGACAGGCTACCATTACATGAAGAAATTCGTACAAAAAACAACGATGTTTCATTTATGGAAAACCGATATCGTTTCGGCCTTGAACGGGCTTAAAACACGAGGTCTGACAGAAATCAGAAGTCTGGGAAAGGGGACCAGATGTCTTAAACCAACTCGCAGGCATACCTCTCTCGGGCGCCTCTATCGGACATCTAGAACACAGTGCCGACGTCCAGGGGTTCCTTCAGATGTCTGGAGATGCTCCCGGACATCTGAAATCACCTCTGTCCTCACTCTACCACGCCTTCCAACCTCTGACACATGCGTAAGCATTGTCAGGACTCGATAGAGAAAAATACGAAAAAAAGATCTCTACCAGACGTCTCATTCTACCTTTGGACGTCTGGTAAGACGTCTGGATGTTGATCCGGACGTCTGATTCTACAGAAAAATGACTTCCACAGAACCGCTTTGGCTTTCCTCACCGCAGACGCTGCAGTAGAGCAACACAGCACCCTCCGCTCTTGCACTCAGACCCACTCTCCACTCTTCGCTTACTCTCTCTCCGGCTCCCTGCTCTCTCTCTCGCTCGGCTATGGTGGTGTGAGATGGAGAGGAGGAGGAGGGGGTTTATAAAGGGAGAGGAGGTGAGGGGAGAGGTGTGGCGTCGCAGGGAGTGGTGCGGGGTGTGGGTAATGGTTGTTGCAGGGTGAGGTGTGAGGCGTGGATGAGGGAGTGGCGTGCGCATAGTACGTGCTGAAAAGAAAAGCATTTTCAGACGTCTGGCTCTCTCTCCAGACGTCTTGACAGACATCTGGTGAACATCCTAAACATCTTAAAGGACCGAAAGGTGATGAGTCGTTTCATCAGGCAATCATTCAGGGGCATTTATCTCTTGATTTCAATTAATTCAAGTTAGTTATGGTGAATGATGGTGTTACCATCAATCGTTGAGTACTAAGATGTTAAAACGTGACCTTATTATCTCATGCATGAAGTAAACTCCATTTTCCATGAAATAAATTTTGTTGTGTTCATTAAATTCTAAACAGTATAGGACCACTAGAATAAATTGGAACTTATATGTAAACGACAAGTTAGAGGATAACGTGAATATCTGTTAAATCTGTAGTTAATGATGTAAACATGTTTGCATGTTTTATTGATGACAATAAAATGCAATAGTAATCTGGAATTGATTTAATAACGATGGGTTAATTAGGTTTTAAAGAATGGATAACTGGTTTAGCCTCACTACTCGTCGGATTTGGCTGTAGCTTTGGTCTTTCAAATCGATTTTGGGGATGGTTTAGGAAGTTGCTAGCTTCCCTACGACTCTTTGATTAGGCTTAACGGCCAATTGGGATAGCGGGATGCATGGCTCAAGGTTTACAGTGGTTTCTTTCTCAGTAGATGGGTAGGTCATTAGCTTTCTGTGGTTCAGCGTACATGGCGCTTGTATGTATTCACCCACTACAGGAATGAATGCTTTTTGCGAAGGTTCAAAACCGTTGCCTAATCAGGAATAACCGTTGTATTTTGTTGTCGCAAAAGTGTGTGTCGCGATAGTGTATACATGATGGTTTTGATTTCAACCGTCGTTTTCTAATAATTAACGACAGGTCTTCATTCGTTGGTCTTTATGCCCCGTGAAGAATACCGTCGTGTATCATTATAAAAGACAGTTATGTTACAAACTGTTGTTTAGTACCAATACACGACAGTTTTTCTAATGATTTTTCTAACTGTTGTATATGATGTTATTCTAGAGGTGTGATGTACACACGAACCATAAATGAAGGTTGTCAAACCGTCGTGTATAATAGACAACCGTTGTTAAACCGTCATGTATATTGGTACACTGCTATTTTCTATAACCGTTGTGTATATATGTGTATTTTTTTTTCAATATACATAATGTAGGTATTATAGAATCTTATAATACTTTAAATATATATATACAACATACAAAACATACAACATATACAACATACAACATACACAACATATAACATGCAACATAAAACATTCAACATACAACAAATATATATATAAACCTAATGAAAAGAGTATGTCATAACATCAAAATATGCATATAACTAAGCAAAATACAAAACCTAATTAACAAAAAGATAAGTAATCTAAACCTATGTCTCAGCTCCTACCCCCTATCCTGTTCCACCACCACCGAGGTCGTCGTCACCTTTGCGAGGCGGGTAGTGATAGGAAGTGCGATCCCGATCACTGCCTCATAATAACGGCATCATCTCTCTCATCTCCACTCTCTGCTACTCCATCTCCTTCCTCTGCTCCTCCATGAATTTCTTGGCATATTGCCAAGCTTGAGTTTACTGCTGGAACTGTGAGGTGATATCATGGCATTGTGTGGTGACATCATGGAGTTGTGTCTGCATCAGCTAGACGACGACTGCTGACACTAACCCCTTCCGCCCATACCAGTTGGAGATCGTCTGACTCCTCCCCCCACTACGAATGAAGCCTCCATGCTTCGAAGGCATGATTTTCCTAAAATCCTCCTCAGGTATCAAAAGAGGGTGTTGCTTAGTGTCGGAAGCGGCATTTGGAGGGGGAACCATCTGCACACAAAAGGGGGTATTGAGGGTTAGTATACATGATGGTTGTTAAGACCCAAGACATCAAACATTTTTAAGATGTTTGAGAGTTGGTCCAGACGTCTGGTCAGACGTCTGGAATTTAATTTTTGCGACGTACGATTGCGAGTCTGCATGCATGCACGTGCAGACTGAACCCGTCGCCCTCTTTTCTTCTCTCTCTTCCCTCCCCGTTCTGCAAACACCTTTCCCCACCCTGCCACGCCTTCAAATACCCTTCCCTCTCCCTCACCCATTTCCCCCACCGTCCCCTCCTTCTTCCAGCTTGATCACGAGAGAGAGAAGGCGAGGGCAGCAGCTGCTGCCGGGTGCACGTGGGGAGGAGGAGGTGCAGCGAGAGGGAGAAGAGGTGGAGTGTGTGAGGAAGAGAGAGCGAGCTCACCGGAGCAGCCAGGGTCGGTCGGCGGGCGCACAACGGGAGCAGGGTGCTGGGGAAGTTACCCCGGTGCTGTTGCAACTCAGGCAGCAGGCGGACGCAGCGCGGTGCGGTCGTGTGTAGCAGGTGGAAGGCGAGGAGGTCCTGATTCTGGTGTCTCATAGGGATTTGGGAATCGGGTCGTAACAAGATGGTATCAGAGCAAGGTCATCCCGAGAAGTGAACTAACTGGCTGGAAAATAACCAATTCATGTGCTGTAACTAGAGAAGCCACCACAACGTACCTTTGAAATATGCTTTTAGACTTCTTCGTTAAATATCAATTCGTATTGACGTCTTTTCTGTTTTGTGTTCGCGTCTCCTTGCAGGAGATGCCTCGATGTGGAGCCAGGAGGGTGGGTCGCAGGTGTGGCCAAGGTCGAGGCCCGAGGGACAAATGTGTCGAGCTTAGAGTACATGCTACCCCTTCTCTTCTCCTGAGCATACTGTCTCCAGACCTCGTCCATTTGATCCAAGAGGTGGTTCGAGAAGAATTTTAGCTTCCACCCACTTCACCACCCCTTCACCTCTCTTCCGAGGGTACGACAGGGGAGTTTATCATGGAACGAGATTTCCGCCATCACACTAGGCGGGTTAGGAGAGCTTAATGGAGGCAAGCGACGCTTGAAGGAGAGCCGTCAGTAACCTCTGGGGGGCCCCGACAAGGGCTAGTTGTCAGCACTGGACCCCCGCCCAGCCGCCAGCAGGGACTTACCGAGAGAGGGAGTCGAGTTCCCCTCTGCTACCAGTGTGGCCAGCCGGGCCATTTCAGGAGGGACTGCCCGTCTAGGGCTGAAGCACAGCAGACGCTCACCGCTTCGAGCACTGAGGGCCAGTCGGGTAGTCGTGGGTTCCAGGTGCCTGAGGGAGGACAGCTGCCACGAGGAGGATACCGGCCAGCTGTCACTAGCTCCGCCCCGGGCCTCCCTATTTTATCCGCTCCCAGTACCGAGGAGTGTCACGACGCCGTGACTCACAGAGACATCATAGCTTCATTTTATACGGTGACAGGTATGGTTACAAGATTTGGTCTTTTTGGAATATGTAATTCCTACTCCTAGTACGATGTACCTTCTTGCTCCATGAGTTGTTGCTACTCTGGAGTACGATAGCACTCGATTAGGGGATTAGTGGTAATCAGAAATCTAGGTGGTCAGCTGTTTGTAGCTGAGGAGGTGTACACAGGTTGTGAGGTCAGTGTTGGGGGACACAGCCTTCCCGCTGACCTGATTATGATACAGATGGAGGACTTTGGCGTAATTCTGGGGATGGACTGGCTGTCTGCTTACCACGCCTTGGTGGACTCCTTTGAGAGAAAGATCATCTTCTCCATACTGGAGTTGTCTTCTTTCGAGTTCCACGAGCAGCCAGTGGACGGAGGCTTCAGGTGCATTTCTGCACTTCGGGCAGTGAGACTTTTGAGCCAGGGGTGTGAGGGCTTCCTAGTTTGTGTAGTAGCGGAGCCCAGCCCTGTGGCAGACTTCCAGAGTATCCCGGTGGTCAGAGAGTTCCCCGACGTGTTCCCAGATGAGTTGCAAGGATGCCGTTCAAGCGTGAGATCGAGTTTGAGATCTCACTGGTACCGGGGACCAGCCCCATCTCCACAGCACCGTATAGGATGGCACCACTTGAGCTGCGAGAGCTCAAGTCTCAGTTGCAGGATCTTCTGGAGAAGGGCTTTGTGAGGCCCAGTGCATCTCCATGGGGAGCCCCGGTATTGTTCGTAAAGAAGAAGGATGGTACCCTACACCTTTGTGTGGACTATAGCATCTGAATAGGGTCACCATCAAGAACAGGTATCTGTTGCCGAGGATTGATGACTTGTTTGACCAGTTGCGAGGTGCCACGGTATTCTCCAAGATCAACTTGAGGCCTGGATATCACTAGCTGAGGATCAAGGAGGCAGACGTCTCCAAGACAGCTTTCCGCACCCGGTACGGACACTACGAGTTTCTTGTCATGCCGTTTGGGCTGACTAATGCCCCCGCTGCCTTCATGGATTTGATGAATCGGGTGTTTAGACTGTACTTGGACCTGTTTGTGGTGGTATTTATTGATGATGTGCTCATCTATTCTCGAGATTAGACGCAGCATGGACAGCACTTGCGGATGGTTTTGGACACGCTGAGACGACGTAGGCTGTACGTCAAATACAGCAAGTGCGAGTTCTGATCGAGGGAGGTGACCTTCTTAGGTCATGTGATCTCCGGGGATGGCTTGGCTGTGGACCCAGCCAAGGTCGAGGTAGTGCTTAGCTGAGATCTGCAGTTTCTTGGGACTGGCAAGCTACTACAGGCGGTTTATCAAGGGCTTCTTGCAGATTGCATGTCCTATGACACAGCTGACCCGGAAGGACGTGCCCTTTACTTGGATAGACGCCTGTGAGGCGTGTTTTCAGGAGCTGAAGGAGAGGCTGACTTCGGCTCCCGTGCTCACCATCCCAGACAGTAGTGGCAGGTTCGTTGTGTACACGGATGTCTCGTTGCAGGGGTTAGGGGGTATGCTCATGCAGATGGGGTCACGTTGTCGCTTACGCTTCGTGGCAACTGAAGCCCCATGAGCATAGCTACCCTACCCACGACTTGGAGTTGGCAGCTGTCGTCTTTGCACTGAAGACATGGAGACACTACTTGTACAGTGAGACCTTTGAGATTTTCACAGATCATAAGAGCCTCAGATACTTGTTTGATCAGAAGGAGCTCAACATGAGATAGAGACATTGATTGGAGCTCCTGAAGGACTATGACTGCAGCATTTCCTACCACCCAGGGAAGGCCAACGTGGTGGCTGACGCCTTGAGCCGGAAGGTGCTTGCCCACTTGGCCAGGTTACAGGCACAGAGTTGGAGCCTCATGGAGGAGATGGGTAGTTGGCGGCCCCTAGAGTTACTGGGGCATTGTGGGGCAGTGATGGTGACACGACAGATGAGGCCAGAGTTGATAGACTGCATCATCACAGGGCAGATGGCCGACTCGTACTTATAGCCCTTGGTGACAGAGTACTGTCAGGAGACCCTAGAGACTTCTCTTTTACAGACCAGGTGCTGCGCATGAGGGGATGTTTGTGCGTTCCCAGAGATGAGGAGCTGTTGAGAGAGCTCCTGACTGAGGCACACAGTTCCAGATTCACCATATATCCTAGAAACACAAAGATGTACCATGATTTGAGACATGATTTTTGGTGGAGGGGAATGAAGTGGGAAGTAGGTGAATTCGTACAGTAGTGTTTAGTGTGCCAGCAGGTGAAGGCCGAGCATCAGAGGCTTGCAGGGCCGTCACAGTCACTTCCAGTGCCAGAGTGGAAGTGGGAGAGCATCACCATGGACTTGGTGGTGGGCTTACCTGTTACCCAGCGAGGACACGACGCAGTCTAGGTAATCGTTGACAGATTGACGAAGACGGCACGTTTCTTGCCGATTTGAGTCACTTTGGGACCAGCACAGTTGGCAGAGAGGTATATCTGCGATGTGGTACGTCTACACGGAGTTCCGTGGGAGATCGTATCCGACCGGGATACCCGTTTTATGTCCCAGTTTTGGGCTGAGTTTCAATAGGTCCTGGGGATGCGGTTGAGGTTCAGTACAGCATACCACCCCCAGACGGACGGATAGTGTGAGCGCACGATACAGACACTTGAGGACCTTTTGCATGCTTGTGTACTAGACTGGAGGGGCTCTTGGGAGGAGCACTTGCCCCTGGCGGAGTTTACATATAATAACAGTTATCACTCGAGCATCGGCATGGCACCCTACGAGGCTCTATATGGACGGAGGTGTACGACACCCTTGAGTTGGGTTGAGGTGGGGATCAAGTGGGAGGTTGGCCCCAGGTTGATCTGGCAGAGTCAGGAGGTAATCGAGCAGATTCATAGGCGACTCCACACTATCAGGAGCAGATAGAAGAGCTATGTAGACCGGAAATGCAGAGAGGTATGGTTTGAGGTTGGGGATCACGTCTTCCTTCGTGTTTCACCCATGAAGGGCCTACAGCTGTTTGGGGTGAGAGGGAAGCTCGCGTCGAGGTTCGTGGGACCCTTTGAGATCCTAGAGCGGGTTGGACCCGTTGCTTATAGACTTGCCCTCCCTCCCTAGCTTTCTGGCGTGCACCACGTGTTCCACGTGTCCAACCTCAGGAAGTACGTCACCGATCCCTGTCACGTCCTAAGCCACGAGAACGTCGAGGTGGGTGACGACCTGACCTACCCCGAGCGGCCAGTGCAGATTCTCACCAGAGCCGTTCGTAGTCTAAGACGAAAGCAAGTACCCCTGGTGAAGGTTTTGTGAAGGAGCCAGTGGTATGAGGAGGCTAACTGGAAGCCTGAGGCGACGATGTGGGAGAGGTACCCGGAGATTTTTGAGGGTACATCTTTTCGGACTAGCTTCGGTCCTCTTTGAGTTTGTTATGCGTATATTATTTTTTTTTTGCACCCTAGTTAGCGCAAGTTTCAGGGACAAAACTTCCTTTGAGTTTGTTATGATGTTAAGACCCAAGACATCAAACGTTTTTAAGATGTCCGGGAGTTGGTCCAGACGTATGGTCAGACGTCTAGATGCCTTTCCAGATGTCTAGAATTTAATTTTTGCGGCGTACGATTGCGAGTCTGCGTGCATGCGTGCACAGACTGAACCTGCTGCCCTCTTTTCTTCTCTCTCTTCCCTCCCCGTCCTGCAAACACCTTTCCCCACCCCGCCATGCTTCAAATACCCTTCCCTCTCCCTCACCCATTTCCCCCATCGTCCCCTCCTTCTTCCAGCTTGAGCGCGAGAGAGAGAGAGCGAGGGCAGCAGCTGCTGCCGGGTGCACGTGGGGAGGAGGAGGTGTAGCGAGAGGGAGAAGAGGCAGAGCGCATGAGGAAGAGAGAGCGAGCTCGCCGGAGCAGCCAGGGCCAGCCGGCGGGCGCACAGCAGGAGCGGGGTGCTAGGGAAGTTACCCCGGTGCTGTTGCAGCTCAGGCAGCAGGTGGACGCGGCGCAGCGCGGCTGTGCGCAGCAAGCGGAAAGCGAGGAGGTCCTGATTCTGGGAAAATTTCCCAAAATTAGACGTCTGGACCTACGTCCAGACGGCGTAGGGGATGTCTGTAGTGAGATCCAGACGTCTGAAAGGTACGATATTCTCACCCTTCTCTTTCTTGCGGACGCGGCCATGCAGGTCGTTTCGCTGAAGGTTCTGAGACATGTCGCGTTGAGAGTGGTTGCATACGCATGCAGGTTCCGTTCGGGATGGCGCGAGGAAACACCCTCCCACACAGATCAGACATCTAGGCACAGCACCAGACGGTGGAGAGGGTCTCCTGACATTCGGAGTGATAGTCGGATGTCTGGAACTAGGTCCAGACGGTTCAGCGGGATCCTGGACGTCTGAAGAACAGCACAGAAGTGAGGTATGATCTGAACCATCGTTTAAGACGTCTGGAAGGTGTTCTAGACGTCTGATTTGGGGCAGAGTTGTCGTTTTCGACCGTTTAGGGTCCGTTCGAAGTCCGATTTCCACGTTTAAAATTTTGTTCTTCTCAGAATTTATTCGTCTACTTGTTTAAAGTACTTGTATCCTGTTTTGAGTAGTTCCTTGTGTTTGATCCTTGTGTTAGGACCTCGTTTTGTTGTAGATCTGGGGGTTGCGGAGGCACGTGGACCTGTCGATCACGCCCCCATCACTCCCGATTTTGCGGGTAGAGTGGCTTCCCTTGGTTTTTTACCAACATTAATGCATCTTTGAGATAAATAATAGATTCTAGGGTATGGCATGAATTCTAGGGTCTGAAAACTAGATTGAATAATAGATCCTAAGGTATGGCATGAATCCTAGGACTGGAAAACTAGATTGAATGATAGATCCTAGGGTATGGCATGAATCCTAGGACTGGAAAACTAGATTGAATGATAGATCCTAGGGTATGGGATGAATCCTAGGAACAGAAACAATGAAAACGAATGTAGTGAATACATGAATTGCAGTCTTGGAAAAGAAGATAGAACAATGATAATTGCCTGTAATTGGATAACAGCTGCTTGTATATGAATGGATATTAACTATTGAGAATACGGGCTATATGAGAATAAAACTGGAATGATGAAACTAAAAAAAAAAAAAGGCTTGGCTAGAGAAATACGAGCATGAACCCTACGGGGAATTTGGAGTAGAACTCCTGGAAATAAATGGGATGGAACTGGAAAAGTGAATGGGAAAGTTTGTTGTCTCTTGGGTACGTAGTACCAAGGAAAACACATGTTGCCTCTTAGTGCAAAGGAGAGCCAGCTGCACTAGGGACTCGGGATTAGGTCTTGCCATTTTGTACCGACTCTTGGCCCTCGCGTACACCATACCGGGGAGAGCTACTAGTGTAGGGAGGGAGCTAGCCACCCCACGGGCCCCGGGGTTCAGCTAGCAGTCCTACACCGACTTGTTAGGCCCACTGGGCAAACCAGGGTAGTCAGGCGAGGATGCGCGGACTGTGGAGGGGCAAGACCCCTGTTTGGTTACTGTGGAGGGGCTGGACCCCTGTTACTGAGAGGGCTCTGCCCTATACTGGTTCTGTGCTGTGCTTGGGGGTGCACCTGTTAACGGAAACGACTGACCGCGTGCCAGTACGGGGTAGCTACCCGTGCGTTTATTGCACGTGCCGTAGTCACCGTTACGCCTGTCAGTGACCTTGGGGTGGTTGACTGAGGGTAGGATCACCACGGGGGACTCTCCCGGCCAGGAGAGCACCACATGCTACTTCTTTTCAAAAATACTACAAATAAGATCGTTCCCACGAGGAGCATTCGAGATCAAGAGAAAGATCTGAGGAATAATTCAAAAATGAGTAAATAGAAAATAAAGAAAGAAATTAAAAATAACAGCTACTTGTCCACCTTACTATTTTTCTTAGCTAGTTGGTTGCCACTCTACTCAGCATTTCGCTGACATGTTACCTTTGTCACCTTTACAGGACCAGGTGTTGAGCAGCCAGAGCCTGCGGCTGCAGAGGGTGCTGAGCCTAGTAGAGCCCAGTAGTTCTACTTGTGTTGTACTTATCATACCGTTTCTTCTACTGTAGTGAGTATATCCTGTTACACTTGTACTCTTTTATTGTAAGCATCATGTTTATGTACCTGTTTAATTCTCTACTGTTGTGGTGGTGTGTACTGTAGTAGTTCTTTTCTTTACTGCTGTACTTTTGTTACTGTTAGTTACATGCATGATGAATGTGGTTTACTTTACTGCTCTTTTGGTTACTTTCTCGTTGGACGACTGGGTCTTGGGATCAATCGAGTCGGTCTGATTCTCGTGTCTCGTAGAGATTCGGGAATCGGGTCGTAACAATGGTTTTAAGTAAAACCGTCGTGTACATCATTCAAATCAACAATAAGACGGATTTAAAACCGTCGTGTATGTATTCTACTTGAGCGATAAGCACTATTCGATATAGAAGATGATTGTAACAAAAAACATTGCTAACAAAGCTTTGCGAAGCTCATTTTTCTAGTAGTGACCCTACGTGACATAGCCGCTACCCCTTTTCGCAAAGACCCCAGGGTGACGGAGAGTGGCGACTTGATGGGTATAAGCCATCTTTCCATCTAGGAGCGTGACTTATACCGGTCTTATGCCATAGGAAGTTACACGAGATCGTCTCACGTCCGAAATATTGATTGACGGACTATGAACTATAATAATATGGTCAATTGCGTAAATGAAATTGGATAAATAATAATTTGTAAACGGATGAACTGCTGATATAGTACTCTCTTTTTTTTACTCTTGCCACTATTGCTACTTGTTATAATTTTTCTACTCTACTCAGTTTTTACTGACATGTTTTTTGAGTTCCATACTCAGGTGTTGCTGAGCAGTCAGGTGCAGTGGCTACTATTGGTTAGTCCTCTGTGAAATTAGATCCTACTTGAGGAGACAATTCGTACTGGGCCAATGGCTCTTAGTTGTTCTTTTCCACTGTTAGATTTTAATTCTGTCTTTTGTGATTGTACGAGAACTTTTTATTTTCTGCTTTTATGGTGCATTTTATCATATTGTCAGCACTTTATTTATTTTTCATTTAATGCATTATGAATGAATGGTTATTAGTGTTTTATGACTATGTGTTAGTTAACTACGATTTTGTAGGTAATTTATGCTAGTTGTTAGCATACGGTAACTCGAGTTTTGTCACCTGGTGGGACTCAGGTCATCACAACCCCACTTAAAAAAGTCACATCAACCATGTTATAACATGAAGAGAGTATTACTCAAGTCGAGCTTTAAAGCTATTGCGACATAATCATAATCATGAGTTCATACAATCATCACTTAGGCATGGGTTAATTACCTATAATGTGCCATTTACTATTGTAACCGAAAGGTCATACCTCTCAATATAAAATCGAATATAATAAAATCGTAAGGAGAAATCTCTATCGGTACATATGGTGAATTGGAAGCTCTAACTTCCTTGGATGAACACTCATTTGAGGTGGAATATGATAAAGTTATTGTCTTTTATTTGATTATTTTTTAAGTCAGGTTTATTCTCTAATTCAAAGACGGTATAATCTATACTACTTAAGCATTTTTAGTTCAATTTTGGTTAGTTCTTGTGGTTGTTTTTGCTAACGTTAAAAGTATTTAGCTAAAGCAATATAAATAACAACAATTTATCAATTAAACTTCTTAATATGGTGCCAATGTCCTAATAAATATTACTTGTGTTGATAAGGGGGCGGATCTTTTTGTCCATGAGTAAATGTGGTAGCATAACATCACACCACAAAATATTGTATGGAATAAGAAATGGAGAAAAGTAATAAGAGAGTTACAAGAGTTGATGATTACTCCTTGGTAACTCGAATTTGAGCATTTTGATAATCAAAGTCAAAACCTAAGTCACTACATATGTAGACAGAGGTTAACACTGATTGATTATTCTTTGAAGGTGTTGTAAGCACCTTAATTTACTTTAGGCATGTATCCATGTCTAAACAATCAAGCAATTGGAAGATGCGAGACTGGGGAGAAATAAAGTAGTACTAAGTAAAATCACTGCTCAGGTGTCCTAGAATCAGTAAAATAATGACTGAAATTCTTGATTAGCAAAAAGTTGGAATAGTTTCTCCTGCAGGAAGAGAAGTCAATGTACATATATTGGAATCGCGCATCAGTACAATTATACAACCAATGCATACATACATTTATATAATGAAACCTTGCAGGTAATAATATATAATTAATGAGAGTCCATCACGTATCATTGCTCATGTCAGCCAACTCGAGGCTAAGGTGATGAGTCATTCCATTTTGTAGATCTTGGTCAAACACTAGTTACCCTCGTGGAAGGGGAAACTTCAACGTCGGTTAAAAGGGAGTCAAATATCATACTTCAATCTCAAAATCGAGAAACTTCAAAGATAACTGAAGGAGAAAATTTTAAATTTTGTTAAATAAACCAAACAGTTGAGACCAACATCAATATTGAGATTTTTAAATTAGCATCTTAGATTGTATTTGCTTGTAGGTTAAGTTTGAGTTTGAATAACATCTATACATCAAATGTTATCTTCAGGCAAGATGATGAGCTTACTTGACTTTGTTCTTGCCACGATTTCGACGCTACTTGATCTGGGGTTACCTTTTTTTCTTGATTTTGATGATCTAAGTGGCTCGTCGTGCTTTTGACGGCTAAGATCGAGGACCATCCTTATCTCGATAATCAATTTTTGTTCCCTTGCAAGTTACACGTGTGCTTGTTCGAGATGCATTCTCCATCATCTCTATCCCAATCTTGGCTAGTCGATGCTCCTTATATAGTCCGGTGTTCCATCTCAGTGGAGCCCTCTATTTCGCTCTTTCGCGCATGGCTTCGTCGGGGACATTCGAGTGGCACACCATCATTTCTTTTTACATATAAATATGGGATCTTTGTTGTTGTGGGTGTTCTTAATGTTTAATCTTTATCTTTGTTTTTGATTTATGCTGCGTTACTTTCTTTATTAGGATCATGTACTTGAATGTTCTTCTCAATGGTTTACAAAAATAAAAGAGAAAAAAAACGAAAGTGTCATAATTCTTGGCTCATTGTTTCCTGTTTTCAGGTGGACCACGCTGATCTTTGGAACTCCCTTTGAAGACCTCGATTTTCAAGATAAAGGCCTCAAGATATCATATAAAAGGATATCTTTTTGGGATGAAGGTAGCAGTCAATGTGTACCATACAAGCATTGGTTAAAATAATGATTTAGGTAAATTCTATAATATGCCACTTATAACTCCCAATTATTTCAGTAATTATTCGAAAAGATGATCTATCATAAATTACAAAATTAGTTATTACCATATGCATTAACATGGGAATATAAAAATTAGTTATATGAAAGTATAATATGATTTTTAATTAGTGTATCTTGATTTTCGATCAACGAAAAATCAATACATTGTATATTGCAAAATATACTATCTGGTGTATTTTGATTTTTGATCAGTGAAAGAAAAAGAAACATTGATCAGAAATTAAAACACATCACACGTTGTAAAATATATTGCTCGGTGTATTTTGATTTCTAATCAATACCTTATATTAGATTTATACTACTTTGTTTTGTATATGTATTATTTCATATTCTCGTAGAAATATATTCAGTATTAATCTCTAATAAAAGAATACAAGATGAAGAGATCGATAGTAAAGATTGAATTTGAAATGGATGTACTTACTAAATAATGTGTAAGGAAAATAAAATAAGAGAAAAAAATAAAAAATGATGAGAGAGAGCTTAAGGGAGAGAGAGAAAGACGAGGAGGGAGATGGAGCCAACATTGAAGTGAAATGAAGAAAAAAAAAAGCAACAGTGTGGTGCATCAAAGATTATTCCCACATATTGAATCTATAAATTTATAGATAGTACTTTCTAGATCTGGTTGGCTATTAGATTTTCAAACAATAATTTTCTTATGTCTAATCTAAATCAAATAAGTTAGCAATGCAAAACTTACAACCCCAATTTTGCTTAGCAGGGAGCAAGTGTGCAATTAAACTTAATTAGTTTTTAATCCATGTGTTGATGTGAGAGTGTAATAGTCAATCATTGTGGGAGTACAAAAATCAATCATATGAAAATCTAACATGATTTTTAATTGGTGTATCTTGATTTTCAATTAGTAGGAAATCAACATATCACATGATGCAAAATGCATTGCCAGGTGTATCTTTATTTTTTATCGATGAAAAAAAAGAAACACCGATCGAAAATTAAAATGCACCGCATGTTGTAAAATTTTTTTTCGATCTACCAGCCTATGCAAGATTCCTGAAAGATGTATGTACACCTAGCGTAAGCTGCGAACCAAAGGCGGGAATTTGATCATATTGTCGGAGCAAGCCAGCTCCATCATTTTGAGCAAACTCCCGCCTAAGGAAAAAGACCCAGGTGCCTCTCTGATCTCCTGTGCAATCGGTGATATACAGTTTGATAGAGCTTTATTGGACCTAGGAGTTTCCATAAACTTGATACCCACATCCCTACTAGACCACTTTGAAGAATCTGAGCTCAAATCGATAGAGATAACTTTGCAATTAACAGATTGATCCATTAAGTCACTTAAAGGAATTCTTGAGGATGTAATAGTTCGCATCCGTGATTTTTATTTTCCCGTGGACTTCATTGTGCTAGACATGGATGCTCCTGGGAAATTGAAAGATACACCGATCATATTAAGGAGACCATTTTTGGCCACGGCTAGGGCCAACATCAATTGTGAAGATGGTTAAATTGAGTTAAAATTTGGGGACAAAACTTTGAAATTTGATATCTTTAAGGCCTAAAAAGGAATAAGCTGTGGGGTTATCAAGCAGATCTGCGATATCGAGTCCATGGTTGAAGATCTGTTTGTTAAGGAAACTCGCTTATCCCTGACATTCAACCACAAGAGGATCAAGCCCCACAAATAGAGGAGCCTAGACCAGACCTAGACACACCCACAGCTCCTGCCTTTGCTCCCGAAACCCACCCTGAACCGCCTGCTGCTGCTGACAATCTCGTCATGGAATTGAAGCCCCTCCATGATCATCTAAAATACGTCTTTTTGAGTTCTAATAACACGTTTCCTGTGATCATCAATTCTCGATTAACCTTTGATCAGGAAATACGATTGATTTCTGTCCTCCAGCAGCATCAGAGAGCCATTGGTTGGACTCTCGATGACTTGACTAGTATCAGCCCTTCGTACTGCACGCACCGCATCTACACTGAAGAGGGCTCACAACCATCCCATGAAATGTAGAGTCATCTGAATTCGAACCTACAAGATGTCATGAAAAAGGAGAACATTAAGTGGTTAGATGCTGGGATCATCTACCCGATCTCCTACAGTCGTTAGGTGAGTCTAATCCAGGTTGTGCCTAAGAAGGCAGGGCTCATTGTGATTATGACTGAAATCAGAGAAACCATTTCGACTCGTATCGCAAACTCGTGGAGAGTCTGCATTGATTACCAAAGATTGAATGCCTCCACGAAAAAGGATCATTTCCCACTACCATTTATTGATGAAATACTCAAGAAATTGGCGGGAAATCGATTCTTCTGCTTCTTGGACGGGTACTCTGGTTATAATCAGGTGGCAATCTATCCTGAGGACCAAGAGAAGACTACCTTCACCTACCCCTACGGGACGTACACGTTCTGCAGGATGCCTTTCAGGCTCTGCAATGCACCCGCCACCTTTCAACGGTGCATGCTCGCCATCTTCTCTGATATGGTAGGTGATTACCTTGAAGTCTTCATGGGTGACTTCTCGATATTTAAGGAATCTTTCAATGATTTCCTTTTGCACTTAGTCCAAATCCTCAAGCAATGCATTAATGTGAATTTGGTTCTTTCTTGGAAAAAGATCCATTTCATGGTTCCTGAGGGAATTGTCCTGAGACATCTTATCTCCGAGAATGACATCTAAGTTGATCGGGCTAAGGTTAATTTGATTTCCAAACTACCTATCCCTAGCTCGGTTAAGGACATCAGATCTTTTCTGGGGCACGTCGATTTTTACTGTCAATTCATTCTTGATTTCTCAAAAATCACATGCCCCCTGACTAATCTTCTAGCAAAAGATGTCCCCTTCGAAATCACCGAGGAGTGCACTCGTGCATTTGAAGGTCTACGTGACCGAGTCACCTAAGCATCTATCCTACAATCCCCTGATTGGTCATATGCCATGCATCTGACTATGTAGTAGGTGCGGTGTTTGGGCAGAAAATTGACGGGAAACCCATGGTCATCTACTACGCTAGTCAGACACTTGACAAGGCTCAACGTAACTATATAGTTACTGAGAAAGAGCTGCTATCCGTAGTATTTGACCTGGAAAAATTTCAATCTTATCTCTTAGGTTCCCATGTTATCATATACTCCGATCACATCGCAGTGAGGCACCTTCTCGCGAAGAAGGATGCGAAACCTCAATTAATCCGCTGGATCTTGTTGTTGCAAGAATTCAACCTTGAGATTTGTGACAAGAAGAGAAAACAGAACGCGGTAGCTAATCACTTGTCTCTCCTTCCTTCTACTATCATCGACCCTTCCGGCCCAATCATAGAGCATTTTCCTGATGAGCACCTCCTGACTATTAGTGTGGAACTTCCTTAGTATGTTGATTTAGTTAATTACTTGGCATCTCATCAGATCCTGTCTGATTGGCCGAAGGCTAAGAAAGATAATTGCTTTCTGATGCCAAGTATTACATATGGGAAGACCTGTACCTATTTCACATTGGTGCTGATCAGATCATCAGATGGTGCATCCCGGAAGCAGAAATTCAGGACATCTTGTCCTTCTGCCATGACCAGGCTTGTAGTAAACACTTCTCCAGACATAAAACTGTAGCTAAAGTCCTCTAGTGTGGCTTCCATTGGCCCACAATCTTTAAGGATGCACATGATTACTGTAAGGCATGCACTCATTGCCAGACCTTGGGCAACATGAGCCATCGCGATATGATGCCCTTACAGCCGATTCTCGTGTGCGAAATCTTCGATATATGGGGGATTGATTTTATGGGCCCCTTCTCCAAATTAGATGGTTTTGAATACATTCTCCTCGCAGTTGACTACGTGTCCAAATGGACCGAAGCCGTCCCAACCTGAACCAATGATCATGAAGTGGTAATCAAGTTCATTTATCAGCACATCTTCTCACGATTCGGTGTCCCACGTGCTATTATCTCTGATGGAGGGACCCATTTCACAAATGCACAGTTCAGATCCCTAATGACAAAGTATGGGGTGTCGCACTGAATCTTGACTCTTTGTTACCTCCAAACTAACGGATTGGCTGAACTGTCTAATCGGGAGATCAAGAAAATCCTTCAGGTCATTATTTGGCCTGATAGGAAGGATTGGTCGACTCACTTTCTGGAAGCTTTGTAGGCCTATAGGACCACCCACAAAACCCAATTAGGTATGTCTCCATTCAGACTCGTGTACGGGAAGGCATGTCACCTACCCGTTGAAATGGAGCACAGGGCCTATTGGGTAGTACGAAAATGCAATCTAGATATTTATAAGGTTGGAACCCACCGACAATTACAAATGAGTGAGATCGAGGAACTACGCAATGACGTGTACGAGAACTCACGAATTTTTAAAGAACGAGTTAAAGCCTTTCATGACAAACACATATTAAGAAAAGGTTTCCATCCTGGTCAGAAGGTCCTACTCTTTGATGCCAAACTAAAACTGTTTCCAAGCAAACTCAGATCAAAATGGATTTGACCATTCCTTGTCTAACGTGTTTTTGGAAATGGGGCTCTAAAAATCAGTGAACTTAGCCATGATTCTGAACCATTTATCGTGAATAGTCAGAGACTAAAACAAACTATTCATTGAACTCACTGACACAAACGTGGCTGAGTTATCTTTTGATCTCCATTCTCCCTAAGCTTATTGCACCCAGCTGATGGCATAAAACTTAGCGCTTAACAGGAGGCAACCCATCATCTCTTTGAAAAACCTGAAATCCTTTTGACATAACTCTCTACTGAACTCATATTGCACTTTAGGGTTCGTCCATTAGAATAGCTGACTCCACCTTTGGTACACGTACCCGAGCTTGAAATCGTCTGCAACAGTCACCCCGACCCATCCACCCACCCTTTGAACCTGTTCTAATGTACGATCTAACCTGAACTCAAACCCACCTAATCTACAATGAGGACATTACAAATCATTAGCATGGGGGTTATTAAAGTGTAAAATGCCATGAAAATCAAATCTCACAAAAGGATTTCATTAAACAAAAAATGGAGGTTGAGGAAAAAGATGATCCATTTGAGAGAAAAATGAGAAAAAGGAGGGAGGAAAATTAAACAGAAAAGAAAGGAGCAAAAAGATAAATAAAGAAATTGAGTCCCTTCAAAATAATATGGAACTTACCTATCTTCTAGGTTAGATCGAATGATGAATTAAGACCTAGAAGGCTAAAACTTAAGGGATTAGTGGCGAATACCGACCTTAGGCCTCTTGGATCTATTCTGAGATTTAAACACTCACGTACTTGTCAAGATTTGGATTAGTCCTCAAGAGGTTAAGGAAAATGTAAAGCTTGTGTATTAGGTCTAAGGCTTAGGGATTATTTGGCCCCGTTAACTGACCTTTGGTTTATGGGACTTAGTAACTTAAGCACCCTAAATCACACACAGTCTGGTTCAGTGCACTTAAATATGAAATCATTCCAAAAAGCATTTATGTTATTCTGTAAATGGTCCTGAGATCTAGATTAGGAGCGGCTCAAAAACACAAGTTGATTTGGACGAGTTCCCGATGCGGAGAGGTGGAAAATTTCCCTCGAAGATGTGCAACAACATATTGTCTCCTCGGTGCTTATCTCCTAGGATATCTAAATATCCTACCTTGGGTACGTAAGCACCTTTTGCTGGTTCAAATGCCATGGGCGGCATTATCAGGAAATGTCGATTGCCAGGGTCTGGATTTAGCTACAAAATGCCATGGGTGGTACTATCCCAAAGTGTCGAACGCCAGGGTTCTGGGGTTGCCATGGGCAGTGCTATCTCAAAGCATCGATTGCTAGGGACCCTGGGAGAATTGATGGTGGGGACAAGGAATCCGATACAGAACGTGTTTAGGGCCAATCCGAGGTTGGATATAAGGAAAAATATAATGAAAAGAAAAAGAGAGAGAAAGCTCTCCACAAATGAAAATCTTCTTCTATCGCTCTCTCTTACAAAAAAATGCACTTGCAAATTAAACTTGGGCTAACCATGTTACAAGCACAGGTGCTTTAATCGCTAGGTCCAACAAACCTTAGGATAGTTCTTGCAGGCCTTAGAAACCTTCGCGGTAGATTGAAGCGAAAGCTAGTCAGGTCTGGATCTGGGTTGGTACTTGAGTGCCTCTAAGCCTATTGTTGGTATTAAGATCTAACTCCTAGAGATGCAGCTTAGTAGGGCATCCTGACGGTTACATTTGACCTAGATAACTAGTTTAATCCATAAGGTCTTGCTAATGGACTAGCAAAAGTTAGGCATGGGGGTATGATGGGAACACCATCATGAGCCATAACTAGCTTAATTTATTCTGATAAAGTTGATAAAAGCTCCTACATAACCATCAAAGGGTCATATAAGCATAATGTTCTGTTTTGAGAAGAAGATAAGAAACCAGGGTTATTTCTGCAATATTAACAGCATTCTACAAATACAGAATAGCCATGGTGTATTTCAAGGATTTATTAAAGGTCATATGATCATTAATGTCTAATAAGTGGGTCAATGTAGAACGAAATGGGTTTTTCACGCATTTAAAGAATTAATGGACATCTGAAACCCTAAAAATAGATCTGCTGAGTTAATTGAGCTTTTAGTCGAGATAAAATTTACCTAAATCCTCTAAAATTCATATAAAAATATTCTATAGAGTTTGGTATCTTTGATTTGACCATCAAAGCCTACTTTGGCCTGAAACAGAGTCATAGACAGAAAGTTGCCCTAATTTGGGCTTATGCATAATTTACCCAGTCAAATTTTATTAAAACATAAATCCAACTTCACCATTATATTCCTTGGGTCCAAATTAAGTTTGTACCAAAATTTGGGCCCAATCTGAATTCATTCTTACCTAGTTTGCATTGTAGTCTAAGTCGGACTCTTTTTCTTATAAAAAGCCCTCAATTGTCAAAACTCCTTGCGAACTGCCCTCCAACTTTGTCTTCTTCTTTGCAGACGGGTCCCTGCCGCCATGGCAGGTATGAACCTACACACCCGAGGTTTCAATCAAGGATTCCTCCTTGATTACTTGACCAATCCCTTCTAAAATTGGAAGGGATGATCCTGAGGAAATCCTTGATCATCTAAACCTATTTCTGGGTTCCAAATCCTCCCTTCTAGCTCGTACGAATCCTTGAATCTAAAGCCTTATTTTCCTAAAAATTCAAGCTCTCCATGCTTGTTTCCAAGCTTGGAGACTCGCCCAATGGCCTATAAAAGACCCTCATGGACAACCTCACCTTCTTAACAAGAAATAGAGCCAAAAATCCCTCTTCTTCCTCCAACCTTCAGTTTGCTCCACCTCGCTCTGGCGACCTCCCTCCTCTGGCTTCGTCGCTGGCCACCACGTATTATAGGTGGTTAGTTCCTACTACCCATTCTCTTCCGCACCTCACAATATCAGCGAAATGTCCTCTAACCCTCCATTGTCGCTGTTCTTCATCACCGGAGCTACTTCCTTCTCCGACGTCGGCTCATCACAGCCGATGCCTCCTCCACCCCTTGTCGTCTGTTAGCTAGCCTCATCAACTCTACTCCATCTACATATCATCACCATGTTGCTACAACTCCACTTCGACCACAGACTCGCCCGCACGTCATTCGTCTTCCACCTCGCCGACGTACCTCCAGTGAGCTTGCATGACCGCTACACTCCACCAAATTAGCTGCCACCACTCCCAAAAGCTCCGCCACATCCATGTGAGAAAAACCCCTCAAGAAATTGAGGGGATTGCTTGCCCTAGCCCTCCGCCAAACACCTTCACGAACTCCGACCTTCTCTGCCTTCGCCCCGCTCGCACACGCACTTGCACTGCACGCCACCACCACCATCACCTTTGCCAAGTCCAGGTGAAGCTACTGAGCTTTCTAATTGGGGCGTAGCACCCGTATATTCCATTTCAGGTTCACAGGTCATTGCCGCCATTAACGAGCTACTTCAAGAGAGCTTGAAGCATGTTCTTGCTCCAAGCAGTCCAGGCTGCTGCTCCAGGTGACGCGAAATCCCTCCAGGTTCACGTCTAGGCTTCCAATTAGGAGCTTCGAGTGCTTCTACATCTCCAATTGGATGTGACTTTCACTCGGTTGCTCGTGCAAGGAAGGAGGGACCAGTTAGTCTTGCATCGGAAGTGGGAGAGTGCATAAGGATGTACAAATTGATTTTGTGATTGGGTCTTATTGCCTCCAACAAAGGGGTGAGGTCCCACTACAACCTCACTCACAACTCGATCTAAACCCTCACTCCTCGCTCATCACCCATTGTTGGTGAGCCTGGACCCGGGTACGCATATCCGATTACTCGATTACCCAGCTGCCTGAGAGAAAGAGAAGAGAAAGAAGGAACGAGAGAGAGGGGGAGGGGGGGTTTTGCTCTTCAGAGAGGAAACCCAACACTTAGCTGCTGTGAGGATTGGGAAGCCCCTTGTGCGTGAAGAAGAGAAAGAAGAGAAGAGCCGAAGAGAAAAAGAAGAGAAGAAGAAGAAAGATCAGTGCGAAAGCACTATAGCAAAGCTTAACTTAAGTCGTCTGATATTGTGATATGTCATCTGATATCTCTGGCAGAGTGCACTATGCACTTATTGCTTACTTACATTTGTATGGAATAATTGGTTGATCAATACTGTTCCGTTATTTGAGAATTATTATGAGATTAATTAGAGGGATAATTGATGATTTAAATCACCATTTTATCTCATTCTTTTTACACTCTGATATTGATATTCATATATATATCATTCTTGCATGAAATTTTCATTATAACTTGCTCATATTTGTGGCAATATTGTGGTCTTTGAGATTAATTGCAACACTTACTCCTTGCGTTCGACCTTGTATTTTCTTGACAATCTTTTGAGCTATAAATTATATTTGTTTACGCGCTATTTTGGCTATATTGCAACGAAGTGATTTAAAACCCCAATTTAGCGTGCAGTAAACAATAGTGATAATCCCTCCTCAATATTTCCTGTCGAGTCTGAAGGGCTCGATTAGTTGGCCTCGTTGGTGGGAAATCGCCACAAAAAGCCATGCCTCCTACAGGGTCCATCCAATCATTTGTAGTTGGAAGGCATGACTCCTGCTTAAGTTGGGACCATGACCAATTCCCTTATGCATCAGAACACTCGTCAGTAGATGCACTTGTTGAACAAAAGGCTAGCAAGCACCAAAATTGTGGGGGTGAAAGCCTAGGAAGCAACTGTGCACTTCACCTTGGAGGACCATGAAGCTCGTGGAATGCTACAACCTTTTCCCCCATCAATAAGGATGCCTGGTGAACAAACATCCACATGACAAGGAGAGAAGCCCCCCCCCCCCCAAATCCAGAGGAGGCCAAACATGGGATGTCGAGTGATGTATGCTCCTCGACTCAGAGCGCTAAAACAAACACTTGGCCACCACTGAGGTATGGACTCCCCATACCACTTTCTCCCTGAAGTACTTGGTGTGGATTCTCCCCTTTGAGGATGGTCTAGTAAGGCACTTTGCATTTTTAGGAGGTTGACCTCCTAATGGTGGGGACTAACCCAATCTAAACACACAATCTGCAATGATTAGTAGAGCGAGTGTCTCTAGTTGAAAAGCTCTATGGACCACCCCAAGAGCTACAATGAGGCAACCAGATGGACATAGGGAAAGCATATAAGACCCCCATGACACCCTTTCTGGACACTGCCTTTGTCTCGGGTCTAGTTGGCGCCTAGAGGTTACACACACACCCTACATAACACCGTGGCTATTTTTCCGTGAAGTGTGCCACAATCAGCCTTGCTCCCTCTCCCGAGTGCACTGCAACCAACCCTGCTTCCTCTCTTGAGCACGTCATGACCGACCACATGCCCTGATTGGCCCCGGTCATTCTCTTAAGCGCGCTGCGATCACCTTTGCTCCCTCTCCTGAGTAGAACGTAGCCAACTTTGCTCCCTTTGTTGAGAGCGTCGTTGTTACACGCTAATCGATAGTTGATAGAAACATGCATCGTAGTATAGTTGAAAACATGCGAAAATGACTTTTAAATTTATATTTCTCGAAATAAAAGTATCTCAAGATTGTCTCTAGGAACAACTAAACGTACGCAAACCACTATTTAATTAATTACAAGTGAAGTTGATGAACTTGTATTAGGGGTGGCTTCTTGAAAATCTAACAAGTTCAAAGTTGCACTTGTTTCTGCGAAACAAATAGATGAAATCTAAATCTCAAGTGCAAGAGACTAATACTCAAAAAAATTATTATTTATGCTTAATAAAAGAAATAATTATGTGTAGGTTAGATCAAGCACCAAATAGTCAACAATAGTAGTGATTAAACAAGATGTTGAAATAAAACCCCTTATAGAAAAAACTCTTCAATTGATTGAAGAAAAAATTGCAATTCAGTCCTTAAAATAAATTAAGCTTTTCCTATGAGTAGGTCCTTAAAACTTTACAAGTAGGTCCTTGCAAACTACTTTTTCACTCGATTCCAACCCTGCCAGCAAGTAGGAGCTTGAATCTTTCTTCCTCATCGTGAATGGCAACAGGGGGTCTTCATGGTGGTCAACTAAATGCTACAGGGCATGGGAGTCTCTTCGAAAAGGTCACAAGGACTCCTTGGAGCACCACAAATCCTCTCACGAAGCTTGGCAATTGTGAGGATGGCAGACGGTGATGGTTGGATGCGAGGAAGATGGCGATGGCAGTGGGTGTTGGTCGAGTGAGGGACAGAGCCTTGGCCTTAAGTGAATGGCCAAGGAGCTCTACCATAGCTTATTGAAGGTGGTGGCGGTGTTGATTTAATGCGACGTAGTTGGGGGAGGGTCGGTGGATGCAAGGATGACATCGAGAGAGGGTGGTGTCCGGTGGAGGGGTGGGAGCATCGAAGCCCTCAATTTCTTGAGGGCTTTTGTTCTTCATGGCCTTACGAAGGTGGAGGGGTGGTCAATGGTGAAAGTCGATGCATGGAACAGCATAGAGGAGCTCACCGGCGAGTGGCCGAATGTGAAGAAGACAACCGAAGAGGATAGTGGAAATTGTTCTAAATCCTATGTCTAAGGTATCTACCCTATGCTACAGAGAAACGGGAAGAGAATGGGATACCTATATGTGACGATGGAGGTGGAGGAATGCCTGGCATGGTCGACCGGATGTGGAGGAGATAGGGATTCTGACAAGGGCAATTGGAGAGATGGAGGAGAGAATAAGGGGCCAGCTCTGTAGTGAGAAACTCGACGATGAAGAGGAAAAGACAGTGACGAGGAAGAATGGAGAAGCTCCAAGGTCAGCTTCAACGATGACGTCAAGGAGAAGGAGAAAGGGGTGGAGACGTGCCCAAAACTTGGCATCATGACTCAATGGAAGATGGCGGAGCTTGATAGCTCCTTGCGGAGCAATGACAACATCGGAGATGGCCAGAATTAATGGCCAGATTTCATGACCATCGATGTAGAGACGGTGGTGATGGTGGCATTGATAGAGACGAGGAGATTGCACATTTAAGGTGCCAACGCATGCGGGATCGAAAGTTAAGTAGATCCCCTTGATTTAGCGAAGCTTCCTGATCAGACCCACGAGGATTTCAAGGGTCAAAGACCGGTCAATGACAGGATTGTTGGCCGTGTGTGAAGGAGGTGTGGTGAGGAAGAAGATGGTAAAGGGACCTTTTGGTAAGAAATATTGAAACTTAGGGGTTTTTTTGCAAAAAATCAGAAACTAAAGGAACGAACAGCAAACTTGGTTGAGATGGAGTCTGATTGGACTCAAAATTTGAGGTAACCTAATTGTGTTCCAAGGAATCTCATGGTGACATTAATTTTGGATTTTGATGAAGTTTGATTGTTCAATTTACTCTTTAATCTAAAATGTATTAAATATTCGGCTAGGTCTTTTTTTAAAGTTAAAATAGGTTCATTTGATCAAATTGATTATTTTAAATCTTATGGAATATTTTTCAATTATTTTTAGAAGATTTAGATTACATTTATTTTCATCAGAACCTTTTAAATTAAAGTGAGGTTGAAATTAGGGTTTTATTAATTGTAAGTTGGCTTTTATTTTGGAAAAAACCCTAAATTAATTAGTGTGAGTTATTGGAATATTTTAGCTCAATTGACCTTCACTTAGGCATAGGTTTACCCCTTAGTTATTTTGCAGTTGAGTTTGTCTGTTAAAACAACAGAATTAGCCCCTTTAAGAATAATTCTTCTTGATTTAGCCAAGATTGAATTATATCCTTTTAATTCTTAGAATTTAGCTAAATTGAGCTAGATATGGAAGATGATGATATTACTATCAGCCATGACTGACCTTGATCCCTCTCCTACATACAATGACCATCCTGCCCCCCCCCCCCCCCCCCAATTGGAGAATGGGAAGATCCTTTCGACGCGTGGCAAGCCCAACTCCCATAGGGAAAAGGGAATGTGTGTAACATAAGGCTAGCAAGATTTCAAACCCTCCAAGGGGTCACAACCCTCAAAAGATAAGTATCCTTGGCCCCTTAGAGGAAAACCAGGAGAAGGATTGTTATAAAGACACGCACCAAGAGAGGCATTCGGGAAACTTGAGTCTAGAGGAGTAGACGATCGAGCTAACACAAAGTGACGAACAAAGGAGGCACCCCCACTTCCTTCATTGTTCCTTGAAACTTGCATGAAAGGCGCAAGCCAAAATATGCAATCATTACACATAAAAGAAAACAGAAAAACTCTCATTTTCCATTACAATAAGAAATGACATCAAACCTACATCATGCCAATACAAGGCCAAAACATTACAAAGAAAAAGCGTGAAAGGTGCAGAAAGTATTCAATGACAAATGACCAACCCACAGGGACGATTGTCCTCACCACTCAGCTCTGCCAAGGACGAGCAGCCACAACCTGCAAAACCTTGACACTTGCTAGCTGAGTCACCCGAGCAACTTGACCAAAGAAAGAGGTTGCCACGAGCCAACTCCTTGCCACGTGTTATTTCTCAACTTATTTTGATATTTAACAAAATACACATTATTATTTGTGCAATGTCAACTTCAGCTATTTAAAGTTAATGCTCTCCAAGCTCTCAGCTGGACAACTACAGAAGTCGCACCCTCTTGCATATCCTTTTCCATTAGTTCACATGTGTAAAGAGCCGATTAATGAATTAAATACACTTAGTTCACTAAGTACACGTGCACAATTAACTTGCGTTAAAACTTGTTTCTTAGCTTGCGTTAAAACTTGTTTGTAGAATACAAGTAGTTATCTTATGTTTAAAATAAAGCAACTTGTGTTTAAACTCGTTTTAGAATTAAAGTAGTTTCCAATGTGAGGTTTCCCTTTTTGGAAACTTAAGTAACTAATTAGTTCTTAAAACTCTTTCTAGAACAAAGGAAGCTACACGTGTTAAATAAGGTTTTAAATTTAAAAGATGCATCCTTTCATATTTGGCAAGTAACTTCCCTCGACTCCCTCTTCCAACCAATTGCATCCCTTACTGCGAGTGGATAACTTTTTCCTTCCTCCTCCTTTGCTTCTCGGTGAAAAAGGAGTGTTGGCTTCAGCGGGCCCGATCGGTTGGTTGGGGCTTATCGAGACCCCCTCCATCTAATGGCCTTACTTTCTCCACCCTTGGGATCTCTCCACCGGTGACGAAGATGACATGCATAGTGCCTGGCAGCAGGGCATGGCTTTCGTCAATTGCTGTGATGTTGTTCTTCGCCAAATTCCATGCGGCTGCAGTGTGTGGGTCAACGGTCCAGGTGCTGTGGTTGGTTGTCGTTGGTAGTGGTTCGGTGTTGGTGACGTGGCTGCTGAGGTGGGCTTCCATTTTGGCCCCAATGGACGTTGGTTGTACCTTGATCATTGTTATTGTCTCATGTTTTGTTCGATCAATTTTGGTTAAGGTTTTTTTATGTTGTTATTGGTTTTGTTTTCCCCCTCGAGGATGTGGATGTTCACTCAAGTGGAGGTATTTGTTTGGGGATTATACTTGTCACCGTGCTTCGTACGACCGAGAGTGCTCGGATTATTTCCGATGCCCGACCTTGTTGCTGGATTTCTCGTTAGTACTGTTTCTAGGACTTTTTCCTAGTTGTGCTGTCGTATTTAAGGGCATGATGCGGTGGTTGGTTCGCCGACCTCTGTTTGTTTTCCATGTTTGTGATGTTTCTTTTCTTGTTTCTTTTTAGACTTGGGTAAAAGTTTTGTATTTCTTTTAGGGATGAGGTGATTTCCTTCCTTGTTTCTTGTGTCACTTGTATGGATTTCAACTCATACGAATAAAAGCCTCCTTTACCAAAAAAAAAAAATTGCATCCCTTCACTTGCGCGTGAGTTACATAACGTCCTTCAGATGGTTAACTTACGTAAGTTATCTGAATTTGCATCCTTTCAAAATTTATCTATAAATATGTCTCCTTACTTCCCTTTTTAAAATACACACATACAAAAAAAAATTCCTCTCTCACTTGTGTGCTCACGATATTGAAATCAAGTGTCCAAGTGCTCTCCAAAGTTTGCTTTCAAGTGTTGCTTCATTTGCAGAGAAACTCGCCAAACTTCACGTGTGATTATCAGGTTTATCTACGTGAGAGCTTCAGTGTCTTCCCACGTAAAAGAATTTCTTACCTTTAGAAGGGAAGTTGTATATTTGTTATTGTTGATATTATTGCTTGAACACCCAAATGCTATATATATATATATATATATATATATATATATATATATATATATATATATATATATATATATTCGTGTTGGCAAGCTCTCGAATTTCTTTGACTATTACGTATTGTAAATTTATACACTTCTACGTACATATCAAAATATATTTAAGATAGCAAGTATTTTATATTACTTTCGTGTGAAATTAATACATTTAAATTCTCCTAAAAAAACTAGTATTTCAAAGGATATTAGTTGAGAAGAATAAAAGTCGACGTACAATAATGTGAATATGATTCTCATTTAATATATCTCATTTTTATGTAAAAAAAGTACTCACACATGGTGAGGTTCACCACTGTTAAAATCAACAACAAATCACTTTTGTACTGGTGCAAACTATTCAAATCACTTTCGGAATCACTTTGCACCGGTGCAATCTTACATTGCATGATTGCAAAACCACTTGTCACCTTCGAAATAATTTTGCACTTGTGCAGAGTAAGATTGCACCGGTGTAAAATTAAATTCCATGTATTTTTTTATCTATGACAAGTGATTTTATACTTGAAACATGATTCTTCACCTTACTGAAGACTAAACCCTAAACCCTAAGATGAAAAATCACCTTTCATACGTGAAACCACTTTCGACAAACCGAAATCCTAAATCTTAAACCCATAGGTCAAAATTACTTTGCACGAGTGCAAAATCACTTTGCATGGGTACAACCACTCTTCGAATAATTTTGCACTGGTGCAAAATGAGATTGCACTAATACAAGGACACCTTAAAATAATTTATCACGGTGCAAAATAACTGGTGCAAAATCACCTAGAATAATTTATCACTGGTGTAAAATAATTTATCACCTGTGCAAAGTAATTTATCATCTATGCATTTTAGCTTAAAGTGGTGTTGTGGTTTCTAAATGTGGCGGGACCTATCACGTAACAAATCTTATATTCTTTTATTTTTTTACAATAAATATCAATTATTAAGTTGGTCCACATTCACAATATTGTGTGAACATGACCTACAAATTCCCCCACATCACTTTTTGCGTTAATATTTGTGTTTCCCTACTTTTTGGTTATTTCAAAATAACAAAAGTTAGTTTGAGTATGCTTATCACTTAAACCTATTCATTGGTTCATTAGGCCTATTGTAATATTTTTCTTTATTATTTGTTGTGAGCTAGGTTCCCTAGTTGTGGAATACCTATTTTTCTAAGGAAGAAGAATGAACTTGCTTTCTTGTGGGTGTACAAGAAAGTTATTACTATAATTGAGGTTTACCACCCTCGGTTGGAAAGTGATAGTATAACAAATTTACTTGCTGGAGGTAGGTTGAAAATCCTTGTTGAGAGGTAAGGTAAGGTTTTTTTCCTTTAACGGTTTCCTCTGTAAATTCTGTGTACTTTTGTGGTTTGATTGATATTATGCTATAATCATTTGATTTAAATTTGCTTTAAATTTTATAATTGTTTATCGTGCACAATTCACCCTCCTCTTGTACCATCCTAACCACAAAATAGAAGAGCCATGTGTCGCTTTGGCTGAAAGATGAGACCCTGAGCCACCTCGGCAAGGCCTCCATAATAGGACTAGGGGCCCAGGAGGATTAACAACACCTCAGCTACCTCACTGGAGACAAAGGCCTTGGATCCCCGTAGGAAAGCCACCCCTACAATGCCAAAACCATCAAGTGCATGGAGAAGGTAGGCACCACCCGACTGACAGCCAGTCCTCTAACCAACCATTCCGAGGATGGCTTCAAGGAGGGGAGGCCACAGGAGGTGGCCCTACTCAAACGGACGTGACACATGACCATCAACATGATCGAGGCCCCGTAGAAGCAAGCGGTCGCAATCTTGTAAGGACCTCACACAGAGGAAAGACCTCAAATCGTCCCTTTGTCAAGATAGTCAACAAACCTGTAAGGTCCGCCTGCTTACTCGACAAGAGGAACGTTAGCCTTCGAGAGGCCTCATGGAAGGCTCGTCAACGATAGCCATAGCTAGCAACCCAGCCAATATGCCAAGGCGTAAGCAAGGGGATCTACCCTAGTTCGAAGGGATGTGAGTAGATTTGGGCCCCTGTTACACTGTTGCCGTAGAAGCCCAACCAGTATTTCACCAATCCACCTACAAAGCACCTTTCATCGATAACAACCAAGAACGGGATCCCAACCCCTAAAGAGAGCCTTCGGAACATACACAATAGGCGAAAGCCTACTCACCAATAATGAAACTCCAAAATAGAAGACTTCATCAAAGCCACTAGGCAGCATCCAAGGCCGACAGGTGGCAACCAAATTTGACTTTTCACCACCATCCCTTCTCAAAATCCCCAAAGGAGTTAGGACGAAGGAAAACACACCCCGCCATCATCCCTATTTATAGGTGAGACAAGGGGGATGGGCACACACATCTTCCTAAGACACTGCCTTGAAATGCCACGCTTATAGTAAAGGCAGCATGGCAACTCCAAGTGCACGATCCCCAGAAAAAGGCACGTTGCTTACCAAAGGAAGATTCAATGCTCAAAGAGGAAAAGACCCCAAGCCCCTCTGAGCAGTCTAAGAAGAGTCTTTCTCAAGGGAGGATGGGACGTATACCCAACCTCAGCCCTGAGCACCCCAAGTGACAACTACACTACCATCTTGACTACCTCGGGTCAACAACAAAGACAACAAGGTGTCTCAAGAAAAGGTAAAGATAGAACCAGAAGGAAACCCTGAAAAGTTGTCCTGTTGAGCAAGACAACAGAAGTTCTTGGAGCCAAAAACAAGTGAAGATACAACAACAACCCTGTGTGACCACCACTGACAGCCGTAATTGCATGCCTGAGCAACGTGCTGCCCAAATGACAACAACAGAAGGGGCACGCGACATGTGATACCCACAACTTGTGTCTTTCCTCTTCAGAGCAACACTGTCCACCTTGTATGGGAGAACAAACTAATATAACAAAAAGGAAAGGGCCAGAACAGTGGCACAATGCCCATGTGTGAAAGATAAAGCCAAAATTGGATCCTCGGCAATCCCCCCGTAAGCCCAACTTCCCTAGAAGGGCACCAAATGGGTGCACCTACCTAGCCGATATCCAATGTCAGGCACAAACACAAAGTAGCACACAACGCAGCCATGTAGCTTCCTGAAGAATAATGCTTGAACCCGGAAGAAGGACAAATAAGGAGAACGTTTGCACTCGAGGGGCAACACCCACAACCCTCACTGCTAAAGCACTGCCTTAAAGGAGGACACCACCCCTGATCGTACCCTTATCCTATGCAGGCGCCTTGTGCCACTAGAATGACACACGCAAGAATAACACCCCCACCCATAGACAGGCAACAAATCAGGTAAGTGAGGACAACCTTACATAGTAATCAACAACCCATATGAGGAGGACAGGAGAAGCTGTGAAGTTCACGACCCCTCCTCCCTAAGCGGGAAGCTTAAGAGAAGTGAATAGACAAAACCACCCCACCCATAAGCTACACCTGAAAAGTAAATCACCCACGGGCAACTCATGGAAGACTGAGGCAAAACATTGCCTCTAGCGTCAACCACACACATTCCCACCCCTTCCCTGAACTAACCTTGAGAGAAGAGGCACAAGTGATCTAGAAAGGTCAAAGCAACCAACATACCTAAATTGAGCCACCCATAGGTGACCCTCTCCTGGTGATGACCCTACTTTACAGGCAAGCCATGTAAAAGTTACCCAATCGAAACACCAAAACCCCCATAAAGCACACCATAAAATCAAGACAGCATTAGAATATTGATAACATGCTACCTTTCCGTTAAAACAAATGTAGGCAAACACCTAGTGGTAAAAGAAGAGTAGAAAAAGTCGAGGGCAAAGCCATCCAAAAACCAAGGGTCTCGAGCATGCACCTCCGCTAGGCTCCAACTAGGTAAGGGTGAGGATGCTGAGCCTACTTGTTTTTGGGGCGTGGTCAGACAGGATGATAATCCATCCTGATCGGACCTATTCAACATGAACCTGATTAAGATCCTGCACAAACCATGACAGAATGTCCTCCTTGGAGCTAAGGCCAACCACCAGACTGGATTGAAGAATCGCCAAAACATCTTGCTCAACTCCTCCCCCAACTAAGAGCAGTGCCCTTCAATTAAATGATCTGTAGTAAAAAACTCTATCACAAGGTCTAAGTGGAGGCCTTCTTATGCATTGTGCCTGAGATAGTGAGTTTCTTTCCATCATTCCTTGCCTAGCATTGTAGCCACGTCAAAATCCTTCATTAGCAATTCAATTCTCCCCTCAAGTTAGGAGGCATCCATTCGGGCCTCATCCCTCTTTGCCTACACCACCTCTGCGACACTTAAGAGTTTGGCATAGGCCCTTTCATGTAGGGCCTTTCGAACCTAGAGCTGGTGCAACAACTCTTCAATGACACCCGATAGGTCTGAAGATTGCCAAATCGTCTCATCCAATCTAGTAGAATGGGCCTCTAGTCTTTCAACCGGACCAATAAGGCCCCCATCTTGATTCCTCAGGAGGTCTCCCAACTCAAGGTAAGCCCCCTCAGCATTGGCAATTACATGTAGGCCTTTTGTTCCACCTTGGGAAGGGCAACCTGCATGTAGGAAAACTCTACCCATCTTAACTCTACGGCCACCCTCTCGTCCTTGGCCTTCTCTCAAGTGGCCACTGCCTTGTCCAGTTCAACACATAAGGCCTAAGCATCATGGCAGGCAACATTTGCCCAACACGCCCCCTACTCGGTAGCAAAGGAGGTGCAACAAAGGTAACTATGAAGGCACAGTTGCCTTCACCCACTTAGAGGTCAAAAAACAAATAGAGGACTATGGCAGGAGACCCCTGGCCCCCTCACAAGGGCCTGATGCCTCATGAAGGGGAAATGAGGGCCCAAGAGAGATAGGCGGCCAAACCCCTGAGGCCTTCCCCTTCGACAATCACAAATCAGCAACTCGACCTAAAGAAAGAGCTTTGACATCGATGGGCACACCCAGGTGGGCCCCCTCTCGATCCATAGCTAAACACCCAAAACAATCAACCGACACCCAGCTTGAGGGGAACCGAACAAAGTGGAATCCACCCTCTCCTGGGGGTCGACCCTGACATGCCATCAGAATAGTCATAATGCCCCCACTCCCATAAAGGGCCTCGACATAGAGTGAACTCAGCTTGAGAATCGTTGGCTCGCCTTTTTGATGAGAGCCCCTCCCTATCCAAGGTAGAGCGAGAGCCCCTTTTTCTAGAAGAAGGTCCCTCAAGGCATGAGGCTCAAAGTGCAAGAAAATCTGCAAGATGGAAATTGCGATTAGAAAAAACCCAACCCGATGGCCATACCCAACATAGGACCCTATAGAGCTTTAGGGCAGGTGACGTCGAAAAATGCGTAAGTGTAATTCGTTTGTTGTAGCATGTGTTTACAACATCAATTTTAAAGAGAATAATCGAAAATGAGTATGAGTGTCAAACACGAGGAGGTGTGGAATCAGATCAGTTAGTTGCTTAATGTCACAAAATATTTCATTTCGTTTGCTTGTGTGAAAAGAGAAAGAGAAAGAGAGTATAGGGTTAGAAACTTGAAGTAGAGCACATATTCCTAGTTATACATGAAAATTAGTCATAATAGAATTTAGCAAAAGATGACAAAATCAATTTATTGCATAGATGATATTGTTCTACAACTACAATATTAACTGAAAGCTTCAGGAAATATAAGCATTAAACAAGTAGCTAAATGTGACAATTGGAATGTCTAGGTAGCCACGGCGATGGAGGGGCTTCCGTCAGTGGCTCAGTAGCTCCAAGACCTTGCTTTGAACCTCTATGGAGGTGGAGGACGTGCTTCATAGAAGATGATGAGAGATGCCCATGAATGGAGGGGTGTAGATCTCTTTATAGTGGAAGAGAGGCGGCCAAAATAGGTATCGCACAATTAAAATAGTAAGGACATCGCTGTAGCACAACTGCAAGCATTGCTGTAGTCCAGCTCACCCTCACGCTGTCCTCTGCATGCGCACAGCTGTTGTCGCTCGTCCACCATCGGATGTGTGGCGTGGATCGCCATCGGACGGCCAAGGATGCATCAACATGGCCTATCTATCGTGTCCATCACACTTGATCGCGCGGGAAGGAATCACGGCCATCAGATTGCACGTGGAGGGTTAAGATTGCACACGACATCACACTCTAGATCGTGAGCTTAGGCTGCGTATGATGGCGCACGCGATCAGGAGTGAGTGCACGCATCAGATTGAGTCGCATGGCCTCTCTTCTACCGCCCGATGATGATCACACGGTCAATTGAGCTTACACTCCTCCTCCAGCAGATTGAATCCACTTCCGATGGCTCGAACTGGTGGTCGCATGTTGGGATCTTGATTCGCGACCATTAAGCTACGAGTGTGGATTGTCGCGTGTTTGATTTCTCCTTCATGCGCTCTCTGTCGTCTGATGGCGATCGTGCAGTTGGTATTAGCGAGCGGCATGGCGCGATCTGGACCATCTGATGGTGATCCGACGGTGGCCATAACATGCGCACATTGAGAAGAGGAGAGGTGGGTGTGGGAGGAGGCCCCTACGGATGACAAGTGGCACATTTTTTGCCGTTGATCATTAAATCAGTGGTCAGAACTTCCCTAGCTTGTTGTGGGAGCTACGAAGGTCAAATTAAGGTGATTTTGAGTCCTTTGGATTCAGTTCGTCGATTCGAATCCATCCGTACGATTTGATTTCTCATTTGAGACACATTTCAATATGCACTTGTACACATGGTCTTTAAACATTAATTATAAGCAATCTAGATGTAGAAATTACAAAATATACATGCATTGCTCCTAAGCCCACTATAATATGACATTAATGCACATGTGCCCTTGAAATTGGCTCTAATTAATATAATTAACACTAATAATTGTAGAGTCATCGTACCCCCATGCCTACCCCTTGCTAGTCCCTAGCAAGGTTAACCTAAGTGCTATCTACAACTAGAATTTAGAATTGATCGCTTAGGCATAAGTTGTCAATAGAAGGAAATTTCTACTAAGAACCTAACCCACAGAGACTCAATAGCACTCAGGTGCCTACCAAATGTAGACCGCCAAAGTCCTCACCTTATCTACATAGAAGGAAATTCTCTTTTTTTCCTTTCACTCTTTTCTAATTTTTTTTGGATTTTGGAATAGAGTTTCAGGGTAACTTTTTATAGCTACCCAACTCACCCAAGACTCGAAAATGACACTAAGTGCTAAGCATCTTATCGTGAAAATTGTGACAGACTCACTCAACGATAATTAAAATGAAGTTCGGGTTTTTACGCTCTTAAGTGACCCGAAAAAGAAAGTGCTACCTAAAGGTGTATATATCTTATCGGTAACTTTCTCCCTACTTTTATTTTTATGGGGTCAGCACAAGGGTGAAACCCAGTGTATATCTCCTCGTATTATTCTACTTCCCTACTTCCTTAAGTGTTTTGGAATTTTTGTGTGTTTTATGAGCTGGGATCTGGACAAACGGTCAATGGGCTATTACCCATGACAACTTGCTAGCCATACTTGTGCGATGAAGTGTGGCTTATTTCTTTTTTTCTATTTTTCTTTTTCTTATTTTTTAAATAAATAAAAACTAGTTCAAGCTGACAATTTTGTACTCAGAAAATGAGAATTACCACCCCCCATGCATATGATAGACAATGTCCTCATTGAAAAATAAATGTATGAAAGAGAGTAAGTAAAGAAATGACTTGAGCTTTAATAGTGGATCCGATCAACTTGAATCCTCTGGGTTGCCTCTCAGGAAGCACTGAGTTTATTGCCTCCAGCTGGGTGAAGCTCCGATTTAATCCTTAATGAGGGTTACAACTTCCTTCGAGGGAATCTGGCAAGAAAGTGTTTTAATCTTTGACCATTAATTGTAAAGGTTTGCCCAGTCTTAGGATCAGCAATTTCTATTGCCTCGTTGGAAAAAGGTGTGACTACTCGGTATAGTCCCGTTGATAAACATCAGTTTATCATCATTCTTATGCATTAAAACAAACCTAGCTCTTAGGATTTTATTCTGTAAATGGGTTTTGGGTTGCATTTAGGCATAAATTAGGCTAGGCATGCATTTTACTTTTTATTGTGTTTTTGATGTGTTTTTGTGAGTGTTAGGGATAAATAGATTCTCATATCCCTAGAACCCTAGCACTTAGGAAGGCAACTGGTGAAGGAGAAGCTCAAACTGGCTAGAACTCAGCTTGATCCAGCTCACCATAGCTGGAATCCAGCTCACTTGAATTAGGGTTATCACATCCTAGCTCTATTCAGCTCATCTCAGCTGAATGGTAGCTTAAGAGAGCTCATCTTAGCTCACCTTAGATCAAGTCAGCTCAGATCCAACTCAACTTAGCTGAGTCTAGCTCATCTTAGCTCCCATCAATTCACTGGGAGCTCTAGCTAGCTTAGCTAAGTTGATTGGAGTTCACCTCAGCTCAGGACCAGCTACATCCAACTCCACTCAACTCCAACCAGCTGAAGATGACTTCATCTTAGATCATGAAGCTCAAGTCCAGCTTCCGAGGACTCAACTAGCTAATCTACCTTAGCTACCTCAACTAGCTAGGTCCTCCTTGGGAGCGTCAGACCTAGCTCACCTTAGCTCCTTTCAGCAGAAGCCAGGTTTCTTTAGCTTGGCTTAGCAGCTAGCAAAGACCTAGAAAGCTAATCTAGCTAAAGTAGCTCCATGCCACCCTCTTCAGCAGATGCTAGCTCTAGTTCAGTTCCAGACTTCTTTTGTCTAGCTCCTCCCGTCAAACCCTAGCTCCAATTGCCTCCTCCTCTACTCTACTACTAGATAAGCTAGCTTAGCTAGCTTATCTTAGCTATACTTTAGCTCCCTTGGCCATCCACCACCCTAATACCCTACCTAACTAGCTCCACCAAGTAACCCAACCTAAGTCCACCTAAGCTCTACCTAGTCCACTCCTAAGTTGGCACCAACATAGCCACGTCTTCACCCCTCAACCACCACCAAAGGGCACCAAAAGTTGGTGCCAAAAACACCCATAACCACCCCCTCTTTGGCGCCAACTTTTCCCTCCAAAAATACCCTCATCTCAACCCTACACCTACTCCCTAAACCCATCTCCACCATCCACCTAACCCCCCTTCTAGAAGCCCTTAGGTTGGCACCAATTTGGTGGTGTCTCTCCACCACCAAGAGCCACCAACACCACCATAACTACCACCCCATGTTACCCTTAAGTTGGCGCCAACCTCTCCTAGCCATAGGATCCCTAAGCACCTCCCAAAACTTAATCCTAGCCCTCCATCATCTCCACACCAACCACCACCCTCCCTTCCTATAAATATACCATTAACTATCCACATTTCTCCATCCTCCATTTAGTTTAATTCCACCCTACATCCACCCTAACATACGGCCAAGGAAGGAGAAGAAGAGAAGTAGATTAAGGGGGCATCCTACCCACCACCTTGGTTCCTTCTTCCCGTCCTTTCTTCTTCCTTGTGCCACGCCAAGGAGGAGACTCTCTTCACATTGGAGGATGGCCAGGCATTGGAGGAGAATTGAAGGTGGAATTATCCATCTTGGAGAGCATAGGGCACGCCCCCTTTGAGGGCTTGTCTTGGAGGTCTTCACCTTGAAGGAGCTTTATAAGGAAGGAGTTGGAGGACTTCTTTTCAAGCCTGGGAGCTACAAGGCTTGGAGCAAGGAGCCTCTATCTCTTCTTCACCATCATCATCATCAGGAGGACTAGTGTTTTTACTTTTTGTATTTTTGATTTCTAGTAGTGAAGCATTCCTCTACTAGGGTTTTGTAAAACATTTTGCTCATCTAGTAAAGTTGCCTTTTCTTAATGTTTTTCTTGCAATTTTACTTTTACCTTAGTGTAATCACCCCCTCTCTCTAATTACTCTAGGTTTCCACCTACCTAGGGTGAGCTTAGAGAGAGGAATTACTTGTCACTTAGGTTTTAGTTTAGTAATTTTAGGTGTCAGTCATCTTCCTGCCATCAAATCCGGATTGCTTTAGTTATTTCAAACTATAAAAATTGCATATTTGAAAACAACAAAAAGAAAGTCGATTTTCATTTCCGAGCAAGAGATTCGATTTTGCAACATATTGCCTCCTTTGACAACCCTAGATAGGGAAGTATCTAGGTCTTACAAATTTTGAAAGCAAATCCATTTTTTTGCATTACAGCGACTTAAAACATTACTTTTACAAACAGTGCAAAAATGCTATCACCCGTTCACTTAGATCGTAACTTCCCGGGAAAGAGTTTGAGTCTCGCATCAAAAATCCAAACTTGTTGGTTCAGCTCGAAGGTTTTCCTATTATTGTGCTTGTCGTGGATAGCTTTCATCTTCTCCTTATAAAGTCTACTATTCTCATAAGCATCCCGATAAATCTCTTCGAGCTTGGAGAGTTGGAGCTTCCTTTGAGTTCCGGCCATATGGGAATCCATATTACATTGCTAGATGGCCCAGTATGCCCGATGCTCCAACTCAACAGGAAGGTGGCAAGCCTTGCCAAAGACCAATCAATATGGTGACATGCCAATCAGGGTATGATAAATGCCAGTTTATCATTATCCTTAGCATCCATTCACATTTAGTTGCTAAGATTTCGTCCACTGCATTGCATTTTATCATTGCATTTAGCATGCATTAGCATTCATTTCACATTATCTTATGTAGTTTCAGTTTGATTGCCAGAGATGAATGCATTGGAAATTAGAGAAACCTTGGCAGTATGGAAGGCACTTGGAACATTTGTGAAGACAGAAGCTCCAGTAGTTGGACCCCAGCTCAACTTAGCTGGATCCAACTCAAATCCAACTCCTACCCTACTCCCTCTCCACCTTAATGGTCGTCCACCTACATTAAAACCACCAACCATTGGTGACTAAAATACACTCCCTGGCACCCTTTCACATGACACCAAGGAATCTTCCTAACCATCCTCGGCACCCTTTCACATGGCGCCAATGAAGCTTCCTAACCACCCTCCTTGGCACCCTTTCACATGGTGCCAAGGAAGCTTCCTAACCACCATCTATACTATCCTATAAAAAGACCCCCATCCTATCATTCAAACCATCCTTGGCAAGCAACAATTCTTCTTCCTATCAAACACCTTAGCCACTATACATCCTACGCCCAAGAAAGGAGGAGAGAAGAAGATTAAGGGAGTAAACCTACCTGCTCCCTTGGTGCCTTCTTCCTCTTCTCTCTCCTTCCTTGTGCCATGACAAGGAGCAAGCTTGCATCTAGGGAGGACAGCCAGGCAGGAGGAAAGAAGGGTGGAGGATGTCCACATTTGAGAGGAGCAACTCAAGGAGCTAGAAGGAATTTTTCTTCAAGTTTGGGAGCCACCATTCTTGGAGCGAAGGCTGCCTCAGCTACTCGGGTGAACTTTCTATCTTTTATTTTGTTGTATTTTAAATCTTTTTAAGCATTCATCTACCTAGGGATTAACTAAGTGGAACCTCTGCTTAATTGAGCTCCCAAAGTACTTTGTAAACATTTCTTCTTAATAGCAGAGTGTCTTTCTTCATTCTTGAATTTTCAATTTCAAGTAACAACTTTATTTATTTTAGTGCATCACATCTCTCTTTTAATTACCCTAGGCGCACTTGCCTAGGGTGAGCTTAGAAGAGAAGACTTCTCTTCTCACTTAGGTTCTAGTTAGGAAAATTTCTTTAGCATAGTTCTATCTTTGTATTCGTATCCTGTTTATTTCCAAACAAAAATTAACAAAAATCAAAATACAAAAGAGAAGTGTTGATTTGAGAGAAGAGAGAGAGAATCACTTATTTGACTAATAAATTAACCTCCTTGGACGACCCTAGATACCACCACTATCTAGGAATATAAATTTAAATGTTGATTGGTTTTGCACGTTGCAACGACATTAAAACCCCCATTTATAAAATTATGCAAATCTCGCATCAGGGTCTTATAAGTGGTCCTGTATGCACAAAGGGCATCATCCAATCATGCGGACCAATCCTTTCGGTCAGGTCTCATAGTCCTTTACAGAATATTCTTAATTTGCCTATTTGAAACCTCAGTTTGCCCATTTGTTTGTGGGTGATACGGGGTGGCAATGTGGTGAGTGACCCCGTATTTCTTAAGTAAGGCACGAAACTGGGCATTGATGAAGTGACTCCCACCATCGTTGGTCATGGCCTTAGGTATCCCAAACCTAGAAAAGATATTCTTCTTAATAAAGTCCATGACAGCCTTATGATCACATTTTCGAGTAGGCATGGCTTCGATCCATTTCAAGACGTAGTCCATTGAGACTAATATATATTCGAAGCTGTTTGATGGTGGGAAGGGACCCTTGAAATCGATGCCCCAAACATCGAATATTTTGATGATAAGAATGGGTTGTAGAGGCATCATATCTTTCTTAGTCATGGTCCCTAGGGTCTGGAATCTAGTGTAGGTTTTCACAAAATTATGTGCATCCTTAAATAGTGATTGCCAATAAAAATTAGACTACAAAACTTTTGAAGTCGTCTGCTTCCCAAAGAACCTCCTCTTCGGGGATACATTTCCTAATGATTTGATTAGCATAAAGTTTAAACAACATGGGATCTGCTATTGTTTAGACCAATCGTGCAGAATCTACCCTACCACTAAATAATTAACTAACTCTGCATACCAGGGGAGACTCTTTCCATGCACAGCTAGAATTTGTTCATTAGGAAATGTGTCAGTTAAGGGTAGTGAAGGTCCAATATGCTCTGAGTGAAGTCTAGATAGGTGGTTGGTTATAACATTCTTGGATCTGGCCTTGTCACGTATTTCTAGATCAAATTCTTGTAGGAGCAAGATCCATCTAATCAGCCTAGGTTTAGCATCCTTTTTGGCTAACAAATGCTGGATAGCTGAGTGTTTAGTATAAATGATAACGTGGGATCAAAGCAGGTATGATATGAACTTTTCTAATCCAAAAACTACGGCGAGCAACTCCTTTTCTGTGATGGTGTAATTCTATTGAGCCTCATCTAAGGTTTTGCTCGTGTAGTAGATCACCATGGGTTTCTTCCCTTGTCGTTGTCCTAGGACTGTTCTAATAGTAAAGTCTGATGCATCACAAATTATTCAAAGTCTTGGGACCAGTTTGGGGGTTGTAAAATATGTGCAGCTGAGATCGTATCCCTTAGAGTGGTATAGGCTTTGATGAAATTAGGTGTCATGTCAAAGTGAACATCATTGGCTAGAAGGTCAGTCAAGAGCTTGGATATCTTGGAGAAGTCTTTTATGAACCTTTTATAGAAGCCAATGTGTCCTAGGAAAGACCTGATTTGTTTGACTGAGCTAGGAGATGGGAGTTTAAAAATTAAGTCAACTTTAGCTTGGTCAACTTCTATGCCCCTATGCGAGGCGATGCGACGAGGACAATCCCTTCTTGAACCATAAAATAGCTCTTTTCCCAGCTTGAAACTAGGTTGACCTTGATACATCATTTCAAGATTTTCTCCAGGTTACTAAGGCAATGGTCGAATGAGTCTCCAAAAATGGAGAAGTCATCCATAAAGACCTCTAAGTATTCACTCACCATCTACGAAAAGATGGCTAACATGCAACATTGATAGGTAGCAAGTGTGTTGCATAACTCAAATGGCATATGATGGAATGTAAATGTGCCATATAGGCAGGTAAACATGGTCTTCTCTTGATCTTCGGGTGCAATAGCAACCTAGTTATATCCTGAATATCCATCCAGGAAGCAAAAATATTTCTGCCCTGCTAACCGTTGAAGAATCTGGTCAATGAATGGCAGGGGGAAATGGTCCTTTTTAGTAGCTTCATTCAGCTTCCTATAGTCAATACGCACCCGCCACGTGGTGGTGGTGCGGGTGGGGATGGATTTTCCTTGGTCATTTGTGACCATAATGAGCCCGACCTTCTTTGGTACCACTTGAGTGGGGCTCACCAAGGGGCTATCAGAAATCTGATAGATGATTTCTGCATCGAGCCATTTAATTATCTCTTTTCTAATGACCCCTCGCATGTTCGGGTTCAGTCGCCTTTGCATCTGGAAAGAATGTCAAGCCCCATCTTCTAAATAGATCTTGTGAGTACAATATCTAGGGCTAATTCCCCTTCAGTCAGAAATTGTCCACCCAATTGCTGCCCGATCTTCAGAAAGAGTTGTAGTCAACCTAAGTTCTTGGTCCCTGATCAGGTATGCATTGATAATCACAGGGAAAGTATGATTAGGTCCTAGGAAGACATACTTGAGGTTTTTGGGCAGAGGCTAAAGTTTAGGTGTAGGTGGTATAATGTTTGATGGGTAAGGGAAGGGAGGGAGTTGAGTGAAATCAATTTCCTCAAATGGAGGTTGCTAGTGAAAATTAGTTCTGCAAGGATCTGCAACCTCTAGAGATTGGGGTGGGTCAGAGTAGTCTAAAGCTGGGTGAGTCAGATGGTCCTCTAAAGAGCTTTTCACCAGGCATTCTTCAACCAGAGTTTCCACGGGATCACATTCCTTAACCCAACCGCAATCAAATGACTTAGTTGCCTTGAAGATATCCAATTGCATCTTTTTATCTCCAAAGGCAATTTCCATACATCTCGTGTCGTAGTCAATGTTAGCCTTGGCCATAGCCAAAAAGGGTCTACCTAAGATGATGGGTGTGTTTTGTAATTGTTCGAGGACTTCCATGTCAAGGACTAAGAAGTCAACCAGGAAGTATAAGTCCTTAACCCGAGCGATTACAGCCTCAACTACCCCTTTCGAGGTTTTCATAGATCGATCAACTAGTTGGATAGTCACAGGTGTAGTCTTTAATTCTCCAAATCCAAACTGGTGATAAAGGGTAGTCGGGATCAAGTTTATTGAAGCATCTAAGTCCAAGAGCGCTCTGTAAAAAGTCAAGTCACCAACATTACACGAGATCAAAGGCGCTCCAGGGTTAGTCCTTTTAGGAGGTAGGCTACTCAATATCACTGTTCTAGCTTGCTTAGATAGCACTACCTTCTTAGGTGCTTGGGTTCTTGGCTTACACTTGGGTGTGCAGACATCCTTCAAAAACTTCGCGTAAGCCAAGATATGTTTGATTGCTTCGAGGAGAGGTATATTAATCTGTACTTGTTTGAATATTTCTAACAACTCCTTATTCTTAGCCACATTTCTCTTCTTCTTGACTTTGTCCAAGGCTTTATGGTATGGGATTTGGGTTTGAATTGGGTCGGGTTCCTGATCCTTAGGTTCCTCTCTCTCATCCTCAGAATCATTACTTATCTCGGGTAGTGTAGTCATGGGAGGAGTCGGTCATTTGGGGTCCTGGGTTTGAGTGCTGTTTCTCAAGGTAGCCACATTGGCTGAGGCATTGGAACCAGGGTTGGGTCCTTGAGAAGAAGAAGAAGAAGTAGCAAACCCAGCTGGTGTCTGCGGAGCTTGTAAAATCATATGGGTTTGCCCCTGATTTAGTTGGAACCCTTGAGGATTGTGGCCTCTATTCATTACATTCCTCAGGTTCGGTTGTGGCTGATATGGAAGGAACCTTTATTATTTGTTATCCAATAGTTGGCTCAATTATCCCTTCACTAAAGCCATCTCCTCGTATTATTTCTAATTCATATCAGCCATCATCTTAATCAGAGTGTCCATTTGGTTTACTGTGTAGGAGCCACCTTATTATGGTTATAGGGTGGTCTAACAGGTGGACCTTGCTGATAGGAGGGAGGGTTTGGCTTGGGTTGGTTCTAGAATTGGTTTGATTTTTGGTCAACCAGGCAAAATCTAGGTGGTTGCACCATCCGGGGTTGTAAGTGTTGGAGAATGGATCAAGTTTATAGTATCCCTGGATGGCATGGGCATCTTCAAGGGTAGAAGGTGTTGAAGGGGAGGGGAAAGAATAATCAGGGTTTGAGGGAGCAAAGGTCCCTCCCTCAAACATGGTCAGGGGTTGTTCCAGGTGCACTTGGTTCATAGATTGAACTAGCTCAACATTGTGGGCTCCCTTCACTAGGGAGAAGGTTTGCAGTGGGGCTTGAGATTGATTCAAAAGCTCATCAATTTTCTTGTCCACCAACTCAACCTGATCCAATTTCTTTGCTATGATGTCCATGTCAACCATCCCCGAATTAGTTTGTACTTCATAAATCCCACCATGGGGTTGACAGGACCTATTAAATTGGGTCATGGAGGTGTTATTAAGCAAGTTCTCTCTCATTGACTCAAAGAGCTTGAACATGCTTTCCTCATCCTTGTTCAAAAAATTGCCTCCACATGAGGCATCAACAAAATTCCTAAGGTTGTTGCCCAGAACATGGTAGAAAATCTGGGCCAATTGCCACCTTGGAACCTCGTGGTGTGGGCATTTCCTCAATAATTTATTAAATCTTTCCCACGCCTTATGAAATTGTTCTCCACTTTGTACGGTGAATGTGGTAATGGCTCTTCTAAGGGCATTAGTCTTTCCTATGGGGAAAAACTTCTTTAGGAATGCATGCCTCAATTCTTCCCAAATGGAGATGGGTCTCTTTAAGGTTCTAAGCCAATGAGAAGCTTTATCTCTTAGGGGGAATGGGAACATCTTAATTAAAATAATGTCCAAATGAATATTCCTTGGTTTCATGGTTCGAGCAATCCGATCTAGGTCCTCCAGGTGTTGGAAAGGGTCTTCATTTGAGCTCCCATGGAAATGGCCTTGAATTAAGCTAAGGACATTAGGCTTTAGCTCAAAATCATGTCCCCCTTCAGGGACCTTAAGATATGGCTCAATATGGATGGTAGATGGATCGTAGAAATCATAGAGAGGCCTTGGTTGGCCCTCAGGGGGTTGTGGTGGGTTTGGTGGATTTGGTGGGGGTGGCCCTTGAGGGTTCTACAGTCGGTATATAGCCTGCATGATAGTTTGGATCTGTTATTGTTGGAGTTGGTGGTTAGCATTGATTTGAGCATGAATAATGGCCATAGCATGAGGTTGAGGTTGGTCCTCAATCTCCACAACTCTTAGATCAGCCATTTCCTTAGTCCTATCCCTTGAAGAATCAAGTCTCCTCCTAATCTCTCTCTCTCTAAAGCGACTAATTTAGGATGAAGTGATCATCTTCCGTGCATACACTAGAGAACACCAGAGAGGGATCATCTTCCGTGCAAGAAAAGTGTGTGCACAATCAAGCAAACAAATCTAGGCCCTATAGTGTAGACCTAGGTGACTTACTCTTCAGAAATAAGCTCCGACCACATGATGAATTCAGTGATGTCCTTACTCTTGAAGGTGGTAAAGTTGGGCAGGCGAAGCAGGGGGAGTGTGTCCCGAGGGACGCTAATTATGCCAAACCCTTTCTTACTTAAGTCGTTTAACAATTGGACCTCCCAATTTAGCAACTTTTAAAGCAAGCTGACGTCACTAATTCGAAATGCATTCAGGAGAATACCCTGAAACAGACTCAATGAATCCTAGTGCCAACGTCTACTCAATTTTAATTTGGGCTGGGTTAGTGCTTGTGCTCAAAGTATATGATGAGATGTTGTTGGGGGTTGTGCCTCTTAATTAATCCAATTGAGCGTGTATGTGCACTTAAACAAAACAGGGCTTTCAAGTAAGGTTTTTAAGATGTGGTGCCTTTTAATGATTTGTCCTTGCTTTAGTGATTTTTTTTAGGGTTGAAATTCTTAATCTTTTCAGACAATGTTTAAGTGGGCACACAAGGTTTTGCATAAAACAGGTGATGATCGATTTCCTTTAAGATCAACGTGGCCCTAGAAATAAGAAACCCTAATGTATTCACCCCTACAATTCATGCAATTCTAGTTGGTGAATCAATTTTAATTTTGGTGAGTGGTGCGACCTAATACAAAACACGGGTGGCTTCGCAAGCATCACTCAAAAGGGAAAACACTCAAAAGGATTTTCAAAAGATATTAAAGTGTTAAGATTATTTTTTTTTGGGTGGTGGGTTTGAGATGTGGGTCAAGTAATCATTCACCATGCCATTTTTTTTTTTGATTTTTTTAGATTTTTTAAGGCAAGTAAATAATCAACCTATCCTAGGGTTCATGCACGAGCCTAAATGCAATTTTCTTTTAGATAAACAAAAGATGAGACTACGCTAAGTTGGAGTGATACTTACAAGAGTCTTCACGACACTTTGCTCCTGATCTACCATCTTGGACTGTGCTCCTCTTGTCGCTTTCTCGCCAGATTCCTACAATCAATCAATATAAAGACAAGAAAGTGAGTCAGAAATGTGAGCACCAATGCAAGGATAAAAGCGGCTAAAAAAATCCATTGCCTCCCTAGCAACGATGCCAAAAACTGACATCGAAAAATGCATGTAATTCGTTCATTGTAGCATGCATTTACAAAATCAATTTTAAAGAGAATAATAAAAAATGAGTACGAGTGTTGAACACAAGGAGGTGTGGAAATGAATCAGTTAGTCGTTTAATGTTACAAAATACTTTGTTTCGTTTGCTTGCGCGAAAGGAGAAAGAGAGAGAGAGTATAGGGTTAGAAACTTGAAGTAGAGCACATATTTTTAATTATGCATGAAAATTAGTCATAACAAATTTAGCACAAGATGACAAAATCAATATATTGCATAGATGATATTGTTCTACAACTACAATATTAACTGAAAGCTTCAAGAAATACAAGCATTAAATAAGTAGCTAAATGTGACCATTACAGTGTCGAGGTAGCCACGGAGGTGGAGGGTCTTCCATTAGTGACTTGGCAGCTCCAGGACCTTACTTTGAAGCTCTGTGGAGGTGGGGGACGTGCTTGGTAGAAGATGATGAGAGATGCCCATGAATGGAGGGGTGTAGGTCTTTTAATAGTGGAAGAGAGGCGACCAAAGCAAGTATCGCACAATTAGAGATAGCAAGGACGTCGCTATAGTACAGCTACAACCGTTGCTGTAGTATAGCTGCAAGCGTCGTTATAGTCCAGCTCATGTGCGCACTGTCCTCCGCATGCGCACAGCTGTTGTCGCTCGTTCGCCGTCGAATGTGTGGCATGAATTGCCATTGGACAGTGGAGGACGCATCCAAACAGCTTATTTATCGCCTCCATCACGCTCGATCGCGTGTGAAGGAATCACAGCCGTTGGATCGCACATGGAGGGATAAGATTGCACATGAGGTCGCGCTCTGGATTGCGAGCTTAGATCATGTACGATGGTGCTGATGGGAACACCATCATGAGCCATAACTAGCTCAATTTGATCTAAAAAGGTTAACAAATGCTCCTACATATGCATTAGAAGGTCCTAAGGGCACATTATCCTATTTTGAAAAGAAGAGAAGAATACAAGGTTATTTCTGCAAAATTAATAGCATTCCACAAACAAAAAATAATCATAGGGTATTTTTAGGGGTTTATTAAAGGTTATATGGTCATTAATGTCTAATAAGTGGGTCTATGCAGAACGAAATGAGTTTTTATGCATTTCAAGAATTAATGGACATCTAAAACTCTAAAAGTAGACCCGCTTAACTAAATAAGGTTCTGGTCAGGATAAAATTCACCTAAGCCCTGTAAAATTCATAGAAAAATATTCCAAAGGGTTTGGAATCTTTGATTTGACCATTAGAGCCTATTTTGGCCTGAAATAGAGTTGCAGACAGAAAGTTTCCCTAATTTAGACTTCTATGTAATTTTCCCAGTAAAACATGGTCAAAACCAAAATCTTACTTCACCATTGGATTTCTTGGGTCCAAATTAGGTTTGTACCAAAATTTGGGTCCAATCTGAGATCATTTTGACCTAGTTTGCATTTTGGTCCAAGTCTAACTCTTTTCCTTACAAAAAGCCCCTCAACTTTCAAAATTCCTTGCGAACTGCCCCCAAACTTTGTCTTCTTCTTCACAGACGGGTCCCTACTGCCATGGAAGGTGTGAACCCACACACTCGAGGTTTCAATCAAGGATTCCTCAATTACTTGACCAATCCCTTCCATAATTGGAAGGGATGATCCTGAAGAAATCCCTGATCATCTAAACCTATTTCTAGTTTCCAAGTTAGCCACAACTGGAGCTCCCTGGCCTTCTCTCTTTCCTCCAAGATCCTCTTTCTACTACTCTACCCCTCCACATTATTTCCCCCTTACTCGCAATCTAAATTGACCATGCCTCTACCCTCGACCGCAACTTCATCTTCCGCTCCGACGAAGCTCCAACAACGCCTTTAGCTCGCTCCACCACACCAAACTCCCTCGCACCACCTCCATTAGCTCTACCATGACTCACCCTTCAAAAGCCCTAAAGAAATTTAGGGTTTAACGCTCTCTACCTCCTTGTCGAACACACCCACCCTCCACCCTCATTCTCATCACCATCAGCCCTCCATACATGCATACACACCAAGCCATGACCACTGTGGCACTCATTGTGGTTCAGAGAACCTTTTGAGCATACTGATTGGGGCCTTTAGCCTATGTTCTCTATTTCAGGTTGCCACCGGAGCTCCGTCGTCGCCACCTCCTTCTCCGGCTCCGTCCACCATCTCCCAACCGCATTCTTCAGTGCTTCCAAGCCTAGGAGATGCAAAGCATCTCCAAGAGTCATCCCAGGGCTTCAATTGGGATGCAAAGCCACAACAGTTGCATTGGATTGGCAAAGACATTGACCTGTGAAATGACCTGCCGCCCTTTTTGTCGGATAAGATGTCTAGACATAGGTCTGGATGTCTGGAAGTGGGAAAAATTGAAACCTACTTTTCCTCCATGCGCGCGACACGCAGAGCGTTCTCTCTCCTCGTGACCCTCTCACCCAAAACCCTAAACCTCTCCTTTTTAAACCCCCCCTCCCCCCACACCTCCTTTCTTCTCCCCGTCACCACCATCCACCACCCCCTTCCTCTCCTTCCCTTACCGGTGACCACCTTTGTTGCTGTTACCTTTTCCCCCTACCGTGGGCGAGTGTGTGAAGGAAAGAGGGAGGGAGAGCGCGAACAAGCGCATGAGGGAGAGTGAGAGGGAGGGAGCGAGCAAGCGTGAGAAAGAAGGAGAGGCCTCATGGAAGCTCGTTCAAAAGGAGTATCTTGCTGCGGGAGCGGCGGTGTGAGCTCGGTGGCACTCGGGAGGAGGCTCATGAGTGCACGGTCGAGAGCTCATGGAAGGAGCCGAGGGCGTGTGCGAGGAGAAGGGGCTCGCGGGCAGGAGTCCTCAACCTCTTGCAGTCGCGAGAGACGCTGCTGTGGCGCCTGCAGGCGAAGGCGTGAGGAGGACAAGCCATGAGAGCAGATACTGGATATTGGTTTTCCAGTATCAACCATCTGGGACAGCGACCAGACATCTGGAGAAGCATCGGGACGTCCAGAGTCGAAGTCGGACGTATGTGTTTCTGCACTAGTTTCCTCCATGAAGACTGTAGCGTAAGACTTGTTGGCTAAAAATGGGTCTACGTCTTCGTACGCAGTTGCAGGGTATTGGAAAGGTGCGCGGTGCACCTTTCCAGGCACTTTTGGACATTTGACCACTTCGCCAGACGTCCGATGGCACTTCCATACGACTGGAAGGAAGGTCCGAAATCTGGGACTTCCCTTAGATGGTTGTAAAGGAGTCTGGATGTTTGAAGCAGCCACAGGAAGTGAGAGGTAAGATTTGACATCTTCTAAGACGTCTGGGAATAGTCCCAAACGTCTGATTTTGAACAGTAATGTGTTTTTGGCCCATTCAGGGTCCAAACGGAATCTGATTTCCACAAACGAAGTACCATGTTTTCCACTTGAGTTTCTCTATGTGTTCGTGTTGAGTAGCTATTGTTTTGAGCTCGTCTAATGTAAAATAGTTGCTGGTACAGGTTACCAACTGGTGGCGTATTTGGGGCCCGTGGAGACGACGAGATCTGCGGTGCAGGCCCCCATTCCTCCCGTGATACCCAGTAGAGTAGTTTACTATAACATTAAGATTTACACAATGAAAGAGCATGTTTAAAATACTTGAATAAACCTTAGGATGAAACATAAACCCTAGGGTAGAAACAAATAAGAATGGTTGAGCTACTCTGTTTACTTGAGATGCATGTTAAAATACGAGTTGCATGTATGTGAATGAGAAATTGAACTGTGAAATAAACCTTAGGATGAAACATGAACCCTAGGGTAGAAACAAATGAGAATGGTTGAGCTACTCTGTTTACTTGAGATGCATGTTAAAATATAAGTTGCCTGTATGTGAATGAGAAATTGAACTGTGAAACGACAAGTTGCATGTATATGATTGAGAATTTGTTACGAACGTGGCATCAGACGGATTTTTAAGACATCTGGGAAGTGGCCCAGACATCTATCCAGACGTCTGGAACCCTTTCCATACGTCTGGTAATAAATTTTTTTGGCGTACCGGGTTGCGTCTGTGCGCATGCGAGCGCAGACTGTGCCCGCTGCCTTCGTCTTCTTTTTCCTCTCTCTTCTTGCAGATGCACCGTCTCTCTTCTCTCTCTCCCTGCGCTGCCTTATATAAACCCTTGCCCTCTCCCTCACCCTCATCTCCTCTGCCTTTCTCTTCTCCTTCTCCTTGCCAGCGAGAGCACGAGCGAGCGAGAAAGTGAGCGGCGGGCATGGGGTGTCGCGGAGGGGTGTTGCAGCTCGGGCAGCAGGCGGACGGGTGCGGCGCAGCCGTGCGTCGTGGGCGGAGAGCGAGTCGGGTTCTGGTTCTGGAAAATTTTCCAGAATCAGACATCTGGACTTACGTCCAGACGACGCCGAAGACGTCTGAAGGACAGTCCAGACGTCTGACAAGTAAGATATTTCTTACCTTCTCCTTTTGCGTGTGTACGGCCATGCAGCCGTCCGCCGCATTTTCTTTTGCACTTTGTCGTGCTGAGAGCAGGTGTATGTGTGCGCAGGTCCTGCTCGGGAGGGTGCGAGGGCTCGCCATCCCACGTGAATCAGATGTCTGGCCGCAGTGCCAGACGACAGAGAGGACCTCCAAACGTCCGAGGTGACAATCAGACGTCTGGAAACCAAGGCCAGACATTCCAGTGGGCTTCTGGACGTCTGAAGGACTGCACAAAACTGAGGTACAGTCGATCCACCTTTTAAGACGTCTGGAAGATATTTGAGACGTCTGATTTTAGACAGTTTCGTTGTTTTTAACCCGTTTAGGGCCCGTTCGGAGTCCGTTTTCCGCGTTCCAAGTTGCGTTCTTTCAAGAATTAATTCCTCTATTCGTTTACAGTAATTGTATACTGTTCTGAGAAACTCCTTGTGTTTGATCCTTGTGTTAGGACCCCGTTCCGTTGTAGTCTCGGGAGTTGCGGAGGCGTGCAGGATTGTCGACCATGCCCCCAGTACTCCCGGTTTCGCTGTAGAGTGGCTTTTTAATCTATTTAAATTTTTTTTTTTTACAATTATGAAACAATTAATAGAGTCTAGGGCATTGCAAGAACCCTAGGACTGAGAAATTAGATTGAATGATAGATCTTAGGGTATTGCATGAATCCTAGGATTGGAAAACTAGATTGAATGATAGATCCTAGGGTACGGCATGAATCCTAGGACTGGAAAACTAGTTGAATATATAAATATTGCAGTCTTGGAATAGTAGAAAGGAAATGATAACTGCCTGTAAATTGGTTAACAGCTGCCTGTTATGAATGAATGCGTATGATTGAGAACATGGGTTGTATGAACGTAAAGTTGGAACGGTGAAACCTAAATTGGCTGAGTTAAAAGCGTTTGAACCCTACGGGGAATTAGGAGTAGAACTTATGGAAAGGGAATGGAATAGAATTGGGGAAGTGAGCTGGTCCTTGAGTACGGAGTACTAAGGAAAGCGACTGTCCCCCTATTTAGTGCAGAGTGGAGCTAGCCGCCCCAGGGACCCGGGGTTAGGTCTGGCCACTTTGTACCAACTTTTGGCCCTCGTGTACATAGTATCGAGGAGAGCTACTAGTGTAGGGAGAGTACTAGCTACCCCACGGGCCCTGAGGTTCTGTTGGCCCTCCTACACCGACTTGTTAGGCCCACTGGGCAAACCAAGGTAGTCAGGCGAGGGTGCACGGACTGTGGAGAGGCAAGGCCCCTGTTTGGTTACTGTGGAGGGGTTGGACCCCTGTTACTGAGAGGGCTCTGCCCTATACTGGTTCCGTGCTGTGCTTTGGGTGCACCCGTTAACGGAAACGACTGACCGCGTGCCAGTGCGGGATAGCTATCCATGAGTTTATCGCGCGTGCCGTAGTCATCGTTACGTCTGTCAACGACCTTGGGGTGGTTGACTGAGGGTAGGACCACCACGGGGGACTCTCCCGACCAGGAGAGCACCACGTGTTACTTCTACTTTTCGGAAAAGACTGCAATCAAGATCATTCCCACGAGGAACATTCAAGATCAAGAGAAGGATCTGAGAAATAAATCAATAGTGAAATAATAGAAAGACGTAAATAAAGAAAGTAAAAATATAACAGCTATTGTACACTCTACTGCTTCCTTAGCTTTTAGTTGCCACTCTACTCAGCGTTTTGCTGACGTGTCACCCTTGTTACCTTTTCAGGACCAGGTGTTGAGCAGCCAGAGTCAGCGGTTGCAGAGGACACTGGGCCTAGTAGGGTCCAGTAGGGTTACCTGTAGTACTTTCTGTACTTTTCTTCCACTGTAGTGAGTAGTTTTCTTTGTTACTCCCTGTACTTTCTTTACTGAAAACTTTATGTTATGTACATGTTTTTCTTTCTCTGCTGTTGTGGTGGTATATACTGTAGCATTTCTTTCCTTTATTGCTGTATTTTGTTACTTCTAGTTATATACATGGTGAATGTGGTTTATTTTACTGCTCTTTTGGTTACCTTCTCATTGGACGACTGGGTCTTGGGATTAGTCGAGTCGGTCCGATTCTCGTGTCTCGTAGGGATTCGGGAATCGGGTCGTTACAAGATGGTATCAGAGCAAGGTCATCCCGAGAAGTGAAACAACTGACTAGAAAATAACCAATTCACGTGTCTGCAACTAGAGTAGCCACCACAACGTTTCTTTTGGCATAAGCTATTAGACTTCTTCGTTAGATATCGTTACATATTGACGTTTTTCCGTTTTGTTTTCGCGTCTCCATTGCGGAGATGCCTCGTCGTGGAACTAGGAGGGTGGGCTGCGGGCGTGGCCGAGGTTGAGGCCCGAGGGATAGATGTGTCGAGCTTGGAGAACATACTACCCCTCCTCTTCTCCTGAGCATACCGTCTCCGGACCTCGTCCATTTGATTCGAGAGGTGGTTCGAGAAGAATTTCAGCTTTCACCCACATTGCTGCCCCCTTATCTCCCTTCCGAGCGTAAGACAGGGGAGTTGGCCGTGGAACGAGATTTCCACCGTCACACTAGGCGAGTTAGGAGAGCTCAGTGGAGGAGCGTGGTGCCTGCAGGAGAGCCGTCACGTTTTGCAGGGCCATCAGTGGCCTCTGGGGGCCCTCGACAGGGGCCAGTTGCTAGCACCGGACCCCCGCCCAACCGACAGCAAGGACCCATCGAGAGGAGGCATCGAGTTCCCCTCTGCTACCAGTGTGGCCAGTCGGGCCATTTCAGGAGGGACTGCCCGTCTAGGGCTGGAGCACAATAGACGCTCACCGCTTCGAGCACTGAGGGCCAGTCCGGTGGTCGTGGGTTCGAGGTACCTGAGAGAGGACAGTCGCCACGAGGAGATACCGGCCCATTGTCACTGGCTCTGCCCTGGGCTTACCTGTTTTGTCCACCCCCAGTACCGAGGAGTGTCGTAACATCATGACTCACGGAGACATCATAGCTTCAGTCTATATGATGACAGGTATGGTTACATGGTTTGGTCTTTTTGGAGTATGAAATTCCTGCATTCCGGTACGATGTACCGTCTTGCCACATGAGTTGTTGCTAATATGGAGTCCGATAGCACTCCATTAGGGAATTAGTGGTAATTAGAAATCTAGGTGGTCAGCTGTTTGTAGCTGAGGAGGTGTACACGGGTTGCGAGGTCAGTATTGGGGGACATAGCCTTCCGCTGACCTGATTATGATACGGATGGAAGACTTTGGCGTAATTCTGGGGATGGACTGGCTATCCTCTTACCACGCTTTGGTGGATTGTTTTGAGAGGAAGATCATCTTCTCCATACCGGAGTTGCCTTCTTTCGAGTTTCACAGTCAGCCTGTGGACGGAGGCTTCAGGTGCATTTCAGCACTTCGGGCGGCGAGACTTTAAGCTAGGGGTGTGAGGGCTTCCTAGCTTGTGTGGTGGCAGAGCCCAGCCCTGTGGCAGACTTCCAGAGCATCCCGGTGGTCAGAGAGTACCCTGATGTGTTCCCAGACGAGTTACCAGGACTATCGCCGGAGCGTAAGATCAAGTTTTAGATCTCACTAGTACCAGGGACCAGCTCCATCTCCATCGCACCATACAGAATGGCACCACTTGAGCTGCGAGAGCTCAAGTCTCAGTTGCAGGATCTTTTGGAGAAGGGCTCTGTGAGGCCTAGTGCGTCTCCCTGGGGAGCCCCGGTACTGTTTGTGAAGAAGAAGGATGGTACCTTACGCCTTTGTATGGACTACCGTCAGCTGAATAGGGTCACCATCAAGAACAGATATCCGCTGCCGAGGATCGACGACTTGTTTGACCAGCTGCGAGGTGCCACGGTATTCTCCAAGATTGAATTGAGGTTAGGATACCACCAGTTGAGGATCAGGGAGGCAGACATCTCCAAGACAGCTTTCCGCACCCGGTACGGACACTACAAGTTTTTGGTCATGCCGTTTGGGCTGACCAATGCCCCTGCTACTTTCATGAACCTGGTGTTTAGACCGTACTTGGACAGTTCGTGGTGGTATTCATTGATGATGTACTCGTCTATTCTCGAGATCAGACGCAGCACGGACAGCACTTGAGGGTGGTTCTGGACACACTAAGACGGCGTAGGCTGTACGCTAATTACAACAAGTGTGAGTTCTAGTTGAGGGAGGTGACCTTCTTAGGTCATGTGATCTCTGGAGACGGCTTGGCGGTGGACCCAGCCAAGGTCGAGGCAGTGCTCAGGTGGTAGAGACCGCGTACAGTCACTGAGATTCGCAGTTTCCTGGGACTGGCAGGCTACTACAGATGGTTCATCAAGGGTTTTTCACAGATTGCGAATCCTATGACACAGTTGACCCGGAAGAACGTGCCCTTCACTTGGACAGACGCCTGTAAGGCGTGTTTTCAGGAGCTGAAGGAGAGGCTGACTTCGGTTCCGATGCTCACCATCCCTGACAGTAGTGGCAGGTTCGTTGTGTACACGGATGCCTCCTTGCAGGGGTTAGGGGGTGTGCTCATGCAGAGGGGTCACGTTGTCGCTTACGCTTTGCGGCAACTGAAGCCCCATGAGCATACCTACCCTACCCATGACCTGGAGCTGGTAGCTGTTGTCTTCGCGCTAAAGACCTGGAGGCACTACTTGTACAGTGAGACCTTCAAGATTTTTACAGATCATCAGTTACCTTTTTGACTAGAGGGAGCTCAACATGAGACAGAGACGTTGGTGGGAGCTCCTAAAGGACTATGACTGCAGCATTTCCTACCACCCGGGAAAGGCCAATGTTGTGGCCGACGCCTTGAGCCGGAAGGCGCCCGCACACTTGGCCAGCTTACAGGTGCAGAGTTGGAGCCTTTTGGAGGAGATGGGCAGTTGGTGACCCCTAGAGTTACGGGGGCACTGTGGGGCAGTGACTGTAACACAATAGACTAGGCCAGAGCTGATGGATCGCATCATCACAGGACAGATGGCAGACCCGTACTTGCAGTCCTCGCGCGACAGAATACTGTCAGGAGACCCAGGGGACTTCTCTTTCACAGACTAGGTGCTACGCCTGAGGGGACGTTGTGCGTTCCCAGAGATGAGGAGCTGTTGAGAGAGCTCCTGACTGAGGCACACGGTTCCATATTCACCATACATCCCGGAAACACAAAGATGTACCATGACTTAAGACGCCAGTTTTGGTGGAGAGGGATGAAGCGGGATGTGGGTGAATTCGTATAGCAGTGTTTAGTGTGCCAGCAAGTGAAAGCCGAGCATCAGAGGCCTGCAGGGCCGCTACAGCCGCTTCTAGTGCCAGAGTGGAAGTGGGAGAGCATCACCATGGAATTGGTGGTGGGCTTACCTATTACCCAGCGAGGACACGACACAGTCTGGGTAATTGTGGATAGACTGACGAAGACGGCACGATTCTTGTCGATCCGAGTCACTGTGGGACCAGCACAGTTGGCAGAGAGGTATATCCGCAATGTGGTACGTCTACACAGAGTTCCGCGGGAGATCGTATCCGACCGGGATACCCGCTTTACGTCCCAGTTTTGGGCTAAGTTTCAGCAGGCCCTGGGGACGCGGTTGAGATTCAGTACAGCTTACCACCCCCAGGCGGACGGACAGTCTAAGCACACGATATAGACACTTGAGGACCTTTTGTGTGCCTGTGTACTGGACTGAAGGGGCTCTTGGGAGGAGCACTTGCCCCTGGCGGAGTTTGCATACAACAACAGTTATCACTCGAGCATCGGCATGGCTCCCTACGAGGCTCTGTACGGACGGAGGTGTACGACACCCTTGAGTTGGGTTGAGGTGGGGACCAAGTGAGAGGTTGGCCCCAGGTTGATCCAGCAAAGTCAGGAGGTAGTCGAGCAGATTCACAGGCGACTCCGCACTATCAGGAGCAGGCAGAAGAGCTACGCGGATCGGAGACGCGAAGAGGTGCAATTTGAGGTTGGGGACCACGTCTTCCTTTGTGTTTCGCCCATGAAGGGCCTGCAGTGGTTTGGGGTGAGAGGGAAGCTCACGCCGAGATTCGTGGGGCCCTTTAAGGTCCTGGAGCGGGTTGGACCCGTTGCTTACAGACTTGCCCTCCCTCCTCAAGCTTTCTGGCGTGCACGACGTGTTCCACGTGTCCAACGTCAAGAAGTATGTCGCCGATCCCAGTCACGTCCTGAGTCACGAGAGTGTCGAGGTGAGCGATGACCTGACCTACCCCGAGCGGCCAGTGCAGATTCTTGACAGAGCCGTCCACAGTCTGAGACGAAAGCAATTACCCTGGTGAAGGTTTTGTGGAGGAGCCAGTGGTACGAGGAGGCTACCTGGGAGCCTGAGGTGGCGATGCGGGAGCTGTACTCGAAGCTCTTCGCAGGCACGTCTTTTCGGACCAGCTTCGATCCTCTTTGAGTTTGTTATGTTTATATATGTTGTTCTTTCCCGCACCCTAGTTAGCACAAGTTTCAGGGATGAAACTTCCTTTGAGTTTGTTATATTGTTACGAACGTGGCATCAGACGGATTTGTAGGACGTCTAGGAAGTGGCCCAGATGTCTGTCCAGATGTTTGGAACCCTTTCCAGACGTCTGGTAATAAATTTTTTCGGCGTATCGGGTTGCGTCTACGCACATGCGCACGCAGACTGCGCCCGCCGCCTTCGTCTTCTTTTTCCTCTCTCTTCCTGCAGATGCGTCGTCTCTCTTCTCTCTCTCCGCGCTGCCTTATATAAACCCTCGCCTTCTCCCTCACCCTGATCTCCTCCGCCTTTCTCTTCTCCTTCTCCGTGCCGACGAGAGCGCGAGCGAGCGAGCAAGTGAGCGACGGGCGTGGGGTGTCGCGGAGGGGCTGCTGCAGCTCGGGCAGCAGGCCTACGGGGCGCGGTGCGGCCGTGCGTCGCGGGTGGAGAGCGAGTCAGGTTCTGGTTCTGGAAAATTTTCCAGAATCAGACGTCTGGACTTACGTCCAGACGGTGCCGAAGATGTCTGAAGGACGGTCCAGATGTCTGACAAGTAAAATATTTCTTACCTTCTCCTTTTGCGCGTGTACGGCCATGCAGCCGTCCGCCGCGTTTTCTTCTGCACTTCATCGTGCTGAGAGCAGGTGTATGTGTGCGCAGGTCCTGCTCGGGAGGGTGCGAGGGCTCGCCATCCCACGTGAATCAGACGTCTGGCTGCAGTTCCAGACGACGGAGAGGACCTCCAGACGTCCGGGGTGACAATCGGACATTTGGAAACCAAGGCCAGACGTTCCAGCAGGCTTCTAGACGTCTGAAGGACTACGCAGAACTGAGGTATGGCCGATCCACCTTTTAAGACGTCCGGAAGATGTTCCAGACGTTTGATTTTGGATAGTTTCGTCGTTGTTAACCCGTTTAGGGCCCGTTCGGAGTCCGTTTTCCACGTTCCGAGTTGTGTTCTTTCTAGAATTAATTCCTCTATCCATTTACAGTAATTGTATACTATTCTGAGAAACTCCTTGTGTTTGATCCTTGTGTTAGGATCCCGTTCCGTTGCAGTCTCGGGGGTTGCGGAGGCGCATGGGATTGCCGACTACGCCCCCAGTACTCCCGATTTCGCTGTAGAGTGGCTTTTAATCTATTTAAAAATTTTTTTTTTTTTACAATTATGAAACAATTAATAGAGTCTAGGGCATTGCAAGAACCCTAGGACTGAGAAATTAGATTGAATGATAGATCTTAGGGTATTGCATGAATCCTAGGATTGGAAAACTAGATTGAATGATAGATCCTAGGGTACGGCATGAATCCTAGGACTAGAAAACTAGTTGAATATATAAATATTGCAGTCTTGGAATAGTAGAAAGGAAATGATAACTGCCTATAAATTGGTTAACAACTGCCTGTTATGAATGAATACGTATGATTAAGAACATGGGTTGTATGAACGTAAAGCTGGAACGGTGAAACCTAAATTGGATGAGTTAAAAGAGCTTGAACCCTACGGGGAATTAGGAGTAGAACTCCTGGAAAGGGAATGGAATAGAATTGGAGAAGTGAGCTGGCCCTTGAGTACGGAGTACCAAGGAAAGCGACTGTCCCCCTATTTAGTGCAGAGCAGAGCTAGCCGCCCCAGGGACCCGGGGTTAGGTCTGGCCACTTTGTACCGACTTTTGGCTCTCGTGTACACAGTACCAAGGAGAGCTACTAGTGTAGGGAGAGTACTAGCTACCCCACGGGCCTCGGGGTTCTGCTGGCCCTCCTACACCGACTTGTTAGGCCCACTGGGTAAACCAAGGTAGTCAGGCGAGGGTGCGCGGACTGTGGAGGGGCAAGGCCCTTGTTTGGTTACTGTGGAGGGGTTGGACCCCTATTACTGAGAAGGCTCTGCCCTATACTGGTTCCGTGCTGTGCTTTGGGTGCACTTGTTAACGGAAACGACTGACCGCATGCCAGCGCGGGGTACCTACCCGTGCATTTATCGTGCGTACCGTAGTCACCGTTACGTCTGTCAGCGACCTTGGGGTGGTTGACTGAGGGTAGGACCACCACGAGGGACTCTCTCGGCCAGGAGAGCACCACGTGTTACTTCTACTTTTCGGAAAAGACTGCAATCAAGATGGTTTCCACGAGGAACATTCAAGATCAAGAGAAGGATCTGAGAAATAAATCAATAGTGAAATAATAGAAAGACGTAAATAAAGTAAAAATATAACAGCTACTGTATACTCTACTGCTTCTTTAGCTTTTAGTTGCCACTCTACTCAGCATTTTGCTGACGTGTCACCTTTGTTACCTTTTTAGGACCAGGTGTTGAGCAGCCAGAGTCAACGGCTGCAGAGGATGCTGGGCCTAGTAGTGTCCAGTAGGGTTACCTGTAGTACTTTCTGTACTTTTCTTCCACTGTAGTGAGTAGTTTTCTTTGTTACTCCTTATACTTTCTTTACCGAAAACTTTATGTTATGTACATGTTTTTCTTTCTCTGCTGTTGTGGTGGTATATACTGTAGTATTTCTTTCCTTTGCTGCTGTATTTTGTTACTGCTGGTTATATACATGGTGAATGTGGTTTATTTTACTGCTCTTTTGGTTACTTTCTCGTTGGACGACTGGGTCTTGGGATTAGTCGAGTTGGTCCGGTTCTCGTATCTCGTAGGGATTCGGGAATCGGGTCGTTACAGAATTGAATTGTGAAAACACGAGTTGCCTGTATATGGATGGGGAACGAGTTATGAACCATGAGATCTGAATATTGATAAATGGAATGAATAAGGTGAGTGAACCCTACGGGAATTAGGAGGAGAACTCCTCGATATGGAAAGGAATTCCGTGTGTAGATAGGAAGTGAGTTGGCCCTTGTGTACGTCGTACTAAGGAGCATAGTGGTTCTTTTAGTGTAGAGTGGAGCTAGCCACCCTTGGGTTGAGACCCGGGGTTTGGATTGGCCACTCTACACTGACTCTTGTCGGCCCTCACGTACGTGGTACCGAGGCATGCTACTAGTGTAGGGAGGGAGCTAGTCACCCTATGGGGCCCGAGGTTAAGCTAGCCACCCTACACCAACTTTGTTAGGCCCGCTGGGCAAACCAGGGTAGTTGGATGAGGGTACGCAGACTGTGGAAAGGCGAGACCCCTGTTATGAGAGGGCAAGGCCCTATATTATTCCGTGCTATACCTTAGGCGTACTCGCTAGCGAAAATGACTGGCCGCATGTCAGTGCAGGGTAGCTATCCGTGCGCTTATCACGCATGTCGTAGTCACCACTACGCCGCGACAGTGACCTCGAGGTGGTTGACTGGGTGTAGGACTACTGTGGGGGACTCTCCCAGCCAAGAGAGCACCACATGTACCTTCTACACCACAGAAAAGACTGCAATCAAGATTGTTCCCACGAGGAACAAGCAAGATCAAGAAATACTTGGATCCTTATGAAATAAATGAACTAGAAGTACAAAGATGAGATAAATAGAAATTAGAATAAAAATCTAGTTGCTTGTTTTACTTTACTTGCACATAAATAATGTAAACACCACTCTACTCAGCATTCATTGACTCTGTCTTTTTATAACCCTGTCCAGGATCAAGAGTTGAGCAGCCCAAGTTTTTAGCTGCAGAGGGTGCTGGGCCCAGTCGAGCCCAGCCATAGTCGTTTCTTTCCAGCTCTTTCATTTTTTTTGTTGTTGTAGTGAGTAATAGACATCTATTTTACTGTTCCTGTTACTTTCTATTTTCTTTCTGCTATTGTTGTTGTGGTGGCATGCACTATTTTGAGATAGTTGCGCTACTTTCCTTTACTGTTTCATTTTTCCTTCTACTTAGTTATAATGCATGTGTGGATGTGGTATTATTTCTTGCTTTAGGTTATTTCTCGTTGGACGACTAGGTCTTGGGATTAGTCGAGGCAAGACAGTCTCGGGTCCTGTAGGGATCTGGGAACCGAGTCGTAACAACCTGTAGTTGTGCGAGGAGGAACTCAGTGGGATAGTCCCACATCATCAACACACGAACGCAAAGAGGAACATATAAGTGTTTTGTGCCCTTACCTGATTGCCTAAGTACATGGGGGTCGGGTCCCCACGCACGCCTCAACATACGCCTCGCTCGCGGTCACGCCATGCGGGTCTGGCCTGGATCTGTTTACTCGCCTGTCTACCCACTTACTGATCTGATTAGGCAGGTGTGAAGAGAAAAGAAATAGAGAGAGAAGGAGGGGCAGTTTCGCCCTCTACTTGCTTAGCCGATCCTGAGAGGCCTTTGCCTCTGTGTTGCAGTGCTTGCCTCTCTCCCTTGAGGCACGAAGAAAGAAAGAAGAAGAAGCCTTTGCCTTTCTGTTGAGCTGATCCCATGAGCACTTAAGGCGTCTGAAGGCCTTGAGCATTCATTTGATACCTGCTGGTGCTTTAGTTCTGATTGAGATATTCATTTGGTAGACAAGGGTTATTTGATTAACAATTACTGTTGAGATATTTGAGCTTAACATTAAAAGGGTTAATTGGTGATCCAAATCACTATTTTAACCCATTCTTTTTGCACTAAGATACTTGGTTTTATCTATATATCATTCTAAGTTGTTCTAAATGATGTTTTGATTATAATTTTTTATTAACTTGTGATTGGTGAGATTAAAATTGCAATACTTACTCCCTAGTTTGACCTTAGATTTTCTTAAAGGACTTCAAATTCGAGTATAAATTGTATTTGTTTTCGTGCGATTTCGACCTATACTACGACGAAGTATTTTAAAACATCGATTTCCCACGTCAACAGGTGCGTGCGATCTGGAGTGAATGCACGTGTGATCGAATCACACGCGTCAAATTGAGCTGTGTGGCCTCTCTTCTACCGCCTGATGATGATCGCACGATCAATTGAGCTTGCGCTCCTCCAACGGATTGAATCCACTTCCGGTGGCTCGAACATGAGGTTGCACGTTGAGATCTCAGCTCGCGAATGCTAAGCTGCATGTGCGGATTGTCACATGTTTGATTTCTCCTTCACCCGCTCTCTGTTGTCTAATGGCGATTGTGCAGTTGGTATTGGAGAGTGGCATGGTGCGATTTGGACCATCTAATGGTGATCCGATGGTGGCCATCGCGTGTGCATGCAGAGAAGAGGAGAGGCAGGTGACAGAGGAGGCCCTTGTGGACGACACGTGGCATATTTTTGGTCATTGATCATTAAATCAAAGGTTAGAACGTCCCTTGCTTGTTGTGGGAGCTACGAAGGTTGGATTGAGGTGATTATAAGTCCTTTGGACTTCTTTCGTCAATTCGAATCCATCCGTATGGTCTAATTACTCATCTGAGACCTGTTTCAATATGCACTTGTACACATGGTCTTTAAACATTAATTATAAGAAATTTATATGTATAAATTATATAATATGCATGCATTACTCCCAAGCCCACTATAATATGACATTAATGCACATGTGCTCTCGAAATTGACTCTAATTGATATAATTAATACTAAAAATTATAGAGTCATCAATAGGAGAAAGTGAGTAGGGGCCTCCCGAGAGATCCCCTAGAAGAGAAGACACCATGATAGCCAACGTAGTCTGGAGCCCGTTCGACAATTCACAAACCAATGTGGTCAAACGTTCCTCAAAATGAACTAATAATAAAAGGCAAGTGAATGACAGAAGTCAAAGCCAACGAGGATGAGAGGGCAACATAATCGCCGATAAAGGATAGTTACTCCCCTCACACAAAGGAGTACTGCTTGGCTGATTATCTAAAAATGCAAGAAGCACAAACACCCCCTTTTCTTGGTAAAGACATGCCTACAGATCGAAAATGGACCAAGTGCTAAATCACCTCGACGCAAGAGGCTGTTTCTTTACCTTGATTGATAGATAACATCCCACCCACAGAATAACAGACAGCTCAAGCCGCTCAAACCTAGCAGTGTATGACCAACAAAAGCAGCGCTCAGGTCTCAGGAAAACTAGCAGAAGAGCTAGTGTGTAGGATCCACCCCCCAATCAAGCCCCACCCAATATAAGGGAAAGAGGAACGTGAAGGGATGCATCCTAGCCGTCCACTATCGGCTGTCCTGTTAGCACTTAAATTCGACATGATACACAAAATCATTCTCTTAGGACGATGTAGCATTTCTCATAACCCAAGCCTCGGGATGTTCAACCGATGTCGTCCCATCATTAGCCTAACCATTGACGATAAACGATGAGAGACAATGGCTAGCCACCATTTGCCCTAAACCCAAGTGGATAAGCCATATAATGTAGGCATCACTTGATCGACGATTTGGCTTTCTTGTTAATTATAGTTAATTAATGTGTTGTAGTATAATGTCGCAATCCAGATGGATGCCATTTTATTTATATACAATTTTTATTATTCCAGGTCGTTCACTAGGATGCAATTATTGATATACATCACTCTCTATTATTTGATGATAATGTCATCATCTATTATAACTAGCTTTAATTAATCATAATCAACAGACAAATTCTCCTACATAATCATCGAAGAGCCATAATTCAGTGCATATCCTTTCTTAGAAGAATACATTAAAACAAGGTTAAATCTATAGTTTTAATAGAATATCATAAATGCAGAGCAATCACAGGGTTTCCCAGGGGTTTATTAAAGGTCAAATGGTTATAAATGTCTAATAAGAGGGTTAATGCAGATAGAGACAGGTTTTCGCACATTTCAAGAATTAACGGACATCCAAAACCCTAATTTCAAACCCGCTTAATTAACTGAGGTTCTAGTCAAGATAAATTCACATAAACCTTCTACAAATCATATAAAAATATTCTATAAGGTTTGGTATCCTTGATTTGACCATTGTAACCCATTTTGACCTAAAATAGAGTCTTAGATGGACAGTTGCCCTAATTTGAGTTTCTATGCAAATTACCCAGTCAAACTTAATCATAACTAAAATCTAACTTCACCATTAGATTTCTTGGGTCCAAATTAGGTTTGTACCAAAATTTGAGCCTAATCAGAGATCATCTTGACCTAGTTTGCATTTCAATCCAATTTGACTCTTTTTCTCACATATGCACCCCTAGCTTTTTGAATTCCTTACAAATGGGTCCCTAAGTTTGTCATCTTCTTTGAAATCAGGTTGCTCCACCATTATCGCAGAGGAACTTCTACTCCGGCGAGCTTCAATCAGGGATTTCTCCCTAATTTCTTAACGAAACCCTTCCAAAATTGGAAGAACTCGTGAGAGAATCCCCTTCCATTTGAGCCACTCATTGGGCTTTGATTTGCACCCAAATCATCATGCGAATCCTTTGAAGTTTAGGGTTCCTTTATGAGCAAGGTTCACGTGATTCCAAGCTTGGAATGCCTTCCTAAGCCCTTTAAAAGGACCCAGGTCACATTGCCGACCTCCTTAGCTTGGTTTAGAGGTTGGATAGCCTCTCTTCCCTTCTCCCCGACCTCCATCTCCACCAACTCTAGTGACCCTCTCCAATCACCTTCTTCGCCATCCGCCATGTACAAAAAGTGGCAGCTCCATCCTCAGCTTCTTCCGCGTGTCGCAATACCAGTGAGCATTGCCTACTTCCCCTCATCGTCGCCGCTTTCCCTACCGGAGACTTCATCTCCTCCAAGTCCGGCGTACCACTGGAAAGGACTTCCTTTTCATTCGTTTAGAGTAGGCTAATTAGGTTCCTCCCCTCTCCTACTTCCTATTTATCTCTTTCATCCTTAGGTTTAGCCCCCGACGCCACCATTCACCTCCATCTTCCTCTGCTCCGGTTGCACCTCCAGTGAGCTCTCCCCATTGCTCCACAGCACCGCACACCTCACCAACAGCCTCACAAGCTCTGCCTCATCCACTTGAACCAAACCCCTCTACCTATTCGCCATTCTACCCATCCAAACACTCCACCGAACACATCACCTTCTCATGGCCTCCTATGCTTTCGTCAGCCACCTACAACCACCCCCGTAGCATGCCATCGCCACCAACACCCTCACCGCATCCTTGTGATCCTCCTGAGCTTTTTAACCGGGGCTTTTAGCTCGTATTTTGTATTTTAGGTATCCCACCGAAGCTCCGTTGCCATGTCATCTTCTTTGGCTGTGTACTTCATGCTCTTGCCTCGAAAGCTTTAGGTTTCGCTCCTAGGTCACATGGAGTAGCTCTAGGCAGGTCCCAGATCTTCAATTGAGCACCATGACCTCAGCTACTGTGCTAATTGGACTAGGTTTCACTGCAGCTGTACGAGAGGAAAATTCAGTGGGTTTAGTCCCACATCGGTGAGAGAAGAGCGCATGCATGTTGATTGCGCAGTAATCATAGGTCTTAATCAACCTAAATAATGCTTGAACCTAGCTTAATTTGTGAATATTTCACTCATATCATCACATCATGCATTGGATCATTTTATATTGACTAAGATGAGATATCTTGCTATTTAATGTTTTTGTTGCTATTTGCAGGTAATAAATTGATCCAGGATGTGAGATGGAGTGGAATAAAGCACTAAAGAAAGAAGACTGATCCAAACAAGAGGAGTGAGGAGGATAGCCTTATCCCTACCCTTAGAAACCCTAGGACAGCCTTTCCAAACCCAAAACCACTTTCATTAGGACATCTTAGCCTTAGAACCCAAACATGGATAGCACTATCCATGTTCTTATCCACCTTATCCCTCTCCCAAACACTTAGGAACCAAAACCTACCTTAGAAAACCCAAAACCCACTCTCCAACACCTTTTAGGACGTCCAGACATTAGGCTAGACGTCTGATTTCTGCAGAAAATCAATCTAGGAAGCCAAAACTCACACTGACACAGAATTAGACGTTTAACCTAACTTCCAGACGTCCAATTTTGGAGTATAAGACGTTTGATGTGCATACATCTAAATAGCCAAAAATGTCTATTAATGCATCTTCTTAGTGTTATATTAGTATCATGCATTGCAAATAGTGCATAACATGCATAATCATGCATTTAGGTCAAATTGCACAAATTGTATAGTAATTGTCTCCTTTTATGGCCAGAGACAAGGCAATTTTTAATCGGGGCCTCAGATCGAAGATCCAACCGCACGGATCTGATCAGGGCGTCGACTGGAGTTCAACGACCCCAAGATCGCCCTAATCAGACATCTGTAGCACCATATATAGTTCAAGGAAGCCTAGAGATCAAGGGCTAAGATGGTGTCAACCCACACTTCATACGACAAATCTGATCGCAACCTAATCGGTCCAATCCGACATCTGTGGCACATTCTGGAAGTCACAGAAGATGGACGGCCAAGATGGCACCACGTGGTGCCATCTCAGCCTCCCAATCAGCCCAAGGAACCGCTATTGCCTTTCTCTTCTCAACGAATCGATCAATCTCAGCCGTTGGATCTTGATCCAACGGTTGAGATCACTGCCCGCTGCTCAACCATCACGCGCGCTCTCTTTCTCTCCATCGCACGCACGATCGGATCTAGGCCATTGGATCTTGATCCAACGGCCATGGGCTCACGCACTTAAAACAAAAGCGCGACAAAGAGCCGATCTTAGCGCAACGGTGGAGTTCTCTTTCGTGAGCGCGAGGCGCACATTCGAAATGCAGTGCACCTTAAATCAGGAGCGGGCACGGGAGCAGGTGCAATTTAGCCGTCAGATGGCGATCGTGCGAGGGAGGAGCGGAGACCTGGCATGTGGGGAGCTTTGGATCGTGTATGCGCACGATGATGTGCTTCTACATGCCCCATCTCACACACGGGCACGTGATTAGGCGAAGCTGAAGTGGGCGAGGAGCGATCTGAGTGCGATCGGACAACTGAGATTTCTTGGATGTGGGCAAGCGTTGAGCACGTAGTAAGCGAGGAGGCAGGCATGCGTGCGAAGCTGTGGTGACGTTGGGTCTTTAGTGACTCTTAAATCCATCACTAAAGATCCCCTCATTTAATGTTTTAACTATGTAATGACCAAATTGCCCCCAATCCTTGCAACTATAAAAGGAAACCCCTACCCTCTGAAATTCTCATCCCTTCACTTCTCTCCCTCTCTAAAGCTCAAGAAAAGCTTGTCCCACACCCGAGATGCTACCCTAGAGCCAAATCCAAGTTTTCTCGCCCCCGTTCCGGACGTGGATCCCATGATAACGATGACATGCTACCTCGTTCCCACTTCTTCCTACTTTGTCCTCCTTCCTCTCTGTCCTCCGTCTTCCAAGAGTTGCTCCATCCGACTTGTCCTCCAAGCATTCGTCGAGGAGGATAACATCTCTGTCCCTTCTTTTTAATCGCTTTCTAGAATAGAATTTCCTACTTTCTAGTTGTAATCAATTCCTGCTTTCTAGTTGTAAAAATAGTATTATTTTATCAAGTGATTGTTCTCTCTCTCTTATTGTTTATATCAATTCCATTATAATTATCTCATTTTCAGACAAAAATATAAAAAAAATATAATCATGGATTTAAGATTGATGTAGCTTCCCTGTGTTCAACCCAAAATTTCTTTACGAATTTCGGTAAAATTTTATCTATTGACAGATTACTTCACAAATTGCACTACAACAATGGGTTTTTCAAACCCAACTTCGATCGCATAGTTTTCCGCTACCAACATTTTGACGTCGTTGCCAGGGAGGCAATGATTTTCGATTTTCTTTCCACATTTTGCACACTTTATTATTTCTAACTTGTTTTATTTCTTGTCTATTGTTTTGCAGGTACCTTAACAAGGAATCTTCAAGCGGTAGATCTGAGTAAAGTGCAGTTAAAGACAACTGTAAGTACTCCTCATTTTTCCCCCTCCATGGATTCCATTTCACAACATTAAGTCAAACCCCAACTAACCTAGGTGTTTGCATAAATCCTAGGGTTAGCTTGGTTGCTTGGATTTCCACTCACATTCATCTCATCCTCATATAAAAAATTAACAGAAAGATATTTCTTGTGGGGTAAATCAATATACACCACATACACCCACATTCAAGGCACATAACCTAATTCATTATTATCTACTCAACTGGATTCTGATCTGTGGAACTAGTGCACACAAATCAATCTAGGTTAATCATTTTGTGTGCCTAACTCAGTGATGCAATTTTGGCCACTTGTTTGAGTTGTTTGGGCCACACCACTTAACCTAAAATCAACTCACCAAGTAGCGTCCCCTTAAGGTTTTCAATTTAGGTCAATACCAAAAACTCCACTTTACTTTTAGATTTCAAAAGGAAAAAGATCTTCACTTGTGCTTGAAAATCTGGTTTGCCTTGAAACTTGATTGAATTAAACCTAATTCTAAACCCTAAAAGCTACTTAAGCAAGATTTGAACCTTAAAATCCACTCATCAAAAATATTCTTGCTTGAAAACCCTAGTTGTGCACACACTCACACATACTCAATTGATCATTAAGGGCACAACCCATCTTAAGGGCCCACCACATTCCACAAGCACTACAATCCCAGGCCTAAATAAAATCAAGTAGACGTTGGCCTTAAGGACTGATTCGCTCTTCGGGGCCTAGTCTGAAATTGTTTATGATTGATTTGCTTGTACCAATCAATCTGATGTCTAGCTAGGAGAGTAGCGTCAAATGACCGTGGCTGGGGGTACACTAGGAACCGGAGGCATATGCTGAAGGAAGAACCTTCTCTCCAGTACCTCCTTCTAACTACTTGGATTGATTAGATGCAAGTAGAGTAAATTGTCTATAATCTTAAGGCGAATTCTGAGAGTCTGTAGATCCTTAGGCTACCTCACTTAAGGACAGGCTTGTTTTGTTGTGTTGCAGGGTTCTTATCCCCAGTCCTTCCGATCTCTTCCTAATTTATGCTGGGAAGGAGGTCATTGAATCCCCGATTGGAAGGACCACTAGAGTATTCTAGGAGGCCTAGATTGGATTTTGGCCAAATTGATCCCATGGCCGATCAACAACCTCCTCTGCCTCAGAATCCATAGGAGGTATTTCAAAGGCAATTGGAACAAATGCAGAGAATGAAGGGTGAGCAACCCTTGAATGATTTTTATGATCCTTCAAATTACAGGGAACATCCCAGCATCCAGATTCCTCCCGAAGACGTAGAAATCAAGCCCCAGGTATTAAGCCTGATCAAACACTTTCATGGGCTTGTCTCTAAAGACCCGTTTTAGCATTTGGAAGATTTGACCACTTTGGTCCAAACCACCAAGGCGTGAAACGTGAATGAAGAGCAGATGATCATGAGGCTCTTTCCCCACTCTCTTAGGGATAAAGCCACTCATTGGTATAGGACCATAGGAAGGCCGATTGCAACATGGAATGATCTGAAATCAGCTTTCTTGAAGAAATTCTTCCTTGTCGGATGTACTAATGCTCTGAGACGAGCGATTACTACCTTCACCCAGCGGTCGGGACAGCAGTTTCATGTTGCCTGGGAGCGATTCCAGGACTTATTGCGGAGTTGTCCACACCACAAGGTGCCAAAATGGCAACTTGTGCAGATCTTCTACCATGAGTTGACTGAGCAACTCAGAAATCACGTGGATGCTTCTTGCGGAGGCAATTTCCTCAACAAAGACGCAGATAGCATGCATGATTTGTTTAAGGAGATGAGTGAAAATTCAATAAATCATGCCTCCATGGATACTTTTAACGGGTCCCAACAACCCAGATCGAATGCTAATGAAGTCCACGACTCTCATGCATTTGATATGGAATTGATTTGCAATAAACTAGATAAGGTGGACTTGGTTACTAAAAGGATGGAGGAGTGGATGGCTGGAAATTCAATGAACAATTCTCGATCCACTCAATCCCAGAATTCAGGATTCCATTCATTGCGAGTTCCTTCTAGACTGGAGTTCGTGAATCAACTTGATGCTGCTCAACCTGTGAGTCAGCATTATTCGGAACCCCACAGGTTCTAAATTGGGACCTTTGATCCCAGTTTCTTTGATCCCTCCCTTTCTTTCTCTCTATTCTCACCCTATGAGGATGTCTATGCTGTACAGGAGAACGTTAGGTCCAACCCTTACTCTAATGCTTATAATCCGAGTTGGAGGAACCACCCTAACTTCTCCTGGAAAAACCCAGGGCAGCAGACCCAATTTCGACCCAGCAACTATGCTCCACAAAGACCAATGGGTCAGGGTCATGTTTACACTCAGCTTCCCCCGAATCAGGTAATCAGCCAGCTTGGAATGCCTGTCAACCCGTAGGGCAAGCTGATTTAAACCGACAGATGGTAGAAATGCAAGGATCTATGCTCCATCTCATGCAGTAAATGAAAACCTCACTGGACAACTTGCAAACTAGGTTCATCGCGAATTCTCATCAACCCAGATCTCTACCATCTCAACTCGTACCCAACCCATGTAATATCCAGAATCCGGGCAATCAAGCCCATGGGTACAAGAATCAGAGGGACCCGCACACACATGCTCAGGTGGTTGAGCAGGGTCCTTCCTCTTCTGCTTCTTCAAATCAAAGGTTTCTGGCTAATGAAGCACCTCCAATCTTTCCTAACCCTCCCCAAGACCCAAACTCATATGCATCTGCCAATTCTGTTACCTTGAGGAGTGGAAAACAAACTCAAGATCCACAACCACACTGTTCTGATTTATTAAATCCTAGAGAGCCTGAGGAGAGAAACATGAACTCTGAAGAAGAAATCAAGGCTCAGGAACTTGATTCCAAAGATCTAACTCATGTTCCTTTTCCTGAGGCCTTGATTAAACCTAGGAAGAAGAAGCTTGTTGATAGTAACGAGGAGCTCTTGAATATAGTCAAGAATGTCGAGATCAATATCCCACTCCTCGACACTATCAAACACATACCGACTTACGCTAAATTTTTAAAGGATTTATGCACACAGAAGCGTAAGTTGAGGGAATCTGTTCTGAGGAAGGTGGTACTCTCCTAGCAGGTTAGTTTTGTTATCCCGCATTACCTTCTTGAGAAAAAGAGAGATCCTGGTGCTCCTTTGATTTCTTATGTCATCGGAGATTATACCTTTGATAGAGCACTTCTGGATCTAGGTGCATCTATTAACCTAATTCCGACTTCTCTTTACGAGAAGTTTGGATTAGGTGAACTTTGGCCGACTTCAGTAACGCTACAGTTAGCGGACCGTTCGGTCACAAATCCACGAGGCGTTATCGAAGTTGTTATTATCAAGGTTAAGGATTTCTATTTTCTTATAGATTTCTTTATCCTTCACGTGTATGTACCTGATAATTTAAGGAACACGCCCATCATTATGGGGCATCCATTCATCGCTACCGCTAAGGCCAATATCAATTGTGAGAGCGGTAGCATGGAAATCGCCTTTGGGTATCAGAAATTGAAATTGGATATTTTTAAGGTGATTAACAAATTTAAGGATTGTGGATTTATAGAGGAACTTGAGGAAGACAACTTAAACATTGAAACATGTATGGTGGTTTCTGCAATCGAAAGTTCCTCCTGTTGTAATGGATCTGACCTGCAACCCTCTGTGGCAAACCCACCACATTTGAAGAGGTTATTGCTTTTGTTCACTTTCAACCTCTTCCTCTTGATGAATCTTCATCAGCATCATCTTTATCTCCAATCCTAAAGCTGCCTTACCTCGAACTGAAACCATTGCCTGAGAATTTGCAATATCAGTTTTTGGGAACTCAAAAGATGCTCCTTGTGATTATCAGTGCTAAATTAACTATGGAGCAGGAGATTAAACTGATCAAGGTCTTCAAGGAACACAAGGAGGCAATTGGTTGGACCATTCATGACCTTAGAGGGATCGAGCCATCTTACTGCAGTCATAGAATATTCTTGGAAGATGGATCCTGCCCTTCTCGCCAAATGTAGAGGAGATTAAACCCTAATATGCGAGAAGTGGTCAAGAAGGAAATTATCAAGTGGCTCGATGCAGGAATCATTTATCCGATCTCTGATAGTCCTTGGGTAAGTCCCGTGTAAATTATTCTCAAGAAAGTCGGAATTACCGTTGTAACTAACGAGAAAGGAGAATCTATCACAACTTGTTCAGCTTCCTCTTGGAGGGGTTGTATTGATTATAGGAAGCTGAACACAGCCACGAAAAATGATTATTTCCCTTTTCCCTTTATCGACCAAATCCTGGAAAGACTAGTCGGGCAGAAGTACTTCTATTTCCTAGACGGTTACTCGGGATACAATCAAGTCTCTATCCATCCCGAGGATAAGGAAAAAATGACTTTCACCTGTCCTTACGGAACCTTTGCTTACCGTAGGATGCCATTTGGCTTATGCAATGCACCTGCAACTCTTCAAAGGTGTATGCTAGCCATATTCTCAAACATGGTGGGAGAGTTTATGGAAGTCTTCATGGACGATTTCTCTATTTTCAGAGAATCGTTTGATTCTTTCCTGACTAATCTTGAAACGAACCTTAAAAGATGCATCAAAACAAGACTGATCCTTAGCTGGGAAAAGAGCCATTTCATGACACAAGAAGGATCGTCTTGGGTCATGTAATCTTTGAACGGGGAATCAAAGTTGACAAAGATAAGGTTGATGCTATCTCTAAACTTCCTCCTCCCACATCTGTCAAACAAATTTGATCATTTCTTGGTCATGTGGGATTCTATAGGAGGTTCATCAAGGACTTCTCTAAGGTTGCTTTCCCTCTGAGCAACCTTCTCGCCAAAGATATGCCGTTTGATTTCAATGAATCATGCCATAAGGCATTTAATTTTCTTAAAATGGCAGTCACTTGTGCTCCGGTGTTGCAACCATCGGTTTGGACAACCCCATTTGAGATCATGACCGACACTTCTGATTATGTGGCTGGGGCTATTTTGGGTCAGAAGATTGACAGGAAGCCCTCTGTCATTTACTACGCTAGCAAAACTCTAGACGAGGCCTAGAGGAATTACACTATTACTGAGAAGGAATTGCTAGCTATAGTATTTGCTTTGGAGAAATTCAGGGCTTACCTCTTAGGGTCACATGTCATAGTATATACCGACCACTCGGCCTTGAGATATCTCTTGGCCAAAAAGGATGCCAAACCCCAGCTCATTCGATGGATTCTTCTGCTTCAAGAATTCGATCTTGAAATCAAAGATAAATCCAGGGCATAGAATGTAGTGGCGAATCATCTTTCAAGACTTCTGAGTGGTTCTTCTCGTCTGGATATTTCGATTGCTGATACTTTTCCAGACGAGACTATCCTTGCGATTTCAGGTGTCCAAACTCTGTGGTTTGCTGACATTGTAAATTATTTGGCCGTTGGTTAAATCCCTCAGGATTGGACCAAGCAACAACGAGATAGACTCAAATTTGAGGCCAAATTTTACTTCTGGGAGGACCCTGAACTGTATCGCATCAGTTCTGATCTGATTATTCGCCGATATGTTCCGGAGATTGAATTAAAAAGTATACTCGACTTCTACCATGCATCTGTGTGTGGTGGACATTTCTCCAGGAAAAAGACGGCTGCAAAAATTTTGCAATCTGGATTCTTTTGGTGGTCTTTATTTAAGGATGCCTAGGAATTATCAAGGTCGTGTTCCTGATGCCAGACACTTGGGAGCATAACCAAGAGAGACATGATGCCTTTAAACCTAATTCTTCCCTTTGAAATCTTCGACATTTGGGGCATTGATTTCATAGGACCCTTCCTCCCTTCATTTGGACACCAGTACATTCTTGTAGTTGTTGATTGCATGTCCAAGTGGATCGAGGCTATCCTCACCCGAACCAATGACCACAAGGTGGTCATCGATTTCGTCAAGAAAATCATCATTAGTCAGTTCGGGATTCCGAGGGCCATCATTAGCGATGGTGTTACTTACTTTACTAATGCCCAGTTCCGTAATTTACTGGCAAAATACAGGGTAAATCACAGAATCTCCACACCTTATCATCCCCAGACGAATGGACAGGCCGAGATCTCCAATCGGGAGATCAAGAATATTCTTCAGAAAATGATTAGGCCTGATCATAAAGACTGGACTCAAAAGCTTGAGGATGCTCTTTGGGCCTACTGTACGGCTTACAAAACTCCTATCGGCATGTCACCATTTCGTCTGGTGTATGGAAAGGTTTGCCATTTACTTGTAGAAATTGAACATAAGGCATTCTGGGCAATCAAGCAGTGTAATCTGGATTTGAGTTTAGCCGGAAAGACTAGGAAACTCAAACTATCTGAGTTGGAGGAGTTTAGAAATGCCACAGACGAGAATGCCAAGATCAATAAGGCTCGAACCAAATCACTTCATGACCAATTGATATCCCATAAGAGCTTTGAGCCAAGCCAGAAGGTCTGGCTCGTTGATTCTCGACTTAAGCTCTTTCCCAGCAAACTTAGGTCAAAATGAAATGACCCATTCATCATCAATCAGATATTTCCAAATGGGGCCATTCAGATCTCTAACCCAAAGATGGGTAATTCATTTAAAGTTAACAGTCAACGCCTGAAGCCTTTTATTGACCGTATTGTTCTAGAACCTATCTCAAACATAGTTGCTCTCATCATGTCGTGATTTCTTTGGCTAGACTTTACCTAGCTGATGGCATTAAACTCAGTAGTTGTACAATCTAACTCAGAGCTGACCCGAGCATCATATGCAGGTGATATCTTCTGCATTCTACTCTTCCTTTCATGTCTTTTATTCTCAATGCGGACATTACATCAGCTAGGCATGGGGGGGTGGATTCATTTCTGAATCATTTTGTCAACTCTGTGGAGTTCTTGTAAATTCTACTTGTTTTTCTTAAAAAAAAATTGAATTAGGAAAGAATACTTGGGCTTAATTAGCCTGGGTATCCACTAAAATGTGGATTTGTTTATTGAGTTCTCGCCATCTTGAATTCTATCTCAATTTTATTAAATAAGTTTGGGTGATAAGTACACGGCTTATCAGCTCGCCCTCTGATTTGAGGGAACTTTAAGTCTAAGCATCTACACACTATTCGCATTGAATCGTTGTTCGACGATTTTAACAGAAACTGGGTAGCTAATGAACCTTCTAGGGTGGTATGGCTAGCAAGTTATCATGGGTAATAACCCATAGGTAGGTTGTCTAGAGCCCAGCCACTGGACCATTCTTTTCCTGTTGCCTTTAGGTAAATCTTAAACCAGGGAAGTCACCTACTTAAAAAAAGAAAAAGAAAAAGAAAGTCCAAAAAAAAAAAGAAAAGAAAAAGAAAAAGAAAAGGTGAAGAAAAAAAATAATAAGCCACACTTCACCCCATGAGTATGGCTGGCAAGTTATCGTAGGTAACAACCCATTAGTAAGTTGTCCAGATCATAACTCAAGAATTGCACGTAAAAATTCCTAAAACACGTAGGAAGAAGCGGAGAAGTAGAATAAGCTGGGGAGATATACACTGGATTCACCCTTGTGTTGACCCCATAAAAAAATAAAAGTAGGGAGAAAGCTACTGGTCATATAGATACACCTTTAGGCAGAATTCTTTTTAAGGTCACCTAGGGGCGTAGAAATTCGAAGTTCGTTTTGATTGCCGATCAACGACTCTATCACATTCACAAAAAGATGCTTAGAACTTAGGGTTCTCATCAAGTCTTTGGTGGGTTGAGTGGCCGCAGAAAGCTGCTTTGTAACCCTAAACTCAAAAATCCAAAAAAATTAGAAAAGAAGAAAAAGGAGAAAAAGAGATCCTTCTTTGGATAAGGCGAGGGCTTGAGGCAGTCTACATTTTGGCAAATACCCGAGCGTTGTTGTGTCTTTGAAAGTTCAGGTCCTAAGTAAAAATTTCTTAATGTTGAAAATGACTTTTGTTTGAGTAATCCAATCCTAATTCTTTTATAAATAGCATGTAGTTTTTGCTAGGGACTAGCAAAAGATAGGCATAGGGGTGTAATGTGCATACATCTAAATAGCCAAAAATGTCTATTAATGTATGTTCTGAGTGTTATATTAGCATCATGCATTGTAAATAGTGCATAACATGTATAATCATGCATTTAGGTCAAATTGTACAACTTATATAGTAATTGTCTTCTTTTATGGCCAGGGATAGGATGATTTTTAATCAAGGCCTCAGATGGAAGATCCAACCATACGGATTTGATCAAGGCAATGATTGGAATTCAACGACTCCAAGATCGCACTAATCAGACATCTGTAGCACCAGATATAATTCAAGGAAGCCTAGAGATGAAGGGCTAAGATGGTGTTAATCCGTACTTCATACGACAAATCTGACCGCATGGATGGGTTTGGATCGACGATTACAACCTAATGGTGCAAAAATTGATCCAATCCGACATCCGTGGCACCTTCTGGAAGTCACAGAAGATGGACGGCCAAGATGGTGCCACATGGTGCCATCCCAACCACCCAATCAGCCTAAGGAATTGCCGCTGCCTTTCTCTCCTCAACGAATCGATCAATCTCAGTCATTGGATCTTGATACAACGGCTGAGATCAACACCCACTGCTCAACCATCGCGTGCCCTCTCTTTCTCTCCATCACATGCACAATCGGATCTAGGTCGTTGGATCTTAATCCAATGGCCACGGGTGCAAGCTCTTAAAACGTAAGCACGATAAAGAGCTGGCTATAACACAGTGGTCGAGCGCTCTTTCAGGAATGCAAGGCATGCGTTCGAAACACAGTGCGCCTCAAATCAAGTGCAGGCACGGGAGCGGGTGTAATTTAGCCGTCAGATGGTGATCGTGCAGGTGAGGAGCGGAGACGTGGTGCGTGGAGGAGCTTTGGATCGCATAGGTGCACGATGACACGCTTCTGCATGCCCCATCTCACGCATGGGCGCGTAGTTAGGGGAAGCTGAAGCGGGTGAGGAGCGATCTGAGTTGTCTGATCTCGCGATTGGACGGCTGAGATTTCTTGGACGTGGGCAAGCGTTGTGCGTGCAGCAGGCAAGGAGGCGGGTGTGCACGTGAAGCTGCGGCGATGTGGGGTCTTTAGTGACTCTTAAATCCGTCACTAAAGACCCCTTCATTTAATGTTTTAACTATGTAATGACCAAATTGCCCCCAATCCTTGAAACTATAAAGGGAGACCCCTACCCTACGAAATTCTCATCCCTTCCTTTACATCTCTTCCTCTCCAAAGTGCAAGAGAAGCTTGTCCCACACCCGGGATGCTACTCTAGAGCCAAATCCAAGTTTTCTTGCCCCCATTCTGGAAGTGTATCTCACTACGATGTCGATGTGCTGCCTCATTCTTGCTTCTTCCTGCTTCATCCTCCTTCTTCCCACTTCGTCCTCCGTCTTCCAGGTGACGCTCCATCCGGATCTTCCTCCAAGCATTCATCGAGGAGGATGACATCTCTCTCCCTTCTTTTTAATCGCTTTCTAGAATAGAATTTCCCACTTTCTAGTTGTAAAACTTATATTATTTTATCAAGTGATTGCTCTCTCTCTCTCTTATTGTTTATATCAATTAAATTGTAATTATCGTATTTTCAAACAAAAATATATAAAAAAATAATCATGGATTTAAGATCGATGTAGCCTCCCTGTGTTCGACCCAAAATTTCTTTATGAATTTTGGTAAAATTTATCTGTCGACGGATTACTTCACAAATCGCACTACAACGACGGGTTTTTCAAATCCAACTTCAATCGCATAGTTTTCCGCTACCAACAACGTCAGATCATTTGTCTGGACGTCTAGAGGTCATCTCTAGTTCCTGTTTTTGGTGTTAGAAGCCCTAGTTTACCCTTTTTGACCTAGAAACCCCACCAAACACCTTAGGAAACCTAACTAGAGACCTCCTAAGCCTATCCCTTACCCAACCCATTAGGATTACCTTAGCCTAATCACACACACATCCTATTAGACTTGACCTAGACCTAATTAGGTTCACTCCTATCCAATTAGACCTTCCTAAGCCTAATTAGGTCCACACCCACCTAATCTAGGATTGACCTAACCTAAATTTACCAAAACCCACACAACCTACTCTATGAAATTCAAAACACAGACACACACTTCTTTTACCTAGCCTATTCTAGAACACCTATTCTTAGCCGTCCTAATTTTAGTAAACCCAACCTAAGAACCTACTACTAAGCCCCCATGGAAGGCCAACACTCCCCTCCATTCTCTCCTCACCCTCTCAACTTGCGACCGCACCTTCCCCTCTAACCTCAAGGGCTATCCACCCTCCTCCTCTCAAGGACGCCCATGGTGCTTGTCCTCCTCCAAAGCTCCTCCATGTGTGGTTGCTAGCAAGAAGAAGGAGGTCGTCTATCTTCTTCTCCTCTCAACATCAAGGTAGGTTCCTTTCGTCCAAGGGATTCTCTTCCTCCTCCAAGCACCTCCATGGATGGTTAGCAAGGGAAGGTCTACAAGGGTGCACGACCACCCTATTCTCTCTACTCCTCTCCTAGTGGATGACCAGAAAGGCTTCTCCATAGCCTCTCTTGGTTGATCCCTTTCTTAGCTTCCTTTCCTTTCATGTATCCGGATTTATAGTGATTTAATATTTGATGCACGACATTCTTTTGGTTTTATTTGCACCTCTTATGATTTGGATGCACACCTCTTAGTCTCCATAGGAATGACCTCTTTAGGGATAGTCACACCATGCACGGCCACCATGTCCTCATTTAGATGCACGTAGTCACTTAGGTTTTCGGTAGCATATTTAGATCTAGGTTTCATGTCACTTTTCAAAAATCAAAAACACAAAAAAATCGCAAAATAGAAAAAGACCAAAAAGAGTAGGTTAGGTTAGATCTAGGTTGATAATAAGAAAATTGCAAATCTAAACTCATTTTCAAGTCTCCTAGAGACGAACGACCAGGACTCAAAAGAATAAAAATCAAGCGAGTTTCGTAAACAACTAAATATTTTTGATTGAGGGTTTAGCGCAACTATACTACAAATTTCGACGTATTTCAAAACACGTGTCGAAAATGCCTTGTCACATGCTCTTATTATGTTTTTGTGAATAGGCCTCTTTGCCTTAGACACTGGGGGCAAGGTTCGCCTCCCCACTCACTGTGCACTCCTTGCCCATGCACACGGCATGCGGGCCTGGTCCAAATACCCAATTAACCGGATCCCTATGCATGATATACCTTGGTTTGAGAGAGAAAAGAGGAGAAATATTGGAGGATTTGTGAGAGAGCAGGGGGTTTTGCTCTTCAGGGCAAACTCCCAACACTTAGTCGCTAAGAAGCTTGCAAAGACCCTTGTGCATAAGAAGAGAAGAAGAAGAAGAGAAGGAAGAAGGAAAGAAAAGAAAAGAAGAAGGAAAGCTTGAAGAGGAAAAGGCTCTCTAAGAGCACTTTAGCAACAACATCTAAGTCGTCTGCCTTGAGAGCCTGACGTCTGATTGGCTCTGACAGCAAGCACTGTGGATCTATTTGGCTAGCATGGAAATTAGCTTAAGTCGTTTGAGACACTGTGCATTTATTTTATTATTTGAGTAATTGATATATATGTGCTTAAACTAATAATTGATATATATGTGAGACATACTCCTTTAGGTGGAAAGGTGGCCTGTTCACCCCAGCAAAGGCATACAAAAATTTGATAGCTAACTCTAGCATTGATCAATCGAGGGAAGATAGGGAATGTTCCATTATTTGGTCCTTGAAGATTCTGCTGAAGATCAAAATCTTCTTCTGGTTATTTAAGCGCGATGGCTTGATGACCGGTGATCTAAGAACAAGAAGGCTGGCGTGTCCCTCTCAAAATTGCCCATTGTACAACCTCCCATCAGATAGTAGGAGACATTTATTTTCCTCTTGTCTCGTGACGGATCAAGTTTGGAGGAAAGTGTGCGGGGAAGCTCTCGCCACATGGGAGGAATTATGGAGAAGAATTCTAACGAAAGGGGAGTGACAAGTGAAGATGGTTAGAGTAATGTGGTGTGTGTGGCGTGCTCGAAATGAGCGTATATTTAGAGGGAGTTCTATTAATTTTGGGAACATGTGTTGGGAGTGTTGGAAAGTTGTAAAGGAATGGAGTGATTCATTGTAATTTTTTTAAAAAGGAGATTTGAATAAAATGTTCCCAGTCTGCTATCGTCATCGATAGCATTCCTCACTTTCTCAAAAAAATAATTGATGATTTAAATCACCATTATTTTTGTCTTAGATATCTTTTTGCCTTGTCAAACTCTTGATATACTCTTCCTTCTTATTGAATATCAATTTGAGTAGATATTATTCATTGATTATCATTATTGGTTTGATTTCTTATGCTCATTTATATATTCATTTTGATTAACGTGTGAATTGCAATACTTGCTCCCTGTGTTCGACCTCGGACTTCATTTCTTAATTTTGAGTTTATAAATTTTATCTGTTTGAAAGCAATTTGTCGATTGTACTACAACACATTTCCTAAACTCAACGAAAAGCTATCAACATTTTGGCGCTGTCGGGGAGCAACTACAATTCACCACTATTCTTGTTTTACTTGATTCCATTTGAGCACTAACTTGCCCTGTTTGTTTTCTTGTGATTTTGTGAGGTATATCACGAGGAGATCTTCCACGCAAATCAGCCACTCCCAGGGCAGGTAATCTCTCCTCTTCCTTAATCTCCTAATCCTTGGAAGAGAGAAAAGAAAACAAAACTATTTAGGATTCATTTGCCTTACTTTTCTAGTAAACATCATTTAAAAGGCAAGTTTCCTGTTTTGCGAAAAAACTCATATCTGATTGAAGTCAAGACGATTTTTAGAGATCCCTACCCTATTTCCTATACCTATTAAGGATTATGCTTAATTTCTGATCGCCTTGGACCACGCACTTCTTATTTGAAGTCCAAGGTGAACATTTTTAATATCAAATTGGACTTGAAATAGAGCCAACTAGGGTTCCTACTCGAGTGTTTTGAAGTGTTAGCTCACATTTTGCCTGCACAAAAGGAAGTTTACCCTCCCGTACTTGTGTGCTACCCAAGCCCCTGTTTGAAAACATCTAAACAAGAAGAACCCTAAAATTAGGCTCTAATTTCACTTGAACCATAAAATCTGGGACCTAATAACCTGAGAGTCAAATTAGGGTGATTTCTGGGTCTTGACCTAGATTTCATTCTCCATCTTTTAGGGCAGGTTAGGTGGAGTTGACGTACATTGTAGGCCAACCAACCTCCAAATTAGGTCACAAGTAAAATCAACTTCTAATCAAGTGAAATTCAAGGCACAAACTAGGCTAAAATTGGTAGACTTAAGGTCTTAAGTTCGTACATTTCGGTCTACTTGGAACCGCAATGACAAGGAAGGTCGAGTGAGGGAAACCCTATAACCCATGGGGACGCTCTACCGTGTAGGGGTCTTTGTGGGGATCTCCCTTCTTGGCTGCCCAGGTTATTCTTGGGTGTGCAGATTTCTGATTCAGAGTTATCATCCGCTTCAAAACAGCCTTAGTCATCCAAAAATCTTTGGGTGCCTTGATTGGGTCTAATTCATATCTAGTCCCTCATCTTTTCTCTAGAGCACATACACAGGAAGGTCCTTAGGTTTTTAACCTAAGAGACCTCATTAGATCTTCTTGCGAATCTCTAGTCTGATATGATCAACTCCAATTTGAACCTGAATTTGATTCTGCATCTTATTCTCCACCTGATTCAAAAATGCAACCTGACATGTTAGGAAAAGTGATTAGAAAACCAGTGTCCCAAATGAATATCAAGGATAAGATGATTAAGGATGCTTATAGACACCATGAGGAATATTTAAATCGGGACATTGAGGATAAATTTAAAAAAACAACAGCCACATTTTGAGTTGTGTCGACATAATGTGGACACAAATGAAACATGGTTCAACTCGGGATGATCTCTTAGTAGAACACATTGAATTGGTGAAATTACATAACAACGAGTGTCTACAATGTTGGTCAAATCCTGCATTTCTGAAAAAACACCAAGTTCTCATGGAGAATGGGGGAAGATTACTAAATGCGTTATATAAAAACATTGATAAAAAATACCCGTCAGACGTTAATGAGACATCTTGGAGTAATTCTAGTGATCAACATAATTTCCCAAATCCCGGGTTCAAGAATCAAGGTTGTTGTAGACCCCCAACCCAAATGGATTCAAATTCAAACTTCATAACAATTGACATACCTGATCTTGAGATGGGTTGGGAGGTTTCGATTGCAGGTGTTCACAATTCTGTACCAACCTTAGAAAGCCTTGAAGCTAGTCTATCAAGCCTAGATTTCCCCGACACCTGTAATGATGAGATTGAGTCAAAACCTCTCGAGAATATAAATTTCTCTCCTTATTCTGATAAGGTGATTCTTGAGAATGATTCTAACATCCCAATAGAGCCCAGCCTAGATTTTACTGATCTAATTCTTACCCTTAACCTCGAATCTGGACTCGAGCCTATTTAGGATAATCATAAGGCTCAATGTAATGAGAATCAGATTTTGAATTTGAATTATGATTCTGGGCATGTATTTGATGAATATACCTCTCCAGACTCCTAAGAAATATGAATTGATTTTTCGGAAGTCACTAATGAGAGGCTCATCATAGCTTCTAATTACCCCTAATTAACTATTTTCCCTAGTTAATAAGGTAGGAATATGCATATATAAGGGTTAATTATGTAATAAGGGATAAATTATTAAAGGACCTTAAAATAAGTTTAAAGTGCTTAATTAAAAGTCAATTAACATTATTATTAATTTAATTAATAAATGGACTCAAAATACCACTAATTAGCTACCTAATTAATATCTTATTTAACTTAGGTATAACTTTATTTTTTTTTGAAACTGAAAGGAAAGCTATCGTGCAACGATAGCAATCCGGGAGAGCATTTTATTAATAAAAAAATAGGAAACAATGAAAATTTACATATCAGATCCCCATCTATGTATGAGGGACCAGCACTCATTTATAATTTGCTCACAACATACTAGTCTCTCCTAAAATAATCTCTCATTCCTCGCCCTCCACACACACCAAAGTGTTGCAGCCATGCGTAGGTGCGGTCTCCTAGAAACTAAAAAGCTGTGCCAGAGAGATTCCCATGGGGGAAGCTGCTCCTGGCAAGTTCTTCTCCAAATCACATCAGTAATCAAAAAGGATGAAAAATATGATTGATGTTGTTTGTGTGTAGTCCACATAAATGGCACTCGTGAAGAGCTACACCCATCCTCTTGTGACTCAGGTCACCTATGATAAGCCCTCCCTTCTGCAAAGCCAAAGGAAAATTTGTACCTTTAGGGGGATCTTCAAAAGCCAAAATTTTCTGCCAATGTGATCATTTTTCGTCAATGTGATCATTTTCCACATCTCTACCATCCCCCATAATTCTATCATAAGCTTGCTGAGCCGTATAGAATCCATCCCAAACATATCTATCTTCCACGCTAGTTCTGGGTTTGAAATGTTCTAGCTCTGAAATCATCTTAAGTATATCTTCCCATAGTCTGGTACCTTCCCTGATGGAATCAGCCTCATTCAGTTGCCAACATGCAGCAACATCCGACCAATAGCAGCTCACCGTGCCATCTTTGTCCATCACTACTGAAAATACCCTCAGATAGGCTTCTTTTAATTGATCCAGTGAGGACCAGTCATCACACCAGAAACAGAATGATCTACCATCTCCTAACACTGGTTGTAATAGATGCCAATTGCTCTTAAGAGCATGGATCACCGACTGCCAGAACGGTGAGGGATGCGAAGGACACAATCTAAGCGCGTTGTTGGATTGACCATAGCTGTCTTTGATTAGTTCAGTCCAAGGCCTCTCTTCCCTAATTAGAATCATTATTGCCCATTTGAGCAGTAAGGCTTCATTGAATTCCTTCAATGCTTTGATTCCCAGTCCACCTCTTTCCTTTAGACGGCAAAGTTGCTCTTAATTCAGTGGTTGCATGAATCTACCTTCGTGTTTGGCGCCCTTCCAAAGGAACCTCTTTTGCATTAGATAAATGCATGTCCAGATGGACTTCGAAGCTTTGAATAGGGAGAAGTAAAAGACTGGAATCAAGGTAATAACAAAATTCAGTAGGATGAGTCTACCACCCTTAGACAAAAACCTACTGTTCCAACCCTCCAATTTGACTGCAATCTTATCAAAAAGCACATTTGATGGGAACAACATCATGAGCCCTAACTAGCTCATTTTGACCCAAAGAAGAGAACAAAAGCTCCTACATAACCAACTGGAGGTCCTAATTCAATGAATAACCATTCTGAGAGAAAAGCAAGAAACAAGGGGTAAAACTGTAATTTTACCATTGCAACACAACAACGGGTTTCTCATGAGCTAAACACAGGTCAAATGGTCTTAACAAGATAAAAGTGGGTTGGTTCAAACAGAGAAGGGTTCATGTGAATTCTGGGAATTAAATGACTTCTTCCAACCCTAAAATAGACCCACTTGATTTAACAAGGTTTTGGTCAAGATAAAATTCACCTAAACCCTCTAAAAATCATAGAAAAATATTCTCTAGGGTTTAGAACCTTCAATTTGGCCCTTGAACCTATTTTGACCTAGAATGGGGTCTTAGACAAATATTTTCCCTAAATTAGATTTTTACATAAATTTCCTAGCCATACGTGGTCAAACCCAAAATCCAACTTCACCATTGGATTCCTTAGGTCCAAATTAGGTTTTTACCAAAATTTGGACCTAAGAGGAATTCATCTTAGCCCACTTTGCAAATAGGTCCAGCCTAATTACATTTCTACCCCTATCTTTCGAAAACCTCTGTAGAAACCTCCCTAGCTTCTTCTTCATTCTTTGCAAATAGGTCCCTCCACCATTATAGCAAAGGGAATCCTACTCCGGCGAGATTGCAAGGGCAAGTTCTCCCTGATCTCTCAGAGAATCCCCTTCAAAATTGAAAGGGAGATTCTTTAAGAAATCTCCTCCAATGTGAACCTAATTTGAGGACCTATTTGGTACCCAATCTCTCATGCGAATGCATGAGAGATTCGGGTCTCTTTCGAGTAGCCATCTCCAGCAAACTTCCCTTGTTTGGAAGCTTGGCTTCCAAGAACAAATCCATCCTCATAGGCCTATTTAAGCAAACCCAAATCATCCCGCTTCTCCCAAGCTTGAAATTGATCAGAAAAACCCCTCAAATTCGTCTCTCCCCCTTCAGCTAGTTCACTCATCAAGCTCCGATGACTTCCTTCACACTCCCTCGTCGCCTAGCCACAATGCCAATGGCAAGTTCCTCTTCCTCCCGCTTATCCGCGTCGCGTCGCACCTGCCGATGCCTCTGCATCCCCTTCATACTCGTCGATCTCCCCCACTGATCGCCTTCCTCTCTGAGATCGGTGATATGCACAGACGCCATCCCTGCCACCCTCTTCATCTCTTTATGCCCAGATAAGTTTAATCTCCCTTCTACTCCTTTTTCCTCTCTTTATTTCTCAAAAATACCCCTCAACGCCACCAATCACCATCACCTTCTCCACCTCCGACCAGAGCTCCAACGAGGCATCCCTGTCGCTCTGCACCTCCATCCACCTCACCAACCACCCAACAACCTCCGCCACACTCCATTGATCATCTCCCACTACTCCAATCACTTCGCCAATCACCCAAAAGGGCCCCTGAACACACCCACTCACGCGGCCACAGGGTGCCCTAGGCACGTGCACATAGGTAGTCCCACGCCATATCGACCATCGCGGCACACTCGCCGTGCCTCGGTGAAGCCTACTAAACATTCTGACGTGGTCGCAAGGCTGTTTGCATGATTGCATGTCCAGGGGGTCGCTACCATTAATGAACAGTAAGGAGCTTGCTTGCAAGCTTCTCTAAGCTCGGCCGCTCTAGACTTGTGTCCCAAGCTACGCGGGGCACTCGTGCACAACTCCAGGCACCTACTTGGTGCTGAAGGTCGAAGCAGCAGCTGCAATCGAACGAAGTTCCCTGCTGCAGGTGTGCGAGAAGATTGGGCGCGGATAGTCCCACCTTGGAAATGAAGGGACACCTGCACCCAAATAAATTGAAAAGTTACCATAGCCTTATCGCCTCAATTACAACGAGGTGAGGTCCCACTCACCCTTCACTAGCCTCGTCCGTGACCTTGCCTCCGCAAACCTGGCTTGATCCGACCTGACCCAGCACACCTTGCCCACCACCACACGCCAGTGGGCCTGGTCCCGGGAGCGTGCCCGACCCGATTACCCGAGAAGGTGGCTCTGGGAGAGCGAACCTAAGAGAGAAAGAGGAGAAGAGAGTGCGCGCAAGTAGGGGTAGGTTTTGCTCTATAGGGAAAGAAGAAGAAGAGGCTACAAAGCTAAAGAGCTGAAGTAAAGGAAGGAAAAGGCTGGAGGTAGAAGAAGGAGCTGAAGAGAAAGAGAAAGAAAAGAAGTAGAAGAAGCTGAAGGAAGAAGAAGACTAAAGCCCGAGATAGAGAAGAAGGAAGAGGAAGAGAAAGGCTAAGGCAAGAAATCAGAAGAAGAGAAAGAAAGAAGGAGAAGAAAGAAGATCAAGCACTATAGCATCCACATATTAAAGGCGTCTGATTCATAAATCAGATGTCCAATTTTGTGCTTATTCACATACATTGATTTCTTTAATCTTTTGTGCTTACATTTATCTTTTTTCACTATAACTTTGATTTTTATTGTACATTATATTCAAATTCTCAAGATGTGATCTTGATTTCTAAACCCTAATTTGCTCCCTGTGTTCGACCTCAGACTTAAACTTCAAGTAATAAATTGTATTTGTTTCGAACGCTTTTTCGACTGTACTACAACGTGACTTCTCTAAACTCGATTAAGCACTCCCAAATATTTTGGCACTGTTGCCGGGGAGCAACGGGTGATTTAGAAATCCTGATTACAATTACTGATTTGGTATTAACTTGATATATCTATTTTGTTGTGATTGTTTCAGGGGAGAACATTCAAAGGAAGATGGCTGCACGGCAAACACGCCTGGAGCAGGTAATTTCTAATTAGTCTCTTTCTCTTAAGCCCCTCATTCTGAAAAGGAAGAAACAAGATAAAATCAATTAGAGCTACCTGCTTTCCATCTCTAGTTAATTCACTAAAGTTTCCTGATTTGATTTCAACAACAAATACTGATTTATGCACAAATTTAAGGTAACTAGGGCTACCACCATCTTGACTGAGCCCTAGATACCATATTTTGGCAACTAAATTGGACCAAAATTAGAGCCAAATTAAGGATTTCAATTTAAGATTTTAGAAACACACCTTCATAAGCAAGAATCAACTCACCAAAAAGAGGTGTGCCTAAGCCTTGGTTGAAGAGACTTATTCAAGAAAACCCTAAAATTCAGGCTCTTAATCTCACTTGAATCCTAAAAGAAATGACCTAAAACTTCTCAAAGGACAAATAGGTGAAGTTGACCCCCTCGTTGGGTCAACCAACCTTGAAATTAGGTCACTTTTGCACTCAATACATCTAAAGTTCAAGTGGAATCTTAAGCACCTTTGCTCTTAAATAAAACTGGTAAACTTAAGAGGTCAAAGTCCTCATTCTGGTCTACCTAGAACATCAGTGACAAGAGAGGTCGGGTGGGGGAAACCCTGTAACTCATGGGGACGCTCTACCATGTAGGGGTCTTTGAGGGACTCTCCCTCTCTGGTTGCCCAAGTATTTCTCAGGTGGACGGCTTTCTGACTAAGGGGTATCATCCGCCTCGAACCTCTATAGTCATCCAAATTTTTGGGTGTCTTGATTGGGTCCAGCACATTCTACTCTCATCCAAACCATCGGTGCATGTTCGGTAGGAGGTCCTTAAGACCATCCTTGAGACCTCCTTTAGTGATTCACTCCCGCCGAGGCCAGGCCTTGACGTCCGTGTTTATGCAGCAACCCCACCACATAGACATCTCCTCTGATTCATCTGAACCAAATTCTCCTTCTTCCATCATCATGGCACAACTAGTAGAAGATAATAACCTTGAGAACCAACTTCACTGCCTTAATGATTTATTTCAAGCCTTTGTAAACCCACCACAGCGTCCTATGATACGAGATCACTACAATCCCTCTGCGGTGGCGATCGAACCTCAAGCCCAAATCCCAGCTGGAGGTCCTGATTCTGAACTCAAGCCCAACATGATTCATGCTATTCCAAAGTTTCATGGGCTTAATTTTGAAGATCCCTTCCAGCACATCAAACAACTCAAACATTTGGCCCAGACCTTCGGGTCAGATGTCCAAAATTGGGATATTCTTCTTATGAAGATGTTCTCCTCTCTCATGGACAAAGTAGCTCATTGGTATCAGACTCAAATGCGTCCAATCAACACATGGGTTGAACTACAATCCGAATTCTTGAAAAAGTTCTTCCCAGTTGGCCGGACGAATGCCTTACGACACCAGATCACACACTTCACCCAGCAATCTGGATAGTCCTCAAGGGGTTGGGGAAAATGCAAAGCTTAAGTATTAGGTCTAAGGCTTAGGGACTATTCGGCCTTATTAACTGACCTCTGGTTTGCGAGACTCGGTAACCTAAGCACCCCAATCCACATACAGTCTGGTTCAGTGTACATAAGTATCAAAATCACACAAAAGCATTTAATTATTCTGAAAAGGTTGCCTAGATTAGGAGCGGCCGATCAACACAAGTTGATTTAGACGAGTTCTCGGCATGGAGAGGCGGGAAATTCTTCTCGAAGATGCGCAATAATATATTGTCTCCTCAGTGCTTGACTCATAGGATATTTACATATCCTACTGGGGGCATGTAAGCACCCTGTGCTGGTTCAGATGCCATGGGCGACATTATCACGAAATGTCGATTGCCAGGGTCTGGATTTAGCTACAGAACACCATGGGTGAGATTATCTCAAAATCTCAAAAGCCAAGGTTCTGGGGGTTGCTATGGGCGGTGCTATCATGAAGCATCGATTGCTAGGGACCCTTCAAGGATTGATGATGGGGACTAGGAATCCGATATAGACCATGTTGAAAAGCCAATCCGAAGCTAGAAATAAAAAGAAAAGAGAGAGAAAACTCTCCAAACAAAGAAAATCTTCTGTCTCTCTCTTACAAAAAATGAATTGCAAACTGAATCGAGGCTAAAATATGTACAAGCACGGGTGCTTTAACTGAAGAGTCCAACGAACCTTAGGATAGTTCCTGTGGGCCTTAAAAACCTTCGCGGTGGACTAAGGCTAAAGCTGATCAGGTCTGGATCTTGGGTGGTACTTGAGTACCTCTAGGCCTACTATCGACACTCTAACCTAATCAAAAAGAAAAAAAATGCACTCATCACAATTTCTGAACAGCAAGGAACTCACGGTCTAGAACCGAAGTTAAAACCTTAAAATTTTGCTTAGGGATTAGCAAAAACTAGGCATGGGGATATGATGGGAACACCATCATGAGTCCTAACTAGCTCATTTTGACCCAAAGAAGAGAACAAAAGCTCCTACATAACCAACTGGAGGTCCTAATTCAATGAATAACCATTCTGAGAGAAAAGCAAGAAACAAGGGGGTAAAACTGTAATTTTACCATTGCAGCACAACAACGGGTTTTCTCATGAGCTAAATATAGCTTAAATGGTCTTAACAAGATAAAAAGTAAGTTGGTTCAAACAGAAAAGGGTTCATGTGAATTCTGGGAATCAAATGACTTCTTCCAACCCTAAAATAGACCCACTTGATTTAACAAGATTTTGGTCAAGATAAAATTCACCTAAACCCTATAAAAATCATAGAAAAATATTCTCTAGGGCTTAGAACCTTCAATTTGGCCCTTGAACCTATTTTGACCTAGAATGGGGTCTTAGACAAATATTTGCCCTAAATTAGATTTTTACATAAATTTCCTAGCCATACGTGGTCAAACCCAAAATCCAACTTCACCATTGGATTTCTTAGGTCCAAATTAGGTTTGTACCAAAATTTGGACCTAAGAGGAATTCATCTTAGTCCACTTTGCAAATAGGTCCAGCCTAATTACATTTCTACCCCTATTTTTCGAAAACCTCTGCAAAAACCTCCCTAGCTTCTTCTTCGTTCTTTGCAAATAGGTCCCTTCGCCATTATAGCAAAGGGAATCCTACTCCAGCAAGATTGCAAAGCAAGTTCTCCCTGATCTCTTAGAGAATCCCCTTCAAAATTGAAAGGGAGATTCTCTGAGAAATCTCCTCCAGTGTGAACCTAATTTGAGGCCCTGTTTGGTACCCAATCTCTCATGTGAATGCATGAGAGATTCGGGTCTCTTTCGAGTAGCCATCTCCAGCGGACTTCCCTTGCTTGGAAGCTTGGCTTCCAAGCACAAATCCATCCTTAGAGGCCTATTTAAGCAAACCCAAATCATCCCGCATCTCCCAAGCTTGAAATTGATCGGAAAAACCCCTCAAATTCGTCTCTCCCCCTTCGGCTAGTTCACTCATCAAGCTCCGACGACTTCCCTCACTCTCCCCCGTCACCTAGCCACAATACCAATGGCAAGTTCCTCTTCCTCCCGCTCATCCGCGTCGTGTCGCACCCGCCGATGCCTCTGCATCCCCTTCGTCCTCGCCGATCTCCCCCACTGAGCGCCTTTGTCTCCAGCGTCAGCGATACTCACAAACTCCATCCCTGCCTCTTTCTTTGTCTCTTTACGCCCAGATAAGTTCACTCTCCCTTCTACTCCTTTTTCCCCTCTTTATTTCTCGAAAATACCCCTCGACGCCACCAATCACCATCACCTTCTCCACCTCTGGCCAGACCTCCGATGAGGCGTCCCCGTTGCTCCACAGCTCCATTCGCCTCGCCAATCACCCTACAACCTCCCCAACACTCCACTGATCATCTCCCACAACTCCAATCACTTTGCCACTCACACAAAAGGGCCCTTGAACACACCCGCTCACATGGCCACAGGGTGCCCTAGGCACGCGCACTCAGGCAGTCCCACACCATGCCGACCACCGCGGCACACTCGCTGTGCCTCAACGAAAGCTCTTGAACATTCTGACATGGCCGTGATGCCTTTTGCGTGATTGTAGGTCCAAGGGGTCGTCGCCATTGACGAACAACAAGGAGCTTGCTTGCAAGCTTCTCCAGGCTCGCCCACTCCAGACTTGTGTCCCAAGCTACGCAGGGCACTCTCACGCACAACTCCAGGCATCTAATTGGTGCTGAAGGTCGAAGCAACAACTGCAATCAAATGAAGTTCCCTGTTGCAGGTGCCCAAGAAGAAGATTGGGCGTGGATAGTCCCACCTCGGAAACGAAGGGACACCTGCACCCAAATAAATTGAAAAGTTGCCATAGCCTTATCGCCTTAGTTACCACGAGGTGAGGTCCCACTCATCCTTCACCGGCCTCATCCGTGACCTTGCCTCCGCAGACCTGGCTTGATCCGACATGACCCAGCACACCTCGCCCACCACTGCATGCCGGTGAGCCTGGTCCCGTGTGCATACCTGACCCGATTACTCGAGAAGGTGGCTCTAGGAGAGCGAACCTAAGATAGAAAGAGGAGAAGAGAGCGTGCGTGGGTAGGGGTAGGTTTTTCTCTGTAGGGAAAGAAGAAGAAGAAGAGACTAAGGAGCTGAAGCAAAGGAAGGGAAAGGCTGAAGGCAGAAGAAGGAGCTGAAGAGAAAGAGAAAGAAAAGAAGGAGAAGCTGAAGGAAGAAGAAGACTAAAGCCCGAGATAGAGAAGAAGGAAGAGGAAGAGAAAGGCTAAGGCAAGAAATCAGAAGAAGAGAAAGAAAGAAGGAGAAGAAAGAAGATCAAGCACTGTAGCATCCACATATTTAAGGCGTCTGATTCACAAATCAGACGTCCAATTTTGTGCTTATTCACATACATTGATTTCTTTAATCTTTTGTGCTTACATTTATCTTTTTGCACTATAACTTTGATTTTTATTGCATATTATATTCAAATTCTCAAGATGTGATCTTGATTTCTAAACCCTAATTTTTTCCTTGTGTTCGACCTCGAACTTAAACTTCGAGTAAAAAATTATATTTATTTTGAACGCTTTTTCGACTATACTACAATGCGACTTTTCTAAACTTGATTAAGCGCTCCCAAACAATGTTCCAGTCGCATTTCTTCATTTTTGAACATCGTAGGGGTAGCCCCAAATATCTAATGGGTAGGCTGGTACGTGGGTCCCCAGGATAGTACAAATAGCTTCTTGTTCTTGTTCATTCATACCAAAACACACCAGATTGGCCTTCTCCCTATTTAATTTTAGGCCTGACATGTCGCCAAAAATGTTGACCATATGACCAAGTGCGCAGGCTTCATCCTTTGTCCCCTCTACAAAAAAGACCATATCATCCGCATACTGGAGAATAGGGGCCATAGCTCTCCTATTGGATAAAGAATATTCTCTTATAATACCCGCCTCAAATAGTTTACATGCGTATCTCGCTAGCCCATCAACTGCATGGTTAAAAACGAAAGGAGCTAAGGGGAAACCTTGCCTAACACCACACTGCGGCTGGATCCAAGCCCCATAAGGTTTCCCATTGATCAAGGGAGTGAAGGAAGAAGTTGTAATGCACCGCTTTATCCATTTGATCCAAAGGGGGGGGAATCCTCTTCTCTTAAAAACCTCCCACAAATAGGGCCACAAGATAGAATCATAGGCCTTTCAGAAATCAACTTTCCACATAAAGGCTTTATATTTCCTCTTGTGCCAACCACATACCATCTCCTGTGCCATGATAAAAGATTCTTGTAGAGATCTATTGGGGACGAAGGTTGACTGGACTGGATGAATCAGGTCTTGCAAGACAAATCTTAGCCTATTTGCCAAAATCTTGCTCATCACCAAGTATATGGAGTTTGAGAGAGCTATGGGATTAAAATCAGAGAACTTCTCTACTCCTTGCGTCTTTGGAAACAAGAAAAGAAAGGATTTGTTTATCTTATCAAAGCTGAAATTGCCCCTCTCAAATTCCTTGATGACATCCATCACCTCTTTACCCACCAAACCCCACATCTCCTTATAAAAGAAAACTTGGACACCATCAGGGCCAGGGGAACCCTCATTATTCTGGTCATTAATGGCATCCATTGTTTCTTTTTCAGTTATGGTTGCCGTCAATCTAGATGCATGCTCCTCAAAGACTCTAGGTGAGCCACTTGCTGCCATTCTCCATAGGGCTCTACCAGCTGCCCGTGAAGACTCTCTAAAATATTTAATGGCCTCAGCTTTAATGGCTGGCATGGAGGAGATTCTCTAACCATCAATTGTTATGGAGGAAATTAAATTGATTCTTCTACGAGAGAGGGTAGCCAAGTGGAAAAACTTGTTGTTGGCGTCCCCCTCTTTAAGCCAAAGTTGCCTGGAGCGTTCCCTCCAATCCATCTCCTATTTTAAATCCTCCTCCGCCACCACACCCTGCCACATCCTTCAATCATCAAGTTCCTGGTCAGTTAAAGGATCGTTTTCCTCTTTTGTATCAAGGCTTTTTATTTCCAAAAGTGCTTCAAGGCACCTCTGATGTCTCATATTGGACACTACATCCCCGTATTCTTTTAGCATTATGCGCATAGCCGCCAACTTGGATGCAAATTTAATAGTGGCAGACCCATCAATAAGTTTAGCCCTCCATCATACTTCAAGCATCTCTCGGAATCTTGGTTCCCTCAACCAAGATCTTCTAAACTTGAAATAAGAACCGGTGTGTACTTGCTCCCCACTGTCCCAGACAAGGGGAGTGTGATCAGAGAAGGGGCGCTCCAGCCCCAACACAGAGGACAGATGAAAACTGTCCAATAGCCCAGCATTACCAAAGAATCTATTAATTTTTGACATGAGGCCACTGCCATTTCTCCAAGTGAATTCAGCTCCAATGGAAGGGTATTCACTCAAGCCAAGTGTCTAAACCATTAGTTGGAATCCAATGGATGCACTGTCCACCATGCAACTTGGTCTATCCCTCCCCGTCAACACACAATTAAAGTCTCCGCCCACAAGCCATGCAGCCCCATTGACACAATCTACAATTGCACTTCAATCCTCCCACATCTCATGTCTTGTAGAGGCATCACAAGGACCATAGACCCCGATGATGTATATTTCACTTCCCCCTGGTTTCATTTATATTTGTAGGTCAGCATATGTCGACCTTTAATGACCTCCAGCATTTGCAGAACATTTTTCCCCCACCAAAAAGCAATACCCTCAGATCTACAATGTGAATCAAGTAGCACACATTCAGCCACATCCCCATTCTTCAGATTAGCCCAGGCTCTATCTTCCTCACTCTCAATGTGTGTCTCTTGAATGATATCACAGTCTATTTCCCATTCTCTCAGATATCTCTAGAGAGAAGCCCTCCGGCTTTTGTCATGCAGCCCACGCACGTTCCAAGTGAGGATGCTCATTATGCATTTTGGGGGCACCCCTTCTTAGAGTTCTGGGCTTTGCCAACTCTCATAATAGTTGCAATGGCATCTTCATCCAGTTTCAACATGGTGTTTTGTCTCCTCTACCTGAGCTTATACGAAGATCTGCCCACACCCTTCTTGGATGATGACCCTGCACCAAATTTCAATCCCTCTGTTGTTGACAAGTTAGGCTACAGATTCATTGAATTGGTGGAGATCTCCTATAGTACCCGCAGGTTAGATGTCTTAGCCGCTTGATTAACAATAGCCAAATCTCCTATCATAGCAACCTCTACAGGTGCCATTTCCATTCCTTCCTCCTTCTCTTCTAGGTGGTGGTGGTCCTTGCATTTTTTAGACTCAGGTGCTTCATCAGGTGTCGCTCGGCCTAGCTGTTGCGAGGCTACCTCATCATTCACAACCTCCACATAAGATGGCTTGTTCTGAATGAAACCCTTATCAGTAACACCCACTGTGAAACACAAATTCAACATCCAACAACTCCCCCCACAGCGGAGAATAAGCTTCTCTAGCACAGACCCAGTCTGGAACACATCAACAAGAACATTTAACACCCATCCATTCACTTCCAGTAGCCCAATCTCAGCATCTTTGGCCACTGTAGCAAATCTAGCTATCATGGCTATCACCACCTCTTTTTTTCTCAGATGGAGAGGTAGGCCCCTAATTCCCAGTTTCCCCGATTTGGAACTGATTCTTTGGGGTGGTCGCTCAGGCAAGGAGCTGTCAAAGGGGGAGACCATCCTCCAAATCACCATCAATCCATCAAATGCACTCAAATGAAATCACAAACGTTTGACATCAATCATCCCCAAACCAAAAAGCACAAAACATGTAGGGGAAAGAGAGCTTACCATCTGTTGGATCTTCTCTAGAGAAGGATTGCTTGTCATCACCTCTCCGACTAAAGCCCCTCTTAGCACAACCTCAGCCTCCTTGATGTCTTCAATCATAGGGATTTCCACATGCATCGTATGTCCCCCATATGTATGTGGAGGCGGAGGTGGGGGCGACGGCACTCCAGCCTTCATCGCCCTATTGTACAGATCAGTCCTTCCCCTCTGCCAGCCAGGGTTCCTTCCTCGCCAAGCTTTTGAAGCTTGCACTCACCCTCTTCATTTCATCCCACGGTCTGGATGACCCTTGAATCCTATTTAGGGCTCGACGATAACCTCACTGGCATCAGAGACGACGCCGGTGGTTACCTTGCACCTAGACGCATTCCCGTCCAGATACAACCCCCTTCACAACCATCGCAACCTATAAATACCCATCAACCCCTACGATTTGAGCTTGATCAGGTCCCTTCCCCTCTCCACCTCATCGTAGCTGGTCAGTAGGTTCTTCCACAACTCCGGTGTCTTCGTTCTCCTTCTCGAGCGCAGCCGCCGAAGACGCGCTGCCTCTCTCACCACCTCTTCCTCTCTTTCACCCTGCCAACGGCAATTAAGCATGCCATCTTCCCTCTGATCTCCACTTTGATTGGTTGGATCTTCTCTTCTCACCCATTCTAGATTTCGATCTCATTCTCGCCCTACCAACAACGAGATCTCTCACCTTCTTCGACAGGTAAGTAGTCCTATCTTTTAGGAGTAGGTTTAGTTAGGTAATTAGATAGAATTATCTTAGTTTAGTTAGCTTCAATAACTTTGTCTCTGGCTCCGACGAGGGTAATTCTGGCCTCGCAGCACTTCAATCCACTATCTTACACAACTGATCTTTTTCCTCTCCTCCTCATGATTCACCTACACTTCTTTTCCCTTACTTTTAGCAGCTGAATCGCCTAGTCCATCTCCACATTCACCGGCGAACTCCGTTGTCCACAGCGGAGGCCTTCAAGCTTAGAACACACTCATTGGGGCCCTCTGTCATTTATACACACTCTAAGGGCCCTGATTTTCACTCCAATTTAACTAATGATCACCTATATTGTAAATGCTTAATTTCATCTCAACACTTGAGCTCACTGTCTATGGTGAGCTCAAGAGAGTTAAAATGCCTAACTGATCACCTATAGACCATCTTTGAACACTACGAAACACTTCTCCTCACTCAATTGAGTGAGAGGATGTGATTTGAGTTCTAGCGAACTCAGATTACATCTTTTCTAAATTCGATGCATAACTTCTGATTTAATTTCCATTTGAGTCAATTGATCAGCTCTTAAGGATACTTGTGACCTCAGGAAGCTCTTAAGACCTTTAATGGTCAATTTGATGGAGTTTTGTACACTGCTAGATTTTTCTTGGACTCACTGGAGCTCCGACGAGCTCTGGCAAGTCAAATCAGAGCTGCAGCCCTAGATAAGCTCTATAGAACTCTAGATTATCTTGTTGGATTGTAAGGATCATAAATTGATGATTTAATTTAGGTTTCATTGTCAGGAGTTCCCATTTGAGTTGTCTTCTTCAACTCCAGGGGAGTTGGAGAAGTAGTTCTGATGAGGTTTAGGTGTTGAAATTTGACCCAAAAGCTTGAGAGGAACTTGTAGAAGAAGCTCTTGATCTTTAATTTCTCTGAGTCTCTAGATTGTTCAACTGAACAAACGTCATCTCGACTTCAGGTGACGATGACTGAAATTGCATTAGACCTATTCAAAACTTGGTTTTGAAGTCTTAGATTGATTCCTGAAGAAGAATTAAGCTGATTCAATGTTTTAATTGGGTCTGAAAGAGTTTGAAACAAAAAGTCAACTCCAAGCCTATTTTGGTCAACTCCAGGTCCAATTTGAGGATTTAAAGATTGATTCTGTATTTTAAGAGGTGCAATGGAGATCTGGGATGATACATAGTGTGCTCAAGTTGATCTGAATATGTTTAATTGAGATTTAAAGGAGGTTTGATCTATTGTGTGCTTTGGGTCGTTTTAGAGCCTAAGTACTGTTCATAATGTTTCTGTTGAGATTTAAACCTGAATCCTACCCAGATCGATTGTTTTTAGCCTCATGAATTAGTTTAGATCACCTGTTGAGGTTGTTTTCTCTCTGATGGATGAACTAGAACTCAATTCAGAGCTTCAGAACTACAGAACGAAACTCTAAAGCCAAACCCTCTTCCAGGAGCTATTTAGGGCTTTCTTCTTATCTCATCTGCTGTGGAATCACCAGCTGAAGGTGATTCAGACCTCATTTGGAGGTCAAATTCTCTGCTGCAGGTCCTTAGACCTGGAATCACCGTCCACAAGCCTTAATGGCCATGGTGAACCTTCCATCTTCGTCCTTCGAATCGAAGGGCTTAACTTCACTTGAGCACCAAATTGGTGCTATAATCATGTAGAGCTTCTCAAGAGCTCTAGATCAAGCTTTGGAATGCCCGATTTGACCCAGCCAATCACTGGAATCTTCATTAGAAGATCAGCCTGGAGTGGACATAGATAGTCCCACATCGATAATCTGTGAGGCACCACCCTGGTATAATATGAAAAATTATGTATGCCTTCTCGGTCGTCAGCGTAGGGTGTGAAATGAAACTGAGCTTGGGTGTGGGTGCATGCGATGCACGTGCTGTCACATGGGTGTGTGTGTGTGTTGAACGATTACGAACCTACGCTAACGAGATTGGTTTTGGAAAACCTGTCGTTGTAGTTCGAAAGCGAAGAATTCGTGTTCAACAAATAAAATTTATACCGAAATTAAAATTTCGGGTCGAACACAGGGAGGCAGACGTTTGATTTAAAAACTACGCGTTTCTTTTTATTTGTTACAGAATAATTCAATTTAGAACCATCTAATTATTTACAATAAATAGAAGAGAGAGAGAGAGTAAAAGAGAAAGAGAATATTACACAGAGAAATCAAAATGAGATGTAGGATAAACAAGAAACTTTTGTATTGAAGAGATTGTTCATTACAACTAGAAAGCATAAAACAATTACTCTAGAAAGCGATAAATTTACTCTAGAAAGCATTAAAAGAATGGAGAGAGAAATGTCCTCCTCGACGATTGCTTGGAGGACGAGTAGATTAATCTAGAAAGCAGTAAATCTATACTAGAAAGTGGTAAAAAGAATAGGGAGAGAGAAATCCTCCTCGACGGTTGCTCGGAGGACGAGCCGGACGGGACGATGCCTGGACGAAGGAGAACGAAGCGGGACGAAGGAGGACGAATCAGAAGAACGGGAACGAAGCAGCACGTTGTCGTCGTCGCGGGATCCACTTCCGAAGGGAAACGAAAATTGGACAAGCTTCTCTTGAGCTTTGGAGGGATAGAGAGGAGAAAGAAGGGATGAGAATTCGTATGGAGGGGGTCTCCTTTTATAGTTGCAAGGAGTGAGGGCAAAATGGACATTACAAGTTGAAAATAGTAAATGAGGGGTCTTTAGTGACGGATAAATCCGTCACTAAAGCCCCTAACGTGGGCGACGTGGGCGGCTCGCGCGTGCCTCCTCGCTTGCTCGCGCCCTCAACGGCTTCGCACGTCCGCGAAGTCTCAGCCGTCCGATCGCAAGATCGGACGGCTTAAAATCGTGCCTTCACCGCTGCCGCCCGCCCGCCTGTGCGTGCGATCGCGCGTTCACGCGCGCGTCCAATCGCGCGTCGGCGCTATCGGGCGCGCGCGGCCGTTGGATCGCGATCGTGCGATCGATTGGAGGCGCGCCACCGCTCCAATTTCTACGGGGCACGACTCGAACGCGCGTCCCTGCTTCGCGTTAGAGCGCTCGACCGTTGCGCTGCGGTCACGTTTATGTCGAGCGCTTGACTTCAGCGCGGGCGCGTCGCAGCCGTTGGATTGAGATCCAACGGCGGAGAGGAGATGGGTGCGCGGTCTTCACAAGATGCAAGCGGCCATTTGGGCGGCTGAGATGGCACCACGTGGCGTCATCTTGGCCGTCCATCTTCTGGAAGTTGTAGATGGTGCCATGGATGTCGGATTGACTCGATTTTTGTGTCGTTGGGCTGCGATCGTCGATCCGAATTCATCCGTGCAGTCGGATTTGTCATCTGAAGTGCGGATTTACACCATCCTGGCCCTTGATCTTCTAGGGTTCCCCGGTCTCTATCTGATGCTACGGATGCCTGATTAGGGCGATCTTAGAGTCGTTGAACTCCAATCATCGCCCTGATCACATCCATACGGTTGGATCTTTGATCCGAGGCCCCGATAAAATGTTTGCCCTGTCCAAGCACATAAAAGGAGACAATTAACCTCCATTTTATTCAAACTACTCTAAATGCAAGATGATGCATGTTATTCAATATTTATATCATGAAATGCAATCCTATGCTTAAGAACATGCATAAATAGACATTTTAAGTAGTGTAAATGTGTTTACATCATACCCCCATGCCTATCTTTTGCTAGTCCCTAGCAAAAACTATATGCTATTTATAAAAGAATTAAGTTAGATTATTTGGACCTGAGTTATTTTCAATCATTAAAAAAAATTGTCTACTTAGGAACTGAACTTTCAAAGGCACAACAGTGCCCAGGTATCAGCCAAAATGCAGACCGCCTCAAGCCCTCGCCTTATTCAAAGAAAAATTTCTTTTTCTCTTTTTACTCTTTTCTAATTTTTTTGGATTTTCAAATTTTAGGGTTCAAGAGTGGCTTTCTACGACCATTCAACTCACCCAAGATTTGATGAGAACCCTAAGTTTTAAGCATCTTATTGTGATTGTGATAGACTCGTTGACCGGCAATTAGAACGGACTTCGGATTTCTACGCCTCTAGGTGACATCAAAAAGAATTCTGCCTAAAGGTGTATCTTTACAACCGGTAGCTTTCTCCCTACTTTTATTTTTTTAACGGGGTCAACACAAGGGTGAATCCAGTGTATATCTCCCCGATTTATTCTACTTCTCCGCTTCTTCCTAAGTGTTTTGGGAATTTTTAGTGCATTTTCTGAGCTGGGTTCTGGACAACCGGTCGATGAGCTGTTACCACCGACAACTTGCCAGCCATACTCGTGCGGCGAAGTGCGGCTTATTTCTTTTTGTTCTTTTCTCATTTTTGATTTTTTTTTTTTTTAAGTAGGTGGCTTCCCTGATCTAAGATTTACCTAAAGGCAGCAAAAAAAAAGAAAGGTCCAGTGACTGGGCTCTGGACAACCTACCTATGGGCTGTTACCCACGATAACTTGCCAGCCATATCACCCTAGAAGGTTCATTAGCTACCCAATTTCCGTTAGAATCGCCAAATAACGAGTCAGTGCAAAGAAAGTGTGTAGATGCTTAAAACTCAAAATTCCCTCAAATCAGAGGGTGGGTTGATAAGTCGTGTACTTATCACCCAAACTTATTTATTCCAATTATAATAGAATTAAAATGGCGAGGACTCAAAGACAAATCCACATTTTAGTGGATACACAGGTTAATTAAGTCCAAAGACCTGAGGGGTCTTTGTGTTCAGATCTTAATGTAGTATTTCTTAAGATTGAAAATTTTCTTAAACCCAAATTCTCTTCCTAATTCTGATTTTTCTTTTTTTATATATAAAAGAAAATATAACAAATCTACGGAGCTGACAAATGAATTCAGAGATAAATATCCACCCCCCATGCCTATCTAATGCAATGTCCTCATTGTATTAAAAAGACATAAAACAGAGTGGAAAAGCGTAGAAAGCACCTGAACTGCGTGAATGTCATGTCCGCTCCGAGATGAAATCGAAAAAGAACTGTATATGTGCTGAGTTTAGTGCCTTCAGCTAGGCGCACTATACAAAGAAAAGAAATGAAGAATTCACAAGTGCAGGTCAGAATTAATATAAACAGAAGAATCCTCTGACCTATCAACAGCGGTCCACAAATGTGGACCAGATTGTGGTGCAGACCCATCCCCCATAATCGAGAATATCTTAAGTTCTGGATAAAAATTACCCAAAACCTAAAATCAGAATGCAAGCGGGGTCGGGCCTGCGATTTATGAGGATGCAACCCAAGGCCAAAATGTCGGGTTACAAAGAATTGAAGCTCAAAAGGATAATCGTTGAATGTGTGCTTGAGTTGAACATCCTCAAAACAAATGTCGTAAGGGTTCTGATTTGATGGTTTCAGCTTAAAAGGAACCCTTCGACTCAATCTTCCATTTCCTCCAAAATTAACTTCCCAAATCAAAACTTCCCAGCTCCTATCCTCCTCATTTAGCATATCAAATTCCAGGACCTCTTGTATGTTCATCACCCCGTCTGAAATCTCCAAGTCTAAATGATGTGGCATAATCAAAATTGACTCGGGTCTAATTATCTCAGAATTAGAATCATCAATAAGCTCAACAGGGTGTAACTGATAATTAGGGCATTGAATTGATTCCTCCAGAAAATGTGATTCTGGATCCGTAATGTGTGCCCTAATAAGATCAGTGTTCTCAGTTATTGGGCTATCAATTGATCTATCAGATTCCTCAGGCCCAATCGTCTCACAGAAATCATGTTCAGAAAACTCGCGTGAGACTTCGCAACTTGAATCTTCACCATCAGGATCCGTATCAATGTATGTCCCAAAATCATTTGTCACTTTGCGTTCCAAGGAGACATACGTTTCCTCGTAACCCGGCTCAGGGATTTCAGGTGAAGAAATCAGATCATCCTTAATTGGTTGTTTTAATTCAATCTGGTTAGCCTCGTAACACGTGTCCCCCCAACAGGTGCCTGAGCGGGTTCTGTCGTTGGCTTTCCTGAAGAGAGTTCATCCTGGGAATTATTCCAAGATTGAATCAAAGCAACCACGAATCTCATCCTCAATTTCGCTAATTTCCCAAGTAGAAACTCACCCGGGTTCTTATCCTTAACGTCCTGGAGCCAATCCAACAAAGACTTCTTTAAATCATCAATCATCTGAATCAGGGTGGAGCAGGATTCTCTCACCTATATCTTTCTTTTTGCTTTTGTAGTGTAATCTTTCCTGCTTTCTTAGTTGTAGAAAGCATTTGCTTCAAAAATATATGTGATTGTTTCTCTCTCTCTCTTATATTTTGCAAGTAGAATAGTTAGATAAGAATTCATCGACCTAATCTCTTGCTTTCTAAAAATACCCAAAAAAAATAGAAAAGACAAAAATGATAAAAAGAAATAAAAGCGAAATGCGTATTTTTCATAACTAAATGTTTGCCTCCTCGTGTTCAACCTGGGACTCACTTTTTGAGTTTCGATTATAAATTTTATCTGATCGATGGATTTTCTCGGGAATCGAACTACAATGACAGATTTTCCAAACTCGAATCCCATTCGCTAGAACCCACCGTTATAAGGACCCTGCGAGGATTGATGGTGGGAACAAGAAATCCAATACAGACCGTGTTTAGGGCCAATATGAGGCTAGAAAAATAATCAAGGAAAAGAAAGAAAAAGCTCTCCAACAATGCAAAGAAATTCTTCTATCTGTCTATTTTATAAAAAAAATGCACTGGCAAACTAAACCTGGACATGCTATATTCTGTGCACGAGTGCTTTGACCACTAGGTTCAACGAACCTCTGGGTAGTTTTTGCGGGCCTTAGAAACCTTCACGGTAGACTGAGGTTGAAGCTGGTCAGGTTTGGATCTTGATTGGTACTTGAGTACCTCTAGGCCTACTTTTAGCATTCTGATCTAATTTCTAAAAAGTAACAAGAATCAGGACTCTAAACATTACTGCATGGACTAGAACTCTGGTTCTTTTTATGAGATTTTGCTAAGGGACTAGCAAAAGTTAGCCATGCAGGTATGATGATAAAATCATCATCAGTCATAGCTTTAATTAGTCATAATCAATAGATAAATGCTCCTACATAACTGCCGAAGAGCCATAATTCAGTGCATATCCTTTCTAAGAAGAATACATTAAATCAAGGTTACATTTGTAGTTTTAATAGAAGATCATAAATGCAGAGCAATCACTGGATTTCCCAAGGGTTTATTAAAGGTCAAATGGTCATAAATGTCTAATAAGAGGGTTCATACAGACAGAGATGGATTTTCGCGCATTTCAAGAATTAACAGACATCCGAAATCCTAATTTTAGACTTGCTTAATTAACTGAGGTTCTAGTCATGATAAAATCCACCTAAACCTTCTAATAATCATATAAAAATATTCTATAAGGTTTAGCATCCTTGATTTGATCATTGGAACCCATTTAACCTAAAATGGAGTCTTAGACGAACAATTGCCCTAATTTAGGTTTCTACGCAAATTACCTAGTCAAATTTGGCCAAAACCAAAATCTAACTTCACCATTAGATTCCTTGGGTCCAAATTAGGTTTGTACCAAAATTTGGGCTCAATAAGAGATTATCTTGACCTAGTTTGCATTTCAGTCCGGTATGACTCTTTTTCTTACATAAGCACCCCTAGCTTTTTGAATTCCTTACAAATGGGTCCATAAGTTTGTCATATTCTTTGCAATCAGGTCCCTCTTCCATTATCATGGAGGAACTTCTACTTCGGTGAACTTCAATCAAGGATTTCTCCCTGATTTCTTGAAGAAACTCTTCCAAAATTGGAAGGAGAACTCCTGAGAGAATCCCCTTCCATTTGAACCACTCATTAAGCTCTGATTTGCATCCAAATCATTATGCGAATCCTTTGAAGTTTAGGGTTCCTTTATGCACAAGGTTCAAGTGCTTCCAAGCTTGGTTTTAAAGCTTGGAATGCCTTCCTAAGCCCTTTAAAAGGACTAGGTCGCATCACCAACCTCCTTAACTTAGTTTGGAGATCGGATACCCTCTCTTCCCTTCTCCCTGACCTCCATCCCCACCAACTCTGGTGACCCTCTCCAATCACCTTCTTCGTTGTCCACCACGTACAATAGGCGGCGACTCCTTCATCCTCAGCTTCTTCCGCGCGTCGCAATACTAGCGAGCACCGCCTACCTTCCCTCGTTGTCACTGCTTCGCCCACTAAAGACTTCATCTCCTCCAAGTTTGGCGTACCACCGGCAAGGACTTCCTCCTCTTTCATCCATTTAGAGTAGGCTAATTAGTCTCCTCTCCTCTCCTACTTCCTATTTATCTCTTTCATCCCTAGGTTTAGCCCCCGACGTCGCTATTCACCTCCATCTTCCTCTACTCCAGCCGTACCTCCAGTGAGGTCTCCCTGTCACTCTGCAGCACCGGACACCTCGCCAACACCCTCACAAGCTTTGCCTCATCCACCTGAACCAAACCCCTCTGCCTATTCGCTATTCCACCCATCCAAACACTTCACAGAACACATCACCTTCTCACTGTCTCCTCTGGCTTCACTAGCCACCTACATCCACCCCCGCAGCACGCCACCTCCACCAACACCCTCACCGCATCCTTGCGATCCCCCTGAGCTTTTTAACCAGGGCTTTTAGCCCATATTTTGTATTTCAGGTCTCCCACTGGAGCTCTGCCGCTGCATCGTCTTCTTCGGCTATGTAGTTCATGCTCTAGCCTCGAAAGCTTCAAGTTTCACTCCCAGGTCACATGGAGTAGCTCCAGGCAAGTCTCTAGGTCTTCAATTGAGCACCACGACCTCAGCTACTGCACTAATTGGATGAGGCTTCATGGCAGTTGTATGCGAGGAAAAGACAGTGGGTTTAGTCCTACATCGGTGGGAGAAGAGTGCCCGCATGCGCTTATATATTTTTGTGAATAGGCCTCTTCGCCTCGGACACTGGGGGTGAGGTCCCCTTCCCCGCTCACTACACAATCCTCGCCCATGCACACGGCACGTAAGCTTGGTTTGAATACCTGGTTAATCGGATCCCTATACCTGATATACCCTGGTTTGAGAGAGAAAAGAGGAGAAATAGAGGAGGTTTGTGAGAGAGCGAGGGTGAGGGGGTGGTTACTCTTTAGGGCAAACTGCAAACACTTAGTCGCTGAGAAGCTTGCGAAGACCCTTGTGTGTGAGAAGAGAAGAAGAAGAAGAAGAGAAGGAAGAAGGAATGAAAAGAGAAGAAGGAAAGCTTGAAGAGGAAAAGGCTCTCTAAGAGCACTGTAGCAACGACATTTAAGTCGTCTACCTTGAGAGCCTAACTTTGATTGGCTCTGACAGCAAGCACTGTGGATCTATTTGGTTGGTGTGGAAATTGGCTTAAGTGGTTTGAGACACTGTGCATTTATTTCATTATTTGAGTAATGGATATATATGTGCTTAAACTAATAATTGGTTATTCAAATCACCATTATTTTTGTCTTAGATATCTTTTTGCCTTGTCAAACTCTTGATATACTCTTGCTTCTTATTGAATATCAATTTGAGTAGATATTATTCATTGATTATCATTATTGGTTTGATTTCTTGTGCTCATTTATATATTCATTTCGATTAGTGCGTGAATTGCAATACTTGCTCCCCGTGTTTGACCTCAAACTTCATTTCTTGATTTTGAGTTTATAAATTTTATCTATTTGAAAGCGATTTGTTGACTGTACTACAACACATTTCCTAACCTCGACGAAAAGCTATCAACATTATCCAAAAAATCATCTTTTATTCCAAAAATGTTAAGTTTATTTACAAATGAATGAATAATGAATGAAAGAACTAAAGAATTAACTAATGTAAGTCAATTATGTACAAGAATGAATTAATATTAATGGCAATGCCTCAAACATATATATTGGTAGAAAGGCATCAAAAACTAATATAGGTTAGTTATGCACATTATTAACTAAGTAATGCTTTAATATAGGCACAAAAAGAAAATATATACACTAACATATACTTTATACTATACTAATATATGTAACTATTTACACTAACATCTCCAAACGTCACTAAAAGCCCTTAAAACACTTATATATACAACAAGGCAAAAAGGATAGGTATACATATATATATATATATATATATATACACACTTGTATACTATATTAATCTTATATATATGCTAACTATATATTTATACTTACCAATACTTATAATATATATATACAACACACACAGCACAGCTTAAATAATATAACACACGCACAACAAACACATACTTGCACACACAACTAACACTTAATATACACTAACTTAACTCAAGTTAACACACTCTAACCTAAAAATTTGTTTAATTGGCAAGCCTAACCCTTTGCGAAATCAACATCCCACTAGGGGCTGGATCAATCACTATTACTATTGGGCCCTAGTTTTTATTAGGTGTTTTTGCATAGTTTTGGACCAATACCGGCCTTGCCAAACCACAGGGCTCTCAGCCTACCTCTCTCTCTAATAGTATAGTCAGGTTACTAATGGCTATTGGATCCAACCCTAATCCTAGGATGGAAAACCCATTAGTGCCTTTCATTATATATGACATCAGGCGCATTGTAGTTAACAATGTGGGACATTGTTCTCATGCCAAATTCCAATGCTAGGTCATGACATCACGTGGTTTATTGTAGAATTTAGGCCTTAATTAGGGAATTAATTTATTAATTATTTTGAAATTAAATTATATAGTTGTGTATCCTATACATAAGGCTTCTTATTGGTATAGTTATTTTAACTTAATTAAATATATAAATATATTTAAAAATTCAATGAAGTTGGATAAAAATACACATTGGTTTTAAGTTTAATTCCTCAATTAAAGTGTAAATCAATAAATTAATGATAAAATTGACTTATAAATTAGTTTGTTTACATTATTAACTTATTGTTATAGATTTTGGATTAATTTTTATTGATTTATTTCAACTTGTAGACATTTAAATACATGATTTTGCACATATATACATATATATACAGTTTGAATACTGTTTTACTACATAAATAAGTTATAAATATACTAAAAATACTTTAAACTATAATATACAACTATACAACATAATTTATTTCGATAGTTTATTAAATTACTAATTTAAATTATATTAACTTACTAATATACCTAATTAACTTATGAATATAATTATATACAATATATAGATAAATAAATAAATATAGAGGTAGAGTACTATACATTATAATTACTTTAAATTATATATACAATTATAATTATGAGCATATACATATCTATTTATAAATACTTAGCATTATGTACATATAATACAAATAAATAAATACATAATTATATTATTATAATACATATTGTATACTTTAATATAAATACCTACCTAAGTAAATAAATAGATATATAAGTTATTTATACACTTTATATACATATAGATACTATATACACTTAATTCGGTATTATATACAAGTATAAATACTATATACAAGGGTATTTTTATGGTATTTTTTAAGTTTTCATATTTTTGTTTTCTTTTTGTGTTTTATAAAGATGAAGGAAGAGGGGAGAAACTTGAGAAGAGAAGAAGACTCTTTTTGGTATTTTTATGTGATTTTCCTTGTTACTAAACTAGAGAAGATTTAAGCTTCTACTAGTATGTTCTACTAACTGCAGGACTCAAAACCTAACCAAAACTCACACACCTAAGACCAATCCTAATCTAACTCAAGACACCTTTATTTTATTTTTTTACAATTATTGTTTATTTTTTCTATATCTACAAGTTGGACAAAATGGAGTTGAAACATGAAACCCAAGCATATGAAAACTATTTTAAGTGCTGGAAATGAAAGATAAGGGTATGAATAACTTCCAAACATCAATAGAACCAAATGAGGGTTGTTTATGGATCGAAATAGTATACTAGAGGGGAGGGGTGAATAGTATCGCTCTAAAAGAAATTTGAATAAAAATAAATCTACAAAAGAATCAAGCACAGATTACATCTGGATTTATAGTGGAAACCCAAACCGGGTGAAAATCAATACCTAAGCCTCTCAGCTTTGGATTTTCCTGACTAGACGAAGCTAGTCAATCCACTAACATACCACTTGAACAAAGGTGGCACAACCTCTTTACAAACCACATCTCCTTACAACCTGAAGAAAAGCACAACAAGAACAACAACAAATCTTTCCCAACAACTTGAGATCTATTAATCGAAAACAATAATGTAAAAGAACAATGAAGAACTTATGGAACCTTAATAAAAGTCAAACTAGAATTTCAGTAGAGGTTTGAATCATCGTGCTTTGAAAGGTATGAAAATTGAAGCACGGAAGCATTTGAAGAAGCATGAGAAGCTCTTAGCTTTTTGAGGGGATTTTTCTACTTAAGAGTGTATGTAAAAAGGACTACGTACGACCTCTATTTATACTAGCAAATTGATCTGAAAAGGAAATCAAATTGGTCGATCAATTAAGGTAGATTGGTGGATCAAAATGAGGTTTGGTCGATCAATCTAGTTATTTGATCGATCAATGATTGGCCAATTAATTACTCTAAATGGGCGATCAAAAGTATATTAATCAATTTCCTAGAAAGGGTTGATTTGATCAATTAATTAAGTTGGTGGTTGATCAATTAACCTTATTTGGTTGATCAATATCCCTAAAAGCTTGATTTTAGAAAGAGGCGCAAAAATCCATTTGAGACTTATTTTTGAGGTTCCTGACAAAAATATTCTAGACTCAATAAAGATAAAAGACACTAAGACATAGATCAACATTCTTCTAGCTTTAATCCAAAAGAAAGAGTTATGAAATATTAATCTTTCAAAAAATATAATTTTGGTGCATCAAAACAAAGGTACTTACATTCTCCCCCTTTTTGATTACAACAAAATTATAATTATGAAATAAAGTAGTTATGCATAATATCTCCCCCTAAAATATGCTATTATCAATTTCAATTAACTCCCCCTTAAGCATGTAAATGAAGCAGTAATAATTCCAACATGCAATTGAGCATAAAATGTAGCTAAGAGAGATAATATCCATGCATATAACAATAATATAAATGAGTCTAGATAAGCAGAGTAAGATAAAATGCTCCACAGAATTCTAAAGTTTTACAATCCATGAAGTTAATCAAAATGAAAACCAAAACTAATCCTCTAAAGATGCCATGAAAGCATCCATCATGCTCTGGAGGTCAGTATCTAACTCGAGGCCCATCGAGTCAGATCTCTTGGAAGAAGTAGGTTAGCCAAGGCGTAGGCATCTCTGAGCTGACGGTCTAGGTGTTGGTTGCCTAGATGTTCGGTGAGGAGGAGTCACCTACTGGTCTTCTGGTGTTACTACGGTGGTAGGTGACATCGTGAAATGCGTTTAATTAAGTTGTTAGTTGTAGCGTGCATTTATGACATCAATTTTAAAGAGAATAATCAGAAGTGAGTACGAGTGTCGAACACAGGGAGGCAAGAAATCAGATCAATTAGTTGCTTCAATGTCACAAAATACGTCATTTGGTTCGCTTGCGAAAAAGAGAGAGAAAGAAAGAGAGAGGGAGAGAGAGAGAGAGAGATGGGGTTAGAAATCTTTGATAATAATATGTTGATTGATAACTATGCATAAAACCAAATGGATGATAATATATTGCAAAAGATAGAATCATTTTACAACTATAGTGCTAAATGAAAGCTTAAAATAGCATAAACATTAAGCTAACAAACTAGCGACTAAATGGAATATCAAGGCAGCCACAGCAGTGGAGGGGCTTCCGTTGGCAGTTCGATGTCTTCGGGACCTTGCTTGGGAGTTCTATGGAGTGGTAGTGTTCCTAGGTAGAAGTTGCCTAAGAGTAGAGGAGGATAGGTCCTTTAATAATGGAGGAAAAGGGCCAAAATCCATTCTTGGGTCAACAGCGACATCAAAGACGTCACTAAAACTCTGCCTCAAACGTCATTGAAGCCAAGCTCATGCATGTCCATTACGCATGCACACTGTAGCGCTAGCACGTGCTTCACGTGCGATGTGTTGGCTCCGCGCAGCCCACATGCACACTCTCTACTGCATATGCTCCCTGCATGCGTGCTCCGCTGTGCTACTGCTGGTGCCATGCACATGCGCCACGCGCACATGCTGTGTGTGCTGCTGCTACCATTTTAATTAAAGAATTAGGGGTAGTGGGGCTCGAACCCACATCCCTCCTTTGAGAGCAACCTTTAAGACCATCATGCCAAGGTGTCCACTTTGTCAAGTGGATGAACTAGCTGCTGAGGTGACGTGGAGAGCCTCTAGCCATTGGATTTTTGTAACGAGCGCGTGCCCCAGACGCCTTTTAAGACGTCTGGGAGGTGGCCCAGACGTCTGTCAAGACGTCTGGGATCACATCCAGACGTCTGACAAGACGTCCGGGATAGTTTACAGACGTCTGGAGAACAGTTATGCTCGCACGGGAGATTCGTCTGCGCGCCTGTGCGCGCAGACCTGCGTTTCTGCCCTCTTTCTCTGCGGCTGCAGGCGGCTGCGACCGCCTTCTCTCTCCTCGCGCGGCCTTAAAAGGGCGCGCCTCCCGTCTCCACCGTCTCCACCGTCTCCCCATTCTTCTCCTTCCTGTGCGCGAGAGCAGCGGACGTGAGGGCGGCAGCGGCAGCCGCAGTGAGCGCGGAGGAGGTGCGGCGTGCGAGGGCGGGGCTCTGCCGTGAGGGCGAGCTCGCCGGAGCGGCTTGGCCGGCCGGCGGAGGGCGCAGGGGGCGCGGAGCGTCGCGGAGAGGGACCTGCTGCGGGCGGAGCAGCGGACGCGCGAGGTGCGACGCGGGCGACGTCGCGAGCGGAGGCCGAGCAGGGTTTTGATTCTGGAAAATTTTCCAGAATCAGACGTCTGGATTGATATCCAGACGGCAAGGTCGACGTCTGTGAGATCATACAGACGTCTGAAAGGTGAGTTTCCGCTTTCTTCTTCCTTCTTGTCGACTGACCGTACTGAGGGAGGGGGGTTGGCTGTGCGCAGGGTTGCTGATTCGTCATCCTTTGCGAATCAGATGTCTGAAAGTTGTACCAGACGGCGGGAGTGACCTCCAGACGTCCTGAGGGACCATCGGACGTCTGGGATCTAGGGCAGACGTCCCCGCAGACTTCTGGACGTCCGGGGAACGAAGCTAAACAGGTAATTCTCTGATCCACCGTTTAAGACGTCTGGAAGGAGTTCCAGACGTCTGATTTTGCACAGTATCGTCTTTCTCGACCCGTTTAGGGCCCGTTTGGGCTCTGTTTTCCGCGATTCGAGTTGCGTTCGTTTCAGAATTAATTCCTCTACCCGCCTACAGTAGCTATACACTGTTTTGAGACACTCCTTGTGTTTGATCCTTGTGATAGGACCTCGTTCGGTTGCAGTCTTGAGAGTCGCGGAGGCGCGCGGGATTCCCGATCACGCCCCCATTACTCCCGTTGTACCTGGTAGAGTGGCTTTAAGTATTAATAAAATCTGTTAAAGTATGGAACCATAACTAGAACCTAGGGCATTGCATGAATCCTAGGAATGAGAAATATATGGAATGATAGCTCCTAGGTGTTGCATGAATCCTAGGGCCGGAAAACTAGATTGTATGATAGATCCTAGGATATGGCATGAATCCTAGGATGGAAAAACTAGTGGAATGTATATTACTGCAGTCTTGGAAAAATGGAAAGGAATATATAAAGCTGCCTGTAAATTTAATTAACAGCTGCCTGTTATGAATAAAGAAACATGTTGAGATCATGGAATTTGAGAACGTGAATCTGGAAAGTGAAACATATGATGTTCTGAGATAAAGAGCTGGAACCCTACGGGGAATTAGGAGTGGAACTCCTGGAAAGAAAAAGGAATGGAACTGAGATGTAGTTTGTACTGTCTCTTGGGTACGCAGTACCAAGGGAAGTACCTGTACCTGTTTAGTGCAGAGTGGGGCCAACCGCCCCAGGGACCCGGGGTTAGGATTGGCCGCTCTGTACCGACTTGTTGGCCCTCGTGTACGTAGTACCGAGGAGAGCTAGTAGTGTTAGGAGAGTACTAGCTACCCCACGGGCCCCGGGGTTCTGCTAGCCTCCTTCACCGACTTGTTAGGCCCACTAGGGCAAACCAGGGTAGTCAGGCGAGGGTGCGCGGACTGTGGAGGGGCAAGGCCCCGGTTTGGTTACTGTGGAGGGGTTGGACCCCTGTTACTGAGAGGGCTCTGCCCTGGTTCCGTGCTGTGCTTTGGGCGCACCCGTTAACGAAAACGACTGACCGCGTGCCAGTGCGGGCTAGCTACCTGTGCGTTTATCGCGCGTGCCGTAGTCACCGTTACGTCTGTCAGTGACCTTGGGGTGGTTGACTGAGGGTAGGATCACCACGGGGGACTCTCCCAGCCAGGAGAGCACCACGTGCTACTTCTACTTTTGGAAAAGACTGTAATCAAGATCGTCCCACGAGGACATTCGAGATCAAGTAAAGGATCTGAGAAATAAATGAAATAGTGAGAAAAATTGAAAGATGTGAATAAAGGAAGTAATAGAACATAACAGCTACTGTACACTCTACTGTTGCCTTTAGTTAGTTTGCCACTCTACTCAGCGTTTTGCTGACGTGTTACACTCGTTACCTTTTTCAGGACCAGGTGTTGAGCAGCCAGGGTCGGCGGCTGCAGAGGACGCTGGGCCGAGTAGGGTCCAGTAGAGTTACCACAGCTTTTGTACCCCTTTTGTTCTGTTCTAGTGAGTAGTTTTGTTCCCGCTGTACCTTCTTTACCTGCAGTTTTTGTTATATGATAAATGTTGCTTTACTGTTGTGGTGGTGCCTACTGTAGTAGTTTCTTTCCTTACTGCTGTACTTTCTTACTGTTAGTTATATTCATGCTGAATGTGGTTTATTTTACTATCTTTTGGTTACTTCCTCGTTGGACGACTGGGTCTTGGGATTAGTCGAGTCGGTCCGGTTCTCTTGTCTCGTAGGGACTCGGGAACCGGGTCGTTACAATTTTCATCCAACGGCTTAGATCTCTTGGCCAATTAGAGAGGGGGGGCAGTGATGGCTCTTAGGTGGCCTGGATGATGCCACATGGCGTTATCTGGGCCGTCCATCTTCAAATGCTTCTTGAAAGTGCTACAGATATCAGTTTGGATCAATTTTCACACTGTTGGGCTGCGATCATTGATCTAGATCTATCTGTATGGTTGGATTCTTCATTTAAAGCTATAAAATATATCTCCCTATCTCCTAGCCATAATAATATACAAATTACTATGCAATTTATACAAATTATCCTAAATGCAATATGATGAATGTTTATGCATTATTCATAATGCTAAATGCATTGTTAAGCTTAGGAATTAACATAAGTAGGCATTTGATTGTAAATAAATGCATATTTACCATATCCCCATGCCTATCTTTTGCTAATCCCTAGTAAAATTAACCTAAATGCTATTTATAACTAAAACTAGGAATCGATTGCTTGGGCATAAGTTACTTGTCAATAGGAGGAAATTTCTACCAAGAACCCAACTTGCGGAGACTTAACAACGCCCAAGTTGCCTGCCAAAATGTAGACCGCCCGAGTCCTCGCTTTATTCTATATGGAGGCAAATATATATTTTTTCTTTTTCATCTTTTATAATTTCTTTTTGGATTTTTTTGGAGTTGAGGATTTCGAGGTAACTTTTTATGGCTACCCAACCCACCCAAGTCTTGAAAAGGACTCTAAGTGTTAAGCATCTTATCATGACAATTGTGATAAGCTCACTCAACGGCAATTAAAATGAACTTTAGGCTTCTACGCCCCTAGGTGACCTTAAAAGAAATTCTACCTAAAGGTGTATCTATCTGACCGGTAGCTTTCTCCCTACTTTTATTTTTGTGGGGTCAACACCAGGGTGAACACAGTGTATATCTCCCCAGCTTATTCTTCTTCTCCACTTCTTCCTAAGTGTTTAGGCATTATACGTGCATTTCGTGAGTTGAGTTCTGGACAACCGGCCAATGAGCTGTTACCACCGACCATTTGCCAGCCATACTCGTGCGGTGAAGTGTGGCTTATTTCCTTTTTTTCCTTTTTCTATTTTTTTTTAATTTTTAAGTAGGTGGTTTTCTTGATTTAAGATTTACCTAAAGGTAGTAGTAAAAGAGAATGGTCCCGTGGTTGGGCTTTGGACAACCGGCTAATGAGCTATTACCACCGACCACTTGCCAGCCATACCACCCTAGAAGGTTCATTATCTATCCAATTTCCATTAGAACCGTCGATGAGTGAGTCAGTGCAAAACATGTGTAGATGCTTAGATTATAAGTCCTCTCAAATCAGAGGGTGAGTTGATAAGTCGTATACTTATCACCCCACTTTGTTGACTAGATTGATATAAATTAAGGTGGAAAGGACTTGAGAACAAGTCCATATTTTAGTAGACACCCAGACTGATTAAGCCCAAAAACCTGAAGAGTCTAAGCGTTCAGGTTCGTAACGTATCATTTCCTAAAGTTGACATGCTCCTAATGCCTAAGTTTTCTTTTCCTATTTCTCTATTTTTTTTTTAAGAAGATAATTCAAGCTAACAGTATATACTCAGAACATACGAATTACCACCCCCCCATGCCTAAGTTGGAAAATGTCCTCATCGGAAGATAAATATATGCAAAGGAGTAAGGAAAGAAATCACCTGAGTTACAACTGTGTAATTGATCAGCCTGAATCCTCTAGGTTGCCTCCTAGGAAGCTCTGAGTTTAGTGCCTTTAGCTGGGCATAGTACACAGACAACAAAGGATCAATCAGCTGAATGGTCTGGGTCAAGAAGAGGAAGACATAATCAGCTATACCTAGAGTCAAAAGTCCGTAGATGCGAACTAGATTATGGTGAAGTCCCATCCCTAAGGGATGGGAACTCAGAAAGTCTTTGGACATGCATGCCTTAGTCCATTTGTCTCTTTTCCTTTGGGCCTATAGACCAGAAGTTTGCTTGGATGGATGTAACCCTAATCTATAATGTTGGACATTTAGATTGTCAGAATAAGCAGCTTTTGTCCTTAGAAAATTAGATTTGAGGTGATGATGAAGCATAGGGTTTTTATTCCTCCCTGGATTTAAGTCATAAAGGTCATAGCGGTCCTAATAAGGGTTAGTGGCTTGATCAACTCAAGACCCCTGCAGTCAACATTTCCTTCTTTGATTTCATTGTCCCCAGGGGGGGTCATTTCTGTATCCATCAAAAAACTTGATTTCAACAAAATATTCTCTTCTTCCTCTAGAAGTTTGGAATCCAAAGGTTTAGCTAACTCCACATTAGTTGCATTAACATCTTTGAGACTTGAGTTTGCTACAAAGGAATGTGTCTGATCAATCATGATTGATTCGGGTAGGTCCAAGTGAAAATCCTCCCAATCCTCAATCATGATTTCTCTGTCTAATTCCTCATAACCAATAGAGCCTAAAATCTTATTCATTTCTTCCAAATCACAGTCAACCATCAGGGAAGAGCTACTAGTGGAGCTAATTTCATCATTCATTTCATGCCCTAGTTCTTTCTATTGCCTTTCCTTTGAATCCATGATGGGGCCCTTAAGTATTTCACAATCAAAGTGTTCGGAGTCAGATTCCCCATCCCCAAATCTTGATGTCCCTACTACTAAATTATTATAATTAAATTCAGGGACATCGACCCCAATCTTATCCTTCAAATTTTCAAATTCACCCTCATTTTCTACCTATTTGTCTTCCAAAGGATCCTTAATGCTTTCCAACGTTGGGGTTTTTTATTTTGGGCAACTAGGTGTGGTCCAATCAATTGCCATGTGACGTTATCTGGGCCGTCCATCTTCAAATGCTTCTTGAAAGTGCTATGGATATCGAATTGGATTGATTTTCATGCTGTTAGGCTGCAATTGTCAATCTAAATCTATCCATTTGGTTGGATTCTTCATTTGAAGTTTCGAAATATATCACCCTGTCTCCTAGCCATAATAATATACAAATTACTATGTAATTTATACAAATTATCCTAAATACAATATAATGAATGTTTATGCATTATTCACAATGCTAATGTAATGTTAAGCTTAGGAATTAACATAAGTAGGCATTGTATCGTGAATAAATGCATATTTATCAGTAGGAAGAGGAGGAGGTGCTGCTAATGATGGAGACACAGTAGCAGATCAGCGAGGATGAGGAGGCCTGTGAAGCTATTGCTGAATCCTGAGAATAGACTCTCCAAGTCTATCCAAGAACTGGCCTTGAGCATTCAGGTATTCTGGTACCTGTCGCCCATGTCTCATTATCACCATGTCTACCTCTCTTTGTCGATGCATCATCAAGGGAATACCATCTATCACTTCCTGTACGCTGACAAAATCCCTGCCTGTAAGAGGTATGTCTAAAAGCCCCCACTCCTACTCGTAGAAGGATGGAGAGGGTCGCACTGGAGGAGGACAGGTCGTAATGAAATGCTCATAAGGTGGGAAAGGAGGGACTATTGATGGCTCCTACTACTGGTCCTAGGCTTCATCCTCACCATGGGCTCCCTGAGCTTGCTCCATCTTTATATAAGTGAGCTTATAAAAAATGGAGACTCTTGTAATAAATTGTTTATGATTAATATCCATGGGAACACTAAAATGTAGGAAGATATGTAAAGAAGTGTCCCAAACTGGAAGGAGCTGGTGGGCTGCTTGCTTATCAAATATAGAATAAATTGGTTCCAGTTGAGCCGCTTGTTCTTAAGAAAAGCATAAAGGGTAATGAGCATAATGCCAGGGCAGTTCTCAAATGAAGTGGATTTGGAAATAAAATTTCAAAGAAATACACAATTAAGAAATCATGGAAGATAACAAAAATAAGGAGACTTGGCAGGACGACCTAAGTCATAGTGTGAGGGAGTGAGCAGGGTCTCCCTATTGGCATTTGTCTGTGTCTGCTGGTGAAGCTCCAGAAAAGTAGGACCAACAGACGGACAACTAAGAATCTCAGAAACCACATCCGCATTGACCAGAACCTCTATGCCATAAACGGACAACTTGATGTTGAAACCCCCACCTAGATTCTTCAAATTGGCATAAAATAGGTGACAAGCCACCGGGTCAACACCGGGTATGCGCTTATTCTTGGAACCCACATAAAAGTTTCGCTCAAAAAGACGTAAAATCTAGTGATATGCAAATTGTTTGCGGATTCCAGGAAATATAGACTCGAAATAGATAAAATCAACTAGTCTACCAACATGTAGGGAAAGTTTGGCTAAGAGTGAAAAATGATCATGAGTGGCCTCTGTGATGAAAAAAGTCAAAAGTATCATCATGATGAGAAGAGGAGGCATGTGAGCATTTGGGAGCAATGGCAGAATTGAAAATTCATGTTGGTCAATCAAATAAGGATTTTTGGTCAATCAAAAAAAACCAGATAGATTTTTGGAAAATCGTCTTTTCATCGATCAACCAAGAAATTCTGTTGACCAAAAGTGTACAGACAAGCAAAAAAGGTTGTTTCAACGGGTGATAAGCGCACAAATACTACAAGATTTCACAAATAATCATTAGATCAACCAAGAAAATCATTAGATCTTATCATAGCACATCTAAAACTTGAAGAAAATCCAAATGAAAAATGGATTTAATCTAACTTTAGAGTGTACCATGACCGATCAAAGATTGGTCGATCATGGGAGAACGGCGTGGGTGGTGATGGCGACGAGCATGGCTAGTCGAGTGAGGGGTTGCACGGTCGAAAGGTTGGCGTGGCATTTGCATGCACAGAGGACACACAGTGGCGGAGTTGCACGCAAGGTGTTGTCAGATTTTAGCTAATATTAGGTCTACTAGTAGTCAAGTATAATAAAGATCCTATCATGCTTCTATACAATTTCTAATCTATAGACATACCTGTGATGTCAGATTTTAGCTGTGTAGGGGCTACCATAGGTGTTTCTTTTCCTTTTACTTTGTCCATGGAGAATTTCTTCAAGATCTCCATGGTGTATTTGGTTTGAGATATGAAAATTTTAGAGGATAGCTAATCAATTTGAAGTCCGAGAAAGAATCGAAGTTCTCCCATCGTACTCATCTCAAACTAATCCTGCATTACCTTTGCAAATTTTTGGCATAACAGATCATTAGTAGCACCGACAATGATATTATCTACATAAATTTTTATTATTAAGAGATCATTTTCTTTTCTTTTTGTAACTAGGGTTGGATCTATTTTGCCAATTTTAAATTCATTTTCAATTAGATAAGTTTTTAATTGGTCGTGCCAAGCTCATGGAGCTTGTTTTAGATCATATAGTGCTTTATTTAATTTGTATACATATTCTATATGTTTAGCATCTTCAAACCTGGAGATTATTTAACATGGACTTCTTCCTTGATAAATCCATTTAGAAAGGTACTTTTGACGCCCATCTCCAAAAGTTTAAATTCCATATGGGTGGCAAAGGCTAGCAACATTTTAATGGATTCTAGGCGAGCTACAAGTGCATATGTTTCATCAAAATCTATTCCTTCTTTTGATTATATCCTTGGGCCACAAGTCTAGCTTTATTTCTATTTACTTCTCCTGATTCATTAAGTTTATTCTTAAAGACCCATTTGGTTCCTATAATGGTTTGAGATTTAGGTTTTGGAACAAATTCCCATACTTTATTTCTTTTGAATTGATTCAACTCATCTTTGATTGCAATAATCCAACAGTTGTCAGAAAAAGCATCATTAATATTTTTAGGTTCTAACTGAGAAACAACGGCTATGAACGCTAAAGTGTTGATGGAAGATCTGGTCTCTACTCCTTTGGATAGTTCTCCTATCACCAATTCTTTTGGATGATCTTTCATATAGGAAATATCTTTGGGAAGTTCATCCGAAATGTTCTCTTTTGGTATGTTTGATAGGTCATCTATTAGGTCGTCATCATCTTTTGCAAAAGATTGAGGGTGAACTAGTGTTTCATCGAATGATACATGCATAGTCTCCTCAACAACAGAATTTGTTTTGTTAAAAACTCTATAGTCTCTACTTCTGGTTGAATAACCTAAGAATATTCCCTCTGAGCTCTTTGCATCAAATTTGTCAAGATTATCCTTGGTGTTGAGTATAAAACATCTACAACCAAATATCTTGAAGCAGGAAATTCTAGGTGTTCTTCCATGATAGAGTTCAAAAGGTGTTTTGTTTAGGATTTGTCTAATCAGGGATCTATTTTGGATATAGCAAATAGTGTTTACAACCTTTGCCCAAAAATATCGAGGCAGCTTTGACTCGCACAGCATTGTACAAGCACACTCTTGCAGGGTCCTATTTTTCCTTTCAACTACACCATTCTAAGGTGCTTCTCTAGGGAAAGCAAACTAATGTTTTATCCCATATTGATCACAAAAATTAAAAAAAGATTCATTCTCGAATTCTCTACCGTAATCACTTCATATCCTTTCTTATTCTATAGTTTTCTTACAAGCTTACTAAAGACATCAATAGTTAGATCCTTACTTTTTAAGGAAGATTCCCAAGTAAATCTAGAAAATCATCAATTATGACAAAACAATATTTGCAGCTGCTTAAGCTTTCGGATTTGGTTGGTCCGAATAAGTTTAAGTGAAGTAGCTCCAATGGTTGGGAGGTGTTAACCATCCTTTTTAGTTTAAAAGGATTTTTGGTTTGTTTGCCAACTTGACAAGAATCACGGATTTTACTTTTCTTGAAGTTGATCTTTGGCAGACCTTTGATAAGCTCATGTTTCACAAATCTACTGATGTTTCTCATGTGAACATGACCTAGTTGTTTTTGCCAAAGTATTGCCTTTTCGTCAAATGCAACAAGACATTCAAGATTGTCACATTCGTCGAAGTTGACAATATAGATATCTTTATGTTTGTTTCCTTTAAGGAGAGTTTGTTTTCTTTACCACATATTTGACTTACACTAAGAAGATTGTGTTTTAATCCACTAACTAGATGCACATTATCAAAAGATGTGGAGGTGTTACCAATTTACCAGTACCAACAATATGACCCTTGTGGTTGTTCCCAAATGTGACCGTACCACCTTCCTGATGGTGGAGTTGCAAGAATAGGTCTTCCTCTCCAGTCATATGCTTGGAACATCCGTTGTCCATGATCCACCTTCTTTCTTCTCGATCCTATCATTGGTTTGCGTTTGTGAGGTCTTGGTTTGATTAATCTATAGAGTGGCTACAGATTTCCATTTGTTTCTTGATACGTCCACCTTTTATAGTCTACTTGACCTACAAAATAGGATTGCAAAAGTGCTTTTGGTACCCACTTTTGTTTGGGTCCACAGTGGTTAGGTGGTGCTGCCTATTTAGGCAAGCTACCTTTCTTCTTGCTTTGGCTAGAACTAAATGCTCCATGATCATTTTTAGTTATGTAACCTAACCCAAATTTTGTAGTGCTTTGGCTTTGTGTTCCTAAGAGTTTATGTAGATTCTGACTTCCCTTAGTAAATTTAGCTAGATCATTTAAGAGAACAGAAGAGTTTTTCTTTAGCTTTTCTATGTCTACTTTTATATTATCTATTTATGTTTTTAGTGAAGTAATTTCAGTAGATAGTTTTTTATTTTGTAAAGTAAGCATATCTTTTTGTGATCTTTCTTCCTCTAAGGGTTTTGCTAAAGTTTTATTTTCTACTTTTAGTGATTTAGCTATGTCATGCATCTAAAAAAATGCTTCTAATAATTCATCCTGTGAAAAGTGGTTACCTCATCTTCTAGAGCCATAAGTCATAGAAGAGCTTCTTCTTCGAAGGTTTCTTCTTCTTCTAAACTCAAGTCTGATTCATCCCATGTTGCTATAAAGGCCTTTTTCTTCCCATCTTTTTTGGGAAATCTTTTCTTTTTTGATTCCTTCTTGAGAAGTGGACAATCCTTCTTAATGTATCCCTTTCTCTTACAGTTGTAGCAGATAATGGTGTCTACTTTAGATTCTTCTTTCTTCTTTCTCCAGTTCCTCTTGTTTTTTAGGAACCTTCTGAACTTTCTGGAAAGGAGGGCTATGTCTTCCTCTTCTTCTTTGCTTGATGAATCTTCAAATTGATGATTGGCTTCTAGGGCCACGGTCTTCTTCTTGACTCCTTCATCATCATGCTCCTTCATGTGTTGGAGCTGGACCTCGTAGGCCATTAGGCTTCCAATAAGATCATCTAGTTTCAAAGTAGATAGATCTTTTGACTCTTGTATGGTTGTAGTCTTAGTCTCTCAATCACTAGTGAGTGATCGGGGGATCTTCCTCACCAAGGCTTCATTCTTGATTTCCTGGTCTAGATTCCTTAGGGAGTTTATGATGTTCATGAATCTCACGAACATCTTTTTGATTGATTCTCCCTTTTTCATCCTAAAAAGCTCATAATTTTGTGTCAGTAAATTGACTCTAGTTTCTTTTACCTTAGATGTCCCCTCATGGGTGAATTCGAGGGTGCTCCAGATCTCGTAGGCTATCTTGCAAGTTGAGATGCAATTGAATTGTTCTCTAGAAAGCCCACAGAAGATTGCGTTCATGGCATTTGCATTATGTGTTGCTATTTTCTTCTGATCTAGAGTTGCTGCCACTCCCTCCTTAATCTTGGGGTGTGTGTATTTGGAGGCAATGACAACCCACACCACGAAATCCATCGATTCCAAGAAGATCAGCATCTGGTGTTCCAGTAACCGTAGTTTGTTCCATCAAATAATGGAGGTCGAACTGGCGATTGTCCCTCTGCATACGTGTCAACAAATGACTTTGACATCTTTTGGACAACCTTGCTCTGATACCAAATGAGGGTTGTCTATGGATCTAAATAGTATACTAGAGTGGAGAAGTGAATAGTATCGCTCTAAAAGAAATTTGAATAAAAAATAAATCCACAAAAGAATTAAGCACAGATTACACCTGAATTTATAGTGGAAACCCAAGCCAGGTGAAAACCACTACTAGTTAGGAATTTCCCAACTATGCGAAGCTAGTCAATCCACTAACGTACCACTTGAACGAGGGTGGCAAAACCTCTTTACAAACCACTTCTCATTACAACCTGAAGAGAAGCACAACAACAACAACAACAATGGATCTTTCCCAACAACTTGAGATCTGTTAATAAAAAACAACAATGTAAAATAACAATTAAGAACTTATGGAACCTTAATAAAAGTCAAACCAGAATTTCAGCGAAGGTTTGAATCGTCGTGCTTTGAAAGGCATGAAAATCGAAGTGCAAAAGCACTTGAAGAAGCGTGAGAAGCTCTTAGCTTTTTGAGAGGATTTTTCTACTTAAGAGTGTATGTAAAAAGGGCTATGTACGACCTCTATTTATACTAGCAAATTGATTTGAAAAAGAAAATCAAATTGGTCAATCAATTAAGGTATATTGGTCGATCAAAATGAGGTTTGGTCAATCAATCTAGTTATTTGATCGATCAATGATTTGTCAATTAATTACTCTAAATGGTCCATCAAAAGTGTATTAATCAATTTCCTAAAATAGGCTTGTTTGATCAATTAATTAAGTTAGTTGGTCGATCAATTAATCTTATTCGGTTGATCAATATCCTTAAAAGCTTGATTTTAGCAAGAGGTTCCTTAAAATCCATTTGAGACTTATTTTTGAGGTTCCTTACAAAATTATTCTAGACTCAATAAAGATAAAAGACACTAAGACACAGAGCAACATTCTTCTAGCTCTGATCCAAGGGGGATGCTTTGATCCAAGAGAAAGAGTCCTGAAATATTAGTCTTTCAAAAAGTACAATTTTGGTGCATCAAAACAGAGGTACTTATATTCTCCCCCATTTTTATGACAACAAAATTATACTTATGAAATGAAGTAGTTATGCAATAACTCCCAGATGTCACCTAGGTGGCCATTTGATTTAGAATCGTTATGATGATATGATCATCTAGGATACCTACACACCATTGATTGGTGTTCAGGTATCCAATGCAATACTATAAAATTGATTAGGTCAATGCTTTAGCCTTAAATCAATGCAATTGATTACTACATCGAAAATCATCATAACAGATTGTGTTGCAGTATAGCAACGAAAATCAATGCGACATTTAAATTTATAAGCTCGAAAATCAAACGTGAGTCCAAAGTTGTTTGCAGGGAGCAAATATGGCAAATCAATTCACTAATCACAAATATCAAGAATAATAATGCAGGTGAAATCATAATGATATTCATTGTATAACAAAATGTATCTCAGAATGTCAAGTATAGAATGTAAAAAGAAAGGGATAAAAATGGTGGATGAAACCACCAAATTACCACTAGAATTCAAACTCTAATCAGAATCAAATATTGGAATAGTAACTCACAACCAATAATGCCAAATATCTACTTTAGTGTAATGGATCCACAGTAACCTCAGAATAGAATGTAAAAAGAAAGGGATAAAAATGGTGGATGAAACCACCAAATTAGCACTAGAATTCAAACTCTAATCAGAATCAAATATTGGAATAGTAACTCACAACCAATAATGCCAAATATCTACTTTAGTGTAATGGATCCACAGTAACCTCAGAATAGAACCAAGTCAGACGTCGAATATGAAGCACAAATGCCTTAACCTTCAAGGCCTCCAAAGCACAAAGCCTCAGAAGCACAACATAGAGCACAAGTAGTAGTGGATAAGTGTTGAGCGAGGAAGGGGGCACAAATCCCAATGTACTACAGTGCAAAATCCCCTCCCTCCTCCTCAAATCTCTTTTCCTCTCTCAAACTAGACCCAGGTGAATAGTACAAGGTAAATGGATCCAAGCCCAGATCCACGAGGCCTGAGCGTGGGCAAGGGCGTGTGCGTGAGCACGTATGAGCGGGACCTCACCTTGGTGCTCTCGGAGGCAACGAGCATAAGGCACAATTGCCTTTTATTCACTTCACAAGTTTTGTCCCACATGATGTGGGACTAAAGTGGAGGCTTCTTCTTCGCAGTTGCAGCTTGTGTTTGGCTAAGTGATTCAAAGATCCTCCTGTTGCTGCTCACCCAATTGAAGTCCCATGTAGTTGCATGTATGTGGTGCACTGCTCCAGAAGGTGGACTTAACTTTTAAAATGTTTGGACGGTGGCGATTGACGACGAAAGGAAGCTGAGGTTGCAGCAACTTCGGTGAGGGTACCTGAAATGCAAAATGTAGGCTAAACGCACTAATTAGTATTTTTAGGAGGTTCACGGTGTCCTAAGGAACACAGTGGTGGTGGTTTTGAGGTGTATGGAAATGTGTGGTGCTCAGCCAACGTCAGAGACAACAGCTATGGGTCGGTGTGCTTGGTGAGGTGAAGGAGAGATCAAGGCCCCAAATTTCTTTGAGGCTTTTAATCAGTGGGGTGCGACAGAGCTTTTGGAGGTGGCCACAGTCGTTTAGAGATCTATGGTATGAAGCGTCCTCTCCTCAGCATAGTTAATTAAGTTAATTGTGCTTAATTATGTGCAGAAGAAAGTAACTTAGGTCAACTTGAATTTGTGTCGACTGAGTAGTATAAGGTCAAGTTAACCTAACATTTTAGATTTTGTTTCTTTTAACTGGTTGAGTCCAGGTCGTTCGCTTGGAGGCATAGCTTATTTAGAATTCACCAATCAGTCTAAGCTACTCATTGAAAGTATAATTAAGTTTATTTTAAGAACATGAACTTTGCTTGATTTCAAATTAAAAGAATATGCAAAATTCCATAAGAAAACATATTCACACAAATGATCTTCTTTAATAACAAGTAAACATGTTTATTTCTTTTTATTTCTAAGAGATTAAGGCAATAGAAAGTATTACTAATGGAAATATGCCTTATTACAACATTAAACTCAAAAAGGAATTAAAAATAATGCAAGAAATTGAATCATTTCCGTATCTTCTTTGTCTTCAGCCTCTATCTTTTCTTCTTCTTTTACCTTTTCTCTTTCTTTCTCTTTAATCTTTCTTGAGCTCTTTTCTCTTACAAATCTTCTTCTCTTTCTTTCTTTCTTCTCTTCCTTCTCTTTCTCTTCTTAGCCTTAGCATTTCTTCCTTCTATGCCCTCAGCATCCTTCGGAACTCTCGCAGACCTTCTTTCTGAACCAAACCGATTTTTTTTCTTTTAACCAAAAGTTAGGTTTTTTTATTGGCGGCTTAGACCGGTCAGGGATACACAGCACCCCTCTCAAGGTGGGACCAGACCATACTAGGTCCAAGCTTGATTTATTTAGTTCAGTTTATTTCCAGTTCATAGTCTTGAGCCCATCCAGCTCATGGCCTCCTAGGCCCATGCTCACGCCCTCACGGGCCCACACACCCGGGCACACACGCGCCCACACACACACCCAATGCTCATTCGTTTCCTTGTGCTGTTGACTGAGGAGCCCATATCACAAATACATTTTATACTCATGCAGCTGTTCAGATTCTATCGAGGTAGGACTAAGTTTCCCCCTCCTAGTCTGAACTTCAAACGATGATTCTAGACAGCTCAGAGCTCCATTCCAAGCAAATAAAAGCTTGTTGGAAAGCTCTTGAGATGTTCTACACAATTGAAGTGTCAATTTGATACAAAGGGGTAGTTAAGCTCTTTGATTTGAAGGGCGAAGGGTCTGGTTTGACTACAACTATTTTAGCCTGCAGAGTGAAGTTGTGGCTCTAAAGTCCACAGACTGGACTTTAACTTCCAGATGAAGTGTTAAAGGGATTCAGAGGTTAATTCCGCAACTGTTGGTGGAGGTTTAAAGCTCTCAAAAGCTTCAGGAGAGGTATAGAAGCTCAAAGCTTCTCAGGGAACTTCAGAACTGAGATTCAGACTCTGATAAGTCCTAACAGACAACTAAAGACCTAATTAATCAATTAAAACTACCTCTAGAGGTTGTTACAAATCCATTTGGGCAAATTTTGCATTCAAATCTCATCGCAATACTACTGACGTCATGGATTCAAAAGCGACCCAAACTGAACAGAATTCAAATTCTACAACATAATCCATCAGAGCTCACTCAAATCTCTTCTAAATCATTCACAATCATCTCAGAAACAATTTTAACTCATCAATTCATCTGTTTGAATCCAGAATCTAAGGATCAAACTCAAGGTTGACTAATTAGCCTCGAATTTTGACTTTCTGAGTTTAGCTATTTCAAAGGAAATTAAAGCCTAAAACATCTTCTCTTCAACTTCAGGAATAGATTCAAACTCTTAGAAAGGTGATTCAACTAAGGTTCCTAGGGTTCCAGGCTTGTCGCCTGAGCTTGAAAAGGAGTTTGTTCGTCAGGACAAACTAAGGTTTGTTACAGTAATTTAAGCATAGAAATGAACTCAGGGTACAACACTGGTGCTTTCAGACATCTTAAATTCGACTTTAACCTAACTGTCAGACTTCTCCAACTCTTCTAGAGTTGGGGAAGATGAAGACCTAACAAGAACTCTAGACACTAAAATCTCAAATAAAATGTTTCAACATGATCAGTAAACCTCAAATAATTGATCTGGAGCTTCTCACTTAGTTTAAAAGGCTGAAGAACTTGTTTTGATTCACCGAAGCTCCGGTGAGTCCAGAAAAAGGTAAATGTGTATAGAAATGTGAAATTATGCCATTAATGATTCAAAAAGGTTCCTGAGGTCACAAGGAACCTCAGGAACAAATTAATTCCTTCAATTGTTCATTAGAGTAAAGATTTAACAGTGAATTCATTTTACAAAAGATATGAGTTGGATTAGGCTCAGGACTTGTTTTTCCACTCAATTGAGTGGAGGAAACAAGTCAAAAGATATTAGCGATGACATATATGTATTTAATTAATGATTTGAACTACTCCTGAGCTGCCATTGACAGTGAGCTCAGGAGCTTAATTAAAATTGGGCATTTACATTATAGGTGTAATTACTCAAATTAAGATGAAATTTAGGGTCCCTAAGTGATGAATAGATGATGGAGGACCTCAGTGAATATGGAATTAGCTCAACTACTACTGCCATGGACAGCAGGAGTAGTTGGTGGAGGTGGAGGTGGTTTAGGCGATTAAGTGATCTATTTAGTAATTAAAGATTATAGAAATGATCATGGAAGAATCAAGAAGGTGAATGGTGACTTAAAAAGACAAAATAATTGCTCCTGACAAGCTCAAGGAGCTCGTCGGAGTTGAGGAAGACGAGTGCTAAATCTAACATTACACTACCTAATCTACCTAACTATCCTAACTAATCTACCTACCTAATCTACTGTTACCTGGACGAAGGGGATAAAGGATCTTCGTCGATGGCTCATGATGGAGGAGGAAATTAGAGGGTTGCCGAAAAATCTCCGGTGGGCAGTTGTGAGGTGAAGCAGAGGAGAGTTCCTAGTCAGCACTTGTGTCAGAAAACTTGGTTGACTTCGACAAAGATCCAGAGCTATTGAAGATGGATGGAGGAAGTCGGATGAAGCGGAGGAAGTTCGTCGGAGTTTGCAGAGAATAGCCTATCGGGTCAGCTCGGTGAAGAAGAGGGAAGGGAGCCAACTTCGTGGAAATCGAGGATGTAAAGGGGTATTTATAGGTGACGGTGACTGAGAAGGAGGTGGAATCTGGATGGATTAGTGGCTAGAAGTGGAGTAACCACTGGCGTCTTCTCCAATGCCAGTGAGGTTATCTACAACCCTAAAATAAGATTTTAGCATCATCCTAACCGGTGGATGAAAAGGAGATGGTGAGCGTAAGCTCCAGGAGCTTGGAGAAGAAGGGATGACGTCGAATGTGCGGTGATCAGGCGGTGGACGCACCTCCTATCCTAACTAATCTACCTACCTAATCTACTGTTACCTAGATGAAGGGAATAGAGGATCTCCGTCGATGGCTCATGACGGAGGAGGAAATCAGAGGGTTGTTGAAAGATCTCCGACGGGCGATTGTGAGGTGAAGTAGAGGAGAGCTCCTAGTCAGCACTTGTGTCAAAAATCTCGGCATACTTCGATGGAGATACAAAGCTATTGAAGATGGATGGAGGAAGTCGGATGAGGCGGAGGAAGTTCATCGTAGTTTGGAGAGAATAGGCTATCGGGTCAGCTTCGTGAAGAAGAGGGAAGGGAGCCAACTTCGTGGAAATCGAGGATGTAAAGGGGTATTTATAGGTGACAGCGACTAAGAAGGAGGTGGAATATGGACGGATTAGTGGCTAGAAGTGGAGTAACCACCAACAACTTCTCCGACACCGATGAGGTTATCTCCAACCCTAAAATAAGATTTTAGCATCATCCAGACCAGTGGATGAAAAGGCGATGGTGAGCGCATGCTCCAGGAGCTTCGAGAAGAAGGGATGACGTCGGATGTGTGGTGATCAGGCGGTGGATGCACCTCCTATCATCAGCCGTCCAAACGGTTGAAGAAGGAAAGAAGAAGAAGTTCAGGGACTTGTTCGTAGTGAAAACTGACGACCTAACTGGAGAATAAGGACCTGATTGAACTAGAATATAAGGATTAAAATGTAAACTCAGGTTTTCAAGGTTTATTTTAATTTAAATCTTTTTCAACTTTTTATATATGATTATAAATAAGACAATTATTACATTTAGACCTTGAATTTACATATTTGACCTTTTTAGATTAATTTATTTAATTAAGTAATGTTACTTAAGTTATTACATACTTAGGTATATATATTATACTTAAGTTAGTTAACACATTAATTAGATGAATTATTAATAATATTTTGAGTCCAATTATTTATTAAATTATTAATAATATTAATTTGATGATAATATAACATTTTTAACTTATTTTAAGGTCCTTTACTATTTATCCCTTATTTAATAATTAACCCATATATTCACATATTTCTAGCTAATTAACTAGGAAGACTAGTTAATTAGGGGTAATTAGAGACCATGATGAGCTTCTCATCATACCCCCAAGCCAAAGTTTTGCTAGTCCCTAACAAAATTAACTAAGAATATAATGATTTAAAGCACTTGGCTTTAAATTAATATAAATAAAAACCAAGTAGAGAAAGCTTAGGTCAGAAAAAAATTTTTAGATTTCATATAGATAATTAATATATAAAGCATTCTGTGAAAATTTCCTTAGACTTAAACTTGAAACATCTTCAAAACACACTTTATTAAAAATAGAGTTGTTAACAAGAATTTTATCAAAAATTAGAATCTAAAAGAAATCACTTATTCTTTGTAACCATTCTTAACCCTTAAAACTTAGAATTCAAAGTGTTTTAAGAAAACAAAAACCTAAGAGTTGGAAATTAAATTTTAACTCAAAAACTCAATAGACTTAAGTTAATCCTTTGTTTATGATATTTGATTTCTATGAGTCTAAGTTTAGGCAAATTAACTAGATATTCATTATTAATCAAACTTAGAGTAGTAAAACTTTAATCTACCAACCTACAACACTAAGGACAAACTTCTAGACCTAGGATTTTGTCAATCCTTCTCCTTTAGGTCTCAACTGCAAATCCTCAAAACCTAATTTCTTAGGCTTCATTGCCCAATACCAAGGTTCAATAGCTATGATTTTAAAACATCCGTGCTTTGTGAAGAGAGTTGTCCTAAAAGCATCCAAATTTGCAAAAATCCAGATCTTAAGACATCAATTTCCAATCCAGATTATTCCAATTCAAACCTTTGGCTTGGTCTTACTCAGGTTTGGTTGCTTTCTCCTCACCAGTTTTCTATCCTGAGGTCAATACTTTTTGTGTATATCTCCCCGGTGGACCACTGGGTCTCTTATTCCTAATTTTTATCTCCATATTGCTTTTTCAACTTTTTCTATAGGTTAGAACACCTATATGTAGCGAGGTGTTCTTTTATTTGATGGAAGGAAGGATAGCATCTATTTATACTGAGATGCTTTATTTTTATGGAAAAACTGCATAAGTACCAATTTGTAACGAGGCACTTAACTGCAGGGTGTTTTATTTTATTTTTTTTTTACTTTTCTCCCCCTTCTCATTTTTCTTACTAACTTTATTCTCCAAATCCTTTTTCTAGGTGAGTGGCACATCCTTCACCCTTTCAAGAACCGCCTCGCGGAAATCCTTGAACTAAAGAGGATTTAGAATCGATCTCTTAACCTCTGTGTTTTCACGATCTCATATGCCAACAAGACAATTCTATGTGTGTGATTTTTGGATGTTTAGGTTACTTAGCTCTCAAACTAGAGCTTGGACAACAAAGCCACTCACTCTCAGGTTCTTTAAATTTTTAGTTTCTTCCTATAAGATCTGTCAAGACAAAAATTCTCAAGTCTAGCCAATTGTCCTTTAGTTGATTATGCTAATTATAGCCTGATAGACTGAAGACTAAAATTCTACTAACTCTCTACTTAATTAACTCTGAATATTTTGCTTTTCTACTCAACTTAATGATAAAATCAAATATTCAAACAGCAAAAGGATTACTTAATCTAATTAATTAAAAAGTTACAATTTACTTCCAAAACTTAAGTTTAAAACTTAATACACCTTAGTTTCTTAATTTCAGGGTAAGAATAGAAAAAACAAGGCTTTAAGGTTTAAAGATTCTAATTCAAATAAAATCCTGTTTTAAAGATTTTGCAAATAAAATTGTGTTTTTACAAAATGTTATAAGTAAAAATATAAATAAGGATTTAATGCTCTTATATATACTCTATATATTCCTTATATTTTTTTTTGGTTTCTGACCTAAAAGAAAAATTAAGCTCTTAATATATATATATATATATTCTTCTTCTTTTCTTTATTCTAGATGAATATACCCCTTTTATTATAATTATTATTTTAATTTCAAAATTTTTGTATTTATATATTATTGTTTTTATGTTTTATAAAATTTTCCAATTTTAATGAATTTTTCAAAAATTTTCAAATTTTTATGAAATTTTTTATTTTGAAAATTTTTAGAATTTTTGGTATTTCTATTTTTTAAAAATTTTCATGAGTATTTAATTTTTATGTGTTTTTTTATATCTTTTCTCTACACATACACTTGAAGTGAAAATTTCACTTCACACCCCCCCAAGCTAAGATTTTATAATGTCTTCATTGTAAGAAGGGTGAAAAGATATTATACTTCATTTAGTGTAGGGTAATGGAAGGAGTTGGATAGAGGAGATCAAAGATCTTTGTGCAGACGATTCAAGTCTGACCAAAGGTCAGAGTGGTCAATCGGCCTAAATGAAGGTAATTAGTGTAAGATGAAGTGAAAAATCAGAAAAGTGTATAGGGAAAGAAAAGTGTAGACAACAGGAAACAGCTTTGTACAAAATGGTAAGTTTTACACCTTCAACTAGGCGTAAACCTTAGTAAAGAACTCCTAAAAAGAATATGTATGGTAAAAACAAAGGAGTTATGGAAGAATTGGTTCAAAAAAAAAAAAAGAAAAACAGATAAGACCACCCGATAAAAACTCGTCCAGAAATTGCCTGAATAGATCTCGCAAACTAAAATCAGATTAATATAAAAATCTTAGAAAGATAAGAGTGAATCTCATGAAGATCAGATTTGATTTAGGTTGAGATGTAAAATATTACAGATTGAGGCAATATAAGAAATGATTCCAACCAAGTTCAGAAGATCAGCAGAGTCAATTTTGATTCTTAATAATAGGTGGGTCATTTTGATACAATAAAGGTTGCTGATGCGGGTTTGGTGGATTATTTTCAGGAAGTACAGAGGATGGGTTCTGATTAGAATCAAAGTCCTGATTAAGGAAATGTACTTGGCCTTAATGTTGCCTAGGATTTTGCAGATTCCTAGGATTCAAAATTGGCTGAGATGGAAGAGTACCTGGCTGACGAGACTAAGCCAAAAGCGTGATCTGATTTCGTAAATCAGCCAACTCTACCTTACATTACCTTTGGATCTCAGTGAGAGCTTCAGCATTTTGTCGCTGACTCTTTGTAACGGCTTGCAAAATCTGGTCAAGCTACGTATCTCTAATTGGCCTAGAATAATTCTGCATACTCATGGAATTAGGTTTCACATTTGGATGCTGAGAGGGCAATGGAGGTGGGTTTAGATGGGTCTGATTTGGATAATTTGGTCTTTGATTTGATTTTGATCAGCCCAAGAGAAATTTTGGTGGCTTCTCCATCCAGGATTATAGGTATTAGAATAAGGGTTTGATTTTGGAATATTTTCTTGAATGGCATGTAAACCAAAAAGATATGGCGTGTTTTCTGCAACAGGAAAGGGTGTGGAAAAGGGTGGGAAAGATTGTGGGACAAGGGTCCCTCCTTGGGTTGGTGCAGGAGTAGATAGGAAACCCAAGGAAGATGGATCTCTAAAATCCAGATTATTCACAAATTCCCTCCCCATGAGAATTTGCGAAACAGGTGAATGCATGGGATTTTGCATAGCAAGTAGAGATGTAAGAGTTTTCATAGCATTTCGGATCTCATTGAGATGCTTTGCTATGATGTCGACTTTGTCCAGTTTTTCTACAATAATTTCCAAATCCTTTGAATTGGACGGATTACCGATCTTGTGAATGCCCTTATGCGGATTTTGATGTGCTATATTCGTACCCTACGTAAACTGCGACATGGATGCATTATTGATCGAGTTCTCCACCATCCCTTTAAATAATTCTGAAGCAGATTCTACGTCACGATTGTGAAAATTCCCTCCACAAGAGGCATCGACTAGATTGCGAATGCCTTCTTGCAATCCATAATAGAAGATATGCATTAGTTGCCAACGAGGGTGTCATGATGTGGGCATTTCCTTTGTAATTCATGAAAGCGTTCCCATGCTTCATGAATTAGTTCTCCTTGATTTTGATTGAAAGTTGTAATTGCTCGCCTTAAAGCATTCATGCGGCCAATAGGAAAGAATTTCTTCAAGAATGCAGATTCGACTTCAGCCCAAGTTGAGATTGGTCTTGTAATAGTTCTATACCAATATGTTGCTTTATCTTTAAGGCTAAAAGCGAACATCTTCATAAGTAGGATTTCCCTATTTTGATTTCGAGGTCCAAGAGTTTGAGATAGACTTTTAAGATCTTCAATATGTTAGAATGGATCCTCGGATGCAAATCTGTAAAAATGTGGGATTAGACCTATAATGTTGGCTTTAATTTTGGATCATTTTCCCCAATGGGAATCCTAACATTAGGCTCTAATTGTGCATTAGATAGATTATAGTAATCTCTGAGTAGAGGCCTTGGACGAGGAATCGGTAAATCAGGAAGGTCAAAACCCACCTCAGGTTGAGGTGGAGGACAGGTTTGAAGATTCTATAAATTATTTAAGGCTGCTGTTAAAGGATTAATTTGTTGATTTTGTTCAAGCATCCTAAGATTATGGTTCAGGAGCACCTCATGAATGTCAAAAGGAGGCATCTCCTCCTGACTAGAAGAAGAAGGGATCTTAGGATTCTGATTTTGCAATTGATCCATAGAAATAGATGAATCAGACAGGAAATTAAATGGTTGCTTAGCTGCAATCGGCTTAGGATCACCTGTCAAAGGAGTTACAAGAGGCGGATTCAAGTATCGCCTCCCATGCATAAAATGAAATGAATGTGCAAAGGCACACTCTCACCACCAGAAATCAGCGACAACAAAACTCGCAAAACAGCACGAAAAAGCAGGTTTTTCTCTTCTTTCAAAGGAAAGAAGAGAGTCCTAGAATACGCAAAATATTTTTGACGCAAACAAGTATAGTATCAATATCAAAATACGCATCCTAATCCTGTGTCTACGCAAATGCATATCCTTAAAGCTCAAAGGTCTAAGGTCTAGGATCGAGACCATTCACTACTGGCTCCCTAGGGCTCTAGTAGTGAGATAAACTTGTTGATCTTCGACCAAAGCCCTAAGAGGTGCAAAGAAGAGAGATAGAAAATTTAGACTCGTGTGACTCTAGTGATCGCGCTGTGTGTGCGATAGCATGCAACAGACGATAGCGATAAAACTTTCATGCATTCTGCAAATAGATTTAAGTCACAATTTTTATTATCCTCTTTTTTACTTAATCTTTTCAAAAATATGATAGAAAAAATTAAAGTGACCGCTTTTTAAGTATTTTCAAAGAATATGTGATCTTGATATTATTTCCAAGACAGCGATCTACGCGATTTTTTTCGCGTGTTTTCCTGCTGATGCGAGAAAAATAGGGTTTTCTCCGGGGCCGGACGGAGAATAACCCGACCCATAGAATGCAACAGGCGGTGAGGCCCATCCTCGGGCCGAAAGGGGCTTTTCCTCAAGCCCCGTACCGAAATTTTTCCCGAGTCAAATCGTAAAGCATCTAGTAGGTAAATGCACTCCTAAGAGTGTATGCCTATATCATGCTGCTGCTAGTCAGAAAGGTATGTATTTTTGTATTTTTTTTATTTTTAACTAACTAAATGCAATAATTCAAACTAAACTAGAGACTAAGGAAAGAATACTTACAATGGTATTTATAGTGAAAAACTAAACAGACAAAGAAAAACCTGCCTTCTTTCCTAAGATTACCCGCAGAGGTAAACTTAAAAAGAAGACAAAAAAACAAAAAAAACTAATTAAAACACTAAAATAGTAAAAAAATAGTAATAATGGCAAATATAATTACAGTTACCTCCAATGGCGCCAAAATGATGATTGTTAGACAATTTGTGCAGGGGAATGCTTTGGTGAATTAAAATTAAGCAAAATATTACCTCCCCGGCAACGGCGCCATTAAAATGAAGCATCCTCTCCTCAACACAATTAATTAAGTTAATTGTGCTTAATTATGTGTAGAAGAAAGTAACTTAGGTCAACTTGAATTTGTGTCAACTGAGTAGTATAGGGTCAAGTTAACCTAACATTTTAGATTTTGCTTCTTTTAATTGGTTGAGTCCAGGTCGTTCGCTAGGAGGCATAGCTTATTTAGAATTCACCAATCAATCTAAGCTACTCATTGAAAGTATAATTAAGTTTATTTTAAGAACATGAACTTTGCTTAATGATTTCAAATTAAAAGAATATGCAAAATTCCATAAGAAAACATATTCACACAAATGATCTTCTTTAACAACAAGTAAATATGTTTATTTCTTTTTATTTCTAAGAGATTAAGGCAATAGAAAGTATTACTCATGGAAATATGCCTTATTACAACATTAAACTCAAAAAGGAATTAAAACTAATGCAAGAAATTGAATCATTTCCTTCTCTTCTTTGTCTTCAGCCTCTCTCTTTTCTTCTTCTTCTTTTACCTTTTCTCTTTCTTTCTCTTTAATCTTTTCGAGCTCTTTTATTTTACAAATCTTCTCTTTCTTTCTTTCTTCTCTTCCTTCGCTTTCTCTTCTTAGCCTTAGCATTTCTTCCTTCTGAGCCCTCAGCATCCTTCAAAACTCTCACAGACCTTCTTTCTGAACCGAACCGATTTTTTTTCTTTTAACCAAAAGTTAGGTTTTTTTATTGGCGGCTTGGACCGGTCAGGGATACACAGCACCCCTCTCAAGGTGGGACCAGACCCTACTGGTCTAAGCCTGATTTATTTAGTTTGCTTTATTTCCGGTTCATAGTCTCGAGCCCATCTGGCTCACGGCCTCCCAGGCCTATGCTCATACCCTCACGGGCCCACACACCCGGGCACACACGTGCCCACACACACACCCAATGCTCATTCGTTTCCTTGCACTGTCAACTGAGGAGCCCATATCACAAATACATGTTATACTCATGCGGCCGCTTGATGTGTGTCTTCCACTCAACTCAGTAATTAAGTTAATTTCACTTAATTAAGAGTAGAAAAAGTCATTTAGGTTAACTTGAAATTGTGTCGATTGTGTAGTATAGGGTCTAATTAACCTAACATTTTAGAAATTTTTACTGGTTGAGTCCAGGTCGTTCAATGGGAGGTATAATTTTTTCTAAATTCACCAATTATCTTTTATTTCCTTTATAAGTTTAGGAGGTATAACTAAGTTGATTTTAAAACATGAATTTTGCGAAAATATTTAAACTATAAAGAATATACAAAATTCCATATGAAAAACACATTTACTTAAATGATGTATTTTATTAACAAGTAAACATGTTAATTTTCTATTTTATTTCAAAGAACTTAAGGCAATAAGAATTATTCTATTAAAACATGCCTTATTACAATTAAAACAAATTCAAAAAGAAATTAAAGAAATAAAACTCATTTCTTTCGCCTCTCTCTTCCTCTTCCTTTCTCTTCTATTTATTTACCCTTTATCATTTACTCTCTCGAACTCTTTTCTTTTTCTTCTCCTATTCTGTTCCTGCCTTCTTCTTCTCTTCCCTTAGTCTTCTTCTTAGTCCTCTTAGTAGTGCCTGTGCTCCTTTGTTTAGCTGCTTTAGTTGCTACCTTCTCAACACTTAACTTTAGCTTTCAGTACTTAGTCATCAGCTTCTCTACTTCTCTTTTCTTTTCCTTTAATCCATCAGTTGAACCGGGTTTTTTTTCTTTTTAACCAAAAACTTTTTTATTTGCGGCGAGGTCCTTTCAAGGATACACAGCACCCTGTGATCATGGTGGGACCAGACCCTACTCGGTCCTCGCCTAATCTCAGTTAGGTTTCATTTCGATTTATTTCATTTCATACTTTCGAGCCAATCTGGCTCAACCTAGCCTCCCAGGCCTCGCCCTCCCAGGGCACACTCGCTCACGCCCACTCGGGTGCACACCCGCAGGCACACATGCCCGCACACACACATACACATGCTTAGATAGGTTTAGAATGCTCAGATCGGTAACCGATGCATCAAGCGTTGACGATTGAAGAGCCCATGTGACAAATTACTTTTGTTCCCATGCGAGCGCTCAGAAGCTGACGATGTGGGACTATCTTAACCCCTTTCAGACCCAACTCCAACTGATCATAACTTCCTGCTCAAAGCTCCATTTTAATTGATTTAAAGTTTGCTGGAAAGCTCTAAGGTTACTCCATAGGATTGCCAGGTCAATTTAAAGTTTATAGGATGTTCTCCTCTTTAATTTGAAAGGTAAAATTAGGGGTTCCTACGGGTTTTTAATGCCTAGAAATGGTTTTAACATCTACATAGTCCTCAGATGGACTTTTCTCTCTCATTTAAAGGTCTGTACAGGTTCTACAAATTATTCCGCATCTGCTAGAGTAAGTTCTAAGCTCTCAAGACCTTCAGGAACAGTAGAGAAGCTCAAAGCTTCTCTGAAAGCTTAAGAGTTCAAAATTTTTAGACTCGAAATAGATAGACAGACATAGAGAAACATTACTGATCGATTTAAACTAGTTCTAAGGGTTATAACAGATTGATCTGGGCAGGATTTCATCTCAAATTTCATCAAAATGCTACTGCTACTAGTTTGGGTTAAAAAATAACCCAAATTGTCAGGATTTGAATTTTCACATAATAACTCATCTGAGCTCACTTAATTCATTCTAATATCATTCATCAAGATCCCAGAAACAATTTAATCTCATTAATTCCTCAGATTGAGCTCAGAACTCCATAATCAAACTCAGTTTGATTGTGAAGGCACAAAAATTTGACTTTCTGTTAAAAGCTTCTCCACAGGAAATCAAACCTCGAATAGGATCTTCTCAACCTCAGAAACTCATTCAGATTCTCAGATAGGTGCTTTGATCAAGATTTCTAGGGTTTCAGGCTTGCCGCCTGTACTTCAAAACGATTTTGTTCGTCAGAAAGATTGAGAGGTTATTACAGTAGAATGAGGTCATGAATAGCTTCAGTGCATCGCACTGAAGCTTCTAGGATCCTTAAATGCTCTTCAGATCTCTCTATCAGACTTCTCCAACTCCATCGAAGTTGGAGAAGATGAACTTCATTCTACAACTCCAGTCATTTAATCCTCAAATAAACATCCTTAAAACAATCAGTGATCCACATTATATCATTCTCGAGCTTCTCAACAAATTCTAAAGGCTGAAGCACAGATTTGGCTCATCAGAGCTCACTGGAGCTCTGGTGAGTCTAGAAAATGTGAAAAGTGTACACAGATTGTTTAAACTTACCATTTTTAATCTAAAAAGGATCCTGAGGTTGCAAGGAACCTCAAGAATCACATTTAATTCTTCATTATTTCATTAAAGTTAAGATTTGATAATGAATTCGTTTCTTTAAAAATCTGATTTGAATTAAGCTCAGGACTTGTTTTACCACTCAATTGAGTGGTTAAAACAAGTCAACAAGTGTTTATATTCATAAATATATATTTAATTTAGGATTTGAACTGCTCCTGAGCTTCCATAGACAGTGAGCTCAGGAACTTAATTATATTTGGGCGTTTAATTTATATGTGATATTTATATGTATTATAGTGTCGATTAGGGTCCATAAGTGGTGGATAGATGATGAAATACCCTATGAAGGTGGAATTAGCTCGACTACTGTCGCCATGGACAGTGACAGTAGTCGGTGGAAGTGAAAGGTGAATTAGGCGATTAGGTGATCAATTAAGCGATTAAGTGGATTAGAAATGGTTATGGAAGATAAATGAAGGTGGGCAACGATTTCAAAAGATGAAATTAAGGCTCTAGCGAGCTTAAGGAGCTTGCCGAAGTCGGAGAAGATGACACTTAAATTCTAAAATTACATCTAATCTAACTAACTAAGCTAACCTACTCCTACTCCTACTCCTAATCTACTGTTACCTGAATGAAGGGGTTAATAGGGTTTTGCAGAAGGTTCATAGCGGATGACGAAATCAGAGGGTAAAAGAAGAATCTCCAGCAGGCGAAAGTGAGGTGAAAGCAGAGAACTCCTTAGGTCGACGCCTGTGTCAGAGACGCGGCAAACCACGACATATCTCCTCGGCTGGTCAAGATGGACGAAGGAAGTCGGAAATTGAGATGGGAAGTCACCGGAGTTGCATACGAATAGCCTATTGGGTAGGCTCAATGTTAGAAGATGGAAGGGAGCCAACTTGAGTAAAATTTGAGGGGTGAGGGGGTATTTATAGTAGTTGGCCGCGAAGAGAATGGCGGGGTCTAGCCGAAGAAGGAGCTTGAGGAGCTTAACCTCCGGCGTCATCTCTGACAACGGTGAGGTTATCTCCCACTGGAAATTAGGATTTCTGGTTAATCCAGACCGGTGGATGAAGAGGAGGTGGTGAGCACAAGCTGCAATAGCTTGGACAAAGAAGGATGATGTCGACAAGGCGGTGATCATGCGGTGGCGTGACTCTCCGTCGCCAGTCGTTCATTAGAATGAAGAAGAAGAAGAAGGAAAGGGACTTAAATGTAATAAAACTTAAGGACCTGTGTGAGAAATAAGGACCCGATTGTAATAAGTTTTAAGGACCAAAATGTAAACTAAGGTTTTGAAGGTTTATTTTAACTTAGATCTTTTTCAACTTTTTATATATGTTAGTAAATAAGGTAAATATTATGTTTTCAAGTTGAATTTACATTTTTAACCTTTTTAGGTTAATTTATTAGATTAAGTAAAATTACCTAAGTTATTATATACTTAGGTTTACATTAAGTTTAAGTTACTTATTAATTAAGGGAATGATTAATAGAATTTCAAGTCCAATTATTAACTAAATTGTTAATAATATTAATTGAATGATAAAATGTCATTTTTAACTTATTTTAAGGTCCTTTACTAAATATCCCTTATTCTATAATTAACCCTTATATGTTCATAACCTTAGCTAATTAACTAGGAAGTCTAGTTAATTAGGGGTAATTAGAGATAATGATGAGTGTCTCATCACTGCTCAGATTCTACCGAGATGGGACTAAGTTTCCCCCTCCCAGTCTGAACTTCAAACGACGATTCCAGACAGCTCAGAGCTCCATTCCAAGCAAATAAAAGCTTGTTGGAAAGCTCTTGAGATGTTCTACACAATTGAAGTGTCAATTTGATACAAATGGGAAGTTAAGCTCTTCGATTTGAAGGGCGAAGCTTTTGGTTTAACTACGGCTATTTTAGCCTGCAAAGTGAAGTTGTGGCTCTAAAGTCCACAGACTGGACTTTAACTTCCAGATGAAGTGTTAAAGGGATTTGAGGTTAATTCCACAACTGTTGGTGGAGGTTTAAAGCTCTCAGAAGCTTCAGGAGAGGTACAGAAGCTCAAAGCTTCTCAGGGAACTTTAGAACTGAGATTCAAACTCTGATAAGTCCTAACAGACAACTAGAGATCTAATTAATCAATTAAAACAACCACTAGAGGTTGTTACAAATCTATCTGGGCAGATTTTGCATTCAAATCTCATCGCACCACTACTATCATCAGTTTGGATACAAAAATAACCCAAACTGAACAAAATTCAAATTCTACAACATAATCCATCAGAGCTCACTCAAATCTCTTCTAAATCATTCACAATTAACTCAGAAATAATTTGACCTCATCAATTCATCTGATTGAATACAGAATCTAAGGATCAGACTCAAGGTTGACCAATTAGCCTCGAATTTTGACTTTCTGAGTTTACCTATTTCAAAGGAAATTAAAGCCTAAAACATCTTCTCTTTAACTCCAGGAACAGATTCAAACCCTTAGAAAGGTGATTCAACTAAGGTTCCTAGGGTTCCAGGCTTGTCGCCTGAGCTTGAAAAGGAGTTTGTTCGTCAGGACAAACTAAGGTTTGTTACAGTAATATAAGCATAGAAATGAACTCAGGGTATAACACTGGTGCTTTCAGACATCTTAAATGCGACTTTAACCTAACTGTCAGACTTCTCCAACTCTGCTGAAGTTGGAGAAGATGAAGTCCTAACAAGAACTCCATTCACTAAAATCTAAAATAAAATGTCTCAACATGATCAGTAAACCTCAAATTATTGATCTAGAGCTTCTCACTCAGTTTAATAGGCTGAAGAACATGTTTTGATTCGCTGGAGCTCCAGTGAGTCCAAGAAAAGGTTAATGTGTACAGAAATGTGAAATTATGCCATTAATGATTCAAAAAGGTTCCTGAGGTCACAAGGAACCTCAGGAACAAATTAATTCCTTTAATTGTTCATTAGAGTAAAGATTTAACAGTGAATTCATTTTACAAAAGATCTGAGTTGGATTAGGCTCAAGACTTGTTTTTCCACTCAATTGAGTGGAGGAAACAAGTCAACAGATATTTGCAATGACATATATGTATTTAATTAATGATTTGAACTACTCCTGAGCCGCCATTGATAGTGACCTCAGGAGCTTAATTTAAATTGGGCATTTACATTATAAGTGGTAATTACTCAAATTAAGATGAAATTTAGGGTCCTTAAGTAATGAATAGATGATGGAGGATCCTAGTGAAGGTGGAATTAGCTCAACTACTGCTGCCATGGACAACAGGAGTAGTTGGTGGAGGTGAAGGTGGTTTAGGCGATTAAGTGATCTATTTTGTAATTAAAGGTTATAGAAATGATCATGGAAGAATCAAGAAGGTGAATGGTGACTTAAAAAGACAAAATCATTGCTCCTGACAAGCTCAAGGAGCTCGCCAGAGTTAAGGAAGACGAGTGTTAAATCTAACATTACACTACCTAATCTACCTAACTAACTATCCTAATTAATCTACCTACCTAATCTACTGTTACCTAGATGAAGGGAATAGAGGATCTCCGTCGATGGCTTATGACGGAGGAGGAAATCAGAGGGTTGTCGAAAGATCTCCGACGGGCGGTTGTGAGGTGAAGTAGAGGAGAGCTCCTAGTCAGCACTTGTGTCAAAAATCTCGGCATACTTCGATGGAGATACAAAGCTATTGAAGATGGATGGAGGAAGTCGGATGAGGCGGAGGAAGTTCATCGTAGTTTGGAGAGAATAGGCTATCGGGTCAGCTTCGTGAAGAAGAGGGAAGGGAGCCAACTTCGTGGAAATCGAGGATGTAAAGGGGTATTTATAGGTGACAGCGACTAAGAAGGAGGTGGAATATGGACGGATTAGTGGCTAGAAGTGGAGTAACCACCAACGACTTCTTCGACACCGATGAGGTTATCTCCAACCCTAAAATAAGATTTTAGCATCATCCAGACCGGTGGATGAAAAGGCGATGGTGAGCGCATGCTCCAGGAGCTTCGAGAAGAAGGGATGACGTCGGATGTGTGGTGATCAGGCGGTGGACGCACCTCCTATCATCAGCCGTCCAAACGGTTGAAGAAGGAAAGAAGAAGAAGTTCAGGGACTTGTTCGTAGTGAAAACTGACGACCTAACTGGAGAATAAGGACCTGATTGAACTAGAATATAAGGACTAAAATGTAAACTCAGGTTTTCAAGGTTTATTTTAATTTAAATCTTTTCCAACTTTTTATATATGATTATAAATAAGACAATTATTACATTTAGACCTTGAATTTACATATTTGACCTTTTTAGATTAATTTATTTAATTAAGTAATGTTACTTAAGTTATTACATACTTAGGTATATATATTATACTTAAGTTAGTTAACACATTAATTAGATGAATTATTAATAATATTTTGAGTCCAATTATTAATTAAATTATTAATAATATTAGCATTTTAAACTTATTTTAAGGTCCTTTACTATTTGTCCCTTATTTAATAATTAACCCATATATTCACATATTTTTAGCTAATTAACTAGGAAGACTAGTTAATTAGGGGTAATTAGAGACCATGATGAGCTTCTCATCATGGTATCGACGTGAGCTCACTGAAGCTTGTGCCGGTCGTGGGGGAGGTGATATGGTGGTCGGAAGTGGAGTTTAAGTGGATAGAAATGAAGTAGAGGACAAGAGGGAGTGTTTAAGGGACTTAGGGAGAAGTGAGAGGGTGAGATACATCTGGCATTGGCTGGCCAGATGTGAAGAAGATGAAGTCAATGGAAAGGTGTCGGCAAGGAAGAAGAGGCGGAGAGCGGTCAAACTTTGGCTGGTTGCGGTCGCAAAGAAGAGGGGAAGATTAAGGGTCATCTAATTTGATGGTTGGACGACCGAAGGAGGTGGTCGAAGAGGGCTCGCCAAAGCCGAAGTTTTGGTGGTTGGAGAGGGAAGAGAGAGGAGATTCTTGGCCTATTCTTGGCTAAGGAGCATGTTGGGAACACTAAGACTATTTATAGAGCTCAAATGCGAGCTCTAAATCAAGGAATAGGCTTGATTTGTCTGTGGTTTTAGGGAAAAAGATCCCCTAAAATCTCAAGCTCACCTGAGCTCTAGGGTTGGATTTAGGATATTCAAGTCAGTTCAATCAATTGGATAACTCCTCAAGATCAATCCCTCCAATTTTGGAGGAATTTGGATCCGATTGGAGGGAGATTTTCTCCCTCGAATCTTGTTGTAGGTGTGTTCCCACCAAAAATGGCAACAGGGACCAAAGTGAAACAATGATGATAAATTTAAGGGGCTAAATGCAAGAAACCTGAAACTTAGGGGCATGAAGGTGAGAAATAAATATTTTAGAGACTAAATTGCAAACTGAGTCAAGATGGACTCTAATTGGGCCCAAATTTTGGCATTAACCTAATTTGGACCCAAGAAATCTAATGTTAACTTGGATTTTAGTTTTGACAATGTTTGACTGGGAAAATTGCATAGAAACCCAAATTAGTGCAAATTCTTGTTAGAAACTCTATTCTTGGTCAAAATGGGTTCAAATGATCAAACCAAAGGTATTAAACCTCTTAGAATATTTTTTTATGAATTTTAGGAGATTTAGATTAATTTTATCATGACCATAACCTCTTCAATTTAAGTGTGGTTGATAATTAGGGTTTTTGGTATTATTTTCATTCTTAAAATGCGTGAAATCCTGTTTAACCACTATGGACCCACTTTTTAGACTTTTATGCTCAGTTGACCTTGAATTGATCCCTCAGTGACCCTGTGGTTATTCTGCATTTATGATGTGCTATTAAAATTACAGAATTAACCTTGTTTCCCTATTTTCTTCTCAAATCAAAATATTGCGGAGTTGTGACCCTTAGATGATTAAGTAGGAGCTGGCTAGTTAGGGCCCATGATGGTGTTACCATCACTGATTTTCATAGGCTCAAGCTACCTGGAGAAGAAAAATCAGGATCTGAGCTAGAATTTATGCATGATTCAATCAAGCGATAAGACTTTCATTTAAAGAGCTCATATCATTCGTACTAAATCCAATTTGACTAAAGTTAGCTCAATTCAATCAATTAAACCTGATTAAAACTTAATTTCTCAAGAAATTCTTCTATCAGCTTCAAAAATCAAATCTAGCTCAATTGATCAAATTAGTTTCAAGTCAATTCATGAGGAGGGCTATTACAACCTGATGACATGAAAGGGATAGCCCTCACATGGATTTGGTGTTCTAACAGATCTGAGAGCTAGAGAATGTTAAATCTGATAGATGCTTCAATGAATGGGTGATTTGTAATTAAAATGTTATAAAATCAAGTGAAAGTGATTGTGATATGAAGAGGGAGGCTTATGGATCATAATGGATGAGTGATTAAGCCTCTCTAATTTGAATTGATTAGGGAAGGCATAGCGAGGGAGAAGAACATCTAACACTAATCTAAGCTATTCTAAACTAAACTAACACATTTAAAATGTCAGACGTAATCTACTCTAATCGTGAAAGCATTAAATCTAACTAATTAAGCTATAACTAGGAAAGCAATAAATCTAATCTTGTAGAGGAAGGAGATGTCCAAGAGCCATCCAATGTTGGTTGATGACGACGAAAGGGGAGAAGCCTCTAGTGGAAGAAGGTGGTGTCCTAGAGCCACTAGCCATCGACCAATGGTGAGTAAATGAGGGAGGAAACCTATGTTGTCACCACAGATCGATGAAGGGGAAATTGGAGCTAGAGGGATGAAGGAAGGGACCAACTCAAGGGGTGGGAGAGGTCAGCTCATATAGGGGTAGGGAAGGAGTTCATATAGGCAAGGGAGGGATCAGGTGACCGGATCAGAGGATTAGGGTTGTAGTGGATGAAGGGTTTGGATGGAGTTTGAGCGTGGGAACCTTTTAGGATGAAGTGTGACCATTGGATCAGATCTAGAAGTTGGCGTGAAGGTGCTTGAAGTGACTCTAGTAGTTTAGATGCAAATCCACCATCAGATCAATGAGACAAAGATGGACGGCGGATGCTCTTCATGTTCTTCGTGTGAACAGTGTGTGAGGAGAGTTTCCAAGCCATTTGGTGATTTTACAAAGGAGTCCAAATGTGATGAAGTGGTAGAACAATAATAAACTAAACCCATAAGTCACTAGTTTCCTTACAAAACGGTCCGTGAAAGCTCACAGAATAGTCCCTGGCAAGTTCTGGCTTTATAAAATGTGAAGGGGATGTATATGCATGGAGGACCTAACTGTCAAACACTGATTTCAAGGCCCTAATATGGTCAAAACTGCATGAAACTTTTATGGAAGGTTAATTGAACATATTAGAACATATTGCAATGCTTGATTTGTACTTTTAACCTCACATTGTGTTCAATTGGCATTCAGCTCAACCATTTACATATCTAGTACATAGAATATTTCCAAATTGACCAAAGTATGCATTTTTAGCATAAATTGAGTGTTTTAGGTCTTTTTCCATAAATCCCACACTTAGCCCATTTCTTGTGTTAATTTGATAGTGTTTAACCTAAATTCTAACTTAACCTGAGCATTCTAGCTATGATGAGCCACACCTCATCAATACTCCATTAAAGAGTGCCATTGACGGTACCAAGAGTGGCAAAACGTCCACCCAGGATCGCTACAAATCCTTCTCCCCAAAAGAGAGAGACAAAGCAAAAGGTCTAGCTACCCAAATAAGGAGGCAACAAGACCACTACAAATCATTCTCCAACTAAAAGAGAGAAAAAGCAAAAGTCTAATTTCTTAAATAAGGAGCTAGCAAGACTACTACAAATCCTCATCCCCCTAAGAGAGAGAGAAAGAAAAAGGTCTAGCCACCCAAATAAGTAGCTGGCAAGACCACTACAAATCATGCTCTCCCTAAGAGAGAAAGAAATCAAACGATCCAGCCACCCAAATAAAGAGGTGGCAGGACCGTTACAAATCATTCTCTCCCCAAGAGAGAGAGAAACAAATGGTTTAGCCACCCAAATAAGAAGCTAGTAGGATTGCTACAAATCCTCCTCCCCTTAAGAGAGAGAAAGCAAAAGGTCTGGCTGCCTAGGTAAGGAGGCAACAGGATCACTATAAATCATCCTCCCTCCATGAGAGAGAGAGAAAGAAAAAGGTTCAGCCACCCAAATAAGGACTCAACAGGATCGCTACAAATCCTTCTCCCTCCATAAGAGAGAGAGCAAAAGGCCTAGCTGTCAAAATAATTAGGCAGCAAAATCACTACAAATAATTCTCCCCCTCCCCTTCCCCCTCCCCCCAAGAAAGGGAGGAGGCAACAAACCCAACCACCCAAACATGGAGGAGACAAGATTACTACAAATGGTCCTCCCCCTAATGTGAGTCGCACACAAGTCATAAAATAACATACCAAAATTTAAACCAACTTAATTATATCCGTAAAGTGCGAGTCGGGTTGAATCCTCAAGGAGATTATATGGATGTGTTCTCTGATGAGTTGACAAAATCATGAATTTTTTTTCGATTTTTTAGGAATATTTTCTTTTTTTTTAGATTTTTCTAAGTCAAGTGAGTCAGAAGATCTATTCTGACCCCCTTCTAAGGTTCAAACCAAACACTAAAATTACACACCATAGAAAAATGTGTCGCATTTATCCCTAATACTAGACTTAGTAAGAGATAGCCACTAGACTTAGTAAGGAAGAGATAGCCACTAATTTGTACAAATCAAAGTTGTATAGAATTCGCTAAAAATCCAACAAGCCAAAAATTTTGCATTCTATTTTCAGTGCGACCCCCAGTTAGTGTGCAAATTGTATCTTCTTTCTATATAAGGAGCTAGACTCTGAAATTTGGTATGGATCTTGTTGAATGTTACGAGTTGCTACGCTAACGTGTTTGGTTTTTAAAACCTGTCGTCGTAGTATGAAAGCGAAGAACTCGTGTTCAACAAATAAAATTTATACCGAAATTGAAATTCTAGGTCGAACACAGGGAGGCGGAGATTCGATTTAAAAAATTCACGTTTGATTTTATTTGTCACAAAGTAATTCAATTGATTAGAACTATCTAACTACTTACAATAAATAGAAAAGAGAGAGAGAATAAGAGAGAGAAAGAATATTACAAACAAAAACCAAAATGAGATGTAGAATAAACATAGAATTTCATCATTAGAACAATTGTTCATTACACTAGAAAGCGGGGAAATGATTACACTAGCAAGCAGTAGATCTATTCTAGAAAGTAGTAAATCTACTCTAGAAAGCATTAAAAGAATGGAGAGAGAAATATCCTCCTCGACGGTCGCTTGGAGGACGAGCCAGATGGATGACGCCTGGACGAAGGAGGACGAAGCAAAAGAACAGGAACGGGGCAGCACGTCGTCTTCGTCGCGGGATCCACTTCCGAAGGGGGACGGAAAATTGACTTTATCTCGCGAGAAGCATTCTGGGTGTGGGACAAGCTTCTCTTGAGCTTTGGAGAGGAAGAGATGAGAAGGAAGGGATGAGAATTTCGTGTGGAGGGGGTCTCCTTTTATAGTTGCAAGGAGTGGGGGCAATTTGGTCATTACAACTCTTAAAACATTAATTCAGGACCTTTAGTGACGGATAAAACCATTGCTAAAGGTCTGAATGTGGGCCTAGTGGGCGGCGCTTGCGCGCCCGCTCCCGCTCGCTTACCTGCGCGCGCAGCGCACGCGCACGTTTGGCCATTCTCAACCATCCAATTGTGAGATCGGACGGCTTAAATCACGCTACGCCCGCCTCCTCAGAGCGCACCCGATCGCGTGCGATGCCGCGTTACTGCCGTGCGTGCAATAGCGCGTAGGTGCTATCGGGCGTGCGCGACTGTTTGATCACGATCCGACGCTCGCCCGCACCCCTCGCCTGCTCGCTGCGAATCGATCCCGTCCAGCGCCTCGCGATAAAGCGCTGAACTGCTGCGCTACGCTATCCAAATAGTCACGCGGATGAAATCAAGCGCGCGCATCCACAGTCGTTGGATCTTGATCCAACGGCGGGGAAGGGCAGATGCGGGGGCTTCAGCGGGTGCGTGCGGACGATTGGGCGGCCGAGATGGCATCACGTGGCGCCATCTTGGCCATCCAATCGTCCACCATCTTGGCCGTCCATCTTCTGGATGATGTTGATGGTGCCACAGGTGTCAGATTGACACGATTTTTGTGTCGTTAGGCTACGATCGTCGATCCGAATCCATCCGTGTGGTCGGATTTGTAGTTTGAAGTGTAGATTTATACCATCTTGCCCTTGATCTTTTAGGATTCCCCGGTCATTATCTGCTGCTACAGATGCCTGATTAGGCGATCTTGGAGTCGTTGAACTCCAATCGTCACCCTGATCACATCTGTACGGTTGGATCTTCGATCCGAGGCCTCGATAAAAAGTTTGCCCTGTCCAAGCACATAAAAGGAGACAATTAACCTCCATTTTATTCAAACTACTCTAAGTGCAAGATGATGCATGTTATGCAATATTTATAGCATGCAATGCAATCCTATGCTTAAGAACATGCATAAATAGACATCTTAAGTAGTGTAAACGTGTTTACATCATACCCCCATGCCTATCTTTTGCTAGTCCCTAGCAAAAACTATATGCTATTTATAAAAGAATTAGGTTGGATTATTTGGGCATGAGTTATTTTCAATCATTAAGAAAATGTATACCTAAGATCTGAACTTTCAAAGACACAATAGTGCCCGAGTATCCGCCAAAATGCAAACCGCCTCAAGCCTCACCTTATTCAAAGAAAATTTTCTTTTTCTCTTTTTCCTCTTTTCTAATTTTTTTTTATTTTTAAGTTTTAAGGTTTAAGAGTAGCTTTCTACGTCCATTCAACTCACCCAAGATTTGATGAGAACCCTAAGTTCTAAGCATCTTATTGTGAATGTGATAGACTCGTTGACTGGCAATTAAAACGGACTTCGGATTTCTACGCCTCTAGGTGACCTAAAAAAAGAATTCTGCCTAAAGGTGTATCTTTACAACCGGTAGCTTTCTCCCTACTTTTATTTTTTAACGGGGTCAACACAAGGGTGAATCCAGTGTATATCTCCCCGATTTATTCTACTTCTCCACTTCTTCCTAAGTGTTTTGGGAATTTTCAGTGCATTTATTAAGCTGGGTTCTGGATAACCAGTCGATGAGCTGTTACCACCGACAACTTGCCAGCCATACTTGTGTGGCGAAGTGTGCCCTATTTCTTTTTTTTCTTTTCTCCTTTTCTTTCTGATTTCTTTTTTTTTAAGTAGGTGGCTTCCCTGACCTAAGATTTACCTAAAGTCAGCAAAAAGAGAAAGGTCCATTGACTGGGCTCTGGACAACCTACCTATGCTGTTACCCACGATAACTTACCAACCATATCACCCTAGGAGGTTCATTAGCTACCCAATTTCCGTTAAAATCGTCGAACAACGAGTAAGTGCAAAGAAAGTGTGTAGATGCTAGAAACTCAAAGTTCCCTCAAATCAGAGGGCAGGTTGATAAGTCGTGTACTTATCACCCAAACTTATTTACTCCAATTACGATAGAATTAAGATGGCGAGGACTCGAAAGACAAATCCACATTTTAGTGGATACACAGGCTGATTAAGTCCAAAGACTTGAAGAGTCTTTGCGTTCAAATCATAATGTAGTATTTCCTAAGATTGAAAATTTTCTTAAACCCAAGTTCTCTTTCCTAATTCCAATTTTTTTTTAATAAAATAAAATAAATCTATGGAGCTTATGAATAAATTCAGAGATGAATATCCACCCCTCCATGCCTATCTAATGCAATGCCCTCATTGCATTAAAAAGACATAAAATAGAGTGGAATAGCATAGAAAGCACCTGAATTGCGTGAATGTCAGGTTCGCTCCGAGATAGAAACTAAAAAAGAACTGTATATGTGCTGAATTTAGTGCCTTCAGCTAGGCACACTATACAAAGAAGAGAAATAAAGAATTCACAGGTGCAGGTCAGAATCAGAATAAACATAAGAGTCCTCTGACCTGTCAATAGAGGTCCACAGATGTGGACCAGATTGTGATGGAGACCCATACCCCATAATCGAGAATATCTTAGGTTCTGGATAAAAATTACCCAAAACCGAAAATCAATATGCAAGCAGGGTCGGGCCTGCGATTTATTGGGATGCAACCCAATACCAAAAAGTCGGGTTACAGAGAATTGAAGCTCAAAAGGATAATCATTGAATGTGTGCTTGGGATTGACATCCTCAGAACAGATGTCATAAGGGTTTTGGTTTGATGGTTTCAAATGAAATGGTACCCTTAGACACAGTCTTGTACTTCCTCCAGAACTTACTTCCCAAATCCAAATTTCCCAGCTCCTATCCTTCTCATTCAGCATGTCAAAATCCAGGACCTCTTGCATATTAATCACCCCATTTGAAATCTCCAAGTCTAAATGATGTGGCTGAATCAAAATTGACTTGGGTCTAATTATCTCAGAAATAGAATCATCGATAAGCTCAACAGGGTGTAACTGACACTTAGGGCATTGAATTGAATCATCCAGAAAATACAATTCTGGATCCGTAATGTATGCCCTAATAGGATCAGTTTCCTTAGTTCTTGGGCTATCAAATGATCTTTCAGATTCCTCAGGCCCAATTGTCTCACAAAAATTATGTTATGTAAACTCGCGTGAGACTTCGCAACTTGAATCTTCACCATCAGAATCAAAGAAATCAAGATCCATATTAATGTATGTCCCAACATCATCTGTCACTTTCTGTTCTAAGGAGACATACGTTTCCTCGTACCCCGGCTCAGGGATCTTAGGTGAAGAAATCAGATCTTCCTTAATTGGTTGCTTTAATTCAATCTGGTCAGCCTCGTAACACGTGTCCCCCCTCAACAGGTGCCTGAGCAGGTTCTGAAATTGGCTCTCCTGAAGAGGGTTCATCCTAGGAATCATCCCATGATTGAATCAAAGAGACCACAAATCTCATTCTCAATTTCGCTAATTTCCCAAGTGGAAACTCACCCGGGTTCTTATCCTTAACATCCTGGAGCCAATCCAACAAAGACTTGTTCAAATCATCAATCATTTCAATCAGGGGCTCCAATCTCTCAATGCAAGGTATTGGCTGAACTTCTAAAGATTGTATAATATTCCTCAAGTTAGCCAGAACCTTTTCTTAAACCTAGTTATCCTGAACCAAATGAGTTGATTCAGGGTTGGGCGGGTTTGGGATCAATGCAGGGGAATTAACGAATTGAGATTCGTTATATCTTTCCTGATAATAGGTCATTTCAGATTGTTCAAAAAGTGGTGATGACTTAAAGGCAGTGTAATCAGAGGATGGGTAAGGATCAATGTATCCGTCTTGATTGTAGATCGTATTAGGTTGTTCATGAAAGGTTGATGATCTATAATCGATGTGGCTCTGAGAAGGATAGAAATGACAATCAAAGTGTTCAGGGTTAGACCCTAAACACGGAGGCCCGGAACTGTATCCCCAATCCGAGTTATCCCAACTAACTGATGATTGATTACAGTACGAGTCGGGATAATCGTCATGTTGAGGATAATTCAAAACAGGAGGGAAAGAGCGAGAATGCGTGTAATATGTGGAAGGATTCATAAGAGATGGGAGGAAGAAAGGAACCCTGCAATACAAACAATCAAACCTGTCCTTAAGTAGGCTAGCCTAAAGACCTACAGACTCCCAAAATCCGTCTTGAGATAAAGAAACGATTTGATCTACTTCTGTCTGTTCAATCCATCCAGTTAGAAGGAGGGACTGGGGAGAAAGTTCTTCCTTCAGCTTGCACCTCCGGTTCCTAGTGTACCCCCCAGCCGCGATCGTTTGATTCTGCTCCCTTAGCTTGACATCAGATTGAATAGTAGAAACAGACTAATCGAAAATAATCTCATTCTGGGCTCTGAAGAGCAAGTCAAATCCTTAAGGCCAACGTCTACTCTATTTTATTTAGGGTTAGGTTTGAATGTGCTTTGGAATGTGATGGGCCCTTTATGTGGGTTGTGCCCTTAATGATTGATTGATTTATGTGTGCGTGCACAACCAGTGGTTTTCAAGCAAGATTATTTTTTATGCGGTGAATTTTAGGATTCAAACTTGCTTAGTAGCTTTTAGGATTCAACTTTAGGTGTTTTCAAACAAATTTTGTTGGCACACCAGGTTTTTGAAAGTATAGGTGAAGATATTTTCCTTTGAAACTTAAAAGAATGTGGAGTGCCTGGTAAATCCCTAATAGTTGAATCTAAGTGGCAGCTACTTAATGAGTTGATTTTAATTGAAGTGGTGAGGCCCAATCAACTCAAACAATTGGCCTGTTGCACCACTTTATTAGGAACACAAGTGATTACCTAATCTGATTTCTACTCAATTATGTGTTTGGATGTGTGTACTGGCTCCAAAGATCGGTTTACCGGTTGAGTTAGAAAATCAGATGAGGTTGTGTACCTCTGTGAGATTTTTTTATTTTTCTTTTTTAATGTGGGGGTTGGGATAGGTGTGGGGGTCAAACAACAAACATTCTAACCTTAGAATTTATAAGAACACCTAGGTTGATTGATGTTTGTGTTATTATGTGTGGAATGAAATCTAATGGGTGGGATGTGGGGGATAACTTACAAAACCTTGTACAGCACTTTACTCCAATCTACCGCTTTTGCTTGTCTCGAAAGAGTACCTGCAATCACAATAAGAAAGGAGAGAAGTGAGGTAAATGATTTGTAAGTTAGAAAACGCGAAGAAAATCAAAGAGCGTCGCCTCCCCGGCAACGGCGCCAAAATGTTGAACGTTACGAGTTGCTAGGCTAACGTGTTTGGTTTTTAAAACCTGTCGTCATAGTATGAAAGCTAAGAACTCGTGTTCAACAAATAAAATTTATACCGAAATGGAAATTCCAGGTCGAACACAGGGAGGCGGACGTTTGATTTAAAAAATTCACGTTTGATTTTATTTGTCACAAAGTAATTCAATTGATTAGAACTATCTAACTACTTATAATAAATAGAAAAGAGAGAGAGAGAATAAGAGAGAGAAAGAATATTACAAACAAAAACCAAAATGAGATGTAGAATAAACACAGAATTTCATCATTAGAACGATTGTTCATTACACTAGAAAATGGGAAAATGATTATACTAGAAAGCAGTAAATCTATTCTAGAAAGCAGTAAATCTACTCTAGAAAGTATTAAAAGAATGGAGAGAGAAATATCATTCTCGACGATCGCTTGGAGGACGAGTCGAACAGGACGACACCTGGACGAAGGAGGATGAAGCAGGACGAAGGAGGACGAAGTAGAAGAATGAGAATGGGACAGCACGTCATCGTCGTTGCGGGATCCACTTCTGAAGGGGGACGAAAAATTGACTTTATCTCACGAGAAGCATCCCAGGTGTAGGACAAGGAAAGAAGAGAAGGAAGGGATGAGAATTTCGTGTAGAGGGGGTCTCCTTTTATAGTTGCAAGGAGTGGCAGCAATTTGGTCATTACAACTCTTAAAACATTAATTTAGGACCTTTAGTGATGGATAAAATCATCGCTAAAGGTCTGAACGTGGGCGTAGTGGGTGGCACGCGCGCGCCCGCTTGCTTGCCTGCACGTGCAATGCACGTGCACATCCGACCATTCTCAGCCGTCTGATCGTGAGATCGGATGGCTTAAATCGCGCTACGCCTGCCTCCTCAGTGCCTGCCCAATCGCATGTGATGCCGCGTTACCGCCGCTCATGCAATAGCGTGTGGGTTCTATCGGGTGCGCGCGACCGTTCGATCATGATCCGACGCTCGCCCGCGCCCGCTCGCTCGCGCCCCTCGCCTTCTCGTTGCGAATCGATCCCGCACCAGCGCCTCGCGATAAGGCGCTGAACCGCTGCACTACGCTATCCAAATAGTCATGCGGATGAAATCAAGCACGCGCATCCACAGTCGTTGGATCTTGATCCAACGGCGGGGAAGGGTGGATGCGGGGGCTTCAGCGGGTGCGTGTGGACGATTGGGCGGTCGAGATGGCACCACGTGGCGCCATCTTGGCCATCCAATCGTCCGAAATCTTGGCCGTCCATCTTCTGGATGATGTAGATGGTGCCACAGGTGTTGGATTGACTCGATTTTTGTGTCGTTAGGCTGCGATTGTCGATCCGAATCCATCCATGTGGTCGGATTTATAGTTTGAAGTGCGAATTTATACAATATTGGCCCTTGATCTTTTAGGATTCCCCGATCATTATCTACTGCTACAGATGCCTGATTAGGCGATCTTGGAGTCGTTGAACTCCAATCGTCGCCCTGATCACATCTGTATGGTTGGATCTTCGATCCGAGGCCCCGATAAAAAGTTTGCCCTGTCCAAGCACATAAAAGGAGACAATTAACCTCCATTTTATTCAAACTACTCTAAATGCAAGATGATGCATGTTATGCAATATTTATAGCATGCAATGCAATCCTATGCTTAAGAACATGCATAAATAGACATCTTAAGTAGTGTAAATGTGTTTACATTAGATCTTTCGTACCTCAATACCTAACTCCAAACAAAATTTGAAGATTTTTAAACTCCTATAATTTACTACAGAAAGTTTACAAAACTAAAGTCAGAATCAATGAGAATACGGAAAAACGTATGTATGTGAAAAAGAACTGAATCAGAGCGAAGCTTTGTGGAGGGTTTTGAGAATTAGAACTGACAGCTAAAAGATAATTAGACAAGTTGAAATCATTGATGATGGATTTGCCTTAAGCTTGTCTCATCCCATGAAAACCCGCTAAGGCAATAACCCAACTTAGATTATAGATCCTAGGCTTAGACTATCCTATAATTTGCTATAGAAATTTTACAAAACTAAAGTCAGAATCAGTGTGAATGAAGGAAAATGTATGTATGTGAAAAGGAATTGAATCAGTGCAAAGCTTTGTAGCGAGTTTCGGGAATTAGAACAAACAACTAAAAGATAATTAGACAAGTTAAAATCAATGATGATTTCTTTGCCCAAAGCTTGTCTCATCCCACACAAACCTGTTAAGGCTATAACCCAACTTGGATTCTAGATCCTAGGCTTGGACTATCCTATTCATGTCTATGTGCACATGAAACAACTTGATTTTCTAACAACCATACAAAAGCAAATAAAATCCATCTACAATGAAATATGTCGATCCTAACCCCTTACTCGCACATGAAAAGGAATTTAGCCACTCATAGATAAATCAAGAAAGCAAGACATCTCAAAGAAAATCATAATCATCATTAATAACTTGAAAGGTTCTACAAAAATATAAAGACAATAATAGTAAGAAAAACCCTTAAAATCAGCTTTCAAATGCAACTTGAATCACTCAATGTGGATTTAAAATGAAAAAGTTATGAACAGAATACTGAAGGTGTGTCAGGCTATCATGAATTTTGGAATTAGGATTCTAGAATATGGAAAGTATGAACATGATTTTTGGAAGGTAAATCCTGGAACTGATCGTGGACTTCCAAGGCCCTTTTGGAATGTTAATTAGTATGGAAAAAGGCCTCCTAGGGTTTCCAAAGGTGCCTCCAATGTGAACCCAAAGGGAATATTCAATGGGTGTGTTCATACTTGAGAGAATTAAGGAAAGGGAATCGATCAAGTTTTATTAGATTGGAAGATTGATTTTCTTCCAAGAAAAATTATAACATCAATGTGCATGAATTTTTTGTGGAAAAAATAATGTGGGACTTGGACCATTTTCCCCTTAGGATTAGGATTTCGGGGTTCCTCTTCCATTTTGAACCATTTTTGATATCCTAGGACCATTTCTAATCCACTTCATTTCTAAGCTCCAGAGCACTGCTACCCTCCTTTTCTCTGTATAATTCTGACTCAGCCTACATCAAAACCATATATTACCATTCTTTCTCAAAGATAGGCTTATCAGCATAGAAATAACCCGCATGCATGTAATTTTAACTTAAATGCAAAAATGCAGAATATGAAGTATCTACAATTAGACCTTTACTATGAAACTAACATTACCTAGCCATTATTTAGATATATAAATAAGTGTTCATCAACCCCAAAAGAGAGAGCCAAAAATGACCAGACACCCAAAGGAGGAGAGTGGCAGGATGATTGAAAATAACACCTACAAAGAGGGGCAACTGACCTAGTCATACAACCAAAACAAACACACAAGTGCCTCGTTAACAGATGCACAAGCCACCCAAAAAATAAAATAAAATCCCTAAAGACGGGAAGTTGTCAAATTCAACATAGGTCACATAAAAACACCTTCCCCCAGCCCACCTAAGCCATAATTACTGGAAACCATAAGGAGAAACCAGATGCTCCAGTATCGCCAGCACAGTACATGGATCTAGATCGAATCAGTAGAGATGCAAGGAAACCTGAACAAGGGATAAGATCCTAAGGGCACCGTGTGAAGTGCCCTACCCCTCCTCCCAAACCCTCAAAGGGAGAGAAGAAGTAAGGAAGCGAGGGAGCACTTACCCCCCTTGTTCATGAGCGATTGAGTCGAGTTTTAGGAGGAAGAAAAATGCTTGCATCGTAGTATAGTTGACAAAAATGCTTTTACAACATTTAAATTTGTAAATAGTGCTCGAAATCAGGAAATGAGTTCGAGGTCATTCATAGGAAGTAAATATGGAATTCACACACTAATCAAACTATAAAACAGATGAGCACAATGATTACTTGTCACAAAGATATACAATGAAAAATATACTCGCAAATATATTCATTATTAAGCAAGAGTATCTCAAGAAATCATGGGGTAAAAAGAATGAGAGACTATAAAAAATGGTGATTTAAATCACCAATTAATCCCTCAAATTAAACACATCCCAAAGCAATCATAATCATATCAATTTTGCTATAGTGGTCTTAAACCACTTATGTCTCAATTCCACATCAACACCAGCCAAATGTATCCACAGTATCAAATCAGACATCGGGTACCCACATCAGATGCCTTAAGCCACCAAGGCACAGAACAGGCATAAGGCCTTAACATAGAGCGCAGTAGAGCCAGAGCATCAAGCCTCACAAATGCTAAGTGTTGAGCTTATAGGCACGCTTTTCAAGGCATGAACAGTGCAAAACCTACCCCTACCCTCAGATTTTTTTCCTCTTCCCTTCTCAAAATTGGGTATTTAATCGAGTAATTAGGTCATGGGTCCAGGCTCATGGGTGTGGGGGTGAGTGAGGAATGCGTGAGTGAGGAGGGACCTCACCCCTCTATGTACGAGGCGATAAGCACTGTACAGTTTTCCCTTTTATGTGCAGCAAACAACTTATCCATGCCCGATGTGGGACTTTAATCCATGCTTCCCTTGTGCACGCTACTAGTGTGAAGGTTGCTTCAATTGACATTGCTTTTGAGCTCCTCTACCTAATCCAAGGTCCCAGATGCTTTGTGAGGAGAGGCCGCTTCAATTGACGGTGGCAGTGATGGCGATGACGACCGGAGGATGGCAAACGAAGGAGGAGGTTCGGAGCTTGTCAGCGACACCTGAAAACTCAAGAAAATGGCCCTAAGGCCCAATTAATATGCTTAGGGGCATCGCCGTGAGACGAGGAAGGTGGCGGCGGGGTTAATTTGGTGAACGGTGGCATGTGGTGGCTGGAGGATAAAGGGGTGAACGGCGAAAGGATGGGTTCTTTGGACGATGGTTTCGTTGAGTGAAACCCTCAAGTTCTTGAGGGATTTTGCTTGCACGATCGTGGGTGAGCTTGTGGTGGTGGTGGCGAAGGGATTTGTGTAGTGTAGTGGAGGCATGGACTCACCAAAGTCCTTGTCGGAGTTGGGGAACACGGTGTGGGAGAGATTAAATTCGTGGTTAAAACTAGGTCCTAGGAGTCTAATTCTAACCTAGAGAGTAAGGGGGAGAGAGTGGACTACTTTACTGGAAGAAAGGGGGAGGATCACGTCGGCTTTGATTGGTCGACATCGAGGAAGGTGAAGTCCTCCGGTGATGAGAATGGCGAGGATGACGGGGTCTGGGGGCCTCTACTTGGTACCACAAGAGGTGGAAGGAGAGGAGGAAGATCCCTCTATCTATCGTATGTGGTAGAGGGCGATGACGGAGGATTGAGAAGCTTGCCGAAGTCACGGCGAAGGTGGCCAAAGGAAGAAAGAGATGAATTTTGGGCCAAAATGAACTAGTTTTGATCGCCAAACATCGAGGAGCTTAAATAGAGCTCATTCTCAAGCTCAATTGGCAAGGAATTGTGAATAAGTTCCCATATCTGGAGATCTTTCAACGTCAGAAATTACTATCTCTTCTGAGGTTGGTGGTTCAAATAAGAATCCAAGATGTGGGGGGATTGATTCTCTACCGTCTAAACGTAAATCCCATAAATTTTGGTGGGATTTGGTGGAGAAATCAAGCTAGTTTCCTCCTTTGGAAGTTGGTGCCTTTGGGTTGATTTCTGCTCCCACTGACCATGGCGACATGGGCTATTTTGTGAAGGGGATTATAAAGTTAGGGACTGAATTGCAAGGAATTTTGAAACTTAGGGGTTTAGGTGTAGGGAGTAGAGATTTAAGGGGCTAAATTGCAAAGTAGGTAAAGGTGGACTTTGATTGGGCCCAAATTTTGTCCTTAACTTAATTTGGACCCAAGAAATCTAATGGTGAAGTTGAATTTTAGTTTTATCCATGTTTGGCTAGGCAATTTACATAGAAGCTCAAATTAGGGCAAAATCCCATTTGAGACTCTGTTCTAGGTCAAAATGAGTTCAGATGGTTAAACCAAGGGTATCAAACCTATTAGGATATTTTTATATGAATTTTAGGAGGTTTATATGAATTTTATCCTGACCAGAACCTATTAATTTAAGTGGATCTGAAATTAGGGTTTTGTGCGCAATTGTGATTCTCGAAACGTGTGAAACCCCATTTCTTTCTGTGTGGACCCACACTTTGGATTTTAATGCTCACTTGACCTTTAATTAACCCCTAACAAACCTCGTAGTTACTCTACATTCATGATGTGATGTTAAAACTGTAGATTTAGCCCTATTTTAATGTTTTCTTTTCAAAATGGATTTGCATGGAATTACTGTCCTCAGGCAATTATTCAGGATCATTTATCTCTGGATTTCCACTAATTTAAGTTAGTTATGGCTAATGATGGTGTTACCATCATACCCTTATGCCTAACTTTTTCTAGTCCCTAGCAAAATCTCATGGAAAGAGCTTGATCTCTAAGCCATGCTTTTGATTTTAGATGCCTGATTTGTGCCGCTCTAGAAATTAGATCGGAATGCCAACAATAGGCCTAGAGGTACTCAAGTACCAGCCAAGATCTAGACTTGACCAGCTTCAACCTGGGTCTTCCGCGAATGTTTCTAAGGCTCGCAAAAACTGTTAGAGGTTCATTGACACCAGTGATTAAAGCACCCGTGCGTTAGATGTATCAAGTCTAAGTTTAGTTTACCAGTGCATTTTGATAAGAGAGATAGAGAAGGATTTTTCATTTTGGGAGTTTTCTCTCTTTTCTTTTTATATTTCCCTAGATCCAGCCTTGAATTAGCCCTATACACGGTCAGTATCGGATTCCTTGTCCCCACCATCAATCCTCGAAGGGTCCCTAGCTTTCGATGCTTCGGGATAGCACCACCCATGGCGACCCCTAGAACTCCTGGATTTCAACACTACGGGATAGTGTCGCCCATGGAGTTCTGTAGCTAAATTTAGGCCCTGGTGATCGACATTTCGAGATAATCCCGCCCATGGCACCTGAACGAGCACAAGGTGCTTACAAGCCCTCAATAGGATATTTAGATATCCTAGGAGACAAGCACCGAGGAGACACTATGTTAATACGCATTTTCGAGGGAAATTTGCCACCTCTCCGCACTAAGAACTCGTCCAATCAATTTGTGTCTTCGAGCTGCTCCTAAGCTAGATTTTCGAGATGACTTTTCATAATAGAATACTTTTGGCATTATTTCTTCGTTAAGCGCACTTAACCAGATTGGTGTATGATTTTGGGTGCTTAAGTTATCAAGTCTCGCAAACCAAAGGGCAGGCAACAAGATCGAATAATCCCTAAGCCTTAGACCTACTACATCAGCTTCGCACTTTCCTTAACCTCTTGAGGACTAATCCAGATCTTAACGAATACATAAGTGTTTAACCTCTAAAATAGGTCCAAGAGGCCTAAGATTAGCACTGTTATTAATCTCCTTGTCTCTGGCATTTTAGGACTTAATCCTTGTTTTGATTTGGTCTAGAACTTAAGTAGATCCCAAAATCGACTGCTATGACTATCGATCTTTTTTTATTTTTCTCCTTTTTGACATTTTGGAACTCCTCTTTTCCTCCTCAAGAAAGATTTTCAATCATTTCTTCAAAATTTCCTCCCCTTTCTCCCTTTTTTATATGTAGTTTTTTTGTGAGAACCCCTCAGAGAATTGAATTTCCATTTATTTGCAGTTTAACACCCCCCATGCCTAAGTTTTGCAATGTCCTCATTGTAAACCAGGAGGGTATGAATTCAGCTTAGTTCAAGTTTTAGAACAAGGTCAAAGGGTGGGTGAACGGGTCAGGATGACTGTTTGTGGATGATTTCAAGCTTTGATACAAGTATCAATGGTGGAGTTGGCTGTTCTAAAGTTGACCCCAAAAGTGTAGTAGGAGTGTAACTCAAAAAAATGATCAGAAGGGTCTCAATTTTTTTGGAATGATGAGTTGCCTCTCGTTAAGTGCTAAATTCAATGCCTTTAGTCAAGCAAAAGGTGGTTAAGGAGAAGGGGTGGTCAAATCAGAGGAAATTTGTAGAGCAAGCACCTTAATGAGTAGCTTGATTGGTCCAACCAAGTGCTTGTTCAGGTCAACAGGCTGATGATGTAGACCAAACCCAATCAGTCTGGTGGGTTGATGAATGTGAATCAATAGGTATGGAGCCCACCAGATGCTATGTGGCTCGAAAAGATGTGGAAATGCGAATCACGAGTTTGGCTGAATTGGTTCAGCCTGATTAGAGTAGGGGTGCTCAAAAGATAATGAATCAGTGGAGAATGTAGGAACCCTATTGGTGGGATCAGAGAAGGATAAGACATGATTATCGGTCTAATCAGTGTCTAATTCTCGATCAAAAGATGGCAGTAAATCATATATGACTGGATCAAAGAGAGGTGAGTCAAAGTAGAAGTTGATTCCAGTGGCGGGTCAGGGTTGGGATCGGGCTTTGTTAGGCTCTATATGTGATGTGGTTACATCGAGGTCCAAATCATTAGCCTCAGCATCAGACTCAAAGAATGGGTCATTGATGTTGAGGTCATAGACTGGCTCATAATCATTTGGAAATAAGGATTCTCTAAAATAAGGGTAGGATTCGAAATCATTAGAGAATCTACAAAAATCAATTTCTAAACCTAATTCCAGATCAGGATTTCCACCATAGAATAAATCATGATTCATGAAATTATCAACCTGACTTCTACCTAACCTAGTCTCAAATTCTAAGCTTAAAGAGGTATCCTTATTAGGCATAGGCTCGGGTTCTTGGTTCTTAGGGTAGACCCAATCAAATCCCAACTCTTCCAAGTCCTTGATTTTTGTATCGTAAATTGGTGTGACTTTCGAAAAATCAATTTGTACCTCTAAGGAGTTTGGGGAGGTGTAATCATCAAATATAGGCCCAGAATCATAGTCCAGATTTAAAATCCGATTCTCATCACATTAGGCCTCATGATCATCCCAAATAAGCTCAGATCTAGATTCTAGGTTAGGGGTAAGAATTGAGTCACTAGAATCTGGACATGGTTCTATTGGGATGTCAGAATCACTCTCAAGGATTACCTTAACAGGATAAGGTGTAGGAATAACATCCTCAAGAGGTTCTAACTCAAGCTTATCATAGGTGTAGGAATAACATCCTCAACTCTACCAGCTTCATGGCTCTCTAAGGCTGGTTCATAATTGAAAACACCTGCAACTGGATCCACCCAACCAACATCAAGATCAAGTATGTCATTCTGCACAAAGTTTGAATCTGATTCCATTTGGGTTGGGGGTCCACAACAACCTAAATTTTCTAACCCAGGCTTTGGGAAGTCATATTGATCCTCAAGGTTGCTCCAAGATGTCTCATCAATTTCTGAGTGGATATATGGGTATATTTGATTGATGGTCTATTTCAACAGATTTATCAAATACTCCCATTTCTTAATGTCATCTTGGTGCATTTCCCAAAGTAGTGGATTTGTCAGACATTGGATATACTCAAAATTATGCAATCTCTCTAATTCAATGTATTCTATCATGAGAATATCCTGGGCTGAACGATTTACTATTTGTGTTAACATCATCTGGGCATGATTCACAATGAGGATTGTTGCTTCTGAGACATTAACCTGAACTCTACTAAATGCATCTGAGGTTTTGTAATACTCATCATGATGTCTAAGAGCAACCTCGATCATTTTCTCTTTCATGCTCATTTGGGATTTAGGTTTTCTAAACAGTCTTCCTATGTTGTTAGGTTGCATTTTCAAATCAGGTGGAGGATCAGGATTTAGAATCAAATTCAGGTCTAAATCGAAGTGATTAGATCATATCAGAATTCCCTAAAAGATGAACTTTAATGGAGGCCTCTAGGTCAAACCTCGGGACCTTTCCTATGTATGTGCTCTAGAGAATAGATAAGGGATTAGATGTTTATTGGACCCAATCAAGACACCGAAAGATTTTTGGATGACTAAAGCTGTTTCGAGGTAAATGCTACCTCTGAATCAGAAATCCACACACCCAAGAATTACTTAGGCAGTTAGGAAGGGAGAGCCCCACAAAGAGCCCTACACGGTAGAGAATCCCCATAGGTTATAGGGTTTCCCTCACCCGACTTTCCTTGTCACTACGGTTCCAAGTAGACTGGAATGTGTGATTTGAGACCTAAGTCTACCAATTTTAGTTCTAATTTGTGTCTTGAATTTCACTTGATTAGAAGTTGATTCAATATGTGATCTAATTTGGAGGTTAGTTGGTCCACAAGGTGAACCAACTTCTCCTGACCTACCCTAAATATGAGGATGAAATTTGGGTCAAGACCTAAAATCACCTTGAATTGACTCTCAGGTTATTAGGTCCAAATTTTAGGGTTTAAGTGAATTTTAGAGCCTGATTTTAGAGTTTATTTGAATAGAACTTTTCAATCAAGGGCTTGGGTAGCACACAAATGCAGGAATATCAATTTTCTTTAAGGTGGGAAAATGTGTACTAACACCTCACAACCCTAAAGTGGAAATCCTAGTTGGCTCTATTTCAAGTCCAATTTGATCTCAAATGTAACACCTTGGACTTAAATAAGAAAGTGAGTAGCCCAAGATGTTTAGAATTTAAACGTAAATCCCTAAAAGGTACGAGAAATCAGGATGGGGATTTTCTAATCAAATCGTCTCACTTCAATCAAATATCAATCAATTTTGTGAATCACAAAGCTTTATCTTTAAATGATAATTACTAGAAAAATAAGACAACTGGATCCTAGTTCATTTGTTTCCTTTTTCTCTTTCCAAGATTTGGAGGTTGATTAGGGAAGAAAAATTTTTTACCAACCTCTGGAGTGGTTGATTGCATGGAAGAACTTCTCATGATGTACATCATAAAAACACAGCAAAGCAGATAGGGCAAGTTAGTAATCAAATCAATCAAGAAAGATAATATCAATGGTGAATTGCACATTGCTTCTCGGCAACGGTGCTAAAATGTTGACGAGTGATCGAGTCGAGTTTGAGGAGGAACAAAAATGCTTGTGTCGTAGTATAGTCAACAACAATGCTTTTACAACATTTAAATTTTTAAAGAGTACTCAAAATCAGGAAATGAATCTGAGGTCGTTCGCAGGGAGTAAATGTGGAATTCACACACTAATTAAAATATAAAACAATTGAGCACAATGATTAACTGTCACAAAGATATGCAATGAATAATATACTCGCAAATATATTCATTAATAAGCAAGATTATCTCAAGAAATCATGGGATAAAAAGAATGAAAGACTATAAAACGTGGTGATTTAAGTCACCAATTAATCCCTCAAATTAAGCACATCCCAAAGCAATGATAATCAAATCAATTTTGCTATAGTGGTCTTAAACCACTTATGTCTCAATTCCACATCAGCACCAACCAAATGTATCCACAGTACCAGATTAGATGTTGGGTACCCACATCAGACGCCTTAAACCACCAAGGCATAGAACAGGCACAAGGCCTTAACATAGAGACAGCAGATTCAAAGCATCAAGCCTCACAAACGCTAAGTGTTGAGCTTATAGGCATGGTTTTCGAGGCATGAACAATGCAAAACCTACCCCTACCCTCCTCAGATTTTCTCCTCTTCCCTTCTCAGAATCGGGTATTTAATTGGGTAATCGGGTCATGGGTCCAGGCTCACCAGGTGTGGGGGTGAGCGAGGAGTGCATGAGTGAGGAGGGACCTCACCCCTATGTGTATGAGGCGATAAGCCCTGTATAGTTTTCCCTTTTATGTGCAGCAAATGACTCATCCACACCCGATGTGGGACTTTAATCCATGCTTCCTTCACGCATGCTACTGGTGTGAAGGTTGCTTCAATTGACGATGCTGTTGAGATCATCTACCTAATCCAAGGTCCCAGACACTCTGCGAGGAGAGGCCGCTTCACTTAATGGTGCCAGTGATGGAAACACCTGAAAACTCAACAAAACGGCCCTAAGGCCCAATTAATAAGCTCAGGGGCATCTCCATGAGGCGAGGAAGGCGACGATGGGGTTAATTTGGTGAACGGTGGCATGTGGTGGCCAGAGGATGAAGGAGTCAACAACGGAAGGATAGTTTCTCTGATAGATGGTTTTGTTGAGCAAAACCCTCAATTTCTTGATGGCTTTTGCTCACATGGTCGTGGGCGAGCTTGTGGTGGTGGTGGCAAAGGGATTTGTGCGGTGTAGTGGCAGCATGGACTCACTGGAGTCCTTGTCAAAGTTAGCGAAGATGGTGTGGGAGAGAGGAAATGTGTGGTTGAAACTAGCTCTTAGGAGTCTAATTCTAACCTAGAGAGTAAGGGGGAGAGAGAGGACTACTTTACTGGATGAAAGGGGGAGGATTGCATCAGAATTGATTGACCAGAGTCAAGGAAGGTGAAGTCCTCCGGTGATGAGAACGGTGAGGACGACGGGGTCTGGGGGGCTCTACTTGGTACGGCGAGAGGCAGAAGGAGAGGAAGAAGATCCCTCTGTCTATCATACGTTGCAGAGGGTGATGATAGAGGATTGAGGAGCTTGCCGGAGTTGTGGCAGAGGTGGCTGGAAGAAGAAAAAGATGAAGAATTTTAGGCCAAACCGGACTAGTTTTGACCGCCGAACATCGAGGAGCCTAAATAGAGCTCATTCTCGAGCTCAATTGGCAAGGAATCATGAATAAGTTCACGGATGTAGGGATCTTTCAACTTCAAAAATCACAGGCTCTTCTAAGGTCGGTGGTTCAAATCAGGATCCAAGATGTAGGGGAATTGTTTCTCTACCGTTTAAATGTCAATCCCACCAATTTTGGTGGGATTTGGTGGAGAAATCAAGCTGGTTTCCTCCTTTGGAAGTTGGCACCTTTGGGTTGAGTTCTATTCCCATTGACCATGGCGACAGGGGCTATTTTGTTAAGGGGATGAAAATGTAGGGATTGAATTGCAAGGAATTTCGAAACTTAGGGGTTTAGGTGTAAGAAGTAGAGATTTAAGGGACTAAATTGCAAACTAGGTCAAGATGAACTCTGATTGGGCCCAAATTTTGTCCTTAATATAATTTTGACCCAAGGAATCTAATGGTGAAGTTTTATTTCAGTTTTGACCATGTTTGATTGGAAAATTTGCATAGAAGCCCAAATTAGGGTAAAATCCTGTTTGAGACTCTATTCTAGGTCAAAATGGGTTCAGATGGTCAAACCAAGGGTACCAGACCTTTTATGATATTTTTCTATGAATTTAAGGAGGTTTAGATGAATTTTATCCTGACTAGAAGCTATTTAATTTAATCGGGTCTGAAATTAGGCTTTTGTGTGCAGTTACGATTCTTGAAATGCGTGAAACCCATTTCTATCTGTGTAGACCCACTCTTTGGACTTTAATGCTTACTTGACCTTTAATTAACCCCTGAAAAACCCTGTGGTTACTCTTCATTCATGATGTGATGTTAAACTGCAGATTTAGCCTTGTTTTAATGTTTTCTTTTCAAAATGGATGCATGGAATTACTGTCCTCAGGCAATTATTCAAGTGCATTTATCTCTAGATTTCCACTAATTTAGGTTAGTTATGACTAATGATGGTGTTGCCATCACCCCCAACCTAACCAAGCAATAGTTGCTGAGGGTATGGGGAACCCCTGTAGGAGACACACAAAGGAGATTATTTTTACTCTCGTAGTTAGCATAGTTGGACTACAAGGGTAGGAGAAACTAATAAGGAAAGGAATCAACCCTCACAAATCAAGCCCAAGAAGCCCATCAAGAAGGGCCCAGAACCATTCCATCTAGAGGCAAGCCATACCCAACCCAGCAAAACTTGTTGGGTAGCCTACCCACCTAGAACCCTATCAGCACCACAGAACATGCCAGTTAGCTCATCCAACCAAAGAGTGCACTAGCAATCTGATTACTGAGAGACTCGGGCGTTGCCAACTATTAAAGAGTAATGACCAAGACAATAGCACAAGAATCGAAGTGATGGCACGAGAATGGAGGCACCAACATGGTTAACAAGGCAACTTGGTGGGAATAGTTCTACCTATGTAATCATTGATATTTCTTTCTTTCTTGAGTTCCCTTTATATAAGGAAGACTTATGCATCCTAAAACAAGTGGTCGAGAAGCGATGTATACCATATCATACTTTAGGGCATAGTTGAGGGTAAAGCCCCCTCCCTAAACGTACACCTTAGAGGTGAAACTACGTCACCAATCTGCTTGTTATTATGGACTGAATGGCATATAGCAATAATCCCTTCTCAATATTTCCTATTAAGTCCGAAGGACTCGATCAATTATGCCTATAGGGTAATAAGAAAGGTGCTGGTTTCTCTTCAATGTTTTAATTTTCTTTCTATAACTAAGCAGTAGTGGTCTTGGGGATTCCGGTATCAAAAATGCATGCACACAAAAAAAAGGGGTATAAATGACTTGGCATATACACATCGATTGAATTTATCAAATAGTAGTACCAATCTTGTATGATTCATGGAGCTCTACATCAATGAAACGGGAAGGTGATTGGTCACGTACTTCCAACATAAAGTTAGACTATCTCACTCTAAGCAGAAATTACTATGAGCCCAACTTCTGATGCTCACAACTGATGGTACCACCACCATTCGTCATAATTAACTGAAATTAGTCAAATTTAAGTATTAAATGCTCCTTAATGATTATTTGAGGATCGTAATTCCGTGCTAAACTGAATTAAGAAGACAAAAAAATGGTTTATTCTACCATTTTAACATCGAATCACAAATGTATATTAACCAAGGTGTTAATAAAGGGTTAATTAAAGGTCAATTGAACTTAAATATCCAAGAAGTGGGCTCGCATTGATTGAATCAGGGTTTCACGCATTTTGAGGATTAAAATATTATAGAAAACCCTAATTATTAGCCACACTCAAATTAAAAGGGTTCTGGTGGAAATAAATTCAATCTAAACCTTCCAAAAACATTAAAAAATATCTTAAGAGGCTTAGTACCTTCACTTTGACCATCTGAACCCATTTTGACCAAAAATAGAAATTTAGACGGGAATTTACCTTGATTTGGGCTTCTGTGTAATTTATCCAGTCAAACATGGTAAAAATGAAAATCTAAGTTCATCATTAGATTCCTTGGATCCAAATTAGGTTAACACCAAAATTTGGGTCTAATCAGAGTCCATCTTGACCTAATTTGCAATGTAGTTCCCAGATCTCTATTCATTTCAATTAAGCCCCTAACTTCTAGGTTTTTCTCACCAAAACACCCCTAGCTTCTCGTGTTCTTCACAATTAGGTCCCTGCTGCCTAAAAATAGCTCGTTTCCTAATTCCAGCAGGTCAAACTCAGAAGCAACTCCTTTGACCGAAGATTTCTCTGTTGTTTGTCAATTAAATCCCTCCATATTTGGAGGGATTAACGAATAGAAGATCCTCTTCCATATGGATCAGATCGTGAATCCTATTGGGAAGAGGATTGCTCAAATGAACTCGGGATTCTTTGGGATTTTTAGTTGCCAAATCCATGACTCAAACTCAAGATTTTTTTCCAATTCAAGGGTGCAATCAACCTCTATATAAGCTCCTCGACATCTCAACGTACTTCCCAGTTGATTCCTGGCTGGAATTCCTCTAATTCCTCATCTCCGATCAACCCCATAGTCAGCTCCGGCGAGCTTCTTCGAACCCCTTCCTCAGGCCACCCAATGATCAAATTGGGTGACGTACTTTCTTCCTCTCTTCCTTGCACTCCTTACCAATCAAAGCTCGAGCACCTTCAGCCTCTTCCTCCTCGTCGATTCCTTTGTCGGACTTCGTCACCTTCCTCACGTCTGGCCAGTCAACATCGGGCACTCCCAACCTCCACTCTCCCCGATAAGCTCCCCTTCTTCTTCCTCTTCCCTTCTAGAGTCCTATTATCTCCTTAGACTTAGGTTGAACCCACCGCATCACCCGTACCACCTTTGTCTTCTCCATCTCCAACATGAGCTCTGGTGAGCTCATGCTGGCATCCCTGTCCACCAAACACCAAACCACAACCACCACAACCTTCCTCACCACCTAGAGACCAAAAGCCCTAACCTTATTAGGACATTTAGCCACTCCACACTCCCACCGAACAAGCCCATACACCATCTGCAATTCCGCCCCCATCTAACCACCATCATGCACCAATCACCACGCAAACACCACCACCACACTCCTCATCTCACAAGGAAACTCCTGAACGTCTTAATTTGGGCTTTTAGCCACATTTCTTGTTTTAGGTGTTTTCGTCGAATCTCTGGCTTTCGCCGCCTCCATTTGCCATTGACTAATCATCTTCTTCATTGATTCCACCTCCAAGAGCCGCAAAACACATCTGCGAAGCCACGTGCATCTTCAATTGAGCAAAACAACAATAGCAGCAGCTTCAATTTGAACTGAACTCCCATGCCTAGTAGAGAAGAAGAAGAGCTGCACATATGGTGCCACATCGTGGCATTTTGATTTTGTTTTTGGTACTTAACGTTTTACATGTAAGGGCTTACTGCCTTCGTCGTGGAGGTCAGGTCTCCTTTGCATGAACCAAAGCACATCGGTCCGCTCGCCCATGCCCATGCAAGTCAGATCGGTCCCCCCCTATGCTGAGTCGATTGCGTTTAGAATTGAACTAGGTTTGGGTCTGAGAAAGAGGAGAGGATTTGAGAGAGAGGGGGAGGTTTTGCTCTTCAGAGAAGTGGATTGAACACTTACATCTGATTTGGCTAAGTTTGAGGTTGAGTTGAAAAAGGAGTTGCAAGTGTTTGGGAGTTGATTCAAAAAAATTCTAAGTGTTGAACTGAAGAAATATTGAGGAGTGAGATGTCAATAGCAACTGAGAGAAGTCTGATATTGAGCTTTGATTTTGAGAGAGGGAGCTAAGTGTTAAAAGGTTATATTAGTGGTTTCAACCGCCATTATATTTATTCTCTCTCTATTATATTTTTGTCTATTGATCTTGAGATACAATTTGACTATTGATTGAATATATTGAGTTTTATTTTTGAATATTGGATTGGTGATTGAATTATGATTATCTTTTCTCCTTGCAAACGATCTCAAAAACTCACATTTCTCAATATTATAAATTTTAAGTGTAGATTCAATTTTTGTTTTTGTCCTATGACACGTTTTCCTAAACTACGATGATTACTGCTCCAACAACAACCTAATTATTGTGATGTTGAAGGTAAGGGAGAGCTACAAGTGATTTTGTTCGAAAATTGAAATTTATTTAACAAATCCAATAAAGTGAGTCAACAAATGATTGAAATGACTGCAATCTAGCTATGTTCTTTTCCACTCATAAGACCTAACAATTAAAAAGATTATCGCATAGCTGCCCCCGTAATAATTTGCAATAACATATATATCCTTAACTTCTTACAATTTATACAAATACTCCTAAAAAACTTATCCTATTTATTTTAATATTGTTCTATTGTTAAAATTGTTGGAAAGAACACTACAAGCTAGTTTACTTGGGGGTTAATCCTCGTTTACTGGAGAAGTTAACCTGTATAGTCATAACCTGGTGTTGTTCACTTTGAAATGGGTTTTAAAATCATCGCGTTGTAGTATAGATCGAATTAGTGTGAAAAACAAATAACATTTATTACTCGAATATCAAAAATGAAATCCGAGGTCGAACACAAGGAGAAAATAGGAATTTACACACTAATCTCAAATAATATGTAACTATACACAAGAATTTAAACCAAATAATGATATTCAATAGATACTAATCTGTCACATTAGATATTCAATGAATTCCCATGTATCTTGAGGCAATAAAAAAGTAGAGAAGCTAAAACAATGGTGATTTAAATCACCAGTTATTCTCTAAGAAAATATATCAAGTATTCAATCAATTTAAATATCTCAACAGTAATTATAAAGTATCAAGCCTCAAATCAATTGTCGGGTCTAATGACCAGACGACTTAACCATCAGATGCTATAGTGCTTCCCTATCACTGTTCTTCTTCTTCCTCTTCTCTTCATGGCTTCTCTTCTCTTATTCTGGCCTTCTTCCTCTCCTCCTCTTCTATCTTCTTAAGTCTTCTCCTCTTCTTCCTTCTTCTAAGCAAGCCTTTCTTTCCACCTCTTCTGCGAAGGCTTCCTTCTCTTCTTCTTTCTTTCTTCACACACAGAGGGTGGCCATCCCTTCAGATTTGGCTAAGTGTCACACAAAGAAAAACCCTCCCCTGCCCCGCTCTCTCTTTCTTTCTCACTTCCTCTTAGGTTCCAACCTCCTAAGGCCACAGTCAGGGTAGTTGGGTATAAGGGTAGGCGTGCACCCAAGACCAGGGCTGCCGGCCGTGAGTGGCAGTCGAGGAGTGCTTAGGTTAGGCAGGTTATCGGATCAGCCAGACCCACATGTAAGGTATCGCAGACGAGGCACGTGAGGGGCACGTGTGGGGACCTCACCCCCTATGCTTGCTGAGGCGATAAGCCATAAGCATAAAATCAACATATGGAGTGTCGCTTGGTCATCAGCTTCCGAGGTGGGACTAAAGTCCCACCCTTCCTTCGCGTGTGCTGCACTGATGCCTCTCCGTTTGATTGCACCTGCTGCTAGGGGTATCCCCCCAATTGGAGTCCTAAGCACATTCCTTGAGCAAAGCCACAATGCCTGGGACTTCACCTAGGGCTTGCGATGCCTGGATCTTGAAGAAGGGCAGCGATGGCGGATGTGGCGAAGCTCTGGCGAGGATACTTGCAAAGAAGAATACGGCCTTGCAGCCACATTAGAATAGCTCAGGAGCTTCGCCAAGGCACAACGAATTTAGCAACGATGGTCCTGTGGTAGATTAGGGTGTGTGGTGGTCAGTCAGAGTCGGGAATGGCGATGGAAATGTGGGTTGGTCGACAGCAAGTTTGGGTGGATGGGAAGGCAAATAGGAAGAGGGGTTTGGTAGGGCATGATGCGTCGAAGGTCGTGAGGTGGTTGGCGAGTTGATTGGTGGTTTGTGGAGGTGGGATGGACTCGTCGTAGGAGTGGTCAGAGATGGGGAAGATGGAGGTGAGCATGTCAAGTCGAGGGTTGTTTTTGGGATTTTTGGGTAGGAATCTAAACTAGGAATCTAAGCAAACTAATCTAACCTAATCTAAATGGATGAAAGGGGGGAGAATGACACCAGCATTGGTAGGCTGACGATGAAGACGTAGATTGGAGTAGCCCCAGGTATTGCAACACGCGGAGGAAGAAAAGGAAGGTAGATCCATCGCCGGTATTGCGAACGGATGAGGAATGGAGTTGGAGGAGGTCGCCGGACATCATGGAACTTCTTGACCGGAGAAGAGGGAGGTAGGAGGGGTATTCTAGGCCAAGAACGTGCGGGAGAGTTCAGCCGAGCCCTGGGCATGCTTATATAGGGCTTAGGACGTCTATTTGCGCTTGGAAGCCAAGCTTCCAAGCTAGGAATGTTCATCGGAGTAGGAGACCCATCTCTTTGAAGGATTCACATGAGTGATTGGGCGAGATCTGGAGTTTGGGAATTGGCACAAAAGGAAGGGAATTCCTTGCCGAACTTCCCTTTCAAATTTGAGAGGGATTCGTCAAGGAATCAAGGAAAACTTGCCAAATTTAGGTCGCCAGAGTTTTTAGGAATAGGATTCATGGCTGAAGGGACCTTTTTGTGAAAATGATGACAAAGTTAGGGGGCCATTTGCAAGGAATCCAAAAAGCTAAGGATCTGAATGAGATAAAAAGAGTATGACTGGATCAAAATGTAAACTTGGTCAAGATGATCTCAAGATGGGCCAACATTTTGGTACGAATCTAATTTAGACCCAAGAAATCCAATGGTGAAGTTAGATTTAGGTTTTGACCAAGTTTGACTAGGTAATTTATACAAAAACCCAAATTAAGGCAAATGTCTGTCTAGGACTCTATTTTGGGTCAAGACAGGTTCTGATGGTCAAATTAAAGGTATCAAACCCTAGAGAATATTTTTATAAGAATTTTAGAAGGTTTAGATGAATCTTTTCTTGACCAGAACCTCAGTTAATTAAGTAGGTCTATTTTTAGGGTTTCAGAAGTCATTTAATTCTCAAAACACGCGAAAAACCTTCTCTGTCTGTATTAACCCACTTGTTGGACATTTAAGGCCATTTGACTCTTCATTAACCCCTAAGAAAACCTATGGTTGCTCTGCATTCAAGATATGATGGTAAAATTATAATTTTAACCCTATTTTCTTATCTTTCTCTCAGAATGATTATGCAATGAATTAAGGCTCTCTGGTAGTTATGTAGGGGCATTTATTCCTTGATAATGACTAAGTTGAGCTAGTTATGGCTCATGATGGTGTTCCCATCACCTGGGTTTTGGGATCCTTAACACCAGTTTGGAGGAGGAATAGAAAAATTGGTGTTAACTTCATACCTTCCACATCCAAACCTCCACTCTCTAAAAACTAGTGTTAACACTAGTTTAAGTAAACACCATGAGAATCGGTACCATAGCTTAACACCAATTCAAGTAAACAAATACTGGTGTTAACACCACTCTACAAGTAACAAAAGTGGAGGTTAACACCAATTTCACATTTCTTAGCATCACTTTCTTAACCCACCAAGTAAACTAGCCTTAAAATAAGAGGCCTTTTGCATTTAAGATCCCATGAATTTTTCTTTTCTCGCCACCTCTTCTTCCTCCATGTTCACCTTCATTCTCTTTCTTCTCCTCCAACACTTTCTTTTTTCTCCACCGAAGTAATGAAATCTAGAGCTTATTAGGTTCAAATAGAGTTGTTTTGGGTCTCGTTTATGAGTCTCTATGTGTGGAGGCATATTCATTCCTTACATTCTCATTTATGACGATTAAATTCCCTTATCGTTGCCTTCTCAGCATGTGGGGGCAAACTAGGAAGTAACTTTTAAGGATGATTTTACAACTGTCACTAAATTAAATTACGAACGATTTTTTATTAAGTCGTTACCAATTTTCTTGGCGGGAACCTAAATTACATGCGAAAAAATTATGCACTTTTAGGGATGATTTTTTGTAAAATCATCCTATACTTGTAATGGTGACAGTTATAAAAACCCTACCCAATTGAGTATAATGATCTCCAAAAGCAATGCAATACCTCACGCCAAAATTGATGGGGCCATATAGCGACGGTTTTACCACCGTGGCTAATTATATTTATAATGGTTTAATTAATAATCAAGATTAATAGGTTTCCAATTTTTTTTAAAAGCTATTTATTCCTTTAGTACTAAAATTAGTTACGTACAACAAATAACAGAAGTTCCAAAACGCCACAAGTTATCAAAAATAATCAATCAGAAGAAATTATATAATCAATCTAATTTATATGTATATATAAATGAAGTTCAAATCTTACAATAACAAAAGGGAAAAGAATATCAAAACACGGACACTATGCTAGGGCACCCACGCCACCAGCCCCAGAACAACCACCATCATTGTCGTCACCACACCTCGGAATGTGGAATGACAAATGATCAGGTCCACCACCACATTGAAGATAGGACAAGACCTCCTCCCACTACTTATTGTGCCGCTCCAACAACTCCTCTTAATGCTCCATCCTATGAGTGGCATCCTGTAGCTATAAGGTGACCTCGTTCAACCTTTTCACCCACTCCACATCTTGATGCTGTAATGTCTCAACCGTTGTGCGTAGACTATCGACATGGGTGGGCGAGGAGGATCCTCTCCTACCATAACAGGAGGAGATCATCTCACTCCTCCCATCGCTACAGACAAAGCCTCCATGCTCTGGAGCCATCACGATTCTGAAGGCCTCTTCTAGTGTCATAGGAGTCTACGGAGAAGTCCCGGAGTTCTCATTCACGACCTAAGGAGGATGGATCAAATCCATCATATAACCCTGTATATATATATATATATATATATATATGTATGTATGTATTTAGTTTTTATATAATCTGAAATTAATGTAAGTAATTTTTAATTACTTACATGTGTCTCATGGTATGTCGGATGTATCCATGCACGTGGGCTATCGACTGTTTCTTTACTATGAGTTTGCTCAAAGACTCCCACTCGCCCTCATGCGCTTCCGCCTGAAATGAAGTAAAATTTCCATCTTCTTTCAATGTAACTAAATTTCTTTATTTTAGTGTGAAATACTGATTTAAGAAACTTACATATATGACCTTTAATGAGTCAATACTCATTTGACCCAAGCAGTGGGTTTGGGCAAGAGCTCGGGCCCTATTGGCCTTATTCTTCTTAATTTGCTCCTGTAAGAAATATAAATTTTATTACTAAAAGATTATGTAATTCTTTGTTATAAACTGACATTATAAATCAAATTTGAAACTGTTTATTTACCTCAATCGCTAGATCTCTCCAATGCTCGCAACACTCCCTCCAAATGGTTGGCGCTATCGTAGGAGGCACATTTCTTAATGCTTCTTCATACGGCCTATTATTAAAAAAATTGAAGTAATTTTACAAATTTTTATTAGAAATTTTTATTATTATATAAATAATTAAATAAATTGAGACTCTAAAAGAATATCATACCGTACTCTTCATCTCCTCTCTCCATCCACAATGTATCCTACCTGAATGCTGCAAATAGTCTTGGGCACGTTAGGATTATCGCCCCAATCAAAAGTACTCTGTGTTCAATAATATATAAATCAATTATATTTTATATAAATCCTAAAAAATGATTTCCAAAAATTTTACTAGCAACTCCCAAATAATGGAGGACTTCAACTCCTTTAATACCCTCCTCCAATTAAAGCATGAAAGTGGCACGGTAGCCTAAACAATCGTGGCTAACCGGTTAGTAAACCTGGGGTAGTTTTTCACTTCCCCAGCTATAGAGATAGACACCACAATCCTAGTGCCCTTAGGTAGCCAATTATTGCATCGAAAATCATCATAAAAAAATCATGTTGCAATATAGTGACAAAAATCAATACAACATTTAAATTTATAAGCCCGAGAAACAGAAATGAGTCCGAGGTCGTTCATAGGGAGCAAATATGGAATTCACAAAACTAATCGAAATATTAATCAATGAGCACAATGATGCAATGAATATTGATAATCAAAATATATTCAATAATAGACCAAATTGTATCTCAAGAAACAACGGGTTAAAAAAATAGTAAAATCCTAAAAGTAGTGATTTGAATCACCAAGTTATTCAACCATTAAGCACATATCCCAAAGTATTCAATTTAACTCAATTTCACTAAAGTGGCTTTCAACCACTTATTCCAATATCCACATCAGCCAAATGTCAGATTCAAGCCTCTAATAATTCCATAATGCTTCAAGATCAGACATCAGCCATAGAGACTAGACACCTTAAAGTCATCAAGTCTCAGCACAAGCACAAAGCCTCGACAAGGTGCATGACCAGCAACCTTCAGCAATGACTAAGTGTTGGCGTGTATACGGGCATGAATATCAAGGCAACAGTAGGCATGAAACCCGATGCAAAATCACCCCCCACCTTCCTCAGAATTTCCTCTTCTTTACTAAATCGGCTATCTAAGAAAGCACAGTGTCGAGTAATCGGATCCGGCCTAGACCCCTATGCACGTGGGTGTGAGTAAGGGCCTGCGTTGGCTTGTGCGTGGAGGATCTCACACCCCGTGCATTTGAGGCAAGCAACCTTCTCACTAAAAGCGCTATATACGCTTTTCTGAAATTCGAATACACGATGTGGCACTAAAATGTGTCGTGTTCTTTGCACTACTGCAAGTCCTGATGCTTCTTCGAATTAAGGTAGCTACTAGTCTCCTTCGCCAATTGTTGCTTTAGGTGACTTCGTGGGGGTGTTCCACAGTTGTTCTTCGTCAAAGCAAGGTCAGAGGATGACTATCAGTGGCGGATGATGACGGTGGAAGAAGAGCTCCAACGGATGCCTAGCAAGCAAGAATACAACCACTCGACCTAATTAGACTAGCTCAGGATACTCGCCATGAGTCAAAGAGGGTGACAGCGACATTGTTTGAGTGCGTGTGTTTGTGTAGTGACCGGCCAGAGTCTATGACGACGAAGGTCGGGTGCGGCGAAAGGAATACAAGCTAAAGCCCTCAATTTGTTGAGGGCTTTTGCTCTATGAAATGAGGCAGAAGTTTTGGTGGTGGCGATGTAGCATTTAGGTGCATGTGCAGCATGGTGGCCTCGCTGGAGGTGTGGCCATCGTTGGAGAAGATGATGGGGGAGGTAATGAGGTGTGGCTCATCATAGCTAAAATGCCCAAGTTGAGCTAGAAACTAAGTTAAACGCTACTAAATTAACACATGAAATGGGTTAACTGTGGGAAATAATGAAAAAGATCTAAAACATCAAATCTATGTTAAAATGCAAAATTAGGTCATTAAATGAGGTATTCTATTCATTATTGTAAAATGATGATCCATTTGCAAATTAAACAAATATTTGAGTCCAAAAGTTCAAATCAAAAGTACAATTAACTTCCTTAATGTTCAATTATGCTTAAATAAAATCTTGGTTGTATGTGGACATCATTAGGACCATGCATTTATTAGATTACATATAGGTCCTTAAGTCATAAATATTTTATTCATTTAAAAACCTTCTAGGGACCATTTTATAAGCCGCAGGGGCCTCTTTTCAAATTCTAGGGACTGCTCTAAATTGGTTCTTCATCACTTACGGGCTTCCATGTAAACCCTCTACCCCTTCACCCACAAAGGGCTTCTTTGTAAATCCGCCAAAACACCTAATGCTACGAGTCCACTGTAGCATGAAGAACACTTTGCATCTCAGTCGTCGCTTGCTCGCTCCCTTGATCCTGTGGCCATCCCTGAATTGAAGCTTCACGTGCTTCGGCACGTGTAATCACCACCTTGTCTAGATCTCATCCAATGGTAGCATTTTGATTTGAACACTCATGCGCTCCTTGATTCCATCTTCACCACCCAAGACCTAGGTGCCTAATCGCACCATTGTGGTGCCTAGATCCAGTGATCAACCTACTTAAGCACCTACCCTGAGCTGTGCGCACACTGAATCGCTCCCTCTTAGTGGTTCCCTTCGTCCACTCCCTCAACTTCCCTACCTCCTTCCTCGATGGTCAATGACAGAGACCATCTTCCTCCCTCCGTTAATCACCTCCTACCGACCGACCGTTGGCTCTTGGACATCTTCATCAATTGGAGGGTCTCCTCTTCTTTCGTTATCATCAGCCGCCAGTTGGTGACCTTAGACAACTTCTTCCCTTAGATAGATTTCCCGCTTTGTTAGATAGAGTTCCTGCTTTCTAGATTAATTGTAGTGTTAGCTAGAGTAATTTAGGAGTAGATTAAAAGATAGAATTCACTGTTCCGCCAGTTGGTGACCTTAGACAACTTCTTCACTTAGATAGATTTCCCGCTTTGTTAGATAGAGTTCCTGCTTTCTAGATTAATTGTAGTGTTAGCTAGAGTAATTTAGGAGTAGATTAAAAGATAGAATTCACTGTTGATGGATTAGTGTAGTTTATGAGTAGATTAGCCTAAATTAGATCTCCACCCTCTTTAATCAATTCATATCAGAGAGGCATTTTTCCACCTCCATTTCGACACATTAATCTCCCTCTCCATCTCATTATCCACATTGACCATTTTTCCCTCACAATTAAATCCATCAGTCACCCATTCATTGGCAACCAATAGATCTTGATCTTAAGGGCTTATTGATCTGTTGGTACACCAAATATCCCTTGAGGGTGATTCGATTCACTACATTGGATCACAATCACTCTCCTTTAAGCTGAATTAAACTCGGTTGATTGCTTGAATCAGATTTAATCTCATGGGTTGTTTTGTGAATTTATTGAGAGCTTTGAATTCTATCGAATTTAATCGATCATATCAAGTTTGTATTTACTTGATTGGATTAATGGAAATGAGCATGGACTATTTTTATGGGATTTGCTACTGATTACAGTGTTCATGCTCGCTTTATATCTCAGTTTTGCTCTCTAATGATAGCTAGAGCCAAGGAAAATCAGTTACAATGACTGAAGGCTCTAGCAATGATTCAATTGTTCTTAAGGATCACTAAACTTTCCTGAACACCAGTTAATGATGTGTAGGAGGTATAGGTGATCAAATCACCTTAGTGATTCAAGATCAAAAGCCTAACAAGGCCAAATTACTCTCGGAGCATAATTGAGTTTTAATTACTGAGTGATGGGGCTTGAATCGATTTTAATGAAGATTAGGAACTCAATTTAAGTGAATTTTCAATGGCCTATTGATCTCTTCTTATTAAACTATCTATGGTTTTATAAAAGAGTCGATTAGGTTCTTATTAGGCTTTGATATCATATCTGGAATTTAAGAGCTTTAAATGAGTTTTACATCTTAATTACAAGTGATTTTTTGTGATCAGAGACTGTTTATGAGATTCTTGACATTCAGATCTGAATTATCTTTATAATGGAATGAGATTTTGTAATCGCAAGTTTTGTCAATTAAAATACTTGCCCAAGCAATAGCATCTATAGTTGCTAATGATTGAGCAGCAACAGCTACTATTGAAGCTACACTAAAGTTTCAATAGCTGATCTAGCAGCTATTGTTGCCACTGTTTGGCTGTAGTGGCTGGTATGAATAGAGTGAGTTTTGACTAGGTTTCGAAGATGAAAGTGAGTTGACTTGAGTTGTAATTTTTTGCATATCATTAACAAGCATTTATGTACTTTAGATTAATTGAATTTCAACTTGAATTGCTTGTAACCTCATTTTAAAATTTCTTTGTTAGCTCTTTCATTTGTCTTTATCTATCCAAACTGAAAATATTAATGAAATTAAGTGAAAATTAGGCTTAAATGTCTCAAAACCTATTATGTAGTGTGCTGAGTGTAGTGAAGTGTTTTAAGACCATTCCCAACCACTCCAACTAGTTTTAGTGCCTTTTGAAAATCCTTTAAAGGCCTAAAATGTGTCAACTTTGTCGATAAATAAAAATATTTAAAAATTGCAAAAAAATAAAATAAACTTATCTTGGTCAATATTAGGTATATTTTTAGGTGTATGCCAAGTTTCAAGGCATTCTGAACCCCCAGATTGGTAGAACATACCAGCCAATGGTTCGGTATACCTTGCAACTTAAAAGAAACAAGCATCAAAAACACCAAAAACATCTCCTTTTCTCTCATCTCATTCTTTCTCTCTATCCCCTATCTCTACTACACCTATAAAACCCATAAAAATAAGAAAAACCCCAAAAATCCCCAAAAATACTATTTCTACGATGTATATACTTGTATATATTAATTAAACCTAAGCCATATGTAAATACTGCATAATATGTATAAAATATCTATAAATAACTTATATATGTATTCTATGTATTAAATTAGGTATTTAAAGTAATTTATTGTATATAGAACTTTATTGTAATATTTTATGTTAATTTATATAACTTAAATGTGTAATAACTAAGTAATTATATAAACATATTTAAATGTACATATCTGTATCAAATATTGTACATGCGTATTTATCTATGTATTATGTAACATATAATACCTGTAATATAATTTAATTATATATATATAGTAAATAATTAGGTTATTAATTTAATTAGGTAATTTATCAACTTAACATAAAATAAATTAGTAATGTAAGTTAATACTAAGATAACCTATAGTGTATATCTGTACTATATTATATTAATTATTTTCAACTAATTTAAACTATATTTATACTGTATTATAGTATTTATGGCTTATTATATGCATAACTAGCTAAAACATGTATTTAAATCTAAGTTAAAATAAAGCCTCTAAAATATAATAAAAATCTATAATAAATAATTTATTATGTATATTAACTCTATGTAAAGTCAATTTAGTGATTACTTAACTAATTTATACATTAATTAATGAATTAAACTCTAATCTAATGTGTATAAACTATAGACTTTAGCTAATTTAATTATATAATAAACTAACTTATTTTTGTAAAGTAACTGCATAATTATGTAGCTCTATGTAAAGGTTTTATGATCTCATAATTTAATTTTAATTTAAAATAAATTATGGCCCTCAAATCGAGGGCCAAAAATCACAAATCAGACAGCAGTTGCGTGCGGTTGCAGCGCACACGAAGGCGTAAGGATAGTGCCACATCGGTAACTCTAGAGCACCCGCAGTGCCTTATTAGGAATTCCTCTCCATGCCTTCTCGGTCGTCATTGCTCTCCTCTTACGAACTTGATATGGAATATACAATTGTGCGGTGCATTGGGCTTGGGGCTATGCACTATATGTAGGCTTGTGTGGGCCCAATAACGAGCATTATACCGGATTGAAATACACCTAATTAACAACTAGGGTGGCCCTAGTAGAGGTCTGGTCCCACCCAGTAATTAGTGCTACGTATCCCGCCCGCCCACGAAAAGGTCGCCTGCCCACTAAACCAATTTTTGAACCGGTTGAAAACTGAACCGAGCCGGATTGAATCGGCTGAGAAGCGAAGAGAAGTGAGTTTAGATTTTGCTAAGTGTTAGAGCCCCTGTGCCTTGTGTGTGCGCGTGAGTTATATGTGTAGTATAAGTAGCGTAAGTAAGTTTGTTTGAGCTCTTATATATATATATATTACACTTAGAGCTTTAGTGACAGATGCATTCGTCACTGTAGATAGCTACATATGTTAGTAAAGATAAGTATTTTATCGTATGTTATGTATATAATTTTACTAAGGTTTTAGCAGCACTTATATATGTTACTATAAATATTAGTATGTTACAATGATTTAGTATAGTAAATATTATTAATTATTTTTGTACCTATACTTAGGTATTAACTATAGTAGTCGTAAATAACTAACATAGAATAGTTATACTTAGTTTTTGATACTTGATTGTGTACATTTGTTTTAAAGTTCTTTTGTACATAATTAACCAAATTATTTTATTTATTAATTCTTTCATTCATTTTCGTAAATAAAATTAACATTTTTTTGAAATAAAAGAATATTTTTGGACTTAGAGAGTGATATATATCGATAACTGCCTCCTAATGAATAACTTGGAATAAACCAATAAAAATTAAGTATATAAATAAAATTGATGGAACATTGGTTTATATTTGTGACATATACTACAACAACTTTTTAAAACCCTTTTCAGTGTGAATTGATTGTCGACGGCCATATTTTTGGCACCGTTGTCGGAGAGACAAGTCTCTATATGCCAAAACTATTCTTTCGTTCTTTTACCTATAAATAGTTTTGCTTTTGTTTGTAAATAATTATTCTTTCATTCGTATTCAATTTGTTGTATATAGATTCTTTTATTCATTATATTCTTTTATTTATTTTGTATACAATTATCTTACTAATCATTTGTTGTTTTTGTAGCACTTGGGGAGTAGGAGTAGTGACTTATTTTAGGTGGACTTCTTCCTGGCAGATTCGCTATGCTTCAGACTCACTTCCTAGAGGAGTTTTTCCAGATGGAGCTGCATTTCCCACCTTTTTATTAGATTAATAGATAGGTTATTTAGACCTAGGTATATTAATAGGATATTTTTGTTAGGCATAAGTTGTGAGAGCTGGTTCTCACACATTCTTGCAATAACTTGGACTATCTTTGGTCTCGCTTTATATCTCTCTACTCATCTCTCATCAACACGATTTTTCTGCATCATAGTTTTCCATATCGATTTCCTTTTCTTTTTCTTTTGTTTTTGTTTGTTGTATTCAAAAATCCAAAAAATTTATTAAATCAAAAATACAGAAAAAGATCTCATCCCTTATCTAGTAGCAACATACTCTACCATACTTAGGATTACATTCTTCCTGCTAGATTTTATTTCAAGTCAAATTGCATCAATTGTAGAATTACTGGAGTCAAGTATGCATCTTCTATCCTTCTTTAGCTCCTACCATCTTTGCATTTGACTTAAAACTTAAAAAGACCATCTTTTGTGTGAAAAGAACTAAAAAGCGAGACGACCTACATAAAAAACATTTCTAATTACTTAAATCTAATTCAAAAGGAGACACTAAAAATTGTTTGAAACCCCGACTGAGTTTTCATCATTATTCTGTTGATTGCTATCATATACACACTATACGATCACATTAAGTCACAGATACATGAGTTTCTATGTCATCTTCTTGAGCAACCACAGGGTCTGGATTTGCATGCCAGTCTTATCCAAATTCCCGGTGGACTATAGAGGTCTACACTCCGCTAGGTTTTCTTTAAGACACGTACAATTATTCTGAAACATTTGTTTGCGTACTACTATTTTCTTGTAGCAGACTCTAGGAAAAATTCAGATTTCTTGATTGCTTGAATTGATTGGTGTTTTGATTGATTGATTTATTGGTATTTCTAGTTTTATTGTAATTTATTGAGATTATTTACCTTTCCTTCTAAACAACTCATTTTTCAAAAATCAACTCAATGGAAGGTAGGAGGTCCTAAAACCCTGAGCTAGTACTCCCTTTGGGTACTGATGCCCAAGCTTCCACTTCTATGCCTTCCACATTCAATTCTATAGCTCCTAGGCCTCAAACTCTCATCCACCACTCCATCCATCCCGAGGATGATCATAGTTCTACACAATTCGAGGATTTCGAAGAACTTCCTCCACATCTCTCTACACATCATCCTCTGCCACCACCACCAAACCATAGGTTTCAACCTCCTTCATATCCTAACCAACCACCACCAGAGAGAGGTCCTATGCCTCATTTGCAACACCTATTTGAAACACAACTACAAATGAATACCCTAACCCAACAGGTGCAATAGCTTGCACAAGCTGTTAATTTCTTAGCAAACCCCCAACCTCAACCTAGAAATCCCCAGGCACTACCTCAACTTCGTAGACATCAACTACAGGATTACTATGATCCTACAGTTGCAGAACTTATGCCTGTGGTACGCTATCCCGAAGGGGGTTGTGCTACTGAGCTGAAGTCGAACATCATAGCACTTATACCTAACCTCCATGGTCTTGCTTTTGAGGACCCTTTTTAGCATTTAGAGGAGCTGAAAAACCTTTCTCAAACCTTGGGTCTGCAAGGTCATGATCAGGACACGCTTTTGATGAAAATGTTCTCTTTTTCATTAAAAGATAAGGCAACCTTCTTGTTTAGAACTTTAGCACGGATTACACCAATAGAAGACTGGGGTTTTTTGGAACATGAGTTCCAAAAGTACTTTCCTGTAGGCTGCAACCTTCTTATTTAGAACTTTAGCACAGATTACACCAATAGAAGACTGGGGTTTTGTGGAACATGAGTTCCAAAAGAAGTACTTTCCTGTAGGCTGCACAAACGCTTTAAAGCATACCATCACCACTTTCACACAAAATTCAGGAGAACAAATGCACAAGGCTTGGGAGAGATTCCATGAGCTTCTTAGAAAATGTCCCCACCATGGTGCCCCACACTGGAAACAGGTCCAGATCTTCTATCATGGGCTACATGATGACACAAGGAATTTTGTAGATGCTGCTTGTGGAGGCAATATTTTGTGTCGAGATGAGGACTCAGCTTTTTAGATCTTTAAAAGCATGGCCAAAAGCTCTATTAATAATGCTTCGGTGAGTGTTTTTAATAGAGAGTCCTCTCATTCCCACTCACACACAGGGGCACATGAAGCCCAATCCAGTAACAGAGATTTAGAGATAGTGGCTAGTTAGCTGAATAAGGTGGGCTTAATAGAGAAGAAAGTAGATGAAGTATGGAAATTCCTATCTAAACCTTCATCATATTCTTCTTCTCAGTCACCTACACCTCACACTTCTCAATTTCCTACAGGGAGGGAAATTTTAAATAATCTATCTGTGACACAACCTGCTCTACCGGATTGTACTTTTTCCTATCCTTCACTGGTTGGAGGAACCTTTGTTTCTCCTTACACTGAATTCCCTTCACATTCTGGAGCTTTGAAGGAGCTCCACGCCATTCACAATGACCCTTATTCACAAACCTATAACCCTGAATGGCGTAATCATCCAAATTTCTCATGGTCGAGAAATTCACAGAGACCTACCTATCAACAACCTTCTGCACCACCACTTCACAACCCAATCCGAGCACCACCTCCACAACCACAAGGGTATCCACCACATGCCTACCAGCAACCCCAACCCAGGCCTACCCAATACTCTCAACCTGGGCCTACACGAGATGATCAGTTGGGGAATATCATGAAAGCTCTTGCTGACATACAACAACAAAACATTGCTATGCAACAGAGACAAGATGCAGCATTAGCTGAGATGAGAGCCCAGCTATCGCACTTAACGGAATCCTGTCAACCACATTCACTCCCATCTTAAGCATAACCCAGACCTCCGTTGCAAGGTCAAGCACACTTCATATCACAAACCTTGCATGAATCTGAGCTTAACACTGATCCTAATTTTTTCTATTCTGATCCTATTTCTTATTCTGATACACAACCACCTGTCATACCTGATCTTGGTTCATTGTCTACGCTGAACTCTAATTTGAATGCCGTCACTACTAGGAGTGGTAGAAGCACAACTGATCCACCTTTACCGATTTCTACATCTCAACTTGGACCTTCCACTCCTACTGCTGATTCACCTATACCTAACTCTTCTGAGCCTTTGATTGATCCTCCTATTACCACTTATGTACCTTTTCCAGATGCCTTAGAAAAGAAGAGTGATGAAAAGAAGAAGAAACCTAGTGTGGCACCAGAGGAGGATCTGCTCAAGCTCTTTGAGCAAGTCCATATAAACATCCCCTTGTTGGATGCAATTCACTACATTCCTCCTTACGTTAAGTTTTTGAAAGACCTATGTACACCTAAGCATAAGGCTAGGATTCAGAAAGAGAGTGGTCCTGTCATTCTCTAGGAACAAGTGAGTTCCCTTATTTCAAACCTCCCTATTAAGAAGAAAGACCCAGGCACCCCTCTTCTTACCTGCATGATAGGAAACACCACATTCAATATAGCACTGCTTGATCTAGGTGCTTCCATCAATCTTATCCCAACCTCCCTACTGACACATTTTGAGGTTGGAAATCTGAAGCCAACTGAGGTATCCCTACAATTAGCTGATAGATCAGTTAAGACACCTCAGGAAGTATTGGAAGATGTTATAGTACAAGTCAAGGACTTTTATTTTCCTATAGACTTTATAGTCTTTGACTTGGAAGTACCTGAGGATATCCAGAACACACCTATCATATTAGGAAGAACTTTCTTGGCTACGGCCAAAGCAAACATCAATTGTGAGGAGGGCCTTATAGAATTGAAATTTGGAGATCAAAGGATGAAGATTGATATCTTTCAAGCCTAAAGGGGACCAACTTGTAGTTTAATTAAGGAAATATATTCCTTGGATTCATTGGATAAGTTGGCTGAGGATACAGTGATTGGTTCACTTAACTTAGAACCTTAACACCCTTTGGTCTTTGACTTGACTCTCTCTGAGATGCCAACCTTAGAAACTGAGAACTTGCCCCCTATTCCCTTAGTGTCTCTAGGATCTTTTGAGATCTCCACACCTACTCCTTCACATGATCATGTACCTATTGAACTTAAACCTCTTCCTGACTCTTTAAAATATGTTTTCTTAGGACCAGATCAGACTTATCCTGTGATTGTCAACTCTCTTTTATCGTCTGATCAAGAATCACTACTCTTATCTATCCTGAGAGCACATAGACAAGCTATAGGATGGAGCCTTTCAGACTTGACTGCCATTAGTCTTTCTTACTGCACACATAGGATTTTTACTGAAAAAGGATCTAGACCCACTAGACAGCCATAACATAGACTGAACCCTACACTTCAAGAGGTGGTTAAAAATGAGATGATTAAGTGGTTAGATAATGGAATTATTTTCTCCATATCAGATAGCCAATGGGTAAGTCCTGTTCAAGTTGTGCCTAAGAAGCCCAGACTTATCATCATAACCACTGACTCTGGAGAAGTCATCCCTACATGGATTGCTAGTTCGTGGCAAGTATGTATTGACTACCGCAAACTCAATCAAGCTACGAAGAAAGAACATTTCCCACTGCTCTTCATTGATCAGATATTGGAAAGATTGGCTGGGAATAGATTTTTCAGCTTTTTGGATGGCTACTCAGATTACAATCAGGTGGCGATTCACCCCGATGACCAGGAGAAAATGACTTTCACCTACCCCTACGAAACCTTTGCATTCCGTAGGATGCCATTTGGATTATGCAACACACCTGCTACATTTCAGAGGTGTATGTTTGCAATCTTTTCCGATTTAGTAAGTGATTGCTTAGAAGTCTTCATGGATGACTTCTTGATCTTCGGAGCACATTTGATGCATGCTTAGACCACCTGACTAATGCCTGCAAAGATGCATCAATGTGAATCTAGTAATCTCCTGGGAAAAATCACATTTTATGGTACAAGAAGGACTAGTTCTAGGTCATCTCATTTCTAAGAGAGGCATAGAGGTTGACCGTGAGAAGGTGAAATTGATTTTTGACCTGCCTTTACCTTTGTTGGTTAAACAGATTAGATCTTTTCTCGATCATGTTGGTTTCTCTCGTCGCTTTATAGCGAACTTCTTAAAAATAGCTTGACCTCTCACCAATCTCCTCTCTAAGGATGTAGACTTCCAGATCTCTTACGATTGTGTTCATGCCTTTACGACACTCTGTGATCTGGTTACCAAGGCACCAATACTGCAACCTTCGAATTGGTCTCACCATTTTGAGATCACGTGTGATGCCTCTGATTATGCAGTAGGGGCTATCCTTAGGCAAAAAATAGATGGGAAACCTACAACCATCACTTACACTAGCAAGACATTAGATGAAGCTCAGAGGAATTACACCATCACTGAAAAGGAATTGCTAGCAGTAGTATTTGCGCCTAGTAGTAGTGTAGATGTGATGTGATTGCTAGCAGTAGTTCTGGCCAAGGGAAAAAGGATAACCAAGACTGTGGCACCTAAGGAGGACCTGGTTAAGCTCTTTGAGCAGGTCCATATAAACAACCCGTGATGGATGCGATACTCCACATACTAGCTTATGCACGATTTCTGAAAGACGTATGTACACCTAAGCGTAAGCCACGAACTAAAGGCGAGAATCCATTCGTACTATCAGAGCAAGCCAGCTCTATCATTTTGAGCAAACTCCTGCCTAAGGAAAAAGACCCAGGCACCCCTTTGATCTCCTGTGAAATCGATGATGTACGATTTGACCAAGCTTTATTAGACTTAGGAGCCTCCATAAACTTGATACCCACATCCCTACTAGACTATTTCAAGGAATCTGAACTTAAATCGACTGAAATGACTTTTCAACTAGTAGACCAATCAATGAAGTCACCAAAAGGAATTCTTGAGGATGTCATAGTTAAGGTGCATGATTTCTATTTTCCAGTGGATTTCATCATTTTAGACATGGATGCTCCTAAGAATGTGAAGAACACATCGATCATACTAGGGAGACCCTTTCTGGCCACTACTAGGGCCATCAATTGTGAGGAGGGCCAAATTGAATTAAAATTTAGGAGCAAGACACTAAAGATTGACATCTTCAAGGCCTAACAAGGAATTAATTACAGAGTCATAGAACAAATTTGCGATATTGAAGCAATGGTTGACGATTTCATCGAGAACCCGACTATTTCTGATCAACCACAAGAGGATCAAAATCCGCAATTAGAGGATCCCAAACTCAACCTAGACACACCCATAGCTCCTTCCTTTGCTCCCGACACCCATCCTAAACTACCCGCTACTGCCGAAAATTTGATTTTGGAATTAAAGCCTCTTCCCGATCATCTCAAGTATGTCTTTTTTGGTTCCAATCAGACGCTTCCTGTGATTATCAACTCCCGACTCACACCTAATCAGGAAACACGCCTGATTTCTGTTCTCCAGCAACATCGAAGAGCCATTGGATGGACTTTCAACAATCTCATTGGTATCAACCCCTCATACTGCACACATCACATCTACACTGAAGAGGGCTCACGACCATCTCATGAAATGCAGAGATGCCTGAATCCCAATCTGCAGGATGTCGTGAAAAAGGAGATTATCAAGTGGTTAGATGTAGGGATCATCTACCCGATCTCCGATAGTCGGTGGGTAAGTTCAATCCAAGTTGTGCCTAAAAAGGCAGGGGTTACCATCATCACAATTGAAATCGGAAAAGCCATACCAACCCGTATAGCAAACTCATGGAGAGTTTACATTAATTACAGAAGACTTAATTCCTCCACGAAGAAGGATCATTTCCCACTACCGTTCATTGATCATATTCTCGACAAACTAGCAGGAAATCGATTCTTCTGCTTTTTGAATGGGTACTCCAGTTACAACCAGGTTGCAATCCATCCTGAGGACCAAGAAAAGACCACCTTCACCTGCCCCTTCAGAACTTACGCATTCCGAAGGATGCCATTCGATCTTTGTAATGCACCTGCCACTTTTCAGCGGTGCATGCTTGCCATATTCTTAGATATGGTAGGTGAATACCTTGAAGTCTTCATGGATGACTTCTCGGTATTTGGTGAATCATTTGACGATTGCCTCCTGCACTTGGTCCAAATCCTCAGGCAGTGCATCGACGTGAACTTAGTTCTTTCCTGGGAATAGAGCCACTTCATGGTACCTGAGGGAATTGTTCTGGGACATCTTATCTCTGAAAAGGGCATCCAGGTTGATCGAGCCAAGGTGAATTTGATTTCCAAACTCCCTATGCCTAGCTCGATCAAAGACATCCGATCCTTCCTAGGACACATCAGTTTTTACCGTCGATTCATTCCCAATTTCTCGAAAATCGTGCACCCCCTGACTAATCTTCTAAGGATGTCCCTTTTGAAATCACCAAGGAGTGTACTCAGGCATTTGAGATCCTACGTGATCGAGTTACCTAAGCACCTATCTTGCAGTCTCCTAATTGGTCTCAACCCTTTAAGATCATGTACGATGCATTTGATTACACTGTGGGGGCGATACTTAGGCAAAAAGGAGACAAGAAACTCGTGGTCATTTATTACTCTAGCAAGACACTTGACGAGGCTCAGCGTAACATACAGTTACTGAGAAAGAGCTGCTAGCCGTAGTATTTGCCCTGAAAAAATTTAGATCATATCTTTTGGGTTCCCGTATTATCAGTTACTCAGATCACACTACTGTGAGGCATCTCCTTGCGAAGGACGTGAAACCTCGACTAATTCGCTGGATCTTGCTATTGCAAGAATTTGACCTTGAGATTCATGACAAGGAAGGGAAACAGAATGTGGTAGCTAATCACTTATCCTGCCTTCCTTCTGATATTATCAACCCTTCTGGACCCATTACTAAACATTTTCCCGATGAGCATCTCCTGACTATCAGTACAGGACTTCCATGGTTTGCTGATCTAGTAAACTACTTGGCATCACATCAGATCCCATCCAATTGGCCAAAAGCCAAGAAGGACAAATTTCTTTCCGATGCCAAGTACTACTTTTGGGAAGACCCACATCTCTTCCGCATTGGTGCTGATCAGATCATCTGACGATGCGTTCCAGAAGTAGAAATTCAGGACATTTTGTCCTTCTGCCATTACCAGGCCTGCGGTGGACACTTCTCTGGTTATAAAACTGTAGCAAAAGTCCTCCAGTGTGGCTTATATTGGCCCATAATTTTCAAAGACACATACAATCTCTGTAAGGCATGCACTCGTTGCCAGACCTTAGGCAACATGAGCTACCATGATATGATGCTCTTACAGCCGATTCTCGTATGCGAAATCTTCGATATCTGAGGGATTGATTTCATGGGACCCTTCCCTATTTCGGATGGCTTGGAATACATTCTTCTCATTGTTGACTGTGTCCAAATGAATCAAAGCCATTCCAACATGAACCAACGATCATAAGGTGGTTATCAGATTCATTCATCAGAACATCTTTTCTCGGTTCAGGATTCCATGTGCCATAATCTCTGATGGAGGGACCCATTTCACGAATACTTAATTTAGATCACTGATGACCAAGTGGCGGAACGGTGGCAGCAACTAACTTTTCTTAAGTCGTTGTAGTACAGATAGTTATTGCCATCATTTGCCAATATTTGTTACTCGGAAAATACAGTTCTTCCGAGGTCGAACTCAGGGAGCAAGTCGTATTCTAGAGATATACATTTTTATTACAAAAATAAAGAGAGAGAGAGATGAAAGTTTGGCTTCTTCTTCTCTTCTTTCTTTCTCTGTCTTTGGCTTTTGTTCTTCCTGTTCTTCTTCTTCTTCTTTTCTTGCTTCCTCTATTTCTTGGTTGGACGATCCTGTCTTTTTCTTCTTTTCTTGCTTCAGATCTGCCTCCCGTGCTCTTCTTCTTCTGCTTTCTGTTTCTTCACTTGGTTGCTCCTTCTCTCTTCTTTTCTTCTTCTTCTTTGTCTTCTGATGTCTGCAGAGTCTTCACTTGGCTGCTCTGTGTTCCTCTCTTCCCTCTGCCTCGCCTTCCTTCTTCTTTGCCTTCACCTGTCTTCAGGACGTCGTCTGATTTGAAAATCAGACGACTTAAACCTCTTGTTGCTACAGTGTCTCCCTGAGCTTCCTTCTTCTTCACCTGTGCTTGCACGCTCAAGAGTTCAGAGTCAGGGCAAAACCTACTCTACCCCTCTCCCCCGCGCGTCTCTTTCTGTCAAAGTTCGCTCTTAGGACAGCTCTCCCAGAGCAACCGGGTAATCGGGTACGAGTCGCGCCCGGGTCCAGGCCAACCGGCGTGCGGTGGTGGGCGAGGAGTGCAGGTCGGTTTAATCGGGTCAGGCCAGGTCCGCGGAGCGTGGTCACGGACGAGGCCGGGTCGGGTGAGAGGGACCTCACCCCGTGGTCAGGAGGCAGACAGCATAAGGCACTTTTTGCCTTTATGCGCTCGCACGCTTCCGAAGAGTTCCGAGGTGGGACTAAATGTCCCACCCCAATTGAGCGCCCGTCGCGGAGGGAGCAGTGGGAGATCGTGGCTTCACGCGCGGCCTTCGCCCCAACTGCGAGCCTGGGACGTTTCGCGGAGACGCCCAGCGCAACCTGGGAGTCGAACCTGGGCGAAGGCATGCCTGCACCTGCAGGCGAAGGAGCTTTGCCTACTCAGTAATGGAGATGGCGGGCGAGTCACCTGGTCACAGAAGAACGGCCTCTCGGCCTAATCAGACAGGCAGGGGACCTTCGTCGTGGCACGGCGAAGGTGGTCGGATGGTTTGCAGTGGGTGTGGTGGAGCCAACGGATCACCCTAGGTCAAACTGTGGGCGGAGAAGTGGGTGTGTTTGGTGGATCTGCAGAGGGCGTTTGGTGGGAAGAGGAGGGGTGGAAGAGGATCAGGGTGACAAGGTGGAGGTTATGCACAGGTCGACGAGCCGTGTGGGGTGCTGGAGCGATGGGAGCGGTTCGCCGGAGGTGGAGAAGGTGAGGGTGATCGGTGGGAAATCGGGGCCGACAGTAAGGGTTTCAGTATGGAAAAGAAAGAGGGGAGGAAGAGGAGAAGTTCTACCTACTAAGCTGGACGAGGAGGGGTTGGCGCAGGCGACAGTCGTATCGACTATCGCCGGAGAAGAAATTGCCCAGAGGAAAGGGCGGCGGCGAGGAAGGGATCGGAGAGGCGCCAGCTGGGTGCGGCGTGACGCGGAAGGATCGAGGGAAGGTAACCATGCTGCTGGTAGTGCAGCAGGGCGATGAGGAGGAGGAGGAGATGGCCGTCGGAGCAAGGGGATGTCTGTCGGAGTGGGAAGGGAGGAATTTAGGGGGGCGTCTCCATCAGATCCGAGCTGCGAAGAACGGCGGAGCGACAGGGGTATTTATAGGGGCAGAATCAGAGAGGAGGGCGGAGGGAGACGACGTGTCTCCCTCGCCGGAGGACGCCGGAGGAAGGAGACCCATACCGTCCGTGCGTTCGCACGGGCGGTATGGGCGGTCGCAGTACCCAGGGGGTATCCCTGCGGTGGCTGACGACGCAGGGTACCCCCCATTGACTTGCCAGGGCCTCTCCCTCACCCTGCGCGGCGCCATGCTCCGCGCAAGGTCGCCAGAGCATGGTGCTGCGCAGGTTTTGCAGGAGGGACCTAAACGCAAAGAACGAAGGAGAGTTAGGGGCCAAAATGTGAGGGTTCAAAAGTTGAGGGCCAAAAAGTAAATATATGAGGACCAAAGTGTAAAGTTGGTCAAGAAGGTTTCTTCTTAGGCCCAAGTTTTTATGCATGACTAATTAGGACCTAAGGATTCTGATGGTGAATTTTATTTCTAGCTTAAACCTTGTTTGACCGGTAAATTTACGCAAAAACCCAAATTAAGTTGTTAATTGGGCATGGTTCTCAATGTAGGTCAAAATGGGTTCCTAAGGCCAAATTGAAAGTCCTAAACCCTAGAGATTATTTTTATATGAATTTTAGAGGGTTTAGTTGATTTTTACCTTGCCTCGAACCATGTGAATTGAAGTGGGTTAGTTTTTAGGGTTACAGGCTGTCATTTAATTCTTTGGGGTTGCTGTAGCCCTTATTGAGTCATCTCATCCCACTTTTCTTCTTATTAGGTTGTTTTGACCTATGTTTGGGCCCTGAGTTACCCTATTTTCAGATCGGATTGGTGAAATTGCATTTTTACCCCTCAATTTATGTTTTCTTTGCAAACTCAGAATCTCTCTGAGCCAAGCCTTTCTAAGGTTATGTAGGAGCTTTTATTCTCTGTATTAGGTCAAAATGAGCTAGTTATGGCTCATGATGAGGTTCTCATCACCAAGTACGAGGTGTCACATAGGATCTTGACTCCTTATCACCCCCAAACTAACAGTCTAACTGAGTTATCAAATCGGGAGATCAAGAAAATCCTCCAAGTCACTATTTTACCTGACAGAAAAGATTGGTCATCCCGACTTCCGGAAGATTTGTGGGCTTATAGGATCGCCCATAAAACCCAATTAGGCATGTCTCCCTTCAGATTGGTGTACGGGAAGGCATGTCACCTCGCTGTTGAATTGGAACACAAAGCCTATTGGGTAGTACGGAACTGCAATCTCAATTCTTCTAAGGCAGGAACCCACAAAAAGCTTGACATGAGCTAGATCGATGAATTACGCCATGACGCATATGAGAACTCACAAATTTACAAAGAGCGGGTTAAGGCCTTTCACGACAAGCACATATCCAGAAAGATCTTTTTCCCTGGTCAGAATGTCCTACTCTTTGATGCCAAACTCAAATTGTTCCCAGGAAAACTCAGATCAAAATGGATTGGACCCTACCTTGTCTGACAAATCTTTGGAGATGGAGCTATCGAAATCAGTCAACTCAGCCACGATTCAGAACCTTTTTTCATGAACGGTCAAGAGTCAAACCGTTCATTGATCTCACTGATACAAATTTGGCTGAGGTATCTTTTACCCTCCATTCTCCCTGAGCTCATTGTGCCTAACTGATGGCGTTAAACTCAGCGCTTAACGGGAGGCAACCTATCATTTCAAAAAAATCGAAACCCTTCCTGACACATCTAATGCTGAACTCATATTGTACTTTAGGGTTCATCCATTAGAACAACCAACTCCACCTCTGGTACCCATACCCGAGCTTGAAATCATTCGCAACAGTCACCCCGACCCATTCACCCACCCAACACTTGTTCTAATGAATGATCTAAGCTGAACTCGAACCCACCTAATTTACAATGAAGACATTGCAAATCGTAGGCATGGGGGTATTAAAGTACAAAACGCCGTGAAAATCACTTCACAAGAAAGGGTTTCATCAAAAAAAAAATCACATATTCCAAAAATACCAAAAAAAGAAAATTTGAAAAAGAACAAAAATATGAGAGGGGAGGAAATTTAGATGGCATATCAGATTTTGAGGAGAAAAAGGGAGGAGATAAAAATGTCAAAAAGGAGCACAATTTGAAAAGAAAAGAAAAAGAGATGGTCATTAGTAAAAGATTAAGGAATTGACTTAGTTCTAGACCAAATCAAAAGAAAGAAAATGAAAGGCAAAAAAAGTGCTAATGAAATAAAGAAGAGATTAGTAGGAACGCTGATTTTAGGCCTCTTGGGTTGTAATCCTAGGCTTAAAAATTCAAGTACCCACTAAGATCTGGATAGTCCTCAAGAGGTTGGGGATAATGCGAAGCTTAAGTATTAGGTCTAAGGCTTAGGGATTATTTGGCCTCGTTAACTGACCTCTAGTTTGTGAGACTTGGTAACCTAAGCACCCCAATCCACACACAGTCTAGTTCAGTGCGCCTAAGTATCAAAATCACACAAATGTGTTAAACCTATTCTGAAAAAAAAGTTACCTAGGTTAGGAGCGACTTATCAACAAAAGTTGATTTGGACAAGTTCCCGGTGCGGAGAGGTGGGAAATTCCCCTCGAAGATGCGCAATAGCATATCGTCTCCTCGGTGCTCGTCTCTTGGGATACCTACATATCCTATTGGGGGCATGTAAGCAACTTGTGCTGATTCAGATGCCATGGGTGGCATTATCTCGAAATGTCGATTGCCAAGGTCTGGATTTAGCTATAGAATGCCATGGGCGGGATTATATCGAAATTTTGAAAGCCAGGGTTCTGGGGGTTGTCATGGGTAGTGCTATCTTGAAGCATCGATTGCCATGGACCCTACGAGGATTGATGATGGGGACTAGGAATCCGATACAGACCATGTTGTAAAGCTAATCCGAAGCTAGAAATAAAAAGAAAAGAGAGAGAAAACTCACAAAAAATAAAGAGAAATTCCTCTATCTCTCTCTGACAAAAACACATTGCAAACTAAACCTAGGCTAAACATGTTACAAGTACATGTGCTTTAACCGTGGAGTTCTACAAAACTTAGGTTAGTTCCTGTGGGCCTTAGAAACCTTCGTGGTAGATTGAGGCTAGAGCTGGCCAAGTCCAGATCTTGGTTGGTACTTGAGTACCTCCAAGCCTACTATCGGCATTCTAACCTAATCTACAAAAGGAAGCACACATCAAATTTTTAAGCATCAAAGTTTTTATGGTCTGGAATCAAAGTTAATACCTTGAAATTTTGCTAAGGGACTAGCAAAATCTAAGCATGGGGGTATGATGGGAATACCATCATGACCCATAACTAGCTCATTTTGACCCAATTAAGTTAGTAATGCTCTTACATAACCACCAAAGAATCACAAGTCACTGCATAATCATTCTTAGGGAAAAACAGGGAACTAGGATTAAAACTGTAATTTTACCTACTTATCATGAATGAAGTACCACCACAGGTTTTCTTAGGGGTTGAATGAAGGTCAAATGGTCTTAAAAAGATAACAAGTGGGTTAGAACAATCAGAAAAGGATTTGCACGTGTTCTGAGAATTAAAAGACTTTTGAAACCTTAAAAACAGACCCACTTAATTAACTAAGATTCTGATCATGATAAAATTCACCTAAACCCTCTAAAATTCATAAAAAATATTCTTTAGGGTTTGGAACCTCCAATTTGACCATCAGAACCCGTTTTGACCCAGAACAATGACACAAATAGACATTTGCCCTAATTTGGATTTTGGCATAAATTACCCCCATCAAACGTGGTCAAAACCAAAATCCAACTTCACCATTGGATTCCTTAGGTCGAAATTAGGTTTGTACCAAAATTTGGACAAAATATGAGCTTGTCTTGATGGTCTTGTCTAATTACATTTCTGCCCTTAACTTTCAAAATCTTTTCAAGTAGGCCTCTAACTTTGTCGTCGTTCTCACAAAAAGGTCCCTACCACCATTAAACCTATTCCTACTTGCTTCGGCAACCTTAAAAAGGAAAGAACTTTCTGATTTCTTGATGAATCCCTTTCAAATTTGAAAGGGAAGTTCGTCAAGAAATTCCCTTCCTTTTGAACCCAATCTAAGCCCTAAAACCTACCCAATCTCTCATGTGAACGCATGAGAGATTTGGGTATCAAGGAATTTCCAAACTCCAGTGAGCTTTCCAAGCTTGGGAAGCTTTCTTCTCAAGCTCTAACCATCCTCCTGAGGTCTATAAAAGCACCTCCTGCTCATACCAAACCTCTCAAGCTTGAATTCGACCAGAGTAACCCTTAAATTCCTCTCTCTTCCGATCGAATTGCTCTTCAAGCTCCAACGACCCTCCTTGCCTTCTCTCGTTGTCTGACCGCAATACCAGTGGCATATTCATCTTCCTTGCCTTCTTCTGCATCGAGCAACACCTGCCGACGCCCCTACCTCCTTCATCCTCGTCATCCACCTCTTATCAGAGTAGTTTCTTCCCCGACGCTGACCATACTGCGATCGGCGCTGCCTCGACTCCCCTTCATCTACCAAATACCTAGATAAGTCCCTTACCTCCTTGACTTCATTTTCATCTCAACTGCACTCAATTTTTACCACACTACCGCTCGTTCACCGTCATCCCTACCACATTCGGCCACTCCTCCGGTGAAGCACTCCCATCGCTACACTGGTCCATACACCTCACCGACACTCCCTACACCTCCACCGTGTCCCAGAGAGCAAGAGCCCTCTGGCCTTTGAGGCTATTAGCCTCTCCACCGCTCCGTTGAACACACCCACCATCGCATTCCTTCTTCGACCTCCGTAGACCACCACACACCTCCACTAACCACGAGACCATTCCCTACGCAATCGCCATGGTCTGACAAAGCTTGTGAACTAGTTTAATTGGGGCTACAAGCCTGTATTGTGATTTTCAGGTTCTCCTCTACCGTCGCCATTAACAGAGCTTCATGCAACCTTGAAGCCCATGTTCCTGCTAGCTTCATCCCAGGTATCAGTCCCAGGATGCACAGAAGTCACAGCTCCAGGCCTTCAGGCCATCAATTGATTGGAAGAGGTGCACCAGCTATGCTAATCAAAGGAACCTTCTTGCTGCAGACGCACGCGAAAAAAGGGGTGCAGTTTAGTCCCACATCAAAAGCGGTAGAGCAGTTGAAGGTGCATAAATTGAAAAAGTCACATAGCCTTATCGCCTAAGCACGCACAGGGGGTGAGGTCCCCGCACGCACTCCTCACGCACCTCGTTCGCGACTCTGACCCCACAGATCTGGCCGACCAGTTTACCCGCCTAGCCAAGCACTCCTCGGCTGCTACCTACTGCAGGTAGCCCTGGTCCTAGGTGCATGTGTACCCGATAACCCAACTATCCTGACAGAGGCCTTGGGATGGCAGAGCCTAAGAAAGAAAGAGAGATCACGTGGGGTAGGGGGAGGGTTTTGCTGTAGAGGAAGTTGGCTAACACTTAGCCAATTCAACAAACCTCCCACCCTCCCCCCCCCCCCCCCCCCCCCGTGTGAAGAGGCTGAATAGAGAAGGAAGAAGAAGAAGAAGGCTTAAGCAATAAAGGAAGAAAGAAAGAGGAAGAAGAAGAAGAAATGAGGGAGCCACAGTAGAAGAAATAGAGAAGAAGAGAAGAGGAAGAAGAGAAGCAGTCGCACAACAGAGAAGAAGAGAAAAAGAAGAAAAGAAAAATCACCCTATATTAATACTTTAATTACATATAATGATTTGGTTTAAGAGTTATTTGTGAGGAGTAATTAGTGATTCAACTCACCATTTAACTCCATTCTTTCTGCATATTAATCCTAACATTATTCTTATTGCAATCTTTATACTTGCTTTAAATTGTGATCTTGAGCTTTAAATTCCATATTACTTCCTACGTTCGACCTTGGAACCTTTTCGAGTAATAAAATTTATTTATTTTCAAAGCGATTTCGACCTATACTACGACGTGATTTTTATAACCTTGATTTCGCTAGCTAAACAAAAACCTTTCACCCTGGTCAAAAAGTCATTCTATTTGACTCAAGACTAAAACTCTTTCCAGGGAAACTCAAATCCAAGTGGACTGGACCTTTCAAGATCTTGAGAATCTTTGACAATGGAGTTGTTGAGATCACTGAGACTGACAAATCTGAACCTTTCATGGTCAATGGACAAAGATTGAAACCTTTCATTGAGCCACATGATCTCAGACTTGTTAATTCTACTATTTCGCTCCAACTTCTTGAGCCTATTTCTAATGATATCTCTCACTGGGTTTACGCCTAGTCGAAGGCGTTAAACTTAGCAAACCTATCATTTGTATCTAGCTATTTTTCACCTTTCTTGTTATCCATTTCTTGCATTAGGTGTCTACCCTTGCATTTTTAGCATATATTCATTGTCACATATGTCATGCATTTCACTTCGTAGCCCAACTTTCCACTCTGATCTTGTATCAGGCTTGAAATTGTCCGAACAGAGATTTTTAGCTCCTCATTCCGACTTCCTTCCGTTACCCAGTCTAAGATAGTGAAAAGCAGAGCATGCATGTGCATCCACCCTATTCATACAATGAGGACATTGCATCATTTAAGCATGAGGCGTGTAAATGGTGAATCATTTACTAAAATGCAATAAATGCAATTATAGACACACCTGTAGTGTATATGGTATAGTATTATCAAAAATACCAAAAAATTTTGGAAAATTTTAAAAATTTTGAAAAAAATTACAAAGTCAAAAATACAAAAGAATTTATTTAAATAAAAATTCCAAAAATACAATAAAGGACCTGACCTGAACTTTATTGTGGAGGGAGGATTCTAAAGATAGAAAATTTTAAGGAGAGAAAAAGTATTTGAAAAGAATTTAAGTGCTTAATTATGATCTTATAGCTAAAGACAAAAATAGAATAAGTGTTTATGGACATTCAACATTTGCTGGTTAGACTTTCTGGGCTACTATAGCTTGATTCACTCAGGCTTTGGCTTAATACACTTTAAGCTTTGACAAGATAGACCATAATCTCCCCTAACTTGGGACGTATTCTTGTACCTGAGTCACCGGTACAAGATTCGCTGGTTTTCATTGGCTTAGGAGTCTAGGTAACATTGGTTTACACTACACAGTGTTGGGAAAGACCTTGTGAATTTGAAATTCAACCCTAGTGTTCATTAGGGAAAGTGGAGTCCTAACCTGTGCGTGCAAGTAGACTCTTTGCCCTAGTCTTTAGTCTTGTGTCTAAGAGAAGCTCTTTCCACCAAAGAACTCACCCACCAAATAAAGTGTGCTCTACCAAATAAAGTTGTCGGAGACATATTGACAGTTATTTGTGAAAAAAAAAGTTTTCAGAGAAAGTCAAGTATGTTCTCCAAGTCCTGTAAATAGTTGTCCACCAAAAAGGAAAAATATTTTCAGGGTGCAATACAAATACCCTGTTTCCACCAAATATTATTTGAGCCACAACGCAATAAGTGTTGGGTTTGAGTCTTACTCATTTTTTAGAGTCAATCCAAAAGCATGAGCTGGAAGTAGGACCAACCTAGACTTAAACAGATGTTAAACCCCAGGATTGAGTTTTGAAATTCACCTGGTTAATCCTAACCTATCACTACGCATAGCCATAACCACTTAGCTTTTGAGTCTTGTAAAACCCCTAAGTCCTGGAAATGGTACTTAAGGTTTAAATATCAAGAGTCCTTATTGGTCGAGAGATGGTCTATGTCATAATAGTCTTAAGTTCTAGTCAGTCTTCTGAACGATAGGTTCTCACAATGTCCAGAAAAAACATAGTTGTCTTATTAGGAAAATCTTTCAGCTTAAAGATCATCTCTAAACACTTAACAATTTGAGAAAAGAATAGAAAAGAAAAATAGATATCTCATCACATTTACCTTGCTGATACTTAAAATGCTACTCACTTTAATGAGTTGTTTTCTAAGGGACTAGCAAAACCTGAGCATGGGGGTATAATGAAATATGGCTCATCATAGCTAAAATACCCAAGTTGAATTAGAAACTAGGTTAAACACCACTGAATTAACACATGAAATGGGTTAAGTATGGGAAATATCGAAAAGACTTAAGACATCAAATTTGTGTTAAAAACTAGAAATTAAGTCATTAAATAAGGTATTCTATTCATTATTGTAAAAAGATGATCCATTTGCAAATTGAACAAACATTTGAGTCCAAAAGTTCAAATCAAAAGTACAACTAACTTCCTTAATGTTCAATTATGCTTCAATAAAATCTTGGTTGCATTTGGACATCATTAGGACCTTGCATTTATTAGATTACATATAGGTCCTTAAGTTATAAACATTTTATTCATTTAAAAACCTTCCAGGGATAATTTTGAAAGCTGCAGGGGCCTCTTTAAAAATTCTAGGGACTGCTTTGAATTGGTTCTTCACAACTTACTGGCTTCCATGTAAACCCTCAACCCCTTCGCCCTCAGAGGACTTCTCTGCAAACCCACCAATACACCTGATGTCGCGAGTCTACTGTAACACAAAGAACACTTGTCATCTCAACTGTCGCTCGCTCCCTTGATCTTGTGGCCATCCCTGAATCTAAGCATTGCACTCTTCGGCATGTGTAATCACCACCTTGCCCAGATCTCATCCAATGGTGGCATTTTGATTTTAAAGCTCGTGTGCTCCTCGATTCCATCTCCACCGCCCAAGACTTAGGTGCCTAATCATACCACTGTGGTGCCCAGATCTGGTGATCAACCTACTTAAGCACCTGCCCTGAGCCATGTGCACACTAAATCGTTCCCTCCCCCTGAGTGGTTCCCTTCATCCACTCCCTCAACTTCCCTACCTCCTTCCTCGATGGTCGGTGACAGAGACCATCTTCCTCCGTCGATGGCCTCTTGCCGACCAGCCATTGTCCCTTAGACATCTTCGTCAGCTGAAGGGTCTCCTCCCCTTTCGTTGTCATCAACCACCGGCTGGTGACCTTGGACAAGTTCTTCCCTTAGATAGATTTCCCACTTTGTTAGATAGAGTTCCTGCTTTCTAGATTAATTGTAGTGTTAGCTAGAGTAATTTAGGAGTAGATTAAATGTTAAAATTCACTATTGATGGATTAGTGCAGTTTAGGAGTAGATTAGCTTAAATTCGATCTCTGCCCTCTCTGATCAATTCAGATCAGAGAGGTGTTTTTCTACCTCCATTTCGACACATTAATCTCCCTCTCCATCTTATTATCCACATTCACTATTTTTCCCTCACAATTAAATCCATCAGTCACCCATTCATCAAGCAACCAATAGATCTTGAGCTAACTAGCTTATTAATCTATTGGTACGCCAAATATCACTTGAGGGTGATTCGATTCACTACATTGGATCACAATCACCCACCTTTAAGCTGAATTGAACTCAGTTTGATTGCTTGAATCTAATTTAATCTCATGGGCTATTTTGTGAATTTATTAAGAACTTTGAATTCTATCAGATTTAATCGATCTCATCAACTTTGTATTTACTTGATTGGATTAATGGCAATGAGCATGGACTATTTTTATGGGATTTTCTTCTGATGACAGTGTTCATGCTCACTTTATATCTTAGCTTTGCTCTCTAATGACAGCTAGAGCCAAGGAAAATCAGTTACATTGATTGGAGGCTCTAGAAATGATTCAATTACTCTTAGGGATCACTAAACCTTCCTTAACACCAATTAATGCTGTGCAGGAGGCATAGGTGATCAAATCACCTTAGTGATTCAAGATTAAAAGCCTAACAAGGCGACATTGCTCTCTGAGCATAATTGAGTTTTAATTGCTGAGTGATGCTGCTTGAATCGATTTTAATGAAGGTTGGGAACTCAGTTTAAGTGAATTTTCAATGTCCTATTGATCTCTTCTTATTAAACTGTCTATGGTTTGATAAAAGAGTCAATTAGGTTCTTATTAGGGTTTGATATCAGATCTGGACTTTAAGAGCTTTAAATGAGTTTTACATCTTAACTACAAAAGGCTTTGGTGATCTGAGACTGTTTATGAGATTCTTGAAATTTAGATTTGAATTATCTTTATAATGGAATGAGATTTTGTAATCACAGATTTTGTCAATTAAAATACTTGCACAAGTAATAGCAGCTACTGTTGCTGATGATTGAGTAGCAACAGCTTCTATTGAAGCTACACTGAAATTTCAGTAGCTGATCTAGCAACTGTTGAGTTTGGTAGTAGAAGCAGTAGCTGTTGCTGCTGAATTGCAATTGCTGTTGTGTGCTACAGCAGCCATTGTTGGCTGTAGTGGCTGGTCTGAACAAAGTGATTTTTGGCTAGGTTTCAGAGTTGAAAGTGAGCTGACTTGAGTTGTCATGTTTTTTATATCATCAACAAGCATTCATGTACTTTAGATTAATTGAATTTCAACTTGAATAACCTCATTTTAAAATTCCTTTTTCAGCTCTTACATTTGTGCTTATTTGTCCAAACAGAAAATATTAATGAACCTGAGTGAAAATCAGGCTTAAATGTCTCAAAATCTTTCATGTAGTGTGTTGAGTGTAGTGAAGTGTTTTAAGGCCATTCCCAACCACTCCAACTGGTTTTAGTGCCTTAGGTTCCTTTCGAAAACCCTTTGAAGGTCTAAAATGTGTCAACTTTGTAAATAAATAATTTTTTTTTTTAAATTCCAAAAAAATAAAATAAACCTGCCTTAGTCAAGATTAGGTATATTGTTAGGTGTTTGCAAAGTTTCAAGGCATTCTAAACCCTCAGCTTGATAAAACATACTAGTCAATGGTTTAGTATACCTTCAAACTTAATAAAAGAAGCAAACATCAAAAACACCAAAACATCTCCTCTCTCATCTCACTCTTTCCCTCTCATCCCCTATCTCTACTACACCTATAAAACTCATAAAAATCATAAAAACCACAAAAATCTCCAAAAATACTATGTCTACGATGTATATACTTGTATATATTAATTAAACTTAAGCCATATGTAAATACTGCATAATATGTATAAAATATCTATAAATAACTTATATATGTATTCTACGCATTAAATTAATTATTAAAGTAATTTATTGTATATATAACTTTATTGTAATATTTTATATAAATTTATATAACTTAAATGTATAATAACTAAGTAATTATATAAACATATTTAAATGTACATATCTGTATCCAATATTGTACATACGTATTTATATATGTATTATGTACCATATAATACCTGTAATATAATTTAATTATATATATATAGTAAATAATTAGGTTATTTAGTTAATTAGGTAATTTATTAAATTAAAATAAAATAAATTAGTAATTTAAGTTAATACAGAGATAACTTATACGGTATACTTGTATGATATTATATTAAGCCTTTTCAACTATTTTAAACTATATTTATACTGTATTATAGTTTTATAGTTTATTTATATGTATAACTAGCTAAAGCATGTATTTAAATCTATATAAATTAAAATAAAGCCTTTAAAATATAAAAAAAATCTGTAATAAATAATTTATTATATATGTTAACTCCATATAAAGTCAATTTAGTGATTACTTAACTTATTTATACTTTAATTAATGAATTAAACTCTAATTTAATGTGTATAAACTGTAGATTTTAACTAATTTAATTATATAATTAACTAACTTATTTTTGTAAAGTAATTACATAATTATGTAGCCATATGTAAGGGCTTTATAATCCCATAATTTAATTTTAATTTAAAATAAATTATGGCTCTCAAATCCAAGGCCAAAAATTGCAAATCTGACAGTAGTTGCGTGTGGATGCAGCGCTCACGAAGGCACAAAGATAACGCCACATCAGTAACTCTAGAGCACCTGCAGCGTCTTATTAGGAATTCCTCTCCCAGCCTTCCCGGTCATTAGGCGTCGGGTGCCCTTATGCACACATTGCTCTCCTCTTACGAACTTGATATGGAATATACGATTGTGTGGTGCACTAGGCTGGGGGTCGTGCACTGTGCGTGGGCCTGTGGATGCAATAACGAGCATTAAACTGGATTGAAATACACCTAATTAACAACTAGGGTGGCCATAGTAGAGGTCTGGTCCCACCTAGTAATTGGTGTTGCATATCCCTCGAAAAGGCCACCCGCCCACTAAATTAATTTTTGAACTTGTTGAGAACTGAACAGAGCCAGTCTGAACTAGCTGAGAAGCGAAGAGGAGAAGAGTTGAAATTTTGATAAGTGTTAGAGCCCTTGTGCCTTGTGTGTGTGCGTGAGTTTTGTGTTGTGTGTGTTATGTGTGCGTATGTATATATGTATATATCTATAAGTATATAGTATATAATGTATATGTATATAAATAATGTAATGTAAATAAATAAATTACGTATGCTGTAATATATATATGTGTGTAGTATAAGTAGTGTAGCTAAGCTTGTTGGAGCTCTTATGTATATATATAACACTTTGAGCTTTAGTGACAGATACATCCGTTACTGTAGATAGCTACATATGTCAGTATAGATAAGTATTTTACCGTATGTTATGTATTTAATTTTACTAAGGTTTTAGCAATACTTATATATGTTGCTGCATGTATTATAAATGTTACTATAAATATTAGTATGTTATAATGATTTAGCATAGTAAATATTATTAACTATTTTTGTACCTTTACTTAGGTATTAACTATATTATTTTTTTGAAACTGCGAGGAAAGCTATCATGCTATGATAGTAATATGGAGGGCATTTTATTTCATACTATATAAAAAGAAAAATTGAGAACTACACATTAGATCCCCATATATATATGAGGGATTAACACTCATTTACAATTTGCTCACAACAAACTAGTCTCTCCTGAAATAACTTCTCATTTCTCGCCCTCCAAACACACCACAAAGTCGTAGCCATACGCATATATGGCCTTCCAGGTGTTGCAAACCTCTGCCATAGGGACTCCCATGTAGGTAGAGGTTCCTGACATATTTTTCTCCATATCATATCTGGGACTAGGCATGAAGAGAATATGTGGGATAAACTATCAGTGTGCAACCCGCATAGATAGCATTCATTTAATGTTGTCCCCATTCTTTTGTGTTTAAAATCTCCCGTGATCAAGCCTTCCCTCCTGTACAACCATAAAAAATTTTGTACTTTCAATGGGATCTTCAATAACCATATCTTCTTGTCGACCAGGTCACTTTCTATACTCCTGCTAGATTTGATAATTCTATCATATGCCATTGGGCAGTGTACCTGCCATTCCAACTATATGTGTCTTCCACGCCATGCCTTGGACTGAACTTCTACAAATCTGAGATCAGGCTCTGCCTTTCCTCCCACAGCCGGGTACCCTCTCTGCTAGTTTCAGACTCATCAAATGTCCAGCAGTCGGCAGTTTCAGACCATAAGCTACTGACAAAGGCATCTTTATCTGTAGTAGCTGAATATGCTCTTGGTTAGGAGTCTTTCAGAATACCCAGTGATGACCATTGTTCATTCCATAACCTAAACTCATGGCCATCTCCAAGCTTGGGCTACATCAAATGCCACTTGCTTTTGATAGCTAGAATGACCGATCTCCAAAAAGGGGATGGTTTGGCTGGGAATAGTCTCTTCAGCATACTATTTGAGTAGCCATAACAGTCTTTAATAAGTTCAGTCCATAGTTCTTCTTTGCCATCAAAAATCTTGATCGCCCATTTAATCAAAAGGGCCTCATTGAATTCTTTAAGAGCCTTGATCCCCAATCCACCCGCTTCCTTTGGCTGGCATATTTGATCCCACTTCAAAGGCTACATGAATCTCCCCTTATGTCGAGCCCCTTTCCAAAAGAATTTCTTTCGCATTACATCTACACGTTTCCAAATAGATTTTGGGGTTTTGAAGATAGAGAAGTAGAACACTGGGATAGAAGTAATAACTGAATTTAGAAGAATCAGTCTTCCACCTTTTGACAGAAATTTGTTGCTCCATCCTTCCAACTTGACAAAAATCTTGTCAAAAAGAATATTCCAATCACTCTTCCTCAGTTTCGAGCACCGCAGTGGCAATCCCAGATATTTAATCGGCAATTTTGAGTGAGGCGTTCCTAACGTAGCTAACAGTGGTTCTTGCTCCTGTTCATTCAGGCCAAAGCAGATCAAGATAGATTTCTCCCTATTTAGTTTCATACCTGATATGTCTCCGAAGATCTTCACCATGTGTCCTAGAGCATGAGTTGCAGCAGTTGTCCCCTCCACAAAGAAGACCGTGTCGTCTGCATATTGTAAAATAGGGGCCATATCCCTCCTATTGGATATGGAATAACCTCTTATAACACCAACCTCTATCAATTTACATGCATATCTAGCAAGCCCGTCAACTACAAGGTTAAAAATCAAAGGGGCTAATGGGCATCCTTGTCTAACCCCACATTAGGGTTGAATCCAAGCTCCACAGGGTTTCCCATTGATCAGTGGGGAGAAGAAAGTGGTTGCAATACACCGCTTCATCCACTAGATCCAAATGGCAAGGAAACCTCTTCTTTTGAATACTTCCCAGATGTAAGGCCATGAGACCGAATCATAGGCCTTTTGGAAATCCACTTTCCACATAAATGCTTTGCACTTCCATCTATGCCACCCACACACCATTTCCTGGGCCATAATGAACGATTCTTGAAGGGATCTGTTGGGCAGAAAGGTAGATTGTATAGGGTGGATCAAGTGCTGTAAAATAGCCCTCAATCTATTAGCCAGTATCTTACTCACCACTAAGTAAATGGAATTTGATAGAGCGATCGGTCTAAAATCTGAAAATTTCTCAGCCCCCTGTGTCTTTGGCAACAAAAAGAGAATGGATTTATTGATCTTGTCAAAACCTGCATTGCTCCTTTCAAACTCTCTTATAACATCCATCACCTCATTGCCAATCACACTCCACATTTCTTTATAGAAGAAAACTTGAATACCATCCGGTTCGGAGGAGCCCTCATTGTTTAATTCTTTTATGGCATCTATAGTTTCCTTTTATGGTATTAACTATATTAGTTGTAAATAACTACATAGAATAGTTATACTTAGTTTTTGATGCTTGTTTGTATACATTTGTTTTCAAGTTCTTTTGTACATAATTAACCAAATTCTTTTATTCATTGATACTTTCATTCATTTTTGTAAATAAAATCAACATTTTTTGGAATAAAAGAATGTTTTTGGACTTAGAGAGTGCTGTATATCAATAACTGCCTCCCAATGAACGACCTGGAATAAATCAGTAAAAATTAGGTATATAAATAAAATTGATGCAACATCGGTTTGTATTTGTGACATATACTACAACAACAACTTTTTAAAACCCTTTTTAGTACGAACCGGTCGTCGACGGCCAGAAGGCAAGTGAACGTCAGTCGGATCGAAGAGCTAAGGGTTGGATTTGAAGCTAGGGAGAGAGAGGAAGAGAGAAGACCTACTTATGGATGAAGGGGATGGGGAATCATACTATCTTGACTTGCTGATCGAAGGAAGGTGAATTACTCAGCGTGAGGATCGGCGAAGAGGAAGAGGTCGGAGATGGCGGGGCTTTGGCCGACCACCATCGGAAGTGTATGAGAAAGAGAGTTGTGCCTCTAATTTGATTGTTGGTGGCATAGAAGAGGGAGAATGAGGGAGCTGCCGGAGTGTAGGTTGGAGATGGTCGAAAGGAAGGAGAGAAGAGGTTTTTTGGCCTTAATCCTAATTGCCAAACACGCTGGGACCTAGGGAACTATTTATAAAGTTGGAACTGAGCTCTAAATGAAGAAAGAGGCATGATTGAGCCTTGGTTTTAGGAGAAAAACATCTCCAATTTCCTTGAGCACTCCTGAGCTCTAGGAATGGATTTGGAAACCCTAAGGCAGTTCAATCGATGGGGTAGGATCTCGAGATCAATTCCTACAAATTTAAAGGGATTTGGATCTGATTTATGGGAGAAATCCTCCCTTGAATCTCGTCCTAGAGGTGTTCACACAAATAATGGTGGAAGTGGCCTTTTTGCAAGAACAACGATAAACTTAGGGACCTGATTGCAAGACTATTGAAAGTTAGGGTGCTGATGTGAGAAATAGAGATTTTAGGGACTAAATTGCAAATTAGGTCAAAATGGACTTTGATTGGGCCCAAATTTTGGTGTTAACCTAATTTTGACCCAAGAAATCTAATGGTTAAAATAGATTTGAGTTTTGACCACATTTGACTAGGAAAATTGCATAGAAACCCAAATCAGGGTAAATTCCCGTCTGAAACTTTGGTCTAGATCAAAATGGATTCAGATGATCAAAACAAAGGTACCAAACCTCTTAGAATATTTTTATATGAATTTTAGGAGGTTTAGATGAATTTTATCCTGACCAAAACCTCTTCAATTCAAGTGGGGTTGAGAATTAGGGTTTTATGTACTGTTTTGGTTCTCGAATTGCTTGAAATGATGTTTCTGCTAGTGTGGATCCACTTCTTAGTCTTTAATGCTCAATTGACCTCTAATTAACCCCTTGATGGCCCTGTGGTTACTTTGCACTTGTGATGTGATGTTAAAACTACAGATTTAACTTTATTTATTATTTTCTTCTCAAAACAAATCAGAGTGGAATTATGGTACCCATGCAATCATTCAGGAGCATTTATCTCTTGATTCCAACTAATTCAAACTAGTTATGGTGAATGATGATGTTACCATCACCTGTTGAGATCTACATTTCATGTCAGACCTCTCATGTTCTCCTTAGCTAAGCATATTAAAGAATAATTATTAATAAATAAAATATGAAAGGAAATAAAATAACTCATAACTACTAAATTTTACCAACACTGGTGCCTGCTTGAGTAGCAATCTCCTACGTCGTGCCTGCCTGAGTAGTAGGCTCCTACGACGTGCCCGCCTGAGTGGCAGGCTCCTAAACAATGCCAGCATCAGTATCTAGCTGCTAGAAGGCCTACTCTACCTCCTCAGCTTCACACTCGCCCCCCTGTTAGAGTGACACCTCTACCTCATTAGGCTCCTCCGATAGCTCAACATAATATGGCTAAGGGTCAAATGGTGGAGAACTAAAGACCGGCGCCTTACCCCTACAATGAAGCTGGGATAGAAGATGTGGAGGTATGTGATTGCACCTCAAAACACACCTGTAATAATGCCTTCTTGTGCTATTTCCTAGCATTAGCTATGCATATTAGGATCCTATAGTCACATTTGTAAAAACACTTGCATTCATGCATTTAATTAAGAGGAGGGAAGATTGAAATAAATGGCTTCATAATTTACATTTTTTTCTCAAGTGCCTCTTTGCAAAAAGTCCCCTCTCTATTTTTTATTTCCTCTTTCTTTCTTTTCTCTTCTCGCGGTTCTTCTTCTTCCCGCAACTGCATGCACTCCACACCATGCTGCAGCTACACGTCCTGCCAACGCCACTCCCTGCGGCTGCCATTCCCTCGCCCTTCCCCCCTACTACGGCCATGCTTGCACGCCATGCTCTCCTCCTCTATAAGAAGCTGCAGCTTCTTCCTCACGAGGCATACCCCACACACGCTGCTGCAGAAGAAAAAAAACCGCAGCCACCACCTTCTCCTCCACCATCCTCCCCTCCCATATGTCGGCCCTCCTTCGAGGAGGCACCTGGCGAGCAGGAGAACCCACTGTGGTGCACACCACCACAGTGGGAACACCACTACCTAGCTCTTCAACGAGCCGGTGGGCGTGGTGTCTTCCTTCGTTTCATTTTTTTCGTCTCACGCCATTGCTGCCGCTTCAAGCTCTAAAGCTCCGCCGTTGCACCCTTAACCGGCCGCTGCGTGCACTGCAGCGGCCGGCTAAGCCCTCTCGCCGTCCCCTGCCAACCTCTGCACCCCTCCGCGACCGCTGCAGACCCTCCTCCACGTTCGCTCCTCCGCGCCATCACCCGCTCTTCGCCCTCGCACTTGGCCTGCAGACACATCACCTCCATTTGCAGACGCCATTTGCAGACATCCGCCTCCGCCTGCAGACGACGCAGCTCCAGACGTTTGCCGCCATCCACCGACGACTTAACTCGTCCCTTCTGCGTCCTCCCCGCTCCGCTCTCTCGCCCGCTCCCTCTCTCTCTGGCGCGCGATCTCTCCCGCCCGCTCTCTCTCTCTAGCGCTCTCTCTCTCTCCCTCTTTCTCTCTCTCTCTCTCTCTCTCTCTTTACTCACAGCACACACTACACCAACACACACACACAACTACACTCACACTTACGCACACACACACACACTTACACTATAAGTATAGTTATATATAGTAACATATATATACATACATATATATATATACATCTATATAGTATTATATATATATATACTTATATAAATATATACATAGCTATATACATATAAACATACATATATATATACATACATCTACACCTATATATATATATACATATATATCTATATATATCTATACATATATACCTATACATTTATATATATATAGATATATTTACTTATATACATACATATGTACATATATTTTCATGTTATTTACTATACGCTGTATCGCGGGAATATCTGCACCAGTTGCTGATATTCCCCGATACACGCGTACAAAAAGCGTGGACATATACATCTTCCATCATCCATCCTCACTCCATGCGGCACATACTCATGTTGGTTGCGTCTCTCTAGACGACGATCGACCCGACACGGTGCTACACTCCATCACCACCTCCACCCCCACCCCTTTATATATATACTACATATAAATATATATATCTATAGATACTATATTTACTTTCTATCTGTTAGCTTCCTTCTTAGTAAAAAGATAAAAAATATAAAAGAGAAAAGATAATCTTTGATTTGCAAGTACCCCATCTTATGAGTAGCAAGGCGTGTTTTGGAACTCTGTTTTGGCTAAAAGCCAAGGACACAATTTTGAGGGTGTGCCTTAAGAACAAGGATTACAAGAAAAAAAAACCTAAATAAGAGAAACACCAAAAACACAATAAACGAACGGAAGAGAGGCGTTTTAAGGAAAACGTAGAAATTCGACTTGAACCTCACTTCCCTAAGTTCGACCCTGGGCGTAAAAGTGACAAGATAAAATCAATTAGGCCAGGTTAAAAATTTCTTAAAGAGATGGTTAGGTTCGAATTAGGTTAACCACTATATACATTTCAACGATAAAATCATCATATTAACAACCTATCCGGGCTGATCGATCAGTATTTACTGGACAGAAGGAGTTTGGATATACTGGGAGGGGAGCGTAGACATAGGTGGAGGGCCAACATCGGGAGGGGAGTGTGACTCCTCCCTAACCTCATGTGTAGGTAGAGGTCTCCCCCTGTCAACGTGCTTCCTTTGTGGCCTCATCTACACATTGATAAACAAAATTTAATTAAACATATTACCAAATTTATATGATAAACATCAAACCTATTTTAGGAATATTGGAGGGGAAGATGGCGACTTTGGGAAAGAAGAGGTAACTAGAGTGTTGCTTGTGAAATTAGGAGATTTAAGATGTGGTCATTGTAGTACACTGCTAAATCGAACAACAAACACTTAAATTTATAAACTCAGAATCTAATTGGAGTCTAAGGTCATTCGCAAGGAGCAAATGTGGAATTCGTGCATTATTCTTCATTCAAAATAAATGAGCATAGTAAATTGAGTACAATAAAAGATATATAATGAATGGATTGCTGAATCAAAAGGTTAGGAGACAAAAATAATTAGAAAGACAAAACAATAGTGATTTAAATCGCCACTTAACTCTCTAATTAAACATGCATCTCATGTATTCAGTTTATTCAAATAATCCAACAGTATTCTCAATCAGATAACTTAGGTACTTAAATTTTCCAACAATACCGGTAGAATAAACCTCAAGCCTCAGACGACAGAATAAGGCATCAGATGCTTTATTAGAAGAGTCACAACACCAACAAAGCACAAGGCTCTCACAAGTTCCTCAGAGGTTCTAAGACATGGCATAGCAATCACCATAGAGACTGAAGGGATTTTCTTCTTTAAGCCTTCACAAGCACAGGGCCAATCCTTCTCAAAGGCTAAGTGTTAGCCTCCTTTTCAACACATGTCCAAGGCATACACATATGAATCTCAGAGCAAAACCCTCCCCCCTCCTCTCACAAATCCCTCCTCTTCTCTTCGCTCTCAGATAACTAGGTATATATTTAGGTAAGAAGGCGGGTAATTGGATCCTGTACAGTGGCCAGACCTGCGGGCATGATCGCGAGTGAGGCGTGCATGGGCAAGTGCGTGTGTGTGGAGGGACCTGACCCCTCGTGTTCTTGGGTGGTAAGCATAGATCACAAAATCAATTTATACTCAGTTATGAGTTTTTAAGTCCATGATGTTGGACTAAGTGAGGGAGCTCTCCCTCTCACAGCAGCTGCAGGTGATGCTGCCTCTAATTTGGGATGAAGACATCCTGGCAGCAGCAATTGACAACCTAGGAGGGAACCTGGGGATGTTCCGTAGTGCCTGGAGGTGGTAGATATGAAGAACTCGATTAGAGAACTACAGATAGAACTAGAGAAGATGGTGGCGATGGTGGAGCTCTGGTGAAACCTACAACTCATGAATACGGGAACTAGGCCCCAATCAGATGGTCCATAAGCATCGTTGAAGGACGGTGAAGGTGGTGGCGGTGTTGTTTTGGGGTTTCGTGGTCAGGCGAGGTTAGACAAAGTCAAAGAAGGTGTACGATGGAGGGTGAGTTTGGTGGGGTGATTGAGTGGATGGAACAGTGAATAGGTAGAGGAGTTTTTCTCATGGAGGTGTGGCAGAGGTTGTGGGAGTGTTAGTGAGTGATATGGTGTGGTGTGGAGCACGGAGGGTCACGCTGGAGTATGTCATACGTGGGGAAGACAGTGTCATTGAGGACGTGTCGGTGGTCAAAACAGAAGAGGAAGGAGTTGAACCTATTATAGAGAGGGAGAGGAAGAAGTTGAGCTAGCTAAAGGATGAAGGGGATGAGGAAAGGCATCAGCTGTGATTGGCTAGCACCGGGGAAGGAGAAACCTCCGGTGAAGGAACGATGAGGAAGCAGGAGATCTGGACACCCTTGCTGTGGCTAGGGAGGAGCAGAAGAAGATGGGGAAGATGATCTCGTTGCCTATAGTATGTGGCAGTAGGCGAGGAAGTTGGAGGGAGAGGAGTCACCGAAGCTACGGTGGAGGTGGCTAGAGAGGGAGATTTGGTGAAGAAGTGCGGCCAAATCGAGCTAAGGAGCAAGGCTTGATCAAGAGAAGCTTATATAGAGAACGTTTAGGCCAAGAATCCCATCAATTTCCCGCATCTGATTGGAAATCAAAGTGCTTTCCTTTCATGAATCCTGAAGTGCCATGGAGCTTTTTAGGTTCTAATTGGGTCAATCAAGCAAGTACAGATGGTAGAGGATGATTTCACCCTTGATCCCTCCAAATTTGGAGGGATTTTGAGGTCAGATGAGAAGGGAATCCCAATTAGGATCTAGCTGACTTTGGGTTCTATTCCTCTATTACTTGCGAGGAAGAAGATGGCGGTTGGACTCAACTACAAGAGAGCTCAAAAGGTAGGGTCTTGTCTGAAAGAAATAGAGTTTAAATGGACTAAAATGCAAACTAGGTCAACATGGACTCTGATTGGACCCAAATTTTGGTACCAATCTAATTTGGACCCAAGGCATCTGATGGTGAAGTCAGATTTGAGTTTTGGCCAAGTTTGACTAGGTAATTTGCGTATAAACTCAAATTAGGGCAGAAATCTATATGACTCTTTTAAGGTCAAAATATGTTCAAATGGTTAAATCAAGGATACCAAGCCTCAAGGAATATTTTTCTATTAATTTTAGGAGGTTTAGATGAATTTTATCCTAACCAGAACCTATATAATTTAAGTGGGTCTGAAATTAGGATTTTAGGTGCTGATTTGATTCTCAAAATGCGTGAAATCTGTTTATGTTTGTGTGGACCCACTTATTAGGCTTTAGTGCTCATTTAATCTTAGATTAACCCCTGGAAAATCCCATGGTTATTCTATGTTCATGATATGATGTTAAAATTACAGAATTAACCCTGATTTAATGTTCTCTCAGAATGGATACACATGGAAATATAGCTCTTAAGCGATTATGTAGGAGCATTTGTCACTTGATTATGACTAAATAAAGCTAGTTATGGCTCATGATGGTGTTACCATCAGCGAGTGGCTAGACGAGGGTAGAAGGCCTGCATCGACATGGTCATGGAGGGCCATCGCGACCTACAAGGAGGAGTGCATGGGGTCGGGCCAGTGGTAGGAGATTCTTCGGCAAGGGGAGGGACTGTATGCTCTATTATCATTGCAAAGAATGAGGCCACGTGGCTGCGAACTGCCGCAATGCTCTATTAGCGATGGTACTTCAGGTGGCATGCCATGAAGAGAGATCAGTGGGTGTGTCAACTTCTTCATGTTGAAGGTCCTAACTTGGAATGTGAGGGGGTTGAGGGATCAAGGTAGAAGGAGCACCTTGTTGAGGTATTTACGGGAGTGGGGGGTGTAGTGTGCTTGCCTACAGGGGACGCATATAGGTGGGGAAGAGGAGGTGAAGTGGTAGTCTTGGGTGGGTATAGATGACTTTCGTCTTAAATGTATCCCATGAGAGTGTTGGGTAGGGGGGCTATGTGTGGTGGAACTCCCAGACCTTACAACTGGAGGATGTAAAGGTGGGGCATTTTGTCTGGTACGTGCAAGTTTACTTGGCTATTGGATGATCTCTGCATCTATGTCACATCAGTTTATGGGTCGTGTGATCAAAGAGACCAAGGTTGTGGGATGAAATACGATGTGTTGCAGACTAGGTACAGGGGACAGCTTGGCTCTTAGGGGGTGATTTCAATGCCACCCTATTGTCAAAGGATCGTCTAGATGGCAGGACCAACTCATCTACCTTTGATTTTCAGATCGTGGTGACGGATTTGGAGCTAATGGACATTCCTTCTTCTAGAGCTATTTACACATGAAGAGGGGGAGGTGGACAGATGTCCAAGATTGATAGATTCTTGTGTAATGTGGACCTGATGGGCTCCTTCCATATGGCCTCAATGTTGGCTTTAGTTCGGTCATTCTTTGATCATACTCCACTGGTATGGGAGAGTGGAGAGGTCATGAAGGCAAGCTCCTATTTTAAATTCCAGAAGTCCTGGTTTAATGAGGAAGGCTTCATGGATATGGTTGCTTCTTGGTGGATGGGTCAGGTGGGAGAGGGTTTGGTACCAGAAGCTTGCAGCCAAGTTGAAAGGGTTGTGTGGACTTTTGATGGAGTACAGAAAAACATTAGGGGTGTTGAAAGCTCAGAAGAGGTGGGAGGCGCTAAAAGGGGTGAGAATATTGGATGCGAAGGAAGATTTGGAGGGCTTAAATGTGGAGGAAGTGGAGCAATACAAAGTGTTACAAAATATTGTGGCAAAGGAGAATCTCTAGTGAGAGATTGCCTAGCGGCAAAAGTCCAGACAATTATGGTTAAAGGAAGGTGATTCTAACACCAAGTTTTTCCATATGGCTGCAAGTGCACGTAGAAGGTTTAACATGATCACCTCCCTTAGATATGGTGGCCATGTGGCCACATCCCCTCTAGATTTATGCAATACGGCTAATAATTACTTCAGGGACTCCAAACATGTAGGACATAGGGGCATGTGGAGACTTTCCCATTCAGATATGCCACCACTTGGAGAGGAGGTGTAGACAGTCCTAAAGGAATTGAAGGCAGAAGGATCCCCTAGACCTAATGGCTTCCCTATTTTTTCTACTTTGCTTTTTGGTCGATTGTCAAAGATGATGTGCTAGCTGTGATAGATGAATTCCATAGGGGAAACTTTGGCATGGAAAGGATAAATAGGTCCTTTTTGTTTCTTTTGCCCAAGAAACCAAGGGCCGAGTCATCGATGGATTTCATGCCCATAGCCTTGTCCAATTCTATTTATCTGATCATTGGTAAAATTTTGGCGAATAGGATGAGGGAGGCGGTGAAAGATATTATTAGCCCTATGCAGTTTGCTTTTTTCAAAGGGCGTTCATTGTAGGAGTCCTTTATTTTGGCTTAAGAGATGGTGTCTGGGTGGGTGAGGCGGAAGAAGGGTGCTTTTTTATGGAAGTTTGATTTTTTGAAGGCATATGATTCCCTATCATGGCAGTACCTTTGGGAGATCCTCAAACGATGTGGTTTTCCAAAAGAATGGGTCCAATGGATCAAAAGATCAGTTACCACCTCCTGCTTTTCCCCCTTAATAAATGGGCATCCTACAGGCCATTAGTTCCAGCCACAGAATGATGTTAGCAAGGGTGCCCTATGGAACAGCTTGTCTTTATTTTAGCAATGGACACGTTGGCTAGGTTGACATTCAAGGTGTGCTCGGAAGGCTATACACATGGCTACACATCTTCTCAAAGGGCTCTGACACCTATTCTACAATTTGCATATGACATTGTATTTTTTGTGGAGGGTTGTCCCTGAGGATGAGGTGTTTAAGCCTGTGGTAGACATTTTCGGTGAGATTTCAAGCTTGCATATTAATGGTGCCAAGTCATCTCTTATGTGTTTTAGCGAGGTGTGTAGATAGAAGGAGGAGATATCCTGACTATTGCAGACGCCCATTGTTACTTTGCCTATCGGGTATCATAAGCTTCCATTGTAAGCCAAGAAGATGAAGAAGAAGGACTAGGCCCAGTTGTTTGAGAAGGTTTCAATAAAGTTAGAAAGCTGGTGTGGCAGGTTCCTGTCTAAGGGGCGACGGTTGGTTCTACTTAACTAAGTCCTTTCTACGATCCTAGAGTTTTTTCTTTCTATGTTCAAGGCACCAGGTTCGGTTATCAAACGCTAGGATATTATTCGCAAACGATTTTTCTGGAAAGGGCCTGCTCATAGTGGTAGATTTTTTCAACCTATTAAATGGAAGTTGGTATGTACGCCAAATAAGAAAGGAAGGCTGGGCGTGAGGTCTCTCCATGAATTTGGACTCTCTTTTGTTAAAGTGGGGGGTTGATTATTCTACGTGGAGAGGAAGGGTTATGGCAGACTGTGGTTTGTGATTCTTATGGTGGGAATGCTGGGAGGGTGGCAGATGTGGTTAGGTAGCAACTAGCGTCTCCTTTTTGGGACTCCATCTCCAAATGCGTGACTAATCACTAGGAGCACATTGAGCCAAACTTAGGCAGTGGAGATGGCTTGAGTTTTTGGGATGATGATTGGAGTGGCCTAAGACACCTAGTGGATGTCTACCCACGTGTATATGATGCCTCGGTGTGCAAGCAAGCCTCGATGGTTGGTATGTGGCAACCAAAGAAGGAGACATGGGGTGTGCCTCCTTCCGGAGGTGCCCTTACTAGAGCTGGTGACGAAGCTGATTCCATGCATCTTGCTTTGACTGCTTTCAGGCCAAGGGAAGGGGTGGATACTTTTACCTGAAGGAAGGGGATTTATGCTCTGAGCAGTGCCTATGAGGTTTCTTCTATGACACAGGAGGTAGATGAAGCAGGCTGTGTGTGTGTGCATATGTGGAGATTGAAGATACCACTCAAGGTTCAGATCTTCTCATGGCTGGCTTGGCGTGGAGGTTTGATCATAGGGGCCCTTAGGAGATGTGTTTTTGGGTCGAAGATTATGCTTTCACCCCTGTGTGGCTTTGAGGGAGATGATACCAAGCACCTTGACAAATGAAGTTTGGTGCAGATTTTGCTCTTCCCCACTACCAAATTGGGCGTTGTTATGGACCCTCTTCACGAAAAAGGATATGCCACAGGTAACTATGCTACAATTTTATGGGCCATATGGAGAACTAGGAATGACGTCATTTTTAATGGTGCAAACATGTGGGTGGAGAATGTGTGTGGCGATGTAGCGTTGAGTGCCCGTATGTGGCGTGATAATTTGTAATCTTTATTGTTATTAATATAGCTGGATTTCTACTGTAAACGGTAGCATTCCTTTTTCTTTCCAAAAAAAAAAATTATATGATAAATGAGAAAAATTGCGACAGTAATTTTTTTTTAAAATAACTCAAAGATTATAACTTCATTACAAAGTAAAAGTTATAATACCTTAAACATCGATATCTATTACACCGCAACCTATTTCTGATTCTTCTAGAAATTCTCGATATGCTTCAGGTAGAAAAGAATGTTCACTATCCTTCTTTTCATCAAAGAAATCATGAGGCACGAATTTAACGGGTATAATCCACCCATTCCTGCTATTATTAGGTACATACAAAACTTGTGATACTTGACAAGCTAGTATGAATGGTTTAGTTGTTTGAAGAATTTGACGATTCTTATTTAAATTGATAAAATCATGTTTCTTATCTTTTTTGAAATCAATCCATTCCTTGAAAGCATCAAACTAATCACACTTAAATAAAACCACCCTGCAGTCTTATGTGAAACTCATATTGACAATCTATGTGATTTTGCCATAATAACCATCACAACTTGTTCCAGTATCACAACGTACAAAAACTTCGGCCTGTTGTGATGCCTTTCCATCATCGATTGACTTTACTCTGAATCTGAATCCATTAATTATGTACCTGGAATAATATTGTCTATAACTCAATGGAGTTTCACATATTAAATCAAAGTCATTCAACCAATGTGGGTCATTGTTTTCTTTCATATGATATACACGTTGCTTAAATCAATCAAGGAATTGCAACTCTTGAACAAAATGAGGTGAAGAATGTTTAAATTCATTGAAAAATGGATCGACATCAGGAATTTGTTTGAAGATATACAAGTGAGCTAACTACCAATCCTTTAAATCGATTATTTTATATTCTGTGTAGAGGATCGACCTTCCCTTCATATCAAAAATTGATAGAGAATCATCATTAATTTCACTGTATCCCTCATCGAAATTTCTCTGCAGTCGATTGAATTTGTTGTCAATATTATCCATGTACATAGCACAGAAATTTATGCATTCTTCTATAAGGTAACCCTCAACAATTGACCCCTCTGGCATCATTTTATTTAAGATGTAAACTTTGAGCTTCTTCAGAAATCGCTCAACTGGATACATCCATCTATACTATATCCGACACCAACTCTTGCTTCATTTGCAAGATGTACTATTAGATGGACCATCACGTCAAAGAAAGTCGAGGGTAAAATTTATTCCATTTTGCATAGTGTAATGACAATTTGATCGTTCCAATAGTCTAATATTTCACAGTTTAAAGTCTTAGAGCAAACCACTTTAAAATATCAACTCATCTCCATGAATGTATCGACCACTAGATTTGGCAACACTCCACGAATAGCTAACGAGAACAAAGCCTGCATGTACACATGTGAATCATGTCTTTTCAATCTATTGATTTTCTTTTGAACTTCATTCACACACTACGAGAGCTATGAAGAAAACCCGTCTACGGCTCTAATTCCTTTCAAAAAGGAGAATATCCTATCCCTCTATCCTTGATTTAGACTGTACATTACTGGTGGCATTTCCTCCCCATTGATGACATGTAGCTCAGGACGAAGTCCTAATTCCTTCATGTCATTTCTCGATCTTGACATGTCTTTCAAATTTTCTGTTAAGTTCAACATATCTAAGATGTTGTCCACGACATTTTTCTCAATATGCATCACATCAATGTTGTGATGTATTGTCAGATCTTTTCAAAGCTCCATAAAAAACATACTCTTCTTAAAATTGAAGCCCTTTAAAGCTATCAGATCTTTCTTAAATGGATGATCGAGTCAGACATTGGCAAGCTTTTGTAATTTCGTAAGCACTTCGGACCCTAACAGCCGATATCATTTGTGCTCAATTTATTTCTTAGATTTCTGCTCGAAAATTGACAAACATTACCATTAAATCTATCCTTAAACTATAAACTCTACCATCTAGGTTCAATGGGAAGAAATCTACGGTGCCATAAATAAGAAAATTTCTTACTTTCAGGTAGACGCAAATGATATGTATCATCCATACATATTGGGTAGGCAAACTTCCCTTTCGTACTCCATCCAAAAAGGTTCACATACATTGAAAAGTCATTTAGGGTCTAGAACAAAGCCACGTGCATCTAAAAGAATTCTTTCTTCTTTGCATCAAACGTCCGAACACTGTCGTTCCGCAGTTATTTCAGTTCATCTACTAACGGTTGCAGGTAGATGTCAAATGCATTTCCTGATTGCTTGGGACTTGGGATTAAGAGGGTCAACATCATAAACGAGGATCGCATGCATAGCTAGGGAGATAAGTTGTAAGTAATCATCATGACTGGCCAGATAGGGTAGGATGGGTACATGTTCCTAAATGGATTAAATTCATCGCTTGGAAGTCCCAATCTAAAATTACGCGAATCCTCTACAAAAGATAAATGCTTGCTGTTGAAATCTTCCCACTCCTCTGAATCAGTTGGATGGTGAATACGATTGTCTTCTGACTTGTTTTCCTGATGTCACCTCATCCACATTACAGTCCTACTAGAAATAAACAATTGCTACAACCTTGGAATTAATGGAAAATAATGAAGAATCTTTCTGGCTTGTTTCCTCTCCTTTATATCTTTCCATACCACATTCCGGGCAGGAAGTCAAGTTATCATAATCGTTTCTATATAACAGGCAGTCATTTGGGCATGTGTGGATCTTCTCACAATTCATGCCAAGAACTCGTATTTGTTTCTTTGCTTCATACCATGACTCCAGCATACCATTGGGATTATTTAACAACTCCCGTATAAACTAAAGCACCTCTGACATCAATTTCGTTATAGCTTTATTCAAAACTTTCATTTGAAATAATCTCAACAGAAAAGACAGCCTCGTCATGGAACTGATTCCATGGGCAATAAGCTACTCAGCTGCCTTCATTTCATCATAAAATTGATTACAGTTATTGAATGCTTCCTCATCATTTGCAATATCAGGATCAGCCTCTCTCATCTCATGCAGCATCTCATTGATTTGATTATCATTGTCTTCATCGTCATCAGACTCAACCACTTCCATTGTATTCCGTGTGTCATCTTGTGTTGGTTTCTCTACATGTATAGTCCACTTCGTGTAATGCTACCACTAACCATTATAGATCACATGCTCAAAAACTATTTTCCAAACCTGAAAAAATTCATTAAAACACTGCCTACACTGATAGAATATTCTCTCATAAAAATCTCCACATCTATATTGTTTCCTATCTTCATGAAAGGTCCAATCCAAGAATGAGATCACCCCACTCTTATACTTACTGTAATCCAAATTCCTCAAACCAATTCAAGACTTGTCCATGATAACCTAAAATTTTATTGCAAACAACTCACAAGTTAGGATCAAATATACAAAAGGTATTTGTATTTTAAATAAGATTTTCACTTGATAGCCCATCTCCGAAGATTTAATCACAACGTTACTTGTTACATTCAACTAGTGTCTAAAGAAATTTCGACAGCATCTCTCCGCACTTCTCCAGTATACCCCCCAAGACCAACCTTAACTACGTTCCCAATAGCCCTCACTAAAAGGCACTTAAGGAACAAAGCTAAGATTAGTTGGTATACTAGAGAAGAGCGAGAAAATGCATCCGAAATTTCTCTACACACTAGCTACATGTAACAAGTAACCCTAAGTTGTGATCGAATCTTCAAGAACCCACATTAGTTCAGAACTTCTCTGAACTAAGGACGACGACACTTATGGCATGTTATAAAGACAACACATCATGCATGTAAGTGAAGTATACACACACTCTGCATTGTTCATATAACATGATCATAAGTCTCAACAGGCTAGTATTTTGACAAAATTATATTCCTCCCACAACTTGTAACCTACAAGTTAGAATTCCTATTATTTGGCATGAAGTGCTTCTAAATTTGTGCAAGTGTATTAAGAGCTAATAATTAAACATTTAATATAAACAATAAATGTGGGCACACCCCACATTTAACACAATACAAATTGTATGAAAAAATTAAAAATGTGGGCACGCCCACATTTATATCAAACAACACAATTTAAATTGTAAACGAAACATGTGGGCATACCCTACAATTAACATTTGTCAAATACTGATAAAATTAAACAAAATTAACATTTCTAATAAGTTAATAATTGCAATCAACTACATGTAAATTTAATAAAAATTATTTCACAGGAAAATTTAATTTCCAAAAATAAATTTACAAGCAAATTTAAATTTAAAAAAATTTACATGTAATTTTTTTATTAAAAAAATAAATTCACAAGATAAATTAATTCACAAATACTTTCATTCAATTTATTTAACATTAAATTAATAAAAAAACAAAAACAAGGAAGGGTGGGGAGGGGTTGCAAGGGGTGTGGGAGGGGGGAAAGCGGCAGGGAGGGGTGCAAGGGGTGGAGGCTATGGGGAGGGGGAGGGGGAGGGAGCGGTACGACAGAGAGGGGGAGACACAGAGAGGGGGATGGTAGAGCACGACAACGAGGGCGAGGGCTACGGGGACGGGGAGGGGCAACGCGTGAGGGTAGCTTCGTCGAAGGGGGTGGCGCACTGGAGGGCGAGGGAAGGAGCTTGCCTCTCGTAGCGAGGTCGACGACAGAGCAAGACGAGCAGTCGTGGTGTGGACAACGGGTGCATGGTCGTGGTGAGGACAAGAGCTCCGATGTAATGGTACGGACAAGAGCTCCGATGTCATGGTGCGAACGGGAGCTCACGACCGGAATCTGTTGTTGAGTGTTGATCTTAGGCCTCTTAGGCTTGCTTTAGGGCTTAAATACTCATGTATTTGTTAAGATTTGGATTAGTCCTCAAGGGGTTGAGGAAAGTGAGAGGCTGATGTAGTAGGTCTAAGGCTTAGGGATTATTCAGCCCCGTTGCCTGCCCTTTGGTTTGCGGGACTTGATAACCTAAGCACCCAAAATCACATAGTAGTCTAGTTCAGTGCGCTTAATAAAGAAATAATGCTAAAAGTATTCTATTCTAAAAAGCCATCTCGAAGATCTAGCATAGGAGTGGCTCAACAACACAAGTTGATTGGACAAGTTCTCGATGCGGAAAGGTGGAATATTCCCCTTGAAGATACGTATTAACATATCGTTACCTCGGTGCTTGTCTCCTAAGATATCTAAATATCCTATCGAGGGCTTGTAAGTACATTGTGCTGGTTCAGGTGCCATGGGCAAGATTATCCTGAAATGTCGATTGCCAAGGCCTGAATTTAGCTACAAAATGCCATGGGCAGCACTATCTCGAAGTGTCGAAAGCCAAGAACTCTGGGGGTGGACAAGGGCGATGCTATCTCGAAGCATCAAAAGGCAAGGACCCTTCGAGGATTGATGGTGGGGATAAGGAATCCGATACAGACTGTGTTTAGGGCAATCCAAGGCTAGATCTAGGAAAATATAAAAGGAAAACAGAAACTCTCAAAATGAAAAAACCTTTCTCTATCTCTCTCTTACAAAATGCACTGGCAAATTAAACCTAGACACAATACGTCTAATGCATGGGTGCTTTAACCGCTGGGGTCAACGAACCTCTGGATAGTTTTTGTGGGCCTTAGAAACCTTTGCGGCAGACCCAGGCTGAAGTTGGTCAGGTCTGGATCTTGGCTGGTACTTGAGTAACTCTAGACCTTTTGTTTGCATTCTATTCTAATTTCTGGAGAGTGGCACAAATCAGGCATCTGAACACCAAAAGCATAGTCTAGAAATATAGTTCTTTCGATAGGATTTTTCTAGGGACTAGAAAAAGTTAGGAATGGGGTATGATGGTAACACCATCATTAGCCATAATTGACTTGAATTAGTTGAAATAAAGTGACAAATGCTCTTGAATGATCGCCGGAGGACAGTAATTTCATTCAAATCCATTCTGGGAAGAAACATTAAAATAGGGTTAAACCTGTTGTCTTAACTTCACATCACAAATGCAGAGTAATCATGAGGTTTTTTAAGGGATAATTGAAGGTAAAGTGAGCATTAAAGTCTAGAAAGTGTATCCACACAAATAGAAATAGGGTTTCACGCATTCCGAGAACCAAAACAACACACAAAACCCTAATTTTAGACCTGCTTAAATTAAAGAGGTCTTGGTTAGGATAAAATTCATATAAACCTTTTAAAATTCATATAAAAATATTCTAAGAGGTTTGGTACCCTTGGTTTGACCATCTGAACCCATTTGACCTTCAATAGAATCTCAGACGGGATTTTGCCTTAATTTGGGCTACTATTCAAATTGCCCAGCCAAACGTGGTCAAAAATGAAACTCAACTTCATCATTAGATTCCTTGGGTCCAAATTAGGTTACTACCAAAATTTGGATCCAATCAGAATTCATTTGACCTAGTTTGCAATCTAGTCCCTTAAAACTTTATTTTTCACACTAAGCCCCTAACTTTCGATTTCCTTGCAATCAGGGCCCTAACTTCTCATCATTTTCTTCAAATGGATCCTTGTCACCATTAACGTGTGAGCGTATTTGTAACCAACCTTCAAACAAGGAGATCTCCTTGATTCCTTAACCAAATCCTCCCAAAATTAGAAGGAACAATCTTCAGAAGATCCTCTTTTTGATACTTCAAGGATTCCAAATCATACCATGGAGCTTAGGCGAAGCCCTCAAAATCCACAAGGAACCCAAATCAAATCATGATGAAATCACGACTAATTCCCCTGTTTGACCTCAAATCTGAGCTCTATATAAGCTCTAGATCATACGGCCATTCTTCTTAGCAAGGTTTAGGCCCAAAAATCCTCTTCAACTCCTTCCCAACCTTCTTCAATCGAGCTCCAGCGAGCCTCCTCAATTTTATTCCTATGGCCAGCCAACAACCAAATTGGCTGGTTATCCTTCTTCCCCGACTTCATCCACTCCTCGACGGCCAACTCAAGAGCCGCCTCGGCACCTTCCTCGTCGTTCCCCCTCAGGAGATTTCACCTCCTTTGGCACCAGCAATCACACCGGCATGCCATCTCTATCCCTTTCATCCTTAGCTTAGGTTAAATTTCTCCCTCTCCCTCTCCCTCTCTAGATCCTCTTCGACTCCTTTATTGTTTGATTCAGCCACAACATCGCCCTCACACCCACCGTCTTCCCCACGGCCAGCGAAGCTCTGGTGGGCTCGCATGGCCATCACACCACACCAAACACCACTCCACTACCTCCACGAGCTCCGCCACATCCTTTTCTTTAAAATCTCTCAACAAATTTCACCTCAACACCACTCAAACACCCTACCGAACACCACCTCCTCCGCTCACCTTCTCCGTCACCAACCCCCTTCCGACCACCACATGCCTCGAAACCACCACCACTGTACTCGACTTCACACAACGAAGCATGTAAGCATATTTGACAAGGCCACAAGGCCGTTTTTGTGTGTGTAGGTCATCACTGCTGTCGACCTCATCGCTGACTGACAGCATCCTCCTCTGCCATGTTCCAACCACCAACGAACCTACCACCACATCAAGAAGCTGCAGAACTACATCAGGAACCTTCTTTGAGCTTCAATTGCAAACGAAGTCGCAGTAGCCACTCGGATTGAGAAGAGCTTCCAGCTGCAATTCGTAACGAAGAAGGAGATTTTCTTTAGTCCCATATCGTGGACTCAGTAACTCATGACCACGCATAAATTGAAATCACCTCATCTATTGTTTGCCTCAGCAGGCAAGGGGTGAGGTCCCCTTCCACGCCCTAACTCACACACTATACACGTGCTTTCACACACCCTCACCCACTACGCATGCCGACAGGTCTGGGCATTGGGTCTGATTACCTGGGTCCAATTTGATTGTGAGGAAGGAAAATTTTGAGAGGGAGGAGGGTTTTTGCTGCCTCAGGATTCGTGCCCTCCTCTCTCAACACATAGCTAAGATTTAAGAGGCCCTTTTGCCTCTGTCTGTTGTGCCTTGGTGCCTTGAGGTTAAGGCATCTGAAGCCTTACATTGTCATTTGACATGATACTGGTTACTATGGAGATATTTACTGTGGATACTCGATTGAGGATGCTGTTCAATTATTTGAGTTAATTGTTGAGCTTAACATTAAGGTTAATTTGGTGGTTCAAACCACCATTTTAACCCCATCTTTTTGCACTCTGAATCTTGATTTGATTGCACTATTATTTTGGTTACATTGAGTATTATTTTCGCATGTTCTTCTTGATATTGTGATTAGTTGAATTGATTTGCCCAATTGCTCCCTGCGAACGACCTTGGACTCACATCGATTTAGAGTTTTATAAATTTAAGTGTTGTCATGATTTTTGTTGAGTGTACTACGATGCATATATCTTAAAACGACGATTCTCGTGCTACAACAATAACACCCATTCCCAGGTCTCTACTACACTAATTATTTCACCAAATATACCACCACCCCCTAAGTCAAACACCTCTACCACTCCCAACCAAATCCCACCAAATATTCCCATTGTACTCTCCTTAACTAACCATAGAGACCTTGACCCCTCCATCCTGGAACCCCCAATCCCCTATTACTTCCTTTCCTTTGATAATTGAAAATATTCCCCAAGACCCTAGCCTTTCGACAACGAGACATATTGCTACCAAACCCATTGATCTCAAGCCTCCTTCATCGAATCGAACATCACGGGATGTATATATCTTTTTAGTGGTGGGATCATAGTAAAGGTAGCCATGATGGTTGGATGCGTAGCCAAGAGAGATACATTTCGTTGTGTGGTAAGAGAATTTATGATGTTGATATGGTCGGAGAAGTGGGTAAACACCACATCCAAAGGATCGTAAGGCATGGTAATCTGGATGTTTCTTGTGTAGGAAGAAATGTGGTATTTGATTATTTAGGGAAATTCTAGGTAGTTTGTTTATAAGGTGGACTATGGTGCAAAAAGTAAAGTGCCAAAAGGCATGCGGTAGCAAAGCATGAGTTGCTACGACAGGTAAGCTGCCAGAGTTTCTACGATGTCGCTGTAATCACTTCCAAGATTTTGGAAAATGATGGCATTTAATTCTGCTATGTCAACTGTATGCCCTGTGACAGCTAATTCATCAGAGATATACTTTGCTTTGTAGAGAAATGTGTAAATAGTATCATCACCCTTCTTCAAAGCCTGAAGTTGCATTCTAAGTTGAAGAATTTGGTTGTGAGAGGGTGCTCCATAGGCATCATGGAGAACATTCCAAAATCAAGGCTAGTGTGGATACCAACTACTGTGGATAGAACATCTTCTGAGAGAGATGCAATGTCGGTTTGTGAAATCATGTTTTTTTTTAATATTTTCGTCATAGTATGGCATGAAAACATGCCGACAAATAATTTTAACGAAACTTGGTAAGTCCCGATTGAACTCAGGGAGGCGAAAGTGCGACTTGATTTGATTTCAATATGTGCGATGTGTTGAAAATAATGATCTAATCTAACTAGAACTAAAAGCAATAATCAAGATAGATAGACGTGAAGCAAATCAACTTTACTTAAATAATAATCATGCAAGTTCTCCACGTAGTTGAATGCTTGACAAGAAAATTAACTAGAATAACTAGAACTTAATTAGAACAACTAGAACAAAAACTACTAGAACTAGAACTACTAGAAGAATTAAAGAGAAGACTATTTATTCTACTAGAACAAGGGCACCAAGGAGTGGCCCGTGGTGGTCTTAGGAGGGCGTGGAGGGGTAGCAACAGTGTACCAAGGGTGGCCTTAGTGAATGGCTCAAAGCAAGAGGGGAGTTTGGAGAGGGGGATGCTCGGTGGTGGAATTGCCTCTCAAATTGGGAGTCTGGGGTCCTTTTTATAACCAAAGCGAGGGGTAAAACAGGTTTCTTACAGCCCCAATCCATTCTAACAAGCTGGAGCAACAAGGGTCATCGATTTGGAGATCTACAGCTCAGACTACGTCCAAAACGTGAGCCCACGGGCCTCCATCGCGCTCCAAACATGCACTTTCACCAGATGCCACCACGTGGTGCCTCCAACGCTGGCCAATCGAAATCACATAGCTAAGCACACGCTAAAGCCACCGCCTTAACTATCATCGCGTGCCACACGCACATTCAAATCCGATCGTCTGATCATGACGATCGACGATTGAGATCGTGTCCACGTCGTGCACTTGCCACCGCCTCATTGCACTAGCATGTGATGGCTCATCATCACATGCATGTGCATCCAACGCACCTCACGCCTTGTGCATCTCCTCCAACACCGCATGATCCAAATCTAACGACTCAATTTCTCATGCTAGCACTGAGCGTGAATTTTCCCTCCTTCGTGCCTTTCGAATGGGCATGCGACACTCGCCTTAAAGCGCTCAACCAACGTGCTACATGGGTGTTTGTGTCAAGTTTTTTTTTTAGCGAACGCATGTCCTCAGTCGTTGGATGAAGATCCAACAACTGAGATGATGTCTCATCTTGATGAAGCATGGGGAGGCTAACGAAACGTGGCGCTCCCATAGCCATTAGATGGCAATCCAAAAGCCCACAAAGCTCCAATAGTTTGCTTTAAAGGCTGAGGGCAAGGTGGAGGGCTGTTGGGATGGCACCACATGGCACCATCTTGATCGTCTATCTTCTAGCCTTTGTAGATGGTTCTATAGGACTTCGATTGAGGCGATTCTTGTGTCGTTGGATTGCGATCATCGCTTTGAGTCCATTCGTATGGTCATATTTATCATACATGGCCTCGAATCATCTGCAATTATTATTGCATATCAATTAGAACATAAAAATAAAACTATTATTTACATAGCTAAACAAATCAACTACGATGCAAAATATGCTGCTCATGCATGCATTATTCCTAAGTTAAGCTAGGACCTAACTTAATTTAGATAAATTAGGTCCTATGATTGCTGTGCAATCATACCCCCATGCTTAAATCTTGCTAGTCCCTAGCAAATGCAAGACAAATGCAAATTGGCCCTAAATGGCTGATTTTTATCAAGAGTTTGACTAGAGATCCATTTCTTTTGTTTTCATCCAAAAATTTAGAAATCCAGATAATTGTGAAAGTGTAGTGTTCTAGCCTATGCAATAGATCTAGGTGAAAAGATAATCCACAACTAAAGCTCATACTCAACCCCTAGTAAAATTCTATCGGGATAGGAAAACTTCTTCCCTCAAGGGTATAACAAAATAATATGTACCCTGCTTTTAGGTTAAGTAGATGTCTCAGTCAACTAGGTTTGTATTTGGTGGCTCACACTCCTCTGGTATTACAAATAGACTAGTACTACAAAATCTAGATTGCCGAACTATTAAATAAATCAACTCAGAGAGGGTGAAGAAACTATTCACTCTTTAGTTCCTTTGTACTTACACTCTTTCTCGCTTTTTCCTTCTCTTTTTCTTTTCCTTTTGAGGTCATAATCTCACAAAATTTGTAAATGTACTCAATATTTGATGGTCTCACATGCCATTAACACTTTAATTATGTTCTGATAACCCTATAACTAAGTCAGAATTCCTTAGCCAGTATTTGGGCAATTAGAAATATAAAAAAGTAGGTTAAGGCTATATTTGGTAGATCACAATGGTAGTAGGTATTGTTGCCTCAATGTACTTGACACAAAATGAAATAAACACAACTCAACACTTTTTTTTCATACTTTTTCTCTTTTTCTATTTTTCTTCTCTTTTTTTTAATATCTATCAACACAACACAATACAACACACGTACATAAATTTTTATCCACGAGGCATTATTGGGGATTGGTGATGTTCAAGAGGATATTGGGTGGCTCATTTGGTTGAAGTGTCTATTCTTGGCACCAGGAAAAGATGGATGGGACAGCTTATTTTTGACCTTTGACACTAACACCATCCTCCAACCGAGGATTCCGTAAAGGACGCTCGTAACCATCCTCCTTAGTTATAGTTTTATTAGGACCCTCTCTCTGCGTATTCGCCTTATTTGGTGGCTCTCAAAAATTCACACAAGGAAATCATACGCAAGAACCAAGAGCGAAAACTACGCCGAACTTCGAGTATCATTATCCAATTGTCTAGAAATTAAGATTCCTTTCACTAGACTTAGAACACTAATAGACACTCTACTCTCACTTTGCCATTGTTTGCTAGATCTAATAGAAGATGGTTTTCCTAACTTGCTAATTATTGTCCAAGGGTTCAAGAAAAGAAGTAATGCATCTTCTCGACAAACTAAAGATGCCCATCAGTCTTCACAGTAGATCCATTGCAAATTCTACGTGCAAGTGTGAAATTGTACTGGATTCTAAATTTAGGAATCAACTAAAGAATAAATCCCTAATAAACCTCTTAATAAAAATCAATGCTATGTACGATTAACCTTATATGATTGCACTTTAATAATTTCCCTTGTCAGGTTGTTCTTAAATTAAAGACCCTAAAGTGTAATTAACATGCTGCTTAGAGGTTTTCTAAGGTGTTGGCAGGAAAATTTTCAGTTTATGTGTACTATCCCCCTTGCCTAAGTTCTTGCATGCCCTCATGCATAAATAAAAGGAAAATAAAGTAAGATAGGGATAAGTGGATAGAAATCACCTATAATTGCACCTAATTCTTTATTCAGCATATGCCAACCAAATCACAGAAAGCACAATATGCAAAAATATATGCCAAAATAGAAAGATGCTATGTATAAAAGGTGTGTACATATGTATAAGTGCTGAGTTTAACGCCTCCAAGTAGACGAAAATTTAATTACACATCCTTGATAAAATTAATAATTTCATTAGTAGGAGGAGGTTCCTGGGCCATAAATAGCTTGAGGTGCTGGCCATTTACCGTAGAAACATGCTCAGATTTTGGGTCCATAATTTGGACCACCCCATTAGAATATGGGTGAATCACAAGATACAAGCCAGTCCACTTGGACTTAAGCTTACCTGTAAAGAATTTGAGGCAAGAATCAAATAACCAGACTTGCTGGTTAGGCATGAATTCCTTCCTTCAGATGTGGCTGTCGTGAAAAGCTTTAGTCCTATCTTTGTATATCTTTGCATTCTCATAGGTTTCCCACTGAATTTTCTCTAATTTGTTGAGCTGGAGCTTCCTCTCATAACCTCCTGCATCAAGGTTAAAATTACATTTCTGCACCGCCCGAAAGTCATGGTGCTCCAACTCAATAGGAAGGTGATAGGTTGTTCCATACACCATGCAGTATGGCGACATTCTGAGCGAGGCCTTGTACACAGTCTGATATGCCCAAAGCACATCAATTAATCGATCAGATCAATCCTTCCTATCTGGTCTAATCATCTTCTGGAGAATAAGCTTTATTTGATGGTTAGAAACTTCAACCTACCCATTGATCTACAGTACGGGGTGGTGATGTGGTGATGTACCTTGTATTTTTTCAATAGTGACCTAAAACGAGCATGGATGAAGTGACTACCTCCATTGCTAATCAGAGTGTGGGGAACACTGAATCTCGTGAAATGAATTCCCATACGAATGAGATGACGACCTTATGATCAGCCCATCTTGCCGGGATGGCTTCAACCCACTTCGAGATATAGTTAACTACAAGAAGTATGCACTCGAAACCATGCGAGTTCAAAAAGGGGCCCATCAAATCGATGCCCCAAACTTCAAATACTTTTATGAGTAGAATGGGTTGGAGAGGCATCATGTCTCTCCAGATCATAGAACCAACCGACTGACATCGCTTGCAACACTTGGCAAACTCATGTGCATCTTCGAAAATAGTTGGCTAGAAAAAACCCGACTGCAAAATCTTCGCAGCGGTTTTCCAGCCCAAAAAATGACCACCGCAAGCATCGTTGTGGCAAAATGATAACACACTCGAAATTTCTAAGTCAGGGACGCACCTTCTAATGATCTGATTAGCCCTGATGCGAAAGAGCAAAGGGTCATCCTAGAAATAAAATTTGTCTTTTGAAATGAATTTGAGTTTCTGGTCCTTGGATAAACCCACAGGAATCTTGCCTACAACAAGATAATTCGCAATATCTGCATACTAGGGAAACTCAATAGAATTAACGGCCAAAAGAGACTCATCCAAGGAATTGATCTGAGATAGGCAGGGAATAAGGGATGTGTTCTGGGAGTAGTCGAGACAGGTGATCCACCACTACATTATGAGCTCCGGCATTGTTGTGAATCTCGATATCAAATTCCTGCAATAGAAGGATCCACCTGATAAGATGGGGTTTGGCATCCTTCTTTGCCAACAAATGCCGAAGGGCAGAATGATCAGTCAAAATAATTACTTTTGACCCAAGTAAATAACATCTAAACTTCTCCAACCCAAACACTAATGCTAGTAGTTCTTTCTCAGTAACCGTATAATTACACTGAGCCTCATTCAGCATCTTTCTAGCATAGTAGATTACAAACGGATGGGGATCTCAACATTGGCCTAGTGTTGAAGCGGAAAACATACGCAAAAAGGGATTGGACTTTGAAAAAAAACTTGTCGTCATAGTATGATTTGTGAAGAAATCCATCAACAGATAAATTTATACCGAAACTCTAAGAATTTCAGGTTGAACACAGGGAGGCAAATGTTTGATTAAAAACACGCGTTTGTTTTATTTGTCACGAAATAGATTACCTGGTTGAAAACTAGCTATTTATTTAACAAATAATAAATAGAAGAGAGAGAGAGAATATTACAAATAAAGATAAAAGAGTGGTAGAATAAACATGGATTCATCATCACAAGCTGATGTTCATTACAATTACAACTACTCACTACTTAGAAAGCAGGATATCTACACTAGAAAGCAGTAAAAGAGAAGGTAGAGAGAAGTTATCCTCCTCGATGGCTACTTGGAGGACAAGCCGAACGGGGCGATGCCTGGAAGACAAAGGATGAAGTGGAAAGAACCAGGGGCGAGGAAAGACATTGTCGTCGTCGCAGGATCCACTTTCGGAACGAAGGGAGAAAACTTTGATTTTGGCTCTACAAGAGCATCCTGGGTTTGGGACAAGCTTCTTTAGAGATTTGGAGAGGGAGAGAGGTGAAGGAAGGGATGATTGAAATGTGGGGGGCATAGGCCTTTTAATAGGTGTAGAGGTTGGGGGTAAAAAGGTCATTTTATGTTAAAAACATTAATGCAGGGCCTTTAGTGACGGATTTATCCATCACTAAAGGCTCAAATGTGGGCAACGTGCAAGCCTCTCACACGCACCTCTTCTTCTCTACGCAAACGCTTCATCACGTCCAAGCATTCTCGGTCGTCCGATCGCGAGATCGAACGGCTGAGACCGCTCCTCGCCGGCTTCAACTTCAACATAACCGCACGCCCGTGCATGCGCTGGAGCGTTCGAACACGTGTTAGATCATGCGCTGGTGATCCACACGCTCTGGTGCTACCACGTCTCCCGCATCTGCACGCCCACTTGCCATCCAATGGCTCAATTGAGCCTGCATCCGCGTCCTCAGCTGATTTGGGGTGTGTCGTGTTTCGAACGCACGCCCTACACCTACAACTTCGAGTCATGACCAACGTGCCAAGCGCTCTACTTTGGTGCATTTTGAATCCAAGCGCACTTGCTCTCAACCGTTGGATTAAGATCCAATGGTTGAGATCAACTTAGCAGGTGAGGAGAAAGGGCGCAGCGGTCCTCACCAATTTGGTTGGGCCATTTTGGGTGACCGAGATGGCACCACATGGCACCATCTTGGCCATCCATCTTCTGTGACTTATAGAAGGTGCCACGGTTGTCAGATTAGGCCAATTTTAGCGTCGTTAGGCTACGATCATCAATTCTAACCCATCCACGCGATCGAATTTGTCATCTGAAGTGCGGATTGACACCATCTTGGCCCTTAATCTCTAAAATCGTGTTATGTAAACTCATGTGAGACTTCATATAATGATTCTTCACCTTCAGAATCAAAGAAATCTGAATCTGCATTAATGTATGTCTCAAAATCATCAATCACTTTTTGATCCATGGAGACATACGTTTCCTCGTACCCTAGCTCAAGGATCTCAGGTGAAGAAATCAAATCATCCTTATTTGATCACTCTAGAACAACCTAGTCAATCCCGCTCTCGTAACACATGTCCCCCCCAATAGGTGCCTGAGCAGGTTCTGACATTGGCTCTCCTAAAGGGGGTTCATCCTGGGAATCATCCTAAGATTGAACTAAAGAAACCATAAATCTCATCCTCAATTTTGACAATTTCCCAAGTAAAAACTCACCCGGGCCCTTATCCTTAACATCCTGGAGCCAATCCAACAAATACTTGTTCAGATCATCAATCATTTCAATCAGGGGCTCTAATTCTTCAATGTAAGGTGTTGGCTGATCTTCTAAAGATTGTATAGTATTCCTCAAGTTAGCCAACACCTTCTCTTGGACCTGGTTAACCTGAACCAAATGGTTTGGTTCAGGGTTGGACAGGTTTGGGTTCAGTGTAGGGGAGTTAAGAAATTGAGGATCTTGATACCCTCCCTGATAATAGGTCATGTCAGGTTGTTCATAAGGTGGTGATGACCTAAAGGCAGTGTATTCAGGGGAGGAGTAAGGATCAGTGTATCCTTCTTGATTGTAAATCACATTAAGTTGTCTAAATGAGGGTGATGATCTATAATCGGTGTAGCTCGGAGAAGGATAAGAATCAAGATCATGGTATCCAGGGTAAAACCCTGAACACGAAGGTCCGGAACTGTATCCCCAATCAGGATTATCCCAACTAGAAGATGGATGAGAATAAGTCTGGTTGGAATAATAATCATTTTAGGAATAAGTAGTGGTAGGAGGGTAGGAGTGGAAGTGAAAATAAGATGTGGAAGGATCCATGACAAAACAGGAGGAAGAAAGGTGCCATGCAATACAAACAAACAAACCCGTCCTTAAGTGGGCTAGCCTAAAGACCTACAGACTCCTAGAACCAATCTTGAGATAAAGAATCGATTTTATCTACCTCTTTCCAGTCAATCCAACTAGTTAGAGGGAAGAACTGGGGAGAAGGTTCTTCCTTTGGCTTGCGCCTCAAGTTCCTAATGTACCCCCCAGCCACGATTATTGATTATGCTCCCTTATCTAGACATCAGATTGAATGGTAGAAATAGACTAATCGAAAATAATCTCAGTTTGGGCTCCTAAGAGCGAGTCCAATCATTAAGGCCAACGTCTACTCTGTTTTAATTAGGGTTAGGTTTGAATGTGCTTTGGAATGTGATGGACCCTTAATCTAGGTTGTGCCCTTAATGATGATTGATATGTGTGTGCGTGCACAACCAATGGTTTTCAATTAAGATTATTTTTGGATGTGATGAATTTTAAGGTTTAAATCTTGCTTAGTAGCTTTTAGGATTCAACTTTAGGTGTATTCAATTAAGTTCAGTTGGCACACAAGGTTTTAAAAGCACAAGTGAAGATGTTTTCCTTTAAAGCTTTAAAAGAATGTGGAGTACCTAGTAAATCCCTAAAAGTTGAACCTATGTGGCAGCTACTTGAGTTGTTTTTAGCTGAAGTGGTGTGGCCCAAACAACTTAAACAATTGGCCAGATGCACCACTTAATTAGACACATAAATGATTACCTAATCTGATTTCTACTCAATTATGTGTTGGTGTGTATACCGGTTCCAAAGATTAGTTTACCAGTTGAGTTTGAAAATCAGAAAAGGTGGTGTACCGCTGTGAGATTTTTTTTTTAATTTTTCTTTTATATGTGGAGGGTGAGGTGGGTGGAGGAGACAACCAAACAATCAAAACTAACCTTAGGGTTTAAGAGAACTCCTAGGTTAATTAGGGTTTGTGTTATTAAGTGATGGATTGAAATCTAGTGGATGGGAGGAGGGGGTAAACTTACAAACCCTTCAACCACCTTTACTCCAATCTACCACCTTTGCCCGTCTCATGAGAGAACCTGCAATCACAATAAGAAATGATAGAAGTGAGGTAAAAGATAAGTAAGATGGGAAAACGAGAAAAATCAAAGATCATCGCCTCCCCAGCAACGACGCCAAAATGTTGAAGTAGAAAACGTATGCAAAAGGGGATTGGATTTTGAAAAAAACCCGTCATTGTGGTATGATTTGCGAAGAGATCCGTCAACAGATAAATTTATACCGAAACTCTAAGAATTCTGGATCGAATACAGGGAGGTGGAAATTTGATTAAAAACACATGTTTGTTTTGTTTGTCACGAAATAGATTAGTTGGTCGAAAACTAACTATCTATTTAACAAATAATAAATAGAATAGAGAGAGAATATTACAAATAAAGACAAAAGAGAGGTAGAATAAACATGGATTTCATCATCACAAGCTGATGTTCATTACAATTACAACTACTCACTACACTAGAAAGCGATAAAAGAGAAGGTAGAGAGAAGTTATCCTCCTCGACGGCTACTTATAGGACGAGCCAGATGAGGCAATGCCTAGAAGATAGAGGACGAAGCGGGAAGAAGGAGAATGAAGCGGGAAGAACCAGGGGTGAGGCAAGACGTCATCGTCATCGTGGGATCCACTTCCGGAACGGGGGGAGAAAACTTCAATTTTGGCTCTAGGGGAGCATCCCAGGTTCGGGACAAGCTTCTTTAGAGCTTTGGAGAGAGAGAAAGGTGAAGGAAGGGATGATTGAAATGTGGGGGGAGTAGGCCTTTTTATAGGTGTAGAGGTTGGGGGCAAAAAGGTCATCTTAAGTTAGAAACATTAATGCAGGGCCCTTAGTGACGGATTTATCCGTAACTAAAGGCCTAAACGTGGGAACGTGCAAGCCTCCCACGCACACCTCTTCTTCTTCTCTGCGAAACGCTTCATCATGTCTAAGCATTCTTGGTCGTCCGATCACGAGATCGGACGACTGAGACCGCTCCTTGCCCGCTTCAACTTCAGCGTAACCGCGTGTCCGTGCGTGCGATGTAGCATTCAGACGCGTGTTAGATCGCGCGTAGGTGATCCACGCGCTCTGGTGTTGCCACATCTCCTGCATCTGCATCTCCCGCTCGCCATCCAACAGCTCAATTGAGCCCGTACCCATGTCCTCGGCTGATTTTGGGTGTGTGGCATTTCGAACATGTGCCCTATGCCCGCAACTTCAAGTCATGACCAACATGCCAAGCGCTCTACTTTGATGCATTTTGAATCCAAGTGCACTCGCACTCAACCGTTGAATCAAGATCCACCGGCTGAGATCAACCAAGCAGGTGAGGAGAGAGAGGGCACGATGGTTCTCACCAATTTGGCTGGGCCAATTTGGGCGGCCGAGACGGTGCCACGTGGTGCCTTCGTGGCCGTCCATCTTCTATGACTTGTATAAGGTGCCACGAATGTCGGATTAAGCCGATTTTTGCACCGTTAGGCTGTGATCATTGATCCGAACCCATCCGAGCGGTCGAATTTGTCATCTGAAGTGTGAATTGACACCATATTGGCCCTTGATCTCTGACCTTCCTTGGATTATATCTAATGCTACGGAGGTCCAATCGAGGCGATCTTGGAGTTGTTGAACTCCAATCATCACCCTGATCAGATCCGTACGATTGGATCTTTGATCCGAGGCCCCGGTTAAAAGTTGCCTTGTCCCTGGCCAACAAAAAGAAGAAATTACTATATAATTTATACAATTCAACCTAAATGCATGTTGATGCATGTTATGAAATATTTACAATGCATGATGCTAATATAATACTAAGAATATGCATTAATAGACATTTCTGGCTATTCAAATGTATGCACATCACCTAGAACGGCTTCAACAGCAAAATCGGAGGCATTATACATCATCTTGAAATAGAGAGACCAATCAAGTGGTTGGAGAATCAGTGAATCAGATACAGTGCTTCGTAAGGTCTCGAAAGCACTGAGACACGAGGAATCAAACTCAAACGAGGCATCAGCTACCAGAAGATTCATCAAAGGATGGAAGACTTTCAAGAAATCACGAATGAATCTACAATAGAATCCGACGTACCTAAGAATGATCTGATCTGCTTAACTGAGCTAGGTGGAGGTAGTTGAGAAATGACTTTAGATTTAGCTCAGTCAACCTTGAGTCCATTGGATGAGATCCTGTGACCTAGTACAATGCCATCCCTCACCATAAAATGGCTTTTCTCCCATGAAAGTACTAGGTTTACTTCTATTCACCTCCTCAGGATCACTGTGAAGTTATCAAGACAAGACGAGAAATCATCTCCGAAGATGAAGTCATCCATAAATACTTCTACATAGTCCCCAATCATATCAGAGAAAATGGCATCATACAATGCTGAAATGTTGCTGGTGCATTACAGAGCCAAAGGGCATTCGCTTAAAAGCGAATGTTCCAAAGGGACATGTAAAATTAGTCTTATCCTGATCATCCAAGTTAATCACAACCTGATTATACCCAGAATATCCATCCAGAAAACACAAGAAACTACACTCGGCTAACCTTTCTAAGATCTGATCAATAAAAGGTAAACGAAAATGATCCTTTTTGGTAGCCGTGTGTTTTTCACTCTAAATCAAGTTTAAAAAATGTCGCGTTGCAATATAGTTCTAATCAGCATGAAAAATAAATAATATTTATACTCAAAAGAAATTCGAGGTCGTTCGATGGGAGCAAGTGGAAAAATAATTCTAAAAATCACAATTCAAATGCAATGTAAGAATTTCAAACAAGAATGATATATAAATGAAATCTAATGTCAATAATGCAAAACGAATGGGGTAAAATCGTGATTTGAATCACCAATTACCCCTAACAATTATCTCAAATATTTCAACACTACAAAGCAATTCAATTCCACATATGATAAGTGCACAGTGCAGTTCAAATGAAGCTCAGACGTTTGCTCAGCTAGTCAGACGACTTATCCAACTCACTACTATAGTGCCTGGTTGCTTCTTCTTTCTATAGCTTCTTTCTTCTTCTACAGCTCCTCTTATCTTCTTTTTCCCAGGTTTCTCTCTTTTTCTTCATTTGGTTGTGCTGTAGTTGCTCTTCTTTTCTTTCTCTTCTGCTTAGACTTCCTCTCCTTCTTCCTTCTTCACGCACAAGGGGGAGGTTCCTTAAACGACTACGTGTTAGCCGTTGATCCTGGGAGCAAAACCCCCTTGCCCCTACATGCTTTCTCTCCATCTCTCTCTAGGATCTACCCTCCCAGGGCCTCGGGTTATCGAGTATTCGGGTAGAGTACACCCAGGACCAGGCTCATTGGCGTGGATGGTGAGCGAGGAGTGCTTAGGTTAGGTAGGTTATCGAGTTGGCCAGACCTGCATGTAGGGTGTCGCAGGCGAGGTGCATGAGGGGCGTGGGGACCTCACCCCCTGAATGTGCTGAGGTGATAAGCCTATAGGACAAAAATAATTTATGTGCCTCTTCGTGGCTGTCAGCTTTCAAGGTGGGACTAAAGTCCCACCATTATCTTCGCACACAGCTACAGGAGGTAATGCCTCTAATTGAAGGCAAATAAGTTGTTGTGGTCTTCAATCCAGGACCTAGGACAAATCCTGGAGACACTGCGCATCGCCTGGGCATGGATTTGGTGAAGAACATGGCCGCAGGAGCATGAATGACATTAGAGAAGGAGGCAACAGCAACGGAGCTCCGACAGCAACCTAAAACCAAGAATAGGGGCTAAACCCCCTAATCAGTATGCTCAGAAGGTTCGCCAGACCACGACGAGTGTAACTGTGGCTGTGGTTTGGTGTGTATGATTGTGTGGAGGGCTGACAGTGAGTCGGATGAGGGTGGACGGTGGGTGTGTTCGGTGGGAAGGTAAAGGGTGTTAAACCCTAAATTTCTTTAGGGATTTTGGAGGGTGAGTCATGGCGGAGGTTCTGGACCGATTGGTGAAGCAAATGGAGTTGTGGAGAGATGGAGATGCTTCGCCGGAGATGTAACCAGAGGCAGAGAAGATCAAGTGTGGGGGAAGTGGTTGGCAGTTGTGCATGTGTCGTAAGTGTGAGAGAGAGAAATAGAGTGAGAGAGAGGGCAAGAGAGGGACTTAGCTAGATGGGAGAAAGGCAGAGGCAACCAGTTTTGGTCGACCAACATCAGAGAAGGAGGGAATGGCGAGACGGCGACGACGAGGTAGACGAAGCTACGCCCTCCCTTTGACTGGGGAGAATCGTGAGGAAGAGAGGAGTCAGGTAAGCCAACCAATTTGGTCATTTGACGGCCGAAGGAGGAGGATCAAAGAGGGTCGCCAGAGCAGGGGTTTTGGTGGCTAGAGAAGGAGAATCAGAGGTGGTTGACACACTAAAACTTGCTGGGGAAATGCGCAAGGCCGCGGAGTCCTTTTATAAGGCTCTAAACGGAGTTCTATGCTTGGAAAGCAAGCTTAGAATCTCTGAGCTTCTCACCGGAGTAGGATGCCCAATCAATCAAACTATTCTCATTAGGATTCTAGATTGATTTAGGATCCTTAAATGGGCTCATTTGGAAGACAATTACTTGACGAGTTTCCCTTTCAATTTTGAGAGGGATTAGTCAAGAAATCACAAAGTTCTTGCCCTTTAAAGGTCGCCAAAGTTTGTAGGATTAGGATTTCATGGTCGTAGGGACTTTTTTGTGAATACGATGATAAAGTTGGGGATTGAAATGCAAATAATTCAAAAGTTAGGAGCATATGTGTGAGATAAAAGAGTCAAACATGACCAAATTGGAAACTAGGTCAAGACATATCAGATTAGGCCCAAAGTTTGGTACAAACCTAATTTGGACTTAAGGAATTCAATGGTGAAGTTGGATTTTTTTTTGACCTAGTTTGATTGGGTAATTTATGCAAAAACCCAAATTAGGGCAAAAGTCTACCTATGGCTCTATTTTAGGTCAAGACGGGTTCTAATGGTCAAATAAGCATACCAAACCCCAGAGAATATTTTTATATGAATTTTAGAGGGTTTAGGTGAATTTTATCCTGACCAGAACCTTAGTTAGTTAAGCGGGTCTGTTTTTAAGGTTTCAGTTCTCATTTAATTCTCAAAACATGCGAAAATCCTTTTCTGTCTATTCTAACCCACTTGTTAGATTCTTAAGACCATTTGACCTTTGATTAACCCCTCAGAAATCCCGTGATTGTACTACAATTGAGATATACTGTTAAAATGGTAGTTTTACTCCTGTTTTCCTATCTTTCTCTCAGAATGATTATGCAATGGATTAGGGCTCTCTGGCGGTTATGTAGGAGCATTTAATGACTTAATCAGATCAAATTGAGCTAGTTATGACTCATAATGGTGTCCCATTCACCGTGTTCTTTTTTCTATAATCGATGCAAACCCACCACGAAGTCGTGGAGCGGGTCGGGATGGGTTCGCCCTTATCATTCTTGATTACGGTGAGTCCTACTTTCTTGGGCACAATTTGAATAGGACTCACCCATTGGCTATCGAAAATGGGATATACAATGCCCGCATTCAGCCATTTAATGATCTCCTTCTTGACAACCTCCAGCATATTTGGGTTCAGCCATCTCTGAGGTTGTCTAGAAGCTTTCACCCCCTCATCCATGTAAATATGATGAGTGCAATACGAGGGGTGAATCCTACGGAGATCAGCAATGCTCCACCTAATAGCGTCCCTATGTGCTTGTAAGATGGAGATCAACTGATGCTCTTGTTCTGGGGTTAAGTAAGCACTAATAATCACTGGGTAAGTCTCACTATCACCCAAAAACACATAATTAAGTGAATCAGGTAAGGGCTTCAATTCAATTATAGGTGGGTGGGAATCAGATTTGTTTGTGGGAGGAGAAGAATTGATAGTGAAAATCAGATAATCCTGATTTTTTAGAATTCTCACTGATTCCCCACCTCTGAAGTGGTTGGCTGTGACTGCATTAACGATAAAACCTGTTGGTCGCAATCACACCATCCTATTTTAGCAGGGGCAAATCAGTACTTGGTGGAATAGGATAATCAGAAATTGGGGTGCCATGATCAGATGAACACCCCAGACAATTAGATCCACGGGATGAAATATGCATGGCATTAGCCTCGGTCCCGTGTGGATCAAGATCTAAAAACCTTAATAGTGAAGATGAATGTGACATTGGGTTTACAGAGGAACCTAATGTTCCCACAAAAAGCCAAGTCTTCATCTTCACCATCCTCTATCAGATCACAGTCGAAGTTCCGTAATGCCCTAAATATGTCTAGTCTAAGTCTTTCGTTTCCTAGGGCTATCTCCATACACCCGGATGCACAGTCGATGTTCACGCGAGTTGTCGCCAAAAGGGGGTGACCGAAAATAATTGGTGCATTGTGGAGATTAGGAGCAACCTCCATATCGAGAACGAAAAAGTTCACTGGAAAGTAGAATCCATGGACCTTAACGATCACATTCTCAACCACTGATGATAACATCATCATCAACTATATCTAGCTTTAATTAGTCATTATCAAGGAATAAATGCTCCTACATAACCGCCAAAGGACCCTAATTCACTGCAAATCCATTCTGAGGGAAATACAGTAAACCAGGGTTAAAACTACAATTTTACCATCATATCATGAATGCATAATAATCGTGGGTTTCTCCAGGGGTTAATTAAGGGTCAAATGATCTTAAGAGTCTAACAAGTGGGTTAGTACAGACAAAAAAGGGTTTCTGTGTGTTTTGAGAATTAAATGACTTCCGAAACCCTAAAATCAAACTCGCTTAATTAATTGACTTTCTGGTCAAAATAAAATTCACCAAAACCCTCTAAAATTCATATAAAATATTCTCTAAGGTTTGGTATGCTTGATTTGACCATTAGAACCCAGTTTGACCCAAAAGAAAGCCACAGACAGACTTTGGACCTAATTTGGGTAATTATACAAGTTCTCCAGCCAAGCTTAGTCAAAACCTAAATCTAACTTCACCATTAGATTCCTTGGGTTCAAATTAGGTTTTTACCAAAATTTGGACAAAATTTGAGATCATCTTGACCTAGTTTACAATTTGGTCCTATCTAACCTTTTATCTTACACTCATGCCCTTAACTTTTGAATTTCTTACAAATAACCCCTCAACTTAGTCATCTTCTTCACAAATAGGTCCAAACTGCCCTCAACTCCTAATCCTAAACCTCCGATGACCCTAATTTGGCAAGATCTTCGTGATTTCTTGACGAATCCCTCTCAAAATTTAAAGGGAAATTCGTCAAGTAATTGCCTTCCAAATGAGCCCATCCAAGGATCCTAAATCTCTCTAGAATCCTTGTGAGAACAATTTGATTGAATAGGTATCCTACACCGATGAGGAGCTCAGACTTTCCAAGCTTGGAACTCCATCTAGAGCCCTATAAAAGGACCTCTGTGGCCTTGCGCATCTTCTACGCTCGAATTCGACCAGAATAACCCCCAATTCTTCTCTCCTCCTCCAGCCGAAGTGCTCCTCGACGTCCGGTGACCTCCTCCATCTCCATTCCTCGTCCATTCGAAATACCGATGATGGATTTATCTCCATCAGCTTCTTCTACATCGTGCAATACCAGCCTTCGTCTCTCTATCTCCGTCGTCGTCGCTGTCCTTCTCACTGGAGCATCTTCTTCCCCGACACCATCCATACCATAACTGGCGCCACTCCATCCCCTTCGTCCGTTAGTTTAGGAGTAGATTAGTTTATCTTAGCTCGTAGGTTAGGTTCCCCTCCGTACACCTTAGTCTCAAACCCTCGTCTTCCCCATCTCAGGAAATCCCTCCGGCGAGGCATTCCCACTTCATCACTCCATACGCCTTGCCGGCACTACCTCACCTCTGCCTCAACCCCAGGAGCAAAAGCCCTCATGTAGTTAGGTCGATTGCCCCTCCAAACCTTCCACCGAACAAACCCACCATCACATGCATATTCCGAGGTTGTCACACCTCCTCACTCCGCCAATCACCTCCGCACCACCACCGTTGCACTCCACGACGTTCGGCGATACTTCCTATGTTGTTTTGACGAGGCCAAGAGGCCATCATTTGATTTCAGGCACTCAGGTCGACCCCACCATTAATGAGGAGCTTTGAGCTTGCATCAAGCTTGCTCTAGCACCTGCAAGCCCCAGGGGGAAGTCCTAGGCACCACGGACTCATCCCAAGAAGCGACTCAAGCCTCCAATTTGGAGCACTGAGCATTACTTCAACTCCAATTGAGTGAGCATTCCATCAGTAGACGCTCGTGTGAAGACTGTGGGACATTTAGTCCCACCTCGGAAACCACTGAGCATCCAACAGTGCATAAATTGCAAAAGTGATACGTGTTGTTTGCCTCTTACACAAGGGGGGTGAGGGCCCCCGACCCTCACACGTGCCTCTCCTATGACACTATGCACACGAGCCTGGCTCCGACCCAACCCTCCTAACCCGCGTACACCTTAGCTGCTACCCCACGCCGACAACCCTAGTCCTAGGTGCACTTAGATCCAAAACCGACTACCCAGTGCTGTGCATGGCCCTGGGAGGGTGTGAAAGAGGAGAGCCCTAAGAGAGGAAGAGGAGAAAAGAGAGAAGAGAGTGCGGAGGTAGGGGGTTTTGTTCTCACCAACACTTGTGTGACACTTAGTTGATTTCAAAGGAGAGTTTCCCCCCTGTGCATCAAAAGGGCCAAAGAAGAAGAGAAAGACAGAACAAGAAGAAAGAAGAGAAGAAGAAGCAAGGAAAGAAAAAGAAGCACTGTAGAATCAGACATTTAAGACGTCTGATCCTACCATCAGACGTCCAATTCTCCTATTTCAGGCTAATTAACTTGATTATTGAGCATCTACTTGCTATGATTGTGAGGAGTAATTGGTGATTCAAATCATCATGTTGCTCCATTCTTTTTACACATTGATACTTGACATTATTGTTATATCATTCTGAATTAATTCTTATTGCAATTTCTTATAGTAATATATTGTGCTCATTTACCTTATTTGTTGAGATTAGCATGAATTCCTATTTGCTCCCAGCGAATGACCTCGAACTTTCATTCGAGTTATAATTTTTTTTGGCTTTCACACTGATTCGAACTGTACTACAATATGACAATTTTAAAACCCATTTCATAGCAACAAACATTTTGGCACCGTTACTTGGGAGCAATACACATTTCACCGCTATTCTCTGCTTTATCTGATCATATTTAAGCACTGACTTGCCCTATTTACTTTCTTGTGATTTTGCGAGGTACGTCACGAGGAGATCTTCCGTGCAAATCAACCACTCCAGGGCAGGTAACTTCTATATTATTCCCTAATCAACCTCTTAATCATGGGAAGTCAAAAAAGGAAACAATCAATTAGGAATCACCTGCCTTATTTTTCATAGTAATCATCATCTAAAAGGCAAGTTTCCTAATTTGTGAAATCTTTTTTTTTTCAAATCTCATTGAAGTTGAAGCGATTCTGTTTAGAGATTGATAACACCACGCAAGGGGGTAGTAATTAGGTTGAATATGGCCCATCTTTAGAATAAAAGGCACAACATAAAGTAGAATAGGAGCATTGCATGCATCAAGTACCAAGATTGCTTATAAACTGTATTAATGGCCATTTGTGTAAAGCATTTGTCAAAGCAGGCCTCAGATGAGCAATCGGACCGCACGGATGGATTCAGGACGACGAACGGAGTCTAACGGACTCAAGATCGGCCAAATCCGACATCCGGAGCTCCCACAATGGGCCCAAGAAATCCTGACCGTTGATCTGGAGATCAACGGCCTAGAACGCGCCACGTCGCCCCACCCCCGCCGCTCGCACGCCCCCAAGCCAGCCAAGGACGCATCTCGGCCGTTGATCTTCGATCGAACGGCCGAGATCCGCGCGCTCGCCCGCGGTCGCCGCGACAAAGCGCGGGCGTGGCTCAACGGTTAGCGCGCACGCCCGCGTCGCGGCGACGCGCGTTCGAATCGCGCGGAGCGGAAATCACTTGCGGGCGGAGGGCGCGGCAAAATTGAGCCGCGCGATCAGAAGCGAGCGGCTAGGATTGCGCCACGCGGCGCGACGACAGCGCCCCACCTCCCACGCCCGCGCGCACGCCGGGCGGAAACGCGCGCACGCACGCGCACCCGAAGCGCGATCCTAGGGCAGGCGCGGGAGGATCTCAGCCGTCCGATCATCAATCGGACGCGGCTCTCGTTCGACATCCACGGATCGCGCCTGAAGAGAGAGGGGCGTGCGGCTGACCAGCGGCAGAAGGCCTTCATCGACGATCTGGAAGCGGTTTTAGCGACGTTCTGGATGTCGCTAAAGCACATTCTTCTTTTAGGAAGCCCTTAACTCTATTTAAACCCCCTTCTACCACCATTCAAGGCATCCTCTCCCACTTGCAACTACTCCACTCCTCTCCTAGCTAGTCTTAGGCACTCTTGTAATCGCCGGAGACGACGAGCCGCCGACGGAGCCTCCTCCACCGCCGTGGCTGCCTCGTCGCTCTCCACTCTCTCTCTACCTCTCTCTCTCTCTCTTTTAAGCTTTCATTTACTTTTGTTGAAGCATGTATTTAATATTGTAAACCATGAACTATGAATGCATGTTTAATGAAATTATTTTCCATTTAGTTGCCATTTTACTCTCTGTTTAAAGTGCATGATCAAAACCAATAGCTTTCTAACCCTAAACTCTCTCTCTATCTCTCGCTTTTCAAAACCGTCTCTTTCGCAAGCAAAACTCTGCCTTTTTCGTGACAACAAGTGGTAAACAAAATCCGATTTCCATGCCTCCCTGAGATCGACACTCGGACTCACCTCCGTTTACTTCTTTTAAAACCGACGTATCAAGTGCAACTATAACGACACCTCTTAACACACACGCACGAAGGCACGTCAGTTTTTGGCGCCGTTGCCGGGGAGGCAACGGATTTGTTTTATCACCTCCATTCCACCTTCATTCTCATATCGTCTAATGCCCTATTTTCCTTTTTACTTGACGGTTGCAGGAATTCGGCGCATGGACGGCGAAGCGACGCATTCCACTATGGTAGCAAGGAAGTAGGCGCCTCGAGGACCGATAGTGAGTACTCTCTCTCTCATTGTTTGCTTGCATGAAAAAGCTAAAAAAAAATCATAAAAACTAAAAAAATTGGCGTGGTGAATGATTGCTTGACCCACATTCTTAACACATCACCCTACAAAAAAATGTACACTCTAATATGCTGGATAAATTCTTGGAGTGTTCTTTTCTCTTTCTCTTGAGTGGTGTTTGCGAAGCCACCGTGAGTTGACCTGGGCCGCACCACTCAACCCTAAAACTGACTCATCTAATAGAAGCTGCATGATTATCAGGATGAGTACACTAGGGTTTTAGAGCCTCTACAAAATAAAAGGAAATCTACTTTCACTAAGTTGTGTGCAGAACTTGACGTGCCCACTGAAACTTGTTTGAAAATATTAAGACACGTCAACCCTAAAAAGTACTTAAGTAAGGATGAAACACTAAAAGACACTATATCTTAACAAATCCTTGCTTGAAAAACATGTTTTGCTAGAAGCACACACTTTGAAAGTAGAACATTAAGAGGCACCACCCCAATCAACGCCTCATCACATCACCCTAAGCACAAGCACTATCCTAGCCCTTTAAAACTGAGTAGACATGCCCTAGGCAGGACTGAGTTAAGTCTCAAAAGGTGAGGTTTTGTCTGCTAGGCACTTGGCTTTCATTCCCTTGGTAGAATCTGGTGACTAGGCTGTGGGGCAGTGTCAAACGACCGCGGTTGTGGGGTCTATGGAACCGAAGGCGCAAGCCAAAGGAAGAACCTTCCCTGCAATCCCCTCGTAATCAACCTGGCCAGATTAGCCTTGAGAAGGGGAGTCCAGTGCTTACGGACTTAATCACCCTTTGTGAGATTTCTAGGTCTCCTAAGGAATACACCATAAGGATTAGGCTTGCGTGCTTGATTGAAACACATTTCTCGCATCTGTCGCCCTCCGCATCCCCTCCTGTTCTTCTCTAGTGTATGCACGGGAGGCGCTCACTGCATCCCGAATTGTGTGTTTTGGGGCAGGAATCTAGGCGACGTAATTCTGTTGAAAACATGGCTGAACCTAGGGTAGATGAGGCTGAAGATCAACCCCCACCAGATGCTATGGCTGTCGTCCAGGCTCAAATCAATGCTAACCATCGGCTTCAGCAACAACAAATCCACACCATCATGCAAGCCATACAACGGTTACAGAACCCGCAAGAACAACCACCACCTTTCAATGACATACCAGGACAACCACCACTTGATTTACCACCATTTCAGAACCAGCCAAGACCCCTCCGTGATTTGTATAACCCTTCTGCCATTAGAGTCGAGCCACACCTTAGGATCCCTGAAGGGGGAGACGATTTTGAGCTAAAACCTAATGTATTAAGTCTAATCTAGAGCCACTTTCATGGAAGCTCAAATGAAGACCCCTTTCAGCACCTAGAAGATCTCGACCGCATAGCAAGAACAGTAAAACCTAGGAACATTAGCCTTGACATTGTTCTAATCAAGATGTTCCCTTTCTTATTAAGAGACAAGGCTTCTCATTGGCTTAGAACCCTAGGTAGACCCATCACCACCTGGGAGGAACTGAGGCATGCATTTTTAAAGAAATTCTTCCCCATAGGAAAGACCAATGCCCTCAGAAGAGCTATCACTACCTTCACACTCCAGGGTGGGGAACAATTTCATGAGGCGTGGGAAAGATTCAATGAACTTTTGAGGAAATGCCCACACCACGAAGTTCCAAGGTGGCAATTGGCCCAGATCTTCTACCACGGTCTGGATAGCAACCTACGGAACTTCGTCGATGCCTCATGCGGGGGAAACTTCCTAAACAAAGACGAGGAGAGCGCGTTTGAGCTCTTTGAGTCTATGAGCGAGAATTCGCTCAACAATGCCTCCATGAACCAGTTTAATAGATCCAGTCAACCCCGTGGTGGGATTTATGAGGTGCAAGCAAATTCTGGAATGGTTGACATGGACATTATTGCCAAAAAGTTGGATCGAGTGGAATTGGTGGACAAGAAGATTGATGAGCTTCTAAACCAGACCAGGAACCCCTTGCAGACTTTCACCCTAGCAAAAGGAGCACATAATGTTGACCTGGTCCAACCCTTCACCCAACTGAACCTGGAACAACCCCCAACCATGTTCCAAGGAGGGACCTTTGCTCCCTCGACCCTTGATTACTCCCTTCCTTCTTCATCAACATCGGCTATTCTAGAAGATGTGCAAGCCGTCCAAGGATATGCAAAACCTGACCCTTTCTCCAACACTTACAACACCGGCTGGCGTAATCACCCCAACTTTGGTTGGACAAACCAGAAACTACCGCAATTCCAAAACCAGCCCAGGCCAAACCAACAGCCACACTTGCCCCCCTATCAGTAAGGACCACCAGTTAGACCCCAATATAACCAAAATAGGGCGGCCCCTCCCCCACAAAACCAAATGGACACCCTAATAAAGATGATGGCTGACATGAACCAAAAACATCAGGAAGAAATGGCCTTGGTAAAGGGACAGTTAAGCCAACTCTTGGACTGTAAACAGCAAGGATCTCTACCTTCCCAACCACAACCAAACCCGCGAAACATAATTAACAGAGGCCCCAATTCGCAAGGGTTCCAAGGCAACCCCAGGCAGGCTCATATGGTCCAACCAGCTCCACAAACACCTCCTGGGTTTGGCGCCTCTTCATCCTCATCTTCTCAAGGATCACCCCATGGCCCTAATGCCTCTGCGAATGCGGTGACCTTGAGAAGCGGCACCAAAACCCAGGATCCCAAATGGCCGACTCTCCCCAAGACTTTACCCGACCTAGAAGAAACACCAACCAAGGACCCAAACATGGAACCAATTCAGACACCCTATCCTGAGGCCTTGGAAACAATCAAGAGAAAAAAGAATACTGTGGAAACTGAGGAGCTGATGGAAATTTTTAAACAAGTACAGATTAATATTCCGCTTCTAGAAGCTGTCAAACACATCCCCGCTTACGCCAAGTTCTTAAAGGATGCCTGTACACCCAAGCGTAAGCCGAGACCTCAAGCACCTAGGAAGGTTGTACTCTCTGAGCAAGCCAGTTCCGTGATATCAAGCAACCTTCCACTCAAACGAACTGACCCAGGAGCACCCCTGATTTCCTGCAACATCGGGGACATGACATTTGATAGAGCGCTCCTGGACCTAGGTGCTTCTATCAACCTAATTCCCACAACCTTGTACCACCAATTTGGTTTTGGGGAACTGGCACCAACCCCTGTCACCATCCAGCTGGCGGATAGATCAGTGAAAACCCCGAAGGGGGTTGTCGAGGACGTGATTGTACGGGTCAAGGACTTCTATTTCCCAGTCGACTTTTTGGTGCTCGACATGGAAGTCCCTGAAAAATTACAGAACGCACCCATAATCTTAGGCAGACCTTTCTTAGCCACGGCTAAAGCAAACATCGATTGCGACACGGGATGTATGGAAATCGCCTTCAGAGACAGGAAAATGCAATTGGATATCTTCCGGGCAACAAAGTCTTTTGATTGTGATTACATTGAGGAACATGATCCCGTGGAAACTTTAATCGAGGAATGCCTTACCCTCAATTCTGTCTCAGACCACCAAACCCGTAGTTCTGACTCGTCACCATCATTACCTGTGGACCTCTGTAAGGCTGAGTATCATCACATGACACCATTTGAAGAAATCGATGTTGATCAACTACCGCCCTTTCCATGCCCATCGACTGTGGTCCCACCCGCACCTGAACTTAAACCATTGCCTGAGAATCTCAAGTACGTCTTCTTGGGACCTGGCCAGACCTTCCCAGTGATTATTAATTCCCATCTAACCAAGGATCAGGAACTAAGGTTGACTGCAACTCTTTCAGAACATCGGGCCGCCATTGGTTGGACCATCTCAGATCTAAGAGGAATTAGCCCCACCTATTGCACCCACAAGATTTACCTGGAAGACGGGGCCCGACCTTCCCGCCAGATGCAGAGACGGTTAAACCCTAACATGCGGGAGGTCGTTAAAAAAGAAATTATCAAGTGGCTCGACGCCGACATCATCTACCCTATCTCTGATAGCCCCTGGGTGAGCCCCACTCAAGTGGTTCCAAAGAAGGCTGGGCTCACCGTTGTCACTAATGATCATGGCGAATCCATTCCCACCCGCACCACCACCGCATGGCGGGTGTGTATTGATTATAGGAAGATTAACGAAGCCACTAAGAAGGACCACTTCCCCTTGCCATCATTGACCAAATCCTTGAAAGATTGGCAGGGCAGAAGTATTTTTGCTTCCTGGATGGATATTCAGGATATAACCAAGTCGCAATTGCTCCGGAAGATCAGGAAAAGACCACATTCACTTGCCCGTATGGCACGTTTGCATTCCGTCGAATGCCGTTCGGGTTATGCAACGCACCCGCGACCTTCCAGCGTTGCATGCTAGCCATTTTTTCAGAAATGGTGGGTGAATACTTGGAGGTCTTTATGGATGATTTCTCTGTATTCGGGAATTCATTCGACCATTGTTTGAGCAACTTGGAGAAAATCCTGAAACGATGTATCAAGGTTAACTTGGTGTTAAGTTGGGAAAAGAGCCATTTTATGGTTCAAGAAGGAATTGTCCTCGGACACATCGTTTCGCATAAGGGCATCGAGGTAGATCGAGCTAAGGTTTATTTAATTTCCAAACTTCCTCCACCTAGTTCGGTCCGACAGATTCGCTCTTTCCTAGGACATGTTGGCTTCTACCGAAGGTTCATCAAAGACTTTTCCAAACTTTCCAAACCCTTGACCGACCTTCTAGCCAACGACGCCACTTTCCACATGTCTCCTGATTGCACCCAAGCTTATCATACCCTCCGGGACTTAGTCTCCACCGCACCTGTACTTCAACCCCCAGACTGGTCCCAGGATTTTGAGATTATGTGTGACGCATCAGATTTTGCCATAGGCGCTGTCCTGGGACAAAGGCAAGACAAGAAGCCCGTGGTGATCTACTACGCGAGCAAAACGTTGGATGAGGCCCAACGTAATTATACGGTCACAGAAAAAGAGTTGCTTGCTGTAGTCTTTGGACTGGAAAAATTTCGATCATACTTGCTGGGATCCCACGTGACTATCTACACCGACCATTCAGCCATCCGGCACCTGTTGGCCAAAAAGGATGCAAAACCCAGGCTCATCAGATGGATCCTGCTTTTGCAGGAATTTGACCTGGAAATCCAAGACAAGGCCGGATCGAAAAATGTGGTGGCTGACCACCTGTCAAGACTTCATCCAGACCACATTGGACCCTCCCTACCTCTATCTGATACCTTCCCTGATGAACACATCCTAGCCGTGCAAGACAAGAAAATGCCATGGTATGCTGACTATGTCAACTACCTGGTTATAGGACAAACCCCGCACAGCTGGTCCAGACAGCAACGGGACAGGTTCTTGGCTGAGGGCAAGCACTATTTCTAGGATGATCCCATGCTGTTTCGCCTCTGTGCTGATCAGATCATCAGGAGGTGCCTCCCCGAAGATGAAGTTCAGAGTGTGCTTTCCTTTTGTCATGACCAAGCATGTGGCGGCCATTTCTCTGGCAAGAAAACAGCTGCAAAAGTTTTGCAGTCTGGATTTTATTGGCCGTCCCTATTCAAGGATGCACACATCTTTGCCAAGACTTGCTCACGATGCCAAACACTAGGGACAATGACCAAAAAAGATATGATGCCCCTTTAGCCCATTTTGATTGTCGAAATTTTCGACGTTTGGGGTATCGATTTTATGGGCCCCTTTCCACCATCCAACGGCTTTGAGTATATCCTGGTCTCGGTAGACTCTGTTTCCAAATGGATTGAAGCCGTCGCCACCCGACGATGCGATCACAAGACGGTCATGGACTTTGTAAAGAAGAACATCTTTTCCCGGTTTGGAATACCCAAGGCCATGATCAGTGATGGTGGAAGCCATTTTATCCATTCCCAGTTCCGTGCCCTACTTAGAAAATACGGGGTAAACCACCGCATTGCCACCCCGTATCATCCACAAACAAATGGGCAGACTGAGGTCTCAAACAGACAAATCAAGAACATTTTACAGAAGACTGTGAGACCTGACAGGAAAAACTGGTCCACACGACTTGATGATGCCCTGTGGGCATACAGGACCGCTTTTAAGACCCCGATAGGCATGTCACCTTACCGCTTGGTCTTTGGCAAAGCTTGCCATCTCCCTGTCGAATTGGAACACCGGGCTTACTGGGCTGTTAAGCAATGTAACATGGATCCCCAGTTAGCTGGTGCGCAAAGGACTCTTCAATTATCTGAGCTTGAAGAAATTCGTCGGGACGCCTTTGACAATAGTCGGCTATATAAGGAGAAAATGAAAGCCGTCCACGACCGACTCATTCATAGGAAAACCTTTGAGCCAAACCAACAAGTCTGGCTATTTGATGCACGCCTGAAACTCTTTCCAGGGAAACTTAGGTCCAAATGGACAGGACCATTTCGGGTGGTCAAGCCCTATTCCAATGGGGCAGTCGAAATCGACGATCTTAATACCGGGCACACCTTTACAGTCAATGGTCAAAGATTGAAGCATTTCCTGGCCCAGGTACCCCCCAAGGAAAGTGTCACCCTTGTTGAGGGCTGACACCAAGCACCGCCCAGCTGGAGGCGTTAAACTCAGCGCTTCCTAGGAGGCAACCCAGCGGATTCAGACTGATCTGGTAGTCTACGTCACTCAGGTACTATCTTTTTAAACCCTTCTGCATCCATGAATCTGCCAATGAGGACATTGTCCAACTTAAGCATGGGGGGGATGGTAAATTGCATAATCCTGAGCTTAATTAATTAGTCTGAATGAATAAAAAAAAAAATTTGAATTTAGGAAGAAAAACTTAGGTATTAGAAACTTGTCAATAGTGGGAAATAATACAAAAAGAACTTAAACACTTAGACTTTTCAGGCCTTCAGGCTTAATCAGCCCTGGTGTCCGTTAAAATATAGATTTAGCGGTGAGTCCTGGCAACTTTAAGCTATTCTAATCCACCTACTAAATAAGGTGATAAGTATACGACTTATCAACTCATCCTCTAACTCAGGAAAACTTTGAGTCTAAGCATCTGCACACATTTCTGCACAGACTCACTTCTCGGAGATTTTGACAGAAATTGGGTAGCTAATGAACTCTCTAGGGTGGTATGGCTGGCAAGTTGTCGTGGGTAACAGCCCATTGGCAGGTTGTCCAGAACCCAGCCACAGGCCATTTCTTTTTCGCTGCCTCTAGGTACATTTGAGATTAGGGAAGCCACCTACGTAAAAAAAAAATAATAATAATAATAATTAAAAAAAAAAAAGGGAAAAAGAAGAAAAGAAAATAAACCACACTTCACCGCACAAGTATGGCTGGCAAGTGATCATGGGTAACAGCCCATTGGTCGGTTGTCCAGAGCCCAGCTCAATAATTGCACAAAAAAAGAAGACCAAAAACACCTAAGGAAGAAGCGGGGAAGTAGTACAAGCCGGGGAGATATACACTGGAAAATCCTTGTGTTGACCCCAAGTAAAATGAACGTAGGGAGAAAGCTACCAATCGAACAAATACACCTTCAGGCAAAAATTTATTTTCTTTTCCGGTCACCTAGAGGCGTAGAAACTCGAAGTCTGTCTCAATTACCGTTAAGTAAGTCTATCACAACATTCACACCAAGATGCTTAGCACTTAGGGTTTTGACCGAGTTTTGGGTGGGTTGGGTAGCCGTAAAAAGTTACCAACCCACACTGAATCCTAAAAATTCTAAAAAGACATATATAGATATATACGTATACATAAGTATAGTTATATATACAAAGCAAGGATTCGGGCGATTCGTATTTTGGCAGACACCCGGGCGCTGCTTAGTCTTTGTAGATTAAGATCTTCGTATAGTTCCTCTTATTGACAAGTAACGAAGTGCCTAAGCAATTACTTCTTGAATTCGCCAAAGAAATAAAGGCTAGAATAAACCTTGCTAGGGACTAGCAAGGAGTAAGCATGGGGGTATGATAACACCACGCAAGGGGGTAGTAATTAGGTTGAATATGGCCCATCTTTAGAATAAAAGGCACAACATAAAGTAGAATAGGAGCATTGCATGCATCAAGTACCAAGATTGCTTATAAACTGTATTAATGGCCATTTGTGTAAAGCATTTGTCAAAGCAGGCCTCAGATGAGCAATCGGACCGCACGGATGGATTCAGGACAACGAACGGAGTCTAACGGACTCAAGATTGGCCAAATCCGACATCCGGAGCTCCCACAATGGGCCCAAGAAATCCTGACCGTTGATCTGGAGATCAACGGCCTAGAACGCGCCACGTCGCCCCGCCCCCACCGCTCGCACTCCCCCAAGCCAGCCAAGGACGCATCTCGGCCGTTGATCTTCGATCGAACGGCCGAGATCCGCGCGCTCGCCCGCGGTCGCCGCGACAAAGCGCGGGCGTGGCGCAACGGTTAGCGCGCACGCCCGCGTCGCGGCGACGCGCGTTCGAATCGCGCAGAGCGGAAATCACTTGCGGGCGAAGGGCGCGGCAAAATTGAGCCGCGCGATCAGAAGCGAGCGGCTTGGATTGCGCCACGCGGCGCGACGACAACGCCCCACCTCCCACGCGCGCGCGCACGCCGGGCGGAAACGCGCGCGCGCACGTGCGCCCGAAGCGCGATCCTAGCGCAGGCGCGGGAGGATCTCAGCCGTCCGATCATCAATCCAACGGCTCTCGTTCGACATCCACGGATCGCGCCTGAAGAGAGAGAGGGGCGGGCGGCTGACCGACGGCAGAAGGCCTTCACCGACGTATCTGGAAGCGATTTTAGCGACGTTCTGGATGTCGCTAAAGCACATTCTTCTTTTAGGAAGCCCTTAACTCTATTTAAACCCCCTTCTACCACCATTCAAGGCATCCTCTCCCACTTGCAACTACTCCACTCCTCTCCTAGCTAGTCTTAGGCACTCTTGTAATCGCCGGAGACGACGAGCCGCCGACGGAGCCTCCTCCACCGCCGTGGCTGCCTCGTTGCTCTCCACTCTCTCTCTACCTCTCTCTCTCTTTTAAGCTTTCATTTACTTTTGTTGAAGCATGTATTTAATATTGTAAACCATGAACTATGAATGCATGTTTAATGAAATTATTTTCCATTTAGTTGCCATTTTACTCTCTGTTTAAAGTGCATGATCAAAACCAATAGCTTTCTAACCCTAAACTCTCTCTATCTCTTGCTTTTCAAAACCGTCTCTTTCGCAAGCAAAACTCCGCCTTTTTCGTGACAACAAGTGGTAAACAAAATCCGATTTCCATGCCTCCCTGAGATCGACACTCGGACTCACCTCCGTTTACTTCTTTTAAAACCGACGTATCAAGTGCAACTATAATGACACCTCTTAACACACGCACGAAGGCACGTCAGAGATCCCATCCTTGATTTCCTGTGCCTATTAGGGAATATGCTTAAATTCTAAATCACTTTGGGCTAACACATTTCTTGCTTGAAGCCCAAGGTGAACATGTCAAGATCAATTGGACTTGGAAATAGAGCCAATTAGGGCCTCTGCATTAGGGTTTTGAAGTGCTAGTACACATTTTTTCCTGAATTAAAGGAAAGTTACCCTCCCGCATTTGTGTGCTACCCAAGCCCTTAATTAAAAAGATATAATCAGAAAAACCCTAAACTCAGGCTCTAAATTCACTTGAACCCTAAAATCCTTGGACCTAATAACCTAGGAATCAATCAAGGTGATTTCTAGGTCTTGACCTAGATCTCATTCTGCCATCTTTAGGGCAGGTCAGGTGAAATTGGTCTACATTGTAGGCCAACAACCTTCAAATTAGGTCACAAGTTGAATTAACTTCTAATCAAGTGAAATCAAAGGCACAAATTAGGACATAAAATTGGTAGACTTAAGGTCTTAAGTTCATACATTCCAGTCTACCTGAACCCTCAGTGACAAGGAAGGTCGAGTGGGGGAAGCCCTGTAACCTGTGGCGATGCTCTATCGTGTAGGGGTCTTTGTAGGGCTCTCCCTTCCTAGCTGCCCAGGTACTTCTCGGGTGTGTGAATTTTTAATTCAAAGGTATCTTCCACCTTGAAATTGCCTTAGTTATCCAAAAATCTTTGGGTGCCTTGGGTCAAAATTCACATCCAGTCCCTCATCCCTTCTATTAGAACACATACACAGGAAGGCTATTAGGTTTTTAACCTAAGAAGCCTCGCTAGATCTTCTTGAGAATCTCTTTCAAATCTGATCAACTTCAATCTAACATGAGTTTTGATTCTACATCTTTATTCCACCATTTGATTCAAAAATGTAGCCTGGCTATATAGGAAGACTATTTAGAAAACCTGAGTCCCAAATGAGCTTGAAAGAAAAGATACTTGAGAATGCCTATAGAAACCATGAAGAATATTGTAAAAGGGACATTCAAGAAAAATTTGTGAAATCAGTGAACCACATTTTGAATCGTATAAAGATGATTTGGATACAACTAAACCATGGTTCAACCCAGGATGATCTCTTAGCAAAACACATGGAATTGGTGAAATTACACAACAATGATTCTCTGCAATATTGGTCAAATCCTTCAGTTGTGGAAGAACTCCAGAATTTTTTGAAAGAACAGGGAGAATTGATGAATAAGTTATATAGAACAATTGATCAAAAATACCCGTCAGAAGTTAAAATGACATCTTGGAGTAATTCTAGTAATCCATGTAATTTCCCAAATCCCGGGTGTGATGATCAAGGTTGTTATGAACCCTCAACCCAAATGAATTCTAATTCAACTTATGAACAAATTGATACACCTGATCTTGAGACGGGTTGGGAGGATCCAATTGCAGGTGATCACGATCTCGAGCCAGCCCTAGAGATGCAAGAGCCTGGTTCACCAAGTTTAGATTTTCCAAACACTTGTGATAATGAGATTAAGACAAAACCTCTCGAGGGTGTAAATTCCATCCCTTATTCTGATAAGGTGACTCTTGAAAGCAATTCTGACATCCCTGTAGAGCTCAACCTAGATTCTAGTGATCCAACCCACACTTTCAGCCTGGAATCTGGATCTAAGCCTTATTGGGATGATTGTGAGGCCCTGTGCAATACAAATCAGATTTCAAATCTAGATTATAATTCAGGGCCTGTATTTGATGAGTACACCTATTCAGACTCCTCAGAGATACAGATTGATCTTTCGAAAGTCACACCAATCTACGATACAGAAATCGAGGAGTTGAAAGAGTTACGTTTTGATTGGATCTTCCCTACAAGCCAAGAACCCGTGCCCATGCCTAATAGGGACACCTTTTTTAGCCTGGAATCTGGGAATAAGCTAGACCCAAGTCAGGTTGCTGCTTCTCCACATCTTGATTGATTCGGTGATGAAACCTCTTGTTACGACCTAGTTCCCAAATCTCTACAGGACCCGAGACCAGCTCGCCTCGACTAATCCCAAGACCTAGTCGTCCAATGAGAAATAACCAAAAGCAAGATATAAACCACATCCACACATGCAATATAACTAAGCATAAGGAAAAATGAGATGTAAAGGAACAACAAAGTGAAAAGTCTCAACAAAGTAATACATGACATCACAATAACACAGCGGAAAAGAAGATAGAAAGTAACAGGAACAATAAAATAGATGTCTAGTACTCACTATAATAGCAGAAAACTAAAGACCTAAAAAGAACCAACTACGACTGGGCTCAACTGGGCCCAACACCCTTCGCAGCCAGAAACTCGAGCTGCACAACTCCTAATCCTGAACAAGGTTACGAAAAGACAGAGTCAGCAAACGTTGAGTAGAGTAGTGTTTACATTATTTATGTGCAAGTAAAGTAAAATAAGCAACCAGGTTTTATTCTCATTTCTATTTATCTCATCTATGTATTTCTGGTTTATTTATTTCACAAAGGATCCAAGTATTTCTTGATCATGCTTGTTCCTTATGGGAACGATCATGATTGCAGTCTTTTCCGTGAATAGAAGGTACACGTGGTGCTCTCCTGGCTGGGAGAGTCCCCCACGGTAGTCCTACACATAGTCAACCACCCCAAGGTCACTGTCGCGACGTAGTGGTGACTACGACATGCATGATAAGCACATGGGTAGCTACCCCACACTGGCAAGCGGTCAGTCGTTTCCGCTAGCGGGTACCCCTAAAGTACAGCACGGAACAATATAAGGCCTTGCCCTCTCAGAACAGGGGTCTTACCCCTCAGAACCAAATAGGGGTCTCGCCCCTCCATATTCCACGTACCCTCATCCGACTACCCCGGTTTGCCTAAAGGGCCTAAAAAAAGTCAATGTAGGTTGGCTAGTCCTAACCTTGGGCCCCATGGGGCGGCTAGTTCCCTCCCTACACTAGTAGCACACCTCGGTACTACGTACGCGAGGGCCAAACAGGAGTCGATGTATAATAACCAGTCCCACCCCGGGGTCTCAACCCAAGAGGTGGCTAGCAACCCCTATAAACTAAAAGGGACAGTTGCTCCCATTGGTACCATGTACACAAGGGCCAGCTCACTTCTCGTCTACATACCAAATTCCTTTCATACATAGGAGTTCTACTCCTAATTCCCGTAGGGTTCACGCTAATATTCATCTCATTATCAATATCCGGATCATATTATTCAACCCTCCATTTTTCCATTACATAGCAGGCAGCTCATGTTTTCATATCAGACAAGGCAACTCATAAATCAAATAATACATATTGCTAGCAATTTAGTTAAACATGCATCTCAAGTGAACAGTATAGCTCAACATCAAGCTCATACATTTCTACCCTAGGGTTCATTCCACATCCTAGAGTTTCAATCAATTTAATCTAAACAAGCATATTTTTTATTTACATCTTAACAAATGAATTAAACCACTTTACTGGGTATCACGGGAGGAATGGGGGCCTGCACCGCAGATCTTGTCGTCTCCGTGGGCCCTGAACACGCCACCGGCTGGTAACCTGTACCAGTGACTAATTTACATCAGATGAGCTCAAAACAATAGGTACTCAACACGAACACATAGAGAAACTCGAGTGGAAAACAACAGTACTTTGTTTGCGGAATTCCGATTCCGTTTGGGCTCTAAATGGGCCAAAAACACGGTTACTGTCTAACATCAGACATCTGGGACTAGTCCCAGACGTCTTAAAAGACGTCAGATCTTACCTCTCACTTCTTGCAACTGCCTCAAACATCCAGACTCCACTGCAACCGTCTGAGAAGAGTTCCAGATGTCTCACCTTCCTTCTAGTCATTTAGAAGGGCTGTCGGACGTCTGGCAATGTGGTCAGACGTCCAAAAGTGCCTGGAAAGGCACACCACATGCCTTTCCAATGCCCTACACCTACGTATGAAAAATGCAGAACCAATTTTAGCCCGACATTCCTACGCCACGGTTTGCATGGCGGAAAGTAGTGTAGGAAACACGTACCTTCGCGCAATAATATGCTTTCAGACGTCCGACTTTAGCTCCAGATGTCCTGATGCCTCTCCATACGTCTGATATTGGAAGACTTCCAGTATCAGGACCTTCTCCGCGACGCTGCTCCTCTCGTAGTGTCACTCGTAGCATGCCGCAGCATCCTCAGCAGCTGCAAAGGGCCGTGAGGTCGCCTCCCCGAGCCCCTCCTCCTTGCGCATGTCAGATAAAATGTATTTTTTTATTTTTTATTTATTGCAACAAAACAAAAGTCTAGAAATACTTACAAAAGAAGAAACAAAAAATAGATTCCCGCCTTCTCCTGAGATCACTCGCAAAGGTAAACCTGAAAAGAACACAGAAAATAAAAACAAAACAAAACTAAATTAAACTAATTAGAACAGAAACATTAAAAATAGAAATATATTTACAAATACCTTTAAATTAAACAATTAAACCAACTAAATTCTAGTGAATTAAGGGATTGCCTCCCTGGCAACGGCGCCATTAAAATGGTCGTTTCCTACCTCAACTCAGTTAATTAAGTTAATTTTACTTAATTATGAGTAGAGAAAAGTCACTTAGGTTAACTCGAAGTCATGTCAATTGGTAATATAGGGTCAAATTAACCTAACATTTTAGAAAATTTTTACTGGTTGAGTCCAGGTCGTTCGCTGGGAGGTATAATTCATTCTAAATTCACTAATTATCTTTTATTTTTTATATAAGTATAGGAGGTATATTTAAATTAATTATGGAAGCATGAATTTTGCCAAAAATTTGATTAGAATGAAATAACATGCAAAATCCCATATGAATTCTCATTTTCAATATTTAAAAACATGTAAATTCTCTATTTATTTCAAATGATTTAAGGCAAAGAAGAGTTTATTTAGTCAAAACATGCCTTAATACAATAATTAAGAACAAAAAGAAATTAAATGTAGCAAGAAAATTAACTTCTTTTCCTTTATACTTCAGCCTTTCTTTCTCTTTTCTTCTCTTATCTTCTTTTTCTTTTATTTCTTAATCCTTTATTCTTTCTTTCTTTCTTTTTCTATTTTCCTCTTATTCTCTTTTTCTCTCGATCTCTTTCTTTCTTCTCTTATGCTTCTGTTCCTGCCCTTCTCTTCTTTCTCTTCTTAAGTATTGCCTTATGCCTGCCTTCTTCTTCTTCCTCCTTAGCCTTCCTTCTTCAGCCCTTACTCTTTTAGCCTTCGACACTTAGCCATCAGAGCCTTCAGCACTTTAACTCTTCTTTCTTTCTTAACCTTTTGCTAAACTGGGTTATATTTCCTTCTCAACCAAAAATTTGTTTTCAATTTGCGGCAAGGTCCTTTCGAGGATACACAGCACCCTGAGATTAGGGTGGGACCAGACCCTACTCGGCCTTCGCCTAATTTCATTAAGGTTTATTTTCAATTCTTTTCTCTTGAGCCAAACCAGCCCTCTCTCGAGCTGAACCAGCTCAACGCATCCCAAACCTCGCCCTCCTAGGGCCAATCGCACACACACGCCCACTCTGGCGCACACCCACAGGCGCACTCGCCCATACACACACATGCATGCTCAGATAATCAAGGTTTTCTTTTCACGCCGAGCGCTGACGACTGGATCGCCTTAAACACAAATTAGTTTTATACTAAGGCGGGCGCTCGAGAACTTCAGGTATGGGACAAAACTTTCCCCCTCCAGACCCAACTTCAAACAAAGATATCTCTCTACTCAGAGCTCCAAATCAAGCGAAATAAAGCTTGATGGAGAGCTTTAAGGTGGCTCTACAGGATTCCAGGGTCAATTTGAGGTTTAGAGGATGATTTCCTCTCTGATTTGAAAAGCGAAGTTTGGGGGTTTCTACGGGTTAAATATGCTTGGAAAGTGAAGTGAGACTTACTGTGTCTATAGGATGGACTTTCTCTTTTAGCTAAAGGTCTAAATAGGTTTTATAGGTATTTCTGCAGCTATAGGTATGGTTTTTAAGCTCTCAAGAGCTTCAGGAAGCACTCAGAAGCTCAAAGCTTCTCTAGAAGCTTCAGAGGTAGGATTTTAAACTCTGAAAGATGCAATAGACAGCTAAGGATATTTCTAATCAATTGGAATAGCTTCTAAGGATTAAAACTAACTGATCTAGGCAGGATTCAACTTCAAATTTCATCCAAAATTTACTGTCGTCAGTTTAGGTCCAAAAGCAACCCAAACTAACAGGTTGTTAATTCCATCAAATAAATAAGTCTGAGCTCATTTAAACCTCTCTAAAATCATTCAATAAGATCTCCGAAAAAATTCTAACTCATCAATTTATCAAATTAAGCTCAGAATCAGAGTTTCCTTCTTAGGGTTGACTATAAGGCTTGAAAATTGACTTTCTAATGTAAGCCTTTTCACAAGAAATCAAAGCCTAAGATGGGATCCTTTCATCCTCTGGAACTTACTCAACCCCCTAGATAGATGTTTGAACCTAAGAATCTAGGGTTCCAGGCTCATCGCCTGAGCTCTAAATGTGTTCTGTTCGACAGAATAATCAGGGGTTTGTTACACTAATTTGAAGGCATAGATAGCTTAAGTGCATTGCACTGAAGCTTTTAGATCTATCAAATGTCGCTTTTAAACTTTTGTTAGACTTCTCCAACTCTACCGGAGTTGGAGAAGACAAATCAGTAATCTAAGCTCCAGTTGTTAAATCTACAAATAAACAACTTCAAATTAATCAATGATCAAAATTACATCATTCTGGAGCTTCCTACCATCTTCTATAGGCTGAAGATCAGATTTGACTCACCGGAGCTCGCCAGAGCTCCGATAAGTCTGGAAAAAGATGAAATTCATGTTCAGAAAGAGAAATCATGCCATTTTTTATTTAAAAAGGTTCCTGAGGTTGCAAGGAACCTCAGGAACTCATTAAATTCCTTAATTGTTCATTAGAATTAAGAATTAGCAGTGAATTCAATTTGATTTGATTTTTAGTGGGTTGAAGCACAGGACTTGTTCTCCCACTCAGAAGAGTGGTTGAGACAAGTCAAAAAGTAATTGCGATCATAATTATATAATTAATTAAGAGATTCAACTACTCCTAAGCTGCCATTAACAGCGAGCTCAGGAGCTTATTTAAAAATTGGGCATTTAGATTATAGATGGTAATTATACAAATTAAGGTGATAAGTAGGATCCTTAGATTGTGAATAGGTGATGGAGGACCCAATGGAGGTGGATCTAAGCTCAAATACTGTCGCCATGGACAGCGATAGTGTCTGTTGGAGGTGAAGGTGAATTAGGCGAACAGTGGTTAAATTTGTGTTTTAATGAATTAGAAGTGGTCGTGAGTGATAGAGGAAGGTGATTAGCGAGTTAAAAAGACAAAATCAGAGTTTTGGTGAGCTCAAGGAGCTCGCCAGAGTCAAGGAAGACGAACTCTGGAAATTCTGAAATTATGACTAAACTACCTAACTAACTACCTACCTAGACTACCCTACTACTCCTATCTACTATTACCTGGATGAAGGGGTCAAAGGGATTCCGCCGATGGCTCATAGCAGAAGACGAAATCAGAAGGATTAAGAAGAATCTCCAGTGGGCGAGTTTGGACGAAGCAGTGGATCTCCTTGGTCATCGCCTTTGTCTAGAGACACGGCTGTCCTCGGCGAATCTCCTTGGCTAATCAAGATGGATGGAGGAAGTCGAAGAATGGCATAGAAGATCACCGGAGTTGCAGACGAATAGCCTATTGGGTCAGCTTAGTGTTAGAAGAGGGAAGGGAGCCAACTTGAGAGAAATCGAAGGGGTGAGGGGGTATTTATAATGAATGGCAACGAAGAAGGTGGCGAAGTCTGGATGAAGAAGAAGCTTGGGGAGCTTAACCTCTGGCATCGTCTCCAACAACGGTGAGGTTAACTCCCACCAAAAATTAGGATTTCAAAGTAATCCAGACCAATGGATGAAGATGAAGTGGTGAGCGCAAGCTCCAAGAGCTTGGAGAGGGAATAATGATGTCGGCAGGGCGGTGATCGCACGGTGGAGTCACTCTCCATCGTCAGCCGTTCACTCAGCTGAAGGAGAAGAAGAAAGGAATAGGGACCTATGTACAATGAAACTTAAGGACCTATATGAAAATTAAGGACCCGATTGCAATGAGTTTTAAGGACCAAAATGTAAACCCAAGTTTTAAAGGTTTATTTTAACTTAGATCTTTTTCAACTTTTTATATATATTAGTAAATAAGGTAACTATTATGTTTAGACCTTGAATTTACATTTTTGACCTTTTTAGGTTAATTTATTAGATTAAGTAAAGTTACTTGAGTTATAATATACTTATATATACATTATGTTTAAGTTACTTAACTTATTAATTAAGGAAATGATTAATAAGATCTCGAGTCCAATTATTAATTAGATTGTTAATAATATTAATTGAATGTTAAAATATCATTTTAAACTTATTTTAAGGTCCTTTACTAAATATCCCTTATTTTATAATTAACCCTTATATATTCATATCCTTAGCTAATTAACTAGGAAGACTAGTTAATTAGGGGTAATTAGAGATCATGATGAGTCTCTCATCGTCCCCACCACGACCCAACTTAAGGGTGCAATACACTTCCTCCCATACATAGCCTCGTAAGGTGCCATGTCGATGCTCGAATGATAACTGTTATTGTATGCAAACTCTGCCAGGGGTAAATGCTCCTCTCAAGAGCCTCTCCAGTCTAGTACACAGGCGCGCAGGAGGTCCTCATGTGTCTGTATTGTGCGCTCTGACTGCCCACCTGTCTGGGGGTGGTAAGCTATACTGAACCTCAGACGCGTCCCCAAGGCCTACTGGAACTTTGCCCAGAACTGAGAAGTGAAACGAGTATCTTCGTTGGATACGATCTCACGAGGAACTCCATGCAAATGCACCACATCCTTGATGTACCGCTCTGATAGTTGTGCTATCCCAAAACTGACTCGGATCGGCAGAAACCGTGCCGTCTTTGTCAACCGGTCTACTATCACTCAAACTGCGTCATGTCCCTGCTGGGTAACGGGTAGACCCACTACCAAGTCCATGGTGATGCTCTCCTACTTCCACTTTGGCACAGGAAGCAGCTGCAATGGCCCTGCAGGCCTCTGGTGCTTGGTCTTCACCAACTGGCATACCAAGTACTGCTAAACAAACTCTCCAACATCCCGCTTCATCCCTCTCCACCAGAAGTCGCGTCGCAAATCGTGGTACATCTTTGTGTTCCCAGGATGTATGGTAAACCTAAACCCGTGCACCTCAGTCAGGAGCTCTCTCAACAACTCCTCGTCTCTAGGAATGCATAGGCATCCCCTCATGCGCAGTATCTCGTCTGAGAAGGAAAAGTCTCCTGGGTCCCCTGTCAACACTCTATTCTGCAGTGTCTGTAAGTACGGGTCGGCCATCTACCCTGCGATGATGCAGTCTATCAACTCTAGTCGTGCCTGTCGCGTCACTATCACTACCCCATAGTACCTTCGTGACTCCCGGGGTCGCCAACTGCCCACCTCCTCCATGAGTCTCCAACTCTATGCCTGTACGCTGGCCAAGTGGGCGGATGCCTTCCGGCTCAAGGCATCGGCCACCACATTGGCCTTCTCTGGGTGGTAGGAGATGCTGCAGTCGTAGTCCTTCAAGAGCTCTAACCAACATCTCTATCTCATGTTAAGCTCCTTCTGGTCAAACAAGTACCTGAGGCTCTTATGATCTGTGAAGATCTCGAATGTCTCACCGTAAAGGTAGTGCCTCCATGTCTTCAGCACAAAGACAACTGCTTCCAGCTCTAAGTCATGGGTAGGGTAGCTATACTCATGGGGATTCAGTTGCCGTGAAGCATAAGCGATAATGTGGCCCTACTGCATATGCACACCCCCTAACCCCTATAATAAGGCATTAGTGTAAACCACGAAACCGCCACTACTGTCTGGAATGGTAAGTACAAGAGCTGAAGTCAGTCTCTCCTTCAACTCCTGGAAACATACCTCGCACCCGTCAGTCCAGGCGAAGGGTACATCCTTCTGGGTCATTTGAGTCATAGGATACACAATCTAAGAGAATCCTCTGATAAACAGTCGGTAATAACCTGTCAGTCCCAAAAAGCTATGTATCTCTGTCACTGTGCATGGCCTCTCCCACCTGAGTACGGCCTCAACCTTGGTTGGATGCACTACCAACCCATCTCCTAAAATCACGTGGCCCAAGAAAGTCACTTGTCTCAGTCAAAACTCGCACTTGCTGTACTTGACATACAACCTGTGTCACCTCAAGGTATCTAGGACCATGCGTAAATGCTATCCATGTTGTGCCTGATCCCGTGAGTAAACGAGTATGTCGTCGATGAACACCACCACAAACTGGTCTAAGTATAGCCTGAAAACGTAGTTCATCATGTCCATGAAGGCAGCGGGGGCATTGGTTAGCCCAAACGGCATAACCGAGAACTCGTAGTGCCCGTACCGGGTACCGAAAGCTGTCTTGGAGACTTCGGTCTCCCTGATCCTCAACAGGTGATAACCTGATCTCAGATCTATCTTGGAGAACACTGTAGCATCTCGCAACTGGTCAAAGAGGTCGCCAATCCTTGGCAGCGGATACTTGTTCTTGACAGTAACCCTATTCAGCTTCCTGTAGTTGACGCACAGCTGAAGGGTACCATCCTTCTTCTTCACAAACAGTACAGGAGCTCCCCACAGGGATGCACTAAGCCTCACAAAGTCCTTCTCCAATAGGTTTTATAGCTGTGACTTGAGCTCTCGTAACTCAAGCAATGACATCTGGTACAGTGAAGTAGAAATGGGCCTGGTCCTCGGTACCAGTGAGATCTCCAACTCGATCTCACACTCTGGAGGTAAACCTAGTAACTCCTCTGGGAAGACGTTGGGGTACTCGCAGACCATCGGGATACTCCTAAGGTCAACCACGGGGCTAGGTTCTACCACCACATAGGCCAAGAAGCCCTCACACCCTTGGCTCAAAAGCCTCGCTACCCGAAGCACGGAGATGCATCTGAAATCTTCATCCACAGGCTGACCGTGAAACTCAAAGGGAGGCAACTCCTATATGGAGAAGACGATCTTCCTCCCGAAACAGTCCACCAGGGCGTGATAGGCGAACAGCCAGTCCATCCCTAGGATCACTCTAAAGTTCTCCATCTGGATCACAATCAGGTCAGCGGGGAGACTGTGTCCCCCTATGCTGACCTCGTAGTCCATGTAGACCTCCTCGACTACAAACAACTGGCCACATGGGCCTCTGATCACAAACAAATCCTCTAACAGCATACTGCCCTACCTCAAACTGATGGCAAAACTCATAGCGACGAAAGAGTGGGTGGTGCCAGAATCAAAAAGTACGTACACTAATCTGCTAAAAACGGTAACCATACCTGCCACCACAAAACCCGAAGACCTAGCATCTCTGTGTGTGAGGGCATTAATACGCCCCTCAGCTCTCGATGCAGATGAAGCGGCTACACTCTGGATCGAGTGAGCAGCAACTAGCTGGTACCCTCCTCGGGACTGTTGTCGTCCCCCACGCACCTGGTGACCACGACCGCCGGCTCGGCCTCCAGTGCTAAGCACAGGAGCATCTCCTGTGCACCAGTCCTAGATGAGCAGTTCCTCCTAATGTGGCCAGGCCAGCCACACTGGTAGCAGAGGGGTACATGACCTCCTCCCTCAATAGGTCCCTGTTGGTGGCTGGGCGGGGGTCCGATGTTGGCAGCTGGCCCCTGTTTGGGACACCCAAAGGCCACTGGTGGCCACACAGAATAGGACGGCTCTCCCGCAGGTGCCGTGTGCCTCCTCTCCAGATGGCCCTAAGAGTACTATGGCTGGTAGGGCCTCTTCCGTCCACCGTCAATGTCTTGCACGGCCGGGTTAGTCTCCTCGTAAGTGATGGCTGCCTCAACCACACAAGAGAAAGTGGGCAGCTTCAAGGGTTTGACATACCCCCGAATTACAGATCAGAGCCCCTCAGTAAACCTCCATAGGCGCTCCTCCTCGGTAGACACTACTGTCAGGGCGAAACGTGACAGCTCCAAGAAACGCGTGTGGTATGCACTAACCATCATCGTCCCCTAGCAGAGAGTGTGGAACTCTTGCCTCCTCTGGTCCTGCTAGGTCTACGAAAAGTACTGCTCACAGAAGAAAGCCACGAACTGGTCCCACGTTGGCTCTCTCCCCTCCTGGCCTCTGACTACCCTCCACCACCTGTGTGCTGCGCTCTCTAGTTGGTACATGGAAAAGTCCACGCGGCACTCTGCAGGCAGGTGGAGGGTGTCGAACACCTTCTCTATCTGCTCCAGCCAGTCCTCTGCCTCAAACGGGCTCTCATTCCCCTTGAAGGAGGGGGGCTTCAGCTTCCCGAACTACCCGAAAAACTTGTGGTGTAGCTGCAGTGGGGGAACGGGCATGCCTCAAGGCAAGGAGGGCTCGTGCTCGGAAGTGTCAGAGTGTGGTGGGGGCGATGGAGGATCACCCCCTCCCCCTCCTGCTCATCCGCACTACGACGGTCCCTCTGTCCCACTAAGGACTCCCCCTCCACATCCTCAAGAAGAGGTGCCCGAGGAGGCTGCTGGAGCTCCTCTCGCACGATGTCTCTAATCAGCTGGGTGAGATCCTGGACCTGAATGCCTAGGAGGAGGGGTGGGTCAAATGGTGCCTCAGGTCCGGCACGTTCGCCCTCCAACCTTGTCCACGGCCACAACCACGGCCTGCCTTGGGAACTCCTCGACGAGGCATCTCCTGCAAGGAGATGCAAGAGATAGAATAAGAGTTGTCAACGATATCGGATTACATCGAGAAAAGGACTCGGAAATGAATATCAAAGTGATACGTTGTGATGGCTATCCTAGTTATATGCACGTGAGTGGTTATTCTCGGACCAATTGGTTCATTTCTCGGGACAACCTTGCTCTGATATCATCTTGTTATGACCTGGTTCCCAAATCCCTACAGGACCTGAGACCGAATCACCTAAACTAATCCCAAGACCTAGTAGTCCAACGAGAAATAACTAAAAGTAAGATATAAACCACATCCACACTTGCAATATAACGAAGCATAAGGAAAAATAAGACGTAAAGGAACAACAGAGCTAAAAGTCTCAACAAAGTAATACATGCCATCACAACAACACAACGAAAAAGAAGATAGAAAGTAATAGGAATAGTAAAATAGATGTCTAGTACTCACTACAACAGTAGAAAACTAAAGAGTTGGAAAGAACCAACTACGGCTGGGCTCGACTGGGCCCAGCATCCTCTGCAGCTGGAAACTTGGGCTGCTTAACTCCTGGTCCTGAATAGGGTTACAAAAAGACAGAGTCAGAAAACGCTGAGTAGAGTGGTGTTTACATTATTTATGTCCAAGTAAAGTAAAACAAGTAACCAAGTTTTATTCTCATTTCTATTTATCCCATCCATGTATTTCTAGTTCATTTATTTCACAAAGGATCCAAGTATTTCTTGATCTTGCTTGTTCCTCGTGGGAATGATCTTGATTGCAATCTTTTCCATGGAGTAGAAGGTACACATGGTGCTCTCCTGACAGGGAGAGTCCCCTGCAGTAGTCCAACACCTAGTCAACCACCCCGAGGTCACTATCGCGACGTAGCAGTGACTGTGGCACACGTGATAAGTGCACAGGCAGCTACCCTGCACTGGCATGCGGTCAGTCGTTAACGCTAGTGGGTATGCGTAAAGTACAGCACAGAACAGTATAGGGCCTTGCCACAACAGAACAGAGGTCTCGTCCCTCAAAACCAAACAGGTGTCTCGCCCCTCCACAATCCGTGTACCCTCGTCTGACTACCCCGGTTTGCCCAAAGGGCCTAAAAAAAGTCGATGTAGGTTGGCTAGTCCTAACCCTGGGCCCCGTGGGGCAGCTAGCTCCTTCCCTACACTAGTAGCACACCTCGGTACTATATACGTGAGGGCCAAACAGGAGTCGATGTAGAGTGACCAGTCCTACCCCGGGGTCTCAACCTAAGGGGTGGCTGGCTCCCCCTCTACAGTAAAAGGGACAGTTGCTCCCCTTGGTACCATGTACACAAGGGCCAGCTCACTTCCCATCTACATACCAGATTTCTTTCATACACAGAAGTTCTACTCCTAATTCCCGTAGGGTTCATGCTAATATTCATCTCATTATCAATATCCGGATCATATTATTCAACTCTCCAATTTTCCATTACATAGCAGGTAGCTCATGTTTTCATGTCTAACAAGGCAACTAATAAATCAACTAATACATATTGCTAGCAATTTAGTTAAACATGCATCTCAAGTGAACAGTATAGCTCAACATCAGGCTCAAACATTTCTACCCTAGGATTCATTCCACATCCTAGAGCTTCAATCAATTTAATCTAAACAAGAAAATTCTTTATTTACATCTTAACAAATGAATTAAACCACTCTACCAGGTATCATAGGAGGAATGGGGTCCTGCACCGCAGATCTCGTCATCTCCGTGAGCCCCGAACATGCCACCGACTGGTAACCTGTACCAGTAACTAATTTACATCAAATGAGCTCAAAACAGTAGGTACTCAACACAAACACCTAGAGAAACTAGAGTGGAAAACAACGGTACTTTGTTTGTGAAATTCTGATTCTGTTTAGGCCCTGAATGGGCCAAAAACATGGTTACTGTCTAAAATCAGATGTTTGTGACTAGTCCCAGATGTCTTAAAAGACGTCAGCTATTACCTCTCACTTCTTGCAGCTGCCTCAGACATCCAGACTCCTCTGCAACCAGCTGAGGAGAGTTCCAGACGTCTCACCTTCCTTTCAGTCATTTGGAAGGGTCGTCGGACGTCTGACGATGTGGTCAGACGTCCAAAAGTGCCTGGAAAGGCGCACTGTGCGCCTTTCCAACGCCCTGTACCTACGTACAAAAAATGCAGAACCAATTTTAGCCCAACATTCCTACGCAATGGTCTACATGGCGGAAAGTAGCGCAGGAAATACGTACCTCCACACGATAATATGCTTTCAGGCATCCGGCTTCAGCTTCGGACGTCCTGATGCCTCTTCAGACGTCTGGTCAACCTTCCAGACATCTGATGCTGGAAGACCTCTAGTATCAGGACCTCCTTCGCGACACTGCTCCTCTCGCAGTGTCGCCCGCAGCACGTTGCAGCATCCTTAGCAGCTGCAAAGGGCTGGGAGGTTGCCACCCCAAGCCCCTCCTCACACGCGTGCCCTCCGCTGTTCGCGTAAGCTCCTTTGAGCTCCTGCACGAGCTCCGCCGAGCTCCTTCGACCTCGACCCTCCCACTCTCTCGCTGCGCTCTCCTCCTCCTTCGTGTCCTGCCTCTCTCTCTCTCTCTCTCACGAACTCCTCCTCGAGCTCCACTGAGCTCCCACGGCCATCGTCCCTCTCCCCCTTCTCTCCTCTCACTCCCTCGCACTCTCTAACTCTCACTCTTCCCCGTTCTCCCTCGCCGGCTCCTCTCCTTCCTTGCCGTGGCTGCAACACAGACGGGAGGCTGGTGGGGCGTGGCTGAACGTAAGGAGAAGGTGGAGGTGGCGGTGGCTCGAGCGGTGGGGGTGGAGTGTAGATGGGGGGTTTAAAAAGAAAAGCATTAGGGTTTTAGGTGAGAGGGTCGAGAGGAGAGAGAATGGTTTGCGCGCCACGCGTGTAAGGAGAAAAAGTTTCAATTTTTTCCCACTTTTGGACGTCCGGACCTATGTCCAGACGTCTGACTGACACCCTAGATGTCTTATCCGACTAAAAGGACGGTGATTCATTTCACCTCTAATCACGAATCAGATTCAGAACATGATTCTTGCAAGTTCTCTGACAATTTTGAATCTTACTCTAATATTGGAGAACTGTTTGTTCTGATAATTACGAGCCAATCTACGGCCTAAGTATCCATGACCCATCTTTTGATTTTGACGCTGAGGTCAATGATTTGAAAGAAAACACCTCTTCTTCTACACATGCAGAACCTTCCCAAACATGTTTTCAACCCCGATCCGCAACCGAACTCAATTTCTAATATGATTCTCCTCTTAATGAACTGGTTGCACATGATTCTCCTCCACATTTCAATCGGGTTTCGAATATCGATTAGACTACAAATCATGCCCCATCCTTCTCTGATCACTCCTGTAGGGTTCCTACATCCTCCACCGACCCTTTTTCATTTGAGGATCCCTACTCTGATCAGGCCGATTCGACTTAGCCAAACCCTAACTATACACTTTCACATCCTTTTGAGCTCCACAGAATCTGGTGGGTATTGCATCTCTTGATCCACATCTATCAACCCGCCAGATTGATTGGGTTTGAGCTGCATCATCAGCCTGCTAACCTGAGCAAGCACCTGGTTGGACCAACTAGGCTATTGATCAAGATGCTTGTTCTACAAAACTCGTCTGATTTGACCACTCCTTCTCCATAACCATTTTCCACTCAGCTGAAGGCATTAAATTTAGCGTTTAACGAGAGGCAACCCACATTCCAAAAACCTGAGATCCTTCTGATTATCCTTCTGTATCTCACATCTATTGCACTCTGAGTTCAATTTTTAGAATAGTTGACCCCACCTCTGGTACTCATATCAGAGCTTGAAATCATCCGCAACAGTCATTCCCGACTTGTTTGCTCACTCGATAATCCTATTCTAATTCCTGAACCCAAAACTGATTCATACCCTCTGTTTGCAATGAGGACAATGCAAAACTTAGGCATGGGAGGGTGTTAAAGTGCAAACATACAAAATTCAAAGTTCTGAAGGGTTCTCACAAAAAAATACATATTCCAAAAAACCAAAAAAAATTTAAATTGGAAAAGAATTAAAAAATGGAGAAAGGGGAGGAAATTTTGAAAGAATTAAATGCAAATCATTCTTAAGGAGGAAAAGAGGAGGTGATTTAAAATGTCAAAAAGGAGCAACAATTTGAAACAAAATAGAGTTACTCATTAGTAAAAGATTAAGGAATCTACTTAAGTCTAAACCAAATTAAAAAATAAAAGTCAAAAAGTGCTAAGAGACACAAAGGTTAGTATGAACGATGATCTTAGGCCTCTTGGGGTTGTTTTAGGTTTAAAATTCATGTATCCGTTAAGATCTAGATAATCCTTAAGAGGTTAAGGAAAATGCGAAGCTTAAGTATTATGTCTAAGGCTCAAAGATTATTCAACCTCATTAACTGACCTCTAGTTTGCAGGACTCGGTAACCTAAGCACCCTAATCCACACACAGTTTGGTTCAGTGCACTTAATTATCAAAGTCACGCAAAAATGTTAATTCTGTTCTAAAAAGCTACCTAGATTAGGAGCGGCTAATCAACACAAGTTGATTTGGATGAGTTCCCGGTACAGAGAGGCAGGAAATTCCCCTCGAAGATGCGCAATAACATACCCTCTCCTCTGTGCTTGTCTCCTAGGATATCTAGATATCCTACCAGGGGCACGTAAGCACCTTGTGCTGATTCAGGCACCATGGGCGGGATTATCCAGAAATGTCGATTGCCAGGGCCTGAATTTAACTACAAAACACCATGGGTGGCACTATCTCGAAGTGTCGAAAGACAGGGTTCTGGGGGTTTCCATGGGCAGTGCTATCCCGAAACATCGATTGCTAAGGACCCTATGGGGATTGATGGTAGGAGCTAGGAATCCGATACATACCGTGTTGTAAAGCCAATCCGAAGCTAGAATTAAAGAAGAAAATAAGAGAGAAAACTCTCCAAAAATACAAAAAAATCTTCTTTCTCTCTCTTACAAAAACGCACTGCAAATTGAACAGAGACTAAAAATGTTTTAAGCACGGGTGCTTTAACCGTGGAGTTCAACGAACCTTAGGTTAGTTCCTGTGGGACTTAGAAACCTCCACAGTAGACTGAGGCTAAAGCTAGTTAGGTCTGGATCTTGGTTGGTACTTGAGTACCCCTAGGCCTACTATTAGCATTCCAACCTAATCTACACAAAAGAAAGCATACACCAAAGATCTGAACACATGGTCTAGAATTTGAGTTAATTCCGTAAGATTTTGCTAACGAACTAGCAAAAGTTAAGCATGGGGATATGATGATAATGTCATCATTAATCATGTCTAGCTTTAATTAGTCATTATCAAAGAATAAATGCTCCTACATAACCGCTAGAGGACCTTAATTCACTGCAAATCCATTCTGAGGGAAATATAGTAAACCAGGGTTAAAACTACAATTTTACTATCAGATCATGAATGCAGAATAACCGTGGGTTTCTCCAGGTCTAACTAAGGGTTAAATGATCTTAAGAGTCTAACAAGTGGATTAGTATAGATAGAAAAGGGTTTTCACGTGTTTTGAGAATTAAATGACTTCCGAAACACTAAAAATAGATCCGCTTAATTAACTGAGGTTTTGGTCAGGATAAAATTGACCTAAATCCTATAAATTCATATAAAAATATTCTCTAGAGTTTTGTATGCTTGATTTGACCATTGGAACCCAATTTGACCCAAAACAGAGCCATAGATAGACTTTGGCCCTAATTGGGCAATTATGCAATTTATTCATCCAAACCTAGTCAAAACCTAAATCTAACTTTACCATTAGAATCCTTGGGTCCAAATTAGGTTTTTACAAAAATTTGGGCCCAATCTGAGATCATCTTGACCTAGTTTGCAATTTGGTCCTCTCTAACTCTTTTATCTTACACTCATGCCCTTAACCTTTTAATTTCTTACAAATAGCCCCCCAACTTAGTCATATTCTTCACAGATAGGTCCCAGCCACCCTCAACTCCTAATCCTAAAGCTCTGGCAACCTTAATTTGGCAAGATCTCCGTGATTTCTTAACTACTCCCTCTCAAAATTGAAAGGGAAACTCGTCAAATAATTACCTTCCAAATGAGCCCATCCAAGGATCCTAAATCCCTCTGGAATCCTTGTTCGAATGATTTGATTGAATAGGTATCCTACACTGGTGAGGAGCTCGGAGTTTCCAAGCTTGTTTCCAATCTTGGAACTCCATCTAGAGTCCTATAAAAGGACCTCCGTGGCCTTGCACATCTTCTATGCTCGAATTCGACTAGAATAACCCCCAATTCTTCTCTCCTCCTCTGACTGAAGTGCTCCTCAACGTCCAGCGACCTCCTCCATCTCCATTCCTCGTCCATTCGCAATACCGACGACAGATTTATCTCCCTTAGCTTCCTCCTCGTCGTGCTATACCAGCTACTGTCGCTCTATCTCCGTCGTCGTCACCATCCTTCTCACCAAAGCATCTCCTTCCCCGACGTCAGCCATACCATAACCGACACCGCTCCATCCCCTTCGTCCGTTAGTTTAGGAGAAGATTAGTTTATCTTAGCTCGTAGGTTAGTTTCCCCTCCTTAAACCTTAGTATCAAACCCTCGATGCTGCCGCTGATCCTCATCTTCCTTGTCACCAGCAATCCCTCTAGCGAGGCGTTCCCATAGCCACACCACTCCATACGCCTCGCCGACACTCCCTACACCTCCACCTCAACCCCAAGAGCAAAAGCCCTAACGTAGTTAGGTCGATTTCCCCTCCAAACCTTCCACCGAATAGACCCACCATCGCACGCATATTCCGAGGTCGTCAGACCTCCTCACTCTGCCACTCACCTTCTCACCACCACCGTTGCACTCCACAACATCCGGTGATACTTCCTAAGTTGTTTTGACGAGGCCGAGAGGCCATCTTTTGATTTCAGGCACTCAGGTCAACCTCGCCATTAACGAGGAGCTTTGAGCTTGCATCAAGCTTGCTCCAGCACCTGCAAGCCCTAGGTGGAAGTCCCAGGCACCACGGACTCATCCCAGGAAGCAACCCAAGCCTCCAATTTGGAGCATCGAGCATTACTTCAACTCTGATTGAGCAAGCATTCCATTAGCAAACACTCGTGCGAGGACGGTGGGACATTTAGTCTCACCTCAGAAACCACTGAGCATCCAGCAGCGGATAAATTGCAAAGGTGATACAGGCTGTTTGCCTCGTACACAAGGGGGTGAGGTCCCCACACCCTCACACGTGCCTCGCCCGTGACACTGTGCACATAGTCCTAGCTCCGACTCGACCCGCCTAACCCATGCACACCTCGACTGTTACCCCACGCCTACAGCCTTGGTCCCGAGTGCACTTAGATCCGAAACCCGACTACCCGATACTGTGCATGGCCCTGGGAGGGCATGAAAGAGGAGAACTCTGAGAGAGGAAGAGGAAAAAAGAGAGAAGAGAATGTGGGGGTAGGGGGTTTTGGTCTTGCCAGCACTTGTGCAACACTTAGTCGATTTTAGAGGAGAGTTTCCCCCCTATGCATCAGAAGGGCTGAAGAAGAAAGAAGAGGAGAAAGATAGAATGAGAAGAAAGAAGAAGAACAGAAGGCAAGAGAAGAAGTAGAGAAAGGAAGAGAAGCACTGTAGAATCAGACATTTAAGACGTCTGATCCTACGATTAGACATCCAATTCTCCTATTTCAAGCTAATTAACTTGATTGTTGAGCATCTACTTGCTATGATTGTGAGGAGTAATTGGTGATTCAAATCACCATGTTTCTCCATTCTTTTTACACATTGATACTTGACATTATTGTTATATCATTTTGAATTAATTCTTATTGCAATTTCTTATAGTAATATATTGTGCTCATTTACCTTATTTGTTGATATTAGCATGAATTCCTATTTGCTCCGAGCGAACGACCTCGAACTTTCATTCGAGTTATAAATTTTATTTGTCTTTCGCACTGATTCGAACTATACTACAATGTGACGATTTTAAAACCCATTTCAGAGCGACTAACAACCACCCCCCTTAATGCTTTTACTGATCGGTCGGCCAACTATATGGTGACCGAGGTGGGTCTCAACTCCCCAAATCGAAATCGATAAAATATTATGGTGGGAGTTAGGTTGATGGACAAACCAAAATCAAGAAGGGCCCAAGCAAATGGAGAATCCTGCAAAAAGCAAGAAATGAGTGGAGTACCAAGGTATTTCTTTTTAGGTGGTAAATCGGCTAGAATCACGGTGCTAGCCTCTTTTGACAATACTGTCTGCCATCTGATTTTCTGCTATCTCTTCGGGGTACAGTAATCCTTGAAGAACCTAGCGACAGTAGGGATGTGATCTATTACATCTAGGAGAGGGCCATGAATGAGAACCTCTCTGAACATAGTTCTCAGGTCCTTGAAATTCTATGTATCCCTTTTCTAGGCTAAATCTCGCATTAGCGCCTCGGGAAAAGGGATGGGAATTTCAGGGCTAACTGGTCTTTTGCCCTTGTATATAGTAGGTGGCTCCTGAGAGGAAGAAGGAGATGAGCCATCCTACGGTAGAGGGCACGAAAAATAATGACACGCCTGCCTAAGTGGTGGGTCCTTTGTGGTCTTCCCATTCCTCAATGTGACTGCCTTTGCATCGGTGTACTATCCATGAGGTGGCAAAGGAGCGGAAGGGGCAGAATAAGAGGGATTTTGCAACAAAGGTGGCTAATTCTATACATAACCAGGTGGTGCAAGAGCTGCTTGTAATACAGCATGTGCATGTCCTTGTGGTGCCTAGAACCTAGGTGAGGTGCCCTAGTTCTGCACATATCTTGGGTTAGGGACAGGTTGGGAGAGCAAGGCTTCCTACGATCTATGCTCCTGCAGCAGCTGATCATGTGTATGTTGTATGCTCTGTATCTCTGATCAGCCATAGCCTTCATAATTTGCAAGCTATCATGAGTAGATTTCCACAATGACTCTTGCAATTCCTCTTTTAATGCCTCCAAAGGGTCGACCCACTTTGGAGGGTGATTGGCAGCTTGGTGTAGCAACTGAAAAATAGAGCGGGATTGCTGCTGAGATGAAAATGACTGTTGCCTCGAGTATGTGTTTTGCGCATTCCCATATTGTCTAGTCTAGTAGTGTGGATCTTGATTTGGTCTCTGTGAGTTACCAAACCAGGAAAAGTTAGGATGTTGGCACTAACCAGGATTATAGGTCATCGAATACGGGTTATTACTCCCGTAACCTTGGATAGCGTTGACATCTTCATAGGCTGAAGATATTTGAGATGCATATTTATCAATGGAATACACACTAGAATCGTCAAGGGGTGCGTAACCTTGATTGTATGGTACTAGATCCAGATTATTCATGGGTTCCTGATATGCAAGATCCCTTGAAGATGGAGAAGATACATCCCGAGTGAGTAAATGTACTCAAGCAAGAGGAACTAAGGATGTGCAAGAAGAGTGAGATGCAGCTGAATTGCCAGAAAATCCAAGTCAAGCTCAAATCAATTCATCGAGCTTTTCGTCAAGCAGATCCACCTTATTCAACTTCTTGGTGATAATGACCATATTAACTCTGGCAAATTTGGCATGAGCTTCATGGACATTAACCCGCTACTGTTCATGTCACTGGAACTAGTTCATAGATGCAGTATTCATTGAGTTCTCTGCTAAGGACTCGAACAACTCGAATGTGTTGTTCTCATCCTTTGCAAGGAAATTTCCACCGCTAGATGCATCGACCAGGTACCAGTGTGTCATCTAGCCCATGGTAGAAGATTTGTGCTAAGTGTCATCTAGGCACACCATGGTGCAGGCATTTCTTGAGAAGATCATGAAATCTATCCCAAGTGTCATGCAACTTCTCCCTTGGTCCTTGGGAGAAAGTCATAATCACACGCCTCACCGTGTTCGTTCGACCAATCAGGAAGAAACTTTGGAAGGATTCACGACGTAATTCCTCCCAGGTTCCAATCGGCCTCCCGATGGTCTTGAACCAATAAAAAGCTTTGTCCTTAAGAGAGAATGGTAAAAGCTTCATAAAAATGATCCCTAAATCAACATTTTTGGGTCGAATTGTTTCCGCAATTCAACTCAAATCCTTAATGCACTGGAAGGGATCCTCATTTGAGTTTCCATGAAAATAAGTCTGAATCAGACTTATTATATTCGGCTTCAGCTCGAATGCATCTCCACCTACGGGAATCCAGACTTGGGGTGCCAGAATGATAGCTGCCGGATCATAGAAGTCCCACAGTTGTTCTTCGCGTGCTGGTTGCTGCATTTTGTCCAGTGTGGTGAGAATCCTATCAATAATTTGTTGATATCTCTATTCGGATTCCATGACCCTGGCTTACAAATGAGCCATCGGGTCTAATTTTCAGGGCTCTGACCAAGTCCACGACCAGAATTAGCCATCACAGCTAATCGAGAAGAAGAGGGTTGAGAAGAAGAATCGGGTGATGTAAAAAGTCACCTTCGCCGCCTTGGGTTTGGTTCCCAAGGCCCAGCTAATTTAGGTCTTAAAGACCTCCTTCCTTGCATACACCAATGACAAGAGTTGGTGTACCCAAGCCAAACAAGGCTAAGGCCTTGTTAATCAAGTTAGTCCTTTAGAATCAGAGGACCAAATATTTCATTATGGTTTAATTTGTTGAAGAAAATTCATCGAGAGACCGACATTTATTTAGTCTGGATCCTTAATATCCTTTAGTCCCGATCGTTTGACACTATCCCTGATATGTCCATATTTATTTACATAATTTATGCCTAACTAATGCTAGTTTAATGATAAATTAGGTTGCATTACATTAGATTAGATTAAATTAGTCACATTATAGCATTGTGTAAATATTACACTTAGTTGTAATTTTATTACTACTTACATCTGGTGTTTTGATATTTTTGTTTATACATGTGTAGATGTCAGGTATAAATCTAATTGAAGTGTAACAGGGAGGAAAAACTAGATTGGGATAAATTACACAGAAAAGTTGAGTTACTTTTCCAAATCCAGACTTGATAAGACCTTAACCTATTTAGAAATCTAATTCCATACCTATCTTAAGTGAGTCTTAACCCAAACCCATCCAATTCCACCCGACTTAAAAAAAGAAAATTAAAAAAACCAACAGCCAATTTCCCCACAAACAACCCCCAGCCCACCACGTACTCGACGTTAAATCCCTCACCACATCCGATTTATCACCATAGAACACCCATTTACCTCCACCATATTTCCAAATCCCATATTATTTTATCCTCTATTTTTTTCCCACCACCTCAAAACACCCACGTAAACACAACCCTCCACTAAATCCCAAACTTATCCTCTCCCAATCTTATTCCTACATCCTCCACCGCCTATCACCCACCGTTCTTTCCTTTCTACGTTAGATGCCATCCCTAATTCCCTTCGCAACTCATGTTTCCACAATTCCGCTCCCATGCACTCCTATTTCCGATTCCCATGCACGTAGAGACCGCCGCCACTTTCTCACGTCTTTCCCGCTCTCTCCCCTCTGTATTTCTATTTAATCCCACGTTAGCATGCACGAACGAAAAAAAAAAGAGAAAAACACCTTCCATCCCCCGCTTCCGCTCCCTCGTCCTTTCTCTCCATCCATTCTCTACCTTACGTAACTCGAGCGCTCCCTCTCTCTCTTTCATGTAGGACGCCCTTCGTTCTCCACTCATCCTCTTATCTTTTTCGCACCACAATTCCCCCTCTTGATCTCCAACACCGCACAACCACTCCTCCTCTAGACATCTCTCTCCGTGCAGCAACCAACAACATCTCTCCTCCAATTTCTGTCACCTTGCGTACGACAACCACGACACCGCAACCCTCTCCCGCTCTCCTTCTTGTCCGACGGGCTACCCAATAATTTCCACATATTCACGCATCTAGACGCATCTTCACATCTTCTCGCATGTTCTCCATACTTCACTCGCAACTCTCTATGACTTCTCCGACTTCTCGCCTCCACCAACTTCACCAACCACCGTCGACGACACTCTCCACTGCCGTCACGACCCTACCAGACTCTTCTTGAGCTTCTTTACTCTCTCTCTTCTTTTCCTTGTCATTTTTTATGTTCTCTCTTATTGTGACTCTTTTAAGTAATAATAAAAGTGTCTACTTTTCTCTCCGTGTTTCTCCTGCATTTATTTGTGTGCTTGTTTCATTTACCTGCTTTTATTGTCAAAAATATATTAAAAAATTATATAAAAAAAAAGTTAACTTATCAGGTTGGAAATCATCCAAATATCCGTACCTTCCTGTAAAACAACTCGTACTTCAGACATTATTCTTGTATTTTTCGGAGATGATTTCATAAATTTAAAATGACGTGTTTTCGCACCTACGACACCAGATTTATCATTATATCGATTTCACAATTAACCCCGCAGGCTAGCACTCAATTTTGCCAAAGAGGTTGAGACCCTCCCAGTAGTTAAAAGATGAATACAAGTTAATTAATATATTCTTACGAATTTTTTCTTAACCTTTTCTTCAATTTAAGTGTTTGGTGAGTGGTCTACAAGGTGACTCGACACACCTATTAGTCACTAGACTCAATTGAGTTCAGGTTAGTCCAATGTGGTCTCTAAATATAGCCCTAAAGGTTAAACTTAAGGTTCATGCAATTTAACTAAGCAGATCACAATCAAATTCAAAATACTCTCTAAGATACAATTAGAATCCAAATGATATAAAAATTAGCAAGAAGATTCCTTTTTCAATAAACATTTCAAAGAATAGTCTTTCAGAATTTTTACTACTCCATTTAAATAAATATAAAATTTTAACTAATAGGGAGTCAGATTTAGGATTTTCACCTCATGTTGATTTTTCATTTTGAAACAATATCAAACATGATCCAAAAATTTAGAAAAAATATGGAACTGAAAGTTAACTTGATAATATTTCAAATCCCACCATTTTTGAGTCAATTAGATTCGTGTGCTATTCGGAATTGATTTTTGAAGATCAGAAAAATCTAGATTTCAGTCTGGTTGACCCTTGTGCACATCGCAAAATTTTTAAAAATCCACAAATTGAATTGTTTCAAGGGAATGGTGGTGTTAGAAAGATAATTTAAAAATATAACTTCTGCTTAAATTTCAAAATTTTTAGCTCACCAGAAACTCAACAAATGATCTTTTAAATCTATATAAAAACTCTAGCCAAATTTCTAAAAATATCAATGTCTTTTTTGAGTGTTTTCAATCCAAAATAAGCCTTTTCACCAAAGATCTTTTTTTGAAATTTTGCAATTTTCTTTTCAAAAACAAATCATAACCTAAGTGATGATGTGTACCTTAGTTTCTTCAACTATGCTCGATATGTGTGCAAAATTCATGTTTTGTACCTGCACACCAAAGACAACACAATAAGTCAGATACCAAATCAGGAATCACGTTGCCTCCCCAGCAATGGCACCATTTTATCGAATCATTAAATCATATATTTTTTTAATATTTTCGTCATAGTATAACACGAAAACACGTCGACAAATAATTTTAATGAAACTTGGTAAGTCTCAGTCAAACTTAGGGAGGCGGAAATGTAACTCAATTTGATTTCAATATGTGCGATATGTTGAAAATAACGATCTAATCTAGCTAAAACTAAAAGCAATAACCAAGATAGATGTAAAGCAAATCAACTCTACTCAAATAATAATCATGCAAGTTCTCCACATAGTTGAATGCTTGACAAGAAAATTAACTAGAATAACTAGAACTTAATTAGAACAACTAGAACAAAAAGCTACTAGAACTAAAACTACTAGAAGAATTAAAGAGAAGACTATTTATTATATGTTACGAACGCGGTTTCAAGACGTCTTTTAAGACGTCTGGGAGGTGGCCCAGACGTCTGACCAAACGTCTGGAACCCCTTTCAGACGTCTGGTATTTAATTTCTGCGGCACGCAGAGTTGCGTCTGCGCGCCTACGCACGCAGACCTGCGAACACACCCTTTTTCCCTCTCTCCACTTACAGGCGTAGGCTACGCTCTCTCTCTCTCTCTCCCCGCGCGGCCTTATAAGGCCCTCGCCCTCTCCCTCACTCTCATCTCCTCCGCTCCCTTCTTCTCCTTCCAGCCGGTGCGAGAGCGAGCGAGCAGCGGCAGCGGCAGCCGCGGTGAGGGTGCGGGAGGAGGTGTTGCACGAGGGAGGAGACGCTCGACCGTGAGGGCTCGAGCTTGCCGGGGCAGCTAGGGCCGGCCGACGGGGGAGCAGCGGGTGTGGAGCGTCGCTGGAGGGCTGCTGCAGCTCAACCAGCAGGCGGACGAGGCGCGGCGCGGCGCGGCCGTGCGTCGCGGGCGGAGAGCGAGTCGAGCTCTGATTCTGGAAATTTTTCCAGAACCAGACGTCTGAACTTCCAACCAGACGACGGTGAAGACGTCTGGAGGATTGTCCAGACGTCTAGCAAGTAAGTTATTTTCGTCCTTCTTCCTTTTCTGCGACCGTTCGTACTGAGCACGAGGAGTGGGTACGTGCAGGTTGTGAGATTCGCCATCCAATGCGAATCAGACGTCTGGTCGCAGTGCCAGACGACGGGAAGGCCTTCCAGATGTCCAGGGTGACCATCGGACGTCTGGGAACTAAGCCAGACGCCCCCGCAGGCTTCTGGACGTCTGAGAGATTACGCAGAACAAAGGTACCATCTGACCCACATTTTAAGACATCTGGAAGAGGTTCCAGACGTCTGATTTTGGACTGTTTCGTCGTTTTCGACCCGTTTAGGCCCGTTCGGAGTCTGTTTTCCGCATTTCGAGTTGCGTTCTTTTCGAAATAAAATCCTCTACCAGTCTGCAGTAATTATATACTGTTCTGAGAAATTCCTTATGCTTGATCCTTGTGTTAGGACCTCGTTCCATTGCAGTCTCGGGGGTTGCGGAGGCGTGCAGGATTTCCGACTACGCCCCCAGTACTTCCGTTGTAGCTGGTAGAGTGGCTTTTAATTTACTTAATCAAATTTGTTACAATTGTGGAATAATTAATAGAGCCTAGGGCACTGCATGAACCCTAGGACTGAGAAGCTAGATTGATTGATAGATCATAGGGTATTGCATGAAACCTAGGACTAGAAACTAGATTGAATGATAGATCCTAGGGTTCGTCATGAATCCTAGGACTGGAAAACTAGTGATATGTATATAATATTGCAGTCTTGGAAAATGTGGAAAGGAAATAATAGCTGCCTATAAATTGATTTAACTGCTGTCTGTTATGAATAAATAAACATGACTGAGAACATGGGTTGCATGAACGTGAAACTGGAACGGTGAAACCTAAATGTGCTGAGTAAAAGAGCTGGAACCCTATGGGGAATTAGGAGTAGAACTCCTGGAAAGAGAATGGAATGGAACTGAGAAAGGAAGATGTGGAAGTGTGTTGTCTCTGGGGTACGTGATACCAAGAGAGCACACATTACCTCTTAGTGCAGAGCGGAGCTAGCCACCCCACGGACCCGGGGTTAGGTCTGGCCACTTTGTACCGACTTGCTGGCCCTCGAGTACGCAGTATCGAGGAGAGCTACTAGTGTAGGGAGAGCACTAGCTACCCCACGGGCCCCGGGGTCTGCTAGCCTCCTACACCGACTTGTTAGGCCCACTGGGCAAACTAGGGTAGTCATGCGAGGGTGCGCGGATTGTGGAGGGGTTGGACCCCTGTTACTGAGAGGGCTCTGCCTTATACTGGTTCCGTGCTGTGCTTTGGGCGCACCCGTTAACGGAAACGACTGACCGCGTGCCAGTGCGGGGTAGCTACCCGTGTGTTTATCGTGCGTGCCGTAGTCACCGTTACGTCTGTCAGCGACCTTGGGGTGATTGACTGAGAGTAGGATCTGAAGGTTCCCTACTAGGAGGGGTGACGTAATAATATGCGGAAATAAAATATAAAGCAATCTCACAAAAATCAATCGCACAATGTACACAAGTAATTTTTAGGTGGAAACCCAAACCGGGTGAAAACCACCACCTAACCCTCTCGAGTTAGGATTTTCCGATCAACCTAGTTGATCAAATCCACTAAACGAATCACTTTAAAACGAGGGTGATTCAACCTCAGTACAACCACGCTACAAGTACGAGGGTAGCGTTCCTCAACCCCTTCTCTCCACGAGAAGGATTTTGTCCCACGAAGGAGACGGGAATTCGCAAAGCGAATACCCAACCAAAATACAAAGATAAAATAAAACAACAGTCCTATAGAGCCAACAAAATTAAACCTAGCTTCTATAGGAAATAGGAAACTCCCCTTTGCAAGGAGTGCGTCGACGATGACGCGGTGCGTGTGCCACGCGATGGCGCTACGTCGCTCTCGTTAACAACGCCGGGAGAGCGAGTGCGCAATGGTTGAATGCTCTCAAGAAAATGGAGCTTGAGCTTGGAGAGCAAGAGAGTCTTTTCTTTGGACACAAAAGGTTTGAAAGTGTATTGCAAGGTGTGTGTCTTAGTGTGTATATGTGTGTTTTTCTAAGTGTATCTCTTGTGTCTTTTGTATTGCAAAGGCTCCCCTCTATTTATAGAGGCCTTAGGAAGGCTTTGGAAGGCTTAACAAAGGTTCTATAGCCGTTGGGTGCAAAGCCCAAGAGAATCAGGCCGAAATCAGGACAATGATTACATTTGACAGGGTTATCAGACGTCTAACTCTGGCATCAGACGTCTGGAAGGCCACTTTAAGACGTCTGATTCCAAGGTCAGACGTCTGATTCTATGCGGGTTTCTCCCTGACTTGAATCAGATCTAAACAGGGTTTTTGTACAAGTCCATCAAACGACATATAGGACGTCTGGCACTAAGTATGGACGTCTGGAAACCTACTTTTACTGTGGGAATTGATTTCCAAACGTTGCAACGGCTAGAAAATCTCTGAGAAGAGATTTTGGGTCAGCCGAGGCAAAACGGTCATTTATCAGACGTCTGGACAGTCCTATGGACGTCTGATAAGGCTCTAACGGTCATATCTGGAGTGTTTGCGAAGCCAGCCAACGGTCCACTAATTGGACGTCTGGCAAAGTCATCAGACGTCTCCTAAGACGTCTGGTCTAAGGTCTGGACGTCTGATTTCATCAGACAGAACTAACTATGTCCAGCCTAACAGTTATCAGACGTCTGAAACAACAGTCAGACGTCTTAAAATACTTTATCAGACGTCTGATTTGGGAATTAGACGTCTGGAAGTGCTGTTTGAACCCTATATTGGTTTTCTAAGTATTCTACAGAAAACCTAAGTATCCTAGGGTTGTGTCGGTGTTCCTAGGACTACTGTTAGGGTTCTTTGAGGCTCTTTAACATAATTTCTAAGGAATCAAAAAGAGCAAAAAAATAAAGATAAAAGTACATGAAAGGATTAAAAAGAATCTATCCTATTCTTCTTGTCTTCTATCTTCAATCTGTCGCTCCACGCGAACCTCCTCTGTTTTCCGTCAAGCTCCTCCAATCCGTCCTGGATGCGAGCTCGAACTCCGTCTAAACACGTCCACATTTGCAATTGACCTGAAATCTAGGACTCAAATTGCAAATGTTAAATAACACGTGTTTTGTTATCATCAAAACAAATGATTGTGGTGCTCTAGCACCAACAGGATCACCACGGGGGACTCTCCCAGCCAGGAGAGCATCACGTGTTACTTCTACTTTTCGGAAAAGACTGCAAATCAAGATCGTTCCCACAAGGAACATTCGAGATCAAGTGAAGGATCTGAGAAATAGATAAATTGTGAAACAATAGAAAGACGTAAATAAAGAAAGTAACAAAATATAACAGCTACTGTATACTCTACTGTTTCTTAGCTTAGTTGCCACTCTACTCAGCGTTTCGCTGACGTGTTACACTCGTTACTTTTCAGGACCAGGTGTTGAGCAGCCAGGGTCAGCGGCTGCAGAGGACGCTGGGCCGAGTAGGGTCCAGTAGAGTTACCACTGTTCTTTTTGTGCCCTTTTTGTTCCACTGTAGTGAGTAATTTTTGTTACTCTCTGGACTTTTCTTTACTTGTATTTCATGTTATGTTATAAATGTTGTTCTACTGTTGTGGTGGTATATACTGTAGTGGTTTCTTTTCTTACTGCTGTATTTTGTTACTGCTAGTTATATTCATGCTGAATGTGGTTTATTTTACTGCTCTTTTGGTTATTTCCTCTTTGGACGACTAGGTCTTGGGATTAGTCGAGTCGGTCCAGTTCTCGTGTCTCGTAGGGACTCGGGAATCGGGTCGTTACATTATACTAGAACAAGGGCTCCAAGGAGTGGTCATTGGTGGCCTTCAGAGGGCATGGAGGGGCAGCAACGGTGCACCAAGGGTGGCCTTGGTGGACGGCTTGCAGGAAGAGAGGAGTCTGGAGAGGGAGATGCTCGATGATGGAATTACCTCACAAATGGGGAGTCTGGGGTCCTTTTTATAACCAAAGCGAGGGGCAAAATGGATTTTTTAGAGCCCTAATTCGTGCTAACAAGTTGGAGCAATAGGAGCCATTGATCTGGAGATCTACGACTCATATCACGTCCAAAACGTGCGCCCAAGTGCCTACATCATGCTCCCAATGCACGCTTTCACCAGATGTCGTCATTTGGTGCCTCCAATGTCGCCCGATTGAAACTGCATAGCTGAGCACATGCCATAGCCACCACCTTAACTCTCATCTCACACCATGCACGTGTTCAAATCCGGCTGATTGATCGTGACAATCAACAGCTGAGATCATGTCCACATTGCTTGCTTACCTCTGCCTCATCACGCCCGCATGTGATGGCGCATCATCACATGCATGCACATCCAACACACCTCCATGCATTGCCTCCAGCGCTGCACGATCCAAATCTAATGGCTCAATTTCACGCTCCAATGCTGAGCACAAATTTGCTCCCCTTGGTGCATTTTGAACAGGCGTGCGGCACTCGCCTTAAAGCGCTCGACCAACGTGCTACGCGTGTGTTTGCATCATGCTTTTGTTTTAGCACGTGTGTGCCCTTAGCAGATGGCTTCATCCAACGGCTGAGATGAAGTCTCATCTTGATGAAGCACACGGAGGCTGACGACGTGGCATGAAAATGGCCGTTGGATGACTATCCAACGACCCACAAAGCTCTTGTGATTTGCTTCAGAGGCTGAGTGCGTGTTTGAGGGCCGTTGAGATGGCGCCAAGTGGCATCGTCCTGACCGTCTATCTTCTCGCCCTTGTAGATGGTGCTACAAGGCTCCGATTGAGGCGATTCTTGCGTCATTGGACTGCAATCATCTCTCTAAGTCCATCTGTACGGTCAAATTTATCATCTGTAACCCCAAATTATCTACAACTATTATTGCATATCAATTAGAACATAAAAATAACATTATTATTTACATAGCTAAACATATCAACTACGATGCAAAATATGGTGCTCATGCATGCATATTCCTAAGTTAAGCTAGAATCTAACTTAATTTAAATAGTTTAGGTCCTATGATTTCTACACAATCATGCAACAAGTAAATTAAGTATCATCTGGTCACGAGCATGCCAGGCCTAAATAGAAGAATTAGATATGGTCTAAGTAGAGGTGTCCGAGGGGGACACTGAAGACGAGCGAGAGGTCGTAGGTGTTGGATACTTGTCAATTCTACCAACCGAACCATGAAGATTGTGTGCTCAAAGGAGGGGTAGAAGCTGAGTTTTCCACAAGAGTGTAGGGGATATAGCAATATTTCCTATGGGATCTCAGCAAGAATAAAACAAACCGAGTTTTCTTGAATCGTGAGGGAGTGTTCTTTGAATCGCAATAGTTCTAGGTGCAGAGGCGCAAAAGCACTAGAGAAAATAAGCGAGTTTTACTTTTTGAAGGCTCTTGAGGTGTGTTTTGAAGAGGGAGGTCAAAAGTCCTATTTATAGATATTTTTCGACCTGCTTTAGAAATATTGAAAGTATAGATTTGATCGATCAAAATAAAGGTTTAGTCGATCAAAAATACTTTTGGTCGATTGTATTGATCAATTTAGTGTAGATCGATTAAAAAGATATATTAATCGACTTAATAATTTTAAAAGAAATTTAACTGTTGGAATATTTTGATTGATTAAATAAATTAGATTGATCGAAAAGGAATATGACCGTTAGAGGTCTTTGATCGATTAAAACAAAGAGTTGGTCGATCAAAAATGTATTTTGGTCGATCAATAATAGAATTGACTTATGTTCAAAAGAGAATAATTTTTGAGAATATCAAAAACTTACGTTTATTATTTTATTGAGGTTCCTTACATAATTCTAAACTTAATAAAGATAAAATAGGCTACAAGTCTTCTTCTTCACATGACGCATTTGAATTATCTTGATGAGGATACATCCATGCTTTAATTTGACTTAACCTATAATAGTTAGTCCTCAACAAAAATATAATTTTGTTATATCAAAACAAGGGTATTAATAGGGAAGAGGGTTGGTTGATGATGAAGACGAATGTTGTTGTGGTACTCATGGTGTGTAATGTGGTTGGATGTATGGTGTAGCCACGCTTGAGACACACCTAAGGCTTGGATGGGAGCACTCAAAACAAATGGGGCACTCAACAGAAAGGGTCTGACCCAATGCATATGGATTAGTGATCTGTAGCGCCAAATTGAGGAGGATAAGGCATGGTGGCGGTGTGCTTGAGAGGGCCTGTAAACTTGGAGGTGGATTGTAGATGTTGGCCGAAATCATCGTTGGATAAAAGAATGAGCTTCTCTGTTGACCAGAAGGAAACTGAGGACGTGTGTGGTATTCTGCTTGAGGTGAAGGCGAGGTGGCCGGAGTCGAGAAGTTAAGGCACCTTGAGTTATTGAGGTAAACTTAGGTAGGATGACCGTTGTTGGTGGTCGGAAGAGGATAACGACGATGGGAAGGGTAGGCGGTATGCGTGTGGTGATGTTGATTGTCAAGGTGATGGTCGGTGTAGTGTCCTACGTCGAGGTATTCGAAGAGTAGTTGGACATTGGAGAGTCGACAAGAAGTTGGGTTGTGATGGCGAGGTGGTCGGCGAGTCTGTCGTCGACGGGGTGGTGGTCAGCAAGGTCATCGGCGAGGTGAGGATGGTTAGTGGCGTCGTGTTGAATGGGTTGGGGGGAGGAGTTCTGGTGAATAGGAGGGTATTCAGTTTGGTGGTTAGTCAGGTAATCAGATCTGGGTGGGTGGGAGGGGGTATTTAAAGGTTGGGCGTTAGGGTTTAGGATGGATGGATGAAGGGAGGCAGGAATATAGGGTGTGAGGCGGCTGGGAAGGGTAAGGCGGTGGCGTTGGGTTGGTGGTGGATGATGATGCAGAGCTTCACCAAAAGTGCGATGACGCTCATCGATGGGGAAGGGTGAGGCGACCAAGACCCTACTGTGGGTGTTGATGGCACAACAACGAAGGTGACACAGTCATTGAGCTGGAGCAGCAAGACTGACGCGGGAATAGAAGTGGAGTTGGTGGCGAGCAGCAGCACAAGGGACGACGACGGTGGTGGGAGCTCGAAATCGACCAGATGAGGTAAATCGAGAGAAGGCTCTAGATGCCATATTAAGAATGGTTTTGACTCACCACAAAGGGTGGTCGATGATTGTTATTTATATATCTATGCACGTATGTTTGTTACAAAATATTCAGCGATTTGCGGCTCCAAGTTTCTCGAATTGGTTACAACGGTTTTAAGATAGAGATAGACTATATTTGACGAGGTTTGATTTTAAAAAGAAAAAATTGTCTCTCGAATCTTCTTCTAACATTGCTACATAAGCCAACTCTTTCCCTAACCCTATCAACATCTTTCAAAAATGTTGGGCTGATGCTCTTCTCCCTCCACCCGACAGTTAAATGTCCCCCAAAGGTCTCTGCCTCTCATTTTTGAAGTTGATGTCATCATACAAGACCATGGTTCTTATGCAAACTACAAGACTTCAATGGCAGCAGTTTATTTGTTACCTGGCAACATTTTTATGACTGCAGAAGTACGGTATGTGAATGCTAAAAGTTCTGAAGAAGCAAAGCTGAGCACTATTGCATGTGGACTCGAATTAGCGGATACATTTAGTTGCTATATCACTCTTATATTGAGTGACTGCTTTAAGGTGGTGGAGATGGTTTAATTTTGGACAAGCAACCACCTAATTGGGTAAATAGATCATTAATACGAGAATGCCAGATGCTTCTTTCATCGCTACATGACACTTCTATTATCAATGTCTCTAAAGAAGAAGTTTCCTTGCTCAAGTTCCTGTAACTTCATATAAGAGAGAAGGGTTAGATAGAGTTGGTGCAGCTCCAACCCTCTTTATTCTATCTCTCCTTGTGTTTCTATTGCCAAGTAATGAAGATATTAGAAGTTGGAGGTACATGAGTTTGGATGAAAAAATTCTTTTAACTTCGAATCAACCTCGATCAAATTTGACGAAACATCTAATAAAAAATCCTCGATATAAAGAGGACAGGGTTGTACATGCTATTGCAAATGCTTCCGGGAGCACCCATGTAAATCCCTACTTTAAAATCACACCTCTCCAAATTGTGCTTGGAATTTAATTTTTGCCCATCCATTGCTACCCTCCTGGTAGACCTTTCACTTGGAAGGCAAAATAATCACATCTCCATGTCATCTCTTTGGTACTTGATCCCCATACGTAACATTCCAAAACTCCAGATTGTAGGTGAGGGGGGGCACAAAACACCCAACGAGCCGGTGCTATTGGCTGGGAAGGGAGACCGTGGTCGTGGATGGCGTGGCCCATTTCCCACGTACCATAACACGTGTTCTTCGAATACGCACGGGACTCTTCTGCAAGAATATGAAAGTATATATCCAAGGCTGAAAGATTGCGGAAGAGGAAAAATGAGTTTCCTCTAAATAAGCATCTCGATCGCCCTCTGTTGAGTTGCAAAAAAATCAAGCCCATAAATCACTTTTGTGTCGATGACAACCCAGATTTGCCTCCGAGGCATAATATTAGTTTTTGTCTCCGATTACTTAGAATCTCACCCATCCAACCATACCCTGACAGGCAGGGATGATGGTTAGCCAATTCGTTAGCCATCATATCTTTTGGCCCTGCCATATGGATGATTGGTATCATTAATGGTTTCACTTGGTCTATGCTTGATAAAAAAAATGGCATATTGGTTTCCTCTTTTGATGAGCCTCTGAGGTCATCGTTAAGGTCATCTTATGGATCTAATTTCACCCTTGATGGGTATATCTACGAGGAGCGAATATAACCTACAATATTCACTATTCGTGAAAATGATACAAGAAATAATAAGTTATAGGTCCTTTTAATTGCCCCTAATAGATGTACCCGCCATTTCGGGCATGGAATATTTATATAATACAAATGTTGATAGTTACTTTATTTCTTTTTGAAATATGTAACCACTAAAGTTACGGAGAGTAACTATTCAATGGTAGGTATTTCTTCACATTCCCACGTTAATCGGGTGTAAAATGATTTTACTGTTCTAGATTTATTTATTAGTTTAAACTTAATGGGCGGGAAAATCAAGGACATTACATGGTTTAAATTACTCTATCTTCTCAAATCCCTACCCTTCTTGTATTGGAAAAGGTGCAACCGAGTTCAACCATTGAACCTTAGCTAGGGGAAAAGATAGGATGGTAGGTTCCCGCTAGGTTTATAAGATATTGTAGACACAAGTATAGATGCCTTAAATAAGAGGAACCTGTACCATTGGCACAGCTTTTGTGCTATGAAGATATAGCCTTCCAGTACTACTTGCCCATAAAAAGGAAGAAAGGGACTTTTTCCAGAGCACATATACAATGGTCCTTTTGACTTAACCGGAAAATTTGGCATATGGTAGACAGAATTATACACGCTTAAGGCACAAGAGCCTTCTGTAAAAATCTAGCCCAAGGTTCAAGAGCTCTATGTCTTAGTGATTTATCTCGAGAGTAACACTTTCATTTTTTTTCCAAAATATTAGAAAATAAATTTCAATAATACCCGCAATTAACGATGAGAGTCAGATCTTAGTATTCATTCCAATATTTCCTTAGATTCCGTTTGGTTGCAGGTCAGCAGTTGCCTTTGGATATCTCTCACCCATCGTCCATGATACTAGTTATCTTCTAGGTCAAATCTACATATTATAATAACAAGTGAGAGCAAACTCATTTCCAAAGTACGTACGGGGTTGTTGGTTATAAGGGCATGCTTCTGGTAAAAGTGGGTGGTCTGTCTTAATCTAGCAATTAGATGGACGATACAAGGATGATAATCATCATTAGTTTCGAGTATTCAAATTTTATAATTTGTTTAGTAAAAGACAGGATAAGAAGCAAACCAAAATCTCCTCCACAAAGTAGTTATGTGGAGGCATTCATTTCGATAATTAACGAAATTGCAATGAGATGAAGCATTGTATACAACCAATTAGTTGTTTTGTTCTAAATCAAAGGCAAATTAACATAGTATCATAAGAACACTTGTTTATTTCGTTCATGTTTGATAGCCTTAATTATTCGTACACTAATAATTATTCTCTACTAAAATTTTCCTTATATTTTGCATGGTAATTGTTCTGGTAGTTGTAATGTTACATGCATTCACATTTCTTTGTTCGCATCATTTCAGCATCACATATATACGTAGGTTTTAATTCAAATGAAAATAAAAAATAAATGATTTTGATCGATTGAAAATAATTTTCTAAAATTCAAGAACATTCCTTTCTTTGAATCATTAACCCAGAACAAAAGGAAACAAGAGATGGAAGTATACCTAAATCCATCGCATCGTATGATTCGTCAAGGATGCACGTTGAGATCCTCTGGAGGTATTGGAATCACTTTCTCCATAGAGGAGGCGATGGCTCTTCCAGATGGTGCAAAGAGAAAGAGTGGAGGAAAAAAACAAGAGTAAGAGTGTGTCCCTTGAGTTCTTCCTTGGACCCTTTTATATTTTTTTGTGATGGGGTGTAGAAAACCATAATGTCCACTTCGCACACATCCCTTTGGAGACTATAACGTTTAAAATTTAAATGGAAATTCTTTCTATCATAGAATTGCATTTCTTTATGATTTCTATATATGAAATCTCATATCTTTATGAGAAGTGAATGGTTAATTAACATAATTAGATCATTGCAATGACCTTTAATATGATGTCAAATTTGTATATATATATATATATATATATATATATATATATATATATATATATATATATATATATATATAACATATAATTCTTAAATAATAATATATGACGATTCACATTATGATTTTAATAATCTCTTACTCGAACCACTTATATTATCCTTATAATTATACACTTACACATACTTGTATGAGCTCAATAATACAATATTACAATAAACTGCATCTCTACAATCTCGTCCATACTCTGTCAACATACACCCAGAGTTGGTTTTCCCCATTATAAAATCGATTAGACCAAGTGATCAGCTTCCTTATTTATCTTTATTTTATGTTGAGTAGGGACTACTTATATTGGTTTTCTTTTCTATATAGTTCTCTTGTATAATTTTTCCCAACACCTCTCTTTATATAAAGAGGTGTAGGGTTTCTATGATGAATAAGATTTCCTATTATTTCCCACTTGATATCAGAGTGGCAATCCTAGATCGGCACTTGGGTATCCCACCCAAATAAGCCCCCAAACCAAAACCCTAATCCCTATTCTTCAAACTCGCTGGCAAGATCATGCATAGCTGCGTGCGGCGGTTGTCCTCGGCAACAACACGGACGATGGCTGCAATGACGCATCAGAGGAGCGAGGAAGTGTTGGCAGCGTGCTACAGCACCGGTAGCTTGAGGCAGCAGGCATGCAGCAACGTGTGATAGCAACAGCAACACGCGGTGGTGCTTGCATGAGGCGACTACTCTCGACAAGGCTAGTGCAGCACCAGCCCTAAGCCATACAAGAAAGAGCAGCGGCAACAGCAGCAACGTTTTTGCTTGCTGCTGCTGTGTAGGGAGGCAGCGGGGAACATAGCCTCCTCCCTCGTGGTTTGAGGGCCGCTAGGGGTCCCTCCTGACCCTAGCATGTCCCTCCTATCATCCGAAGGGATCTCATGATTTGAAAACATGATTTTTGTGGTTCTATTCACCCAGATTTCATGGTTTGTGATCTGATCGTGACTCTACAAATCTAAAGGAGATATTTCAAATTTGATTTCAGTGGATTCCCAACATTTTTGAGAGTCATGGTCGCTTCGTCATCATCTGAAGTGTCTTCGGAGACTCCCCTGGAGAGCGGGAATTACAAGAACCTGTTCTTCGTGCATATCATGAAGCTTGATGAGACCAACTATACTAGTTGGTCTCAAACGTTCCTGATGACTGTGGAGGGTCATGACAAGGAACACCTTCTGCTTGAGCCTGAGCCTCAACACAAGACTTGGAAATACTCGTCCTGGAAGGACAATGCCTTAGGGCAAGCCTAGATCATGAATGTCCTGTCACCTCATATTGGAGACAGCATCATGTACTACAAGAGTGTGAAGGAGATGTGGGATACACTCCATGATATGTATTCCCATGAGAAGAATTCAAGCAAGGTTTACCAGATCTACAACTACATGTTCTCCCTCAAACAGGAGAGTCAGTCTTTGATGCAGTACTATGTCACTCTGAAAGGGGTTCTGGAGAAATATAACGCCTACAGACTAGTATGCACATGCAGTACTCATCTGACATATTGTAAGGAGATGAAAATGCTTCACTTTCTCTCTGGTCTAGGCCCAGAGTATGATGCTACATGGTCTGAGATTCTGATGCTATCGAAGTTACTGATACTTGAGGAGACTTACAACAGACTGAGCTGGATTCCTGTGGCAACTCCTGCTACTGAGATGACTGGACAGACGTCTGCATTAGCTGTGGTTGGAGGTCGAGGCTTGAGAGGGGGATCCTCTACTTGTGGACGGGCGTGTGGCAAAGCACAGGCAAGAAAACCTAGACCCACGTGCACTTTCTGTGCCAAGATTGGTCATGGTGAGGTCTCTTGCTGGCCTAAGCACGAGAGACCTCTCGTGGCCAATTAGGTAGCTACTTCTTCTGAGATCGACTCTGGCACAGTGTCACGTGCTGAGTATGATGTTGTGGTGCAGTGGGTGGCTCAAGTTACACAGGTGACCCCATCTTCTTCAGATGCTACTACTATTGTCGCCTCAAGTATAGAATCTGTGATTATTGTGTCTGAAAGGTCTACTTGGCTAGTAGATTCAGGTGCATCCCAGAACTTGAGTGGTGACCATAGAGATTTTCAGCACATTCATTCTATATGCCTAAGTAGAACAATTCAAGTAGCAGATGGAAGGCATGCCAGGGTGATGGTCAGGGGGGTGCCAGTCACTCCCAGTATGAAGTTGCCAAATGTTTTGCTTGTTCCTAATTTCCCAATGAGCCTATTATCTATTACCAAGATTACCAAAGATCTTAATTGCAGGGTGATATTTGATGATATTGGTTGTGTGTTTCAGAACAAGCTTACAGGGCAGATGATTGGTGGAGGACATAAAAAGGGGGGTATGTATCGCCTGTCTCAGATGCCATTTACTGCATAGTGCTATGGAGATGTGTGCTTAGCTACTGGGAGTGCCTTGCAGTGGCACAATCATCTTGGTCATCCTTCTTTGGATAGGCTACATCAGATCATGCCTCACATTTCGTTATCCACCGAGATTCACTGTGATGCTTGTCATATGGGAAAGCACCACAAAGCTACTTAGATGTATAGGGTCCTAGTCGAATTCCAGATCGAATGAGACATAGGTACTATTTGGTGATTGTAGATGACTGTTCTAGAGTTACTTGGCTTTTTTTGTTGAAAAATAAGTTAGACGTTGGGTCTGTAATTGAAAATTTTATCATAGACATAAAGAATCAGTTTTCTACCATTGTTAAGATTGTGCGGACTGATAATGCATTAAAATTCAGCACCACTCGCATAAAGAATTTTTACAGATCACATGGTGTAGTTCACCAAACCACATGTCCCCATACATCACAGCAAAATGGAGTAGCAAAGAGAAAACACTGACATATTCTAGATGTGGCGCGGACCCTTTTGATACATCATAACATGCCTTCACAGTAATGGGGAGATGTCATGTTGACTGCATGCTACTTGATTAATAGAATGCCTAGTGTCGTTATATCTGAGTAGGTGCCTTGGCAAATATTACATCCAATCCAGAAGTTATTTCAATTGCCACCCTGGATTTTTGGCTATGTAGCCCTCGTGCATGTTACTGGGCCAAATAGAGATAAATTGGCCCCAAGGGCAGGCAAATGTGTGTTTCTAGGTTACAACCAGAGTCAAAAGGGATATAGGTGTTATAATCTCCTGCAGAAGAGGCACTTTGTTAATGCCAATGTCACCTTTCATGAGGTAGTTCCTTATTTTTCTGTTACTGGAAGGAAATCGGTACTTGAGGCTGAGTAGGCTCTCATGCCCATTCCTTCAGTTTAGTTTGGTGATTTTCCTACTACTCTGATAGGATCATCAGATACTACTGCTTCTGATAATGATCGGTTTAGAGAACCTCCACTGGTTTTTAATAAACCAATCACATATTGGAAGCATACCCCTCCCTCTTCAACACCATCATGCTCCCCACAGTAGGTATGTGTTGAGATCACTGACCAATGTGTATCTGGTGATGATTCTGCAGGTGCTATACTGGCCACTTCCGAGGCCATATCTGGTGATGAGGGAACCATATCATCCAGAGTCTACCTCTGAAGACGTGGATCTTCTGATTGCTTCTTGGAAGGCCCCAAGGAGTGCATGCCCCCTTCTTAGCAGGGGCAATATCAAATGGCAAGAGTTGTGTCTTCTAATGGCCTGAGTTGGCCATTTGCTTTGTTTACAAATGCCCTCACTTCTACACAGCTACCAGCTACATATCAGCAGGCCATGCTCAATCCGAAATGTCATCATGCTATGGAGGAAGAGATGGGTGCACTTCATTCTAGCCATACTTAGGAGCTTACTCCGTTGCCACCTGGTGCATGCACAGTTGGGTGCCATTGGGCCTTTGCCTTGAAATACAATCCAAACGGGTCGATTTCTCGATATAAGGCTCGACTTGTGGCAAAGGAATTCACCCAGACATATGGGGTGGATTTCTTTGACACCTTCTCTCCCATGGCCTAACTTCCTACAGTCTAGATTCTTATTTATGTAGTTACTTACTTTGACTGGCCTTTATTTTAATTGAATGTGAAGAATGCCTTCTTGTATGGTGATTTACAATAACAAGTGTATATGCAGCAGCCCCCGAGATTTGAGGCTCATGGGTAGTGTGTGTGCATACTGAAGAAGGTGATATATGGCCTTAAATAGAGTCTGCGAGCTTGGTTCCACAAGCTGTCAAAGGTTGTTAAAGACATGGGACTTATTCGCTCTACTGTTGATCATTCCTTATTTGTGAGGAAGACAGACAAGGGAATTGTGGCTCTTCTTGTCTATGTAGATGACCTCATCATCACTAGTGATGACACCACTGGGATAGTTGAGGTCTTGCAAAAGCTGGCATAGAAATTTGTCATAAAGGATCTGGGTTCATTGAGATACTTCTTGGGCATAGAAGTAGCCAGAGGAAAGAGTGGAATTGTCCTTAGCCAAAGGAAATACACTCTTGATTTACTGCAAGAGATTGGAATGTTGGGATCAAAGTCTGCCAACATACCCACGGATCCTAAGACGCATCTGTATGATTTTGAGTCCAAGGCTATTGAGAGCAAATGATACAAGTAGTTGGTTGGGAAGCTACTTTACCTTACTATCACACGTCCAGATATCTCGCTTGAAATTGGCAAGCTTAGACAGTTTACGGATAGACCGACTAAGCAGCACTGGGATGCTGCTATGCAGGTGCTCAATGTTTGCGAGCGAAATCGATGTTATAAATGCTGCGTTGTAGTATAGGTCGAAATCGCTTGAAAACAAATAAAATTTATACTTGAAGTTTAAAGTCCAAGGTCGTTCGCTAGGAGCAAATAGGAATTCAATCGCTAATTTCAATAAATAATGTAAATGAGCACAATTAATGATAATAATTACTCAAAACTAATAATCAATGTAGCACATGAGTATATCAAGAATCTATTGAGGCAAAAAGTCATCTAAGATAAAATAATGGTAATTTGAATCACCAATTATTAGCTTAGATACACATATAATAATTACTTAATCATCTAAATAAATGAACAATTTAACCATGCAAACTTTAGTGCACAGTGCACTTCATCAGATGACAAGGTACTCAAACAGACGGCTTAACTGTCTTGCTACAGTGCCAAGAAGACATTGTACTTCTTCTTCCTCTTCTCTTCTGCCTTGACTTCTTTCTTCTTTTCTCTGTGTGCCTCTTCTACCTTGTTTCTCTCTTTGGCTTTTGTTCTTTATGCACAGAGGGAGAAAATCCCTCCAGCGGCTAAGTGTCAACCAACTCTCAAGAGAGCAAAACCCCCTACCCCTATTCTCTCTTTCCTTTCTCTCTCTGGGTTTTCCTCCTTCTTTCCCTCCTTCCCAAGGCCAATGTCCCAGTTATCGGGTAAACGGGTATACGCTCACCCAGGACTAGGGCTGCCAACCGTGAATGGCAGCCAAGGTGTGAGAGTAGGCTTAGGCAGGTAATCAAGTGAGTGCTAGACCTACGTGAGCAGTGTCACAGGCGAGGCAAGTGTCAGGTAAGTAGGGTAGGAGGATGGTCACATTATCGACGTGCGAAGGATGGGTAGTTCGATGGATGGTTAGGGCGAGCAAACAGAGAGATAATGAGAGGGTTTTGTGCGGGAGGAGGAGGCAAACGTTATCAGGTGGTCAGCGAGGCAAATGGAGGGGTGTAGTGACAGAGGTGCCTCACCGGAGGGATTGCCGGAGACGGAGAAGATGGAGGTGGTCGCGTGTGTTTGGTGGTCGAATTGAGAGATAGAGAGGGAAAAAGGAGGGAAGTAGAGGAAGCTAAAGAACCTAGTTTAGAGACGAAAGGGGGAGAGATTCCCACACCGGTGTGATGGCCGGACATGGGGAAGATGAACCTCTGAAGGAAGAGACAGCGAGGAAGAGGGGGATCTAGGAACCCTTGGGTTGGTTGTCGAGGAGTGGACGAAGGAGGGGAGAAGCATAGCACTCCCAATTTGGCCATTGGGAGGCCGTAGGACAACGGAGGGAGGAGCTCGCCGGAGCTAAGGTCGGAGCTGGCCATGGAAGAGAGGGAAGACATTGTTCTGGCCTTAAACCTTGCTGAGAAGATGCGCAAGGCCACGGAGGTCCTTTTATAGGGCTCTAGATGGAGTTCCAAGATTGGAAACAAGCTTGGAAACTCCAAGCTCCTCATCGACGTAGGATACCTATTCAATCAAATCGTTCACACGAGGATTCTAGAGGGATTTAGGATCCCTGGATGGGCTCATTTGGAAGGTAATTACTTGACTAGTTTCCCTTTCAATTTTGAAAGGGATTCATCAAGAAATCACGGAGATCTTGCCGAATTAAGGTCGTCGAAGCTTTAGGATTAGGATTTCATGGCAGCAGGAACCTATTTGAGGAAGGAGACGATAAAGTTGGGGACTGTTTGTAAAGGATTCAAAAGTTTAGGGGCATGTGTGTAAGATAAAATAGTCAGACAAGACCAAATTGCAAACTAGGTTAAAATGATCTCAGATTGGGCCCAAATTTTGGTACAAACCTAATTTAAACCAAAGAAAATTAATGGTGAAGTTGAATTTTATTTTTTACCTAGTTTTCCTAGGTATTATGCACAATTACCCAAATTAGGGCAAATGTCTGTCTGAGACTTTGTTTTGGGTCAAAACGGGTTCTGATGGTCAAATTGAAGGTACCAAACCCTAGATAATATTTTTCTATGAATTTTTTAGGGCTTAGGTGAATTTTATCCTGACTAGAACCTCATTTAACTAAGAGGATCTATTTTTAAGGTTTCAAATGTTATTTAATTCTCAAAATACGCAAAAACCCTTTTCTTTCTGTGCTAACCCACTTGTTATACTTTTAAGAACATTTGACCTTTAATTAACCCCTGAAGAAACCCACGGTTATTCTGTATTGATGATATGATGGTAAAATTATAGTTTTAACCCTAGTTTCTTGTATTTCTCTCAGAAAGGATTTGCAGTGAATTAGGGTCTTCTGGCAGTTATGTAAGAGCATTTAATGATGGAATATGACTAAATAAAGCCAGATATGGCTGATGATGACATTATCATCATAACCCCATGCCTAACTTTGCTAGTCTGTTAGCAAATTCTCATGGAATTAACTCAAATTTTAGACCATGCCTTTTTATGCTTAGATTTCTGATGTGTGCTTTCTTTGTAGATTAGGTTAAATTGCCAATAGTAGGCCTAGAGGTACTCAAGTACCAACCAATATCCGGAACTAACCAACTCTAGCCTCAATCCGTCGCGAAGGTTTCTAAGGCCCACAGGAACTAACCTAAGGTTCATTGAATTTCGCAGTTAAAGCACCTGTGCTTAAAACATGTTTAGTCCCGATTCAGTTTGTAGTGTGATTCTGTAAGAGAGAGATGGAGGAATTTTTTTGCATTTTTGGAGAGTTTTCTCTCTTTTCTCTTCTTTATTTCTAGTTTCGGATTGACTTCACAACATAGTCTGTATCAGATTCCTCGCTCCCACTATCAATCCTTGCAGGGTCCCTGGCTTTCGACGCTTTGAGATAGCGCCACCCATGGCAACCCCCAAAACCATGGCTTTCGACACCTCGAGATAGTGGCACCCATAGCGTTCTGTAGTTAAATTCAAGCCCTGGCAATCAACATTTTGGGATAATCTCGCCCATGGCACCTGAACAAGCACAAGGTGCTTACATGCACTCGGTATGATATTTAGATATCCTAGGAGATAAGTACCGAGGAGACGATATGTTAATGCGCATCTTCGAGGGGAATTTCCTGCCTCTCCGCATCGGAAACTCGTCCAAATCAACTTGTATTGATTAATTTCCCTAATCTAGGTAGCTTTTCAGAATAGAATTAATGCATTTGCGTGATTTTGATAATTAAGCGTATTGAACCATACTGTGTGTTGATTAGGGTGCTTAGGTTACCGAGTCTCGCAAACCAAAGGTTAGTTAACGAGGTCAAATAATCCCTAAGCCTTAGACCTAATACTTAAGCTTCGCATTTTCCTCAACCTCTTGAGGACTATCCAGATCTTAGCGAATACTTGAATTTTTAAGCCTAAACACTGCCCAAGAAGCCTAAGATCAACACTCATACTAATATTTTTTTGTCTCTTAGCACTTTGGTCTTTTATTTCTTTCTTTTGATTTGGTCTAGAACTAAGTAGATTCCTTAATCTTTTACTAAGGACTAACTCTTTTCTTTCAAATTGTTGCTCCTTTTTGACATTTCAAAATCACCTCCCCTTTTCCTCCTCAGCAATTCATTCAAAATTTCCTCCTCTATTTTTTTTGTTCTTTTTCAATTTTTTATTTTTTTTGGGTTTTTTTTGGAATATGTATTTTTTTGTGAGAACCCTTCAAAACTGTGAATTTTTGTATGTTTGCACTTTAACACCCCCCCATGCCTAAGTTTTGTAATGTCCTCATTGTAAATGGAGGGTATGAAATAGTTGGGGTTTAGGGATTAGAACAAGATTATCAGGTGGGCAAACGTCTTGAGATGACTGTTGCAGACGATTTCAAGCCCTGGTACTAGTACCAGAGGTGGGATAAACTATTCTAAAATCGAACTTAGAATGCAATAAACATGAAGTACAAAAAGATAATTAGAAGGATCTCGGATTTTTGGAATGACAGGTTGCCTCCTGTTAAGCGCTAAATTCAATGCCTTCAGTCGAGCAAAAAATGGAATTGTTAGTTTCTCTGAAATGGGTTTTAAAATCGTCGCATTGTAGTATAGCTCGAATCAGTGCAAAAACATATAAAATTTATTACTCCAATGAAATCTGAGGTCGAACATAGAGAGCAAGTGACAATTTAATACTCAAGATCACAATCAAAGATATAAGAATAATCAAGACTTAAAAGAAACGAAAGGCAAAAAGAAGGGGTTAAAATGGTGATTTGAATCACCAAATTAACCCTACAATTTAACCACATTTATCTCAAATGCTTGCACAGTATCAACCACAATTAATTCACGCAAGATGAGTAAGCAATAGATCCTGAGAGGCTTGGATATGTGAAGTCAGATGGTAGATTTGGGCACTCAGACACCTTAACAGAGGCAAAGGCCTCTTCTTTTCTCTTCAAGCCTCAGGGAGAGGCTTCTCTCTTCCTCTTTTCTTCTTCTTTCTTCTCTTTCTCTTCCTTCTCTTCTTCTCTTTCTCTTCCTTCTTTTCTTCCCTTAACTTCAGAGAAGGCACAGCACAGGACTTAGCACGCCAGCAAAGGCAAAGGCCTCCTTCAAATTTCACAAGGGTCAAGAGGAGGGCGGCAGAGCAAGCCCCCCCCTCCTCTCTTTTCCTCTTCTTCCTCTCTCAAAACCAGCAAACCAGACCTGACCTAGGTATCTGGGTAATCGGACCAAGCCCAGACCTGCGGGGCGTGAATGCGGGTGAGGGCGTGCATGGGCACGTGCGAGGGGACCTCACCCTGTGATACTGAGGCAATGAGGCTCTAGCAGAAATTCCTTTTATTTTCGAGCGTCGCTTCGTCAACTACCGAGGTGGGACTAAAGTCGCACCCTTCTTTGCACGACCGCAGCAGCTAAAGTTGCTTTGCTAATTGGTGCAACTGCTGATGCATGCTACTTTAATTGAGTGCTTGGGAGGCCTCAAGACCTAGAGCCATGTCGAGTAGAAGTTGCAACAGGGAGTTTGAAGGTTGGAGGAGCCCTGCCGTGGTCGGAGAAGATGAGGGCAGCGACGGCAAATCAGCGAAACCTGAAATAAGAAAACACGGGATAAATGCCCTAGTTGGAGCGCTCAGTAGGGTCGTCGGAGGTTGGTGTGTGAAGGTTGGAGGGTGGTTGTCTGTGACGAAAAGGGCGAGCGGAGGGAGATGTGTTCAGGGAGGTAAGTGCTTGACAAAAAGTCCCAATAAAGTTGGGGCTTCTAATCAGTGGTTCATGGCGAAACTAATGGAGGTAGTGGTGTTCTGTCTGGTATGGTGTAGTGCCAGTACGAGCTTGCCAAAGCTCATGCTGGACGTGGGGATGATGATGGGGGAGAGATGCAGTCAGCAGTCGAGAGTAGAGTGTGAGTAAGGGAAAAGAAAGTAGAGAGAGAGAGAAGTAGATAGAGGGTCTTAGAAAAGAGAGAGAAGGCCAGAATGGTTCGATTGTGGCTAACCGGACCCGGAGAAGGTGAAGAAGATGGTGAAGCGAAGACGACGAATGAGATGAAGGAACGACCGCCCTTTGGTCGGGGAAGATCGCGAGGACTAGTGGAAGAAGATAGGGCCTTCAATTTGTCTGTTGGAGGTCCGAGAGGGAGAGACGTAAAGGGTCACCGGAGTTGCGGTTGTTGTTGGCCAGAGAAGACGAGGGAGTGGGTTTTAAGGCCTCAAACCTAGCTAAAAAGCTTGGTCGCACGACAAGGGTTCTTTTATAGGCCATAGGAAGCCCTTCCAAGCTTGGAAAGAAGCTTCCAAGCTCGGAAGGTTTTTGCGAAATAGGATACCCGAACCTTTGAAAGGTTCTCATGACCATTTGGGAAAGAATTGGAGCCCATGAATTTACTCAAATGGAAGGTAACTTTCCAAGGAATCCCCATATCAATTTTGGGAGAGATTGATTGAGAATCGAGTGAGAAATCCTCACTCGAAACTTGACGGTGAAAGTTTAACCTTCCAAAAACGGCGTGAGGACCTATTTGTGAGAAAGATGACAAAGTTGGGGGGCTAGTTGCAAGGAATTCAAAAATCTAAGGGTCTGGATGAGATTGAAAGAGTTTGACTGAACCAAAATGCAAACTTGGTCAAGATGATCTCAGATTGGGCCCAAATTTTGGTACAAACCTAATTTGGGCCTAAGAAATCCAATGGTGAAGTTGGATTTTGGTTTTGACCAAGTTTGATTGGGTAATTTATGAAAAACTAAATTAGGACAAATGTCTGTCTAGAACTCTGTTTTGGGTCAAGACAAGTTCTGTGGTCAAATTGAAGGTACAAAACCCTAGAGAATATTTTTCTATAAATTTTAGAGGGTTTAGGTGAATTTTAGCCTGACCAGAACCTCAGTTAATTAAGCGAGTCTATTTTTAGGGTTTCAGAAGTCATTTAATTCTCAAAACACGCGAAAACCCTTTTGTTTGTTCCAACCCACTTGTTAGCCTTTTAGGTCCATTTGACCCTTAATTAACCCCTGAGAAACCTGTGGTTATTCTGCATTCAATATATGATGGTAAAATTACAGTTTTAACCCTATTTTCTTTTCTTTCTCTCAGAATGATTATGCAGTGAATTATGGCCTTTTGTCAGTTATGCAGGAGCATTTATTCCTTGATAATGACTAATTTGAACTAGTTGTGGCTCATGATGGAGTTCCCATCATACCCCCATGCCTAGCTTTTGCTAGTCCCTTAGGAAAATCTCATGGAATTAACTTTAATTCTAGACCACATGTTCAGATCTCTAATGTGTGCTTTCTTTTGTAGATTAGGTCAGAATGCCAAAAGCAGGCCTAGAGGTACTCAAGTACCAACCAAGATTCGGACCTGACCAACTCTAGCCTCTGTCCGCCGTGAAGGTTTCTAAGACCCACAGGAACTAACCTAAGGTTCGTTAAACTCCGTGGTTAAAGCACTCGTGCTTGTAACATGTTTTAGCCCAGGTTCAGTTTGTAGTGCATTTTTGTAAGAGAGAGATAGAGGAATTTTTTTCTTTATTTTTAGAGAGTTTTCTCTCTCTTTTATTTCTAGCTTCGGATTGGATTTACAACACGATCTGTATCAGATTCCTAGCTCCCACCATCAATCCTCGCAGGGTCTCGCACCACTCATGGCAACCCCCAGAACCTTGGCTTTCGAGATTTCAGGATAATTCCGCCCATGCCATTCTGTAGCTAAATCCAGATCCTGGCAATCGACATTTCGTGATAATGCCGCCCATGGCATCTGAACCAGCACAAGGTGCTTACATGCCCCCGGTAGGATATTTAAATATATTAGGAGACAAGCACCGAGGAGATGGTACGTTATTGCGCATCTTCGAGGGGAATTTCTCGCCTCTCCACGCCAGGAACTCTTCCAAATCAACTTGTGTTGATTAGTCGCTCCTAATCTAGATAGCTTTTTCTTAGAACAGATTTAACTCATTTGCATGATTTTGATAATTAAGCACACTAAACCAGACTATGTGTGGATTGGGGTGCTTAGGTTACCGAGTCCCGCAAACTAGAGGTCAATTAACGAGGCCGAATAATCCCTAAGCCTTAGACCTAATACTTAAGCTTCGCATTTTCCCAACCTCTTGAGGATTATCCAGATCTTAACGAATACTTAAATTTTTAAGCCTAAAATCACAGTCCAAGAGGCCTAAGATCAGCGTTCATACTAATCTCTTTTTGTCTCTTAGCACTTTTTGTCTTTCATTTTCTTTCTTTTTGATTTGGTCTAGAACTAAGTAGATTCCTTAATCTTCTACTAAGGACTATCTCTTTTTCTTTTCAAATTGTGTTCCTTTTTGACATTTATATCACCTCCCCTTTTTTTCCTCAAAAATGATTTGCAAATTGATCTTTCAAAATTTCCTCCTCCATTTTTTTCCTTTTTAGTTTTTTATTTTTTTTGGTTTTTGGAATATGTTTTTTTTTAATGAAACCCTTTTCTTGTGAAGTGATTCTCATAGCATTTTGTACTTTAACACCCCCCATGCCTATGATTTGCAATGTCCTCATTGCAAATTAGGTGGGTTTGAATTCAGCTTAGATCATACATTAGAACAGGTTTTGGGTGGGTGGACGAGTCGGGGTGACTGTTGCGGACGATTTCAATCTCGAGTACGGGTACCAAAGGTGGAGTCGACTATTCTAATGGACGAACCCTAAAGTGCAATATGAGTTCAGCATAAGATGTGGCAAGAAGGGTTTCGATTTTTTCAAAAAGATGACGAGTTGCCTCCCGTTAAGCACTGAGTTTAATGCCATCAGTCGAGCGCAATATGCTCAGGTAGAATTGATTGACTGTATGAATGATATGATCGTGATGGATGAGAATTGGATGACCACAGATAAGTATCAAAGCATGATGGAGATTCATTCCAGAATATCTCTGATATAGGTCAGGTTGATTCATTTCTGAATGACCTTTCTTGAGTTTTTGCGGAGGGAATATTTGGAAGGTATGGTTATCATGGCATTTTGTAGTAGGGTTATGGCAATTCCAATGCTCAATAGAAATGGGTCTAGTTAGTGTACCCCAGATGTGTGGTTCTGCTTGTGCTCTATGACCTATCAATCGATACCTGATGAGTCATTGTGATTCTTTTCTTTTAGGTTTAAGATTGTCTCCTCAAGAAATGACTCGTAGATTGGGTCTTCAAATGAATCTTCCCTATAATCTTCATCCCAAAAAGTGAATGCTTAGAGAGTGCTTTTCGAATCATAAAACTTGAAATCTGTAAAAGATTCATATTCTGGGTGAAGGTCACTCTCAATATCGTCCAATTCTGATTCCTAGTGGTCCTCAAAACAAAAAGTCTCCATGTCCATGGACTCTGAATCTGGTCTGTCACCATTTTTCCCAACATTTCTAGGTATATCTTCAAGTTCAAATGTGAAAACCTCCATTGTGCTCGTATCATTATGCTCAATTAGATCATCATCTAGGATATGAAAGGTTTCCAATTCAGGTTCTAGGTTTCCTACTAAGGATATGGTCATGAAATCCTACATAAAACCTAGTTGTTCTATCAAGTATTTTCCTTTTGCTGCCTTAAAAATATTCATCTCAACATGTTGATCTCAAAAGGCAATTGTCATCTACCCTGATTCGCAATTGATTATGGCTCTTAAAATGGCCAAGAATGGTCTTCCCAAAATCACGAGCATATCCTGTATTTGTTGTGGTGTCTCCATGTCAAGCATTAGGAAATCTGCTAGGTAGCTAAAATCTTTAACTTTAATTACCACATCCTCTATCATCCCAATTGGTGTGATCAAGGTTCGATCGGCTAGTTGCAAAGTGACATGAGCAGGTTTTAGATGTCCAATCTGTAATTTTTCAAATAGGTTGGTAGGGATGAGGTTGACTGAAGCGCCCAAGTCTAACACAACCCGCTTGAAGTTTGTATCACCGATATTACAAGAAATTAGCAAGGTGCCTGGATAAGATTTCTTAGGGGGTAGACTATTTTGGATTATGGCACTTATATTTTCAGACAGTACTACCTTTCCTGGTGTTTGTTCTTCCATCTTCTTCCTGGGTAAGTCAAGTGAGGTTGAGTTGAGAGTAAGGATATATAGTAGTGGAATCATGACTTGTGCATTCCTCAAAGGTCCTGTTATATCATTTTCTGACAATCCTTTAGTGTGGAGGTGTGATATGACCTGGAATAAGGGAATAGATTGGCTAGGGATGGGTTGTTGTTCTTTCATAACAGTGATCATAGCATAATCATGGTGGGTAGGTGTATGGGAAAAATTAGACCTTGCTGTTGCTATGGGGGTGGTGTTGGGTAAGTGATGGTATGTGTTTTGGCTCAGCTGAGGTGGATGGAGAGAATACGCAGGTATGAGTCGTTGGATCAGGTTGGGTATAACATGTTTAGCCTTGGATTTGGTTTACAATGTGTTTTTGGGTCAACATGTTGTTAGGATTTGACAGAGATTGGGAAGGAAGTGCACCAGGCTGGCGAGGATTTGCCATCTAGGTGAGTTGATTACGAACCTCTGTGATCTCATCTTTGTGCTGTTTTTGCAAAGCCGCATTCATTTTCTGAATGTCAGCTAGAGTCTGAAGGATAAGAATCATTTGATCTACATGAGTAGACCTGGATTGACAAGCTGGGTTGGGCCAAGGCTGAGGCGGCTGATATGGACGAGAAGCTTGTGGTTGGGGCTGGCATTGAGGTCTCTGATTTTGATTGTGCCCTGACCACGTGAAATTATGATGATTATGCCATCTAGGGTTGTAGGTGTTCGAGAGTGGATCATTCTGAATGGCGTTGAGGTCCTCACAGGTCTGAGGAACCTTGGAAAAGTCAGAAATGAGGGTTCAAAGTTCCCCCAACTAGAATAAGTGGGTCCAGAGTTTCCTTTGAACCCTGAATCAGACGGGGGTGGATACGGGTCCATCCCCTGAGAAGATCGATGGTAGATGTTATGCACAACCTCCCTGCTAGAGGGAGGTTGTGCGAATGGGTTTTACATAGAGGTGGTTCACTGCAAGTGTCAAGTTAGCTCATCCAACTTCTTCTCAATAATAGAGACCTTGTCCAGGTGACTGACCATCAGATCCAAGTCGATGGAAGAGGATAGGCCCTGCATCTGATGTGCTCCCTTTGGATTCGCCAATGCACGGGCATTCGTCCGGTCGAACATGCCCATGGATTCATTATTAATGGAGTTCTCACACATATTCTTGAGAATCTCCCACACAGTGTCTTCGTGTTGACCCATGATGTTTCCTCCATAGGTCGCATTGACGAATAATCGAATATCCTTACGGAGTCCCTAGTAAAAAGACTGGACTTGTTCCCATTTAGGAACTCCGTGGTGCGGGCACTTTCCCATGATATCCAAAAAATGATCCCATGCCTCATGAAGTGGTTCTCCTGCTTGATGCGTGAAATGCGTGATCTGGTGTCGTAGAGCATTTGTCCAACCAACAGGGAACTTTCTCAGAAACTCGGATTGTAGTTCCGCCCAAGTATTGATTGGATTCGTTTGGGTTTGGTATCAGTGAGCAACCTTGTCCATGAGAGAGAAGGAGAACATTTTCATGAGTAAGACATCCCGATTTTGAGCTTCTAACCCGAAGGTCTGAGCCAGATGCTTGAGTTGCTTGCTATGCTAGAAAGGATCCTCGGAATTACGCCCATGGAATTTGAGAATAGCATGAATCATGTTGGGCTTGAGTTCAGTATCAGGACCTCCAGCAGGGATTTGGACTCAAGGTTCGATTGCCACTGCAGCGGGATTGTAATGATCTCGCATTATAGGATGCTGCAATGGGTTCACAAAGGCTTGGAATAAATCGTTGAGGCACTAAAGCCAATTTTCAAGATTGTTTTCTTCTACTGGTTGCTCCATGATGATGGATGAAGGAGAATTAGGTTCAGATGAATCAAAAGAGATATCGATTGGGTTGGGTTTTTGCACGAATAGGGAGGTCGAGGCTTGCCCTCGACGGGAATGAGTAGCTAATGGAGGCCACAAGGATGGTCTTAGAGACCTCCTCCCGAACATGCACTGATGGAGTAGATGAGAGGTAGAATGTGATGGACCCAATCAAGACACCCAAAAATTTTGGATGACTATAGAGGTTCGAAGCAGATGATACCCCTTAGTCAGAAAACCATCCACCTAAGAATTACTTGAGTAGCCAAAGAGAGAGAGTCCCGCGAAGACCCCTACATGGTAGAGCACCCCCATGAGTTACAGGGTTTCCCCCACCCGACCTCTCTTGTCACTGATGATCCAAGTAGACCAACATGGAGACTTGACCTCTTAAGTCTACAGATTTTAAGTTAAGAGCAAGGGTTCTTATGATTTCTCTTCAACTTTTAAGATGTTTTTGTGCAAAGTGAACTAATTTGAAGATTGGTTAATCCAAAAAGGTGGGTCAACTTCACCTGTTTTGTCCTTGAAAAATTTAAGTCCCTCTTTTGGTGTTCAAATGAAATTAAGAGCCTGATTTTAGGGTTTGCTTGTATAGATCAATTCAATCAAGGCTTATGCACACATTGTTTGGGAAGATTAATTATTGATTAAGCAAGTGTGTCTCTAAAATCCTAAATTGGAAATCTTAATTGGCTCTAATTTGGTCCAATTCAATTTTATCCAAATGTGGTACCTAGGGCTTCAAGCAAGAAGGTGATAGCCCTAGATACCTTAAGATCTTAAGTAGGTACACAAATCAGGGTTTGGATGTTTCTCTAGAATGTATCAAATCAGGCAACTTAATGATTTGTCTAAGAATAAAATGCAAGTAGCCATGATTGAATTTTTTTCTTTTTTAGCTTATCAGAATCAAGGGCTTAGAAGAGATTGGATTTATGTTTTACCTACCCCTGGAGTGGATGATGTGCAGCTGATCTTTCTTTAATGAATCCCTGAGGTAGATCAAAGTCAAAAGAGATGTAGCAATGTAGTTCCAAATCTGATATTACAATCAAGAGATCTAATTGCACGTTGCTCCTCGGCAACAATGCCAAAATGTTAGTCACTCTGAAATGGGTTTTAAAATCATCACGATGTAGTATAGCTCGAATCAGTGCGAAAACATATAAAATTTATTACTCGAATGAAATCCGAGGTCGAACACAAGGAGCAAGTGGCAATTTAATACTCAAGTCACAATCAAAGATATAAGAATAATCAAGACTTAATAGAAATGAAGGGCAAAACGAAGGAGTTAAAATAGTTATTTGAATCACTAAATTAACCCTACAATTTAACCATTATTATCTCAAATGTTTGCATAGTATCAACCATAATTAATTCACGCAAGATGAGTAAGCAATAGATCCTGAGAGGCTTGGATATGTGAAGTCAAACGACATATTTGGGCACTCAAACTCCTTAACAGAAACAAAGGCCTCTTCTTTTCTCTTCAAGCCTCAGGGAGAGGCTTCTCTATTCTTCTTTTCTTCTTCTTTCTTCTCTTTCTCTTCCTTCTTTTCTTCCCTTAACTTCAAAGAAGGTGCAACACAGGACTTAGCATGCCAATAGAGGCAAAGGCCTTCTTCAAATTTCACAAGGGTCACGTGGAGGGTGGCAGAGCAAACCCTCCCCACTCCTATCTTTTTCTCTTCTTCCTCTCTCAGAACCAACAAACCAGACTAGACCCAGGTATCCGGGTAATCGGACCAAGCCCAGACCCGCAGGGCTTGAGTGCAGGCGAGGGCGTGTGTGGGCACGTGAGAGGGGACCTCACCCCGTGCTACTGAGCCAATGAGGCTATAGTAGAAATTCCTTTTATTTTCGTGCGTTACTTCGTCAACTACCGAGGTGGGACTAAAGTCCCACCCTTCTTCGTGCGACCACAGCAGCTGAAGTTGCTTCGCTAATTGGCGCAACTGCTGATGCATGCTACTTTAATTGAGTGCTTGGGAGGCCTCAAGACCTGGAGCCATGTCTAGCGGAAGTTGCAATAGGGAGTTTGAAGGTTGGAGGAGCCCTGTCGTGGTTAGAGAAGATGAGGCCGGCAATGGACAATCGGCGGAACCTGAAATAAGAAAACATGGGCTAAATGCCCCAGTTCGAGCACTCAGCAGGGTTGTCAAAGGTTAGTGAATGCAATGGTGGTGGTTAGAGGGTGTGTGCAGGTCGGAGGGTTGCTGTCGGTGACAGAAAGGGTGAGCGGAGGGAGCTGTGTTCGGGGAAGTGAGTGCTTGATAAAAAGTCCCAATAAAGTTGGGGCTTCTAATCAATGGTTCATGGAGAAACTAATGCAGGCAGTGGTGTTGTGTTTGGTTTAGTGTAGTGTCGGTGCGAGCTCACCGGTGATCGTGCCAGACGTGGGGAAGATGATGGGGGAGAGATGCGATCAGCGGTCAAGAGTTGAGTGCGAGTGAGGGAAAAGAAAGTACAGAGAGAGAAGTAGATGGAGGATCTTACAAAAGAGAGAGAAGGTCGGAATGGTCCGATTGTGGCTAACTAGACCCGGAGAAGGTGAAGAAGACGGCGAGGCGGCGACGACGAACGAGATGAAGGAATGACCTCCCTTTGGTTGGGGAAGATCGCAAGGACGAGGAGAAGATAGGGCCTTCAATTTGTTCGTTGGAGGTCTGAGAGAGAGAGAGGTAGAGGGTCGCCAGAGCTACGGTTGTTGTTGGCCGGAGAAGACGAGGGAGTGGGTTTTAAGGCCTCAAACCTGGCTAAAGAGCTTGGCTGTGCAACAGGGGTTCTTTTATAGGCCATAGGAAGCCCTTCCAAGCTCGGAAGGTTTTTACAAAATAGGATACTCGAACCTTTGAAAGGTTCGCATGACCTTTTGGGAAAGAATTGGAGCCCACGAATTGGCTCAAATGGAAGGTAACTTCCCAAGGAATCCTCATATCAATTTTGGGAGAGATTGATTGAGAATCGCGTGAGAAATCCTCACTCGAAACTTGACGGTGAAGGTTTAACCTTCCAAAAATGGTGTAAGGACCTATTTGTGAGAAAGATGACAAGTTTGGGGGGCTAGTTGCAAGGAATTCAAAAATCTAAGGGTCTGAATGAGATTGAAAGAGTTTGACTGAACCAAAATGCAAACTTGGTCAAGATGATCTCAGATTGGGCCCAAATTTTGGTACAAACCTAATTTGGACCTAAGGAATCCAATGGTGAAGTTGGATTTTGGTTTTGACCAAGTTTGGCTGAATAATTTATGCAAAAATCTAAATTAGGGCAAATGTCTAACTAGAACTCTGTTTTGGGTCAAGACAAGTTTTGATGGTCAAATTGAAGGTACCAAACCCTAGAGAATATTATTGTATGAATTTTAAAGGGTTTATGTAAATTTTATCCTGACTAGAACCTCAATTAATTAAGCGGGTCTGTTTTTAGGGTTCAGAAGTCATTTAATTCTCAAAACACGCGAAACCCTTTTCTGTCTCTTCTAACTCATTTGTTAGCCTTTTAGGTCCATTTGACCCTTAATTAACCCCTGAGAAAACCCATGGTTATTCTGCATTCAAGATTTAATGGTAAAATTACAATTTTAACCATGTTTTCTTCTCTTTCACTCAAAATGTTTATGCAGTGAATTATGGCCTTTTATCAGTTATGTAGGAGCATTTATTTCTTGATAATTACTAATTTGAGCTAGTTATGGCTCATGATGGAGTTCCCATCAGGTATGGAGAAGGAATGGTCAAATCTGATGAGTTTTATAGAACAAGCACCTTGATCAATAGCCTGGTTGGTCCAACTAGATGCTTGTTCAGGTCAGCAGGCTGATGATGCAGCCCAAACTCAATCAATCTGGTGGGTTGATAGATGTGGATCAAAAGATGTGGTGCCTGCCAGATGTTCGAGAAGATATGGAAGTGTGAATCTAGGGTTTGTCTGAGTCGAATCAGCCTGGTCAGAGTAGGGATCCTCAAATGAAAAAGAATCAATGGATGATAAGAGATCCCTACGAGGGTGATCAGAGAAGGATGGGGCATGATTTGTAGTCCAATCGATGTCTGAAACCCAATTGCAATGTGGAGAAGAATCATGTGCAACTGACTCATTAAGAGGAAAATCAGAGTAGAAATTAAGTCCAGTTACGGGTCGAGGTTGAAAACGGGTTTGGGAAGGTTCTGGATGTGTAGAAGAGGTAGCTTCAAGAATAATTGTATGTGAGGGCTCATCTAGGATGGATTCCAAGGTAGGTTCATCTAGAGAGTCCTCATAATGGCTATCAAAATCAAATTTAAATGCCTAAAGAGTGTTTAGAGGGTTATGGAAATTTGAGTTAAGGAAAGATTCAAACTCTGGATTGCAGATACTCTCAGCAATTACTATTTCTGATTCCTGAGGATCAAAAATGAATGATTCCATCTCAGTGGAACCTGATTTTGAATCGATGATCTCGAGATCAGGGACCTCAAAGTTAGAGTCAAAGAATGGGTCGTGGATGCTGAGGTCATAAATTGGCTCGTAGTTGTCAGGAAACAAGGATTCTCCGAAATCAAAGTAAGATTTGAAATCGTCGAAGAATTTGCAAGAAGCTTTTGAACCTGATTCCAGATCGATAGTTCCACCACAGAATGAGTCGAGATGTGGAGAAGTAGCAACCTGACTTGGATCTAACCTAAACTCAGAATCCCAACTCAAAGAGGTGTCCCTATTAAGCATGAGCTCAGGTCCTGGGTTCCTACGGTAGACCAATCAAATCCCAATACTTCTAGCTCCTCGGTCTCTGTGCCGTAAATTGGCATGATTTCTAACAACTCAATTTGTATCTTGGAGGAGTTTGGAGAAGTGTAGTCATCAAACATAGGCTATGAATCATATTTCAGATCGAAAATCTAATTCTCATCACATGCGGCCTCGTAATTATCCCAGTAAGGCTCAAATCTAGATTCTAGGTTAAGGGTGTGGGTTGGATTACTAGAATCTAGGATGGTCTCTATTGGGATGTCAGAATCATCCTCGAAAATTACCTTAACAGGATAAGGCTTAGGATTTACATTTTCGAGGAGTTATATTTTAAGTTCATCATTACAGGTGTCTGGGAATTCAAAGTTAGGCGAACCAGGTTCTTGTATCTCTAAGGCTGGCTCAAAATCGGGAGCACCTGCAATTGGATTGTCCCAACCCAACTCAAGATCAGGCGTATCAGTCTGTACATAAGTTGGATCCTATTCCATTTGGGTTGGGGTTCCACAACAACCTTGATTCTTGAACCCGGGATTTGGGAAATCAGATTGATCCTCAATATTGTTCCAAGATGTTTCGCTAAATGCTTGGGGAATGTACAGGTATTTTTTATTGATAATCTGTTTCAATAATTTTATCATCTCTTCCCATTTTTCAAGATCATCTTGGTGTCTTTCCCAAAGTACAGGATTTTTCATGCATTGGAGATATTCAAAGTTATGCAATTTCTCTAACTCAATCAATGTATCCTGTCATGAGAATATCCCAGGTTGATCCATTTGTTACTTGTGTCATTATTAATTAGGCACAGTTTATGATGAAGGTTATTGTTACTGGCACATTAACCTAAATGTTGTCCTTTGGATTTAAGGTTTTGTCATCAATCTCATAAAATCCAACGGCATCCTCAATCATTCTATATCTCATGGATATTCAAGATTCAGGTTTCTTAACTGATTTTCCTAAATTGTCAGGCTGCATCTTCAAATCAGGTGGTGAAATCAGGATTTAGAATCAAATTCGGGTTCATAATGAAGTGATTAGATCTGAAAGGAGACTCCCAAGAAGATCTACTGAGGCCTCTTAGGTTAACAACCTAAGGACCCTCCCGTGTGTGTGTGTCCTAATAGAAGGGATGAGAAACTGGATGTGAATTTTTACTCAATCAAGGCACCCAAATTTTTTTTGGATGACTAAAGCAATTTCGAGGCAGATGATACCTCTGAATCAGAAATTCGCACACCCGAGAAGTACCTAAGCAACCAGGAAGGGAGAGCCCCACAAAGACCTCTACATGGTAGAGCATCCCCACAGGTTACAGGGTTTCCCCCACCCGACCTTCCTTGCATTGAGGGTCCAGGTAGATCGGAATGTACGAACTTAAGACCTTAACTCTACCAATTTTATGTCCTAATTTGTGCCTTGAGTTTGATTTGATTAGAAGTTAATTCAACTTGTGATCTAATTTGGAGGTTAGTTGGCCTACAATATAAATCAACTTCCCCTGACCTACCCTAAAGATGGTAGAATGAAATCTAGATCAAGACCCAAAAATCACCCTGATTGACTCTCAGGTTATTAGGTCCAAGATTTTAAAGTTCAAGTGAATTTAGAGCCTAATTTTAGGATTTTTCTGATTAAATCTTTTCAATCAAGGGCTTGGGTAGCATACAAATGCGGGTGGGTTTGTTTCCTTTTATGCAAGCAAGTGTGAACTAGCACTCCAAAACCCTAAAAATGAAACCCTAATTGGCTCTATTCTTCATCCAATTTGATCTTAACTTGTTCACCTTGGGCTTCAAGCAAGAAAGATGTCAGCCCAAAGTGATTTAGAAACTACGTGTAGTCCCTACTAGGTGTAGGCAAATAAGGTAGGGAATCTCTAATAGAATCGTCTTCAAGCTTCAATCAGATTTGGGAAAAAAATTTGGCAAATCAGGAAACTTGCCTTTTTAAATGATGATTACTATAAAAATAAGACAGGTGATTCCTAATTGATTGTTTCCTTTTTTGTCTTCCCAAGATTAAGAGGTTGATTAGGGAAAAATAGAGAAGTTACCTACCCTGGAGTGGTTGTTTTGCGTAGAAGATCTCCTCGTGAAATACCTCGCAAAATCACAGTAAAGCAAACAGGGCAAGTTGGTGCTCAAATATGAAAATATAGCAACAGAATAGCGGTGAATTGCACGTTGCTCCCCAGTAACGGCGCCAAAATGTTTATGAGAGAGATCGATGTTATAAATGCTGCGTCGTAGTATAGGTCAAAATCGCTCAAAAATAAATGAAATTTATACTCGAAATTGAAAGTCCGAGGTTGTTCGCTAGGAGCAAATTGGAATTCAATCGCTAATCTCAATAAATAATGTAAATGAGCACAATTAATGATAATAATTACACAAAACTAATAATCAATGTAACACATGAGTATATCAAGAATCTATTGAGGCAAAAAGTCATTTAAGACAAAATAATGGTGATTTGAATCACCAATTATTAGCTTATATACACATATAATAATTACTTAATCATCTAAATAAATGAACAGTTTAACCATGCGAACTTTAGTGCACAGTGCACTTCATCAAACGACAGGGTACTCAAACAGATGGCTTAAGTGTCTTGCTACAGTGCCAAGAAGACACTACACTTCTTCTTCCTCTTCTCTTCTACCTTGACTTCTTTCTTCTCTTCTCTGTGTGCCTCTTCTGCCTTCTTTCTCTCTTTGGCTTTTGTTCTTCATGCACAGAGGGAGGCAATCCCTCCAGCGACTAAGTGTCAGCAGACTCTCAAGGGAGCAAAATCCCCTGCCCCCGCACTCTCTTTCCTTTCTCTCTCTGGGTTTTCCTCCTTCTTTCCTGCCTTCCCAAGGCCAATGTCTGGGTTATCTGGTAAACGAGTATACGCGCACCCTAGACCAGGGCTGCCAGCCGTGAATGGCGGTCGAGGTGTGAGAGTAGGCTTAGGCAGGTAATCGAGTGAGTGCCAGACCCGTGTGAGCAGTGTCACAGGCGAGGCAAGTGTCGGGTGAGTGGGGTGGTGGACGGTGACGGAGTCGGCGTGCAAAGGATGGCTAGTTTGGTGGATGGTTAGTGTAACGACCTGATTCCCGAGTCCCTACGAGACACAAGAACCAGACCGACTCGACTAATCCCAAGACCTAGTCGTCCAACGAGGAAGTAACCAAAAGAGCAGTAAAATAAACCACATTCAGCATGAATATAACTAACAGTAAGAAAATACAGCAGTAAGGAAAGAAACCACTACAGTATATACCACCACAACAGTAGAACAACATTCATAACATAATATGAACTGCAGGTAAATAAAAGTACAGCGGTAACAAGAACTACTCACTACAGTGGAACAAAAAGAGGTACAAGAGAACAGTGGTAACTCTACTGGACCCTACTCGGCCCAGCGTCCTCTGCAGCCGCTGACCTGGCTGCTCAACACTTGGTCCTGAAAGGTAACGAGTGTAACACGTCAGCAAAACACTGAGTAGAGTGGCAACTAAAACAAAAAAAATAGTAGAGTGTACAGTAGCTATTATGTTCTGTTACTTTCTTTATTTACGTCTTTCAATTGTCTCACGATTTCATTTATTTCTCAGATCCTTCACTTGATCTCGAATGTTCCTCGTGGGAACGATCTTGATTGCAGTCTTTTCCAAAAAGTAGAAGTAGCACGTGGTGCTCTCCTGGCCAGGAGAGTCCCCCGTGGTGATCCTACTCTCAGTCAACCACCCCAAGGTCACGGACAGGCGTAACGGTGACTACGGCACGCGCGATAAACGCACAGGTAGCTAACCTGCACTGGCATGCGGTCAATCGTTTCCGTTAACGGGTGCGCCCAAAGCACAGCACGGAACCAGTACAGGGCAGAGCCCTCTCAGTAACAGGGGGTCCAACCCCTCCACAGTAACCAAACAGGGGCCTTGCCCCTCCACAGTCCGCGCACCCTTGCCTAACTGCCCTGGTTTGCCCCAGTGGGCCTAACAAGTCGGTGTAGGAGGCTAGCAGAACCCCGGGGCCCGTGGGGTAGTTACTACCTCCCTACACTGGTAGCTCTCCTCAGTACTACGTACACGAGGGCCAGCAAGTCGGTACAAAGTGGCCAGTCCTAACCCTGGGTCCCTGGGGCGGCTGGCTCCACTCTGCACTAAACAGGTACAGGTACTTCCCTTGTTACTACGTACCCAAGAGACAGCACACTACCACGTCTTTCTTTCTCAGTTCCATTCCTTTCTCTCTCCAGGAGTTCCACTCCTAATTTCCCGTAGGGTTCCAACTCTTTTAACTCAGAACATCTAGGTTTCACTTTCCAGTTTCACGTTCTTACAACCCATGTTCTCAGTCACGTTTATTTATTCATAACAGGCACCTGTTAATTCAATTTACAGACAGCTATTTGTTCCTTTCCATTTTTCCAAGACTGCAGTATTCATATATTCCACTAGTTTTCCCCGTCCTAGGATTCATGCCATATCCTAGGATCTATCATACAATCTAGTTTTCCAGCCCTAAGATTCATGCAACACCTAGGATCTATCATTCAATCTATTTATCATTCCTAGGATTCATGCAATGTCCTAGGTTCTATTTATGGTTCCATAATTTAACAGATTATACTAATAAACCTAAAAGCCACTCTACCGGTTACAACAGGCGTACTGGGGGCGTGGTCGGGAATCCCGCGTACCTCCGCAACCCCCGAGACTGCAACGGAATGAGGTCCTATCACAAGGATCAAACACAAGGAGTTTCTCAAAATAGTATACAACTACTGCAGATGGGTAGAGGATTTAATTCCGAAAAGCACGCAACTCGAAACGCAGAAAACAGACTCCGAACGGGCCCTAAACGGGTCGAAAATGACGAAATAGTGCAAAATCAGACGTCTGGAACTTCTTCCAGACGTCTTAAAAATGGGGATCAGATGGAACCTTGTCTTGCGTGATCTCTCAGACGTCCAGAAGCCTGCGGGGGCTTCTGGCCTAGTTCCCAGACGTCCGATGGTCACCCCGGACTTCTGGAAGTCGTTCCCGTCGTCTGGCACTGCAACCAGACGTCTGATTCACGTTGGATGGCGAATCCAGAACCTGCGTGTACCCATTTCTCTCTCTCAGTAGGACGACCGAAGAAAAGGAAGAAGGACGAAAATAACTCACCTTTCAGACGTCTGGACAGTCCTCCAGACGTCCTCCCCGTCGTCTGGTTAGAAGTCCAGACGTCTAATTCTGGAAAAATTTCCAGAATCAGGGCGCGACTCGCCCTTCGCTCGCGACGCACGGCCGCGCCGCGTCTCGCCCGCCTGCTGCTCGAGCTGCAGCAGGCCTCCCGCGTCACCCCGCGTCTGCTGCTCCCCCCGCCGGTCGGCCCTAGTAGCCCCGGCAAGCTCGCCCTCACGGCCGAGCGCTTTCTCCTCCGCGCAGCACCTCCTCCCGCACTCACCACGGCTATCGCTGCCGCCGCTCGCTCGCGCTCGCACTCGCTGGAAGAAGAAGAAGGAGGAGAGGAGGTGATGAGAGTGAGGGAGAGGGCGAGGCTTTTTAAAGCCTCGCGGGGAGGAGAGAGAGAGCGGAACAGAGGCGCAACCTGCGGCCGCAAGAGAGAGGGGAAAAGGCACCCGCATGTCTGTGCGTGCAGGCGCGCAGACACAGCCACGCGTGCTGCCAAAACCGAATCCCAGACGTCTGGAAGGGGTTCCAGATGTCTGGTCAGACGTCTGGGCCACCTCCCAGACGTCTTAAAAGATGTCTGAAGCCGCGCGTTCGTAACAGTTAGGGCGAGCAAACGGAGAGATAATGAGAGGCCTTTTGTGCGGGAGGATGAGGTGAAGGTTATGAGGTGGTCGGAGAGGTGGATGGAGGGGTGTAGCGATAGAGGTGCCTCGTCGAAGGGATTGCCGGGGACGGAGAAGACGGAGGTGGTCAAGTGTGTTTGGTGGTTGAATTGAGAGATAGAGAGGGGAAAAGGAGGGAAGTAGAGGAAGCTAAAGAACCTAGTTTACAGACGAAAGGGGGAGAGATTCCCACACCGGTGTGATGTCCGGACGTGGGGAAGGCAAACCTTCGAAGGGAGAGATGTAAGGAAGAGGGGGATCTAGGAACCCCTGAGTTGGTCGTCAAGGAGCAGACAAAGGAGGGGAGAAGCGTAGCACTCCCAATTTGGCCATTGGGAGGCCGTAGGACGACGGAGGGAGGAGCTCACCGGAGCTAAGGTCGGAGACGGCCGTGGAAGAGAGGGAAGACATTGTTCTAGCCTTAAACCTTGCTGAGAAAATGCGTAAGGCCATGGAGGTCCTTTTATAAGGCTCTAGATGGAGTTCCAAGCTTGGAAACAAGCTTGGAAACTCTGAGCTCCTCACCGACGTAGGATACCTATTCAATCAAATCGTTCTCATGAGGATTTTAGAGAAATTTAGGATCCCTGGATGGGCTCATTTGGAAGGTAATTACTTGACGAGTTTTCCTTTCAATTTTGAAAGGGATTCATCAAGAAATCATAGAGATCTTGCCAAATTAAGGTCACTGAAGCTTTAGGATTAGGATTTCATGGCAGTAGGGACCTATTTGAAGGAGACGATAAAGTTGTGGACCTGTTTGTAAAGGATTCAAAAGTTTAAGGGCATGTGTGTGAGATAAAACAATCAGACAAGACCAAATTGCAAACTAGGTTAAGATGATCTCAGATTGGGTCCAAATTTTGGTAAAAATCTAATTTAGACCTAAGGAATTTAATGGTAAAGTTGGATTTTGGTTTTTACCTAGTTTGACTGGGTAATTTGCATAATTACCCAAATTAGGGCAAATGTCTATCTGAATCTCTATTTTTGGTCAGGACGAGTTCGATGGTCAAATTGAAGGTACCAAACCTTATGAAATATTATTATATGAATTTTAGAGGGTTTAGATGAATTTTATCCTGATCAGAACCTCAGTTAATTAAGCGGATCTGTTTTTAGAGTTTCAGATGTCATTTAATTCTCATAACACGTGAAAACCCTTTTCTGTCTGTACTAACCCATTTGTTAGACTTTTAAGACCATTTAACCCTTAATTAACCCTTGAAGAAACCCACGGTTATTCTGTATTCATGATATGATGGTAAAATTATAATTTTAACCCTAGTTTCTTCTATTTCTCCCAAAAAGGATTTGCAGTGAATTAGGATCTTCTAGCAATTATGTAGGAGCATTTAATGATGGAATATGACTAAATAAAGCTAGATATGGCTGATGATGATGTTATCATCACTCAGGTACTTGAAGCAAGCACAAGGATGTGGACTGCTATTCATGAGAGATAGAGATATGAGTATAGTAGGATATTCTGATGCTAACTATGTTGGATGTCTCTCCGACAGGAAATCCACTACCAGATTCTGTACTTATGTGGCGGGTAATATGGTAACATAGAGAAGCAAGAAACAGAGTATAGTGTCTCACTCTAGTGCAAAGTCAGAGTATAGAGCCAGGGCATAGATAGCTGCAGAGCTTGTATGGGTCAAATCTTTGTTACTTGACTTACATGTTAAGATTGAGGAGCCCGTGGAGATGAGATGTGATACAGAGAGGTTACCTACATAGCCAACAATCCCATGTTTCATGAGCGTACGAAACATGTAGAGATTGATTGTCACTATACCAAAGACCTAATCCAAAGAGGACTCCTTTTCACTACATTTGTTGTTTTAGAGAACCAAACTGCAGACATGTTTACAAAGCCTCTTGCCAGATCTACTTTCGAGGCTTGCTATGACAAGCTGAGCATGATAGATATCTATGCTCCAGCTTGAGGGGAAGTGTTGAGCTTCCTTATTTATCTTTATTTTATGTTGAGTAGTGACTACTTATGTTGGTTTTCTTTTATGTCTGGTTCCTTTGTATAATTTTTCCCAACACCTCTCTCTATATAAAGAGGTGTAGGGTTTCAATGATGAATAAAATTTTCCGTTATTTCCCACTCCAAGCAATGATCAAATATATTAACACAAGTAATGACAGATCTGATATAGGTATATAGCATGAAAATTACATGTTAATGTGACCATGCATGCCTATTTTCTACTGGTCAAAAAACTTTATCATACAAGAGATCACATGAAAAGGACAAATGAGTTCCAAACTATAAACAAAGTTTATTATGCATATAACTGAAACATATGTCTATACATCAAACACCAAAATGGAACAAACTCTCACTGAATTTTCATATCATAAAATGCATACAACACCCATGCAAACAACATACTCATGAAATACCTTTCGCATTAGCCCTTTAGTGAGTGGATCTACTACCATGGAGTGAGTTCCAACGTGTTCAATGGATACCTATCCACTTTGAACTCGTTCCTTGACTGATAGAAATTTAATATCAATGTGCTTCGACCTCAAAGAACTTTTGTTGTTGTTGGAGTACATCGTCGAGTTGTTGTCATAGTAGATCCTAAGTGGTCTTTCAACACCATTAATAATCTGTAATGCTGTGACAAATTTCCTAAGCCATACCCCACAATTTGAAGCCTCGAAACACACTAAAAATTCTACTTCCATAGTGAAGGTGGCTATCAAAGTTTGTTTAGCACTCCTCCATGAGATAGCACCTCCAGCTAATAGAAAAATATATCTTGAATTAGATCTTCAGGTGTCCTAACAGCCTGCAAAGTCAGAGTTGGAATGTTTGAGGACCTCCAAATGATCTAATCTCCTGTATGTGAGAAGGAAATCTTTTGTTCTTTGCAAATATCGCAAGGCCCGTTTGGTTGTCTTCCAATGGTCAGGTCCAGGCTTGCTCAAATATCTGCCTAACATGCCAACAATGTATGCTAGGTGTGGCCACGTGAAAACTTTGGCATACATCAAACTTCCCACTGCCAACGCATACAAAATATTTTCCAATTCTTTTGCTTCAAAATCATTCTTAAGGCATTGCTCTAGAGAGAATTTATCTCCCTTGGCCACTGGAATATCTCTTGGTTTGTAAGTCTCATGCCAAAATGCCTAAGAATGGCATCAATATATCTCCTTTGCAATAATCCAAGAATACCACGAGAATAATCCGGTCGTATTTAGATTCCTAATATAAAGGAGACTTCACCAAGATCTTTCATTTCAAAGTTACTTAAAAGAAATTTCTTGATTTCCTGAAGCAAATCATTAACATTACAGGCAAGGAGAATGTCATCTACATACAAAATCAGAAAAATATGTTTTCCGCTACAAAATTTATGGTATACACATTCATCAACCGGATTTGTCTCAAAATCAAATGAGATAATAACTTGATGAAATTTATAATACCATTGTCTTGAAGCTTGCTTTAATCCATAAATGTGTTTTTAACTTGCAAACCATTTTCTTTGCTTCTCCCAATGCAAAGTTTTATGGTTACATCATGTAAATTATTTCGTTAATGTTTCCATTAAGAAACGCCGTCTTTACATCCATTTGATGTAGCTTGTTGAAGGTGGAAAACTATGCATTCGGAGTTGGATTCGAAACCTGTCGTTGTAGTTCGAGTGGTGAAGAAATTCGTTCAACAGATAAAATTTATACCGAAAATTCGTAAAGAAGTTCTAGGTCGAACACAGGGAGGCTACGTCGATCTCAAAATCCGCAACTATATTTTTTTTGTATTTTGTTTAAAAGGTGAAATAATCACATTGGAATCACTATAGACAATAAGAGAGAGAGAGAACAATCACTTGGTATTTAAATAATATTTTTACAACTAAGAAAGCGAGAAATGATTACACTAGAAAGCGGAAAATTATTACAACTAGAAAGCAGGAAATTCTACTCTAGAAAGCGATAAAAGAAAGAAGAGAGATGTTATCCTCCTCGACGAATGCTTGGAGGATGAGTCAGACGGAGGCGATGCCTGGAAGACGGAGGATAAGGTGAGAAGGAGGACGAAGTCGAAAGAATGGGAATGAGGCAACACGTCGTCGTCGTCGCGGGATCCACTTCCGAAACAGGGGCAAAAACCTGGATTTAGCTATTGAGGAGCATCTTGGGTGTGGAACAAGCTTCTCTTAAGCTTTGGAGAGGGAGAGAGGAGAAGGAAGGGATGAGAAATTTGTAGGGTAGGGGTCTCCTTTTATAGTTGCAAGGATTGGGGGCATTTCGGTCATTACAATATCAAAAACATTAATATGGGACCTTTAGTTACGGACTTAAACGTCACTAAAGGTCTGTCGTGGGTGACGTGTGCGCGCGCTGCACAAGCCCGATCCTCTTCCGCGCCTATAATGCCCACACACGTTTGGGCGATATCAGCCGTCCAATCAGGAGATCAGATAGTCGAGATCTTGCCTCACGGTGCCCATTCAAAATGCCTCTGCCATGCGCCCGCGTACGATGAGGCGTGCAAATGCGCGTCATCTAGCGCGTACGCGATTGAAGAATCCTCCACGCACCACGTCTCCTCCCCTCGACCGCCCAATCTTCATCTGACGGCCAAATCGCGCTCGTGCCCGTCTAGATTGAGGTGCTCGTCGCAGCTCGAACGCGCAACCCCTCCGTCACCCATAGGGGCTCGACCTCTGCGCTAAGCCCTCATCTTTGTCACGCGAAGGATTTAAGCGTGCGGATCTGTGACCGTTGGATGGGCATCCAACGGTGGAGATTCATCGAGCAAGTGAAGAAGAAAAGCAGAGGCAGGTCCTTGGGGTCGGTTGGGCAATTGAGATGGCGCCACGTGGTGCCATCTTGGTTGTCCATCTTCTGTGTTGTAGACAGTGCCATGGATATCGGATTGGATCGATTTTCACGCCGTTAGGCTACGATCATCAATCCGAACCCATCTGTGTGGTTGGATTTGTCATCTGAAGTGCGGATTGGCACCATCTTGGCCCTTGAACTTTAGGATTCCTCGATCTCTATCTGGTGTTACAGATGTCCAATCAAGGCGATCTTGGAATCGTTGAACTCCAATCGTCGCCCTAATCAGATCTGTACTGCTAGATCTTCGATCTAAGGCCCCGATTATTAAGTTGCCCTGTCCCTGGCCATAAAGGAGACAATTACTATACAATTTATACAACTTGACCTGAATGCATGATTATGCATGTTATGTAATATTTACAATGTATGATGCTTATATAACACTAAGAACATACATTAATAGATATTTTTGGCTATTTATATATATGCACATCATAGCTCCAGATCAAAATTGGCTACCAAAGCCATTATGTTTCTGAATGAATCCTTAGATGAAACTAGTGAAATGTCTCTTTATAATCAATGCCTTCCTTTTGAGAAAATCCCTTAGCAACAAGATGAGCCTTATGCTTGTCCACATTTCCTTGTGAATCCCTGTTGGTTTTAAATATCCATTTACAACCAATGGCCTTCACACCTTCAGGCAATGGGACAACATCCCAAACCTCATTGTCACTCATGAATTTTATCTCTTCATTCATGGCACTGATCCAATCCTGAGAGTCGAAACTCCTCATGGCTTAAGTGACTGAAATGGGATCTGCATCCATTTGGTATGTCTCTAGTTCTTGGAGAAATACAACATAATCACTTAATATTGCACTTTTCCTTTCTCTACTGGATCTTCTAATGGGGTGTAGGATCTGGAATGCTTTAAGATTGTTCTATTTGATTAATGGGAACACTATCCACATTACTTTCTTCCCTGATGTTATTGGAACAACATTTGGAATAAGAACTTGACCCTGTTCAATGGTTTCCTTATGAATAGGATGTGGTTCTTCAAAGGTAATGTGACAACTATCACCCCCTAAACCAACACCCTCAAAGAAGTTGGCATCCCTAGTCTCAAAGAATGAGCGAGTCATTGTGTCATAAAACTTATAACCCTTTGACCTCCCAGAGTATCCTATAAAATAGCAAGTAACCATCTTAGAGTCCTCGGTAGACCTATATGGCCTAGCCTCAGCTGGACATCCTAGATATGAAAATGTTTCAGACTAGGTACCATAGTAGTTCACATTTCATAAGGCATTTTGGGTACCACTTTAGTTGGTACTCTATTATGAATGTATACAACTATTTTTATGCTTTTCCCATAGAGACTCAGGTAACGAGGTATAACTGATCATATCCCGTACCATATCCTTAAGGGTCCTATTGCGGCGCTCAGCCACACCATTCATACTTGGTGTCCTAGTCATGGTGTACTGAGATACTATGCTTCACTCAGCTAGGAAAGAAGCAAAAGATCCAAAACATTGTTCACCTGATCCATCATACCTGCTGTCATACTCACCACCATGGTCAAATCTAATGACCTTAATCCTTTTCCCAAGCTAGTTTTCCACCTTGGCCTTATAGGATTTGAACACATCTAATGACTACAACTTTTCATGAAGAAGAAATAAATAGTTGTATCTAGAGTAGTTATCTATGAACGTAATATTGTTGCCCATTCCAAGAAGCTATAGGGAATGGACCACAAATATCCGTACATATTAGTTCTAAGACTTCTAAGGCTCTAGTGGCACCTACACCTCTTTTGCTTGTTCTTTTCCCTATTAAACATTCTACACATATATCCAAATCTGTGTAATCAAGGGAATCAAGAATTTCATTTGAGATAAGGCTATCTATTCTCTACTTAGAGATATGGCCTAAATGCTTATGGCACAATAAAGCGAAATTCTCTTAAGTTAAATTAAGCTTTATACCTCTCGAGGTTGCGTTGAAGGTTTGAAAAATGGAGGAAAACGTATGAAGCATATATAATTTATCATTAACATACAAAGAACCAGAATCAACTAAATTTGAATTAAGAAACAAACAAAATTATCTATCTCCAAATGAACAACAATATCCAAATAATTGGTACAATCTTTCTCAACATGTCCTTCACCCTTGCAGAAGAAGCAAGATGCCTTAGGCTTGTTAACGCACTTTCGTCAAGTTTGAAATAATGCACCGTAGTATAGCAACGAAAATGAACCAACACTTAGATTTATAATCTTGAATTTAAGTCCGAGGTCATTCGCAGGGGGAAAAATAATCGCAACATAACCACTAATCAATGAATATAAAGTAGAGACACAAGAGTTTGATATAAAAAGAATATAAGCTCAATTTATTGCAACATCAAAACTCAAGAAGAAATCTGAGTGTTTGAGTAACAAAAATATGCTTTAAATAACTCAACTCAACACTCAATACTCTAATTAGATGTCTGGAACTAATGATCAGACAACTTAAAGTTAGAATTCAGACATCTGACTCAAAGTTAAACCGAGCAAAAACCCCCCCTTTCCCTCTCAGCCAAAACCCCTTTCCTTCTCTCTCTTTTATCTCTAATCTGACCCTAAACGAATCCAGATCTAGTCCTAGGCCCGTGCAGGCTTGCATGTGCAAGCGAGAGTGTGTGCAATGGGCGTGCGTGGGGGACCCGACCCCTCGTGTCTAGTGTAGCAGGGTAATACACGTGAAATGTAATGAAGGTGTTTCGATTGTCTTTTATCGATGTGGGACTATATCCCTCACTCCTTCGCTGCAACTACATGTGAGAGCTCTCTCAATTGGAGCTAGGGTTGGGGCTAGTTCTTCAAATTGAAGGCCCAGATGAGTTCCTAGACCTATTCCACAGCTATTGGAGGTGGTGGCGGTGTTGATTGATGGTCGAAGGTCGTCGGATGGCATCGAAGAAGAGGAGCTCTCCAGCGATCACTTGAAATACAAAACACGGGCTTTTGGCCCCCAATCAAAGCGTTCAAAAGCTTGGCCGAGAGGAATGGAGTGTGCTAGTGGTAATTTGATGAGTGGTGGCCGGAGGCGACGTGCCAGACTCGGAGAAGATGGTGGTCTAGGGTGGTGTCTAGCGGAGCAAGGAAGGCATCAAAACCCTCAATAAGTTGAGGGCTTTTTGTTCATGGAGGTGAGGTGGAGGTTGTGGTGTAGGGGAATGTATGTTTAGTGGAGTGTGGTGGTCATGTGAGCTCGCTAGAGCTTCGCTGGCTACGAAGAAGAGAGGAGAATGGGCAGATGGAGTCAAAACCTAAGTCTAAAGGCCTAAAAAGATTCTAGGAGGGAAGAGGAAGAGAGTGGGAGGCTTATCAGGGTTGAGAGGGAGTGATACCACACCTGGCATTGTCCAGCCGGACGTGGAGAAGATGATGAAGAGAGCAAGTGGAATGGAGAGGAAGGGGTCAGAGGCACCCTTGCTTTGGCCGGCAAGGTTCGCAAAGAAGAGGGGGAGACGTTGGCAGTGTCAGGTGGTCATGAACACGTGCGGAGGAGGAGGTCAAAGAGGCTCGCCGCAGTACATGAGAAGGTGTCCGGAGTTGAGGAAGAAGATGGTTTTCCGACCAAATTACAACTAAAATGCACATAGGAAAATGCCCAAGCTTATATAGAGGTAATAAGATCCCTTACTTGGAATTCGCATGAATTCCTTGAAATTTTGTCAAGGAAAATCATGAATTTGTCAACCTCCACTGGCGGTGCTTGAATCAATTATGGAGCTTAAATCCTAGTTCAATCAATAGTTCTTGATCTCGTGACCAATCCCTCCAAATTTGGAGGGATTTGGTCTTGATTTGGAGTTCTTCCCCATCAAAAGTCGGCTGCAAATAGGTCTACAACTTGCCATGTTTGGCTGAAGAAGAAGGTGGTGGGTCGTTTTGCAAGGAAAATTAGAAACTTAGGGGCCTTTTCGTAATAAGTAGAGATGCTTGTGCTAAAATGCAAACTTGGTCAAGATAAACTTCGATTTGGCTCAAAAGTTGGGTTTAACCTAATTTGGACACGGGGAATCTAATGGTAACATCAAATGTAGGCTTTGACCACATTTGACTGGAAAAATTACAAAGAAGCCCAAAACAGAACAAATTCCTACTGAAGTCTCTTATTTTTTGTCAAAATGGGTTCCTTTGGTCAAAGTAAAAGTTTCAAATCTCATAGAATATTTTTAAATGATTTTTAGGAGATTTAGATGACATTTTTGGTCAATTAAGTGAGGTTATAACTAAGGTTTTTATTATTAAAATAATACTTAAATATGAGAAAACCCTAATTCATTCATCTCAGGCCCACTTATTGGGAAATTAAGCTCATTTGACCTTGGATTAAGCCCTGATTAATCCCTTAGTTAATCTACATTTTTTGTTAGGTGTTAAAACATCAAAATTAACCTGTTTTCTCTTCTTAGATTCAATTTAGAATGGAATTACGATCCTCTGACGAATATTAAGGAGTAGTTATTACTGTAATTAGGCTAAATTAAATTCGTTAACACCACTGATGGTGCTACCATCATACCTCCATGCCTAACTTTTACTAGTACCTAGCAAAATCCTATGGAACAGACCAGATCTCTAGGCTGAATTTTAGCCGTCAGGATGCTTGCTTATGCCACCTCTACAGAAATCAGATTGAAAAACCAACTCTAGGCCTAAAGGTACTCAAGTACCAACCAAGATCTAGACCTAACCAACCTCAGCCTTAGGTCCACAACGAAAGTTTCTAAGGCCCCAAAATCTGCCTAAAGGTTCATTGACCCCACTGGTTAAAGCACCCGTGTGTACGTGCAGCAAGGTCCAGGTTTAATTTCCTAGTGCATTTCTTAGAAAAGATATATATATATATTTGACAGTTTTCTCTCTTTTGTTTTTAGATTCCTCTAAATCCAACATCAGATTGGCCCTAGACACGGTCTATATCAGATTTCTCGGCCCCATCATCAATCCTCAAAGGGTCCTTGGCAATCGATGCTTTGGGATAGCACTATCCATGGCAACCCCCAGAACCCTGACTTTCGACACTACGTGATAGTGTCACCCATGGCGTTCTGTAGATAAATCCAGGCCCTGGCAATCAACATTTCAGGATAATGCCCCCCATGGCACCTGAACTAACACAAGGTGTTTACGTGCCCCCGGTAGGATATTTAAATATCCTAGGAGATGATATGTTATAACACATCCTCAAGGAGAGTATTTACTCTACCTCTCTACAGCGAAAACTCATCCAAATCAACTTGTGTTTTCGAGCCACTCTTAGGCCAAATTTTTTAGAAAACATTTTCCTTCAGAACAGAGCACTTTATGGCATTATTTTCATTAAGAGCACTAAATCAGATCGATGTGTGAATTTTGGGTGCCTAGGTTACCAAGTCCCACAAACCAAAGGGCAGAGAATGGGGCCAAATACTCTCTAAGCCTTAGACTTAATACATTAGCCTCGCAATTTCCTTAATCTCTTGAGGAATAGTCTAGATCTTAACAAATACACGAGTGTTTAAGCCCAAAATAAGCCCCAGAGACCTAAAGTCGATATCCCTCACTAATATTATTTCCTTTAACACTTCAGGACTTAATTCATCATCCAATCCAACTTAGAACTTAGGTAAGGTCCATACTTAATTACTGGGACTAAACACAATTTTTTTTCTTATGCTCCTTTTTCTCTATTTTTCCCCTTTTTTTCCTCCCCAAAATAGATTTTCATATCATCTCAACATTTGTTTTTCCTACCCTTTCATCTTTTTTTTTGTACGAAACCCCAAATTTCACATTGTTTTACACTTTAATACCCCCCCCATGCCTAAGATTTGCAATGCCTTCATTGTAAATTAGGTGGGTTCGAGCTCAACTTAGTTCGTACTTTAGAACAGGTTCGGATTGGTGGATGAACGAGTCGAGATGACTATTGCGGATGATTTCAAGCTCCAATATGAATATCAGAGTTGGAGTTACTATTCTAAGGAACGAACCTTAAAGTGCAATATGAATTTAGCTCAGAAATTGATAAGAAGGGTCTTGGGCTTTCAAATGGTGGGTTGCCACTCGTTAAGCATTAAGTTTAATGCCATCAGCTGGGTGCAATGTGACTCATGGTGAGTGGAGATCAAAAGATTCAGCAACCAAATTCGAATAAGTGAGTTCAAGGAATGGTTTCAGTCTTTAACCATTCACTACAAAAGGTCTGAGTCTTGGCTGAGTTCGCTGATTTCTACAGCTCCATTTCCAAAGATCCTTTGGACTAGAAAGGGTCTGGTCCATTTTGATCTTAGTTTCCCTAGGAAGAGTTTGAGTCGGGCATCAAAGAGAAGCACTTTCTGACCAAGAAAGAAAGATTTTTTGTGATATGTGCATATCATGAAAGGCCTTAATCTATTCTTTGTAGATACACAAGTTCTAGTACGCATCATTAAGTAACAAATCGATCTCGCTCATTTGCAAGTGATGGTGGATTCCATCCTCCTCGAGATCCAGATTGCACTTCCATACTGCCCAATAGGCTTTATTCTCCATCTCTAAAGGAAGGTGACATGCCTTCCCGTGCACAAGTCTGAATGGAAAAATTCCTAGCTAGGTTTTATGGGCTATCCTATAGGCTCATAATGCTTCCAAAAATCGAGTAGACTAGTCCTTTCTATCAGGTCGAACAGTGACCTGAAGAATTTTGATCTCTGGTGACATTTTCACAACCGCGGCTAGTCTTGTTTGTTTTAATGCTAATTAAGTAATATCGTTGTGGTATAAAATAGGACAGCTACAGTTGTCGTTACCATTAAAATTTTACTCGGAAATAGTTTCCTAAGGTCGAACTCAAGGAGCTACTGGAATTCTAGAAGTATAATGTTTCTTTACTACAAAAATAAGAGAGAGAGAGAGGGAGAAATAGATTTCTGTCTTTTGGCTTTTTCTTATTCTCTTCTTTCTCTCTTCGCTTGTCTTCTTCTTCTCTTCTTTCTCTTTTCTTCTTTACGGGCCTTCTTCCTTGGTCTTCTGGTTGTCTTCAGTTCCTCTGCTTGTCTTCCATTTCCTATCTTCAGTTCTTCTTCTTCTTTTCTTTATCTTCTTTCTTTCTTCTTCTACAGAACCTTTTCTTTTCTTTTTCTTCTTCTCCGCTTTATCTCCTCTGAGGCTTTATCCGTCGTCTGATATCGCAATCAGACAACTTAAACGGCGATCTGCTACAGTGCTTCCCTCTCTTTTCTTCCTTTGCTGCTCTTTCTTCTTCTCTTCTTCTTCTTCCTGCTTCTTCTTCCTTGGTCTTCTGCCTTGCTCAGCTGCAAGGCTTCTTCAAAGCTTCTTCTTTTGCTCCTCTTCTTCTTCTTCCTGCGGCCCAGTGGTGAACCTTCTTCTTTCGCACCCTGCTCATGCACGAGGCACAGCAAAACCTAGCCCTTCCCTTTACCCGCACGTCTCTCTCTCTCTCTGTAAATCGCTCATAGGAAGCTCTCCCAGAGTCGGGTTATCGGGTCGGGTGGCGTACCTGTGACTAGGCGCACCGGCATGGGTGGTGCGCGAGGAGTGCAGGGTAAATGGGTCGGCCAGGTCCGCGTGGAGTGGGTCGCGGACGAGGCGAGCGAGTGGGCGTGGGGACCTCACCCCGTGTTCTGAGGCGCTTAAGTGAAAACACAAAATCAACTTAAATGGGTACGACGCTTTGAAATCCCACGATGTGGGACCAAACTTTGTCCCTCGCGTGAGTGCGCCCGCAGGAAGGACGCGACCTGGCCTCAGCAGCAACGCCCTCGTTTCTCTTCGCAGATCCGCTCCTTGCCTTCGCCTAAGTCCCTCCAGTTCGCCTCAGCTGGAATCCTGCTGCTTAAGGGCCTGGAGCTCGCTTGGAAGCTCCTCGCCTTGTCGCCAATGGCGGCCGGGGCTGAAGATCTGCCGAACACAAACAGGGCCTTTCGACCTAATCAGACCACAGGGGGACCTTCGCCATAGCACGGCGAAGGTAATGCAGGGTATAGCAGGTTGCGGGGTGGTGCCTAGCGGCAGCCCTAGGTCGGACTGCAACCGCAAAAATGGGTTTGATCGAGAGAGTGTTGTGGAGGTGTGGAGTGGCAGTGGAGGGGCGGGGGGTGTCAGGTGAGGTGAGGCGAAGCTTTTGGGGTAGGTGGCGAGTTGTGTGGAGCAGTGGATTGACGGGGGCAACTCGTCGGAGAGTGGCCGGAGATGGAGAAGGTGAGAGCGGTCAGGCGCGGTCGAGGGGTAATTGAGCGAATTAAGTTAGGAAAAGAAAGAGGGGAGGAAGGGAAATAACTGTTACTTACCTATAGGGACGAAGGGGGCCGGAGCAGGGCAGCAGCCGTACCGACTATCGCTGGAGAAGAAACACGCAGAGGGGGAGAGCGGCGGCGAGGAAGAGAGCAGGAGGGCGCGAGTTGGATACAGCGCGACGCGGGAAGATCAGGCGAAGGTGGCTCTGCTGCTGGTATTGCAGCAGAGCGACGAGATAGAGGAGGAGGGGCCGCTGGAGCTGGTGGGTTTCTGTCGGAATGGGAAGAGAGGAAGGGTTAGGGTTTTCTCCGTCAGGACCAAGTTGGGAGAATCGGCTGGCGATGCTGGCCTTTATAAAGGCGGTGCCGGAGGGGTGGGCACAGGGAGGCGACGTGCCTCCCTCGCCGGAGAATGGCCGGAACTATGACCCATACCTTCCGCGCGTTCGTACGGAAGGTGTGGGCGTCGACAGATAGCATGGTGGTGTCCCTGCGACAGCAGACGTCGCAGGGAACACCGGTTCAATATGCAGGACACCTCCCTCACCCTACGCGGCGCCATGCTCCGCGCAAAGTCGCCGGAGCATGGCGCTGTGCAGAGACTTGCAGGAGGGACCTGAACGCAAAGAACGACGAAGAAACTAGGGCCCAAATGCAAGGGTTTTGAAAGTTGAGGGTCAAAAAGTAATAGATGAGGACCAAATTGCACAGTCGGTCAAGAAGGTTTCTTCTTAGGCTCAAGTTTTTATGCATGACTAAATTTGACCCAAGGATTTTAATGGTGAATTTTATTTCTAGGTCAGACCTTGTTTGACAGCCAATTTACGTAAAAACCCAAATTAAATCATTAATTGGGCATGGTTCTCAATGTAGGTCAAAATGGGTTTCCAAGGCCAAATTGAAGGTTCTAAACCCTAGAGATTATTTTTCTATGAATTTTAGAGGATTTAGTTAATTTTTACCCTGCCTCGAATCTCGTGAATTGAAGTGGGTTTGTTTTAGGGTTACAGAATGTCATTTAATTCCTTGGAGTTGTTGTAGCCCTTGTTGGATCAGATTATCCCACTTTCCTTCTTATTAGGCTAGTTTGACCTATGTTTGGATCCTGAGTTACCCTGTTTGCAGATTGTGTTGGTGAAATTGCATTTTTACCCCTTATGACTTATTTTCTTCTTAAACTCAGAATTTTTTGAGTCAAGCCTTTCTTTGAGTTATGTAGGAGCTTTTCTCGCATATCTGGGTTAGATTATGCTAGTTAGGGTTCATGATGCGGTTCTCATCAATCTCCCAATTAGAGAGCTCAACTAGTCCATTGGTCTGTGGATAATAAGGAGTCGAGATATGATGCAACACCCCATACTTTTTCATCAGGGACCAGAAGTGCACATTCACAAAATAGGACCCGCCATTGCTGAAGATGACTTTAGGAACCCCAAATCTAGAAAAGATGTTCTCTTGGATGAAGTGAAGGACAACTTTATGGTCATTCGTTCTTGTGGGGATGACTTTGATCAATTTTGAGATGTAATCAATAGCAAGTAAGATGTACTCGAAGCCACTGGATTCGAGAAAAGATCCCATGAAATCAATCCCCCAAATGTCAAGATTTTGCACACGATGATTGGATGTAAGTGCATCATATCGCGCAGGCCCATGCTGCTAAGGGTCTGGCAATGGGAACATGCCCTACAGTAGGATTGTGTGTCTTTGAACAAAGTGGGCCAAAAGAATCCACAGTACTAGAGGATCTTTGCGGCGGTCTTACCACTAGAGAAATGGCCACCACAAGCCTAGTCGTGATAAAATGACATGACATCATTGACCTCATCTTCAGGGATGCATCTTCGAATTACTTAGTCATTAGTGATGTGGAATAGATAGGGATCCTCCCAGATATAGTACTTGGCGTTGGAAATCAACTTGTCCTGTCGGGTGTTTGCCCAATCAAACGGGACTTTCCCAGTGACCAAGTAGTTCACGATATCAATGAACTAGGGAAATTCATTAATGACCAAAAGATGTTCATTTGAAAAATGCACGGTGATAGGTATGGATGGGTCAATGATCGAAGAAGGAAGATAGGATAGATGATTAGCAACTACATTCTGTTTTCCCGCTTTATCATGACTTTCGAGATCAAATTCTTCCAAGAGCAAGATCCATCGAATCATCCTCGGTTTCGGATCCTTCTCAAGTAAGTGTCTCACCATAATGTGATCTGAGTAAATGATGACATGAAAACCCAGGAGGTACGATATGAATTTCTCCAGACTGAATACTTCCGCCAGTAGCTCCTTCCATAATTGTGTAATTATGCTGAATCTTGTCCAGTGTCTTGCTACCACAATATATTACCATTGGTTTCCCATCGATTTTCTATCCCAGCATCGCTCCTACTACATAGTTAGATGCATCGTACATGATCTCAAATGGCTGAGACCTATCAGGAGATTGTAGGATTGGAGCCTGGGTTACTCAGCTGTGCAAAATCTCAAAAGCGTGAACACACTCATGCGTCATCTTAAAGGGTGTATCCTTTGAGAGACGATTCGTCAAGGGGCGAGTAATTTTCGAGAAGTTAGATATAAACAGTCGATAGAAACTGACGTGCCCTAGAAACGAACAGATATCTTTAACCGAGGAAGGCACTGGTAATTTGGAAATCAAATTCACCTTGGCTCGATCAACTTGGATACCTTTCTCAAATACTAGGTGTCCAATTATGAGGCCCTCAAGAAACATAAAATGGATCTTTTCTCAGGAGAGAACTAGATTCACATCGATACATCGTTTAAGAATTTGAACCAAATGAAGAAGGAAATCATCAAAGGTTTAACCAAAAATCGAGAAGTCATCCATGAAGACTTCAAGGTATTTACCTACCATGTCAGAAAATATGGCTAACATGCACCGCTAAAACGTGGCAGGCACATTACATAGCCCAAATGGCATCCTACGGAACGCATACGTACCATAGGGGCAGGTAAAGATGGTCTTCTCCTAATCTTCAGGATGAATTGCCATTTGCTTATATCTGGAGTGGCCATCCAGAAAATAGAAAAATCGATTTCCCGCCAGCTTTTCGAGGATCTGGTCAATGAACGGGAGAGAGAAATGGTCTTTCTTCGTGAAGGAATTCAATTTTTGATAGTCAATACAGACTCTCCACGAGTTTGCAATTTGTGTCGGGATGGTTTCTCTAGATTTGGTTGTAATCACAGTAAGTCCTGCCTTTTTAGGAACAACTTGGATGGGGCTCACCCGAGGGCTATCAAAGATGGGGTAGATGATTCCCACATCAAGCCACTTCATGATCTCCTTCTTCACAATCTCCTAGAGATTCAAGTTAAGTCTTCTCTACATCTCGCAAGAAGGTCGTAAGCCCTCTTCGGTATAAATACGATGAGTATAGTACGAGGGACTTATTCTAGTCAGGTCATCTAGAGTCCAACCAATGGCTCTACAATGCTGCTGGAGGACAAAAATCAGTTTTGTTTCTTTATCAGGAGTGAGTCTAGAGTTGAGAATCACAGGAAACATTTGATTTGAACCCAAAAACACAGATTTCAGATGATCTGAGAGAGGTTTCAACACCAACACTGGGTTATCAGCAACGGGCGAGGGTTCAAGATTAGCCTCAAAAGCTAAGGTGGAAGCTAAGGGTAGGTCCAAATTAGATTTAGGCTACCTACTCTGTGGGTCAAGATCTTCTTATGGTTGAGGTTCTTAGAGAATCAGGTTCACCTCAAGAATTGGATCCTTAACCAGAGAACCTATGTCACATACTTCTTCGATTGCCCCACAGTTTATTCTTTTCTAGGCCTTAAAGATATCTATCCTCCATATTTTGTCCCTAAATTTTAACTCAATCTGGCCTTCCTCGCAGTTGATATTAGCCCTAGCAGTCACTAGGAATGGTCTCCCTAAGATGATCGGTGTATGTCTTAGATTTTCAGAAGTATCCATATCCAAGACTATGAAATCCATCAGGAAATAAAAATCTCATACTCTAGCTAGAACATCCTCAAGAACTCCTCGTGGTGACTTAATTGATCAGTCGGCTAATTGCAGAGTCACCTCAGTCGATTTGAGCTCAATCTCCTCAAAATAGTCTAGTAGGGAGGTGGGAATCAGGTTTATAGAGGCTCTTAGATGCTATAAAGCTCGATCGAATTCTAAATTCCCTATCTTGCAGGAGATAAAAGGGTTGCCAGGATCCTTTCCTTTTGTAGTTTACTCAAAATTATAGAGCTTACTTGGTTTAGCAATGTAATCAGACTCCTATCTTTATTTCGCAGCTTATGCTTTGGTGTACACAAGTCCTTCAAAAATCGTGTGTAAGCTAATACGTGGCAGATCTCATCCATCAAAGGAATGCTTATTTGGACTTGCTCAAAGAGCTTGACCAAGCCATTCTCGAGTGTCGTAGGTTTGGATTTCCTATTTCCTTTGGCTAAGGCCTTAGGAAATGGAATGTCTGTAGACTTCTCCAAGATTGGTTCAGGCTGTGGGCCTGGGGTAGTTTTGTCCTTGATATCCACCATGGGTTTAGGTCTTGAACTACTCAGACCAATTTGATTAGGATAAGGTGGGTCCTGAGTAGTCTTGCCACTACAAGTAGTGACGGAGTTTAGGCTTGCTTGATTTGGATTTGGAGTTGGTAGAAGAGGAGGTTGTTGCTGATATCCCGTATATGGAGTAGAACCCTCCGACACTTCAAGTGGAGATGCAAAAGGGGCCCAATAAATATAATGTGCTTACCCTAATTTGGGTTTGCAACGTGCCTCTGGTGTGGCATGTTGTTCAGATTTGGTAGAGGTTGAGATGGAAATGCACCAATCTAACGAGTCCTAGCCATCTGTGCAAGCTGATTATGAACCTCTATGATTTCCACATTATGTTGCCTCTGTGTGGCAACATTGGTCTTCTACATATCAGCCAAAGTCTATAGAATTAGGCTCATCTAGTCGTCCTTACTAGGCCTGGTTTGAAAGTTCGGGTTGGGCCTAGGATGAGTGGCCTAATATGGACATGGATTTTGTGGTCAGGGTTGGAATTGAGGTTTAAAGTTATGATGATTTAGCAACCATGCAAAATTTGGATGATTACAGCATCTAGGGTTGTAAGAGTTGGAGAATGGATCATTCTGGATGGCGTGGAGCTCCTTGCAAGGTTTAGTAGCACCTGAGTAATCAGAATATAGGGGTTCAGAGATCCCCCAACTAGAGCAGGATGGTTCGGAGTTTCCTCCGAAACCAAGATCAGATGGTGGAGGATAGGCATCCATCCCCTGATATGGGTGGTGGTGAATGTCATGCATGGCCTCCTCCTTGTGGGTGAACACACATACGTGCGCTGCTGAGAAGAAGTGGCCCTCTGGAGTTGGTGAGTCAAATCGTCCAACTCCTTCTCAATAATGGAAACCTTATCCAATCGACTGGGCACTAACTCCAGATCAACAAATGCGGATAGGTCTCGTGTCTCATGTGTCCCTCTGATGTTTGTCGATGAGTAGGTAGTTGCTCGGTTTATTGTTTATGGAGTTCTCACACATGTTTTCGAGAATCACCCAAATGGTGTCTTCATCTTTGCTCATGAAGTTGCCCCCACAGGCTACATCGACAATAATCAAATATCTTCATGAAGTCCCTGGTAAAAGAACTAGACTTATTCCCATTTAGGAACTCCATGATGAGGGCATTTTCGCATGAGATCTAGAAAGCGATCCCATGCCTTATGAAGTGGTTCCCTCACATTTTGTGTGACATGCGTGATTTGGTGCCTTAGGCATTAGTGTATCCGACTGGAAAGAATTTCTTGAGGAATTCAGCTTGTAAGCCTCCCCAAGTGTTGATCAGTCGAGTCAGAGATCAATACCAATAGGTAGCCTTATCCATCAAAGAGAAGGGGAACATCTTCATGAGCAGGGTTTTCTAGTTTTGAACAATTGGCCCGAGAGTTTGGGCCAGATGTTTTAATTCTTAAATGTGTTGGAAAGGGTCTTCAGAGCCCAATCCATGAAAGTGGGGGATCACATTGATGATATTCAGCTTCAATTCTGTTTCAGGTCCCCCAACTGGAATATGCACCCTAGGTTCTATGGCAACAGTTGTGGGATTATAATGGTCCCACATTTGTCGACGTGCTCAGGGGTTGGCTAGTGCATGGATCAAATCAGTAAGAGTCTACAACTGGTCCTGTAGGTGTTGAATCTCACCCCCTTCTTGATCTTGGTTCTCCATGGAATCCGAGGATGGAGAACTGGGTTCAAATGTAGATGGATTGGAAGCAATATCAAGTGGATCCGAAAAGATCCTAAACAAGTAGGTCGAGGTTTAACCCCAATGAGAATAAACCACTAGTGGATGTCTTAAGACAGGTCTTAAGGACCTCCTCTCATACATGCACTATAGAATCAGATGAGGGACTAGAAATGTTCTAGACCCAATCAAGGCACCCAAAAAGACTGGATGACTAAGGCCGTTTAAGGCAAATGTACCTTTGGATCAAAAAATCCACACACTCGAGAATTACTTAGGCAGCTAAGAAGAGAGAGTCCCGCAAAGACCCCTACACGATAAAGTGTCACCACAGGTTACAGGGTTTCCCCCACCCGACCTTCCATTTCACCGCGATTCCAAGTAGATCGGAATGTATGAATTGAGACCTAAGTCTATCAATTTTAAACCTGTATGTGCCTTGAATTTCACTTGAATTAGAATTGATTCAAATTGTGACTTAATATGAAGGTTGGTTAATTCACAAAGTGAACCAACTTTACCTAATCTAACCTAAAGTTTAGGATGGAATTTGGGTTAAGTCACCCGAATCACCCTGTTTCCATTTGCAAATAGGTTATTAGGTCCCAACTTTTAAGATTCAAGTGATCTTAGAGCCTAACTTTTAGGATTTTGATGATTACCCAATTCAAATAGGGGCTTAGGTGGCACACAATGTGGGGAGATTTATTTCCTTTTTAGCAAGCAAATGTGTGTTATTCCTTGAAAGCCCTAACGTGGAAACCCTAATTTAGCTCTGTTCCTAAGTCCAACGGATTCCAAAGATGGCACCTTGGGCTCAAACAAGAAGATGAATAGACCAAGATGCTTAATGTCCCTAATATGTGCAAGTATCAAGATTGGGGATCTCTAATCAACTCCAAACCAAGCAAATTCTATCGCAATCAATAAATTAGGAAAAACTCTTACCTATAATGATGTTTACTAGGAAAGTAAGGTAGGTTTGATTCCTAATTCTGTTGCTTTCATTTTTACCTTTTCCAAAAGAGGAGGGGATTATGAGAGAGAGAAAAAGCAATTACCTGCCCCTGGTGTGGTTGCTCGAGTGGATGATCTTCAGTGGTGATTCACCTCGAAACAACACAGCAAAATAAATAGAGCAAGTTAGAATCCAAATCAGAATGAATATGACTAGTGATGAATTGCACGTTGCTCCGCGGCAACGGCGCCAAAATGTTAACACACTTTCATCAAGTTTGAAATAATGCGTCGTAGTATAGCAACGAAAACGAATCAACACTTAAATTTATAATCTCGAATTTGAGTTTGAAGTCGTTCACAGGGAGAAAAATAATCGCAATATAATCACTAATCAATGAATATAAAGTAGAGGCACAAGAGTTTGATATAAAAAGAATATAAGCTCAATTTATTGCAATATCAAAACTCAAGAAGAAATCCAAGTGTTTAAGTGACAAAAATATGCTTTAAATAACTCAACTCATCACTCAATACTCTAATATGACGTCTAGAACTAATGATCAAACGGCTTAATGTTAGAATTCAGACGTCTGACTCAAAGTTAAACCAAGCAAAAACCCCCCTTTCCCTATCAGCCAAAACCCCTTTCCTTCTCTCTCTTTTCTCTCTAATCGAACCCTAAATGGATCCGGATCTGGTCCCAAGCCTACATGGGCATGCGTGTGTGGGCGAGAGCACGCGCCATGAGTGTGGGTGCGAGACCTGACCCCCCATGTCTAGAGAGTGGGGTAATGCACGCGAAATGTAATGAAGGCGTTGCGATTTTGTCTTTTAACAATGTGGGATTATATCCCTCACTCCTTCCTTCGTTGTAGCTACGTGAGAGAGCTCCTCTTAATTGGAGCTAGAGTTGGGGCTGGTTCTTCAAATTGAAGGCCCAGATGAGTTCCTGGACCTATTCCACGGCTATTGGAGATGGTGGCAATGTTGATTGATGGCCAGAGGTCATTGGATGGTATCGAAGAAGAGGAGCTCGCCGGTGATCACCTGAAATACAAAACGTGGGCTTTTGGCCCCAATTAAAGCGTTCAAAAGCTTCGTCATAAGGAGTGGAGTGTGGTGGTGGTAATTCGACGAGTGGTGATCGGAGGCGATGTGCCGGAATTGGAGAAGTTGATGGTCGAGGTGGCGTCCGACAGATCGAGGGAGGTGTGAAACCCTGAATAAACTAAAGGCTTTTGTTCGCGAAGGTAAGGTGGAGGTTGTGGTGTTGGAGAATGTATGTTTGGTGGAGTGTGGTGGCCATGCAAGCTCGCTGGAGCTTCGCCAACCACGAAGAAGAAGATAGGAGAACTAGCAGATGAGGGAGTCTAAACCTAAGTCTAAATGCCTAAAAAGATTCTAGGAGGGAAGAGGAAGAGGGTGGGAGGCATATCAGGGTGAGAGGGAGCGATACCACACCCGGCGTTGACCAGCTGGACATAGAGAAGACGATGAAGACGGTAAGTGGAACGGCAAGGAGGAAGGGGTCGAAGGTGCCATTGCTTTGGCCAGCAAGGTTCATGAAGAAGAGAGCGAGACATTGGCGGTGTTAGGTAGTCATGAACACGCGTGGAGGAGGAGGTCGGAGAGGCTCGCCGGAGTAAGTGAGGAGGTGGCCAGAGTTGAAGAAGATGGTTTTCCGATCAAATCATGATTGAAATGCACATAGGAAAATGCAAAGCTTATATAGAGGTGATAAGATCCCTCCATTGCTTCGAATTCACACGAATTCCTTGCAATTTTGGCAAGGAAAATCGTGGATTTTTTTAGCTCCACCAATAGCACTTGAATCAATTATGGAGCTTAAATCCTAGTTTAATCAATAAGGTCTTGATCTCGTGACCAATCCCTCCAAATCTAGAGGGATTTGGTCCTAATTTAGAGTTCTTCCCCATCAAAAGTCAACTGCAAATAGGCCTGCAACCTACCATGTTTGGCTGAAGAAGGCAATGGGGATATTTTGCAAGGAAAATTAGAAACTTAGGGGCCTTTTTGTAATAAGTAGAGATGTTTGTGCTAAAATGCAAACTTGGTTAACATGAACTCTGGTTGGGCTCAAACTTTGGGGTTAACCTAATTTGGATCCAAGAAATCCAATGGTAACCCTAAATTTAGGTTTCGACCATGTTTGACTGGAAAAATTACAAAGAAAGCAAAAATAAAATAATTCCCGTTGAAGTTTTTGTTTTTTGTCAAAATGGGTTCCTTTGGTCCAAGTAAAAGTTTCAAACCTCATAGAATATTTTTCAATGATTTTTAGGAAGTTTAGATAACATTTATTTCTACCATAACCTGTTTAAATGAAGTGAGGTATAATTAAGTTTTTTATTATTAAAATAATCCTCAAATATCAGAAAATCCTAATTTAGTCAACTCAGGCCCACTTTTTCAAAAATTAAGCTCATTTGACCTTGGATTAAGCCCCGATTAATCCCTTAGTTATCCGCATTTGTGGTTAGGTGTTAAAACAGCAAAATTAACCTATTTTCTCTTCTTGTCAGATTTAATCCAGAACAGAATTACAACCCTTTGAAGAATATTAAGCAGCATTTATTACTGTAATTAGGTTAAATAAGCTAATGAACACCAATGATGGTGTTACCATCAAGGCTTCTTCTGACTCCCTTCGGAGGAGGAAAAATTGGTAGCAGGTATATCTTTATCCCGCTTCCTTTGGGCCCAGAAACCAAATGAGCATTTTCTGGTTTGTCCTTTTTTAGCATTTCTTCCTCTTGCACACAATGAAAAATGAGCTTATTAAGAGTCAACTTCTTCCTTTAATAGTTATAACTGACCTTAAACTACCTGTACTATGCAGGGAGGGAGATCATAACTAAATGCACGAGGTCTTCTGACAACTCCAACTTAAGTACTTTTAGTTTCGAGGCTAAATGAGACATTTCATAATATGTTCCCTTATGTTTCCAGTGCCCCTGTACTTTAGTGAAACAAGTTTCCTAAGGAGATTGCTTGTCTCAACTTTCTCATTCTTAGCAAACCTCTTCTCAATCTCATCAAAGAATTTCTTGGCATCTAATTCCTCTGTGATTGCACCCCTAAATTTCTCTAGGATGGCACACTTCATGATTATCTAACACATGCGATTTGATCGCTCCCGCCTCTCAGAGTTCTTTATATCATCAGGAGAACTCTTATCCATAAGAAGGAAGGTGTTGGAACCTAGTTCCACTTCTCTTTTATGTTTTGGTGTTAACAAAATCGTTTTAAATCTAATGAGTTGTTGAAGTATTATTTTCAGGAAATAACATGATCTAAGGATGGATGAAAGAAGTAATGATGGCATGAAGATTGAAGACCTTAATTTTTTTTAGTGTGTTGTATCTTAGAACTTTTGTATGTCTCCTAACAAGAAAAAGTTAACTTAGGAGTTAAAATCAAAGTAAAGATAATTAGGAATCAAAATCACATTCAATCTTTCATTTTGAAACTAAAGATTGACACTTTGAAAATATTATCGTATAGCTAAGATAGAATTTCCTTAAAATTTGGTTTAAACTTATAAAACAAGGTACTTGTAGCAAGTACCGGTACTAGAAATAAGTACCGGTACATGCTAGGCACAAGTTTGGGCCTAAGTCCCAAACTGTGAACAACAAGTACCAGTACTCATCATGAGTACTGGTATTAAGTGTTCACAGCCTCATTGCCTGTGAGTCACAAGTACCAGTACTTGTGATAAGTACTGGTACCAAGTGACTTTGTTGGTACTCAACAGAATGCACTGAGTACCAATACTAATGATCAGTACCGGTACCCCAGGCATTGCTGGGCTGACTATGAGTAGTCAATATCAGTACCACAACTTCAGTACCGGTACCAACTAGGCATTGTACCTAATTAGAATAGCTATATTGTAATTTATGTTAATTCTAATCTTCCCAAATTGCCCTTAACGGCTAGTAATCATAGGAGAGGTATTTATTGGCCTATATAAACACTCCTTGAGTATCATTTGCAAAAAATCATCATGCTAAAAATACTCTCCTTGCCTACACCTCAATTTCCTAGTTTTCTAGTTGCAAAGGAGCTTGACTTGTTGCATTCTTCTCAAGGCTATTTTTTGCTTGCAACAAATCTTCAAAGGCGATTGTGCACTTCTTTGTTTTATCATCCACTTCCACATTAGTATTCTCATTAGATTAATTCATACACTTTTAAGCAATATAATTGTTGGAGACTTAGGAACTATAGTTGTAAGCTTTTTATATCTTGCTTATACCGTACTTTTATTCATTTCTTTATCTTGTAATTGGGTTTAGGTAACCCGTTAATTACCTCAGATTATTAGTAAATTGATTCCCTCTGGGTTGAGGGAATCGGGTTAAAAATCCTAAGTTAGGAGACTTAGGTAGTGGAGTACTCGAGTGAGGGGAACCACTAGATATTTTGTGTGCTTTTTATGGTTTGCTTTGTCTTGCATTTTTTTTTATACCACACTATTCATCCCCCTTCTAGTGTACTTGTGCTCTACAGATTCTACAAGTGGTATCAGAGCGGGAAGCGATAAGAAGTAATTTTTCTCTCTCGCAATGGCATCATCAGCCAAGCGCATTGAAGGTTAGTCATCCACAACGTCCTCCCTATTTTGATGCGACGGACCATGGACACTGGAAGAGGAGGATGCAAATCTTCCTCAAGGCCATGGATGAAAACTCGTGGACTCTCATTCAAGAGAAGTACACAGATCCGGAGCTACAAGGAGTTGTTTGGACAACAGATCAAAAGAAGAAGATCGCTGGGAATGCAAAGCCAATGAATGTGCTTTATTGTGCATTATCAAGGGAGGAATTCAACCGTATCTCCACGTGCGAGTCCACGTACGAGATATGGAATACTCTTCAAGCCACATATGAAGGTACAAGCAAGGTAAAAGAAACACGAATCTCAATTCTAACAAAGAGTTATGAGTGTTTTAGGATGGAAAAAAGAGAAACAACCAAAGTGATGTACACGAGATTTGGAGATATTATTAATCCCATGAAGATTTTGGGAGTGAAGTTTATGGAAAAACAGCTTGTAAGGAAGATCTTGAGATCCCTTACAAGTGATTGGTCTCCAAAGTCCACGGCGATCCAAGAGGCGAAGGATTTATCAACTCTCTCTCCTTGGATGATCTGATTGGAAGCCTCATGGCGTATGAGGTCCAATTGGAAAACAGGAAGAAGAACGAGGAGAGATATGTGAGCAAGAAGAAGGAACATTCTTTTAAAGCCATGAAAGAGGATTCAGACTTCAATGATTCTGACTCCAATGAAGAAAAGGAGCTTACTCTTCTAACAAGAAAATTCTGAAGATTCATCCGAAAATAAGGTAAGAGAGTCAATAAGTTTTCAAATGACTTTGTTTATTTTGAGTGCAAGAAAAAGGGACATGTACGAAAGATTGCCCTATGATCAAGAAGAAGAAAGAAGAAAAGAAGAAGGACAAAGAGCTTGATCGGAAGAAGAAGAAGATCTCAAGAAAAGACTACAAAGCAACTTAGGATGACAGTGATTCCAGCACGGAATCATCTTCTGAAGAATCTGAAGAAACAGAAGTTGCACATCTTTGCTTAACGGCGAACAACGACGGATTTAAAAATGAGGTAGATTCTGAAATTACTTTTGAAGAATTGTTACAATCTTATGAAGATTTATATTATAAAGCTAGGATGATTAAAAAGGAAAATAAGGTCTTGCATGATAGTTATAAGACACTAGAAATATAATTAGAAATGTTAAAACAAACTAACAATCAATTGCATGCAAAAAATAGTAGAATTAGAAGATATTTATGAACACTTTGAGGGAACTTTGAATAATCTAAAAACAACAACTAGGTTGAATACGGAATTTTGTAATAATTTAAAAGCTAAGTTCAAAAATAAAAAGAACACACAAAATAAATCACATGTACCTAGACATGCATGGATTTATCAAAAGGTCAAAAATCCTAAGAATTATAGATCTAACACAAAGGTGATCTATAAATCTAACGATTTGAAGGGTACTAACCATTAAGGATCCAAAAGAAAATGGATACCTAAAATAGATTTGATAAACTATTTTGCAAGTCAAGAAGGACAAGTGAATCCTAGACAGTGGGTGTGCCAAGCATATGACAAGACACTCAGACCTCTTTATCAAATGGACAAGAATAGAAGATGGAGGACACGTTAAGTTGGACGACAACGTTTGGTGAAGGAACAATAGACAATTCCTCTAAGCAGGTACATAATGTTCTTTTAGTAGAAAACTTAAAACATAGCCTGCTTAGTGTTAGTCAAATATGTGCTAATGGTTGTGATGTATTATTTACTAAAGTTGGTTTTAAAATATTAAAAGAGGAAACAAATACGATTTTAATTGAAGGGTTTAGATATGAAAATATCTATGCTCTTCATTTTTCACAAGAGAAATTTGTAAAATATCTACTTACTTCTGATGTTGAAGTAGATCTACGGTATCGTAGGCTAGGTCACATTACTCACAAACATCTTAATAGGTTAACCAAAAATGAGTTAGTAAGGGGCATACCCAAACTAACTTATAAAAAGGATGCTTTGTGCAAATCTTGTAAACTCGAAAAAATGCACAAGGCTTCTTTCAAACCTAAAGACTTAGTTTCAACCACACGACCTTTAGAGTTGTTACACCTTGATCTATTTGGGCCAACACGATTTGAGAGCTTAAATTGATCAAAATTTTGCCTAGTTTTGTTGATGACTTCTCTATGTTCACTTTGGTCATCTTCTTGAAACATAAGGATGACTCATTTAATTCCTTCCTAAGTCTTGCTCGAAGACTTCAAAAGGAAAAGTCATCCTCAATTCTTAGACTTAGGACTGATCATGGAGGTGAATTTGAAAATGAAAAAGTTTCAAGTTTGTGTCAATTCTGGCATAACCCATGAATTTTCATTTCCATGGGCACCATCTCAAAATGGTGTTGTAGAACACAAAAATTGCACTCTACAAGAATATGCCCGAACTTTGCTCTTGGAGTCTAGGCTTCAAACATATTTCTGGGCGGAAGCCATTAATACGGCATGTTATGTTCTTAATAGAACTCCCTTAAGGCCTATTATTAGGAAAACTTCATATGAGCTTTATTATGAGAAGTCTCTTAGAATTTCATATTTTAGGGTGTTTAGAAGTCAGTGTTATTTATTAAACACCCGTGATCGGCTTGATAAGTTTGATGCTAAAGGTGATGAAGGCATCTTTATTGGCTATTCAATAAAAAAGCAAAGCTTATCGAGTCTTTAATAAAAGGACCTTTATTATTGAAGAATCTCTGCATGTTTCATTTGATGAAACAAACTTAGGAGAACCTAAACCAAATCATTTAGATTCTGATGATGAAGAAACCCCCTTCATCAATGTATCAAAAATGGAAGATACACGAAATGTACATGATCTTCCAAAAGAATTGGTACACCATAATGATCACCCTCAAGAACAGATTATAGGTGATATTGAACAAGGTGTAAAAACCCAATCCCATTTTAGAGTTGATTTTGTCCTTAATGCCTTTGTTTCTCAACTTGAACCCGAGAAAGTTGATGAGGCATTAAAGGATGAATCATGGGTTGTAGTTATGTAAGAGGAGCTACTCCAATTTACAAAGAACCTTGTATTGGACTTGGTACTCACTCTTAAGGGTAATTCCATCATTAGAACCAAGTGGGTGTTCCAAAATAAATTGGATGAATCTGGTTCAGTAATCATAAATAAAGCCAGACTTGTAGCTCAATGCTATAACCAACAGGAGGGTATTGACTTTGATGAGACATATGCTCCTGTTGCTCACTTGGAGTCCATACGGATGCTACTTGCTTTTGCAAATGCAAAGGATTTCAAGCTATATCAAATGGATGTCAAGAGCGCTTTTCTTAATGGATATATTAAGGAAGAACTTTATGTCCATCAACCTCCCAGGTTCGAGGACCTACCACACCCATAGCATGTATACAAGATCAATAAGGTGTTCTATGGACTTAACAAGCTCCCAGGGCCTGTAATGATAGACTTAGGACCTTCCTTCTCCAGCATGGATATAGAATTGGAGTTGTTGATTCAACTCTCTTTGTAAAAGAAGAAGGAAATGACATTCTGCTGGTTCAAATATATGTCAACAATATTATATTTGGATCAACCAAGGAGTCCCTGTGGCAGCATTTTTGTGAGACTATGAAGACTGAGTTCGAAATGAGTGTGATGGGTGAACTCAAATTCTTTTTAAGCCTTTAAATTCAACAATTAGATACAGGTATATACATTAGTTAAACTAAATATGTTCTTGAAATTCTCAAGAAGTTTGACTTTGAAAAAGTAGATTGAAAAGAGACTCCAAGTGCTCTATCTGCTTCTCTTAGTAAAGATTTATATGGCAAGAGGGTAGATGAAAAGAAATACCGAGGTATGATAGGTTCACTACTATATCTTACAACTTCTAGACCTAATATTCTTTTTGCTACATGTCTTTGTGCGAGATTCCAATCTAAACCCAAAGAATCTCATTTTAATGCAATAAAAAGAATATTTAGATACCTAAATAGCACAAGAAACCTTGGTCTTTTTATCCTAAAGCACAAACCTTAGATCTATTATCCTATAGTGATGCAGACTATGCAGGGAGTCAGACAGACCGAAAGAGCACTAGTGGCACTTGTCATTTTATTAGAGAATCCTTGGTCTCATGGTTCTCTAAGAAACAGACTTGTGTTTCACTTTCTACGACTAAAGCAGAGTATATTGCTGCTTCACTTTCTTACTCTCAGGTCATTTGGATGAGACAGACTTTGTCCGACTTTGGATTAATTTTTACGCAATCCAAAATTTTATGTGATAATACAAGCGCAATAAATTTATTCAAAAATTTGGTACATTATTCACGTACCAAATACATTGATGTTAGACATCATTTCCTTAAAGATAATGTATTTCAAGGTTCCATTCAATTAGAATTTGTAGACACATAAAACCAATTGGCAGACATCTTTACAAAACCTCTTGCAGTAGAGAGATTCTACTTTATAGGAAGAAAGTTAGGACTTTGTACAATAAAACAAATTCAAAATTAACAAATTGTTTACTTAATAACTTGATTGCATTCACAAAATTCCCTAGGGGTCTAACTGCAATTTACCCATTATTGCTAAAAAGGGGGTAAACTATAATATTTCCATATAACTGAAAATATCAAGGTATTGTTTGCAATATGGTTGCTTAACTTAGGTTGTTGACTACATTATTTTTCAACACCTAAGTTGTTGATTGAAATATTTTTCTCAACCACTTAAGTGGTCATGTGACTAGCACATGACCTATCCCACATAAAAAAAGCCAAGTGCAAACACTTGCGTCATTTCACACTTTGCAAACCCTAGTTCTCCTCTCAAGAGCAACTCTAAGCCCTAGCAAAGAAGAAGAAGGATCACCTCCAATCTTCTACTCTAGGTATATTCTTATCTCCTAAGTAGATCTTGATATCATGAGTCATTTTACATCTTGTCTTTACCTTTCTCTCAAGTCCATTCCTACTGCTGCACTTGCTTCTTGTCAGGTACCAAATGGTACCGGTACCCATCATCGATACCAGTACTAGCTAGGCACAGCAGTGCCTGCTTTAGCGAGCAGGTATCGGTACTAAATATGAATACTAGTACTAGCTCGAATTTCTAGTTAGAACAGAAACCAACCAGTACCAGTACCAATCACCAGTACCAGTACATGCAGGCTTAAGTGTGTTGTTATATGCACACATGAAAGGAAATATTCTGAATTTCTAATTGTGTTTCCTACTCTATTTTGTTGCATGATTTCAGTTGGTACCTAAATCTAAGAATAAAGGAAAGGCACCTTAAGATGCATTTCATAAATTTTGCATCAATGAGAATGCTAAATCAAAGTTTGATTGGTATAAGGTCCTAAAGCTTCACCATTGTAGGCCAATTGAGTAGAAATACTTCTCTCTACAAATCTTTAATTTCAACACCCGTCTTTCTAAACAAAAACTCTTGCATTTCTTTGATGAGTCATTTTTTTCCGATGTTCCTAGAGTATATCTTGATGTCAACTGCTTATTTTTTACCAATCTCCAAGAACAAGAAAACCAAGGTCATCTTGTCCTAACAACAAATGTATTCGGTCAAAAAATCACCATCACACCAAAATTCTTATCAACCATCACTGAATGTCCAAATGAAGGTCATGCTTTTAACACTCTTAAGGAGCAATTTCCTACTTATAAAATCCATGAAACTCTCTTGCTCCCTAGCTGTCAGGGGAAAGCATTGGTTGCCCCGAACATGACCCTGTTTGCTCGTGTTCTTTTTCGAATTTTAGCATGGAATTTAAGGGCTAAAAATTCAGGATTTCACAAAATTCCCATCGACATTTTACCCTTGATCTATGCTATTATGACAAGTTTTCCTGTAAATTGGAACATAGTATTTATTCACTTCTTAAGACCTCATTACCGTGCTTCAGCTCTTCCTCTTGATATTCTTGTTTCTCACATTCTTATCAAGAGTAAAATTGATCTCTCTAACTTTACTCTGCTTAGAAAAGTGGTCTATTTCAAATGGTCCACTTTTCGAAAAATGGGAGTAAAACCCGCTAGAGAGGAATCCTCTAGTGATGATGAAGAAAAAGAAGTTGATCCAAATGCTCAATCTTCTTCTCATCCACTTCTTGAATCATCCTCCACTTTTGTTCCTATAACCTATCCATATCCAGAAGCTGAAACACCTTAGGTAAATCTATCTAATGTATTTGGAACTGATCCCAATATGATTAATACTTTCAATTATATTGGTCAAAATTTAACCAATCTCAATTTTGCCTTCCATCACATGGAATGCAAGTTTCATGGTCTTTCTCTTTCCATTGAGTTTTCCCATGTTTCTCATTCCACTCAACAACCTAAACAAAGGAAGAGAACTCAACCAAAAGTGACTCAAGCATACATTGAAAGAAGGCAAAAGCACTTTCAATACCCATCTCATGTTTCATCTCCAATGGGGGAAGAAGAACCTGTTCTTCATGATGATGAAGAGGAAGAAGACAATGAAGATGAAGAAGAGGTTTCTTATGATGAGAGTGATGATGAAGATGCTGAACATGAAGATGATGATGATGAAAATGATGAAGATGATGATGAAGATAGTGATAATGGAGGACATGCTCAAAAGTCTACCAGAAAATGTCCTCGCAATTAGTTTTTTTTCTTTGTCTATATTTTCATGTATTGAACAATTCAGCATGCTTTTGCTTGGTTATTATGTCTTTTACTGATGTATGACTTTAATCTTGTTTATGTATGTCTTTTAAATTATATCTTTTCTTCTTATGATTGTTTTATTACAATATTGTTTCATGCCTAAACATTGTCTATGCATATTGATATATTTTTTTTTAGTTTGATAAAAAGGGGGAGAAATGGTAAATACACTGTATTTAAAATAGGGAAGCTTAGTTTGAGGGGGACGTTTTACTCCTAGAGGAGTTTTTTGTGTTCCTTCTCTTATGAGGTTTCTATTATTTTCAATATAAGTATTTCTATTGTTTTGTCAACACCAAAAAGGGAGAGATTGTTGGAACCTAGTTCTAATTTTCTTTTATGTTTTGGTATTAACAAAATCATTTTAAATCTAATGAGTTGTTGAAGTATTATTTTTAGGAAATAACAAGATCTAATGATGGATGAAAGAAGTAATGATGGCATGAAGATTGAAGACTTTAGTTTTGTTTAGTATGTTGTATCTTAAAACTTTTGTTTGTCTCCTAACAATGAAAAGTTAACTTTGGACTTAAAATCAAAGTAGAGACAATTAGGAATCAAAATCACGTTCAATCTTTCATTTTGAAACTAAAGATCAACTTTTTGAAAATATTACCGTATAGCTAAGATAGGATTTCCTTAAATTTTGATTTAAACTTATAAAACAAGGTATTTGTAGCAAGTATCGGTACTAGTAATAAGTATCGGTCTTGCTAGGCACAGGTTTGGGCTTAAGTCCCAAACTGTGAACAAGAATTGGTACTAATCATGAGTACCAGTATTAAGAGTTCACAGCCTCATTGCCTGTGAGTCACAAATACTGGTACTAGTGATAAGTACTAGTACCAAGTGACTGTTGCTACTCAACAGAATGCACTGAGTGCCGATACTAATGATCAGTACCGATACCCCAAGCATTGCTGGGCTGACTGTGAGCAGTCAGTACCGATACCAACTAGCCGTTGTGCCTAATTAGAATGGCTATATTGCAATTTATGTTAATTCTAATCTTCCCAAATTTCCCCTAACAGCTAGTAATCATAGGAGAGGTGTTTATTGGCCTATATAAACCCTCCTTGAGTATCATTTGCAAAAAATCATCAAGCTAAAAGTACTCTCCTTGCCTACGCCTCAATTTCCCAATTTTCTAGTTGCAAAGGAGCTTGACTTGTTGCATTCTTCTCAAGGCTATTTTTCGCTTGCAACAAATCTTCAAAGGCAATTGTGCTCTTCTTTGTTTAATCATTCGCTTTCAAATTAGTATTCTTGTTAGATTATTTCATACACTTTTAAGCAATATACTTGTTGGAGACTTAGGAACTATAGTTGTAAGCTTTTTATATCTTACTTATACCTATACTTTTGTTCATTTTCTTATCTTGTAATTGGGTTGAGGTAACCCGCTAATTACCTCAGATTATTAGTAAATTAATTCCCTCCAGGTTGAGGGAATCGGGTTAAAAATCCTAAGTTGAGAGACTTAAGTAGTGGAGTACTCAAGTGAGGGAAACCACTATATATTTCGTGTGCATTTTGTGGTTTGCTTTGTCTTGCAATTTTTTTTACACCACACTATTCATCCCCCCTTCTAGTGTGCTTGTGCTCTACAAATCCTATAGAAGGGAGGATCAATCTGAAGCATAAGGTCTAGATCCATGCATCCCAAAACAACGACACTTTCTTTCTAGAATTTAAAGTTAGATCCATTCAATTCTGGAATAGAATTAAGGTTGGCAGTAACAATAGACATAGAGGAGTTAACTGAGAACAAAGCAATAAACAAATACATACTCAGAACAAATAAACTAAATAATACAACATTAATACTTACTCTTTAGATAGAAATATTAACATTGTAAAGGGCAATCTTAAGAAATGATAAATAACTATTGAAAACAATCATGTAAGATTATTAAGTCATCTTTGGATTAACTCAATTATCCAAATGAATCCTAATAATTCAACAGAAAATTTATCAAAAAAATATGAACATATGTATTCAGTCATGAGGTGGTTCACCATTGGGTTAAGCACCCCACATAGGAATACAACATACACAGTCATTTTAATGTTTCAAATAAACCAACACATAAAGTAATCTACTTTAACTAGAATTATTAAATGTGTTAGAATATTTAATACACTAAAACCAAGCACTAATGTTTCTACCAAATGATTCATGATAGAAAAAGTATATCCCTAAAAACACACATGTACTAGTACTGAAGATGATTACCAGTACCAACTGGATAGACCAGGTACTAGTATAATAGTTAGGTACTAGTACTGGTTTCTGTATGTACCGGTACTAAAGATAAGTACCGATACTAGTTGGGTACTGATTTCCATGAATCTAATTCTCCAGGTCCTTACGAGTACCGGTACCTATGATAAGTACCAGTATTCATAGGGTACAGTTTTGAGAAACTATATGTCATGTGTACCAGTACCCGAAGTAATGTGTATCAATACTACATCAATTATGGATAGAGTTCTAGAGTCGAAAACTATATCCTCTATGTACCACTACTAAACTCTAGTACCGGTACTTGTATGATACAAAATGGGTTCCAAGATCACCCGATGGCATTCTGTACCTGACTAGTATCGGTACTCATCATGAGTACCGGTAACAGATGAATGCCAAGTCCGTTCCAGGGCTAAAAATTGGAATCCATTATGACAAATATCATCCCAAACATGATTTTAATCGATAATAAACGTATCAGGAGTATACATGGGATAATCATAATCATGAATTCACAAAAAATAAACATTAGCATGTGTTGATTCATCAAAGATGGGATTGAAAATGAATCAAACACAAACTCAAAAACAATCCCAAAACCTAATGGATTTATTCTTAAGGCAACCATTAGGGCAACGATTCGACGAATAAGAAAGGCTCATATACCATTTGTAGGTTTCAATCCAAATGAAAATCGAAAATAAACTATTTTGATCAATTGAAAATGATTTTCTAAAACCCAAGAGCATTCCTTTCTTCGAATCATTAACCCACAATGAAAGGAAAACAAGAGATGGAACCATACCTAAATCCATCACAACGTATGATTCGTCAAGGGTGCACATTGAGATCCTCTAAAGGTATTGGAATCACTTTCTTTAGAGAGGAGGCGGTGACTCCTCCAAAGGGTGCAGAGAGTGAGAGCGAAAGAAGAAAATAAGAGTGAGAGTGTGAAATGACCCTTTCTAAGGACCGTTCGAAGTTTTTCGAAAAGTTAGGAGCGTGAACGCAATTTTTGACCCATTGAGTTCAGGTGTGTGGGCCTTGCGAGAACAAGAGAGGATAGCGGAGGAGTTTCTACAATTTTTCCCTCTCTCCCTGTTAAGACCCATGCCATCAAGGTTCTTTAAGACGTCTGGGACTAGGGCCAGACGTTTGGTCAGACGTCTGGAAATTAATTTTTGTGTGCGTACGATCGCGAGTCTGCATGCGGCTGAGCCCTAGCCGCCCTCTTCTCTTCCTTCTTCCCTCGCAAACCTACAGAACTTTTCCCCCTCACGCCTACAAATATCCCCTTCCCTCTCCCTTGTTCGCCACCCCACATCCATCCATCCCCCGTCTTCCTTCAACGAGGGTGAGAGCGAGCAGCAGCTACGGCCGAGTGCAGCGGCGGAGAGGAGAAGAGCAGCGAGAGGGAAAAGAAGAGAGCACGCGTGCCGTGAGGGAGAGAGAGCCCGTTGAAGCAGCTCGAGGCTGGCCGACATGCGCAAGGCGGACTGTGTATCGGGGAGGTTTCCCTGATGCTGCTGCAGTAGAGCAGTGGATGAGCGGCTGCACAGTGAGGACGCGCGCAGCGGGAAGAAGACGGAGGTTCTGATTCTGGGATTTTTCCCAGAATCAGACGTCTGGACCTACATCCAGACGATGTGGGCGATGTTTGGAGGGAGCTCCAGACGACTGAGAGGTACGTATTCTCCTCCTTTACTTCCTTTTGCGGATACGGCCGTGCAGGCCGTTCCGCCGAAGTTCTGTCTCATGCCGTGTTGAGAGATTTTTGCATGCATGTGCAGGATTCGCTTCGGGAAGGCACAGGGCACGCCCTCTCACGCGGTTCAGACGTTTGGGTGTCACCAGACGGCAAAGAGCATCTCCAGGCATCCGGAGAGATAGTCGGACATCTGGAACTAGGTCCAGACGGTTCAGCAGGACCCCTAGACATCTGAGGAGCAACGCAGAGCGAGGTATGATTTGGACCCCTTTTTAAGACGTCTAGAAGATGTTCCAGACGTCTGATTTGAGTCAGAGTTGTCATTTTTGACCCGTTTAGGGTCCGTTCGAGGTTCGATTTCCACGTTTAGATTCCGTTCTTCTTAAAATAAGTTCCTCTACTTGATTGAAATACTTTTATCCTGTTCTGAGTGGTTTCTTGTGGTTGATCATTGTGTAGGACCTCATTCTGTTGTGGATTTGGGGGTTGCGGAGGTACGTGGACCTGCCGATTGAGCCCCCATTACTCTCGATTTTGCGGGTTGAGTGGCTTCCCTTAGTTAATTACAAAACATAAATGCATAGATCTTAGGGCATGGCATGAATTCTAGGACTAGAAACACTAGATTGAATGATAGATCCTAGGGTATGGCATGAATCCTAGGACTAGAAACACTGGAATGATTGTATTGAATGCCTGAATTACAGTCTTGGATGAGTAGATAGAATAATAATTGCCTGTAATTGGATAACAGTTGCCTGTAAAATATAGAGTACTATTGTTAGTAACTGCTACATGTAATTCCTGTTGTTTGAAATTAAATATGAGTTGCATGTATATAAATTGGAGAAGAAAGTTTGAATGTTGGAAACACGTGCTACATGCGAACAAACCTGAAATGATGAAAGCTAGTATGACTTGGCCTAAGAAACATGAGCATGAACCCTACGGGGAATTAGGAGTAGAGCTCCTGGAAATAAATAGAGTGGAACTAGAAAAGTGAACAGGAAAGTGTGTTGTCTCTTGGGTACGTGGTACCAAGGGAAGCACATGTTACCTCTTAGTGCAGAGCGGAGCTAGCCGAACTAGGGTTGAGACTCGGGGTTAGGTCTGGCCACTTTGTACCGACTTTTGGCCCTCGCGTACACAGTATCGGGGAGAGCTACTAGTGTAGGGAGAGAGCTAGCCACCCCACGGGGCCCGGGGTTCAGCTAACCAGGGTAGTCAGGCGAGGGTGCGCGGACTGTGGAGGGGCGAGACCCCTATTTGGTTACTGTGGAGGGGTTGGACCCCTGTTACTGAGAGGGCTCTGCCCTATACTGGTTCCATGTTGTGCTTTGGGCACACCCGTTAATGGAAACGACTAACCGCGTGCCAGTGCTAGGTAGCTACCCATACGTTTATCGCTCGTGCCATAGTCACCGTTACGTCTATCAGCGGCCTTGGAGTGGTTGATTGAGGGTAGGACCACCACGGGGGACTCTCCCGACCAAGAGAGCACCACGTGCTACTTCTACTTTTCGGAAAAAACTACAATCAAGATTGTTCCCACGAGGAACATTCTTGATCAAGAGAAAGACCTGAGAACTAAACCAAGAAAGAATAAATAGATAAATAAAGAAAGAAATTAAAAACAACAGCTACCCGTCCACCTTTACTATTTTTCTTAGCTAGCTGGTTGCAACTCTACTCAGCGTTTCGCTAACGTGTCGTACTTACTACTTTTTTCAAGACCAGGTGTTGAGCAGCCAGAGCCCACGGCTGCAGAGGGTGCTAGGCCTAGTAGAGCCCAGTAGTTGTACTTGTGTTGTACCCATTTCTGTAGTAGTGAGTATTTTGTTACACTTTTGTACTCTTTCATTGTAAACTTCATATTCTGTACCTATTTTAATTTCTCTACTGTTGTGGTAGTGTGTACTGTAGTAGTTCTTTTCTTTACTGCTGTACTTTTGTTACTGTTAGTTGCTTGCATGGTGAATGTGGTTTATTTTACTACTTTTTGGTTACTTTCTCGTTGGACGACTGGGTCCTGGGATCAGTTGAATCGGTCCGATTCTCGTGTCCTGTAAGGATTCGGGATTCGGGCCGTAACAAGATGGTATCAGAGCAACGACATCCCGAGAAGTGAACCAACTAGTCGAAAAATAACCAATTCACGTGCTTGTAACTAGAGTAACCACCACAATGTATCTTTTGACATCTGTTCTAGGGTTCCTTCGTTGAATGTCAATTGATATTGACATCTTTTCTATTCTGTATTCGCATCTCCTTGCAGGAGATGCCTTGACAAGGAGGAAGCGAGGCAGGCCACGGACACGGCCAAGGACGAGGTCAGAGGGGCAGGTGCATTGAGCCCAACACCTCAGTGGACCAGCCACTACTCCTAGGCATTCAAGCCCGGGACCTCACCCAGTTGATACGGGAGATCGTGCGAGAGGAGTTTCACCCGCCGCCACGAGCGCCTCTCCCTTGGGCTGCGAAGGGGGAGTCCTCTGTGGGACCACGAGATGAACATGGCGCTGGACACAGTGGAGAGGGTTGGCCTCCACCACCCCCACCTTCCTCCGGCACTTCTGAACACGAGGCCTCTTTACCTGGAGGCATACTAGCTTCTCCACTTCAGCGCCACTACGAGCTTTTCGGACAATTCTGAAAGCTAAAGCCCCCCTCCTTCAAGGGGGATGAGGACCTGACCGAGGTGGAGAACTGGCTCTAGTAGATCGAGAAGGAATTTGACACCCTTCGCCAACCTGTGGAGTGTCGCTTGGCCTTTGCCACGTACCAGCTGGAGAGCACGGCACACAAGTGATGGAGGGCGGTCAGAGGTCAGGAGAGGGATGAGCTAACTTGGGACCAGTTCGTCACCCTCTTTTGCGAGCAGTACTTCCCCCAGACGTGGCAGGACCAGAGGAGGCGGGAGTTCCACACTCTCCGCCAAGGGACGATGACCGTGAGCGCATATCGCACGCGTTTCCTGAAGCTGTCTCATTTCGCAGTGACAGCCGTGGCTACCAAGGAGGAGCACCTTTGGAGGTTCACCGAGGGGCTCCAGCCTGCTATTCGGGGGTATGTCAAACCCCTAAAGCTGCCTACGTTCTCGAGGGTGGTGGAGGCAGCTATGACGTATGAAGAAACCAACCCATCCGCACGCGACACTGACAGCGGGCGAAAGAGGCCCTATCAGCCAGACTTCTCACAGGGCCAATGAGAGAGGAGGCACATGGCACCCGCAGGAGAGCCGTCACGCTTTGCGGGGCCGTCAGTGGCCTTTGGGGGCCCCCGACAGGGGCCAGCTGCTAGCACTAGACCCCCGCCCAGCCGTCAGCAGGGACCCACTGAGGGCAGGAGTCGAGTCCCCCTTTGCTACTAGTGTGGCCAGCCGAGCCACATCATGAGGGACTGCCCGCTAGGGCAGGAGGCCAACAGATGCTCCCCGCGCCGAGCACTGGAGGGCGAGCAAGAGACCGTGGTTTCCAGGCGCGAGGAGGAGGACAGCAGTTGCGGGGAGGTACTGGCCAGCGGCTACCCGTCCAACTCAGAGTGTGGCTACTTCGTCCGCACCTAGGGCTGAGGGTCGTATTAACGCCCTGACACACAGGGATGTCAGAGCTTCAGGATCAGTGGTAGCAGGTATGGTTATAGTTTCCGACAGACTTATTTACATGCTTTTCGATTCCGACGCTACGCACTCGTTTGTTGCTGCCAATTTTGCGGTTAGTTTGGGGCAGGATTGTGTGTTGTTAGAGGATCCATTTGTGATCAGAGGTCCAGGTGTTCAGCTGTTTATAGCTGAGGAGGTGTACACAGGTTGTGAGGTCAGAGTTGGGGGACACCGCCTTCCCGCTGACCTTATCGTGATACAGATGGAGGACTTTGGCGTGATTCTGGGGATGGACTGGCTGTCCGCTTACCACGCCTTGGTGGACTGCTTTGAGAGGAAGATCGTCTTCTCCATACCGGAGTTGCCTTCTTTCGAGTTCCATGGGCATCCAGTGGATAGAGGTTTCAGGTGCATTTCTGCACTTCGGGCGGCGAGACTTTTGGGCTAGGGGTGCGAGGGCTTTCTAGCTTGTGTGGTGCTGGAGCCCAGCCCTATGGCAGACTTTCAGAGTATCCCGGTGGTTAGAGAGTACCCCAACGTGTTCCCGGATGAGTTACCAGGACTACCGCCTGAGTGTGAGATCGAGTTTGAGATCTCACTGGTACTGAGGACCAGCCCCATTTCTACAGCACCATACAGGATGGCACCACTTGAGCTGCGAGAGCTCAAGTCTCAGTTGCAGGACCTTATGGAGAAGGGCTTTGTGAGGCCCAGTGCGTCTCCTTGGGGAGCCCCGGTATTGTTCGTGAAAAAGAAGGATGGTACCCTACGCCTTTGTGTAGACTACAGACAACTGAATAGGGTTACCATCAAGAACAGGTATCCGCTGCCGAGGATTGACGACTTGTTTGACCAGCTGCGAGGTGCCACGGTATTCTCCAAGATAGACTTGAGGTCTGGGTACCACCAGTTGAGAATCAGGGAGGCAGACGTCTCCAAGACAGCTTTCCGCACCCGGTACGGACACTAAGAGTTTTTGGTCATGCCGTTTGGGCTGACCAACGCCCCCGCTGCCTTCATGGATTTGATGAACCGGGTGTTCAGACCATACTTGGACCAGTTCGTGGTGGTATATATTGATGATGTACTCATCTACTCTCGGGATCAGGCGCAGCACGGACAGCACTTGCGGATGGTTTTAGACACACTGAGATGACGTAGGTTGTACGCCAAATACAGCAAGTGCGAGTTCTGGTTGGGGAGGTGACCTTCTTGGGTCATGTGATCTTCGGGGATGGCTTGGCTATGGACCCAGCCAAGGTTGAGGTAATGCTCAAGTGGGAGAGGCTGCATACTGTTACAGAGATTAGTAGTTTCTTGGGACTGGCAAGCTACTACAAGCAGTTTATCAGGGGCTTCTCGCAGATTGCACATCCTATGACACAGCTGACCCGGAAGGACATGCCCTTTTCTTGGACAGATGCTTGTGAGGCATGTTTTCAGGAGCGGAAGAAGAGGCTAACTTTGGCTCTTGTGATGACCATCCCAGACAGTAGTGGCGGGTTCATTGTGTACCCGGATGCCTCTTTACAGGGGTTAGGGGGTGTGCTCATGCAAAGGGGTCACGTTGTCACTTACGCTTCGCGGCAACTGAAGCCCCGTGAGCATAGCTACCATACCCATGACCTAGAGCTGGCAGCTATCATCTTCACGCTGAAGACTTGGAGGCACTACTTGTACGGTGAGACCTTTGAGATTTTCACAGATCATAAGAGCCTCAGATACTTATTTGATCAGAAGGAGCTCAACATGAGACAGAGACATTGGTTGGAGCTCCTGAAGGACTATGACTGCAGCATTTCCTACCATCCGGGAAAGGCCAATGTGGTGGCTGACGCCTTGAGTCGGAAGGCGCCTGGCCACTTGGCAGTTTACAGGTGCAGAGTTGGAGCCTCATGGAAGAGATGGGCAGTTGGCAGCCCCTAGAGTTACTGGGCCACTGTGGGGTAGTGACTATGACACGACAGACGAGGCCAGAGCTGATAGACCGCATCATCACTGGATAGATGGCCGACCCGTACTTGCAGTCATTGCGTAACAGGGTACTATCAGGAGACCTTGGGGACTTCTCATTTACAGATACGGCGCTGCACATGAGGGGACGCTTGTGCGTTCCCAGGGACGAGGAGCTATTGAGAGAGCTCCCGACTGAGGCACACGGTTCTAGGTTTACCATACATGCCAGAAACACAAAGATGTACCATGATTTTAGATGCGACTTTTGGTGGTGGGGAATGAAGCAGGACATAGGTGAATTCGTACAGTAGTGTTTAGTATGCCAGCAGATGAAGGCCGAGCATCAGAGGCCTGCAGGGCCATTGCAGCTACTTCCAGTGCCAGAGTGGAAGTAGGAGAGCATCACCATGGACTTGGTGGTGGACTTGCATGTTACCCAGCAAGGACACGATGCAGTCTGGGTGATCGTAGACAGATTGACGAAGACGGCACATTTCTTGCCGATCCGAGTCACCTTGGGACCAGCACAGTTAGCAGAGAGGTATATCCGTGACATGGTACCTCTACATGGAGTTCCGCGGGAGATCGTATCCGGTCGGGATACCCATTTTACGTCCCAGTTTTGGGCTGAGTTTCAGCAGGCCTTGGGGACACGGTTGAGGTTCAATATAGCATACCACCCCCAGACGAACGGACAGTCTAAGCACACGATACAAACACTTGAGGACCTTTTGTGTGCTTGTGTACTAGACTGGAGGGGCTCTTGGCAGGAGCACTTGCCCCTGGCCGAGTTTGCATATAATAACAGTTATCACTCAAGCATCGGCATGGCACCCTACGAGGCTCTATACGGACGGAGGTGTACGGCACCCTTGAGTTGGTTGAGGTGGGGACCAAGTGGGAGGTTGGCCCCAGGCTGATCCGGCAGAGTCAGGAGGTGATTCAGCAGATTCACAGGCGACTCTGCACTGTCAGGAGTAGACAGAAGAGCTATGCAGATCGGAAATGCAGAGAGGTGCAATTTGAGGTTGGGGATCACGTCTTCCTTCGCATTTCACCCATGAAGGGCCTGCAGCGGTTTGGGATGAGAGGGAAGCTCATGTCGAGGTTCGTGGGACCCTTTGAGGTCCTGGAGCGGGTAGGACCTGTTGCTTACAGGCTTGCCCTTCCTCCCCAACTTTCTGGCATGCACGACGTGTTCCACGTGTCCAACCCCAGGAAGTACATCACCAATCCCAGTCACGTTCTGAGCCATGAGAGTGTCGAGGTGGGTGACAACCTGACCTACCCCGAGCGACCAGTGCAGATTCTCGACAGAGCCGTCCGGAGTCTGAGACGAAAGCAAGTACCCCTGGTGAAGGTCTTGTGGAGGAGCCAGCGGTACAAGGAGGCTACCTGGGAGCCTGAGGCGGCGATGCTGGAGCAGTACCCAGAGCTCTTTGAGGGTACGTCTTTTTGGACCGGCTTTGGTCCTCTTTGAGTTTGTTATGCGTATGTTGTTCTTTTTCCGCACCCTAGTTAGCGCAAGTTTTGGGGATGAAACTTCCTTTGAGTTTGTTATGTTGTTAAGACCCGTGCCATCAAGGTTCTTTAAGACGTCTGGGACTAGGTCCAGATGTCTGGACACCCTTCCAGACGTCTGGAAATTAATTTTTGTGTGCGTACAATCGCGAGTCTGCACGCGTACCACGCGCAGACTGAGCCCTAGCCGCCCTCTTCTCTTCCTTCTTCCCTCGTAGACCTGCAGAACTCTTCCCCCTCACGCCTACAAATATCCCCTTCCCTCTCCCTCATTCACCACCCCACATCCATCCATCCCCCGTCTTCCTTCAGCGAGGGTGAGAGTGAGCAGCAACTGCGGCCGAGTGCAGCGGCGGAGAGGAGAAGAGCAGTGAGAGGGAAGAGAAGAGAGCACGCGTGCCGTGAGGGAGAGAGAGCTCGCTAGCCGCCCTATTCTCTTCCTTCTTCCCTCACAGACCTGCAGAACTCTTCCCCCTCACGCCTACAAATATCCCCTTCCCTCTCCCTCGTTCACCACCCCACATCCATCCATCCCCCGTCTTCCTTCAGTGAGGGTGAGAGCGAGCAACAGCTGCGGTCGAGTGCAGCGGCGGAGAGGAGAAGAGTAGTGAGAAGGAAGAGAAGAGAGCACCTGTGCGGTGAGGGAGAGAGAGCTCTCTGGAGCAGCTCGAGGCCGGCCGGCGTGTGCAAGGCAGAGTATGTGTTGGGGAGGTTTCCCCAATGCTGCTACAGCAGAGCAGTGGACGAGCGGCTACGTGGCGAGGACGCGCGCAGCAGGAAGAAGACGAAGGAGGTTCTTATTCTAGGATTTTTCCCAAAATCAGACGTCTGGACCTACATCCAGACAACGTGGGCGACGTCTGGAGGGAGCTCCAGACAACTGAGAGGTACGTATTCTCCTCCTTTGCTTCCTTTTGTGGATACAGCCATGCAGGCCATTCCGCCGAAGTTCTGTCTCATGCCGTGTTGAGTGATTTTTGTGTGCGTGTGCAGGATTCACTTCGGGAAGGCACGGGACACGCCCTCCCACGTGGTTCAGACGTCTGGGCGAGTCACCAGGAAGCAGAGAGCGTCTCCAGACATCCAGAGAGATAGTCAGACATCTGGAACTAGGTCCAGACGGTTCAGCAGGACCCCTGGACATCTGAGGAGTAGCGCAAAGCGAGGTATGATCTGAACCCCTTTTTAAGACGTCTGGAAGATGTTCCAAACGTCTGATTTGAGTTAGAATTGTCATTTTTGACCCGTTTAGGATCCGTTCGAGGTCCGATTTCCGCGTTTAAGATTCTGTTCTTCTCAGAATAAGTTCCTCTACTTGTTTGAAATAATTTTATCCTGTAATGAGTGATTTCTTGTGGTTGATCCTTGTGTAAGACCTCGTTCTGTTGTGGACTTGGGGGTTACGGAGGCATGTGGACCTACCGATCGAGCCCCCATTACTCCCGATTTTACAGGTAGAGTGGCTTCCCTTAGTTAATTACAAAACATAAATGCATAGATCCTAGGGTATGGCATGAATCCTAGGACTAGAAACACTAGATTGAATGATAGATCCTAGGGTATGGCATGAATCATAGGACTAGAAATACTGGAACGATTGTATTGAATGCCTGAATTGCAGTCTTGGATGAGTAGATAGAATAATAATTGCCTGTAATTTGATAACAGCTACCTGTGAAATATAGAGTACTGTTGTTGGTAACTGCTACATGTAATTCCTGTTGTTTGAAATTAAGTACGAGCTGCATGTATATAAATTGGAAAAGAAAGTTTGAATTTTGGAAACATGGGCTACATGCGAATAAACCTGAAATGATGAAACCTAGTATGGCTTGGCCTAAGAAACATGAGCATGAACCATACGGGAAATTAGGAGTAGAGCTCCTGGAAATAAATAGAGTGGAACTGGAAAAGTGAACGGGAAAGTGTGTTGTCTCTTGGGTACGTGGTACCAAGGGAAGCACATGTTACCTCTTAGTGCAGAGCGGAGCTAGCCGCCCTAGGGTTGAGACCCAGGGTTAGGTCTGGCCACTTTGTACCAACTTTTGGCCCTCACGTACACAGTACCAGGTGAAAGACGACTTTTCACTTTACGTTATAGTATTTAAGTGGTGGAAAAATCGACTAATCAAAAATAATGAAAATAACCACTCGCAGAAGAGTGGGTCGTGTCACAGGGAGGCAATTATGCAATAAATACTTAATTATCTAATATTATTTCGGATAGTGTGAAATCCCTATTCAAATCTGACATAAAATGTGAAGGAAAGTAGATTTGCAATAACTTAAAAAGATAAGGGTATATGTGCAATTTTCCCTCACAGAAATCCTCAATAAATTTATGATGAATTTATGCAATTTTCATGTGACGTGTACTGGAGAAAATTAGTACTTAAGTTAAGCCCAAAAATCAATCTTAAAACTAGTGAATATCAATAACATGCAATTATAAGGAAATATGAGTGTTCAAGCGTAATTCTGTCATAATATAATAATAATAAATAAAATCAAATTATGTGGCAATGGCACTGAATGTAAATACTAATTGGTGGGAAAACAGAGCTTTTTTGCTCTCTCCTCCTCGCGATGGAAAGAGAGAACCGGCGGGGCTTTGGAGAGGTAAGGAGGACGGCGAGGATGAGGGCTCTCCGATGGTGGCAGCGACGACGGCGGAGGTGGCCGGAGGAGCGTCGGCCTGTTGGCTCTATTGAAGAATGAAGGTGCTGGCAGGTGGCGTTGGCGTGCGCGCGCTTGCGGTGAGGCGGTGAGCAGAGGCTGGAGGGCGAAGGCAGGCGTGCGGGCGAGGCGGTCTGCAGGTGGGCGGAGGTAGCGCCTGTGGTGCGGCGTACAGGCGAGGCGGGTGCTGCAGATGCTGGAGCGTGCGTGGAAGGGAGATGGGAGCACGAGTGCATTGCTGCAGTGCAGTGCAGGAGCGGGAAGTAGGTGCGCCTGCAGGAAGGAGGGGGTGTGCTGAGGTGCCTACAAGAAGGACGGGGGCGCTGGAAGATGGAAGTGCTGAGGTGCCTGCAGGAAGGAGGGGGGCGCGTGGAGGTACGGCTGCAGGCGGTCTGCAGGCTTGGTGCGGGTGCTCTGCACGCAGCACCTGCGGTTGGTGGCATGCGGGCGCCTGCAGTTGGTGATGCGGTGCGGTGCAGGGGTGCGTAAGGAGAATGCACTGAAGGGAGGTGAGCGGTGGGGCGTGCGGGCGAGCGGTGGGGGGCACGGGTGTGCACCTACGGCTGGCTGGAGAGGGTGGAGGGTGCGGGTGTTGCGGTGAGGTTTTTCCCCGAAAGGGGGAAGATGGACCACAGTGCACGCTTCTTCTCTTCCTGGATGGATTCTTCCTTCTCTCCCTGGATGGATTCCTCTTTTTAACTTCTCCGTTGCGCCTGCGAGAGTTAAGGGATTTTCAAATCCCTTAACTATCTCTGGCCGGCGGCTGTTGAGGGTTCCCCGGAGAATGGGGAAAAGAACAGCCGCCGGTGATTTGAAAAAGGGCAATTTATCTTTTTCCCCTCATTCTTCTGCCAATTATCTTTCCTGCGCATAAAAAGAACATATTAAGTTATAGAATAAATGTAAACCTAAATCATGATGCATGCAACCCTTCTATAACTTAATATAGTTATTAACAAACCTAAAAGATATAATTAAAGTTACTTATTCATAATATTAGTCCATTAAAATGGACTCATCAAATACCCCCATGCCTAAGATTTGCTAGTCCCTAGCAAAAATGAAAAATAATAGAAGTAATCAGAAGATTTCTTCTTTTCTTACTTCAAAACTTTAGAAATCTAGACAAATGTGAAGTGCTAATAGCCTTGGTAACAGATCCAAGTGAAAGAGCCGACTTGCATTGGGATTTCGTACATCACCCTTGGCAAAAATTTCTGTCGAGATAGGCAACTACTTCCCTCGGGGATAAAGCAGACGATAATCTATCATTTGACCCCGGCGTTTGGCTTAGGTAGGAGATATCGAGTTGAATGGATTTGTATTTGGTGGCACACACTCCTCTGGTGCTACATATAGTCTAGTACCGCAAACTCTAGATCTCTAGACTATTAGGCAAGTCAACTTTGAGAGAGGCTACACAATTGTGCTCTCTTGATGTTCGTGGGCACTCTCTGTTTTCTTTCTTTCTGAGATCATGAATCTCGCCAGATTTAGAAATTGTACTCACTATTTGGTGGCCTCACATTGCATCCACACTTCAATTAAAGTCCTAATAACTCTACAACTAAGTTAGAGTCCTCAACCAGTATTCGGGCGATCAGAAATACTAAAAGGTAGGTATGGGTCATATTTAGTGGAACGCGAAAGGTGTTTTGTTGCCTCAGAAACAATATTACATTAGAAACTTGGACTCTTTTTTTTTTGTAATATAACTATTTCTTCTTTTTCTTCTTTCTTTTTCTTCTTTTCCTACTTCTTTTTCAATATTTTTTTTTCTTCTTATTTTTATTTCTTTTCCAATCACACAACACGATACGGACTTTTATTTACGAGGCATTATTAGGGATGATGATGGTCAAGAGGAAGTTGTGTGGCTCATTTGGTGGAAGTGTCTATTCTCGACACCGAGAAGGAATGGATAGGACAGGCATATTTCTGACCTTTGACATTATTACCTTCCTTCAACTGAGGACTCTATGAAGGACGGTCGTAACCATCCACCATAGTTATGGCTTTATTAAGACTCAATCTCTGTGTATCTGCCTTATTTGGTGACTCTCAGGAATTCACTCAAAGTATGCACACAGGAACAGAGAGTGAAAACTATGCTAACTCTGAAGTATCATCATCTAATTATCCAGAACTTAAGAGTCCTTGCACTAGACTTAGCGCACCAATAATCTCTCTACTTCTTCTCACAAATATGAGGTGGATTTATTAGAAGATAGTATACCTGACTCTCTATGAACTGTCCAAGGGTTCAGTGGACTAAAAATGCTTATTGGTTTTCCCCAAGGATCCATTACCAAGTCTACGTGCACGTGAAATAAATGTACTGGATTCTAAAATTAAGAAATAATTCCAAAAGAAAAACCTCCAATAGCAAAGGTATTTTGCTAGGGACTAGCCCAATCAGCTCAAGAAAAGAAATTTTTTTTTTAATATATATAAATATGTATGCAAATATTTATAAATGCTATAAACACTATAAACATTCTCAAGTTATATCCCCCATGCCTAAGACTGACAATATCCTCATTGGAAAAATATAGACATAGAAGAATATCACCTGAGGAGGAGAGTGGGAGGAGCTAAGGCTCCTCAAGCCGTAGTGCATCCAAAACCTGGCCATATGAAAGAGTAATTACAATTTAAGTCGCTGGCCATTTACTTTAAAGTTCGCACCTGAAATAGGGTTCCTGATCTCTACAGCTCCATGAGGGAAGGTATTGATAACAACGTATGGCCCATCCCAACGGGACTTGAGCTTTCCAGGAAATAATTTAAGTCTAGAATTGAAAAGCCAGACCTACTGGTTGGGCTCAAAAGTCTTTCCAATGATGTGCTTGTCATGGAAGACTTTTATACGTTGCTTGTAAGCTTTAGAAGTTTCATAAGCTTCATTACGAAGCTCCTCAAGCTCACTTAATTCTAACATACGTGCTTTTCCCACTTTATCCAGATTTAAGTTAACGTTTTTAATAGCCCAATAAGCTTTATGTTGGATTTCAACGGGAAGGTGGCACACTTTTCCGTAGACAAGACGGAAAGGAGACATGCCCAAGGAAGTTTTATATGCAGTTCTGTAGGCCCAAAGAGCGTCATTTAGTTTTTTACACCAATCCTTCCGATCAGGCCTGACAGTTTTTTCTAAAATTCGCTTAATCTCCCTATTAGACACTTCAACTTGTCCACTCAGTTGGGGATGATAAGGTGTGGCTATCATGTGGTTGACTCCCAAATTTTGGAGTAGTCTTGTGAAGTGTACGTTCTTAAAGTGAGGTCCTCCATCACTTATGATCGTCCTTGGGCACCCATACCGAGAAATGATATTAGCCTTAACAAAGCCCAAGACCACGGAATGGTCATTGGTTCGCATGGGGATGGCTTCTATCCATTTTGATACATAGTCAACAGCCACAAGGATGTATTCATATCCGAAGGACACAGGAAAGGTACCCATGAAGTCAATGCCCCAAATATCAAAGATTTCAACAGGGAGGATAGGTTGTTGGGGCATCTCATCCCTTTTTCCAATGGTTCCCGTCTGCTGGCAACGTAGACATGTGCCCACATACATATGTGCATCTCGGAATAATGTGGGCCACCAAAAACCAAACTGAAGAACCTTATGAGCAGTCTTCTTCCCACTAAAATGTCCCCCACAGTGGAGGTCATGGAAGAAACTCAAAACACTTCTTTGTTCCTCATCAGGGATGTAACTGCGAAACAGCTGGTCAGGGCCTATTCTGAAAAGCTCGGGTTCCTCCCAATGATAAAATTTAGCATTGGCGATAAACCTGTCTCGCTTCTACTTGTCCCAAGTACTAGGGGTGATGCTCGTGACCAGATAGTTCACTATGTTTGCTAACCAAGGAGTTTTAGCTTCTATGGCCATTAGAGACTCATCAAGGAAAGTCTCTTGAATACCTCCAGCAGGGTTTGATGCCTCAATAGGGATCCTAAACAAATGGTCTGCTACCACATTCTCAACTCCTTTCTTATCTTTAATTTCCAGGTCAAATTCTTGGAGTAGCAAAATCCAGCGAATTAGGCAAGGTTTGGTGTCCTTTTTAGCCAGAAGATGCTTAAGGGTTGAATGATCAGTGAACACCACAACCTTGGATCCCAAAAGATAAGACCAAACTTTTCCAAAGCAAATACTACAGCAAGTCATTCCTTTTCAGTGACCGTGTAGTTTTGCTGAGGATCCGTAAGGGTCTTGCTGGCATAATGCAGCACATGAGGTTTGCCATCAACCCTTTGACCTAAGATCGCTCCCACTGCAAAATCAGAAGCATCGCACATAAGCTCAAACGGGAGGGTCCAATCTGGTGCTTGGAGAATCGGTGCAGTAATGAGGGCTTTCTTCAAATCTTGGAAAGCCTCACCACATCTATCATCAAAATCGAAGGAGACATCCTTCGCTAACAGGTTGCAGAGTGGCTTAGAGATTTTACTGAAGTCTCTAATGAAGTGCCTATAAAATCCAGCATGGCCAAGGAAAGATCTAACCTGACGAACATTGGCAGGCAATGGAAGCTTACAGATGGAATCGATTTTTGCGGTGTCCACCTCTAATCCTCTCTCGGAAACTATATGCCCTAACACAATGCCCTGCTGGACCATAAAGTGGCTTTTCTCCCAGCTAAGAACCAGCTTCGCCTCTTCGCAATGGGTTAAGACTTTATCAAGGTGCGAAAGGCATAGGTCAAACGGCGAGCCATAAATGGAGAAGTCATCCATGAAAATTTCAACAAACTCGTCGGTCATATCAGAAAAGATAGCCATCATACAACGTTGGAAAGTGGCAGGAGCGTTACATAACCCGAATGGCATTCGGCGGAAAGCAAAAGTGCCATAAGGACTCGTGAAGGTGGTACGCTCCTGATCATTAGGAAAAATGGCTATCTGATTGTACCCAGAGTACCCGTCAAGAAAACAAAAGTACTTATTCCCTGCCAATCATTCCAAAATTTGATCGATAAACGATAAGGGGAAATGGTCTTTCTAGGTAGCCGTGTTTAAACGGTGGTAATCAATGCAGACCCTCCAACCAGTTGAGGGCCTAGTGGTCACCAGTTCTCCTTGGTCATTCTCCTCCACAGTGATTCATGCCTTTTTCGGAACTACGTGAATAGGACTGACCCATTTACTATTTGAAATGGGATAGATAATCCCTGCATTCAGCCATTTTAGAATCTCCTTTTTAACAACCTCCGCATATTAGGATTGAGCCTTCTCTGCATATCTCGGAAGGGCTTCACGGATTCGTTCGTGTATATATGATGCATGCAAAGAGAGGGATCAACACCCTTAATATCAGCAATTGTCCAGGCAATTGCTTCCTTGTGCCTTTGTAAACACTCAAGCAGAGCTCCCTCCTACAATTCAGATAATGCAGACGAGATAATAATGGGGAGCGTGTTATTAGGACCAAGGAAAGAATATTTCAATGTGCTCGGGAGGGTTTTCAACTCCAATTCAGGAGCCTTCTGGATTGAGGGTTTTAGTTGAGATGTCCCCGCCTTAGGCAGCGGATCTACCTTCACAGTCCAGGGTGAGGACAGAGACTCAATATGTACCCCCAGCAACTCTTCTAGTTCGGGCATTTTCCTTTCAGTTTCTTTAATAATCGAGGGATGGTCCTGAGATATGACCTTTTGAAGGGGATTTCTACATAAGAGTGCTGGAGTAGTCTCTTCAATTATTTCATCAACGACCTCAATCTGAGAACAATCTTCAAATTCGGGTTTCTTGTAAGTATCAAAAACATTCAATCGTATCTTCTTGTTCCCAAAGCCCATTTTAAGTGACCCGGATCTACAATTTATAGAGGCATTGGCTATGGCCAAAAAGGGGCTTCCCAGAATAATGGACGGCTTTGTGGGCTTATTAGATGGGTCAGTATCACATACTAAAAAGTCAACGGGGAAGAAGAAATCCTCCACTCTCACAAGGACATCTTCCAACAATCCCCGCGGTGTCTTAAGTGATCTGTCTGCAACCTGGAGGATTACTGGACTAGGCTTTAGCTTTCCTCCTCCCAAAAGGTCGTAGACAGAGCTCGATAGAATGTTTACCCCCTCACCCAGATTGAGCGGAGCCTCGTAAATGTGTTGGTTACCTATAACCACTAAAATATACGGGGCCACTGGGTCTTTCATTTTAGGGGGTGTTCCATGCTGAAGAACCGAGCTAACATGGTCAGGCAGGATGACCTTGGTTTGGACCTATTTCCTAGATCGGTGCTTCAGAAACTTGGCATAGGATGAAATCTATTTAATCGCTTACAACAAAGGCAAGTTAATCTGGACTTGCTTAAAAGTATCCTTAATCTCTTCCGTCCTATCCTTGGCTCCAAACGAGCCAACAGAAGAATCCCCAGGAGCAGATAGGCACTATGGATAGGGCACCCTCGGCTTCTGGTTAGACGGGTCGTCATGGCGGGAAAGGGGTGGTGGAAGGACGACATCCTCATTGTGGGTGATTTTTTGTGAGGGAGAGTGGTGTAGCTCTTCCTTGGGTGAGATGGAAGTCGGGTCAGGTGTGGAAGGGGAATTATGAGATGTAACCGTAGGAGTGTTATCAGGCTTGTCAATCTTTTTTCCACTCCTTAACACGGTTACTGCTTGGGCGTGCTCCCTGAATACAACCCCCTTGCCCTTAGGGTTCTCCTCAGAAGAGCTAGGCAGCTTCCCTGGATCACATTGCCGAACTGCCTCAGTAAGATGACCAATTTGGGATTGCATATCAATAATCATCTTATTCTGAGATTGGATAACCATATTCTGATGCTCTTGCATTGCTTTCATCATGGCCTTCAGTTCATCCATCTCAAAGGGCTTATTCGGAGGAGGGTTTTCATAAGAAGGTTGGTATGTGGGCTGGGGAGGTAAGGGTCTTGTATTCCCTGAGTTAGAAGCATCAGCTTGCTTCCAAGAGAAGTTTGGATGGTTCCGCCACCCTGGATTATAAGTGTTGGAGTAAGGGTTATTGCGAGGGGGGCGGAAACCTTGGGCCGCATTCAAGTCAGCCTGAATCAACTCAGGGAATTGGTTTTCCTGATGGCACTCCGCAGTGGCATGCGTTGCGCTTTGACAAATGGAGCATTCTCTTGAAGCCTGAAAAATAGAGGCTGCTTGCAGGTTCATGCCGGGGTTTGCTAAAAGCCTATCAAAGTTTTTATTCAATAGTTGAATCTGATAAGCTAAATCCTGAGAAGCCCTAGCTTCATGGGCCTCTATCTTCCTCTGCAAGATTGATGGTTTTCTTTCTTGATAGGCAGAGGACAGATGTATGGAGTTGTCTCTTAAAGTTTCAAATAATGCCCAGGCTTCATCCTCAGTTCTGGTCATGAAGGTTCCTGCACAGGCTGCATCAATGGTTTGCCTATGCCTTTCAGATAATCCGTTATAGAACCTTTCGACCAACTACCATCTTGGCACTTGATGGTGGGGGCACAACCTAAGAAGGTCATTAAAGCACTCCCAAGTCTTATGAAATTGCTCCCCTTCCTATTGAGTAAAACCCATAATCTCTCTTCTGTAATGGTTGGTTTTACTCATAGGAAAATATTTTTTAAAAATTCTCCCTTAAGGGTAGCCCAATAATTTACCCTTGCATCGAGGGTATGATACCAGTGCTTGGCCTTATCATTTAGGGAGAAAGGAAATAGAGTCCTCATCAGGGCTTCATCAGTAAAGCCCTGGAGCTTCACCATGGAACAGACCTCGATGAATTCCTCCAAATGCTGGTATGGGTCCTCCCTAGTAGTACCATAAATAAAGATATGGTACTGCTCTTGATCTCATACGAATTATCCCCTGCCGATCATCTTAGTGCTTGTGCAGGTTGGTTAGTAGGAATAAAATAGTCCCTTAGGGTCCTTTGTTGATTTGCACCTTGCTCAGCCATTCCTTCTTTTTCTTCTCCTAGGTGAGCTCTCCTAAGAATTCTCTCAGGCTCAGGATCAAACACTAGACTACCCTCAAGAGAGCGTCTACCAAGCATACAAAACACAATTCAGAATTTTTTTTTTTATTGAGTAAGTCAAACCTCCACTCCAAAGATAAGTCAAAAGATCAAGAGTTATCCCTCCATTCCCACGTAAGTGTATAAGAGGGGTGTGGACTTGAAATCTTAACCTTCTTTATTGTGGATGTTGAATTAGTTAATATAAATGGCCAAACAAGTTTTTCACTGCAATTGTGTGCCTTAATTCAACATTCGAGTGCCCTAGGACCTATACTTTGCTTGGATGATACTCCCAGGTGATCAAGTGAGAAGTTACTCCAAGGACGAACAAAGGGATGCAAGTAGGGCGAACCCTTCCTTTGAGACGATGCATATGCGGTGCCCCTTAACTACCCCTTTGTTCCTTTAAGGGGTGTCCCCCTCCGTGGAGTGTCAAAACACTTGATCAAAAGATAGTATCACCACCACCACAAAGCATAATAGGAGGGTCTGCACCGATAAAGAGATCGGTGCCTATAGACTTAAGGGATCGAGCCTTAGTGCGGTGCCTAATGTGCGTGCTCAGTGTCAGAAGTGTGCAACACACCGCAAATCTTTGTAATTTTTTTTGAAATCGTAGACAAGTCCCTTAGAATCAGATCAAATGTGAATTGCTTTTAGGGTTGAATCTGATTATTAGTTTCACTTTATGTGACCACTGAATTAGTAAATTCAAACAACTTGGTGGTCTTGAATTTAAATTTGAATGCAAATGCATGAACAGGAGCTGGATGCAAAAGTTAGAAAGATATACCTGTCTCCAGCAATCTTCGTGCTAATATGCTTGAAAGGCAATAATAAGATCTAATGTGCTGCTCAATCACCCATAAATGCACGCACCAAAGGGCATGCAACTTCTAAATAGGCAGCTCGATATTTTCTTTATTGGTTTTTAAAAACAAGCAAGCAGAAAATATAATCACGCATGCACCAAAAATATTGTAAGCCCTAGTAGCTAAAGAATGCGGGGACAAACCCCCAAAAATTCAGCCCCAATTACTACAAGGGAGAAAAGACAGAATTAAATTTGTGACGACGGAGAATCCTCTGCAAAACAGGATCTTGGTCTCCTTCATCTTTTCCTCGTGTGGCTTAACTCGTGGTTGCTGTCACCGCTCTGTTGCACCTCGTCGCCTCTTCAAATTCCTCGCACAATAATCAAAATGACTAGATAATTTCGCAACTCATAAGATTTAAAAAAAAATGAAGCAAATCCATTGCGTCCGTTGCCTCCCCAGCAACGGCGCCAATTTGAAAGACGACTTTTCACTTTGCGTTATAGTATTTAAGTGGTGGAAAAATCGACTAATCAAAAATAATGAAAATAACCACTCGCAGAAGAGTCGGTCGTGTCCACAGGGAGGCAATTATGCAATAAATACTTAATTATTTAATATTATTTCGGATAGTGCGAAATCCCTATTCAAATCTAACATAAAATGTGAAGGAAAGTAGATTTGCAATAACTTAAAAAGATAAGGCTATATATGCAATTTTCCCTCACAGAAATCCTCAATAAATTTGTGATGAATTTATGCAATTTTCACGTGATGTGTACTAGAGAAAATTAGTACTTAAGTTAAGCCCAAAAATCAATCTTCAAACTAATGAATATCAATAACATGCAATTATAAGGAAATATGAGTGTTCAAGCGCAATTCTGGCACAATATAATAATAATAAATAAAATCAAATTTTGTGGCAATGGCACTGAATGTAAATACTAATTGGTGGGAAAACAGAGCTTTTTTGCTCTCTCCTCCTGGCGATGGAAAGAGAGAACCAGCGAGGCTTTGAAGAGGCTAAGGAGGACGGCGAGGACGAGGGCTCTCTGATGGTCGTAGCGGCGGCGACGGAGGTGGCCGGAGGAGCACCGGCCTGTTGGCTTTATTGAAGGATGAAGGTGCTGGTAGGCGGCATTGGCGTGTGCGCTCTTGCGGTGAGGCGGTGAGCAGAGGTTGGAGCGCGAAGGCAGGCGTGCGGGCGAGGCGGTCTGTAGGTGGGCAGAGGTAGCGCCTGTGGTACTGCGTACAGGTGAGGCGGGTGGTGCAAATGCTGAGCGTGCGTGGAAGGAAATGGGCGCACATGTGCGTTGCTGCAGTGCGGTGCAAGAGCGGGAAGTAGGTGCACCTACAAGAAGGAGGGGGCACGTTGGAAGATGGGCGTGCTGAGGCACTTGCAGGAAGGAGGGGGCTGCGCGGAGGTATGGCTGCAGGCGGTCTGCAGGCTTGGTGCGGGTGCTCTACACGCAGCGCCTGCGGTTGGTGGCGTGCATGCGCCTGCAGTTGGTGATGCGGTGCGATGCAGGAGCGTGCAAGGAGAATGCACTAAAGGGAGGTGCGCTGCAAATGGCGTTGAAGGGAGGTGAGCGGTGGGGCGTGCAGGCGAGCGGTGGGGCGCGCGGGTGTGCTCCTACGGTTGGCTGGAGAGGCTAGAGGGTGCGGGTGCTGCGGTGAGGTTTTTCCCCCCAAGGGGGAAGATGGACCATAGTGCACACTTCTCTTCCTGGATGGATTCTTCCTTCTCTCCCTGGATGTATTTCTCTTTTTAACTTCTCCGTTGCACCTGCGAGAGTTAAGGGATTTTCAAATCCCTTAACTATCTCTGGCCGGCGGCTGTTGAGGGTTCCCCGGAGAATGGGGAAAAGAATAGCAGCCGATGATTTGAAAAAGGGTAATTTATCCTTTTCCCCTCATTCTTCTACCAATTATTTTTCCTGCACAAAAAAAGAACATATTAAGTTATATAATAGGTGTAAACCTAAATCATGATGCATGCAACCCTCCTATAGCTTAATATAGTTATTAAAAAACCTAAAAGATATAATTAAAGTTACTTAGGTGTAATATTAGTCCATTAAAATGGACTCATCACCAGGGAGAACTATTAGTGTAGGGAGAGAGCTAGCCACCCCACGGGGCTCGGGGTTCAGCTAGCCGTCCTACACCGACTTGTTAGGCCCACTGGGCAAACCAGGGTAGTCAGGCGAGGTGCACGGACTGTGGAGGGGCGAGACCCCTATTTGGTTACTGTGGAGGAGCTAGACTCCTATTACTGAGAGGGCTATACCCTATACTGGTTCCGTGATATGCTTTGGGTGCGCCCATTAACGAAAACAACTGACCGCGTGCCAGTGCAGGATAGCTACCCGTGCATTTATCGTGCTTGTCGTAGTCACCGTTACGTCTGTCAGCAACCTTGGGGTGGTTGACTGAGGGTAGGGCCACCATGGGAGACTCTCCCGGCCAGGAGAGCACCACGTGCTACTTCTACTTTTCGGAAAAGACTGCAATCAAGATCGTTCCCATGAGGAACATTCGAGATCAAGAGAAAGACCTGAGAAATAAACCAAGAAAGAGTAAATAGATAAATAAAGAAAGAAATTAAAAACAACAGCTACTTGTCCACCTTTACTGTTTTTCTTAGCTAGCTGGTTGCCACTCTACTCAGCATTTCGCTGACTTGTCGTACTTACTACCTTTTTCAGAACCAGGTGTTGAGCAGCCAGAGCCCACGGCTGTAGAGGGGGATGGGCCTAGTAGAGCCCAGTAGTTGTACTTGTGTTGTACCTGTTTCTGTAGTAGTGAGTATTTTGTTACACTTTTGTACTCTTTTATTGTGAACTTCATATTTTGTACCTGTTTTAATTTCTCTACTGTTGTGGTGGTGTGTACTGTAGTAGTTCTTTTCTTTACTGCTGTACTTTTGTTACTGTTAGTTGCTTGCATGGTGAATGTGGTTTATTTTACTGCTTTTTGGTTACTTTCTCGCTGGACGACTGGGTCTTGGGATCAGTCGAGTAGGTCCGATTCTCGTGTCCTGTAGGGATTCGGGAATCAGGTCATAACACTCCCTCTCTTCCCACTCACACACCCACACACACACACATGCACACTTCCCTCTCCCCACCAAAAACCCTAACCCACTCCCATCTATTTAAAACCCCCCACAACCCTCTCCACCTTCTCACCCTCACCACCACCTCCACCTCCTTCCCTTGCAGCCGGCGACCACCACCAACGGCTTCCCACCTCCACTTGCATCCATGAGTGGTGGAGAGGAGCTCGAGAGGAAGGGGAGAGCGAGGGAGAGCGAGGGCGCGGGAGAGAGGTGAGAGCTCGAGGGAGAGGAGCCGCGTCGGGAGCCGCGGGAGCTCAAAGGAGCTGGTGTGGAAGAGATGAACCATGGTCGGGAACGCGAACTCGGAGGAGTTCAGGAGCAGTGTGAGATTGGAGAGAGCTCACTTGAGGGAGCTCATACAAGAGGGAGGAGGCGTGGCTGGAGTGCAGCCACACGAGCTCGAGAAGCACCCGCAAGAGGAGAGGAGGCCACAGGAGGAGGATCCACAACCTCATGCAGCTACTAGAGTAGCTGCTGCGGGCTCTGCTAGCGAAGCTCGCGGGAAGACGAATGCCGCAAAGGAGATCTGCATACTAGATTTTCCAGTATCAGATGTCTGGAGTATCTGCCAGACGTCTGGAGCACAGTGGACATTCAGAGTTGAAGCCAGACGTCTGAAGTTACGCAGAGTGCTGAGGTATCAATCTTGTATGCTCATGCATGCGCGTACGTGAAGTACGTTAGCATTGTGCTATCATTGTTTTAAACCTACGAACGCATGCGTAGGTACAGGTATTGGAAAAGCACGTAAGCATGCTCTTCGAGGTGCTTTAGGACGTCTAGACATCTCCACAGCAGTCGGATAGATCTATCAAACGTCTAGGTGCACTAACAGACGTCTGGAAAGACCTAGGATGACTAAAAAGGGGTTCCAGACATCTGCCAGCGACACAAGAACACAAGGTGAGTTACTAACGTAGTTTAAGACGTTTGGGCCTATTCCTAGACATCTGATTTTGGTCTGTGTGCACGTTTTTGGCCCGTTCGGGGCCCAAACGGAATCGGATTTACTCAAACAAAGTACCATTATTTTCTGCTCGAGTTTCTCTACGTGTTAGTGTCAATTATATACTATTTGAAACTCTTCTTATGTGACTTGGTCACTAGTATAGGTTTCCAACCTGTAGCGTGTTCAGGGCCTGCGGAGACGACGAGTTCTGTGTTTCAGGCCCCCATTCCACCTGTAAATCCCGGTAGAGTGGTTTACTTTAATATTAAGAATTAAATAAGTAAAATGTATATTTAGAATAACTTGATTGAACCCTAGGATATGAAATGAACCCTAGGGCAGAAGCAAATGAACATTACCTGAGCTACACTATTTACTTTGAGATACTTGTTAAACTTTAGTTGCTAGAAGTTGTATAGATACATGATGTAATACTTCTTCAGTTATTAAAACACGAGCTGCCTGTTATATGAATGAGAATCGGAATGTGAACAATGAGATATGCATGTTGATAAATGAAATGAAATGAATATGAACATGAACCCTAAGGGGAACTAGGAGAAGAACTCCTGTACACGGAAATAATCTCGTATGTAGACGAGAAGTGAGCTGGTCATTGTGTACGCAGTACCAAGAAGAGCAGCTATCCTTTTAGTATAGAGGGGAGCTAGCCGCCCCTTAGGTTGAGACCCAGGGTTAGGACTAGTCACTCTACACTAATTCCTGTTCGGCCCTCACGTAGGTGGTATCGAGGTGAGCTACTTAGTGTAGGGAGAGAGCTAGCCACCCCACAGGGCTCGGGGTTAGGACTAGCCACTCTATACCGACTCTTGTTAGGCCCACTTGGCAAACCGGGATAGTCGAACGAGGGTACACGGACTGTGGAGGGGTGAGACCCCTATTCTGTTCTGAGGGGAGAGACCCCTATTCTGAGAGGGCAATGCCTTGTGTTGTTTCATGCTGTACTTTTAGGCATACCTGCTAGCGAAAATGACTGACCGTGTGCCAGTGCGGGGTAGCTACCCATGCGCTTATCACGTGTGCTGTAGCCACCACTACGCAGCGACCGTGACCTCGAGGTGGTTGACCGGGTGTAGGACTACCACAGGGGACTCTCCCAGTTAGGAAAGCACCACGTGTACATCCTACATCACAAGAAAGACTGCAATCAAGATCATTCCCTTAAAGGGCAAGCAAGATCAAAAAATGAATGAATTCTTAAGAGAATAAACAAATCAAAACCACTTAATTGAGCTAAATGGAAATGAATAATTAATTAGTTACTTATCTTATATTAATTGCATGTAAATGGCTTAACCACCACTTTACTCAGCATTTGCTAACCACGAATTTTATAACCTTGTTCAGGTCAGGGAGTTAAGTAGCTAGCATCACCTACTGCAGAGGGAGCTGGGCCTAATCAAGCCCAGCCTTAGCTGTTGTTCCCTTTTTGTTTCCAAGCTTCTGTTGTTGTAGTGAGTATTCGATATATGTATGACTGTTTCAATTACATTTTCGCTTTACTTTCTGATGTTGTAGTTTTGATGGCATGTAATATCGTGAAACATTTCGTTCTGTTTCCTTTACTATCTTTTGGTTATTTCTGCCTAATTACATTGCATGTGTGGTTGTGGAATATTTTCTATTTTAGTTATTTCTCGTTGGACGATTGGATCCTAGAATTAATAGAGGCGAGCCGAACTTGGGTCAGGTAGGAGTCTGGGATCGGATCGTAACAGAGTGTGCCCCTTGAGTTCTTCCTTGGACACTTTTATATTTTTCTACCCCTCCGTGAACCATACTATTAAAATTTAAATGGTAATTCTATCCATCGTAAAATTACATTTCTTTATGATTTTTATGTATGAAATCCCATATCTTTATAAAAATTGAATGATTAATTAACATAATTAGATTGTAATGACCTTTAATGATATATATATAAAAATTGAATGATTAATTAACATAGATTGTAATGACCTTTAATGATATATATATATATATATATATATATATATATATATATATATATATATATATATTCTTTAATAATAAGATACGACGAGTTCCATTATAATTCTAGCAATATATTCAATCAACGACCAACTTGTAATAACCCTATACTTTCCATGGGTAAGCGTGCATGACAAAAGCACATCTCCTTGTACCGTTAAAATTTATGTATAATATACAAATATTGAAAGATACCTTCAATTTTCTAAAACATCTTCTTTTATATAACTTGGTTCTTTTACCTAACTTGGTTAATCTTTAATTAATAGAGAACATCAATAGAGCTATTAAAATTTATGAAATGATTTGGATGTATAATGTAACGGATTAATTTTTTATTTCAAGTATCTATCACTCAAAAAATATGTATGCCTTCAATTTTTTTTGTATGATAAGTATAATGCAGTAAATATTTTCTGGGAAAGGTATAATGATGCACCATCGACCCTCGGATATGGTGTAATATAATAACATTTTTCTTTGAATACCAAATAAAAATTCCATTGTATAATTGATTGTACATTCTATATATATTTAGAGAGGCCGCGGACTTGTAATATTTTTTGGCACTGTGAGAGAAGTGTCATTAAATGGATGTATTGAAATCATTTCAATCACCATTTGCATTTAAAATTTAATGTCAGTGGTAATTTGTAAAGACAATCCTAAACTACAAAAGTATTATAGGTAGATTAAATATAAAAATAAATATGGTTATGAGTTTGACCACGCATAGAGATCCCAATGGGTTGAATTCAGGTTGGATTTGATTAAATACATATCTATATTTATATTTATTTATAAAATCTATACACATTTCTCATTCATTTATCCATTCATTATAAAAATTTAAACCCATATTTATACTCATCTATCCATCGAATATCATTTACCTATCAGGTACTTATTTATAAATTAAATTTACAATCAAATTGTACAAAAATTAAAGTTAAGAAAGAAAAAAAAATTCATAACATGATTCATCAATTTTTTATTTTTAATAAGCCTGAAACATAGGAGCTCAGCCTAATCCAATTTTAATGATCCCCATTCAAATTATTACAAAAAAGAACTTCAAGGGAAATATATCAAAAACAAAAAGGACGCGAGTACCGAAATGCATGTTGCAACACGTGGTCAAAAATCAATCGATTGAAAATGACAATCAATCAGTTAAAAATCAAGTAGACTAAAATATATTAGTTGGAAATGATTTTCAATTAATTGAAAATCAAAATACATCGGTTAAAAATGAAAAGATACCTTATGTTTTGCATTTTCACCACTAGAAAATTATTTTTCATTTTAAACATGATTTTTCACCTACGGGAAGTGATTTTTCACTTAGAAAGTAGTTTTTAATCGATGAAAAGTGGTTTCCACCGGTGAAAAATGAAAATACACCGGTTGAAACCACCACTTTCATACGTGTATTGCAAAACGTATTTCAAAGTACGTTTGTTTAGTTTTCCTCAAACAAAAAATATAAAGAAAGATAAAATATAAACATATTTCAAATGAAAAGTCTCCAGCTCCGTAATAAATGTCAATGGAAGCTTCGAAAGTTCTCCTAACCTTCAAAATCATAGAGAAAATTATGAGGGGGATTAAAGCTGGGGGAATAAGATATTTACGATAGGACTTATATATCTCGAATAAATAGGAATTTTATTCAAGTACTCGGGATAAATAATTGGATGTAAATCTATACCCATACTTATACTCATATCCAGTCAAATTTTTTTTATAAGAGCTATATCCGATTCCTGTCAAATTTGAATCAAATTTTACCCATTCTCTTATGGTTGGGTTAAGTAAAATTCAGGTTGAAATTGTCAAAATTTACATCCCTAATCACATGAACTCCATCCCCAGTTACTTGTAAAATTTAACTTCAAAGATGATTTATAAAGAATATCCTAAACTACAAAGTATTTTACACATATTATGCTGGAAAATGAATATTTAATAGCTGAGAAGTAATACTGAGGACTGTTGAGTTTTTTTAATATTTTATATTGTAATATATAATTACTTTATAAACGGACAAATAGAAAATTATCAAAATTTGCACATTCTAATAATATTTGTGAAATTGCAGTTATTTTTCTAACGTACGAGTTCTAACTAATATGTTCAAATTGTCTTCAGTGTACACATTTTTCTTCATAGCATGCAACTTAATAAACGTAGGTATAGGCTATTTTCTTAATAATATTTTACCAAGATAATTAGATTTATATGATATAACTTTAGAAACTACTTATTCTAGTTGTCAAAAGGTTATCCTACAGTAACATGGGAATCAAAACCTACGTCGAACATATATATGAAATTGTAAATAAAAGGTTAGTTAACATTTATACTATTTTGTTATTTACAGGTAAGTAAATAAAGACTTGTAAATATCAAAATTAATTATGGGAGGGTAGAACATGAGCACATATGTTGAAGTTTGAGAGATAGGTTCCTAAAATGATTCCGGTACATATTCATCAATTATATACTTAGTATGATTGAACATATTAAATCATGAATATGGTTCAAGACATGGAAATAAGGAGCATTTCCAATCAAAGTGACTTGTACCTAAGTGGTCATGCTACACACTATTATCGTTGAAAGGGCAACTCCTAACGAGAAACCGCACGGCTACATGGGGAAAGCCAATCTCCATGATCTGTCTACAATGTGAGATTCAAGAGAAAACTGTTGCTCATTTATTTTTTGAATGCACATCTTCTATGGAAGTGTGGAAGCAAACATTATCCAAATTGGACCTCTTGATATGCTTGGGCGATTCCCCGCAAGGATCGATAGATTATGCGGATATCTTAGGGGTGGACCATGCTTTGATGAGCAAAGCCCTATGTTTCACTATTTGGCACCTATGGAGGAAAAGTAATAGAAGGTTTTTTCTTTTTCTGAGGGACTAAGCTTCATTGATTCAAGGCAACCTTATAGAGGACAGGGGATGGAAGAACCATCCCAAGAACCAACAATACCCTTCTGAAGACAATTTTGCAAGGTTGTGAGCTGTAGTGACTCCAACCCTATTGACATGCACAATCTGAAATAGAGGGGATGACTGAAAGATTTGTTGGCAAGCATTGATAAGACGAAGTGATCTCCACAAAGGTTGCAATGAATTGTTGATTTGGCTAACTAGAGACAAGGCATCGCTAAGGAGCAATCCCCTTCTGAAAGCCAAGGACAAGGCAAACTTGAGGACTTGAAGGATTGCTAAAGCTTCAGCTTCTTCACTGAAATTTGTGAAATTAAGGGAGGCTTTGCTGCCCTGATAGAGCAAGATTCGTCCACAATGATAGCAGCAGCAACTGAGCTATAAGAACCAACTACATTGTCTACAATAATTTGAATATGCGGAATATCTACTGACTGAGGAGTCCAATTATGAATTCCTTCACTGGTGGGAGCATTGAGCATAGAGGAATAGAGGGGTGGATGATCCCTATTGTTATCTTATTGCAGATAAGAAGCAACGGGCATAATTGCTTGTTGTTCCAAAGGAGAGGTCGGTGTATCATGCAATAAGTTTGTATATGAAGAATTGGAGTAGAAATCAATTGATGCCAGAAACTACCTTTGAATTTCTGAAGGATAAGTCTGAGTGACCATGAATTACCTTGCATCTATTTAGCCAAACAGCGTGTGCTATGAAGAAGGGAAGCTGGGCCTTGAGCTGGGCCTTTTCCATCTAAAGTGATATATTTTTGTATTCCTAAAACCAGCTGCTACCTGAGGCTGAGAGATGATATCCAAATAAGAATCATACTGTTTTAGTAAATGGGCAAGATATGGATAGATGATCCTCATCCTTCCCTTCATGATTACAGAAATTACAGTGATCAAGAACTCCCTCAATTCTGCTGGCTAAAAGACTTCTGAAATTTAAATCCCCTAAAATAGCTCTCCATAGGAAGATTTTTATCCTAGGTGGAAGATCCATCTTCCAAATGGATTTACAATGAGAAATCAGATCGTTATTGACAGATGGAATCCTTCCAAAATGATGAAGGATAGAATGATAGGCCGACCTAATAGAGAAGTTTCCCTTCAGATGTGCCAACCAAATAAGAGTCTTCTTGTGCCCAGTGGATAGCGGTTTTTTGCATCAGTGCAACAATAGGAGGTGAGAAAATTTCTCACAATGGATCATTTTTCCAGCATTGTTCTTCCCTGTTAATAAGATTAGAAACAGTACTAACAGTTGGAGCATGGGAAGATTGAGGGAAGAGAGAATCATGTAGATCTCTTACCTATTTATCTCTCCAAATATTAATAGAGCTACCATTTCCTACAAGCCAAGATAGACTAAAGAATATGAGTCCTCTTACTGAACATAAGGCTTTGATGAAATGTGAGCCTCTATTTGTGGTTTGATAATCCCAGTAAAAAGAACCTGGAAAATATTTAGCCTTTAGTTGAGATTGCCATAATCCATTGGCCTTTGTGAGAATTTTCCATGCCATTTTCATGAGGAAGGCTAAATTAGTAAACTCTGTCTATCTGAAGCCGATTCCTCCCAAGTGCTTCAGCAGGCAAATAGAAGACCAAGCTTTGGAATAGAAGTGCCTAGCATCATCATCATAACCCCACCAAAAGTCTCTTGCCATACTGTCAATCTTCCTGCATAGTTTCTTAGTAAACAAGTGTAACGACCCGGTTCCCGAGTCCCTACGAGACACGAGAACCGGACCGACATGACTAATCCCAAGACCTAGTCGTCCAACGAGGAAGTAACCAAAATACAGTAAAATAAACCACATTCAGCATGAATATAACTAACAGTAAGAAAGTACAGCAGTAAGGAAAGAAACTACTACAGTAGGTACCACCACAACAGTAAAACAGCATTTATCATATAACAAGAACTGCAGGTAAAGAAGGTACAGCGGAAACAAAAACTACTCACTAGAACAGAAAAAAAAGGGGTACAAAAGGCTGTGGTAACTCTACTGGACCCTACTCGGCCCAGCGTCCTCTGCAGCCGCCGACCCTGGCTGCTCAACACCTGGTCCTGAAAAAGGTAACGAGTGTAACACGTCAGCAAAACGCTGAGTAGAGTGGCAAACTAACTAAAGGCAACAGTAGAGTGTACAGTAGCTGTTATGTTCTATTACTTCCTTTATTCACATCTTTCAATTTTTCTCACTATTTCATTTATTTCTCAGATCCTTTACTTGATCTCGAATATCCTCGTGGGAACGATCTTGATTGCAGTCTTTTCCAAAAGTAGAAGTAGCACGTGGTGCTCTCCTGGCCGGGAGAGTCCCCCGTGGTGATCCTACCCTCAGTCAACCACCCCAAGGTCACTGACAGACGTAACGGTGACTACGGCACGCGCGATAAACGCACAGGTAGCTAGCCCGCACTGGCACGCGGTCAGTCGTTTCCGTTAACGGGTGCGCCCAAAGCACAGCACGGAACCAGGGCAGAGCCCTCTCAGTAACAGGGGTCCAACCCCTCCACAGTAACCAAACCGGGGCCTTGCCCCTCCACAGTCCGCGCACCCTCGCCTGACTACCCTGGTTTGCCCTAATGGGCCTAACAAGTCGGTGAAGGAGGCTAGCAGAACCCCGGGGCCCGTGGGGTAGCTAGTACTCTCCTAACACTACTAGCTCTCCTCGGTACTACGTACACGAGGGCCAACAAGTCGGTACAGAGCGGCCAATCCTAACCCCGAGTCCCTGGGGCGGCTGGCCCCACTCTACACTAAACAGGTACAGGTACTTCCCTTGGTACTGCGTACCCAAGAGACAGTACAAACTACATCTCAGTTCCATTCCTTTTTCTTTCCAGGAGTTCCACTCCTAATTCCCCGTAGGGTTCCAGCTCTTTATCTCAGAACATCATATGTTTCACTTTCCAGATTCACGTTCTCAAAATCCATGATCTCAAACATGTTTCTTTATTCATAACAGGCAGCTGTTAATTCAAATTACAGGCAGCTTTATATTCCTTTCCATTTTTCCAAGACTGCAGTATTATACATTCCACTAGTTTTTCCATCCTAAGATTCATGCCACATCCTAGGATCTAGCATACAACTAGTTTTCCAGCCCTAGGATTCATGCATCACCTAGGAGCTATCATTCCATACATTTCTCATTCCTAGGATTCATGCAATGTCCTAGATTCTAGTTATGGTTTCATACTTTAACAGATTTTATTAATAACTTAAGCCACTCTACCAGGTACAACGGGAGTAATGGGGGCGTGATCGGGAATCCCGTGCGCCTCCGCGACTCTCAAGACTGCAACTGAACGAGGTCCTATCACAAGGATCAAACACAAGGAGTGTCTCAAAACAGTGTATAGCTACTGTAGACGAGTAGAGGAATTAATTCTGAAAAGAACGCAACTCGAATCGCGGAAAATGGAGCCCAAATGGGCCCTAAACGGGTCGAAAAAGACGATACTGTGCAAAATCAGACGTCTGGAACTCCTTCCAGACGTCTTAAACGGTGGATCAGAGAATTACCTGTTCAGCTTGGTTCCCCGGACGTCCAGAAGTCTGCGGGGACGTCTGTCCTATACCCCAGACGTCCGATGGTCCACACGGACGTCTGTAGGTCACTCCCGCCGTCTGGTACAACTTACAGACATCTGATTCGCAAAGGATGGCGAATCAGCCAACCTGCGCACGGCCAACCCCCCCTCCCTCAGTACGGTCAGTCGACAAGAAGGAAGGAGAAAGCGGAAACTCACCTTTCAGACGTCTATATGATCTTACAGACGTCGACCTTGCCGTCTGGCTATCAACCCAGACGTCTGATTCTGGAAATTTTTCCAGAATCAGAACCCTGCTCGGCCTCCGCTCGCAACGCCGCCCGCGTCGCACCTCGCACGTCCGCTGCTCCGACCGCAGCAGGTCCCTCTCCGCGACGCTCCGCGCCCCCTGCGCCCTCCGCCGGCCGGCCAAGCCGCTCCGGCGAGCTCGCCCTCACGGCAGAGCCCCGCCCTCGCACGCCGCACCTCCTCCGCGCTCACTGCGGCTGCCGCTACCGCCCTCGCGTCCGCTCGCTCTCACGCACAGGAAGGAGAAGAAGGAGGAGACGGTGGAGACGGGAGGGGAGGCGTGCCCTTTTAAGGCCGCGCGAGGAGGAGAGAGAAGGTGGTCGCAGCGCGCCTGCAGCCGCAGAGAGAGAGAGAGAGAGAGGAATCGCAGGTCTGCGCGCACAGGCGCGCAGACGAATCTCCCGTGCGAACATAACTGTTCTCCAGACGTCTGTAAACGATCCCGGACGTCTGGTCAGACGTCTGGATGTGATCCCAGACGTCTGGTCCGACGTCTGGGCCACCTCCCAGACGTCTTAAAAGGCGTCTGGGGCACGCGTTCGTTACAATATAACAAACTCAAAGGAAGTTTCGTCCCCGAAACTTGCGCCAACTAGGGTGCGGGAAAAAGATGTCCAAATAACCATAACAAACTCAAAGAGGACCGAAGCCGGTCCGAAAAGACGTACCCGCGAAAAGCTTCGGGTACCGCTCCCGCATTGCCGCCTCAGGCTCCCAGGTAGCCTCCTCGTACCGCTGGCTCCTCCACAAAACCTTTACCAGGGGCACTTGCTTTCGTCTCAACCTGCGGACGGCTCGGTCTAGGATCTGCACTGGCCGCTCAGGGTAGGTCAGGTCGTCGCTCACCTCGACGCTCTCGTGACTCAGTACGTGGCTGGGATCGGCTACGTACTTCCTGAGGTTGGACACGTGAAACACGTCGTGCACACCAGAAAGCTGCGGGGGAAGGGCAAGCCTGTAAGCAACGGGTCCAACCCGCTCCAGGACCTCAAAGGGCCCCACGAACCTCGGCGCGAGCTTCCCTCTCACCCCAAACCGCTGTAAGCCCTTCATGGGCGAAACACGAAGGAAGACGTGGTCCCCAACCTCGAACTGTACCTCTCTGCGTCTGCGATCTGCGTAGCTCTTCTGTCTGCTCCTGACAGTGCAGAGTCGTCTGTGGATCTGCTCGACTACCTCCTGACTCTGCCGGATCAACCTGGGGCCAACCTCCCACTTGGTCCCCACCTCAACCCAACTCAAGGGTGCCGTGCATTTCCGTCCATACAGAGCCTCGTAGGGAGCCATGCCGATGCTTGAGTGATAACTGTTGTTGTATGCAAACTCCGCCAGGGGCAGGTGCTCCTCCCAAGAGCCCCTCCAGTCTAGTACACAGGCACGCAAAAGGTCCTCAAGTGTCTGTATCGTGCGTTCCGACTGTCCGTCCGTCTGGGGGTGGTAAGCCGTGCTAAACCTCAACCTCGTCCCCAAAGCCTGCTGAAACTCAGCCCAAAACTGGGACGTAAAGCGGGTATCCCGGTCGGATACGATCTCCCGCGGAACTCCGTGTATTCGCACCACATCACGGATATACCTCTCTGCCAACTGTGCTGGTCCCAAAGTGACTCGGATCGGCAAGAATCATGCCGTCTTCGTCAATCTATCCACTATTACCCAGACTGCGTTGTGTCCTCGCTGGGTAACAGGTAAGCCCACCACCAAGTCCATGGTGATGCTCTCCCACTTCCACTCTGGCACTGGAAGCGGCTGAAGCGGCCCTGCAGGCCTCTGATGCTCGGCTTTCACCTGCTGGCACACTAAGCACTACTGCACGAACTCACCCACACCCCGCTTCATCCCTCTCCACCAGAACTCGCGTCTCAAGTCATGGTACATTTTCGTGTTTCCAGGATGTATGGTGAATCTGGAACCATGTGCCTCAGTCAGGAGCTCTCTCAACAGCTCCTCGTCTCTGGGGACGCACAACCGTCCCCTCAAGCGTAACACCTGGTCTGTGAAAGAGAAGTCCCCTGGGTCCCCTGATAGTACTCTGTCGCGCAAAGACTGCAAGTACGGATCGGCCATCTGTCCCATGATGATGCGGTCTATCAACTCTGGCCTGGTCTGCCGTGTCACCGTCACTGCCCCACAATACCCTCGTAACTCTAGAGGTCGCCAACTGCCCACCTCCTCCAAAAGGCTCCAACTCTGTAACTGTAGACTGGCCAAGCGTGCGGGCGCCTTACGGCTCAAGGCGTCAGCCACCACATTGGCCTTTCCCGGGTGGTAGGAGATGCTGCAGTCGTAGTCCTTCAGGAGCTCCAACCAACGTCTCTGTCTCATGTTGAGCTCCTTCTGGTCAAAAAGATATCTGAGGCTCTTGTGATCTGTAAAAATCTCACCGTACAAGTAGTGCCTCCATGTCTTCAGCGCGAAGACAACAGCTGCCAACTCTAGATTGTGGGTAGGGTAGGTATGCTCATGGGGCTTCAGTTGCCGCGAAGCGTAAGCGACCACGTGACCCCTCTGCATGAGCACACCTCCTAACCCCTGCAAGGAAGCGTCTGTGTACACAACGAACCCGCCACTACTGTCAGGGATGGTGAGCACGGGAGCCGAGGTCAACCTCTCCTTCACCTCCAGAAAACATGCCTCACAGGCGTCTGTCCAAGCGAAAGGCACATCCTTCCGGGTCAACTGTGTCATAGGACGTGCAATCTGCGAAAACCCTCTGATGAACCGTCTGTAGAAACCTGCCAGTCCCAGGAAACTGCGAATCTCAGTGACTGAACGCGGTCTCTCCCACCTGAGCACTGCCTCGACCTTGGCGGGGTCCATCGCCAGGCCGTCTCCAGAGATCACATGACCCAAAAAGGTCACCTCCCTCAACCAGAACTCGCACTTGCTGTATTTGGCATACAGCCTGCGTCGTCTCAGAGTGTCCAGAACCATCCGCAAGTGCTGTCCGTGCTGCGTCCGATCTCTAGAATAGATGAGTACATCATCTATGAAAACCACCACAAACTGGTCCAAGTACGGTCTAAACACCCGGTTCATCAGGTCCATGAAAGCAGCGGGGGCATTGGTCAGTCCAAACGGCATGACCAAAAACTCGTAGTGTCCGTAGCGGGTGCGGAAAGATGTCTTGGAGACGTCGGTCTCCCTGATCCTCAACTGGTGGTATCCAGACCTCAAGTCGATCTTGGAAAACACCGTGGCACCCCGCAACTGGTCAAACAAATCATCGATCCTTGGCAGCGGATATCTGTTCTTGATGGTGACCCTATTCAGCTGTCGGTAATCCACACAAAGGCGTAGGGTCCCATCCTTCTTCTTCACAAACAGTACCGGGGCTCCCCAGGGAGACGCACTGGGCCTCACGAAACCTTTCTCCAAAAGGTCCTGCAACTGGGACTTGAGCTCTTGCAGCTCAAGCGGTGCCATTCTGTATGGCGCGGTGGAGATGGGGCTGGTCCCTGGTACTAGTGAGATCTCAAACTCGATCTCACGCTCGGGCGGTAGTCCTGGTAACTCGTCTGGAAACACGTCGGGGTACTCTCTGACCACCGGGATGCTCTGGAAGTCTGCCACGGGGCTGTGCTCTGCCACCACACAAGCTAGGAAGCCCTCACACCCCTGGCTCAAAAGTCTCGCCGCCCGAAGTGCCGAAATGCACCTGAAACCTCCATCCACTGGCTGCCCGTAAAACTCGAAAGAAGGCAGCTCCGAAATGGAGAAGACAATCTTCCTCTCAAAACAGTCTACCAAGGCGTGGTAAGCGGACAGCCAATCCATCCCCAGAATCACTCCAAAGTCCTCCATCTGTATCATAATCAGGTCAGCTGGCAGGCTATGTCCCCCGATGCTGACCCCGCAACCCGTGTACACCTCCTCAGCTACAAACAGCTGACCACTCGGACCTCTGATTACGAACGGATTCTCTAACAGTGTATAATCCTGGTCCAAACTAACTGCGAAACTGGCTGCGACAAACGAGTGCGTAGCGCCGGAATCGAAAAGCGTGTAAACGAGTCTGCCAGAAACTGAAACCATACCTGCTACCACGGATCCCGATGCTCTGGCGTCCCTGTGTGTTAGGGCGTTGATACGCCCCTCAGCCCTAGGTGCGGACGAAGCAGCCACACTCTGCGTCGGACGGGCAGGTGCTGGCCGGTACCCTCCTCGCGACTGCTGTCCTCCTCCTCATGCCTGGGGACCGCGGCCTCCTGCGCGCCCTCCAGTGCTCTGCGCGGGAAGTATCTGCTGACCTCCTACCCTAGATGGGCAGTCCCTCCTGACGTGGCCCGGCTGGCCACACTGGTAGCAGAGGGGAACCCGACTCCCGCCCTCAGTGAGTCCCTGCTGTCGGCTAGGCGGGGGTCCGGTGCTGGCGACTGGCCCCTGTCGAGGGCCCCCAAAGGCCACTGATGGCCCTGCACAACGTGACGACTCTCCTGCGGACGTCACGTGTCTCCGTTCTCGCCGGCCCTGTGAGAAGTCTGGCTGAAAGGGCCTCTTCCGCCCGCCGTCGGTCTCTCGCGCGGACGGGTTGGTCTCCTCGTAAGTCATAGCTGCCTCTACCACCCTCGAAAACGTCGGCAGCTTCAGGGGTTTGACATACCCCCGGATCGCAGGCCGGAGCCCCTCGGTGAACCTCCAAAGGCGCTCCTCCTCAGTGGCTACCGCTGTCGCTGCAAAGCGGGACAGCTCCAAGAAACGCGTGCGGTACGCGCTCACGGTCATCGTCCCTTGGCGGAGAGTGTGGAACTCCCGCCTCCTCTGGTCCTGCCACGTCTGGGGAAAGTACTGCTCGCAGAAGAGGGTGACGAACTGGTCCCACGTCGGCTCGTCCCTCTCCTGTCCTCGGACCGCCCTCCACCACCGGTGTGCCGCACTCTCCAGCTGGTACGTGGCAAAGGCCACGCGGCACTCCACCGAGGGGCGAAGGGTGTCGAAGATCTTCTCCAGCTGCTCAAGCCAGTCCTCTGCCTCGGTCGGGTCCTCATCCCCCTTGAAGGAGGGAGGCTTCAGCTTCCGGAACTGTCCGAAAAGCTCGAAGTGGCGCTGTAGGGGAGGTGCTGGTGCACCTCCAGGCGAAGGTGCCTCGTGTACAGAAGTGTCGGAGGAAGGTGGGGGCGGCAGGGGCCCATCCCCTCCCTCGTGTCCAGCGCCGCGTCTGTCGCGTGGTCCCATAGAGGACTCCCCCTCTGCAACCCCAGGAGGAGGTGCTCGGGGCGGTGGGTGGAGCTCCTCTCATACAATATCCCGTATCAGTCTGGCGAGGTCCTAGGCTTGGACGCCAGGGAGTGGTGGCTGGTCCACCGAGACGTCAATGACAGCACGTCCACCTCGCCGACCTCGCCCTCGGCCGCGCCCGCGGCCAGTCTCGCCAGTCCCGCGACGAGGCATCTCCTGCAAGGAGACGCGAAACAAAACGGAAACGTCAAAACAAATGGTACCTAACAAAACTTCTAAGAGCTCATGTCAAGAGATATGTTGTGGTGGCTACTCTAGCTACAAACATGTGAATTGGTTATTTTCCAGTCAGTTGATTCACTTCTCGGGACGACCTTGCTCTGATACCATCTTGTAACGGCCCGGTTCCCGAGTCCCTACGAGACACGAGAACCGGACCGACACGACTAATCCCAAGACCTAGTCATCCAACGAGGAAGTAACCAAAACACAGTAAAATAAACCACATTCAGCATGAATATAACTAACAGTAAGAAAGTACAGCAGTAAGGAAAGAAACTACTACAGTAGGTGCCACCACAACAGTAAAACAGCATTTATCATATAACAAGAACTGCAGGTAAAGAAGGTACAGCGGAAACAAAAACTACTCACTAGAACAGAAAAAAAAGGGGTACAAAAGGCTGTGGTAACTCTACTGGACCCTACTCGGCCCAGCGTCCTCTGCAGCCGCCGACCCTGGCTGCTTAACACCTGGTCCTGAAAAAGGTAACGAGTGTAACACGTCAGCAAAACGCTGAGTAGAGTGGCAAACTAACTAAAGGCAACAGTAGAGTGTACAGTAGCTATTATGTTCTATTACTTCCTTTATTCACATCTTTCAATTTTTCTCACTATTTCATTTATTTCTCAGATCCTTTACTTGATCTCGAATGTCCTCGTGGGAACGATCTTGATTGCAGTCTTTTCCAAAAGTAGTAGTAGCACGTGGTGCTCTCCTGGCCGGGAGAGTCCCCCGTGGTGATCCTACCCTCAGTCAACCACCCCAAGGTCACTGACAGACGTAACGGTGACTACGGCACGCGCGATAAACGCACAGGTAGCTAGCCCGCACTGGCACGCGGTCAGTCGTTTCCGTTAACGGGTGCGCCCAAAGCACAGCACGGAACCAGGGCAGAGCCCTCTCAGTAACAGGGGTCCAACCCCTCCACAGTAACCAAACCGGGGCCTTGCCCCTCCACAGTCCGCGCACCCTCGCCTGACTACCCTGGTTTGCCCTAATGGGCCTAACAAGTCGGTGAAGGAGGCTAGCAGAACCCCGGGGCCCGTGGGGTAGCTAGTACTCTCCTAACACTACTAGCTCTCCTCGGTACTACGTACACGAGGGCCAACAAGTCGGTACAGAGCGGCCAATCCTAACCCCGGGTCCCTGGGGCGGCTGGCCCCACTCTACACTAAACAGGTACAGGTACTTCCCTTGGTACTGCGTACCCAAGAGACAGTACAAACTACATCTCAGTTCCATTCCTTTTTCTTTCCAGGAGTTCCACTCCTAATTCCCCGTAGGGTTCCAGCTCTTTATCTCAGAACATCATATGTTTCACTTTCCAGATTCACGTTCTCAAAATCCATGATCTCAAACATGTTTCTTTATTCATAACAGGCAGCTGTTAATTCAAATTACAGGCAGCTTTATATTCCTTTCCATTTTTCCAAGACTGCAGTATTATACATTCCACTAGTTTTTCCATCCTAAGATTCATGCCACATCCTAGGATCTAGCATACAACTAGTTTTCCAGCCCTAGGATTCATGCATCACCTAGGAGCTATCATTCCATACATTTCTCATTCCTAGGATTCATGCAATGTCCTAGATTCTAGTTATGGTTTCATACTTTAACAGATTTTATTAATAACTTAAGCCACTCTACCAGGTACAACGGGAGTAATGGGGGCGTGATCGGGAATCCCGCGCGCCTCCGCGACTCTCAAGACTGCAACTGAACGAGGTCCTATCACAAGGATCAAACACAAGGAGTGTCTCAAAACAGTGTATAGCTACTGTAGACGAGTAGAGGAATTAATTCTGAAAAGAACGCAACTCGAATCGCGGAAAATGGAGCCCAAATGGGCCCTAAACGGGTCGAAAAAGACGATACTGTGCAAAATCAGACGTCTGGAACTCCTTCCAGATGTCTTAAACGGTGGATCAGAGAATTACCTGTTCAGCTTGGTTCCCCGGACGTCCAGAAGTCTGCGGGGACGTCTGTCCTATACCCTAGACGTCCGATGGTCCACACGGACGTCTGTAGGTCACTCCCGCCGTCTGGTACAACTTACAGACGTCTGATTCGCAAAGGATGGCGAATCAGCCAACCTGCGCACGGCCAACCCCCCCTCCCTCAGTACGGTCAGTCGACAAGAAGCAAGGAGAAAGCGGAAACTCACCTTTCAGACGTCTGTATGATCTTACAGACGTCGACCTTGCCATCTGGCTATCAACCCAGACGTCTGATTCTGGAAATTTTTCCAGAATCAGAACCCTGCTCGGCCTCCGCTCGCGACGCCGCCCGCGTCGCACCTCGCGCGTTCGCTGCTCCGACCGCAGCAGGTCCCTCTCCACGACGCTCCGCGCCCCCTGTGCCCTCCGCCGGCTGGCCAAGCCGCTCCGGCGAGCTCGCCCTCACGGCAGAGCCCCGCCCTCGCACGCCGCACCTCCTCCGCGCTCACTGCGGCTGCCGCTGCCGCCCTCGCGTCCGCTCGCTCTCGCGCACAGGAAGGAGAAGAAGGAGGAGACGGTGGAGACGGGAGGGGAGGCGCGCCCTTTTAAGGCCGCGCGAGGAGGAGAGAGAAGGTGGTCGCAGCGCGCCTGCAGCCGTAGAGAGAGAGAGGAATCGCAGGTCTGCGCGCACAGGCGCGCAGACGAATCTCCCGTGCGAACATAACTGTTCTCCAGACGTCTGTAAACGATCCCGGACGTCTGGTCAGACGTCTGGATGTGATCCCAGACGTCTGGTCCGACGTCTGGGCCACCTCCCAGACGTCTTAAAAGGCGTCTGGGGCACGCGTTCGTTACAACAAGTGTGCAAACATTAGATAGTTTGGAATAGCTAATAGAAAGGATTGGATTAAGACACTTCTTCCCTCTTGTGAGAGAAATTTGGTTGTCCACCCTAACATTTTCCTATGGAATTTGTTGAGGATTAATTCTTACAGCACCTTCTACCCCTTATCTTGAATTATTGGGTTCCCCAAGTGTTACAACCCGGTTTCCAAATCCCTACAGGATCCGAGACCGACTCGACTAGACTAATCCCAAGACCCAGTCGTCCAACAAGAAATAACCGAAAAATAGGAAAATAAATCATATTCACTATGCAAGGTAACTGACAGTAAAAGAGTACAAGCAGTAAAGAAGTAAAAGCTGTTAAACAGTACATACCACCACAACATGAAGAAAGTAGAAACAAAATTACAATAACAGAAGTGGTAAAAATAGTCTAAAACTCATTAGTAGAAAAGAGAGTACAACTAAAACAGGAAACTACTGCTGGGCTTGACTGGGCCCAGCACCCTCTGCAGTCGGTAACTCGAGCTGCTCAATTCCTGGACCTGTAAAGGGTTACGAGTAAAACGGAGTCAGCGAACGCTGAGTAGAGTGGTAACTAAACTAACTAAAGCAGTAAAAGCTAACAGGTAAATTTATCTTTTCCAATTATTTTATTTTACAAGTCATTCCTTTTCACCCATTGGTTTACTTTCAGATCTCTTTCTTGATCTCGCGTGTTCCTCATGGGAACGATCTTGATTGCAATCATTTCTGAAGAGTAAAAAGGATACGTGGTGCTCTCCTAGTCGAGAGAGTTCTCTATGATAATCCTACACCCAGTCAACCACCCCGAGGTCACAGACAGACGCAACGGTGACTAAGGCACGCGCGATAAGTGAACGGGTAGCTACCCCACATTGGCACGCAGTCAGTCGTTTCAGCTAGCGGGTACACCCAAAGTACAACATGGAACAGTATAGGGCCTAGCCCTCTCAGCAACAGGAGTCTAGCCCTTCAGAACTAAACAGGGATCTCGCCCCTCCACAGTCTGCGTACCCTCATCTGACTACCTTGGTTTGCCCAGTGAGCCTAACAAGTCGGTGCAGGGTGGCTAGATGAACCTCGGGCCCCATGGGGTGGCTAGCTCTCTCCCTACACTAGTAGCTCTCCCCGGTACAGTGTACGCAAGGGCCAATAGAAGTCGATGTAAAGTGGTCAATCCTAACCCCGGGTCCCAACCCAAGGGAGGCTAGCTCCGCTCTACACTAAACAGGGGGCAGTCGCTCTCCTTGGTATCACGTACTCAAGCGCCAGCACACTTCCCACTCACATTTCCAAATCCTTTCCATTCATCCACAGGAACTCTACTCCTAATTTCTCGTAGGGTTCATGCTCATATTCACCATGTTGTTCCATACCAGGTTTCATCATTCACATTTCCATTCTCGTATTTACACATGTAGCTCGTATTTCCACAATTAACATATGCAACAAGTGATATCACAGGTAGCTGTTTAACTAGCACAGGCATTTCATATTCCAACAGGCAACTCGTAATTATTATCAGATAATTGTTTACAATTCTACTCATTCATTTATGACTGCAATCTCAAACACGCATACAAACAGTGCAATTGTTTCTCATCCTAGGATTTATGCCACATCCTAGGTTTCTAGTTATCTAATTTCACATATGCATTCATGTTTTATAATTAAAACAGGGGGAAACTACTCTACCAGACAATCCGGGAGTACTGGAGGCTCGAACGGTAAACTCACGTGCCTCTGCAAGCCCCGAACACGCAACAGATCGAAGTCATATACCAAAGAACATACCAAAATGGAACGTTCATAACAGTATATCAGAATTTCTAACATGTAGAGGAACTCACAAGGAAATCATAGATATCTCGTTTGAGTAAAATGAATCCTAAACGGGTCAAAAACAGAACTACAGAACCAAATCAGACGTCTGGCACAAGGTTCAGATTTCTTAAAAGTTACCAGGGTCTCACCTCAAGTTCCTGTGTCGACCTCAGGTGTCCAGGACCCCTACTTGATCATCTGGACTTAGCTTCAGACGTCCGACCTCTCCTTCAGTCGTCTGGGAGTGCTTTCGGTCGTCTGGTAAGCTATCTAGACGTCTGAAATGCATGGGAGGGCATGTCGCGTGCCTTCCCAAAGCTGCTCCTACGTGCGACAGACAAATCCTCGCCTTTTAGCCAAACAGAAAGGCTCTGCAATGCGGCTTGCATGGTCGTAACCGCAAGAAGAATGTACCTACGCGAAACCTTGCTTTCAGATGTCCAGTGTCGTCACCAGACGTCCAACCCGTTGTCTGGATGGTACTCCAGACGCCGGATACTGGGAAAATCTTAGTACCAGAGCGAGCTCCGCTCCTCTCGCTGCACGTAGCTGCGGCTCCTCCCTCTTGTCTGCAACTCTGGCTGCAGCAGGAAGTCAGAGACGACTTCCCTGACACACTCCTCCCGCACTTGCCGCTCCGGCCATGCACCCTCCAACGAGCTCCCACGAACTCGCGAGCTCAACCTCCTCCTACTCTCTTCAAGCCACTCCTCGCTCCTCGCTCTCACTCCCTCTCTCTCGCTCACCCCTCTTATGGCAGTGGACAGGAAGTAAGGTGATGGTGGTGGAGTGGAGAAGAGAGGAAGGGGGAGAGGGGTCTTATATAGGGAGTGGGGTTAGGGTTCGGGAAAAGAAGAGAGAGAAGAAAGGAAGGCTGTCTGCACGCAGCCAGCACGGAGACCCGACCTTACATACAGATTTTTCAATTTCCAGATGTTTGGGAAGAGGTCCAGATGTCTGATCAGACATCTGACCAAAAGTCCAAACGTCTTAAAAGGCTCAGAACAGAACGAGTCTTTATACCAAGTAAATTTCATCCTTTGACATTGTCTTCATGTAGAATTCATCCAAAATGATCTTCTTATCAACTTCACTGACCCATATCCAAAGTATAATCTAGATTTTTGGAAGTTGACCCTTTGACCAGAGCATAATTGATATTGGTTAAGAATTGATTTTATCTCTAATGTTTCAGCATTCAAAGCTCTTGCAAAGAGGATGGTGTCATCCGCGAACATAAGGTGACTGACAGGTTGAGCATTGGCAGAAATCTTGAAACCTGAAAGCTTTTTAGAATGTAGAGAAATAGACAAGGATCTAGACAATAATTTTGTACATAAGATAAACAAGAAAGGGGAAAGTGGGCACCCTTGTCTAACCTCACGAGATGTTTTAAATGGTTTAGTAGTTTTTCCATTTACAATAACTTCAAAAGATGCAAACTTAATGCAATTGACCTGTAATGAGCTTAATTAACATAGAAGGAAAATGCAATTGACCAAACAGAAATGCACAAAACCCCATTCAAGTTTGTCAAATGCTTTTTCCATGTAAAGCTTGACGGCCATCGATTCATACTTCCTCTTCTTGATACGGAGAGAGTGGAAGATCTCTTTAGCTAATACAACGTTGTTAGCGACTTGTCTTCCTAATAAGAAGCCTAACTGATTAGGAGCTATAAGTCTGTGTAAGACAAGAGAAATTCTTCTAGCTGCTAACTTGGCCACAAGTTTGTATACGGCATTGGTTAAGCTAATAGACTTGTAATGTTTTGGTTCAAGAGGGTTATTTACCTTAGAAACAAGGAGGAAGGTCTTGCCCATCTCTTTTGGCATGTTCGCCTCTGAGAAACAAGAATGCATAAACATTAATACCACATTCTCCACCAAGCTCCAACTATTGTGATAGAATAATGTAGGGAAGCCATCCAGGCTCGGGCTTTTTGACGGATCCATGTGAAAGAGGACATTTTTTATTTCTTCTAGCTAGGGTATTGACTGACACCAAATTCTTTCGTCTTCAGACGTGCAGTCTTGTTGGTGAAAAAGGGTAGGCATTTTTGAATTCTCTTGTTCAGACTTGAAAAGTGAGGAGAAATGGTTAAGTAGGCAATGTTCAATCTTCCTTTGATCGCCCGTCTCCTCCGCATTTGACGATTTCATCCACTATATTTTGTTTTTCCTCCTTCTATTTGTAGCAAAAAGGTGGTAGAATTTCATGTTTCTATCACCACTCTCCACCCACATGTCTCGACCTTCAGTGCCAATGAAGTTCCTCTTTGAGAAGGACCTCTTCATAATTGCACCTTAGTTGTATCTCCCTATTGTAGTCTGCTATAGAGCAAGAAGAGTTCTGTAGAATAGCCAACTCCTTTTCTATATCAGATTTAGTAGACTTTCTGTTGGTCGGTGATTTTTTCTTCCAAATTTGTATGTCAGTGGATAACTTCTTTAATCTTTTACTGGACTGAATATTACCACTATTGACAGACCAACTGTCATTCAATACCCTCCTGAAGATATTTTCTAAGTACCAATTAGCTTCAAATCTCCATACATTTCCCCTCCACTTAAGGTTTCTTTTTGCACATAACAAGATGGGGCTATGATCGCTTCCGATAACAGGGAGATGCAAAACACCAGCCTTAGGATTCTCCAGCCACCAATCTCCTAAAACAAATACTCTACCTAGCCTAACCACATAAATAAATCTTGCCACATAAGATTCAATTATTCTAACCATTCTCTGCCAAAATAATTTTCTGTTGCCCTGAGATGGAGTTCCATAGAGATAGCATAGATACCAGCTTCAAGCCTTCCAAGTAATTTTTGAAATCAAACAATGTTTTTCAAAGTTTATTAAGTTGGCTTGAATGTTATGATTATATAACAGAGCTAATCCTCCTGACTTTTCAATAACTTCCACCAGGTAATTATTGCAAACTCTAAGGTAGTGCATAATCTGAGCCATTCGATGATTTTCAATGTGAGTCTTAGTTACATTCTTCGAAAAGAACAGCTGCTCCATCTCTCATAAGTACTATTTTTTCTCATTTAAGTATCTGGTTAATTTTTGTTTTTGATTCATGCCCATTGATGTTTCATAGCCGGTTGTTCTTGTTCTTAGAGCCCGTTCCTGTACTTTTTGCTTTATGCAGTTAAACATTGAGTAAATTACCCATTTACTCCAAAAGTGCAGGGTAATCATGAAAGCAATGAAGCTATATCGTTCTTCACAATGTTGTCATAGAGGCCGCATTCAAAATTAAGTATGCAAATTTAATAGTTTGATCACATCACCATGTTGCACCAAATTGCAAGGCCGTATAGTTCTTTTCCCGTACAGATCTTGATCAACTCAACTCGATAAATCAGATTGCTATTCCTGAAATCTTTTTAAGTAATTAACATTATCAAATCGTATATCTGTACACGATTACATATACATTGATATGTTTGGATGAAATATGTTTACAGTCGAAAGGACCAAAGGCCATGCATATTTGCATGGCGAATTTATAAGGTCTTTTCCATCGTATCATATCCTTTCCTACATATAAAGGGTTTTCACATATTAGTTTATGCACTGTTTATTATTTATTTATTTATTTTTCTTTGCTGCTATCTGTATTTTTTTGTTTTTTTTATTTCTCTCTTTCCTACATGTAACTTTCTTGATTTTATTTTATTTTTTATATTATTTAATAATTTTTATTTTCATCATCAATTTCCTTATATTATATTCTTTCATTAAAAATAAATATTAAATATATTTTTACAATAATATAAAATAATATATATATATAATTAAGTAACATAAACTCTATTATAAATCAAAATATACCAAATAATATATTTTACAACGTATAATATATATTGATTTTCGGATGATATTTTTAAGATTTTTATCGATCAAAAATTAAGATATAAAAGTAATATATTTTACAATATGTGGTGTACTGATTTGATAAAAGATTAAGATATATTAATTAAAAATTATATTAAATTTTTATATAATTAATTTTTGCATTGAGTTATGATTTCCCCTGCCAATAATTATGAATACAGGGAACATATTCTTCGAACTTTTCCTATTAACTTTAGTTTACGGGAGGAATTTATTAATTACCTGGCTTTGCCAATTGAAAATAGGGATGTTTCTTGTTGGTATTTGCTTAAGACCTGGGTTTATATCCTTGGGTGCTTACTAAAATAGGGGGTTCGAAGAGGAGATAACATGACGATTTTTAGAAAGTACGGTATTTACTTAGAAATGGGAGTTGAGAGGAGGGTGTAATTTGACAAAAGATAGTTTTACATTTGGATTGGTAATTAAATTAAGATTGGGGGATGGGGCGAGAGGTGTAAAAAATTGTTGAAAGTGAAGGAAGATTGAGGGAGACGATAGGGTGTGTAAGCATCAAGTAAAATAGAGATTGAAACTCCAGTTTTTCCATCTAACTCAAGTTTGTCAAAACTTGGGTTATCTTTGGATTGTCATGCATGGTAAACATTAGATACCCCTTATTTTGATGGATATCTTTGAAAATCTATTTCCATTACAAAAATGAATTTAAAAGCCTATCATAGGAAGAGAAGACTTGACAGCGGATTAGGCCTTAACATCGTAGGCTGTGTTTGGTTGAGAAATAGTCTTATTTCAATATAGAATTAGAGTAGGATAAGTTGAGGATGGTATTTTCTTGGTATGTTTGTAATAATTAGAAACTTATAATAATTGGTATGGTAGTATGATGTTAGTTGGTGATATTTTAATATTATAATTTAATGTGAATTGGTATATTATATTGAAGTTGGTATATTTTAATATATATTGAAGTCGATGTGAGTGAATGTATTATGATGTAAATGGATATTGTTATGACCTAATTCCTAAATTCATACAGGATCTGAAATCAGTTCCACTCGACTAATCCCAAGATCTAGTCTTCTAACAAGAAATAACTGAAAAGTAAGAAAATAAACTACATTCACTATGCAAGGTAACTAACAGTAAAAGAGTACAAGTAGTAACGAAGTAAAAGATGCTAAACAGTACATACCACCACAACAAAAAAGTAGTAACAAAAGTACAGTAACAGAAATGGTAACAACAGTCTAAAACTCACTAGTAAAAAATAGAGTACAACTACAACAGGAAACTAATTCTGGACTCGACTGGGCCCAGCACCTTCTGCAGTCGATAACTCGAGCTGCTCAACTCCTGGACCTGTAAAGGGTTATGAGTAAAACGGAATCAGCGAACGCTGAGTATAGTGGTATTAAACAAGCTAAAGCAGTAAAAGCTAACAGGAAAATTTATCTCTTCCAATTATTTTATTTTAAGTAATTCCTTTCCACCCATTGGTTTACTTTCAGATTTCTTTATTGATCTCGCATGTTCCTCGTGGGAATGATCTTAATTATAGTCTTTTTCGAAGAGTAGAAGGCACACGTGGTACTCTCCTAGCCGAGAGAGTCCCCCGTGATAATCTTACACCCAGTCAACCACCCTGAGATCACAGACAGATGTAGCGATGACTACTGCACACGCGATAAGTGAAAGGGTAGCTACCCCGCACTGACACGCAGTCAGTCGTTTCCGCTAGCGAGCACGCCCAAAGTACAGCACGGAACAGTATAGGGCCTAACCCTCTCAGCAACAGGGGTCTAGCCCCTCAGAACTAAACAGGAGTCTCGCTCCTCCATAGTCCGCACACCCTCGTCTACTACCCCGATTTGCCCAGTGGGCTTAACAAGTCGATGTAGGGTGGCTAGCTGAACCTCGGGTCCCGTGGGGTAGCTAGCTCTCTCCCTACACTAGTAGCTCTCCTCGGTACAGTGTACGCAAGGGCTAACATAAGTTGGTGTAGAATGGCCAATCCTAACCCCGAGTCTCAACCCAAGGGTAGCTAACTCCACTCTACACTAAACAGGGGACAGTTGCTCTCCTTGGTACCACATACTCAAGGGCTAGCACAATTCCCACTCACATTTCCAGATCCTTTCCATTCATCCACAGGAGCTCTACTCCTAATTTCCCATAGGGTTCATGCTCATATTCACCATATTATTCCATACCAGGTTTCATCATTCACAATTCCATTCTCGTATTATACACATGCAACTCGTACTTCCACAATTAACATATGCAACAAGTGATATCACAGGTAACTGTTTAACTAGCACAAGCATTTCATATTCCAACAGGCAACTTGTATTTGTTAACAAGCAATTGTTTACAATTCTACTCATTCATTTATGACTACAATCTCAAACACGCATACTGTAACGACCCGGTTCCCGAGTCCCTACGAGACACGAGAACCGGACCAACTCGACTAATCCCAAGACCTAGTCGTCCAACAAGGAAGTAACCAAAAGAGCAGTAAAATAAACCACATTCAGCATGAATATAACTAACAGTAAGAAAGTACAGCAGTAAGGGAAGAAACTACTACAATAGATACCACCACAACAGTAGAACAACATTTATCATATAACATGAACTGCAGGTAAAGAAAGTACAGCGGAAACAAGAACTACTCACTATAACAGAAACAAAAGAGGTACAAAAGACTGTGGTAAACTCTACTGGACCCTACTCGACCCAGCGTCCTCTGCAGCCGCTGACCCTGGCTGCTCAACACCTGGTCCTGAAAAAGGTAACGAGTGTAACACGTCAGCAAAACGCTGAGTAGAGTGGCAACTAAAACTAAAGACAACAGTAGAGTGTACAGTAGCTGTTATGTTCTATTACTTTCTTTATTTACATCTTTCAATTGTCTCACTATTTCATTTATTTCTCAGATCTTTTACTTGATCTCGAATGTTCCTCGTGGGAACGATCTTGATTGCAGTCTTTTCCAAAAAGTAGAAGTAGCACGTGGTGCTCTCCTGGCCGGGAGAGTCCCCCGTGGTGATCCTACCCTCAGTCAACCACCCCAAGGTCACTGACAGACGTAACGGTGACTACGGCACGCACGATAAACGCACAGGTAGCTAACCCGTACTGGCACGCAGTCAGTCGTTTCAGTTAACGGGTGCACCCAAAGCACAGCACGGAACCAGCCCAGGGCAGAGCCCTCTCAGTAACAGGGGTCCAACCCCTCCACAATAACCAAACCGAGGCCTTGCCCCTCCACAGTCCGCGCACCCTCGCCTGACTACCCTGATTTGCCCCAGCGGGCCTAACAAGTCGGTGTGGGAGGCTAGCAGAACCCCGGGGCCCGTGGGGTAGCTAGTACCTCCCTACACTAGTAGCTCTTCTCGGTACTGCGTACGCGAGGGCCAGCAAGTCGGTACAGAGTGGCCAGTCCTAACCCCGGGTCCCTGGGGCGGCTAGCTCCGCTCTGCACTAAAGAGGGGGACAGTCGCTCTCCTTGGTACTCCGTACTCAAGGGCCAGCTCACTTCCCCAAAACTATTCCATTCACTTTCCAGGAGTTCTACTCCTACCTCCCCGTAGGGTTCCATCCTTTTTACTCAAACATCCAGGTTTCACTTTCCAGTTTCACATTCTTACAATCCATGTTCTCAACCATGTTATCTATTCACAACAGGCAGCTATTAATTCAAATTACAGGCAGCTTTATATCTCTTTCCATTTTCCAAGACTGCAGTATTATACATTCCACTAGTTTTCCCATCCTAGGATTCATGCCATATCCTAGGATCTATCATACAATCTAGTTTTCCAGTCCTAGGATTCATGCAACACCTAGGAGCTATCATTCCATCTATTTCTCATTCCTAGGGTTCATGCAATGTCCTAGGTTCTATTTATGGTTTCATAATTTAACAGATTTTAATAACTTAAAGCCACTCTACCAGGCACAACGGGAGTAATGGGGGCGTGATCGGGAATCCCGCGTGCTTCCGCGACTCCCAAGACTGCAACTGAATGAGGTCCTATCACAAGGATCAAACACAAGGAAAGTCTCAAAACAGTGCATAGCTACTGTAGACGGGTAGAGGAATTAATTCTGAAAAGAACGCAACTCGAATCGCGGAAAACGGAGCTCGAACGGGCCCTAAACGGGTCGAAAAAGACGATACTGTGTAAAATCAGACGTCTGGAACTTCTTCCAGACGTCTTAAAAAGTGGATCAGAGAATTACCTGCTCAGCGTGGTTTCCTAGACGTCCAGAAGTCTGCGGGGACGTCTGGCCTAGCTTCAAGACGTCCGATGGTTACCCCGGACGTCTGGAGGTCTCTCCCACCGTCTGGTACAACAGCCAGACGTCTGATTCACAAACGATGGCGAATCAGCGAGCCTGCGCACAACCAACTCCCTCCCTCAGTACGGTCAGTCGACAGGAAGGAAGAAGAAAGCGGAATACTCACCTTTCAGACGTCTGTGTGATCTTCCAGACGTCTCCCTCGCCGTCTGGCTATTAACCCAGACGTCTGATTCTGGAAATTTTTCCAGAACAGGGCACCACCCGGCTTCCGCTCGCGACGCCGCCCGCGTCGCACCCGCGCGTCTGCTGCTCAGACCGCAGCAGGTCCCTCTCCGCGTCGTTCCGCACCCCCTGCGCCATCCGCCGGCCGGCCCTAGCAGCCTCGGCGAGCTTGCCCGCACGGCAGAGCTCCGCTCTCGCACGCAGCACCTCCTCCTCGCTCACTGCGGCCACCGCTGCCGCCCTCGCGCTCTCTCGCTCTCGCACACAGGAAGGAGGAGAGGAAGGGGTGGAGACGACGGGAGGGGAGGCGTGGCCTTTTTAAGGCCGCACGAGGAGGAGAGAGAAGGAGCGCGGCAGGGGTCTGCAGCCGCAGAGAGAGAGAGGGAATATCGAATATGCGGGTCTGCGCGCTCAGGCGCGCAAACGACTCACGCGTGTGGAAGATAACGATTTTTCAGACGTCTGGAAACGATCCCAGATGTCCTGTAAGACGTCTTGATGTGACCCCAGACGTCTGGTCCGATGTCTGGGCCACCTCCCAGACGTCTTAAAAGACGTCTGGGGCACGCATTCGTTACACATACAAACAGTGGACTATTTCTCGTCCTAGGATTCATGCCACATCTTAGGGCTCTAGTTATCTAATTTCATATATGCATTCATGTTTTATAAATAAAATAGGGGGAAACCACTCTACTAGACAATCTGGGAGTACTGGAGGCTCGAACGGCAGACTCACGTGCCTCAGCAAGCCCTGGACACGTAACGGGTCGAAGTCCTATATCAAGGAGCATACCACAAAGGAACATTCAGAATAGTATATAAGGATTTCTAACATGTAGAGGAACTCACAAGAAAAACACAGATATCTTGTTTGCGTAAAACAAACCCCAAACGGACTAAACGGGTCAAAAACAGAACTGTAGAACCAATCAGATGTCTGGCACAAGGTTCAGACATCATAAAAGTCACCAGGGTCTCACCTCAAGTTCCTGCGTCAACCTCAAATGTTCAAGACCCCTACTTGACCGTCTGGACTTAGCTCCAGACGTCCGACCTCTCCTCCAATCGTCTAGGAGTGCCTCCAATCGTCTGGTAAGCTATCCAGACGTTCGAAGTGCGTGGGAGGGCATGCCGTGCGCCTTCCCAAAGCTGCTCCTACGCATGATAGAGCAGCAACACCTCTTTTAGCCAAACAAGTCGGCTCTGCGGTCGGTCTGCACGGCCGTAACCGCAAGAAGAACGTGCCTACGCGAAACCTTGCTTTCAGACATCCAGTGTCGTCACCAAACGTCCAGCCCATCATCTAGAAGGCACTCCAGACATCTGATACTGGAAAAATTCCAGTACCAGAGCGAGCTCCCGCTCCTCTCACTGCATGCAGCTGCAGCTCCTCCCTCTCGTCTGCAACTCCGGCTACAGCAGGAAGTCGGGGACAGCTCCCCAACACTCTCCTCCTGCATGCACCGCGATAGCTGTGCGCACTCCGGCGAGCTCCCACGAAGCTCGGGAGCTCAACCTCCTCTTCATCTCTTCACGCCGTTCCTCGCTCCTTGCTCTCGCTCCCTCTCTCTCGCTCGTCCCTCTCACGGCAGTGGAGAGGAAGGAAGGTGGTGGTGGTGGTGGTGGAGTGGAGAAGAGGGGAAAGGGGGAGAGGGCTCTTATATAGGGAGTAGGGTTAGGGTTCAGTGAGGAAGGAGAAAAGAAGAAGAGAGAGAAGGAAGGCTGTATGCACGCAGCCAGCGTGCAAACCCGACCCTGCGTACAGATTTTTCAATTTCCAGACGTCTCAAAAGGCTCAGAACAGAACAGGTCTTTACATCATAACAAACTTAAAGGAAGTTTCGTCCCCAAAAATTGAACTAGCTAGGGTGCTGAAAGAGAAATATAAACGCATAACAAACTTAAAGAGGATCGAAGTCAGTCTTAAAAGACGTACCCTCAAAAAGCTCTGGGTACCGCTCTCGCATCGCTGCCTCAGGCTTCCACGTAGCCTCGTACCGCTGGCTCCTCCAGAAAACCTTCACCAGGGGTACCTTCTTCCATCTCAAACTCCGGATAGCTCTGTCTAGTATCTGCGCTAGTCTCTCGAGGTAGGTCAGGTCGTCACCTGAGGTAGGACAGCTCTGTCTGTGCCGGATCAGCCTGAGACCAACCTCCCACTTGGTCCCCACCTCAACCCAACTCAAGGGGTGTAGTACACCTCCATCCGTACAGAGCCTTGTAAGGTGCCATGCTGATGCTCGAGTGATAGCTGTTATTATATGCAAACTCTGCCAGGGGTAAGTGCTCCTCCCAAGAGCCCCTCCAGTCTAGCACATAGGCGTGCAAAAGGTCCTCAAGTGTCTGTATAGTGCGCTCTGACTGTCCATCCATCTGGGGGTGGTGCGCCATACTGAACCTCAACCGTGTCCCCAAAGCCTGCTGAAAGTCGGCCTAAAACTGGGAAGTAAAATAGGTATCCCGGTCGGATACAATCTCACATGGAACTCTTTGCAGACGTACCAAATCGCGAATGTACCTCTCTGCCAACTACGCTGGTCCCAAGGTGACTTGGATCGGTAAGAAACGTGCCGTCTTTGTCAATCTGTCCACTATCACCCAGACTGCGTCATGTCCTCGCTGGGTAATGGGTAAGCCCACCACCAAGTCCATGGTGATGCTCTTCCACTTCCACTCTAGCATAGGAAGTGGCTGCAACAGCCCTACAGGCGTCTGATGCTCAGCCTTCACCTACTGGCACACCAAACACTGCTGCACGAACTCACCTACATCCCGCTTCATCCCTCTCCACCAAAAGTCACATCTCAAATCATATACATCTTCGTGTTCCCAGGATGTATGGTGAACCTGGACCCGTGCACCTTAGTCAGGAGCTCTCTCAACAATTCCTCATCCCTGGGAACGCATAAACGTCCCCTCATATGCAGCATCTCGTCTGTAAAAGAGAAGTCCATTGGGTCCCCTGACAGCACTCTGTCTCACAATGACTGCAGGCACGAATCTGTCATCTGACCTGTGATGATGCGGTCTATCAGTTCTGGTCTCGTCTGTCGTGTCAGTGTCACTGCCCCACAATACCCCTGTGACTCTCGAGGTCGCCAACTGCCCAACTCCTCTATAAGTCTCCAGCTTTGTGCCTGTAAACTGGCCAAGTGGGTGGGTACCTTCCGGCTCAAGGCGTCAACCACCACGTTGGCCTTCCCTGGATGGTAGGAGATGCTGCACTCATAGTCCTTCAGGAGCTTTAACCAACGTGTCTGTCTCATGTTAAGCTCCTTCTGATCAAACAAGTACCTGAGGCTCTTATGATCCGTGAAAATCTCAAAGGTCTCACCGTAAAGGTAGTGCCTCCATATCTTCAGCGTAAAGACAACAGCTGCCAACTCTAAGTCATGGGTAGAGTAGCTATGCTCATGGGACTTCAGTTGCCACGAAGCGTAAGCGACAACGTGACCCTGCTGCATGAGCACACCCCCTAACCCCTACAACAAAGCATCCGTGTAGACCACAAAACCGCCACTGCTATCTGGGATGGTAAGCACAGGAGCTGAAGTCGGTCTCTCCTTCGACTACTGAAAACACGTCTCACAAGCGTCTGTCCAAGCAAAGGGCACGTCCTTCCGGGTCAACTGAGTCATAGGACGCGTAATCTACGAGAAACCCCTAATAAATCACTGGTAGTAACCTGCCAATCCTAAGAAGCTGTGTATCTCTGTCACTGTACGTAGCCTCTCCCACCTGAGTATAGCCTCAACCTTGGCTGGATCCACAACCAAACCATCTCCTGAAATCACATGGCCCAAGAAGGTCACTTGCCTCAGCCAAAATTCGCACTTGCTATATTTGGCATACAGCTTGCATCATCTCAAAGTGTCCAGAACCATCCGCAAGTGCTGTCTGTGCTTTGTCTGATCCCACGAGTAAACGAGCACGTCATCAATAAATACCACCACAAACTGATCCGGATACGGTCTGAAAAACTGGTTCATCAAATCCATAAAGGCAGCGGGGGCGTTGATCAGCCCAAACAGCATGACCAAAAACTCGTAGTCTCCGTACCAAGTGCGGAAAGCTGTCTTGGAGACGTCGGTCTCCCTGATCCTCAACTGGTGGTAGCCTGATCTCAGATCTATCTTGGAGAATACTGTGGCACCTTGCAACTGGTCAAACAGATCATCAATCCTCGGCAGCGAATACTTGTTCTTAATGGTGACCCTATTCAGCTGTCTGTAGTCAACACAAAGGTGTAGGGTACTAATGAGAACCTCATCATAAATCCTAACTAGCACAATCTAACCCAAATATGTGATAAAAAGCTCCTACATGACACAAAGAAAGGCTTAACTCAGAGAATTCTGAGTTTAAGAATAAAATAAATCATAAGGGGTAAAACTGCAATTCCACCAATGCAGTTTGCAAACAGGGTAATTAAGGGTCCAAACACAGGTCAAACAAGCTTAACAAGAAGGAAAGTGGGATAATCTGATCTAAAAAAGGGTTGTAGCAACTTCTAGGAATTAAATGACATTCTATAACCCTAAAATACACCCACTTCAATTCACGAGATTCGAGGTAGGATAAAAATCAACTGAACCCTCTAAAATTCATAGAAAAATACTCTTTAGGGTTTAGAACCTTCAATTTGGCCTTAGAAACCTATTTTGACCTAAAAAGAGAACCATGCCCAATTAATAACTTAATTTGGGCTTTTACGCAAATTATCCAGTCAAACATGGTCCAACCTAGAATTAAAATTCACCATTAAAATCCTTAGGTTCAAACTGGTCTGGTATAAAAACTTGAGCCTAAGAAGAGACCTCCTTGACCGACTTTACAATTTGGTCCTCTTCATTTACTTTTCTACCCTTACTTTTGAAACCCTTGCATTTAGGCCCCCATATTTTCATCATTCTTTGCAGAACGGTCCTCCCTGCAACTTCTGTGCAGCGCCATACTCCGGCGACCTTGCGCGAAGCATGGCATCGCGTAGGGCAGGGCTGCCGTACTGCAAAGTAGAAGCGGGGTTCCTTGCGACGTACTCCGTCGCAGGGACCCGCCCATGCCCTCTGCCGACCACCATACCTTCGGTGCGAACGTGCGAAAGGTATGGGTGTCATCTCCGACCTTACTCCGGCGAGGCTGGCACGACGCCAGCACGCCCCTCCCTCTACGCCAACCCCTTTATAAGGAGTGGCACACCTTGCCGACTCCGATAAGCTTCCTTTGATGGAGTTCTACCCCCCCCTTTCATCCCTTTCTCCTCCGGTCAGAGAGCCCGAAGCTTCCGGCGAATTCCTCCTCTTCCTCCTCGTCGCTTTGCTGCCTTACCTACAGCAGGGTTTGCCCTACTCTGTCGTCCACGTCGGGCTGTACCCGCCGGCACCCTCCGCCTGCTTCCTCGTCGTCGAAACCCTCCTCCACGGCATCTTCATCTCCAGCTCCGGCAGATACGAGCCGGATGCTCCGCCCTCCCCCTTCGTCGAATACTTTCTCTCTATTTCCCTTGCATTTCCCCCCTTTTAAACTGCCCGTTCGACCACCCGACCGCCACCATCCAGACCACCCTCTCCACCTCCGATCACCCCCTCCGGCGTGACCATCTCACGACCACAGACACTCCCGCACCCCGCCGACCATCCCACAAGCTCCCTCACACTCCACTCTATCCATTCCCCATCTCCATTCACTGCCAAACGCCACCCGACCACCCCACGAACAAACCCACCTCTCCGGCCACAGTCTGACCTAGGTCAGCCTCTTCACACACTCCTCACCCACCACCGCATGCCGGTGGGCCTGGTCCCGGGTGCGATACCTGAAGGTTCAGGCCCTACCAGGAGGGGGTGACATAATAATTGCGGAAATAAAATAAACAATCTCTGAAAAAATCAATCGCACAAGTACACAAGTAATTTTAGGTGGAGACCCAAACCGAGTGAAAACCACCACCTAACCCTCTCGAGTTAGGATTTTCCGATCAACCAAGTTGATCAAAATCCACTAAACCGAATCACTTTAAACGAGGGTGATTCAACCTCAATACAATCACGCTACTTACACGAGGGTAGCGTACCTCAACCCCTTCTCTCCACGAGAAGGATTTTGTCTCGCGAAGGAGACAGGAATTCGCAAAGCGAATACCCAACCAAATAACAAAGATAAAAGAAACAACAAGTCCTATAGAGCCAACAAAGTAATTTTAAACCTAGCTTCTATAGGAAATAGGATGCTCCCCTTTGCAAGGAGTGCGTCGAGTTGATGACGCGGTGTGAGCCACGCGACGGCACAACTTCGCTCTCGTGAACAACGGCGGGAGAGCGGGTGCGCAACAGCTTGATGCTCTCAAGAGAATGGAGCTTGAGCTTGGAGAGCAAGAGCTAACTAGGACACAAGAGAGTGGAAAGTGTATTACAAAGTGTTTCTTGTGTATCTTGGTCTCTCTAGGTGTGTGTTTGTGTTGCAAAGGCTCCCCTCTATTTATGGAGGCCTTAGGAAGGCTTTGGAAGGCTTAGAAAAGCTTTCATAGCCGTTGGGTGCAAAGCCCAAGAGAATCAGGCCGAAATCAGGACAATGATTGTGCTTGACAGGGTAATCAGACGTCTAACTCTGGCATCAGACGTCTGGAAGGCCACTTTAAGACGTCTGATTTCAAGGTCAGACGTCTGATTTCATGCGGGTTTCCTCCTGACTTGAATCAGATCTAAACAGGGTTCTTGTTCAAGTCTATCAGACGACATACAGGACGTCTGGCACTATGTCTGGACGTCTGAAAACCAACTTTTTCTACAGAATGGATTTGCAACGGCTAGAAAATCTTTGAGAAGAGATTTTCGGGTCAGTCGAGGCAAAACGGTCAATTATCAGACGTCTGATAAGCTTCTAACGGTCATATTCTGCAGTGCCTGCTAAGCTAGCCAACGGTCCACTATCTGGACGTCTGGCAAGTCCATCAGACGTCTCCTAAGACGTCTGGTCTAAGGTCTGGATGTCTGATTTCATCAGACAGAACTAGCTATGTCCAGCCTAACAGATATCAGACGTCTGAAACAACAGTCAGACGTCTTAAAATACTTTATCAGACGTCTGATTTGGGAATTAGACGTCTGTAAACTCTATTTAAACCCTATATTGGTTTTCTAAGTGTTTTACAGAAAATCTAAGTATCCTAGGGTTGTGCAGGTGTTCCGAGGACTACTGTTAGGGTACTTTGAGGCTCTTTAACATGAAATATCTAAGGAAATAAAGAGCAACAAAAGAAACGAAAAATGCAACAAGTACAAAAGAAGGAAATCTATCATATTCTTCATTTCCTTCCATCTTTAATATATCGCTCCTCGCGAATCTCTTCTGCTCTCCATCGAGCTCCTCCAATCCATCTTGGATGCGAGCTCGAACTCCGTCTAATCACGTATCCATTTGCGATTGACCTGAAATCTAGGACTCAAAGCGCAAATATTAAATGACACGTGTTTTGTTATCGTCAAAACAAATGATCGTGGTGCTCTAGCACCAACAATACCCGCACCCGATTACCCGGCTCTGGGAGAGCAGTCCTTAGAGAGAAATCTGAGAAAGAGAGAGACGCGGGGAAGGGTAAGGTTAGGTTTTGCTCTGACCCTTGTGTGAGCGTGCAAGAAGAAAGAAAGAAGAAGAAGGCAGGAAGGAAAAGAAGAAGAAGGAAGCGGATGAAGCCTTAGCCAGGGCAGCTGAAGAAGAAGAAGTGAAGGAGAGAAGAAGAAGAAGAAAGGAAGAAGAAAAGAACTATAGCAGAGCCACAGATAAGTCGTCCGAACACAGTATCAGATGTCAGAATCCCCACAGCTGCAGAAGGCAGGAAGGAAAAGAAGAGAAAGAAGAAGATCACCACAGCTGCCGGCTAAAGAAAAGAAGGGAAGAAAAGAAGAACAGAAGAAGAGGCCAAGAAAAGAAGAAAGAAGAAGGCAAGAAGAAAAAGAAGGAAGAAGACATCACAGCCAGAAAGAAAGAAAGAACAGAAGAAGAACAAAGAGGAAAGAAGAAAGAACAAAGAAAGAAAGAAGAAGAGAAGAGAAACGGTCAAGGAAGAAAAGAGAAAGAGAAGAAGAAGCCAAGATCTCCCTCTCTCTCTCTCTCTCTTATTTTTGTAACATAATAGAGAACTTAATTAGATTTCTAGAAGCATAGTTGCTCCCTGAGTTCAAGCTCAGGAAAACCTCGTTCCGAGTAAAAAATTTTGTAATAGGTAATCTAGTAGCTGTGTTGTCTTATACTATAACGACTGTACTATAAATAACATAAAGACACAACTAGCCTTACCACCCGCAACCACTACCAGGTACTATCCTTCTTCTTCACAAATAACACAGGGGCTCCCCATGGGGACGCACTGGGCCTCACAAAGCCCTTCTCCAACAGGTCCTGTAGCTGTGACTTGAGCTCTCGCAGCTCAAGTGGTGCCATCCAGTATGGTGCAATAGAAATGAGGCTGGTCCCCGATACCAGTGAGATCTCAAACACGATCTCACGCTCAGGCGGTAGTCCTGGCAGTTCCTCTGAAAACACGTCGGGGTACTCTCTGACCACTGGGATGCTCTGAAAGTCTGCCACAGGGCTGAGCTCCACCACCACCACACAGGCTAGGAAGCCCTCACACCCCTAGCCCAAAAGTCTTGCTGCCCGGAGCGAAGATATGCACCTGAAACCTTCGTCCACCGACTGTCCGTGAAACTCAAAGGAAGGCATCTCTGGCATGGAGAAGACGATCTTCCTCCCGAAACAATCCACCAAAGCATGGTAAGCGGACAACCCATCTATCCCCAGAATCACGCCAAAATCATCCATCAGTTTCACAATCAGGTCAGCAGGGAGATTGTGTCCCCCAATACTAACCTCATAGTCTGTGTAGACCTCCTCAGCTACAAACAGTTGACCACCTAGACCTCTGATCACAAACGTATCCTCTAACAACACGTAGTCCTGTCCCAAACTGACAGCAAAACTCGCAGCGACAAAGGAGTGTGTGGCGCCGAAATCAAAAAGCACGTAAACTAATCTACCAGAAACAGTAACCATACTTGCCACCACTAAACTGGACGCCCTGGCGTCTTTGTGTGTCAGGGCGTTGATACGCCCCTCAGCTCTCGGTGTAGAATAAGTAGCCACACTCTACGTCGGCCGAGTAGCTGCTAGCCGGTACCCTCCCCATGACTGCTGTCCTTCCCCATGCACCTGGGAGCCACGACCACCTGCTCGGCCTCCAACGCTCGGTGCAGAGAGCATCTACTACGCTCCAGCCCTAGACGGGCAGCCCCTCCTGATGTGGCCCGACTGGCCACACTAGTAGCATAGGTGGACTCGACTCCCTCCCTTGGTCGGTCCGTGCTGACGGCTGGGCAGGGGTCCAGTGCTGACAGCAGGCCCTTGTCGGGGGCCCTCAAAGGCCACTGACGGCCCTGCAAAGCGAGACGGCTCTCCCGCGGGCACCGCGTGCCTCCTCTCTCATCGGCCATGTGAGTACTCTGGCTAGTAGGGCCTCTTCTGTCTGCTGTCGGTGTCTCGTGTGGCCGAGTTGGTCTCCTCGTACGTCATGGCTGCCTCCACCACTCTTGAAAAAGTGGGCAACTTCAGGGGTTTGACATACCCCCAAATAGCAGGTCGGAGCCCCTTAGTGAATCTCCACAGGCGCTCCTCCTCCGTATCTACGGCTGTCGCAACAAAACATGACAGCTCTAGCAAGTGCGTGCGATACGCGCTAACAGTCATCGTCCCCTGGTGGAGAGTGTGGAACTCCCGCCTCCTCTGGTCCTGCCAATTCTATGGGAAGTACTGCTCGCAGAAGAGGGTCATGAACTGGTCCCACGTCGGCTCTCCCCTCTCCTGGCCTCTGACTGCCCTCCACCACCTGTGTGCCGCACTTTCCAGCTGGTACGTGGCAAAAGCCACGCAGCACTCTGCAGGGGGCAAAGGGTGTCAAACACCTTCTCAATCTACTCTAGCCAATCCTCTACCTCAAACGGGTCCACATCCCCCTTGAAGGAGGAGGGCTTCAACTTTCGGAACTGTCCGAAGAGCTCGTATTGCAGCTGCAGTGGGGGAATAGGCATGCCCCCAAGAAAGGAGGGCTCGTGCTCCGAAGTGTCAGAGTGCGGTGGGGGTGGTGGAGGACCACCCCCTCCCCCTCCTGCTCGTCCAGCGCTACGTCGGTCTCTCGGTCCCACAGAGGACTCCCCCTCCATGTCCCCACGGAAAGGCGCCCGTGGATGTGGGTGGAGATCCTCTCGTACTATGTCTTGGATCAGCTAAGCAAGGTCCTGGGCTTGAACGCCTGGGAAAAGTGGCAGGTCGACTAGCACCTAAGGCCGGGTACGACCGCCCCTCTGACCTAGTCTACGACTGCGTCTGCGGCCCACCTCAAGAACTCCACGACAAGGCATCTCCGGCAAAGAGATGCGGAAAACAGAACAAAAGAAGTCAACTCTAACGGACTTCAGCGAAAGGAACTCAGAATAGATGTCAAGCGGTACATTGTGGTGGTTACTCTAGTTACATGCATGTGAATTAGTTATTTTCAAGCTAGTTTGTTCATTTCTCAGGACGACCTTACTCTGATACCATCTTGTTACGACCCAGTTCCCGAATTCCTACAGGACCCGAGACCGGCTCGACTTGACTAATCCCAAGACCCAGTCATCCAACAAGAAATAACTCAAAAGTAGGCAAATAAACCACATTCCCTATGCAAGGTAACTAACAGTAAAAAAGTACAAGCAGTAAAGAAATAAAAGCTATTAAATAGTACATACCACCACAACAACAAGAAAGTAGTGACAAAAGTACAGTAACAGAAACGGTAACAACAGTCTAAAACTCACTACTAGAAAAGAGAGTACAACTACAACAAGAAACTACTGCGGAGCTCGACTGGACCCAGCACCCTCTACAACCGGTGACTCGGGCTGCTCAACTCCTAGACCTGTAAATGGTTATGAGTAAAATGGAGAGCGAACGGTGAGTAAAGTGGTAACCAAACTAACTAAAGCAGTAAAAAGCTAACAGGTAAATTTATCTCTTCCAATTATTTTATTTTAAGTAATTCCTTTCCATCCATTGGTTCACTTTCAGATTTCTTTCTTGATCTCGCATGTTTCTCGTGGGAACGATCTTGATTGCAGTCTTTTCCGAAGAGTAGAAGGCACACGTGGTGCTCTCCTAGCCGAGAGAGTCCCCCGTGATAATCCTACACCGAGTCAACCACCTCGAAGTCACCGACAAATGTAGTAGTGACTACGGCATGCGCGATGAGCGCACGGGTAGCTACCCCGCACTAGCACACGGTCAGTCGTTTCCGCTAGCTGGTACGCCCAAAGTACAGCACGGAACAGTATAGGGCCTAGCCCTCTCAGCAACAGGGGTCTAGCCCCTCAGAACCAAATAGGGGTCTCGCCCCTTCACAGTCGGCGTACCCTCGTCTGACTACCCATGTTTGCCTAATGGGCCTATCAAGTTGGTGTAGGGTGGTTAGCTGAACCCCGGGTCCCATGGGGTGACTAGCTCTCTCTCTACACTAGTAGCTCTCCCCAGTACAGTGTACGCGAGGGCCAACAGAAGTTGGTGTAGAGTGGCCAATCCTGACCCCAGGTCTCAACCCAAGGGTAGCTAACTCCGCTCTACACTAAATAGGGGACAGTTGCTCTCCTTGGTACCACATACTCAAGGGCTAGCACAATTCCCACTCACATTTCCAGATCCTTTCCATTCATCCACAGGAACTCTACTCCTAATTTCCCGTAGGGTTCATGCTCATATTCACCATATTGTTCCATACCAGGTTTCATCATTCACAATTTCATTCTCGTATTATACACATGCAACTCGTACTTCCACAATTAACATATGCAACAAGTGATATCACAGGTAACTGTTTAACTAGCACAGGCATTTCATATTCCAACAGGCAACTTGTATTCATTAACAAGCAATTGTTTACAATTCTACTCATTCATTTATGACTGGAATTTCAAACACGCATACAAATAGTGCGACTATTTTTAGTCCTAGTATTCATGCCACACCCTAGGGCTTTAGTTATCTAATTTCATATATGCATTTATGCTTTATAAATAAAACAGGAGGAAACCACTCTACCAAACAACCCGGGAGTATTGGGGACTCGAACGGTAGACTTACGTGCCTCAGCAAGCTCTAAACATGTAATGGGTCAGAGTCCTATATCAAGGAACAAACCACAAAAGAACGTTTAGAACAGTATATAAGGATTTCTAACATGTAGAGGAACTCACAAGGAAAATACAGATATCTTATTTGCGTAAAACGGACCCCAAATGGATCCTAAACGGGTCAAAAACGGAACTGTAGAACCAAATCAGAAGTTTGGCACAAGGTCCAGATGTCTTAAAAGTCACCAGGGTTTCACCTCAAGTTCCTACTTCAACCTCAGACGTCCAAGACCCCTACTTGACCATCTGGACTCAGTTCCAGACGTCTGACCTCTCCTCCAGTCATCTAGGAGTGCCTCCGATCGTCTGGTAAGCTGTCCAGACATCCGAAGCGCGTGGGAAAATGTGTCGTGCGCCTTCCCAAAGCTGCTCCTACGCACGACAGAGTAGCAACACCCCTTTTAGCCAAATAAGTCGGCTCTGCGATGCGGCCTGCATGGCCGTAACCGCAAGAAGAGCGTACCTGCCCATTCTTTCAAACATCCGGTGTCGTCACCAGACGTCCAGCCCATCATCTAGAAGGCACTCCAGATGTCTGATACTGGAAAAATTCCAGTACCAGAGTGAGCTCCCGCTCCTCTCGCCGTGTGCAGCTGCAACTCCTCCCTCTCGTCTGCAGCTCCAGCTACAGCAGGAAGTCGGGGACGGCTCCCCGACGCTCTCCTCCTCCCACATGCTCCGCGGCATCCGTGCACACTCCGACGAGCTCCCAAGAAGCTTGAGAGCTCAACCTCCTCTTCCTCTCTTCACGCCGCTCCTACTCCTCACTCCTCACTCTCGCTCGTCCCTCTCATGGTAGCGGAGAGGAAGGAAGGTGGTGGTGGTGGAGTGGAGAAGAGAGGAAGGGGGGAGAGGGCTCTTATATAGGGAGTAGGGTTAGGGTTTGGTGAGGAAGGAGAAAAGAAGAGAGAAAAGGAAGGCTATCTGCAGGCAGCCAGCGAGCAGTCCCGACCCTACGTACAGATTTTTCAATTTCCAGACGTCTGGGAAGAGGTCCAGACGTCTTAAAAGGCTTATAACAGAATGGGTCTTTACAGATACTGATGTTGATGTGATATAGAAAATGATGTTGATGTAATGTTGGTGAGAAATTATAAAACTCTTCGGGAGAAACCTTTAACTCATTCTTTCCCTACATGTAAGCTCTTATCTCAACTACTAATTCACTACCAAACACAACCTTAGTATCAAAAATTTTAAGACTTGTATGTAAAACAAGTACACGAGCATGACAATCTCTCTAAGCCTTCGATACTATGTACTTAAATTTTTAAACAAGATATCTTCTTGGTTGCGACCCCTTCCTCCCGAGTCCCGTTCAGCCTAAGCTCCAAATCCCTAGCTGCTACTGGGGCTCTGGTCGACCATCTCGCTAGCCAGAGCCCCCCCTCTGCATCTCATTCACCTTTCAGCTCCATCCTACCTCCCCTTCCTCCTCTCAAGTGGGTTTCTTCGTAGCTCAACCTTCTTTGCCTCTACTTCTTCGAAGATGTGGCGCTTGCAACAGCAACCCTGGTTTTAGTGCGTGGCTACTGGAGCTATAGGTTTGGTCGAGGTGGTGGCTACAGGGTGCACAGATGTGCAACAGCGATGCCTACAGGAGCTGCTTTCGGTGACAGAGGTTTTCCCATGATCTTACTTGCTACGAGGGCCCCTTTTAGATATAGATTCTTCATTTTTTATCCACTTTCACTCGGATCGACATCATTTTTTGTGTTTGGAGCCACTTCAAACGTGGGCTCATCACGACCAGGTACTTAGTCGACTTTTTTCAACTGTTCCTCACTTATTAGCATGGTTCGTTGACGACGTCAGCGATACTTTGTTGTATTTACTACGTGGCAAAAGGCTTTTCCTACATCTAAATTAATGTTTAGGATGCTTTTTTTTTTCCTTTTTTATTTTCTTTGCATGGTTGTTTTGAAATTCTCTTCTTGAAGAGGAGTTACTTTCCCTTTTGTTTAAGAGGCATAGGATATCTTTCCTCCTTAATTGCTTTTTCATTTTCCTCCCCTTAATTAAAAAAATTTCCTTTAACGAAAAATCAAAAGATATCTTTTTCGTTGAAGCCTCGGAACGATGGACCATACTGATCCAACTCCGTTCATCTGAACCTCCGTTGGCTAATTCTCTCACTTGTACTGGAAAATGGCAGTGATCCGCCAAGCCAGACGAGCCAGAAGCAAGCAATAGCGAACGATCGATAAAACACTCACTGAATGCAGAGATTTACCTTGAAAATCCCTTCGAGACGAAGAATAAGAATCATCGGAAATGAGCGTCATATGTAGATTCGAGGATACAATAAAGTTACGACTGAAAATAAATAAAAAAATATACGTTGTAACTTATTTTTGTAAGGTGTGCAGTAAGAGAAGGAGATGGACTACTATATATATATATATATATATATTGATTTTAGTTGATATTTTTTAATTTTTTATTAATAGAAATTATATTTTATAAATAAAATATTTAAGTGTGTACATGAGTAGAGTTTAACATAAACCCAACCGATTAGATTGCGTTGGGTTAGATTGTGAGTTAGATTGGGTTCAGTAAGGTAGAGATTTTTTCAACCCGATAAAAAATGAATTGGGTTAGATTTGAGATCTAATAAATCAAATTCAATCTGTAAATTGATTTTACTTGATTTTTAGTTATATATATATATATATATATATGAGATTATCCATTTAAACTCTAAAGGAAAAAAACGGTCATCTTATTCAAACTTGAAAGGGAAAAAAAAAAAAAAAACCCCACGCAAACGCATGTCGCTTCCTTAGTTTTTCCTCTTGCTATGTACTCTCTATTGCACACACATAGGAGCATTCATATGCGCTCTCTTTTTAATTTCCCTCTCTTGCTATCACCACAAGCCTCCTCATTGCAAACTTGCAGTTCCCTTCTCATCATCATCGTTCTCATTGTCGCAACTCAAGGTTAACATCTTCCTCCATCCTCCACATAAACAACAACCACCACCTCCCTTGACCTTGATCAAGACCGCACTTAGCCATCCTCCTCCAATGACCACCATCCTTCACTAGAGTCTCTGCTGCCACCACTACCACACAACCCACCACCCCATCACCGGCTATCCACTTCTGTCTCTACCTTCCCTTTCGCCTATCCTGAGCCTATCACCAGAGCCGCTACCACCACACAACCTTTCACCCCCTCATCGGTCATCCTTCAAGTTTAATACTATCAGGTATACTTTTATTTTTCTTTTTACTGCTATTCAACTATCAAGTTTTTTTTTACTTACTTTATTCATTTTTTTAGAAGATATAAGTTATTTATGAGTTTAAAATATTTTATTATGAAATACGAAAGACATAGAAAATATAGAGATAAACATAAGTTTTTAGTCTTTTGACTAGTTAACAACCCGCTTAACCCAACCCAACCTGACTCGATTTTTATGGATTAGGTTGGGTTGGGTTCAATAATGTAACGAGTTAGGTTGGATTAGAAAAATCTTAACCTAAAAACTGTGTTGGGTTTGGGTTGAGTCCCAACTTGACCCAACCTAACCCATATACACCACTAGAAAAATCACTTTATAAGTGAAAAAAATTACTTTACAGTGATGAAAAATCACTTTCCAGGTAGATTATTAATTTCCACCTATAGAAAGATAAAATATATCGATATATTTTCATTTTCCATCGGTGTATTAATTAAACTCATTGTATTGATTTTTAACTAATATGTTTTAATTTTCTATCAGTGAAAAATCACTTTTCAGGTTGAAAACTATTTTCCATCAATAGAAAATTATTTTCATATAGTGTATTTTAGTTTTCAACTAGTGAAATATCACTTTTAAGGTTGAAAACTATTTTCCACTTGTGAAAAACTATTTTCAATCATTGTGTTTTGATTTTCAATTAATGAAAAATCATTTTCAATCTGTATATTTTAGCATTCAACTGATGTGTTTTGATTTTCAACTGATGTATTTTAATCTTTTCACTTATGATATGGTGAGTTGTTTTTTATAGTGATGATGAACCTGAGGTACAACTTTGATTATTTTCAACTGATGTATTTTAATCTTTTCACTTATGATATGGTGAGTTGTTTTTTGTAGTGATGATGAACCTGAGGTACAACTTTGATTGATTTTTTAGAATAAATCGATGTATTTTACATTTTTATCGTGAGTGAAGATGTGCATTAGTATAACACGTTGAAATGTACTTTTCGTAACTTGCGTCCTATACAAATAAAACCTTGGGTACTGCATTCTCAAGGGAGAACCCAAAAATCTCTAGATTAGCAAATTCCAACATGATCACCTCTAATCTCCTTACAAAATAAGAATAGATCAATTGGATCATTCAACTAGAATAATTGGATCCAAAATCGTATTTAAAACCCTACCTAATCGCCTTAGAATCCATCCTTTTCTTTTTTTTGTGGGTGAATCAGGCATACTAAGCATAATTCAGGTCTTCATTCAATGCATGATTAACAACTTGGCCAAGTAGGTCTCTTGTCCTCCCATTTTTTCCTCAAACTAAAACTCATCAAGTTCAAATCTCTAGTGGGTATTCTTGATCACCTGAATTGAGTACTTCAACCCGAACCAATTTGATTCATGACTAATCTCATTGCAAATTAACAACATATACATCTTTTCCCCAGGTTGGCCACATTCCCTTCCATTTCTCATAGCCTAAAATGTTAGGGAACAGCAAAAGGAGACAAAAGCGTAAGGGAACCATGCCAATCCAGCACAAATCCAGATAATGGGATGAACCTAAGCTCCTCTACCATGTGATAGCAGTAGTGCCTACCAGACCACATTGGCCACATTAAATTGATCCGATGGGGTCAAGCTCACATGTCACATGCCCCACACGACTAAAGTGCAAACAAAGGTCGTGGTTTTTGTTGCAACATGCTACCTTGGCTTTGCTTGTTCACGATAGAAAGCTTCCATCCCAAAACATGCTGGCTTAGGTTGTCGACAGGCACGGATGCACGCGTGGGTGCGAGATAAAGAAAACACCAGTTAGCTAGCTAGAGGGCTACAATCTGATCGCGACGACAATAATTGGTTTGATTTTGTGGTAGCTGCGTGTAGTGATCAATGAATTGATAAGGAAGGACATGCAGGCTTGTTGAGGGGGGTATCTTTGGTTTGATCCATCATGTTGCAATCACCATGGATTGAGAAATAAGCTTTATTACCTTAGGTTATATTTTGTACCAGTATATGTGAAGATATTATCCTCTGGTCAAAGGATAACAAAAGAATGCGAAAGAAATTAAATCTAAAATCAAATGATACCACTTATCTCACTTTATCGATCAACATCAACACCAAACTATCTTATCACATCATGTCAATATCAATATATATTAAAATATATCCACTACAACATAGTATATCAATTAAAATATATTTACTATCTTACATCAATCCACTCACATCCACATCATAATATTAAATGAATATTTATTAACATTACATCAATACATTAATTATTTTATCCGATATTTATTCATCTATTAAAACAAATATCTAATTCCACTTATCTACGATACTTTATCCTTAAATAACACTTTTTCTGATGCCAAAGTGCAGCCTAACCTTTCCAAATTTCCTGCCAATTTCCATGCACGAGTGTTTGAAGGATTTCAATGTCCAATCTAATCGCCGACGAGCCCAATGCTCAAATAATGCGACGGTTGGATTACGAGACACGGGCACAGCTAGAATATTTACCCTATCGATCTGGTTCACAGGAGTAATTTTGAGGCTAAGTGGAACCTTTTCGTACGGCAAATTATAAATTGTTATACCAACACTCATTAGCAAGACTTGTAATGGATTTCATGAAATCAAATTATATTGACGAAGTTGAAATGACATCCCGGGTGGATCCATAATCAGTAACTTCTTTGACCTTCTCTCTCTTTTTTGTAAAGAAAGTCCTACCATTTCACGAAATTCGGACCTTGATTCAAGTAATCAGTCACATTCAGATGAGATAGAAAAGGAATCCGACCTTTGCACGAGGACAGGGTAAGAACTTTAAGTTGGAGGGGCAAAGTAAATCAGGCATTATGCTCATCAATCAATACCTAATGGTTGGGGAATGAAATTTGGGATAATTGATAAAATCAAATATTCTGATATGTAATTAAAAAGTCGGGGAGAGAGGGGTAACTTCCCCACCCACCCCCCATCTACTCTTTTCTAGCTACAGCCATACTTTTTTTGTCAAATATCCACCTATACTTTTATTCATCCGAGTCTAGGTCTGAACTAAAATAAGCCCATCACCGACCATCGAACATGGATCGGGTCCAACACAAGTTCTCAAAGTCTCCCGAGAAACCCAGATATTAGATGAAATCAGACTACAGCTTCCAAGTTTTTTGGTAGTGGGATAAGTGTCAACTTAGGATAAAGTACTGTACGGACAAATGAAAATAGGTATTTATTTAGATGGTGGAACAAGTGATAAGATTAAATGATTGATGTATTGATATGATATTAGTAGTTATTTATTTAATATTATTATATATGTGTAAATGAATTCATGTGATATTATAAATATATTTTAATTGATATATTATAATGGAATAGATATATTTTAATATATATTTGTGTTAAAATGATGTAATAGGATAGTTTGATATTGATATCGATTGATAAAGTACGATAAGTTGTATTTGTTGAATTTAAATTTAATTCCTTTGATATTCTTTTGCTATCCTTTAGTTGAGGGATAATCCTCTCACTTATACTACAGCCAAGCACAACCGTAGAAGGTGTGTACTTGGACAGATATCTTATGACTTGAATAGTCCAAGAATTGCATCTAACTCAATTAAATAGTCACAAAGAAACGTGCTTTTGACCATAACATTTTGCATTATTAGTGACCCTTGATCGCCACGAACTGCAATGCTCATTGATAAAAGGCTATCAAAGCATTTTAGAGGCTCAACATATGAAGAATATGTTAAGAAGGAGATCTATTAGGTCTCGTTTGCTTGAGGGATAACCTATTAGGATATTCTTTTGATTAAAATATTTCATAAGATAACAATTTAAATAGGTGAAATAATCCTTATTTTATTTTATTACATCAACATTTGACATTTATCAAAATAATTCACTCTTAATCTATTTCACTAAATCACATCATCATCAACTCAAACATCAAAATCATTAACATATACACATTATATCACGTCAGATCTACCCTCACTCACATATCTTTATGTTAAAATATTACTCATTGATACCCCCATCAACATAACATTTGTTTTTATTCTGATCCTTATCTCATTTCCCCCGATCAAATACCTTTCATGACATATCCCACCAAAATTTATCCCACGATAAGCATTACCGCGTCAAGCAAACACAGCCTTTTAATGCAAATAAACGTTAGTGGTTGGATACAGTCCTATCAACGTGCAAGCTCGTGATGGTAAAAAATAGAAATAAGCACTGGTTACGCTAAGAGTGAAGTCTCTTTGCTTGACTCGCGATCCCACACAACTCCCCTCCATTTCGAAAGAAGAGCACACAGCTGGGAGGGCCGTGGCCAAGTCTGAGGCCAATTAGGCAGCATGTGAGGGCCACCGGGAGGAGCCACGTGTCACGACAGAACCAGCCATCAAGGGTTAGAATCTTGTCGGAGGCCAAACACGTGTATCTTACGATTCGGCAATAACCCTGCGAGATTACTTTATCTTTGTATTTAATACCTAATTAGCATTGTTAATTATCCTTGTTTTTGCCTCTGGTCCCACCCTTGATTGAGATCTCAGTAAAGCGAATCGAGATTGGCAGGAATTAAGTATCTGTTCTCTTGGATGACGCCATTGCGATGGAGGAAGGGAGGACACGTTACCTTGTTGATTTTCCTTTTTCTGCCCTTTTTCTACTTGCAGAGGTACATAAGATTTGGAGTTACTTGAAGCCATTGTCGAGTAAGTTCAGTCCCAAGGATGAAGGGCTTTATTGTTTGCATTTTTCCCCCATTCAATGAACATACCCCGCACAACAAATGTTCCCGCGCGATGAATGTTCGATGCTCCTCGTTGCCCAGTGGTAAAGGTTCTTGTTGTCTTCTCCTTCACCTCTCAAGTGCATAAGCAATGAATCCTGGTGAAGGGAGAGGGGGCACAACTATTCATATTTTTAATGGTAGTAGAATCCTTTCCATTAAGGGGTAACTACCAATGGCAAAATCATATCCTTAGGGATGCATACTTTGACAAATATAGGCCACCTAGGGAACTACCTAGTAATTTCAACATTCTCCCACTTAACTCATGTTCAATAATTCATTACCTTATCTATTTGTTAAATTAAATTTTATTGATATGAATCTTGGCCACGGATCCAAATATGACCTTCTAAGTAATACAATATTAATAGCTTATTAACTCAACAAATATCTCTATGTACTAATACCAAATATTAACATTGGTCCTAACCTTCATGTCTGTGTATAAAAATTGTTTGCATTTATTAAAAGAAAATAGACCACAAAATAATACAAGAATTATCATACAAAATTAATGTGTATACACATAGATGTATTGATATTATTATAAGGTACTTAATAGGCCAATTTCTTTTATGTGATCCAGAATGTACTAGGTGCCGACTCCTATGCCATAAGATCTGCGTTCATGTACTTTATACCTATATATTCTATCAATACTAGAAGTGGCCTTACTTTCTCTCTTACAACTAGTTAATGTTAATTCTCATCCCAACACACATATACTTGTTGAAATTAGAGAAAATACTGTTGTAGAATCATCAAAGTATATCTTTAATGACCTTGAGATGAAATCCACTATCTTAAGACCTATAATAAAATTCTTTTGTCAAAGTGATTGTGTTATAGCCTCATGGCAAGCAATTAACTCTGCCTCCAAGGTATATGATGTGATAATAGTTTGTTTCACACTTTTCTATGAAATGACACCTCTAGCAAGTAAGATAAAACCTAAGGTTAACTTTCTATCCTCCATGATGCCTACATAATCTGGAGTCTAAATAAACAATGACTTCTGAGGTACCCTAGACTACAAAGCCAAAGTATGAAAAAAAAGTTCCAAAATGTCTGCTTTAGGTTTTTTGCACTTTCTTTACGGAAAAATATTTGACTCAAGAGAGAGAACATGCATGAAAAGAGCATCATGCACACCACAAGGCAAAGAAGGAAGTAGGAAATACGATCCTTACAAGAGGAGAATAAGACCAACCCTACAAGGGGCAAAATACATAAGATGGTAATGAGAAAAGAAGCCTAGAAGCAATATTTACGACTTCCCATAAGGATAAAGATTTGCATAGAGAAGGCTAACACAATTCTCAATAAACTATAAGGTTAGTATAGCATGTGAAACCTACAACAAAGAAAAACCTACAAACAAAGAGTATACGCTCTCAATTGCACTAGGATCAAAATAATGTGGCCAAATGTGAAATGACCCTTCCCAAGGGTTGTTTGACGTTTCCAGAAATTTTTGGGATTTTTGTGTAATTTTAACCCCCCCTAGTTTTTTTATCGTGGATATACGAGGGGAAGATGAGAACTTGAAGGGGTGCCTCCGCAATTTCCCCACACCATCCCCCTACCCCATGCATGCACACCCCTTACCCCTCACCTCACCCCACTCCATCACCCACGAGAACCTTACCCCTCCACCATCTCCCCCATTCCTCCCCACTCCTCCCCATCCCCACCATGCCTCACGCCATCCCTTCCCCCACGCCTCCCACCTCCATAAGAACCCCCCCTCCTCCTCCATTTGCTTGCCACACAGCAAGCCGAGAGGAGCAGAGGGAGAACAAAGAGCGGAAGGAGCACGAAGAAGAAGGGTGCATGCGGGAGAGGAGGGGGAAGTAACAGGAGAAGCTAGTTGCAGCAGACGAAGGGGAGAGAGAGAGCTCGCAAACGGTTCTGCGGAGTTATTTTTCCGTAGAATCAAACGTCTGTAGAAATCATCAGACGTCTACCCAGACGTCCAGAGGTAATACCAGGCATCTGATGGCGCATTGTTTTTCAATTATTTTCTCCCTACCGAGTTCTGACCTTACGTGCATGTGTCAGAGGTTGGGGAAGCGCGTTGGTGCAGGGATCGAGGCGATTTTCAGACATCCGAGAGTGTCGCCAAACATCCGAAGACACCCTTAGACGTCTGCATGGAGTTCCAGACATCCGAAAGAGGCATCCTAAGCAAGGTGAGTCCCTAAGTTCGTTTAAGACGTCTAGGACTCTTCCCAGACGTCTGATTTTGATCAGGATTGTGTTTTTGGGCTCGTTCAGGGCCCAAACGGAGTCGATTTTCCGCAAACGAGTTATCGTTGGCTTCCGTTCGAGTTTCCCTACGTAATGGCATAATGTTTATACAGTTTTGAGCTCATTTTGACATGTGGGTCAATGAGATAGGTCGTTCATTCGTGGTGTGCATGGGACCTGCAGGGGTTGCAAGTTCCGTCGACTGTGCCCCTACATCTCCCGGTTATCCTGGTAGAGTGGTTCTCTCATTAATCATGGATTTAATAATTAAATTACATGCTTTAGAATTAGTCGAACCCTAGGTTGTGAAATAAACTCTAGGGCTAAAAGAGATAAATGTATGCTACTTTAGAAATATTCAATTGAATCCTAGGACGTGGAATGAACCCTAAGGCTGAAAGAAATGAATGCACATTTAATGAATGATTAATTTGTTGTTTCTTGAAAGTAGAGAATCATGAGCTGCCTGTAATGAACCATGACATGAACAGAAACACATGCTATGTATTGAATAATTGATGGACGTGATTGTGAAATAATGAGTTTCCTGTTATGCATTTATTGAATTAGATGTGGAGATGAGAAAGTATATATATGAACCCTACGGGGAATTTAAAAGAAAGTCAAGATACAGTAATACAGAAAACCTGACGGGTCATGGGACATGTTGCCTACAGGCGGCTGCTCAGACCTGGTAATGGAAACTGAGCTGGCCTTCGTGTACGTTGTACCGAGGAAAGCGACTGTCCCAATAGTGTAGAGGGGGGCGGCTCCCTTGGGATGAAACCCGGGGTTAGGACTAGTCACTCTACACCAGCTCCTGTTTGGCCCTTGCGTACTTGGTACCGAGGTAAGCTGCTTAGTGTAGGGAGGGAACTAGTCGCCCCATGGGGCGTGGGGTTAGGACTAGTGAAATGACCCGTTGCCTTTTTAGTCGGATAAGACGTATGGAGTTTCAGTCAGACGTCTGTCCAGACGTCTAGACACGTGCTCGAATGTCTGAAAGTGAGATTTGCGTACGTCCCTTTTACTCTCTGTGCACGGGCGACACGTAGAGGTTTCTCTCTCCTCCGCACCCCCACCACTAAACCCTAACACCCCTCCTATTTAAAACCCCCTTCTCTTCCACTCACCCCCTCACCACCAGCCACCACCACCTCCAGCATCCTCCCTGTGCAACCGTGGCAAGGGAGAGCGAGAGTGATGAGAGGGAGGGTGAGCAAGGGAGGACGAGAGGGTGAGCGAGGGAAAGAGGAAGGAAGAACATGGAAGGTCGGGAGGAGCTCGGCGAAGCTTGCACGGCTGGCGACGGGTGCACGCGCGAGGAGGAAGGGCTCAGGGAGCCAGCCTCCCGACCCTCTACAACTGCTGAAGCTGCTGCGGCACACTGCAGGCGGTGTTGCGAGCAGAAGGGTGTCGCGGAGCAGGTTCTGGTACTGGAAGCTTTCCAGTATCAGATGTCTGGAGTATTGTCCAAACGGCTGGCGAGGCATCAGGACGTCCGGAGCTGAAGCCGGACGTCTAAAAGCACATATCGTGTGAGGTACATATCTTCCTACGCTACTTTCCGCCATGCAGATCGTAGCGCAGGGGATGTCGGGATAATTTTGTGCCTGCATGTTCGTACGCTAGTGAAGTCTTTGGGAAGGCGCGTGATGCACTTTTCCAAGTACTTTTGGATGTCTGATCATGTCGCTAGACGTCCAGAGGTACTACCAGACAACCGGAGGCCTTGTCCGACATCTGGAGCTACCCTCAGACAATCGTAGAGAATCTGGACATCTGAAGCAGCCACAGGAAGTGTAAGGTGTGTTCTAATGTCTTTTAAGGCGTCTGGGATTAGTCCCAGACATCTGATTTTGGTCAGTAAGTGCATTTTGGGCCTATTTAGGGCCCAAACGGAATCGAATTTTCGCAAATGAAGTACCGCTGCGTTCCACTCAAGTTTCTCTACGTGTTCGTGTTGAGTATCTACTGTTTCAAGCTTGTCTGATATAAATTAGTCACTGGTACAGGTTACAAGCCGATGGCGTGTTCGAGGCCTGCGGAGACGACGAGATCTGCAGCACAGGCCCCCGTTCCTCCTGTGATACCTAGTAGAGTAGTTTAATTCAGTTGTTAATATTTAAATAAGAATGTATTTGTTTAGAATAATCGGAGCGAACTCTATGATATGGAATGAACCCTAGGGTAGAAATGCATGAGCCTGTTTTGAGCTGTACTGTTTACTTGATGCATGTTTAAAATAAATTACTATCAAATGATATTAGTGTAATTATGAAATGCATGTTAGAATACGAGTTGCCTGTATGTGAATGAATTATGAGATGCATGTTAGAATACGAGTTGCCTGTATGTAAAAGAGAAAGTGAATGGTGAAACCACAAGTTCATGTAAATGATTGAGAATTAAATTGTGGAAACATGAGCGGCCTGTATATGGATGAGGAACGAGTTGTAAAACATGAGATCTGAATATGGATAAATGAGATGAATAAGGAGCATGAACCTATGGGGAATTAGGAGTAGAACTCCTGTGTATGAAAGAAGTCTGGAATGTAGACGGGAAGTGTGCTCGCCCTTATGTACACGATACCAAGGGGAGCAACTGTCCCTTTCTAGTGTAGAGAGAAGCTAGCCGTCCTTGCGATGAGACTCGGGGTTAGGATTTACCACTTTAGACTGACTGTTATTGGCCCTCGCATACATGGTACTGAGGCGTGCTACTAGTGTAGGGAGGGAGCTAGCCACCCCATGGGGCCCGAGGTTAAGCTAGCCACCCTACACTCTCCTTCAAGGGGGATGAGGACCCGTCTGAGGCAGAGGACTAGTTGGAGCAGATAGAGAAGGTGTTCAACATCCTTCGCTCTCCTGCGGAGTGCCGCGTGGCCTTTGCCATGCACCAGCTAAAGAGCGTAGCACACAGGTGGTGGAGGGCAGTCAGAGGCCAGGAGGGGAGAGAGCCGACGTGGGACCAATTTGTGGCTCTCTTCTGCGAGAAGTACTTTCCACAGACCTTGCAGGACTAGAGGAGGCGAGAGTTCCACACTCTCTACCAGGGGACGATGACGATTAGCACGTACCGCATGCGTTTCCTGGAGCTATCACGTTTCGCCCCGACAGCTGTGTCTCGAGGAGCGCCTGTGGAGGTTTACTGAGGGGCTCCGACCTGCTATTCGGGGGTATGTAAAACCCCTGAAGCTGCCCACTTTCTCTCATGTGGTCAAGGCAGCCATGACTTACGAGGAGACCAACTCGGCCACATGAGACACTGACAGCAAACGAAAGAGACCCTACCAGCCAGAGTACTCTCAAGGCCATTGAGAGAGGAGGTACACGGTGCCCGCAGGAGAGCTGTCTCGTTCTGCGGGGCCACCAGTGGCCTTTGGGGGCTCCAGACAGGAGCCAGTTGCCAGCACCGGACCCCCGCCCAACCGCCAGTAGGGACCTACTGAGGGAGGAGGTCGTTTACCCCTCTGCTACCAGTGTGGCCAGCCGGGCCACAACAGGAGGGACTGCCCATCTAGGGCCGGAGCACAGCAGATGCTCCCCGCACCGAGCGTTGGAGGCCGTGTTGGCGGTCGTGGTTACCAGGCATGTGGGGGAGGACAGTAGTCACGGGGAGGGTACCGGCCAGCTGCTACTCGCCTGACCCAGTGTGTAGCTACTTCATCTGCATCGAGGGCTGAGGAGCGTATCAACGCCCTGACACACAGAGACACCAAGGCTTCGGGCTCTGTAGTGGAAGGTACGATTACTGTTTCTGGTAGATTAGCGTACGGACTTTTTGATTCCGGTGCCACACACCTTTGTCACTACTAGTTTTGCCGTCAGTTTGAGGTAGAGCAGTGTACTGTTAGAGGATCCATTTGTGATCAAAGGCCCAAGTGGCCAGTTGTTTGTAGCCGAGGAGGTCTACACGAACTGCGAGGTCAGTATAGGGGGACGCAGCCTCCCCGCTGACCTAGTTGTGATCCAGATGGAGGACTTTAGCGTGATCCTAGGGATAGATTGGATGTCTGCCTATCACGCCCTGGTGGACTGTTTCAGGAGGAAGATCGTCTTCTCCATACCGGAGTTGTCTCCCTTTGAGTTTCACGGTCAGCCGATGGACGGAGGTTTCAGATGCATCTCCGCGTTTCGGGCAGCGAGGCTTTTGAGCCAGGGGTGTGAGGGCTTCTTGGCCTGTGTAGTGGTAGAGTTTAGCCCCGTGGCTGACTTTCAGAGTATTCCAGTGGTTTGCGAGTACCCCGATGTTTTTCCAGAGGAGCTACCAGGACTACCGCCTGAGCATAAGATTGAGTTTGAGATCTCACTGGTACGGGGACCAGCCCCATTTCTACTACACCATACCGGATGGCACCGCTTGAGCTGTGAGAGTTCAAGTCACAGCAACAAGACCTGTTGGAGAAGGGCTTTGTGAGGCCTAGTGCGTCCCCATGGGGAGCCCCTATGCTGTTTGTGAAGAAGGACGATACTCTGCAACTTTGTGTCGACTACCAACAGCTGAATAGGGTTACCATCAAGAACAAGTATCCGCTGCCAAGGATTGACGACCTCTTCAACCAGTTGCGAGACGCCACAGTGCTCTCCAAGATAGATCTGAGGTCAGGTTATCACCAGTTGAGGATCAGGGAGACCGACATCTCTAAGATAGTTTTCCATACCCGGTACGGGTAGTACGAGTTTTTGGTCATGCCGTTTGGGCTGACCAATGCCCCCGCTGCCATTATGGATTTGATGAACCGTGTTTTCAGGCCGTACTTAGACTAGTTTGTGGTGGTGTTCATTGACGACGTACTCGTTTACTCGCGGGATCAGGCGCAGCATGGACAGCATTTACTCATGATCTTGGATACCTTGAGGCGACGCAGGCTGTATGCCAAGTACAGCAAGTGCGAGTTTTGGTTGAGACAGGTAACTTTCTTGGGCCACGTGATTTCAAGAGATGGATTGGCTGTGGATCCAGCTAAGGTATAGGCCGTACTCAGGTGGGAGAGGCCACACACAGTGACAGGGATACATGGGTTTTTAGGACTGGCAGGTTATTACCGGCAATTTATCAGAGGATTCTCTCATATTGCGCATCCTATGACCTAGCTGGCCTAAAAGGACGTACCCTTTGCTTGGACAGATGAGTGCAAGGCATGTTTTCAAGAGTTGAAGGAGAGACTGACTTCAGCTCCTGTACTTACCATCCCAGACAGTAGTGGCAGTTTCATAGTTTACACCGACGCTTCGTTACAGGGGTTAGGGGCTGTGCTCATACAGCAGGGCCACGTTGTCGCTTATGTTTCGTGGCAACTAAAGCCCCATGAGCATAGCTACCCTACCCATGACTTAGAGCTGGCAGCAGTTGCCTTCGCGTTGAAGACATAGAGGCACTACCTTTACAGTGAGACTTTCGAGATCTTCACAGATCATAAGAGCCTCAGGTACTTGTTTGACCAGAAGGAGCTTAACATGAGACAGAGACGTTGGTTAGAGCTCTTGAAGGACTACAACTACAGCATCTCCTACCACCTAGGGAAGTCTAATGTGGCGACCGACGCATTGAGCCAGAAGGCGCCCGACCACTTGACCAGTTTACAAGCACAGAGTTGGAGGCCCATGGAGGAGTTGGGTAGTTAGCAATCCCAGGAGTCACAGGGGTATTGTGGGATAGGGACAGTCATATGGCAAACACGACCAGAGTTGATAGACTGCATCATCACAGGGCAGATGGCCGATCCATACTTACAGACGTTGCGAGATAGGGTGTTGACAAGGGACCCAGGAGACTTTTCCTTCTCAGATGAGATCCTGCGTATGAGGGGACGTTTGTGTGTTCTTAGGGACGAGTTGTTGAGAGAGCTTCTGACAGAGGTGCATGGGTCCAGGTTCACCATACATCCCGGGAACACAAAGATGTACCACGATTTGCAACGTGACTTCTAGTGGAGGGGGATGAAGCGGGATGTTGGTGAGTTTGTTCAGCAGTGTTTAGTATGCCAGTAGGTGAAGGCCGAGCACCAGAGGCCTGCAGGGCCATTGCAGCCACTTCCTGTGCCAGAGTGGAAGTGGGAGAGCATCACCATGGACTTGGTGGTAGGTCTACCAGTTACCCAGCAAGGACACGACGCAGGCTAGGTGATAGTAGACAGGTTGATGAAGACGACGCTTTTCCTGCCGATTCGAGTCACCTTTGGACCAGTACAGTTAGCAAAGAGATACGTCAGAGATGTGGTGCGCTTGCACGGAGTCCCACGTGAGATCGTATCCAACAGGGATACTCGTTTTACTTCCTAGTTCTAGGCTGAGTTTCAGCAGGCCTTGGGGACACGTTTAAGGTTCAGTACCGCCTGCCACCCCAAGATGGACGGACAGTCAGAGCGCACCATACAGACACTTGAGGACCTTCTGCGAGCCTGTGTGCTAGACTGGAGAGGCTCTTGGGAGGAGCATTTACCCCTGGCAGAGTTTGCATATAATAACAGTTACCACTCGAGCATCGGCATGGCACCTTATGAGGCTCTGTACGGATGGAGGTGTACTGCACCCTTGAGTTGGGTCGAGGTGGGGACCAATTGGGAGGTTGGTCCCAGGCTGATCCGGCAGAATTAGGAGGTGATAGAGCAGATCCACAGATGACTCTGCACGGTCAGGAGCAGGCAGAAGAGCTACGCTAACCGGAAACATAGAGAGGTGCAATTCGAGTTTAGGGACTACGTCTTTCTCCGTGTTTCGCCCATGAAGGGCCTGCAGCATTTTGGGGTAAAAGGGAAGCTTGCGCCGAGGTTTGTGAGACCCTTTGAGGTCTTGGAGCGGGTGGGACCCGTTGCTTATCGGCTTGCCCTTCCTCCCCAGCTTTCTGGAGTGCACGACGTGTTCCACGTGTCCAACCTTAAGAAGTACATCACCGATCCCGATCACATTCTGAGGCACGAGAGCATCAAGGTGGTGACGACCTGACCTATCCTGAAAGGCCAGTACAGATACTAGACAGAGCTGTTCAGAGTCTGAGACAGAAGCAGGTACCACTGGTGAAGGTTTTATGGAGAAGCCAGCGATACGAGGAGGCGGCCTGGGAGCCTGAGGCGGCGATGCAAGAGCGGTACCCGGAGCTTTTTGAGGGTACGTCTCTTCGAACTTACTTCGATCCTCTTTTAAGTTATACGTTTTTACGTTCCTTTTTCCGCACCCTAGCTAGCTCAAGTTTCAAGGACGAAACTTCCTTTAAGTTTGTTATGATGAAATGACCCGTTACCCTTTTAGTCAGATAAGACGTCTGGACACATGCCTGAATGTCTGAAAGTGAGATTTGCATACGTCCCTTTTGCACTCTGCACAAGGGCGGCACATAGAGGTTTCTCTCTCCTCCGCACCCCCACCACTAAACCCTAATACCCCTCCTATTTAAACCCCCTTCTCTTCCTCTCATCCCCTCAACACTAGCCACCACCACGTCCAGCATCCTCCCTGTGCGGCAGTGGTGAGGGAGAGCGAGAGTGACGAGAGGGAGGGCGAGCGAGGAAGGACAAGAGGGTGAGCGAGGGAAAGAGGAAGGAAGAGCGTGGAAGGTCGGGAGGAGATCGGCGGAGCTTGCACAGCCAGCGGCAGGTGCGCGCACGAGGAGGAAGGGCTCGGGGAGGAAGCCTCCCGACCCTCTGCAGCTGCTGCGGCGCGCTGCGGGCGGCGTTGCGAGTAGAAGGGCGTCGCAGAGCAGGTTCTGGTACTGGAAGTTTTCCAGTATCAGACGTCTGGAGTATCATGCAAACGGTTGGCGAGGCATCAGGACATTCGGAGCTGAAGTCGAACGTCTAAAAGCACATATCACACGAGATACGTATCTTCCTATGCTACTTTCCACCATGCATATTGTACCACAAGGGACGTCAGGTTGATTGTGTCTGCATGTTCGTACCCAGGTGAAGGCTTTGGGAACGCGTGCGGTAAGTTTTTCCATGTACTTTTAGATGTCTGATCACGTCACCAGACGTCCGGAGGTACTTCCAGACGACTGGAGGCCTTGTCCGACGTCCGGAGCTGCCCCCAGATGATCGCAAAGAGAGTCTGGATGTCTGAAGCAGCCACAGGAAGTGTAAGGTGAGTTCTGACAACTTTCAAGACGTCTGGGATTAGTCCAAGGCATCTGATTTTGGTCAGTGACCGCATTTTTGGCTCTTTTAAGGCCCAAACGGAATCGGATTTCCACAAACGAAGTATCACTGTGTTCCACTCGAGTTTCTCTACGTGTTCGTGTTGAGTATCTACTGTTTTGAGCTCGTCTGATGTAAATTAGTCGCTGGTATAGGTTACCACCTGATAGCGTGTTCAAGTCCCACGGAGACGACGAGATCTGTGGCACAGGCCCCCATTCCTCCCGTGATACTCGGTAGAGTAGTTTAATTCAGTTGTTAATATTTAAATAAGAATGTACTTGTTTGGAATAATCGGATCGAACTCTAGGATGTGGAATGAACCCTAGGGTAGAAATGCATGAGCCTATTTTGAGTCGTACTGTTTACTTGATGCATGTTTAAAATAAATTTCTAGGAAATGGTATTAGTGTAATTATGAAATATATGTTAGAATACGAGTTACCTGTATGTGAATGAATTATGAGATGCATGTTAGAATACAAGTTGCCTATATGTAAATGAGAATGTGAATGGTGAAATCATAAGTTGCATGTAAATTATTGAGAATTAAATTGTGAAAACACGAGCTACCTGTATATGGATGGGAAACGAGTTATGAAACATGAGATCTGAATGTGGATAAATGAGATGAATAATGAGCATGAACCCTACGGGGATTTAGGAGTAGAACTCCTGTGTATGAAAGAAATCTGAAATGTAGACGGGAAGTGTGTTGGCCCTTATGTACGCGATACCAAGGTGAGCAATTATCCCTTTTTAGTGTAGAGTGAAGCTAGTCGCCCTTGGGTTGAGACCCGGGGTTAAGATTGGCCACTCTATACCGACTCCTGTTAGCCCTCGCATACATGGTACCGAGGCGTGCTACTGGTGCAGGGAGGGAGCTAGCCACCCCACGGGGCCCAGGGTTAAGCTAGCCACCCTACACCGACTTTGCTAGGCCCACTGGGCCAACCGAGATAGTCGGACAAGGGTACACAGACTGTGGAGGGGTGAAACCCCTGTTGGTTTTGAGGGGTGAAATCCCTGTTCTTAGAGGGCAAGGCCTTGTACTGTTCCGTGATGTACTTTGGGTGTACCCGCTAGTAGAAACGACTGACCGGGTGCCAGTGCGGGGTAGCTACTTGTGCACTTATCACGCTTGCCGTAGTCACCACTATGTCTTGCCAGAGACCTCGGGATGGTTGGCTGGGTGTAGGACTACCACGGGGGGCTCTCCCGGCAAGGAGAGCACCACGTGTACCTTCTACTCCACGAAAAAGACTGCAATTAAGATTGTTCCCATGAGGAACATGCAAGATCAGGAAATACTTGGATACTTTGTGAAATAGATAAAGCATAAATACTTAAATGAGATAAATAGAAAAGAGAATAAAACTTGCTTGTTGTTTCTACTTTACTTGCTCATAAATAATGTAAACATCACTATACTCAACATTCACCGACTCCGTCTTTTCATAACCCTGTTCAGGATCAGGAGTTGAGCAGCCCGAGTATCCAGCTGCAGAGGGAGCTAGGTCCAGCCGAGCCCAGCCGTAGTAGTTTTCATTCCAGCTCTTTTGTTTCTACTGTAGTTGTGAGTACTGGACTTTAAAATTACTATTCTCGTTGCTTTCTATTTTCTGTTGTTGTGATGGCATGTACTATGTTGAGACAGTTGTTCTACTTTTGTTTACTGCTTTGTTCTTTCCTTTTGCTTAGTTATATTGCATGTGTGAATGTGGTTTATTTCCCTGCTTTTGGTTATTTCTCGTTGGACGACTAGGTCTTGGATTAGTTGAGGCGAGCCAGTCTCGAGTCCTGTAGGGATCCGGGAACCGGGTCGTAACAACTAGCCACCTTACACCGACTCTTTGTTAGGTCCACTAGGCGAACCGAGATGGTTGGACAAGGGTATGCGGACTGTGGAGGGGTGAGACTCCTGTTCTGTTCTGAGAGGACAAGACCCTGTGTTGTTCCGTGCTATACTTTTGGGCATACCCGCTAGCGAAAAAGACTGGCCGCGTGCCAGTGTGGGGTGGCTACCCATGCACTTATCACGCGTGCCGTAGTCACCACTACGTCACAACCATGACCTCAAGGTGGTAGACCGGGTGTAGGACTACCACGTGGGACTCTCTCGGCCAGGAGAGTGCCACGTGTACATCCTGCATCGCGGAAAAACTGCAAGTAAGATCGTTCCCTTAAGGAACAAGAAGATTAAGCACAGTTATGGATCCTGATTAGAGGTCTCGACTCAGAAATGAGTAAATAAGACGAATAGAAATGAATGACAATAATAACCAATACATACATGTGTAGTTAGTTGTTTGTTTAATTAATAAAAATGGCTTAACCGCCACTCTACTCAACATTAGCTGACCAGGGAGTTTGTAACCATGTTCAGGTCAGGGATCTAAGCAGCCAACGCCACCAGCTGCTGAGGACGCTGGGCTCAGTCGAGCCCAGCAGTAGTCTTTCTCCTGTTTCTACTGCAGAGCACTTGTTAGTTGTGAGTACTGGTAGCCAGTAGTAATTGTTTCGTACTGTTTCTGTTATAATCATCATGGCTATGTTTGGTAATTGTACCTTTCCGCTATATTATGTAATATCCTTTTGATTTCCTGTTCAATTTCTTTTACTATCTGTTATATGCTTTCTGCTTAGTTACATTGCACGTGTTGTTGTGGAATAGTATGCATTTGGTTATTTCTCGTTGGACGACTATGTGTTGAGGTTAGTCAAGGCGAGCCGTTCTTGGGTTATGTAGCAAGCTAGGAACGAGTCGTGACAAGATGGTATTAGAGCAAGGTCGTCCCGAGAAATGAACCAAATGGTATGGAAGTAACCACACAAATGCATGTAGTTAGGATAGCCATCACAATGTAACGTCTTGATCTTCGCTTCCGAGTGTTATTTCTTTCTGTAACCTGGTTTCATTGACAATCCCTATCCTTCCTCTTCTGTCTCCTTGTAGAAGATGCCTCGTCGAGGAACTCATATAGCAAGCCGCGGACGTTGCTGTGGGCATGGATGAGGGAGCGGACGAGCCGGACTCGAGGCAACCTCCTAGGCATTTAGGCCCAGGACCTTATCCAGCTAATTCAGGAGATCGCATGGGAGGAGGTTCAGCATCTATCACCTCTGTCGTCTCCTCATGTCTCGTCAGAGGATGCGGAGGAGGAGCCTCCCGTAAGACAAAGGAGCTGTCGCAATGTTAGGCAAGCCAGAGGAGGTCAGAAGAGGCCCTACCAGCCGAAGTAGTCCCAAGGACAGATAGAGAGAGGGAGTTGTTGCCCTCTCTACTACCGGTGTGACCAGCCGGGTCACATGAGGAGGGACTACCCATCTAAGGCCAAAGCAAACCAGATGCTCCCAGCACCAAGTATTGGAGACCGATCTGGCGGCCACGGTTACCCGACCCGAGGGGGAAAACAGCAGTCACAAGGAGGGTACCAACTTGCTACCACTTGCCTGGCCCAGAGCATAGCTATCTCTTCTGCACCTGAGGTTGAGGAGCTTGTCAACGCCCTGAGTCACAAAGACGCCAGAGCGATGGGTTCTGGGATGGCAAGTATGGTTACAATTTCCGGCAGATTAATTTACATGCTACTTAATTTTTGGGTACCACACAACCTTTTGTCTTGAGTTTTGCCGTTAGTTGGGGCTAAACAGTATATTGTTAGAGGGTCCGTTCCTAATTAGAGGACTAGGCGGACAGTTATTTGTCGCCAAGGTGGTCTTCACAGATTGTGAGGTCACTATAGGGGGGACACGATCTTTCTGTTGACCTAATCGTGATCCCGATGGAAGACTTTGGCATGATCCTAGGAATGAACTAGCCGGCTGCTTATTATGCCTTAGTGGATTGTTTTGGGAAGAAGATTGTCTTCTCCATTTCGGGATGACCTCCCTTTGAGTTCCACAGCTAGCCAGTAGACGGAGGATTCAGGTGCATCTTTGCACTTCGGGCAGCAAAGCTACTAAGCCAGGGGTGTGAGGGCTTCCTAGCTTGTGTCATAGCAGACCTCGCCCCGTGGCCAACATGTAGAATATGTAAAGACCCGTTTTGTCCTGAGCCATTTAAGACATCTAGATTGTCAGTTAGACGTCTAGTCAGACGTCTAGACCCCTTCCCAGACATCTGGAAATCGAAATTTTGGTACGTGACTTCGCGTCTACACGCGAGCTGTGTGCAGACAGTACCCTTCTTCTCTCTCTTTCCCTCTTCCCTCCTCCACTGAACCCTAATGCACCTCTATAAAAACCCCTATCCCCCTCCCTCTCTTCCCCACTACACCACTGCCAGCCACCTTCTTCCCTTCCTCTCCACCCCAGCGAGAGGAGCTAGCATGAGAGCGGCGACGAGGAGGAGAGGCGGCATGAGGAGAGGAGGAAGAGCTCGAGCTCGCGAGCTCGTGGGAGCTCGCCGGAGGGCGCACGGCCAGAGCGACGCGTGCGGGAGGAGTGCGTCGGGGGAGCCGTCCCTGACACTGCTGCAGCAGGAGCTGCAGGTGAGGAGGCGAGGCTGCGGCTGCGCGCAGCGAGGGAGACCAGGAAGTGGTTCTGTTTCTGAAATTTCCCCAGAATCAGACGTCTGGTGTGACGTCCAAACGATGGAGCAGACGTTTGATGACTACACCGAACGTCTAAAAGCAGATCTTCGCGAAGGTACGTTTCCTTTTGCGGATACAGCCATGCAGGCCACTCCGCAGCTGCGTTTTGCATGGCTAATTGTGGGAGATTTTGTTGTCACGTGTAGGAATTGCTTCGGGAAGGCGCGGGATGCCCTCCCACGCGTTTCAGACGTCTGGACAGCTTACCAGACGACCGGAAGCACTCCCAGACGTCTGAGAGAGAGGTCAGACGTCTGGGGCTGGATCCAGACGGTCGAAAAGAGGTTCTAGACGTCTGAGGTTGACGCAAAACCTGAGGTGAGTTCTTGTTTACTTTTAAGACATCTGGACCTTGTGCCAGACGTCTGATTTGGGTCTATAGCCCTGTTTTTGACCCGTTTAGGGTCTATTTGAGGTTTGTTTTACGCAAACAAGTTATCAATGTTTTCCTTAAGAGTTCCTCTACTTGTTAGAAGGCCTTTTATACTATTCTGAATGTTCCATTGTTGTATGTTCCTTGTTATAGGACTTTAATCAGTTGCGGGTTCGAGGCTTGCTGAGGCACGTAAGCCTACTATTCAAGCCCCAATACTCCTGGGTTGTCTAGTAGAGCGGCTTTCTCTGATTTAATTATAAAACCTGAATGCATATATGGATTGAATAACTAGAACCTAGGATATGGCATGAATCCTAGGATGAGAAGTTACTTGAAATGTCTGTATGCGTGTTTGAATTGCAGTCTTGAATGAATGAATAGAAATGTTAACAACTGCCTGTTAATGAACAAGAGCTGCCTGTAAAATATGAATTACCTGTGCTAGTCAAACAGTTACATGTGACATTACCTATTGTATACTTTAAACGATAGAAATACGAGCTGCATGTATATAACCTGAGAATGGAAATGTGAATGATGAAACCTGGTATGGAATGACATGAGAAATATGAGTATGAACCCTACGGGAAATTAGGAGTAGAGCTCTTGGAAATAAATGAAATTGATCTGGAAATGTGAGTGGGAAGTGTGCTGGCCCTTGAGTACATGGTACCAAGGAGAGCAACTGTCTCCTGTTTAGTATAGAGCGGAGCTAACCGCCCTTGGATTGGGACCCGGGGTTAGGATTGGCCACTCTACACCGACTTCTTGGTCCTCGCGTACACTATACCGGGGAGAGCTACTAATGTAGGGGGAGAGCTAGCTACCCTACGAGGCTCGGGGTTCAGCTAGCCACCCTACACTGACTTGTTAGGCCCATTGGGCAAACCAATGTAGTCAGACGATGGTGCGCGGATTGTGGAGTGGTGAGACCCCTGTTTGGTTCTGAGGGGCTAGACCCCTGTTACTGAGAGGGCTAGGCCCTATACTGTTCCGTGTCGTACTTTGAGTGTACCCGTTAGCGGAAACGACTGACCGCGTGCCAGTGCGGGGTAAATACCCGTGCGCTTATCACGCATGCCGTAGTCACCGCTACGTCTGTCCGTGACCTTGGGGTGATTGACTGGGTGTAAAACCATCATGGGGGACTTTCCCGGCCAGGAGAGCACCATGTGCGCCTTCTACTCTTCTGAAAAGACTACAATTAAGATCGTTCCCACGAGAAACATTCGAGATCAAAAAATAGACCTGAAAAATAAATCAATGGGGGAAAAGGAATAACTTGTGAAATAAAGTAATTAGAAAAGATAAATTACCTGTTAGCTTTTACTGCTTTAGTTAGTTGGTTGCCACTCTACTCAACGTTCGCTAACTTTATTTACTCATAACCCTTTTCAGGTTCAGGTGTTGAGCAGCCCGAGTCACAGGCTGCAGAGGGTGTTGGGCCCAGTAGAGCCCAGTTGCAGTAGTCTTCCTTTTGTTGTACCTTCTTTTGTTAGTGAGTTTAGATTCTTGTTACTATTTACGTTTTGTACTTTGTTTCCACTTTACTGTTGTGGTGGTATGTACTGTTAGCAGTTTTTACCTCCTTTACTGCTTGCACTCTTTTTACTGCTAGTTACTTAGCATAGTGAATGTGGTTTATTTTCCTGCTTTTTGGTTATTTCTTGTTGGACGACTAGGTCTTGGGATCAGTCGAGTCGAGCCGGTCTCGTATCCTGTAGGGATTCAGGAACCGAGTCATAACAGAATGTCCTAGTGGTCCATGAGTACTCCGACATCTTTCTAGAGGAGCTGCCGGACTACCACCTGAATGTGAGATCGAGTTTGAGATCTCATTAGTACCGAGGACTGGTCCCATCTCTATTGCACCATACAGGATGGCCCCACTTGAGTTGCGAGAGCTCAAGTCTCAGTTACAGGATCTATTAGAAAAGGGCTTTTGTGAGGCCAGTGCATCCCTGTGGGGAGCCCCTGTCCTGCGTGTGAGGAATAAAGACGGCACCGTTCGGCTTCACGTCACCTACAGACAGCTGAGCCGGATCACCGTCAAGGACGAGTACCCACTGCCTCATATTAATGATCTATTCGACCAGCTGAGAAATGCCACGATGTTCTCCAAGATAGATCTGAGGTTGGGATACCATCAGTTAAGGATCAGAGAGACCGACATCTCCAAGACAGCTTTCCACATGTGGTATGGTCACTACGAGTTTTTAGTCATGCCATTTGGGCTAACCAACGCCCCCGCTGCTTTCATGGATCTGATGAACTGCGTCATCTGGCCGTACTTGGATTAGTTCGTGGTAGTATTCATTGACGACGTGCTTGTCTACTCTTGGGATCAAGCACAGTATGGATAGCATCTCCGCGGTCCTTGACACTTTGAGATGGCACAAGCTGTACGCCAAGTACAGCAAATGCGAGCTCTGGTTGAGACGGGTTACTCTCTTGGGCCATGTAATCTCGAGAGACGGGTTGGCTGTGAATTCAGCCAAGGTTGAAGCAGTGCTCAGGTGGGAGAGACCGCGTACAGTGATGGAGATACGTAGTTTCCTAGGGTAACAGGGTACTACAGGTGGGTTATTAGAGGTTTCTTGCAGATCGCACATCCTATGACTCAGTTAACCCGGAAGGATGTGCCCTTCACCTAGACAGACGAGTGTGAGTCATGCTTTCGGGAGTTGAAGGAGAGGTTGACTTCAGCTCCTGTACTCACCATCCTAGACAGCAGTGGTGGATTCGTGGTCTACACTGACGCCTCGTTGCAAGGATTGGGGGTGTGCTCATGTAGCGGAGCCACGTTGTCGCTTAAGCTTCGCAGTAACTAAAGTCCTATGAGCACAACTACCCCACTCATGACTTGAAGTTGGCAGCAGTTGTCTTCACGCTGAAGACATGGAGGCACTACCTGTACAGAGAGACGTTCGAGATCTTCATTGATCATAAGAGCCTCAGATATCTGTTTGACCAGAAGGAGCTCAACATGAGACAGAGACATTGGTTGGAGCTCCTGAAGGACTAGACTGCAGCATCTCCTACCATCTAGGGAAGGCCAATGTGGTGGATAACGTCTTAAACCGGAAGGCGCCCGCCCACTTGACTAGTCTACAGGCACAAAGTTGGATGCAGATGGAGAAGGTGGACAGTTGGCGACCCCAGGAGTCACGAGGATGCTGCGGGGCAGTGACAGTGGCGAGGTAGGTACTACCAGAGCTGATAGATCGTATCGTTACTAGATAGATAACAGGTCCATAGCTACAGATACTGCGAGACCAGGTATTGACAGGGAACCTAAGAGAGTTCTTGTTCACTGACAGGGTCTTGCGTATGAGGGAACGCTTGTGCATTCCTAGAGACGAGAAGCTGTTGAGAGAGCTCCTGACTGAGATACATGAGTCCAGATTCACGATATATCCCGAGAACACAAAGATGTACCACGACCTACAACGCGATTTCTGATAGAAGGGCATGAAGCAGGATGTTGGTAGATTTGTTCAACAGTGTCTAGTATGCCAGCAGGTGAAGGCCAAGCACCAGAGGCCTGCTGGGTTGTTGCAGCCACTTCTCGTGCCAAAGTGGAAGTGGGAGAGTGTCACTATGGACCTGGTAGTGGGATTACCTGTGACACAACAAAGACACAATGCAGTCTGGGTGATAGTGGACAGATTGACGAAGAAGGCACGGTTTCTGCCAATTTGAGTTACTTTTGGGCCAGCATAGTTAGTGGAGCACTACATCCACAGACGACTTCGTACTGTCAAGAGCAGGTAGAAGAGCTACGCTAATCTAAAGTGTAGAGGGGTACAGTTTGAGGTTGGGGATTACGTCTTCCTCCATGTTTCGCCCATGAAGGGCTTGCAGCGGTTTGGGGTGAGAGGGAAGCTTGTGCCGAGGTTTGTAGGGCCTTTTGAGGTCTTGGAGCAGGTAGGGCCCATTGCTTACCGGCTTGCCCTTCCTCCCTAATTCTCTGGAGTGCACGACATGTCCCACATGTCCAACCTCAGGAGATACATCGCCGACCCCAGCCATGTTCTTAGCCATGAGAGCATCAAGGTGGGAGACAACTGACCTATCCTGAAAGGCCAATACAGATACTAGATAGAGCTGTCCGAAGACTGAGGCAGAAGGAGGTACCCCTGATGAAAGTCCTATGGGGAAGCCAGCAGTACGAAGAGGCCACTTAGGAGCCTAACGCGGCGATGTGAGCACAGTACCTAGGGCTTTTCAAGGGTACGTCATTTTTGACCTACTTTGATCCTCTTTAAGTTTGATATGCACATTTACTTTATTTCCACACCCCAGTCAGCTTAAGTTTCGACAAAGAAACTTTAAGTTTATTATGTTGAAATGACCCTTCCCAATGGTCGTTCAGCGTTCCCGAAAATTTTTGGGATTTTTGTGCAATTTTAACCCTCCTAGTTTTTTATCGTGGATATATGAGGGGAAGAGAACTTGCGGGGGTGCCCCTGCAATTTCCCCACACCATCCCCCTACCCCACGCACACACACCCCTCACCTCACCCTCACTCCGTCACCCACGAGCACCTTACCCCTCCACCATCTCCCCCATTCCTCCCCACTCCTCCCCATCCCCACCATGCCTTACGCCATCCCTCCCACCACGCCTCCCACCTCCATAAGAACCCCCCCTCCTCCTCCATTTGCTTGCCACACAGTAAGCCGAGAGAAGGAGAGGGAGAGCAAAGAGCAGAAGGAGCACGGAGGGAAGGGTGCGTGCAGGAGAGGAGGGGGAAGCGACAGGAGAAGCTAGTTGCAGCGGACGTAGGGGAGAGAGAGAACTCGCAAACGGTTCTACGGAGTCATTTTTCCACAGAATTAGACATCTGTAGAGATCATCAGACGTCTACCCAAATGTCCATAGGTAATACCAGACGTCTGATGGCACATTGTTTTTCAATTATTTTCTCCCTGCTGAGTTTTGACCTCATGTGCATGTATTAGAGGTTGGGGAAGTGCGTCGGTGCAAGGACCAAGGCGATTTTCAGACATCCGAAGACACCCTCAGACATCTGCACGGAGTTCCAGACGTCCGAAAGAAGCTCCCTAAACAAGGTGAGTCCCTAAATTTGTTTAAGATGTCTGGGACTCTTTCCAGACGTCTGATTTTGATCATGATTGTATTTTTGGGCTCGTTCAGGGCCCAAACGGAGTCAGTTTTTCGCAAACGAGTTATCGTTGGTTTCCGTTCGAGTTTCCCTATCTAATGGCATAATGTCTATATAGTTTTGAGCTCATTTTGACATGTGGATCAATGAGATAGGTCGTTCGTTCGTGGTGTGCACGGGACCTGCGGGGGTTGCAAGCTTCGTCGACTATTCCCTCACATCTCCCGATTATCCTGGTAAAGTGGTTCTCTCATTAATCCTGGATTTAATAATTAAATTACATGCTTTAGAATTAGTCGAACCCTAGGCTGTGAAATGAACTCTAGGGCAGAAAGGGATAAATATATGCTACTTTAAAAATATTCGATTGAACCCTAGGACGTGGAATGAACCCTAGGGCGAAATAAATGTACATTTAATGAATGATTAAATTGTTGTTTCCTGAAAGTAGAGAATCATGAGCTGCCTGTAATGAACCATGACATGAACAAAAACACATGCTATATATTGAATAATTGATGGACGTGATTGTGAAATCATGAGTTTCCTATTATGTACTTATTGAATCAGATGTGGAAATGAGAAAGTATATGTATGAACCCTACAGGGATTTTAAAAGAAAGTCAAGATATAGTAATACAGAAAACCTAACAGATCATGGGACATGTTGCCTACGGGCAACTGTTTGGACATGGTAATGAAAGTGAGCTGGCCCTCGTGCACGTTATACCGAGGAGAGCGACTGTTCCTTTAGTGTAGAGGGGAGCTAGCCGCCCCCTTGAGTTGAGACATGAGGTTAGGATTAGTCACTCTACACCGACTCATGTTTGTCCCTCGCGTACTTAGTACTAGGGTGAGCTACTTAGTGTAGGGAGGGAGCTAGCCACCCCATGGGGCCCAGGGTTAGGACTAGCCACCCTGCACCGACTCTTTGTTAGGCCCACTAGGTGAACTGGGATAGTCGGACGAGGGTACGCAGACTGTGGAGGGGCAAGACCCCTATTCTATTCTAAGAGGGCAAGACCCTGTGCTGTTCCGTGTTGTACATTTGGGCATACCCGCTAGCGAAAACGACTGACTGCATGCCAGTGCAGGCTGGCTACCCGTGCGCTTATCACACGTGCCGTAGTCACCGCTACATCGCGATCGTGACTTCGGGGTGGTAGATCGGGTGTAGGACTACCATAGGGGACTCTCTCAGCCAGGAGAGTACCACGTGTACATCTTGCATCGTGGGAAAACTGCAAGTAAGATCGTTCCCTTAGGGAACAAGAAGATTAAGCACTGTTATGAATCCTGATTAGAGACTCAACTCAGAAACGCGTAAATAAGACAAATGGAAATGGATGATAATAATAACCAATACATACATGTGTAGTAAGTTATTTGTTTAATTAATATAAATGGCTTAACCGCTACTCTACTTAGCATTAGCTGACCATGGAATTTGTAATCATGTTCAGGTCAGGGATCTGAGCAACCAACGCCACCGGCTGCTAAGGACACTGGGCCCAGTCGAGCCCAGCCATAGTCTTTCACATGTTTCTACTGCAGAGCACTTGTTAGTCGTGAGTACTGGTAGCCTGTAGTAACTATTCCGTACTGTTTCTGTTATAATCGTGATGGCTATGTTTGGTAACCGTACCTTTCCGCTATATTATGTAATATCCTTGTGATTTCTTATTCGATTTCTTTTACTATCTGTTATATACTTTCTACTTAGTTACATTGCACGTGTGGTTATGGAATAATATGCATTTGGTTATTTCTCGTTGGACGACTAGGTCTTGGGATTAATCAAGGCGAGCCATTCTTAGATTTTGTAGCAAGTTGGGAATGGGTCGTGACAAAATGCAACAGGGCAACATGATTAGAAATAAAAGAGGGTAGTAAAGGGATGTGATCCTTAAGGAGATAATGGTGACTTGCGAGTGATCAGGCTGCCAATGAAGAGGACAAATGTAAGAAGAGGTAAACAAAATTGCATTGATGACATTAGTAACGGATAGGCCAAATGGAATCAAAGATATACAAAAGGAACCATACCATCAAACTCCCCTAACATCCCCAATCTGTTGTTGGTGTCCACCTTTGCAACACATTCCTAGCCAAGGGAGGTACTGTAATAACCGGATGACACTAAGATGAGGATGATAAAGGAGGCAATGGGAGAAACCCTGAGGCATCCCATAGCGCTCTTAGAGCTGAAACGAAAATTGAGAGAATGCCATCATGTCTTCAATGGCAACAAGGAGAGTGACGTGTTGTAGGGAGGATGGCAAGGGGAAAGACCTAATTGTTAAGGTTGGAGGATCCAAGATAACATCCGATTGAGGCAATGTTGGAAAATAATGGGAAACATTCGATGGTAAAAGCAACTAGACTTCCATCCAAAAGAGCAAAAATCGAAGCACATCTCGCTAGAAAGAAAAAGAATATTAAAAAGAAGCATGTAGGGCTGTCAAGTCAGCCCCAACCCAACTAACCTACCATGATTTCAACTTGAATAAAACACTTGAATCCGACCTGTACTTAGTTAACTTAAATGAATGCAACCCATTTAGCTCGATTAAGTAAATGGATCAAGTTGGGGTTAAATTTCATGAACCTAACTTATCCATTCAATCTAACTTGGATAAAAAAATTCACAATACCCACTTAATCCACTTTACCCATTTTACTCACCTAACCTATATAATAAGTGGGGTCAGGTATATATTTCGATGGGTCAGTTTCATGCGATAAACTCATTTAATAAACAAGTTGAATCCAACTTGACCCGATTACAAATAGATTTGAATTAAACACAAGTCTTTGACTCAACCTAACTCATTTGATAGCCCTACAAACATGTACATATGCATTCAAAAAAGTATATTCTCAAAAACAAAAGGACGCCCTATTGTAGGGAATAAAAATAATCCATAGGGTCCATGGGGGCTGGTAAAATGCTACGCAGGGTACTTGGAGAAGTGCTAGGCGGGGTTACTCGCCTCTCTTTGTGAAAACGGGGGAATACACATCCAGACAAGATAACAATACGTGTACGTTTCTTCCCCACGAAAACACGCAAAGCCAGTCTGGAAAAGGGTTAGAAAACAAAAGCCATGGGCTACCGATCGTGGAGATGCAATAAAGATACAGGGCGACTAGAAAAGGCCGATTGGGTCAGGCAATGGAGATGACCCAAAGATCCCAATCCCTGACAACGTGCACAAAATATTAACGACTTGATTTGATGGAAAAACAATGCGATGAGATAGACATTGAAGTCCAACGTCATTGCCAATATAAGTACATTATCCATGTGATACTTGCAAATATCCCCTTCAAATGAAATGCATTGTTGACCAATCCCATTCCTTCGGCTCGTGCAATCATCACGTACGCAAGAGATAGATATAACGATATTCCTTGGAAGGTAAGTGTAACGATCCGATTCCCGAGTCCCTACGAGACACGAGAACCGGACCGACTCGACTAATCCCAAGACCCAGTCGTCCAACGAGGAAGTAACCAAAAGACAGTAAAATAAACCACATTCAGCATGAATATAACTAACAGTAAGAAAGTACAGCAGTAAGGAAAGAAACTACTACAGTAGGTACCACCACAACAGTAAAGCAACATTTATCATATAACAAAAACTGCAGATAAAGAAGGTACAGTGGAAACAAAACTACTCACTAGAACAGAAACAAAAAGAAGGTACAAAACTGTGGTAACTCTACTGGACCCTACTCGGCCCAGCGTCCTCTGCAGCCGCCGACCCTGGCTGCTCAACACCTGGTCCTGAAAAAGGTAATGAGTGTAACACGTCAGCAAAACGCTGAGTAGAGTGGCAAACTAACTAAAGACAACAGTAGAGTGTACAGTAGCTGTTATGTTCTATTACTTCCTTTATTTACATCTTTCAATTTTTCTCACTATTTCATTTACTTCTCAGATCCTTTACCTGATCTCGGATGTCCTCGTGGGACGATCTTGATTGCAGTCTTTTCCAAAAGTAGAAGTAGCACGTGGTGCTCTCCTGGCCGGGAGAGTCCCCCGTGGTGATCCTACCCTCAGTCAACCACCCCAGGGTCACTGACAGACGTAACGGTGACTACGGCACGCGCGATAAACGCACAGGTAGCTAGCCCGCACTGGCACGCGGTCAGTCGTTTCCGTTAACGGGTGCGCCCAAAGCACAGCACGGAACCAGGGCAGAGCCCTCTCAGTAACAGGGGTCCAACCCCTCCACAGTAACCAAACCGGGGCCTTGCCCCTCCACAGTCCGCGCACCCTCGCCTGACTACCCTGGTTTGCCCTAGTGGGCCTAACAAGTCGGTGAAGGAGGCTAGCAGAACCCCAGGACCCGTGGGGTAGCTAGTACTCTCCTAACACTACTAGCTCTCCTCGGTACTACGTACACGAGGGCCAACAAGTCGGTACAGAGCGGCCAAGCCTAACCCCGGGTCCCTGGGGCGGCTGGCCCCACTCTGCACTAAAACAGGTACAGGTACTTCCCTTGGTACTGCGTACCCAAGAGACAGTACAAACTACATCTCAGTTCCATTCCTTTTCTTTCCAGGAGTTCCACTCCTAATTCCCCGTAGGGTTCCGGCTCTTTATCTCAGAACATCATATGTTTCACTTTCCAGATTCACGTTCTCACATTCCATGATCTCAACATGATTCTTTATGCATAACAGGCAGCTGTTAATTAAATTTACAGGCAGCTTTATATATATTCCTTTCCATTTTTCCAAGACTGCAGTAATATACATTCCACTAGTTTTTCCATCCTAGGATTCATGCCATATCCTAGGATCTATCATACAATCTAGTTTTCCAGCCCTAGGATTCATGCAACACCTAGGAGCTATCATTCCATATATTTCTCGTTCCTAGGATTCATGCAATGCCCTAGGTTCTAGTTATGGTTCCATACTTTAACAGATTTTATTAATACTTAAAACCACTCTACCAGGTACAACGGGAGTAATGGGGGCGTGGTCGGGAATCCCGCGCGCCTCCGCGACTCTCAAGACTGCAACCGAACGAGGTCCTATCACAAGGATCAAACACAAGGAGTGTCTCAAAACAGTGTATAGCTACTGTAGGCGGGTAGAGGAATAAATTCTGAAACGAACGCAACTCGAATCGCGGAAAACGGAGCCCAAACGGGCCCTAAACGGGTCGAGAAAGACAATACTGTGCAAAATCAGACGTCTGGAACTCCTTCCAGACGTCTTAAACGGTGGATCAGAGAATTACCTGTTCGGCTTGGTTCCCCGGACGTCCAGAAGTCTGTGGGGACGTCTCTCCTAGATCCCAGACGTCCGATGGTCACTCCGGACGTCTGGAGGTCACTCCCGCCGTCTGGTACAACTTCCAGACGTCTGATTCGCAAAGGATGACGAATCAGAACACCTGCGCACAGCCAACCCTCCTCCCTCAGTACGGTCAGTCGACAAAAAGAAGAAGAAAGCGGAAACTCACCTTTCAGACGTCTGTATGATCTCACAGACGTCGACCTTGCCGTCTGGATATCAGTCCAGACGTCTGATTCTGGAAATTTTTCCAGAATCAGAACCTTGCTCGGCCTCCGCTCGCGACGCCGCCCGCGTCGCACCTCGCGCGTCCGCTGCTCCGCCCGCAGCAGGTCCCTCTCCGCGACGCTCTGCGCCCCCTGCGCCCTCCGCCGGCCGGCCAAGCCGCTCCCGGCGAGCTCGCCCTCACGGCAGAGCCCCGCCCTCGCACGCCACAGCTCCTCCGCGCCTACTGCGGCTGCCGCTGCCGCTGCGCCCTCGCGTCCGCTCGCTCTCGCGCACAGGTAGGAGGGAAGGAGGATGGTGGAGACGGGAGGGGAGGCGCGCCCCCCCCCTTTTAACGCCGCGCGGAGAGGAGAGAGAGACGGTCGCAGTCGCCTGCCGCCGCAGAGAAAGATGCAGGATCGCAGGTCTGCGCGCACAGGCGCGCAGACGAATATCCCGTGCGAGCATAACTGTTCGCCAGACGTCTGTAAACTATCCCGGACGTCTGGTCAGACGTCTGGATGTGATCCCAGACGTCTTTACAGACGTCTGGGCCACCTCCCAGACGTCTTAAAAGACGTCTGGGGCACGCGCTCGTTACAGTAAGTTTTGGTTGAATATGGGAACTTGATAGCATAAAGATTTAGGCCCTACAAATACAACCTACGTTAAGCAGCGTGGAGCCGGCCATCCACAGTTCAGCGGAAAACCGGATCCCCAACAAGATACGGATGAAGAGTGAAATAAAAAGTACAAGATAAGCGTACGTACCATGAAGATAATGAAGCCTATTTCCAAGAATGGCAGTATCTCAACAGTTGAGTACACATCTCCCCGGCACTAACCTATCGAAAGGAAAACACTTCCTAGACACGAGTTTATATACACCCTCTCTCACCACCAGGTGAGCCCCACACCCCTTGGAAGTGGGCCCCACCTATTAGTGAGAGAAGGGCTGTACAAATCCGTGCCAACATCAAACCTGGGTACACAAATCAACACTCCTATCTAAAATGAAAGATCCAACCATGACCTAACATGCTCCAGTTGTATGGCAAAGCCTCTCAAAAGACCCACACAAATAACATGCATCTTACTAAGGCCAAACAAGTAGCAACAAGGCCACAGAAGGCTCATGGCCCAACCTACTTCCCAAGGCATGACACAGTAAAAAGGACTTTTACATGTGTAACCTTATGGCCTAGTTCACTTGGGAGGTTAATCCCGTTTAATTAACTACTTAGCCCCCAATTTACTGATTTGGGTTTACCCACTTTAACACGAGTTTGTCTAGCACCAGTTTCAATTGGTGTTAGCCAAACCCGTCTTAAAATTATATACCACTCGTATCTCTGACATTCCTCATATTTTATATATTTAACACTACTATCAAGTACACATTACAAGGGTTAACACTATAACTTAACACCAATTCAAGTAAACACAAACTGATATTAACACCATTCTATAAAAAAACACAATTGTAGGTTAATACTAGTTTCACATTTCTTAACATCACTTTCCTAACCCTTCAAGTAAACTTGATAATAAACAGCCCTAAGGGTTAGTTTACTTAAAGAGTTAAAAAGATAATATTAGGAAATATAAAACTAGAGTTAACCTATAATTATATTTACTTGCAAAATAGCGCTAACATCAATTTGTGTTTACTTAAATTTGTATTAAGTTGTAGTACTAACTCTTGTAATATTTACTTGATAGTGATGTTAAGAATATTAAATATGAAGGTTGTTAAAGACATAAATGGTGTACGATTTTAAAACAGATTTGACTAAGATAAGTTGAAACTGATATTAAACAAATATATGTTAAATTGGCTAAACTTAAGTTACCAAATTTAAGGTTAAGTAGTCAAATAAATAGAAATTAACCTCCCCTTTTGAGATGTTAACCTCCAAATAAACTAGACCTAAAATCATAAGCAACTACACATGTATTTCTTGATTTTACATATCATAGTCATTTTTAAGAGTGTGTTTCCCTCAAAATAATCGTCGAGCTTGATTAAATAAGGCTTATTTGTATTAAATCTTCTTAAATGTCACCTCTCCCATTCTCAAAATTATAGAGGATGCAAAATAGAATTACCTTTAACTACAAATATAATTTTGACAAAATCTTTGCTAAAGAGTCCACGATCTAAAATAATGGAACTTTTAAATGCATTCAAGTATAAAAGAAAAGTCAATGGTATTTATGTAATTAACAATGATTTCGATAGCACACATAAAACTTGCTAAATGTTACATCCCTGATCACACGTTTAACTTACATTTCTAAAAATTATTATCCACATTTAAATAAGGAAAAGTGTAAACTAATTCACCTTCACACCGACCGTTATATCTATCATACATGATAGGCGTGAGGTGAAGTCATATGAATGAGGTGTAGTCATATAAAATAATAGATGAAAAAGGTTACACCACATTTTTAACTCTTAAAAATACTATTGCCATTTTTAGCTAAGAGAGGAAAGAAGTGGATTATATTTTTGTCTTTCAACACTTGTTTTGTGATTAGTGATTGCTTACATGTATCCATTAGATTCAAATGTGAATTTTGATGCAAGGAGACGAAAACTAAGGGCAAAGCAAATCAAATTTTCAACATTATTCATTACCAACAACACCTATTCATTGTAATACCTTAGGTTACCTTTCTCATGATGATAACATCAATATCATCACATATATTATCTTGAGTTTCATGCATATAAGGAAGACTTTGTATTAACATGTCAATCAAGGTTATTGATGTTGATGCTATTGGCATCAAGAAAATTGACGTACTAGTAGCAACTTATGACATACATGTATGGTGTCGTTGGCAGGTTATTAGGTGCAGTTGACAACAACATCGATGGATATTTTACCATATTGTGATAGGCTTGTATCACATACCAACCTACCAGTAGTACCTTACTAAAACATACTTTATCTATGCTCACCATTAATAGTTATATTGTAAGCAATCAACATCAATCAAGGTTATTGATGTTGGTGTTGGCATTAAAAAAATCGTCCTAGTGGTGGTACTACTGACACAAATCACCCTAAGGTGTGGGCTTCTCATTTCTTTTCGAAGAAAGAAACAAAACAACTTCTTTAGAGCTTTTAAGAAGGGGTGATTGCACTTGAGGTATGTAAATCAACACTAACATAATTCTTTTGGGATAAAAAATTACAAAACAAAACATTGATGCCAATAACAAGTAAGTGAATAAATTTTATTCCAATCCAAACAAATAATTAATTTACAGAACATTAAAAAAAAAATTGACCTTGTGACATATTACATATATGGTGCCACAATAGGTAAGTGAATGTCAGCAACACTTATTAACCTGTCAGTGGCAATTTATGACATACTACATGTATGGTGTAGTTGGCAGGTTGGTAGGTGAGGTCAGCAGCGAGATTGATGGGTATTCTACTGAATTGTGATATGCTTGTATCACATACAAACCTGTCAGTAGCACCTTACTAAAACATAATGCATATACACTTGTCGTTGGCAATTGTATTGTAAGCAACCGACATCAATCAAGGTTATTGATGTTGGTGTTGTTGGCATCAATAAAATCATCTTAGTGGTGGTGTTGTTGGTACAAATCGTCCTAAGTTGTATACTTTCTATTTCTTCTTGAAGAGAGAAACAAAATACCTTCTTTTGAGTGTTTAAAAAGGGAAAATTGTACTTCAGGTATGTGAATCTACACTAATGCAATCTCTTTGGGATCAAAATTGCAAATTAAAACACTTATACCAACAGTAGGTGAGGAATGAATTTCCTTCTAATCTAAACAGATACATTAGCTTATAAAACATTAAAAAGCAAAATCGACCTTGTGACATACTACATGTATGGTGCCAACAACATGTAAGTGAATGCTATCAACATATACCAACTTGCTGGTGGCAGCTTATAACATACTACATGTATGGTGTCATTGGCAAGTTGGTAGGTGCAGCCGATAGGAAAATCGATGAGTACTCTACTATATTGTGATATGCCTGTATCACATACCAACCTGCCAACACCACCTAACTAAAGCATACTTCATCTACACTTGTCGTTGGTAGTTGTATGGCAGGCAACCAACATCAATCAAAGTTATTGATGTTGGTGTTGTTGCCATCAATAAAATTGTCCTAATGGTGGTGCTGTTGGCACAATTCGTCCTAAGGCATAAACTTCTTATTTCTATTTTAAAGAGAAACAAAACACTTTCTTTAGAATGTTTAAGAAGAAGAGATTATACTTAATGTACGTGAACCTACACTAACGCAATTCTTTTGGTATCAAAAATTGCAAAAAAAAACACTTGTACGAACAACAATTAAGTGAATGAATTTCGTTTCAATCCTAATAGATACATTAACTTACAAAACATACTAGATCCATTAGCACTTGCTATAATAAACAGATCTATGACTCTATAAAAGACTCATACTATATAAGTTACATTGACAAATAATAAAGAAATACAACAAAAAACTCAATCACATGTCAACAAGTTGCCAACGGCAGTGAGGGAACCCACCAAAAAAAACCTGACACGTTCACAAATATTTAGTCAAGCTTGACGTCAAGGTCAAGGTTGAAGTTACTATCAAGTTTGCCATCGAGGTTGCTATTACAACCCGATTCTCGAATCCCTACGAGACACGAGAATTGGACCGACTCGACTGATTCCCAGACCTAGTCGTCCAACGAGAAAGTAATCAAAAAATAGTAAAATAAACCACATTCACCATGCAAGTAACTAACAGTAACAAAAGTACAGCAGTAAAAAAAAGAACTATTACAATATATACCACCACAACAGTAGAGAATTAAAAGCAGGTACAGAAATATGATATTTACAATAAAGAGTATAAGGTAAACCAAAAATACTCACTACTACAGAAATACATACAACAAAAGTACAACTACTGGGCTCTACAAGGCCTAGCATCCTCCGCAACAGCAGGCTCTAGCTGCTCAATACCTGATCCTAAAAAGGTGACAAAAGTAACACGTCAACAAAACGCTGAGTAGAGTGGCAACCAGTTAGCTAAGAAAATAGTAAAGGTGGACAAGTAGCTGTTATTTTTAATTTCTTTCTCTATTTCTCTATTTACCCTTTCTTGAATTATTTCTCAGATCTTTCTCTTGATCTCGAATGTTCCTCGTGCGAACGATCTTGATTACAGTCTTTCCAAAAAGTTGTAGTACGTGGTGCTCTTCTGGCAGGTAGAATCCCCTGTGGTGGTCCTACCCTCAGTCAACCACTCCAAGGTCACTGACAGACGTAACGGTGACTATAGCACGTGCGATAAACGTATGGGTAGCTACACCGCACTGGCACGCAGTCAGTCGTTTCCGTTAACAAGTGCACCCAAAGCACAGCATGGAACCAGCATAGGGCAGAGCCCTCTCAGTAATAGGGTGAAGGTTTCCAGCCCTACCAGGAGGGGTTGACATAATAATTGCGGAATTGAAATAAACAATCTTTACAAAATAAGCAATCACACAAGTACACAAGAATTTTTAGGTGGAAACCCAAACCGGGTGAAAACCACCGCCTAACCCTCTCGAGTTAGGATTTTCCGATCAACCAAGTTGATCAAAAAACACTAAACCGAATCACTTTAAACGAGGGTGATTCAACATCAATACAATCACGCTACTTACACGAGGGTAGCGTACCTCAACCCCTTCTCTTCACGAGAAGGATTTTGTCTCGCGAAGGAGACGGGAATTCGCAAAGTGAATACCCAACCAAATAACAAAGATAAAAGAAACAACAAGTCCTATAGAGCCAACAAAGTAATTTTAAACCTAGCTTCTATAAGAAATAGGATGCTTCCCTTTGAAAGGAGTGCGTCGACGACGCGGATGCGTGTACCACGCGACGGCGCAACGTCGCACTCGTGAACAACGGCGGGAGAGCAGGTGCGCAACAGCTTGATGCTCTCAAGAGAATGGAACTTGAGCTTGGAGAGCAAGAGCTATCTAGGACACAGGAGAGTGGAACTATGTTGCTTAGGTGTCTCTAGGTGTTTCTTAGTGTTGATTTGTGTTGCAAAGGTTCCCCTCTATTTATAGAGGCCTTAGGAAGGCTTTGGAAGGCTTAGGAAAGGTTCTATAGCCGTTGGAAACAAAGCCCAAGAGAATCAGCCCGAAATCAGGAACAATCATTGTTCTGACAGGCTTATCAGAAGTCTAATTCTGGCATCAGACGTCTGGAACTTCACTTTAAGACGTCTGATTTCAAGGTCAGACGTCTGATTTTGGGCGGGTCTCTTCTTGACTTGAATCAGATCTAAACAGGGTTTTTGTGCAAGTCCATCAGACGACATATGGGACGTCTGGCACTATGTCTGGACGTCTAGAAACATACTTTTTATGTGGGAATGGATTTCCAAACGTTGCAACGGCTAGAAAATCTCTGAGAAAAGATTTTGGGTCAGCCGAGGTAAAATAGTCAATTATTAGACGTCTGGAAAGTCCTATAGCGTCTGATAAGGCTCTAACGGTCATATCTTGAGTGTTTGCTAAGCCATCCAACGGTCCACTAATTGGACGTCTGGCAAATCCATCAGACGTCTCCTAAGACGTCTGGTCTAAGGTCTGGACGTCTGATTTCATCAGACAGAAATAATTATGTCCAGCCTAATAGTTATCAGACGTCTTAAAATACTTTATCAGACGTCTGATTTGGAAATTAGACGTCTGGAAACTCTGTTTGAACCCTATATTGGTTTTCTAAGTATTCTACAGAAAATCTAAGTATCCTAGGGTTGTGTAGGTGTTCCTAGGACTACTGTTAGGGTACTTTGAGGCTCTTTAACATGAATTATCTAAGAAAATAAAGAGCAACAAAAGAAACGAAAAATACAAGTACAAAAGAAGGAAATCTATCATATTCTTCATTTCCTTCCATCTTTAATATATCGCTTCTCGCGAATCTCTTCTGTTCTCCATCCAGCTCGTCCAATCCGTCCTGGATGCAAGCTCGAACTCCGTCTAATCACGAATCCATTTGCGATTGACCTGAAATCTAGGACTCAAAGCGCAAATATTAAATGACACGTGTTTTATTATCATCAAAACAAATGATCGTGGTGCTCGAGCACCAACAATCTCCCCCTTTTTGATGATGACAAAATCATAAATAATAATGCAAAAAAAACCTCCCCCTTTTTGACATTATCAAAAAGGTTTAATTGATTTTACATTTCTTATAACTCCCCCTTAAAATATGCTCTTCTATGAGTTTCTTTTAACAAAGGTAATGTCCTCCGCTTTTTTATAACAACAAGTTAGCTATTATTTTTTCCCCCCTTTCTAAAGGAAATTTAGCTACCTTATCTCTCCCCTTTAAAAATTGACAATTAGCTCATAATTTTTTAACTCCCCCTATCTAAATGCTACTAATAAGAGGATAGGGTAAAGGGTTTTTACCTCACCTACCATGGCCAATAAAATGATCCGAATGGTGGTGGTGGATGCCACATCGGATGGGGCTCCCATCCGTAGCTTGGAGGCCCGGGCATTGGCGCCGGTCTCCAATCTGATGGTCGACGTGCAGCGGGTCCGTCGTTTGTTCGTCGTCTCGTCGGTCTTCTTGTTCTCCTTGGTCTACTCCTTGGTTCTCCCAACTTGAGTTGACAAGCTTTGAGTTTGTAGGTCCAGTCCTTTGTGTTGTAATTATCCCTGAACCCTACAAAACAAGATTCTAATTCTTTTTTCGGTATCCAAGTGGGTTTGGATCCGAATCGGTTAACGGGTCTCCTTGACGGAGATCCTTTCTCAACCTTAGGGCTATAAAAATTATCTACTTTGTTGATTAATTTGTTAGAATTTTACCTAAGACATGCGATTTCTTTTTCTACAGTTTGCATCTTAGTCTTTAAATCATAGATTTCTAACTTTAGACTATCATCTTCCTCAATCAATTTATTATTTTCATTGATGAGGTTTTGATTTTCTAATAATAGGTTATCAATTCTAGGACTAGCTTCTATGTCCTTAAGTTTTATTTCTAACCTATCATTTTCAGATTTAAGAAAGCTAAGATTCTTTTTCATGCTTTTGCTTTCTATTTTTAGTGATTTACTAAGCTCAAATAGTTCATTAAAAGTTTCTTATAAATCTTAACTTACCTCATTGTCTGAGTCGCTTCCGCTTTCGCTGTCGCTATTGCTTCCTCTGGTCATGAAACCAAAGCAAGCGGTTTCCTCCTTCTCGAGATCTTCTTCCGAGCTCATCTCTTCATGAGTGTCTTCTAACTTCCTCCATATCTCGTGGGCGGTTGTGCACTCTTGGATTTTCTCGAACTCTTTCGGACACAATGCGCAATACAGGGCATTCATTGCCTTTGCGTTGAGGTTGAGATTCCGAACCTGATCTTCTGAGTAACCTCTTGCGGGTTTCTTTGGAATCACAAATGCGGATTCACATTTTTCCCACACCCGGAAGTCGTAAGCCTGCAACCACATAGTCATACGATTTTTCCAATAAACGAATTCCATACCTGCAAAGTATGGTGGTCGCGAAGTATCGTGTCCTTCGGTGCACACGAATGCTTTTCTCTCCATATCTAGATCCTCGCCGGTTTGTAACGCCGATTTCGCGAGACCTGCTCTGATACCAACTGAAGGTTTCCAGCCCTACCAAGAGGGGGTGGGAAATAATTGCGGAATTGAAATAAACAATCTTCACAAAATAAGCAATCACACAAGTACACAAGAATTTTTAGGTGGAAACCCAAACCGGGTGAAAACCACCACCTAACCCTCTCGAGTTAGGATTTTCCGATCAACCAAGTTGATCAAAATCCACTAAACCGAATCACTTTAAACGAGGGTGATTCAACCTCAATACAATCACGCTACTTACACGAGGGTAGCGTACCTCAACCCCTTCTCTCCACGAGAAGGATTTTGTCTTGCGAAGGAGACAGGAATTCGCAAAGCGAATACCCAACCAAATAACAAAGATAAAAGAAACAACAAGTCCTATAGAGCCAACAAAGTAATTTTAAACCTAGCTTCTATAGGAAATAGGATGCTTCCCTTTGAAAGGAGTGCGTCGACGACGCGGATGCGTGTACCACGCGACGGCGCAACGTCGCTCTCGTGAACAACGGCGGGAGAGCGGGTGCGCAACAGCTTGATGCTCTCAAGAGAATGGAACTTGAGCTTGGAGAGCAAGAGCTATCTAGGACACAGGAGAGTGGAACTATGTTGCTTAGGTGTCTCTAGGTGTTTCTTATTGCTGATTTGTGTTGCAAAGGTTCCCCTCTATTTATAGAGGCCTTAGGAAGGCTTTGGAAGGCTTAAGAAAGGTTCTATAGCCGTTGGAAACAAAGCCCAAGAGAATCAGCCCGAAATCAGGAACAATCATTGTTCTGACGGGCTTATCAGACGTCTAATTCTGGCATCAGACGTCTGGAACTTCACTTTAAGACGTCTGATTTCAAGGTCAGATGTCTGATTTTGGGCGGGTCTCTTCCTGACTTGAATCAGATCTAAACAGGGTTTTTGTGCAAGTCCACCAGACGACATATGGGACGTCTGGCACTATGTCTGGACATCTGGAAACATACTTTTTCTGTGGGAATGGATTTCCAAACGTTAGCTACGGCTAGAAAATCTCTGAGAAGAGATTTTGGGTCAGCCGAGGTAAAACGGTCAATTATCAGACATCTGGAAAGTCCTATAGACGTCTGATAAGGCTCTAACGGTCATATCTTGAGTGTTTGCTAAGCCAGCCAACGGTCCACTAATTGGACGTCTGGCAAATCCATCAGACGTCTCCTAAGATGTCTGGTCCAAGGTCTGGACGTCTGATTTCATCAGACAGAAATAATTATGTCCAGCTTAATAGTTATCAGACGTCTGAAACAACAGTCAGACGTCTTAAAATACTTTATCAGACGTCTGATTTGGGAATTAGACGTTTGGAAACTCCGTTTGAACCCTATATTGGTTTTCTAAGTATTCTACAGAAAACCTAAGTATCCTAGGGTTGTGCAGGTGTTCCTTGGACTACTGTTAGGGTACTTTGAGGCTCTTTAACATGAATTATCTAAGGAAATAAAGAGCAACAAAAGAAACGAAAAATACAACAAGTACAAAAGAAGGAAATCTATCATATTCTTCATTTCCTTCCATCTTTAATATATCGCTCCTCGCGAATCTCTTCTATTCTCCATCGAGCTCGTCCAATCTGTCCTGGATGCGAGCTCAAACTCCGTCTAATCACGTATCCATTTGCTATTGACCTGAAATCTAGGACTCAAAGTGCAAATATTAAATGACAGGTGTTTTATTATCATCAAAACAAATGATCATGATGCTCTAGCACCAACAATCTCGCCCTTTTTGATGATTATAAAATCATAAATAATAATGCAAAAAAGACCTCTCCCTTTTTGACATTATTAAAAAGGTTTAATTGATTTTACATTTCCTATAACTCCCCCTTAAAACATGCTCTTCTATGAGTTTCTTTTAACAAAGGTAATGTCCTCCCCTTTTTTATAACAAAGGAAATTTAACTACCATATCTCTCCTCCTTAAAAATTGACAATTAGCTCATAATTTTTTAACTCCCCCTATCTAAATGCTAATAATAAGAGGATAGGGTAAAGGATTTTTACCTCACCTACCATGGCCAATAAAATGACCCGAATGGTGGTGTTGGATGCCACATCGGATGGGGCTCCCATCCGTAGCTTGGAGGACCGTGCGGCGGGTCCGTCGTTTGTTCGCCGTCTCGTCGGTCTTCTTGTTCTCCTCCTTGGTCTACTCCTTGGTTCTCCCAACTTGAGTTGACAAGCTTTGAGTTTGTAGGTCCAGTCCTTTGTGTTGTAATTATCCCTGAACCCTACAAAACAAGATTCTAATTCTTTTTTCGGTATCCAAGTGGGTTCGGATCCGAATCAGTTAACGGGTCTCCTTGACGGAGATCCTTTCTCAACCTTAGGGCTATAAAAATTATCTACTTTGTTGATTAATTTGTTAGAATTTTACCTAAGACATGCGATTTCTTTTTCTATAGTTTGCATCTTAGTCTTTAAATCATAGATTTCTAACTTTAGACTATCATCTTCCTCAATCAATTTATTATTTTCATTGATGAGGTTTTGATTTTCTAATAATAGGTTATCAATTCTAGGACTAGCTTCTATGTCCTTAAGTTTTATTTCTAACCTATCATTTTCAGATTTAAGAAAGCTAAGATTCTTTTTCATGCTTTTGCTTTCTATTTTTAGTGATTTACTAAGCTCAAATAGTTCATTAAAAGTTTCTTGTAAATCGTAACTTACCTCATTGTCTGAGTCGCTTCCGCTTTCGCTGTCGCTATTGCTTCCTCTGGCCATGAAACCAAAGCATGCGGTTTCCTCCTTCTCGAGATCTTCTTCCGAGCTCATCTCTTCATGAGTGTCTTCTAACTTCCTCCATATCTCGTGGGCAGTAGTGCACTCTTGGATTTTCTCGAACTCTTTCGAACTCAATGCGCAATACAGGGCATTCATTGCCTTTGCGTTGAGGTTGAGATTCCGAACCTGATCTTCTGAATAACCTCTTGCGGGTTTCTTGGGAATCATAAATGCGGATTCGCATTTTTCCCACACCCGGAAGTCGTAGATGTGCAACCACAGAGTCATACGATTTTTCCAATAAACGAAATCCATACCTGCAAAGTATGGTGGTCGCGAGGTATCGTGTCCTTCGGTGCACACGAATACTTTTCCCTCCATATCTAGATCCTCGCCGGTTTGTAACGTCGATTTTGCGAGACCTGCTCTGATACCAACTGAAGGTTTCCGGCCCTACCAGGAGGGGGTGACGTAATAATTGCGGAATTGAAATAAACAATCTTCACAAAATAAGCAATCACACAAGTACACAAGAATTTTTAGGTGGAAACTCAAACCGGGTGAAAACCACCACCTAACCCTCTCGAGTTAAGATTTTCCGATCAACCAAGTTGATCAAAATCCACTAAACCGAATCACTTTAAACGAGGGTGATTCAACCTCAATACAATCACGCTACTTACACGAGGATAGCGTACCTCAACCCCTTCTCTCTACGAGAAGGATTTTGTCTCGCGAAGGAGACGGGAATTCGCAAAGCGAATACCCAACCAAATAACAAAGATAAAAGAAACAAGTCCTATAAAGCCAACAAAGTAATTTTAAACCTAGCTTCTATAGGAAATAGGATGCTTCCGTTTGAAAGGAGTGCGTGGACGACGCGGATGCGTGTACCACGCGACAGCGCAACGTCGCTCTCGTGAACAACGGCGGGAGAGCGGGTGCGCAACAGCTTGATGCTCTCAAGAGAATGGAACTTGAGCTTGGAGAGCAAGAGCTATCTAGGACACAGGAGAGTGGAACTATGTTGCTTAGGTGTCTCTAGGTGTTTCTTAGTGTTGATTTGTGTTGCAAAGGTTCTCTTCTATTTATAGAGGCCTTAGGAAGGCTTTGGAAGGCTTAGAAAAGGTTCTATAGCCGTTGGAAACAAAGCCCAAGAGAATTAGCCCGAAATCAGGAACAATCATTGTTCTGACAGGCTTATCAGACGTCTGGAACTTCACTTTAAGACGTCTGATTTCAAGGTCAGACGTCTGATTTTGGGCGGGTCTCTTCCTGACTTGAATCAGATCTAAACAGGGTTTTTCTGCAAGTCCATCAGACGACATATGGGACGTCTGGCACTATGTCTGGACGTCTGGAAACATACTTTTTCTGTGGGAATGGATTTCCAAACGTTGCAACGGCTAGAAAATCTCTGAGAAGAGATTTTGGGTCAGCCGAGGCAAAACAGTCAATTATCAGACGTCTGGAAAGTCCTATAAGCGTCTGATAAGGCTCTAACGGTCATATCTTGAGTGTTTGCTAAGTCAGCCAACGGTCCACTGATTAGACATCTGACAAATCCATCAAACGTCTCCTAAGATGTCTGGTCTAAGGTCTGGACGTCTGATTTCATCAGACAGAAATCACTATGTCCAGCCTAATAGTTATCAGACGTCTGAAACAACAGTCAGACATCTTAAAATACTTTATCAGATGTCTGATTTGGGAATTAGACGTCAGGAAACTCTGTTTGAACCCTATATTGATTTTCTAAGTATTGTACAGAAAACCTAAGTATCCTAGGGTTGTGCAGGTGTTCCTAGGACTACTGTTAGGGTACTTTGAGACTCTTTAACATGAATTATCTAAGGAAATAAAGAGCAACAAAAGAAACGAAAAATACAATAAGTACAAAAAAAGGAAACCTATCCTATTCTTCATTTCCTTCCATCTTTAATATATCGTTCCTCGCGAATCTCTTCTGTTCTCCATCAAACTCGTCTAATCCGTCTTGGATGCAAGCTCGAACTCTATCTAATCACGTATCCATTTGCGATTGACCTGAAATCTAGGACTCAAAGCGCAAATATTAAATGACACGTGTTTTGTTATCATCAAAACAAATGATCGTGGTGCTCTAGCATCAACACAGGGGTCCAACCCCTTCACAGTAATCTAATAGGGGTCTTGCCCCTCCACAATCCGCACACCCTCGCCTGACTACCCTAGTTTGCCCAGTGAGCCTAACAAGTCGGTGTAGGACAGCTAGTTGAATCCCGGGGCCTGTGGGGTGGATAGCTATCTCCCTACACAAGTAGCTCTCCCTGGTACTGTGTACGCGAGGGCCAAAAGTCGACACAAAGTGACCAGACCTAACCCCGGGTCCTTGGGGCGACTAGCTCCGCTCTGCACTAAACAGGGGGACAGTCGCTCTCCTTGGTACTCCGTACTCAAGGACCAGCTCACTTCCCCATCCACTTTCCCAATTCCATTCTATTTATTTTTCAGGAGCTCTACTCCTAATTCCCCGTAGGGTTCATACTCATATTTCTCAAGGCAAGCCATACTAGGTTTCATCATTTCAGTTTCATTCGCATATAGCCCGTGTTTCCAACATTTAATATCAATTTATATACAAGCAGCTCAAATTTAGTTTCAACAGGAGGAATTACATGTAACAGTTACTAACAACAGTACTGTACATTTCACAGGCAGCTGTTATCCAATTACAGGCAATTATCATTATTCTATCTGTTTATCCAAGACTGCAATTCAGATATTCAAGACATTCGTTTCAGTGTTTCTGTTCTTAGAATTCATGCCACACCCTAAGATCTATCATTCAATCTAGTTTTCAAGCCCTAAGATTCATGCCATACCCTAAGATCTATCATTCAATCTAGTTTTCAGGTCCTAAGACTCATGCCATACCCTAGGATCAATCATTCATCCAATTTTCAGGTCCTAAGAATCATGCCATACCCTAGGATCTATCATTCATCTCAGAGATGCATTAATGTTGGTAAATAACCAAGGGGAGCCACTCTACTTGCAAAATCGGGAGTAATGGGGACATTATCGGTAGGTCCACGTACCTCTGCAACCCCCAGAGCTGCAACAAAACAAGATCCTAACATAAGGATCAATTACAAGGAACCACTCATAACAGGATAAATGTATTGTAAACAAGTAGAGGAAAAAATTCTAAGAACGAAATCTCAAACGCGGAAATTGAATTTCGAACGGATCCTAAACGGGTCAAAAATAACTTTGACTCAAATCAGATGTCTGGAACACCTTCCAGACGTCTTAAAAGGTGGTTCAGGTCATACCTCACTCTAAGTTGTTCCTCAGACGTCCAGGGATCCTACTGAACCGTTTGGACCCAGTTCCAGACGCCCGACTACCTCTTCGGACATCTGGAGACGCTCTCCGCCGTCTGGTGCTGTGCATAGACGTCTGAATCGCGTGGGAAGGTGTATCCCGTGCCTTCCCAAAGCGAAACCTGCATGCATAAACAATCTTAACACGGCATGAGACAGAACTTTCGGCGGAACGGCCTGCATGGCGTATCCGCAAAAGGAAACGGAGGAAGGAATACGTACCTCTCAGACGTCTGGAGCTCCCTCCAGACATCGCCCGTGTCGACTGGACGTAGATCCAAACGTCTGATTCTGGGAAAATTTCCCAAAATCAGAACCTCCTTGCCTTCTTACTACGCACGGCTGCGCCGCACTCGCCCACCTGTTGCCTGAGCTGCAGCAGCACCGGGGTAACCTCCCCAGCACCACGCTCTCGCTGCGCGCCCGTCAGCCGACCCCGAGCTGCTCCGGTGAGCTCGCTCCCTCTTCCTCACGCGCTCTCCCTCTTCTCCCCTCTCGCTGCACCTCCTCTTCGCACGCACCCGACAGCAGCTGCTACCCTCGCTCTTTCTCTCTCTCACGCTCACGCTGGAAGGAGACGGTGAGGTGGTGGGTGAGGGAGAGGGAAGGGGGAGAGGGGTATTTGAAGGCGTCGGGGGAGAAAAAGCGTCTGTAGGTCGACGGGTTCAGTCTACGCGTGCACATGCGCAGACTCGTAATCGTACACACGCAAAAATTTATTTCCAGACGTCTGGACCAACTCCCAGACATCTTAAAAGTGTTTGATGTCTCGATCTTAACAATTGCCATTGAAGTCATCACTGGGGTCAAGGTTTAGGCTACTGTTGAGGTCGAGGCAACCGTTGAGGTCGTCATTAAGGTTGAGATCACCACCGTTGAGGTTGAGGCCACCACTGACAAGGTTGAGATCACCACTGAGGTCACCACCGAGGTCGTTGCTGACATCGACGATGTCATCGAGGTTGAGTTCACAGTTGAGCTCGCCGCCAAGGTCGAGGTCACTTTCAAACTCATCGTGGGGGAGCTTGAGGTTGAAAAGAGTTAAGGTTAAAGGTGGAGAGGAGCTCAACATGGTTGCCGATTGTTGAACTCATTATCGAGAAGCTTGAGCCAAGAGTACCCAGGGAACTCGACAAAGTCTTGATGAAGCTCGAGACGGAGGAGCTTGGCAACAGTCGGAGCGAGTTGTAGGTGGGAGTATAGTAGCGGATGGGTGTAGGTGAATGTTGTTGGATAGCATTTTATAGAGGTAATTTGAATTTCAATAGAATTCACTTGAAAAAGGTGTAAGAGGAAAAGGGTGAACGGGTGAAGGGTACATATAACATGACAAGGATTTGAGTATGCCAGTGGATATACTATATGGTATATATATCATTATTCTTTAAATAATATACCTTTGATGATGATCTAACTATCAATTAAAAGGATGCAATTTAACAAAATATATCAACTTTACAAAGGTTAAAGATACATCAACACAAATAAAGTTCAAGCAAAAGTTTATACCACCCTTTTCTTGTACTAAATATGACCGTTGATAATTAAATATCACCAGCAATATTTCATTTTGTAAAAGATGTGTGAAATAAAACATGAAATATGGTGTACATTAACCGAGGTCTTCATAAAGGAACCTTTAGGGGCAATCATGGCTAAAGTCGCTCCTCGATGGCTTTCTTTTTTTCAAAGTAAAGATGAAATTTAATTACAAAGAACTATCAAAAATAACTTTAACGGGAATAATTTGCAAGCATGAAAAATATTAAGATCAATTCGGTAGATTTTTCGAATTTATAAGTTTTTTTAAAATTTCTTGACTCGGCCACTGCTTATTTCTCCCTCTTTTATCTTTTTACCAAGGATGAGATGAAAAATTGGATACATATCGTAAAACAACCAGTCATCGAATTGATGAGAACCCACCAAAACCACGAAACATACGTGGCAAAAAAAAATATCTATGTTGGCAGAGGACGAAGGGGAAGTGAAGAAGGATACTATGAAGAAACCTATCTTAATGGAGGCAGAGAGACTAGGGTAGAAAGGAGATGGATATCATCTTCAAACTCACAGGTTATGTTATAAAAATGAAATGATTTGAATAAAAGCTCAACCATATGAACGTTAGAGAGGAGTGTTGTGGCACCAATATTACTACAATTTACAGGATGAGCTAATAGGCCACCAAATTTGAGCAGTCTGCACATGGCTTACCAACTTTAGCTCTGATATCGATGTGGGATATACATATACAGATACAAACTTCCATTTTTTGCTAAAAGGAACAAACGCAGATAACATTAAAGGCATCCCTACCTCGGGGCATGTAAGGCACAAATGTAACATATTTCCACTGAGGTGTAAAATCCATAAATGTATAGCATTGCCATTTATGACATGTCACTTGGATGGACGAAAATGAATAAGAAACAAAACATGTATAAGATATTAATAGTGTTGTACTCCATTTGTGTAGCACAACGACGTTGCATGGGATAATTGATTCCTAGTTAAAATTTCCTTTAAGGTTAATACGATAGAGACACGCATTTTATAGCACATTAGAGAATTGATAAACATGAATCATAGATGTTAACAAAAAATCGACGGTGATTTCGATACATGAATATGGGAGAGCATAATAACGGGACAATAATGTAGGAGAAATGAGGCAGTACGCCAGTTAAAAAACATGTATAGTAATGTAGGTGTGATCTCAATCCGTGCCATTTCTTTTAATATAAAAAAAATGTTACACATTGTAAGATCCACCATTATTGAAACCAATAAATCACTTTAATATTAATATAAATCATTCAAATTATCTTTGGAATCACTTTACACTGTTACAAAATAACTACATTTGTGTAAAACTACTTTAAACTTCAAAAATAATTTTACACGTGTATAAAATAAAATTACACCAGTACAATCCTACTTTGAACTATTTTCCACCAATTTTAACCTTACTTTATATCAGTGCAATCTTAGTTTACACGGGTACAAAGTAAGATTTCACCAATGCAAAATTAAATTCCAAGGTCCCGTTTGATAAGAAAAATAAATTTGTAGAATAAGTTGAAAAAGAGAATAAATAGTGAAATAAGTTAACCCGTTCGAACGTTTTCATGGGTTAAAATTATTCCACAAAGAAAGTGCAATAACTTAATGCCAGGTAAAGTCACATAACCTAACATAAATAGAAGGTAGGTTAAGCGTCGAATTAAATACTTAACCCCCCCACCCAAACATAACCTGAATGTTTCTTCACGTACAAGAATTAATTTCACTTAGGAATCATAAATCACTTTTCATAAACCTAAACTCTTAACCCTAAATCATAACCTCATATATCAAAATCACTTTGCATGGGTGAAAAATCACTTTAGACAAGTGAAATTACTTTTAAAATAATTTATCACAAGTACAAAATAAGATTATATCGATATAAACATACCTTAAAATAATTTATCACAGAAAGAAAATAATTTATCATCGATGTAAAATTATCACCTATACACTTTAAATTAAAATGATATAATGATTTTTTTAAATATAGTATAAATCACTACGTAACAAATCTTACATTATTTTATTTCTTTATATTAAATATTAATTATCAAGTATACATATATTCTCAACGATATATAAAATACAAAATTAACATTTCATATCACTTTTTACATCAAAATCTACGTTCCTCTAACAATAGGTAATGGAGGAACCCACCAGTAAATAAGGCAAAGACATAGTAACAACTTAAAGATTTCCAACAGGCAGGAAATCCCTCCACATAAGTATTCACTTTGCAAAATTCCCTCCCTATAAATCACGAAACAAGTCCGCACTTATCAAAGCAGCAAAACTTATCTCACCATAAAGGTGACATAAAAGATCGTAAATCGGAGGTTCCAAGTTTTGCACAAATCTCCCAAGTAACATTAACGGTAAATATCCCATGATATTTCTCAAACTTAATCTATCAAAATTCCCTCCCTATAAATGAGGAAACAAGTTCCCACTTATCAAAGCAGAAAAACTTATCTCACCACAAAGGTGACGTAAAAGATCGGAAATCGGAGTCACCACGTTTTCTAATCTCCCGAGTAACGTTAGCAAAACGCTAAATATCCCATGATATTTCTCAGACTCAATCTATGCACCCTACAACTCAACTCAATAACCAATCTTCCAAGTTGGGACTCTCACAGAAAGTAACAAGATTTAAGCCTTATTTTTCTCATAAATATAAAAAAGGAAGGGTTAGTTATATCGTTCGACATTAGGTCCCTCCCTCTCGAGATGCACGCAACAGTGGCACGACGTGACGGGCCTTATTTAATGTCCAAGAATAGCAAAAGAAGTCCCAGACAATCATCCCAAGACATTACTAGAAAAAGGCCATGTGATTCACAATCTTCAAGAGATTAGATATGTTGCAAACGTAGAGGCGATTACCTGATAAGGAAAGAGTACGGTCAAGTTTAAGAAATGAATTGATCGCTTCAATTTTATTTTCCATACCATCCTCTAGAATGATAGGACATGGAGGCCTTCACATGCAAGGATTGTTATTTGCCTAGATCATGGCAAAGCCCACCTAAGCAATGACACCAAACAAACATGATAAAAAGCTGGCATCTGCGACGATAACACGAGGAATAATGTGCTGAGAGCATCACGCGAGACGATCAGCGAATATTCTAACGCAGAGACAGTAGAAGGTTGAGAAGAACGAAATTATACCTGCTGCAAAAAAAGTGGAAACCTTGCAGAGCTGCAAAATGTCTACCAATTGTTTTTCCACATCCATATATCAGAGATTCAGTAGATTTTTTATCCCTAAAACAAGGGGCTGTTCAGCGGAGATACAAAGAAATAAATAGAATTAAGACAATCTCACGCTGCCACGACAGAGGTTAAAGGTTGCTTGGATTGTTAACACCATCATTTTTTTTAGCAAAAAGTGATTATCCAAATGATAATTACCCAAATCATTCCATTTCAAAAAGTCAATTAATATTTTCCCATAACACTACTGAAAAGAATATTGAAAGAAACAAAGTTCTCCCCGTAGAACCTCAAAATGATTGTTTATCCCCAATCACTTTGATTGAACCTTCTTAAAGGAAATATTGTTTTATTTGTATCTATTCTGCAGCTATACCGATCATGTTCGAAAAGAGAGAACAGTTTCAGCTGCCCATCCTGCGACTCCGCACAAGGTTCAAGATGCTTTAAATTCTCTCTTTCGAAGTTGCAACTTCACCAGACCACTCTTGGCCATTCTTTAATTTCACATATTGAAAGGTGATTAATAGCTCAATAAAAGCAAGGAAAATGCAAATTACTCCAAACGGAAACATCACTCCGGTTGACATCATAAAATTCTGCAATTAACAACTTGCAGGCACACCAAGCACGGTGTCTTGCAAGCATCCATCCAATACTTGTTAACGCAGGTAATAACAGCAGATATTTCTCAAGAGAGCCCTACAAGCTAAACAACTAGAGCGGTTTCGCAGTCCATTCATAAGAATGAGACTGAAAATTGACAAATCTTATAAGAAATGTTGTATTCTGGACTAAGAATACAACAATTCCTGCTTAGGGTGCATTTGGAAGTGAGTTTTTTACTGGAAAGATCTTATTCCAAACAAACCCAAGCTGAACCCAATATCCACTTAATGAAATTTTCAGCAGGCCCAGGAGTCGGTTGCAAAATCAAACGCGAGTCCAGAAAAACCAAAATCTTAACCACGCGAAGAGCAGAGTCCAAGATCCACATGAGAAAACCACCTCCTCTCCAAAAGGCGATGATCCCCTTTCCTTAGAAGAAAAAAAATTGTGATGAACCTGGGTCGTAGGGATTCTGATAGTACGAAAATGCATGACCTTCCAACGGCCAAGGAAATCACACGTTGAGATTCTAATTTTACAAATACAAATCTGATTTTTCGAAAAGGTCACTTCTGAACATTACCATATTTTCAGTTTTTCTGAATCGTTGTCATATTTCCAAAGATTTAAAGATTTCAATAGTTCCGCACCCACTGAGGGAACTTATTGCAATCCCTAAATCCACTTCATTAAACAAGACTTCGAAGTTGTTGAAAGAACTTCCACAATATCCAAAGATCCACATTTGCTCCTTTTTCGGTAATTGTGGGATTTAGGAGGTGTTTCAAAAAATATCCCTGCTAGAAGGAAAATCAGAATCTCTATAAATCTCTTTCAAATGGACCCATACTCACAAGGCCTGACAAAATCAAACCATACACAAAGTCACAAGCACGAACACACAAGAACAAGGATTTACATGGAAACATGTTGTCGGACTCCTCTTTTGTTATTTTATTTTTATGTCTGGACATGTATTGCTATTTACCCACACCTCTTCTTACACAAAAAAGTGTGGCATTTTTTTGGTTCAATTAGATTGATCATTATTTTTCACTAGGTATCAGAGCTCTGATCCAAGTCTGTGACCCTAGTATCCCCACGCCAGTATGCCTCCAAAATCCTAACCACCCCAAGCCCTCTCCCTCGCCTTGTCACACAGCTACGTTCGGTGACCATCAGAGGCTACAATAGCCTCTCTAGCGACTGTAGGTGCCCGCCACCCAGCCTTTGCAGGGCCCTTATGGCTAGTTGAGGCACCGGCAGGAACCACCAGGGTCACTGCCAGCCTACCACTGACGCTGCAGGTGCTGCTCTACCTTTCACCGACCTGCAGAGGCACTGTCGGTAAAAGCTCTCTCTCTAGCGACGACTAGGAGGGGCAGCAGCCCCTGGTTGGCCACGCTAGGGTGGTTCCCCACACCTTAGTGCTGCCCGTTTGATTCCAGAAGCTTCATTGATGCTCTTGCTCTGATTTCCAGGCTGTGCGCTTAGATTTCGTGATCAGGAGGTTCAACCTTCTACTTTTAGAGATTTCTATGATTTAAAATCAACGATTCAAATTTGATTTTTGGATTTTTCCTCCCTCTCAAGGCACGATGGCATCGTCACAATCATTTGAAGTGTCATTAGATATCGATACAGAGGCGGGGACGTATAAAAACCCGTTCTCTACGCCCATCTCCAAGCTTGATGAGACCAATTATACACAGTGATCTCAGGTGTTTCTCATGACTATGGATGGTCATGACAAAAAACATATACTACTAGAGACCGAGCCTACCATCAAGACGGAAACTATGTGATGTGGAAGAAGAATAATGCAATGGGGCGCTCTTCGATTGTGAATACAGTTCAACCTTAGATTGGAGATGGTATCATGTACTATAAAATGGCGAAGAAGATGTGGAATTCATTACATGACACATTCCCATGAAAAGAACTTCAGTAAGGTTTTCCATATTCACCATGATCTAGGAAGCCTTAAACAGGAAGGACAATCGCTTGCTTAGTATTATAAATCTCTCAAGGGACTCCTTGAGAAGTATAATGCTTCTTGTCGTGTGTGTACTCTGGCTAGTCAGAGGGAGTATCATAGGCAGTATGTACTACTTCAATTCTTAGATGGCCTTGGACCAGAATATGATGGGGCACATTCTCAAATCTTGGTTCTTTCTGAGCTCCTCTCACTGGAGTATGTCCTTACAGCCGACTTAGTAGGACTATAGTCAAGACATCTACCATTGATACCCTTGGGCAGACGTCAACTTTGGTAGCTTCTGGAGGCCATGGAGGACTCTCTGTTCGTGGCAGAGTGGATGAGATTAGCCCAGTAGGCTCTAGACTACGTGCACCTTTTGTGGTAAAGTTGGTCATGTTGAAGCTACGTGTTGGAAACATGATAGTCCTCCAGTGGCCAACCAGGCCACTACTTCTGAGAATCAGTTCGACATGGTCTCTCGTGTAGAGTATGTTGTCATGCAGAGATAGTTGACACAGGACTTTGTCCCTACAACAAATATCGCAGCCTTTGCCTCCTTGTCAGGTAGTGCCCTTGCTTTTAGTTCATACAGTGGGTCTACAGATGGTACTATGTGGCCGGTTGACTCAGGTGCATCTAGACACCTAAGTGGAGATCGTGCTTCTTTCAAGAAGATGCAATCTATTCCACCACGTCAGACAGTACAAGTTGCAGATAACCATTACTCTTGGATAGATGGACGGGGGGATTTTGTGGTTACCCCCACTCTCAGATTCCCTAATGTTGTATTTGTGCCTAATGTTCCAATTAATATATTGTCTATCAGTAGAATTACAAAGGATCTCAAATGTTGTGCTATTTTTTATGATGTGGGATGTACCTTTCAGAACAAACTCACAGGGAAGACAATTGGTGGCGGACATGACGAGGTGTCTATCGCCTGATCCAAACACCCATTACAGCTTCTTATCAGGGAGAGGTTGCCTTTACTGCTAGTACAGCACTATAGTGACACCGACGATTGGAACATCTTTCTTTATATAGGCTACGATGAGTGATACCAGACATCTCCTACTGAACTTCTCTGTGATGCATGTCAGGTGGGAAAAAATCACCGATCTACATACTCAGGTAGTTTTTCTTAGAGTTCTACTGCTTGTTTTGATCTGGTTCATATGGATGTATGGGATCATAGTCGTACTTCTAATAGACTAGGACATCGTTACTATCTGATCATAGTTGATGATTATACACCAATAGGACATTGATAATCTATCATAATGTGCCATCTTTGTATTGGGGGAATGCAGACCTCATCGCATGTTATTTGACTAATAGAATGCCCAAGTCATCTATTAAGGAGCAGATACCTTGGCAGATTCCTTATCCTAACAATAATTTATTTCATGTGCTACTAAAGATTTTTTGCTATGTAGCATTTGTACACTTGGTCCAGGACGTGATAACCTAGCATCGTGAGCTGCGAAATGTGTCGTTTTGGGTTATAGTAGTACCCAAAAAGGTTATTAGTATTATGATCCCTTGGCTAGTAAATACTATGTCAGTGCAAATGTCACTTTCCATGAGCAATGCCATATTTTTCTACCACAAGGCATCAGTTGATCTTTGAAGCAAAGCCTACCCCTATGCCAGTTCCTCCTATTCCCTTTTAGCATATTCCTGTCAGTTCTAACCCGACTGGGTAAGAGTTAGAGCGAGACAGAGTCAGATATAATGATCCAACTAAAGTATACAAATTGTTTGTTTCATATGCATCGAGACATCCCCCCTTCCCCACACCACCATCTCCCCCAGATTAGGTACATGTTAATGGTATTGATGGTTCTTTTAGTGATGTTCCTGCAGGTTCCTGTGGTTTTTCTCCTGCTATTGAGGAGGTTTCTAGATCTGAAGTCCCTAATCCCATTGTGGATCTTCTAATTGTTATTTGGAAGGCTCCACGATCTTATGTTGAGTACAAGACTCCAGATGTTCTTCCACAAGCCAATTTAGGGAGGTCATTTGGCCTCATCTACTCTGCACTGATGGCTTCCACTATTCCTTCCTCCTACCAACAAGCTATGCTTGATCTAAAGTGACATCAAGTAATGGAAGACGAGATTGCTACACTACATTTTAGGACTTGGGAACTAACTACATTGCCACAATGTGCTCATTTGGTGGGTTGTTGTTGGATTTTTGCCTTGAAATATAATCCAAACGGATCTATTTCATGGCATAAGGCTTGTCCAGTTACGAAGAGATTCACCCAAACATATGGAGTAGACTTCCTTGACACATTTTCCCCAACAGTGCGACTTCCAACTATGTAGATTTTGCTCTCTGTTGCTCATCATGATTGACCTCTATTTCAGTTGGATGTAAAGAATGTATTTTTATATGACGATCTCCAAAAAGAAGTCTATATGTAGCAGCCTCGTGGTTTTGAAACTGAAGGGGAGTGTGTATGTAGTAGACTTAAGAAGGTCATCTATAACCTTAAGCAGAGTCCTTGTACAAGGTTTCAGAAATTATCAGAAGTGGTGCAAGACATTGACCTTTAGAGAGCTTCAACAGATCATTCTTTATTTGTATGGAAGAGTGACAAAGGAGTTGTGCTCCTGATATATGTGGATAACCTTATTGTTACTGGGGATGATGAGGCATGAATAAAGGAGGTGAAGACTCTGGCGGAAAAAGTCATGATGACAAACTTGGGGTATTTAAGATATTTCTTGAGCATTAAGGTGACACAAGGCAAGAAAGGTATTATTATTTCCTTGTGCAAGTATACACTTGATGTTCTATTGGATGCTAAGTCTGCTAATATTCCTATGGATCCTAAAGAACATGTATGATGTTGAGTTCTTTTTAGTTGATAACAAATCTTACCGATAGCTTGTAGGTGAGCTTCTTTATTTCACTATTACCAAATCAAATATTTCCCTAACCGTGGAAAAATTAAGCCAATTCATGGATAGACCTACAAAGCAGCATTAAGAAGCAACTATGCAGCAGCTTAGATACCTGAAAAAAGAACCTGACCATGATCTACTATTTTCCAAAGGTACTTCCATGCATGCGCTTGGCTATTCTGATGTTAATTATGTAGGATGCATGGCTGATAAGAAGTCTACCACTAGATTTTGCACTTATATAGTTAGAAATCTTGTTACTTGGCAAAGCAAGATGCAGGGCATTGTTTCTTGCTCTAGTGCTGAGTCTGAATATCAAGCTATGCCACAGATAGCTGCAGAGATGGTCTGGGTGAGGTCTACTCTGCAAGATTGATATATCCAAATGGAGGCTCCCATGGAGGTGAGATGTGACAATCAAACAGCTACCTATATTGTCAATAATCCAATATTTCATGAGCATACAAAGTATGTTCAAGTGGATTGTCACTACACACAAGATCTAATTTAGTGGGGCATTATTTTTACTAAATCCTTATCTCATTCTGCTAATGATATATATTGTGGCAAGCTGAGCATAGCTGATATCTATGCTCCAACTTGACGGGGAGTGTAGTAGGACTCTTCTTTTGTCATTTTATTTTTATGTCAAGACATGTATTGCTGTTTACCCACACCTCTTGTTACTAAATAATGATTATTATTTTCCTTTGAATTAAAGGGAAGAAACCATGGTGGCATCCTTAGGCCTCCTTCACTAAAGGTTAGGCTGTTACAATTTATATCAGCTTGGATTATATGAAACCAAACCCAAAGATCCTTATACCCATGTACATAAGATTCCCCCTAAAGTTAGTATAAATGTTACACATGCCCAACTTGCCAACATTTTCCTCATACATCATCATGGTAAGGCCTTCAATGAAGATAGTCGCAACTTGATCACCATATTTGATATAGGAAGGCACAATCTCCTTTCTATATAAAGAGGGGTTCGGAACTACTCTTTTCATTCATTCTCATTCTAGTAAAAATCTCGTTCTAGAATTCTCCAACACCTATGCCTTTATTTATAAAGGAGACTAAGGAAAAATTGTAAACAAGTCCTTATGAGTATAATAAAACAATAAAACAGAAAGAACGAAAAAGATAAACTCTCAACACTCCCCTTCAAGGTGGAGCATAGATATTTATCATGCTCAGCTTGAAGCAACATTGATTAAACGAGACCCATGGGAATGCTTTGGTGAACATATCTACAGCCTGATCTTCAAAAGACACATGCAGTGCAAATGTATCCCTTCTAGATTATATCTCGAGTACAATGACAATACACTTCCATGTGTTTCGTCCTCTCATGGAAGACTTCATTATTTACAATGAAGAGGGTTGCCTTATCCACTTCTCAATTGATACTACTAATGTCATCCCCTGTCAATACAATGTCATGCACATAGATTAACATCACAACTCTCCCTCTTTCTGTTTTCTTTACAAATAAGGAGTGATCTACAGTTGACCTCTGGAAGCCAACGTCCTCGATAACTTTAGATAGTTTCTGGAACCATGTGCGTGTACTCTAAGTCCATAAATCACTTTATGTAGTGTACAGACTCTGGTACACTTCCCCTCAGCCTCAAATCTAGAAAGTTGTTGCATATATACTTCCTCCCGAAGATCTCTATAAAGGAATATGTTTTTGACAACTAACTGATAAAGTTGCCAATCCAAATGAACTTCCATTAAGATGATAATTCTATTAGTGGGGAGTCGTGCCACAGGGGAGAAGGTGTCAAAATAATCAACACCATAAGTCTATGTGTAGCCCTTTACCACCAACCTTGCCTTGTATCATTCAACCGACCCATTAGCTAAACATTTGACTGTAAAGACCTACTTGCACCCGACAATGGTAGTATCAAATGGTGGATCAACAAGACTCTAGGTCCCATGTAAGATCAGGGCAAACATCTCATCTTCCATAACTTGTCATCATTTAGGGTCACTAAGAGCCCCTACTAAATTGCGGTAGGTATTTGCACACTAAAGAGAGTTGTGGCAAACTTCTTGTATTGAGACAAGCCAGCTATAGACGCATGCTTAGACATAGGGTGAATGGTGCAAGTCTTGATTCCCTTCCATAAGGCAATTATAAGATCAAGATCAACCTCTTCCATTTCATCTGCTAATCCATCTATCTCATTAGCCTCACATCGTTAGGAGTCAACCTAAGGAGCTAAAGTGCCCGCAGTAGCATCGAGTACATCAAGACTAGAAGGGGAATCGGTACTATCAAGAGCTAACGATGGCATGAAAGTAATAATATGTGGAGCATCTAGCACAAGAGAGGGAAGGTCAGGCACAAAGTAATGAGTATAAACTAGTCTAAGCCAACCATCCTACACAACATTAGGAGTCAGAATAGGTATGCCAAACTCAGGTTCAGTAGCAAGAGTAATAATATGTGCACCCACAGAGGAATAGTAGGGGATAGACTCAGAAAGTGACATTAGCACTAACATAATTTACCGATAGGGTCATAACACCTATACCCCTTTTAAATCCGGAAGTAGCTCACAAATACGTATTTGACAGTCCTAGGTGACAACTTATCTCTATTGGGACCAAACAAATAAACAAATGACAAACACCCAAAGACCGTAGAAGGCATCCCAAATAACTCCATACTAGGAAAAAGAACATAATAAAGAGCCTCCTCATCAAGAACCAATAGCATCTGATATATTAAATAACAAGCAATAAGACCTCATCCCTCTAATAAGAAGAGGGATTCTGGAGAAGAGTTATAGCAACATATAAAATAAAATATAACTAATAGAATAATTATTTTTACATTTCATTCCCTGTTATTTTCTTTTTGCTCATGGTATATGTTTTGTAATAAGCGAGATTTTACATGAAAAAAATCGAGTTTGAAAGCCCGTCGTAATTGCGTAAAAATCTACTAATTAAACAATTTTACCGAAACTCAAAGTGAGCCCCAGGTCGAACACGGGGAGGTTACGTCAATTACAAATCCGCGGTTATTTCTGTATTTTCTATAAGAGAAAGATCACAATATTTCTCTATTCTATTCTACTTACAAAATAAAGAAAAAGAATGAGAGAGAGAGAAATTACTTTTATAGCTAACAAATGTTTATTACAAAACTAATGCTGAAAATTAAAATCTACACTAGAAAGTAGTAAAAAGATAGGGGAAGAGAGATTATCCTCCTCAACGAATGCTTGGAGGATGAACTGATTAAACGATGCCTGGAGGAAGAACGAAGACGGGAGGACGAAATTGGAAAACGGGGGATGAGGTAAGGCGTCGTCGAGGGATTCACTTCCGGAACGGGCGCGAGAAAACAGCTAGCGAGAGCTCCGCAAACGGAATGAGAAGTGGAAAAATATTTGTTTTTTACTCTAGTGGAGCTTCCCGTAGCTTTGGAGTACTAAAGTGAGTTTTAGAACATTTGATCTTAGCTCTTAGGAGAGGTGAGAAGAGAAGGGATGATGGACGAAGGAGGGTGAAGGTGCCCTTTTATAGGTAAGGTTTAAGGGAAAAAAGGGCATTTTAAGCCTTAAAAATTAATTCAACAGCCTTTAGGGATGCATGCGAGAATTGCTGTAGAAACATGACTGTTGGCGCAAATTAAAGGACGACCGTCCAATGAAGATCCAAGTGCTCGCTTGGCCGCGTAGCGCACATCTGATCGCGCATGCGGCCATCCCACTTCAACCGTTAAAGCCAATCCGACGTGCAATGTGGACAAATCAGGGTCATTCGCACAAGATCGTGCAGCCCTGATTGCAATTGATCTGCGCTTAAGGAGAAGTGTTGTGGGGATTCGAACCCGCGCCTCTTCTTTGAGTGTAGCACACTCTCACCACCACGTTGCAACCGTAAGGATAGATCTGGACCATTAGATGACGATCCAACGGTCTAGATTATGAAATGAATCCTCTTTGAGATGTGTGTGAGGCGTTTGGCAAGTGATGTGGCGAATTCTTGGTCGTTGGATCTCAATCAAATAGCCCAGATCAGCGATTGCGGTTGAGAACTGCAAGCGACCGATTTGGAAGGCTATGATGGTGCCACGTGGCGCCATCATAGTCGTCCATCTTCCTTTCCTTCTAAGGGACGCCACAGATGTCCGATCGAATTGATTTTCACGTCGCTAGGTTACGATCGTCAACTCAAATCCATCCGTGCAATTGGATTTGTCATCTGAGGTCTAGATTTTTACCACCATGCCCCTTGGCCTTTGATATTCTGTGGGTTGTACAAGATGCTACGGATGTCGGATCTGAGTGATTTCAGAGGCCTTAGACTTCGATCATCACTCTGATCACATCCGTAGGGTCTAATCGTCAATCAGAAGCCCAAAAAGATATCACCCTGTCCCCTCACCAATAAAATAAGAAAATTGATATACAATTTGTACAAATTAATCTAGATACATGATGATATATATTATGCAATATTTATAATACCGAATGCATCTATGTACCTAAAAACATGCATAAATAGGCAATTTAGGCCACATAAATGTGTACACATCATTTTGTCCCTTGGGTTGCTTCCTACATAAAGGACCCAAGGGATATCCCACAATAATTGATGCCATTTCAATCCTAACATGGTATCAAAGCAACAATCCTAGATTGGAGCCTGATATCCCACCTAAACGAATCTGCCTCACCCTCCACCTCTCTCTCTCTCTCTCTCTCTCTCTCTCTCTCCACTGGTGCCTGACGTCGATCACCTAACCTGTTTCTTCATCACCCATCCATCTTCCTCATTGCCTAATGAGTGTCGTGATCATCCTCATCGATCCCTGTTGTGCGTCATCGAGGTTGGAATTACCTCACCAAGGTTGTTACGGTGGTTCAAGATCAAACATTGGAATTACCTTGCTAAGGTTGTTGCTGCAGTGAGAGAAGCTTGCAGAAGAGATGCTGAGGATCATCTACACGTTGTGGAGTAGAAGATTGTTGCTGCAGACTGCTGCGCAGATCAGGATCTGATCTGATCAGTGTGAAGTTTGCAGTTGTGTTGGGAAGGTTGCTCAGATTGGTTCAGCTCATCTGATCAGTATCTGTTTAGTTCATTTGTTCTGCTGTTCAGAGCTTGGTTTCCTGTTCAGATTGGTTGCTGAACAGTTGGTTCATCTATTCATCTGATTAGTTGGTTCATCCATTCAATTGTGTTCTGCTGTTCATCTGTTTGATTCATTTGGTTCATCCGATCGGTTGGTGTTCAGTTGCTTCAGATCAGTTATTCTGTTGCTTTAATCAGTTGACCCTTGGATTCAACTGATCGGTTCTGATCAGTTGTTCAGTTGTTCAGATCACCAAGAAGATTCCAGCAGTGGTGTGAAGGTTGTTGCAGTGTTCTTGCCTATCCAACAGCAGTAGGACGTCTTCTTTCTTCCCTTCTTTCTTGTTTATAATGAAGTAATCATGGGGAGGTCTAAAATGATTTGATTCCTCTCCACGAGCGTGGGTGCTTCCAATTGTGTTGCTGATGTGATTGAATAGTGCAAGATCATTGTGATTGATTGTCGTCATGTGACATATGGGAGATAGCAAGGAGAGTGTTGGAGATTTGCATCGCCATTTTCCAAGTTCCTCACCAAAGATGCAAGGAACCTCAATTAAGTTTGATGGGACATTTTATGTTATGGTCCACATCTTTTCTAAGATTTGTTGGCTCACATGGTCACAAGAAGATTCTCCTTGAAGATGAGCCATCTGCCTTCAAGACTACAGAATGAGAGATGCAGAATGATTGGGTAGCTACATGCATGCTTAATAGCATAAAGGAATCTATTGCTAATCAAGTTCTGGTTTATTCATCCGCAAAGAAAATGTGGGACGTATTGCATGAGATACCCTCTTAGAAGACAAGCAGTGCTCGTCTTGATTGTGTATTGGAGGATATCTAGACATTCCAAAAAGGAAGTATGAGCTTACCAGATTGCTATGATTCATTGAAAAATCTTTGGGATGAACGGAATTCCATTCAGCCATTACTTCAAATGTTGCTGTTATGGAAAGACAAAGGGAGGCTATCCGATAAGTTTAGGTTTTTTGCTGCTATGGGACATGAATATAAGCCCAATCGCCAACGCAAGCTCACCGGAGTTCTGACCGGACTTGGGGAAGACGGTGAGGAAGGGAAGCGGTTGTCGATCGAATTGAGAAGTAAAGGGATCGATGAGGATCTAGAGAGGTACAGGAAGAGATTGAACCTATATATGGACGAAGAGAGAGAGGATTACGTAGGCTTTGATTGGCCAATCGTAGAGAAGGAGAAGTCCTCCGGTGAGGGAGACGACGAGGAAGAAGGGGATCTAAGGAACTCCTGCTGGTATTGCGAGAAGCGGACGACAAAAAGGGATTCCTGCTAGCCATGGTATGTGGCAGAGGGCAAGGAAGCTGGAGAAGAAGGTTCGCTGGAGCTGCGGTGAAGGTGGCCAGAGGTAGAAGAATTTGAAGAGATGAGGCCAAAACTGAGCTAAGAAGATCGGCAAGGAATCCAAGGTTTAAATAGAGCTTCAGAACAAGCTCTAAATGCAGAAAGAGCCCTGATTGAACCGCTTTTAGGAATCGAGAATACCCATAAATTTAGTGCATTCGCACGATCTCCATGCTATGAATCAAGGTCCAAGATCTTGATAGAATTGATCATCATCCTCTAAACACCAATCCCATCAAATTTGGTGGGATTTGGTGGCGATTTGATCGAGTTTAACTCGATCAAAGGTTGGTGCTGAGGTCGGTTGACCTCTAAATGGCAGCAGAGACCAATCTGTGAAGATAGGAAACTTAGGGGCCTATTTGCAAGAGATTTCGAAAGCTCTGGGCCTGAGTGAGAGTAGAGATTTAAAGGACTGAGATGCAAACTAGGTCAGGATAGGCTTTGATTGGACTCAAATTTTAGTACAAACCTAATTTTGACCTAAGAAATCTAATGGTGAAGTTGGATTTCAGTTTTGACCTAATTTGACTAGACAATTTGCACATAAATCCAAATTAGGGCACAATCCCATATATGACTCTATTCAAGGTTAAAATAAGTTTCGATGGTCAAACCAATGGTACCAAACCTTTCAGAATATTTTTCTATAAATTTTAGGAAATTTAGATGAATTTTGTCTTAACTAGAACCTCTTCAATTTAAGCGGATCTGAAATTAAGATTTTGTATTCTGATTTGGTTCTCTAAACGTATGAAACCTTGTTTCTATCTGTGTGAACCCACTCTTTGTACTTTAATGCTCATTAGACCTTCAATTAACTCTTGGGAAACCCTATGATTACTCTACTTTCATGATATGATGTTAACACTGCAGAATTAATCATATTTTGTTATTTTCTTCTCAAAATGGATATGAATTGAATTATGACTCTCAGGCGATCATGTAAGAGCATTTGTCACTTGATTTTCACTAATTTAAACTAGTTATAGCTAATGATGGTGTTACCATCAGTCACCCAAGTCCGATTGTGCTACATCGCCAATCTCCTGATCTTCATGTTCCTAATCAATTTCTTTATAATGCTTATCACCTAGGCAAGCATCATAGTTGTTTCCTACAAATAAGAAGACTAGTTCTATTTTTTCCTTGATTCATGTTGATTTATAGTGCCTGTGTCGGGTCACTAGTGTTAAGGGCTTCCATTTGTTCCTTGTTCTTGTTGATGATCATTCAAAATGTCTTAGATTTTCATAATGAAACAAAAATCAAAAGTCCTTGTATTGATTAAAATTTTTTTCAATGAAATAGTTGACATTTAAAATAAAGTAAAAACAACAATATCAAAGCAATAGTCAATGCATAACGCTTAGGTTTACATGAAAACCCCACTTGCGAACAGCGGGGAGAAAACCACAGAAGTGCCCCAATAGGGCATGTATCTCTTTATTTCTTCTCAAAAGAATAAGTAGGGGGTACATGCCTATTTATAGGCCACTACACACAAAACAAAGTCCACATCTTATGATGTGGCACTAAATCAACAACAAAATTCTCTCAACACTCCCCCTCAAGCTGGAACATAGAATGCTCAGCTTGTAACACAAAGAAATCCCTCTACACAGCAGAACAAACAACACTCTCAACAGGTACAACCAACTCTCTTCTGCAAATGACAGTTGCACTCTTGTTCAAGCTTGTAGGCAAGTATGCTGATGACGACACATCAAACTGGCTGGAGCTTGGCGACGAATTGCTGTAGCTGATGACAGGCAAGGGTCTTTCCTCTGGAGACCTCAACTGGTGCTGGTAGCTCCCCATTCAGTATCTCTGACATGGGTCTTTCTCTGAAGATCTCGAAACTGGATCTCCCTCTCTGGAGTCCACAAAACTGAATCTGCCACATACAAACCTAAAATGGATCCTTCCCATCAGGATCTCGAAACTCTAAACCTCCCAGAGTTATGGTTTCTCATGTGTAGTCCAGGAACAAAATAAATTCCCGAATGGGGGATGACTACAACAGGCTTCCACACTCCCCCTTTCTCCCATACTCGTATGAGAGAAGAAAATAGTAACGAGAAGAAACAATAAAAAACTAGAGACGAGCCTCTCCCCCTCTTTTCATAAACATAATCATCAGTTTTTTTTTATTATTGTCCTCTCTTGTTTCTCCTTTTTTTTTACTCTTTCTCCCCTTTTTTTCATTTTTTTCTCTTTGTTTTTCTCAATATCCTCCCGCCACCTTTCTTCTCAAAATAAAAGACCTAAACAAAACCAAAGAGGTTGTTCACGCCTCACGGACTTCACATGCTCAGCCCGTGAACATCGCCTAAATCATCATCGCGCAGTCACTTGAGACCACCACATTCTTCGCCAGATATTGCTCCTCCCTTCAACGGCAGCACTCGATTAGCGCCTCCTTAGTTGCCCTCTACGGCCCAATGGATGCGATGGTGGTCCTTCCTAAACGATCGAGGTCAAGGACGATGACCTTGGTGTTGCTCATCCGCAAAGATGGAGCCATTGTCGTCGAGGTTGAAGACCCCAAAGGCCTCGTGTAGGTCCTTGAGAGCCTTGTCAGGCCTCACCCCACAGGTGTTAGAGCCCTACAAACTCCCCTAGGGAGATGAACTTGTCATCATCCTTGTCTACATTCGCCATCATCGATTGCAGCTCCTTTTTCATTGGGGGGGTCAAGGTCCTCTTCCATGCCCGATGTCCCCTAAGGGTTTGGCATGGCTGCGAAGTCCAAGCAAGGTTGCAAGAAGATGGACACCAATGGGATCGTCGTGTTCTACCATCGACAAAGCCTGCAGCCAAGGCTCTTGATCAGATCCTCCTCATCCTCAGCCTGGATGGCAACCATTTCTTCTTATCAAGGCCTACAGCGCCCTTTTATTATCGTGCCGCCCCCTCTCGCATCACCTCGACCGCAGTGGCCTCTCCGTTGTAGAGCACGACCCATCACCGCTATTAGCAACGGTGTCTTCTCTTCTCCAACTTCCTTACCCCTGCACGATCTCACGCGAGGGGTCTCATCCGGACATCAAGGCCTTCATGAGGTCATCAGGATCTCCATTTCTGCACCACCATAATGCCCCTCCTTTCGATCAAGGAGTGGATGCCATGAACATTGCAGACCTATCTCCAAGAACCCAATATGATAACTTGACAGTAAACGAAATAATAATCTAAAGAAGAAATAAACACAAGAACAACTTGCTCTGAACCAAGTTGACATTTAAAATAAAGCAAAAGCAATAACCAATGCATAATGCTTGGATTTACGTGGAAACCCCACTCACGAAGAGTGAGGAAAAAACCACAAGAAAAGTGCCTTGATAGAGCATGTATCTCTTTGTTTCTTCTCAAAAGAATAGGTAGGGGGTACATGTCTATTTATAGGCCACCACACACAACAAAATCCACATCTTACGATGTGACACTAAATCAACCACCTAATTCTCTCAACAAAAATAAAAACTCAATTTTCTACTACTATACATGTCTTTCAAACTAATAATGGTATAGTCTATAAATTCTTTATTATCTAGTTTCTTTGCTTCACAAGGTGTTATTCATCAGGCTTCTGTGTTTACACCTTACAGTAAAATGGGGTCGATGAACGAAAGCTTCGATACCTTCTTGATGTTACCTGAACACTACTATTTCATATGCATGTTCCTGCTCATTTCTGGGCTAACGCTATTTTGACCGCAACGTTTCTCATTAATCAGGTTTCTTCTATTTTACATGGCTGTACACCTTTTTCACTTCTATTTTTGGATCAAGAACCTTCTTTGCTGCAACCGATTGTTTTTTGTTGTGTTGCATTTGTTCATCTTTTTAGTAGGGATAAGTTAGCTCCCCACTCAGTTAAATGCATTTTTCTTGGATATTCTCAGACCTAAGAGGGGTACCAGTGTTATGATCCAATAAATCGAAAATTTTATATGAGTGCTGATGTTATGCTTTTTGAGGAGATTCCATATTACTCTGATAGGGGGGACTCCTATAGCATTCCTTTCACTGGTATCCCTTTGCCTATTCCTTCTACTACACCTCTAAGGCCCTCTAAGCTTCCTACCACCACTATGAGCCCACCGGATTTTATTGAGCATACACCTCCAGATACATCTGATCTTGCTCCTCCCTATCCTTATCAATATCAAAGTTGACCTAGATCGACTACTAAGCCTCTTATTACCATTCTTGTTCAATATGATACCATTCATGTGGACTCTGATGGTAGTCAGGTAAGTTCATCTACTGAAGAATAGGGTTTGCATCTCCTTATTGCCCAGAGGAAAGGTACTAGATCTTGTACCCAATATGCTATTTCTCACCATATGAGTTTTGATGGTTTTTAATCCTAACAATAACGATGCTCTCTCAGCAACACCATGTTGTTGAGAACTATATGGACAGCTACTCTAGTGGATTATCCCATATCCCTAGAAAGTGGAATGTAGAGATTTGAGTACAAAACTTCAAGGCATTGTCAATTCTAATAATTTTCACATAGGCACCAAACTGATAATTTATTTCAAAAGGAAAGTTTTTTATTATAACGTTAACTTTAGACTTCAACTTTAATAAGAAAACTCACAACAATTGAGAGAAATCCTCAACAGCAACAACATAGAACTTGTGCCCCATACGATAGCACGACTCGGGCCCTAAACATCAAAATGTATCAACTGAAGCAAATACCCTGCACTACGACTCTGTCAACTAGGAAAGGGACTCCTATGGTGCTACCCCAGTTGATAAGCTTCACACTAGAAGGTAGCGGTGGGTGGAATCTACAGTATCACCTATAGAAGCTTGGTCAAAGAAAGGTGACCAAACCTCAGGTGCCAAAGATAGCTAGCAGACCCTCCATAGGAGATAGCAGCATGACCAACATAAAGCAACTTTAGTAAATGATAAACACCCCCCTCTCCTCACAGCCACAGCCAATCACCTGCCCTATCAGTATATCTTGAAATACAAAAGACACAACATCAAATATAGCCCCATAGTTCATTCCTTTCGTAATTCGACTAACTAAAAGAAGATTCAAAGGAAAATATGAGGGATGAAGAACATTCTATAGCCATATATGAGGGTTTATCTAATCCTCCTCCTGACCAATAATGGGGGAATGCTACCCATCTACCACTAAAATCATCCAAGCAAATGAATTTGCCTACAATCTAGCAAATTGTTGGGCTTTCCCATGGATATGTCGGGAAGCCCCAAAGTCTACAAGCCAATCAACATCCATCCCACTAGTAAGAGAAGCGAAACATGTACTTGACGTCTTGGCAAAAGCAGCAGTATCTGTATTTCTTGATGAGGAGCTCAAAGCTATAGTAGTAGAAGGCGTAGATATACCATGACAAGCAAGTCTCTAGATCAACTCACCATACTTAATTCTGATGAAAGGAGCAAATTCAAGAACTAAATCGAAGGTTGTAACTGCCTAATGGGCACTAATAGGTTTCCCATACTTGGTCCACGACACATCCTTGATGTGGCCAATCTTCCCACAATGCAAATATTGAGACCTAGCACACCCCTAGCCTCCTCGACCTCATCTGCGACTTCCAATGGATGGTCTTGGGCCTCTGCCTCTTCCTAACGAGGCATCCATAGCAAAGGTGTGCTCAACAAAAGCTGAAGGCTAGAGAAAAATTGCTAGTCTGTTCAAACGATTGTAGGCTTCCTTCATGGTGGGTATTTCAGGCAATGTCAACATCTAGGATCGTGCTACCTCATTCGCACAATCCAACCTTGCAAGGAAATGCCCCACCATAATCTATGCCCTATAAAGCTAACTTAAGGGCTAAGTAGTACTAGGCCAATGACTTACCCTCTTGCCTCATGTGTGCTATTTCATAGCTCTGTTGTAAAATTCGATCGAGTCGACCAAGTAGTCGGTCGACTACTCCTAGTCAGACCCCTAGCTGACTTAACCCATAGTCGACCAGATAGTCGGCAGGGCCAACTACTCAGCTGAACAATCAACCTACTCGATTGACTATGCTCCTGATTTCTCCATAGAGAGTTGACTTATGATTTTATTCTCTTGCTCGGCTGCTTTAGCACTTAAAACTTGTGCTTTTATTTCAATAGACTTATGATTTGTAGCTTATTTTCATAATTTTGAACTTGAAAATGATTTATTTTTATGTAATGGTATATTTACTTGATATATATATATAATCTATTTATTTATTTAAATATTTAAAAAATACCCAACCGAGTACTCTCCGGCTACTTCCCTGCATACTGTATACTCCTTAGTCAGTGACCTGACTGATTGAAAAACAACCACCCACTCTAACAACACTGTTTAATAATGAAGCTGCAGAATACGTGTCACATTCTTATCCTAGGTGTATGTCTGGCGAAGTACATCCCACATTTCCTTCACCATTTTATAGTACATAATCTTCGTCGCGATCCGTTGGATGGTGATGTCAAAATTATCCTTTTTCCACCAAGTATACTTGCCAATCTTTTGAGTAGATGCCAACTCCAGAATATATGTTCATTGTCATGACCCTCAACAACATTGAGGATCGATTGCAACCAGAGTGCATAGTGGCCCCATCTAACTTTACGATTAGTTTAAAAAGGGATTTTTTTAACTCCCCACGACTTTCATGCTCTTGATTAGGAGAATCAACCACCTCGAAGGCCATAGCTCATAATGTTGGACTCCTACGTTCGCAAATCAATGAATAAAATAGATTCTCAACGCATGAGAATCACAACTCAATTCATAAGCATATAAGAGAGAAAATCAATAACATAACCCAAAAAACCTCAAAGACAGCAATATTTTTTCAAACTAAAAATGGTGTAGCACCGCTTCAATGAAGGTGGCAACACTTCAGAGGTCGCCTAAGGCATCATCTGCGGGAGTGCTCAACCTGACCCCCTTCAGGCTTTAAGTGGCTCAATCAAGGGCCTTCCCTCCACAAGCAGTAGCAGCAACACTGTTATGGTTGGACAGCATTTGAAGGAGTCCCAACCAGTTGGCCAAGGACCAACGACCCCTCCACTGGCCAACCAAAAGAGGCTGATGATGTTGTCGACACTGAGCTGCTCCACCTTTGATGGAGAGGCCAATGACCCCTTTAGGGCACAAGTCCCAACACCAATCCGAAGAAAACTTTCTTCTAGGATTGTTTAGAATTCCAATGCACAAGAAGGCCTAATTGTTTATTTAGTGGAGAAGAAGAGAAGAGGGGATCAAGTAGGTATAAAGCTCCAACCTAGGAACATCACTCATATCATGTAACAAAGAGTGATTTTCATTCACCGACTAAAAAATCCTAAGCCTCTGTTATAGAGGAGGCTAAGCAAAAATTTGTAAACAGATCCTTATGGCTATAATAAAATAACAACTCAAACAAACCAAAAACATACTCTCACCAGAAACTATTGTTTATTTAAAAAAGAGTGAAAGAACCAAAAAGCAAAAGCATACAGAAGGTATTTACTACATACAACAACATCCAAACCCTTTCCCACACTAAGGTCAACTATACGGATTCTTTGCCTCCACACAGATCAATTTTGAGCCATTTCAGGACTTAAATTAAAGTAATTGAGGTCATACTTAATAGTTTCCTTCCAACACTTGTTTGGTCTTCCTCGCCCCCTCTTAGCAGGCTCAGCCTCCAACTTCTCGCATCTCCTAACTGGAGCATCTAGTAGCCTTCTTTGCAAATGTCTAAATCATCTTAGGCATGTCTCTCTCATTTTATCCTCTATCAGTACCACCCTAGCCTTTTCTTGAATAATCTCATTTGAAATATGGTCCTTTCTTCTATGACTACACATCCATCTTAACATCTTCATTTCTACCACAGACATCTTCTGCACATGCTTATGATTGATAGCCCAACATTCAGAACCATACAGTGTGGTTGGTCTTACCGCAACTCGATAATACTTTCCTTTGACTTCTAAAGGAATCTTCTTATCACAGAGAACACCAGATGCACCCCTCAATTTCAACCACCCTGCATTAATTCTATGTGTAACATCTTCATTAATTCCACAATCTTGTTGGAAAACGGATCCCAAGTACTTAAAAGCATCTTTCATTGGAATGCACTCTTCTCCAATTTTTATATCTATCCCTTCATTGTTCCCTCTACTACTAAACTTGCATTCTATATACTCAGTCTCTGTCCTGCTTAGGCGTAATCCTTTAGATTCCAAGGCTTCCCTCCAAAGCATAAGTTTTATGTTCACTCCATCTCTTGTCTCATCAACCAATACAATGTCATTAACAAAAAGTATACACCATGGCACCTCAACTTAGATATGCTTCGTCAACTCATCCATGACCAAAGTAAAGAGATAAGGGCTTATAGCCAATCCTTGATGCAGACCAATGGTGATATCAAAGTAGTATGTCAAACATCTTTAGTCCTTACACAAGTTACAGCTCCATAGCATATATCCTTTATGAGGTTGATATATAAAATCGATACCTGTTGCTTCTCCAAAATTCTCCACAAGATATCTCTTGGGACAAAATTATAAACCTTCTCTAAATCAATGAAAACCATGTGTAAATTTTTCTTGACTTTGTAGGTCTCCATCATACGTCTCAAAAGATGTATTCACTCAATAGTAGACCGGCTAAGCATAAAGCCAAACTGATTTTCAGTTACTACAGAGACTTGCCTCACCCTTCTTTCAATTATTCCCTCCCAATGTTTCATCGTATGGCTCATCAATTTAATACCTGTATAATTGGAACAATTTTATATATCTTCCTTGTTCTTGTATAAAGGCATTATAAAACTTTTCCTCCATTCCTCTTACCTCTCCAAATAATATTCAATAATTTTGAGAGCCAAGTTATACCCATTTCTCCCATCACCCTGCAAACGTCTATAAGAATATCATCAAGCCCAACAACCCTCCTACTTTTTATCATCTTCAAAGCCCGCACTACTTTCTTGTATCCTTCGAGGTGGTTGATTCTCCTAATCAAGGTATTTACACATAATGGTGGAAAAATTAGTAGCAAAATGTACCAATAGAAGCACACCTATCAATTGACCGACAGCATGGCTGTGATGAGGGCACCCTATGCAAATGAGCATTACATTCCGATCATGCAAAGTAAGAAGGGGCTGGGCTGCCACCATTATTGACTTCTTTTTTTTTGCCAAAGGCCATTAGGGAACAAGTACATCCTGGAGCAGACAATGGTATTGCAAAATCGCAATACCAAACAGACTGACTATAACTTGACACTCAAAAAATGTTTGGCATACACCCCTTTATAGGCAAAAACCTACACCCACCCACCCCAAATAAAAAATGGGCCCCACCACCGGACAGAAATTTGATGGTTGAGATGGCTTGCGTAGGAGATTGTCTGGGCTTGTATGGCAAATAGTGCCCCTTGACACTCAGCAACAAACTAACAAAAGGATATCAAAAGACTAAATAACGGATATATTCATGCCAAGGTCTACAAAAAAGATTGTGGTCCCGAATTTGTCTTCCCCAATTGGGCAGACACTCTGGCTAGTAACCAATTCCCCAGCATGCTAGAGGCAGACACAGCCAATTTTGGGGTACCTCTACAGGGGCCCCATCACCAAGGAATTCCTGTTCACTACCCCATGAGTCGATAAGTTCCCAGACACCCGTAAAGTGCATCCTACCTCCTCTGTCTGGCCCACACCATTCAAAGTTGCCAATAATTTTATGTATCCAAAGGTTGTATGTGCAGTGAACCTTGCATCCAACATAAAACCAAAAAAAATGGCATTATCTGTTAGGGGATAAAAATGTAAATAAAGACAATAGTTAGGGATCTGATCTAACTGACAATAATTGCAATTATATCAGTTAGATAGTTACTGGTTGAGGACCGTTGATGCCCTGCTTGTATAAATGATGATTGGTTAGGCTGTTAAGCCATAATGAGCATTACCCAGTTCTTCTCTACTACTACTCTTCTCTTCTCTCCCTATCTTTTCTGCACAATTTTTCTTCTTGACTCAACCACTAACTGGCGTAGGTACAATAACTGTCAGTTAGATCAGACCCCCAACTATTGTCTTCATTTAAATATTTATCCCCTAATATTCTCGCTTCACCTGAGAAATAAAAACCTAGGCAGCAAGCATATCGCAATTGAGTCCATGAAACCCATGCATTGATAACCTCGAAGGTAATTACATGCATAAGCACAAACTTGCAAGGATTCCTAAGGCTAGTACCACCTTGGGTAAGGTTTTGATAAGTATTCTAAGGTTAATGGGCAAAATTTCACCCCAAAAGAAAACTTCACTGAGACAGTAGTATGCATCTGCTACTACCAGCATTAGACATTCTGCACTACAAGCAGAAAGTCACCAAGCCGTCAGTCGCAAATTTGGTTGGTTGAGCATGGCACCCCATTTTGGAAAGATTTTTGCAGCCAACCCATTCAACACCTCATTAATCCCAGTGGGATGAAATAACAAATCTTATTCTCAAAGAAAATCCTACACCTCTTTATATAGAGAGGTGTTGAAAAAATTACACAAGAAAACTAGACAGAAATATAAACTGATAGAATAGTCCCTACTAAACATAAAACAAAATAACTAGGGAGCTCAACACTCTCACTCAAACTGGAGCATAGATATATATCATCCTCAGCTTGTCACCAAGGTTTTAAAAAACGTGAGGCGGTACTGAGGCGGTTTGCCTTCATCAAGGCAAGGCATAAGTCTCAAGGCGGTCGAGGCATAAACCTCAAGAATTGCACAAAAAATATAAAAAAATAAAATAATATATACTTATTAAGTGCTAGCTTATAAGGAAATAAAACCTGCTAAATGAATAAAACTATTAAATAAATGACCTAAACTTGATAAATAAGTAAAACTATCAAAAAAATAACAAAGGTTCCACTTTGACAACTAGCATACATGCTGAATCAAGTCATTCACTAGTGCATTCTCTCCCAACCTTCGATGCTGCTACGACAACCTTCTGCAACGCTGCCACGGGCCTGCATCATTCATTATTCTGTGACAACCTTCGAAGAACCAACCTCCTCGAGCTCCGACACTGCTACGGGCCTACAGCGATGCTGCTCCTCCAACTCCGACGATGCTGCGGAGCTGCTACTGCTACGCCTGCGACGACACTGCTACTGCGCGATGCGAGCTCCAACACTGCTGTAGAGCTACTACTGCTACGCCTGTAACGACGCTGCTACTGCACGATGCGAGCTCCGACGCTGCTGCGCGATGTTGCTCCTCGAGCTCTGATGCTGCTGCGGCGACGCTTCTCCTCGAGCTCCGACGCTACTGCGCAATGCGAGCTCCGACGCTGCTACGGCGATGCTTCGCCTCGAGCTCCGACGATGCTATAGCAGTGGCACCAACGCTTGAAGACCTAACCTAAGCCTCCTTTCGTAGGCAGCTGAGGCAGCGCCTTAAGTATGCCTCACCACCTCGAGCGCCTCAGACCGCCTCGACTACAGCGAGGCACACGCCTCTTGAGTGCACCCCGATGCTATCGCCTTGAGGCTATTTAGGGCCGCCTCGCCTCGAGGCGAACATCTCTATAGCCTCAAGGCACGATTTTTAAAACAATACTTGTCACAGCAAAGCCTTGAAAGTAGATCTGGCAAGAGTCTTGGTAAACATATCTGCAGTCAAGTTCTCTAAAACAACTAATGAGGTGGAGAAATCCCCTCTGGATTAGATCTCTGGTATAGTGGCAGCCAATCTCTGAAACATGGGATTGTTTGCTATGTAGGTAGCTACTTTGTTGTCACATCTGATCTCCATGGACTCCTCAACCTTGACATATAACTCAAGTAAAACAGATCTGATCCACACAGGCTCAGGTGTCGTTAGTGTCATGGCCCTGTACTCTGACTCTGCACTTGAGCAAGACACCACACTCTGCTTGCTTCTCCACGTTACCAGATTACCAACCACATGCGTACAAAATCCGGTAGTGGATTTCCTGTCAGAAAGACATCCAGCACAGTCTACATCTGAGTATCCCACTATACTCATAGAACTATCTCTCCTGAATAGTAGTCCACATCCTAGTGCTCGTTTCAGGTACGTGGGCACCTGCAAAGCAGCATCGCAGTGTTGCTTGGTCGGTCTATCCATAAACTGGCTAAGCTTGCCAACTGCAAGCGAGAAATCTGGACGTATGATGGTCAGGTAGAGCAGCTTCCCAATCAACTGCATGTAGCCTCTGCTCTCCACAGCCTTGGACTCAGAGTCAAACAAGTGAATCTTCAGATCCATGGGTATTTTGGCAGACTTGGAGCCCAACATCCCAGCCTCCTGCAGTAAATCAAGGGTGTATTTCCTTTAGCTAAAGACAATCCCACTCTTTCCTCTCGCTACTTCTATACCCAAGAAGTATCTCATGAGCCCAGATCCTTCATAACAAATTTCTCTGCCCCTTATACTTGACCTCAACTATCCCAGTGGTATCATTGTCGATGATGATGAGGTCATCTACATAGACAAGGACAGCAACAATACCTTTGTCTGTCTTTCTCACAAACAAAGAATGATCTGCAGTAGAGCGAATAAGTCTCATATCTTCAACAACCTCAGACAGCTTGTGAAACCAAACTCTCAGACTCTGCTTAAGACCATATATCGCCTTCTTCAACTTGCGCACACACTCCCCCTTAACCTCAAATCCAAGGGGCTGCTGCATATACCTCTTCTTGTAGAACATCATATAAGAAGGCATTCTTAACATCCAGCTTATATAACGACCAGTCAAAATGTGCAACTACAGAAATAAGAATCCAAACTACAAAAAATTGAGCCACAAGAGAGGTATCAAAGAAATCCACCCCATAGGTTTGGGTGAATCCATTCGCCACAAGCCAAGCCTTGTACCAAGAAACAAACCTGTCTAGATTGTATTTCACAGCAAAGACCCAACGGCAACCAACTGTGCATGCGCCAGGTGAAAACGGAGTAAGGTCCCATGTCTGGCGAGACTGAAGTGTAGCCATCTCATCCTCCATAGCCTAGTGCCATTTTGGATCAAGCATAGCCTGCTGATAAGTACCTAGCATCTATGTAGAAGTGAAAGCATATGTAAACAAGGCAAATGAACAACTCAGACAATCAAAGGAAACAGCCCCTGCCACCTGATAGTGCGCACAACTCCTAGGAGCTTTCCGGATAGCAATCGAAAGGTCCATCTTAGTAGAAGCAGACTCAGGGTCAAATCATAATGCTCCCTCATCACTAGGAATAGCCTCAGAAGTGGTTAGTATAACGGCTGTAGGATCACCACCAGATACACAGTGGTCGGTAAACTCAACACATTCCTGTTGTAAGGAGGATGATGGTGCTGAAGAAGGGGGTATGCTACCGATATGTGACAAGTTTCCTAAAAACCAGTGGAGGATCTCTAAATCGGGCATCATCAATAACTGTAGTATCTGGTGACACTATCTGAATAGCAGGAAAATCACCAAACTAAACTGAAGGAATGAGCATGGGAGCCCTCTCTACCTCGAGTGCCAACTGCCTCCCAGTAACTGAGAAATAAAGGACGACCTCATGAAAAGTGACATCGGCACTAACAAAGTGCCTCTTCTATAAAGGAAGAGCATTTATATCCTTTCTAAGTGTGACTATAACTCAGAAAGACACACTTGACTATTCTAAGGGCCAATTTATCTTTATCTGGCCCAATAACATGCACGAAGGCCACACAACCAAAAATCCAGAGTGACAACTGAAACAAATCCCGGTCAGGGTGCAATATCTGCCAAGGCACTTGCTCAGATATAGTAGAACTAAGCATATTGTTAATCAACATGCAGTCAACACCGCATATCCCCAGTACTGTAAAGGCACATTATATGCATCAGAAGATCCGTGCCACATCCAAAATATGTTTGTGTTTCCGCTCTGCTACTCCATTTTGCTATGATGTATGGGGACATGTAATTTGATGAACCACACCATGAGATCTGTAAAATGTCTCCATATAAGTGGTATAAAATTCTAATGCATTATCAGTACATACAATCTTGACTTTCTATGATAAAGTTCTCAATTATAGACCCAACGTCTGACTGAGTCTTTAACAAAAATAGCCAAGATACTCTGAAATAATCATCCACTGTCACCAAATGGTACTTATGTCCCAATTGATCTAGAATTCAACTGGGACCCCATACAACTAAATGCAGCAAATCAAACAAGGACTCAGAGGTAGTAGAACTGACAGGGTAAGTAAATCTACGATGCTTTCCCATCTGACAAGCATCACAGTGAATCTCGATGGCTGGCAAAATATAAGGCATGATACGGCGTAGCCTATCTAGCAAAGGATGACCAAAGCAATTATGCCACTGTAAGGCATTCCCAGTAGCAAAGCACACATCTCCCTGGCACTGTGCAGCAAGTGACATCTAATACAGGAGATACATATCCCCATCTTCATGTCCGCCACCAATCATTAGCACCGTGAGCTTGTCCTGAAACACAACCAATATCATCAAAAATCACCCTACAATTGAGATCTTTTGTAATCCGGCTAATAGATAACAGGCTCATTGGGAAATCAAGAACAAGTCAAACATTCAGCAATTTCATATTAGGGGTGACTGGCACTTCCCCTGACCATCAACTATGGCATGCCTCCCATCTGCTACCTGAATAATCCTACCAAGACATACAAATCGAAGGTGCTGAAAACCACTATGATCACCACTTTAGTGCTGGGATGTACTCGAATCTACCAGCCAAGTAGATCTATCAGATACAGCAAAAACAAATTCTATACATGAGGAGGCAACAGCAATAGTATCTTAAGATAGTTTCCTGAGTAATCTGAGCCAGCCTCTGTACTACAGCATCATACTCAGCCCATGACACTGTGTCAGACTCTCTCTGAAGAAGCAGCCACCTAATTGGCAACAAGAGGTCTCCCATGCTTAGACCAGCATGAAGCCTCCATGTGACCAATCCTACCACAGTAGGTGCACGTGGGTCGTGGTTTGCATGTCCGTCCTCTGCCACGACCACGCCTACAAGTAGAGGATACACCTCTCATGCCTCAACCTCCACCAACAACCAATGCAGAGGTCTGTCCAATAATCTCAGTAGCAGAAGCTGCCATAGTGATCCGGCTCAGTCTGCTATAAGTCTCCTCAAGTGTTGAAAGCTTCGACAATATCAGAATCTAAGATCGTGTAGCATTATATTCTGGGCCTAACCCAGAGAGAGTGAACCACTACGTCTCCTTGCGATACTTCAGATGAGTACCACATGTGCACACTAGTCTGCAAGCATTGTATTTCTTCAGAAGTCCATTCAGAGCAGCATAGTATTGTGTCAAGGACCGTCCCTCTTATCTGAAAGAGAACATATGATTGTAGATTTGATAGACCTTACTCGAGTTCTTCTCGCAGGAATATGTATCATGAAGTGTATCCCACATCTCCTTTGTAGTCTCGTAATATATGATGCCATCTCCAATCTGCGGTGACACGACATTCATAATCCAGGCTCTCACCAATGTATTGTCCTTCCAAGATGCGTACTTCCCAGTCTTGTTTTGAGGCTCTGGCTTAAGTAAGAGGTGTTACTTATCATGACCTCCCATGGTCATCAAGAACGTTTGAGACCAACGAGAATAGTTGGTCTCATCCAACTTCACGATAGGCACGAAGAACGGGTTTTTGTAATTGCCACCCTCCTGAGTAGTCACCGAAGACACTTCGAATGATGAAGAGGCCAAGGTCCTCAAATCTGCTGAGAAGTCGCCAAAATCAAATCTAAAATAGACTCTTAATATCTATAGAATCACGATCAAATCACGGATCGAGTGATCTAACATGAAATTCGGGTGATTGATTCTTCAGGAATCATGTTAGATGCTCATTAAGTCCCTCAGGGTGGTAGGAGGGACACGCTAAGGTCAAAGAGGGACCCCTAACGGCCCACAAAGATGGTAGTGGGCGAGAGAAGAGCGAGGTGGTCTACTCCAGATCCACCGACGGCACTCCTGCCGGCTGGTGGGAGCACTACCTGCCTACAGCCGCCTCTCTCTACCGCCGTTGGCTACTGCAATAGGCTCAACAGCCCCTCTTGCCAACGCACGACACTACTGTTGCAATGCAACAGGCGCGACAACAGCAGCAACGCCGCAGTTCCACCGCGCAACGCCACTGCACAATGCCGCCATGCCCTTTGCTCGCTACAGGGGCCTCGTGCCTAGCTATGCTGCCACCACTCACCACCATGGTCGCCACGCGCTCCTGTAGCAACTACCGCCTCCTGTAGTGGCACCTTACCGGTGCTACAACTACTGGTGGCAAAGGACTACTAGATTAGGGTTTTTAGTGGGATGAGTTTAGAGGTCTATTTTTGGTGGGATACCCAAACGCCGATCTAGAATCGTCACTCTAATACCAAGGAGGACAAAATAACCAATCATATTATCAAAGGAAACACTACACCTCTTTATATAGAAAGAGGTGTTAGGAAAATTACATAAGAAAATCAGGCAGAAATAGAAACTAACGGAATAGTCCCTACTAAACATAAAACAAGGTAACTAAGGAACTCAACAATCCTACCATAAAACCTTCTCCCATTCTCATCCAAACTTTTTCTCGAGCTAGGTGAGTCCCCTAGTACTGAGTAGGGAAGACATCCTCAAGCATCTGCAAGACATGGCAAATTTTATATCTTGTGAAGACAATTATGACTCACGAACTTTACATGCACTTGTTCAGAGATCATCTAAAACACCTAAGGCTGCATTTAAAGCCCTCACTGATCTTGCATTCACCCTTGAGAAGAAAAGGTCATCATTCATAGATATAAGATGCATAGGGAACTCATTGCACCCCACCTTGGCACAACCAAGCAACCATTCTTAACCAGTATCTAAAGCAATTAGGTGAGACCCTCTACAATTGTGATCAGTAATTGGCACAAAGGATTTTCATTGATGTGGACCCCACCATGTGCATGAATCCTACCAAGGCCCATTAATCAAGCGATATTGGGTGTCGTGATAACACCACGCAAGGGGGTAGTAATTAGGTTGAATATGACCCACCTTTAGAATAAAAGGCACAACATAAAGTAGAATAGGAGCATTGCATGCATCAAGTATCAAGATTGTTTCTAAACTGCATTAATGGCCATTTGTGTAAAGCATGTGTCAAAGCAGGCCCCAGATGAGCAATCGGACGGCACGGATAGATTCAGAACGACGAACGGAATCCAACGGACTCAAGATCGGCCAAATCCGACATCCGTAGCTCCCACAATGGGCCCAAGAAATTCTGACCGTTGATCTGGAGATCAACGGCCCAGAAAGCGCCACGTCGCCCCGCCCCCACCGCTCGCACGCCCTCAAGCTAGCCAAGGACGAATCTCGATCGTTGATCTTCGATCGAACGACCGAGATCCGCGCGCTCGTCCGCGGTCGCCACGACAAAGCGCGAGCGTGGCGCAACAGCTAGCGCGCACGCCCGCATCGCAGCGACGCGCGTTCGAATCACGCGAAGCAGAAATCAAGCCAAGCGAAGGGCGCGGCAAAATTGGGCCGCCCGCTAGATCACGCCACGCGGCGCGATGACAGCTCCCGAGCGCCCATGCGCGCGTGCACGCCGGGCGGAAGCACGCGCGTGCACGCACACCCGAGGCGCGATCTAAGCGCGGGCGCAACGTCCACGGATCGCGCATGGAGAGAGAGCGGGGCGGGCAGCTGACCGGCGACAGGAGAGCTTCACCGATGTATCTGGAAGCGATTTTAACGACGTTCTAGATGTCGCTAAAGCACATTCTTCTTTTAGGAAGCCCTTAATTCTATTTAAACCCCCTTCTACCACCATTCAATGCATACTCTCCCACTTAAAACTACTCCACTCCTCTCCTAGCTAGCTTTAGGCACTCTTGTAATCGCCGGAGACGACGAGCCGCCAATGGAGCCTCCTCCACCGCCGTGGCTGCCTCGTCGCTCTCCACTCTCTCTACCTCTCTCTCTCTTTTAAGCTTTCATTTACTTTTGTTGAAGCATGTATTTAATGTTGTAAACCATGAACTATGAATGCATGTTTAATGAAATTATTTTCCGTTTAGTCGCCATTTTAATTTATGTTTAAAGTGCATGATCAAAACTAAGAACTTTCTAACCCTAAACTCTCTCTCTATCTCTCGCTTTTCAAAACAGTCTCTTTCGCAAGCAAAACTCCGCCTTTTTCGTGACAAGTGGTAAACAAAATCCGATTTCCACGCCTCCCTGACACTTAGACTCACCTCCATTTACTTCTTTCAAAACCGACGTATCAAGTGCAACTATAACGACACCTCTTAACACGCACTACGGCATGTCAGTTTTTGGCACCGTTGCCAGGAAGGCAACGAATTTGTTTTATCACCTTCATTCTCATATCGTCTAATGCCCTATTTTCCTTTTTACTTGACGGTTGCAGGAATTCGACGCATGGACGGCGAAGCGACGCATTCCACGACGGTAGCAAGGGAGTAGGCACCTCGAGGACCGATAGTGAGTACCCTCTCTCTCAATGTTTGCTTGCGTGAAAATGCTAAAAAAAAAATCATAAAAACTAAAAAAAATTAGCGTGGTGAATGATTGATTAACCCACATTCTTAACACATCACCCTACAAAAAAAATGTACTCTAATATGCTGAATAAATTCTTGGAGTGTTCTTTTCTTTTTCTCTTGAGTGGTGTTTGCGAAGCCACCGTGAGTTGACCTGGGCCGCACCACTCAACCCTAAAAACTGACTCATCTAATAGAAGCTGCACGATCTTTAGGATGAGTACACTAAGGTTTTAGAGCCTCTACAAAATAAAAAGGAAATCTACTTTCACCAAGTTGTGTGTAGAACTTGACGTGCCCACTGAAACTTGGTTGAAAACATTAAGACACGTCAACCCTAAAAAGCACTAAAGTAAGAATAAAATACTAAAATACACCACACCTTAAAAATCCTTACTTGAAAACCATGTTTTGCTTAAAGCACACTTTGAAAGTGAAAAATTAAGAGGCACCACTCCAATCAACGGCTCATCACATCACCCTAAGCACAAGACTATCATAACCCTTTAAAACTGAGTAGACGTGCCCTAGGAAGGACTGAGTTAAGTCTCAAAAGGCGAGGTTTTGTTTGCTAGGCACTTGGCTTTCATTCCCTTGGTAGAATCTGGTGACTAGGCTGTGGGGCAGTGTCAAACGACCGCGCTTGTGGGGTCTATGGAACCGAACGTGCAAGCCAAAGGAAGAACCTTCCCTGCAATCCCCTCGTAATCAACCTGGCCAGATTAGCCTTGGGAAGGGGAGTCTAATGTTTACGGACTTAATCACCCTTTGCGAGATTTCTAGGTCTCCTAAGGAATACACCATAAGGATTAAGCTTGTGTGCTTGATTGAAACACTTTTTCTCTCATCTGTCGCCCTCCGCATCCCCTCCTGCTCTTCTATAGTGTATGCACGGGAGACGCTCACTGCATCCCGAGTTGCGTGTTTTGAGGCAGGAATCTAGGCGACGCAATTCTGTTAACATGGCTGAACCTAGGGTAGATGAGGTCGAAGATCAACCCCCACCTGATGCTATAGCCATCATCCAAGCTCAAATCAATGCTAACCATCAGCTGTAGCAACAACAAATCCAAACCATCATGCAAGCCATACAACGGTTACAGAACCCACCAGAACAACCACCTTTCCAAAACATGCCAGGGCAACCACCACTTGATTTACCGCCATTTCAGGACCAGCCAAGACCCCTCCGTGATTTCTATAATCCTTCTGCCATTAGAGTCTAACCACACCTTAGGATCCCCGAAGGGGGAGATGATTTTGAGCTAAAACCTAATGTATTAAGTCTAATCCAGAGCCACTTTCATGGAAGCTCAAATGAAGACCCCTTTCAGCACCTAGAAGATCTCGACCGCATAGCAAGAACAATAAAACCTAGGAACATTAGCCTTGACATTGTTCTAATCAAGATGTTCCCTTTCTCATTAAGAGACAAGGCTTCTCATTGGCTTAGAACCCTAGGTAGACCCATCACCACCTGGGAAGAACTGAGGCATGCATTTTTAAAGAAATTCTTCCCCATAGGAAAGACCAATGCCCTCAGAAGAGCTATCACTACCTTCACACTCCAGGGTGGGGAACAATTTCATGAGGCGTTGGAAAGATTCAATGAACTTTTGAGGAAATGCCCACACCACGAAGTTCCAAGGTGGTAATTGGCCCAGATCTTCTACCACGGTCTGGACAGCAACCTACGGAACTTCGTCGATGCCTCATGTAGGGGAAACTTCCTAAACAAAGACGAGGAGCACGTTTGAGCTCTTTGAGTCTATGAGCGAGAATTCGCTCAACAATACCTCCATGAACCAGTTTAACAGGTCCAGTCAACCCCGTGGCGGGATTTCTGAGGTGCAGGCAAATTCTGAAATGGTTGACATGGACATCATTGCCAGAAAGTTGGATCGAGTGGAATTGGTGGACAAAAAGATTGATGAGCTTCTAAACCAGACCAGGAACCCCTTGCAGACTTTCTCCCTAGCAAAGGGAGCACATAATGTTGACCTGGTCCAACCCTTCACCCAACTGAACCTGGAACAACCCCCAACCACGTTCCAGGGAGGGACCTTTGCTCCCTCGACCCTTAATTACTCCCCTCTTCATCAGCTTCGGCTATTTTAGAAGATGTGCAAGACGTCCAAGGTTATGCGAAACCTGACCCTTTCTCCAACACTTACAACACCGGCTGGCGTAATCACCCCAACTTTGGTTGGACAAACCAGAAACCACCGCAATTCCAAAACCAGCCCAGGCCAAACCAGCAGCTACACTTGCCCCCTATCAGCAAGGACCACCAGTTAGACCCAATATAACCAGAATAGGGCAGCCCCTCCCCCACAAAACCAAATGGATACCATAATAAAGATGATGGCTGACATGAACCAGAAACATCAGGAAGAAATGGCCTTGGTAAAGGGACAGTTAAGCCAACTCTTATACTGTAAACAGCAAGGATCTCTACCTTCCCAACCACAACCGAACCCGCGAAACATAGTTAACAGAGGCCCCAATTCGCAAGGGTTCCAAGGCAACCCCGGGTAGGCTCATATGGTCCAGCCGGCCCCACAAACACCTCCTGGGTTTGGCGCTTCTTCATCCTCATCTTCTCAAGGATCACCCCATGGCCCCAATGCCTCTGCGAATGCGGTGACCTTGAGAAGCGGCACCAAAACCCAGGAGCCCAAATGGCCGACTCTCCCCGAGACTTTACCTGCTGAGATACCCGACTTAGAAGAAGCACCAACCAAGGACCCAGACATGGAACCAATTCAGACACCCTATCCTGAGGCCTTGGAAACAATCAAGAGAAAGAAGAATACTGTGGAAACTGAGGAGCTACTGGAAATTTTTAAACAAGTACAGATTAATATTCCGCTCCTAGAAGCTGTCAAACACATCCCCGCTTACGCCAAGTTCTCAAAGGATGCCTGTACACCCAAGCGTAAGCCGAGACCTCAAGCACCTAGGAAGGTTGTACTCTCTGAGCAAGCCAGTTCCGTGATATCAAGCAACCTTCCACTCAAACGAACTGACCCAGGAGCGCCCCTGATTTCCTGCAACATCGGGGACATGACATTTGATAGAGCGCTCCTGGACCTTGGTGCTTCTATCAACCTAATTCCCACAACCTTGTACCACCAATTTGGTTTTGGGGAGCTGGCACCAACCCCTGTCACCATCCAGCTGGCGGATAGATCAGTGAAAACCCCGAAGGGGGTTGTCGAGGACGTGATTGTACGGGTCAAGGACTTCTATTTCCCAGTCGACTTTTTGGTGCTCGATATGGAAGTCCCTAAAAAATTACAGAACGCACCCATAATCTTAGGCAGACCTTTCTTAGCTACGGCTAAAGCAAACATCGATTGCGACACGAGATGTATGGAAATCGCCTTCGGAGACAGGAAAATGCAATTGAATATCTTCCGGGAGGCAAAGTCTTTTGATTGTGATTACATTGAGGAACATGATCCCGTGGAAACTTTAATCGAGGAATGCCTTACCCTCAGTTCTGTCTCAGACCACCAAACCCGTAGTGACGATTCCGACTTGTCACCATGCTTACCGATGGACCTTTGTAAGGCTGAGAACCATCACATGACACCATTTGAAGAGATCGATGTTGATCAACTCCTGCCATTTCCATTCCCATCGACTGTGGTCTCACCCGCACCTGAACTTAAACCATTGCCCGAGAATCTCAAGTACGTCTTCTTGGGACCTGACCAGACCTTCCCAGTGATTATTAATTCCCATCTAACCAAGGATCAGGAACTAAGATTGACTGCAACTCTTTCAGAACATCGGGCCACCATTGGTTGGACCATCTCAGATCTAAGAGGAATTAGCCCCACCTATTGCACGCACAAGATTTACCAGGAAGACGAGGCCCGACCTTCCCGCCAAATGCAGAGACGATTAAACCCTAACATGCGGGAGGTCGTTAAAAAAGAAATTAAGTGGCTTGACGCCGACATCATTTACCCTATCTCTGATAGCACCTGCGTGAGCCTCACTCAAGTGGTTCCAAAGAAGGCTGGGCTCACCGTTGTCACTAATGATCGTGGCGAATCCATCCCCACCCGCACCACCACCACATGGCGGGTATGTATTGATTATAGGAAGCTTAATGAAGCCACTAAGAAGGACCACTTCCCCTTGCCATTCATTGACCAAATCCTTGAAAGATTGGCAGGGCAGAAGTATTTTTGCTTCCTGGATGGATATTCAGAATATAACCAAGTCGCAATTGCTCCGGAAGATCAGGAAAAGACCACATTCACTTGCCCGTATGGCACGTTTGCATTCCGTCGAATGCCATTCGGGTTATGCAACACACCCACGACCTTCCAGCTTTGCATGCTAGCCATTTTTTCAGAAATGGTGGGTGAATACTTGGAGGTCTTTATGGATGATTTCTCTGTATTCGGGAATTCATTCGACCATTGTTTGAGCAACTTGGAGAAAATCCTGAAACGATGTATCAAGGTTAACTTGGTGTTAACTTGGGAAAAGAGTCATTTTATGGTTAAAGAAGGAATTGTCCTCGGACACATCGTTTCGCATAGGGGCATCGAGGTAGATTGAGCTAAGGTTGATTTAATTTCCAAACTTCCTCCACCTAGTTCGGTCCGACAGATTCACTCTTTCCTAGGACATGTTGGCTTCTACCGAAGGTTTATCAAAGACTTTTCCAAACTTTCCAAACCCTTTACCGACCTTCCAACCAACGATGCCACTTTCCACATGTCTCCCGATTGCATCCAGGCTTATCATACCCTCCGGGACTTAGTCTCCACCGCACCTGTACTTCAACCCCCAGGCTGGTCCCAGAATTTTGAGATTATGTGTGACGCATCAGATTTTGCCATAGGCGCTGCCCTGGGACAAAGGCAAGACAAGAAGCCCGTGGTGATCTACTACGCGAGCAAAACGTTGGACGAGGCCCAACGTAATTATACGGTCACAGAAAAAGAGTTGCTCGCTGTAGTCTTTGGACTAGAAAAATTCCGATCATACTTGCTGGGATCCCACGTGACTATCTACACCGATCATTCAGCCATCCGGCACCTGTTGGTCAAAAAGGATGCAAAACCCAGGCTCATCAGATGGATCCTGCTTTTGCAGGAATTTGACCTGGAAATCCGAGACAAGGCCGGATCGAAAAATGTGGTGGCTGACCACCTGTCGAGACTTCATCCAGACCACATTGGACCCTCCCTACGTCTATCTGATACCTTCCCTGATGAACACATCCTAGCCGTGCAAGACAAGAAAATGTCATGGCATGCTGACTATGTCAACTACTTGGTTATAGGACAAACCCCGCACAGCTGGTCCAGACAGCAACGGGACAAGTTCTTGACTGAGGCCAAGCACTATTTCTGGGATGATCCCATGCTGTTTCGCCTCTGTGCTGATCAGATCATCAGGAGGTGCCTCCCTGAAGACGAAATTCAGAGTGCGCTTTCCTTTTGTCATGACCAAGCGTGTGGCGGCCATTTCTCTGGCAAGAAAACAGCTGCAAAAGTTTTGCAGTGTGGATTTTATTGGCCGTCCCTATTCAAGGATGCACACATCTTTGCCAAGACTTGCTCACGATGCCAAACACTATGGACCATGACCAAAAACGATATGATGCCCCTTCAGCCCATTTTGATTGTCGAAATTTTCGACGTTTGGGGTATCGATTTTATGAGCCCCTTTCCACCATCCAACGGCCTCGAGTACATCCTGGTCTCGGTAGACTATGTTTCCAAATGGATTGAAGCAGTCGCCACCCGACGATGCGATCACAAGACGGTCATGGACTTTGTGAACAAGAACATCTTTTCCCGGTTTGGAATACCCAAGGCCATGATCAGTGATGGTGGAAGCCATTTTATCCATTCCCAGTTCCGTGCCCTACTTAGAAAATACAGGGTAAACCACCGCATTGCCACCCCGTATCATCCACAAACAAATGGACAGACTGAGGTCTCAAACAGACAAATCAAGAACATTTTACAGAAGACTGTGAGACCTGACAGGAAAACTGGTCCACACGACTTGATGATGCCTTGTGGGCATACAGGACCGCTTTTAAGACCCCGATAGGCATGTCACCTTACCGCTTGGTCTTTGGCAAAGCTTGCCATCTCCCTGTCGAATTGGAACAATGGGCTTACTGGGCTGTTAAGCAATGTAACATGGATCCCCAGTTAGCTGGTGCGCAAAGGACTCTTCAATTATCTGAGCTTGAAGAAATTCGTCGGGACGCCTTTGACAATAGTCGGCTATATAAGGAGAAAATGAAAGCCGTCCACGACCGACTCATTCATAGGAAAACCTTTGAGCCAAACCAACAAGTCTGGCTATTTGATGCACGCCTGAAACTCTTCACAGGGAAACTTAGGTCCAAATGGACAGGACCATTTCGGATGGTCAAACCCTATTCCAATGGGGCAGTCGAAATCGCCGATCTTAATACCGGGCACACCTTTACAGTCAATGGTCAAAGATTGAAGCATTTCCTGGCCCAGGTACCCCCTAAGGAAAGTGTCACCCTTGTTGAGGGCTGACACCAAGCACCGCCCAGCTGGAGGCGTTAAACTCAGCGCTTCCTGGGAGGCAACCCAGCGGATTCAGACTGATCTGGTAGTTTACGTCACTCAGGTACTATCTTTTTGAACCCTTCTGGATCCATGCATCTGCCAATGAGGACATTGTCCAACTTAAGCATGGGAAGATGGTAAATTGCATAATCCTGAGCTTAATTAATCAGTTTGAATGAATAAATTAATTGATTAAAAAAAAATTGAATTTAGGAAGAAAAACTTAGGCATTAGAAACTTGTCAATAGTGTGAAATAATACAAAAAGAACTTAAACACTTAGACTTTTCAGGCCATCAGGCTTAATCAGCTCTGGTGTCCGTTAAAATATGGATTTAGCGGCGAATCCTTACAACTTTAAGCTACTCTAATCCACCTAATAAATAAGGTAATAAGTATACGACTTATCAACTCACCCTCTAACTCAGGAAAACTTTGAGTCTAAACATCTACACACATTTTTGCACAGACTCACTTCTCGAAGATTTTGACAGAAATTGGGTAGCAAATGAACTCTCTAGGGTGGTATGGCTGACAAGTTATCGTGAGTAACAGCCCATTGGCAGGTTGTCCAGAATCCAGCCACAAGCCATTTCTTTTTCGTTGCCTTTAGGTACATTTGAGATTAAGGAAGCCACCCACGAAAAAAAAAACAGAGAAGAAAAGAAAATAAACCACTTCACCGCATAAGTATGGTTGGCAAGTGATCGTGGGTAACAACCCATTGGTCGGTTGTCCAGAGCCTAGCTCAATAATTGCACAAAAAAGACCAAAACACCTAAGAACGAAGCGGGGAAGTAGTACAAGCCGGGGAGATATACACTGGAAAATCCTTGTGTTGACCCCAAGTAAAATGAACGTAGGGAGAAAGCTACCAATCGAACAAATACACCTTCAGGCAAAAATTTATTTTCTTTTCCGGTCACCTAAAGGCGTAGAAACTCGAAGTCTGTCTCAATTACCATTAAGTGAGTCTATCACAACATTCACACCAAGATGCTTAGCACTTAGGGTTTGGACCGAGTTTTGAGTGGGTTGGGTAGCCGTAAAAAGTTACCAACCCACACTGAATTCCGAAAATTCTAAAAAGACATATAGATATATACGTATACATATGTATAGTTATATATACAAAGCAAGGATTCGGGTGATTCGTATTTTGGCAGATACCCGGACGCTGCTTAGTCTTTGTAAATTAAGATCTTCGTATATTTCCTTTTATTGACAAGTAACGAAGTGCCTAAGCAATTACTTCTTGAATTCTCCAAAGAAATAAAGGCTAGAATAAACCTTGCTAGGGACTATCAAGGAGTAAGCATAGGGGTATGATAACACCACGCAACGGGGTAGTAATTAGGTTGAATATGACCCACCTTTAGAATAAAAGGCACAACATAAAGTAGAATAGGAGCATTGCATGCATCAAGTACCAAGATTGCTTATAAACTGCATTACTGGCCATTTGTGTAAAGCATGTGTCAAAGCAGGCCCCAGATGAGCAATCGGACCGCACGGATAGATTCAGAATGATGAACGGAGTCCAACGGACTCAAGATCGACCAAATCCGACATCTGGAGCTCCCACAATGGGCCTGAGAAATTCTGACCGTTGATCTAGAGATCAACGGCCCAGAAAGCACCACGTAGCCCCGCCCCCATCGCTCGCACGCCCTCAAGCCGACCAAGGACGAATCTTGGCCATTGATCTTCGATCGAACGGCCGAGATCCGCGCGCTCGTCCGCAGTCGCCGTGACAAAGCGCGGGCATGGCGCAACGGCTAGCGCGCACGCCCGCATCGCAGCGACGCTCGTTCGAATCGCGCGGAGCAGAAATCAAGCGCGAGCGAAGGACGCAGCAAAATTGGGCCGCCCGATCAGCAGCGGGCGGCTAGGATCGCGCCACGCGGCGCGATGACAGCTCCCGAGCGCCCACGCGTGCACGCACGCCGGGCGGAAACGCGCGCGTGCACGCATGCCTGAGGCGCGATCTAAGCGCAGGCGCAGGAGGATCTCAGCCGTCCGATCTTCGATCGGACGGCTCTCGTTCAACGTCCACGGATCGCGCATGGAGAGAGAGCGGGGTGGGCAGTTGACCGGCGGCAGGAGAGCTTCACCGACGTATCGGGAAGCGGTTTTAACGACGTTCTGGATGTCGCTAAAGCACATTTTTCTTTTAGGAAGCCCTTAACTCTATTTAAACCCCGTTCTACCACCATTCAATGCATACTCTCCCACTTGCAACTACTCCACTCCTCTCCTAGCTAACTTTAGGCACTCTTGTAATCGCCGGAGACGACGAGCAGCCGACGGAGCCTCCTCCACCGCCGTGGCTGCCTCGTCGCTCTCCACTCTCTCTACCACTCTCTCTTTTAAGCTTTTATTTACTTTTGTTGAAGCATGTATTTAATGTTGTAAACCATGAACTATGAATGCATGTTTAATGAAATTATTTTCCGTTTAGTCGCCATTTTAATTTCTGTTTAAAAGTGCATGATCAAAACCAAGAGCTTTCTAACCCTAAACTCTCTCTATCTCTCGCTTTTCAAAACCGTCTCTTTCGCAAGCAAAACTCCCCCTTTTTCGTAACAAGTGGTAAATAAAATCCGATTTCCACGCCTCCCTGACACTCGGACTCACCTCCGTTTACTTCTTTCAAAACCGACGTATCAAGTGTAACTATAACGACACCTCTTAACACACACGCACTACGGCACGTCATGTCGCACCACCTGATCCATGAGATCTATACCTAATAAAGAATGCTATAGATAAACTACTCACACCATGTTGTACACCTTGGTAGATAAACTACTCTCACCATGTTGTACACCTTGGTTAGGTCTAATTTAACACACATCTTTGCCAATCAAGATACCTTCACAACCTCCTGCACCAAAGGATTTGTAGCCGTACAATAACAGTTTCATGGAATTTCCTGAACACATAAAAATGTAAGTCAGGTTGTTGGCTGAACTACAAATTGCATTGTGCAATGCATGGTTTTCTATTTTTTTCATAAAAAAATTAAGGGGAAAAAGTGAAAAGAAAAATGTACATGTCAACATTCATGACAGCTCAAATGAAAAGGTGAGGCTCCATTCATCATATTCACAAGATCTACTTAGATAATCCCACCTCAAAAAAAACAAAGCTCTACTTAGATATCCTTAACTTCAAACGTATGTAAAAGTTAGATGAATGACACAAGATACTGATACAAATAAACAAGCAGAAATTTGCCAACCTCCTGGCTTTGCAAAGCAGCCTCCATACCAGAAATGTGCTAAATGTTGCAAAGAATCCGTGTGTTGGAACTCTCTGAGCTACCAATATAGTGCATCCAAACACTTAAAGAGCATTTATAACTCATCATGTGAGCCAGAATCCCCTATAAAGTTTAAAAGAATGACACCATTAGAAACATGTTTCACGGCAACTGGTGAGATACAAATACTCAAAAGCCAAATCAAAGTTAATATAATAATATGGCTGAAAGAAACATAATAGAAACTCTAAATGAGTGCTATGTTCATTAAACAATCAGTGAATTCAGCCATATGCTCATAAGTCAACAGACCAACAGTGTCAAGAACCATGTTTGAGAACATTTGGAAACCACTTTTTAAAGAACTAAAGCATTCTCTAAAATATATTACAAAAGGTGAATTCTGTCAAACTTCTGGAAGTCAATCTACTGATAGTTTTGGCCAATCAAGTGAATATCAAGTAGCTTACAGCTATGCAAAACTAAATGTCAATAAAACTTCAATTATACTGGCTAACAAGAGAACCTAAAGAAGCAACCCACTCAAATGTTTTGGCGGTTGAGTAGGTGCATTCCCATCGAAAAGACCAAGGTTCAAATTTACCTTTGAGAGGGAGGGAGAGAGGACCTGAAGAAGAACATACAATGAAAACAAAAACAACAATATTACCATAAGCAAAAAGATAACTCTCAAAGAAAAGCATACCCATAAAATTTAGCTTGTAAGTACCATATAACTAGTGCAAATGCCAACGTGGTATGGTGCCAAATTATATTTTTTACTTTTTTTAGAAGGGTGGACTGAACCCCAGTGGCTTAGAGAACATGTATCAAGATTCAAGACTGTGGCCCTATCTCCTGCACTCAATCCAGATCAAACTGGTTACTAATAGCACATAAAGCGTGGGGTCAAGGGCTTGAATAGTATCCTGCATAGGTCCAAGGTCAAGGGCTTTAGAAAAAACTTAATACCACATCAAGTTCTTCCTCTCCGTGCCAAGTAGTTTTCAGAAGAGCCTTGCCATCTTTGGGCACATTTTCTAATGGATCCTTCTATGGCCTGCAAAATTTCCTTTCATCCCCAAACATTCTCAGGAAAGATGATTTCTGTCAAATTAGGTAATAGGAACTACATATTATTGGGGAGTCCAACACTGCAGTTCATCCATCACCAAGTTTCTAAAGTACTTGGTACCACTCCTACCCCACAATTTGTTTGAGAAGTTACCACTAAAAAACAAGATTAGCAGATCATAGACACGATTACTAACCAGAGCTAAAGTTTTGTTCAAATGATGCCACTGTTACTAACCAGAGCTAAAGTTTTGTTCCAAATGATGAGTATGGCAATCCATTTGCTCTTGATCAACAGCTTATTGGGTTGATAGAATCCACTCCTTTCAAAGAGTTTGTTGTTCATTGCCAAAAAATTTGTGGGACACTTTATCCATTATATGGTACATGGCAAGATTATGCAACTAAAGAACTTAGCCACATCTAACAGGGGAGGATAGCAGTCATCAATCAAATTCAGGAACAAAATTCAGTTCATCTTCAATCAGCCTCTTCAGTGGATGAATTAAATAGCAATAACAACGGGGTAATGGATTGTTTTAATGGTGTTTACAATGAACACAGAATGTTCATTACGTTTAATGAGCTTAACTTTCTCTTGTATATTTTTGATAAAGGTGGTATCTTTTTTACCATTTCTGAGGGCAAGCTTACTCTCTCTTCATGAAACAGACCAGGCATTAGCAAAGATTGGATGCAGTCATGAGTCATGACCAGACCAAAAACAAGGCACCATTTTAGCAACCCTGACAGAAATGATAAACAATTCTTTCAACCTTCTGCTCAGTTGTTCATGGATGCAGTCAGCAGTCTCCAGGAGATGGCCGTGGCCATGGAATCAATCGTAGTTAGGAAGTTGTAGTTCATCAGTTGTGTGATTGTTTTTTTCTTTTGAAAAGGGTAAGGACAGCTATTGGAGATCAATAGCCATCAACTTCATTTCACCTTCATTCAAAAACGTAAGTTACGAGGGAGCCATCCAAACATCTGAAAGACCCAAAGACTCCCTCAAAGACATTTTCCACCCAAGCTCTCAATACCCAGAAAATCGTGGTGTTACGCTGAAGCCAAATCAACCACAGCGAAGCCACTGCAAGGATTAGTGCTAGTAATTTTATGAACTACAAAAGTATGCTGCTAAAATCCTTAGGGCCACATCAGTTCAATCAACCTTGACGAGGAATATCCTCTTGCAAATGATATTGACTCCATCTGCTTCCACAAGAGAACCCACACAACCCATCAAGATGGATGGATTGTAGGAAATGCCTTGGGGATGTCATTGCGAACTCATCAGGTACCTTCATTTCTTTAGGCCATGTCATCAAAACGAAAATGTTTTATTTCAAGTGGATGGTAATGAGAGCATTAGAAGTGGAGTTGGAACCATTCACCACGTTACTCACATAGGATAAGCTGATACTAGCATTTCTTTTGGCTGTGTTTGTTTGCCTAACATCCGTAACACCCCCATTATGCAATTTCTTATATTATTCATATCACATCTTATTGACAGTCAAGATGCTTGTTAGCACAAATGACCAAACTTTTGTTTCACGGGACCCTATGTGCCTCTATATAGAAAGAGGCACAAATGGAAAAAAAATACAAGTACACCTTTACACAAATAAATAAAACAAAAAGAACATATGCCTTATAACTCAACACTCCCCCTCAAGTTAGAGCATACACATCAGACATGCTCAGCTTAGAACACAATACCTCAAGACACTTCTTTGGGAGTGCTTTGGTGAAGATGTCTACAATTTGTTTCTCGATGGCAATATAAGGTATTCAAATCTTCTCTGCTAGAATGGCATCCCTAATGAAGTGTCAATCCACTTCTATATGCTTTGTCCACTCATGGAAAACTAAGTTGTTTGTAATGAATGTAACAACCTTGTTATCGTAGTACATGGGAATGAGAACTGAGATAGAAACACCTAGATCCTGCAAGATGGATCTAAGCCACGCAACTCACAGGCGAAATGCACCATTGCCCTATACTTAGATTCCGCACTCGATCTGGAGACTGCATTCTGTTTCTTACTCCTCCAGGTGACAAGATTGATACCTACATAAATACAATAGCTTGTAGTAGACCACCTATTCTCATGCGCCTCAGCATAATCAGCATCTGAGTAGCCCCATATATCAAGATGATCATGTCTCTAGAAAGAGTCTCTTTCGAGGAGTCTGCTTGAGGTACCTCCATTGTTTCAAATGCCAACAACATGCCGGCGAGTTTTGGAAATTGTCCTTGCCGATATGCAGTTGGTGTCAAAATGCGGGGATGCCGGCGGCATGCTGACCATTTCGTCAGCATACCGACGGTATGGCCGACATGCCGGCATATGCCAAGGGGGAACTATTGTTTGGAGGGAATTGTAGGCGGGAAGTTCGAAATAGGCTAAAGGGAACCTAGGATTCGAACTACTGTTTGGGCTGTTGTTGGGAGGGAACCTAGGGAGGCTGTTTGGGAGGGAAGGGCACACACGCACGCACATGCACACACACACACATAATTTTGAGTTTTTTTTTGACATCATTTTTAGTATCTATGTGATTTTTTATTAGCATGCCCTTGACATTTCCACGACGTGCCCTCAGCATGCCCATCGACATGGCCATCGAAAAACGGGCATTTCCACAGCATGCCCTCAACATGCCTATGAAATGCACACTTAGAATTTCATCGGCACGGCGTTGAAATCGACATTTCGAACCTTGGGTACCTCAACACCTGTCACATACCATCCCAGTGTATATCTCTAGGAGACTACATAAATTGGCTAAGTCTCCCCACTACAAATGCAACATCCAACCTTGTCACTGTCAAGTACAAAAGCTTTTCCACCATTGCACGGTATTTGGTCACGTCCTCCAGTAGTGGGCCCTCAGAATCAGCAAGTAGCATGAATGGATCCATCGAGACACTAGCAGGTTTGCAGCCAAGTGTTTCTCCCTCTCTTAACATATCAAGTACATACTCTCTGTGACAGGATAAGACCACCATCAATGTGTTGCACCCCAATGCCCAGAAAATAGCTTATCAACTCCAAGTATTTAGTCAGAAACCGAGAGTGTAGGAATGCCTTAGTGGCCTATATGCCCTCTTTATCACTCCTTATAAGAAAAATATCATCTATGTACACAATAAGAATGGCAAATCTGTAGTCCTATCCATAGTAAAGACTGGGTGGTCAGCTATGGATCTAGTAAAGCTGTACTCCTAAACAGCCTTACTAAATCTCCCAAACTAGGTTCGCGAAATCTACCTTAGGCCATAAATGACCTTCGATTTGCATACCTTCTGACACTCTCCCTTAGTCACAAACCCAAGAAGTTGTTACATATAAACCTCTTCCTCATAAAGCTGCATGGTCGTGCCACATGGCAGATCTATCGGGCCACGTGGCAAGTTAAGTTCGCCACGTGATACTACCACGTGGCAAGTTTTGGTCCACCATAAGGGGTGCTGGCCCTAAGGGTTGTTTGGTTTTTGCTTGGAGTCCAAATCTTTGTCTTTTAGTATGGTATTTTATCCTTTAGGAAAGTTGTTAAGAGGATTTAATGTTTTCTATTTTTAGAAGATATAATTAAGTTTTCTATTTTAAAGATTGGATTTAATTCTCTTTATAAAAGAGAACATATATAATTGTTTTGTACTTGAGTTAATGCAATACTACTTTCAACAATAACTCCCTCTCTCACTTTCTTCTCTACCACCGATTGCCATATCTCTCTCTGTTAAGTACACGCCATCGACACCTGCAGCAGGTTGTTACTGCTCCACTCCTCTATGTCGAAGAGCCTCCACGCCACGCTAGCGCCCAAATCTCCACATGTATCAAAGTAGACTTTCTTGGCTGGCTAAGACTCTACGCATTGATTGGAGAAGGAGATCTCCATTGACTTCATCTTTTTTGGTGACCTAATACACACCTGGAGAAACCGAGCGCCTTATGCTGGCTCATGAGGTGTAAGAGCAATGGCACCGACTCGGATTGAGGGGGCACATGGAACACTCCAACACGTTGAGGAACGCCAAGATTAGGTGTATGACTCTCGAGTGTAGAAAAATAGGCACAAAGACTCCTCTCAACCTTCTAAAATGAAGCAATAGCAAATCGGAGATTCATACTACTTGAGAAGACAAAAGGTGCAGCTAAGAACAAGTTGGAGAAGAGAGCCTATCAACTTAAACAAAGACAAGATGGTTGCTCTAATAGCCACGTCTTTATAGGTTGCCAAAGAAGCAACGAGTACAGAGGTGCCAAGAGGATGTGCAGTCGCATCAAGAGAAGATGGTGGAGTATCTTGCAGCATCATCACCAATCCAAGTTAGCCAAGTCATCGTCCTCCCAGCCTCGACTTAAGGAGTGTGGACAATAAAGGCCACGTGGCAGTTCTGTTGGTCTACGTGGCAGTGCCACGTGGCAAGTCAAGTTGGCCACATGGCAGGTTTTGGTCCACCCTATGGGGCACTAGCCCTAAGGGTGGTTTGGTTTTTGCTTAGAGTCCAAGTCTTGGTCTTTTAATATGGTATTTTATCCTTTGGAAAGTAGTTAAGAGAATTTGATATTTTCTATTTTTAGGAGATATGATTAAGTTTGTTTCCTGTTTTAGATATTAAGTTTTGTTCTCTTTATAAAAAATAACATATGTAATTATTTTGAACGTGAGTTGATGCAATACTAATTCCAACAACTCCCTATCTCTCTTTCTTCTCTATCGTCGATTGCCATCTCTCTCTCTGTTAAGCGCATGCCATCAACACTTGCAACAGCCTGCTGCTACTCCTCTCCATGTGGAAGCGCCTCCACGCCATGTTAGCGCCTAAAGCTCCATAATCACTATAGAGGAATGCATTCTAAATGTCTACGTAGAAAATAGACCAACCACTATTCATTGCCAAGGAGAGGAGAATCCGTACTAAATTGAGACGAGCTAAAAGAGATAACGTCTCAAAATAATCAATGCTAAAGATCTACATGTAACCTTTAGCAACCAATCGAGTGTTAAATCGTTCAATAAAACCATCTGGACAGCACTTGAGGATAAACACTCACCTACACCCCACAACCGTAGCATCGGAGGTAGGTCAACAAGTTCCCAAGTCCCTCTGGATTGGAGAGCTGCCATCTCCTCTATAGCCAAGGTCCAAGAAGGATCCTAAAACGCCTCTGTATGGTCCTTGGGAACATAGTCGTTGTCCACTGCAAGAGATAAAAGCCACCCTCCTACAGGCAAATGATCAAGTGACATATAATGTAAAGCAAAATATTTAGCTCACAGGCTTGTCTACTGAAGAAGTGGATGCAACCCTAGGCTGTAAGTGTCTAGGAAATGTGTCTGTAATATTAGAATGTCTAGGAAAGGTAACATCAGGAGGGACATTTGTCTATGGTAAGGCAAGCTTAGAGTCATTGGAGGTATAGCAATGTGAATGGGAAGCGAGATATCTTGTGGTGTAGTAGAGGTCATCCCAGTAGAAGAGTAGTAGGAAATCTCCTCAAAAAAGATAACATCTACACAGACATAAAATCGATGTCTCAATGGGTCATAGCACCTATATCCCCTCTGAGTTCTAGAATACCTCACAAAAATACATTTAACCAACCAAGGAGATAGCTTGTCCACTTTGAACAAGTGAACAAAAAAACACATCCAAAGAGCTTAGGTGGTAGAGAAAACAACTCTCGGTTAAGAAATAAAATAGAGTAGGGAATCCTTTCACCCAAAGCAAATGATGAAATCGATTAATTAAGAATGCAATTGTAAGAACGGCATCGGCCCAAAATGTAGAAAGAACATGCGTTTGAAACATAATGATACAAGCAATAACGAGCAAATACCTTAGCTTGCATTCAACTACCCCATTTTATTGTGATGTATAAACACAAAACATCAGGTGAACAATGCCCAAGGATTGAAAAAACTGAGATAAGGTTGTATTCAAAATTTTAAGTCAATTGTTAATCCAAAATATGCGAATAAGAGTAGAAAACTGAAACTTTTATTTCACACAAAATTTTTTATCAATATAGGGTTTCTAATTTCTCCATCATGAATGCCCAACAAACAAGGATACAATCATCCACAAAAACCAGAAAATGACAGAAACCCCTAAGACTCTTGACTGACATTCGCCCTACAAATAACATCAATAAGACAAAAAGAAGACTCAACTCTTTTATTACTACTTGGAAAAGACACCCTATGATACTTGCCAACTCGACAAATCTGAAAGGCACATTTCCAGAAACTAACAATAAAGAACAGAAACACTAGTATGACCCAATCAAATGTGCCACTAAAGAGCAGATGTGGCACCAAGTAGCGGTAATGGAAGGAATCTTACGTGATAGGGGCTGGTAATAGAGATCGTCCTACTTAAGTCCTTCACCAATCTGCTTCATCGTCTAGAGGTCCTGCAGGATGAAAAAATGGTCATGAAAAATCGCTCTAGTAAATATCAAGTATGTGAAGGTAGCTTGCAATCAACACAACATCGCCCTAGTACCTATCAGGTACACTATTCTGTATCAATAAGGTCCCCATAACATTTAGGATGTGTCGGTGCTTCCTTTCTACCACTCCATTCTACTGTGACGTATAAGAGCAACTCGTCTGATGGAGAATTCCACGCTCCTGATAGAAGGCGTGCAGTAAGCCAATGCAAAATTCCAAGGCATTATCCGATCAAATGATTTTGACCTTTACCTCAAATTGATTTCCTATCTGTGCCAGGAAAGCACAGATCATATCCCGAGCTTGGAACTTGGACTGCAATAGGAAAATCCAAGGAAGACGTAAGAAATCATCCACTGCCAGATAAAATCTATGCCCTAGATAATCTAGGGTTTAACTCGATCCCCAGATGTCGAGATGAACTCAAACATGGCTTGAGAACTCCTATATTGGCTCCTTGGAAATTTACTCCTATGATGTTTTCCAAGTTGACATGCCTCGCATTGAAAGGTGGCTATTAGTGGAATTTGTCATAGAATGCTTCTAAGTTTTTGCAAAGGGATATGACCAAATTGAAGATACCACAAGTAGCTAAAGGCACTTCCTGAGAGGAGAGATGTGACCTGCATAAGGTAACTGTAGGAGACGATAAACACCGCATTGTTCACAACCACACCCAATGGTACACCCTGTCAAAACGTCCTCAAGGGTAAAAGACACAACGTCAAACACCACATTGCAATTCAGCTCCTTCGTTATACTGCTGATGAAGAGCAAACTCATAGGAAAATCTGGAATGAGTACATTCTCCAGTTTCATGCAAGGAGCCACCTGAACCTCCCCCTAACCAGAAAAAGGGGAATGTCATCCATCAACTATCACTATGGTCCAACCTAACGGAACGATCCTGAGTGTGGAGAACCTTACATCCCTACATATGTGCTGGGATGTACTCGAGTCAATGAGCTAGTCAGCTTCCTCTACCTGAGACCGGTATGCAATCCGCGCCTAGGATGCATCTTGTTGGTGGACTTTATGGAGCAATATCTCATACTCACTCCTAGAAACAATCATTATATTATGTGCAATAAGGGCACTATGCTCGGTTGTAGCCACTCTTTCTCCTTAGACATATATGTATCCTTCAGAACATCCCACATTTCCTTAGCTATCTTTTGATACATGATCTAAGTAGCCACATTCGCAACAGTGGTGTACATGATCTATGCTTTGACCATGGCATTATCTTTCTTCCAGTAGGTGTACTTGTCAACCTTCTCGACCGACTCCAATTCAAGAAGTATGTGCTCATTATCATGGCCCACAACCACATTAAGGACCAACTACAACCACACTACATAATTTGACCTATCAAACTTGGCAATCAGGTCAAATAAGGGGTTCATGAAATCTCTTTGGCTTCCCTCACCCTGAGGAGAAGACTGAGCAATTTCAGAAGTCATGCCACTTGATCAGAGTCCAGAAACCACTTCAAATGCAGCAACTAGTGAGATTAAACCCCCATCAGACTCCTACCGAAGCTATTCTCCGTCGCCAAAGATCTGGCAACACTCCGAGGGCACCACACCTGCAAGAGATCGCCGACACCTAATGGTCCAAGGCAAACCCAAGGATCCCACAAAGAATTGGAGAACTGGGCACAGAAACCCCTTCAAAAAGTCCCTGCACAGGAGCAACACTAGATGAAGTTGACATCACTAAAGACAAGGGAACTAGTGGCACGTCACAGGTGGTCGAGTCGACCAACAAATATCAGGTGACCCTGCCACCGGTGGTCTCAACCCAATGTGGGCACTCCTCCGCTGGCAGCAGTAAGAACAACCCTCGACGACACTATAGCAGAAGGACAAAGAAGAGGAAGCAGACCGAAAATGAGCCATCGATCGAGAGATTCGAGCCTCAATTCAACAAATCTGAGGGAGAATCGATTTAAGGTGAAGGAAGAGGAAGTGGGAATCAAGGAGGGTATTGGCGCTGACCTAGGACCACCACTCTTGATATCATATAGAGAAATGTGACTTAATTCATTACAAAGAACCTGAGGGTCCTCTTTATAGAGGAACCCTAAGGAAAATAACAGGCAGCCCCATATACTACATACAATAAGCAAAAAGGGAAATAAAGAAAACAAAAACAAACTATCACGAGGGATGTCAACAGTTACCTTCCAATGCAAAGCTGGATAACTTGGTAAGCATCATAGGAGCTCCTTTCCAAGAACACAACATCAAAGTTCTAAAGTGATGTTCCTACTACTTCATTGAAGTCCTTGGGGACCCAGTTGTGCTCCTGATCATTCGAGTCACAAGTTCTACCTTATTGTTGTGGATGATTTTTCTCACTTGACATGGATATTCCTAAAATCTAAGTCTAAGCAAGTAATATGATCAAGACCTTTCTAGTGGAGATCAAAAATCAATTCAGAGCCAATGTAAAAGTCATTCAATCAAATAATACCTTAGAGTTTTGCACTTACTCCTTCCATGC